>CM074720.1:470482131-473283797 GCA_037306005.1 Rhinophrynus dorsalis | reverse complement strand
CCTCTGAGCTGCTCCTCCTACTTCCTGTAGAGGGGTTTAAAGGGCAGACTGAGGCCTGACTCAGATGCTCTTGCATTGGTGTTCAAAGCAGATCCGTTGCATTGGGCTCCGTGTATGACCTGTCTAGTCTTCCATCCATTCTGGTGCTGACCTGTGGCTTTGTCTGACTATTCTTTTGCCTAACCCCTAATAGTGGACATCCAATCTGGTGCAGACTTGTGGCTCTGGATGACTACCTGATCTGTGTATGACCCGACTTGTCTGACTACCCCCTCTGGTGCTGACTAGTGGCTCTGTCTGACTATTCTTTCGTCTTTTCCCTTGGTGATCAGACACCCAATATAGTGCGGGCCTGGGGCTCTGGTAGACTCGCATATCTGACTGCAGACTGAGTCAGGCCCTATTCCTCTTTGGATCAAGATCCTGGATTCCTGTTCCAGTTCCTGTTCCTGTTCCTGGTTCCAGCCAAGACTTCCAGTGGCTAAGGCCTAGTCTCCAGCACAGTGGTTTAGCTTTGCAACCTATTATTTCTGATAGCAGGCTTGCTGGCTATTACCTTTGTGTTTATTATTATTGTATATAAGTATATATCCGCTGTATGTCATTTGTTAATAAACCTCATTAATTAAACCGTACTGACTCCTGAACTTCTCTGGGTAACCGTGACACCACCTAACCTGACTTGAACGTTTGCTACTGAACACAGTTTAGTTTGTCAATAAAGCATCTTTTATATGATTCTTGTTTTATGTATCATCACATTTGCAATGGTTTATATAGTTGCTTCACTTGCTTGTAAAAATTTCTTTTCAGTTGTACATTTCTACAGAATATGTTGGTATGACAAAATAACAATGTTCCTATTTTTAGATTTTTCCAGTTTTTTTTTCTCTCCTCCAACTGTTCTGCTTTATACAACCCCCTTGCTACTTCTCCTTTGTGTTCTATCCACTTTTCTCCTTGTTCTCCTAACTTGTTATTGAAGTTGTATCTGAATTGTATACTGCAGACTCCAAAAAGTGTACCAGTACTCAATGTTGTTTGGTCACTGCCAGGTACTAACACATGCACTGCTTGCATAACTAGTAGCATCTGATTAATCAAGCTGACACATGCCTATTACCTAAAATGTCATCATTTTAAACCACATTTATGGGAAGGTAAGAATATTTATTCCCAGCAAGGCATAATTAGAAATGTCTTCATCTGTCTTTGTTTATTTTGTTCTAAATTAAGAAATGGTGAACGTTATCAGCTATAGAACTATGTACTGGACCTTAAAGAAGCAATATAATTTCATAATACCATTCCTGTGCTGAGTAAAACAAAGTTACTCCCAATGGTAGGAGCTATATTAGAAGCACAGCATTTTTGTGTGAGATGAGAGGGGGAATGGAGAGAGAGATGGAAGGGCATGATAAAAAGTACCTAATGCAACCTCACCACCCCATCATTCTTATTGGCAACACCCAGCCTTATTCCTTTTGCCAGTGTTAGTCACAGAACCACATAAACACTACCTGATATTCCAGCTTTGTTCCACTGTAGACTGGTAGTCACAGAGTCACATATTTATTATACAAAGAACCTGACACCCTAGCATTGTTCTCCTGTCCACTGGCTGCCACAGAACTATGTATGCACTGTCTGACCTCCCAATCTTGTTTCACTGGTAGCCACAGAAGCAAACTGTTTAACACACCAGCCTTTTTGCCCTGTTCTCTGGTAGTCACATAATCACCCATACACTGTGTGACACCCCAACCTTGTTTCACTGTCCACTGTTAGTCACGGACTCACACATACATCATCTGACACTTCAGTCTTGTTCCACTGTCCACTGGTAGTTGTCACGTGCTCATAATAAAGTCCTCTACATTGCATTGATAATCTTTCTGTTCCACAACAGGTTAAACTGCATGATCATCACTTTATTCCACCACTGCATGCCATCAACAGGACAGTAACTAACCTTTCAGTGTCATAGCTCTTTGCATTGCAATGTGTTGTATACCTCTCTGGTACTCAAAATGTTAAACAGACTGATTCATCTTCTGTATGTACTCATTGATTTATCCAACCCCCCCAATGATACCACTTCTGAACCAGTCAGAAGTGTCACAGTTTACCTAAGACATGTTAAAATCGCCAATCCACCGCAGTGCAGGAACCGTATCAATGAATGGGGTGATAATAACTCCAGGAGCAATGTGGGAGGTGTCCTATTAGTACATAGGGAGTCAAAAAGCAGAAGGTACTCTGTGGTCTGCTACACCTCAGTATATGATTGTCCCTCTTGCTGTTGTGAATGTAGGAGTGAGTGTGTGTGCATGTGAGTAACACAGAATGTCACAATGTACCTATTATCTGTTTGTCTTCTCTTGGTTTTATGAGGCATTATTATTGTCTGGAAGGAAGACATTATTATTGTATGGAGGAAGACAGACAAAGATAGAGAGCTGGTGTTTGGTGATAGTTATTCTCTGGGTGTGGATGTGAAGGGAGAAAGGATAATTAAAAGAGAGATAAAATAAATTTTAGATAAATGTTTTTGACTAAGTGACAAGAAGGTGATCCAAGTTCTTACCTGAGCTGGCTCAGCTGATAAAGAAACTAAGTGACATATACACAAAAATAAATACATTATACATTTAAGACAAACTATCTGGTACAACTTGACATATTTTGTATACTTACAAACACTCATTACTAAATCCACAAGAACAAGAGGGACTAACACATACTGAGGAAAGGTTGTGCTGTGTTGTAATAGCTTTATCCTTTTTTACAAGCTAACAGTTCTATCTTCATCGTGTTCTGTAAAAATTAACACTGCAATTTAATTAGGAGAGAAAGAGATATTAACTATGTATAGAGGCAGTCGGGTAAAAAGGGGGATTTTGAGTTTCTTACAGTTGCAGTGTGTGTGAACATGATTTATTTGTAGAGAGTAACAGACAGGGAAAGTTAAACCAAGATATGACAAAATATGACCAATATTATAGATAGAACAAGGTATATATCCAACATTATTTTTAGAAAGACAAAACATTGTTTCACATGCTAAGAACTCTGTAAAACCCACTTACTTCATTAAAGAACTGAGGAGAAAAACAGGAAAGGAGGTGCCAGTAGTGCCTTGTCAACACAGCATTTGGTATAACATCAAATAAAAGTAATACATTCACGTGTATGCATGGCTGTATAGATACATATGGAAAGATATAGCTTGAAAGGCACACATGGATAACCTTACCGTCCCTGTTCGGTATCAATAGATGGATCTCTCGAACCTCACCCCCATAGGATCTCCAGAGAAGAAAAACATGCCAAATGTAATAAATCCGCTCCAAGAAAGGTGTCAAGTAAAATGAAAAAAGTTTAATAAACTAAAAAATGATGCAATCCTACTAATAAATGTGTTTTGCAGCGCTCAATGCTGCTTCGTCAGAAATATAGGTATACAAATTAAAAACTCGTCTGGACTAACATGAGCGGCTATTTCATGAAATAGCCACTCATGTTAGTCCAGATGAGTTTTAATGTAGAAAAACAAAGGATCCTGTGATACTGTAATTCAAACTATACTAAGAGCCTATAAACTGGTCTCTGCCAAAATATATCACCAAATTTGGAGAATATATTTTTCCTTCTATGAGCAACATTTTAGAGAACCATTATATTTATATCTTCCGTTAAAATTTTTACAAGCAGGCCTTGAAAAGGGACTAAGAGCAAATTCTCTCCAAGTACAATACTCAGTATTATCAGTTCTTTTTCAAAAGAAATAGCTAATGTTGCAGAGATTCAAACTTTCATGCAAAGAGTTAATAGAAATCCCCCTTCATACAGGGCTGTTATTCCATCATGAGATCTAAATCTAATACTAGAGGTCCTTCAGTCCTCTCCTTTTGAGCCACTATCTTCAGCCTCTATAAGAGATCTATCAGGATAAATTATCTTAAAGAATGTATCGGTATTTCAACCAAAAGTGGTTTCTTTGTTTCATATCAATCAGGAACTAATTCTTCCTTGTTTGTGTCCTAACCTGAGTAACAAGAAGGGTGAACTCTTGCATACATTGGATGTGGTTCGATGTTTTCAAAAGCATGTTAATGTGATTTTGAACTCGATTCAATTGAGGCCGGTAAAACAGAGGATATTCTTGTTCCTATGATGTCTATTTTGAAGTGTACTATCTGAGAATTGAGCACAACTACATTGTATCCAGTTTGGGAGCTGCTGTTTTCTTCATTTTTTCATCATATAAAAAATCTGAGTTCAAAATTCCTTTATACTGGACTGGGTATTGGCCTGTTAGGTACAAGAGGGGGGTCTGCCTTCTTCAATTCCTGCCACCACAAACAGGTCTTTTTAACACATCATATCATATTAGCAAAAACAATGCAGACATTTGTATTTATACTTTCGTTTGGAAAGTTCAACTCAAACATAAGTGAATTGCTTAACTACTTGACTGCCAGAGAGGTACACAAAACCTTGCTTTGCAATACTCTGCATACCCCTATGGGACTGAAGGGGATAAACTATGCATAATTGTAATTTTTCCCTGATGAAGGGGTCTGTGTGAGCCCGAAACGCGTTGGAAGTTGATGCGGGGTCATATTCCTGATAATGGAACTTTGACAATTGAGTCACGTAACAAAAAATAAGAAGTGATACAAGTTCCTGGAGGGAGATCATCCAGGGTTCCCAGTTACGCGGGAATTTCAAACAACGGACGTCAGGAATAACATCTTCCTTTCTGGAGAAAATAGGTGCTTGATGCAAGGAGAGAAAGGCTTCAGAAAAGTGAGTTACCGGTAATAATTATAAGAAGTCTGAAGGAAATTAATTTCCATGGATAAGTACACAAAGACCCGACAAAAGTGGGTATATTGAGATAAGGTGTAATATTTTATCGAGACCAAAAAGATACAGAGAGTGAAGTACATTGTATGAATAAGGCTGTCCAAAAGGATATATCAAATGTGATGAAAAGAAAACATATATGGATTATATACGGAAAGTGCCATAGTCGTATATTAGAAGATATATTTGTTTATATATGTCCACAAGGAGAAGAAATTTACAGTATTTGTGGAGTATATAACTACAACCTGAACATTTGGAAAATAATTTTTTGAGTGACTATAGATCAATTTGTAGATATTTTTATTTCTTATTTTTTGTTTTTTAATTATTCGGTCTGGGGTGGAAGAGGTCCGGTTAAGACTCCTGTCCGTTGGAGACGGATATATACATTTTTCTCGCAGAGGTGGGTTTTATCCCACGACTGTGGGCTTGAGTGTTTGTGTCTAGGCTCAGGACAGGGAGGGTAAACGGTACCTCATTTTTGATCCGCAGAAGAGTGGAGGGATGTGTTATACGGTCTAGAGTACTGTTGCATGGTGGCTGTATTGTTCTAAGTAACACATGGGGGAGATTTTTTAGTGTTGTATATTTCTATATTGAGGAAATTGGGTATCGCAAATGCCAATATTATTTGTGGATTTTCCCATTGTTCCCAAAAAATTAAACATGGTATTTTAACAATGTTATTATTATGTGTACTATGTGCTTGATTGTACATTGATATTAAAGAAGACAGTTATAACAGTCATTTTTTAAGGAACAGTGATTTTGTCGCATAAATTTGTGTATTTGAGAATGTTTTGAGTACTTTGGGTGTCATCTAGGGTTTTTCCGGTGGAAGCGCCGATAAGGTGTGTTGATAAACTATGCAAATATGTTCATGTTATATTTGTGTAGAGAAAGAAGAGAGAAGAAGGGAATGAGAAGATGACAGAAGAAGACAGTAGCCAACCAGGGTGCTTAAGACGCTGCAGCATTCATGGAAAGTGTTTATTGTCGGGCTGTTTTTTAACTTAGATTAACCCTGTGAGTGCCGGTGTTGTAGGCATTTGACACATCTGACACATTTTTCGTGTACTTTGGATGTATTGATATTGAGCTTAGGGCCTCATATCAATACACCCACTGGTCACATGGTTTTTTCTTAGGTTTGTTTTGCACATTCAATTCATGCCTCAGCTGTTTAAAGATGTGTGAAGGGACTCTGCGCCCCATAAAACTGGGTGCAGACTTTCCCATGATAAAGTGTGTCTCTTAATGGATCTTAGGGCTAACGCATGGAATCAAATTGCAAATTTAAGCGTTTTTGTTTTTTTCAATGGGTGAAAACGCCACAAAATGTATTGCTGTCATTTTTTTTTTTCCGTTATTTTTTCACAGCACAGGTAATTGAATAGGTTAATGTGTAGCTTGCCTGCTAATGTCCAGGCACCACAGACAGGGAAAATTCCAATCACCTCCAAATTTAAAGTGAATGTATTTTATACAATGCAATTAAAAAGCAATAATACAGTCTCGCCTCTGCCTAGCGAGAGAGGAAAGGAGGCATTTATATATTCTTTAACTGTGAAAGCACCTGTGTGCAGGTAGCTACTAAATACAGAGGTGGAAGGAGGAGCCAAAACCTTCTAAAAAAAGACAAAATGACACAAAAAGCTGATGAGCTCTACCTTTTTTACTAATAGTTTTAAAATAGTAATTCCATTCTCTTTCCCACAGAGAGCATGATAACATACACAGCCATCCTCTACTGATCTAAAATGATAAGTGTGCAAAAACACATTAATTAATAACAATTCAGCAGCTGTCTAGGGAACATAAGAAAAATAAAGGTAGCGTGCACAATATTAATGATATGCTTTTTAGCTTCATTTGTAGACATTTTATATTACATTGTCAGATTACAGGATAACATTTTACTTTTATTTAAACCATATAAAATGTATAAAACAAATCAGGGAGATAGAGTAAGAGAGAGAATATGCCCAAGGATATTCTTATGAATTTGATGGACTGACCATTCACTTCAAAAGAGACAAATTACTAGAAGGTAGGAGGACTAACTTTATGCAAACATGGGGATTAATGATGTAATTGTATTTAGTAGAAATATATGCCTTAATTAAGAAGACGCAAACTTTATTTTTAAAATTAGAAAGAAAATAAAACGTAATAAATGAGCAGGTAAATATAGAAAATGCAAACAAAAATATATATTAATAATGATTATTATTATGCATAATAAAGAAGTATCTTTCTACTACTTCAAACATACTCTAATATTTGAAAAAATAAAATGTTGTGCAATGTTGGGTAGGTGCTGGCCTCCCATGCAAAATGATATCCAGATGGTATGGATTAACATATTGTATGGTTTAACAGGAACAAAAAAATGACTGAGTTTAGTAAAATATAACATTCCATATGTTTATTATACTTTTTTTAAAGACCACTACCAAAAGCAAATACAGTTTTATTTTAGGTATCAATTGTCTTTTCCAAAAGGAATTATTTTACAGATTGCAGCAGATATTTTGTAAAAAACATGAATTCACATTTACATAACTACAATACCATATATTTTTGAAAATAATAAAATATAATTTATGCAATAACCTGTTGTGATGCACTGTATCAATGGCTTTTGCAAAATCCAAGTATACTACATCTACAGCAATTTCCTTGTCCAAATTACTCTTTCATAAAATGCAAGTAAATTAGTCTGACATGATCTATTCTTCATGAAACCATGATGATTTCTACTAATAATATTGTTTGTTTTCACATAGTACTGAATAGTGTCAGTTAGTAACCCTTCTAGTATCTTACCCACTATGGAAGTCAAGCTCACAGGTCTATAATTTCCTAGTTTGGATCTTGCTCCCTTTTTTAAACAATGGAACTACATCAGCTTTCTGTTACAGTTTTATTTGACACTCAGACACAGTAGGTGAGATAAAACACAGTTTTATTGAACAGACTCAGAAATGATAACCCTCACGGGTCCAGTAGTATATATATACACAATATAGTACTGACACAGGACAGGTTACAGCAATTTATACCCACACGGGTCCAGTATATGTACAATACAGAATTTACAATATACTGACACAGGTCAGGCAAAGTTCGTGGGAAACTCAACCGAGGTAGCAATGAACGGGTTACAATTAGGCCAGGAATGCTTGCTTACAGGCCCTAATAGTGTGAGGCCCTTAAAGGAATAGTAATACCTAAAATGTAAAAAAAAAATATGTTGTAGGGTTTATCCCCCTGAGTAAAACAAGAGTACTCCCACTGCTGAAAGGTGTTTCATTCAAAAGTTATTAATTTTCAAAGTTTAATTTTTTAGGTGCAATATCACAGTGGCCTGAAATTGTACAGTGGAGCTGTTGCTGCACCATCCTATGGAGATTTATGGTCCCGGGACCAGAGCTGTCCATAGGATCATGTAGTAACAGCTCCACTGTACAATTTCAGGCCACTGTGATACTGCACCTAAAAAATTCAGCTTTGAACATTAATACCTTTTGAATGAAACACCTTTCAGCAGTGGGAGTACTCTTGTTTTACTCAGGGGATAAACCCTACAAATATTTTTTTTTTACATTTTAAGTATTACTGTCCCTTTAAGACTCTCACTCTGCAGAGAGTGCTAAAATAGCGAGAAACGCCCAGTAGACAACGGAGGCCCAGGATAAGCTTATGGACTGCCGTAGCAGTAATGGAGGACTGAGACAGTATGCCCGGGAGGGCACCCAAAAGAGACTGCACGGTAGAATAGCCGGTGAATAATGGCACCTTCCCCGAAGGGGTTAACGAACGCTAAGACCAATGTCGACTGCCCGATTGTAAGCACAGACTGAGGCGCCCAATGTAAGACCAACCTCAGCGTATTGGCAGGAAGGAGGGTCAAGCGTATCGTGGTGCACAGGTGAGAAATAGACACCGGAATGTCGCCCTCGCGACACAGACTGAACCGAGACTAGACTGCAGGAGTGGCACTGAGGCACAGTGGTACTGTCTGGAGACAGACAGAAGCCCGGAAGATAAACCCAAATCGAGGACCGCAATGGGACCGCAGGCAGTAGAGATACACAGGAGATTGTAATGGTTAGTTTGACACACAGACACAGTAGACTTGGATAAAACACAGTTTTATTAAACAATTAAGATCACAATAACCCTCACAGGTCCAGTAATATACACTTAATATAGTACAGCCACAAGACAGGTTATATATAGGTAAGCCCACACAGGTCCAGTATAAGTAAAGAGTCCATAACAAATTATACTGACACAGATGAGGCAGATCTTGTATGAGTCCCAGTGTATCGGTATTGCATGGGTTAATAGCAGACAGAGAGTGTAAACAGTCCCATGTGTGGTAAGGCCTTTTAAGGAGCTCACATAGGGTTGAGAGCTTAAGTACAAGTAACGCCCAAGAATAAGTATACCAGGCAACGGTGAACTGACTAAGCCACTTGAGCTCTGCCGTAGCAGTAACGGAGAATAGGCGACTTTACACTGCCGTGGCAGTAATGGAGACAGCAAAGGAGGCAGCAGCCCAACCGGGCAGGATCACACGGAGCAGGAACGTCAGCCAATCCAAGTTGGTACATGGAGAAGGAATGTCAGCCAGGCCGGGTCGGTACACGGAGCAGGAACATCAGCCAATCCAAGTCAGTACACGGAGCAGGAACGTCAGCCAATCCAAGTCGTTACACGGAGCAGGAACGTCAGCCAAGCCGGGTCGGTACACAGGAGATGAGAAGCAGAATGGTCAGGCAGTCTGGGTCGGTGCACAAGCAGGAGATGAGATGCAGCGTAGTCAGGCAGGCCGGGTCGATACGCTGAGAGCACACAATAATCAGGAACAAGCGCTGGTACTGGAACACCACAAAAGGACACCGGGGATGTGCCAGAACCCAGTATTTAAGGACAATACTGGGCGAAACAATCACAGTTCAGCCAATAAGTGTTAAGCAGGAGTGTAGACTGACAGAATGTCACTGAATAGCACGGGCACCGTGACAGAGATGTAGCCCTACTGGGCTGGTACACTGAGCAGGAACGTCAGCCAATCCGAGTCTGTACACAGAGCAGGAATGTCAGCCAGGCTGGGTCGGTATACAGAGCAGGAACGTCAGCCAATCCGAGTCGGTACACAGAGCAGGAAAGTCAGCCAGGCCGGGTAGGTACACAGAGCAGGAACATCAGCCAATCCGAGTTGGTACACAGAGCAGGAACGTCAGCCAGGCCGGGTCGGTACACAGAGCAGGAACAGATACAGCAGAGTAGTCAGGCAGTCCGGGTCAGTACACAGGCAGGAACAGATACAGCAGAATAGTCAGGCAGTCCGTGTCGGTACACAGAGATCACACGAGAACTGGAACAAGCGCTGGTAACGGAAACACCACGAAAGGGCACCGGAGTAATGACAAGGCCCAGTATTTAAGGACAAATATTGGGCGGGACAAAGTCACTTCAGCCAATAAGCGTCAGCAGTAAGCGAAGACTGACGGAATGTCGCCAGCATAGCACTGGCACCATGATACTTTCCTCCAATCACAGGGCACTATGCCTGAAGAAAGTGACTGAATAAATATTAAGTATAATGGTCTTGCTATTACTGAACTAAGTTCCTTAAGTACCCTTGGGTGTATACCATCAGGTGCAGGTGCTTTATTCACTATAACCCTCTCCATGCAAATAATGGAGGAAATTCTGTCATTTTGTCTGTTTGCCCATAGCTTGTCCTTGCTGTTTTCTTTATATATACTGAAGAAAAGATTGTATTTATGGTGTCAGCCATAGCCTTATCCTCACTAATCAATTCACCTGTCTCAATCCTAAGAGGACCAATATCAACCTTAACTTTTTTGTTATTAATATACTTGTAGAATTGTTTAGGGGTTTTCTTGCTCTCATTAGCAATATTTCTCTCATTTTCAATTTTAGCTAGCTTATTTGCTTGTTTGCAGATATTATTACATTCTTTATATTTGTTAAATGATGCATCTGACCTGTTTAACTTAAACACTTTAAAAGCCTGTTTTTAGTTCTCATTTCTCTGCAAACTTCACTATTAAGCCACATTGGTTTCATTTTACTTCTCTTGTGCTTATTCCCCAATGGTATAAATTGACGTATATTCTTGTCTAAGAGCATTTTAAATACATTCCATGATTCTTCTGCATTTTTATCTTTGAAAATTACACCCCACTGAATATCCTTTAATACTTCTTTTAACTTTTAAAATTAGAATTTTAAAATTGAATGTTTTAGTTAAACCCTTGCTATTGGGTTTCTCATAACAAATGTCAAAGGATACCATATTTTGGTCACTGCTACCCAAATGTTCCCTTACTTGTACATTGTTTATCATGACGGAATTGTTTGAGAGCACTAGGTCAAGCAAAGCCCCTTTTCTAGTTGGCTCCTCTACTAGTTGGGAAATAAAATTATCATTTATCATACTTAAAAATGATTTCCCTTTGTTGTGCCAGAAGTCATATTGCTCCAGTCAATTTCAGGGTAGTTGAAATCTCCCATTATGATTACCTTTGCTGACCTAGACGTCTTTTCCATTTGCAGCAAAAGTTGAGCTTCCTCCAACTCCCCAATATTAGGTGGCTTGTAGCAAATCCCCACTAACATTTTTTTATTATGTGTGCCCCCAGTGTGTATTTCAACCCACAAGGCCTCTACATTTTCATTGGACCCTTCATTTATATCTTGCCTAAACCTAGGTTTTAAGGCATGCTTTACATATAGACATACCCCTCCTTCCCTTTTATTAACCCTATCTCTCCTAAAAAGTGAATAATCCTCTAGATTGACTGCTAAGTCTTATGTATCATCTAACCAGGTTTCAGACACACCAATCAGATCATACTGCTCATGTGTTGCAATCATTTCTAGTTCCCCCATCTTACCAGCCAGACTACGAGCCTTTGAATGCATATATTTTATCATTTTGCCATTCTGAAAGATTTCCTTCTTTGTCAAATGTATCTGCCTTTTATCAGGCTGTAACAATGGCAACTCCCTATTAGATGATCTAGCCCATTCCCCCTCTCCACCCAGTGCCCCTTCTCTATTCCCATTTCCTCAATTATCCTACCTTCCCCATCCTGTGTATGCATCACCCTCCCCCCCTTCTAGTTTAATGTCAGCCAAGGTGCATTCCATCATGACTATAAAGTTTGCCCACAAGGGAAAAGTCTACCCAGTATTCTAGGAACCCAAACTCCTCCTGCTTACACCAAGTCTTTAGCAATGTTTTTAACTCCCTAATCTCCTGTTACCTTTCTAATGTAGTTCGTGACACAGGTAGTATTTTAGAATATACTATCTTAGAGGTCCTCTGCTTAAGCTTATATCCTAAGCCCCTGAAATCCTTCTTAATGGACCTCCATTTTCCACTGACTTTGTCATTAGTACCAACATGTACCATGACAGCAGCGTCATGCCCAGCCACTCCCAACAATCTATCAACCTGATCAGCCACATGTCGAACATGAGTTCCAGACAGACAGCAAACTGTATGATTGTAGTGATCCTGGTGACAGATTAACCTGTCTGTCTTCCTAATAATAGAATCCCCTACCACCATCATCTATCTAGGTCTGCCTGAGCCCCGGATCTCAACCGTGCTAGCAGATTAGCAAAATACAAAAAGAAATTGAATGGGGTTTGCATATTTGTTGCAACTGCTGAAGTAGAAAAAAAGCAGTCACATGAAAACCTTATAATCCCAGGAATAGGGGAATATAATCCATGGGACAAATTAAGAAATTGCATTATAAGAGAATAAAGATGTAGTCAGACCTAAATGTGTGATTTATCTGAATTTTCTGTACCATACCTTGTTAAGTAAACAAGAAACTCATGCAAGTCAATGAAAGATGCTTATTAGAATAAAATAATATAACTCAGAAAACAGAAAGGTATTTATAAGTAGAATATTATTGGGTGAATGTTTTGAAACAAAAGCAAAACATGCCAGAAAAATCACTTTACATATTCAGTTTCATTCCAGAGACAAGTGCAGTTTATCTGATGTTTTTGATGCATTGAAATCAATGATAATATAATTTCCTCCATGTGAAGAGTTTTCTCCATGTATCCCTGCTGTGCTAACGATTGAGTATAAAAGTGGGCATCAGTTTCCTGTTGTCAGTCTCTGCTTAGGAGGGAGCAAAAAGCTGCTAAACATTTTGATCCTAGCTAGTGTAGGCAGAAAGAGTTGGAGCTGAAGTTGCTTGATTTACGGAGTATTTGTGGTAGCCAGTTAAAATCATGGTTGTGGGAATACATTTCCTTGAGGCAAGGACTGTGTAGCTATCAACAGCTGCAATATGCAGTGTGTGACAAGATTGTAAAGAGGGGAAAGTCTAGGAGAGATCACACCTTAGCACATGTGCTCTAATTAAGCACATCCTATATAATAATTTGCTAGATCGTGTGTAACGCCGCGACATGCACAGTAGACACTGCTGCGCGTGCTGCAGTCACGCGCAGTAGAGACTGCCCGCGCCACGGCTGATACAGAGCTGGGCGCTCTGAAGGAGCGTCCAGCTCTGTATCAGCCGTGGTGCGGGCAGTCTCTACTGCGCGTGACTGCCCCGCGACCAGGTGGCAGTGGCACTGTGGCCCGTGTAACGGGCTGTTCAACTAGTCTAAAATAACCACCCTGAGCTTTATGTTGACAATGTTAAACCATCCCCCAAGAAATCAAGTTCTGTCACTGTTCCCCTTGTCCATCCCCAACAAAAGTGACATGCTACAAAATCCTCATGGTCTTCCCCAACACTGACATTGCCATAATCAGTACCCCCAGCAGACAAAATTCTGCATATATGAGATTAAGACAATTTGTCTCTACACATTGCACATTGAGTGGTACACACCTGGCAATGTGGTGAAGACTATGATGCAGAGTATAAGAAACATTAACAGCCCATTTACCCTGGCCGGACCAATTATTTTAATCAGTTGATTGGTTATGCATTATGATGCATGGGAAGTGTCAGTCACTCATAGCCATCACCCCCAGCAGTCACGTGTGGAGTCGGTTGTCATCCCACCAACCCATAACCACCAGGAACAAAACATTTTTTTCAAGACTTACCTTGCTGTAGGCCTGCTTTAAGTGCTAATAATAATAATAATAATAATAACAATAATAACAATTTTACCAAGGCTTCCCTTGTTGTAGGTCTGCAAACAGTTTTTACAAAGCTTTTCTTGTCATAGGCAGATTGAGGTCTGTGGCAAGGTAAACCCGATCCTGTGACAACTGAAGCTCATATAACATTTAGAAAACATTATAATGTCCCTACTGGTGATAATATCCTTTGCCATCTAAATATCTATTTATGTGTGCCTCTTTAAGTGTCAGAGGGCTATCCTATGTTTGTTTAACAATACATTTATGAGAAACTTGTTGTCCTGTCTGCCCACCCGGACACACTCATTTTATACAGTCCTCTTCTGCACTTGTGCACCTTTCTGCTCGGCTGGACACTTTCACTCTTGGCCTAATAATGCCATTGTGTGTGTATATAAGCCAACCCTTGTTAAACCAGAATTGTCACTTTATGGTGCCTCCCAAGAACTTCAGCTAAGCCAAATTACTATTGCCTCTGTCTGTTGTTTACCTAAGACCTCAGCTACGTTGAACGACCATTGATTCTGTTTGTCACCTACCACCATAGTTAGTCAAATTCCCATTTCCACTGTCTATTTGTTCAACCATAGTTTGGTCAGCCACGCTCCACAGCCTTGCAACTACATTCCCTGGCAACTTTTGTGGGAATCTTGCTATAGTAATTTGGAAGTTTGTTTAGCAAACCAGAAACTTCCCAGAAGTTTTGATCCATCTCTGACAAGTGTTGTAAGTAGCCCTACCTCTCTTTTTGTGTTATTAATGCTCCTGCCATTCCATTGAATGTTCCCAGTGTTACGGCATGTCAAGCATATATTCCATTTGCTTTTCTAGAACTTAGGCCCCGAGTTCTCATTTTTTTGGGATGAATGTATGAATTTTTCAGTGCAGCCATCCTGGCACTAGTCTCTAACTAGCAGCTGCACTTCAGGTTACGCAGTACAGTATATAAACACTGCAGTGCATACAAGCAGAGAAACTCTGTCATCACTGGCCTTTAGTGCTAGAAAGACCTGAATGCTAGCCCCATAACGTCAGCATTGTTTAAAGTGGAACTTTCAGATAGTAGCCAGTCGCCATGCATTCATTAAATGCATGGCGACTAGCTTGAAAATAGATGTCTTACCATAAAAAAAAACATGTGCCTAAAGGAACGCATCCCATTTCGGGACAGACGGGCAGGTTAGTGTGGTCTGTGAGCCTGCTCCGTCAGTCCCTTCCGGTGACCATATGGTGCAAAGCAGTCTACTCTATGGAGACCAGGACTGACGGCACATGCGCACAGACAAGATGTCTGCGCTCTAGCCTCAGTTCCGGTCTCCAAACTGGATGGATTCCTTTAGACACACGTATTTTTTTATGGTAAGACATCTATTTTCAAGCTAGTCGCCATGTATTTAATGAATGCATAGCGACTTGCTATTATCTGTAAGTTTTGCTTTAATACATTGACCTAAGCAAGTCATAGAGGAAAGAACTGCTCCACAAATACCCACAGACTGCCTCCTTGTTCTCTCCTTGGCAGAAGCAGCATTAAGGAAATGATTTTGGATATTGATAGCTTAGTATATTGATGTTAGGAGGGGGTAAGGACTCAAAATCAATTCCTGCTCTTCATTTAGCGATGAATCGATTTTGTACACATCATGTCATTGTCTTGTATTTTCCCTCTTCTCTGCATGCCCTCCTCCTGTTTAGTCACTTGTTGCATAAAGTGACAAGGGTGAAATAATAGAAAAATAAGACAGAAGTGGACAAGACATTAAGTGTAGGATGGCAGTACATAGTGGAAAAATTGTGTAACTTTATTGCTTGAACAACATGCCTTGTGGCAGATGAGGTGGCTGTGGTGGCAGCAGGTGTGGGCACTCTATGACTATTTTAATCTCCTCCAAGAAACTCAGAAACATATTCCTCCATATTTTGTAAGATATGTGGAGTTTGATAGGCAGCCATTGAAGGGGAAAGGGGGTCAGGGACAAACCTGGGTGACTTTAAGGTAATTCCGGCTGCACCATTCTGTATGGACTGAAGTGCATGCAGTTGGGGGGCAGGAGAGACAGAAAGAAGAAAGTTACAGTAATCCATGTGGGATACAATGTTTTGTTGTGTGAACATGTTAGCTGTGGAGGAATAAAGGAGAGGATGGATTTCTGCAAAGTTAAACAAGAAAAATCAGCGGGATTTAGCCATGATGAGAGAATGTGAGAGCAGTGTCAATTTTTGCTCTTAGGCACCATGCATCTGATACTGGAATTATGGTAGTGCCATTTAATGCCACCTGGAAGGGCACTTCTAGGCCAGGCTTAGGTGGGGTGAGAATTAGCTCTGTTTTAGACATGAGCATGTGGAGCCATCCAGTCTAAATTAGAGGACAGGCAATCTGTGACTTTAGATTGAATATCAGAAGTCAGTCGAGATACAGATAAATAGAACTGTGTGTCTTCTGCACTGAACTTATATTTTAGTCCAAATTAGTTAATATGCTTACCAGGTGTTATTGTGTAAAATAGAGAACAGAAGTGGTCCAAGAAAAGAACTTTGAGGCGCACCAACAGAAAGGTGGAGAGGAGAAGCTGAAGAGTTGTAATTAGAGAGAGACACTGACGGATCAGTAATTTACATAAGAGGATAGCCAGTACAGTGCTAAGTTACCGATACCTAAGGAATGAAGAAAGTGGAGGGGGAGAGCATGATCAACAGTGTCAAAAGCAGCAGAGATCAAGAAGAATAAATACTGAATAGTGACTATGAGGTTTGGCAATGTATGAATCACTGACCATTCTTGTGGGAGCCATTTCAGTGGAGTGAGCAGTGTGAAAGCTAGATTGTAGGTGGTCGAGCAGGTTGTGCGCGTTAAAGTAGTCAAGCAGGCAGGGTAGTTTAGGCTTTCCAAGAGCTTAGATACAAAAGGCAGGAAAGACACTGTTAGATAGCTAGAGGATATGATGCTGTCAGGGAAATTGTTCTTGAGGATGGGTGAAACTCTGGCATGTTTGAAGTCATCAGGAAAAGTAGCAGAGACAAAGGATGAGTTAAAAATCTGTAATAGTATAGGGATTAGTGCAGGGGAGAGGGACTGGATGAGGTAAGAAGGAAGCGAATCAAGTGCGCATGGATAGGAGGATATTTAGAAAGGGTGGATTTCTAGATGTAAATTTTGGCTTTGACAAATTTTGTTTCTTTTACTGTCAGATTTAGCAGTTGACTGAACTAGTACAGTTTTGTCTGCTTTGCAATCAACACTAGAATGAGACTTGTCATATTCTATGTTTTTACATTGATATAATATTACTTGAGGTGGAGGAGCTTTTTATATCATTTTCTAAAACAGTTTTCTCAGGAGGTGAATGATCATCATCGTTTATTACACTGCAACCATGACCGCTGTCAGTTTTTGGGCTACCACTTTACTAACACATCTTTGCACTTCTCCTAATCCTTTCCCCCTACCCCTAGTCTGTTTGAAGGACTGCGTCAAAATAGTGTGGATTTTAACAGTAAATTGCATAACCAAACTGTCTGCGTGTGATGTTTTCCCCTTTTCAAAATACTATATAAAAAATATATGTCTCTATTATCACTCATGGTTATTTTTTAAAATATTTTTTTATTCATTGTCACTATCTGGCATTGTCTAAAAGGAAAAAAAAACACTCCTGGCAAGTGCAACTACTTCTGTTCCTCTTTGACTGCACCTAGTGTTGAGAGGATTTTAGCAGATGCATTCTCTCATGCATTTTAATGTGCCCCCAAATAATTTTTAACATAGCGTTAAGCATATCCATACGAAGAGGCATCTGTGCACCTGCACTGTCTGTCCCTGTCTCCTTTATGATTGGTTGGGGGAATTGCATTGTACCTTAATGTACAGACAGGGACAGACAGAGCAGGTGCCCACATGCCTCTACGTCAAGATCCCTGCCAGCGAGTCTCTGAAGAAGCTGAATTTCTAAACTCACTTTATTTGCCTGTCTTAGCTCTCTCACTCTATAGTACAGAATGACAAGCTGTGGGAACCTGACACCCCTTTTATACTATCCGAGCAGGTGAAAAAAGGACACTTTCCAAGTGGGGGAAAATTAATTCTTACTGTTGATTTCAATGCAATGAGAAAGATGCAAAAAATTTGAAAATCTTCACCTTTTTCAGGTGGGAAGTGCCATTTATCGCCTATTCTGCCCATCCTTACTAGAGACCTGACCAAGGTACTGTAATGCACTGGAGACTTCTTTTACATTTTAGGTGGTTTAATACTTGCAGATCTAAAGGAAAACAGCTATTAGAAATAAGCAAATAGGATTTAAAAAACGTGATTATTTTCTGGGTGTCAGACAGATCTCCAGCACTTATTAGGCTATGTGTATAAAGACAAAGTGGACAAATACTGAATCAAACCAACTGTGCTGTAGGTAACAAATATGAAATATTTGTGATTTAACCCATTATGAACCAGAGGGGTGCACAAAGCATTTTGAAGCAATGCATACACATTTGGTCTGCACTATGGATTAAATGGGGCCATTAACCCTTGAATACTAGAGACAGCTCTAACACATTTCTTAGCAATACATTGGAGACCTCTCTAGGTTAAATTTTCCCAAACCAATAGGAATGGTTTGACACCTATAGTGCCTGTACCAGAAACTGTGTAATTCTGTAGCAAACCAACTGCACCACAGGGGACAAATATACATTTCCCAAATTTTAATTCATTTAAATGTGACATTGAAGTCCATGAATGCTAGAGAGCTCTCCAATGCATTGCAAAGCTATGTCTTGCATACGTCCATAGCATTCAAGGGAATTTGTATTTGTGCTCTCCAGTGCAATTGCTTTTATCCAGAATAACTTATGTTCGTCATCAGCCTTTCTGTCATTATACATGAGGCCCAGTGATTTTATCCTCTGAGTACTGGAGACGCATCCCATGCATTGCAAGGCAATGCATTGGTTACTTCATTGGCACTCAATGGGTTAATGCTTTCTAGCCCTGAAGGCATTAAAAGAGGGGCCTCCATATAAAGTTTCCTTCTATAGCCTTTGAAAAGTCATGATTGCTATTGAAATGAAAAGAAAACAGCTTGTAAGTGACAAGAGAAAGTGTTTACTCAGTGAATTAGTTGAGTTTTTATTGTGTGAGAAGGATTAAAGGCCTCAGCAGTGTCTCAAGATCCATTTCAAATTGGAGTGGCTCAGTATTAGCTAGCTCCGGGGCAGGGCTAATTATCATAAGACTCAGGGCATAAAAGGCTTTTAAAACTACCATCTCTCATTTTCCAGGACTGGATTAACTCTTTAGCCTTAAGCTAAACTGCGCTTGGAGAATCATTCTTCTATAATAACGGCTTTGATTTCTCTTCTCCTTCAAGGTTTGAATGTAACAACTTTGCTTGATCTGATGTGGAGAAGGATTTCGATGGCTGGTGTGAAATGTGTAGTGTGGAGCGCTTAAGTCTTGAGCTCTCCAGGAGTCAGGGCAAAGATTTTGTTACTGAGCATTTAACCACCTTGCTGTCAAAATACCTACAATGCTTTGGATACCTCGTTAACATTCAAGGGGTTAAAAGCACCTTTTTAAATTAAAAGGGAATTTCTGGAATATTTATTTGTCCCACCAGGAGTGTAACTACAGGGGATGCAGAAGGTGAAGTTGTACTACTGTCTATCATCCAAGGGTGCCCTATATGTCCCAGGATCTAGTAGGTTCTAGTTATGCCTCTGTGAATATATTCTTGTATTAGGGGGGGCCAAAATGTTTGCACAGGGGCCCTTCAATGATTAATTGCACCACTGTTTGCTTCCTGTGGTGCAACTGGTTTGCTACAGAATTGTACCATTGTAGCTGATTGGATACAGCTCTTACTACTGTCAAGATCCTTTCTTAAAGGGATAGTAATACTTCATTTTAACTTTATTTTATTTTGTAGGCATTAAAAAAACATGAAGAACGATATAAGTCTTATCTCTCAAACCTTTATGGTTTGAGAGATAGTCACAAGCAAAGTTTCCCCTCCCGCCCCTTTTACCTAGTGTAAGCCATCTCTTCTCAGATGTGAATGTGGTTGTATGACCAGACAGATAACAGAAGGGGTCAATCTTCTTTGTATAAAAACAATGAAAGCCCTTCCCCCCCTTGACAAGTTTTTCAGCTTTTTCCCTTATCTTAATTGAAGATTGTCCGTCTCTGCAGTCTACCTGGGCATCTCCCTTCTGATCTGGTTGAACAGGGGGGGGTACTTTGTTTGTGAATATCTCTTAAACCATAAAGGTTTGAGAGATAAGACTTATATCATTCTTCATGTTTTTTTAATGCATTCAAAATAAAATAAAGTTAAAACGAAGTATTACTATCCCTTTAACCCCTTGGAGCTAGAGACATCTCTAACACCTTGGTTCTCAATGCACTGGAGGTTTAACCAAAGGGTTAAATGTAGCAATAAAGTTCAAATATTGGGAAGTTTTTGCATCTTTTGTAATTATGAAAACATTTGTGTCCCCAAGGTATTTAAAGGGCAGCTGTTATGAGCTAGTTGCTTTATGGGCAGATCTTGCACCCTGAGAGCACACATGCTGATTAAAGGGATAGTAATACTTCATTTTAACTTTATTTTATTTTGTAGGCATTAAAAAAACATGAAGAATGATATAAGTCTTATCTCTCAAACCTTTATGGTTTAAGAGATATTCACAAACAAAGTATCCCCCCCGTTCAACCAGATCAGAAGGAAGGTGCCCAGGTAGACTGCAGAGAGGGACAATCTTCAATTAAGATAATGGAAAAAGCTGAAAAACTTGTCAAGGGGGGAAGGGCTTTCATTGTTTTCATACAAAGAAAATTGTCCCCTTCTGTTATCTGTCCTGTCATACAACCTGATCCACATCTGAGAAGAGATGTCTTACACTAGGTAAAAGGGGCGGGGATGGGAACTTTGCTTGTGAATATCTCCTAAACCATAAAGGATTGATAGATAAGACTTATATCATTCTTAATGTTTTTTTAATGCCTACAAAATAAAATAAAGTTAAAACGAAGTATTACTATCCCTTTAAGCTATGACTGCATTGTGATCCCACCACACAAACATGGAAGCATAACATTGACTAAAAAGTGATCCACAATTCTCTCCCCACTTTATCTGTGATACATAGTGCAGGAAGGTTTCCTGTCCTGTACAATACAGTTTCCCATAACAATACTGTATTAGCCTGAAAAACCCACACACAAGCCAGGAGGGTGTCATGCTGCAGGAGAGTGCTATGAACATTCTGGAGACATGATATGATGACAGGTCGTACAACACCGACATACTAGCAGGCTCTGAGAGTGCCACATATTATTCTAGGGGCTGGGTCACAGTGGCATCTCTTCCATCAGACCATTGTCCAACAATCATGACATCCTAGACTGAACCACGAGTTACCAGTGGAAATCATTCCTCCTTTTAGTGGCATGGGTCTTGGCACCATTCTCATTGATAGGTCCTGTGGAGTCACAGTAGTGGTAGTCCTTGACATGATTGTCTCACCTACAGACTGATTGCCTTGCAAGCAATACCACTTGCTCTCTGGATGTCAAGTTATGAGCCAGTCCCTGGGCACCATATGATTTAGTATTTTCAAAACCATAGGAACTAAAACTGTGGAACTGTTATGGTTTACACGTTTACAGCCCGTTACTTGGTACATTTTGCATAGTTATATGCAAATATATATATATATATATATATATATATGTGTGTGTGTGTGTATAATTTTATCAAAATAAATTGTATGTATTTTTTAAATAATGTTAGTTTCACTATTTATTTTTTATACATATATACCCATTAGTAACGGTATTACTACATTTATCTGATATAACTTTTTTCTTGAAATGCCTGATCTATTTTTGCCTCACTTTTCTATTTCTTGTATTGTCAATACTTTCTGCATTGCATTAAGAATGGTTGAAAGAGATTTAAGCTAATGTTTAATACTTGTATTATTTAATCATGCTCTTTACCACTAAACTTTAAGTTCACTAAGGATTTAAATAATAATAAAATTCCCATTGGGAACATCATTTGTCATGTAAAATCTTAATTCCACAGTGAGACCACGTGGCATAGACATGGATGAGAAGTGTTATCAGGACCTTTTAAGAAAAATCTCTCTGTAATCAAGTAGAGGTCTTTAAAGTTCGTGGGTCTTTACTTTCAAAGCAACATGTCCTTTCTCAAATCTTTCTTTAAATGAAAAGAGAACTCTATCTTCTTTTCAGAAAACGAAAACTGAAAAAAGCTTTCACTGCCAGAAACATTAGTAAAACTAATAAAAATAATTAACGCCTTGAATGCCAGAGAGTTCACCAGTGCATTTCTTTGCTTGCATCCAAAGGGTTATGTCTGGGTATCCTATTGAAATATCACCATCTATTTGGCAACCATCAAAAGGGTGAATCAAAATGGTGATATCAGAATGTTGCTCGCATCAAAAGGACGACATTCTAATGTCGTACACCTAAGGGTCACCAAATAGAGAGCAACATTTCAATAGTATATTAAATAGCAATGAGTATTTGTCTCACCTTTATTTGGCGACCCTTAAGCGTGCAACATCAGAATGTTGCCCTTTTGATACGGGCGACATTCTGACGTCTCCCTTTTTATGGTCGCCAAATATTTGGCGACATTTCAATAGTAAACCTAAGTCTGCAGAATTAGAAACAAGTTATGAGTGACTGTTTTTGTTGATTTCTTTATGTTGTTGAAGAAACCAACATACATAACCTTATTATCCCCTGTTATGTCCATTGCTGTCAAGAAAAAGGAACATACCAGTATAGATGAATTCCTGCAGCCATATTCTCAGAAGGGCTTATGTAAGAAGAAATGGAGTAATTCTGTAGCAAACCAACTGCAACATAAAAGAAAAACACTGTCCCATATTTATAAAGGCAAACTGGAGTTATTCTGGAGAAAACCAACTGCATCAAAGGTGACACATAAAAATTCCTAAATTCCCATGCCCTTGAATAGAGCTCTTTAACCCCTTGAATGCTAGAGAAGTCTCCAATGCATTGCGAGCAATGCATTGGAGACTTCTCTAGCATTCAAGGGGTTTAAAGACCAATTTAATATAACATGATTTTTTATTTGTCCCTTGTGGTGCAGATGGTTTACTCCAGAAGAACTCCAGCTTTTATAAATATGAGCCATTATTTCCAACCTTCTGACTGAGTAAAGAGGGCATTTTTACCACAGTAAGGCAATACATTGCACCTCTCTCTAGTGTTCAAGTGGTTGAAAGCTTCATTTAAAGGGATAGTAATACTTGAAGTAAACTTGAGGTCTGAGTCTTCTTTATATGTTTTTAAACATATAGCGCTATACATTTCACCACTTACATGTTTGTAGTTCAAGTGCAATTCAATTGGAAAGGATCCCCCTCCAGCCCGTTTCCCCTGCATTAGTCTGGCTCAGTCTGATCTGGATGGAGAGCAGTGATGGACTATCTTCAGTAAGCAAAAGGAAAATCCTGCCCTCCTTCATCAAGGGGGGCCGGGTTTTTCTTATACTTACTGAGTGAAGATTGTCCCTTGCTGCATCCGTCCAGTCCCATAACCAGATTCCAGATCTAAGGGAAGGCAGCTAAAAGGGGCAGAAGGGGATCCTTTCCAATTGAATTTCACATAAACTACAAAAATGTAAGTGGTGAAATATACTGCTATGTTTGATAACATATAAAGAAGACTCAGACCTCAAGTTTGCTCAAGTATTATTATCCCTTTAAATCAATGGGATTTCTTTTTATTCCCTATAAGCAGCTGGCTTGCCCCAGAATTACTCCAGTTCTGCTTTGTACATCAACGTCAACATTTTTGCCAACAAGGATCACTGGTGATAATATTATGTAAATGAAGGCAAATCACATAAACTATCAGGACATATGTTTATTAATGATCTAGTAGTTTGTATTGAAAGCAATGTCTCAATCTTTGCTGGTGACACTAAGCTGGTAAGAAAATACATACAGAGCAGTATGTTGAATCTCTTCAGAGAGATTTGGATAAACTGAGGGAATGGGTGGAAGAATGGCAGATGAGGTTTAATGTAGATAAATGTAAGCTTATGCATTTGGGCTGTAGAAACAAACATGCTGCATATACATAAATGGGAAACTACTTGTGGAATCCTCATTAGAGAAAGATTTAGGCATAGACAATTGACTTCACAGCACTGTGCAGTGTAACTCAACTGCTGTAAGAGCAAATAGATTACTGTCCTGTATAAAAAGGGGTATAGATTCATGGGCTGCAAACAGGTTTGGCCCTTACATGGGTCCTGGTGAGTCCATAGACCCAAGGCATGTTCATTTCGAGTGCCACTACCAGGTCTGTCCGTGTGTCCCATTAGTATCACTGTCAGTGACTGGGAGGCCCTATGCTCACTCAGCGGCGATGCCCGGCACTGGCTGCTTCAGTGACATGCGAATCATGTGGTAGTAAAGTCAGTCCAGACAGATACACCAGGCTCAACTCCAGATTGTGCTTCACCTCACAGCCAACCCTCATGCACCTTTGCGTCACCATCCAACCACCAGCCAATTAAAGAGGAGCATATTTGCTCACTCACGGTGGCCCATCCTCATTGACTGGTTGGGGTGCATACCGTGCGTGTGGTGTTGTGAGACAGAGGGGAAAGTCAATGTGCACTGCACTGTGTTTGTGATCTGTGGCTGTGACTCTGTCCTGCTGAGTTCTGAGATGCCTGAGACCGCGAGCAAGTTCACCCAGGGGTCGGATGCTATGGTTGTCAGATGGCTAATAGGCTGGCTTGGTATCTCCCTCATCTTCCTATTTAAATCCATCCCAAGTCACCAGGGGCTGTAAATGTGCTCTCTGATTCACAATATGTCTGTAGTCACAAAGTCCAACCAAGTGTAAGAGCATATCTGATACTTCGTCTAAATGTCAGTTATGCTCTTACACTTGGTTGGTGTCTACATATTGCAAATCAGAGTTCATATTTACAGCCCTGGTGACTTAAGCTGTCTATGGACACAAGACCCCAACATCGTATTTACTGGCTGAAATAATTTCAGCCAGTAAATAGGATGTTGGGGTCTTGTGTCCATTGGTAGAGCTTAAGTCACCAGAGCTGTGAATATGAACTCTGATTTACAATAGGTCTGTAGACACCAACCAAGTGTAAGAGCATAGCTGATATTTAGACTAAATAAGGATCTGGGCGTGTTTTGGTGGGCATGGTTTTTTGGGGGGGCAGCATTTCATCTTTGGACCCAGGCAGCATAATGTCTTGGGCCGGCACTGGCTGCAAATATGTTACAGCTTACCTTGACTTCAGCATCACCTGCAGGAGCAAGGCTTCAAGCATGCTGCAGGCCTCTGTTTTATCTGTTTGCTTACTGTAGTCTCCTCCTACCAACATCCTACGTCCTCCCTCTGAGCTGCTCCTCCTACTTCCTGTGGAGGGGTTTAAAGGGCAGCCTGAGGCCTGACTCAGATGCCCTTGCATTGTTGTTCAAAGCAGTTCTGTTGCATTTGGCTCCGTGTATGTCCTGGCTAGTCTTCCATCCATTCTAGTGCTGACCTGTGGCTTTGTCTGACTATTCTTTTACCTAACCCCTAATAGTGGACATCCAGTCTGGTGCAGACTTGTGGCTCTGGCTGATTACCTGAACTGTGTATGACCTGGTTTGTCTGACTACCCCCTCTGGTGCTGACTTGTGGCTCTGTCTGACTATTCTTTCGTCTTTTCCCTTGATGATCAGACACCCAATATAGTGCGGGCCTGGGGCTCTGGTAGACTCGCATATCTGACTGCAAGCTCAATCAGACCCTATTCCTCTTCGGATCTAGATCCTGGGCTCCTGTTCCAGTTCCTGTTCCTGGTTCCAGCCGAGACTTCCAGTGGCTAAGGCCTAGTCTCCAGCACAGTGGTTTAGCACTGCATCCTATTATTTCTGATAGCAAGCTTGTTGGCTGTTACCCTGTGCTTATTCTTATTGTATATATTGTATATATCCGCTGTATAACATTTGTTAATAAACTGCATTAACTAAACCGTACTGACTCCTGAACTTCTCTGGGTAACCGTGACAAAATATAATTCTACCTCTATATAAATCCTTGGTAAGGCCTCATCTAGAATATGGAGTACAGTTTTGGTTACACTTGGTTTCAAAAGCAGATATGATGTCAATCCATACTGAGTAAGGGAGGAGTTTTTTTACCCACTTCGGGCTTAATTAGATATAGCTTCAACTGGGTTATTTTTTGCCTCCCACTGGATTAAAAGGAGTTATATGGCATGGGCTGAACTAGATGAATGCATGACTTTTTTCAACCTCATCAACATTGTTACTATGGATTATAACAATAAAATAATCTTGAACTCCCATCTTGTCCTTAATGGGGTTAATGGTATTTGCAATTCAAGGACCTAAC
The DNA here is from genome assembly GCA_037306005.1 of Rhinophrynus dorsalis. Taxonomy (NCBI): domain Eukaryota; kingdom Metazoa; phylum Chordata; class Amphibia; order Anura; family Rhinophrynidae; genus Rhinophrynus; species Rhinophrynus dorsalis. The sequence goes on along the minus strand of CM074720.1, from coordinate 473,257,299 downwards.
CAAGATTTACCACTGTAGTTGGTAATTTATCAAAAGGTTTGATCTAGCAGATTGCCTTTGAAATCTATGGAGAAACTTGCAGCTAAAACCCACTATCAACTGCAATGTAATCCAGACCAAAGTTTGGTAACTGGGTCATTGAAAAATAATAGTGAAACTCATATTTGGAATGATCTTCCTACCTGAATGTGTTTGGTAGTCAACATTTAGGACTTTATGTTTAAGAGAGTAGTGGATTAATTAATGAGCAAACTAACAACACGGGAGAAACCCAAAAAATTCCCAGTGTGGTTATTAACCTCTTAAATACAAAAAAGGCTTCCAACATGTTGCAAAGCAATGCTTTGGAGACCTTTCTAGCATTCAAGAGGTTGAAAGCCCCATTTAAATCAATAGGAATTCTGGGAAGTTTTCTTTCCCCCTATAGTGCAGAAAGTTTGCCCCATTTTTTGTTTTTAATTCTTTGATTCAAAGAGGATTGGCTCCCCACTGGCATGCAAATGTTTAAAAATAAGGTCATTTATGAGGAATAGGGGCATAATGATACATTTTAACTAACAAGCTTTTGATTCAAAGAGGGTGTATCACGTTATAACATTTTTTTACCATAGGTAGTATTAAGAAAGCTGGGAAGTTTTTTCTAAATGTAAGTACTTTTACAGATGTATAATCTTCTGTGCTGCGCACTACCGCATAATGAGCACAGCACTGCTCTTCTCCCACCTCCCTCCCAGCTGCCCCAGGGTGCGTGTTCATGCTTCCCTTCGGTGTGCTGTGAATGGCTTCTATTGTTATATCAGGCTCCGGTTAGCATTATACTGGGAGCTTGATATAACGAAAGAAGCCATTCACAGAACACCGAAGTGAAGCATGAACACATTCCCTGGGACAGCTGGGACAGAGGTGGGAAAAGAATTAGGCAGTCAACAAGAGCTGTGCTGAAGAATCAGCGTGCTGCATTATTCTGCATTATGCTTTACTTACATTAAAAAAAAAAAAAAGATTTCCTAATACTACTTGATTACCAAAACCTATGGTAAAATTATAAGGTGATACATCCCCTTTAAAAATTGAAAGATCCAGAATGAAATTCTTGACATGGAATGGTAAATGTTCTATTCTGCTGAGGTTACGGCGTCTCTAAATAATTAACATAATCGTAAGCACAAATAAAATGCACTGTGATGGCAAAAGGGGAGTTCTTATGGGCTGGCTCAGAAAGGTTCCTTTATAATTAATCGTTCAAGGCAGATGAGATATTTTCTGTATTTATAAAACATATTCACAAAAGTGATATGCTTGCAGCCTGAATGTCATATTCCACTGTACCTCAGCAAAAACATCTTAAAAAGGACAGCAAAGCTTCTCCCATCCTGGCTTTATTCTCTTTAGTGCTGATGGTAAGAAAAAGTAAAATAGCTAAATCTTATTTATGGTGTTTATGCAAGCATTTTACGCAGTTGTTTGCTATTTCCTTAGTCTCCTATTTTTCATACCCCCCTTTGCTCCCTGCCGACCCTCCCTCTGCCATCCTGTTGGTCTTATCTCTTTCTTCACTCCCCTGCTGGCTATTACCAGGGACTTGAGAAAGTCTAAGACTGAATAATCCCCTTAGTGTCAAGTTTTCCAGACTGAGAAATGAATCTGCCCAAACGCACTATCTCTGCTGAGATGGCTGTTGCAAGGAAGAAAAAAAACAGATAAAAGCAATTTCTTTAGGGCTGAAAGCAGAAGGAGTTACTGGGTGTGTGAGGTAAAGGTGATTTAGAGTGAGAGGTAAGCACAATTGTATGTAAAACACTCACTGTTTTCCCCAGACCAAGGTGTATAAAGCTTTCTGATGTATCAGCACGTTTCTGTAACATTTTGTTATTGTGTGTCTTGCAGACAGCAGTTTTATTCTTTCCCAACAATAGGGGAAGAGAAGTCACAAATCCAGACAAATCGCTCGCAGGTCTTCCACGCTCCAACAGGGACAGAAGTGGACCTTCCTTATGTACTGCCAAGCAACTGGAACTATGTGTACTCTAATCACATCAGGACATAAGCCTCACAAAACATATTAATTTTGATAAATGTCTGATTCAGGATAAGAACGAAGATCTTTTATCTGGAGTCATCTCTAGCATTCAAGAGATTAAATACATGTCCAAATTGTGGAGGCGACATAGATATCATTATAATTAAAGGGATAATAATGTTTAATATGAAAAAAACTATGTATTGTAGGGTTTATCCTCCTGCGTAAAACAAGGGTGCTCCCATTGCCGAGAGGTGTTTTATTCAAAGTTATTGCAGCTCAAACTTGTATTTTTAGGTACAATATCTCAATGTCCTGAAATTGAACAGGGGCGCTGTTGCTACACCATCCTAAGGACAGCTCTGGTCAGTTGACCATAAACCTCCATAGGCTGGTGTAGCAACAGCACCACTGTACAATTTTAGGACATTGAAATACTGCACCTAAAAGATTCACATGTTTAAATTGCAATAACTTTTGAATAAAACAGCTCTCGGCAGTGGGACCCTTGTTGTACTCAGGAGGATAAAACCTACAATATAAATAATTTGACATATCAAGTGTTACTATCCCTTTACAGGACCATGTGAACATCTTCCACCCTTGAAGAGTTAAATGAACACTAACACCTCCATTTGACATAATGGGAGAAAAGTGTCTCTTATTGTGTTTGGCAGTCACAGGTGTGGGAATTTTGACAGGCCAACTATCATAGGAGATCTGCTACATCAGGACCCTTCTGTGGTCCCAAGAGGCTGGTAGTCAGACCTTTCTGGTGATGTGGGTCAGCATGACTAAATGCATAGTGTGTGCTAACTTATATGTGCTTATTAAAATAATAATGATTCATGCTGGGTTCAGCAGTCATGGGTCCCACTTTCTATTCTCAGCTCTCCCTGCCTGTGAATGTGGCACATATTCTGGAAAGCAAAGATTCAAATTCTGGAGCAAACAAATTGCAAGACAAATGAAAAATTCACATTGATTGAAATGGAACTTTTAACTCCTTGATTGCTAGAGAGGTCTTCAATGCACTGTTTTTCCAATAGTTTCCTGAACAAATAAATAAATAAAACATGCAGGCTGGGGGAAGTAGTTTAGGAGTTTATACTTTGTAAAATGATGTAGGAAGTGATCTGTACAAAGAAAAACTATGGGGGTTATGCAGTAAGAGGTGATAAAGAGGTGATAACATGGTGATATTACATCTCCAGTTCCTATGTTATTCTATAGACCCTATAAACTAAGATCTCCATCTCTGGAAATCTTTTTGCATAAGCTCTATAGAATATGATAGGAACTGAAGAAGAGGTATCACTGGGGAACTCACCCTTTGTGCATCTCCCCCTGTGTCTCACTGTTTGCTCAAAAGGAGCACATAAAAATCAAGTTATATCATGTAAATGTGCTCTTTTACATGATAGCAAACAATATTGTAGCATATGTGTTTCTTTTCTGATACTTTATTAAATTTAGCCGTTAAGCCTATACAGACCAGGGGGGTTTGCAATGATAGTTACATAATTCATTGCTCTCCCTTCTGGTCTTTAAACAGTTAAGACAGGGATGTATGGTAATTTTATCTCAATTGATTCTGATGGGTCAGATTGTGAGGAGAGAGCAGTACTTCTTTTAATCTTAACACATTTATTACTAAGATAGTGTTACAGGCTCTTTCAGACCATGAGATATATCTAGGCCCCAGGCCAGGAAGACATGCATGCTTTACACATGAGTCAATAGGCAACTTTAACCTTTAGCCTGTGACAAGGAACTGTGTGTTTGAATACTGCACATTTATACATAAAAATGCATTTGCATATTTATTAAAAACTGTAGAGAACAGAAAGAAAAGGACACGTACAACCAGACATAGAATAGCATATTTTACTTAAATAGCATGAAAAAAAACAAAATTGTATATCAACTATTATGATCAGAACCATAATGTATAATCTATGTACATTTGTATAGCAAGGCCTGGTAGGTTATTGCTATTCTCAACAAAACCAGTGAAGAATGAAGTCTGTAACCCATTGTTAATAGTTTCAGAAGTAAACCAGGTAAGTGTCCATTTCTTGACAAACTGTCCTGTGTCTCCTTATTTTATTTTGACATTTTCTTTCTCACATGTTTTCCACGAAATAATGATTTAGAAACATACTGTGGTGTGGGGTGTGGGGTTGTGGCAGTCAAGAACATAGAGGGATGGAAGCAATTCTATTCATTGAAGATTTTAAGGTTAATTTCAGATGACCAACTTGAACGTAGTAGCAATGTTTACCAGCACTTTCCTGCTTTCCCCAGTGATCCCATCACTGGAAGTTGGTGACTTATTGCCAGATCACATCAAATTCAGTCAACCATCAATGGTAACCCATTCACTGAAAATTGCAGCATGCATCACAACCTCCAATGTCTGTACTAGAAACAGTTTTTGTATGTTGGGCATTTAGGTCGCAGTGAAAATCTCCTATGCTGTAAATTCCTTGTATTCTGAATTTAATTCAGGTAAGTTGTAGCATGCAACAAGAGACTGTCAACTGATGCAACATTTGCTCCTGTGATATTTTTTTAGTGATTAATGCAGCACTGAAAGAGTTGCTTTAAAGTCACCAATGTTAATAAGGCCTTAAGCCTCTATCACAAAGGTGTCACCAATACAGCATTAATAATGTTGCTTGTTTTTGAAAGATAGTACTCTGGACTATGGTTCTATTCAAATGGGTGATTATCACCTTCTATGAATGCAGCAGCATGCTGCATCTTTACTGTGGTCACTTATGAACTCAGTAAAAATGCAGTAATGAAGGTCTACACAGCATCATATGGGGTTGCACCCAAAACTTTCAGACAGTTGTTGCAGGTTTTGATTTGAATGCAGACCCATGGGAGTGACAGCTGGTGTGGGCAAGTCTCCAGGCACTCCCCTTCTGCCTTTGGATCAGAGGTGGAATGCAGGAGAATGACAGTGGAAGAAAATGTGTGACAGAGCTGTAACAGGTGGCTGCTATAGTTCTGTAGCCTTTGTAAAAGAGTCCTTAGACTGTGTCATTATGGACTATCTCTAGGTCCCTATTGCAATATATGTACAGTCAACCTGATATTTTCTTTCTGGGTGAGCTGCCAGATAAGGATGGCTATGATCATGAGTAAGCGTGTTTGCAAATAGCAAATAGAGATGTCTGCAGAGAGGTGCCAACTAAGTTTCCTCTACACTTGCTGAATGAAATGAGGTACTGTCCGTATGTTTGATATTTATACACAATAAAGAATTGATGATTTTAAACATTGTTGTACCCTGGATATATAAGCGTGGTGCACCTTCCCTGTTTGTTTCATATTTGCTGCAAGCATTAACATACCATGGCTGACCCATGGACTTGTGTAATACTTATCCTTGACTGCTGGGTAACCTGGAGATCCGAACAAGGGAATATAGTAATGGTTGATAAAAAGTATTTAAAACTTAAATTTCATTTAAATGCTATTTTATATATTTCCATTCATTTTCAAATACAGTTAGGCTCATTTACTGAAGAATGGATCAATTATGGAGCACTCCAAATGCGCCATAGGTAAGAAGTAAAAATTCCTAATGATTTAAAGGGATTTTCAATCCCTTGACTGCAAGAGAGGTCTCCAAGGCAATTCATTGGAGACTTCTTAAGTATTCAAGAAATTAAAGGCCCAATTTAAATCAATTAGGGAATCTACATATCCAACAGGAGCCAACATGGCTTTGTGAAAGACAGGTCTTGTCAAACTGACTTGATTGCATTTTATGAAAAAGTGAGTAAAAATATAGATGTGAGAATGGTGGTTGATGTGATCTATTTAGACTTTGCCAAGGCATTTGATACGGTTCCACACAAGAGGTTACTGTACAAATTGAATGAAATAGGCTTTGGGGAAAATGTTTGTGCGTGGATTGGAAATTGGCTGAAAGATAGAATGTAAAGAGTGGTAGTAAATGGCAAGTTCTCCAATTGGATAAACATGATAAGTGGAGTACCTCAGGGATCTGTCCTGGGTCCTCTGCTTTTTAATTTGTTTGCCGATGACACAAAATTAAGTAAGGTAATAAAGTCTGAACTGGATGTGTCTTCATTACAAGAGGATTTGGACAAATTGAGTAACTGGGCATGCAAATGGCAAATGAGATTCAGTATAGACAAGTGCAAAGTTATGCATTTTGGGTATAATAATAAAAATGCAACATATAGTTTAAATGGTGTTTCTCTAGGGAAATTTACTAATGAAAATGATTTGGGAGTAATGGTAGACAATAGACTTAGCAGTAGTGTGCAGTGCCGGCTGGCAGCTGAAAAGTCCAATAAGATATTGGCATGTATTAAAAAGGGTATTGACTCAAGGGAGGAAGATACTGTTATGCCTCTTTACAGGTCCATGGTAAGATCCCACCTAGAATATGCTGTTCAATTCTGGGCACCCTTTCTGAAAAACGACATTATGGAACCAGAAAGAGTGCAGAGGAGAGTTACAAAACTAGTAAGGGAAATGGAAAGTTTTAGTTATGAAGAAAGGCTAGAAAAGTTAAACTTGTACACACTAGAGAAACTGCGTCTTAGAGGGGACATGATAACAATATAGAAATATGTTCAGGGCCCATACAAAGGGCTCTCCAAAGACCTGTTCATTAACAGAACAGTACAAAGGACAAGGGGCCACCCGCTTACACTTGAGGAAAGGAGATTTCATCTACAAGAGCGGAAGGGTTTCTTTACGGTAAAGACAATAAAGGTATGGGATTCAGTGCCTGAGGAGGTGGCGCTTTCAAATACATTAGATTCCTTTAAAAAGGTCCTCGATACTTGTTTAAAAGAGCAAAACATAGAGGGCTATGTACGTTAGTATTGGGATTAATATTTAGTTAGTGCTTGTTGATCCAACAAGAAATCTGATTGCCATTTGGAATCATGAAGGAATTTTTTCCCCCTATTCAAGACAGAATGTGAAATTGCTGTACTGAGGGGTTTTTTTTACCTTCTTTTGGATCAGTGGTAGGCAGGAATAGAAAAAGGGTTGAACTAGATGGACGTAAGTCTTTTTTCAACCTAAATTATGTAACATGTTGCATTTGGTTTGCACTAGTATTTTACCTGTTCTTAGTACATAAGCATTGTCGTCATTGGGGTGAATATATCACACTGATTCTGTGCAATAACAGGGGCTAGAATTTGTGTTCTCTCCCTGCACCTGTTTATTCCCCTAATGCTGTTTGTGACAAGAGATGACAGTGGGTCAGTCTGTGGGTATTTCTGGGTGGTCCTTTTTGTCTATGCCTTTCTTAGACCAATGTAAAAAACAAGATATAGGGAAATGGTGTTTGTGTACATAATTTCATTACACATTAAACGTGGCTGACTCATGCGGATTTCCAAAATAAAAGTCCAGTACTGGGTGTTCTGGTGTGTACTACAGTGATCATAATCTCTTGTGCATACATTGAGTGAAGAGATTAGCATTAAAGACTAACTCCAATGTGGCTGCACTTGTAAATTAATTCATCTAACTCATTTTCATGTTTAGAAACCCAAAATATAACAGTTTTATTTTCAAATCCTCATAAAAAGCATCACTTTTGATTTAAAACCAAGTTAATATTGCCACCAAAATTAAAGCATTGCACCATTATCGAACTTTTCTCAAAATTAAAAAAGTAAAATGATAGGAAATTGTGTTTCTGTGCTTCTTATTTATTTGCTGACAGCTTAACCCTTTCTGTGCCTGAAGGGTGCCCAATGCATTGCTTTGCAATGCACTGGGCATTTCTCTGTCCCTGAAAGGGTTTAGAATCACTTTGCAAAGAATTTTAGCACAAGGAGCAATATTCTTATCACAAATCTTATCTGATAAATAATGTAGAATTATCTATACCTTTTTTTTAACATGTACAATTTCACAGTTTTGAACAATTAATCACTCTCTCCATTATTGGTTTTAATGCATAGTAACAACATGGTAATTTTACTTTTGAGGGAAATATCCTTTAAAAGGTGGGAAATTAGATATTTCTGATGGTATATGACTGTTTCCTCAAATAAAAACTCATCAGACCTTGAGATAGCCATGGGCAAACTCAGCTCAATTCCTCTCCCATTCTCTAGATATATGTTTTCCACTTCTGAGATTGTTATGCTGGTTCAATGTAGTATCAGGCTTCATAACGGACAATTATAAGATGGCCGCTGTTACGTCTGAGGCGATATTTGTGCTTGATAAGGTTCAAGGAGTATAATAGGAAGCAGGGCAGGGATAATAGGATGCGGCCCGGAGACAGACATTCATTTAATGCAAAATAGCAAGATCTTTTCCCTTAACAATTCCTTTCAATTTTCCTTGCATATGAAGAAGAAAAAACCCCCATCCTTTTCTAAATTTCTTTATTTCTCAGTGTATAGAAAACAGATTTCTTCACTATAATAATATTACTCTATGCTGTTAAATTGCTCATTTTCATTGTTTTCTTTTAGTTAAAGATACTGATATTGTTATGTTGCACAAACATATTTTTAGAAGCAAAGTAAAGATTTTTCTTGCTTTGGTTCCTTGGATAGGAAGAATTTAGTTTCAGTAACTGAAGGAATGGGGGAGGGAAGGACTTGTCAATCTTGCCCATGGGTGTCAAGAGGATTAGTGACATTGTTGGGTTTATTTGTGAAATGCCGAATTGAAAAACCTATCTATGTTCTTGTTTTTTTTTGTTTTTTTTTTGACAGTTGTATCATAGACGATCACATAAACATACATACAGATTTATATATTCCTAAAAATGTGACCAATCATTAGTCTGCACGTATTTCGCAACTAGGAATATATAATAAATTGGGTTAAAAAAATTACAGACAGTCTGAGATATTTAATACTTTTGGCAAATTGTTTGGGTTTAAGAAACTCTTTGGGTTTCAAGACCAATCTTCAGATTAAATTTTTTGGTCAAAAATTATCATTAGTGACTTTGGATATCATATTAGTGAAACCGTATGATTCCAATTATTTCCTAGTGTTCAATCATAATATTTATCGGTTATTCATCAGTGGCCAATCACATTGGGTTCTAGAGACACTTCCAATGACTTGCAAGGCAAGGAGTTGGAGATATCTCTGTTATCCAAGGAGTGAAATATATCAGATGCAGATACTAATACATCCTGCAAAATTATACCCTTCATCCTTTTACATTTTAGTAGTGTTCAAGAGGTAGGTTTTACATACAAGAAAACAAAATATACAAAATACAAGTGACCTATGCACAACAGAAAAGATGATCATTTCTGGGTCAAACGAACTGCACTGTAGGGGGGAAATGTAACTCTGCTGGCCCCCATTGATGTAAATTGGACTTTTAACTCTTTGAATGCTAGAGGTCTGCAATGATTTTTTCTTTAGAATGCATTGGAGACCTCTAGTATTTAGTATGCGTTAGAGACCTCTAAATATTTTTTTTCTCTTCCCTCTCTCACTCTCCCCCCCTTTATATGCCATGTTCCCTAGCACTGGCTCTTCCTACCCTTTCTTTCACTCCAAGTACATCTATTGCCATCTGCCTTTCTGCCAGCCTCATGTTAGAGTGTGAATTATCCAGTAAAATGTAGCAGGGTGATGAGTGGGCTTGCTGCTGAAGACCTGGCAGTAGTTTGAAGCCGGGCCGTGGCGTCAGGTTACAGCCTGCCTAACTCTTGCAATCTACTTATACATTGCTAATTAAAATTCACAGATCTTCTATGCCTACCAGGAATGTTTCAATGTATATTGCATCTTTATACTATGCTCTACCTCTATCCCCTTCATTCCCTCCTCTTCTTTTGCACCCCTCCCCATCCCCAATAAAAAAAAATCAATAAACTTAAGTTATAAAAAAAAGCTCAATTTAAATCAATTGATAGATTTGTTTATCTTCTATGGTGCAGTTTGTTTGCCCCAGAATTGTTTCCTTTTTAATGCAAAGGGCATAAATTATCTCCTAACAAGGGCATGGAACTTACAGTGAATAACATAATATAACAGGTCAGGTCTGGGGTTTTCAAAGTGCCATATGTATAAATGCAAATGAGAAGCAATTCTGGAGCATGAAAATAAAAATGCCCAGTGAATTAAATTGGAATCTTAGCCTGTTGAGTGCTAAAGTCGTCTCCAAGAGCACTTTAACATTTGAGGGGTTAAAAGCCAAGCAAAAGAAGTGGATGTTCATTGATAATGAATAAAAACAAGGCAATTGCTTGTTTTTACCTAGTCACTACTCAGGAATATCACTATTTAGGTCTCTAGTGCAATTACAAAAGATACATATCCATTTGCATATGGCGCTGGCTCCAACCATAAAGAAGCCCAGCACCAATATGCAAGTCATATTTCCCCTGAAAGAGAATTCCAGGACACCTCAGACATACATTTCACTCCTCTTGGGCCTTGTCAGTGAGATGTAGCTGGTCTTTTAGGCTCTGACAGTCTGCTATACCTGTTACAATTAACCCTTTTAGTGCCAGAGAGGTATCCAACACATTACAACGCAATGCTTTGGATACCTCTCTGGCACTCAAAGGGTTAAGGATACTCCCTTGGGTTTTAAATTAACATAGACATGAATAGTCACTAAAAATGAACAAAAGCATGGTATTTTAAAATCCTCATTTAAATCAATAGGAATATTTATATTTTTATTTGTCCCCTATGATGTCTTTGTTTGTCTCGAAGATGCTCTAATTTTCACTTTAAACACATGCCCTAGGTTATTTTAAAATACATTAAACTATGGTATTGAGACTAGTTAACTGCTAAACATGTGATTACTATCTTAACAGTAGGTAGCTTGTCGATGAGCAAATTCACTTCCAAATGTATATTACATATAGGTCCCATTTTGATAAGTATCCATTCACTAACTCTAAAAACAGCTCAGAAAGCCATACACATTTCATTATTTGACTGTTTTTTGCCTTAAAGGGAGCCACAGCTTTAATGGTCTTTGTAATATTAAAGCATGTTTTAGATGATGTATTGGAGAACTTTCTAACATTCAAAGGGGTTAAAAACACATTGTACACCCATGGTATAATGTGTGCTTCAGACCTGCATATCTTTTGATTTCCCAAAGAAGCAGTGTGCAAATCAGTCATATACTGTAGTAGGAAACATTAGCCTCCCTCACCTTGAGAAACCATCCCTTCACCACACGACTATGACATTTGTGTCAAAACCCAGAGACTCAGGGTCAAAGCCTAAGAATTCACAGGGATGACAATGCAACAGAACAATAACGCATCAGTTACTGTAATTGTGTAATACCCTGCTAGTAGGAAGTAATAGAGTATTATCCATCAGCTCACATAACATAAGGTAAAAAAACAAAGTACCGAGTCATCCAACTGGCATGACCTGACTGACATCCAGCCCTGCAAATTTGGATATGATATGCAGTATATTCTACTCTAGAAGGCCCCTTTCCATCTGTCTCTTCCACATCATGTATAGGATTGAGTGTGTGTGCATGTATGCATTAAGACATATGAACCATGACTTTATAGGAACAATCTCAGAACTGCTGAAACATGGTGCTAGAACTTGGAAAAAGAATGCGGAACTTGGTACAGGAGAATGGAATGTGCCATGGGAAAACTTCAATGGAAGATTTTGCACCTTCTGGAGGTAAGATTCACTTATATCTCCTCTCCATGGAAATTTCCTCAGAGAGGAAGAATATTGTTCCTTTTCGACTTAATTTCCTGTAAGTAGGAAATGCCAACTTCTGCACAACCCTAATTATACCTCTGAAAGTGAGTTGACCAAAAATGTTTTAGGTCTCTGAGAGTTCCATTATAAAGATCTAAATATGTAAGGGAAGAGCCCAAGAAACATTAAGCTGCAAATATATGGACAGGCTATTAAATGTATCCAGGCTTTTCTTCCATAACCATAATTACTGAAGTTTTAGGGAGGCAACTTTTCACTCACATTCTAGTGGGAAAAACTATACATATACATGAAGCATAAGAGCTTAAACTATTACAGTTTAACTGATATTTAATAGATTTGCCCTGCCATTCCTCATTGTCACTGCCTAAATACTTCAAAAAGAATTCTAATAAAGTTGAAATTAATAGGAGGAAGGATTCTAATCCTGCTATCTCTTGATATTTCAATGTCTTTTTTTCTGCACATGTTCATCCTAATTGAATTAACCCAATGTGTTCCAGGGTCTCAACAGTAAATGGTATTCTTTTGTTATATTAGCACCCCCCAACATACACACATACACCTTTTATATTTAGGAAAACAAAGTTTGTGAAATTTCTCTTCCCTGTCCCTGTCCAAACCACCAAAAACAATTAACCCTTTGACTGGCAAAAGAATGAGCCATGTTTGCTTTGAAATTAATTTCTCACCCATATACCACTCAGATGGTTGAAAGAGTGGCATGTCAGTGTGTTAGAATGGAATACATTATATACAACACTTCCCCCTTGAAAAAGGGTAAGAGAGTATTTCTGGGATTAGAATATACACAAATACTTTGTTTGTGTGGCTCTATGTGTGTGTTATGGAATACATCTGCAGATGACACAGTGGACTTTAATTCAAAAGGTTCGGATGCAAGGGAAGCCAAAACGGTCTGCCACGGACAGACTGATAAGATCTTAGCACCCTGGGAATCAATGGAAAAGGGGGAAATACATACACCAGGGACAAATCCATGAAATGACCTTCACATCCACCACAAGAGATAGAATATTTTGGGATCTGGTACAGAATTGAGGATCCTTGTGGTTCAGTCAAGAGGTCATTAGGTCTACCATTGGAGGACCCAATAGGCGAATACACTTTGTTTGAGGTCTCAGTTCTTGGGATCCAAGGTTTAGTGACTGAGAAAGTCTGACATAACATTGTGTACCCCTGTAATACGAATGATGGAGGTTCAGTAGAACCTTGGACTATGCAGCTGCGCTTATGGTTCCTCCCTGGCAGTTGATATAGGCCACCACTATTGCATTGTCAGACTAGATCCGCACTGAAGGGACTGAAACCAAAGCAGCAGGGCTAGGTGAATCACCCAAAGTTCCAACACAATACACAGGAGACTCAATGCCCTGGTCCAAAGGTCCTGGGCCATTTTAAGACTCAGCATGGCACCCCAGCCTAAGGCCAGGATCCACTGTGGCTATGACCCAATTTGGGATAACTAGAGGCAGTCCCAGAATCATATGGTGCATGTGAAAATATCAACAAAGGTATGAAGACAAGGACATGACATGGAAGAGGTGACACTGCTGTCTGGACTGATTCCTGGGAATTTTCAACTCCAGCTCCTGCATGTGAAATTGAGTGGAAACTAAGTAGCACAGCATTCGTATACTCTCGCACTGTTGCAGACAGTTGAAGTATTGCCTGGGACACCTGATAAGACAATGAGAATCTTGTCTTCTGGCAGAAAATCCTTCCCTAGAAGAGTGCCAAATCTCATAATGAGAAAGTAAAGTACAAGAAGATATCCTGAAACTGAGCACCCAGTTGTGTTCCTCAAGAATAGATACACAAGTCTGAATCTGAAGGAGCCAAGTCTCCTTTGACGGGGCCTTCAACCCAAAGGTCTTTCAAGTACAGAATCAGAGAAATCCCTAGTGAGTGGATGCAAGCCACCAGAGCTGTCATAACCTTTGTAAAAACCCATGGAGTGAAGCCACTCAAAAAAGGGGAAAAAAGGAAGTGCAGGAAATTGAAAATTACGGTATTAGAATGCAAACCACAGGAAGAACTGATGATCTGCATGATGGGAACATGTGGATAGGTTTCCTTTATGTTCAAACCTACAACAGAGGCCACAGATAGGAACCCACCAAATGGGGGATTACACAGCGTAAAACAAAAGAAAGGGTTAACTAAGAGAAAAGCTTTTCTGACTTTCCGTGCTGTGAAGTACCTCTATACACAATAGCATTCACCTTAGCATGGAACCACTGTATATAAAATGAAAGGTAATAATAAATAATAATAATAGCAACAAGGAAAAAAAGGACCAGGAAAATAACAATATAGGTCTATATAGAAAACAAAGAATATGAAAGTAGACAATTACAAATTGCAATCAAAATAAGAGGAGTCCCACACTACATGGACTGAGAGACTTGTAATGTCCAATTATAGCCAGAAGAGTCCAAAAACGTTGCACTTGCTTGAGGGTATGCAGATTTTCTAATGGTTGTTCATGGTTGTACATGTAAATAGAAACAAGAGAGAGAGAGAGCACAACCCTTCTCTAAGTGCAGTATGTATATTTAGGGCATAGATCAAAACGGTCCCTCTCCCTTTGGAATTGGTACTTACAAGAAAAGAGGACTCCATCACCTCAGTAACCAGCATCGACTGGGTCAGACCCCCAGTCCTGATCAGGCTCCACCACATACTCTCTTCTCCAAAATATATAGAAGAATAGTGGCTAACAGTGCTCTGATCTTAAAATGTAAATGTATCACAGTATTAATGGCTCAGAGATAGCAAAGGAAATATTATGTATTGATACAATATATCTATTCACATGGAAACAGTATATACTGATATATGATCTACAAATAATAATCTGTTAAAATACCATAGAGGCTATAATATATGAACTAAAAATCGTTATTAATAAAACAATAGTTAAGTCTCTGAAAATTTCGTATAGCCGATACAGGGTTAGATCAAAGTTAAAGGTGATGTTCTTATGCCCCTATCTCTTGTAGAGAATATATTTAAATAGTTCTCCAGTGAGACACAGATATATCTACGTTCATGGTGGTGATGTTGGGTGTAGATTAAAGTCCGTGTTGTTGTAATATTAACGGGTCAATTTCTTTATCTTTTGGCTGTTTATAATTATATGTGTATATGCAGGACTTTTCTCCTCCCGGCTTGTCTGCACACTGTATGAATGCAGGAAGGATTCTCCTCCTTTAGGTTTTAACCCACTAAGTAGATGTGAGCAGGGTTCTCTTACTCACGTTTTGTGTCACTGCATTACTGCGGGCAGAATATTTCTCCTCTCGACTTTTCTCCACTTTGTGGAAGAAAAACAAAGTTCTTCTCCTCCCCGCTATTTACCGGGGACAGGCAGGTCTCTCCTCTTCCCATCTGTGAAGAGTGAGTAAACAATTCAATTTGCCACAGTAATTAAGCTGGACCCGGTGTTTTGAACTGGAGAAAAGTTGTTAACACTTGATCTCGGCAATATACTCTGTGCAATATCTATTGTTAGTTCATAAATAAAACAAACTAAATAAAATAAAACTATTCTGATGTGTTTTGTGCTACCGAAGGCACTTCTTCAGAGAATCAAAACACTGGGTCCAGCTTCATTACTGTGGCAAACTGAATTGTTTACTCACCCTATAGATGGGAGGAGGAGAGACCTGCAACACATCCTGTAACTAGCTGGGAGATGAAGAATCTGCCCGCACCCGGTGAATAGGCGGGAGGAGGAGAACTTTGTTTGCTTCCTATCATGGTGCCCGTGATTGTTGTGCGACATTCTGACTTCCGGGTTTGTGCCTTGCTGTCTTTTATTGGTGCTTGCTGGCTAGCCCCTCCCAGGGCTAGCCTTTATATACGCCCTCCTGTCACCAAGCCGGTGCCCTTTCGTGGTGTTTCTGATATTCGTGATTCAGTGCTCCTGTTCCGTGTTTATCCGGTTTCTGGCTGACTACCGCTCTCTGTGTACCGACCCAGGCTGTGGCTGACTACCGCTCTCTGTGTACCGACCCAGGCTGTGGCTGACTACCGCTTTCTGTGTACCGACCCAGGCTGTGGCTGACTACCGCTTTCTGTGTACCGACCCTGGCTGTGGCTGACTACCGCTCTCTGTGTACCGACCCTGGCTGTGGCTGACTACCGCTCTCTGTGTACCGACCCAGGCTGTGGCTGACTACCGCTCTCTGTGTACCGACCCAGGCTGTGGCTGACTTCCGCTCTCCGTTTATTGATCAGGGCACGACTGACTACGCTATCCTGTTGCCCTCGCTATTGCAGTCAGTGCTATCTGGTCACTAGTGGTTACTGTAGCCTTCCGATTTCTCTTAGCCTGGTACTATCTGTTGCTCCCGTTTAGCACTTCCAGTCAGTGCTATCCAGTCACTAAGCAGTTACGGTTGCCTTCCTATATCACTTAGCCTGTACTATTGGTTGCCTCCGTTCAGCACTTCCAGTCAGTGCTATCCAGTCACTAAGCGGTTACGGTTGCCTTCCTATATCGCTGAGCCTATACTATTGGTTTCCTCCGTTCAGCACTTCCAGTCAGTGCTATCCAGTCACTAAGCGGTTAACTGTTGCCTCCGATTTCGCTCAGCCTGTTGCTATCTGTGGCCTCCGTTAAGCACTTCCTGTCAGTGCTGTCCGGTCACTAAGCAGTTACTGTTGCCTTCCTATATCGCTCAGCCTGTGACTATCTGTGGTCTCCATTTGGCTATTCCAGTCAGTGCTATTAGGTCTCTAGCAAGTCCTTGTTGCACCAGATATTAGGCTGCCTTACCCGGTATTCGGTAAGGCCGGTAGAGCCTCCTCAGCTCCTTGTTGCACCAGATATTAGGCTGCCTTACCCGGTATTTGGTAAGGCCGGTGGAGCCTCCTCAGTTCCTTGTTGCACCAGATATTAGGCTGCCTTACCCGGTATTCGGTAAGGCCGGTAGAGCCTCCTCAGTTCCTTGTTGCACCAGATATTAAGCTGCCTTACCCGGTATTTGGTAAGGCTGGTAGAGCCGCCTCAGTTCCTTGTTGCACCAGATATTAGGCTGCCTTACCCGATATTCTGTAAGGCCGGTAGAGCCTCACTATTGTATGTTATCTTGTATGCCCTGTCCTGTGTCAAACTTTATTACTGCTGCCTTGTAGAGTTTGGACCCGTGAGGGGCCTTGTGAGCTTTATTCTGTCTAATAAAGCTTTCCTATTTTATCCTACCCAATTGTCTGAGTGTTCAATAAAACCGTGACACTTCCACAAAGTGGGGAAAAGTCAAGAGGAGAAATACCCTGCCCACAGTAATGCAGTGACACAAGACAGGAGGAAGAGAACCCTGCTTGCATCCACTTAGTTGGTTAAAGTCTAAAGGTGGAGAATCTCGTCCGCATTTATATAGTGTGCAGATGAGCCGGGAGGAGAAAAATCTTGCATATATCCATCCATATAAACAGCCAAAAGATAAAGAAATTGACCCGTTAATATTACAACAACACAGACTTTAATCTACATTCAACATCACCACCACGGACGTAGATATATCTGTGTCTTACTGGATAACTATTTAAATATATTCTCTACAAGACATAGGGGGGTAAGAACGTTACTTTTAACATTGATTTAACCCTGTATTGGCTATAAGGAATTTTCAGAGACTTAACTATTGTTTTATTAATAACAATTTTTGGCTCATGTATTTTAGCCTGTATGGTATTTTAACAGATTATTATTTGTAGATCATATATTAGTATATACTGTTTCTATGTGAATAGATATATTGTATCAACAAATTATATGTCCTATACCATCTCTGAGCCATTAATACTTTGATACATTTAGATTTTGATAAAGGGATAGTAATGTTTCAAAATAAAAGCAGCTCCAATTAATCTTCATAGTATTTGGGTCATGGAGAGTGTTATTTCAATACTGTAAGAGTTGTAGTTGAAGAGTAATTGAATGATAAACTATCCCCCTCCCGCTCCTATTATTGATGTAACAATGCTCACCTCAGAGCAGCAAGGTGGTGTCCAGGTGGATCAAAGCGAAGGACAATCTTCAATTAGCGTAAGGGAAAAATCTGAAACATCTGTCAAGAGGGCAGGGTTTTCATTGTTCTCACAGTAAGAAGATCGTCCCTTGCTGTGAGCTATCTGGTCCTAGGACCAGATTCCACATCTGAGGGGAGGTGGATTACACTAGGTAAAAGGGGTAGGAGGGGGATACTTTATCATTCAATTACTCTTGAACTACAACTCTGACAGTATAGAAATAACACTCTCTATGGCCCAAATACTTTGAAGATTAATTGGAGCTGCTGTTCTTCTGAAACATTACTATCCCTTTAAGATCAGAGTGCTGTTATCCATTATTCTTCTATATATTTTGATAGTTTATTTTTTTATCAGTGACTAATTACTTTTTAGCCAAAGTGGATGTATAGCAGCTAGATCGTTAGAAGAGAAATATAGATAGAGTTCTTATTAAAGTATTTCTGTTTGTGTTTTTATACTCTCTTCTTCACCTCCCCTACCTCTCTCCTTGGTCCTTTGTTCTTAAACATCATCCAGACTATATCTATAAGTGCTAGGACTAGATCTTATAGAGGGGAACTGAAGGAAAAGAATAAGCTATAAACTGGTAATAGATAAAAGATATACATATATATGTATAACTGGAAAAGACCATTGTTCATCACAATACTTGAACTCCATAAATATCAGGATTACGACAGCAAACAGATGATACCCCTGATGAAGTGGAAGTTACACCGCAAAACACATTGGGCTTATTGCATTATGGATGTAGCTCTGTCAATTTTTTAATAATAAATGTATATGTATATCTTTTATATATCACCTGGCTATGGCCCTCAGATCCCCTCTATAAGATCTAGTCCTAGCTCCCTGCAGAGCATCAACAAAGGAACACTAATTGAACCCTGTTGTGAGAGCAGTTGTGTTTCAATTATGTTTTCCTGGATTGTAAAGGGTGCTCTGATTGGAGGCTAAAATACTGTCTCTGATTGGTCCCCTAGGGCTCCCCTGATTGGACAATGTTTCAGAACTATCTCAAGCCTTAATTTGACCATGTACACAATGATGCCAGCTGGGAGTATATATAAAAGATGTGTGAGACCTCTATAAAAGGAGATTTGTTATACCCTCCACAATACAAGTTTTGTCTGCATTTCAGGAAGGGATTCCTGGAGAGGAATTGGCTGGTATTCCTCATCCCAACCACTGCAAGTGCTAAATTTACTTGCCTCTTTGGTCTACTGGTGAGTGGCAGTCATCTGTTCCTGCCTCCTGCCTGATCCAGAGTATCTCGGACAAGAACTCACAGAGGGGCTACGCTTACTAGGGGAGCTTTTTTGTTCACCTCCACATCCAATAATGAGGATGCTGATGTCACTTGTGATGTTATTGATCATGTAATTTGTGATGTCATTGATGATATCCCATGTGTTGTAATCAGCAAAGCACTTGGGTTTGTGGAGTTAAATTTGAAGGTTTTCTATAACTTTCCTTTGTGTCTCTGTTAGTATATCTGTCAGCAATTCAGCCAATGAAAGAAAATTGTCAGATTAGTTTCTTGGTAGGGGTCTCAATAATAAAGGAATCAGTACTTGATCACTACAGGTCACAGTGATCACAGGAAGATGCATCAGTGATTATGTTGCATGTTCTGAATATATTTCACTGGTACAAGTGCATCTTTTATTGACTGGGATTGAAGCAAGATGATGATGATAAGAATGGTGAGCAGCTGTCATCCCCATAAGAAGATAATTTGATAATGGTCAGGAGATCCAGTAATAGGTAGACAGAAGGATCACAGTTAATATATTCTGAGGCATAGGTAAAAAAAACAAATGAACAAACAAACAAATAAACAAACCCTACAGTGATGTATAGGACTTTGGAGCCCTTCTGCCATGCTCTACACAGCTTTCTTCTTTAGAGCTACACAACCTCACTGTGAGAATGAACACACAGCGATCATCCAATCATGTCACAAACACAGGCAGAAAGTTATTGCTTGAACTTTCTGCAATGATCTGTGCTCTGTAAGGGATGATCTTAAATAATCTTATGACTCAGTCACACCTCTTGCAATCAACAGGGAATCTAAATCCTTACAGCTTACAATATTAGAACTGATTAAAAAGGTATATCATAATGATACATGCTTGTAAATAACTGAAGAACAGATGCACAGAGTGCACGGTAAAGATACATGCTTAAGCATAGACTGAGATCAACAGGTCATCTGAAACTTCTGAGTTTGCAGTATATGGGACAGACCCACAGAGGCTCAGTCACACAGCTGGTACACAGTACATGGAGCCTCTGGTAGAATAAAGAGATGAACAGAGGGCGAAGAATGCAAAGGAGGAGAGGTCATGAGAGGTCAAGGGGAAAAGATGGAGGGAAAAGCAGGGATAATGAAAAAGGCAATGTGCGGAGAAAGATCCAATTGGGGCAGAAAGACATAAGAAACAGAGGCAGTGGGAGAAGTAACTAAGGAAAGGATGGAGAGGATCAATGTAAGTAAACAGTTGTAAGAGATAATAAAGAGAAGGGAGAAGAATGGAATAAATAAAATAGGTTAATGCAAAGCTTTACAGACCGTCTGGCATTACGGAGACGCAGTCATTGCATCATTTTCTTACATTCCTTGCATGGGCAGCCACTCTTCCTCCACTGATTATGCTGTAGAACTAGCTACTGCTGCCTACCTCACTCATGCCAGCTTTCTCCCAGAAGGCTAGATCCTTGTCCTCCTATATTTTTTGGATTGCCTGTCACAATAACACTATGATGATGTCACTCACTTACTCTGGTCCTCAAAAGACACAACTGGCTTCAAGACTATGCACATTTATTTACTTATTTTAGAATGTGTAAATTCCCCATACAAATAAACCATGTGAGATGAACAGGAAGACCTGTGGCTGCTGGGAGTGTGTGTATGAGAAGGAAGAAGACAGTTGTACAAATAAACACTCTAAGAGACCACTCAAAAGGTATCCAAATCATTGTTCCTCTTCATCGCTAGAGAAGTCTCCAATAAATCCTAAAGCAATTCACTGGAACCTCTCAAGCATTCAAATGGTAAAAAGTCCCATTTAAAAAGATGGAAATTATTATGTGTTCCCTATGGGGAACTTAGTTTGCTCCAGAATTTCTCCATTTATTCTTAGTTCATCAACCTCAGGATTTATGGCTGAAGTGGAAACATAACCTGCTGAAAATTTTTATACTGTAGTAAAGAGGACTTTTGGTTTTATGCCTTTCATAAACATGTAGATACGTCAATAATTGTGCTTTATTTTCTATTTTAGAATGGTTCCAGAATCGTAATGGTATTTTTGTGTTATGCTATAAACATATTCCTCCATACACAGCAATCTCAACTGTCAGCCAAGTCCTACACCAGGGATACGTTGATGCAGTTCAATCAATTATTTTGCAAAATAAGTTGATCTATTTCATGCACAGAGCACATTAAAATTCAGTAAATAAACAACTATGAATATTTAGTCTGTTTATGAAAATGATGTGGATTGAATTAATCCAATGTAGGGTGGGACCTGGTACATTTATGATCCTTTTAGCCAGGTTGCCCTTTACTGGATTTACTGGATTGCAGAATATGTTGAAGTGTTCAAATTAACTATCAGTGACAAACGCATGTGCAAAACAGATAGTCAAAGGGTTAAAGATCATGCTGGATTTTAATCTCAGGCTCCTAGACTAATTACAAAAATTGCCCTTAGCTAGGGTTGCCACCTTTTCATACAAAAAATACCCGCCATGGCATTCCCTCCATAGACTTAACATTTGACAGAAGCCAATTTTTTACCGGCCTGCCTGTAAAATACCAGCTGGGTGGCGACCCTACCCTTAGCCTCATCCCCTTTTCACATGACCCCAGTTCCATCTACATTTGACTCGCAAAGAATGAAACTTTTTGCTCATGATATACCAACACAATAAATCTCTTAAAGGGATAGTAATTCTTTAATAGTACTATTCCCCATATTGTAGTCATGTGAAAAAGAATTTAATAGCCTCCAGTTTCATCTCTCAAACCTTTATAGTTTGAGAGATAACCGAACGCAAAGTTCCCCCCTCCCTCCCCCTTCCCTGAAGTCAGCGTTGTACTGACTGCAGGGGAAGTCTGTCGTACGACAGGCTTGCGGCTCTGCAGCTGAGCTGAGATCACGTTAGTGAAAAAGAATTATTTCACTGAAACGGTCTTCTGTGTGTGCTTGGTTTGCAAGCACACGTAGAAGACCGCTTCAGTGAAATAATTATTTTTTACTAACCTGATCTCGGCTCTGCTGCAGAGCCACCTGATGAAAATAAGATCGGATATCCCTGCAGTTAGTACAACGCTGACTTCAGGGAGGGGGGAGGGAGGGGGAAACTTTGGGTTTGGTTATCTCTCAAACCATAAAGGTTTGAGAGATGACACTGGGGGCAATTCAATTCTTTTTGAAATAGCTACAATATGGGGAATAGGAATATTAAAGTATTACTATCCCTTTAACAATCTAGATGCTACAGAGTGCTCCAAGATATTTCTTCTTAATGGAATATGTAAAGTGGTTATTATTAAATGTAACATATTAGAATATAAATCAACTGGATAGAGATCCTTAATATTCCTTTCAACATATATACATTTCCATTTACCATCAGCTTTATGTCATATGTAATTTATGTACCTTCAGAAGCAGAGAACTGTCAAAAGTAACTGTTTTTCCCTTTAGCTACTGGAAACAGAAGCAGACTATCTATTAACAGTCCATGCCTTCTGCCAGAATGGGGTGCTGGATAATCAGCTTGTTGTACTGTACTTTAGAAGTGAACTCATTGTGATTAGGGATGGGTGAAATTTTTCTCCTCAAACCAAAATCAGCAAAAATGGCGCTTCGCACTTGGCAAATAATTTCATGATTTTTTCGCCTTGCTTATTCCATTGAAATCAATGGGAACATTGAATTTATACTCAATACAAAAAATACAAATGTTATTTTATTTCCCAAAGGCATGGTATAAAAGAGGTTTGAGGGGTGCCTGTGTTAGTGGATTGTCGGGAAACAATCAGGGATTGGGGGGACAGTTAATACATACCAGCCAACTGTCCCGATTTAGGCGGGACAATCCCGATTTTAGGACCCAAACCCGCTGTCCCTCCCGCATAGCTGTTTGTCCCGTTTTTCCTGGCCTGTTCCAGTTTTGCCCACACACTACGTTCCAGCAGCCTATTAGACGCACGGCATGCTTATCATATGACAATGACATCACGCTTATCCACTGTGCGCATGCATACCACACTTCATTTGTTCTAATGCGCATGCACACAATCGCGCCATAATCCACCTGCCCCCCCGACTGTGAGTGTGAGGCTGAGCTCAGCAGCAGTACTGCAGAGAAGGACCCGCTGGCGCTGCGCTTGGTATCCTCTATCCTAGGTACACAATTGAATTCAGCTTGTCACTTCTCCAGATGATCCATGACGGATCCTCGCGGTGGTGGCTCAGCTCACTCACTTCACTGTATTGGTTGTGCGGGGGAAGGGGGGGTTGAGAGATGCTCAGTCTTGGCTAGCCACAGCACGGGAGGTGTGCTAAGTGAATCACTGCCGAGTGGGACATAATGAATGAGCACACTGATCCCTCCGGTGTAACTTGGAGTAGACCAGGCAAGGAAGACACCCACTGACTGACTGAGGCAGCATGATGAGCACAGCAGCAGTCAGTCCGTCGCTGACTGCTGCTGTGCTCATATCCTGCCTCACTCAGTCAATGTCTGGCCTCCTCCAAGTTACACCGGAGGCATGATCAGGCTGCCTGGAGTAAGTTAGCTTAGCCCATCTGTGGTGTTCATCAGTGCACGATCAGCAGTGTGCCTGACGAGTCACGCAGCACACCACTATCAGAAGCCTCAGCAGAGCACAGTACACAGTTCTTACTTAATGCTGCTTGCAGCCACCAGCGCTCACCTTTTAACCCTCTGAGAGAGTGCCAGGGTGCAGAATGCATTGCTTACCCTTCTGGCACTGCAGACACTCAAAGGGTTAACCCTTTGAGTGCCAGAGAGGAATCAAACGCAGTTCGTTGGGTAGCTCTCTGGCACTCAAAGGGTTAAAGATATTTTGTGACATCTGAAATAAAAATGTGAGCTGCAACAGTATATATGTATATATATATATATATATATATATATATATATATATATATATATATATATATATGTGTGTGTGTGTGTTACCAAAGAGGTAATTTCTAATCTGCATAATGGAGGCTTCTTTGAAATGGGGGCGGGGGTACCATCGTGGAAAAAAGTGTCCCTCTTTGAAAATTTCAAATGTTGGGAGGAATGGTTAATATAAAAATAAAAAAATAAATAGAATTATAAAAAAACATAAGACATGGTATGAAAGGTGTCTGAGGTGTGGGTGGTGGGTGGAGTCTGGGGAAATAGTCAGTTGAACAGAGAATTTATTTTTTTTGGGTTGTTGACTGGTATTGGGGGGACAGCTGATAAAAATAATTGTTATGTAATGTGACAGAGACAGGGACACCTGACGTAAGCTGCAACTGTAGCGGGATAAAGTATTTTGTAGAGGATGATTTGTAAGACTTAGATTTGTTGTTAGAGGCCTAAACCCTGGGTAAACATTAATATTTAGGGCTTAGACTTATTAGAGGAACAAGCCTGAGGAAACATTAATTAGTTGTAGAAAACTAGACTTGTGTTAGGCCCAAGCCTGTGGTAACATTGATTTGTAGGACTTAAGCTTGTTAGACACAAAGCTCCCCTCCAAGGAAAAAATGCTCTATTGGCCTAGTGTCAGCAGGTCATGTTGTGTTTGCCACTGCCCATTGTCAAATTCCCCAGTGTAATTAAGGAATTTTTGACTGCTGTTCTTGCTGCTACTGCTGGGTTGTTTAAACAGCAGGATGATTAGGCAGCTCAAAGGGAATGGTATCAACAACAGCAGTAACATATTAGAAGGATGATGAAGGTTCCACTTGTCGCAGCTAGCTCCAGAGACGAGCCTGAGGCAGTAGCAGCACCTTAACTAGCCCCCACCACTTCAGCTGGCCAATAATGCTACTCCACCTGACTCTCCTCCAAAATCATGGGTGTGTTGTTACTAGAATAGAATTTTTTCCCTTGAGAGCAGGAACTGTGCCTCTCATCAGCAACTGTAATATGCACAATGTGTGGGATAAATAAGGGAAGGACTAGGAACAATGGACACATCAGGACTCATATCAAACACCTAGCATAACTGCAACCAAATACCATGATGCTTGGTGTCCCCAATTTGAAATCATCTCACCAGAAAACAAGTAATATTGTTGTCACTGTGCCTCCCCCTCTAAGGACACATGACAACTTGCAGGCAGTTTAATAATTAACCCTCCCTGACACCAGCTTAACATATTCTGCAGGATGGAATATCCTCAGGTGCTGCTTTATGCCCTGGTCGAGATTATCCTCCACCCCACTGGCATGTGCGGTCAGTACACCACACAGTAAACAATGGGTGGACACGAACAGCCACATCCTGACATATACTGAATGCCTATCAACAAGTGGGGGAGGTAAAGACTAATGAGGTGGATCACCAGAAGATGTAGTTACCCTAGAAAGAATGTTTTTCTGAGACAGGTGTTTAGAGATTGGGATCCCTGTCCTCTCTAGTGGCCCCTTGGCCTTGCCCCAGCCTTAGAGAGTGTGACCCCATCCTCTCTAATGGCCCCATTGCCAATGATGCCTCTGAATATGTTGCCCCAGCCGTAGAGATTGGGACTCCTGTCCTCTCTAGTGGCCCCGTTGACCTTGACCCAGCCTTAGAGAGTGGGACCCCCATCCTCTCTAATGGCCCCATTGCCCTTGCCTTAGGGAGTGGGACCACTGTCCTCCCTAGGGGCTCCGATGCCCCAGCCTTAGAGAGTGAGACCCCTGTCCTCACTAGTGACCACCCTGACCTTGCCTTATGTAGTGGGAATGCCGTCCTCCCCAGGGGCTTTGCTGCCTTGGCACAGGAGAGTGGGAGCAATGTCCTTTCCTTCAATGTCAGGGTACAGGCCATAAGAAAAGGGAGAGATGCCTCCATCCACACACAGTATAGCCCCAAACTGGACCTCTGGAATTCAAAGAGGGACTGCCAGAATCAGCATCCCCCCAACTCATTCCTGTCGGTGGAAACCCCTTTGCCTCATTGAATTCCACCTCACAGACTGGCCCTGGACCTGGGACCAATGACCTCAGACCCAGGGGAATCTGACCCAAGCTCTGCCTGGGTCGCTGACCGGCAGAATCCTCCCAATGTGTTGCTAGCCCAGGACCAGAAGCTACCACTTTTTCCTGACCCAGGACAAGGGGCTAACAATTTGTTTCCTTGTTCAGGACAAGGGGCTAATGCTTACTTCTGGCCCAGGACAAGGGGCTATAAGCAAGGACTTCCTGGACTCCCCAAGCCAGCATTCGACCAAGCTGCCGCTGGCTTGGTACTGAAAAGGGAGAGAAATGTAACGGACCATAGTCCGTTACTGAATGCCTTCCCCGGGCATACGTATGTACAGTCCCTTATCACAGACTAGAAGATCTTTTAAGACATTATGTCGGTAGGCAGTGGTGGTGAAAAGGACTAAATCCACAGAACTGCCCTGTTTTAGGAGCATCAGCGATTCGCAGAGGAGCCACGAGTTCAAGGGGACTGCACAATACATTTTCCCTAGAATGTGTATTCCAGCCCCTCAAGCCTTTTTGGCTATTGCCTTCCCTAGCCCAAGCCCTTTGTATATTAATGTAATCATGTCTGCCTTATTGTGTATCCCTGAGCCATCTGTTGTTGGTTCTTTGTAGTAGGTGTTGTGATTACATTATCCCTGTGAATACTCCCATTGTGTTATGTCTTCACCATTTGCTGTGACCTATTGTATCCACTGTGATTGTATTTTGTCTTCTGTACTGGCCCCAAGTTAACTGAAACTGTATAAATAGGCTGTGTTTCCAAATAAAGTTGAGTTAGTTGTTCTGAACTAAGAAGGAGTAGAGTCTTTATTCTCAATGGTAGAAAGGGGTCCTTTGCCCCCCATTCAGGCAGCTGATGTTCCAGTGTCCTTAGTCTGAATGGTTTAATGGGACCCCTCTGTCCCCCATTCCGGTATCTGAGGTTCCAGCGTTCCAGCGGACAGATTGCCTGTGTTTTAGTTGTTCCCAGTGAATGCTTCCAGCCTGCCTTCCAATAACTGTGATCCCAGCTCTTGGGGTACAGTTTCCAGCCTGCTGCATTCAGCTACAGAGTTTCAGCCAGCTTTCATCTTGCTTCACCAGCCAGGCTACCCACTGGTAGCCGTATCCAGGAGGGAGAGGCCCGGAACGACGGCCCAAGACTTCCCAGCTTCTTGGGCTTCCGTTACACTCACCATCAAACTTTTGGGATCTGGCAGGGTTCCTCTTTTCTTCCTCCTCTTTGATTTACACCTCACCTCTTGTTGCCTTTGGGGAGAGTCAGGGGGTACAGCAACAGCAGTGCCTGATTTCTTTGCTAGGTGTTAGGCTTTAACGTGTTTCACATAAATGCACGGTGTCTGTGTTTCATGTGTTTTATCATGGAGTTTGTGGCAAGGTGTGTTCCCTCCTTTCCCCTTTTCACTGATGACAGCACTGTACCTGCCACAAGAGAAAAATAGTCCCACAACCAGGACCTCCACATATCCCTTGACTGGCTGGGGCAGATGATGATGTTGCTGCTTTTACTGCTACTGCCTCAGACTCAACGCTGCAACTAGGAGCAGTAGTATTTCTGCAGCAAGTGAAACCTGTCCTAGTTCCCCATCACTGGACCCTGTGTCCACAGTGGGTTATAGAATACTAGCCTGATCCTCATCATCCTGCTGCCCTTGCAACTCAGCAGCAGCAGGAATTAGAGCAGTAGCAAACTCTGCTCAACCAGTCCAGTACCAGTTCTTCACTGTCTGAGTTGAAGAAATCTTAGTGCAGTGGCTCCATAGAATAACATAGGAATTGGAGAAGTAATAAACTGAAGAAGTCATCTCCACTTTATCACCTCTTTATCACAGCTTAGTTAATCTCCCCCCAGAACTCCACTTGTGACCATTTCTACAGACCCTGCCCAGTCATGCTGAGCACTGTTCAGCTCAACAGGTCTGTTCTATCCAACCGTACAGTTGACATCTTTCCTTAGCTTCGGCGCAGTAAGGCTGAGGAGTGTTGTGTCTACTTTAACTTTGTGCTCTAGTACTGTTCCCCAGCATCTTGTGGTGCACAGTGGCAGCTGAATTTAGAGACTTGTACATTTCTGCCAAGCATTTTGACACTTAGTGTATTATTGACTCTATATGTATTTTACCTACTTATAACTGCTGTGTTAAAGATGAGCTGTTTGTTGCATGTTATGGCCATAGTATGCTTAGTTTGCCACCATGCCAAGCTTTTCAGGCTTCTTTGCATTAATAGGGCCCTACAATTTCATTGCCAACCCTTGTTCTAAGGGCCTCGACTTCCTTGTTACAGCCTCATGTTCACCCATACACACTTCTCAATGTTAATTGTTTCCGTGAATAAAAGAAGAATAAATTCTATTTTCCTCTCTGTGAAAAGAGGGTCAGTGAATTTCATTGTGGAATGAACAGGAAACACTATCCTATCTGTCCTGGCTCTGTCTCTTGCATTTAATTTCAGTACAGTGTTCAATTAAAAAGAAGTGCTTCCCTTATTAAAGATATGATTAATGTTTCTGATAAGGCTCCTGATTTATGGCTTGCTGGAGTATATATTTAAGGATTCCTTTAATGGATAGACACAGCCCAGCATTATCTGTAAGGCCACAGATCCTGGAAGGAAAGAGGAATCAGATGGAATGAAGACCCATGGGAAGGGGTTTTGAATAATCTTTTTCATGGGACAGCAGCAGTGGTACAATTGCTGCTGATCCTTTACAAAATCCCTCATCTCTCTCTAAAAGCTTTATGTTTAAAGGAAAATGGAGAAATTCTGGGGCAAACCATATGCACCGCAAGGAAGAAATACACATTGTAAAAATTCCCATTGATTTTAACCCTTTGGGGTCCAGAGGGGTACGCAAAGCTTTGCAAAGCAATGCATTGCATACCCCTCTTTCACTCAAAGGGTTAAAGAGTGCTTTAACCTCTGGAGTAAAATATGAAGACACCAAGGCATTGAGAAGCAATGCCTCAGAGATGTCCCTAGCATTCAAGAGGATATATGTCCTATTTAAATAAATGGGATGTTTTATTTGTCACCAATGGTACCGTTGGCTTGCCACATAATTGTTCCAATTTTCTTTTGTACAAGGGAAGGGACACTAAAAATACCTGCAAAATAACATATCATGCTACTACACTAAATTTAGATTTCAACCTCTTAAATGCTAGATGTCTTCAATGCATTGCTTAACAATGAGTTCTAGACCTCTCTAGCATTCAACGATTTAAAAAGCCTTTTTTAAATCTATATACAATTTGGGAGTTTGTTAATACCAGAACTTTTCCTCTTTTCTTTGGGTATATGATCTTGTGTGTCATGCAAATCAGTGACAAGCAGTAATAATCATTCTCATCCAAAGGATGCTCTCAAATTCCTACATTATTCTATTGAACCTTTTTATCAAATTGTCTGAAAACTGTCTACTCCGATAACAATGCTCCATAGTATGTCATAGAAATCTGAGAAGTCTTTAAAGGGATAGTAATATTTCAGAATAAAAGCAGCTCCAATTAATTTTCACTGTATTTAGGCTGTGGAGAGTGTTATTTCAATACTGTCAGAGTTGTAGTTCAAGAGTAATTGAATGATAAAGTATCCCACCCCTCCTGCCCCTTTTACTGATGTAACACTTCTCACCTCAGAGCAGCAAGACTGTCCGGATGGATCTCAGAGAGGGACAACTTTCAGTAAGCATAAGTGAAAAACCTGAAAACCTTTCAAGGGGGACAGGGTTTTCCTTATGCTCTCAGTAAGAAGATTGTCCTTTGCTGCGATCTGTCTGGTCAATGGACCAGATTCCACATCTATGGGGAGGTGACTTACACTAGGTAAAAGGGGCGGGAGAGGGATACTTTATCAGTCAATTACTCTTGAACTACAACTCTGACAGTATTGAAATAACACTTTTCATGGCCCAAATGCTATGAAGATTAATTAGAGCTGCTTTTTTTGTGAAACATTACTATCCCTTGTAAGAAATCAGAGTCTTCTCATCTCAAGCCATGTTAAAACCATGGGTGGTCAACTTACAGCTTTCTAGCTGTTGTTCTTCTCCAACTCCTGTCATGCTCAGTCTCCCACAGCCATTTAAAAATAAATTATATACATTTGTTTCCAAGCCATAAATTGTTTCTTTGGTATAGAAGGTATAATATATAACTTGAATATTCATTTTGTAGACTCCCAGGTTCCCTACTATTTAACACTTTGGGTGCTAAGCTAGGTGTCTTCAAAAATATAGATCAGTGAAGCCAATAAATCATGATAATTTGCAACCTTTCTGTTTAGCACAGTGATGGATATAAAAACACATAATTTGATGGCAGACACGATGGGCAGACATGATGGACCAAATGGCTCAAACAGTATTTGGTCCTTGGTGTTGTCTTATGTTCAGGATAGCCTTATGCCTATCCCATGCATGCGTTGATTTCCCCATTGTATTAACCTCTACCACTTCTGCTGGTGAGCTATTCCACTTATCTACCACCCTCTCAGTGAGGTAAAACTTTCTTACACTATGTCTAATCTTATGTCCCTCTAGTTTTAGACTATGTTCTATTGTCCTAACATTTCTATTCCATTGAAATATCAATATTGTTAAATATTAATATCAAAAAATAACTTTATTTCTCCCAGCACTAATTACAAGCTTCACAGACAAAAGTAATTAACATATATATATATATATATATATATATATATATATATATATATATATATATATATATATATATTAGGAGAAGTACATCTTTATTTATATAAGAAATAAATAGCTGAAGAAAGAGGACCATAAATACAAAGCCAAAAGTGGGATAATTCTTGGACACACATAGGGAACAAATAAAAATTCCCCCTTAATTCAGATGGGGCTTTCAACTCATTGCATGCACTGGAAACGTTTGTAGCATTCAATAGATTAAAAGCCCCTTTTAAATCAATAAGAATTAAGGCAATTTTATTTGCCCTTTGTGATGTTGTTGGTTTGTGTCACAAATGTCAAATGGAACATAGTTAATATGTTAGTTTCCTTTTATTGCAGACAGAAATGCTTTGTTATTTGGTATGCAGTTAAACAAGCTCATTAATCCTCATAAGGCACACTGAGCCTTATATGTATTCTGTGAACACAGATACAATTTCGCACTTCCTACAAAATCACACACATCAATACAAACAACTTGTATGCTAACTAGACTCTTTAGATAAAATAAAATCTCATTTTTTGCATGTATTGTGTCACAAAGCATACAAGGCTTTGTTTGTCTTGCTCTCTGTGAGCTGTGTTTAAATAGAGGAGTGGGGTCTGTTAACTGAACCATCCCTAGACACAAGTGATAAGATCTCTCCTGTTGCTCCCGTCAGTGTGGATACTCTCCTTGGTCCAGCCAAGGCTTTAATTCTGCTGCCTCCTGCCTTAAGATAAGGATCCTATCAGCACTCTAACATATTTCATGTGTAAAATAACAGCTGTGCATCCATTTTCACTGTCCCATTATGCTTCTTGGAACAAATTCCTGTCACTTTCTTTTTTTTTCATTCTGATCAAACTCTTTGACGTGAGACCATCCTGTTTGCCAATTAAATAAAAAAGAATGAATGGATGAAATGTGTTTGTTGCAGGGTCTCTTTACTCCATGGGTGCTAGAATCACTTGTATTACATGCATTTGAAACATTATTAGCATAAATGGGTGTAAAAATGGCTGGTGTCGTCACAGAAATCAAGCAATTTTCTAATACATATTGCTATAGGTTCTAAAATATTTTGAAATCATTGGGTACCCTTTTGTCTCCAGGATTGTTGAAACCAGCAATTGATTACATTGCAGAAACACTAAACTGTCGTTGATACATTTGGCATTGCTTCTTAGTCCTGTAAATGGATAGAAATGTTTCACAATAAAAGTAGCTCCAATTAATCTTCATTGTATTTGGGTCATGGAGAGTGCTATTTAAATACTGCCAGAGTTGTAGTTCAAGAGTAACGCTGCGCAGCTCAGAGCAGCAACTGTCTGGATGGACAATCTTCAATTAGCATAAGCTAAAAACCTGAAAAACCTGTCAAGGGGGGCAGGGTTTTCCTTATGTCACAGTAAGAAGATTGTCCATTGCTGTGATCTCTCCAGTCCCAGGACCAGATTCCACATCAGAGGTAAAAGGGGCAGGAGGGGGATAACTTTATCATTCAATTACTCTTGACCTACAACTCTGACAGTATTGAAATAACACTCTCTATGGCTCAAATACTATGACGATTATTTGGAGCTGTTGTTTTTGTGAAACATTACTATCCCTTTAAGGACTAGAAGGGTGTGAAACTAATTTATTTTGCAATATGTTTTATGCACATCTGGTCCTTAAATGGCAAATAAATTGAATAACTTTTCATGTAGATGGTAGAAATGTTATCAGTACATTATTCTGCAATGCTTTGGAGACATCTCAAATGGGTTGAGTCTCTTTAGGGGAAAGTATTTTTATAAAATATTTTGAAACATTTTTAAAAATTGTATAAATCTACATTTCAGTGAAAAAAACAAATAAATGATGTACACACGGAGGGAAAAGTATGCTAATGTTTTTAATAAAAACAATCTTCATCTTGTGAAACACCAATAATCAGACGTTCGGTCTAAGAAAAATATTCTTCTGTGCTTCATTCAATCATGTTAACAAGGCAGCTATGAAAAAAATACATAAGAAGGTGAAACTATTTTTTTTTCTTGACATACCCCCATTAGTTATCACTATATCCCCTCTGCTGAGAAGCTTTAGCAGATGGCCTTTTAACATTAGTATTACAATTGGGGTCTATAAGGATTAACCTCATATATGGAATGAAGAAAAATACAAATGTAGCTTTTTTTTTCAAGCTTACTAGATGAAGATAAAGAACAACCTCCTTATCAGAGTTCTGCTTACCCATAAATCACTGCATCCTCTGTCTCCGCCACTCTCTGATTGACATCATCAATATGAAAGTATCTCCTAGCTTTTTAGCAAGTTTATAGTCAAAATACAAATATGAAACTCCTCTTAGTTTAAAAAACAAATACTTAAATAACTTGCCAAACAGAATAGAATTAAGTAAATGATTAGCAATTTTAGCACTGACAAAACCTATGTAACTGTAACTGAGCACATTCTCCGTTGTAGAGATGTGAGACTCTCCAGCTGTTTGGTTCAGAAATTAAGATTCGGTGAACCAGTTTGCAACCACAATGGAGAGAGAGAGCTTTCACAGTTATCCAGTCAGCACTCCACTTCTACATTGCTTCCAACACAGGAACCGATTCAACTGACATGGGGCCCTATTCAATAAGCTAAAGAGTGCAACTCTGGAATAAACCAACTATAATTTAGCAGACAAAAAATCTCAAATTTCCAATAGTTTAAATGATGCAGTTAACCCATTGAATTCAGTGTGACTCAATGAACTCATGATCTCTCAAGTATTTCAGTGGGGTAAAAGCACTATTAAAATAATTGAAAATTGTCATTTGTTCCCTGTGGTGTAGTTGGTTTGTTCCTGGATTGCACCATATCTTGAGACTTATAGCTCCTAACATTTTGTCTGAAAATCAACTGAATGAAATCATTTGCTTATCTTTAGGATATATAAGCAAGAAAATAAAGTAAGTAATGAGCGTGAAGATGAGGTTATGTAAAATATATGAGCATAATAACACTGCATATGGATGGGTAAGTTCAACCCTGAGACTAACATAGGATGCGGCTACCAGAACCTTTGCGTATGTAAATAGGATGGCGTACCACTGTGCTCCCACATTAAGGGCTATTCATTCTGCTAAACTGACCCCCTTTGACTTCCGTGAGCAAATTCTCTCAATAAATCTTCCTGTGGCACTGAAACGGAAATCACAGATCTGGGAGAACTATAGGAAGAACATGTTTAAACCTCCTTTCACCACCAATGAGTCCATGATGAAAGGGATAGTAACATCTCTATTAAAGTGCAGCTCCACGTCTTCTATATGTTTTTTATATCAGGTAGTGCTATGTTTAATTACTCTCAGTTCTGTAGTTCAAAAGCTATTCAAGCTGAATGGATCCCCTCCGGCTCTTTTCCCTGCATCATGCTGCCGCTAAGTCTGGTCTGGATAGAGTGCAGCCAGCAGAGGCGTAACTAGAAGCCTCCGGGCCTTGGTACAAGAAGTGTCATGGGCTCCCCTGACCACATTGACCCCCTCCACAATGCCCCCAACTCCTACCTGGAGCTCCCGCACGGTCCTCTTAGTAATGCAAAGCGCTGGGAGATTATGTCATCTCCCAGCACTCTGGATTACTAGAGCGCCAGCAGGAGACTGTGGCCGCCAGGTGGAGTAGTCGCAGGGGGATGCCGGGCCCCTAGATTGCATGGGCCTGGTCGCAGGTGCAACCCCTATAGTTACGCCACTGGCAGCCAGGGACAATCTTCAGTAAGCAAAAGGAAAATCCTTCCCTGCTTCATCAAGGGGGGCAGGGTTTTCCTTATACTTACTGTGTGAAGATTGTCCCTCACTGCATCCATCCGGTACCACGACCAGATTCCAGATTCAAGGGCAGGCAGCCGGAAGGGGAGAGGGATCCTTTCAACTCGAATTGCTTTTGAACTACAGAACTGTAAGTAATTAAACATACAGGTACATGTTAAAAAACATATAGAAGTCTCGGAGCTGCACTTTAATATAAACATTGCCCTTTGAATAATCGTTGCTACATTATATCCAAGAATAGGGCAGTTCCAAAAATGTTGAGGTTCCTGGTGCAATTGTGGAAAGAGGCCCCAAATATAGAATCTCTTTGATTCTATGGATGCTAGAGATGTTTCCACTGTGATGCTTTCTCTAGTACTTTAGGTCTTTCATATTTATTGGTAAAAGACCAAAGGATTAATTTGGTTCCTCTCAGAATACAAATTGGACACTATGGTTAGGCCCCCTGGAACAGGAGGCTCACAAACAACACTAGGTAGCCCCATGCTTTAAAATGTCCCTGTTCCATAAAATGAAATCCAAATAACCCTTCCTGCCTCCAAGATGGGTGTTTTTCTGTTTATCAGAACTATTTAACACTTTGAGATATTGCATTACACATTTCTCTGGTCCACGAGGGTTTACTCTACGAACATATAGTGTTACCATGAATGCCCCCTTATAGACATGCATCTAATCTTTTCTTAAATGTAGCTATTTGTACTGTGCTATAGAGGACAAATAAATTCCCATTTATTTAAATGCTGCTTTTAACCCCTTGAAGGCTAGAGCGTATTCTAACATATTCTTAAAAGCCCCATTTAAATCATTGAGATTGTGGGAGGACTAAATGTTTTCCTTAATAGTGTAGATGGTTTGCTCCAATTGCTTCCATATCTCATAAATAACACAATAACCTTGTAACAGAGTTTCGTAGCAGAGTAAAATTAATATATGTGTTTATGGATTAACTTTCCTTAACCCTTTCAGTGCCAGAGAGATGCCCAATGCATTGCTTTGCGATGTGTTGGGCATCTCTCTGGCATTCAAAGAGTTAATCCCTTGAAGAGCAGGGGGTTATGCAACTCATTGTACACTCCTTTGACTCTCATGAGGTTAATATATTTATGTTTGGCAATGTTAAATCAAAGGGTTTTAATCTCACAGATGCTATTAATCCTGTAGTGTTAGTACTGATATAGCAAAGTATGGAGTATGACTTCATCCCGTCTGCAATACTTGCTGGACCTTGCTCACCAAGAAAATCCATTTAAACTTACCATGCAGAAGAGGCCAGGGATTCACACTTCAATGCTTCTCTGTTCAGCATTTTATATGCAGATGGGGCTCTCACAACCATGTTTGGATGCATGAAGCTTCCTTTTCCTTTCTGCATCAATGGGAACTTGCTCCAGTAGAAAAGACCATTTTAAAAACACGATTTGTTTGTTTCTGATGTTTATTATTTTGTGTTACTCTATATTCATGCAGTGTGTAACGCTCTATTGCTGACCATGATTTTTCAAAGAACTTTTTTTTTTCATCACTTCAGACTCACTTCAAAGCAATACTTTGCAGGCATTCCTGAGTACTGCCCTCCTTCCAGTTGCATTGGTTTGTATATATGTGACTTATTGTAGATATTATATCCTGTTTGTACAGTGCTAATCAATATGCTGTTCCTTTGTAAATATGTAATAACAATAATAACAATAATCACCATGGGCCCAATGCTTTATAACTTGTTTATTAATTAACTAGAAGTGGATATTGAAAGTAATGTGAAATACAGAGCAGGATGTTTTTTCTCTGGAGAAAGATATGGATAAACTGAGTGAAAAGTGTCAGATGAGGTTTAATATAGATAAATATATTAGACTAGATTGACTAAAAGTCAATGCTATGGTGATATGTTTTTGTCAATGTATTCAAAACACTTTGACATTTCGATGTACACAGACATCAACATATTCACTAAAATTTTCAAGTGAAAATGTAAGGTGAGTGGTGGAGAAGGTCCCTATTAGAATACAGGATTGTCGAAGTGCTGTCGATGTGGAAGGGATGTCCTCCCGTCACACATCACCAACACTACGATAATTCTGAAGTTTAACAGCATTCTTTCAACTTTCCTACTTATAGTCCACACTTTTTTTTTCTTTTCTTATATTTTTTCAGTATAGTCCACACTTTTCCTTTCTTATGTTTCTGAGTAAAGAGAAGGCTTTCAGCACCAAGGACACTCCATTATACCTTTGAGTGTTGTAGAGATATGCATTGCTCATCCCTGTGGCATTCAAAGGGTCACTAAAAAGTGCTTTATTATTAAAAATATACTTTTGACCCCAACAGGACCCTTACTGATGCCCACCTAGTATTGATCACCTATCCAGTAGAACAAGTGATCACTGTAGGCGACAAGGAAGGCAATTGCTGCCTTCCTTTTCTCCCTACTCCAGCTGCTACTAAGCCGGCTCAAGTTGGACTCCTAGAAGTGAACCCAGTCACTGGGTTCATTCATTCATGGAGAGCGCAGCGATGTGCTTTGCTTTTCATAAAATAATCAATCAGCTGGTCAGTCACAAATCAAGTGATCAATTAATTCATGAAAAAGCTAAGTGCGGTGCTGCACTTTCAATGAATGAATGAACCCAGTGTCTGGATTCACTACTAGGGGCTCGATTCTATTACCAGCACTAAAAATAAAACAGGTGTTTTTTTTTTTTGAGTGCCAAAGGGGTGAGCAATACACATTCCTATAGCACTTAATGTTATCCATGGTGCTGAAAGTATCATTGCCACTCCCTTACTGACCAAGTAGGGAAGCAGAGAGAACGCTCTTCAATTTCAGAACTGTCATAGTGTTAGTAATGTGTGAAGGGAGGACATTCCTTCCTCATCAACAACAGTTCACAGAAATGATAATCCCTTGCTGCTGTGACAAAAGAGGTTGTAACCATGAATCCTATATAATAATTCACTAGAAAGTTTGTAATGATGCAGTCATTCGCGGTAGAGACTGCCCGTGACGAGGCTGATACAGAGCGGGGCGCTCCGAAGGAGCATCCAGGTCTGTATCAGGCGCGGGCAGTCTCTATTGAGCATGACTGCACCACGACCGGCTGGCACTGCATCAGCCGCAGCGTGGGCAGTCTCTACTGTGCTGACTGCCCCGCAACCAGCTGGCAGTGGCACTGTGGCCCGTGTAATGGTCTCTTTAACTAGTAGTTTTATAAAAAAAAAGCAACCCTTTTCCATGGAAGTTACAATTAGCCACACTGTCAATGGAGGGGTTAATAAATCCAGTAACTTCATAATATGTTTCAGTGCAAGTGTAAAATGGTGTCTGAAGCCAGCATATTAATTAAAAATGAAAACTGAATGGGGTACTTTGGACCCCTTACATAAGCCGCCTCCCCACAATATGGTGTTTGTATGACATATGCATATATTCACCTTGATGTTGGAAGTACAGTGGTGTCATTGACTCTCTGCTCCTCCACACGAATCCTTAAAAATCCACCTAATTTTTTACATGTCCTCTTCCCTTATGGAGGGCAGAGGAAGGGGTGCTGAACCCTCTCTCTTCCTTGGGTATTCTTTTCTGATTGATATGGATGTCTGATCTTGGAATTCTGTGTTAATAATATTCACTAATATTTCTAATATAGTGAACATGGGGGAGAATGCAGGATTTCCATTGGGGTGTTTCCAGAAAATAAAATAAGAATACAGGGATGTTGATGTACTAAGAAGAACTGGATCAATTTTGAATCAAATCAACTGTATCCTAGGTAACAAATAAAAATCCCCCAAACATCCATTATTTTAATTGGGGCTAGTATTCAAGGGGTTAAAGTCCCATTTAAATCAATGGGAATTGTTATTTGTTATCTATGATGCAGATTATTTACCCTAAATCTAATTTACTTTTCCTTAATACATTAGCCTCAGTATGGGGAATGTACAAACCCACCAGTGTATTAATGGAATAATTTTTCAGCATATGTATCTGAGTACAGATAGAGATAGGCAGACACAGTACACCCCTTAATATCCATTAATATCTATAACTGGAATAATTGTGATTAATTCTGCATCCAAAAGCAAATGTAGCTACCTAAGCTAGATCATGGGTCATAAGCTTGCAGCCCCTTCAGTTGTTGTTGGACTACAATCTCATCATCTGCAGTCAGCCAATAACTGAGTTCAGCAACAGATGGAGAGAAAAATATTGCCCACCATGAGAATAATCATAACAGCTGCAAACATTCATCATTTATTTAATTAGGGGTTCTAAAGATCAGACTCTTTCTGCTATGATTGGTACAAAAGATTGAAATAGGCATAGAGAGCCCATAAAATGCAAACCTTTTCACTAATCCCTCATCCCCAAATTTCCTGCAACAAATCTGACTGTTTCTTTGTGTACCTTAGACATCCCATTCAGACTTAGCAGTATGTTTAGTTCAA
Source organism: Rhinophrynus dorsalis (assembly GCA_037306005.1). Taxonomy (NCBI): domain Eukaryota; kingdom Metazoa; phylum Chordata; class Amphibia; order Anura; family Rhinophrynidae; genus Rhinophrynus; species Rhinophrynus dorsalis. Next base: position 473,218,321 of record CM074720.1, on the reverse strand, counting down.
TGGCTACCCAATGCAGTGGGACAAAGCTGGGACTCAGAAGTCAGTATGTGTGGTTTTGTGGCTCCCACTGCAGTGGAACAAGGCCAGGATGTGGAGATCAGTATGCTTGGTTCCATAACTGTCAGTGTAGTGGAAAAGGCTGAGACTTGGAAGTTAGTAAGTGTTGTACTATGGCTACCAGCACAGTGGGAAAAGGCTGGATGGTCTGTATGGGTGATTCTGTGGCTACTAGTGTTGAGCGAGCGTGCTCGGCCGATGCTCGGATCGGCTCGAGCATCGCTCTGCTCGGCACATGGCGGTACTCGTCGAGTACCGCCATGTGCTCGCCCGCCATGTTCGGGTGGCGGGGATCTGTGCCGGAAGAGGCACAGATCTGAAGACGCTCCGCTGGACCACCAGGGACTGGAGGTACGGGGGCATTGCGGAGATGAAGGGGGCATTGCGGAGATGAAGGGGGACATTGTGGAAGAGGGGCATAGCGGAGATGAAGGGGGACATTGTGGAAGAGGGGCATAGAGTCTATGCCCCTCTTCCACAATGTCCCCCTTCATCTCCGCTATGCCCCTCTTCCACAATGCCCCCCTTCATCTCCTCTATGCCCCTCTTCCACAATGTCCCCCTTCATCTCCGCTATGCCCCTCTTCCACAATGTCCCCCTTCATCTCCTCTATGGCATAGAGGAGATGAAGGGGGACATTGTGGAAGAGGGGCATAGCGGAGATGAAGGGGGACATTGTGGAAGAGGGGCATAGCGGAGATGAAGGGGGACATTGCGGAGATGAAGGGGGCATTCGGAGATGAAGGGGGGCATTGACCAGGCACCCTCCCCTCATCAGAGCAGGGGGTGCCTGGTGTAATGCTCGTGTCGCCCCATGCATTTCAATGGGGCTCGGGTGCTCGGCCGAGCACTCGAGCCTCAGGGGGTGCTCGGTCAGAGCACCCGAGCACCCGAGCATCGGGGTGCTCGCTCAACACTAGTGGCTACCATTGGACAAGGTTGAGGTTTGACAATGTCCTAGTGAAGTGGGACAAGGCCTAGGGTTCTATGGTTACGATACAACAAAGCTGAGGGGGATGATGGTTAGGATGTGTGATTTCAGCAACAGATTGAAGCCCTCATGTTGTCCATTACTATGGCTACCAGTGGAGTGGGACAAGGTGTGTGTGGGGGTGTCAATATGCGTGGCTATGGCAGAAAAAAATTGAAAAAATTCCCACAGAATTTGAAAATTGCCATATTTTGTAATTTTTCTTTTTTGAGGCAAAAGTTTCCACCCACCTTTATAACTGGCAACCCCTCTCAGTTTGTGCACCAAATCTAGTCTTTTCAGTCGTTCATTGTAAAGAAGATTTTAGATGCATTTCAGTAAGTAAAACATTGCTAACATGTTCTTAGATTTTTATCTCCTGAGATTTAAAATATGTACCTGACACTCTGGAACAAACTCATCCATGCTGATTCTGATATTCCTACACGTTTGGATTTTTTTACCGGTGATACATTTACCACTGGTTTATTTACAAATTTACTCAAAAACTACAAAAGGAATATGTGAGACAAAACCATTGATTGCATTTATCACATGTAATGTAATCTAGTCTGTAATCTAGGTCTTAGATTCTGAGGGTGATTTACTAAGAGGAAAAATATTCATTTTAAAACATGACAGGAGGCTCCTATTTGCTTTACTTTCTTTACTTAACCTCCAGTAGCAGCAAGAACAAAGAAAAACAGTGACAACCAATCAGAGCAAGATAGAGACCCCAATAGCTCTGAAGACCACCCACACTTCCTCTTTCTTGCTTCTCACCTCCATAGCAGGTCAAAGTTTTTCGTTCTCTTTATTGACTTTATCATTAAAGACACTACTCATATGGTTTATACCATTTCAGCTTTTTCCATGTAGAGTTAACCCTTAATTTTATTACCTTGCTTCTAGTGATTGGTTTCTGCCTTTTGTACTATTTACCTATCGTTTTACCATTGCCATACCTCTACTTCTGTGTCTCCTGTATCTCCAGCGATGTTTCTTTAACCGCTCGTTACCTCTGCCGCCCCTTTCCCATCCCTCCCTCACAGCCTTCAGCCATTTTACTTACTCTCGCGATTTGTGAGATTCTGTGGCCATTTTGACGTTCCCGCATTTCCTAGCATCTTCACTGTGTAGTTTATCCAAGGACGCGGCTCTTCAATAACAACCGTTCATTCAACTACCGTTTACAGCAGTCTGTGTCATGGAAGGTGAGCCCCTCTCTACTATATATACTACTATTCCTTTTTTTTCCTCTGTACATTGGGTAGCTCAGTAGTTAAGACACATACCTCTCATACAACCACACTGTGTTCAATCCACAGAGTTGCTTGCTTGCCTTAAATTGTTTTATTGAGTTTTTTTAAATCTTTATTGTTTGGGTGAGCTGCAATATATATATAAATATAATATATATTTTATCTAATTTGGATGACCCCCCCTCCCCTCTATTTGCACCATGACTGACCCACAAAGGACTTCTATAATTACTTATGAATTACAGACAGTTATCAACACTGCCATATCTGCTTCTTTAGAGAAGGCCTTCACCGGTTCCCTTCCCCAGTTAACTGTCACGGTTTATTATGACTCTCAGACACAAGTTTTAGGTAAAAAAAATCAATTTTATTGAAATAATAAATGATAACTTAGGATGGCAATAACATACATATATATATATACAGAATATAGCACAGACAGAAGGCAGACTCTACCGGTCCTGTCAATATACCGGACAGGACAGGCTTTAGGCTCTACCGGCCTTGCCAATACCGGGTAAGGCAACCTGCAGATGGAATAGCATAACGGTTTTACCGGCCTTACCAAGTTACCGGGCAAGGCAGCCTCAATAGATACACAATGTAGGCTCTACCGGCCCTGCCAATACCGGGTAAGGCAACCTCAGATGGAATGTGGTAAAAGGTTCTACCGGCCTTACCAATACCGGGCAGGGCAGCCCAGAGATAATAGCAGCAGTCAGATGGAACTGGCAAATTAGCAGAATCGTTAAGCAGCAAGGCTTTGGAGCAGACCAGCGTCCGCACGCTGGAAACAACACTGAATAGTATAGCCGTTAGGCTTAGCGAGCAAACCAGTGACCGCACACTGGAGTAACAAGCGAGTAGTATAGCCGCAAGGCTTAGGAGCAAACCAGCGTCCGCACGCTGGGACCAACACAGATTGGTAGCTGATAGGCTTTGGAGCAAACCAGTGACCGCACACTGGTGTAACAAGCGAGTTTGTATAGCCGCAAGGCTTAGGAGCAAACCAGCGTCCGCACGCTGGGACCAACACAGATTTGTATAGCTGATAAGCTTTGGAGGAAACCAGTGACCGCACACTGGTGTAACAAGCGAGTTTGTATAGCCGCAAGGCTTAGGAGCAAACCAGCGTCCGCACGCTGGAACCAACACAGATTTGTATAGCTGAAAGGCTTTGGAGCAAACCAGTGACCGCACACTGGTGTAACAAGTGAGTTTGTAAAGCCGCAAGGCTTAGGAGCAAACCAGCGTCCGCACGCTGGGACCAACACAGATTTGTATAGCTGATAGGCTTTGGAGCAAACCAGTGACCGCACACTGGTGTAACAAGCGAGTAGTATAGCCGCAAGGCTTGGGAGCAAACCAGCGTCCGCACGCTGGGACCAACACGGAATTGTAGCAATGTCACCAATGCGACCAGGCAGAAGGTCGCCAGGATACTGAAGACAGGTGATGAGATGACAGGAACCAGCAACGATCAGTCAGGTCAGAAAACAGCAGAGAAGTTCAGCAGGAACTGCAACACCAGAGACTAGGCCGGAACCAGGACTGGAAGTACTTCAGCATGCAGGAAACACTGGAACAGTAGAGATCAGGAACTCAGGAACACATGAGATCAGGAACTCAGGAACACTGGAACAGAGGCCCAGCTATCACTAGCATAGTGATAGCAAGAAGGTCAGAAACAGCACGAAAGGGCACTCAAAGGGTGCCCAATCCAGGTTTAAATAGTCAATAAGAGGCGGGCTATCTGCAGACAGCCAATAGAAGCCCCCTACTGGTGACAGACAAGTAACTGCAGCAAATCACGGGCACCGTGATAGTAACCTTTCTAGGCCAACCTCTATTCCCACCCAGGAGACTGAGGATTCCCCAGATTCTGGTGTGTCGGGCCAAGAGAGATCTCAATCCTCTAAAAGACACTGGAAAGGCTCTCATTCTAACGGACAAACTATTTTCAGCATGACTCCAGAGTTGATCATATATTCAGATGCCAGTCTATGGGGCTGGGGTGCTTCTTGCGCAGGAGTGTCTACAGGGGCAGCTTGGTCACATTTAGAAGCCACACTACACATCAATTGTTTGAAGCTGATAGCGGGATCTTTTGCTATTCGCAGCTTCGCCAAAGACTTGACAGATTGTTGTATTCTGCTACACATGGACAACGTTTCAGCTGTTCAGTATATCAATTGTCTGGGTGGGGCTCGCTCGAAAGTCCTATCTGATGTAACCAAGGATATTTACCAATTTTGTTTTCAGAGAAACATCTCTTTACAAGCCGAGTACTTACCAGGGGAGATAAATCTTGAAGCAGACTGGTTTTCTAGTCATTGGCGGGACACCAGCAATTGGATGCTAGATCAATCGGTTTTTCTTCACTTGATGCATCGGAGAGGTCCTCTGATTCTAGACCTCTTTGTCTCTCGGTTGAATCATCAGGTTCCGGCAAACTTCAGTTGGCTTCCAGATCCAGGTTCCAAAGCCATGGATGCATTTCTTTAAGACTGGCCTCAGGCAGGAGCTTACATCTTTCCCGCTTTTGAGATGATCACCAGACTACTTTGATATATCTGGATACAGTGGGTGATGATCACCTTAATAACCCCTTTCTGGCCGAGTCAGCCTTGGTTTCCAGATCTCCTTTACCTCTCCGCCCGGGATCCCATTCTGCTTCCATCCTTTCTGGATCTCCTCAAGGATCCAAAGGGGAACCTTCATCTTCTGGTGCTCCAAGGTCATTTGCAACTAGTGGCTTGGTCTCTTTCAGGGGATCTTGGGATTTCAGCGGACTATCGGAGTCGGCTCGTTGACTCCTCCGAGACTCTTGGGCTCCTGGCACTCAATGTTGCTATGCATCAGCCTGGGGATCCTGGTCTGCTGGTGCGTGGGACAGAGTGTCGATCATTTTACGGCCCCTATTCAACTAGTGCTCAACTTTCTCACTTATTTGATGAAGGAAAATCTTATTGGACTATTAATGTACACATGTCTGCTATTTCCTTGCATGGCCTCCCAATAGGTAAAGATCCTCGGATCTGCCGATTGTTGCGAGGTATCAGACTTTCCTGCCCTCCGGGTTCTAGGTATACTTCTCTGGGGGATGTGTCCACCGTTTTGCTTTTTTTACGGACTTGGCCTAAGAATGAACTCCTCTCTCTTCGTCAATTGTCCGCTAAACGTACACTTCTTTTGTGTTTGGGTTTTCCTTCCATAGAGTTTCTGATGTTAGAGCCTTCGAGGTTGATGGTATTGTTTTTTCCCCAGTTGGGGTTGTGTTTTCTATTACTTGCCGTACCAAATCTAACTCTGTCTCCATCTCTTACCCCTTTTTTCCAGAAAAGCCCAAGCTTTGTGTGGCCAATACTCTTCGCTGTTACTTAGATCAGCGACAGTTCGTCCTCCTGACTCGAGACAGCTTCTAATCTCTTACGTCAGACCATTCAAACCGGTCTCTTCACCCACGTTAGCTCGTTGGGTGCGTTGAATCTTCTCTGTAGCAGGTGTTGACATCTCTTTTGGTGCTCACTCAGTCAGGGGTGCGGCTGTATCAGCTGCTTTTACTTCTGGCGTGTCGCTGTCTGATATTCTCCATGCGGCAGACTGGTCTCGTGAGACTAACTTTCACGTGTTTTATTTTAGATCGGTATCACATCCTGGTTCTTTTCTTTTTTCTGAGAGTTAAAATTGCAAATAGGAGCCTCCTGTCATGTTTTAAAATTGGGGATTATCCTAGCTTTAGTGTAGAGATAATCTGAATTTTAATAATGACAGGAGGCGAGTATTTCCCTCCCTTTCTTCTCCCCTCCCTGATTTTGGTCTTACATTGCTTAACTGTTATTTTCTATTTTTTTTGTATTGCTCTAATACAATTTTATTCTATTTTATTTGTTTGCCTTTTACCAGTTTCTTATGAAATTATTATGACGTATTCTCTCTTCTCCTGTCTTTCAGCTTAAAGGGATATTAATACTTCATTTTATCTTTATTTTGCAGGCATTAAAAAAACATGAAGAACGATATAAATCTTATCTCTCAAACCTTTATGGTTTGAGAGATATTCACAAGCAAAGTTTCCCCTTCCGCCCCTTTTACCTAGTGTAAGCCATCTCTTCTCAGATATGGAATCTGGTTGTAAGACCAGACAGATAACAGCAGGGGACAATCTTCTTCCTATGAAAACAATGAAAGCCCTGCCCCCCTTGACAAGTTTTTCAGGTTTTTCCCTTATCTTAATTGAAGATTGTACCTCTCTGCAGTCTACCGGGGCACCTCCCTTCTGATCTGGCTGAACAGTGTTACATCAGTAAAAGGGATGGGAGGGGGATACTTTGTCATTGAATTACAACTCTGACAGAATTGAAATAACACTCTCCAAAGTCCAAACACTATGATGATTAATTAGAGCTGCTTTTATTATGAAACATTACTATTCCTTTAATTTACATAGTGGAGTCATGACTGCTGCTGTTTCCGTTTGTTCCAGGACCTTCAGCTGCATCTCTTATTTCTACCTTTTGGACGCCAGCATCCCCAACTGTTGGACCTTTTGATTCTAAACACCGTTTGTTGCTGTTTTTCTTTAACAGAATCTTGGTTCCTGTTTGGTTCACCTCAAGAAAGAGGAAGTGTGGGTGGTCTTCAGAGCTATTGGGGTCTATTTCTTGCTCTGATTGGTTGTCACTGTTTTTCTTTGTTCTTACTGCTATTGGATGTTAAGAAAAGAAAGTAAAGCAAATGCTCATCTCCTGTCATTATTAAATTTCAGATTATATCTACACTAAAGGTAGGATAATGCCCAATTTTGTGGCAAGCCAATGGTACCAGAGAACAGGGGAGCTCAAACCTGTCATCAGTTCTTTCCAATGGTGCAGAGTTTCCAGACCACCTCACATGAGCACAGGTGAATCAATCAATGGTACAATCATTCTGAAGGATTTGCCTGAGTTATTGACATTCACTTGTGTTTAATTGATAAGATTCTGAAAACATGCATTGTTGGGGGGACCAAAGACAGGTTTGAGTTCCCCTGCTATAGAGACAGAGGATAACAAAAAGGTTGCATGAATTTAAATGGGGCTTTTAACCCAATAATTGAATTGCAGAGTTTAAAATATTTATTCAAATGAATGGAAATGTGGGGACATTTTATTCTTCTCTGTGTACAGTTAATTTCCTCCATAATAATATAATTTCTTCAGTGCACCACTCAGTGCCTTCAAATTGCTCTTTTCTGAATACCACAGAGCAATGATCAAGAACTAGGTTAATATCATGTAATTTGTAAGGTGTCAATATTTTGTGTTTTTTTCAGCTTTATCTTATCTGGAAATATTGGCACATTATTTTTGATTCTTTCAATGTTTATTTATTTTGTATTGTCTGGGCAATTGAGCACTAGAGATTTGATAAAGCTGAAACATTAACCCTTTAAGCCCTAGAAGGGTGTGCAACACATTGCTTAACAAAGTATCGCACATCCTCCTGTTCCTTAAGGGGTTAATATAATTAAATGTTTAAATGATCATCTATAATGAAACTGCTTTTTATCTTAGGAAATTGTTCTAGGGGATTTTTTTTCTTCATGTGTTCCTTCTTGAATGCCAGGCTTCTTACAAACATAGAGAAACCATGCATGTAGCCAGCTGTGCAGCTAATATTTTTGCTCTCAGGTCTGGGCCTAAAAATCGTGCAGCTGCATTTTGTGGAATATGCAAGCGGGCATATATATAAAACATTTTATGGACAGGTGGGTTAGATATATTTCAGATTAGTAATATTGAGTACAATAAGTTCCATGTAAACACTGTATCATGAAACAGAGAAAGCATTTTTAGCTCCGTTCAACAGCCAATTAATTCCTTTCCATAATAAGGAGTTCCTTAATCAATGATTTCTCTGCTGCTCGAGTCACAATTTCAGGCAGAACTGAAAGGATACAAAATTTCGGAGACAAGGATAATGCCCGACCTAGTACTTTGGATGTGGTCTCAGTCACCTCACTCCAGAACTATTGGACTAGTGGACACTCCCAAATTAAGTGAATAAAAAGACCCCCACACATCTAAAACAGTTATCACCCGGCAGCTTCAACATCTTAAATAGTTTATATGGTGTGTAATACGATCTTAAAGAAATTTCAAATGTATTAATTGATGAATGGTAGTAGTCGCTACCTGTTATGGGCCCATTTTTGCCTTGTTCCATTCCCAGTCCTCTAGCACACCTACAGTAATGTACAAAAGTTTTAGGCAGGTGTGGAAAAAATGCTGTAAAGTAAGAATGCTTTCAAAAATAGACATGTTAATAGTTTATTTGTATCAGTTAACAAAATGCATAGTGAATGAACAGGAAAAAAATCTAAATCATATCGATATTTGGTGTAACCACCCTTTGCCTTTCTTTCTCAAATTAATCATCAGGGCTAATTGAGAAAACAATATCATCTTCCTTAGTTTCGCTTCCTCACTGGAGGAATCCATTGAAGCTACAGAAGGAGATAGGAATAATACATCAGAAACTTACTTGGGAAGAGTGGACTAACATGATGAACAAAGGGTTACTGAAGAAACCTCTGAAATGTTGGTAGTCTTAGAGTATCCATTGTACTTAGACATAACCAGTATATCCTCCCCAGAGAAAAATAAGGAAACTATGCTTATCTGTATGCAATGGTTAAATACAGAATGCAAGGGGGGAGATTAAGCTACCAGAAGAGAGAACTGAAAGACTATCACAGACCTGAAAATGTGGGCACACTCACAGGAAATGCACACTCTTTGCTGGAATGCTCTTCAGTCTCCTATTGTAAATAGAAAGGGAAGACAGAAAAGTGTCTAAGTAAGCTCCAAAAGCCATCTTTTCGCAGATCCAGGTCCTATAAAAGCCCGCTCCATGGTCCATCCAGGAGGAACAGGGAATAGGAGGCCTCCTAATGGAAGACTGAACAGCCTGACCATCTCCCTTGAGTTCACTTTTAAAATTGAGTATGTCTGGGAGTAAAGGGGAGTAGGGAAAGAGTCTCTGCCTTAAGAGATCTCTTTTTTTATGCACGTGTCTTGCCTTACCATGGGAAAATACTTTAACCCATAGATCCTGTGTTCCACACTGGACAAGACAGAAAAAAAATTGTTTGCTGAGCCAAAGAGCTGCTATAACATTATTCATGGCATGCTATTAGGTAACCATTTTAGTGCCAAATGAGTATTCTGTGGATTGTGCACAACTGTACCTTCTGCACCACCCTGTAGTTATAGCTCTGCACAGACCTCTAATCACAACCAATCAGAACAAAATGAAAACAATCAACTCCCCATAAGAAGAGTGAATGGTCACTAACTGGCTACAGGAGGACGTGAATGTTTTCATATATCCTGAGCAGTGTCACATTTCCTGTCCTTAATGAATAAGCGCTTTGTGCATGCATATAGTTTTTTCCCCACACACATATGACCTTATGTTCAAATAAAACTGAAGTAATTCTGTGGCAAAACAACTGTACTATCAGGGGGCCAATACAATTCCTAAAATTCCCTTTGATGTAAATGTGACTTTTAACCCTTTGATTTCAAGAAAGGTCATCAAACCATGGGATTAACACTTTAAGTGCAATAGGAATGCATTATTACCCCTCTGGCACTTAAAGGGTTAAATCCCCATTTACATATTTTCCCCTAGGTGCAGTTGGTTTGATACAGAATACTAAAGGTTTCTTTTAAACATGACCTTAAAATAAACTTTACCTGGACAGAGCAGTCAAAGTCTTATCCTTGTACATACACATTGATAAATTAACTAGTGCAAGAACGTCATTTAGCATTTATAATGCACCTTATTTCCTGGCTTTTTCTCAGTTCCCTCAAAGTCACACTACACAGACATGAGAGCTGATGTACTAATGACTTCTGGGGCAATTCTTGAGCAATCCAAATGCAATACAGGAGGATAAAACACATCCCTAAGGTTCTCCAACATATCCTATATTATAATTCGCTAAGGATGCTTGTCAGAAGCCATCATGCACAGTACAGACAGCTGAGCGTGCTACAGTGATGCGCAGTAAAGACTGCCTGAGCCACGGCCCCAGGAAGGTGCGCAGAGAGGACTTCAGCCTGAATTTGGAGCATCCTGCTCTGTACTGAGCGTGACTGCAGCACCGCCAGTGTTGGCACGTGTACACAGGCTTTAAAACTAGTTGCAAATAAAAGAAATGACTACCTCTCCAGCATTCAGAGGGTTAAAAGACCCATTTAACCCTTCAAGTGCCAGAAAGAGTGTGCAACACATTCCTTTGCACACCCATTTTACGGAAATAATCAGATTATATTTATGGGGATTTTTATTGCCTCATATGGTGCAGTTGTTTTGCCCCAGAACTGCTCCACCTTTTAGCCTACAAGCCTCACGTTGTACAGATTCATAGAAGAACACTATCAGACTCTCAAGTGAAGGTCTCCCCCTATAGGCTAGATATACCAGATTTCTCTTTGAGGGAAACACACATATACAGGTCCAACTGTATAGCAGATAGGTAGTCCGTTTTTCTGTTTAACCCTCTGGATGCTTAGAAATCTCTCCAATGCATTTCTTCATAATCTAGCCTGAAGGAGTTAACCATTTGAGCACCATAGGGGTGTCCAATACATTGCTTCTCAATGAGTTGGATACCCCTCTGGCTCTCAATCCTATTAGTATAATTTGACACTAGTAGCACTATCCCCATATACATTATCCATTCTACACTGACCATAGGCAGTGTCATCTTTGAGTTCATTTAAGACACATAGGGGCATGTCTCATTATTGGTCATAACAGAAATGCTAACATTTATTTACATTGCACCTTAGCACATGTATCATTCTGATAGTAACACCATACATTACTTCCTAAACATGTCAGACATTCCTAGTTTACTAGTTTGACACTGGATTCCATTGTACGTGATCACTTTGTCATTTGTTTTATATCCAAGTTATCTAAAAGGAAACTTGGAGATAAAATGAGGGATAATATTTGTCATCTGCAATGGAATACAGTATTTGATTCTAAAAATTGGTGGTAAATGCTATCTTGATTAATAAATGTGGTTCAAAGGGATGCTATACATGTCTGATTCATGTTCAGTACAACCATAGCTAATTGTTGAAAATATAGTAACATTAGCGCTAATTGCAGCTAAAATAGCTCTAAACATGTTGTAACACTACTTGATACATTGCCCTGATAATGTAATGTGTAATCTAAAATTCCCATTTCCAAAGTGGCAATAACCAGGGTTTAAGCTATTAACTGTATCACCTCCTGTAGATCACTATTCTCCAGTTCCACTGCTCCTATAATTACTTCCAATCGTCAGCCGTTTATTATTCAGGGCGAAAAAAAAGGCTTTTTACAAGGTGATAAATGATCTGTGATTAATTTTAAAGGCTTCTCAGCTGATGAAAGGGGACATGATTTGATCACGGGCCATTAAATGGGTCGCGGCTTTGTCACCCATTAGCAGACTTTGTCTGATTAGTTTCTAATTGGAGCTGCCCTCTCCAGAGCTACTGAATTGGCTCTCTGCTGATACAGATCTTAGTGCTGATCAATGCCAAGCGACAGGTCATTTACACTGCAACAAACTGATCTACTTCTCTTGCCCAGGAAACCCCTCTTCTGTCAGATGAAAAAGAGATTTACTAATGGATCAGGAAGCAGTCTGCAAACACAGCACAATGAGGACATTAAAATGAGGATTTGGGACAATGGAACCTATTTATTACATCAAATGCATAGAAGCCAGGCTATGTGTTATAAATGCCTCCTACACACTTCTTTATTGTCTCTCATGCCTTCCCACTTTCCATTCTTTTTTCGTTTCCTATTTTACCTTTTATACCTTCCCTCAATCCTCCTTTATATCGTTCCTCTTTCATTCCTATTTTTCTTTCTTACTTTGATTCTTTCTTTCAGTTTTTTAAATATCCAAGGCAAAAACACAAGAATGAGAAAGTATACCTTACAAAATAGAAAGAATGTAAAAAGTCATATAATAAATATATCCATAAATAGGAATCACTTAACTATTTTTTGTCAGTGCAAACTAAAAGTGGCATTAACATTATTAGTCCTTTTCTGTTCCCGCAGGAAATTTCATGAAAAAAGTATATGTTTTTCACTTTCTGGCAGGACATTTTCCAATATAGAAACATGTAGATTTGCTACGTTTTTTACTAGGAACACAGAATCATTAGCAAACATTCTTCCATTTCCCACCTATGTTAATCAATGAGGCAAAACTTCCTGCCTATATACATAATTTCCTGCACTCTAGTGTAGTGTATTTTAGGTGTGGAAGGAGACAGAGTGATGGAGAGACAGAGAGAGACAGAGAGAGACAGAGAGAGAGAGAGAGAGGGAGAAATTAAAATCAAATATTAAAAAAAATTGTGGTGACTTTGTGGTTCATAATGCTGGCTGTCAGTATTACCACTGAAACTGTTGCAAAAAAAAAAAAAAGAGAAGCTGGATGGACCCTGGCTTAGTTACTCCATCTCTAAGATGTGTGTCACTAACACTAGCAGTGACACCACCAGTGCTAAATGGACTGGGAACCTACATTTCCCAGACCCAATAAGGCAAAGTCCCCCAACATCATCCCTGTCTTGTGATCTAGGGGCAGCAGATGTGTTTCATCTGTCTAAGTAGCAGGATGGTGATGATGGGGCTAGTATGCCAGAGTCTGAGCACAATTGCCAATATGGGAAAGTCTTTTTAAGCAGTGATATGGGACCAGGGTTTGCTCTACTTTATACCAATAATGCTGGTCCTAGCTCCAGTGATGGTGTTGAGGCAGCAGCATCACTTACACCAGCCAGTGAAGGCGATTGTGGAGAAGAAGAATGAGAAGGTCATTCTTCTCCTCCTCTCACTCACTGAAATGATTGGTGTGTGAATATATTTCCCTTGGGGCAGGCACAGTGCAGTCATTAGCAACTGTATTGTGCACTATTTGTGACTGTGACAAGGTTGTGAAAAAGGGAAAGGAGAGTACAAACCAAATTGGCATAATACAAGCCCTGATTAAGAAAAAAAAAATACCGCTGGCTCTGTATGGTTTGCAAGCCTGAGCCTTGCAAAAAATATTTACTCAGGGCTTTTGTTGGGCTAACTTGGTACAACCTACAATGTGGCGTGTATGGTGGTGTTGGACTGGTGAAGATTACTACCATTACCATACCATTATCATATTTGTGTCAAATTTAAGCTATCCCTGTTGTCAGATTATTGACACATTAAAGAGCTAGTACTGTCCAAAAGAAACTCTGCATTCGACTGTTGATAGTAATTTATCATGCATAGCATATTTTAAAATCGTGATACAGTCATATTTTTCCCTAAATTTGATTTAATTGGTTCCTCCTTCCTCCCCTTTCAATTATTCGTGGAAGATATGAAAACCAGTTCAGATGGACAGCAATGAGGGAAGATGTTGTGTTAGTAGAAGGAAATATCAAGGGGGGCAGTTTTTCCATATACTGCTAAACACAATATTGTCCCTCATAGCGATATGTCCGGTCAAGTGACTGGCTTTCCGATCTGAGGGAAGGGTGGGAGGGGCAACCTTTCAAATCGAATTTAAAGAAGAATATGAAGGTAACACTATTTTAAAATATGCTATAAATTATAACAAATTACTATGAACAATTGTATGTAGAGGGTTTTTTTTTGGATATTATTATCTCTTTAATTATTGGTCATAGCAGTGGTCCTAACAGTGGTAGATGGTAGCAAGCATTCACATTGCTCCTCTTCATCATCATCATCTGTGCTGCTGTTAATACATATGCCCTTGCTTTCTCTGTCATGTGTGGTTTCTGCTACTTGATACCCAGATGGCCTTAGATGTTTATTCATTTTTAAGAATGTTAGTTTCCCAACATTGCTGCTTGATAGCCACATCCTAAGGTCATTTACAATATAACCAGCTGCACTGAAAACCTGCTCAGACTAAATGCTTGCTGCAGCTAAGGGTTTCTACTGCAGTACATGCCAGTGTTGGTCACACACACATTGTTTAGTTTGCCAGAAGTCCATGGGATCAATGTTTCTGTATATTGAAACAATCTTGTGCTCTTGGACCACTCCTAGGAGCTACACAGTGTTCCTGTGTATCAGTTACCAACCCATACTCAAGTCCCACAGAGATGTACCACCACCAGTGCCTCCACCACCTATGTTGGATATTTGCCGTCGCTGCTGCTGAGACCCATAAATCACCCTGTCTACAGAATGGGACATCCTGGTTAATGATGTAGCTGCTCATGCTGCTGCTGGTCTAAAGCCTCTGTGGAATTCCACCTCGTAGGGACCTCCATTGTCAGCTGGTGATGGGGCAGGTTGTTACGCTGTTCCATGGAATATAAAGCATTGCTGAGGTTTTTGGATTCTGCCATGTATCTGGTACAATTAAATTTAGCACATGGGCAAAGCAGGACACATGCACTATACCACCTATTTTCAATGTAGATATTATGTTGGAGACATTATCAGCAAACAACCCACTCCTCTATCACCTTCTCTAGTTTACTTAACCCTTTGAGTGCCAGAAGCTACAATGCACAATGGTATAAGCTATAAAGATTTTGCTGTTGCTGCCTATTATTCACACACCAAAACCTGAGGCAATATTACTGGCTGGCACCTGATGCTGACACTAGTTGCTCACTGGTGGTGGTGATGGTGGTGGTGGGAGGGAAACCCAGTGAGCTGTCACAGTCACATAGCCTGTGTTCTTCCCACTTGTTCTCACATCTGTTGTGGATTTTTTTGCTGTACTAGCTTTCCAGCCCTTTGCCCACCATACTAACCACGTGTTTGTACAATTCTAGCACAGCCAACCTGGAAAAATAATTGCAGCTTAGGATATGCCAGTGAGGAGCTACACATAACATCAGTTCTCTAAAACTTTGGTTTTCTACAATAGAATATGTCAACATGTCCTCTGGCAACATCTTGTTAACCATGTCATTCCACAAATATACTTTGGGATTGTTTTTGTGAAGTTTTTGATTCCTTCCCAAGAAATCAGTTTGGATAGTTTAATGGGTTGGCAGTACATGGCAGAAGAACCCTGTAAATTGATAGCTTTAACAGCATGACTGAATCAGGCAGTAGATGTGGAGGCAGCATATGCAGGAAGTCTATGACTCATGCCCAAAAGGGTACAGGTTTGTTTGTGATAATGTACACCTGGAGAATGGTCCCCTTGATCCAGGAAGCTGTCAGTCTCTGTGTGTTGCGCACATTGGCTGAGCTTGGTTTGGCCTGCCCAGTATGGCCTTTTTATACTGGGCCTCTGGCACCTTTCATGGTGTTCCTGTACCAGTGCTTACTTGTGTTGCTGTGTTCCCCTGAACTGACTTGGCCCGTCTGACTACTCCACTTCTGGTTCCTGCTCCGTGATTCGAACCGGCCTGGCTGACATTCCTGCTCCGTGACCTGACCCGGCTTGTCTGACGTTCCTGCTCCGAGATCCGGCCCAGCTCTCCAGTTCCTGCTCATCGTGTCACCTGGGCGACATTCTGACTTCCGCCTAGTCTGGGCCTGCCAGACAGAGAGCCACTGTTGCCTCTGTTACTGCTGAGCCTCCCATTTACTCTTGCAGCGCTATTGTTGCCTCTGTTACTGCTGAGCCTTCCGTTAACTCTTGTAGAGCTATTGTTGTCTCTGTTACTGCTCCGGCAGTGTGCCCGTGGTTGTGTTCCGTTCAGCTCTTGCAGAGTACTGTTGCCAACATTACTGCACCGTCAGGGTGCCACTGGCTCATTGCTATCCGCTCTCGCCGAGTACTGTTGCCTCCGTGACAGCACCGGTCGGGTGCCATTGGCTCAACTTAACTAAGCTCGTGCAGAGTACTGTTGCCCCCGTGACGGCACCGGTCGGGTGCAATTGGCTCAAATTAACTAAGCTTGTGCAGAGTACTGTTGCCTCCGTTACTGCACCTGTCGGGTGCCCGTGGCTCAAGTCCGTTCAGCTCTTGCAGAGTATTGTGTGGCCTCCGTTACTGCTACGGCAGAGGGTATATGTCTCGGCTCTGCAGATCTAGGTGCTTGCTTCCATTCTCACACCACAGTCTCCTGATAGCTGTTATCCATCATACTGGGCGTTACTGAACACACCACATCAGAGACTGATTATATCATTGGACTTTAACCCATGCTGTGCTGAGTTTGCCTTGTTATGCCTGACCTGTGACAGTATCTGTACCATCCAACTCATTGTAATACTGGGCCTGTGTGGGCATATGTCTATGACCTATATTTTCCTGTCTATTCCGCTGTGATATGCTATAACCTGCTTTCATTGTGTCTTTTAATAAAACTGTGTTTTATTCTAACCTACTGTGTCTGAGTGTTGTACAAACCGTTACACTAACTTTGTATACTTATTAGTAGTCCTTGGATCTAATGAATAGGTTACTCAAATGCTCTCTTATCTCTTACACAGTCTTAACCTGTTGTGGTTTTCTAGTTATGCCACATGTCATTCAGAAATATGTTAATGCTGGATTTTCTTATGATTTCATCAATGTATGTGATTTTATATTTCAATAAAGCTTTCCAAACTGAAAAAAAAAGAATTTACTCCTCACCCACATTTGATAAACAAATTAAATAACTTGCTCCTCACACATCTATTAGGAATTCGTTAATCTGTAGTACGATGCACAGACGCCTAATAAAACATCAGGAATGTGAGCACAGCTAAAACAGGAAGTGTATGCTACATGTAATTTCCTGCATTGTCTTCCATTTACAGAATAGGAATTCCATCATTCATACAGATAAAGTTATAAGAACTTGATAACTTTTCTGTTATTTCTTTTTTATTTGTGGTCGGATCTTCCAGCGCCGTGGCATCGATAGAGTAAACAGCTTGTGCCTTAACTCCCCGATATGGGTAGGCGGGGAGAAATTATGAGATTGAGGTAAACCTGAAATGAGAGAAGCTGAATATCACCAAAAAGTTTTATTGAAAGGCATTGACTGAAGGGAGAACATGATATCATCTTGTGAGAGCACATTGGGCTGCCTTGATTTTGAGGGTCGGGTTGTATATATATACCGAGAATAACAACTGGATTTCCAGCGGCCAAGCTTTTGGATTATATGAGCTGGAACTTTCTGTTTTGATGCCGTCGTAGCAACTCCGATGCAAAAAGAATGACCTGAAAAATTCTTGGGGTCCATACCGAGCCGAGATAGCAGCCAGCGAATGTGACGAATGAAAGCTGTGGTGGAAAGAGGGGTGCCCGCCATTGGAAGAAGCAGATAATGTCACGGTTTATGCTGTAAGATTGACGTGAGGGAGCGGAGAGCCTGAACTGGACACCAATTATTGTGGGTGGTGTGGTAAGTGATAGTTGTGCCTAGGCCTAACTGGTCAGTTTTTGAGTGCGGCAAACACAGGGTGAAGAAGTCGTGACTGAAAGTTATGTGACTCAAGTTTAAGAAAATAGAATTCGGAGAAGAAACGGTGAATTCCCCCAGCCTTAGGAAACCGAAAAAGGCGAGGTGAATAGCAGACAGAATAACGTGATTGGTGATGAACTCAAAAGGCTGCGTGTGAAGAAAATTTACCAACATTTTAACGATATCACCGTCGATGGGGAAGCAACACCTAGAAGGTGAATGCTGTAGTTTAGCTAAGCCTTTTAGGAACAACTTCACCTCGTAGGAAGGAAAGATAGAAACGGAATTCAGACGGTGGAGACTTAGATGATGCTGAATCCCGGCTAGTTATAGGTTAATAGTAGCGTATGACGGATTGAGCTTAGAAAAGCAATAAGAAGCAAACGCTAAGATAGTATCAATGTTAAATGGTAGGCTGGGTTGCATCGAATAGATACATTTGAGGAAAGTTTGCCAGGCTCTAGCATAATTCCTCTTAGTGTTATTAGCCAGTTCTTTGCTGATGATCACTTCTGCATCAGCGATGTGGCGTTTCAATACATGATTAAATACTGAAAGCGAGGAGTCGGACAAGGCTGAGGGTTAGCATGTGGTGAAAGCTGCAAAAACTGCTGGATTTTAAGGCATGACAGAAGATCCGTTGCCTGATTTACCTCACCTGGTATAAATGAGCATGTCATGTGAAAACCAAACTTAAGGCTAGCAGAGTGAGTTTCCTTAAGAACATCATAATATGTGGATTATTGGAGCGACCCCTTTGGATAATGTGGCAAAGAGCTAAATTGTCACTAAGGAAAGTCACCAGTTCTCTGGCCCAAAGATGACCCCACAGTACTGTGGCAGCCACTATGGGATAAATTTCAAATAAGGAAGAGGTAACGAAGAAATCAGGAATCTAGTGCTCCTCTGCCGGCCAAGGTCCTGCGAACCATTCGGAAACAAAAATACATGAATCTTGTGCCTGATTCTATGTAATTTTGTGTCGGGTAGTCTAGATTCCATGAGCAAAGAATCTAACGTGATGCCCAGGAATTCGATGCTTATTGCGGGCCCAGGAGTTTTGTGAGTGGCTACTGGAATGTTAAGATCTGAGAATAATTGAAGCAATTTAGAGAGACTAGACGGGACCTGAATGTGTAGTTCAATAAGCAGAAAGTCATCTAAATAATGAATTGCCATTGGACAACGAGCCTGATTTAGTAGGAGCCACGTCAAAGTATCTGCAAATTCATAAAAAATCTTGGGGCTACTTTTGCAACCAAACGTTAATCTAGTCGCAAAGTAGTATAGCTGGCGCCAGCGTACTCCGTGTAAATGCCATAAAGAAGCATGAATAGGGAGTAGTTTAAAAGCGTCAGATAAATCTGTTTTTGATAACCAACAATTCTGACCCGACTGTTGAATGTGTACGATGGCATCATTAATGGAGGTGTAGTCTAGTGCTGCTTCCTCCAAAGGGATTAGTGAATTTAAGCTAGGAAAGACTGCCCCATGTGGAGCAGATAAATCAATGATTAATCTTTTCTTATCAGGTTCAAAAGTCTTAGAAGCAAGACCCAGGGAATTCACTCTCCAACTTGGGAAAGGAGGTGATGCAAAAGGGCCGATAAAATAACCCTTTTGGACTTCTTTTTGAAGCAGCGTGTCCACTATGTCTGGGTTGTTTAAGGCAGATTTAAGATTTGGACATTCTAATGTTGTGTCAGGACATGTAATAATCCGGGTATGAAAACCTGAAGTGAAGCCTGAAATGAGGTAATTGATAAGCTGGATGTTCGGATGAAAAGACAGCAAGGTTTGCAGTTTTGGTAAATTTATTGAGCTTAGTCATTTTTGGTTAGCATAGAAATTCTTGGGGCAAATAACCTTGGAGTGGGATTTATGGCATAAGATACAGGCATGAACCATTCTGCAAGCACTATAGAAGCAACCCTTAGTATTAAAGTTGTTGCAAATGGCCGAGCCCCCCAAATAATAAATGTGCCTACCCAGCTTATCTTTTTGGGGTAAGTTAGACTGGGCCGTGGTGCTGGGATAAACTGGGGAATTAGATGAATCAGCACTAGGTGAAGCACCGATGTGAGGGGCCGCAGGGCATAGATGTGTAACATGAGACTTGGACTGGCAGGGCAGAATTTTAAGACCAGTGAAATGTCTGCAAAACAATTCATTGTCCAGAGTACTCCAATCGAGATGAAATTAAACTGGGACAAAGCTGCTGCTGCTTTAGAGGCAAATGATTGGTGGTACTCGTAAAATGTGGACCCGCCATATCTATACCCTAATTCAACTAGAAGGTATAGGTACTGATCTAACTCCTGGCATCTCAAAGGATAGGACGAGTAAATTATATCTCTATAGACACTGAAGGCCAACACAAATTTGGGTATAGTAAGTTTGCGAGCTGACCTCTGATCCTTGGCCTTCAGAGTTATAGAGGCATCACCACAATTTACAATCTTCTGCTCTGTGATATCCTGAGATGCCAAAAGGAGTGCTGCCAGGTTAACGTCCTTGCCCTCTAGAATATCCTTGCGTAAGTGCTGTGGAGCCATGTGGGCTGGTGTGATGTGCGGAGGAACACTGGCATTACCTTGGTTTTGGCTGGCAAGGGGGCCCAGGGGTTCAATCTGCGTAACCTGTTGAGGGGACTCCAGCACTGATAATCTGGTTTGAATATTGCTGACTGCCGAAGTAATTCCTGTCAAAAGATGAATGACCTGATGTTGTTGATCTGGTGGAGGAATAGAAGGAGCTGGAGATTGTATAGGGAAAAGTATAGGGGAAGGAGCCTCAGATGGGCCAGGAGAGGCTGGAATTGAGGATGGAGAATTATTTGCACCTAATAAGCTGTAGAGCTCTGCTTTCCTGGCAGAGGCCGGGTAAGGGATACTGCTTTTAGTGAGCTCAGCCATGAGCTTAGCGACAGACCATGACTTGAGGGCTGTATCGATCGCAGTGGAGGATCGTGTTCTGGCAGAGCATGCTGATCTTCCACGTCCTCACGAAGGAGCCCTTCGTGGGTTTCAGGAGCAGGAGTAGCTGAAGTATTAGGGCTTTACATGTTGCCACAAAGACCTGAAAAAGATGTGGAATTACCTGCAGAAATGTGAGAGTTTTTTTTTTTTTTTGACTAAGACTATACCTTCGCCCCCCCCCCAGGAGGGAGGTATGGTAAACTCATAAACAAACCTTCGGCCTCTAAAACGAGGTAAGGTTTGTATGCTACATCTAAAACCTTCGGCCTCCACAGAAAGGTAAGGCTTGCTGCGTGTCACAAGAACCTTCGGCCTCCGTGCAGAGGTAAGGCTTGCCGATCGCAAACCTTCGGCCTCCATGCTGAGGTAAGGTTTGCTCTACTCCACAATAACCTTCGGCCTAACCGTGAAGGTAAGGTACGTGTGTGTGTGTGTGTATATATATATATATATATATATATATATAAATAAAACTTAATTTAATGAACCGGAACTAAGGGGTCTTCTGCCTCTTCGAAGAGGTAAGGCCCCGTGAGCGAGCTAACGAGTGCTGCCAAACCTGTGGGTGCTAACTAAACAGCATGACTGTGGATGTGATCATAACAATAAAGAAGGTGCTTTGAAATGATCAGGAATCGTGACTACCAGACACAAGGGAAGATATGCCCAGGCAACCACAGAGTCCTGATTACAGTGAGTGACTAAAAGATTCTCTCTACCTGCAAGATAAGGGAAGGTAAGAATGTGGTTGAGAGTGACAATACCTTCGGCCTTGATAGGTAAGGAAAGTGGTCCTAACTGCAATCAAGGTGAACCTTCGGCCTCTACGCAGAGGTAAGGTACCGAAGGGAGACAAACATCCAATAACTATAAACATTGGCTAAAAACATAAATCTGTAATGATATGATCTGGGAGAAAGTGACTCAAAACAGAATTAATGTGAACAAGACTACCCGCACCGATAAAAGGGGCCCTACTGGTGAAATGAGGATTGTTTTTTTTTTTTTTTTTACAACTCATCAAGCATGAGACCAGGTGACTAAGATACTTACTAGTGAGTGAGAGAGAGGGCTAAGGGTGGGTGTAATAATCTTAAGTGAGGAGTGTAATAATCTTAAGTGAGGAGAATAAAGTAAATACCTGAGTGATGGTCAAATTATTACCCTATGAAAACAGAACGTAAACTTAATGAATATGGAAAGATAAACCAGTATGATGGGTTATAGTTCTGACCTGAGAGGTGAGCTATGACTGGCTGCAGTACCCTGTATGGTTGCGGAAGCCAAAATGCCTACAGAAAAACAACAGCCAATAATAATTAGGACTAACATAAATGCCTGTGAAAGGGACTAAGAAGCTGAGCTAAATGCAGTAAACAGTATGCAACAAACGGGGACATATGCTAAAAAGGCATGCACATAATCAGACAGATGGACCAGGGGTTCCTTACCCTGATTCCTTGCTACTGATACCTCTGCATAATGTGCTGAATACCTGTTATTATTCAAAAAGTTTCCCAATATAATCAGACACCATGTAAATATGTATATATACATATATATATATTTTTCAACACTGCTCCCATTTGAGAGTTATAAGTTTTAAACCCTAGGTCAACTGTGAGATACTTAAAACCTGCTTCTCCCAAGACCTCATAAATACAGGTGCAGAAACTGCTTTAGTGTGCTGGACCTGTCTAACACCTATGAACAGAGGTAGATACACAGTTTTATATCATTAACACTGGATCTTAAACCTCTTATATACTGGTTGACAAATAGAATAACGACCCCTCAGTCTTCCCAAACCAGACACAGTGCTAAGGAATTTCACCTACTGAGAGAGTAAGTCTGAAACTGAAGCTGACTGTGCGTTCTGTCAGTTGCGCCAGGAGACCTTCGTCCGAACGCCACTTGGCCCGAGCGTGAGTTTGGGAAAGGCACAGATTAAACACGTCACTTCCACCGAAGTGACTGGAGCGGCTGTATGAGAAGAAGGTGGCATCAACAAGTGATGTGGCCCTGCGTGAAGGGCATACTTGAGGAACTACGGTGAAACATCGACATAGCAGTGAAGCAAGCAATCCTACCTTTCCTGTAAGGTGTTCACAAATTAAGTGAAAAACGCGCTCAGAGGGGAGATGACTGACCCACCGATGCAGAGACCCGTGGGAGGTGCTGGAGGGCTTAAGTAGACCTCCAGCTCCTCCCACAAATACAGGCTCCACCTTACACTTGTTTTGTTATGGTTTTATCATTGAATCTAATACAGAGTTTCAGTCTGAATAAAATCATCGATTTGTGCTGAGTGAGAAACCCAGATTGACAATTTACAATTGTTTGTTTGTTTTATTGCTTGGAGCCTGCATTGAGAAAATAATAATTCATGAGGCAGCTGTAGTGAATCAGAAATTCTGATGCAGGAAAGGACCTGTAGACTGCTTACTTAACGCATGCACGTGTAGCACGAAAACACGGTTTTACAATGAGTAACGCTGGATCCCAGTTTTCCCCTTATTTTGCCTCTATGCAGAGTGAAGCTTCTTCGTATTTTTACACCTCTGTCAACTAGTCCCTTAAAAACACAGGCGTTTTTTCACTTTTCTTGGAACATCAAACTAGGAGCGAGATGTTCAGATAGTGGTGGTAACTGAAATTGTCTGTAATCAGAATAAAAAAGTTCTTACACCACGATCCGTCAATTCTCAGACATGTTTCCGTCATTTTTTGCATCCAATTCCGCCATCTCCGTCAAAGGGAAAAAGCTGTCTTAAAAGTGGGTGTAGTTTAATCTTCCGTCATAATGTAAGGTATTTTCAGAAAAAAATATTAGTTTGAACGTCATTTTTTAATCTGATTAACGTCATTTTTTCCTGGCATAATAAAAAAGGTCTAAACTTCGAGAAGAAAACTTAAAGTACTGAGAAGCAATTTTTTGTTTCAAACACAAAAAAAAGTCTTTGTTTCTTTGAAAAGTTTTGTTTCAAAAACAAAAAAATGTCTTTGTTTCTTTGAAAAGTTTCGTTTCAAAGACAAAATCAAAGACAATTTTTAAGATCAGAATTTTTAACGGCAATGTTCAATGAGATCTTCTTACCATCATTTTTAATTCTTTAGATGAATTTTCAAACGTTACGGATTTACCTCTGAAAATATGGTCCTTTTTGTACCACCAACTCATAATCCGACAAGTTTTTCATTATGATGACTTTTTGAACATCTCGCCCTAAATAGAGTATTTAGTACAAATGATATGAAATGCTGCTTCATGATCAGTATATATTGCTAGTTAATGACCTGAATGCACGTCAGTGGGACTGCAATCCTTCCTAAGAAATGGAATTCCAGCAAATTTGAATATTTGAAGAAAGCAGAGTTACATACGTACCCTTCACAATATATAGATCCTTCTTTTGAATGGCAATGACATGACCTCCTGAGGCATGTAATTTCCTTATTTGGGATAACAATGTACAGATACCCTTGAAGAATAAACTTTTGAGGTTTGGGAAAAATCAGAGAGCTTAATTTTAACTCATGATAATCTCTAATGTCCATTTCCTAATATGAATATACTACAATCTATTATTAAGATATATCAACATACTAAGGAACCAGCATATTATGCACCCAAGCACATACTATGGTTTTGATGAGACAGACAGCTAGTTTAATTGTACTATTGACATTCTCTCTTACTTAAATTAAGAATTATCTGCAGTTGTCACCTAATTAATTTTCAGTATTGTGAATGTCATAGCTGTTGTTAACGTAGAGTTGTTCACACATGTGTAATTTTGGATGTTGGTATTCAGGTCATTTAGGCTTCCTACTTCCATTGTAGGCATTTTTGCAGGTCAGTAATATGTCCTTGACCTACAGTACCGAAAGCAGACTCTTATTCAATTATGATGTTCTCCTAGGCAAAGAGCAGTGGAGGAAATGGACCTCACATTATATACTAACATGATGTACCATGCAGAGGTTCACTGGCTTGTCGAAAGTTTCAAATTATTTTACTTATCTTTCGTCCACTTATGTTATTTTTGGTACTTTGTGACATGTGCCTAATTAAAGTGGACCTTTCATGTTCTGGCAAAAAGTAAAAAATAAAACAAAATCAGGGCTTTTTTACAGTAAGGGCAGTAAAATTATGGAATTATTTGCCCAGGATGATGTGCTTGTAGATATCCAGTAAGGGAGGAATTTTTGACCCTCTTGGGGCTTAATTGGAAATTAAGATTTTTTTTGCCTTCCTCTGGATCAGTGGATAGACATGGCATGGGTTGAACTTAATGGCCTATGAACTGAATCTGTCCAGCAAATGAGGTCCCCAGAGATGTTGTATAGGCCATTGTGCAAGAGGGACACAATATACTGGGATAGTGCCCAGTCTGGCATGACGAACAATAAGTAAAAGGAGTTAGGGGAACCCCAGAATCATTAGCTTTGGATTTGCCCATGTGTCCCTTAGATTCTGACATAGTCAGAAGACCCCACAAAATAGTATATAAGACAGTGAAAATTAGTAGAAAGATAAGAAAAGAGTACCTAACAGCATGCAAAGGTACTCGTCTGAGTGCAAGGGGGCAAAGCCTGGCAAGAAAGAGGGAGACACCAGCATCCACACAGAATCTGAAAAGGAAGAACATTTATGTGAAATGTTGACATTTCCCTTTAAAATGGTGCTGTGGCTCTCCAGCTGGTAATCTCTCGTAATGGGATGCGGTCTCATGGGAGTTTGTAAGATAGTGCTCCTCATAAATAGCACAATGAGCATGTACAGCAGCCTCCTAGGTGCAACCAGAGGCAAGATATGTCCCATACAAGATGTGTGTATAAAGGCTGCTGTGCAGATGGTAAAATCAAGGAATACTCTTTAAAAAGTCCAAAACATTGAGGAAAAGCAAATCAGTAGAAAACCTCACCGCCAATGCAGTCCCCCAGTTGAGGGAAATGTGTCCAAATGAGGAGGTAAGTAGTGCAGGGGTTAATAGTCCTTTAAAGTAACAGAAAGTCATTAACCCACTTACATCTTTATTAGTGATGCTCGAGCATCGCTCTGCTCGGCACATGGCGGTACTCGTACGAGTACCGCATGTGCTCGCCCGCCATGTTCGGGTCTCCTCCCCGCACGTTTCGCAGCTGCTGCGCAGCCAATAAACGTGCGGGGAGGCTCTGACATCAGTGTAATGCCAGCAGCCATGTTGGCTGCTGGCATTACACTGATTGGCTGGCCAGAACCCGTGATCGGGTGCTGTATAGCACCCGACGCGCGAGTTCGGCTCATTCTTAGCCAGGGAGAGATGCGCTTAGGCAGGGAAAGTCAGTGTAGGGAGAATAAAATTGTTGAAACTCTCTCAAGACCCAAAAGTTCTTTTTAGGACTGTTGTGTGTGGGGGCAGCATTTATATTTTGTTTGGGGGGGCACAATTTCCTTTTTTTTGTGGGGGGGGATATTTTTAAGGTGACATATAATACTAGATGCACAGGAAGTCAGTGTAGGGAGAATAAAATTGTTGAAACTCTTTCAAGACCCAAAAGTCCTTTTTAGGACTGTTGTGTGTGGGGGCAGCATTTAATTTTTTTTGGGGGTGGCAGAATTTCATTTTTTTGTGGGGGGGGACATGTTCTAAGGTGACATTGTACTAGGTGCACAGGGACAAATATTTCACAGTGCAGTGACAAGCTGACATATTCTGTTAGGTACACAGGGCCAATGATTTTACAACGCAGCGACAAAAAGGGCCATTTTAAACGTGTGCCTAGCCATAGATTATTGTCACATTCTGTTTAGTGTGCAAATTCACAAATTAACGTCACATATTCCGTTCACTGTGCCTAGCCGCAGATTAGCGTCACATTCTGTTTCATGTGCCTAGCCGCAGATTAGCGTCACATTCTGTTTCGTGTGCCTAGCCGCAGATTAGCGTCACATATTGTTTAGTGTGCCTAGCCGCAGATTAACGTCACATATTGTTTAGTGTGCCTAGTCGCAGATTAGCGTCACATATTGTTTAGTGTGCCTAGCCGCAGATTAGCGTCACATTCTGTTTCGTGTGCCTAGCCGCAGATTAGCGTCACATTCTGTTTCGTGTGCCTAGCCGCAGATTAGCGTCACATATTGTTTAGTGTGCCTAGCCGCAGATTAACGTCACATATTGTTTAGTGTGCCTAGCCGCAGATTAGCGTCACATATTGTTTAGTGTGCCTAGCCGCAGATTAGCGTCACATTCTGTTTCGTGTGCCTAGCCGCAGATTAGCGTCACATTCTGTTTCGTGTGCCTAGCCGCAGAGTAGCGTCACATATTGTTTAGTGTGCCTAGCCGCAGATTAACGTCACATATTGTTTAGTGTGCCTAGCTGCAGATTAACGTCACATATTGTTTAGTGTGCCTAGCCGCAGATTAGCGTCACATTCTGTTTCGTGTGCCTAGCCGCAGATTAGCGTCACATTCTGTTTCGTGTGCCTAGCCGCAGATTAGCGTCACATATTGTTTAGTGTGCCTAGCCGCAGATTAACGTCACATATTGTTTAGTGTGCCTAGCCGCAGATTAGCGTCACATATTGTTTAGTGTGCCTAGCCGCAGATTAGCGTCACATTCTGTTTCGTGTGCCTAGCCGCAGATTAGCGTCACATTCTGTTTCGTGTGCCTAGCCGCAGATTAGCGTCACATATTGTTTAGTGTGCCTAGCAGCAGATTAACGTCACATATTGTTTAGTGTGCCTAGCCGCAGATTAGCGTCACATATTGTTTAGTGTGCCTAGCCGCAGATTAGCGTCACATTCTGTTTCGTGTGCCTAGCCGCAGATTAGCGTCACATTCTGTTTCGTGTGCCTAGCCGCAGATTAGCGTCACATATTGTTTAGTGTGCCTAGCCGCAGATTAACGTCACATATTGTTTAGTGTGCCTAGCCGCAGATTAGCGTCACATATTGTTTAGTGTGCCTAGCCGCAGATTAGCGTCACATTCTGTTTCGTGTGCCTAGCCGCAGATTAGCGTCACATTCTGTTTCGTGTGCCTAGCCGCAGATTAGCGTCACATATTGTTTAGTGTGCCTAGCCGCAGATTAACGTCACATATTGTTTAGTGTGCCTAGCCGCAGATTAGCGTCACATATTGTTTAGTGTGCCTAGCCGCAGATTAGCGTCACATTCTGTTTCGTGTGCCTAGCCGCAGATTAGCGTCACATTCTGTTTCGTGTGCCTAGCCGCAGATTAGCGTCACATATTGTTTAGTGTGTCTAGCCGCAGATTAACGTCACATATTGTTTAGTGTGCCTAGCCGCAGATTAGCGTCACATATTGTTTAGTGTGCCTAGCCGCAGATTAGCGTCACATTCTGTTTCGTGTGCCTAGCCGCAGATTAGCGTCACATTCTGTTTCGTGTGCCTAGCCGCAGATTAGCGTCACATATTGTTTAGTGTGCCTAGCCGCAGATTAACGTCACATATTGTTTAGTGTGCCTAGCCGCAGATTAGCGTCACATATTGTTTAGTGTGCCTAGCCGCAGATTAGCGTCACATTCTGTTTCGTGTGCCTAGCCGCAGATTAGCGTCACATTCTGTTTCGTGTGCCTAGCCGCAGATTAGCGTCACATATTGTTTAGTGTGCCTAGCCGCAGATTAACGTCACATATTGTTTAGTGTGCCTAGCCGCAGATTAGCGTCACATATTGTTTAGTGTGCCTAGCCGCAGATTAGCGTCACATTCTGTTTCGTGTGCCTAGCCGCAGATTAGCGTCACATTCTGTTTCGTGTGCCTAGCCGCAGATTACCGGCATATATTCCGTTTAATATGAAGAAGGCGGGTAAAAAGGGACAGGGAAGTAGACGTGATCCTGATAGTTCAGGGCGCGGGTCAGGACGCGTAGAAACTGTGCCTGGTGCCAGAGCACAAGAAAGAAAGACATCCACCATACCTAGCTTCATGTCTCAGTTTACAGGGCGTCGCAGGACATCACTCTCGAGGTCAGACCACTGCGAACAGGTGGTCGGTTGGATTTCAGCTGATACTGCTTCCAGTCGGTTAAGCACCACCCTGTCTTCCACCAAGTCCACTCTCACTAGCCAAGAGTCTGGTCAACATAATCCTCACCCTGATCATCCTTCCTCCCACCATAGAGGGTCTGGCCAAAGAAGTGATCCCACATCGGGATATAGTGAGGAGCTCTTGCCATCACCAAGCCTTGATTTGAACCTCTCTTCAAGCACGCTTGCAGAGGAACATGAGATCTTGTGCCCTGATTCACAACCTCTAGAGGGTACCCAATCACAAGAAGATGACAGAGGGGAACGGCATTTAAGGTCAAAGGAAGTGGATGATGATGATGAGACACAGTTGCCATCAAATCAACCACAATTACTGTCTCAAGACCTTGATGAGGAGGATGATACACAGTTGTCAATGACTGAGGATGTGGTGGGATCAAGAAATGAGGAGGATGATCAGAGTGAGGAAGTGGAGGAGGACTTGGTGGACGATGAGGTCACTGACCCCACCTGGGAAGGTGGAAAGCCGAGCGATGACAGCAGTCCTGAGGGTGAGCCATCTGCAGCACCGCAACAGGCTGGAAGAGGCAGTGGTGTGGCTAAAGAAAGAAGGCGGACCGCACCAAACCGGCCCGCAAATGTTCCACGGAGCACCCCCTTGCGTAAATCTCCCTTGCCAAGGGCTAGGTGTTCCGCGGTATGCCGTTTTTTTAAGGAAAGTGCGGACGACAAAAGAATTGTAGTTTGCAACCTGTGCCACACCAGAATGAGCCGAGGCATGAACACTAGCAACCTCACCACCACCAGCATGATCCGACACATGGCATCCAAGCACCGTAATAAGTGGGAGGAACGCCCGGATCGCCAATCTGTGTCTGCAGGCCACACCACTGCCTCCTCTTCCCCTGTTTTCGGTGCCGGCCAATCGCCTGTCGAAGGCGCAGGCCCGCATACCTCCCGCCCTGCACCTGTACCATCTGAAGCACCATCAGCGACCACTTCCACTTCCCTGTCCCAGCGCAGCGTCCAAATGTCGTTACCCCAGGCATTTGAGCGCAAGCGAAAATACCCAGCCATCCACCCACAGGCCATAGCACTAACCTCACACCTTTCCAAATTACTGGCCATCGAAATGCTGCCATTTAGGCTTGTGGACACTGAGTCCTTCCGCAGCCTGATGGCAGCAGCTGTCCCTCGGTACGCAGTCCCCAGCCGCCACTACTTTTCCCGGTGTGCCGTCCCCGCCTTACACCACCATGTGTCCCTTAACATCACCCGTGCCCTGACCAACGCAGTTACTGGGAAGGTCCACTTAACGACTGACACATGGACAAGTGCTTGTGGCCAGGGACGCTACATTTCCCTGACGGCACACTGGGTGAATGTCGTGGAGGCTGGGAGCGACTCGGACCCTGGGATGGCACAGGTGCTACCCACGCCGAGGATTGCGGGCCCTACCTCCATCAGTGTTTCCGCCAGCACCTACGTTATTGGCTCCTCTTCCTCCTCCTCCGTTTCCACCTCCGAATTCTCTGCGTGCAGCGCCACTCACCCATCAGCCGGTAGCTGGAAGCAGTGTAGCACTGCAGTGGGGAAGCGTCAACAGGCCGTGCTGAAGCTGATCTGCCTTGGGGACAAACAGCACACGGCCTCAGAGCTGTTGCAGGGGATTAGTCACCAGACCAAGCAGTGGCTCTCGCCACTCAACCTGCAACCAGGCATGGTTGTGTGTGATAATGGGCGTAACTTGGTGGCGGCTTTGTAGCTCGGCAAGCTCACACACGTACCATGCCTAGCGCATGTATTTAATTTAGTGGTTCAGCGATTTCTAAAAACCTACCCCAATTTGCTTGATCTCTTGACGAAGGTGCGCCGCGTGTGTGCACATTTCCGTAAGTCATCTACAGCTTCAGCCGGCCTGTTGACGCTGCAGCAGCGCTTACAATTGCCAGCTCACCGGCTGCTGTGTGACGTG
The DNA here is from genome assembly GCA_037306005.1 of Rhinophrynus dorsalis. Taxonomy (NCBI): domain Eukaryota; kingdom Metazoa; phylum Chordata; class Amphibia; order Anura; family Rhinophrynidae; genus Rhinophrynus; species Rhinophrynus dorsalis. Next base: position 473,187,629 of record CM074720.1, on the reverse strand, counting down.
AGCACGCGCTGAAACTCCACCTTCCACATGTTGGCCCGGCTTTGTGAGCAGCAGAGGGCAGTAGTGGAGTACCAGCTGTTACACGGTCGTCGCCTCTCCGTTCAACTTCCTCTAATCAGAAGTGAGGAGTGGGAATGGATGTCAGACCTCTGTGAGGTTTTACGCAATTTTGAGGAATCGACACAGATGGTGAGAGGCGATAACGCTATTATCAGTGTAACCATCCCACTTCTGTGTCTACTGAAACGCTCGCTGCTCACAATTAAAACCAACGCTTTGCATGTGGAAGAGGTGGAAATGGGGGAGGAAGAGCTTACACAAGGTGATAGCCAGAGCACCCTCACTTCGTCTTCTCAGCGACAATTGGAGGAGGCGGAGGAGGAGGAGGAGGAGGAGGAAGACACGGTTGCCTCCGCTACAGAGGGTAGCCATGGAACTTTAGTTCCATCTCTTCAGCGTGGGTGGGCAGAAGAGGAGGAAGAGGATGAGGAGATTGAGAGTCATCCTCCTGGTGAGGACAGCGAAATCTTGCCTGTTGGTACTCTGGCACACATGGCTGACTTTATGTTAGGCTGCCTTTCCCGTGACCCACGCGTTATACGCATTTTAGACAACACGGATTACTGGGTGTTCACCCTTCTGGACCCCCGCTACAAAGAGAATTTCTCATCTCTCATTCCTCCGGTGGAGAGGACAAGCAAAATGGTGCAATACCAGAAGGTTCTTGTCGAAAAATTGCTCCAAAATTTTCCATCTGACAACGCTGGCGGCAGAGTACATGCTACCTTGGCCAACCGAGAAGGGGAGAAAAGGGGAGCACACAGCAGTTCCGACACAGGCAGGGCAACACTCTCCAAGGCGTGGGACACCTTCATGACACCCCGCCAGCACCCTCACCCTGATGCGCGGCCTAGTGTCTCAAGGAGGGAAAAGTTTTGGAAGATGGTGAAGGAGTACGTAGCAGACCGTGTCAGCGTCCTCACTGATCCCTCTGTGCCTTACAACTACTGGGTGTCCAAGCTGGACATGTGGTATGAACTGGCACTCTACGCCTTGGAGGTGCTGGCCTGCCCTGCCGCCAGCGTTCTGTCTGAGCGGGTATTTAGTGCTGCTGGTGGCATCATAACAGATAAGCTTATCTGCCTTTCCACCGAAAATGCTGATAGGTTGACACTTATAAAAATGAACAAGGCCTGGATTTCCCCTGACTTCTCCACTCCACTGGAGGAAAGCCCCGGGTGAACATAAAGTCACTTTAGATATGTTATTTACAATGATGGGAATACTCTGTATTCCCATTCACCCCTTCCACCCAAAAAACGGGTATATGGTTGACTCTTAATCTTCTCATCCTCCTCCTCCTCTTCCATATGCCCTGTGATATAATTTTTATATAGGGCCAGCTCACCAGCGGGCCCTGTGATATAATTTTTATATAGGGCCAGCTCACCAGCGGGCCCTGTTTGACAATTTTTGTATAGGTCAGCTCACCAGCGGGCCTTCTCATATAATGTTTTATTGGGTCAGCTCTCTAGCGGGCCCTCTCATATAATGTTTTATAGCGTCAGCTCACTAGCGGGCCTTCGCATATAATGTTTAGGATGGTCAGCTCCGCAGCAGACCCTCACCCATAATGTTTTAGATGGTCGGCTCAGCAGCAGACCCTCATTCCTAATGTTTTAGATGGTCAGCTTAGCAGCATGCCCTCGCCCCTAATGTTTTAGAGGGTCACCAGCAGGCCATTAATCCTAATTTTTCAAGGGTGTGTATGATGCCCTCCTTTATGTGTAATAAAGGGTGTATTGGAGTGACATTTCAGTCTAATTTTTAGCAGCCCTTTCACTTAGTGCATAGGCTTTATGAGTGTTGGACCACTACCTGAACTATTGTACCACAATGTGAATGAGGCCCTCCATTTTGTGATATACAGGTTGTATCGGAGTGCCTCAGGTCCTCCCATTGAATTAAATAGGGCTGGGGTGTTCGACAGAGCAGAAGGTAGTTCTTGGCTTCATCCACTAAGTCACTTCGTCACTTTTACTCAATGGATCAGACCCCACTGTTCCGACTATAAATTTTGGACTTAACAAGGGCAAACGGACATGTTGTAAAACCTGTGGTAGCTGCGGCCTCCGTTCCTGAATGCTGTACCTTACCCGGGCCATAACCACGTTGAACACCTGCTTTACGCTGCGCACGTTTCCCTCTTAATCATGGCCCCAGTTCCGAAAAATCGATGAAATTTTTGGCAGAATTTGCAGATGATATACAAGTAAATATACAGCAAATACTGTTTGGTAACAATTTTTCGCCTAAAATCGTTTTTATCTTCCTTTTTGTGTGTTTTACGGTCAGTCTGTAAAAATGGCGTACTACGGGCGAAACATCGTTCCCAGCAGCGACGTTGGAGTCCAAGATGCATCCAGACATCCTCCCTATGCTGTCCCTGAAACATTTCTGTGGTGTTTCCATCATTTTCTGACCTTTTCCTATGAACCAGGCACCCTCCCCTCATCAGAGCAGGGGGTGCCTGGTGTAATGCTCGAGTCCTCCCTTTGACTTCAATGGGGCTCGGGTGCTCGGCCGAGCACTCGAGCCTCCGGGGGCGCTCGGCCAGAGCACCCGAACACCCGAGCATCGGGGTGCTCGATCATCACTAATCTTTATCACAGCACCCAAAGACTAAACAACAGACAGTATATGTAGCTCATGCAAGGCAACAATCCACATGGACTAGTTTATGCCAGAGAACAGAGACATACAGGACCAAAGCACTCAATGGGTTAACTTACATGTACTCTTTAAGGGATAGTAATGTTTCACAATAAAAGCAGCTCCAATTAATCTTCATGGTATTTTGGCTATGGAGAGTGTTATTTTAATACTATCAGAGTTGTAGTTCAAGAGTAATTGAATGATAAAGTATCCCCCTCACCCCACCCCTTTTACTGATGTAACACTGCTCACCTCAGAGCAACAAGATGGTGTCCAGGTGGATCATCGAGAGGGACAATATTTAATTAACATAAGGGAAAAGCCAGAAAAACCTGTCAAGGGGGGCAGGGTTTTCCTTATGCTCACAGTAAGAAGATTGTCCCTTGCGGTGAGCGGTCTGGTCATAAGACCAGATTCCACATCTGAGGGAAGGTAGCTTACACTAGGTAAAAGGGGCAGGAGGGGGATACTTTATCATTCAACTACTCTTGAACTACAGCTCTGACATTATTGAAATAACACTCTCTATGTCACAAATACTATGAAGATTAATTGGAGCTGCTGGTTTGTGAAACATTACTATCCCTTTCAGTCTTCATTCTCCCAGTAGAATAAATGAAAAGTGCTTCTAATTAGCTAAATTATGGTGAAAATGTAACAACAAGCCAGTCTCCACAGGTTTGTGGTCTTTTTTTAAACTCAGCTTGTGCAATGGACAATCCATTGAGGATTATACAGCTCATATTCTACTAAGTAAAATAAAAAGAATGCTATCTAAGATTGCTGTGCCCATGCTTTCTCCTGATCATGAGGTCACTTAAAACTGATCTTAGCAGACATGGGTAAAGTGGAACTGTGGAGGGAGTCTCCACCCCAGAGAAATTTTTGAATAGTCTTGTCATTCTGGAGTAGGAGACTTTACCCACAGGTCTTATATTCCACATTGGACAACAGAGAAAATAGTTTTATTGTTTCCAATCTGGACTCACAGACATGATGATAATCCCATGCTTTGATGCCCGCACTAGCAAATAACATATTAAGAGCTCTTACGGCTCATTCCATTGAAGATAATTTGCTGCAGTTAAAGAAATGTTCAAAGATGTATTGTGTACCTTTTTATCAAATGGCTTAGAGAATGATAACACTTTGTTTTACAACAGGTAGGATGTTGATCCTAAGAGGTATATGCTTGCTGTTATTGAATTACGAAGAATGTTTAGCCTTGAGGCAAAACTGGAAATGTCTTTAATGAAGTTTTTATTTGCCTACCCCTTGATCAACTGAAAAGAAATCTGGCAAAGGCTGAACTTGATGGACTGAATCTTACAAATTATGTAAATATATAACAGGGATCAATATTTCTGTTTCTTAATCCGAGAGCTGATAACAGTCAAATGGTTGTTGTATCTTTAATCAGTTTTATACCAAGGTCAGGACAGACCTAATTCATACCGGGATTGTGTCTGCATTAATACTACCACTTCCAATAGTGGCAATCTGAGTTCACATCAAAGAGAGTAAAAAACATGTTTCAGAGAAGCCGAGGTCAAGGCAGAAAGAATGAAAATAGCAATAGTTGGAAACAAGCAGGGGATGAGGACTGCCAATTATTTATTTACCAGATTAGCTAGTACTGGCAGCCACAGCCAAGTGTCATATACTAACATCTCCCACTACTCTTTCACCAATCTCCCTCTAACATCCCTCTCTCTTATGCTTTCCCTCCCTCCCTTCTCTTAATTATTTTATCAACCAGAGATAGGGGCTCAGTAAGAACCCTTATGCCAATCAAAAATGTAACTGCTTATTTAAACCCATTTGCTTGCAAGAGGGTTGGGTATACCTCTAGAGCTCAAATGGTTGTAGCTAATAAGGTGTTCATCTATGAAGAATTATTTATACAGTGATTTCTATGAATAAAGTACTCTACACAGAGATGCATTAAATGTTGAGAAGGTGGGACTGGGTAACTGTCTCTTTGAGAACCAGACTGATCATCTGGGAGGGGAAAATTAGAGGGAGAAGGGTAAGGGATGTTATTATTTGAAGGACTGTGCCAGCCAGTCTTGTTTAATCTGTGTAAACTGACCAATAAATAATCCTAACAATAAGAAACTAGTACTCAGAAGACCAGGCTGAGGGAGCAAACACAAAGATAAGGACAACTAATCTAAGGGCAACAATATATTAAAACAATAAATAGGAATAACACATGCCAAATGTCCACTCACCTGAAACCATAAAATCTTCAACCTCGTCCCCCTTCATAACTCCACAATGATCCAAAAAAACGCAGAGTTCTTCTTGAAAAGCAAGGTGCACCACATGTTAGTCTAACACAGAAGTGCTCTGGACCAGAAGTGTGAGTGCCAGCAAACCTGAGCGTGCTTTTGTGAGATCACCTCCTACCTCCTCAGGGGTATTGCACTAACAGTAATAACTGATCATCATAATTAATTGAATGAATGAATTGAAATATGAAACTTAAAATAATATTACGTGTGCACCTTAAAGGGATAGTAATACTTAAAATGTGAAAAAAAAATATGTTGTAGGGTTTATCCCCCTGATTAAAACAAGAGTACTCCCACTGCTGAAAGGTGTTTCATTCAAAAGTTATTACTTTTCAAAGTTGAATTTTGTAGGTGCAATGTCACAGTGGCCTGAAATTGTACAGTGGCGCTGTTGCTACACCATCCTATGGACATTTATGGTCCTGGGACCAGAGCTGTCCATAGGGTGGTGTAGCAACAGCGCCACTGTACAATTTCAGGCCACTGTGATACTGCACCTAAAAAATTCAACTTTGAAAATTAATAACTTTTGAATGAAACGCCTTTCAGCAGTGGGAGTACTATTGTTTTACTCAGGGGGATAAACCCTACAACATTTTTTTTTACATTTTAAGTATTACTATCCCTTTAACCACATGAAACCAAACTAAAAAATATAAAATAAAAGGATTGTGTTATATTATAAATATCAGTAATGATAAAAAGAAGAATAAAAAAAATGAACCACTTAAGGTTAGAAAACCTTACTAAACATGAAATATAAAAACAGAAACTAAATGATGATAAAACATGTGACACATCAAACCAAAAAATGCATAGATACTAATGAAAAAAACCTTGGCTTTATGTGCACACTATTCATGGCGGCAGCTTGTCACTGATGGATACATAATTAATTAACACATAAAATCAATATAAAACAAAAAATAGCATGTACACAAGAAATAAAAAGTAACAAGATATATGAAGTAAAAAACACTATGGGGGAGATTCACTAAGTGGTGATAAAGAAATGATAAAGTGGAGATGACTTCTCCAGTTTATCACTTCTCCAGTTCCTATGTTGTTCTATGGAGCCTATGCACTAAGATTTATTCTACTTCTTCAACTAGCGAATAGGCTCTATAGAATAATATATTAACTGGAGAAGTGATGAAGTCATTTCCACTTTATCGCCTCTTTAAAGGGATAGTAATGTTTCATAATAAAAGCAGCTCTAATTAATCATCATAATATTTGGGCCTTGGATAGTGCTATTTCAGTACTGTCAGAGATGTAGTTCAAGAGTAATTGAATGATAAAGTATCCCCCTCCTGCCCCTTTTACTGATGTAACACTGCTCACCTCAGAACAGCTGGGAGGTGCCCAGGTAGACTGCAGAGAGGGACAATCTTCAATTAAGATAAGGGAAAAAGCTGAAAAACCTGTAAAGGGGGGCAGGGCTTTCATTGTTCTCAAGTAAGAAGATTGTCCCCTGCTGTTATCTGTCTGGTCTTGCAACCAGATTCCACATCTGAGGAGAGCAGTGTTACTCTAGGTAAAAGAGGAGGGAGAGGGATACTTTGTCATTCAATTACTCTTGAATTTCAATTCTGACAGTATTGAAATAATACTCTCTGTGGCTCAAATACTATGATGATTAATTGGAGCTGCTGTTTTTGTGAAACATTACTATCCCTTTAACACCACTTAGTGAATCTCCCCCATTATCTCAAAACATAATAAAATGGACCAGTAAAATTAGGAAAATTTTAATTTAATGTTTCCAGTGCACAATCAGTTACACCTCTAAAGCCAATGAAAAATATAGCTGTTTATTTTAACCCTTTGATTGCAAGAGGGTTGGATATCCCTGTGACGCTCAAATGGCTGTATTTAATGAGGTATTTGTTTATGGAGAATGCTTTGTAGGTTGATTTCTATGGAGAAAGTACTTTACATAGAGATGCATTAATGGCAAGAGAAGGTGGACCTGGGACCTTGTCTTTCTTACTTTGAGGGCAAGGCTGACTATGTTGGGGGGAAAATGAAAGAAGAGGAGTGTGGAACTTTAGTATCTGGAGGACTGTGCCAGCCAATCCTGTCTAATTTGCATAAACCGACAAATAATCGTACACACTGTGGTCTGGAACTTTCTGCTAGGGCAAGAGATTTGGCAGAAAACAGAGCCTCCTGCCTCCCACAGGTAGGATCTTTCTATCTATCTCTTCCTTATGGCAGAAAGGGTTCAATGAGTGTGTATATGCATGTGTGCATGTATGCATGATGACATGTGTGTACATGTGTTGGGACATAAGAACAAGAATGCTGGAAATGCTGAACAGAAACATCAGACTTTTGGGAATGATGAAACCTGCAATCGGAATACATCGCTGGAAGCTGTCACACCTGGATTTATCTTCCAGAGAGAAGATTTGTGGGAATTTTCTTTCCAATGAAATCTACACAAAAAGGATAAATAAAGCTCCCTTTCCACAGAAATTCCAGAGAGAACAAAATGCAAACATCTGCACATCACTGCTGAACATCTCATAAACTGTTTTAAATGAAAAAAGGTCACTATAAAAAAATCAGCTAGCTGCTAAAGAGTGATAGTTCCACTTAAACTCACAGCGTAGTTTCTCTTGGATCAAGGTATTTTATTTTGCATCAGTGCACGTATTCAAACTGTTAACCTCTTGTTATTTTTAAAATTTAATTGGAGTTTGCTTATGTATATGACATACTGTATAAATATAAGAAAAAATAAACCTAATACTTTAAAGCTCAGTGTTTTACTATCTAATAACCTGTATTTCCACTTTTGGCAGAAGAAGCAATATAAATATAACGCCCTTATTGTACAGATCTGCCCAAATCCTCCTCGTGAAAAAGTTGAAGCCTCCAGTGGAAGCCTCATTCCTGTTGTTTGTGCAAGTGGATTTGTCATACCAATAGCCAATAGGAGCAATCAGCTGCATCTCTGAACTTCTCATCATTGACTCTGGGGATAAGTCAGGTGGGGTGTATGAGGTGGGGGTAAGAACTAGTGCACCAAGGACTTAAACTTATAATGCTGCTACTTCCAAAAGTTGTTCCATTGCTTTCGTCTGAACAAATATAATAATTGATGTTTTGAAATTAATCATTCAAATACCTCAAACATCTCATTCGTACAAAAAAATACTATCTGAACCAAAAAAATGCATTTCCTTTAAATAGCTGTTACACTGTGGAAGGTGATTAAGACAGTTTTCATTTGCTTCCAGTTTGTTTAACCACCATACATGCTATAGATGTCTCCAACTCATTGTGATGCAAAGCACTGGGGACCTCTGTAGTATTCATGGGGTTAAAACTCTTTACATGCCTTTCACGGCACATGAAACAAAAGCAAGCTAGAGTGCCTCATTCACAATAACACAGCTTGTCTGCTGAAATGGAGAATGTTCACCTAGGACTTATTAATGATAATCATGGGGAAAGCCATTTGTAATTGATTGTGCAACAAAGACATTTCCTCACTGAGAGCTAGTGATAACGAGCCATTAGTAACATTTGCGAAGGGGGTAATTGGGAAAATTAATGATAATTTTCTTTGTCTTTACACCAAGTGCTGTTTACATTTGGAATTAAGAGCTGTCCCTCTCTGTGTACAGAAGGGCTTTTTTACACACTGACACTAGAGATTCTAGGACAATAATTCTGCCCATCCTATTCATGAGAGCACTGTTTACTTGATGATTATTTCCTGGTTTGTCACCAAATGAAGGAGTTCTTAAGACATTTGCTTATACCTACTCAATCTTTCTGGAACACGTCAAAACTGAGTAAGTTATTATTATCATTATTCTTTATTTATGTAGCGCCAACTAATTCTCCAGAGTTGTACAATGGGGAATAGACATACAGAGATATTAAATAGTACAAATCAAATGTGGAGAGTAGAAGGGTTAGAGGGCCCTGCTTGTTAGAGCTTACAGTCTAGAGGAAGGAAGGTTGGACACAGAAGGAGTAAGTGCTGATGGGTGTAAATGCTTCCTGTCACATGAACTGCCAGTCATCTCTGAAATAGCCCAATGACTTCGTACTTCACGTTCATGACTGCACAGGTTGTAAAATGAAGCAAAAAAAAAAAAGTTCAAGAGATAGGCAGGATACACTGAGGGTTTACATGATAGGTGTTGCACAGCTGAGGATGATGGGAGTGGTAGTCCCCCAACATAGTGAGGCACAGGATACCTAACCCGTCTGTAGACAGATAAAGTTATAGGATCAGTATGTTCATATGAATGTGTCATCTCAGACTAAACATTTGAAATAAAGAGTAACAGCTGCACTCAAAGTGAAAGTAGGTAAAGACAGTATAATCTCACACACCGAGACACAACTACATTTAAAAAATTGCCTTACATGTTGTGTCAGGCTGGTATTTGTCTGTAGTTCTGTGTCTCCATTTATGTGAAAAAAAACAACAGCTTTGATTCTATTTAAACTGCATTTTCCTGCTTTCACTTTGAGTAGAGATGCTTCATCTTGTATAAAGTGATCAGTCTGGGTAGATACATCCCTGTGAACATAATGGACTCATAAGTTTTCTCTCTCCTCAATAGTGTTGGGTATCCTGTGATTCCCTCTGTTGCAGAACTACAGGCTGCTTATTAATAAGTGTGGCAGATCACTCAAAAGGCAGGCCATAATGCATGTCAAATGTTTTTTAGAAGCAATTTATCCAATAAATAGATTTCTTTTAGTTCTGAGCCATAATGGTCCTTCTGTGAGTGATGCTTTTCTTCCATGTTACTATTCACTTTGTGTGCATCCACGTCTCTTTGTATAATGCGTTCATGTATTTGGGATACGAATGCCTCACTGGATTTTACTGTAGTGGGGAGGTTAGTATACTGTGGGACTGGGGGTAGAGGATATTCACAGAGACATAAGCGGAAAACATAAAATAAGCAATTCGGGAGCATACCGAATGTACTGGAGACCTCTCTAGCAATCAGTCTGGAATTGTTATTAGCCCCTATGGTGCAGTTATTTTGTCTACAGAATTGCAGCTCCATTGCTTACTGCAGAAGGTTCACTTGGACATCTTCATCAAGCCAAACAAGTGCAATTCTGGTGAAAATCGCTGCATCATAGGGTTTAAATGAAAACTCTGCAAATTCTCATCAATTTAAATGGGTTTTTAAGGTTAGAGCAATGTGCTGGAGATCTAGCATTCTGGAGGTTAGATGGCCCATTTAAATCAATTGATTTATAAGGCCTTCTGTATTTGGCTTATCATACAGGCCACAAATCTTTCTTGTATTCTGCCCAAACTGACCAGGAGTCAGTAACTTCTGGGAGAAATGGCAGGTTTGTTTTTTTAGAGTTTGATTATTAACATAAACCTTTATGGCAGTAAACAATTTCTAGGCTATGTCAAGTAAAATGATACCAGGAAATTCAACTTACAGATAGTGAGATAGGCAAACAACTCTACATATTATAGATACTATTAATAAATAGAGCTATTTTTAAATATATTTCTATAGAGAAACTGAGATGTGAAAGGCCCAATATAGTACATACGCAATTCTTTATTTATAAGTAGATTCAGAATAAAGACTCATCAGTACTTTCAGAAGGATATAACTGATCTTTTCTGTACAATTCTGTCTGATACCCTGAGTATTATGTAATAGGAACTGGTGGAAGACACATAAGCAGAATATTTTGGTTCCTGGAGTAAAATGTGAGGTTGCACCCCCCCCCCCCAAAAAACACACGCACATAGTTTGGGGAATGTTTGGACAAGCACTGGCACACACCTTATTTAAAGCCAAGAAGTAACTTTGAATTAGGTACTGACACAGACCAGAGGTGCAATTCACCACTAGAGCATACCAGATCTTCTTGGAAGGGGAAAAACAGAGAAGAAAATACATTTACTTTCAGTGCCAGGGAGCTGCTCACACATGCTGACAGTTAACTCTTTTAGTGCAAAAGGGGTGTACAATGCTTTGCTTTAGGTTAATGAAGAAATGTAGGGGACTCACCAGTTCTATTCTTAACTTTACGGACTTGTAGCAGTCATAAGTGATGATGTCTGTGGCCATCAGCCAAAACAGTAAACTGATATGATTATAAGGGGTTACAGGATAGTGCAGTGCCAACAGGTACCCTGGGATAGGAGGGTTCACTTTTAAAAAGCAGTATACAAAACAGCTTGTGCCTACACGGCACATTAATAGTGTCGCCGTGATGGAAAGGGCAATATGAGAATCTTGTCCTGCATCAAAATGCAATATTCTCATGTTGCGTCCTTAAACAGAGCTTCAACCCAAACTTCACATGTGAATTATCCCTTAACTCTGCCTCCACCTCTTAACGTGGCACTCAAAGTGTTAAAAAGGATCCTATGCTGAAGACAGTGTTCATATTAGGTCCTGAAATACTTGAGTTTTATAATAAGTGTCTCTGATTAATGATATATCATCTTGACGGCGGCATTGTGCTTGACACTATCATGGGGACAGAGGGGAACTAGTGAACTGTCCGATGCCATTGATACTGTCGTTAATCAGAGACATTTATAATAAAACTCAAGACAGTATTTCAGAACCTAATATGAACACTGTCTCCATCCCAGGCATGTGAGCATACATGCCATATTAGAAGCATAGGATCCTTTTTAACCCTTTGAGCTCCTCGTTAAGAGGTGGAGGCAGAATTAAGGGATAATTCAAATATGAGGGTTGAGTTGAAGAGTTTTTAACGGGAAGACATGAGAATCTCACGCTTTGATGCAGGGCAAGATTCGCATTTCATCCTTTTCCTCACGGTGACATGCTTAATGCTCCGTGTAGTCGCACTCTGTTTTGTACACAACTTTTTAAAAGGATACCGGATGGCAGACCCCACCACAACTCTCTATTCTGGATCAATTTTGGAGCAAACCAAATACAACATAGGGAACTAATTAAAATTCCTGTTGACATAATTTTATTCCCTTGAATGCTCTCTAGCATGCAGTTGTTTTTAAAATGATGAATTCTCACTTATTGTGTAAAACAGAGTAGCCACCACTCGTCCTGAAGAGCTACCAACACTGAATGATTTTTAGGATATTCCAGCTGGAGCACAGGTGAGCCAATTAAAGTGAACACACCACAGCTTAGTTCACCTATGTTTTATCTAGCCGCCAGAAGTACCAGCAACTAACTATTAAGAGAATGAGCAGTAACAGAATACAAAGTAAACATCCAAGTTTAGCGATTATGTCTGTTTAAGCAATGTAAAAACAGAAAAACAAAATAGCCAAAGAATCAAACATGGATAATATTCCCCACATGAATACACATGAATAAGGAATGGTACTTCAACGCTGTGAATGTGTGATCCCAAAGTCATGTTTTTATTTAGAGACAGACACACCTTCGAGCACAACTCTCATATGATGGGTGTTGAATTAATACACAAGTACAAAATCTGAAACAAAGTTGCCCTGTTGAATAAAAATAAAGTTTTTTGACAAACTTGTATTGCTCCTTTTTTCTATAATGGCTACTGGAATGGCATGTACTTAACAAGCATTAAAAAGGCAGTTTATCCAATATGTTGCTCTCCAATACTACTCAGATTTAATCACCAGCTTACCAGTGAAATACACAACAAAAGTTGGTCTCTCTGCTTAAGAAATGTGTACATAAATAGGTTTGACTATATGAGCATATCTGTTTCCATACAACAACATACACCAGCCTCAACCTACTGGTTTAACCTTTGATTGCCAGAGGCATGCACAATGCATTGCTCTGTTATGTACCCCTCTGGCACTCAAAGGGTTAAGGAATCAGAATATTTCTATACCATAGCTTTGTGTTTGCTTTAATCCTTTGAGTTACAAAAAGGTATCCAACATATTGCAATACAATGTATTGGATACCTCCTCTGGAACTCTAAGGGTTATTTAGTCAACATAAGTTACTCTGACTCATTTGCAAATACATGAATTGCCAAGACACAATAACATAAGCATGCTGTCTCGTGTGTATGTTCACTATTTCTTCCCTCAGTGCACACCCCCACAACCCACCAAACTATTAGCTCTCTAGTGGGTCTGTGATTGAACCTATGAGAACTTGTGATTTCTCATATTCCCAATATGTTTTTGACAGTAGTTGTTCTTGGAGTTAAGAATGATTGCGGAAAACTATAAGTTAAAAACGTCCGATTCTAGGGCAAACCAGCTGCACTGTAGGGGAGAAATAAACATCCCCGAAGGTTGGTTGTGGAAACACTCATTTAACAAGGGTTTAAAATTTCCAGGTGCACAATCCTTAAGAGTAATAAGGTAGAATATGAAAAAAGGCTGCACACATAACATACATACATACAAACATAAATACATATATACACACTCAGAACATATATATGGGTACATTTTTACTATATAAATGTCTGGTAGTATCAATGTGATCTCACAGAAGCCAAGTCTTTGGCTTCCCAATGTCATCAGTTCTTTCTTCCTCCGCCGCCCTCCCTTCCTGCTTCTTTTTTCTTTTCATAAAATCGCCCTCATGAATGATTTATACACGTCTTGTTATCTGAAGTGATTTCCAGGAGACCTAAACCCATTGCTGCATAATTGTTAATTTTACCACCATAATAGGCTGAGATGGAAAGCAGCGATTATACATTTATTGCACAATTAAATAAAACATACTTGAGAATTACAAAAGGTTCCGTAATTATTTCAGACCATTAATAAAATGGGCATTAAATTATGGAAGACATAATAGAGAAAGGAAATAGATTTTCATTGCAGAAACAGAAGCTGAGAGGGGTAATAGATCCTTGCTGAATTCTTTTTTTTCTCTCTCTCTCTGAAATTAATTGTTGCCCAGTTTAATTCATAGAGGAATAAAAGAGAATCTAAAAATGAATTGAAGGAGCTTAGATGAAAAGGCCATTGTCTGAGTGGACAATAGCAAGTGAATCACTCTGCGGAGAGTTGAAGCCACACTTCATTTTTTGATTTCTCCGTCCTTTGGTGACGAGAGATCAGTGTTCCACCTTATGCTTCTTACCTGACCCTTTATCTATTCTGCTGCCAGAGGGACCATTGATGCATTTTGAAGTAGAGTTACTGGTCTGTCTGGCAAGTATTGGGGCTATAAATGTACTCCTCCCAACTGCTTACTCTTATTATATTGTTAACCATTTGAGTGCCAGAAGGCTGTTCAATGCATCAGAGTTCAAAATGGTTTATTCTGTGAATCCTGATTTCACCAAACCTCTTGGATACTAGAGATATCTCCAGCATATCGCAACTCAATGAATTAGAGATCTCTCTACTATCCAAAGAGATAAAGGTATACAATCTCTGTATGCTTGAGATGACTATAATGTGTGGTATGACATTCAAGGGGTTCATAAGAATTTTGCTATACTGGAAAATAAGTATAGGCTATGATTAACAAAGAGTGAAAAAAAAATCACAATATCTATATAATACATTTGGAATCTATCTAAATACATGATTGCACTGTGTGCATTCTTGTATTTTGTTGCATGGAATTCTGGGAATGCAATGGAAACATTTTAAGTTTGGATCCTTTGCTAGACACATGCTTTCTGATCTGTTTCAGGCATGCAAATGAAATGACTAACCCCTGCAGCTGGCTCAGTCTCAGATAAAGAAAGTGAGCCTGGGAAATGAGCCCTGTGCTTTGTCACTCTTTGTCCAAGACCTCAGTCAGACTCATTTTCTTTTGCTGAGCTACTAAGATAAACAGTCAGTTTTCTGACTCAGAAGAGGTTCTGGGGCACACAAGGGTTGTCACTCACATGCTTGGGTAACTGTCATTGAATTCAGTAGTACTTACCAAGATTTTTGTGTTGAATGGAAAGTGTGAAATGTCTTGTGTAAACAGATACAAAGAGGACAATTTGCCCTTTAACCCCATTGAATGGTCTAAAGATGTCTCTACCATTCAAGGTTATAAAGTCTCATCCTTATGCAAAGAGATGTAATACCTAACCAAGAGCTTAATCCATGGACTTCACTTGCAGCTTAATCCACTTGCTTCACTTACGATATTTAATAAAAGAAAGCAACTGCTGGGACCGGGCAGTCTTCATTTCCACATGTGGGTGCTGCACTAAACTCCACAAGGAAAATGTACTAAAGTTTGAGTAATATATCACAGAATTGTAAAGAATTAGACCCAAATCCACCACATAACTGTGATCATGCTTCAAACAAATCAACAAGCCTTATTGCCACACCTTAGCCACATTTACAATTTTTCTCTTTTCATTCTTTGTTGATCACAGGAAGCCTGATGTTAGGTAGCTACCACTAGGAGGCAGGGCAAATTGCAAATTAAAGCTCTTTGGAAGGGGAAACCCCCTCCCAGCTCAAGTTAACTCCTTTTATGTTTCTTTTATAATTGTATTACTCATGGGGTGTTTCATTTTTCCCACTACTTGTCAGTTCCTCTTGCATTCAGTGCAGATTTAGAGACAGATAATGCATTTGCACCTGTATGCTATTAAAGTGCTGTCCATAAGTATGTGGACAGTAACAGGTTTGTTGTTTTGGTTCTGTATTCTGTATTGGATTTGAAATTAAACAATGATCACTAGGAAGATAAAGTGCAACCTGTCAGCTTTAATATGAAGGTATTTATATCCATGAAATGTGAACCATGTAGGAAGCACAGTCACCTGCATTTTAGGCAACCAAAATTGGACAAACATAATAGTCTCAAACAAAGTCTTCATATTTAGTACTTTGTTGCATTAAATGACTTCCTGTAGTCTGCATCCCATAGATATCACAAACCACTGGCTATCTTCCCTGGTGGTGCTCTGCCAGTTCTGTACTGCAGTCATAACCAAGTCCTGTTTGTTTTGGGGAGTTGTCCCCTTCAGTCTTGTCTTCAGCAAGTGAAGTGCATGCACATTTGGATTAACATTGGGTGACTGACTTGACCAGTCAAAAACATTCTGCCTTTTGACCCTGAATAAATCCTTGGTTGCTTTAGCAATATCTTTGGGGTTATTGATCGGCTGAAAGGTTATCACGTTGCCCGTGCTCTGTGCTGCGGGCGGCGACATTCTGACTGCTAGTTTGAATTACCTCTTGCTGATTGGCTAGTACCTTTGTCGCCACCCATTAATGGCCTTTATATACCCTGTAATTTCCACATTATGGTGCCATTTCGTGGTGTACTAGTTCCTGCATTTTGCTTCGTTATTGCTGATCGTGTATGACCTGGCCTGCCTGATGACGTTCCTGAGTTTGCTGTTCTTCAACTACTTCGTTGCTGACCATATCCGGCTGAGCACCCGCTTCCGTTGCTGAATGTATCTCGCTGAGAACCCGCTCCGTTGCTGACCGTATCTGGCTGAGGACCCGTTTCCGTTACCAACTGTATCTGGCTGAGAACCCGCTCCATTGCTGACCTGGTCTGGCTGAGAACCCGCTTCCGTTACCGACTATATCTGGCTCAGGACCCGCTCCCGTTACCAACTGTACCTGGCTGAGTATCCGTTCCGTGTCTGACCATACCTGGCTATGAGTCTACTCTGTGTCCTGCCTTTGTCACACTGTGCCTTGCGTTTCTAGCATCTCCGTTTCGCTCTCGCTATACTTGCGGTGGCTTGCTGTTACGCTAGTCGGTTGCTCCGCGTGGTGCTATTTCTCTGTCGACCGTTAGCTAAGAATTCATGCTGTAGCTACTCTCCATACCGCCGTTGGCGGAGTGCACAAGCGAAGTACCGGTACAGTGTTTATAGCACTGACTGTGTTACTCTGATCTCTCTGTGTCCACCTCTCTTACATCGCTGGGCTCACTCCCTTGGGGAGTTGCAGTATATCACATGGCGTTACCTATTGACCCTTTGCGTACCTGGACGTTCCAGGTAGGGTTGTGCATATTCCTATCTGCAGGAGCCTCGGGCTCAAGAGCCAGCGTTGCGTTGTACCATCCTCAGTAGAGGGGACACTGGTAGCCTACATCTCACATCCATATATTCCACTGTGCTGCGATCCACCCCTAGCGTTCTAGGGATTTCCCTGGGAGAGTTATCTTGGTCTGTTGCCATCCGGTGCCAGGGTCAGTGTTGCCTCACTCCTTGGGTTCTGTACCTCCCAGGCGTCTGGGTTGTGTCAGCAGTGTTGCCTTGCTTCTTGGGTTCTGTGCCTCCCAGGTGTCTGGGTTGTGCCAGCAGTGTTGCCTCACTCCTCTGGCTTGTGCCAGTCACTTACTTCTGGACATCTACCATCAAGGTCCTGTGGTCAGCTCTCTGTCTGTTTCGCCTGCTGCCCGTTTTGGTCCAAGCCAGAACCTTCGTTGCCAGAGATTGCCATTATTTCACACATACATTACTATTACTGGCTTGCTATTATTGTATATACCTGCCTGTATTTCTGCTCTGTTTATGTGGGCCCATAGGCCTATCTATGTGTGTGAACTTTATTTCAATAAAGTTGTTTTAACCTTACCAAATTGTTCTGAGTGTTCATCATAAACCGTGACATAGGTAAAGTGAGTTCTAATGAGTTTTCAGGCATTAGTTGGATCTGGGCAGATAAGATGTTTTTGTACACTTCAGAATTCATTCTGCTGCAGCTATCAGCAGTCACATCACCAATAAAGATAAGTGAGCCAGTTCCAGTAACAAACATACATGCCCAAGCCATAACAATACTTCCTCCATGCTGCACAGATGAGGTGGTATTCTCTGGATCATGTGCAGTTCCTTTCTTCTCCCACTTTCTTCTTTTCATCAATCTGGTACAGGCTAATTGTCATTTCATCTGTCCATAAGACTATTCCAGAGCTCTACAGGTTATTTTATTCAGGATGATTACCTAAGATAATTCTGCTGTAGGTTTTTGATCTGTTCGACAACTGAAAAGGTAGGTCATACACTAAAGTGGTCTTCCTTAGACCACTTGGCCATTTGCTGTTGTTGAGCTCACCTCTGCATTCTTTTCTTTTTAACAATGTAATAAACAGTTGATTTTGACACAGAGCCAAACCAACAAAACTTGGAATGTTGTCCAAATAAATATGGACTGCAATGTATATTTGTAGAATTGATGGACAAACCCTTGGGAAGCAACTCTACTGCCTACTTTCTGAAGAGCCAGAAGAACAAATTCACAGAAGGTCTAGGTTTTGTGAGTATGCCCTATTGCTATCTGTTGTCTGACTGCTGGCTACAAAATGAGGTCTGTTTTTGGTGCTTGGCTTACTTTCTTCATTTGATGCATAGTTTTACTTTAATTTAATTTTATATTACAATTATTTTATTTTCCTTACTTTTCCCAGAGAAAAGGGAAAGTCTTACTTAAAAGCCTATTTATGTGAAATATCCTCTGCTTTGCTCTTCAAGATCTCTATTTGCTATTATTTCTCTTCTCTTTTATTTGTCCTCCATTCAGCGGTTTTTCACAACAATGTATGGTGGTTTTGTCTTGCCATCTTTGGTTGCAATGGATTTCCATTACACCTTTTCATTATGATATTTTATTTAAGAGGCTATCAGCAAATATCTGGAGTATCTACCATTCTGTGTGATCAACTTCAAGGAGAGCTCATTGTGTGCTTGTCACAATCTCTTGTAATTTTTGTCATGAAATTCTACAGCCTTCAGGTAGGGTCTTAATGCCAGGGAGACAAGGTTCAGATGTTGTGCAAGCATGTGTCTCAAGCTTCGGCTCACCCACTGGCGTGAGTGTGGGACTATATGAGTGTGTTGAGATTGCTGGTGTCAGCACTAGGGGCATTACCATATGCCCAGTTTCACACACAGTTCCTGCATCCTCCTTCCTTCTGTGTGATGTCACTTTTTGTCACTGAGGAGGGTGAATCTGTGAAGGTGGCTTCAGAAAACCCACCTGACATTGTATTACCCATTTGTCATAGTGGATTGTTCCATTACACAAGTCGACACCAGTTTGTTTGGTTGGAGGCTGATTTGGCCCACAAGTGGTACAAGATCTCTGGTCCTGCCACAAGAGCTGTCTTTTGATCAATCTGCTGGAGATTTTATGGTTTATCTGGGTCTTCATCATTGGTCGCAGTTGCTTTGCAGCCTTTCAGTTTGGATTCAGTCTAACAATGCAATGGTGATGGATGCATGGTCGGAGGTATGCTTTATTCTCCTTTGGGAGGAAGCTCATGTTCCAACCCTCTTGGCTGTTTACATTTTGGGGACAGACAAAGTGGCAGACTAACTCAGTCATAAACTCTGGGACCCTGGGTAATGGTTACTTAAGCAGTCCATTTTTTACTTCATAGCTCAGAAGTGGGGGTTTTCCCCAGGTTGTAGATCTATTGATGGCTTGGATGGACCATGAGGTTTCCCAGTTTTGCTTAAGGTCCCATTATCCTCTGGCCTTCATAGTAGGCATGTGGGGGATTCAGTGGCTTTTCCCTACAGTGTATATGTTTCCTCTTCTGACCCAGCATTCATGATATAGAGAAAAATCAGGATGGTGAGAATGCAATCCTGATGTGCCTTATTAGCCTTATCCAGACATAGAGAGGCTTGCTTTGATAGCATGTGTCTTTTAACCAATACCCTGAGGCGGTTTCAAGGATACCCTAGAAGATCAGAATCTAAGACCAGCTAGGCATCAGAGCTAGAGGATGTGTCTCAGTATCAATTCCAATCACACTAGTTCCTTGTTGCTGCCTAAGCCGTGTATAGGTGCTGGCCGCAAGTCAGATGTCTGACCCCGGCTGAGTTGGGTCCCTGACCAGGATGGAATCTACTATGCACCACTGGAGAGACCCATACCTCTGCAAACTAAAGAACCCCTAATGCAGATGGAAGCTAAATAAGAGGGAAAGGTAGGTGGTCTGGCAGAATGACCAGTGGACAAAAAGCGTGAATAACTACCAGGAAAAGAACCCCCAAGTTATGGAAGTGATGGGAAAAGAGAAGTATGTCAGAATGACTGATAGAAGTGTCTGGAGCAAAGACCGGAGCCAAAATAGTAACAAGACTCCCAAACCATGATACAAGGTTACTGTCACTAGCAGACTAGAAGTAGAATAGCCTGGGACCTGGTGGCCAAAAAGCTACAAAGAGGCAATGGGTACTGTGGGATAAGACAGCTGTCGCAGCTTGCTGTAGCTCAAGGTTGGCATCGTTTTGCCGGTCACTGATGCCTGGCAGGGGCCAGGACTGACATGCCTACATCACTACCCCTCTCTCTCTCTGCTCGCGGCCTGGCCAAATCTGGTGCCTCTCGCGGTCGGCTGTGTCCTTTCTTTTTTCTGTGAAGGCTTACCTTAGAGACTTGTTTTTTGCCAAATTAGGCATTTATTTTGTTATTTTAAATAAAGAATTTAATTGAAGGATCCGGCTACAAGTTTGTTATTTTATACTGGTTGAAGACACGTTTTTTCCTTATTTGGATCGTTTGATCGGAGAGCGTGGAACACAAGCAGGGACGGGTAAAGTACCCTGCAGGTGTGTAACGTTGATCACTGACATATGTCTTTGGGTCAACCTATTGTTAATGTGAGTGAATCTCTGTATATCATTTAACAATTATTATATTGGGATAATGCACTATTGGCGCTCTTTTTTCTCCTTTTTTCCCTTTTGCTTGTAAACCATGATACAAAGTCACTGTCACTAGCAGACTAGAAGTAGAATAGCCTGGGACCTGGTGGCCAAGAAGCTACAAAGAGGCAATGGGTACTGTGGGATAAGACAGCTGTCGCAGCTTGCGGTAGCTCAAGGCTGGCGTCGTTTTGCTGGTCACTGATGCCTGGCAGAGGCCAGGACTGACATGCCTACATAACTACCCCTCTCTCTCTCTCTCTCTGCTCGCAGCCTGGCCAAATCTGGTGCCTCTCGTGGTCGGCTGTGTCCTTTTCCGGGACGGCGCGGCTGGGTTCCTTCATCCAGGTGATGCTAGGTTTGGCGCAGCTGTGATGGTTTTTGTGACACATGCACCGGCTTTGTACCTTGGACCTTGGGAGACTCCTCCTGGCAAGGTATATAAGGGCTGTGGACTCTGAGCTCAGTAGCCCTTACGTACTGTCACTGTGACTCAAAGATTTGTGGACACGTATTTAGAGTAAAATCACTTTTATTGAAAGAGGCAATCAAATAATAGAATATAAGCAATTCACTACAGAATACTATGGAGATAACCCCAACACGGAGCAAGATAGTCCTATGAGAAGTAGGAGACTGTGTCTTGGGTTCACTCACAAAGACTAGGTTTGCCCAAGTGAATATATGAGAAGTCAGCCAGAGCCACAGGTCTGCACCAAATTGGGTATCCGACTAAACTAGGGACAACACGGAGTGAATAGTCAGACAGTTGCACAGGTCAGTACCAGAATGGGTAGCTAGACAAGCCAAGGTATAGGCCTGGAGTGGGTAGTCAGCCAGAGCCACAGGTCAGCACCAGATAGGATGATCAGACAAAGCCAATGTCATACATGGAGCGAGTAGTGAGCCAGAGCCACAGGTTTGCACCAGACTGGGTATCAAACTATAACAGGGACAAAACTGAGGATAGGCAGACAGAGCCACAGATCAGCACCAGATATGATGGTCAGACAATGTCAAGGTCAAACACGGAACGCAACTAGAATGAATGAAACTGTATCAGACACCAATGTAAGGGCTACTGAGCTCAGACTCCACAGCCCTTATATACTCTGCCAGGAAGTAGGAAGGAGGAGTCTCCCAAGGCCCAAGGTATAAAGCTGGTGCATGTGTCACTCCTACAGACGTGCATCCAAAAATGTTGCAACAACCAGCGCAGATACGCCAAACCCTGCATTGCCTGGACGAAGGAACCCAGCTGTGCCATCCTGGGAAAGGACACTGCTGACCACAAGAGGTACCAGATGCGGCCAGGCTGCAAACAGAGAGAGAGACAGGTAGTGATGTAGGCGTGTCAGTCCTGGCCCCTGCCAGGCATCAGTGACCGGTACAGCAAGCTGTGACAACAGTGAAGGCTGAATAGAACGGCAGGCTATTGCACCAAGGAGCAGACAACGGATATCCTGGTGGACTGCTGGGCTCAGACTGCCTAAAACAGTTGACAGTCTTCCAGGGTGGACTGGTAGGCTCAGATTGCCTACAGTCAGACCTCAGGCTTCCTTATGGGACTGGTGTGCTTAGACAGGCAAGGACTAAACCACTTGCTTCCCTGGTTGGCAGCAGGCTCAGACTGCCTATAATAGAGGCAATCTACCCGGGAGGACCTTCGGATTCAGACCGCTTACAGTGAGACTGGAGTCTGCCCTGAACACTACCGCACACTGTGTCCTTCTAGACCCATCACCACTCACCCTAGACTTGTTGATTAGGTGTAAGAAAAAACAATTGCAAGGGCAGAAGCCCATTAGGATCTAGAATAACCCCCAGAGACCAGGGACACCAGAGGCACAAGCTTGCTATCCTGAGAAACAAGGCCCGAGTAGATGGCAGAGAGAGGCTACATTTGTCTGCCAACCTCCCCACCTACTGCAACTCTACAGAGAATGACAACTCCAGCTCTAAGACCAAGCCACCCAGCCTCAAAGGAGAGAAGCTCCACTTCCAGGCAAGGAAGCTAGACTGAGCAGAAGTAAGAAACAATCAGGTGTGTCAAAGGAGGTAGCGCCAGGTAGACCTAGGGTCAGAAGAGAGCTAACCAGTAGGAGGAAGATATTTATAGTCAGGGAGCATACCAAAGTCAACAGGAGGGGAAAATGAAACCATAGTCAGGGAACATGCTGAAGTCATCAGGAGTATTAGGGTACTCAGAGGGAAGCTAGTTAAGGTCAACAATGAATCCAGGAAGTCAAGAGGCAGGAAACAATTAACCCCTTAAGAACCGTCCGCGTACGCACACGGCCATCACTTAAAGACCAGGGACAATTTTTTTTTTTTACAGACTCCCATTCTGGACTCCCCGAACGGTGTGCAGCCGTGTGGTGAGCCCTGAATTCCATGACAGTCCAGGACCATCATGGGTCCTTAAGTGTATAACAAGCCATGACGGTCCAGGACCGTCATGGGTCTTTAAGGTGTTAAAAAACAAGCACAAACACAGAGACTCAGGAACAAGCGGAAGCTTAAATAATCGAACATGGATGGATAGAACATAGCAACCTATAACTCAATCAACTTCAATCAGGAAGTAGGTAGGAGCCAAGAGGTAAGTATGAAGGAGAAAGGATCAAAAAAGGGATACAGGGTTGGCAGGAGGAAGGATTTCTCTGAGACAGACATAATAATGACCATGCTTAATACCAGTAAGCTGGTCTTTTCTAAGTCTTATGTTAGGGTCTGCTCATTGTTCTTCAAGAGGTATGAAGAACATGGCTTACATCTTAATACTTTTTATTTACCATTAGTGTTAGACTGTCTCCAGGACAGCTTCCACAAGTGCTTCATCTTAGTTCTATCAAGGTCCAGATATTAGCCTTGTCATTTCTTTTTAGAAGGATATTGCTTTGTTACCAGATGTTTAGATTTTGTGAAAGAGGTGTCACAAGCTCACACCATTTTTAGGGCTTCCACTCCATGGGTCTAAAATTGTTGCTGGCCATTATTCTAGAAATTGTGTTTGTCCAGTGTGTGGCCAAATTATAGGCTTTCTTTTGTAGAAACCCTTTTCTGATGTTCCATGAAGATAAGGTGGTTTCTTCCCAAGGTGGTCTCTGGTTTTCATTTTAAACATGATATTGTTCTTTTTTCTCTGTGTCCTGAAACATAGACAAGGACAGGGCCTTCACTGCCTGGACATAGTTATGGCTGTTTAATACTATGCTTTTTCACAAATAGTATATACTTTTCTTTCTGCCAGAGAACCCTTGTGTGGGCTAGGCCTCGGCTAAGATGACAGCAGACTAATGGATTGAGAAGATCATTTGCCATGCCTACATCCTTCAGTATAGGGTAACAGCTCACTCCACCAGAGGGGTGGCTGGTTCCTGGGCCTACAAGAACAGGCCTCTGTTGACCAGTTGTCATCACTTTACACATTCTCTAAAGATTATATATCAAACATTTTGGCCTTGGCTAAGGACAGTTTTGGTAGAAAGGTTAAGCTGTAGTACCTGTGTAGGCATGTGTAGATAGGTATATTAGATTTTACATCTATTTTTGGCATAATATATTTTTTATAAATAAATATTATATGTATTTTTTATCTGGATTTGGAGTTTTGTTATCCGCATGAGCCGCTATTGGGGCTGCTTAAGAATACCCCGTTGGATATTGCTGGTTGTAACTACAACCAGCACAACTTATTCCTGTGGTGTGAGTATATTGTCCACTGAAGTTGAATCCTAAAAGGAATCATTTACTGTTGGTTTGCGCTCTTCTGCCCTTTTGTTTACCTGTGTAGGTGCCTGTTTTCCTTCCTTTCTAGTAACTTTTCTGCTATTGCTTAGATTTTTTGTTTGTTGTGGTGTTCATGGTTGTATTTGTTTTTTCTCTCTGTTGAGACTGCATTTTTATTGTTGGGAGTTTTTCTCTCCCTCCCTGAAACTATAGTTGGGATACTTTTGGTATATCACCATAGTTCCTGTGTTCCAAAATGGATGACATTTTTTTTTATCTCCTTATTGATAAATCCTTTTCTCTTAGTCCTTGTGAAACACAGGACATCCCTTCTGGAAAATAACTTGTTGTTCCAGAGGGTGTGCTGAGATTTTATTGTGACTATTCGCCACATTCACTAACCTTTGATAGCTGAAAATGCTATAGGAACTCACCAAAGCAAATTTTCCCCCGATGCCTGAAACTATGGATTTTATCACAGCTTTCTTTTACACGTGTAACTTTATCATATTAATTCTAAATTCATCATGTTTAACAATTCTTCAAGTACCTCAGCTGACCACAGGGCCATCATTGACAACTGACTGTTGTCCCAGCCTGGGTTAGAAAGGGGACCTGGGAAAAATGTGTGCTGAATAATCCCAAAAATCAACCTCCATGCTCCATTGCTTAAAAGGAACATCCTTTCTATTATCTTGCAAGTATCAGTAAATGCTTTCTGTCTCCTCTCACTTATGACAGGAAAGCAGAGGTGGACTGGCATTTAAGCCTGAATGAAACCACCAGGGATTCAAACTTTCTTCAGTCCTCTCAGGAATCTGGATCAAATAGGGGTTGGCCAGGCAAGGGAGCAGATGTATCTTTTCTGCCACTTGTAATCTTAACTGGTTAACATCAGTCACTCATGCTTTCTATCTATAAATTCAATGTGGGTAGGACTTTCCCCTCAATTTTAATCCCATTATTTTCTACCATACTGACCCTTGTATTGTTTTCACCTATCTCCAGCCCATCTCTCTCTCCTCTCCAACCCCCAACCAGTCTCCCCACGTTCCTAATATGGGTGTGTTTGTAGGCAAGGAAACAGTTTGACCATGGTAATAAATAGAGGGTGAAAATGTTCCATGTCTAAGGACACCTGAGATGCAAGCCTGCTCTAAGGTGAGCCACCAAGCACTGAAAGAGTTAAAGAGTTAATTACACAGTCAATGACACAAGACATAAGACTGATGCCTGCACCAATGCAGGCATTGTCCAGATGTGTGAAATTGAGCAAACTAAACTGCCTCCAGAACAGAGACCAGGTTACTGAGCATCTTCATGTACTCCCGAACCATCAGTCATAGAGTAGTAGGGGTGTGTATTGGTGAACAGCCTGTATATAGGTGAACTGTCTGATCACCAATTATTGGTTTTATATTTTATTTTTTATTTAACATTGTGTTATAATGTGAGATTATTTTTTATTATAGATGTGAGGAAGTGTTGTTTTTTGGTATTCCTTGTGGGGAGTGGGTGTGTCTGTCTACACAGGGACGGGTGTAGTGCCGGTATCTGACCAGTACACCTGGAATTAGAGGATCCTGTTTAACGAGAATCTGATTATTCCGATTCACGGGGCGGGTTCCAACATACGGGTGTTCCGGTGTTCCGGTGCTGCGGACCATAGACTGGAGTTGACTGACGTACTTATACCCATTTGGTAATTTGTGAGACGTTATTGTTGGATGTACATTTTATGAGTATTAAATTTCCTATTTCTTTTTTTCTTGGATTCTTTGTCCTATATATGCCACTGGCGCGCTTAACTGATTGAGCTTGAGGATTTATATGTTTATTCCTCCTAGGGGAGTAGGAGGTTGGTTATAGCTGCCCAGGACATATAGGTTGGGTATTCTAAAGTGTCTTAGCGCCACTTGATTATAAAGCGTTAATTACACAGTCAGTGACACAAGACATAAGACTGATACCTGCACCAATTCCTGAAAATGTCCAGATGTGTGAAATTGAGCAAACTAAACTGCCTCCAGAACAGAGACCAGGTTACTGAGCATCTTCATGTACTCCCGAACCATCGTCTAGGATACTGCTTGAGATACCTGGTGACAAATACTGAATCTTGCCTTCTGGAAGAAACACCTCCCTTGAAGGGTATTGAATCTCATGCCCAGAAAATGAAGGCCCTGGGGTGGAAGCAGAGAAGATTTCTTGAAATTGGGTACCCAACAGTGCTGCTCCAGAAGGGTGATGCATTCTTGAATTGGAGTGAGCTAGATTACCTCTGAAGGATCCCTAAGTAAAAGGAGGTCTAGGTAGAGAGTGAAAGAGATCCCATGAGCACAGATTTCAGAGGCCAAGGTGGACATAACCTTTGAGAAGACCTGTGAAGTGAACTGGAAGTGACTACCCTAGAAAGCAAACCAAAAGAAATGCTGATGATCTGGATGTATCAGGATGGTCTAAGAATAGACAACCTTGATCCCAGATCCTGAGGAACTCTGGACAAGATAAAACAGTGAGGGAGAAGGGACTGGAAATATATACTATACCCTTCTAAAATTACCACATAAAAACACTGGTCCACTACAGAAATGCCCTACATACCATGGAAAAATCTCAGATGACCTACTATAAGCAGGAACAGACCAGGCCCTCACTAGTCATATGGAGGTGGACTTGGCAGCTTTAGGCTTATTAGCAGGTTTCTTGCTTGGGTTTTGGAGAAGGATGAACCTGTGTGGCTGGGGGAAGAGGTGCCTTAGGCATGTAACCAAACTGGTAGGAGTAACAAAATCACACATCTTCTATGGGAAAAAAGGCACTCTTAGTCACACCCTGAAGCAATAAAGTACTCTTGACCCTAGTGGAATGGTTGATAATCTTCTCCAGGTCAAGGCCACACAATGGTTTTCCAACAACTGGAAGAGAAACCAGGGTGCACTTGGAAGACTGGTCAACCAACCAGATTACACACCGCAGACTGAGAAGCATGGCCACTAAGAAAGCAGAGGCATGAAAAGCCGGTTCAGCAATAAAAGCATTAGCAGTGCTTCCTTACTAGCATCCCAAAGTTGATCACCCCAAATAGCCATGGCCCTAGTTATCTAACTAGTGAAAAATAGGGCAAAAATAGGATGTAAGTCAATACCAGAAGCCACAAAGTTTACCTTCAGAAAAGAGTATGTTCCTTAAGGGCTGCGACAGTGCAGTGTTCCTGGCAAAGCTAGAAATCAGAGGATCATAAAGTGGAAGTCAGAGACGCTCAACTAGGAATGAGCCTGCAATACAAATTTGCAGGCACTCTAAGAATGGTGTCCTACCCAGTGTGCAGTCTCTTTTAGCCCACAAGTGCCTTTCACAGAGAGAAAATATCCTAAAGCATATCATATTGGTCCTGCTATAACAGCAGTCCAACCACTAAATGCCAGGCAATTCCTCTCTGAACAAGAGAAGCAGCCAACCCCAGACGTACGTTTTAGCCTTGTTGGGTCTCATCAAGTGAGGTGTAACTGATCTCTCTAGGCACTGTGAGCAAGGAGTCCAGTGCTGGATTCCCCTATTACCCTTGAAGTGACAAATCTCAAGGGTAATTTGCATATGTAAAGTGGAAGTCAGAGACACTCAACTAGGAACAAGCCTGCAATACAAATTTGCAGGCTCTCTAGGAATGGTGTCGTATCCAGGGTGCAGTCTCTTTTAGCCCACTAGTGCTTTTCACAGAGACTAAATATTCTAAAGCATATCATATAACCTACGCTCCACTACTAACAACTCACTGCGTATACCACAATACAAGAAAGAAGCAGGAAGATCTGCCTTCTCATTCAGAGCTCCAAAAATCTGGAACAATCTGCCGGAAATAATCACATCTGCTCTCAGTCTAAAATCTTTGAAAGCAAATGTTTCTTTATATCTAAAAACAGTGTGTAACTGTAAATAATCCCCTTATTTAATAAGTATGTATATTTATGTATGTTTGTACATAATGTCTCACAATTAGTGTAAATATGTAACCCTTTACTGAAAACTCTCCAGGACATACTTGAAAACAAGAGAAATCTCAATGTATTCTTCCTGGTAAAACATTTTCTAAATAAATAAATAAATAAATATTGGTCCTGCCATAACAGCAGTCCAAACACAAAATGCCAGGCAATTCCTCTCTGTTGGGTCTCATCAAGTGAGGTGTAACTGATCTCTCTAGGCACTGTGAGCAAGGAGTCCAGTGCTGGATTCCCCTATTACCCTTGAAGTGACAAATCTCAAGAGTAATTTGCATATGTAAAGTGGAAGTCAGAGACACTCAACTAGGAACGAGCCTGCAATACAAATTTGCAGGCTCTCTAGGAATGGTGTCCTACCTAGGGTGCAGTCTCTTTTGGCCCACTGGTGCCTTTCACAGAGAGTAAATATCCTAAAGCATATCATATTGGTCCTGCCATAACAGCAGTCCAACTACAAAATGCCAGGCAATTCCTTTGTGAACAAGAGAAGCAACCAAACCCAGACTTTTTTTAAATCATCTTTATTTTGCAATGGAAAATACAATACAACATTTCTTTGTACAGTAATGCTTTCCAATACAGAGTGCACTCATACATTTAAAACAATAACATTCTTAATACCAGCAACGCAATGCACTTTGGCAGCACACAGGTACATTTGATCTTTATTGTATCATCACTTTATTGAACTCAACACTTGTACTTTATTTCATTGTATTAAAGTCTCTGTGGGCATTCGCTTGGGGGATTGGGTGTGTGTGTGTTTGGGGGGGGGGTATGGGGCATGGGTTAGGGTGGGTCAGGGGGCCAAGGGAAGGTGACAGTGATATTGAGCCATTGGAGGGGATGCTAGTCCTCCTCTTCAGGGCTGTCCAAGTTGTTATAGTCTCTTAGTAGGCTGAGGATCAGTCTGCGACAGTCCTGTGTTGTCCCCTGTTCTCTCCTCAGCACCAGACGACTCCTTACAAACCACAGAGCGTCTTTGACACAGCACATGATGCGCCAGGCTTCCTGGATAACACCATATGAGTGTGTCCCTGGAAACAGTCCATACAGTACCGAGTGGTATGACAAGAGTGTCTTTGGAACAGAGTCTTTGAGTTAATTTTCCAGGTCATCCAACAGAGCTTGGGCAAAGGGGCACTGCCAAAAATCGTGCAGGGCAGTTTCTACTGCCACGCATCCTCTAGGGCAGTGTCTATACCTGCATAGGTTCCTTGCATGCATGAATGACCTGAGAGACAGACCCCCCCTGAATGGCCATCCATGCAGTGTCTTTGTGTCCGTTGGTGAGTCTCCCTGATGACACGTTCTGCCATACCATCTTGGAAGTGGCAGTTGGAAGTCCTGAAATTGTCTCTATGTCTTTTGCTCTGATGAGCTTATATATGACCTTTGGGGTCCACAGTTCTGGTTTAACACCCTCTAGTTGGTTCTCTCTCACAAATCTACCAACATCCTGGTAGAACCAGGAGGTAGACCAGTTGGAAGGGATGGAGCTGTCCCACCTGTCCCAATGAGTCCCCTCCAAAGAGAAAGCAGGAAGAAACGGGACGTGGCATTAGCGAGCTGGGTCCACAGACGCTGGAAAAGCTCCAGTCACTCATTTCTCTCAGTGGAGGCATACAAGCTGATGAGCCGCACAGGCTCACCTGCCCAGGAGCCATCTACGGCAAGAAGTCTGCTGCAGACTAGCTCCTGGACAGAATCAAACACGAACCGTCCCCCTCTGATCAAAATGGCTACACTTGCAGACTTAGAGCTGCCCCCACCCAACCAGTACGAGGGGCCATGGGGCCATTGCCGCATGAGATGCCTTTAGGATTGAGAAAAAGGTAAGGCACATTCCTGCAACATATATATATCGCTTTCCTGGGAAGAGAGAAAAGTTAGTATTCCCTGTCGCCTGTTCTGGTCCCTAATGCTCCTTACATTAATGGTAAATGCTGAAAGAGATGTCATTAGTTGGGAGAATAAGAGGTTAGAATAGGACATATAAACAGTGACATTAGTTACATCTCTCCACCGTTGGGTTCTCTCCTCCTCCTCCCCACTCTGGAGGTTCATCAGTCTGTAGGACAGACTCCAAGAAGTCCAGGATGTCAGCATAATACTGTCCTTTTCCCTCTAAGGCTGGGTGTCCAGGGGGGCTCACTGCTTTTTCCATGCCCCCTATGTTGCTGTCCTCTTTTGTCTCAGGGAGGGTGCTGTCTTTTGGAGGCACTCTTTTCTGTCTGGTGCCTTTATCAGAGCTCTCCTCTTTGTCTTTTTTTCTTTTTCCTTCAGGTGGGCCTGAAACAGAAGAAACAGGAGACAAGGGAGGGAAGGACAGTCCTTTGTTTCATACCCTGACTTATGTTTCATGCCCTGACTTATGTTTCAAATTTGTATTTCAGGCTCATTCCTAGCTGAGCATCTCTGACTCCCAATCTAAAGGAATCAGAGAATCATCCATAGGAAACTGTATCCCACTGCTCTAATGCCTCCTATTAAGAAAACAATCTCAGGCTTCTTCCATTTCTCCAGGAGATCCTGGCCCAAGGACTATCAAGGGCGAAAACTGGAATGTCCTTTATGCATCTCTTAGAGGTGTGAGGGGACAAGGAACTGAAATCAGAAGCCCCTGAAATATGTGGTGTCTCAATGAGACAGCCCAGATAATCCATCCTCATAATAATCCCAAGGGAAAGTGATAAGTCTAAATTATCCCAGTCAGTTTTCCCTTCCTCAGCAGATGAATACCCAATATGTGTATCCCCCACAAAGACGGGACTCAGGTGCCTGCTAGGGGGTGCAGGGTATCCAACAGACAAAAAACACTTTGAATTGATGAGGGAATATAGGTGACTGATGACATATGAGCCTTAACACAACAGAGCTCCAGAGATGGTATAGAGGCCAAGAAGGACATAACTTACATAAGAAAATCTCCTAGGAAGACCAGTCTGGCATGAAGAGAAAGGGTTAAAGAGGTTAGGGGAACCCCAGAATCCTTAGCTTTGGACTTGAATATGTGTTTTTTAGGTTCTGACACAGTCAGTATATCCACAAAGAATAGTATAAACAACATTCAATAATAGTTGTAATACAAGGAAAAAGTACTTAAAGTTATGCAAAAGGGGTTAAAGTGACAAGCAGGAGGGAGAGACCAGCCTCTGTGCTGAGTGCAGAACAGGTTTCTTAGAAATGTAGTAATTTCCCTTTACAATGGTGCTGTGGCTCTCCAGCCATCTAAGGGGTAGGGTCCAAACTTGGATTGAAAGGTAGTGTACCTCACAAGAAGCTCACTCACAGCCTCCTGGACAAAACCAGAAGCAAGATATGTTCTACAGAAGCTCTCTATATGAAATCCAAAATGGACACCTCCTGGGCATCCAGTTTTAACCCCTTAACGACCAGCTGATCTTCGCGGCGCTGTCAGTTAAGGACCACGGAGCATTTTTTAAAATTTTTTTCCGCTTCCAGACTCCCCGAATGGTGTGCAGCCGCAGGGGGAGCCGGAATTGCATGATGGTCATAGTACGTCATGGGTCGTTCAGTCAGATCGACCCTTGATGTACTATGACCGTCAAGGGTCGTTAAGGGGTTAAAGGGGCTTGATCCAAATTCAGCAATGTAAGGATAAGCTAAAAAATGCATAATATACAGTATAAAAGTAAGTGAATGAATAGAGAAGCCCACTGTATTAAGTAGACAGTCCCCCAAGTCAGAGAAAGGTGTCCAAGTAAGGAAGGCAAAGCAGGGGTTAAAAGGCCTTATAGGATAATACATTTGCAAAGCAGCCAAACTAACCACATATATAGAATAGGGAGTGCAAGTCAGGAAACAATCCACATGAGCAAGTGGATGCCAGATAACAGAGACAGGACAAATGAAAGTCAAGAGGTTAACTTATAGGTGATCAGCATTCTTTGGCTCCCATGAGAATGGATGAATAAAAAAGCTTCTGAGAAACTATAGTGAGGTAAAGGCTGTAAAAATCAAACCAGCCTCCGCAGATTAGAGGTCCTGGGAAAAAAATGTGCACTGGACATCCATGAAATAGGAAGCCAGGAATATCAGCCCCATATACTAAGTAATGAAAGTAAAAAAGAAAACTAAGAGAGCTGTGCCCATGCTACTGTCTTGATCACAAGGTTACTAAAAACTGAACTCACAAGGCAGGGGTAAACTTAAGGGAGGAAAAGGATATTAAGGGAGGAAAAGGACATTATTGTACTTACAACTGAATAATTTTCTCTTAGTCCATGTCGAACATAAGAACCATAGGGTACAATTTCTCCTCCAGGATCACAGAGCAATTAAAAAAAGATCTCTGAGGCAGGTACTTGCTCCTCCCTTTCACTATACACTCGTCTGCTCAGCTTATATTTAAAGTATACTGACGCAAAGGGAAAATAAAAACAGAAGTGATAGAAGGAATGGGAATCTCCATTACAGATACCACAACAAGAACCCCCTATCTGGGGACTCAACACAGTGTTTTGTCTCTGGGAGGGAGTCCTGTGTTCTCCATGGACTAAGAGAAAGTATTTAATGGTATGTACCAACAAATTCTCTTTTCTATGTTGTTCAGTGTGGATGTTAGGAACCGTGGGGATATACCAAAGCTATCCACCAAGAGAAAAAAAAAAGAGAAAGGAAACCTCCATCAGAGACCAGCATCCATGGGATTAAACTTATACATTATCCTCAGGTGTCAATGATACTAAACTAGCAAATCAAATAAGAGTAAACCAACAGGTTCTGATCTCAGAAAAAGCAAGAAGAACATCTATAAAGGCAACACAGCCTATAAGACCTAATGGCTGAAAATGGCTTCTTCCAAAGCCATCACATTCACAAGCTAGTGTCTGACAAAAGTCTGTAGAGACAACCATATCGCTGGCTTACACTACTATTCCGCAGTGGTCTGATTCTTGTAGCCCTCCAAAGATGCACCCACCAACCTGATGGGTTGCTCTTTGACCAAGAACATACAGGGTAGGGATGGATGAAAGTTGTCACTGTTCCTGTGAGAAGTATTACCTTTCCTTTGGGAGAGGAGATTTTGGCCGCACAAGCCTCTGCACCAGCTGACAAGCCAAGTAGGAGATGCTTTGTGCCTGAGTCTGTACATACGAAATTATTAGAGACGTACCATGCTTCGGGGGCAGCTGGGAACATTGGTAGAGACAAACTCATATGATCCATGTCTAGACTTTTCTGGTGGCCTAGCCTGAGATCAGACTATTTTGCGTTTGTGTCCGTTTGTTCGACCTGTGCCCAGACCAAGACCCCCAAACACCTTCCAGTGGGGCTCCTTCAAACCATTCCTAATGGGGAACGACCTTGGTCTCACTTATCCATTGATTTTATGGTATAACTGCCTGTCTCTGAAGGTATCACGGACATCCTTATGATCGTAGACCGATTTTCTAAGATGGATCATTTTGTGCCTTTGAAGGGACTCCCCTCTGCTAGGGAGTTGGCCCAGATATTTGCCAGAGAAGTAGTGCACCTTCACGGTATATCCAAGGTGGAGGTATCAGATCGCAGGAGCCAGTTTCTATCTTGTTTTTGGAGGTCTTCTTGCAGACAGATGGGCATCCAACTCTCATTCTCCTCGGTTTACCATGCTCAGTCTAACGGTGCTGCAGAGAGGTCTAATCAAGCGTTGGAACAGTTCCTCCATGCTTCATTTAGGACCACCACAATAACTGGGCAAACCTGTTACCATGGTCTGAGTTTGCCAGGAATTGTGCCGTGAACTCTTCCTCTCAGAACTTCCAGTTTTTGATAAATTATGGGTTTTAAACTTTTATTCTTGTGGAATCCTTTGAGGTACAGAACATTCCAGCTCTGGATGAGTACTTGAGGGTACTCGGCTCCACTTGGGTATGGGTTCAGAGATCCCTGCAAAGGTCCCCACAATGCTATAAGAGACATGCAAACTGTAGACAGTTGCCAGCTCCTGTGTTCCAGGTGGGAGAGAAAGTGTGGCTATCTTCTCGCAACCTGAATCTCCAGTTGCCTTGTAGGAAACTGGCTCCTCGTTTTGTAGGCCCCTTTCGGGTTCTTCATAGGGTTAACCCTATAGCCTATGCCCTGGAACTTCCTGCTAACATGCACATTTCTAATGTGTTTCATGTATCTCTACTTAAACCCTTGGTGTGCAACCGTTACACTACTGCTCTGGTCTATCCCAGGCCTGTCATTGATGGGGACCATGAGGAGTATTAGATGCAAAATATTTTGGACTCCCATAGAGTCAGAGGCCAGGTACAATATCTGGTGTATTGGAAGGGCTATTGCCCAGAGGAACACTCCTGGGTGGCCAAGAAGGATTTACATGCTTCAGCCCTTATCCGTACGTTCCACTCCCACTTCCCAGCTGGTTCTAACCCTCTTCCGCGGGGGAGAAGTTGTTAAGGGGAGGATACTATTACAGTGTACCTTGGCATCCATGCTGCCAGTTAACTTCATGCTATTTTGCTTCTCTGTCTTGTGGTCATGGGTGCAGGTGTGCTTTTCTGTCTCAGAATGCGGCTCTTGTTTATATGCACTCATTCAATTTGACTAATTGATTCCCGCCTCCAGGTAGGCCTCTATTAACTTCCCATGGCCTAAGACCAGTTGCCTTTATGTGGTGTTCCTGTGATTACTCGTTACATTTGCTCCTCGTTGTGACCCTGGTTTGACTTCCGATATCTCTCTGTGTATGACCCTGGCCTGTCTAGCAACACCGGTACTTACCTGTGGCTCCAATTATCTCTCACTCTGTGTATGACCCTGGCTTGTCTGATCATCCACACTGGTTCTGACCTGTGGTTTTAGTTATCTCTCGCTCCATGTATGACCACAGCTTGTCTGACTATCCACACGGTTCTGACCTGTGGCTCTGGCTGACTACTTGCTCCGTGTATGACCTCGGCTTGTCTGACTATCCACACCGGTTCTGACCTGTGGCTCTGGCTGACTACTTGCTCCGTATATGACCTCAGCTTGTCTGACTATCCACACCGGTTCTGACCTGTGGCTCTGGCTGACTACTCGCTCCGTTTATGACCCCCGGCTTGTCTGGCTATCCACACCAGTTCAGAATTGTGGCTCTGTCTGACTACTCACTCTGTGTTAACCCTGGCTTGTCTGATTATCCACCCTGGTTCTGAACTGAGGCTCTGGATGTCTACTCGCTCTGTGTATCCAGTACTCATTAGGCTATTTGCAATTGCGGTACTGTGGCTTGTGCTGTCCTCTGCGCCGTTCACCACTGTCCCCACTCTGTACCGTGCAGTAGTACTACGATTCCGTTGGACGCCTAATACCACCTTGGGAGATAGAACCATAGGCGGGTTCGCTACTCCTCTCTATGTAGTACAGGCCTTGGTTCAGTGTCAGTCTGGGTGTGGACTGTAGCCTGTCCATTTTATGTTCTAGGTCATTGCTGGGGAATTATTATTATTTGTATATCTTTAATAAAGGTGGTTTTAATTCAAAATAACTGTGTGTGACTTTCATTTGTACTAGTTACCATGACAGCAGTACAATTGCAGAAACATCTAACCTCAGTAATAGTAGTAATAGTAGTCCCTCAAGAACACCTCAGTTTATAAAAGCCACAGTATGGAGATACTTCACTCATGGTCCAAACGCTAAACATGTTGCTATCTGTCATCTGTATAAAAAGCATGTGGGCAGGGGGGAAGCAGGCTCACACTAGTCTGATTAGGAGACACACCATCAACATGTAAGAGTTGCCACAACTAGCAGCAGAAGAAGCACTCCTAAATGTTCCCAGGGCTCTGGGGCACATAATAGAAGTGATGATGCTGATGATAATATATCAGAGTGTGGCAAGATATCATTTATTTGAAATAACATCTTCTTCAGAGGAGTATGACTGAGTCATATAGTTCCCATACATGCCACATATGAAACCCTCACCACCTGCACAGGTTATGTTAATAACATAATAAAGTCACACAGTTATTCTGCAATGTACTGCCAACCCACATATTCTGACTTCTTGGGAATAAATGAATAAGACACAACAATAATCTCAAAGCATGTTGTCAACTGACTTTATTATTTTACAGAAAGCCAAGGTTTTAAAGAACCAATGTGTGTTGATCCCTGCTGGCAAATCCCAAGCAAAAAGTTATTTTTCAGAATTGTACAAACAGGTGGTTTGTGTGGTGGGCTAAGAGCTAGAAACCTCATCCACAAAGAAAATTAACCTGACAACAGGTATCTGGAAAGTGGTCAGTGTACAAACTATATGACTGTCACTGCTCACTGTTTCCCTCCCATAAATGGGCAACAATAGCTTGCAGCATCTTGCCTCTGGTCCTGGCAATATTATTAAAGTATAGCAGCATTGTAGTCCATACTATTGGCATGCCACTTTGAGCATGCAGAGTTTTGAGAGACAATCACACAAAGCCATATATATATTAAGTAAACTATAGGAGATAGAGGTATGGTTTGTACCCTGCTCCTTGCCCATGTTCTAAATTTAGATATAACTAGAATCCTCTTAGAATCTGAAAGCCTCAGAGAGATGCTGGATATCGCATCAAAATATGTTCCCATTTTAGATCATCCTGCAGTGCTCGCAGTTAGGGATGGGTGAAAATTTTCGCCTCAGACTGAAATCCACTTGGCTAATTATTTCCCACGAAAAGTGCAGATTTTCCACTTTTTTCGCCTAGCTCATTCAATTGGAATGAATGGGAACATTGAATTTATACACAACACATGGCAAATATTATTTTATTTCCCAAAGGAATATTGGTATGTATGTATATCTTTATTTATATGCACCCTGATGTTGTGACTGCTGTTCTTGTTGGTGATGCTGCTGCTGAGTTGTTTAAGCAGCCACACATGAGGCTGTGGTATAAAATAAGGAAATTGAGGGTAGGAGATAACCTTTGCAATTGTGTTGGAAACTGGTTGAAGGATAGGGAACAGTGTGTAGTTGTAAATGGACAATTTTCCAATATGGTTTAAGTTGAGAGTGGAGTACCTCAGGGTTCAGTACTTGGTCCACTGCTTGTTAACATGTTTATAAATTACCTGGAAATAGATATAGAAAGCAAAATATCAAAATTTGCAGATGACAGTAAATTATGCAGGATAATAAACACAGAACAGGATATTTGTTCTCTACAGAGGGATTACATAAAATGGCAGATTGGGCAAACAAATGGAATATGAAGTTTAATGTGGGAAAGTATAAAGTTATGCATTCGTGAAGAAAAAATCCCAAGGTTACTTATGAACTTAATAGAATCATTTTAGGGGAATCATTGTTAGAGAAAGACCTAGGAATCCTTGTAAACTATAAACTTGGAAACAGTGACCAGTGTCAAATAGCAGTAACAAAAGCAAACAACTTCCTGTATTGCATAAAAAGGGTGTATTGAAGCAAGTCTAAGTACTACAAATCATCCTCACCAAAATACTCTGTCCAGTCAAGTACCAGTCTGTCCCAGTCACAGCTTATGTCAGGAGATCCCTGTATCTGTCATGGTAAGTATATTTTATTTATTTTATTAACTGTCCCCTCAATCCCAGTCAACAACCCCCCCAAAAGTCAATTCCCTGTTCAACTAATTCTTTCCTCAGACTCCACCAACACAGACACGCTCTGACTCCTTTTATACTATGCCCATGGGAAATAAAATAACATTTGCTATGTGTTGTGTGTAAATTCAGTCTTTTGTTTGATTTTAATGCAATAAGCTAGTCTAAAAAAAGCATAGAAATAGCGCTTCCCGTCTAGCAGTGCAATTTTTTACCTATTTAGTTTTGAGCAAAAATTTTCAACCATCCCTTTTTTCTAACTTCTATTAAGTGTGCCGAACAATCTTAGCTGATTGAGTAAAGAAACATTACTAACCCTTTAAATAATGTGTGGGTTTTTTATATTTTCATAATTTTTCTAAATTCTCCAAGGCCTCTAAGTTGAGTTTCATTCATTTCATTCATGCCATCATGAGGTGAGAAGGCTGGATGAAAATTGAGAAGTTATCACTACCAGAGTAGGCAATATTGGAAGCAAATATTCTAACCATTGCAAGAGCAACACATATATAATATTTATATGAAATTGAGATATCAGGACAAACATAAAACATAGATCTTATTTATTTTCTCATCCTAACATGCTGCTGTACTTATCTCAGATTTGTCCTAAAAGGCAATGTACCTTTAAATGGATTGGTAATGTAAGACTACATTGAAATAATGGACATGCCATGTATCATGTACCATGCATATAGTTTTCATTACTATTTAAACAGTTTGAGTCTGGTTTGCTCACCTTTGCTTGCCTTTTATCAGAAGGTCTACATTTTCTCAAGAAGAACTTCCCTGGATAGGGAATAAATGTGACATTTTGCAGAGATTTTGGTTCAGCGGTGTGGAATCTTGGTGCTCAAAGAACATACTCCAGAGAGTAAAGAGCCTATGGGCTAGATTTAAAGGTTCACGTTAAACCAGTCGCTAAGTAAAAAAGGCACATCGGCCGCAAATAACACATGATTTACTGCAGATTTAAAAGTAAGTCTACAAGACTAGCTAACGAGCGTAGGCACAACAAAAACATGTAACACAAAAACCTACGTTGCACCTTTTTTCGCATCACTGTTCGTCCAAATCACCCGTTAAAACACAACTTAAGTCAAAATGTAACATTATGACTGGCATTGTCTAGCAACCCTGATAGATGCACAAACAAAAGTCAAACCTACAGCCAATCCCAAGGCCCCAAAGTATCAAAAATGTTCAAATACACCTATATATACCTCCCAAAATAACGGTCACACCTTGCCTGTGTTTCAAGTTTTGGAGAGCTAGAGCACATGACCCAGGAGCGGAGGATAGCATTTAGAGCGAGGGAGAGATGAGCTTACATTGGAGGTAGAAGGAGTTTTTGGAGTTTGTAGAGAGAAGAGCATTGCACTAAATATACACATATCACACTTTTGCACATATTACATACACCCATACAAACACATCCACAAACACAGTCTTTTTTTTACAACACCTTACACATTTTTTAAACTTTTTTTTGACAGTGTGAATCTGTGTATGAAATAGTGTGACAGAGAGTGAATTGGATTGAGTGTGTCTGTGAGGGCCTGTGGGAGTGCCTAGGTGTGAGTTGGTGAATGATGGCCAGGAGAGGAGGACAGGAGAGAGGGATGGGGAGAGTAGTGGAGGAGGAGGAAGGAGAGCAGGTCATCCCTGTTGAGAGTAGGGGTGGGAGAGGGAGATCCGCAGGGCGAAAGGGGACCAGGCCCAGAAGAGCAGGCACACAGAGGCCAGGGACAGAACCTGCAGTGGGATGAGGGGTACCTGCTGGGGACCACCGCACACAGGCAGGGGAAGCGCAGGCAGGGCAGTCTGGTTCTGACTCCTCGCATGCCGGAACTGAGGAGGAGAGGATCAGGGATCCCTGTTATACTGAGGAGGAGCGTAGGGCCTCGTGGAGGCTGTGCTGGAGAGGGAGAGCATCCTCTTCACGAGGGAGAAAGTCCCTGGCCTGTCTGCGAGGGGGAAGGTGGCCTGGAACCAGATATGCAGCCGGATGAACACAGTGGTCACCTGCAGACGGGACGTGGACTCAATCAAGAAAAGAGGGGGCGACTGCAAGTGGGTGGTCAACAATAAGTTGTCCGAAATTGCCAAGCACGCCCGAGGTATCGGAGGTGAACCACCTGTCCCAATCACCTTCTGCGGATGGAAGGAGATGGTGTGGCAGAACATGTCCTCCACACTCATTGAGGGGGTCCCTGGAGGAACGGACACTGGAGAGGAGCCTCCACACTACCAGTAAGTGCATCATCACATAACCACACACCACATCAACCCACACAACCATTACACACAAACATAGTCACATCCCAACATATGCCCATCATTCATCCACACAACTGCACCTACACAGCACCCTGAGGGTTAAAAAGGACACGATACAAGGACAAATATCAAGGTTCAACCAGGCCCAAACCTGTCCAAGTCCCAGGTTAACCCTCATATTGCTGTGCTGCTCACACGCAATCCACACAAACCATGTTCATAAAAGTGTTGTAAGTTAAACATCATAACTGCTTCTACACATTGTCACCCATGTACCCACAGGGAAATCAGAACATAACCCTTTGAGTGCTAGAGGGATTATCAATGCATCGCTCAACAATGCTTTGGCAACCCCTTCAGTACTCAAAGGGTTAACCAGAAAACAAACACAAGTCGACAGGCTAACGATTACATGCTACACAGGGGACATTCACTAAGCGGTGAAAAAGAGATGATGGAGAGAACATACCCTCACTTCACCAATCCCAGCGTTAGTCTATGGAGAATATTCAATAACATGAATCAAGTTGCTAATGTCCCATTGTATAGACTCCATAGAAAACACTGCAAATGGGGACATGAGATCACTGGAGAAGTAAGCACCATGTTCAGTTCATCAGGTCTTCATCACCGCTTAATGAATCGCAAAAAGGATGGATCAGGTCACACATCACAGTGCCACGGAGAATAACTGGGTGTATGTGCAGCACACAGGCCTAAAATAATTCATCGAAATTAAAGGAGAAAAAAGTAGGCCTTGGTATTGTGTATGCAATCATTTACTCTAACTGGAATGACATATATTTCACATTTGATTCCCACATGGATCCTCGGGAGTGCTGATGCCATGGATGGATGGTACACCAGCCACTATTTGCAGGATACACACGTGAACAGAATATGAACCATTGTACTTTGGCTACCAACAGGCCATGAATGATGGATAGCTCGGATTGAGTATGGCTGCCTTACTCAGAAGGATGGATGGGCTTATCCAGAAAAAACAAAACAGGCCTCAATCAAATATATCCTTCAATACTGGCTTGATTGTTGCCCTTCAGGATTCAACTGGAACAGACCTCATGGACAGGATTGTGTCAAGTTCATCAATCTCACAATGTAATGTATAGGATACCATCATGACAACCAGAGAGTGACAATAAATAAAAAAATAATACAAATATTTTGCATTATACGGTATAAATTGATAACATAGGGATGAATAACACTTGATTCCCACTACAGATCTTTTCAAAAAAGATAGATAAACAAAGAAAAACAGATATGAATGTGGATATGTACCTTTCAAATGGGTACAAATATGTCCCAACAAGATATGAACCCAGAGATCAGTTCAGTACATGCGATTGCCTTACTGGCCATATATGTGCACCCATCACAAACTAACTTTTATTGATATCATCAGAATACACATACCTAGTATATCACACCTTACTTAGATGGGATATACAAGGTACGGTTTTATTTATGTATCAATAAAAGTTAGTTTGTGATGGGTGCACATATATAGCCAGTAAGGCAATCAAACGTACTGAACTGATCTCTGGGTTCATATCTTGTAAGGATATATTTGTACCCATATAAAAGGTAAATATCCACATACATATCAGACCATTTTTCTTTCTGTGTACCATTAACTGGATAGCAATGGTTAATTTCATCTTGATGTATTATTGTAGGCATTGTAAAAAGATTTGGATCGATGTTAGTCCTATCCCTCCTACACTCATGGTTAGACAGATATTGCTCTAAGTGACAACTGTAGATTTCAGTCATTTGACCACACGGAGGCTCTTCAGCAGAGCCAAAATTGGAATGGTCCACAGAGTGTGCCTGGTTTGCTAGCACACTCTGTGGACCATTCCAATGAAGTATTGATCTCTAAATGGGGCAATTTTGGCTCTGCTGAAGATCTTCCGTATGGTCAAATGACTGAAATCTACAGATGTCACATAGAGCAATATCTGTCCAACCATGAGGGTTGGAGGGATAGGACTAAAATCTATCCACATCATTTTACGATGCCTACAAAATTGCATCAGGGGGAAATCAACCATTGCTATCTCGTTAAAGGGACAGTATTACTTCAAATGTGAAAAGATCAATATTTTGTAGGGTTAATCCTCCTGAGAAAAACAAGGCAACTCCCACTGTTGAAAGGTATTTCATTTAAACTTCATCACAGCTCAAAGTTGAATTTTGTAGGTGCAATGTCACAGTGTCCTGAAATAGTACAGTGACGCTGTTGCTACACTATAATATGGACGGCTTTGGTCCCATGACCAGAAATCTACATGGTATGGTGTAGCAACAGCGCCATTGCAGTATTTCAGGCTACTTTGATATAGCGTCTCAAAATGTAACTTTGACCTGTAAGAACTTTTGTATAAAACACCTTTCAGCAGTGGAAGTTCCCTTGTTTACTCAGGGGTTAAATCCAACAACAAATACTTTTTTTTCCACATATTAAGTATTACTGTCCCTTTAATCCTATCATGGCTATGTTTGCTAATCACAACATCTCATTTCTCCACACAGCTTACAGGCCTCCAGCACAGTGGTAGCCCGTGGAGGCTACGTCACCACCCAGTGAGGAGTACACAGAGGAGGGGACCAACTGGTGGTCACCATATCCGCTATCCTCATCTCCTCCAACACAGTCTGCACCACCACTTTCTGCACCACCACAGGCTGTTCCACCACAAGCTGCACCATCACAGGCTGCACCATCACAGGCTGTTCCACCACAGGCTGCACCACTACAGGCTGTTCCACCACAGGCTGCACCACCACAGGCTGTTACACTACAGGATGCACCACCCCATTACAGTGACTGAATGCAACAGGAGGAGCAGTGGATATATCCAACCACCTCCACCAGCTACTACCCTCCAGCAGCAGCACCACCACCACGGAGGCAATGGCTGACAGGGACAGTGGCCGCCACCTAATATGGGCCATATTCCACACAGATGGACTTACCCTCCTGGATGGCTCCCCAGCATGGCCCAAGGTATGATCCCAGGTGGGGGCCAAGTACCTACCAGTGATCAAGGTATGACCCTTGGCCACTGGACTAACAACACCTGGGCCTGATTGGGGAGCCCCAGCGCCCTCTACCGAGGGAAGACATCACTCCAGCACCTCTACCAGCACAGACATCAGTGGGAAGCTCTACGTCACTTGATGTGGTGGGCATATACCCATCATCTGCAGCAGCCACTCCACCAGCTGCAGCAGCAGCCACAGTAGCAGCAGAGGACTCAGCAGCCACCGCAGCAGCAGAGGACTCAGCAGCCACAGCAGCAGAGGACTCACATGCAGAAGCAACTCCATCAGCAGAGTCATCAGGCACATCCACCTCCAGCATTGCACGCATCACAAGGATGGAGAAGGAGTGCATGGTGCATCAGAGGAGGCTACTCCGGGCATGCCACAGTACGGATCAGAACATTTCCAGGAGCAGAAGGGAATCCCGGAGAAACACCTCAAGGATAGAGGATCGTTTACATGCCCTGGAGTTGGAGCTGACCAGGATCCACACACAACTCCATCAGTACCACACGGGGATGATGGACATGATTGGGCAGGTTCTGGTGGAGTTGAGAGTGTGACCCCTGAAGCCACACATAGGGTGCAGAGGGTGACCAGGCAATCAGCCAGGGCATTCACATCTGGCACCCAGTCGAATGCCCCCCCCCCCAAAAAAAACAAAACTGCCCAACTTATTATGTTCCCCCTTAATAAAAAGAACATTGTGCTTTTGAATCCTGTCTGATATGTTTTTGTTTAGTGCTAGCTTGGGTGGCAGAGTTGTCTTCAATGCATTGTATCCACTCCATGTCGGTGGTGGGAAAATGTATGTAGGTACTGGCCTTGCTTTTGAGGGCTGGCAAGACCTGGGCCAGCACTCTGGAGAATGTGGCCTGTGACATGCCAGATGTGTATCCCTCAGTGGACTGGAAGGTGCCACAGTGTATGGCACACGGGAGTTTTTGCAGGCCAGTGAGGGCATGGTTGTGGATGTAGATAGGATCCACCTGATCCTTGATGACCTCATACAGGGT
Source organism: Rhinophrynus dorsalis (assembly GCA_037306005.1). Taxonomy (NCBI): domain Eukaryota; kingdom Metazoa; phylum Chordata; class Amphibia; order Anura; family Rhinophrynidae; genus Rhinophrynus; species Rhinophrynus dorsalis. The sequence continues at coordinate 473,143,379 of CM074720.1, read as the reverse complement.
AATGATGCTGTGCGGCCTCAACCTGTAGCAATCAATCACCTTGTCATCAGTCATTCCAAAGATAGTGACCCTTGGGTGGTATATCCTGGTCCTTGGTTGTCGTCTATACATCCTCCGCTGCTGCAGGGGTCCCTGTGGCATCTGGGAAGCATCCTGTTGCTGTGGAGCATCCTATTGCTGCAGCTGTGCATCTGCAGGCAGGTGCTCCAGTGTGGCTGTTGAGCCAGGGCTTCCTCACTTGCATCAGGTAAAAGCTGTTGATCAGGTGTGCCTGGGGCTTGCTGGTGTTCCCTAGCTTTCGCCCTTGCATGCCTTCTCAGCAGTCTTCTCATCAATAAGTATCCCAACATACTTATTGTTCTCTCTCTAACTCTCTCTCTCTCCCTGAGTGGAAAACAAGCCACAAGTGAGTGTGGTGAGCTGTCCCTTTATGTACGTGGTAGGGCGTTGTGTAGGTGTGGTGATGAGGTGAGTGCTAACCAATGGGAAGTTGTTTGTTGTGTGTTTACAGGTGTGTCTGTGTTTTAAAATGTGTTGTGTTCTGATTGCTGTGTCTCTGCCAGTTGAAGGTGTGAAGTTGTGGGGTGCAGGTTGTGTCTGGATCGTATGGTGATGTTGCACAGGTGAGCTTGTTTTGTATTGGCAGGTGTCCCCCATTGTTCCGTGCCATGTTGTGTTGGTGTTTTTTTGGAGGTCCTTGTCCCTGTGGTGTTGCTTGTTGTTGCGTGTGACAGTGATTTGTGGTGTCTGCCCATGTTTCTGTGTTATTTTGGAATTGCACGGGTTAATTTTGCCATTTACATGCTTGTGTGATAAGAATTTTGTCTGTTTTCTTATGTAACGGGTGTTTTTTTTTTTTTACTGTTAAGTGTCTAAAGCCTAAGGGAACTGGGTCTTAAATTTTGTCCGTTAAGTGTAGCTTTTTATCAGCCGTTAACAGTACCACAAGCCTTTGAATGGCTCTGGGGAATGTTGTTCCATGCGTCTCAATGCATGTAAGTGTATCGGCCGTAAGGATTATCAAACTGCCGTTAGCTGGTCTTTAGACGGATCTTTAAATTGCTATATTATCATGGTGCCTGTGATTGCTCGCTCTTGCTGTCAGTCAGGTGTGTGTATTCTCCATTGGCCGCCTGTCTAACACCTGCCTAGCACTGCCTATTTAAACTGGGCTAAGGCACCCTTTGGTTGCCCTTTCGTGGTGTCTCTGCATCTGCAGTCACCTGCTTTAACTGTATCCTTGGGCCTGCTGATCTGCTAACCAGTGTCAGCATTTCTCCACTGTCAGAGCTGCTGCTGCTGCTAGGTTCCTGTCTTCGTTCCTGATCCGGTGCTGGCGTTGTTCCTGCTTCCGTTCCTGACCTGGTTGGCCGTCCTGCCGTTCCTGTGGTTGTCTGGGAGGGCAACCTGTTCCTGATGCTGTATCCTGATTATCTTCGTCTGGCTGCCTAGTTGCCTGGGCGACATTCTTATCACGGGGTTTACTCCACATACCGGTTGCTGATTCCATTGTATAGAACCGGTTGGACGTTCCATTGCTCCAGTACGTGGTACTAGTTTATTCCATATACCGGTTGCTGATCCCGTTGTATAGAACCGGATGGGCGTTCCATTGCTCCAGTACACGGTACAGGTTTACTCCATATACCAGTTGCTGATCCCGTTGTATAGAACCGGTTGGGTGTTCCATTGCTCCAGTACGCGGTACTGGTTTACTCCACATACCAGTTGCTGATCCCGTTGTATAGAACCGGTACTGGTTTACTCCACATACCGGTTGCTGATCCCATTGTGTAGAACCGGTTGGTCGTTCCATTGCTCCAGTACACGGTACTGGTTTACTCCACATACCAGTTGCTGATCCCATTGTATAGGACCGGTACTGGTTTACTCCACATACCGGTTGCTGATCCCGTTGTGTAGAACCAGTTGGTCATTCCATTGCTCCAGTACGCGGTACTGGTTTACTCCATATACCGGTTGCTGATCCCGTTGTATAGAACCGGTTGGGCGTTCCATTGCTCCAGTATGCGGTACTGGTTTACTCCACATACCGGTTGCTAATTCCGTTGTATAGAACCGGTTGGGCGTTCCATTGCTCCAGTACGCGGTACTGGTTTACTCCACATACCGGTTTCTGATCCCGTTGTGTAGAACCGGTTGGTCGTTCCATTGCTTCAGTACACGGTACTGGTTTACTCCACATACCGGTTGCTGATCCCGTTGTATAGAACCGGTTGGGCGTTCCATTGCTCCAGTACACGGTACTGGTTTACTCCACATACCGGTTGCTGATTCCGTTGTATAGAACCGGTTGGGCGTTCCATTGCTCCAGTACGCGGTACTGGTTTACTCCACATACCGGTTGCTGATCCCGTTGTGTAGAACTGGTTGGACGTTCCATTGCTCCAGTACGCGGTACTGGTTTACTCCACATACCGGTTGCTGATCCAGTTGTGTAGAACCGGTTGGGCGTTCCATTGCTCCAGTACGCGGCACTGGTTTACTTCACATACCGGTTGCTGATCCCGTTGTGTAGAACCGGCTGGTCGTTCCATTGCTCCAGTATGCGGTACTGGTTTACTCCACATACCGGTTGCTGATTCCATTGCATAGAACCGGTTGGCCGTTCCATTGCTCCAGTATGCGGTACTGGTTTACTCCACATACCGGTTGCTGACTCCGTGGTATAGAACCGGTTGGCCGTTCCATTGCTCCAGTACGCGGCACTGGTTTACGCCACATACCGGTTGCTGACTCCGTTGCATAGAACCAGTTGGGTGTTCCATTGCTCCAGTACGTTGTACTGATTTGCTCCACATACCGGTTGCTGATTCCGCTGTATAGAACCAGTTGGGCCATACGTTTGTACGAATGCAATAGAAGCACTCCTCAAAGTTCCTGGGGATCTGCAGAGCATAATAGTAGTGTGTTGATGTGTCAGACAGTGTGCCAAGATTTTATTAATTTACACATACACACATGGCTCCTGCAAATGCAGAAGCATGACTCTGAGTTTGTTGGAGATTTGTTGAAGTCATACAGTGCCCAAACCTGCCACTGCCGTAGGTCATGTTGTTAGTGAGATAAAGTTACACAGTTCATCCACTATGTACCTGCACAGAAGTAATCCAAACATAAGCTTGTGGAACAGTAAACTTGCCAAAATGTTGACGGTTGACATGCTGCCCTTTTCATTTGTTGAAAACAATTGTTTTAAATAATTTATTCCATGGTTTGAACCCTGTTGCCATATCCCATGCTGCAGTGTCGAACCAATTATGATGAAGGTATCCAAGGGGTTAAAACAAGCGAACCAATCAGGTTGGATATCTTCACATAAATAAATAATTGATAGTGTTGAGCGAGCACCCCGATGCTCGGGTGCTCGGGTGCTCTGACCGAGCACCCCCTGAGGCTCGAGTGCTCGGCCGAGCACCCGAGCCCCATTGAAATGAATGGGGTGACACCAGGCACCCCCTGCTCTGATGAGGGGAGGGTGCCTGGTCAATGCCCCCTTCATCTCCGCTATGCCCCCTTCATCTCCGAATGCTCCCTTCAGCTCCGCAATGTCCCCCTTCAGCTCCGCTATGCCCGTCTTCCACAATGTGCCCCTTCATCTCCGCTATGCCCCTCTTCCACAATGTGCCCCTTCATCTCCGCTATGCCCCTCTTCCACAATGTCCCCCTTCATCTCCTCTATGCCATAGAGGAGATGAAGGGGGACATTGTGGAAGAGGGGCATAGCGGAGATGAAGGGGCACATTGTGGAAGAGGGGCATAGCGGAGATGAAGGGGCACATTGTGGAAGACGGGCATAGCGGAGATGAAGGGGGACATTGTGGAAGAGGGGCATAGAGTCTATGCCCCTCTTCCACAATGTCCCCCTTCATCTCCGCAATGCCCCCTTCATCTCCGCAATGCCCCCGTACCTCCAGTCCCTGGTGGTCCAGCGGAGCGTCTTCGGATCTGTGCCTCTTTCGGCACAGATCCCCGCCACCCGAACATGGCGGGAGAGCACATGGCGGTACTCGACGAGTACCGCCATGTGCCGAGCAGAGCGATGCTCGAGCCGATCCGAGCATCGGCCGAGCACGCTCGCTCATCACTAATAATTGACAATATAAATAATTTTGAAAACTTTGCACAATACTAGGTATTGACACGCTACTTCACAGTAAAGAATTGATTAAATAATCAATTACTCATATTTGTGCAAAATTATATATATATATATATATATACAATTTATTTTAAACTATGCTAATTAAAGTTTAAGGTGTATTGTCATGTGAATTGACCTTAATATTAAGCTAGGTCCTCTGATAATTATCCTTGTACCATATGCAATAGCAAATTTTAGAGAAACTAACTGGAATAAGATCCCAGATATATCACTATACTTTAACTATTTACGGATTTCAACTATTGTATACCTCCTGAATAAAACATATGAATTACATTTAATATAGTCAATAACAGATTATACTTATAATATACTTAGAATTAATCCAGTAATATATATCTAGACAGTATATCAAACCTCATGTAATATATATCATAAACATGACTCTAGCAATATTATGTAAAACCTATAGGGTACTTCAAGGGTTAATCCACTTCTTAAGATAGGGTGCCACATCCAAGATGGCAGCTTCTTTTGTCTAGTGAAAGTTTAAAAGAAACCTTCACTTTACAAAAGTTAGGCCTAGTACATGCACAAAGAAATCTAGAAGGGACTCCAAAGGTTAATCCACTATAAGCATAGGATACCACACACAAGATGGCATCTTCTTTTGTCTAGTGAAAGTTTAAAAGAAACTTTCACTTTACAAAGTTTTTGACCCAAAACATACAGAAAGAAATCCAAAGAAACACCACAAATTAAATAGACAAATAACAGTTAAAGGGTTAATAACCGAATTCAAAGAATTCCCCAGATCAAATATTAGCTATTATAATCTTTCCAGAAACACAATATATTATTCTAGAAATACCAAGAATTATATTAACTAATATATATATACCAAACTATTAAATCTAACTGCTATGAACTATTTTTACTCTTATTTGCCAAAATATGACAACTTACCAATAATAAATTAATTCTGCTTAATTTCAGAATTTCTAGAGCTAATATAGCTTATTATAATTGATCCCAAATGGTTGGCCAGTTTAATTAAGACAAATTATAAGAAAATTAGGTTTCTTCAAATATAGAAGAAATGTGTATATGATTCTGAACTTTTGCAGAATTTAAAAAGGGAAAAATATATAGTTACCAGTCCACTAAGTGTTTCTTTGTATCTCTCAGCTAGGTACACTTTCAGAACAGGAGCCAGGAATTTTCACAGGTTATTTCTAGATTTCCACGAAAATTCTTACAGAAACATTCATTTGCTATTTTCTGCCCATCTCTGGAACTTCATAGTGCTACAAGGTGAAGTTTAGCAACTGGAGCTTACAGACTGGAAAGCAGAGAATGGGAGGAGAGCTAATTAATACAATAGTTTGCAGTAGTTGTAATCTGTTTGCTGAGACACTCTGCCCTAAAAAAAACAAAAGAAGTTGAAGGACTGATAATGCGGTGGAGGAATTATTTATATGTTGAGCAAGCAGGACCCAGCAGCGGAAGAAAAGAACATTGTTTTTTTCCCCCAGGTGGAGATCAGCAGCATCACAACATATTTAGAAGTACCTCAACCTGACCCTGAGCTTACTGATATCAATGTGGCACAAGGTGCATTACCTACACCTATGTCCAACTTGGGTGGGGGACTAATCTGGTGGAAGTATTACTCTAAATGTGCCCCACTTACACCTATGTCATATTCATCACCATCACAAGCATGAGAGTAGGAAGAATCTGGTGATGATGCTGCTGCTGCTAATGATGAGGTTGGCAATAGTGGTGAATTTGATTCAGAAACAATGATGAGAGCTTTCCTAGCTCAGAACAACCTGGAGTGGTAAAGTGAAATAATGGGTATTGTGAGTAGTCACTATATTGTGTTATTTGTTTATGTAGTAGTTCTTACTGCTTACAAATCAAACAGGATCAGGTTGGTATACCCACCATGCTGTGTATTAGTAATAGGGGTGGGATTATCATCCCTGCTGCATACTGTGGTGTGGTGGAGGTACTAAGCACAGGTACATCTGTGAAGAAATGTGCAGTCATAAGCATCCTTATCTATCTACCCTCTGAAATCATGGCTGTGTAAAAACTTTTAATTGGTGGCAGGGATTGTGCAATCATCACCAACTAATAAGTGCACACTCTGTGACAAGGTTGTGAAGAGGGAGTCAAACCTTGGCACATAAGCCCTAATAACCGGTAAGCAGCATAAACACACTGTTGTGCATGTAGCCATCCCCCAAGGAAAATATCAGGTGCTACTGTCACTGTGCCCTCAATGACAAGAAAAACATGGCACAAAAAATTGAATTAGAAATGATGGTAGGATGAGTGTTGACAATGTCATCTTCTTCCTAAACAATTTTACAAGCATATAAATGGCACAAAGACTAAAGTTGCTATTGTCAGCTTAAAACTGAGAAAGGTGAATTAATCAGTGAGGGTAAGGCAATGGCTGACACGTTAAAATCATTCTATATATAGGAAAAAGGAAAAAACAAAGGCAGGCAATGGGTAAACAGGGAGAATCAAATAATTTCCTTCATCAAGTACATGGCTTACTGAGGACAAAGTGTAAAAGAGACTGGAAAAGGTGAATAAAGCACCTTTGTCTGATGGCAAGGAACTTAGCTTAGTAAAAGCAGAATCATTATACTTAATCTATAATGATTCTTTATCATTGGGCACAGTGCCCTGTGATTGGAGGAAAGTAGATGTAGTATCATTATTCAGTCTAAAGACACAGAATGCCTCTAAGTTATCTCTGACTGGATTGTTCAGAGGCACCTCAAGCTCAATATGTCTAAAAATGACACCAGAAGCTACAAAATTCATCTTCAAAAGAGAATCACAATGCTTATTTGCCTGTTTCTTAAGTGCTGCCGCATGTGCCTGTGGCAAAGCTGTATTCTTAGCAAGACAATACATTTTAGGGGGCAAACTCGGGGAGTAGCCCACCAGACCTTTTATTCTGCTACACTTCCAGATATCACTGTCTGACTGATCTCCTTACCCCTTCTCACATTTTGTCTTCTTCTCCTACCTCCATTCACTCTCCACAGGAGATATCTTTATTCATAAATACTTACTCTGCCCTCACCAAAAACTAACAATAAAGTTAGATTATTTGTGTTGATGATGTTAGCTTCACCTTACCGCTACTTCTAACACACCTGCAGATTATATAAAATTTGCTATATGAGATACCCTCCCAAGACGCACTAGGAATAAGAAATAATACAAAGGAAATTGCCCAAAAAAGGTTTGACAAACTTAATCTTTAGTCTTTTTACAACATTTACACCAAACCTGAAAATGACATTCATTAGTAACTACGGAGAAATGTAGAGAAAAGAAAAAGCAAATCAAAGCAAATGCCTTATCAAGTACATATTGATCCTTTGATAATTTATCCTTTTCTTTACACATCTTTACTATGTATCAGGGTTGGCTAAACTTTTTGTGTCAAGGGCAAGATTTAGAAAAGAGCAAATAATAGAAGGACAGATGTTAAATAAAGTAATAACATTAAAGACCAGCATGTAGAATAAGAGAAATAATACAGACTACTGTGTGCAATCTATAGCTAATCTAATACATTTTCTTGTATTTTGCTATATTAACCCCTTCGTGTCCTGTGATGTACCCGGACCGTCACGCTGGTCCAGCACTTAAGGACCAGTGCCGGTCCTGGTACGTCACGTACTTTTACTCACAGTGCTCCTGCAGGAGCTTGGTGAGTAATAACGGGGACTGAAATTCATTGCTCCAAGACCGGAGCGATCTCTCTCAGTCCTTCGTTCGACGTGCCGCCCCACGTGATCAGTCATGTGGGACTGCACGTCAAACTCGCCTATCTGGTCCTTAAAGGACACCCCGGGACCGCTGGTCCTTAAGGGGTTAACTTATATACACCACATTAAATGCTTGCCTCATTATTAAAGATCAGAAAAGATTAGTTATGTACCAAAAGAGTCCCATTGAAGGATTCCAGGGAGACCTGATTTTCTATGTTTGAGGGCCACACATGACTCCAGGGTCTTAGTTTGGCTTTTTCCTGCTCTACATAATCAATACTTATAAATCCTTAGATGCTAGATAATTCTTCAGTGCATTAAAGGAGCAGTAAACCATTTTTATGAAAAAATATATATTGTAGGGATTTTCCAATTGAGTAAAATAAGGGTACTCCTACTGCCGAGAGATTTATATTTCCAGAGTTATTACAGTTTAAACCCATGTTTATTTACATTAGCAGTGCCCTCTAGTGGACAAATTCTAATTAGATTTCCTGTTAGATTCTAATGGAAAGTCAGAAAAGTCAGTGATATACAATTCTCCATAGAATGTGATAGAAACTGCCTGTCACTTTCTGTCAGTTAGAACTTCCAGGAAGTAAACACAGTAAATTCACTTCATGATTATTTAAACTGCTATAACTTTTTAATAAAACATATGATAGCGATGGGAGTGACCTTGTTTTATTCATCAGGAAATGCTCTGTAAAAGTTCACTGCTCCTTTAAGGACCAATGTGATGGAGATCTTTCTAGCATCCAAGTGGTTAAGGAATATGGGAAATAAACCACAAGTACCAACAGAAGGGGAGAAAAATAACTATTTTACAGCTAATGAAAACCAGTGTAAATTATCAAAAAGAGCTTTGGTTTATGAGAAAGAAAAACACAATATATTTACCATAAAAAAAGAACTAAAAGGATTATGGGAGACATTAATCCTCGTGTGGTATAAATACATTTTTCCATTAGAAAATAACAATGCTGTCTTTTTTTTTTTTTTTTTTTTGCATCTGAGTTAGATTATGTTTTCATGCTTAACTGTTTAAACCCAAAAGGATCTTCATTCTTATTGCTTATTCAGTTTCTCAAAAATGCATTGTTTTTCATTGTATGTGAAGATGAAACAATAGAACATTGATAAGAAGGAATACTGCAAGAAAAGACAAATAGCTCTAAAGTGTATAATTTGGTTTATATTTTGTCTGGAACTGAGAAATCTTTATGATCACTTCTGTTATTCAGGATAACAAACAAACCAATTACAATATGCAGTTTTTTGTCTCAAATAAGTGTTGTTTTTTTAGATAGAAATTAAGCTTGGGATGTTAAGTAGAAAACTGTAGAAACTATGCATGAAAATATGTGAAAATTACTTATCGGAAACAGTTTATGAAAAGAATAAATGATATTGCGTTTCAGTCACAGACTCAAACACCTTGAAATACAGATGTAGCAAAGGTTTATATATATATATATATATATATATATATATATATATATATATATATATACACATTTATTTTTATTAAGCATGGGAAGGTTTTAACTGATGATCCCAAAAGAAGAGAACAAGTCATTTTGGTAATGTGCAAGGAATCCCAAGTCTAGTGTGTTTGGTGTTGAAAAAAGTGATCATCTTAATTTCAAATACCTTTCTCTCCTGTGTATTTTTGAAGTTCCCTCTGAGTATTGATTTTAAGGTTATGGATGGAGTGGTTTATCTTGGTAAGATGATGACCGGCTGGGTTATGGTTGTTTGTCTGTTTGTATTCATCCCTAGATTTAGTAGTAGGTCTGTTTCACCACTCTAACATCAAGATTTTCATTCATTGCATTGTATCATATTTACAACATTTGTAGATGTATATGAATGTAATCCTTTAATGTTGTTAATCTTGTTGTTGTGTTGTGCAATATTGTTTTCACAAATGTGTTGAGCAATTTGGTTGGTCCCATCAGTGTTTGTCCATTTATTGGTCAGTTTTCTATTGATCGATTTTTATCTCAATGTGCAAATGTTTTAGGCAGGTGTGAAAAAATACTGTAAAGTAAGAATAATTTAAAAAAACAGACATGTTAATAGTTTATTTTTATCATTTAACAAAATGCATGGTGAGTGAACAAAAGAAAAATCTAAATCAAATCAATATTTTGTGACCACCCTTTGCCTTCAAAACAGCATCATTTCTAGGTACACTTACACACACGGTCTGAGGACCGTAGAAGCAGTGGTCGACCAAGGAAACTTAGTGCAGCAGATGAAAGGCACATCATGCTTACTTCCCTTCACAATCGGAAGATGTCCAGCAGTGCCATTAGCTCAGAATTGGCAGAAAACAGTGGGACCCTGGTACACTCATCTATTATCTGGAGAACTCTGTTCAGAAGTTGTCTTCATGCAAGACTTGCGGACAAAAAGCCATACCTCCAACGTGGAAACAAGGCAAAGCAATTCAACTATGCACGAAACGTAGGAACTGGGGTGCAGAAAAATGGCAACAGGTGCTCTGGACTGATGAGTCAAAATATTAAATATTTGGCTATAGCAGAAGGCAGTTTGTTCACCAATGGGCTTGAGATCATTGCAAGAATGAGTGTCTTCAGGCAAAGTAAAGCATGGTGGAGGTTCCTTGCAAGTTTGGGGCTGCATTTCTGCAAATGGAGTTGGGGACTTGGTATCCTCAATGCTGAGAAGTACAGGCAGATACTTATCCATCTGATTGTCCCCAAATTTTATACTGCAGCATGACAATGACCCCAAAAATACAGCCAAAATCATTAAAAACTATCTTCAGTGTAAAGAAGAACAAGGAGTCCTGGAAGTGATGGTATGGCCCCCACAGAGCCCTGATGTTAGCATCATCGAGTCTGTCTGGGATTACATGATGAGAAAGAAGCAACTAAGAGTGCCTAAATCCAGAGAAGAACTGTGGTTAGTTCTCCACAATGTTTGGAATAACCTACCTTCCGAGTTCCTTAAAAAACTGTGTTCAACGCGTTTCTTATCAAACTTGATACTTCTTCTGGGACATATATATATGTCCCAGAAGAAGTATCAAGTTCGATACAAAAAGCAACGGACAATTGAACCACATTGTGTCTGCTGCTATACATGCCACTATTGTATCTATTAGAGACTCATTGATTTATTATAACTTGCTACACAGTTTCGGATGGGAGGTGTCCATCTTAATTAACAGTGTTTAAGACGCCTTCAAACAATAGCATGTATAACACCTGGTTAGGTTCTGCCTGCTTAAAGATCTACTTGTGGCTCATATAACATCACTCCACGCAATACTGGATGGGGGAGATACTGAGTATATATATGAGGTCAGAAGGATACCATCTAACTCACTGACATATTCACACAAGGTCAAAAGGATAACATTTACCTCACTAATCTCTGCCTGCTAAAGGAGTCTACATTGAGCCAAGTTAAATCCACAAAGGATATCAAGGACGTTAGAATACTCAAGTCTTTTGCTATCAGCAGAACACCTGCCCGCTATATACTGAATTACCGCAAGTACTTTCATTATTTATTTAATTTTTTTACCATCTATAAGTATTTTTAAGATGGTCTATTCCCCTAATTGGAATTATTTTGAGCTCTCAGTGAAATTTATTTCACATATTTATATAGCACTATATATGCTTTAGACATACTGGGATATTAATGTATGATTAAATTGTATTGTATTTTATAAATCGATATTGATCAGCTGAAGTTTTATTATTATTTTTAATAAATATTCATATTGATTTATACAGATTACTGGCGCTCTCCCTGAATTGTAGTTTTTTCATATATATACATATGAATATATGTATTCTTTAAAGGAACATATTGTTGGTACTTCCACTTCTCGAACAGTCTTCAGTAAAAAGTTATTACACAGCAAATTTGCACTTTTTTAAGAGTTTGAGTTCAAGAATTTTTTTTTAGCCAAATGGCGCTGTAATTACCTGTGCAGTGTCTTGAGAAGACCTGAGAGTCACAGAAACATGTTTACCATAGACGGCAGTACATTAGTTCCATCTAGCAAAAAAGAAATCTCAAACTCAGTCTTTCAGAAAAATACATTCAGAAAAATCTCACAGTATATGGAGATCCCTTGTTTTTCCTCAACAGAAAAAGCTCTACAACAGACAAATATTTATAATTAAGTTTATGGCAATTTTAAAAACTAAGGCTATTTTGCACTGCCAAATTTTTACATTCCTACATCTTTCTTTTTGAGCTATATTTCAATATACTTTCTATTTTTAGATTATATATATATATATATATATATATATATATATATATATATATAATAGTTGAACAGCCCGTTACACGGGCCACAGTGCCACTGTCACCCGGTCGAGGGGCAGTCACGCGCAGCAGTGTCTACTGTGCATGTCGTGCGTTACACACGAATTAGCAAATTATTATATAGGATATATATATATATATATATATATATATATATATATATATATATAACAATAGACAGCATTAACACTTTCTGTCTGCCACAATGCCCAGACAAAGATACACTACATGGCCAAAATCATGGGCACCCTTTGCAACTGTAACAGCCTGCACTCTTCTGAGAAGGCTTTCCACCAGATGTTGGAACGTTGCTGCAGGGATTTGCTTCAATTCAGCCACAAGAGCATTTGGGAGGTTGGACACTGATGTTTGGTGATATACACAGTTAGCATTCACACTGGAATCCACTGCACCAACGCTGAGTACATCTTTGTGATAAAACATGAAAAATATTTGTTTCATCATATTAAAAACAAGACAGTACTTATCAGATCCTTAGACTCATGCAATAAGACCACCTCAGGTAACCGGAGGTATGGTAACATCAACGTGTTTCGCATGTTCACCGCTTAATCATGATGACAGTCAGCACTCCAATTCATCCCAAAGGTGGTTGATGAGGCTGAGGTTAGGATTTTGTGAACTTAGTGGTAGGTTCTGCAATGCAGAACAGACTATTTTATGCACTACTTTCTACAGCACTCATCAGTCTTGTTCAGTGAGCTTGTCTTGCCTACCACTTCCCTGCTGAGCTGTTGTTGCTCCTAGACATTTCCACTTCACAATAACAACGACTGCGGCTGCTCTAAAAGGCAGATATTTAACAATATAACTTGTTTGAAAGGTGACATCCTATAACAGTGCCACTATGAAAGTCAATGAGCTCTGCGGTAAAGCCTGTTCTACTGCCAGTGTTTGTCTATAAAGTTTGTATGTATCACAGTGCCATGATTCTGTCTAGCGACATTGTTACTTCCGGGTTTACCCTAGCTGCATTCTTATTGGTCCTGTGCTATGATTCCTCCCTGGGTTTACCTTTATATACGCCCTCCTGTCACTATACACCCTTTCGTGGTGTACCCATATCTAGTGACTAATAGCTCTTGTTTCCTTTTTCCGTGTATGACCCGGCTCGTCTGACTACGCTTAGTGCCTGACACTCCTGTGATCCGATTCCGTTGCTGACCTTTGATTGGCTGACTAACTCCTTGTGTACTGAACTGGCTTGGCTGAGTATCTGATTCCGTTACCGACTAGGACAGGCTGACTAACTCCTTGTGTACCGAACTGGCTTGGCTGAGTATCTGATTCCGTTACTGACTAGGACTGGCTGACTACTCCTTGTGTACTGAACTGGCTTGGCTGAGTGTCTGATTCCGTTACTGACTAGGACTGGCTGAGGATCCGTTATCACCGATCTGGCTGGGCTAGTGTCTGGTGGTTCTCCTGACTAGCTGTAAGTCTGTGTGTGTGCCGACCTGGTTGTGCTTCTAGTTCCGTTGCTCATGGGACTGGCTTATTACCTCCGTGTACCAATCAAGGAGACACCGGTTGCAGACCGGTTACGTTACGTACCTATCTCTCTCCCACTCTCTTACCGCTCCTATAGTCTCCTGGAGCCTGTGGGAGTCCCTGCACTCACCAGTGTCTGTGTTGCCTCCGGTAACCCTATAATATCTGGGTCCAGTCTGTACCACACTTTTGCCCGCATTGCCTCAGTTCACCCTATTGGCTTAGGGTCATTATATTGCCAGTATCAGGTGTCTGTTGCCTCCGTTAACTCTAGCGTGCTAGGGCCCCGTCACTGCCAGAACCCTGTCTGTGTTGCCTCCGTTAACCCTAGCGTTCTAGGGTTCAGTCACTACCAGAGCCAAAGCTGTGTTGCCGCCGTTAACCCTAGCATGCTAGGGTCAAGTTGCTGCCAGAGTCCATTCTGTCTTGCCTCCGTTAACCCTAGTGTTCTAGGGTCAAGCCGTTGCCAGAGTACTGTCTGTGCTGCCTCGATTAACCCTAGCGTTCTAGGGTTCAGTCACTGCCAGAGTTCTGTCCGTGTTGCATCCGTTTACCTTAATCTCCTAGGGTCAGTCCTCTGCCAGTGTCTTGCCAGTGTTGCTTTCCGTTAACCCTAGAAGTCTAGGGCCTAGTGTCTACCTGTAAACTATCTGCTGCTTTCATTATCCCTAGTCCACTAGGGGATTGCCCTTCAGTTACCCATCGATTGTGTCACCTATTGCGGTGTGGGGCTGTCGAGGATATTCTTGTTCCTGAGCCTTGCTAAGAATCTGCCTACAAATCCAAGATCATCACACTTATTTTGCTTACTATTACTGTGTGTGTATTTTCTCCCTGACCTGAGTCAGATCTAGAAAGTACTTGGTACGGACCTTATCTGGACCTGAGTGGGGCTATTGTGCATTATTTTCAATAAAGCTTTTAACCTTACCTAACTGTCTGAGAGTTCTTTAACAAACAGTAACAAACCGTGACAGTATGGCTGTGTGCTTGATTTTATATACATGTCAGCAATGGTTATGGCTGAAGTAACCAAATCCACTAATTAGAAGTGGTGACACTGTCCACATAATTTTTGGACATGTACGGTATTCGCGGCAATGATGAAAAACTGGATAGCACTCAAAAGGTATTAAAAATGGGGTGACGCTATTTATATGAAGGTGTTCAATAGTGCAGATGAGACAAATCTGCAGTTTGCTTCACAGATCCATTCAGAGCACTCAAATAAAATTACTGATCTCTCTGAATTGATTAGGAATAAGTCACATATTAATAGTAGTGGGTGGAGAGTGATACAGAGAGAGCAGGAAGTGTACAAGAGAGAGGGGCATTGCTCACCTATCTGACTGGTAAAAGGATTAAATGACAGTGACTTAACCATAATCATAGAGGTACTGTTAAACTGTTTTCTCAACTGCCGATGCTTGCTAACTGATAATGATTTTGCAGCTCTTTTAGTCCCATTTGGGAGAAAAGCATTACATAAATGTGATAATATTATTATGATAATTAGAATTATAAAGATTTGCTTTTTTTCAAATAATAAACACATTAAACAATAAGCAAATAAGTTTTAACACTTTCAGAAATTGGTTATTAACTGTACACTAACATATTTCTTATACTTGAAAGTTGAGAAGGTTATCTTGTATTTTTCAGGTTGTTTATTCTCTAATTCCACCCCTGTTTGTCTGTGACAAGCACACACAGAAAATAAATCAAGGTTTTCTTCTTCGCTGGACTGACTTACGTCTCTTGCATTGTTAAGGATGGATCTCCATGGAGCCCAAGGGCAAAACACAGGAGGCCTGTATACTACAACATAATGAATGAAAGGTTCTTGATATTGAAGCAATTACTAATTACAATGAAATTCCTCATTTCAAAAATAAGTTAGAGTCACTAGGATTAACTCCTTCTTTTCAAGTGCAACTTTCAATACATTTTATATATCCATCCTATATAATAATTCGCTAGGATGTTTGTCAGAAGTCACCATGAGTAGTAGAGACTGCCCAGACACACAGAATGCTGGGAGTTCTGTGCTGGGAGCATTCTGTACTTTCGGGTAGTCTCTACAGTGCATGACTGCATCGGTGGCAGGACTCAGAGCAGGACCGGCGGCAGGACTCAGAACAGTCCTTTGAGTGCCAGAGGGCAATGCGTTGCGTACCCCTTTGGTACTCAAAGGGTTAACATCACCCGAAGCTTGGCCCGTTTACACGGGCTTTAACACTAGTAACCTTATAATACCTGGATTTATAAACCAAACAAATGTGCGCTCTGGCAGTCACACACACAACACACACACGCTCCGCACACAAGCACATACATACACCCAATCATAATGCAAGAGTATAATTTTATGAATGTATCTGCATATCATTGGTAGTAATAGCATGTCATTTGTTCCCCCCCAAAATGTACACCCATATCCCAAAAGAATATTTGTTGGTTTTTATGGGAAGGATTTTAATCTGAGTACTAATTTTTACTGTTCATTATATTGTACCTCTGGATTGCCCTATTAGGAATGATTCCCCTTCCCCCTAGGTGCATAGGAGTCAGAAATAACATTTTAGGAGACAAGGAACACAGTCTACTGGGATATTTCTACCCCTGTCCTGGTACAGGTGAGAGGATTACAACTTTAATATTTTGCATGCTACAACAAAGCTTCTTGGATGGACATAAGATGGGCATGGGGTTTATAAGAGAAAGCCATGGTTTAGTTTTGCTAGAAGACTTCAGCATTTGTTAGGCCCTTTTTCAGGCTAGCCCCTGGGACTGATGTAATGAGGAGTATGTACTAAAGTCTACTAAGTGCTAGTCCAGGGCTCAGTCAGTTGCATTGCATACCCCTCTGGCACTCAAAGGGTTAACACTACCCGGACCTTGCCTGTGTACATGGGCTTTTACACTAGTAAACAATAAAAGAGCAGGCTAGACCTGCATAGTAATAGAACTGGTTCAAAACTGTGGCACAATTTGAAAAAGAAAAGTATAGATCATGAAAATATATACAAAGAAGGGAAACCAGCATGACGACTCCCTAATCTATGAAATATGGTCAAAGCAGTAATATACATTAATTACAAAACCCACCCCATAGATTGATAACTTATCTACTCACCAATGGCAATATATATATAGTTCATAAATGTAACATTCAACATTGTATGTTGCATAAATAGAAACATGTCAGGAAGTTAAAATGGATCAGACTAAAACAAACCAACTGCACCACAGGAGACAAATATAAATTCACAATAATTTAAATGGTGCATTTAACCCCCTGAATACTAGAGAAGTCTTCATTACCTTGCAATGCACTGGCAACCTACTCATGGCATTCAACAGGATAAAAAGTCCCATTCAAATAACTGGGAATTTTGGAATTTTTTATTTTTCCCCTATGTTCATAAATTAAACATTCAACATTGGTGGTAGATATGAAGAATGTCCTACGTCAGTTACAATAGTGACAGATTAAAATATTCTCTTTATAGGTAAAGTGCACTTATACATTGAAGAAATCATCTCAGAGAGTGAAAGTGCTCTTAGTGAAATGCTACTCTGCCAACAAGAATTATACATTTGCATCTCATAATGTACTGTGCTATAGACACATCATTTTGGCCTAAGAAAGTCATCTCTCTTTCATTTGGTCTAAGAAAGTCATCTTTGCTGCATACATCATTGTAAAAAGACAGAGCAAGGAGCATCATGTTTTCAACTTCTCATGCCTATAAGGAGTTAGTAAATGTGCTGGAAGTCCAAACACACATGCTACTTTACTCTGTTCTGATGTTGATTTCCTGAATGCTTGGAAGACTTTCCATGACAAAGTGGATGTGCCTATGGTTGGTGCAGTGGTAGCTAATGCAGTGATTCAAATAGATTCCATGACCGATATGCATGTATAATTTATTACAGCAGAGCTAAAATTCATGAAATACACTTTCATGTTTTGAAGGAGATTCATTCAAAGTTAATTGTGTGACTATCTCAGCTGCTATCTACTATATATACTGTAACTATAAGGAAGATATTTAAAGGGATAGTAATGTTTCACAATAAAAGCAGCTCCAATTAATCTTCATAGTATTTGGGCCATGGAGAGTGTTATTTCAATACTATCAGAGTTGTAGTTCAAGAGTAATTGAATGATAAAGTATCCACATCCCGCCCCTTTTACTGATGTAAAACTGCTCAACTCAGAGAAGCAAGACTGTCAGGATGGATCACAGAGAGGGACAATATTCAGTAAGCATAAAGGAAAATCTGAAAAACCTGTTAAGGAGGGTAGGGTTTTCCTTTTTCTCACAGTAAGAAGATTGTCCCTTGCTGTGAGCTGTCTGGTCTGTGGACCAGATTCTATATCTGAGGGGAGGTGGCTTACACTAGGTAAAAGGGGCAGGAGGGGGATACTTATCATTCAATTACTCTTGAACTACAACTCTGATAGCATTGGAATAACACTCTCCATGGCCCAAATACTATGTCCTTTGCCCACAACACTAACTTTCTGCTTAACTGACATTGATATATATTTCAGAGTGTGTAACACATGATATCAGTTATTTAAGGCATCTGTTTTCAACAAAATGAAAGGGCAGCACAATGTCAACAGATTGAAAAAAAGATACAACCTACAATGTGTCAGATGTGTATGGTTATTACCATTATGTTTGTGTCAAATGTAAGCTATCATTCTTCTCAGATTATTGATACACATTACTTATTGGTCATAGCAGTGGTCCTAAGTGGGGTAGATGGTAGCAACCCTTCTTCACATCCTTCGTCCTCCTCCACATTTGTGCTGCTGTTATTACATTTGACCTGGCTTCCTATGTCATGTGTGGTTTCTGCTATCTGATACTCAGATGGTATGAGATGTTGGTTTATTTTTAAGAATATTAATGTCCCAACATTACTGCTTGATAGCCTCATCCTTCGGTCATTCACAATGTAACCAGCTACAATGAAAACCCGCTCAGACTTAACTCTTGTTGGAGGTCAACTAAGGATTTCCATTTCAGTACATATCAATGCTGGCCACACACACACTGCTTTGTTTGCCAGTAGTTCATGGGTCATTGTTTCTGCCTAAAACGCAGCTATCCTGCAGGTATGCAGAAACCATCTCACATTTATTGGGACCACTCCTAGGTGCTACACGGTGTTCCTATGTGTCAGTTACCAACTGATACTCAGGGAGCAAGCCCCAAAGAGATGGGCTGCCAACAGTGCTACCACCAGTGTTGGATATTTTCCACCCATGCTGAGAGATTTGAATTGCCCTGTGTTCAGAATGGGATGTTCTGGTTGATGATGTAGCTGCTCCCGCTGGTTGAAATGCTTCACTGCTGTCTTTTTCACTATGCTGTCTAGAAGTTTTTTTGTTCCTTAACTTTCTTCCTCTCATACTCACAATGCAACCCTCTACTCGATCAATAAGTAGATTCCTTCACAGAATCCGATTCCTCAGAGAGATGCTTCGGACCATCATTACTCCTTGTTTTGACAAACTGCTGATGGAGCGCTGGCAGAAATTCCAAGATCTTGTGTTTAAAGCGGGGGCCAAGCAAAGTGGCAAGAATGTATTGCTCATTTCTTTTAATGGACACTATGTGAGGATCTCGTTCAAAGCGAGCTAACATGTCTGTGACCAGCTGGTGCATGTCTGTGTTGTCCTTATGGTAAGAATCCTCAGCCATATTTTTTTCTGCAATAAATATATCTGTGGTAGAATTTCACTAATTCCTGCCCCTATGTGACTCACCAGCATGGTTGTCTCCTTAATTGGTTTCAACAGCTCACATACATTGCACTTTAGTTGCCATTACCCACGTGGCAAAGAGACTCCCTCTAAAGCCTTCCAATTTTGCATGGTGTACTCATTAATTGCCTTATTCTGCTTTTCAGCTTGTGATGGAGCAGGTTGCACATCTTGTATTGAGCAGTTAGTCTGTTCCAGAATGTTACCATTTCTTCTTAGTATATCAACCTCTGTTACTTACCAGTGCACTTGCATAAATAGAAACATGTCAGGAAGTTAAAATGGATCAGTCTAAAACAAACCAACTGCACCACAGGAAACAAATATAAATTCACAATAATTTAAATGGCGCATTTAACCCCCTGAATACTAGAGAAGTCTTCATTACCTTGCAATGCGCTGGCAACCTACTCATGGAATTCAACAGGATAAAAAGTCCCATTAAAATAACTGGGAATTTTGGAAATGTTGCAGTTGGTTTTCCCCAAACACATTCTTCTTTTGTTGCCGAATAAAGCCCATAATTATTTATATAGAGCTCCTTTTATTTTCAACGGCAGTATAAGGGAAATTTGCTTTTTTTAATGGTTTCATATTTATTTAACACATCTTTTTCTTTTACAGATATTGTACTTCTACATTGCCATTTTTCGATAGTATTTATTTTATACTATACTAGATGAACAGCCCATTACATGGGCCACAGTGCCACTCCCACCCGGTCGCGGGGCAGTCACTCGCAGTAGAGACTGCTCGCACCATGGCTGATACAGAGCTGGACGCTCCTTCGGAGCACCCAGCTCTGTATCAGCCACGGAGTGGGTAGTCTCAACTGCGCATTACTGCAGCACGCGCTGCAGTGTCTACTGCGCATGTCGCTGCGTTACACACGATTTAGCGAATTATTATATAGGATAATAATTCTCAAGGATGTTTGTCACGATGCAGTCATTCTCAGTAGAGACTACCCATGTTCATGTTCTACTGCGCATGACTGCATCGCTTGAGTGAAGCGACGCAAGACTGTATGGAGTGGAGCAGTAAGGTAGCGCTGCGGCCTCTTAACATTACCTGGATCTTGGTCTGTGTACACGGGCATTTACGCTAGTTTATTTATATTGAAACAGTTTTTCTTTTCTTCTTGATCAAGAAATCATGCTTAAACTAATTCATATCTCTTTGCAACTTTCTAAATACATTGATCTGCCCTTCTCTTTTTTCTCTCACAAATCGTTGGTAATGATTTTGTATTTCTGTCACCTGAACACAGATCTTCTCAGTATAAGAGGAATATATGCAAGCTTGAAAAATCTGTTAAAACTTCATTTCCTTCTACATTTGATCATATATATGTTATGTTTGATGTAGGAATATCATTGAAGTGGCAAAGGAACTGGATGACATTTTTCAACTAGTTTGTATTAAAAGATTTGCAAGAAATATTTTTGAGAAGTAACATAAGTCCTTTTTAAGGCACAAAAATAAGGATAGTTTGTTTATTCATGAATCTGTTCTACCGTGAGATAGTAATACAAAGTACAAAGAGGATCAATTTGTTAATTTACAGCTTCCTCTAGTTAAGAAATGGGTCAAACAAGTTTAACTCCTTAACTACAAGTGATGTGCCAGGAACATCACATATCAGGGGTTAAAAATAACAGCATGCCTACAGTATACTGTTTTCACTGCAGGAAGGCTGTTCTCAACTGCTTCATGACCGGAGCAGTTTGTTTCAGCCAATCCCAGTTATTTCTGGTCGATGCTACATCAGAACCATGTGACAAAGTCATGCCTTTGTCACTTTTCTCTGCCTCCCTCCTGCTCACCCAGATCTTGAGGCAAACAGTGCTTTGTAGTATCCCTTTTGTCACTTTTTGAATTAAATTGGTTTAATTAATTAATTAATTGATTAAATAGATTGGGTAGGTAGTTAGTGTTAATTTAGGTAGAATTAGGGTTTATGTGAGTTTGGGTTAGGTTTAGGTTTAGGATTAGGGAATGATAAAAATTAAATACATAAATAAAACAGTATTTACATAGGAGAATTGCCTTGGGGAGTTACTTAGTGGGAAATTAGATAGAATTAGGCTTTACATAGATTAATAATTAAAGAAAATAAAATACTTTTTTAAAAATAGTAATTTACAAGGGTGTGGCCTGGACATTCATGGAGTCAGCCGCACTTTAGGTAAGCTCTGCCTCTGGGCAATCTGGGCCTCGGTTATCTATCTTGATTTTGGGTTACTCTCAACTTCTCTCTCCACCCACTAAACATCTGCCAAACCTGTCTGCCAGATGGGAGGTAAAAAAGGGAAAAGCAATTACGCAGCTGGTGATTTCACCAAATTTCTTCCTAAGCTGCCTATGCCATCTTCATCCTCGAATGAGCTGCTTACTCTTGAAGCAATTGAACAGGAACTCATATCCTGTGGAGTAAAAGACACTGTATTTTGATCAGACCTAAAGAACAGTGAGATGTCTGCAGATCAACCCCTCACCAAGGCAGACTTAGACGAATTTATGGCTGGACAAGTTTCTAAGGCTGATTTTAAAGCCTCTATGTATGACATGAAAGAGACTCTGCAATCAGAGCTGATTACCCTCAAGGAAAGTGTGATGCACATAAAATAAACGCATAGCTCTGCTGGAGGAAGAAAAAAGGCATTATTAGAGCAGAATATGGCTGAACAAAATGATTACATTCATCATCTTAAACTACGTATCGACAATCTGGACAATAGGGGCAGACGCTCCAATATCCAGATTAATAAAACTTTCCTGAAGCAATCTTGCCCTAGGATCTACCCTTCTCAGTTGTCTCACTGTTCTCCTCTGTACTAGGTGACCTGGAGCCAGAGAAAATTCTAATTGAGTGGGCCAACAGGGTACTAAAGCCCAGTGACGCAACTGGTAATTCTACACAAGATGTTATTGTATGTCTCCTCAGCTACAGCATCAAAGATCAGATTATGAGACATTCGAGGAAGAAATAAACTTGAATTTCGCAGGAAGCGACGTACAACTATACAATGACCTCTCTCCGTTTACATTGCAACGTAGGTGTGAGATTCGACCACTTGCCGACCATTTGCGCTCCCTCAACATACGTTACTTTTGGTGCTTACAATTTGCCCTACATGCAAATAACAATGGTAAAGCGGACACTCTATTCCACCCAGTGGATACTTAGGGGTTCTGTTTCGCATTAGGAATTCCCCTACCAGACCATAACCTACAACCTTCTACCTCCCAACAACAACGCTCTAATAAGTGGTCAGAATGGCTATCTGGCTCTCCACACAAATGAAATAAACAATGCCAGCTGGATCTGACACCTCCACAGCCGATGGAAGCCAGTGCTTCTTGGACCTGAATATTTAACTTTCTAACTGTTGGTTGAAGTTTTGTTCCTGGTACCTTGGGCACCTAAACCTGCTCACAAATATCACAGTCCTTCCAGGATATCGGCCCTGCCAGTCATTTAAACGTTCTAGTTTTTATCTTCAGATACTGGCAGACAGCCTCCTTGATAGCTGTTTCAATGTTTATCTGCTTGATAATATGTTTGATAATAGGCCCCAAGACCTGTCAACTTATAATGCTTATTCATGGTCACATCACAAGGTTTGTTTAACATCTCTTCTATTTAATTACTTTATATAGTGGCCATATTACCCTTACCGTCTTTAAATATCTGTTGACCTGTTCAGTTAGTAACAGACCTGTCCCTTTTTTGCTGGTTTTAATGGTACTCTGCCCATTACTAGGTCTGTGCTATAACTTTATTATTATTATTCTACTTAACAGTGGTGTGACTTGTTTCTGTTATGCATAGTGTGCCATATTCTGAACTCTCTTATTGTCCCTGACTTACCCCATCCTGATGACTCACACACCCTTGATGACACCCTTTCAATTGCTAACGTGGAGGCATCAATATTATTCATAGAACTGGGTGGCACTGTAGAACTGGTCTTAAACCGCACTATCCATCAATATTATCTGACTTTCTCTACCCTTCCCTCCCTAAGCCTCTGACTGAACTAGAATTACTTATACTTTGTTTATTGGGTCTTTTGATGGTTTTTATATGTGATTTTGCAGGAGGATCCATGTGGGACTTGTCTCTGGGGTGATGTGGTGGTGGCGTTGTTTTGCGGAGGTTTATCCGGGCCTCCCTGTCACCACCTTGCACTGACTGGTTGTGGTCTCATCTCAGGCTTCCTCATATACCCTATTTATTTAAATACTTGTATCTCATGGAGAGGGATGCTTGTGGGACTGAGCAGCAGTCCTGTCTTAAAGAACTCTACTGGCATTTTCACCCCCACCCCTGAGCTTGTGTCCAACGCTCTGCAAGAATTACGATTTTGATGTACAAATAAAGCTTTATTCCAATTTACACCTTTTGTGCTGTTTCCCCTCTCTCTTTCACTCTTATGAGAGCTAGGTAATTCCCTCTGTTACTTGAAGCTTTGTATACCTCCCTACAAACTGATTTCCCTCCTTATTTCTTACAGATATGTAGTACAGTTACTCTCCGCCCCCCCTGTTCTTATAGCACCATCTCCCACGACTCTAATCCATATCATGACATTTACCTCACTCATGATTTGACTTGGTCACATGGCCACCAGGTGAGGTATGTCTACCACTGGGAATTAATTTACCTCACTATTCTCCCCCTCCCATACTTCCTTTTAGCTTAGATACGGACATATACATTAAGGGAACACGGCTGATCACTTCACATTGTTCAGTACTTTGTACATGGAAGGACACGAGCCAGGGCTATATCCTGTTATGTTGAAATGGTGCTGATGTTGCACGGTGCTTGGCTGCTCAGTTGACACTTTATTTTTAAGCAGAGAGTCCCTCAACATCCTCACTTAATCTACATACTATGTTTTTATATTAATATAATTGTATGAATGTAGAGGGAATTCCTTAAGACCTCACAGCACACTCACAGCGTCCGGTAGGTGGCTATAACTATTATCCTATAATTTCTCTTTAAACCTTTACACCCCTTTTCCTGCAACAGGTAACTGTTTAACTACAGGGGTTCTCATCTATTTAAACCTGGCATAACTTACTGCAGTTCTCTACCTCACTTTGCATCCACCCTACTGCTCTCCCTCATCCTGAACTAAACGTGCTCCGAACCCTTCTTAGTAAACACTCTACTCTTCCTACTCTTCTCTTCCATACTACTGCCCAAGAGTGACTCATTGGACTGGGAGTTCCTTGCACTTCACAGTTGTGATGTCCTGATATGTTTATAGTGCAGAATTTAATTCCCGAGCATACAGGTAGTTCTCCTTACGTGTCCCTAAACAGGTTTTCATAATCCAATACCCTACTTTTTTACTTTCTCTTTTAGGCCCTGCCCAGAATCCCAGTTGGACTTCCAAGTTATGCTCCGAGCCCACGGTCAGACTCTGCTCTCTGACCACTGAGCACCTCTCGTGATATATCTTAACTTTTCTACAATATTATTGTTTTCTCTCATAATTTTCACGTATGGCCTAGCACTGGGAGCTCATTGTGATGGTTAGTTAAGACTCTCAGACTTAAGGTTTAGGTAAAAACATAACTTTATTGAAAAGTTAAGGCAATCCCCTAGGGCTATCATACACATACAAACAATACAAATAAGCAAATGATATATGAATAGGTTCTACCGGCCTTGCCAATAATACCGGGCAAGGCAACCCAGGCGACTAGACGAAATAGCAGTAGCAGGCTCTACCGGCCTTGCCAATACCGGGTAAGGCAACCGTGAGATGGTAACGTACCGGTTCTACCGGCCTTACCAATACCGGGCAAGGCAGCCTGAGGGAATACTGTGAGTAGGCTCTACCGGCCCTGCCAATACCGGGTAAGGCAACCTAAAGGATGGCAACGTGAATAGGTTCTACCGGCCTTACCAATACCGGGCAGGGCAGCCCAAGAGAGGAGACATTCCTTGAACCAACTGACGGTCAGGTGACAATGACAGTAGGAGGAAGAGGTAGCAACTAAGATAAGCGGTCTCGCTCAAGCAGAAGTCTCATGCCAGAGAACTACAAGACAACTGCATAGGGACTGGACAGCAAGTCGGACCTCACAGTACCTGACTACAGTCAGGGAGCAAACCAGCGTCCGCATGCTGGGACCAACTGACAGGAATGTGAACCGCAAGGCGTACTGGAGAAAACCAACAGGAGTAATGGTACAAGGTTAATAGAGTAAACCAGCATCCGCACACTGGAACCAACCGTAGTATGAGCCACCAGGTTGAATGGAGTAAACCAGCGTCCGCATGCTGGAACCAACAGTGTAAAGGCCACAAGGTTTAATGCAGTAAACCAGCATCCGCACGCTGGAACCAACAATAGTATAAGCCACCAGGTTTAATGGAGTAAACCAGAGTCCGCATGCTGGAACCAACAATAATATAGGTCACCAGGTATAATGGAGTAAACCAGCGTCCGCACGCTGGAACCAACAATAGTATAGGCCACGAGGTTTAATGGAGTAAACCAGCGTCCGCACGCTGGAGCCTACAGTAGGAATATCGCCGGAGCGAAATGAGAGCAATGTTTCCTCAGCGACTGCAGACAGGGAACCACTGAGACCAGGCAGAGGATCAACCGGAATGAGCACCGCTGAACTGACAGGCGACCGGAACATCAACAACCACGGAGAACAACCGGAACCGACTGGAACGGCAAGCAGGCAGGTACACAGGAACAGGTAGACTCAGGAACTCAGGAACTCTGAAACACTGGAACACTGGAACACAGGAACTCTGGAACTCTGGTACTCTGGAACTCAGGAAATCAGGCCCAATCAGCATGGCAGGCAGGACAGAAAAGGTACTGTCAGAGACACCACGAAAGGGCAACCAGAGGGTGCCCGGACTGAGTTTAAAAAAGGCAATGTGAGGCAGGCTGACCGCAGGCAGCCAATGGGAGCCCCCTGCAGGTGATAGACACTGGATAGCACCAATCACGGGCACCGTGATAGTACCCCCCTTTCAAAGACCCCCTCTCCTAGAATAGGTTCTGGGTTTCTGAGGGTACTTGGCATGAAAAATCCGTAGTAACCTGGGTGCATGAAGGTCCTTACTATCCACCCAAGCTGGATCCTCAGGACCATAACCTTTCCAATGCACCAAGTACTGTACCTTTCCTCTAAGCCGACGGGAGTCAATGATACTCTGTACCTCGTATTCCTCCTTCCCCTCAACCTTAACGGGCCCTGGCATCACAGGTGTAGTAGTGTAACGGTTACATACAAGAGGCTTAAGGAGAGACACATGGAATACATTATGAATGCGCATGGATGCGGGTAAGTCCAAAGCATAGGAAACAGGATTAATTTTGTGAATAATTCTGTAAGGACCAATAAACCGAGGACCAATAAACTTATTAGATGGGACTTGGAGCTTCAGATTCTTAGAAGACAGCCATACTCTATCCCCAACTTGGAAGGAAACTGCTGGAAGCCTTCTGCGTTTAGCATGGCGCTGATGGCGCTGAAATGACTGGCCCAGTGCCCTCTGAACTTGTGCCCATGTGGAACAGAGTTGCTCGATATGCTCATCCAGAGCTGGAATCTGTTGTGTCTGAAAATAATCCGGGAGCAGACAGGGTTGGAAACCATAATTAATCAGAAACGGAGACCTCCTGGAAGAAGAATTGACTGCACAGTTCCTGGCAAACTCTGCCCAAGGCAACAAGTCGGCTCAATTGTCATGATGGTCAGTCACAAAACAGCGCAGAAACTGTTCCATACCTTGATTGGCACGTTCAGCGGCCCCATTAGTCTGGGGATGATATGCAGAGGAGAAGGATAGCTGTATGCCCATCTGTTCGCAAAATGCCCTCCAGAATCTGGACACAAACTGGCTCCCCCTGTCGGACACCAGTACCCTGGGTACTCCATGCAACCGAAACACCTCTCTATCAAACACCATTGCCAGTTCTTTAGCCGAAGGAAGGCCACGGAGAGGTACGAAGTGAGCCATTTTAGAAAACCTGTCTACCACCATCAATATGAAGGAATACCCTCTAGACCTGGGCAATTCTCCCATAAAATCGATAGAAACATGAGACCAAGGGCGTTCACCGTTAGGCACCGGCTGAAGCAAGCCCACCGGGAGATGTATAGGGGTTTTAGCACGAGCGCAGGTGGCACAGGCATTAGTAAAATCGGCACAATCTGATCTCATAGAAGGCCACCAGAATAACTGAGAGAGGGACCATAACAATTGGTCTCTACCAGTATGTCCCGCAGCCTTAGAGGAATGGTAGGTTTCAAGTAATCGAGTACGGAATGGTTCAGAGACAAAACATTTGCCCACTGGAGTTTCATGGGGAGGGAAGGCCTGGGAAGCCAAGATCTCTTCCCCTAGTGGTGAAGTGATACTAGTACGTATGGAGGCCAATATTCGATCAGGTTGGATGATAGGTGCTGGTGCTTCTTCTCTGTCAACTTCAGCCTCAAATTGTCTTGACAGAGCATCAGCCCTAACATTCTTTGATCCCGGCAAGTATGATACAGTGAAATTGAATCGAGATAGTAATAATGCCCATCTGGCCTGGCGAGAGGACAATCTCTTGGCCTCAGAGAGATAAGTCAGATTCTTAGGATCAGTCAGAATTAAAACAGGATTTTTTGTGCCTTCAAGTAAATGACGCCATTCCTTGAGAGCGAGGATAATGGCCAGTAATTCTCTATCACCAATCTCATAATGGCTTTGGGCTCCGGTCAGTTTTTTAAAAAAGAACCCACAGGGTGTGAGTGTTCCACCTTTGACTTGTCGTTGAGAAAGTACTGCCCCAACCCCAATATCTGAGGCATCAACCTCTAAGGTGAACGGGAGTAATGGATTGAGGTGGGATAACACAGGAGCATTAGCAAAGGCTACTTTCAATTTTTCAAAGGCCTCCTCCGCAGCCACCGGCCAGAGAGATGGGTTAGCGCCCTTATGCGTGAGGTCAGACAGGGGTTTAACGATGGAAGAGAAATTCTTAATAAACTTCCTATAATAATTGGCGAAACCCAGAAATCGTTGGATAGCTTTCAGACTCTTAGGTTTAGGCCACTGTAAGACTGCTGTCAATTTTTCCTTGTCCATGGCAATACCGTCTTTGCCAATTATAAACCCCAGAAACTGTACACTGGTTTTGTGGAACTCACATTTCTCCACTTTACAGAATAATTTATTTTTGCGTAATCACCGCAATACTTCAGACACATCCTTAATGTGTTGTGACAAGTCTTTGGAGTGGATAAGTATATCGTCAAGGTAGACTATGACACATGACTGTAACATATCTCTAAGAACATCATTAATCAGTTCTTGAAATACTGCGGGAGCATTACACAGACCAAATGGCATGACTAGATATTCATAATGCCCAGATCTCGTGTTAAAGGCAGTTTTCCACTCATCACCGGCTCTGATACGTATCAAATTGTAAGCCGCCCGTAGGTCCAATTTGGTGAAAATCGAGGAACCCTTAAGTAAATCAAAAAGCTCAGTGATGAGTGGTATCGGGTAAGCATTCTTTGCCATCAGCTTATTTAACCCACGTTAGTCAATGCATGGTTGCAATTTGCCATTTTCCTTCTTAACAAAAAAGAACCCGGCCCCAGCCGGAGAGGTAGATTTCCTTATGATCCCTCTATTAAGGGCATCAGAAATGTATTCTTCCATAGCTTGGTTCTCCTCACAAGACAATGGGTATGTGCGTCCCCAAGGTGGCACCGCTCCAGGAATTAATTCGATACGACAATCATATGGTCTGTGCTGAGGTAAGGCGCCAGCCTCTCCCTTACTGAAAACATCTCTAAACTGCTTGTAGATGTGAGGTAGTGAAGGGGAGGTGCACAAGACCTTAACAGGATGGGTGACGCACCTATCCATACAGAACTGAGACCAAGCAGAAATCTCACATTTTTGCCAATCGAATTGTGGATTATGCAACTGTAACCAAGGAAAACCCAATATCACGGCATGGTGAGGAGACTTAATTAATTTAAACTGCTGCTCTTCCTTGTGGAGAGCCCCAATAGTCATGGATAATGGCATAGTTTCAAACGTAACCTGAGGGGGTTCCACGGGTCTGCCATCAATCGCTTCAATAGCAAGAGGGGTTTCTCTCTCAATGCGTGGCACCCCATGCAATTCAGCAAAGGTATTATCCATAAAATACCCAGCTGCATCAGAATCAACCAGGGCCAAAACCTCCACTGAGCATTGTGCTCACGATAATACCACCTGTATCGTGGGTTTAAGTGCGCCAATCACTGGGGACATTTGGACACCACCTACGGCCTGTCCCCCAAGGTACCCTAGGTGTGTTCATTTCCCGGACGTACCGGACAAGATCTTAACGGGTGCCCATTTTTACCGCAGTATAAACACAATCCTTGTTTCCTGCGATACATTCTTTCCTCCTTGGTTAGCCTAGTGAAACCCACTTGCATAGGTTCACCTGGTTCCTGCACTGGTTCACTAGGTTTAGATGCCAAGGGAGGGGTGGGTGGGCAAAATATGCTACTAGACCCATTATTTTTTTACTGTATTCTACGATCTCTGGCGGTTAATCTCTCACGTATTCTGGAGTCAATTAGAATAGCATATTCACTATAATCATCTAGGTCAGTAGGCAAATCTTTTGCTGCAATCTCATCTTTAATCTGGTCACTCAAGCCTTGGGGAAATGCTGCCAACAGAGCTTCGTTATTCCATCCTACCTCTGCTGCCAAGGTGCGGAATTCAATGGCAATGCCCTGTTGTATCTCCATAAGATGTTTAGCAGCAGAGGTGGTTCTACCAGGAGGCTCGAATACTATCCGAAACGATTGCACAAATTCACAGAAACTCTTAGTGCAAGGTTTAGTATTTTCCCACAGTGGGTTAGCCCAAGCCAATGCTCTACCAGTCAGCAGGGATATCATGAACCCAACCTTGCTGCGGTCATTAGGAAATGCGTGTGCCATCAATTCCATAAATATTTCAAGCTGATTGATGAACCCTCTGCAACGCTGAGGGTCACCGTCATACCTTAGCGGCAATGGTGCAGAAGCCGTTAACCCCTTGACTGCGGCCCCTGAGGGCCTAGTATCATTCTCTGGTGTCTGATTTGGCGAGACCACCGGGCTGGAACCGGACTTATCAGCAAGTACCGTGCGTTCAAGAATAGTTTGAATAGCAACTGCCAACTGATCCAAACGTTGCTCATGCATATCCTTCCTCCAATGGATATTCTGTGTATTACCGTCACTCTTAGTGTCTGAGGTCATGGCCCTTTCATACTGTCACGGTTAGTTAAGACTCTCAGACTTAAGGTTTAGGTAAAAACATAACTTTATTGAAAAGTTAAGGCAATCCCATAGGGCTATCATACACATACAAACAATACAAATAAGCAAATGATATATGAATAGGTTCTACCGGCCTTGCCAATAATACCTGGCAAGGCAACCCAGGCAACTAGACGAAATAGCAGTAGCAGGCTCTACCGGCCTTGCCAATACCGGGTAAGGCAACTGTGAGATGGTAACGTACCGGTTCTACCGGCCTTACCAATACCGGGCAAGGCAGCCTGAGGGAATACTGTGAGTAGGCTCTACCGGCCCTGCCAATACCGGGTAAGGCAACCTAAAGGATGGCAACGTGAATAGGTTCTACCGGCCTTACCAATACCGGGCAGGGCAGCCCAAGAGAGGAGACCTTCCTGGAACCAACTGACTGTCAGGTGACAATGACAGTAGAAGGAAGAGGTAGCAACTAGGATAAGCGGTCTCGCTCAAGCAGAAGTCTCATGCCAGAGAACTACAAGACAACTGCATAGGGACTGGACAGCAACTCGGACCTCACAGTACCTGACTACAGTCAGGGAGAAAACCAGCGTCCGCACGCTGGGACCAACTGACAGGGATGTGAACCGCAAGGAGTACTCGAGTAAACCAACAGGAGTAATGGTACAAGGTTAATGGAGTAAACCAGCGTCCACACACTGGAACCAACAGTAGTATGAGCCACCAGGTTGAATGGAGTAAACCAGCGTCCGCATGCTGGAACCAACAGTGTAAAGGCCACAAGGTTTAATGCAGTAAACCAGCATCCGCACGCTGGAACCAACAATAGTATAAGCCACCAGGTTTAATGGAGTAAACCAGCGTCCGCACGCTGGAACCAACAGTAATATAGGCCACCAGGTATAATGGAGTAAACCAGAATCCGCACGCTGGAACCAACAGTAGTATAAGCCACCAGGTTAAATGGAGTAAACCAGTGTCTGCATGCTGGAACCAACAGTAATAGAAGCCACCAGGTATAATGGAGTAAACCAGCGTCCGCACACTGGAACCAACAGTAATATAAGCCACCAGGTATAATGGAGTAAACCAGCGTCTGCACGCTGGAACCAACAGTAGTATGCACCACCAAGTTTAATGGAGTAAACCAGTGTCCGCACACTGGAACCAACAATAGTATAGGCCACCAGGTTTAATGGAGTAAACCAGCGTCCGCACGCTGGAGCCTACAGTAGGAATATCGCCGGAGCGAAATGAGAGCAATGTCACCTCAGTGACTGCAGACAGGGAACCACTGAGACCAGGCAGAGGATCAACCGGAACGAGCACCGCTGAACTGACAGGCGACTGGAACATCAACAACCACGGAGAACAACCGGAACCGACTGGAACGGCAAGCAGGCAGGTACACAGGAACAGGTAGACTCAGGAACTCAGGAACTCTGAAACACTGGAACACTGGAACACAGGAATTCTGGAACTCTGGTACTCTGAACTCAGGAAATCAGGCCCAATCAGCATGGTAGGCAGGACAGAAAAGGTACTGTCAGAGACACCACGAAAGGGCAACCAGAGGGTGCCCAGACTGAGTTTAAAAAGGCAATGTGAGGCGGGCTGACAGCAGGCGGCCAATGGGAGCCCCCTGCAGGTGATAGACACTGGATAGCACCAATCACGGGCACCGTGATACTCATCCAATGTCCCTAAGTTACCATTTTGATTTCTTTTGCACCCCCCACCTCCCCCATTTTTTTTTCTCCTCTCTTCTTCTTCCTCCTCTCTCCTCCTCGCACAGATGTGCTCCAGGAGATATAGGAGGGGGGTGGATGGATGGAGGGGGGTTCTATGATCTGTTATGATGGCTCCACTTAAGATACTGTCCGTCAATGCCAGGGGGCTTAACTCCCCAGAGAAATGCTTTATTGACTTCTGGGAATTTGACAGACTCTCAGCAGATATTGTCTTAGTACAGGAAACACATTTTTCATCAGTTGCTCCCCCTAAATTCTCAAATCGCAAATATCCTATTGCTTTCTTCTCCTCAGCTCATAACAAAAAGAAGGGGCATTTTACTCAAAGCGGGGCTTCCTTGGGTTCAATTAGATATGCAATCTGACCCAAACGGTCAGTTTTTATTTCTGAAAGGTATGCTCCTATTACTATAGCGAACATATAAACTCATAATTCCAATCAACTTTGTTTCGTATCTCATTGTCTTCAGTCACTGAAGCGAATGAGAGAGGGTCATGTCATTCTGGGAGGAGACTTCAATGTTGTCTTAGATCCAGAATTGGATTGTTCATCTAAGAAATCTAGTTTTCGATTGTTTCATCTAAGATGGCTGAGACAAAAACTCTGTTCCCTACAACAAGGATTTTACCTTTTTCTCGAATCCTCACTCTTCTTATAGTTGAATAGACTACATTTTTATTTCATAACCTGTCCTGAATTGTCTTACCTCAGCTACCATTGTACCACTTGCTTGGACTGACCACTCAGCAGTCCTGTGCTCAATTGGTTTAACGGACAAAACTACTTCTATGGGGGCTTAATGAGAGTCTTCTGGAAATTGATGGTGTAGTGTCGGACATGACAGAGAGCCTGCAGAAGTTTTTCCACCTCAATTCTTCTCTGGATGTCTCATCACCCCTGCACTGGGAGGTGCAAAAATGTGTGATGAGAGATCACTCCATTAAATTAGGGACAAGCAATCAAAAAATGTGAGAAGTGGGCACTATTTAACACTTTTACAAATAAAATATGGCTAGCTGACCTCAAACATAAATGGATGACCATCCCCTCTGATCTGATTGCGCTAAAGGCTCTCAAAACTGACCTTCGCAAACTTCTTGAGATAAGTGCTTCCAAGTCATTTATGTGGCTCAAATATCGCCACTACATCTCCGGTAATAAGTGTGGTAAACTCTTATCCACTATGACCAAATGTCATAGATGGATTCACTTCATTTTATATCTCAAGTCCAGAATTCAAAGAGGGCTATGGCTAAAACTTTTACAGATACAGCTTGTTAGGGAATTCTACACTAAATTGCATAATTTGGAAGACCCACGGTCCAGTAATGATCTGTGACCAAACTCTTCAGTTCTTGACTTTCTAGCTTGATCGCAGGTGACCAAACTCTCCTCTTCAGTGATAGAAGACATGGAACTTCCTGTTCTCGAATCTGAAATTGTTACAGCATTGAAATCCATGTCACCAGGGAAAAGTCTGGTACCTGATGGCTTCACCTTGTTATCTTACCTTTCAATGCACACTCCTACCCCACTTGGTTAAAGCTTTTAATGCCATACATTCTGGATCTTCTTTCCCTCCACAAGCTTTGGAAGCCCATATCACAGTTTTGCCTAAACTACACAAAGATCCCACGTTATGTGCTCAGTTTGGACATCAAACTATTCTCCAAAATTCTTGCCACTAGATTATGTCCAAAATTCTTGCCACTAGATTATGTCTCTTCTGATACATCCCGACCAACGTGACTTTGTTAAGGGAAGGAAAACAAGACATAACACTTCATTATCGGTTTCTCTCATACAACACGTGGTGAAGAAGGGCATACCTGTAACTCTGCTTTAGACTGATGCCTAAAAGGCTTTCGACAGACTCAGATGGTAGTACTTCAGAATATAGGTCTGGGCCCTCATACGCTAACTAATATTTTAAGACCGTATTCCTCTGCTTCTGCTAGAATTAGATCCAATGGTACCCTATCTGACCATTCCCCATCTCCAACAGCACTAGGCTGCTATTCATCCTGGCCCTAGAACCCTTGCTGAATAAGGTAAGACTCAATGTAGACATTCATGGTGTCCAGATGAGACATCATGAGTTTAAATTAGTGGCATACGCTATTGACATTTTTTTTTCTGGCAGATCTGCTTAAATCTCTACCTGCTTTGATCACTGCACTAGAAGAGTGCTGTCTTTTCTCTGAAGCGAAAATAAATTAATCTGAATCCAAAGCCCTTAATCTTACCCTTGATCCGGACTCCCTTTCAACACTACAAATTTTGTGTCCGTTTAAATGATCTGATACCTCCCTGGAATACCTGGTAATATGCCTTAGACCTAATATTTGCTCACTGCCTGAATGTAATATTAGTCTCCTTCTAGACACACTGCAGCAAGACCTATCCTCCTGAGCCTTGCTTCCATTATCCTGGATGAGCAGGATTAATTTGCTCCAAATTAAATATGTTCCCTAAGAATCTCTGTATCTTCAATGCCCTACCGATATCCATTCCCATGAATCTCCAATCGAAGCTTCATTCTTTGGTATCTTCTTTCATATGGTCTTTTATCCAGGAGTCTGGGAAGGGGTGGTTTGGGGGCCCTTGTATTTATTAGATATTATAGTTTCCCCACACTCCACAAACACAGGCACCCTCATACCCCTTTTATACTATGCCTTTGGGAAATAAAATAATATTTTCTATGTGTTGTGTGAAAATTCAATGTCCCCATTGATTTCAATGGAATGAGCTAGGAGAAAAAGTGGAAAAACTGCACTTTTCTCTAATTGGCTTGAGGTGAAATTTTTGGCCCAGCCCTGACCACCAGTTTACTTTTTTACTGAAATTCCTGCATTCACAGACAATCCAGGAATTAAAGTGAACATGTCAGGTTTTACCCCTGTTCAGTTTTTTTTATTTGTTTTTAGGGGAAGATATTTTGGGAGATATTGTCTCCCAAACTAATCAGTATGCATCCCAGTATGTTGCTGCTAATCCCTCTTCCTACACTGCAAGGTACCAATCCTGGAAACCCATGGATAATGATGAGTTTAAAAAATGTTAATCCTAATAATGGATATGGACATAATTTAAAAATCTAAATTCGGTTATATTGGAGCATAAATCCCATCTGTGCTACCCCTATTTTCCCATAAACAATGACCAGGGAAAGATATGAACTGCTCCTGTATTTCATGTATTTCAGTAATAATACCCAGTATCTGTCTAAAGAAGATCCCCATTATGACACAGTGTGTAAAATTCACCACCTAATAACTTACTTACATTGATTGACTTGAAGGACTGCCACCTTGATCTGCCTGGTTACCCAAACTTTCTGGGAACAAATGCAAAGATCATTGGGACCTGTTGTGGACACGGGTAAAGTCACATCAATTTTTGCGCCAAAACTGTGTCGATTACATAATGTAACGTTGCAACACTTTTGTGACAATATTTGCGCCTATTTTGATGTTCCTATGTCCTAAAACACACTATGCTACGGACTACCAGGTAACCCTTTTGCAGAACCCTTCCCTGGTTTCTTTATCTGTTATGGTGGGAAAAAGACCAGAAAATACCAGAATAGACCAGTTCCCTTTCATTCTTTTGCTGCTGGGGGAAAGGACAAGGGGCTGTTCAAGGCAGGTAAAGTGGGCTGGTGAGGTTCGGCACTTGCAATAATAAAAAACGCAGCCTGGGACAGCTTGGGAAGAATTGATCCAGAAGCCAGAGCCTGAGAGTCATTTTCGACACCTGACCTCCTCCATTTGATTCAGCCGAGTGTATCGTGTCATGCAGCTAGTTCTCTTGCCTGCGTCCTTTCCTGCTACACCGTCATCATAAAATTGTCCCAGGATAGCTAAGTATAAAACTGTATTGCTTTCTGCTCTTTTTTATATTATATTTCTAGAAAACCACTCCAGTAACCAACATACAGTGTTTCAGTTATAATTGTTGCATATTGTGTTTTATTTGCACTGCAGTAAGTAATTATCTATATAGTATTATTAGGTGCTTAGCTAAAATATTTATGATAATATACAGTGTATTATTCATATTATAATATTATTGTTTTATTAAATATTATTGCTAGTACTCGGGTGGTATTGTGTCAGTTGTAGTATTGGTCATTAGAACAAACATCTCTGGGTATACCTTTGTGTGTCAGCCACATGTCACGCAAAGATCATTTTGGCCCTGACCACATGGACTTTCGGACATACAAAATTACTTATTGTGGGTGTGAGTTCAATACTTGCGTTAACTTTAGTCTTGTGTCTAATTCATATATGCTGTGTGTCATATTTGCTGTTGTTTAGTTGCAGTTTTGGTGTGCAATCGGGCATAGTGCGCGTGTTTAAACAGCTATTGCGTCCATTTATGTTGCATGCTCAGACGGCTTCATTTTGGCGGTCAAAGCCTGCTGTGTGCATTTGTGTTCTTGTCTGTGTGTTTCTTTATTAGAAGCTGCCTGTGTCCATTATGAAGCAGATTCAGCCTTAAGCAAAATGCAAGGGTTGTAAAGTGTGCCTTCGCGCCAGTTCCCGCGCAAAGACTTACAAAGTAGTGCAGGAGCAACCATTAACTTACTAACCCTACAGCAGGACCTCAGTAACCCCTTTACTTAATAAAGTGTACCATTCATTTGTGGATAATTTTATACCATCTGTCTGTTATTTAAGTTACTCTTTTGTTTAAACACAGTGACCTGTGGCACAGTTAGAAAAAAATTATAAAGGGTTTCTCAAACATCTTATTAACAGCTGTCTGAAATGGGGAGTGTCCCCGCTTAGCACCTAGAGAAGCTGTTGGAGATTAAGTTTAGGGACTAAAAGGATGGGGGTTATGCACTAAGGCATGATAAAGAGGTGATAAAGCAGAAATGACTTCTCCAGAGATATAACTTCTCCAATTCCTATGTTATTCTATGAATTCTATGAACTAAGATCTCGAAAGTTGTCTCTGTAGGAAAATATAGGAAGTGGACAAATTATATCACTGGAGAAATCATCTCCTCTTTATCACCTCTTTATCATTCCTTAATGCACAACCTCCTGATGTGTACATGCTAACCAGCATTCATAATGAGATAACTGTGCCAGTCTCAGTCCGTGGCAAAGTTGAGGTACAAAGTAAACCAGTCTGAATCAAAGAATATAACAGGCACATGGTGACGGTGTAGATCTATATGATCTGATTATGCAGCCTTACTTCATTATGAGGAAATGTAGGATTTTTTTAATTAAAAAAGTTGTCATTTATAGGATGCAGTTCGCCATCATAAATTAATATTTAATTTTTAAAACGGTAAACACCACTACAAAGTGCAGATTTTTGTAGTATCAACTCCAAGTAATTGTGAGTTTTATGTTCCAAGATACACCAGGTACTACAGCAGTGTCTCGAGATCCGAGAACTGATGCAACTCACATTTCTTTAACAATTCCCCTAACTATCAAAAATCAAAAGCCATAAAAATGGTGCAGAGTGTGCTACAACACTGTGAAATGACAGAATCTACATTCTACTGTTCTGATTGATCTTCACAGCCTGGAATCAGCATTGGCAGCTGCTTTAGTAGTGATGTAACAGCTACTATTTTATTATTTTGAATTTTTTGGCCCTAAAACATCCTACTTTTTGTACATTTTTCAGAATACATCTCTCCTTAGGTCTAACATTAAGAAGGGGAAAGGAGGTAACACACCTTGGCAAAACATCCCTGATAACACACATGAAACATAGACCCATGACATTTATGAATGTGAAACATGTTAAATAGAGTACTACAGTTGCTGTACCCCCTGACTCTCCAGAAAGGCGAGGCAGTGATGAAAGAGGAAAAAGATAAGAGAAACCCAGCCAGAGGCTGAAAGGTTGATGATGAGCGAAACAACTAGCTTGCCATCACCTTCTTGCTCTAGGGAAACTACATCTTCTGCCAGTCTATCTCGTTCATCGTTACCTCCCCCGCCAAGTGATGGCCACTCTGTAGATGTTAGGATGAGGCAGTTTGTGTCCACTTATTGCACATTGTGTGGTGCACTGACCACACATGACTGTGTGGTGGAGGAGAATTGCAAATAGGACATTAAGTGACATTTGAGGAAATTCCATCCTGCATAATATCCTAAGCTGGTGGTAGGGAGGGTTCATCATTACTATTAAACTGACAGCAATTTGTTATGTGTCCTTAGAAGGGTGTGGACAAGGGGCATATTGCCAGTAGCAGTATTTGGTTTCTGGTGGAGGGATTTCACATTCGGGACCCTAAGTGTAATGGTGTTTGTACAGAGTTGTGCTAGGTGTATCATTTGAGTACAGATGTACCCATTATTCCCAGTCCTTCCCTTATTTTTACTGTGCACATTGCAGTTGTTGATGTGAGAGATATAGTTCCTGCTCTCAAGGGAAAAATTTCTGTTCTCAACACACCCATGATTTTGGAGGAGAGGCAGATGGAGAAGCATTATTGTCCAACTTCTTCTTTTCTCCACATATACCTGAAGTGGTGGGGGCTAGTCATGGTTCTGCTACTGCCTTGGGTGTCTCACTGGAGCTAGTCGTGACAAGTGGAACCTTCATCATCCATGTTACTGCTGTTGTTGATCCCATTCCCTTTGAGCTGCCTAATCATCATGCTGCTTAAACAAGAATGGCAGCAAGAACAGCAGTCGCAAATTCCACAATTATATCAGGGCATTTGACAATGGCCAGTGGCCACTGGCCAACATAACAAGACCTGCTAGCATTAGGCCAGTAGGGCATTTTTTAGTTTTTCTCAAAAAAAAAGAAAAAAAAAAAAGAAACATATGCCTACAAAAAATAAACAATTTTAAAGTCCTACAAATCAATGTTTCCTTAGGGCTTGTGCCAAACAAACCTAAGTCCTACAAATCAATGTTTTCTTAGGGCTTGTGCCTCTAATAAGCCTAAGTCCCACAAATCAATGTTTCCTCAGGGTTTGGGCCTCTAACAACAAATCTTACAAATCATCCTCTATAAAATACTCTATCACGTCAAGTATCAGTCTACCCCAGTGGCAGCTTACATCAGGTGGTCCCTGTCTCTATCACTTTACATACAAATTGCTTATTTTATTTATTTTTTTATGAACTGTCCCAACAATACCAGTCAAGAAAACCCCCAAAACAAAATTCCCTGTTCAACTGATTCTTTCCCCAGCCTCCACCACAGGTACCCTCCTCAGACCCCTTTTATACCATGTCTTTTGGAGATGTTTTTAATTGTACATATTTTTTTATTAACTGCCCCCCAATCCCAGTAAACCCCCCCCCCAAGAAAAAAACATTTTCTGTTCCAGTGATTCATCCCACCACACTCCACCACACAGCACCCTCATAACCCTTTTATACTACTGGGAAATAAAATAACATTTGCTATGTGTTGTATGTAAATTCAGTGTTCAGCTGAAAAAATGGCACTTTCGCTGGAAATTATTCACCAAGTGGGAAGTGCCATTATTCAGTTTGAGGTGAACATTTTCACCCATCCCTAATCCTACTGTAAGGCTATCAACCGGTGGGGAGGTAAATATGAACAAGGTGTATCACCAGAAGATCTAGTTACCCGAGAGCAAGAAGGTGATGTTGAGCCAGGTGTTTCGCTCCCCATAGATTTTTCAGGCTCTGGTTTGTTTTCTCTATTCTTCCTCCTCTTTGATTTCCTTCTCTCCTCTTGTTGCCTTTGGGGAGAGTCAGGTGGTGCCCAATTCCTTTGGTGGGTGTTTGGCATTAACATGTTTCACATAAATGTCATGGTGTCTGTGTTTCATGTGTGTTATCAAGGCAGTTGTGCCAATGTGCGTTCCTCCTTTACAAATTGTGCACAGTGCCATCACTGATTATTGCACTGTGCTTGCCCCAAGAGAAAAATAGTCCCATACCCAGGACTTCAGGGATGAGGGGAAAGGTGGAGAAGAATGGCCACTTTCTTCTTCTCATTCACATTCCCCTTCATTGGTTGAGGGAGAGGATGATGTTGCTGCTTTTGTTCCTCCTGACTCAGAATAAGCACTGCGACTAGGACCAGCAGTATTGCTGCTGGAAAGTGGAACCTGTCCTAGTCCCGCATCACTGGACCCCATTCCCACTGTGTCCACAGTGATCTGTGGCACACTAGCCTGCTTGTCAGCATCCTGATACCCTACAGCAGCGGCAAACACCACAAATTACAGACGCTCACTGGTGCTGGTGGTGGTGATGCCATCCCCATCCCTGTCTCCTATTCCTTCTCGGTTTTGGCTAAAAAGGCCATTAATGTATCTTCCACACTAGCTTGTCCACCATCATCATCACCACCACCAGTCCCTGCTTGCTGCTGCTGCTCTATTACATACATCTTACAGGTTCGAGGGGGTGATGAGAAATGTGACAGTGGGTCCCCTAATATCACACTTGCATCTATTTTTGACCTGAAGAAGTCAGACTGGCAGTACTAGCAACTGGCACAGGCAGCCGATCTGTGCTTATGGTGGTGGTATTATTATTGCTGCTAGATTCTGCCTTCTTTAGGATCATGTTCCATCTGGACAATGCCATGGGGGGTAAAGGGACTCCCAGGTCAGGGGAATGTTGTGGGCTCCCTTGAACGCTACCCTACCACTCTCCTAACGCTAGTTCCATCATCTGCTTTATCATTATTATTACCGCTAACACCAACCACATCAATTTCAGTCCCTGTGTCTTCATCCCCACTAGTAGTATCATCACCCCTCCCTCACTCCAACACTCTGAGTCTGTACAAGCTGCTGGATCTTCTTATTAGTAGTACTAGTGGTGGGATTACTTGGGGATGGAAAGTGTGACTTAGGGTCCCCTGCGGCATCATCTCCTCCTCCCCCACCCTCCTGAGAATCACAAGACACACTGGCAGCAGGCATAGCGCTGGCAGCTGGTACAGCACTGGCAGCAGGCAAGGTAGCTGACCTGTCTTGCTCACGCTACTACTACTACTCTCTTCTTCCTCCCATGATACAAATTTCCCCAAGATTCCTAGTGATGTAGGGAGACTGGCCATCATTGGGTCTAGGAAATCATGGCATCCAAACCCTTCAGTGATCTTAGTAGTCTCCTTCTCAGACTCGCTGGACTTATAACGGTCCTTCCATCTCCTCCTTTTATTATTATTCAACTTGCTCATAGTGATAGCAGTCACTGTGAACCTCTCCTGCCTCAGTTTGCAAACCAACTCACAGCACAACAGCCGAGCACCTCTCTTTCTGTATAGCTGCTTGTATTGTGTTTCACTTCCTGGAAAACATCAAGTTTTTATAGCGAAAAGGCAAAAAACATGTAACTAAAGGGGTAAAATGTTTGTAGCCATTGAAAAAATAACAAAACGGTGCAGATTTTGATCAACTTAGTTTAAGCTGATTTTCCATCCAAAAAGTGTGTGGTTTTTGATAATTTTTTCATGGTAAAATGACGGGACCTTTAGTCCACCCCTATTCACCAGGCTTACCACATCAGGAAACAGATCTTTCTCTTTAGGGTTACAGCTTATTCCACAAGAGAGGTGGGTTCTTTCTGGGCCTACAGGAAATAGGCTATTGTGGAGCACTTATGTCTGGAGGTGACGTGTTCATTCCTTCACACTATTGTTGAACAGTACCATCTCAATTTCCTGGCTTCAGCTACAGCCAGTTTTAGACAGAAGGTCCTACAGGCTGTTAGGCCTGTGTGGGTAACCTTTTGTTTTCCTCCAATAATTTGTGTTTTTCCTGTTACCTGGTTTGGTGTGTATGTGTCCATTTACACCTGTGCTTGTATCTGTCCCAGTTCCTTTCTGTTAGAACTGGTCTGTGTTTTGAAGTTTTTTTTTTATCTTTCCCTCCCTGGAATCTTGATGGATAGCTTTGGTAGATCATTGTGGTTCCTTTGTTCCACACAGGATGAAAATTGGATTTTTGTGTGCTCACCAATAAAATGTACTTAAAGGGATAGTAACATTTCATAATAAAAGCAGCTCTAATTATTCTTCATAGTATTTGGGCCTTGGAGAGTGTTATTTCAATTCTGTCAGAGTTGTAGTTGAAGAGTAATTGAATGATAAAGTATCCCCCTCCCGCCCCTTCTACTGAGGTAACACTGCTCAGCTTAGAGCAGCAGGGAGTGTCCAGGTAGATTGCAGAGAGGGACAACCTTCAATTAAGATAAGGGAAAAAGCTGAAAAACCTGTCAAGGGAGGCAGGGTTTTCATTGTTCTCACAGTAAGAATTTTGGCCCTTGATATGAGCTGTCTGGTCTATGGACTGGATTCCACATCTGAGGAGTGGGGCTTACACTAGGTAAAAGGGGAGGGAGGGGGAAATTTCTCAGTCAATTACTCTTGAACTACAAAGCTCACAGCAATAAAATAACACTATCTATGGCTCAAATACTATGAAGATTAATTGGAGCTACTGTTTTTGTGAAACA
Organism: Rhinophrynus dorsalis; assembly: GCA_037306005.1. Classification (NCBI taxonomy): domain Eukaryota; kingdom Metazoa; phylum Chordata; class Amphibia; order Anura; family Rhinophrynidae; genus Rhinophrynus; species Rhinophrynus dorsalis. Next base: position 473,100,311 of record CM074720.1, on the reverse strand, counting down.
TTACTATCACTTTAACAGAATTTCCTGGAGAAAACTGAGTTGTTTGAGGTCTGGGCAGTGGAGTCCTTTGGGTTCTCTTTCCTGTCTTGCTTCTGTTTCTGCCCTTGCTATTTGTTAAAACTGAGCTGGATTGTTGGTAGTAAAGTGGAATAGGAGGGAGTCCCCCCTCCATAGAGCCTTAAAAGGGCAAGCACCCTGCACTCCTTGCAGGAGGATACTTTAGCCAGTGGTTTCTGTGTTTCACATAGACAAAAGGAATATAATTTATTGGCAAGTACACAAAAATCTCTTTTTCCATTTTGGAACTTTTATCTCCTTTATTTGTTGTGCCCTGTGTTATGCATTTCAACCTCTGTTGGCTCCAAAGGCTGTACCCCAAAATAAATTCCCTCCCCTCAAATATGTGGGTGGATTTTTCTCCCTCGTGGGTGCCATTGAGTCCTTATATTTTATCAATCCCCATAGTCTTATTCATGGTTTCTTCACCTATATTTTTCTTTTCAGTTCTTTGTTGGTTCTTATACTGTTTATTAGTTCTGTATATACTGTTTTCTGGGTAATATACTATTTTATAAGATGTACCAGAATTGGATTCATTTTTAAACATATTTACATTAAATTTCTGACATTTAATTTTGTATTCATTATCTTATTTCTATCCTTCTTCTATGTTGACTGTTTCAAATGGAAGTATATGTGAGCTTGTGTTGTTCCTTTCAATCAGAAAAAAAGTTTACCTCTACTAAAAGATTCCTTTTTGGTATGTTATAGTATGTTTTGTTCTAAGATAATTCTTTTTTAAGATATTTTCCTTGATCTTCTCTTTGCTCCCGCCAACCCCAGCCTTTCTAAGAGGTAAGGGAGAAGAAATATACATTTGATAAAAGAAACTTTTCAGGATCATATGAATGTTTATAAAAGATAAATAGATGATATAATAATCATACATATTATAATAATCATTTGCAATGGGGACCTCAAAATTTTAGATTTCATTTTGATTTGAGGTTTACATGAAAATTTAATAAAAGGGAAGTATTTTTAAATATGATGTGTCAGAAAAAAGAAAATCTATTTACTAAGGGTTTTATAAAAAAAAAACAAGTGGATAGTAATGGATATTTATACTTTAAAAGAGGGCAATAAAAAAGGAAGGAAAATATACCTAAACTGCCTGAACCTCTACTTAGACTTAGTGAGTGATATACTTTGTAGAAAGACATAAATAACTCATACTTATATTCAATCGACAACCAGACAAGTACAACCTAAATGACATACTGTGTGTACTTACATATACACTAATTTCTACATCTGCAAGAAAAAGAGGGACAAGAATATACTGAGGTGCTCTTTGCACTCTTTATCCGTTATTGCAAGCTCCTGGTTCTGAAGCTAACAGGTCTAACCTTACCCCATACTGTATTGTAATAATTAACACTGTAGTCAAATTAAGAGAGAAATAGAAAGCTGCTGCTGAAATGTTGATGCTAGATACATGTAGAGGCAAGACAGACAGACATAGAGGAAAAGCTGAAGTTGCTTGTGATTGCAGGGAGTGTGGGTGTGATTTTTATGAAGAAAGTCTGGTAGTCAGTTAAAAAACAAAATACAAAAAAAAAGTTTGACTGATAGTTGACAGACACAGGCAGAAGATTCCTTGACCTGAGCTGTGCCTGAGACTAACAGTGACAGGTACTAGGGACAGAGATGTACATATTACATTATTTTCAGACAAAACATCACTCCACACTCTAATATCTCTGCCATATACTTCATCATAATATATTCAATATCTCTACCCACATACACCGCATTAAATTCAACCTTACATTTTTAATTACCTTTTTAAAACACCTGGTAGCAGGTTTACAGCAAGGCAAGCCTTAAAAATGGTTGTTTGCAGGCTTACAGCAAGACAAACCATCAAAATAATTGTTAACAGGCTTACAGCAAGACAAACCATCAAAATAATTGTTATCAGGTTTACAGCATGGTAAGCCTTAAAAAATTATTTGCAGACTTGGCATGTCTATTCTCAATAAGCACAGCCATCATAATCACCACCTTGAGGTTTACATTGGCAATGTTAAACCATCACCCAAGAAATTGCATGCTTTTAGTCACTGTGGCCTTTGTCTGCCGGACAAAAGTCACTGGGTGATGGTGATGTGTGACTTATACTTGCCATTTATCATAACACTCAATAAAATAATTTACCTTCCCTGCTATGAGCTTGATTTATGCTGCAGGATGGAAAGTCTGCAGATGCTCCCATATTCCTTGCATTGTACTGGTCTCTGGAACATTACCATGTGTGGTCATTGCACCACACAGTGTGCAATGTGTAAAGACATATGTCCAGATCCTAGCTTCTGCATATTCATTGTCTGCTGGTGATAATGGCAAAGTGGCAGTGCTGAGGAGGAACCTATGAGTGCTTGGGGGGACAACAGAGCTATTATACAAACCCTAGACCCTAACACAAGACAACAATGATGTAGGTTTTATTGTCTTTGTCTACATCATTCTGGGCTGGTGGGAGTTATACTTCCCTCACAAACGTATTGTGTGGGGTTTTGAGTCACATTGTTTTCTTTGTTGGGGATAGACAAGGGGCACAATGACAACAGTGTTTGATTTTTTTTCCTTGGGGATGGTTCAATATGTTTAACATAAATCTCAGAGTGGTTATACTGCATGTAATTTATTAGGGAAAGGAATGACCACCCCTTCTCCTTCTTCATAACCTTTTCACACAATGTACACATTGCAGTTGACAACAATTGTGCAATCCCTGCTCTCAGTGGAAAATGTTCTCACACCCAGGCTTTCAGGGTGGGGTGACCTTGTGAAGGATGTTGTTGACAGGATGCACATTCAGTGGCTTGTGGTGCTGCTGCCTCAGGACTAGTATTAGGAGAAGTAGTAACCACTTCCATCACTACCTGTCCCACATCACCATCTCCGCTATTCCCACCAACACTACTAAAACCCATGGGCAGGGAGGACACGTAACAGCCTGATGATTCTGCTGTGAAATACCATGTTCAGACCGAAGAGACTCAGCAACACCATAATGTCACTGCTTTTGATGGTGATACTCATTATCGTCTTCATATCTCTCCCCCATTCTTAATTGGTTTTAACCAGGAAAGCTCTCATTCTGTCTTTGTTTCCACCACTCCAAGTCTCTTCCTCCTCTTCTGGTGCTGACAAGTGTGACATATGGCCCCCTGGTGTCACACTTGTTATTGTCACAGACACAGCAGCAGTAGGCTCAGGCACAGGCTGTTTGCTCCAGCAAGTAGGTTGCAACAATACTCACACTATATTTCCCTCTCTCTCTCTCTGTCACATTGTCCTATGTGTACTACTAATCTATAACCACACTTCACGGCAGCCAGAATTCTTACAGCCATAAAAAAACATAGGTAAAATACATTTTTATGTAAAAATAATTGGTGTCAGCTAAAAGATAGAAATTCTATGTATTTTCCACGAGTGAGAGTTACAGTGGAAAAAGAAGCAAATTGTGAATTTTCTACAGAAATTCTTGCAAAAAAACCCACAAAGCATGTGACTTTTTGTACACCTCTAATCATGAGAGTGCCAGCAGGAAACTTTCGTCAACAAACATTGCTGTATCATAAAAGAAAATACAGTTTTGGTCTCAGAATTTAAACCTAATGTATCATTCAGAAAACTTGAAGGAAATCATAGCACCCAGTGATATACGGTCTAAAACAATAATTTTTCTGACCTTGAAAGTAATGTTTAACTGCAGAAGAAAAGTGTCTCATCCATACAGCTCAAAAAAGGACAAATTTACATAAAAATAACAGGAAAAGAATATGAGATTGACATTTTTAAACTTCAATTCCTCCTATGATGTATATGTATTCTGCCCCTGTGATATACAATGTATAGGAAGCACAATGCTTAAATTAAAAACCAGGTTCAATGAACACCTTACGGAAAGGTTTCCAAGATCATAGTGTTTCCTAACACTTCTTAGCTTGATATACAGTAAAACCAGAAGGTGTCACCATCATGGGAATTTATCAAGTCTCAAAGAAAGAAGGGAGATAGACTACTGAGAACTCTCTTGGATTCATGAACTTTAAACACTGGGGGAGATTCCCTAAGCAGTGATATGAAGTGATAAAGTGGAGATGACTTTTCCAGTTCCTCTGTTATTCTATGGAGCCTATGCACTAAAATTCATTCAACTTTGGAGATCTTAGTGCATAGGATCTATAGAAGGACATAGGAACTGGAGAAGTGATAAACTGGAGAAGTCATCTCCACTAAATCACCTCTTTATCACCTCTTTATCAATGCTTACTGAATATCCCCCTTTGAGTCCTGTGGGTCTCAGTACTGATATTGATGATTTTACTCAGTAGTCTGTATTCCCTTACTACCACTCATTCCTTCCCTTTTATTTTTGTGTTGTTTCTCTTCTTATGTTTTTTCTTCTTTGCCTTTGCTTTTCCTCTCTGTCTTTTCATTGTGTTTGCCTTAACCCCTTAATGACAAAGGACTTAACAGGTACAACCCACAAAAACTATCACTTAGTGACAGAGGACATACCTGGTAAGACCCAGAAGTAGTGCCGGAAGTCTGAGTCCCCATGAGGCTGCACACCGTTCGGGGACTCCGGAATAATATAGCAAAAAAATGTTTTTTTGGTATGACGGGTGTTAAGGTGACAGCCACATGTGCACGCGGCTGTCACTAAGGGGTTAACCCTTTGAGTGCCAGTGAGGTATCCAATGCATTGCATTGGATACCTCTGTGGCACTTAAAGGGTTAAAGTTTATTTTGACTTTTCTTTTTTTTTCTTTTTTCCTCTCTTGCCCTATTCTTGCTTCCAGTTCTAGATGGTGCAGTTAAAACTAATAATGTAGATTAAAATGAATGAGGTGATTATTTTATTCTTCAATGTATATTGTATAAATGATTATAGTTCATAATATTATTTTATTACAGAGGCTTATTTATTTTTAATAATATCACTTTTTATTGACAATATACAGTATCTTTTAAGCAATATACATACCACGTTTTACATATGATTGTTTAAATAACCTTGTTCAAATAAAGGAACATGCTGTTATTTGAGTTATGTTTTTATTAGGCATTAGAATATGCAAATGTCTAGTGGTGACTGTGTAAAACGATTTCTATTAACTTATTAGTAACACTGAATATTTAATAGCTTTCAGCATGTTCACTAAGGATATATAAGGGGGCCCTGATGGGAGCTATGTAAACCCCCTGCTGAAATGGATGGTTGAAACCAATGATACACATCTGGAAGAATAGTTTCATACCCCATACATTTAGGTCCCTCTAGTTATACTCCACATGGGAAACAAATTACATTCTCTGTGTAATGTTCCCCTTCTCTCCATCTTGAAAATGCCCTCCATGTAAATATTTTGTGTGATCAAGAGACACAGTGGGTAAGATTCACTAAGCATTGATAAAGAGGTGATAAAATGGAGATGAATTCTCCAGTTTATCCCTTCTCCAGTTTCTATGTTATTCTATGGAGCCTATGCACTAATATCGCCAAAGTTGAAGAAATCTTAGTGCATAGGTTCCATAGAATAACACAGGAATTGAAGAAGTGATAAACTGGAGAAGTCATCTCCACTTGATCACATCTTTATCACGACTTAGTGAATATCCACTGAGAAGTCAACTCCACTTTATCACCGCTTAGTGAAAGTCCCCCCTATGAATTACTATTCCGAAATCTGAAATAGACTTGGGTAAAACAAAAACCACTGGCAGAGGCATAACAAGAAGCCTCAGGGTCCTGGTACAAGAAGTGCAATGGGCCCCCCCAACCACATTGGCCCCCCTGACCACATTGACCCCCTCCACAATGCCCCCATCTCCTACCTGGAGCTCCCACGTGGTTCTCTTAGTAATGCAAAGCGCTGGGAGATGATGTCATCTCCCAGCGCTCTGCAATACTAGAGCACCAGCGGGAGATTGTGGGAGCCAGGCAGAGGGGTCACAGGGGGAGGCCGGACCCCTGGAATGAACACGACCCCTGAGACCCCTATAGTTACTCCACTGACCACCGGGTACATGAGAACAGTATCAAAAGAATCAAATGTTGACTAGTTTGAGAGGACCAGCTGTTCTGGGCCACACAGTCCAGCTGCTAGATCAGACTGGGAGGAGTAATGACTAATCATTCTGGGAAGTCTGCAAGTGAGACATATTATTGCCCTTTTTTATATTAAATAAACACCGTTTTTAACTATATTTTTCCTTTTTATTCTCCAAAATTTTGTCTATATACCCCAAATATACCCCAATATATACCCCAAACCATACAATTGATTTTCTCTAAATATCCAGTGTATTAATTTGCACCACATGCATTATATTATACCCTAAACACTTCTTGATTTACTCCATATTTATCTCAGGATATAGCTGATCATTGCCATTGGGTACAGTATTAAATTGTATACCATATACTAATTTCATTCCCATAAAGTATCATTCAACTTCAGGGGATGGGGCAGAGCAGGGACATTGCTAGTTACTGACATAGGAAGCTCAAGAAACAGAGTCAATGCTTAAAGGACAGGGTCCTGTTGTCAGCATGGGGCATGCAGGTATTATACTCTCCCTACTAGTAATAATGAAATTGTGCTGCACGATGCACTAATAACATGGGAGTTTTAATAAAAGTAGAAGCCCCCAGCGAAACTGTGAAAGAAGGACTTAAAATAAAGGGATACATTTAGTACGCTTGAAAATGTAGTGGCTGCCTTCCCTAGATCCACTGTGGGAAAATGATGTGTATTGGTGTGTTGTACACCCAGGCCAGGGTCTCTAGTTTCTGATAACATCATTAAAATTGGTCCATTACTGAAAATCAGGGATCTTTGTGGAATAAGAGTGAGACCCTCTGTTACCACCAAGTACACCCATGCATTAAAATGCTTCTGAGTCTATAATGCATTAGGTTGGCTCAACTCCTGGTTCGTGTATGTGTGTGTGTATGTGTGTGTGTGTGTAGAGAGAGAGAGAGAGAGAGAGAGAGCACTTAAAGGAATAGTAATGTTTCAAAATAAAATGAGCTCCAATTAATCTTCATAGAATTTGGGCTATGGAGAGTATTATTTTAATACTGTCAGAGTTGTAGTTCAAGAGTAATTGAATGATAAAGTATCCCCATCCAGCCTATTTTACTGATGTAACATTGCTCATCTCAGAGAAGAAAGGTGGTGTCCAGATGGCTTGCAGAGAGGGACAATCTTCAATTAGAATAAGGGAAAACCTTAAAAACCTGTCAGTGGGGGCAGGGTTTTCATTGTTCTCACAGGAAGAAGATTGTCCCTTGCTGTGGTCTGTCGGGTCTGTGGACCAGATTACACAGCTGAGGGGAGGCGGCTTATTCTAGATAAAAGGGGCGGGAGGGTGATACTTTATCATTCAATTACTCTTGAACTGCAACTCTGACAGTATTGAAATGACACTTTCTATGGCCCAAATACTATGAAGATTAATTGGAGCTGCTTTTATTTTGAAACGGTACTATCCCTTTAACGCTTTGCGTGCCAGAGGGGTACACAAAGCATTGCTTTGCAATGAGTTGTGTACCCCTCTGGCACTCAAAGGGTTAAAAAAGAGTTAGTGCAGAGGGAGCAGAAAGGCAGCTTTAGTCCCTGTTGCTGGACTACATTTGCAATCTTCCTGAAGATGATAAAAAAATTGTAGTCCAGCAACAACTGATGGGGCAAGGTAGCTCATCCCTGGAATAGAGATTGATAAATAGTAACATAAACAAGTTAAATGTCTCAATCAGGGGTATAAATGAATCGTCCAGTGAAGCCAACAAAGTAATATGGATTAGGAAAAGTGGAAGAATTCTGAGGCAAACCAAGTGCACTATAGGGTTCAAATAAAGATTCCCATTGATTTTAACCCTTAAAAGAGATGAGACCAACAAATAGACAATAAATCACTGGACTCCTCTCTAGTATTCAAGTCTTTAACCCTTTGAGTGCCAGAGGGGTATGCAATGCATTGCAAAGCAATATGTTGCGTACTCCTCTGGCACTCAAAGGGATAACCCCCTCATTTAAATCAATCGGCATTCTTGGAATTTGGTTTGCCCCAATATTACTCCACTTTTCTGCTGCACATAGGACCCTAGGAAGGAAACCCATTTTTTTTTTGTAATTGCTTGTTTTCGGTAAAAGGGAATATTTGCTTTGGGAATGTAGATTAGAAAAAAATAAGAATAAAATAATTGCAGTGGAGACGAATGCAACTTTATTTTTAACAACAACAATTTATATTTGTTGGGCATGTCAGACACACTGGGGTGAATGTACTACAGTGATTCCTCTTTAACCATCTAAATAACAGAGGGGTACACAAGGACTGCAAACCATTATGTTGCGTACCTCGCTTGTACTGAAAGGGTCAAACTAGGTGATGGAAACAATTTTTAGCCCCTAAAGCTGCATAACATCAATTTACTGTGCTACCTATGGTGAAAATCCTCCCCTTAATGCTGCTTGCACCAAGGTGAAGACAGTGGGACAGATTGCAGGTGTTTTGGGGCATTGCTTTACTCTACACCTATTTAAATCTATATATTAAGAGGAAATGAAGTGGCAGCTCCACTTCCCTGTAGATGGTATGGGGCTTTCATGTGGGGAGCGCCTCATCAAAGGCCTAATGCTTATAGAAACAAAAGCAAAAGCTGAAAAAATCCTCTAGCTCTAGCTCACCATAATATATGCATGTAGTGAATTAAATAAGAAAAGTATTACATAACTGGCAGTTACATAGCAGCAAGGAATGAAAGGGTTCTCCAGTACCCCCAAAAACATTGGGCTGAAACCCCAAGTGCACATACAAAAGAAAGAACAAACATGGGCTCCTCCATACCAATGTGCAATTTGGCAAAACTATGTACTACATCCTCATCTATTATATATGCCTAAGTCACGGCACACAAATATACACAGTTACTATATATGCCTAAGTCAGGGCACACATTTGCACATTGGTATGGTGGAGCGCAGGTTTGTTCTTTGTTTTGTTAATGCTTATATACACTATAGTACATACACCCTTGTGCAGCCACTGGCATTAGAATATTATGCCACTGGAACTTAAAGGGATAGTAATACTTAAAATCTAAAAAAATATATGTTGTAGGGTTTATCCCCCTGAGTAAAACAAGAGTACTCCCACTGCTGAAAGGTGTTTCATTCAAAAGTTATTAATTTTCAAAGTTGAGTTTTCTAGGTGCAATATCACAGTGGCCTGAAATTGTACAGTGGCGCTGTTGCTACACCATCCTACGGAGATTTATGGTCCCGGGACCAGAGCTGTCCATAGGATGGTGTAGCAACAGCGCCACTGTACAATTTCAGGCCACTATGATTTTGCACCTAAAAAAATTCAGCTTTGAAAATTAATAACTTTTGAATGAAACACCTTTCAGCAGTGGGAGTACTCTTGTTTTACTCAGGGGGATAAACCCTACAACATATTTTTTTTACATTTTAAGTATTGCTATCGCTTTCAGTTGTGAATTAATATATTTGCTCCACTGAAGCTGATGTACTAAGAGGAACTGGGGAGAAAGCATGAAGGTGTGATAAAGAAATAAACTTTTTGATGACTATAACATTTTATGGAGCCTAAGCAATAACATACCTGGAGTTGGAGACATTTAGTGAATAGGCTTCATGGAATAACAAAGGAATTTGAGAATTTGTCTCTCTGTAGAAGATATCTCCTCTTTATCACCCCATTATCACCCCTTTGTGCATAACCTCCTGGAAGAAGAATATAAAAATGCCCAGCGATTTGTATATTTTAATCCCTTGAATGTCTGAGATGTCTTCAACAAATTGCTTTGCAATGCATTTGAGACCTCTGTAGAATTCAAGTTATTAAAAGTTCCATTTAAATATATGGGAATTTTTGGAATTTGTATTTATCCCCTATGATGCAGCTGGTTTACTCCTAGGGGAGATGCTCTTAGGTGTGAAAAAGAGACAGTTACTTCTCCATTGTGAGAAACTGTACAATCCCTATGTTATTCTATGGAGCCTATGCACTAAGATTGCTCATATTTTAGACTTCTTAATTCACAAGCTACATAAAGTAACATGGGAAATGGAGGATTAATCTCACTGGAAAATGACCTCCTCTTAATCATCTGTATATCATAAGTTAGTGCATAACCCCATTTCTTCTTTACACATCAGTCACAAACATATTCAAAAATGAACATGAGTATAAAGCCAATTATAGACAATTTCTTTCAAGCTTTCACTGTACATATTAAGATTATCAATGTTTGCTAATTGTAGCTCACTATAAAATATTGAATGGTGTCAGGTAGAAAATATAGAACTGTACGAAAAAATATGAAAATGTAGTATTAAAATGCAAATGTATACTTAATGTATTTCATGTTCATTCATTAATACTTTTTTCTATGTATCTGTTCTATATATTATTTCTTGTAAAGCTCATACACAGACGTTTTCAGTCACTATATGTGTCTACTTTGCATTCAGACACACACTTGTGTATGATCCCATTATATTGAGAATTATAACAGTGCTCACAGATACTGTTTTATATATAATCTGAAGATTTAGACAATATCTACTTACACACTCTCAGCAAAAAAATATTTCTCTCTCTCTCTCTCTCTTTATATATCTATTTGCATAAAAATGTGTGTGTGTGTATATATATATATATATAGACACCTATATACATACTTATCTCTTTCGATTTCCCTGAGTATTTATCATTGTGTTTGTATTAGTATATGATGTATATACAAGATTTAAATATAATTACACACATTTACATACATATATGCATGCATACAAGATAGGTATTTACAAAGATTCGTTCTCCATGTAAAACAAAAAAATCTGGGAAATATAACGAAAACTGAAAAGAAATAATAATAATAATAGCATTAATAAGAACATTAATCATTGCTTTGTGGAGCTGATTTTTTCCATTTATGACTAAAGTCTTCATTATTCATATTTTTCTCTCTAGTACTGAAGACGTGCTGCTTAGCCATTCCTGAGATCCAAGTCGTTTCCAGCGTATTGTACAGATACAAAGCCAAGAAATGGAAAGTGTAGCCAACAAACGATGTTTTTATTTTTCTATAATAGATTAATTACTTGTCAGGAGGAGCAGGGTTGTATTTTTAAGCAATGCTAAGTAATTTCAAGAAGAATGTTTATTGAAGGACACGGAACAATTTAACAATATCAGAAGGTCAATTTCATTTTTTTTATGTGGGACAGATCTTTTAACTAGGCAGGTGCAGACGCACTGTGAAGCCAGGAATATTCCCAATGGAACTGACAATAATTGTTTCCATTTAACAAATATTCTTCCCAAGGGCATTTTCAATTAAAGATACACATACACACCCCAAACAAGCTGCATGAATGCAGGGAGTTGTAATTTCAAATCTATTAGAGGAAAAAAAAAACAACGCTTTGAGGTTGACTGTCAGAGTATTGTATCCAGAATTGAGAGAGAAAAAAATAATTAGATAAACGTACAGCATTATGTATATGGATGATTGTGTGTGGTTTATGCGTATATATATATATATATATATATATATATATATATATATATGTGTGTGTGTGTGTGTGTGTGCCTGTGTGTGTGTGTGTGTGTGTGTGTGTGTGGTATATATATATATATATATATATATATATATACACACATATATACATATATGTGTGTGTGTGTGTGATATATATAAACACACACACACACACACACACACACATATATACATATGTGGGTATATATATATATATATATATATATATATATATATATAAAATGTACATATTTGTTATTTTCATATGTGCATGCCTTTATGTATAATATTTAAACTATACACTTATTTATGTTTGTGATATTGTAACAGGATAAACATATATACATAATGCATATCTCTCTCTCTCTCTCTCTCTCTCTCTCTCTCTCTCTCTCTCTCTCTCTCTATATATATACATACACAAAGATACATCCGTTATTTATAACGACTGTAATTTCTATCCATAGATCGGTGTGAACAGTGTGTATATACAATATATTATATCATGCTACAGTCTCAATTTCGGTGTAAAATGATCGTTCCTTCCCCTTTATAGTGCTCTCTCAGTCCGCACACACAGTCCCCGCAACCCAATACACACTGGCTTCCTAATCTCTTGTTTTAGGTGAAGCCCCCTGACCTCTCCTCCCTCACCTTTCTGTACAATAGACGTGCCCCGTACCCTCTAACCCCTGACTTTGACTAAACTCGTCACCTATCAGTTTCCACAGAAAAGCAGGAGGAGCTGAAGAGTTTTGGCTGCGTCTATTAGTGGATTAACTAACAAAAGCTGCTTTTCTAATCTGGTGTATTTAGTGTTTTCCCTTTCTGTCCCTCCTGTCCCCTCAGTGCTGTGTGTGGATGGTGCCTTGATGTGGAAGGTATTCTGTTTGTGCTCACAGCTGATTGGGTGTCTATGGTAGGGGTGTAAACCCTTTTGATTACTAGATTGCATGCTGTACTAAGCAGGAAAAGGCTTTGAACTTCTCCACTTTTGGCTCAGTGTATTTTTCTATGTGCTGTTCCTCATTCCCAGCAAGGTGCTTTGCTAAACAAGACACCTTCAGGAAGAAGTAGGAAAATAATCTGTGTGAGAGCCTTTTTCTCTCCGCCTACCTATATCTTCTCCCTGTATTTCTTTATCAAACACGAGCAAGAAACATAAACATCTTGGACCTCTAACAGTAGCATCTGCTTTCTTGGACCTAAATAAGCCTGGATCTCGAATATTTACCCGCTTCTTCATGAAAAGAATCCTCGCAACAATCAGCCAGAGGGAAGGTCTGCGGTTGATTTTTTTTTTTTTTTTTTTTTTGTTCAACTACTGAATATCTGGCATGATTAGTTAAGACTTCATTCTTCATTTTCAAAAGGAAAAGAGAAGGGGGAGAAGTTGAGTTGGCTGTTGCTGGTCCTAGAGATTGAGCAGCACCATGTCTAAGCCTGTTGACCATATCAAGAGACCGATGAATGCCTTCATGGTGTGGTCTCGGGGGCAAAGGAGGAAGATGGCCCAAGAGAACCCCAAGATGCACAATTCGGAAATAAGTAAAAGACTTGGGGCTGAATGGAAACTTCTGTCTGAAGCTGAGAAAAGACCTTACATAGACGAAGCCAAAAGACTTAGAGCACAGCACATGAAGGAACATCCCGATTACAAGTACAGACCAAGGCGCAAACCCAAGAACCTTCTAAAGAAAGACAGATATGTATTTCCACTACCCTACCTAGGAGACCATGACCCACTTAAGACAGGACTTTCCATGAGTGCCACTGACTCCATCCTTGGAGCTTCTGAAAAGGCAAGAGCGTTCTTACCACCAACATCAGCACCTTATTCTCTACTGGACCCAAGTCAATTTAGCTCATCCACCATCCAGAAGATGACAGAGATGCCACATACCTTGACAACCAGCACTCTTCCGTATGCCTCGACATTGGGATACCAGAATGGGGCATTTGGTGGCTTAAGTTGTCCCAGCCAACACACCCACACCCACCCCTCTCCAACCAACCCTGGTTATGTAGTGCCCTGTAACTGTACAGCATGGTCCGCATCTAATTTGCAACCTCCAGTTGCCTACATATTGTTTCCTGGCATGGCAAAAGCTGGTTTAGACCCATATTCTTCTGCACATGCTACAGCCATGTAAGAAAATTGTCTTGCAATTGCAAGCGGACATTTCAGTTTGAACTGTGATGATGCATGTACAGAAGGACTTCCTAAATTAGAGAGAGTGGGGAGAAGAGCAAAGCACTCTTGGACCAATTTACCTGTGTGCACCTCGCAGAACGGTCTCTGAGGGGCACAGTCTACTAACATGATTTACTGAGATATGAGGATAATTGGGAGTTGTTTCAAGGACAAATTGTAAGACTTGTACATGTTATTTTTTAAATTATTCAGCTATCCAATTTGGACAGTGAGACTTTATTTATTAATTTTTAATGTATATGAGTTTGTCTTTCATCCCTTGGTGATTTTGAAGGAACATGTATTAAACTGTTAAGTACCAGAAGGTTGCGCAGCGCATTGCTACGAAATGCGTTGAACACCTTCCTTATCCTCCAGGGTTTAAATGATTAGTATTACTGCTATTAAGTCATTATTTTGCACATTTATGTTGTGGGGTGGGAAGGAGCTATGTTAGATATTATGCCATAAAAACATGCATATTTGTCAGAATTATTTAAAGCTAAAAGCTTAATTATATTAAGGAATAACCTTTGATGTGTTATTATTTCCCTAAAATATGAGTTATACGCCAGTGCTTACCTTTCATAGGGTTTATTTACTAACTGCAAGCTGATAAGAAATACTCTTGCATTAAAAAAAAAATCGTGTTGCTAAGATAGCATTTTAACTTGTACTGGGGAAAAGACTGTATTCAAACCCCGTTTATCTCCTTTAACCTTATTCTTTCTTTTTGTTGAACAACAATATTTTGAATAAAGGCAATCTTGTCATCAACATGTTTTGTGTGAATATTAAAATGATACCTTTTTGGGGTGATAGCTTGCACTCAATGAATGACATGCAAGTAAACGAATTTAACGTGCCAGCTGAATGGCATATCACCTGAAACCTGTGGTATATCAGTACAAAGGGAAAGGAATATATTGGTAGATTCCAGATGTAATTGTAAGCTTTAGAAAGTCTCACTTTTTTATAAATAATATTTGTAATTTTTAACAATATATATATGCATCTCTTTGTTGAAAAACACAGAATGATACCCAGGTAGTGTGTGTGTGTGTGTGTGTGAGATTAATTTATCATTTATCACTGTAACAAATTAATATGTAAATGTTTTCATATAAAAATTAAATATAGGAGTACACTTTTCTTATTGTATGTATTAACCTTTTAATGACCATAGGGGGTGCAAAGCATTACAACGCATTGCGATTTACAACTCTCTTGTCCTTGAAGGGTTAAGGTATAGCTAGTTAATAGAACACGAAATATCAATGTCTAAACAATTGTGTGAAAACTGCCTCAATATTATAGGAGAAAATAATTTTCTTGGTATGTGCTTTAACATATTCAGTGCCAGCGGGGGTGTTCAACTACACTGCTCTGGCGCTTAAAGGGTTGTGGAAAAGTATAATTAGCACCCCATGTTGTCTTACTTCTGTTAAGAAAACTAGTATTGGATTGTGGATTAAACTTCTAATTTGGAATTTATTTTTTATACTTTTATTTTTTTTTATTTTGCATTATCCTATGGGGTAAATTTGTAAGACCACTGTGATGCTGTATTCAGGGTGTAGAAGACATATTTCTATCAGTTACTTCATAAAGATAAAAGTAATAGAAGATGAACATATGATATGAAAGTAAACATATCTGTTATTCAATTGATGAACTGATTTGTTGACAGAAAGGTAACAAGATTAAATACAGAACTCAACAGGTGATTCAGAAAACCAGATCCAGTCCACAACTATTATCAGTGCATAGCAGAATAATGGAAGGTGCACTCACAGGTAGTATAATGTACAACGTTTCGGCCCCAGCTTAGCAGTTACCATGTCCTAAGTTGGCTTTGAAACGCTGACCCGTGAAACTTTTATTTATTTGGTTAAGTGCGTGTGTTTATGTACAGATAGATAGATAGATAGATAGATAGATAGATAGATAGATAGATAGATAGATAGTACAGCACGGTAAATAAATATGTATTTATAAACTGACGAAAGATACTGCTAAACTATATGATATAGTAACACAACACATCATGATTGGTGCAATATTATTTTCTAAAAGGAGACAAGAAAGTAAATGTTGGTGAATCAACCACAAATTACGAAAGAATAGTCATTCACAGGAGAACAGCTGATTTATCCTTCAAAATAAGAAGTGGATTAGCATTTAGTGTCAAACAATTAGCAGAGTGGGGAGTTCTTGGAATTAATTCATTGTCTGTGCTTTTGTTGGGAGAGGATTTTCATTAGAATGTAGCTGTTATCCATCTGCTTCCTCTGAATAGTTAAACGGTACATGATGTGTGTCTTTCTCCGGACTTGTGCCTGCTTGAGGCTGTTGTTAGGAGAGATGGCAGGAGACAATTAAAACATACACTGAGGTCTGAATGGGATCGGGCAGGATAATAGATTTTTAATAAAAGGGAGATCAAGCACAGCAAAAAGCTGGGGTTAGAAGGATGAAGGAGTATTTGTTTAACATCAGAAAGCAGAAGTAACTTTAACATCTTAAAACAAATAGAGCTAAGGTGAAGGCTAAACCAGAGGAAGTTCAGTATTTAGGGGCATTGGCCCTTTGAGTGCCAGAGGAGCGCTAAATTCATTGCGAGCACAGGTACCGAAAGTGTTAAAGAAAACTGTCTGCTGATGACGTTATTGTGGAGGTAATTACATCATGGAAAAGGCAAGTGTTTACTGATTTAACCTTAGCAGGCTCCAGCTGTCAGTGTCAGTACCAACAGGCAAACATCACTGTCTGTTATGATCTGAGTAAACGAGAAATCTCCTCCCTGTACACTCAACATTATCATTATCTCACATCCGTCTCTAAACAAGTAGTGATCTGGAGTCCATTGCAGGCGATAACTTTATCACTGAGTTACAAGTGTCCCTAATAAGGACATGGCCTAGTTCAATTGCAGTTGATAGGATACTGATTTTAGCTAACAGGTTAGCAAATGGACTCTGTGAAGAAAATTGTAGGAAAACATATTGATACAGTTTTCAACTGCAATGGAATGCAGGCTCATGTGATGCCGAATCAGTGACAACATGTTTTACCTCTGCCTCCAATGTAATCCAGACCAGTGGGTTTTGATTTTCATTGATTCACTGTAAATTGGATCTTATTGTAGAGAATTTCGATTTTTGGGATTAAATAAACAACAGTGATTTCATCTACTTTCCCCAGTTTCAGTTGCATTTTATCTTGCATTTTGTGACCTGACTTTAATTTATGGCTCTAATCTAGAATGTTATCAGTGCCAATGTAGGGCATTTGATAGCAATGCGTTATGCCATGTGTTCTTTTCAGTTAAGGCCAAGGTTCTGTTGTGTTAAATAATATTAAAATAATATTAGTAATGAAATCGAAATGTCACATCCCTGTTATACAAATCAATTCAATTAAACACGATTAAATACTATTGATCTGTCATTAGTATATTTTGGAAAATTCCTAAATTGTAGGTAGATACATTGCTGTTTCTGAAAGAATCGAGAGGGCTTATTTACTAAGCAGATATGGAACAATTCTGGGGCAAAGCATAGGGGCACTGAGACTTGAGCGTAAGGCAGAACTCCTAGCTTTCAAGATGCTAAAAAACAAACTGAAATCAATGAAAATGTTGTGATTTTTTTTAATTTGTCTACGAAAATGAAGTTGTTTCCCCCAAAAGTGTTATAATTATTCGTAGTACATCAGATTCAATGATCAAGGATTTGAAATCAAAACAAGCTTTATTCACCCTCAGCAACCTCACACCCAACAACATCTCTGTCACTCAAAGGGATCCAATTCAGATAACCCATCAATAACCTATAATAGACATATTTAAAGCTACATTTTCTTTCTTAACATTAACATGTAGATATCAAATGTACCATAGTGTATGGGCCAAATAATGTGTGACTAGTAAGCAAACCAAAAATAGCAATTTAAAAAACAACTTCTAAATCAGCAATATTTCCCAGGGTATCTTTCAACTGAGAAACTGAGCTCTGTATCACTCTATTTTACAAAACGATTGAACTATCACTAGTGAGATTAATAAAGCTCAATGAATTGTTTCTAATGTGTAATTTTAATTCAGATTGTGTAATTGTATTATTTCCCTATATGAGTTGAAAATGAAGGCGATAAAACAAACGATTATTCCATATGTATGGTAGCTTAACATCATCATACTAAATGAATCGTTTGTACAACATTCGCACATTTCAATTAGGAAAAAAATGTTAGTTCCAAATATAGTTTAATTGTGTTCTTACGAAATTCAAACTGGAAAACGTTTCATTTCAGAATGATAATGCAAAATGAGGGACTAGAGTAATTCTGTAACAAATCAACTACATCAGATTGCATAAATAAACATAAAGTGTTTGACTTAAAATGCGTTAACCCGTTAAAATCAATAGGAATAATTGGGTAATTTTCATTTTCCAGTATAATGCAGTTGATGGTTTCCAGAATTCCATCAGTTCGATATCAGCCTTGATATCATCAACTGATAAAAAATAACCAAATTTAATAATAATAATTATTATTAATAATAATACAATAATACTAATATCAATACTAATAACAGAAAAATCGCATTGTTGCACGTTGCAAGTGTATTTAACCCTTTGAGAGCCAGAGAGGTACGCAACGCATTGCTTTGCAATGCGTTGCGTACCCCTCTGGCTCTCAAAGGGTTAAGCTAACACTGCTTATTTTGCTGTAAATAAATATATTCTATTATTTGCTTCAGAATGTTTTTCATACTGGGCTTTGGATGAGTGTCTAGCTGTATGTATTGGTAGGTGTATCCTTCCGTAGATAATAAGAGAGGTGCAGAACACACAGATGAAGTGAACATGTAATATCATATGTCTGATGTGTGTGTATGAGAAACAATACTACTCCCTAGAGGGACGAGGGGAATCGTGTCAAACCTGTTTATCTGCAACTGCTTTCTTCCTTCAGTGAAATTATTAAATACAGAGGAGCAGGAGACTGTCCGGCTCTCCTTTCATGTAACACACAGCCGGGTTTACTGTAGCTGAAGGAAACTAGGATTTCACCTTTCTGTATTATTATTATTATTATTATTATTACTTTTTTCTTTAATAGGTCTCTATAGCATTCAATGGTTAATGGCCCTATTTAAATCAATATGCACTTCCATTTTCTCCTAGGATACGATTTATTTGCTCCAGAATTGCGCTTCTTTACGTTGCTGCACATGGTTCTTATTTTTCATGTTTACATTGGTTTAATAACAATGATAGTGTGTTATACGGACAGCTTAAAAGGTAATCAATTCTGGGGCAAAACAGCTGCCTAAAAGTTCCCATTTATATAAATAAGGATTTAACCCTATTGATTTGTCCAACGCTTTGTAATGATGGAAAATGGCATTTGCTCTTTTTGCGCTTGGGATTATCTATCTATCTATCTATCTATCTATCTATCTATCTATCTATCTATCTATCTAATCTATCATATCTATCATTTTAATTCATCTCAGTCCATAGACAATTATTTACAAACTAGTGTAAAAGCCCGTGTACACGGACCAAGGTCCGGTAATGCTAAATACCCTTCTTGCACTCAAAGGGTTAAGCGGCCGCTTCTTGCGCAGCAGAGACTGTCCAAATGCGTGCAGTCTCCATTGCGCATGACGGCTTCTGAAAAACATTGTTAGCGAATGATTATATAGGATGTAAACAAGGACATACCACTTAAAAGAAAGCATCACAATAGGTGTCAGTTTATTTAAATATAGCAAGATGGACCCACCCTTTGACAGCCGGAGAGGTGTTCAACTAATCCACCTGTTGCGCACTCCTCAGTCTATTAAACGGTTAAAGTGGCCCTTGTGATGAATGATGTCATACTCGGCAGTGACGTGTATCTGGAGGAGCTGGTAAAGGCGGGTCAGTGACAGGGGGAAGATCCTGTGTGAATCACGGGTGGACATTCTGTGACTGCATCTCTGTGACTCACAGGGACGTGTCCCACTTCCTGGAATAGGGATTGTGTCTTTGATGCATAAAGTACAGATTTGTTCCTCTATCATTTTTTACCAATATCTGCCTTGATAACCAGGCCCCAGTGAGTCCAAACTCGCCATGAACCCAATGTAAGCTGCATGCCCCACAATCTGTACATAGGTCCTTATGCATAAGTGCAAAATATAGCAATTCTGGAGTAAACCAACTCCACTTTTCTGTACATATACATATGTCCACTGATCCTACAGTGGTCTCCGACGCATTGTTCATTAGTCCAGCATTCAAGAGGTTAACCCTGTGGTACAATTGGTTTACTCCATATCTTGGGAATTGTCACAGTATGCTATTATAGTAACATAAGACCCATGGTTATTTTTTATTAAACCTATGCCTACACATTTAACCCTTTGAGTGCCAAAGTGGTATGCAACGCAATGCGTTGGATACCTTTCTGGCACTCAAAGAGTTAACATCTCGTTTTCACTTGCACAATGTCTGACTTGCAATGCAAGTGTTTGTGTGTGTGCGTGCGTATATATAAGTTGCTTGGAGTGAAATATTGCTGCAGGTCTGCAGACACTCACGACATTTGCAAGAACTTGGCTTGAGCCGAAACGTTGACGTGCAATACATCATTCATTTCTTCACTCTTTTTTCAAGTCGTGTCTGTAACAGTGCGGTATTTATTCTCTCTCTCTATATATATATATATATATATATACATATATATTTATAAATATTTTATATCAATCCTTATCTTTGAATAAAACCCATAATCTGCCTATTTACGGATTTACATATTACTCCATTTTATATTTCTTGCTAAACTATATTTACCGTATGTTACACACATATAATACCTAAACATTACGATACACATGTTGCACATTTGTTTATATTATCTTAATAAGGACTGTAAGGATTTTATTGTTACAGTTTTGAAATCATAGATTATCTGTGTGATGTCCTATTTTACTGAAATTGGATTGTGTATGACACTGAACCTGAGCTACAATTATTTAAAGTACAATTCCTGGTAGATTACACGTGCTTTAGTAATTAAAGATTAGATAAATGTAATGAAGGGGTTGATGTACTAAGACAAACCCAGGAGTAACTCTGGGGCAAACCATCGGAACCTAAGAGACAAATAACGTTTCTCTTACATTAGTGCTGAACCCTAACATCTTGAATGTTTAAGTGTTTTACCAATACACTGGATACCTCAGTCTGTAGCCTATAAGGGCTAAAAGGTTTATTTATTATCAATGGTGCTGTTGGAGTAGCCCATATCTGATAGTTCTTAGTACAACTGCGAGATAGGGAGAGAGACACAGACATGCAGGAGGCAAAAATGTAGTAAAGTTGATACCTTTATTGGCCAACTAAACAGATTTAAGATGCAAACTTTCAAGACTTCTTAGGTCTCTACCAACTCTCATCTATTACAGACATACAGAGACATAGACAGAAAGACAGACAGAGACAGGATAAAAAGAAAGAGAGACAGAGAGATAGAGCGAAATAAAGAGTGAAGAAAAGAAAGAAGAAGAAAGATGGTGAGATAAGTAAAAGAGTGAGTGAAGGGGGAAAGAAAGAGGGAGAATGAAGGAAATAGGATGAAACATGAAAGTATGGAGTGGAATATAACACATGAAAACACTATTTAAATTGGATGTTTTATTTATCGTTTATGATGAACTTGATTTCCCCCATAATTGCTCAAGTTCATCTTAGTGTATCAGCCTGAAAGAGTGAAATGAGGGAGAGAAAATGAGACAGAAAGAGGAAAAGTAAGAAAGAAAGAAAGAAAAAAAGAAAGAAAGAATAATTGAATACGCTGATTGAAGACCCCAAGAAGAAAGTAGAGTGGTAATAAATCCACTTTATCCTTTTTCATACCCAATTAATATCACTGGGTATTTGGGGCGTTTATATTTGCCCCCTATTGTGCAGTTGGTTTGTCCTAGAACTGCACCTCTTTAGCTTCCTGAAAGTCTAAGGGCCCTTACTTATCAAGATACAGAAGTGCAGTTCTAGAGAGAATCATCTGCTCCGCTGGTGTGAAAGGGACATTCAGCAAATTCCGATTGATTTTAATGTCTCCAACGCAAACCTAGCATTCAAGAGGTTAAACGGACCATTGGAAAACATGAGGATTTTCACTACCCCTTTATGAAGCAATTGGTTTTCTCCAGAACGGCACCTTTTACGTGATGAATAAGGTTGTATTCAGGAAGAAAAGAGGATGTGTCCTGGAGCCAGCCAACTGCTCCATAAGGGACTCATATCCATTCCCATTGATTGAAATGGGCTTGTAATCCATTGAATGATAGTGGGATCTCTGCTGCTTTGCTTTGAAGCCATTCAGGGGGTTAAAATCCCCATTAACACTTTGAGTGCCAAAGCGTTAATCGACTCATTGCTAAACAACGCGTTGCTCCCCATAATCACTCACAGGGTTAAATTAATAGGGATTTTAATTCCCCCTTATAGTGCAATTGGCTCCTCCATCATTTCCGGCCTGATGAGCCAGGAATATGAAGAGGCAGACAGGGACTGAACGCTGATATGTTAGCCACAGGGCACAGCGATCCACGGACCTCCAGTTTCCCAGCTCTCTTTGGGATGTCGCCAGACATGTGTCAGTCCTCCCAGATAAAAAGCGTATTAAGCCATATGCACAAAGATCCACACTGTGCTCAAAAGAAAGGTGGATGAGTTCTGGAGCAAAATATTTGCAATATAGGGGAGAACTAAAAATACACATTGATTTGAATGGGGATTTTAACCCCTTGAATGCTAGAATGATCTCCAACGCATTGCGAAGCATTTCGTTATCTTCTACATTACAAACGACGGCCAAAGAACCCCTTTTAAACAAAAGAGGAGCAAATATGGAGCTAACCATCTACACCATAGATATAAAAATATTTCTCGCCTATGGTGCAGATGGCTTGCTCCAGAATGAATTAATTTGTCACCTTATGCGTATAGCTTAATAGGTAATAATAACAATAATAACGCAGTTCACTAACCGTGTAGTGGACAACGAATTGTGTAATCCACAGCTGTAAAATTATCTGTTTTGGGATAAGCAGGAATGAGGGGGGAGATACATTATTTAGATAAGAACGTTAAATGTAAATGGAATTCTGAACATGATTTAATTTGAAGGCAAATTAATTAATACTATCTATCTATCTATCTATCTATCTATCTATCTATCTATCTATCTGTCTGTCTGTCTGACTGTCTATCTATCTATCTATCTATAGAGAGAGGAAAATGCACAAATAAACACACTTGCTTGAAATCAAGGTTAAAGTGTAAAAAGGTAGAGAATACAACAAACTGTGAGGAATGTTAACCCTTTGAGTGCCAGAGTGGTATGCAACGCGTTGCAAAGCATTGCGTACCACTCTGGCACTCAAAGAGTTAAGTTTAATTCCTGCATGCAACTATATAAGTACAATTTCCAGGTAAACAACAGGGATAAGAAGAAGGATACATTCTGGATAAGTGACAAATTGTAATACGGTGCAGTGTACATTGGGGGGAATAACAGAAGAATGTAAAAGAATGTAAGTTGTAAGTGTAAAAGGAAGGATTCCTTATTGTAGAGGGATGTACTGGGAAAAGAGAAAAAGAGTAGATTAAAGGAGAGAGAGCGCTAGATAGAGAGACAAAGAGAAGAAAAGAAGGAGAAAGGGAGAGAAGGAAATAGAGAGACAAAGAGGAAAATAGAAAGGAAAAGGAAAAGAGAGAAAAGGAAAGAGAGAGATGGAGAGAAGGAAAGAGAGAGAGAGAGAGAGGGAGAGAAACAGGGAGAGATAAGGAGAAAAAGACTGAGTGAAAGAGATTGAGGGAGAATGAAGGAAAGAGGCTGAGACAGAGAAAAATATAGAAGAAAAAAGGGTTATGAAACAGAGAGAGCGAGGGATGGAGAGAGAAGGAAAAAGAAAAGGAAAAAGAGTAAGAGAAGACAGAGATAAAGGGAGAGAAGGAAAAAGGGTGAGATGAATAGGAAAAGAGAAAGAAGAAAAGAAAGTGAGGGGGAAAGAAACAGAGAGAGAGACAGGGAAAGAGAGGGCGAGATAAGGAGAAAAAGAAGGAGTGAAAGAGCACAAGAAAGAGGGAGAATGAAGGAAAGAGAGTCTGAAACATAGAAAGTAAAAGAAGAAAAGAAGGGAGCGAAACAAAGAAAGATAGAAAGGGGGGGAGAATGAAGAGAGAGAAGGAAAGATACTAAGAGAAAGCGAGAGAGAAGGGAAAAGAGGGACAAAAAGGAAAAGAGAAAGTAATAGAGAAGAAAGAGGGTGAGACAAGGAGAAAAAAGGGAGTGAAAGTGGGAAAGAAAGAGGAATAGTGAAGGAAAGAGAGGTTGAAACATAGAAAACTAAAGAAGAAAAGAGAGGGGGAGAGAAACAGAGAAGAGAGAGAGAGTTAGGGAGAGAGAGCGAGAGGCAGCCTTGTACAAGAAAGGAAAATGGAGCAGTTTGTGGGGAAAGCCACTGTTCCTTAGGGGAGACATAACAGTTATTATACATTTAAATTGTGTCTTTAAACACCAGAGAGGTCTAAAACATATTGCTTCACAATGCTTTGGAGACATATGTAGCATTAAATGGGTTAAAAGTATCATTATAGTAAGTTTGGGAAATGCTTGTTTCTCCCCTTTGCTGCTGTTGGTTTGCCTCAGATTGGCTCCTTTTTCTTTTGTGCATAAGGGCCGGAGATGCCAGGGAAGATAGATTAGCAGCAGAGGAGGAGAGTGTGAAGGAGTGCAGAAAGATGGGGGAGTAGACTGAATGATGTGACCTAAGAGGAAGAAAAGAAGATAAAGGAATCTCTAGAGGAGGACAAGAAAAGAGAGATAAAATAAACCAGGAGATACAATGAAATGGGAAGGGAATACTAGTGTGTTTGTGAGGCTGATGTACTAAGAGCAACTGGAGCAATTCTGGGGCAGAGCAACTGCACCACAGGGGACAGATATTATTCCCATCAATTTAAATTGGACTTCTAAACATTTGAATGCTAGAGAGGTTTCCAGTGTATTGCTTCACAATGTATTGATTCCTCTATAGCAGTGGTTCTCAATCTTTTTTCGTTCGGGGCACCCCTAACACGTAATCTAGAACATTTAGTGCACCCCTAACATATTTAATGTACTTTATCAAGGGAATAACGAAGGGTACAATACATAAATAGTTATTATTAGCTCTTATGATAATAATAACAAAACTAAACATATTGATCATAATAATTTCTATCAATCTTTATTTAAAAGTCAAGTTTTGTTAGTCTTCATAGAAAACATGGGGCACCCTAAGTTGATGTCCGTGGCACACCAAAGTGGTTGAGAATCACTGCTCTATAGCCATCAAGAGGTCAAAAGCCTCATTTTCTTCAATGGGTATTTGGATAATTTTCAGACTTCCCCCTACAGTGCGGTTAGAGTGTCCCAGAATGATTCCAGTTCGTCTTGTTAGCTCCACCTCCACGAGGCATATGCACAAAGATTTCATGGAGTAATTCCAAGGCAAACTGATTGCTTCACAGAGATGACATAAAAAGTCTCACTCATTATTAAATGCCAGAGAGGTCTACCATGCATTTTACCTAATTTACTGGAGACCTCACTAGGATTCAGCAGGTTAAAATCAACCTTTAAATCCATGTATATTTATCCCCTATGGTGCATTTGGTTTGCACCAGAACTACTTTACATTTCTTTGTACATATCATTCAGTGGGGTATATGGTAATTTGATTCTGCTCTGAAGTCGGAGCTGGAACCCATTTATAAGCCCTACCCCTGCCTAACACCTATTTACTAAGCTACTTGCATTGAAAATGCTCCCCTTAACCCTTTCAATGCCAGAGGGGTACGCAAAGCATTGCAGAGCAATGCGTTGCTTACTCCGCCGGCACTGAAATGGTTAACGCTGCTGGCATCAACAGGATGGAAATGTGGGCGTGTATGGGCCCTTCTAGGAATTATGGCCCATAATTATAAAAACAAACTGCAGTTATCCTATATTATAATTCGCTAAGGATGTTTGTCAGAGTCTGTCATGCGCATTAGAAACTGCCCGCGCTGCGCGCATTCCCGGGACCGCTCTGGAGTGGCTGATACGGTCCGCTTCCAATAAGTTGCGCAGAGAGGACTACGGTCTGAATTCGGAGTGCCCTGCTCCGTATCAGCCGCGGCGCATTCAGGCAGTCAGTACTGTGCAGGACTACAGTGCTGCCAGTGCTGGCCCATGTATACAAGCTTTAAAACTAGTTCTGGAATAAACCAACTACACCATATGTGAGTATAAAATTCCTGTTACCTTAAATTGGGCTTTCAAACCCTTGAATTGTGAAACAATGCATTGGAGGTCTCTTGGACTTATAGGGGTTAAAAAAAAACCTATTCAAGTTCATTAGAATTTAGGAATTTTTATTTGTCCCCTGTGGTGCAGCTGGTTTACTTGGGCCTTATTCATAATGCTACAAATGTGCAATTCTGGAGTAAACTAGTTGCACTATTGGTGGGGGGCGAAATTTCCCATTGATTTAAATAGATGTCTTAACGCCATGAATAATAAAGAGGTATCCAAAGCACTGCATTGCAATGCATTGGAGACCTATCTAGCACTGAAGGCTTTAACCCTTTGAATGCTAGAGGGGTACCCCTCTGGAACTCTAAGGGTTAATAGCTCTTTTTACACTTTTCAATTCTTCACTATAGTGTCATTGCTTTGCTCTGGAATTAAAGTGGAACTACCACCCTATAGAAAGTTCCCCCGTAATAATTAGGCATAGGGCGATAGCTTCTTAATAGTGCTATTATCTGCCACAAGTAGCCGGTTCTGAAGTAATCCTTCTTTTCCTGAGACAGATGGCCAGGATTCTTGCTTTAGAGCCATCTGCGCACCTGCACCATTAGTCCCTTCTGGTACTTTAACCCCTTAAGTACCCATGACGATCCTGGACCGTCATGGGTTGTTATCCCCTTAAGGACCCATGACGGTCCAGGACCGTCATGGCTTAAATGATAGCAGCGTGCCTCCGTGCACGCTGCTATCATTAATTCCAGGCTGAGACTGAGCACTCCGAGACCGGAGCATTCAGTCTCAGCCCTTCTTGCTTGAGCCGGTTCATGTGATCGCCGTGGCAGTGATCAAATGTATCAGCATTCTGAGAAACAGAGTCAACATGCAAAGCATGCTGACTGAGTGTTTCCGCTACCTCTGTCTCCCTTGCTATCAAAGTAAGGGAGAGAGAAGTAGAGAGGAGACACCTAGTGGTAAAAGAAAATACAGCAGCTGGAGGTATTAACTCCTTCACTGCTGGTGCAGGAGGCTCGTTAAATGCAGGTCAATATTTGACCTGCAATGATATACTTTTTTTTTTTCCTTTTTTTAAAACACAGCACACTTTTTTTTTTTACAAAAAAAAATTTTATTTAAAAAAAAAAAAGCATCTCATTAAACAATATTGGAAGTGTGATTGTTGTGGAGCCATGTAATACACTCATACACACACCGCCAAATGTCAGGGATAAAAAAGTGTCAAAACAGGACATGGGGATTTTCACCTAGGGGGGTCAGTGGCCACTTTAAACTGTGCATTTTGTAGGTATGACTGACCGGTCATACTTTTCATGCAGTCTCCATAAAAACTTAACCCTTTGTGCCCAATTGATCCCAAGAGAAAAAGCAAAAAGGTTTTTTTTTTTTTTTTTTACTTTTTTTTACATTTTTTTTAAATTTTCATAAAGTAATTGGTGGGTTATCCATATATGTGGGGTATCAAAGAAAGCCCTATTTGTGCTTAAAAAAACAGTATATAATTTATGGGGGTGGAATAAAAGACTTAGAGGGAAAACACTGTTGAACAAAGACATAGTCAAAAAGGTCAGAATTGCTCCGGTCCTTAAGGGAAAACGACCTCAGATTTTCCTGGTCCTTAAGGGGTTAAACTACCATGCAGTGCCTCCTAGAGGAGACAGGGACGGACAGCACAGGCGCACAGATGTCTCTAAGCCAAGATGTCTGCGTACAAGCCTGGCTTCCGGTCTCAGAAGAAGGAGGATTACTTCAGAAGCTGGTACTTGTGTCTGATTATAGCACTATTAAGAAGCTAATCGCCCTATTCCTAATTATTTGGGGGGAGCTTTCTATAGGGTGGTAGTTTCACTTTAAGTTACTATGGCCCATAATTATCAAAGCACACTGGAGTTATTATGGAGTTAACCAACTGCAGCATAGGGGACAAATAAAAATTTCTGTTAAAGTAAATTGGGCTATTAATCCCTTGAATGCTACAGAGGTCTCCAATCCATTGTGAAGCAATGCATTGGGGACCTCTCATGCATTCATGGGGTTAAAATGCTCTAGTCAAGTACATGGCAAATTTAGGTACTTTTATTTGTCCCCTATGGTGCAGTTGGTTTACTCCAGACTAACTCCAATTTGCTGTTATAAATAAAGGCGTATTGGTAGATCTAGAAAACTGGAGCTATAAAAAAAGGTGTCTGTTAAATTCTCTTAAAGAGACAAAGATCCTATATAATAATTCCCTAGAATGTTTGTCAGAAGCTGTCATGCGCAGTAGAGACTGCCCGAACGCACAGAATGCTGGGAGGTGTAGGAATGCTTGGAGTTCTGTGCTGGGAGCATTCTGTGCTTTCGGGCAGTCTCTACAGTGCATGAGTGTGTCGGCGGCAGGATGCAGAGCAGGACCGGCCTGCTCTGGCACTCAAAGGGTTAACATCACCCAGACCTTGGCCCATGTACACGGGCTTTACAATAGTATGTATATAAATGTTTAGTGACATTTTTGCTAAGTACTAACTCTAGTTAATCGACGTTTTGAACAGTAGAGTAGAAATGGTCTTGTCCAAACAAGAACTGTGCATCACATATTTATAAAGAAATTCACAATTTATGCCAAAAATAACGTCTGTTTTAGTGATTAACCTTTTGAGGTCCAGAGGGGAATATAACACATTGATTTGCAATACCGTGCATTCCCCTCTGGCACACATTGGTTCGATCTTAACGCCAGATGTAACCAGGGCCGGATTTTCCATAAGGCAGAATAGGCATCTGCCTACAGGTGCACCCTACAGAGGGGCTCCTGCCATAGAAATCATTTTTTTTTTTTCAAGTGGCGTGCCACACTACCCTGTGCCTCTCTCCGCATTTAAGGTCTGTGCCTTCTTTGGCACAGACCTGTAGCTGCTGAGCTTCCCTGGCTCTTTAATAATACAGAGCGCTGGGAGATGCCATCATCTCCCAGCGCTCTGCATTACTAAAGAGAAGACCGCGTGGAAGCTACTGCCACTGGACCACCAGGGAGGTGGGAAATGTGAGGCTTAATGTGGAGATGATTGGGGCAATGTGAGGGTAATATGGGGATGATGGGGGGCAAGCAATGTGGAGCTGATGGGGCAATATTGGGGCAATGTAGAGCTGATGGGGGCAATGTAGAGTTGATGGAGGCAATATGGAGTTGATGGGGGCAATGTTGAGATGATGGGGCAATGTGGAGCTGATGGGGGCAGTGTTGAGATGATGGGGCAATATGAGGACAATGTGGAGCTGATGGGGGCAGCTGATGGGGCAATTTGGAGTTAATGGGGCTATGTGGATGTGGAGCTGATGGGGGGGCAATGAGGAGTTGATGTGGCAATGTGGAGCTGATGGGGCAATATGGGGGCCATGTAGAGCTGATGGGGCAATGTAGAGTTGATGGGGGCAATGTTGAGATAATGGGGCAATGTGGAGCTGATGGGGCAATATGGGGGCCATGTAGAGCTGATGGGGCAATGTAGAGTTGATGGGGGCAATGTTGAGATAATGGGGCAATGTGGAGCTGATGGGGCAATGTTGAGATGATGGGGCAATATGAGGACAATGTGGAGCTGATGGGGGCAGCTGATGGGGCAATGTGGATGTGGAGCTGATTGGGGGCAATGAGGAGATGATGGGGCAATGTGAAGCTGATGGGGGGTAACATGGAGATTTGGAGCATTGTAGAAATGGCCAATGGGGGGAAGCACTTCAGATTTCTGTGCCTACAGGCTCCTGAGATGTAAATCCGGCCCTGGATGTAACCAGTGCTTAACGGATGTATATAGTGATAGTTATGTATGCAAAAAAATATATATATTCTGTTGCAAATTTTCTGTGAATTTTCTCAGAATATTCTCAGAAAGACATATTTAAACATGACGTTACTTCTTTATAAATATGACCCATCGTCATGAATTTTAGCGAGAATTCTTAAACATACACTAAGAAGGCCTTTTTTGCATCCTCCCCCTATGTTCCTCTGTTCTTGTTTTTTGGATATAATAACAAGTCGTAGATAAAATCAACATTAGTTAGTACACTTCCCTGAGCATGCTGTAGGGTAGGCAGTTAGTGATTGCTCATATTACTCTTAATGATGGAGGAGTGTGTGCACTAGTATGCACTGAATCCGTCATAACATGTACTGCAGGAGCAATCCAATTTGTCCTCCAGAGCCCCCTGCCACCACCATCAACAGTGAAAGTGTTCAGGATCTACTCAATTAACGCAGACATATCCTACCCAATGACACTGTTTGATTCACCTGTGTTCATGTAAGGAGTTCAGGAATATCTGCACAGTTGTTGGGGGTGGGGGTGACTACAGATTTGGGCTTCCCTTCTCTAGTGCAGCTGCATGATTTTTAGCTGAATATCCAAGTGCAAAATGAGCTGTGGTAGTGGGTTTTTATATTCCCCTATAGTGTCTGTGTGTATTCACGTTAAAAAGAAAAAAAAGGCTTTGGAACAAGAGAGGATGAGGGATGGGAATCACATAGACCCGGGAGCTATAGAAGAGCAGCAACAGCAGCAGCAACACTTTCAATCACAGACTAACATGTAAAATAGATGTCAGATGTACAGTCAGTAGACACTAATTTAGATGTAATAAATAGGCCCCAGTGGAAATCCTTTCAGTAATTTAATGTTTGTCTACTTTCTACTGTCAATGTATTATTTCACACTAAGCTTCTTCACTTCAGTGTCTCATCCTCTCTTTACATCTCCCCTATCATTTTACTTTGTCTTCTTTCTTTCTTTATCCTATTTATCCTCCACCCAAAGGAGAAATCGGCTACATTTCCCTTTATTACGTATTTTCCCTCTCTACAATTTCCTTTATTACAGTGAAGGCAGAGAATCCAGACTCCCCCCACCTCACACACCTTTTCTATTTTTTTCCCAACATTCGAAAACAATAGAAGCAGTTCTGGATCAAATTAACGGCTCCATAGGCCGTCTGGATTTACATCTGAGGTGTCCCTAGGCAAAAGCACCTATAGCACCTTTAGCTACACTCATGGCTACACATTAACCCAATCCTCTATTGCCTGGTACCAAAAATAATCTTATTTTAATGTACAAGCAGAATTAACCACTTGGATGTTAGAGAGTTCTCCAAAGCATTGCTTTGCAATGTGTTTGAGACCTCTCTAGCATCCAAGGGGTTAAATAATGGTCAATAAAGAGGTCTGTAAACTAGCAAGTAAACTGGCCTCCATAAACCAGCAGCACTGGGATGTTTCTGGTCACAACTCACAATGTGGGTGTGGCCAGCACAGCTGAGGCGTCCCACAGAATTTGGCTCTTTAGGCAGTTGCCTGCTTTGGCTATTGAGAAATGTGGACCTGACCAAAAGAGGAAAGTAAAAAAGTCAGTTGATTAAAATAGGGGTTTAGCACCCTGAAAGCCACAGAGGTCCCCAGCATACTACAAAGTAATGCTAACATAATGCCCTTTTAAATTAATAGGTATTGTTATACTTTTTGTTTGCCTTATCTTTGACAGATGATCTCAGACCTGTGTCATTTCTTGCTAGTACATCTGCCTCAGAGGCCTATTTCATTCAAACATCTGGATTCTAGAGAGGACCGGAGTGAACGGTCAGTATGTAAAGAGTTAAGAGTAACAAAAACTGGGCAGGAGTATTTGATGCATCTGTGAGTTCAATGCAACCCGGTATAACCATGCTGGTTGCCCAGTTTTGATAATATTATTCTGATAATATTAAAGGCAACACGGGGGGGGGGGGGGGTGGCCAAACTATGGTCATTCAGCAAATGCTGGCTGCAGATCTCACTATGTGCTGCTGACCAATTGTCATGGGAGGAAGATGATTGTTATTCTGCATGTACCCGGGTTTCTGTGTTCTCTTCATTCATTATGTGTCATTAGAATAACTCCTTAAAGGGATAGTAACACCTTGTTTTAACTTTATTTTATTTTGTAGGCATTAAAAAAACATGAAGAATGATATAAGTCTTATCTCTCAAACCTTTATGGTTTAAGAGATATTCACAAACAAAGTATCTCCCCCCTGTTCAACAAGATCAGAAAGGAGGTGCCCAGGTAGACTGCAGAGAGAGACAATGTTCAATTAAGATAAGGGAAAAAGCTGAAAAACTTGTCAAGGGGGGAAGGGCTTTCATTGTTTTCATACAAAGAAAATTGTCCCCTTCTGTTATCTGTCTGGTCATACAACCTGATCCAAATCTGAGAAGAGATGGCTTACACTAGGTAAAAGGGGCGGGGAGGGGAACTTTGCTTGTGAATATCTCATAAACCATAAAGGATTGAGAGATAAGACTTATATCATTCTTCATGTTTTTTTAACACCTTAAGGACCCATGACGGTCCTGCACCGTCATGGGTTGTTATGCCCTTAACGACCCATGACGGTCCAGGACCGTCATGGCTTAAATGATAGCAGCGTGCCTCCATGCACGCTGCTATCATTAAATCCAGGCTGAGACTGAGCGCCCCGAGACCGGGGCATTCAGTCTCAGCCCTTCTTCTTTCCTCCAGTTCATGCGATCGCCTTATCAGCGATCACATGTACCGGCATAGTGACAGACACAGGCAGCATGCAAAGCATGCTGTCTGTGCCTGTCTCGTCTGCCTCTGTCTCGCTTGCTCTCAAAGTAAGGGAGACAGAAGTAGACGGGAGACACCTAGTGGTTAAAAAAAATACAGCAGTTGGGGGTATTAACCCCTTCACTGCTGGTGCAGGAGGCTGGCTAAATGCAGGTCAATTTTTGACCTGCAATTTTACACTTTTAAAAAAAAAAAAAAAAAAAAAAACACAACACACTTTTTTTTTTTTTTACAAAAACATTTTTATTTAAAAAAAAAATATATAATTAAACAATATTACAAGTGTGATTGTTGTGGAGCCATGTAATACACTTATATACACCACCAAATGCCAGGGACAAAAAAAGTGTCAAAATAGGGTGGGAAAAAGGGACATGGGGATTTTCACCCAGGGGGGACAGTGGCCACTTTAAACTGCGCATTTTGTAGGTATGACTGACCGGTCATACCTTTCATGCAGTCTCCATAAAAATTTAACCCTTTGTGGCCAATTGATCCTAAGAGAAAAATAAAAAATGGTGGTTTTTTTACATTTTTTTACCATTTTTTTTTAATTTTAATAAAGTGAATGGTGGGTTATCCATATAAATAGGGTATCAAATGAAAGCCCTATTTATGCTTAAAAAAACAGTATATAATTTATGGGGGTGGAATAAAAGCCTAAGAGGGAAAACACTGTTGAACAAAGACATAGTCAAAAAGGTCAGAATTGCTCCGGTCCATAAGGGAAAACGACCTCAGATTTTCCCGGTCCTCAAGGGGTTAATGCCTACAAAATAAAATAAAGTTAAAACGAAGTATTACTATCCCTTTAAGGACCAGAAGGGTGTGCAATGCATTGGTCCTTAAACGGTTAATAATTCATTATTCTCTTTGAAATATTTTATAGTGCAAATCTTTTACTGTTCTTTAAATTATAGTTCAACATCTACCTTTGGGTTAAGCAGAGTTATGTTAACGGAAAATGTACTGCATCATATGCATGAAAAGTGGATCGAACCAACTGCACCACAGGGAGAAAATAAAATTTCTCAAATTTCACAATGCATGGAGACCCTATTTAAATCTTTGAGTGCCATATTGTTGGGGCAATTGTTATGGACATACCTGGGAACTTTTCAAGCAGGGCTACCTGGAAAGTAACCCTGTCAGTGCCGAAAATGATGCGATTTGCATCATAAAAGGGGCGGGGCTTAGTCACAGAGGGGGGCAGGACAAAAAAAAACCCTGCAAAATGAAGGTAAGAGGGCAGGGAGTGGGAGGAACCAGGCAGGATGGAGCACGAGTGGGCAGAGTTTCTACTTAAACTCTGCCCATCCGGTGATTCACACATTGCCCCGGAGACCCGGTAATTCAGTTTGAAATCCGGAGTCTCCGGGGCAAAACTGGAGAGTTCCCAGGTATGGTTATGGACACAGATAAAGTTGTGGCATTTTTGCGACAAAACTGAGTCCGTTATATGGTGTAACGTTGCAACATTTTTGCAACTTATTTGCACCTATTTTTATGTTCTTATGTCCTAAAACACACTAGGTTACAGACCACCAGGTAACCATTTTGCAGACCCCTTCCCTGGTTTCTTTGTCTGTTATGGCGGGAAAAAACCCAGAGAAGACGAGAATAGACCAGTTCCCTTTCCCTCTTTTGCTGCTAGGGGGAAGGGAAGAGGGGCAGTTCAGGGCTGGCGAGGGGCGGCACTAGCAACAACAAAAAAAATGCAGCCAGCGATAGCTGTGGAGAACTGTTCCAGAAGCCAGAGCCTAGGAGTCACTCTTGACGCCTGACCTCCTCCAATTGACGCAGCCGAGAGCATCGCGCCATGCAACTAGTTCTCCTTGCCTGCGTCCTTTCCTGCTACACCATCATCGTAAAATTGTCCCAGGATGGCTAGGTATAAAACTGTATTGCTTTCTATTCTTGCACTGGTCACTCCACTGACACTCAAATGGTTAACCCTTTGAGTGCCAGAGGGGTACACAATGCATTGCAGAGCAATGCGTTGTGTACCCTTCTGGCAATGAAAGGGTTAAATTAGCCTTTGGTGCATTTGATTTGGTCCAGAATTGATCCACTTTTGTTTTGCTCATATTTCTCTATATTGCTTTTCCAGAACTCAGAAGCTATACCATGGCTTAGCACACCACAGGCCTGTGATTACCAACAGTAAAATATTGTGCTTCTAATGTCCGTGAAGGGCACAGTAGATCGATCAGCAATAACTTATTATTATAACAGGGGATGAGGCTTATTCAGAGAAGACAGTCTGGGAGACAATTGAAGTTTTGTAATAAACAGGCAGAGATTAGTATTTCCTTGTTTTGCTGTGTCCCCCACTCACTCCCCCCATTGTCACAGCGCTAAGTGATAGGATGTGCACACTTGAGGTGTAATGGTTTTACCACAGCAATTAACATTTCCATTCCACATTTAGATTCCTTACTTATCTGCAGACAGCATATGTTTGGAGAAGTTGGGATTCCGACATTCCCTTCTCTGTCCTCAAGGTGCCGTGTAATATACTGTAGTAAGAAATGCTCCATGGGGCTTTGCTGCATTTTCTTTCCTGTTTTATTTCCTTCCATCATCTTTTGTATTATTTAAAGGGTGCAGAGTGAGCCCAGAGGAATCCTTTTGATATATTTTTGTGTTACAGTGTATTCTACGGTACTGAATCATTTCAGTGAGATACCCGGGAAGGGGTTAATACAACTGTTGTACTGATACATACCAAATGAAAGGGTTAAAGTAGACCTCTCTCCCTAAAATATGTTTAGCTAATTTTAACCCTTTGCATGCCAGAGGGGTAAAAGAGGTTAAAAACATGCTTACATGCTGTGCTAGCCATTTGTTTATAATATAAACGATTGTAAAAGCCCTTGTACATGGGCCAGCATTCTGTGAGTCTGTGCAGTCTCTACTGAGACTACTGAGTCTCTACTGAACTGGACAAACATACATCAGGCCTGTTATATTATAGGATAGCATTTGGGAAATTAACCATTTTTATTGTTGGTGTTACAGTGTGGCACTTAAAGCGGCACTACCATCCTTGAATAAGTTTGTCCAAAAATAAATACCCATCTGGCATCTAGGTGCTCAACAGAGCTAGTCACCAGAAATATTACCTGGTGTTTGAGAACTGGATGCTGTTCCCAGACTGACAGGCAGGAAACAGCGCAGACATCTTTGCATAGTGACGTCTGCGTTCCTGCGCTGTCAGTCCCTTTTGGAGCCGAAAGGCTCCTAGCAAGGCTGGGACTGACAGCGCAGACATCACTATGGAAAGATGTCTTGCGCTGTTGCCCTTTTGTGGTGTTCCAGTGCAGTTGTGTTTCCTGAGCTCTGTGTATTACTTAGTTTGTCTGACTACCCGATCTGGTGCTGACCTGTAGCTTTGCCTGACTATCTGCGTTGTGTATGACCCTTGGCTTGTCCGACAACCATTGTGGTTCAGACCTGCAGCTCTGGCTGACTACCTGTTCCATGTATGACCTGGCTTGTCTGACTACCCACTCTGATGTTGGCCTGGGGCCCTGTCCACTGCATATTCAGCATACCAACGTTTCACTGGATATCCTGTCTGGTTCAAACCTGTGGCTCTGGTTGACTACCACCTCCGTGTATGACCTGGCTTGTCTAACTACCCACTCTGGTGTTGACCTTGGGCTCTGTCCACTGCGTATTCAGCATACCAAGGCTTCAGTGGATATCCTATCTGGTGCGAACCTGTGGGTCTGTCTGACTACCCGCTCCGTGTATGACCTGGCTTGTCCGACTATCCATTCCTTGTTAACCGGGGGTTTGTCTGGTGATCCTCTAGGTGCGGACCTAGGCTCAGATATTCCTTACTACTGCTGCCTATCGATTACGTCTGGTTTCCATACAGGTGCGGACCTGGGGTGCAGACAGTTATCCTTCCTGATTGTCTTTCCGTATAGTCTGGTATCCTCCAGGACCAGTGGCTCTGCAGACTATGCATTAGTTTGAACTACTGGCTCATACTGATCGAATTTCTTACGGAGGTAATCTCCTAATTCCAAGAAGTGGCACTAGTTCCGCTGAACACGTATTCCACTGGTTGCCGTTTACTACTGAGACGTGCCTTACTGTTTTATTACTTGTGCTTAATAAAGTGATTGTTACCTACAAGCACCTGTCCTGTATTCATTTGTACGAACTGTTACAGGTTACAGATCTACTTTAATCTTCATATAACTCTTCGTGTTCCCTAATCCTTTGACTTCCACTGTGTTGCCCATCTCATTACTCTGAAATACATTAACTGCCCCTCTGACACTCGAATAGTTAATATAACTACTTTTTACTATTTCATATAATTCTGGATAATAATTGTATTACTTCAAATCTCATTTTATTACTTCATGTACTGACAGACCCCTTATATCTACTTTAATCCCTTTGCATTGCCACTGACGGTATTCCATTACACTGCCACCCACTAGGATCCTTTTATTCCTTCATATCATATCGCCATAAAACTTCTCTTATCCCTTCATATGACATGTCAAAATATCTCTTTTTATTCCTAAATATCACATATCCATATAATTATTTTGATTCCTTCATATCATACCTACCCATAACCCTTTTTGTCCATTCATATCACCATCGTTCTATCTAATTCCAATTCTATGTAGTACACACCACAGAAAGAGGCACCGCACCTCCCAGAGATTACTGGAATGTTTATGAAGACCACCCTGCTACCCTTTTAGCCATTCCCCACTTGTGTTCCTGTCCTCGCAAACAGGTTTTATCATTTAAAGGGATAGAAATGTTTCACAATAATAGCAGCTCCAATTAATCTTCATAGTATTTGGGACATGGAGAGTGTTATTTCAATACTGTCCATGTTGTAGTTCAAGAATAATTGAATGACAAAATATTCCCCTCCCGCCCCTTTTACTGATGTAATACTGCAAAGACTGTCCGGATGGATCACAGAGAGTGAGTATAAGGAAAAAGCTCTCAAGGAGAAAAGGGAATGAGCACTCAACTAAGAATTTTTTTTCTTTCTGATGAAGAAAAAAATGTATCCTTGAGATAGATCTGATAAGAACCAAGAAAATATAAAGCTAACTTAATTCTTCTTTAGTTTTCCCAAGATCATCGAGAAGTAGGGGATGCACTTTTTCAAACCTGGAATATCCAGTTGGTCTATATCTTTGATACTCTGAGACTGATTCATATGGTACTTAAGAAACTCATGAAAAGAAGGACTGCATTTCATGCCCCATTTTATTCTGGGAGTCATGGCTCTCCAGATCATGGTGGAGGATCTGTTAAAGCTTCCAGAGAAACAGAATCTTCGACATCAAAGTCTAGTCCCAAAATAGGAATCCTTCAAACCAAACCTGGAAGCCTGGTTTTGGAGTATAAATTCCTGAGTAATCAAGGTTTTCTCCCAAGTTAATTACCTTATTCTCAGATGCAGTAAACAGAAGATTTTTCTTCTGGTGTCCACTCAGGAATCATGATCCCATGTCTCCATCCATTACAGCCATTTTGGAATTCCTTGTTGAAGATTTTCACAGCAGTCTTTGCCCAAGCACACCCAAAGTTCCGGTCTCAACTTTAGGAATCATTTTGGGTTATTCCTTTACAGAACATTTTCTAATCAAAAGATTCATCAAGTCCTTCAAGAGCTTACCACAAAGAGTTCTGTCTCTCTGTTTCACATGGGGATGAATATGGTCCTGTCATCTCTTACCAAGCATCCTCTTGATCGACTACTGGATTGCTTTCTGTAATTTTTGCTGCTAAAGATGGTTTTAACCTATCATAATAACATCTGCAAGAAGACTAGGAGAATTCCAGGCCTTCTATATCTGAGGGCTAGGGCTGGGTGAAAATTTTAGCCTCAAACCAAAATCAGAGTATAATGGCACTTCCAGCTTGGTGAAAAATTTTCCGTGAAAAGTGCAGTTTTTTCCCTTTTTTGTCTAGCTCATTTCATTGAAATCAAAAGGGAACATTGAATTTAAACACAACACATAGCAAGTGTTATTTTATTTCCTAAAGGCATAGTATAAAAGGGGAATGAGGCTGGAGTGTGGGGAAAGAATCTGTTGAACAAGGAATGATTTTTGTGGGGGGTTTGTTTGTTAGTTGGGATTGGGAGGGCAGTTAATTAAAAAACTAAACTAAATCCAATTAAAAAAACTCCATAATACATGGCATAAAAGGGGTCTGAGGAGGGATCCTGTGTTGCGGGTGGAGTCTGGGGAAAGAATCAGTTGAACAGAGCATTTATTTTGGGAGTGTTCTTGACTGGTATAAATAAAGTAAAACAAGAAATTTGTACGTAATGTGATATAGACAATGGACCTCCTGACGTAATCTGCCACTGGGGTAGACTGATACTTGACATGACAGATTATTTGTAGAGGATGATTTGTAAGATTTGTTGTTAGAGGTGGATGCCCTGAGGAAACATTGATTTGTAGGACTTAGACTTTTTAGAGGCACAAGCCATGAGGAAACATTCTTTTCTAGGACTTAGACTTGTTTGCACAAGCCCTAAGGAAACATTATTTTGTAGGACTTAGGCTTGTTAGAAACAAGCCCCCAAAAATAGTTTATTTTTTTCTAAGGCTATGTTTTTTTTTTATTTAAAGCACAAGCCTGAGGGAAAAAAAAACTACTGGCCTAGTACCAGCAGGTCATGTCGTGTTGGCCAGTGGCCACCAGTCATTGTCAAATGCCTTGATATAATTGCGGAATTTGCGACTGCTGATTTTGCTGCTGCTGAATTGTTTAAGGAGCAGGATGATTAGGCAGCTCAAAGGGAATGGGATCAACAACAGCAGTAAAACGGGTGATGGATAACGAAAGTTCCAATTGCCACGATTAGCTCCAGTGATGCACCTCAGGCGGTAGCAGCACCACACCTAGCCCCCACTACTTCAGGTATATGTGTAGAAAAGAAGAAATTGGCCAATAGTGCTTCTCCACCTGCCCCTCCTCCAAAATGTGTTATTACTAGAAATGTGTTACTAGGGTAAGGGAATGACTGGGAAAAATGGGCACATCTGCACTCAATGCACCCAATGTTAATTCCCCCCCACCAGAAACCAAGTAGTGCTGCTGTCATTATGCTCCTTGTCCACACCCCACGAAGGACAAACAATAACTTGCTGAAGGCTTAATAGTAATGATGAACCTGCCCTGCTACCAGCTTAGCATATTCTGCAGGATGGAATCTCCTCAGATGCCGCTTGATGCCCTGCTTGTGATTGTCCTCAGCCACACTGCCATGTGTGGTCAGTGCACCACACAGTGTGCAATGGGTGGACATGAACTATCATATCATTACATCTACAGAGTGGCTATCACTTTGCAGGGGGAGGTAACGATGAATGAGGTGGATTGGTAGAAGATGTATTTACCGTAGAACACAAAGGTGATGGTGAACTTGTTGTTTCGCCCATCATCGAACTTCCAGCCTCTGCCTAGATTTCCCTATTCTTCCTCCTCTTTGATCTCTTTGGTCTTAGTCCCATATCACTTGTTGACCTTATTCCCACAGTGTCCATGATTGTCTGTGGCTCACTAGCTTGCTCCTCAGCATCCTGCTTCCCTTGCAACTCAGCAGCAGGAATTAGAGCAGTTGTAAACTCCGTAAATTTCAAAAGTTTACTGCTGCTTGTGGTGGTGATGCCCATCCTCATCCCTGTCTCCCATTCCTTCTTAGTTTGGGCTAAAAAGGACACAAATGTTTCTTCCACCCCAGCTTCTCCACCACCATTATCACTATCACCACAAGTCCCTCCATGCAGCTGCTGCCCTATTACAGACATCTCAATGCTGGTTGCAGAAGGTGAAAATAAATGTGACAGAGAGTCCCTAATGTCCCACTTGCCATTTCTTGGTGACTTGAAGAAGGCAGACTGACGGCACAGGCAGCTGATCTGTGCTCCTGGTGGTGGTGGTATTATTGCTGGTAGGCAACAGTACTGCCTTCTTCAGGATCATGTTTGACCTGGACAATGTTCAGAGGGAAATGGGGCTCCCAGGGTCAGGGGAATAGTGTGGGCTCCCTTGACCGCTTGTCTGGATGCTCTCAATTGCTTCCCTTACCACTCCCCTAACATTAGTCCCAGCAGCTGCTTCACCATTACTGTTACTAGTACTACCACTAGGACCAACCACATCAATTTAAGCCTCAGAGTCTTCCTCCTCACAGTCGCTAGTAATATGATGATTACCCCCTCCTTTACTCCTAAAGCTAACAAGCTGCTGGACCTTAGTAGTAGTACTAGCGCTGGCGGGACTGCTTGGGGATGGCAAGTGTGTCTTAGGGTCCCCTGTTGTCAAACTTGGCATCATCTTCTCTTCACCCCCCTCCTGAGAACTACAAGATGCACTGGCAGCAGGTTTAGCACTGGTGGCAGCAGAGGCAGCACTGGCAGCACACACAGCACTGGTGTCATCAGGGTCAGTACTGACAGCAGGCACTGCACTGATGGCAGTAGGGGCAGTATTGGCAACAGGCACAGCATCAGCGGAAGCAGGGGCAGCACTGGCAGCAGGCACACTGGCAGCAGGCAAAGCACTGGTGTCAGCAGGGTCAGTATTGACAGCAGGCACAGCACTTGTGGCAGCAGGGGCAGCATTGGCAACAGGCACAGCACTGGTGGAAGCAGGGGCAGCACTGGCAGCAGTCACAGCACTTGTGGCAGCAGGGGCAGCATTGGCAACAGGCACAGCACTGGTGGCAGCAGGGGCAGCACTGGCAGCAGGCACAGTGCTGGTTGCAGCAGGGGCAGCACTGGCAGCAGGCACAACACTGGTACCAGCAGGGGCAGCACTGGTAGCAGGCACAGCACTGGTGGCAACAGGGGCAGCACGTCTGACAGCAGACTGAGAACGTCTGGCAGCAGGCACAGGCAGCTGACTTGTCCTGCTCTCATTACTACCCTCTTCTTCTTCCCTTGATATTAATTTCCCCAAGATCCCTTGGGTTGATTTAGGGAGACTGGCAGCATAGGGGCCGTAATGATAAAGGACATGCTAGTGTGCTTTGAACAAGATTCTCACATAAGGGGCTTGATCCAAATGTTGTAGACAGCTGTTTTTTCTGCCAACTGCATTTTTTCAAGCACAGGAAGCTAGTCAAATGCCTATGCTCTGAAAAAATACTGGCAAAAAAAAGAGCCATTGTGTGCTATAGTTAAGTGGTGTTTTCACCCATAGCAAAAGCCCCATATCAATACATCCAAAGCATGAAAAATGTGCACACTTCAAACACACCACACCAGTCCAACACCATCACTACCATACACATCTGCCACAGTGTAGGTTGTACTTTTTTTTTTTTTATCGCTTGACGTCATGCTGCCCTTTTATTATTTGAAAACAGAGGATAGTAATGTTTCAAAATAAAAGCAGCTCCATTTAATCTTCATATTATTTGAGCCATGGAGAGTGTTATTTCAATACTGTCAGAGTTGTAGTTCAAGAGTAATTGTATGATAAAGTATCCCCCTCCCACCCCTTTTACCTAGTGTAAGCCACCTCCCCTCAGATGTGGAATCTGGTCCTGGGACCGGAGAGATCACAGCAAGGGACAATCTTCTTACAGTGAGAACAATGAAATCCCTGGCCACCTTGACAGGTTTTTCAAGTTTTTCCCTTATGCTAATTGAAGATTGTCCTTCTCTGCAAGCCATCTGGACACCACTTCTCTGTTCTGAGGTGAGCAGTGTTACATCAGTAAAAGGGGTGAGAGGAGGATACTTTATCATTTAGTAACTACAACTCCGACAGTATTGAAATAACACTCTCCATGACCCAAATACTATGAAGATGCGGTTTTTCTATTTCTTTCTTTTTCCTTTTGTTCTGTGATTCATTGCTGTGATAAAACGGTGCTAACCATGAAACATGTAAGCGTGGAGTCAATTGAATATATCTGTGTCTTTGTTATGTAATACATTTTGTATAATTTTTAAGGAATTGATATGCCCTGCTCTTTTGTCTTGTTTTATTTTATTTTATTTTGTGTGTATTCACCTCAACAAACATTTCATCCAGACTGAAGATTGCAGACCATTGCTGTGGAACCCTAATGGAAACGGGGTAATTATCTCCACGTGCATGCATGTCAGACTCTGCATAAGCACTGCTCTGGACACAAGAATTTGTGAGTACCATTAGTATCTATTTTTTTGATAATATTGAACATACAGTGTTCCACTATTAGGCATTCCTCTTTTCTATTCATGTTCAATTTTAGCTCTATGTTCCTTCATCCTACTTGCTTCAGTTTGAAAAAGCTGCATGCATCTGTCATGTTTGCCTACATGGATATCCAAACAGCAAACACAGCCGAACATTTGCCTTGGTATAAAACGTCACTTTTATTCTCATATCATAAAAAAAATCTTTGTTTTTTTATGATATGAGAATAAAAGTGAAGTTTTCTACCAAAGTGAGTGCTCGCTATGTTTGCTGTTTGGATTCTGAGCACCTCACATAAATGTGTGTGTGGCAGCACTGGGAGCTGTGTATTGTCTACATGGAGATGACATCCAGGGCTAATTGAAAATGGTATCATTTACAAAAAAGGCAGAAAAACAACATTCATAAGGGCCATTAGGATTTTCTGAATAAGTGTGGGAGTGGTATTAGGTGTTAGTTCTCATTAAAAACAGTTTATTGCATCTTCTACACTTCAGTCTGCTCCTTTGTATATATATATATATATATATATATATATATATATATATATATATATATATATATCACTCTGTATATAAATCTGAAAGCTGCCCTCTTTATCATAAAAATTTCAGAATGAGACAACAATAACAACTATCCATGTATATACTAATTGGTATCTCTGGCACTCTAGCATTGGTGAAAAACATTCCAGAAATGCTATTTTAATTATTTTATTAACCTTTATAAACAATATTTATTTTCCTTTTGTGAGGTGATGGCGTGATGGTGGGTTGAAGATGTTTCTTATTTCCTAGAAGACAGCTTGTATATCATGTTTTCCCTTCTCTGTCTTTGAAAAGGAAAACTTACACCTGTGACACAGCTTCTCTACACATGATAGGCCTCAGAAGGATGCTTGTGTCTGCAGATGACACATATTCATGTTCTTTACGTAACACAATGCTGTTTTGTCCTTATCTGAACTATATGACTATCCATCTCCCTTAAAGGTCTCACAACGAAAATACACCATTTAATTCTCTGTCCTGCAGAAAACCCACTCTGTTTTTTAAGTGACAGATAAACCCATTTCAGAAAAAAAGCTTTACTTTGGGGTCAATTGTTATCAAATTGTTATCAAATGTTATCTATTATTGTAAAGAAAAAGTATGTACTCACTAACATAACACATAAAACACATGGTTCTGTTGGAAATGAAGAATCATAATGCATTGTGCTTTAGGATCAAAATGTTACTGAAAACAAACCAACAAACAAACATACATGCTACACTGTGTTAGGGAGAGGCCACAAGAAAAAAGATGCAGAGGTAAGCACTTATACCATTGCAAACTCCATCCCCGCCCGATCATAAAGTTGTTCTTATCATGAAAATATATCAGAAAGTATACGCAGAGAAGGAATCCGTTTATTTAAAGAGTTTCATGTACCAATAAGAGGTAGAGCAATTCTGAGAATACTACAATAAGTGGAAAGTTTTATGCATTCCCTAATGTACAGTTGGTTTGCCCCAGAATTGCTCCTGTTCCTCTTAGTACATCAACCTAAAAGTGTTGTTAAGCTCTTAATATATGCAGAGAAAAGAAAAAACATTCAGAGTGCTTAGACACAATAATATACATGTGCAAGTAAAAATCTTATCACTAAAAGCTCTAAATGGATAGTAATACTTAAAATGTAAAAAAAAAACTTATTACAGTTGAATTTTTTAGGTGCAATATCACAGTGGCCTGAAATTGTACAGTGGAGCTGTTG
This sequence comes from Rhinophrynus dorsalis, assembly GCA_037306005.1. Classification (NCBI taxonomy): domain Eukaryota; kingdom Metazoa; phylum Chordata; class Amphibia; order Anura; family Rhinophrynidae; genus Rhinophrynus; species Rhinophrynus dorsalis. Next base: position 473,055,541 of record CM074720.1, on the reverse strand, counting down.
CTACACCATCCTATACAGATTTATGGTCCCGGGACCAGAGCTGTCCATAGGATGGTGTAGCAATAGCTCAACTGTACAATTTTAGGTCACTGTGATATTGCACCTAAAAAAATCAACTTTGAGCTATAATAACTTTTGAATAAAACACCTTTCAGCAGTGGAAGTACCCTTGTTTTACTCAGGGGGATAAACCCTACAACATATATTTTTTTTAACGTTTTAAGTATTACTATCCCTTTAAAAAAAAATAAGAACAAAGATCAGTGGGTATTGTACGTAGCTTAGGAACACTACTGTTTACAGATTTATGAAAAGTGAGTTTGAGGAGGCAGTTTATGGCTTTGTACCCAGGGGCAGGCTGGTTAATAGTGGCTTGCAGGATACGCATAAAGTAGCAAGCATCCAGTGATATGGAAACTGCTTACAATACATTGTTGGGAATATATATTAGAATGAGTCTGAGCAGCTCCATTGGTGTTATCCTCCAGCAAATCCCTTGCACAGGAATATGACATTAAGTTACACTATTGCCTCTGAACCTTATGTGATACATGAAAAGAACGCCCATAAATGCTCATACACTACTCCATTAGTCTCCTCTTAGCACAAACTGGGTAAAGGGAAGGATCTGCAGTTTATCTTTGTACGTTTGTTTTAGACAGATGTGGAGCTGGAAAATCGATTTTTACATGTTTTAACAAAAATAGCATTAAGACATTCCCCCATTGTATTTTACTAAAATATTATCATGACCTCACAGCACCTTGACTTATTTTATCGACTTTTTAATTACAAATGGTTAACAGATTAATTAGGAATGAAACTTAAAAAAAAAATTAAAAGGCTGATTTAAAGGCATAGTAATTTTTCACAAAAACAGCAGCTGCAATTAATCTTCATAGTATTTGATCCATAGAGACTGTTATTTCAATACTGTCAGAGTTGTAGTTCAAGAGTATCCCCTCCTGATCATTTTACCCAGTGTAAGTCACATCCCCTCTGATGTGGAATCTGGTCTTGAGACCAGACAGACCACAGCAAGGGACAATCTTCTTACTGTGAGAACAATGAAAACCCTGCCTGTTTTTCAGATTTTTCCCTTATGCTAATTGAAGATTGTCGCTCTTTGAGGTCCACCTGGACACCACCTTGCTGCTCTGAGCTGAGCAGTGTTACATCACTAAAAGGCACGGTAGTGGGAGCGGCATGGCAGCACTACTTGTGGCATCGTATGTCCGCTCACCACCTTCCCCTTCTCCTCCAGTAGTTTGTCTAAACAGCTGCTTGCAGGCAACATCGATGTGAAGGAACAAGCCGGGCAATGACTACACAGTAAACAGCAATGTCTTGCACTAAGTACAGGACATTGCGTTTTACAGTGTATTCATTGCCAGTTTGCATCTTCACATTGATGAAGCTGTTTAGACAAACTAATGGGGGAAAGTGGGAAGACAAATGACTGGGAGAGCGCTCCATGTCATCTTAGATGGAGGAAAGTTGGCTGCATTCTCCCTCAGCTCGGCACATTTGGCTTACAATTTCACCTACAGTGAAATAGCATAGTAGGTGAAACTGGTGACTTTATTATATGAATTGTATAAGCTATTGATTCGAGGGGGGGGGGAGGTTGTATATGGTGACAGTTCCGCTTTAAGGGGTTAAAAGCACAATTAACATTAATGAGAATCTGGAGAGCTATGTTTGTCCCCTAGGTGCAGTTGGCTTCTTTCTTCTTAAATCAAATTAAAATAAATTTATGTTCAAAAGAAAATTGGAGGAATTCTGGGACAAACTAATTGCACCATAGGGGAGAACTATAAGTTCCAAAAATCCCATTGATTTAAATGGGGATTTTAACCCCTTGAATGCTAGAATTCTCCCCTATAGTGTAAGTGGTTTGCCCCAGAATTCTTCCACTTTTTTTTTAACATACTGCCCAAACCTCTTTACCTCTTGTAGGGGCAGATCCTGCATTTCTAGACTGAGGTTTACAAAATCTCATAAGAATACAATAAGAATTCCTATATTTTTTCTTTCTGCATCCAAAATGTAATACAGCTGCCCGAACCTATTTCCTAGGTCAGCTACTTGCTGCACTCCAACTGTTGTTGTGCTACAATTGCTGTCATTCTCCACCAGCATTTGGCCATCTGAGGATGATGGGAGCTGTAATCCAACAACAGCTGGAGAGCTGCAAGTTGTTCATCCCTGCCACAGACATATGTACAACAGCAGCAATCATTTGTCAGTTTTAGGGTGCAAAAGTTTTATCTCTCTCTCTCTCTCTAATCTGATAGTGGCATATAATAAAAGCATCTCTAATTAATCATCATAGTATTTGGGCATTGAAGAGTGTTATTTCAGTTCTGTCAGAGTTGTAGTTCAAGAGTAATTCAATGATAAAGTGTCCCCCTCCCACCCCTTTTACTGATGTAACACTGCTCAGCTTAGAGCAGCAGGGAGTGTCCAGGTAGATTGAAGAGAGAGAGACAATCTTCAATTAAGATAAGGGAAAAAGCTGAAAAACCTGTCAAGGGGGGCAAGGATTTCATTGTTCTCACAGTAAGAAGATTGTCCCTTGCTGTTATCTTTCTGGTCAAGAAAGATTCCACATCTGAGGTGAGCAATGTTACACTAGGTAAAGGGGGCGGGACGGGGATACATTCATTTACTCTCAAACTACAACTGACAGTACTGAAATAACACTCTCTGTGGCTCAAATACTATGAAGATTAATTGGAGCTGCTGTTTTTGTGAAACATTACTATCCCTTTAAAATGGGTTTCTGGACAACTGGAAATGTCCTCAAACCTTAGCTTACCTTTGCCTTGGATACTAAAGAAGTCTCAGTGCATTAAAAACAATGTACTGGAAATATCTCAAACACACAAGGGGTTAAAATGAGAGTATTATTTTGTCCTGTTATCATAGTTATTAATTCTCTGCACTTAAAACTTTAGTTTAGGCTTGGACAGTATAAGTCAATCCAGCTGTTTGCTGGATTACAATTCCCATCATCCAACGGGAATTGTTTTCCAGCAACATCTGGAGGGCCTCATGTTGCCCACCCTTGCCTTAGGTTATTTATCTTACACTTTGCTCTGCATCCATGGTGGTTAGTTACTTACTTCACAGTTCTATGTGTCAGTGACCTATCTGACATACAAAGGCTAAGTTGACATGAATGTTATTAACTTAATGTTTCATAAGCTGTGCTAAGAGGCCAAATACATGTCAAATTGCTGCGTACTGGGCTGTACAAATAGATGACTTCTTAATGTGTGACACTGGCCATATACAGTTTACTGAAATCTCCTGTGACCAACACAGAATGCAAAAAAGTTTCAGCAGAGTGAATTTGCATGACGGCCTATAGGGCCACTGTGCAAATTGCTCACATGGTCGATTGGAATTTTCAGTGATCATTTCAATGATTCATTCAATGGAAGTAAATGTGCGTCACAACTCTTCTGCGTCTTCCAGTGTTGGCATTAATGGTGGAATGTAAGGACAGGTAAGTAAACCCTGGCAGCTTGGACAGAGTTACAATGCTGCATAGTAGTGCCCTATGTGAATTAATCATTAACATAGTGTGTTGGAATATCTGTTGTTTTTTTTTTTTGTTTTTCTTGCCAATGAGGTCCACTTCACACATATGGCAGCAACACAGGGGTGCTGGATTGTGATGTCACCCAAGATAAAAGGTACCATTTTTGACTATGCTGCCCTTCACACAAGTGACTAGCCCCCTGCTTGAATACACCTGTACTGGTAAGGCAGGATCCTACAGAAAACTCAGTGCTAGGAGGTGGAGTCTAGAAAGCAGTGCTAGTGTTTGTGGACTACAACTGCATGTCTGTCTTGTGGATTCGTCCATATAAAGCTGCCAGCTGTGAATCTGGAGAACACTCACCAAAGGAGCCTATGAATATTCAGGATGATCAAACAGTTGTAGCTCACATGTAGGGGAGTGTGTAGGCTAGGGTGCATAGCTATGGAGTAAGGCTAGCTAGCGTGGTCCACCAAGAGGTGGACAACTCTCTAATTGATTGAATAGATACACCTGGCTGGGACACAATGAGGGTACTGCTAGCACAATATGCAGCAATAGGTTCAGGGTAGGTAGAAAGCAGGATGAAGAAGCACCAACCGGTAACTAGATGGTAATAGTAGTTGTACAGACTGGGCTGAACTCAGAGAGACAGCAGGGTAGTCATACAGGCTGGGTCGAAAACAGAGTGACAGCTGGGTAGTCAGGCTGGGTCAAACACAGTGAGGTAGCGGGGTAGTCATACAAGCTAGGTCAAACACACAGAGAGACAGATGGGTGGTCATACAGGCTGGGTTAATCACAGAGAAGCAGTGGGGTACTCGTACAAGTTAGATCGAACACAGAGAGACAGGTGGGTAGTTGTACAGGCCTGGTCTATCACCCAGAAACAGAGGGGTAGTCGTACAAGCCAGTTTGAACATAGAGAGACAGGTGGTTATTAGTTCAGGTCAGGTCTGCCATAGAGAACCAGTGGGGTAGTCATACAAGCTGGGTCAAACACAGAGAATTAATTCTAATAGCAAGAACTAGATTCACTAGTACAAAGCATAGAAACTCAAGACTGGGCACGGAAATGCCAGATAGCTCATTGACAAATGTGAAGCTTATAAGTTCATGGAGAGGGGAATGACAGGAGAAGAAAACTAAAATGAATCCACACACTAACACATCACTGACAACAACAAAGCCCAGTCTACTGCACCTTTACTGCACAAATGTAGTAGTGATACACCTGGACAGATCAGCACAGAGGTCTAAGGAGTCTCCTATAGATCTTCCACATGAGTGAAGTTAGAGACTGCTGTCAGCCACTCCTCCTCCACTTTAGGATGTATGGAAATATGCAGGAGAGATGAGTGAAAAATACAGGAGACAGAACTATTACAGGGGGTTGGGTTGTTCTGCTTTCAATGTAAAATAGCCCTAACAGTTAGGCATTTAATAATATGTTATCTTTTATTCTGACCCCTTTTCACTACAAGAGAGGTCTGTAATAAAAGAGGTTAACATAGGCTTTTATGGTAAAGTTAATTTAGATAGAATAGCAAGCAGCCTGCATTCTTCTTATCTTTTTCAGACTGTATGAGATAAACATCATGGAGAAAAGAGGAAAAATGCTTGATTGTTATTTTATTTTAGCGGTACCATGGCAGATGAATGCTCGAGGTCATTGTATAGCAAATGTGCTAATAAAATCATTGTGGTTCAGAACCTCTGCTGTAAACATGAAGCTAGGGTTTAGGAGGATAATTATTCTGGCGTAAAATTAAAATTCACTTTAAGTAATATCTCTAAGGAAATTATACTCATATCAATAAAACTGTTGTGGGTATCTTTAACCCTTTGAGGCCAGAAAGGTATTCACTCATTGCACTGTATTGCATTGCAATGCATTGGATTCTTCTCTTGCACTCAAAGGGTTAAGTGTAGCACTTGCCTGTAAAGTTTTTCTTCATTTAATTGTCCAGTAAATCAAATTTTTTCTGACTTTTTTATACTTTGAAATTACACACTTTACAGTATGAACAGCCAGCTTCATGGTCATTGATTGGTGGTGGGTAAGCTACTGCCCTAGGGCTGGTGTTAGACTACAATTTCCATCATCCTCAAACAGCCAAATGCCATCTGAGGATGATAGGAATCTGGGGCTGATGGGAGTTAGTCCAACAAGAGTGGGAGGGTCACAGCTTTCTACGCCCTGGCATAGACATAAGGACAACAGCAGTGCTTTTTTCCTCCCTCATAGTTGTAAAAGACTGCAGTGAGGGTGACTGAAAAAAAAAGTTTGGTTTACCCTTTCTATTTACCCCCATACACAAGTTCTGGGAAATCTTCGGCCCTCCCGCTGCTGTTGAACTATAACTGTCAGCCAGCCAACATTGGGATGAGTATGATGGCAGTTGTACTCCAACAACACTGGGGGATCACAGATTTCCACAGATGCGGTACAGAGTATCACTGTAATGTCTAAAAGTTGTGTAGAGCGGGTCTCCCTGTGCTTGGACTGCCAGCAGAAATACAGTGTACTGATGAACCAAGCTGGTTCAATGACACTATTACTGTGGAGCAGCTATTGTTACAAAACATGTAGAGCGGTTTCTTGATACGTATTGTATTGATTTATTGTTGTTTTAAAAGTTTTTTATAAATAAATATAGGGTACTATTTACCACTATACACTTTTGAGAGTTTAGATTGCTCTTAATTTTCCACTATCCCTACTCTGTACTGAAGATTCGGGGTACATATATCTGCATAGGTACATAGACATTTGCAAGGTGGGTGGAGGCACTCACTCTTCAAGAATTATGGTGCCCAGGTGCACAATCCTCAAAGGTGTAAATATACAAGGCAGCACCAGTGGGACTATGTATAATATTTATTTAGGACAAAGCAGATCAAAAAATAGGTCAATGTTTCGGTCCCTGTGCAGGACCTTTATCAAAACGTCTTGATAAAGGTCTTGCACAGTGACAGAAACGTTGACCTATTTTTTGCTCTGCTTTGTCCTAAATAAATATTATACATAGTCCAACTGGTGCTTCCTCTTTCTTTATTTTTGCATAGGTACATAGGTAGATAAATATTTAGCCCTATATTTCCATCCTGTGTGAACTGAAGGAACAAAGATTTGAAGGAAAATTGACGTGAGCAACAGTCCTGGGGTTTATACCTGGAGTGCGATGACAATTTGGAAGCAGTCTTTAATAACCTCCAATACATGTGAGTAAAATTCTAAAAGCGCCAGGTGATGGTGTTGGCACAAGAAGAATAATATATACTACACTCAGAAGGTTTTTCCTGCTCTCTTTTTTTTCCTTATAATTTTTACAGTGTTGTGCCTAGACCCATTTTTTTGCAAGCTGCGGAGAACCTTTTCATTATAATTAAGGAAATATTAAAGCATCTGATTTGGTATAATGATTGCTATTGTGATTCAGTGTGGCTCTCCAAAGGTGTAATCTCTGGAGACTACTTTGTAGTTGCTTTCCAATTGATAACATCATATTGTGTACATTTGGAACACATGGAGAAGCCCTGCTCATCATCATCAAGCCTTCTCTCCTAATATTCTGGGGCTTTGTAAGAACGGATTCAGTGGGACAGCTAATTCAAACTAGCCATGAGATGAATTTGCTTCCACTGTTGGGTCTTTTCTGTGGACCCATCTGTTAACAATTAAGAAATGAAAGGGGAGTATAAAGAATTGTGTCTTACTATATGGGTCCCCATTAGTGTTAAATGGCTTAATTAGCCCTACTGTCAACAAGGCCCACATTTGGCTGTGTGCCCCTTTCTTTGAACCGGCTGCACCACCAGTAGTTCTGCCCCAATTCTGTAACTTCACCATTCATCTGAGTTTAACTGTTTTGTAACTTAAGAATTATGCTTAGCAAAACTGATGTTTAAGCTTTTCATATAACTTTTTAATCAATTAAATTATATGGAAAATGATCACATGGAAAATAGTAAATTTGTGTAGAATTTTTGTCAGATAGACAAGGTTCATGCATTGCTTGGTACTTGGGTGGAGAATGTAGGAAGATGTGGTTTAACCCTTTAAGGGCCTTATTCATGAAGCTAAAGATGTGCAATTCTGGAAAAAAAACTGCATTTTTATCCCCTTGAATGCTAGAGAGGTCTCCAGTGCTGGAAAATTTTCTAGGATTTAAGAGGTTAAACATCTACAGTAAATAAGTTGGAATTTTCATTTCCTCTAATTGTGTAGTTGGATTGCCCCAGAATTATCTCTCTTTAGTTTGAAGAACAAGACCCTAAATGCTTATTTTAATATATTCAGCTTTTCCCTAACACAGATGTTAAAAGACTATGGACCAGATTCAGGATGTTTAATAGGTGCAGTTCTGAAGAAAACTAACTGCACTGTATAGAACAAATGAAAGGCTCACAGGCTGAAATGTAAGTCTGGGTTGTGCTTTTTCTTTCATTTGCCTGGAACATCTGTGTATGGGACCAGACTTAATGTATGCAAATATGAAAATGTCTCCTCTATAATGAGACAAGGGGATGAAAAACTTGACAACTACGATTTCATTCTCTTAGTTTCCCTAAGTGGTAGGTATCCCAGACATGGACCCTAGCTCTTTTTGCATCTTAATGATGAGGACTCACTAAAGGCTCAAACATGCATCTTGCCTGACATTTTGGTGATAGGCTATCTGTGGGTGGAACCAGACTGTTATGAATATGGAAATATTTTCTGTGTACTGGCACACGGGAACAAAATATGTCACTAAGCAGAAACTGAGGAGCACTGAAACGACTACGTTTTATTCTTTCTCAGTGTACACTTTTCATACCTTTTCTATTTTTAGTTTTCATTTTTCATACTGTACCTCATTATGACTTTAAAAGACTCTGAGATGTGTTCATGAGAATAAAGAGGTTCAGCTCGGAAGGAAACTAACTGTCGGGGACAAATAACAGTTCACAAAATTGCCATTCATTTAAATGGGGCTTTTAATACATTGGGAGTAAGGCCAAAGAGTGCTAAAGATCTGATATTGTGGAAATGACTTCTCCAGTAATATCACTTTCCCAGTTCCTATGTTACTCTATAGAGTAACATAGGAATTATAGAAGTGATATGACTGGAGAAGTTATCTCCACTTTATCACCTTTTTGTCATGTCTTGGTGCATCTCCCCCCACTGAATGCTAGAGAGCAAAGAAATGCAGTGGAGGTCTCTCTAAGATTCAAGGGTTTAAAATAAATGGGAATTATCATTGCTATTTGCTCCAGAATTGCAAATCTTTAGTATCCTGATTATGTCCATGTAAAACCTACATGCATCCCCCATTGCATGAAAAATCCAAAGACTGTTTTAAACATGTTTGACTAAATTATTTGTATCATTGGGTTCTGCTGCTGTGTATAATTATTCAATGCTGAGTAATATTCTTTAGAAATACACGTAATGTGAGGCAGTCTTAGTGTAAATGTATATGTTGTTGACAGCAGTGTATAAAGGAATCTTTTTTTTTAAATTCAGAAACAGACTCATTTAGAACAACTGGATGCATCTTGCTAGCAAGCAGAAAAACAGGAGATCAAAGGAAACAGGAAGGATCTTTATGAAGAGAGGTTGGGAGTTTCTCAGGTAAGTAGAATCCTTTCTTTTTTCTTACTTGGTTGTCACTAAACGAGTCTCTGCTTCAAGAAGTCCAGATTGGTCCTGTAGTTTGATGCCTAAATTATTATTATTATTATTATTATTATTATTATTATATCTTTATTTATTCAATGTCAGCATATTCTTCCGTGTTATACACAAAGAGGGAAACGAAGAACAGTGACAGAAACAGGACAAAAAGCATGTTAGTGAGGATACTACTTGCAAGAGTCTACAATTGAATGAAATTACACAGTAGCAAGGTTATGGCTTATAATAAAAATCCAATCCAGAATGTCTATATTGTCTGATGAAGTACTTCCAGCACAAGTAATCAAGAGACATTTATGAAGAGAAAGATTAACAGCACCTGTAGCAGTTCTTGGCTGTGGGAGATATCCATTTGGCAATCTCGTCAATCTCTGTTCCATTATATATTTTACATTGGCACTATAGAAACATGGAATATGACAGCAGATAAGACCCAGATGGCCCAAAGAGTGTGCCTATTTGCCTTTCTAGTTATCTCAGGTGTAATTTATTCTTAGAATAGCCATCTATCTACCCCGCAACTTCTTATACTAATTTGCTATTTTAGCTTCAGCCACTTCTGTTGGAAGGTTAATCCATGTATCTATCACCCTTTCTGTAAAGTAATTTTTATAACATTTTCCACCCTCCTTTAATCCATGTCATACTGTCCAAGTACCATTTTTATTCAGAAAATAATTATATTAGAGAATTATCTATAGATACAAAAAGTATTTAACATGACAGCTTGGTTCTTTGGAGCATAAGCAGTGAATCTGCAGAACGTTCATATTAGTATCTACCCCCATCTATTAACAGCATGGAATTCCATTCTGGGTGTGCATCTATCTATGGAGGCTTTCTTTGCCCTGCCACAGTCATTCTTAAAGTTCCTTCATATAGCATCAATTTTGCCAGCATTTACCTGGAAGGATGTCCTACTGTAATTTGTTGTCCTTCAGATTTTGTCAGCTAATGTTCATATCTCTGTTTGTAGATCTTGTTCTGCTGCAATTTGAGAAGGGTATACAGAATCTGAAAATTATGGGTAAAAAGTACACTGTATATTCTGTAGCCATAATAGCCAAGTGAAGGGTAATCAGCTGTTTAACACACTCCATCATAACCCTGTCCAAAGGAAACTTAAACCTGATTAGCAACTGTGGAAATTACCCACAATGATAAAGTCATACATGTTTATTTTTTTAAAGTCGCAATCAATAGTTCCAAAGGAAGTGTAGCAGTCTCCAGAAGATTGCATATTTATGTTGGTAGGTAATAATAATGTGTATGCAAAAAGTGGACTCCAATGAATGTCTTCTTAAAAGATCATATGCTGTGCAGTGAATTAACTAATTCACTACAGCAGCTCATTAGGTGTTGTCATAAAAGCTATGCTCCTTCACTTTTGGTCATGTGATAATGAATATTATCCCTGAATGCATGCCAGCATACACACTCCACCATTGTTAATACTTTAATGAGAAAAATTTCAGCCCTGGTGGGTATGTTATGGCTTTCAGTGGCGAGGAGTACTGGCAGAATGAGGCCTATAAGTCCTAGCAAGAAGGCGGAGACTAACTCTGGCAGTTACCTCAGGCCTATAAGAATAGCGAACGTGCATAAGCATAACACTCAAAAATTGATAGTACAATGTCTCCTGCAAACCACAATAGCACTCTAGGGGGGCAATCATGGGCACCTTGATAATTATCCCTTAACTGCTGGGACTTTTCAGATGCTTTCAGACCTGGATTGCTCTTCCTCCACCTGCTACTCAGTTCCAGTACTCTCTCTCAAGCAAGCTGATTCAGACAGTCTCCTCATTCACTCATTCTCAATCAGACTTTCTTCAGCATCATCTCTTATAATTCATCTAATTAATCTCTCACCATTCATGTCAATCATCTATCATCAATCATCTCAGTCATCTCTCTTCATTCATCTCAGCTATCTCTGATCATTCACCTGAGTCATCTCTCATTATTCATCTACCTCAGTTACTACTGACCTGACTACTGTTGTCTACCTAAGCCTGTGTTATCCTGCTGCAAAACAAGACATCAGTATTTTACTGACAGAAAAACTGAGCCAGTAATGGAACCCTCAGACTTGATAGAGGCACTCTATACTTTGGCTACAACAGTTCAGGAGCTTCAGTCCAACCAGGCAGTTCTTCAACATTGATTTCAGGATCTACAATCAAGTAATATTTAGTCACCCACTTCCACTTCGGTTAGTCCTACTCCTCCTAATCCTCATGATGGGGGTGACCCAGAGCCCAGAGTCCCTCTCCCTGACAGCAGTCAGTATAAGAGTTTCATCACTTCTTGTGAACTCCTGTTCACCATTAATCCATGGGCATTGTTAAAGCTTGCATTGCTATTTACCTTTTATTTGGTGAACCACAAACTCGAGCTTATCATCTACTCCAACATAACAGCCCTCTGCTCCACTCCTTGTTCACTTTCCACCAGACCATGTGCTCTTTATGAAGACCATCTGAGATCTGCATCCACTCAGTCAGCCATTAAAGCCTTGTTGCAAGGATGCCACTCTGTTGAAGACAATGTTGGAGAATTTTGCCATCTTTCTGGAATGAGGCAGCTCTCCTAGATCAATTCTGCCTTGGCTTTGTAAGGATGAACTAACCTATGTCAGAGCCTCCTCCTCTTTGGAAGAATTAATTCTCCTCATTATCCAGATTGACTGTAGACTTAGAGAGAGATGCAGATAACAAATTACCTCCGTGTTTACTTGTCTGTATCCTATTTGTCTGTATCCTCTGCATACTTATTTAGAAACACCAGTAGTTATGCTATCAAGTTATCAGCATTGTCTTGTTTGTGGTCATTTATCTGATTCTGAAATAATTCATCAGAGGCAGATAAATTTGTGCCTCTATTGTGGAAAAGGGGGTTAACTTCAGAGAAGCTTTCCTAAGAGACTACTTATCACTGGAGTATAAAGATCAACACCAGAATTTCACCTCAATTATTAATTCTGGAGCCAGCAACTGTTTCCTTGATCAAATAACTAACAACACATCCATTACAGACATTCAAATGTCTGATGGGAGGAATCATCAAACAAGTCCTGTTTTTCAAGAGTCTAGTCCTCTCCACCTACTCATTTGTACCAAACAGTTAAACATTATTCCATCACCTCTGCATTCTCTTATCCTGGGCCTTCCCTGGCAACATTGCAATAACTCCAACATTAACAAATCTTTTTCTCTTTTCACTGCCTACATCAACCTCTTGTGGCAGCCCCCTCCCCAAATACCCCAGTGGCTCTTCCTTCTCCATATCAGTAATTTCTGGACATCAGTCAAAAGGGGGTTTATATTCTTCCTCCTACAGAAAATATGATATGGTATGAAAATATGATCTTTCCATGAGGTCCGATTCCTTATGGAAATATCAATCCTCTGTATAGTCCTAAACTCCACTATCTGAAGGTATATATTACTAAGGATTGAGAAAGAAGCTTTATTTGTCCACCATCACCCATTGGTGCAGGGATTTTCTTTATTGAGGAAAAAAGATGGGGTTTTTCTTTCCTGCTTGGATTATCAGGAACTCAATAAAGTTACTATTAAGAATTGCTATCCTCTTTCAATAATCTCTGAACTGATGGAGCACATCTATTCAGCTGGTATTTTTACCAAAAATGATCTGAGACAAGCCTAAAACCTAGTACAGATCAGAGAGGGAGCCGAATGGAAAACAGAGTTCTGCACCCAATAGGGTCTATCTATTAATGTTTTTGCAGTGCTAATGCTACCTTTCAACTTTTCATTAACTTGAGAAATGCATCTTTAAGGTCAACAAAGTTCCCCATTTCCCCAGGGTGTGTTAAGATGGATCCTCGGAAAGTCTCCACTGTTTTAATCTGGCATACTACCACCAACAGAAAGGCAGTACAGAGAATTGTTATATTTGCAAATTTCTATTGATGTTTTATTATAGCCTCTTCAAAAATTATTGCTCCCATTATTTCTCTCACAAACAAAAGGATCTGCTTCCAGCTGTCCATCTCAGCTCATCAGGCCTTCAACAGACTGGTTCTCTTAAAAACTGATATCCAAAAGCCTTTTCTCAGAAGTGGATGCCTTTGATATAGCCACTAAAGTTGTTCTGTCTCAATGTTTAGCAGATGACGAACAGTTACATCCAATAGCCTTCTCTAACAAATTTACTCCCACAGAACAAAATTATGACGTGGGAGATAAAGAATTATTAGCAATCAAACATGTCTTAGAAGAATTGTGCCATCTTTTGGAAGGATACTGTAGAAACAAAAGGAGATACAACAGGGGGCTCCCCTAGTGCAGTAAAACCTGATACCACAACCAGAACAGAATCGACTCTAGGTGGGTACTTACAAAGAAAGCTGCCAAGAACAAAACTTGGTTAAAGTCACTTAAATGTATTGGGATGTATTTATCTAGGGCAGCTCCTCCTTCACCACTTGCTCTCCCCAAACGGCAATATATAGAAAAACACAAAACAGAGAGGGCGCCCAAATAGCATAATACTGCAGCAACAAAGATAGCACTCAAATTTGGCGTTGGTCAAACAATTCTGACATGACAACATGTGGAGATTCTTAATCCCTCTCTCTATTCAGGGTCTTTGGAAGTCACCGAAGATCAGAGGCCGTAATTTCCAAAATGTAACAAATATTTATTCTTAAAAACAGACACGTGTCTAGACAATAAAATTTAGCTACCAATCAAATGTACCAATCTGCTTCATAGAATGAATACTCTTAGAGTACACACCTAACCCTTTAATATGCAAGAGTCAAGTGTCAGCATAACGTTGCATAAGCAGAACAGTACTACTAAGTAACCATGTTGAGACGCTTAACCCATTCCATCCGAAGGTCGACACACAGCAACTTAAAGGGATAGTAATGGTTAATTTTAAGTTGATTTAATATTGTAGACATTAAAAAAAGATTAACATCAATATAAGTCTTATCTCTCAAATCTTTATGGTTTGAGAGATATAACTTGCTAAAGTTACGTTTTCCTGGCTGTTTTACTCAAGTCTGCCATCTAGCTGATAGATGCAGATTCCAGTAATTTGACCAGACAGAGGCTCTTCAGCAGAGCTGAAATCACGCTATTTAGAAATAAATACTTCATTGGAACGGTCTAAAAAGTGTGCTTGCAAGCCAGGCACACTTTGTAGACCGTTCCAAATTAAGTATTTATCTTTAGATATCGTTATATCATCTCTGCTGAAGAACTACATCTGGTCAAGCGACCAGAATCTGCTTCTGACAGCTTTACAGCTCGTCAAGCAGAAGGGGGAGGTACCAGAGAACTTTATTTTCCTATATCTCTCAAACCATAACAGTTTGAGAGATACGAATAAGTGCTAGTACTCTCTTTTAATTGTATCTACCATATAGTTAATACTTTTTTTCTGACATTAATATCCCTTTAAGGCTTGAACCTTCTACCGCAAAACCATCAACGTACAGAAGACTGGAGCAATACCAAAGAATATAAAATGTAACATAAAGAGCACTCATTCTATGTATCAGAGAAATGTACGCCATAAAAATAATAATAAAAATATATATCAATTGAACCAAAATTAATAAATTCTTTAAATTAATTACAAAAACCAAATATTACTATACAAAAAATTATATATAAATCTCATACAATACACTGTAATAAAGATCATATATAAACTATGATAATCCTGTCCCACACCAGGACCCCAGTGCATGTATACCACCACGTGGAATAAATCCACACGCAGTACAAAACACACAGTGGGGCCCAGCGAGATGGCAAAAAAAATAGCAAAGCACTAAATCTAATTATACAAATCTCATCAAGAAATGACAATACAAATAGTAATCAAAGTTACTGCAATCATGACAATATCAATCGAGTCCCCCCTGCATGCAAAGCACAACAGCATGGAAACTAATCCACAGGTGATGCCCAACATATTGCATGGATATTCCATGAATCAAACAATCATATGTGCCCAATGCACATACACATATCGTAATAGTAACTACATATATATGTGCATTATATACAAAAACTAAAAGAGAGGGCTAAGAATACAATAGAATCAAGAGAACCCAAAATTTATACCTCTGTCACCCTATGCAGATCTTTCAAACAAGAGTATAAGTAACCTCCAATTATTTATCTATATCCTAATCTTTTATATTATTCTCATACCCAATAAAAAGTTAAAAATGTGTACAGATTCTGATAGTGCAGAACTATATATTGCACCCTACACATAACACACATTAAGGCTCCAAAATGGGAAGAGAAAGATAAACAAACAAACATATGCCTAATTGCTCTACAAGTTAATAACAGAACCCTTACCTTCATTCTATCTATACTCAGATCTGAAGTACGATCTACCTGTGGACCTAAACCATAATGAATGAACTCTGGATCTAACCACCAAACACCAACCATACGACCGGAAAGAATAAGTATCAATTGCCATAAAAGAATAACAAAGCTAAAAAAAATATGTATCAATCTATATCAATGGGCAAATAAGCTATACCTTTAATAATAAACAACCTGAACCCTACTAACCTTCGTTGCCACTGAAGTGAATCTAGCATCATAAATAAACAATAATGTGACAAACCAATAGAAAGAGTAGTGTATTATGGGCCTTTTAATGTATTTCTCTCAGTCGAGACTTTCACTACTAATAACTGTGACTAATTAAATAGAATCAAATTAAATATTAATGTGACAATTTATTATTGACTTTATGAGTCACTATGATTGAATATAATGTTTTATGTGTAAGATATTGATACTTAATCAAAAAGTGTGAATCAACTACAACTAGTGAATATATATAAAAAACTGAAGGAATTATAATTCTGTGTGTAACTAATCTGAATATATTTCAAAAAATCTATCTAATCTAATCTATCTGTGTGTTTCTATAGTTTTGTTCAAACCTAAAGGATTCATGGTGGATAATCTAAAAATGCAATATGATTCTCGATTTATAAGTTTCTGTAATCCGTTACTTCCAGGGCCAATCCAGTCTATTCGGATAATTGTCAGATCTTTAAGATTTCGATTGTGGAAATTGTCAAAGTGTCCAGATAAACTATAAAGTGCATATCCCCCCTTAATATTCCTCCTGTGTTGTCCAAATTGAACCCTCAACTTTTCCGTGGTTCCACCTACATATTGAAAATTGCAAGGGCAACAAAGGAGGTATACCACATAAGTGGAACTGCAATTCATGAGGTGTTTAATCTCAAAAATTTCTGTTGTTATTGTCAATGAGAAAGATGTGATTTTATCTGGCAAAAAAGGACATGTAAAATATTTTTTACTTAAACATCTATATGCTCCTCTTACCTTGGTACCCTCACTTTTATTTTTATGTTTCTCATCTATCTTCGATGTACCACCTCTCTTTATAAAATGGCTCAGAGAAATTTTATTTTTATAGTTTTAGCAGTCCTATAAACTACTCTTGGTACAGGAGAAATATTATTAATAAGCAAACGGTCTCTCTGTAAGATATTCCAGTGTCTTTTAAGGATCTGGAATAGCTTCCCAAAACTATTGTTATATCTCTTGATAAACATATGCCCTTTCATATAAATCTAGAACTAAACGATCTGGATACAATTTTTCCTGGAACCTTTCTTTTAATATGTTCACTTGTTTGTCATAGTCCTCAACATGTGTACAGTTCCTTCTAATGTGACAAAATTGGCCATATGGAAAATTCCGTAGTCATCTTTTATGATGACAACTGAAGAGATCCAGGTAGCTGTTTTTTTCCACCATTTTAAAGTATGTAGAGGTATTAATCCTATGACCTGGGATCCCTTCCAATTCTAAATCCAAGAATTATGTTCTATGTTTTGTATATTGATAGGGAATCTCATACCCCACTCATTTCTGTTCATATGTTGCATCAGATCAGATCGAAAACCAGTTATACTAAAAATTGGGCCTTTATGTGCTAATATTTGGTCAGTTTTAAAATTTGTACTTGTTTGTACTGTGATAGATACAGTAATGTATTTTATAAGTAATAAAACACTTAATATCTATCAGAAAAAATAAGGGAAATTTTTTTTAGAAACATGGGAGAAGGTAACTCACAGAATGCCAAACTGGAAGATTTGAATAAGTTGCTCTTCAATCTTGAAAATTAATTGAAGAATGAATGTTGACAGAGGTAGGATGTGGGGCTTGAGTTTAGGTCTGATGCTATCCTTCACTGATGATCCTTTATTTGTTGGAGAGTGGTATTGGGCGCTGGACGCATGGACTTTCAGTTTGATGGAACTGATAATTGTTTATAGAGAGAAAAAGATTAGAGAATTGGAAGTAGAGGTAGAAAATAAAAGTGGAGAACTTGAAAAGTAAATACATTTTGCTGACTATTGTCATTATGAAAGAAGAACAAGCACAAGTGTAAATACTTTTCAACAAGATTTATTGGAGAGAAAGAAAAATACATTTCTAAGAGATGAGATAGACTATAAGGAAGATTAGGAAATGGAATCAGAGTAATGTAAGAACAAGTAACAACAAAGAAATAGAAAAAGACATGAGGAAAATAAACATAAAAATAAGAGAAATAACACAATAAATGTGCAAAGTGAATCTAGATCCAGATCACAACTATCAAATGATATAAATAAAACATACAAACATGACAGTCAAAGATCAATGTGCCTTTAGCACTGAGACAGGGTTAAAATAGTGGAGGTCCTTTCAACACCTCTGTTATTCCTCCAATTACATTTGGAGCTAAACAAAGGGATGGTGAAGAGGGGGGGATATAGAGACTGTCAATATTCTCCGATGCCCTCCACGTCTGCTCCTTTTTTGGATGGAGGAGTGAGAGAAAAGGCACTGACATTAACACCTTGGTGGAGAGACCAACACAGATTCCTCCACCTAAGTGATAAGGATACAATGGTAAAAAGAGCAAGCCCAGAGGAAGAGGGAGATGTATAAAAAAATCCAAAGTAGAAGGAGAAGCCCAGTTGATACAGATGTAAGTAGACCATCTATGCATATATTAAGTGATGATGAAAGATATCTTCTATCAAGAGGTCTCTCCTTTTGTCCATCCAAGAAGCCTAACCTCTTTGATCTTTTTGTGGCTCTTAAAGAATTTCTCAGGAAATTATCATTGAAGAGATTTTTCACAAATAAGAAATTGAAACATGATCTAAATTCTGTTCCAATTGTCACAAAAAATAATATGATAGATGAAAATGGTAGGGAAATGATCCCAGTCATAGATGATGAAACCCGATTTATCACTGAGGGCGTTGTGCCTTCTAACTGCAGGAATAAGTCAAGGTTTAATCCCACCCAATCAAGAGGCAGTTTTGTCAAAACATTCAGTACAATGGTAATAGACGATTTTAGAAAAGCTTTTGGGAATAAGAAGGATGTCTCTTTGTTCAATCCTAATAAAACCGAGGGTGAAATGGAAGCCATGAGGAGCTTGAAGAATAATCCATCTATAATTATAAAAATGCAGATTAAGGTGGGGAGGTGGTCATTCCGGACACCGAGGCATACCTTTTAGAAGGTATCCTGGGTGACAAGGAATACTATCAAGCCCTAAAGAAAGATCCCACTATAGAATTTTCAATGTATATGAATAATTTGATATATGACGGATTTTTAGATTATCCACCATGAATCCATTAGGTTTGAACAAAACTATAGAAAACACACAGATCAGATTTTTTATTTTTACTTTTTAGAAATATATTCAGATTAGTCACACACAGTATTATAATTAATTAAATTTATATATATATATATATATATATATATATATATTCACTAGTAGTATTCGATTCACATTTTTTGATTAAGTATCAATATCTTACACATAAAACATTATTTTCAGTCATAGTGATTTATAAAGTCAATAATAAATTGTCACATAAATTTTAATTTTATTTTATTTAATTAGTCACAGTTATTCGTAGTTAAAGTGTTAGTAATGTCTTAATGTTATAAAATTTAATATTGTAGTGCAGAAATTAAGAAATCCATCAGTGCCATTCCTATCTCTCAGCCCTTTATGGTTTGAGAGATAGAGTGTTCTAAAGTTCCTCCTTCCCTCCCCTTCTCCTGACGTCAGCTTTAAACTGACAGCAGGAGATCCTGGTCTGGGGACCAACAGGTGGCTCTTCAGCAGAGCCAAAATAGCACAAATGCAAAAGAAATACTTCTTTGGAACAGTCTACAAAGTGTGATTGGTTTATTTATTTTTCATTAACGCTATTTCGGCTCTGCTAAAGACCCTCCTCTAGTCAGCCGATTCGGATCGCCGTCTGTCAGCTTTACAGCTGTTATCATGGAGGGGAAACTTTAAAATGCTCTCTCTTTCAAACCATAAAGGACTGAGAGATAGGAATAGCACCAATGGATTTCTTATTTTCTGAACTACAATATTACGTTTTATAACATTTAGACATTACTATCCCTTTAATACTTATGATAAGTAAAATTCTCGACAGAGAGAAACACATTCAATTACATTTATATTTATCAACATCACAAAAGTTCATAATATACTATTCTGTCAATTAGTTTGCCACAGTATTGTTTATTTATGATGCTAGATTCACTACAGAGGAATTGAAGGTTTGTAGGGTTCAGGGTGTTTATTATTAAAGGTATAACTTATATGCTCACTGATATAGGTAGATACATATATTTTTTATGGCAATTGATGCTTATTCTTTCTGGTATTATGGCTGGTGTTTGGTGGTTAGATCCAGAGTCAATATATATGATTGTTGCCATTTTGATTTGGTATTTTATATTTATATTGTGGAATGTATATATTTAGGTATGGTTCATTCATTATAAATCGGGTCCAATTACATTCTTTTGGCCTTAATGTGTGTTATGTGTAGGGTGTAATATATAGTTCTGCACTATGAGAATCTGTACACATGTTTAACTTTTTTATTGGGTATGAGAATAATATAAAAGATCCAAACGTAGTCCAATTTAGTATATAGATAAGAAAATGGAGGAAACTTAGACTCTTGTTTTGAAAGATCTGGAGATAGAGGTATACATTTTGAGTTCTCTTGATTTTATTGTATTCTTGGCCCTCTCTTTTGGTTGTTGTGTGTAATGCATGTATACATGTAGTTATTATTATGATGTGTGTATGTGCATTGAACACATATGATTGTTTGATTCATGGAATATCTTAATTTGTCACTATTTGCCCTATCTCTGGGCCACTTTATATGTTGGGCATCACCTCTGGATTAGTTTCCATGCTGTTGTGCTTTGCATCCGGGGGGAACTCAGTTGTGGAACTAATTGATTTCTATGTGTATAGATCAGGAGGTAATAAATGATATTGTCATGATTGTAGTAACTTTGATTACTATTTGTATTGTCATTTCTTGATGAGATTTGTATAATTATATTTAGTGTTTTTCTATGTTTTTTTGCCCTCTCGCCGGGCCCCGCTGTGTGTTTTGTACTGCGTGTGGATTTATTCCGCATGGTGGTATACATGCACTGGGCTCCTGGTGTGGGACAGGATTATTATAGTTTATATATGACCTTTACTACAATGTATTGTATGTGATTTATATATAGTTTTTTTGTATAGTAATATTTGTTTTTTGTAATAAATTTAAAGAATGTATTAATTTTGGTTCAATTGAGATATATTTTTATTATTATTATTATTATTACGGTGTACATTTCTCTGATCCATAGAATGAGTACTCTTTATGTCACATTTTATTCTTTGGTATGGCTCCAGCCATCTGTACATTTATATTTTTTGCACTCGAGTCTTGCAGTAGAAGGTCCAAGCCTTAAGTTGCTGTGTGTCGACACTTGACCTTTCAGACTGTATGGGTTAAGTATCTTAACTTAGTCTTACTTAGTCTTAGTCTTACTTAGTAGTACTATTTAGTAGTGATGAGCGAGCACCCCAATGCTCGGGTGTTCGGGTGCTCTGACCGAGCACCCCCTGAGGCTCGAGTGCTCGGCCGAGCACCCGAGCCCCATTGAAGTCAATGGGAGGACTCGAGCATTACACCAGGCACCCCCTGCTCTGATGAGGGGAGGGTGCCTGGTCCATAGGAAAAGGGCAGAAAAGGATGGAAACACCACAGAAATGGTTCAGGGACAGCATAGGGAGGATGTCTGGATGCATCTTGGACTCCAACATCGCTGCTGGGAACGATCTTTCGCCCGTAGTACGCCATTTTTACAGACTGACCGTAAAACACACAAAAAGGAAAATAAAAACGACTTTAGGCGAAAAATTGTTACCAAACAATATTTGCTGTATATTTACTTGTATATCATCTTCAAATTCTCCCAAAAATTTCCTTGATTTTTCTGAACTGAGGCCATGATTAAGAGGGAAACGTGCGCAGAGGCAAATTCTCCCAAAAATTTCCTTGATTTTCAGAACTGAGGCCATGATTAAGAGGGAAACGTGCACAGAGACAAATTCTCCCAAAAATTTCCTTGATTTTCAGAACTGAGGCCATGATTAAGAGGGAAACGTGCACAGAGGCAAATTCTCCCAAAAATTTCCTTGATTTTCAGAACTGAGGCCATGATTAAGAGGGAAACGTGTGCAGAGGCAAATTCTCCCAAAAATTTCCTTGATTTTATTGAACTGAGGCCATGATTAAGAGGGAAACGTGCGCTGAGCTGACCATCTAAAACATTATGGGTAAGGGTCTGCTGCAGAGCTGACCATCCTAAACATTATATGCGAAGGCCCGCTAGTGAGCTGACGCTATAAAACATTATATGAGAGGGCCCGCTAGAGAGCTGACCCAATAAAACATTATATGAGAAGGCCCGCTGGTGAGCTGACCTATATAAAAATTGTCAAACAGGGCCCGCTGGTGAGCTGGCCCTATATAAAAATTATATCACAGGGCCCGCTGGTGAGCTGGCCCTATATAAAAATTATAGCACAGGGCCCGCTGGTGAGCTGGCCCTATATAAAAATTATATCCCAGGGCATATGGAAGAGGAGGAGGAGGATGAGAAGATTAAGAGTCAACCATATACCCGTTTTTTGGGTGGAAGGGGTGAATGGGAATACAGAGTATTCACATCATTGTAAATAACATATATAAAGTGAGTTTATGTTCCCCCGGGGCTTTCCTCCAGTGGAGTGGAGAAGTCAGGGGAAATCCAGGCCTTGTTCATTTTTATAAGTGTCAACCTATCAGCATTGTCGGTGGAAAGGCGGATACGCTTATCTGTTATGATGCCACCAGCAGCACTAAATACCCGCTCAGACAGAACGCTGGCGGCAGGGCAGGCCAGCACCTCCAAGGCGTAGAGTGCCAGTTCATACCACGTGTCCAGCTTGGACACCCAGTAGTTGTAAGGCACAGAGGGATCATTGAGGACGCTGACACGGTCTACTACGTACTCCTTCACCATCTTCCAAAACTTTTCCCTCCTTGTGACACTAGGCTGCGCATCAGGGTGAGGGTGCTGGCGGGGTGTCATGAAGGTGTCCCACGCCTTGGAGAGTGTTGCCCTGCCTTTCTCGGAACTGCTGTGTGCTCCCCTTTTCTCCCCTTCTCTGTTGGCCAAGGTAGCACGTACTCTGCCGCCAGCGTTGTCAGATGGAAAATTTTGGAGCAATTTTTCAACAAGAACCTTCTGGTATTGCACCATTTTGCTTGTCCTCTCCACCGGAGGAATGAGAGATGAGAAATTCTCTTTGTAGCGGGGGTCCAGAAGGGTGAACACCCAGTAATCCGTGTTGTTTAAAATGCGTATAACGCGTGGGTCACGGGAAAGGCAGCCTAACATAAAGTCAGCCATGTGTGCCAGAGTACCAACAGTCAAGATTTCGCTGTCCTCACCAGGAGGATGACTCTCAATATCCTCATCCTCTTCCTCCTCTTCTGCCCACCCACGCTGAAGAGATGGAACTAAAGTTCCATGGCTACCCTCTGTAGCGGAGGCAACCGTGTCTTCCTCCTCCTCCTCCTCCTCCTCCGCCTCCTCCAATTGTCGCTGAGAAGACGAAGTGAGGGTGCTCTGGCTATCACCTTGTGTAAGCTCTTCCTCCCCCATTTCCACCTCTTCCACATGCAAAGCGTCGGTTTTAATTGTGAGCAGCGAGCGTTTCAGTAGACACAGAAGTGGGATGGTTACACTGATAATAGCGTTATCGCCGCTCACCATCTGTGTCGATTCCTCAAAATTGCGTAAAACCTCGCAGAGGTCTGACATCCATTCCCACTCCTCACTTCTGATTACAGGAAGTTGAACGGAGAGGCGACGACCGTGTAACAGCTGGTACTCCACTACTGCCCTCTGCTGCTCAGAAAGCCGGGCCAACATGTGGAAGGTGGAGTTCCAGCGCGTGCTCACGTCACACAGCAGCCGGTGAGCTGGCAATTGTAAGCGCTGCTGCAGCTTCAACAGGCCGGCCGAAGCTGTAGATGACTTACGGAAATGTGCACACACGCGGCGCACCTTGGTCAAGAGATCATGCACATTGGGGTAGGTTTTTAGAAATCGCTGAACCACTAAATTAAATACATGCGCTAGGCATGGTACGTGTGTGAGCTTGCCGAGCTCCAAAGCCGCCACCAAGTTACGCCCATTATCACACACAACCATGCCTGGTTGCAGGTTGAGTGGCGAGAGCCACTGCTCGGTCTGGTGACTAATCCCCTGCAACAGCTCTGAGGCCGTGTGCTGTTTGTCCCCAAGGCAGATCAGCTTCAGCACGGCCTGTTGACGCTTCCCCACTGCAGTGCAACACTGCTTCCAGCTACTGGCTGATGGGGGAGTGGCGCTGCGTGTAGAGAATTCGGAGGTGGAAACGGAGGAGGAGGAGCCAATAACGTAGGTGCTGGTGGAAACCCTGATGGAGGTAGGGCCCGCAATCCTCGGCGTGGGTAGCACCCGTGCCATCCCAGGGTCCGAGTCGCTCCCAGCCTCCACGACATTCACCCAGTGTGCCGTCAGGGAAATGTAGCGTCCCTGGCCACAAGCACTTGTCCATGTGTCAGTCGTTAAGTGGACCTTCCCAGTAACTGCGTTGGTCAGGGCACGGGTGATGTTACGGGACACATGGTGGTGTAATGCGGGGATGGCACACCGGGAAAAGTAGTGGCGGCTGGGGACCGCGTACCGAGGGACAGCTGCTGCCATCAGGCTGCGGAAGGACTCAGTGTCCACAAGCCTAAATGGCAGCATTTCGATGGCCAGTAATTTTGAAAGGTGTGAGGTTAGTGCTATGGCCTGTGGGTGGGTGGCTGGGTACTTTCTCTTGCGCTCAAATGCCTGGGGTAACGACATTTGGACGCTGTGCTGGGACAGGGAAGTGGATGTGGTCGCTGATGGTGCTTCAGATGGTACAGGTGCAGGGCGGGAGGTATGCGGGCCTGCGCCTTCGACAGGCGATTGGCCGGCACCGAAAACAGGGGAAGAGGAGGCAGTGGTGTGGCCTGCAGACAGAGATGGGCGATCCAGGCGTTCCTCCCACTTACTACGGTGCTTGGATGCCATGTGTCGGATCATGCTGGTGGTGGTGAGGTTTCTAGTGTTCATGCCTCGGCTCATTCTGGTGTGGCACAGGTTGCAAACTACAATTCTTTTGTCGTCCGCACTTTCCTTAAAAAAACGCCATACCGCGGAACACCTACCCTTTGGCAAGGGAGATTTACGCAAGGGGGTGCTCCGTGGAACATTTGCGGGCCGGTTTGGTGCGGTCCGCCTTCTTTCTGTAGCCACACCACTGCCTCTTCCAGCCTGTTGCGGTGCTGCAGATGGCTCACCCTCAGGACTGCTGTCATCGCTCGGCTCTACACCTTCCCAGGTGGGGTCAGTCACCTCATCGTCCACCAAGTCCTCCTCCACTTCCTCACTCTGATCATCCTCCTCAAGTCTTGATCCCACCACATACTCAGTCATTGACAACTGTATAACATTCTCCTCAACAAGGTCTTGAGACGGAAATAGTGGTTGATTTAATGGCAACTGTGTCTCATCATCATCATCATCATCCACTACTTCCTTTGACCTTAAATGCCGTTCACATCTGTCATCTTCTTGTGATTGGGTAGCCTCTAGAGGTTGTGAATCAGGGCACAAGATGTCATGTTCCTCTGCAAGCGTGCTTGGAGAGAGGGTCAAATGAAGGATTGGTGATGAGACGAGCTCCTCACTATATCCCAGTGTGGGATCACTTCTTTGACCAGACCGTCTATGGTGGGAGGAAGGATGATCAGAGTGAGGATTATTTTGACCAGACTCTTGGCTACTGAGAGTGGACTTGGTGGAAGACAGGGTGGTGCTTAACCGACTGGAAGCAGTATCAGCTGACATCCAACCGACCACCTGTTCGCAGTGGTCGGACCTCGAGAGTGATGTCCTGCGACGCCCTGTAAAATTACACATGAAGCTAGGTATGGTGGATGTCTTTGTTTCTTGTGCTCTGGCACCAGGCACAGTTTCTCCGCGTCCTGACCCGCGCCCTGAACTATCAGGATCACGTCCACTTCCCCGTCCCTTTTTACCCGCCTTCTTCATCTTACACGGAATATGTGACTTTAATATTTGAGTTTGAAAACTTAACAGTATTTCTTACTATTCTGCAACTGTGCAGAGTACACAGAATAGGCTGCTAAACGGCGGTGAAACACACTGAATGGAATATGTGACTTTAATATTTGAGTTTGAAAACTTAACAGTATTTCTTACTATTCTGCAACTCTGCAGAGTACACAGAATAGGCTGCTAAACGGCGGTGAAACACACTGAATGGAATATGTGACTTTAATATTTGAGTTTGAAAACTTAACAGTATTTCTTACTATTCTGCAACTGTGCAGAGTACACAGAATAGGCTGCTAAACGGCGGTGATACACACTGAATGGAATATGTGACTTTAATATTTGAGTTTGAAAACTTAACAGTATTTCTTCCTATTCTGCAACTGTGCAGAGTACACAGAATAGGCTGCTAAACGGCGGTGATACACACTGAATGGAATATGTGACTTTAATATTTGAGTTTGAAAACTTAACAGTATTTCTTACTATTCTGCAACTCTGCAGAGTACACAGAATAGGCTGCTAAACGGCGGTGAAACTCACTGAATGGAATATGTGACTTTAATATTTGAGTTTGAAAACTTAACAGTATTTCTTACTATTCTGCAACTCTGCAGAGTACACAGAATAGGCTGCTAAACGGCGGTGAAACACACTGAATGGAATATGTGACTTTAATATTTGAGTTTGAAAACTTAACAGTATTTCTTACTATTCTGCAACTGTGCAGAGTACACAGAATAGGCTGCTAAACGGCGGTGATACACACTGAATGGAATATGTGACTTTAATATTTGAGTTTGAAAACTTAACAGTATTTCTTCCTATTCTGCAACTGTGCAGAGTACACAGAATAGGCTGCTAAACGGCGGTGATACACACTGAATGGAATATGTGACTTTAATATTTGAGTTTGAAAACTTAACAGTATTTCTTACTATTCTGCAACTCTGCAGAGTACACAGAATAGGCTGCTAAACGGCGGTGAAACACACTGAATGGAATATGTGACTTTAATATTTGAGTTTGAAAACTTAACAGTATTTCTTACTATTCTGCAACTCTGCAGAGTACACAGAATAGGCTGCTAAACGGCGGTGAAACACACTGAATGGAATATGTGACTTTAATATTTGAGTTTGAAAACTTAACAGTATTTCTTACTATTCTGCAACTGTGCAGAGTACACAGAATAGGCTGCTAAACGGCGGTGATACACACTGAATGGAATATGTGACGTTAATATTTGAGTTTGAAAACTTAACAGTATTTCTTCCTATTCTGCAACTGTGCAGAGTACACAGAATAGGCTGCTAAACGGCGGTGATACACACTGAATGGAATATGTGACTTTAATATTTGAGTTTGAAAACTTAACAGTATTTCTTACTATTCTGCAACTGTGCAGAGTACACAGAATAGGCTGCTAAACGGCGGTGATACACACTGAATGGAATATGTGACTTTAATATTTGAGTTTGAAAACTTAACAGTATTTCTTACTATTCTGCAACTCTGCAGAGTACACAGAATAGGCTGCTAAACGGCGGTGACGCACACTGAATGGAAT
Source organism: Rhinophrynus dorsalis (assembly GCA_037306005.1). NCBI lineage: Eukaryota > Metazoa > Chordata > Amphibia > Anura > Rhinophrynidae > Rhinophrynus > Rhinophrynus dorsalis. The sequence continues at coordinate 473,028,141 of CM074720.1, read as the reverse complement.
ATGTGACTTTAATATTTGAGTTTGAAAACTTAACAGTATTTCTTACTATTCTGCAACTCTGCACACTACACAGAATGTGCTGCTAAACTGCGGCGAAGCACACTGAATGGAATATGTGACTTTGATATTTTAGTTTGAAGACTTAACAGTATTTCTTCCTATTCTGCAACTCTGCACAGTACACAGAATGTGCTGCTAAACTGCGGCGAAGCACACTGAATGGAATATGTGACTTTGATATTTTAGTTTGAAGACTTAACAGTATTTCTTCCTATTCTGCATCTCTGCACAGTACACAGAATGTGCTGCTAAACTGCGACGAAGCACACTGAATGGAATATGTGACTTTGATATTTTAGTTTGAAGACTTAACAGTATTTCTTCCTATTCTGCAACTCTGCACAGTACACAGAATGTGCTGCTAAACTGCGGCGACGCACACTGAATGAAATATGTGACTTTGATATTTTAGTTTGAAGACTTAACAGAATGTGCTCTAATCTGCAACTTTGCACACTAAACAGAATGTGCTCTAATCTGCAACTTTGCACACTAAACAGAATGTGCTCTAATCTGCAACTTTGCACACTAAACAGAATGTGCTCTAATCTGCAACTGTGCACACTAAACAGAATGTGCTCTAATCTGCAACTTTGCACACTAAACAGAATATTTTTTTTTTTTTTTTTTTTGTTTTTTTCCCCCCACACAAAATAACCTGCTGCCCCCACACACAGTAGTCCTAAAAAGGACTTTTGGTTCTTTTTTTTCACAATTTTGGTTTTTTTCCTCCCTACACTGCCTTTCCCTTCCTATCCTCAGCTCTCCCTGGCTAAGACTGAGCCGAACTCGATGGTCAGGTGCTATACAGCACCTGACCACGGGTTCTGGCCAGCCAATCAGTGTAATGCCAGCAGCCAACATGGCTGCTGGCATTACACCGATGTCAGAGCCTCCCTGCACGTTTATTGGCTGCGCAGCAGCCGCAAAACGTGCGGGGAGGAGACCCGAACATGGCGGGCGAGCACATGGGGTACTCGTACGAGTACCGCCATGTGCCGAGCAGAGCGATGCTCGAGCCGATCCGAGCATCGGCCGAGCATGCTCGCTCAACACTACTATTTAGACTATGCAGTGTTATGCCAACATTTAACTTTTGGATGTTAACGGCTATGTGTTGACTCTAAGATTATTCATTCTATGAATTAGATTGGTGCATTTGATTGGTAGCTACATTTTATTGTCTAGACACATGTCTTTTTTTAAGAATAATATCTGTTACAATTTGGAAATTACGGCCTTTTTACTTCTTCAGTGACTGCCAAAGACCCTGAGAAGAAACAGGGGTTAAGAATCTCCACATGCTGTGATGTCAGATTTGTCTAACCAACGCCAAATGTGAGTGCTATCTTTGATACATTTTATGATTGTTGCTGCAGTATTACGCTATTTGGATGCTCTCTCTGTTTTGTGTTTTTCTATCTTTTGGAAGGATCACTCCATGCTGCAGTAGTTCTATACACCATCAAAATGTGAATATCTTCAGTCAGCATGAAGGCTATGCCCTTTGTCACTCTTCTCCTGTTTCAAGTTCCACATTACTTGAAGGGCTGGCTCTAAGAATCTGAAATCCTATGATCTATCTCAGATGTTTCTCTCATCTAAGTCTCATTCCTTACCACAGAATATCATCTTACAAACTAGTAATGTCCTGATAATCAAAAACCTCTTCTGTATAGTGTAAAGAACTTACTAAATACTCTTCCCCCTTCCTTTAAGATTCACCCTACTTTCCATGTTTCTCAACTTTAAGCCATGGAAACTCCTTCCCCAAACGAAAACCTACACTATCCCCTCCACTGACAATTGAAGGTGTTAAAGAAAATAACATGATTCCCATGATCATCTGGAATATATGGTACAGTGGAACTCTTATGATCCTGAAAATTCATGCTTCTTCAGGCCTTTGACCGGGCTCACCCTGATCAACCCTGTTCTGGGAACATCCTGAGGCCGTATCGGACGAAATATTAGTACCAGTATCTGCTACGGAACTTTGGCTCTTGAAACACTGATACATCCTTGGGGAACATCCCAGTTGTCCTCTGGCAGATGCAGCAGGAGACTTATGGGAGATGCACGTCTCTGCTCTTTGACGTTGCTACACAGAGTGGAAGTCAATGTGGTGATGTTGTTCTCTTTGATTATATTTAAAGCCAGTTTGTCTTAGTGTTCAGTTGTACTGATCTCTCAGTTCAGTGTCCTTGACATTTGTTCTCTGTGCATCCTCAGGCTTCTTAACCTTTTGGCTGGACTCTGTGTGTTTGATCCTGTGCTGTCCACAGATACATTGACCCATCTGATTTAATTTCTGGATTAGACCCTCTTTTCTGTGGCACTTCAGATGCTATTTTAGCTGGATTTCTCTTCCACCTGCTACTGGGTATCACAGTCTCCCTTAGAGGCTAAGTTTTCCTGTGCTTCCTTTCTCTGTGGTGTGTCAGCCGGTATATTTGTGGCCACTCCCATATTGCTGATATCAGACACTGGCTAGGACACCTGTTTATTGTTTGTTGCCTAATTGGGTCCCGCCTTCTCCTGCTCCTTTATAAACGTCCCTAGCCTTGGGAGTCATTGCTCTTAAGTGGTGTTACCGCTAGTGTCTCTTGTGCTCCATTGTGACCAGTGCTTTATCTGAGAATCTGCTCAGTGTATGACCTGGCTTGTCTGACTACCCACTTTGGTCCTGACTTGTGGCTCTGGCTGACTAACTCGCTCCGTGTATGTCCCCAGCTTGTATGACTATCCACTTTGGTACTGACCTGTGGTTCTGGCTGACTAACTCGCTCCGTGTATGACCCCGGCTTGTCTGACTCCCCACATTGGTTCTGACCTGTGGCTCTGGCTAACTCGCTCTGTGTAGACCCGGCTTGTCTGACTACCCACATCAGTTCTAACCTGTGGCTCTGGCTGACTAACTCACTCGTGTATGACCCCGGCTTTTCTGACTACCCACATTGAGTCTGACTTGTTGCTCTAGCTGACTATCTCGCTCCGTGTAGTCCCCGGTTGTCTGACCTCTGGCTCTTGCTGACTATTTCTCCGTGCTGCCCCTGGCTTGTCTGAACTGTGGCTCTGGCTGACTACTTGCTCAGTACCCTCCTAGAGTACCTGACCATCAGTCTCTTGGTTCAAGCCTGCTCTTGCTCCCTGTTGCCTCCGGTCACGTGACCCGGAGTGAAGGCTGGTGCATCAGTACTATCCCCTCTGTTGTTTCATCCGCACTTCGGGCCTAGTCTACAGTATCTCGCAATAGTGGCGTGCGGAGCCTAGGTCCTACCATCTTGAGTTCTCAGGTTGTGTGGGCTATACTATTATTTGCTGTACATTATAAATAATGCCCTTCTTTGCCTGAAAACCATGAAAATACGTAAGGTCCATGTCTACTGAAGGATCCGACAGCCCACCTAGTAAGAGCATCCTGTCCAGGATGGATTCTCAGGACCAGAGACACTATTGAATTGCACAGATCACCTTGATCACTTTGCTCAGCAACCGGTGGCTTCCCTAGTACCTGCACCGGTTGAGGTAACTTCCTCTGAGGCTTGTCTGGCTCCACTCCTTTACCCCAAAGATGATGATGATGATGGGGAACCTACACTGTTTTTGAAATGGTACCACATGTTTTCCCTATGGTGAGAAGTAAAGTAGGATTCCTGATCTCTCTCCTGTCCAGCAAGGCATTGGCCTGGGCCAACCCAATCTGGGAGATGGAGAAACGCATAATTCATAACTTTACGGAATCTGTGGCCTCTTTCTGGACAATTTTTGATGTTCCTGGATGCGCAACCTCTGCTGCCAAGACTTATGACAATACGGCAGGGCTCACATACAGTAGCGGACTACGCTATTGAATTCCATACTCTGGCAGTGGAGGTAGGATGGAACAATGAAGCCCTAGTTGACGCTTTCTCCCGGGGCTGTGTGACACTATTAAAGATGAGATGGCAGCCCGAGACCTGCCTGGTGATCTGGAGGAGCTAATCACAGTCACCATCCTGATTGATACGAGAATCTGTAAGAGGCTGCTAGGCTTTACACGCCTTTTGGTGGAGGCTCGGTGCAGGAGGAGGGGTCTTTGATTATACTGTGGGGATCCGAGCCATATGTTGTGTGCTTGCCCTATACTGCTGGGAAATGCTCGCTCCTAGGGTCAGGTAGGGGACAGACCCTGGGTGGAATTTCACAGTCCCCAGAAAGACTTCAGGACAAACCGAACCTCTAAGTAATATTGTCTTGGGTAGAGTCATCGGTAGTGGCTTTGGCACTACTGGACTCAGGGGCCATGGGCTTTTTCATCGATGCAGACTTTGCAGCCAAGCACACTATCCCTTAGCTGCCTCGCTCCTAGCCATTGGCGATTGAGGCCATTGACGGCTGACCCCTACAACCTTTGTCTCTAAGGGTAGGGGCACTCCATTTGGAGACACAACAGTTCCAGGTCATACATTCTCCCCATCATGCCATCATTTTGGGATCTGGTTGCAGACTCACAACCCAAGAATTGATTGGCAGGCTTGCGATATTCTGTTGTGGTCTTCTCAATGTAAAAAATCTTGCCTCTAGCAGCCTATAATGATACTGTGTACCTCTACCTCTTTACCTGTTGAGTACCAGCCCTACAATGAGGTATTTAATAAGGTAAAGGCCAGTACGATACCATCACACAGGCCGTAAGATTGTAGTGTTGATCTGGTACCGGGGGCCAGACCTCCTAAGGGCTGAGTATACCCCTTGTCAGTGAAGGAGAACAAGGCTATGGAGGATTATGTGGCTGACGCTTTATCTAGAGGCATTACCCGGAAGTCCTGCGGGCGCAGGTTTCTTTTTTGTTAAGAAAAGATATGTGGAACTCAGACCATGCATCGATTTCAGAGAACTGAATAAACTGATGTTAAAGAACACCTATCCGATTCCGTTGCTCACAGAGCTTTTTGATTGTATCAAAGACTCTATTACTAAAGTCCATAGAGAGGTTCCTAGGCTTCACGAATTACTACAGGAAGTTAATTTGAAGCTTCTCTGCCATAGTCAAACCTCTCAAAGACATGACTCAGAAGGGAGCTAATCCTTCAGACTGATCACCTGAGGCCTTGCATACATTTGAGGACTTGAAATCAGCTTTTGCCAAAGCTCAGATATTGTCCCACCTGAATCCCACCCTACCTTTCACCCCGGAGGTTGACACTTCAGAATCCTGAGTGAGCGCCTTGTTGTCCCAACGCACTGGCCCTGGGAAACCATTGCTTCCGTGCGGTTTCTTCTCTAAGATACTGTCTAAGTCTGAGAGTTTATACGATGTAGGCGAGTGAGGAGTTACTCACCATCATCCTTGCCCTGAGAGAATGGCGATATCTATTGGAGGGTAATACTTTCCCTATCCTGATACTAACAGACCACAAGAACCTAAGGTATCTGTCAGAGGCGAAGAGGTTGTCTCCACGTCAGGCCAGATGGGCCCTTTTCCTCTTGAGGCTTAATTTTGTGGTCTCCTACCTCCCTGGTACAAAAATATTAGAGCTGATGCTCGTTCTTGACAATTTGGGGCTGAATTCCAGGAGGAATTTCTTCCAGTACCTATCATTCCTCCTAAACGCATCGTGGCTACCATATGCACCAGTATTACATCTCTGTTGGGGGAGGAGATTTTGGCTGCTCAAGCTTCCGCCCCAGCGGATAAGCCTAATGGAAAATGTTTTGTGCCTGAATTCCTCCGTACCAGACTGCTTGAGACTTACCATTCCTCGAAGGCTGCAGGACACAGTGGGAGAGACCAACTCTTTGAGTGCTCTTTGAGACCGCATTTTCAAGTGACTGCAGGCAAGTGAAGGAGTTAGAAAGAAACTGGTTAAATACATGAGAGTGTGTCTGGTGTTTTATTAAGGTTTAAAAAAAAATTAATTTGTGTGAGTATTGCGAGGGCTAAAAAACCAACTGTGTATTGGGTTTTTCTCTGGCCTGTGTGATTAAGGGTGATTGGCTAAGGGAAGTCACCTGGCTGCTGTGTAACTATAAATACAGTCCCTAGGATCATTTGAGTGTGCTCTTTGAGACTGCATTTTCAAGTGACTGTAGGCAAGGGAAGGAGTTAGAAAGAATCTGGAGTTTGAATAGAAGCAGGAGTTGGAAATCAGCAGAGCTCTGAGGTGACGATAATTTCAAGGGATCTACTGCATTCACATTTAAAGTTGGTTACTTACCTTAGAATGAGCATTAGAGGACAGTATTAATATATTTGGACTGTAAAACCAAGCATGAGTGATAGCAGGTTAGGTAATCTCACGCAATGCACTTCTTGTCACATGGTTGAACACTTGGAGCATTCATTCCAGGTGTCATACCGATGTGCCAAGTGTGAGCACATTTTCTTTTTAGAGTCTACAATATTGGATTTGGAAAGAAATATTGCAACATTGCGAGACATCGGAAACCTGGAAAGGAGTTTAAAACTCACAGAGCAGGTAGTATGTGGGCTTAGTGGTGAAGAGGGTGGAGTTGTAGAAGAGAAGAAACAAGTAGGCAGCTGTGTAACAGTAAGGAGGTGAGATAGTGGGCAGAGGAAGAGGAAGGCCAGTTCTGAGTTGACTCAGTCCAACAGATTAGCAAGATTGTATGAAAATGTTGATAAGGATAGCTCAGAATTGGCAACATTGGAGAGGGCTGATTCCTCTAGCAGCCAGGGGAACAGTCCTCCTTCCAGGTTAGATGGGATGCAGAGTAGGCAGAAACCAAGGCAGGTGGTGGTAACTGGGGACTCTATTATTAGGAGGGTAGATAGGAAAATCTGCCACCAGGAATGTGAATGCCGAACAGTATGTTGTCTCCTGGGTTTACGCGTTCAGCATGTTGCAGACAGGGCTGACAGATTATTGGGAGGGGCTGGAAATGATCCAGCTGTCTTGGTACATATTGGTACCAATGACAAAGTAGAAGGAAGATGGATGTCCCTAAAGAAAGATTTCAGAGATTTAGGATGCAAGCTCAAGGCAAGGACCTCTAAGGTAGTATTTTCTGAAATACTACCTGTGCCATGCACCAGTGCAGGTAGCCAGAGGGAGCTCAGGAAGCTTAATGCATGGCTCAGGAATTGGTGTAAGAAGGAGGGTTTTGTGTTTTTAGAGCACTGGGCTGACTTTGCTCTTGGGTACAATCTATATGGAAGTGATGGATTGCACCTACATGGCAGAGGAGCCTCTGTGCTAGGGGATATAATGCTAAGAAGCTTGGAGGAGCTTTTAAACTAGGAAAGGGGAGGATGGTATAGATAGCAAAAATTGGTTACATAGAGCAGATAGGAACTGGGTCCAAGTAAATGATCAGGGGGTGGAGAAAGGGTTGGGATAAATGTAGTAAATAGGGAGGAACTGCTAGTGCATAAAGATGTAGATAAAAGGCATGTAGGGAGTGATATATATATATAAAGTCTTCAAAATTAATTGTATGCTAGCAAATGCAAGAAGTATGGTAGATAAGATAGGAGAAGTAGAATTGCTGGTGGTTAATGAGCAATTGGACATAATTGGTATAAGAGAATGGTGGAATGAAACACATGATTGGGCTGTAATATAGAGGGCTATTCCCTGTTTAGGAGAGACGGGATTAATAGAAAAGGGGGAGGTGTGTGCTTATATTTGAGACCAGAGCTAAATACAGTTTTGAGGGGTGATATTAGTGAGGAAACTGACCAAAATGTGCAGTCCTTGTGGGTAGAAATTGAGACTAATTGTGGTGTAAAAGGTAAAAAAAGGTGTTGGTGGGTATATGCTACAAACCACCAAATATTGATGACAATATTGAAGCCCAACTGCTATTGCAAATGAGGAAATCTGCCCAGCTTGGGCATACTTTAATTATGGGAGATTTTAATTATCCAGATATCAACCGGTAAATGAGACCTGTCAGAGTGCTAAGGGAAGCAGGTTTGTGAGCATACTTCATGAAAGCTACATGTCACAAATGGTGGAAAAGCCAACAAGAAATAACAATATATTGGACCTAGTGATAACGAATAACAGAAATGGTATCCAACATTAAGGTAAGTGAACATTTGGGAAACAGTGGTAACAACATGGTTACATTTGAGATCCAGTTTCTGCTACTGTCTCTTGTGCTCCGTTGTTACCCATGCTTTATCTGAGAATCCGCTCCGTGTATGACCCCGGATTGTCTGACTACCCACTTTGGTCCTGACCTGTGGCTCTAGCTGACTAACTCACTCCATGTATGACCCCGGCTTGTCTGACTACCCACATTGGTTCTGACATGTATCTCTGGCTATCTTGCTCCATGTAGTCCCCGGTTGTCTGACCTCTGGCTCTTGCTGACTATCGCTCTATGTAGTCCCCAGCTTGTCTGACCTATGGCTCTGGCTGACTACTTACTCAGTACCCTTCTAAAGTGCCTGACCATCAGTCTCAGTGTTCCCGTGGTTCAGGCCTGCTCTTGCTCCCTGTTGCCTCTGGTCAAGTGGCCCGGAGTAGAGACTGGTGCATCAGTACTATCCCCTCTGTTGTTTCATCAGCACCTCAGGCCTAGTCTCCGGTGCAGTAGTGCAGTGTGCCCCTCCGGGTAGGAGCCTGGGTCCTATCATCCTGAGTTCTGGGGTTGTGTGGGCTATACTATTATTTGCTGTACATTATAAATAAAAGTGGTTATTGATATTTTACGATTGTGTCTGTCCTTCTTTGCCTGAAAACCGTGACACTGGGCTCCAGCATTCTCTATCAAGTAAGCTAAGACAGTTTTCTGATTCATGCATTCTCATCCAGCCTTTTTGCTATATCATCTCTGATCATTCATCTCAGTCATCTCTCATTATTCTTTTACCTCAACTGATTACTATTATCTACCTAAGCCTGTATTATCCTGTGGCAACACTCACATACGAGTCAGCGGTATTTTACTGACAGTTACTCTAGTTCCTGGAGGATGTGGTAAGTGCAGAGACTTAGTAGCTGTGTTTTATGTATTAAAATCCCCCACATCCCCCACCCAATGAATCTGGTTCGTATGCTAACAAACTCTGCCACAGAAAAATCACATGCCTAAAATGTGGCTTCTCATTTAGGAAAATTGTAGTACAGCCTCTGTGCAAGGAAAGAGAAAAATGGGTTCCTTTATGTGTTCCTTTATGACACCATGACATATATGTCAAACTTGTTAAAGCCAAACACCCACCACAGAAATCAAGCACCACTGTTGCTGTACCCCTGACTCTCCAGAAAGGCAACAAGAGGCAAGGCAGAGATCAAAGAGAAGGAAGACTAGAGAAATCCAGACAGAAACTGGAAGTTCCATAACGAGTGAAACAACTAGCTCACCATCACATTCTAGGGTAACTACATCTTCTGCCAATCCACCTCGTTCATCGTTACCTCTCCCACCAAATGATAGCCACTAGTGATGAGCGAGCACCCCAATGCTCGGGTGTTCGGGTGCTCTGACCGAGCACCCCCGGAGGCTCGAGTGCTCGGCCGAGCACCCGAGCCCCATTGAAGTCAATGGGAGGACTCGAGCATTACACCAGGCACCCCCTGCTCTGATGAGGGGAGGGTGCCTGGTACATAGGAAAAGGGCAGAAAATGATGGAAACACCACAGAAATGGTTCAGGGACAGCATAGGGAGGATGTCTGGATGCATCTTGGACTCCAACATCGCTGCTGGGAACGATCTTTCGCCCGTAGTACGCCATTTTTACAGACTGACCGTAAAACACACAAAAAGGCAGATAAAAACGACTTTAGGCGAAAAATTGTTACCAAACAGTATTTGCTGTATATTTACTTGTATATCATCTGCAAATTCTCCCAAACATTTCCTCGATTTTTCTGAACTGAGGCCATGATTAAGAGGGAAACGTGCGCAGAGGCAAATTCTCCCAAAAATTTCCTTGATTTTTCTGAACTGAGGCCATGATTAAGAGGGAAACGTGCGCAAAGGCAAATTCTCCCAAAAATTTCCTCGATTTTTCTGAACTGAGGCCATGATTAAGAGGGAAACGTGCGCAAAGGCAAATTCTCCCAAAAATTTCCTAGATTTTTCTGAACTGGGGCCATGATTAAGAGGGAAACGTGCGCTGAGCCGACCATCCAAAACATTATGGGTGAGGGTCTGCTGCGGAGCTGACCATCCTAAACATTATATGCGAAGGCCCTCTAGTGAGCTGACGCTATAAAACATTATATGAGAGGGCCCGCTAGAGAGCTGACCCAATAAAACATTATATGAGAAGGCCCGCTGGTGAGCTGACCTATACAAAAATTGTCAAACAGGGCCCGCTGGTGAGCTGGCCCTATATAAAAATTATATCACAGGGCCCGCTGGTGAGCTGGCCCTATATAAAAATTATATCACAGGGCATATGGAAGAGGAGGAGGAGGATGAGAAGATTAAGAGTCAACCATATACCCGTTTTTTGGGTGGAAGGGGTGAATGGGAATACAGAGTATTCCCATCATTGTAAATAACATATATAAAGTCACTTTATGTTCCTCCGGGGCTTTCCTCCAGTGGAGTGGAGAAGTCAGGGGAAATCCAGGCCTTGTTCATTTTTATAAGTGTCAACCTATCAGCATTTTCGGTGGAAAGGCGGATACGCTTATCTGTTATGATGCCACCAGCAGCACTAAATACCCGCTCAGACAGAACGCTGGCGGCAGGGCAGGCCAGCACCTCCAAGGCGTAGAGTGCCAGTTCATACCACGTGTCCAGCTTGGACACCCAGTAGTTGTAAGGCACAGAGGGATCATTGAGGACGCTGACACGGTCTGCTACGTACTCCTTCACCATCTTCCAAAACTTTTCCCTCCTTGTGACACTAGGCTGCGCATCAGGGTGAGGGTGCTGGCGGGGTGTCATGAAGGTGTCCCACGCCTTGGAGAGTGTTGCCCTGCCTTTCTCGGAACTGCTGTGTGCTCCCCTTTTCTCCCCTTCTCTGTTGGCCAAGGTAGCACGTACTCTGCCGCCAGCGTTGTCAGATGGAAAATTTTGGAGCAATTTTTCAACAAGAACCTTCTGGTATTGCACCATTTTGCTTGTCCTCTCCACCGGAGGAATGAGAGATGAGAAATTCTCTTTGTAGCGGGGGTCCAGAAGGGTGAACACCCAGTAATCCGTGTTGTCTAAAATGCGTATAACGCGTGGGTCACGGGAAAGGCAGCCTAACATAAAGTCAGCCATGTGTGCCAGAGTACCAACAGGCAAGATTTCGCTGTCCTCACCAGGAGGATGACTCTCAATCTCCTCATCCTCTTCCTCCTCTTCTGCCCACCCACGCTGAAGAGATGGAACTAAAGTTCCATGGCTACCCTCTGTAGCGGAGGCAACCGTGTCTTCCTCCTCCTCCTCCTCCTCCTCCGCCTCCTCCAATTGTCGCTGAGAAGACGAAGTGAGGGTGCTCTGGCTATCACCTTGTGTAAGCTCTTCCTCCCGCATTTCCACCTCTTCCACATGCAAAGCGTCAGTTTTAATTGTGAGTAGCGAGCGTTTCAGTAGACACAGAAGTGGGATGGTTACACTGATAATAGCGTTATCGCCGCTCACCATCTGTGTCGATTCCTCAAAATTGCGTAAAACCTCACAGAGGTCTGACATCCATTCCCACTCCTCACTTCTGATTACAGGAAGTTGAACGGAGAGGCGACGACCGTGTAACATCTGGTACTCCACTACTGCCCTCTGCTGCTCACAAAGCCGGGACAACATGTGGAAGGTGGAGTTCCAGCGCGTGCTCACGTCACACAGCAGCCGGTGAGCTGGCAATTGTAAGCGCTGCTGCAGCTTCAACAGGCCGGCTGAAGCTGTAGATGACTTACGGAAATGTGCACACACGCGGCGCACCTTGGTCAAGAGATCATGCAAATTGGGGTAGGTTTTTAGAAATCGCTGAACCACTAAATTAAATACATGCGCTAGGCATGGTACGTGTGTGAGCTTGCCGAGCTCCAAAGCCGCCACCAAGTTACGCCCATTATCACACACAACCATGCCTGGTTGCAGGTTGAGTGGCGAGAGCCACTGCTCGGTCTGGTGACTAATCCCCTGCAACAGCTCTGAGGCCGTGTGCTGTTTGTCCCCAAGGCAGATCAGCTTCAGCACGGCCTGTTGACACTTCCCCACTGCAGTGCTACACTACTTCCAGCTACCGGCTGATGGGTGAGTGGCGCTGCGCGCAGAGAATTCGGAGGTGGAAACGGAGGAGGAGGAGCTAATAACGTAGGTGCTGGCGGAAACCCTGATGGAGGTAGGGCCCGCAATCCTCGGCGTGGGTAGCACCTGTGCCATCCCAGGGTCCGAGTCGCTCCCAGCCTCCACGACATTCACCCAGTGTGCCGTCAGGGAAATGTAGCGTCCCTGGCCACAGCACTTGTCCATGTGTCAGTCGTTAAGTGGACCTTCCCAGTAACTGCGTTGGTCAGGGCACGGGTGATGTTACGGGACACATGGTGGTGTAATGCGGGGACGGCACACCGGGAAAAGTAGTGGCGGCTGGGGACCGCGTACCGAGGGACAGCTGCTGCCATCAGGCTGCGGAAGGACTCAGTCTCCACAAGCCTAAATGGCAGCATTTCGATGCCCAGTAATTTTGAAAGGTGTGAGGTTAGTGCTATGGCCTGTGGGTGGGTGGCTGGGTATTTTCGCTTGCGCTCAAATGCCTGGGGTAACGACATTTGGACGCTGTGCTGGGACAGGGAAGTGGATGTGGTCGCTGATGGTGCTTCAGATGGTACAGGTGCAGGGCGGGAGGTATGCGGGCCTGCGCCTTCGACAGGCGATTGGCCGGCACCGAAAACAGGGGAAGAGGAGGCAGTGGTGTGGCCTGCAGACACAGATGGGCGATCCAGGCGTTCCTCCCACTTATTACGGTGCTTGGATGCCATGTGTCGGATCATGCTGGTGGTGGTGAGGTTTCTAGTGTTCATGCCTCGGCTCATTCTGGTGTGGCACAGGTTGCAAACTACAATTCTTTTGTCGTCCGCACTTTCCTTAAAAAAACGCCATACCGCGGAACACCTACCCCTTGGCAAGGGAGATTTACGCAAGGGGGTGCTCCGTGGAACATTTGCGGGCCGGTTTGGTGCGGTCCGCCTTCTTTCTGTAGCCACACCACTGCCTCTTCCAGCCTGTTGCGGTGCTGCAGATGGCTCACCCTCAGGACTGCTGTCATCGCTCGGCTCTACACCTTCCCAGGTGGGGTCAGTCACCTCATCGTCCACCAAGTCCTCCTCCACTTCCTCATTCTGATCATCCTCCTCATGTCTTGATCCCACCACATACTCAGTCATTGACAACTGTATATCATCCTCCTCATCAAGGTCTTGAGACAGTAATAGTGGTTGATGTAATGGCAACTGTGTCTCATCATCATCATCATCCACTTCCTTTGACCTTAAATGCCGTTCACCTCTGTCATCTTCTTGTGATTGGGTACCCTCTAGAGGTTGTGAATCAGGGCACAAGATGTCATGTTCCTCTGCAAGCGTGCTTGGAGAGAGGTTCAAATTAAGGATTGGTGATGAGACGAGCTCCTCACTATATCCCAGTGTGGGATCACTTCTTTGACCAGATCCTCTATGGTGGGAGGAAGGATGATCAGAGTGAGGATTATGTTGACCAGACTCTTGGCTACTGAGAGTGGACTTGGTGGAAGACAGGGTGGTGCTTAACCGACTGGAAGCAGTATCAGCTGACATCCAACCGACCACCTGTTCGCAGTGGTCGGACCTCGAGAGTGATGTCCTGCGACGCCCTGTAAAATGAGACATGAAGCTAGGTATGGTGGATGTCTTTCTGTCTTGTGCTCTGGCACCAGGCGCAGTTTCTACGCGTCTTGACCCGCGCCCTGAACTATCAGGATCACGTCCACTTCCCCGTCCCTTTTTACCCGCCTTCTTCATATTACACGGAATATGTGCTGCAAATCTGCAACTTTGCACAGTACACAGAATTTGCTTCTTAACTGCGGCGACGCACAGTGAATGGAATATGTGACTTTGATATTTTACAGTTTGAAGACTTAACAGAATTTTTTCCTATTCTGAAACTGTGCACAGTAAACAGAATTTGCTTCTTAACTGCGGCGACGCACAGTGAATGGAATATGTGACTTTGATATTTTACAGTTTGAACACTTAACAGAATTTTTTCCTATTCTGAAACTGTGCACAGTAAACAGAATTTGCTTCTTTACTGCGGCTACGCACAGTGAATGGAATATGTGACTTTGATATTTTACAGTTTGAAGACTTAACAGAATTTTTTCCTATTCTGAAACTGAGCACAGTAAACAGAATTTGCTTCTTAACTGCGGCGACGCACAGTGAATGGAATATGTGACTTTGATATTTTACAGTTTGAACACTTAACAGAATTTTTTCCTATTCTGAAACTGTGCACAGTAAACAGAATTTGCTTCTTAACTGCGGCGACGCACAGTGAATGGAATATGTGACTTTGATATTTTACAGTTTGAAGACTTAACAGAATCTTTTCCTATTCTGAAACTGTGCACAGTAAACAGAATTTGCTTCTTAACTGCGGCTACACACAGTGAATGGAATATGTGACTTTGATATTTTACAGTTTGAAGACTTAACAGAATGTTTTACTATTCTGAAACTTTGCACAGTACACAGAATTTGCTTCTTAACTGCGGCGACGCACAGTGAATGGAATATGTGACTTTGATATTTTACAGTTTGAAGACTTAACAGAATGTTTTCCTATTCTGAAACTTTGCACAGTAAACAGAATTTGCTTCTTAAATGCGGCGACGCACAGTGAATGGAATATGTGACTTTGATATTTTACAGTTTGAAGACTTAACAGAATGTTTTCCTATTCTGAAACTTTGCACAGTTAACAGAATGTGCTGCTAATCTGCAACTTTGCACACTAAACAGAATGTGCTCTAATCTGCAACTTTGCACACTAAAAAGAATGTGCTGCTAATCTGCAACTTTGCACACTGAACAGAATGTGCTCTAATCTGCAACTTTGCACACTAAACAAAATGTGCTCTAATCTGCAACTTTGCACACTAAACAGAATATATGAAGTTTTTTTTGTTTTTTTTTTTCCCCCCACACAAAATAAACTGCTGCCCCCACACACAGTAGTCCTAAAAAGGACTTTTGGGTCTTTTTTTTTTTTCACAATTGCTTGTCTTCTCCCTACACTGACTTTCCCTTCCTATCCTCATCTCTCCCTGGCTAAGACTGAGCCGAACTCGCTGGTCAGGTGCTATACAGCACCCGATCACGGGTTCTGGCCAGCCAATCAGTGTAATGCCAGCAGCCAACATGGCTGCTGGCATTACACTGATGTCAGAGCCTCCCTGCACGTTTATTGGCTGCGCAGCAGCCGCGAAACGTGCGGGGAGGAGACCCGAACATGGCGGGCGAGCACATGCGGTACTCGTACGAGTACCGCCATGTGCCAAGCAGAGCGATGCTCGAGCCGAACCGAGCTTCGGCCGAGCATGCTCGCTCAACACTAATAGCCACTCTTTAGATGTTAGGATGTGGTAGTTCGTCTCTACCCATTGTACAATGTGTGGTGCATTGTTCACACATGGTAGTGTGGTAGAGGAGAATAGCAAGCAATGCATCAAGTGGCATCTGCAGAGATTACATCCCACGGAATATGCTAAGATGGTGGCGGGGGGGTTCTTCATTACTATTAAACTGTCAGCAAGTTGTCATGTATCATTAGCAGGGTCTGGACAAGGGGTATAGTGACAGCGGCAGTATTTGGTTTCTGGTGTCATGGTGTTTGGATACACTAAAATCAAAAGATATATATAGCACAATGGTGGGAGGAATGTGTCCAAAGACACAAGAAGCTGCCCCCTATCAAAATACCCTGTCTTCAATGGTGATAACAAAAGAATACAATTCATACACTGAGATATAAAGCGCTAACTGTGTGAGTGGGAAAAAGATAACAATATATACAAATGTATCCAAAAAGTTTATTGTACCAAATCTCAAGAATACGTTAGACCAAAAATCTAGTAACATGGAACAAGACTCCTAATGCTTGTTTTAATGCTATAACATATGAGTCTATAAGGACAAATATATCATACGCCCCAATAATATATATGATAAAAATATTTTATATAGTAAACCTTTCAGCCCTCCATCCACTTAACCACATCTAAATCAGATGTGGCACCATGGACATAGACCCGAAATGCGGTCACCGATGATACACAAAATAGAGCGTAACACTCCTAAATCTACCTAACACATATAGAAGAAATAACCGGGTAGATGTAAACCATGCATATAGCAGTGATACAGCAATTAATCTCCAACTAGAGACACACATACGATCATGTCTGACCCTCTTACTTCCCTCCAGATCCTGGGTCCCACAAACAGTGAGAAATGGGAAACCTATTCAATAGGAATATAGCAACGGGTCATGCAATACTCAGATGTATGTATCCCTTTACTTCTGGGATTAAGCCACCATCACATGCAACATATCACGGAACAAATATCCCAGTCACTATACTATAATCAATCCTGATGAACATACGCCATTAAGAAGCATATGCAAAAATATATACAAGTAAGGAAAATAAAAAGTTACAATAAGGTAACGTTTAATTTGGACCACACCCCAAAAGGTTAACCTGTGTCCAACAACGCTGTGTGACCTATGTTCACCTTACCTAATATACAATGAATCAATATAGAAAAATAAAAAAACACAATTGGAAACAATAAGGCAATACTTCGTCTGGACCATATCCCAAAAGGTTAAACTGTGTCCAACAACGTCACAATGTCTTAAACTGCCTATATCAGTCCACTCTAAATCAATCAAAGTGTTCTCATGGAAATAATATTCCAGTCCGAACCTTGACTGATATAAATATTCAGAATGGACATATGATAAAACAAATAAACAAAAAATTAAAAATTAAAAATCATAAAAGATGATAAAAAAACCTCAAAAGTATAATAAACACTAAAATAAAAAGTTCCAAAATTGACCAGATAGAGTCTCATCAACACATGAATATGCTTGAAAAAATAGTTCAATTAAGATTATATCAGACTAATCCCAGCATCACCCTTAAATGAATCCATGTACACTCACGCTTACCGCAGCCCTGCGTGATCTTAACTCTTCTCCCCTTGTGCTGTAGGATGGGCAGCATTCTTACTTGTCTCCCCTCAAGCTGTACATCATACAGTGACCCCAGTGGTGTAATCGTCTGTCCCCACTTCAGGGTCTTTTTCTTCCAAATGTTTGGGGTGTCCCGTTCTCAGCTCGTGTCGTTAAGGGTAATTGATCACACTCTATTCAGCAGTCTTCCACTGCTGCATGCAGAGATATACTTGCCGGCCTGCTTTTATTTCGCTGCTGTCCTGTGTTTGTTCATGCTTAGGGTGAATAATATATAAAATTAATATATAAAATTATTCAGCCCAGCCTTCCACCACTCGCTTTATTGGTAATGGATCATCAATTTTTGAGGCTTGGTAAACTGATATCTCTGAGCGATGTGGAAATGCGTACTCAGATGTATGCCATATAGATAAATGGTTTATTCACACGCCAGATCGGAGACATGTTTGGGAACATTTTTCACATTGTTAAAGAAGGTAAATTCTCTCCCTTTTAACATAATTGATTTGCTTTTTTATATTCAAATGTTAATAAAGTAATACTGTGTATATTATTAATAGAACAAAACACTTTTTCTTTTCCCCTTTTTTGACATCCTGAATTTATTTTTTTATTTTAAAGTAATGTCAAAACAATTTTTCCTCTTGTTTTGACATCATGAATATATATATATTTTTTTATTTTAAAGTAATATCAAAACCATTTATAAATAATTATGATGTCAGCTTGGTGGTGACCTACAATGTGTTTTTTCTTGGTTTTTAACTGTGTTTTTGTAACGGACTCTCCGTGAATTTAAACCAATTTATTGAGCAGTAGATAATAAGAATACTAGTAGCAATTATGAACACTTCCTCAGTCAGAGGGGAGATATATGTGAGGACAGTGTCTAGTCCACTACCCAGGAGCTGACACTGAACCACCGTAGGTCTATGGTACTTAGTCTTAGAACCAGACTTGGCTCTACCACAACAGGAAGGAATGATAAGACTAGTACAGGAGCATACCCAGCGGAGGCATAGAACGAATAGACCACCAATACCAATAGCGTAACTGGTTGCACCACTCGAGGCAGCAGAGCAGGTGCTTAGATAGATGCAGCCAGATAGGAGTGCACTACTGAGGCAAGGAGCGAGACAAGCTGCACTCTATCTTACCGAAGGCAACTAGAAGGCACAGACCGTAGTTAGCACCGCAAGTGCTAAGCCAGGCAACAGGTAAGCGTAAGAGGCTAGTGCCCAGGAGTGAGACTAAGGTGCACTAGCTGCCCAGAGGCAAATGGAAGGCACCAAGCAGAGGCAAGCTGCAAGTGACCAGCTGATGGCTGAGCTACTAGGTAAAGGAACGTGCCCTGGATCGGCCTAGTGGTAGTCAGACAAGAGTGAGGCACAAACGGAGCGTCAGTCAGACAGGTCACGGTCAGGAACCGGATCCAGTAGTCAGCCACAGCAAAGGTCAGCACGGAGCGTGTAGTCGGACATGCTAGAGTCACACACGAATCAGAAAGTCAGCCACAGCCAAGGTCACAACCGAAGCGAGTAGTCAGACAAGCCAAGGATTGAACACCAGGAGACAACGTAAGCCAAGCAAGGGTCAGAGGAACAAACTAGATGTGCAAAGGAACACCACGAAAGGGTAACAAGTCCTAGCCTCAATGAGGTTTATAAAGCATCAGAAAGAGACAATAGTCAATTAGGCCCAACAGAATAGGCCCATAAACAGGCGTTCATGCCAGTGCCTGAAACATGACTAGAGCAACGAGGAAGTGGCCGAAGGCCATGCTGTCTTTCGGCCATACACAGGTAAGGGCACAGGCTTGCTTTAGGCCTCAAAGGGAGACTGTGATAGTCTTTCTGATTCATTTGTTTATGATTCCAATGAGTTAGTACTTTAAGTATCAGTTTGATACTATCTACAAAGAAAATCGGACCGCCCGTATAATGTACATATTTTCATATACTTAATTTTCCTTTTAATCACTGTCACCAAGCTCATTTTAAACCAGCAACCAATTATGTTTGACAATTTAGTTATGAGAACTCAAGCTGTTTTTAATTTTTTACTGCTCTTTGGATCAGTTTAGCTTGTTATTTTGGACTCTGTGATTTGTGCATCAGTGTCTTTATCATTGCATTTAAATATATTTTCTTTTAGCATTCTATTAAGCAGCTGTTGGCAGTGCTGGTTGGAGAGTGTGGATGCAGAGAGACAGGATGGTTTTCTGTTCTCTTGGTGTGGTTTCCTCTTGCTCTCTGATGGTATACGAGGTTATGGGTTTCAGGTGGCCCTACCACTTTGAGAGCAGATGCCTATCTGCCTAGTTGCCTAGTACTTAGATTGTGTAATAGACATGCACTTTAATCCTTTGGAAGCCACAATCTGTATTTTCTGACTTTCCATACGTGTAAATGTGTTACCTTTGACTTAATTTAACTAATTAGCTGCTGCCAATGATTGACACAAAGACACATGAAATGAGTTGATCAGCTATAACATCTTTCTTCCCCACTCTGTAAGTCTCCCTCCATCTGTCTTACTTCTGCATTGCACAAGTAAGATTTTGACTTTTATATTTTTTCATAAATAAAGAGAGTTTTTGTAAGCCTGTTTTGTTACCTGTCTAGTATGTACTGGTGATGCAAACATTTTGTTCTTCTTCTGTGAGTTTCTAGGATCCCAAGAGACTTGGTGCTTTGGCAACCCCAATGCATTATTAGTGCACTCTGAATTCCAATTACACCATACACAACAAGGCTTTAAATATGAGACTTGGGGCTTTAACATCCTCTGTCCATAAAGATCCATGTTTCTTGTCTCCTCTAAAACTTTAAACATGTAATTGTTAAAGGGATAGTAATACTTCGTTTTCTCTTTATTTTATTGTGTAGGCATTAAAAAAACATGAAGAACAATATGTCTTATCTCTCAAACCTTTATGGTTTGAGGGATATTCACAAGCAAAGTTTCCCCTCTCCCCTTTTACCTACTTTAAGCCATTTCTTCTCAGATGTGGAATCCAGTCCATAGACCAAACAGATAACAGAAGGGGACAATCTTCTTCCTATGAGAACAATGAAAGCCCTGCCCCCCCTTGACAAGCTTTTCAGGTTTTTCCCTTATCTTAATTGAGGATTGTCCCTCTCTGCAGTCTACCTGGACACCTCCCTTCTGATCTGGCTGAACAGTGTTACATCAATAAAAGGGGCAGGAGGGGGATACTTTGTAATTGAATTACTCTTGAACTACAACTCTGACAGAATTGAAATAACACTCTCCAATGTCCAAATACTATGATGATTAATTAGAGCTGCTTTTATTATGAAACATTACTAACCCTTTAAGCAAAAGAAGAATGATATGATTAAATCTATACTAACACATACAAATGAAATTGGTCCTTATACCTCTAAATGTCATGTACTTACAGCTATCATAAATATATACCCTACCTTTCAAAAGACTGGGATCACTTAGAAATGTCCTTGTTTTCCATAAAATGAATAGGAAATACAGTCAAGACGTTGACAAGGTTAGAAATAATGATTTTTAATTTCAATAATAATTGTGCCTTTCAAACTTTTGCTTTCATCGAAGAATCCTCCATTTGCAGGAATCACAACCTTGCAGAGATTTGACATTCTAGTTGTCAATTTGTTGAGGTAATCAGAAGAGATTTTACCCCATGCTTTCTGAAGCTCCTCCCACAATTTAGATTGGCTTGATGGGTACTTCTTATGCCATACCGTCAAGTTGCTACCATAACAGAAACAAGGAAATTTCTAAGTGACCCCAAACTTTTGAACAGTAGAGTATAAATCATCCCAGAAATATAATCCTAATAATTCATTTTTAATGTCCTATATAGATACCATGTGGTTACAGTTCTTTATGGCATTTATGAGACAGGTGCCAATGTAGTTAATTTATTGAGATTAGTATCCTCCACTCTTGTATTCAGAAAGACTGCTATCTTATCGCAGCCTGATTAAAGACACTTAACCCTTTGAGTTCCAGAGAGGTATGCAACTCATTACATGGTATAGCTTGAAAAGACAGGAGTGGTTACCCCCATAGATATTATGTAAGAATCGGTTTAGGCCTCAGGAAATAATGACAGAATGTATACAGATGCAAGCATGACAAATAGGATATTATGTGTATTTATCCCCAGATCATTTAGGTGTTAGTGTTTCTTTAAAGGGATAGTAATTTTTCATAATTAATCATCATAGTATTTGGACTTTGGAGAGTGTTATTTCAATACTGTCAGACTTATAGTTCAAGAGTAATTCAATGACAAAGTATCCCCCTCCCGCCCCTTTTACTGATGTAACACTGTTCAGCCAGAGAAGAAGGGAGGTGCCCAGGTAGACTGCAGAGAGGGACAATCTTCAATTAAGATAAGGGAAAAACCTGAAAAACTTGTCAAGGGGGACAGGGCTTTCATTGTTCTCATAGGAAGAAGATTGTCCCCTTCTGTTATCTGGTCTATGGACTGGATTCCACAGATGGCTTACACTAGGTAAAAGGGGTAGGAGGGGAAACTTTGCTTGTGAATATCTCTCAAACCATAGAGCTTTGAGAGATAAGACTTATATCGTTCTTCATGTTTTTTTTAATGCCTACAAAATAAAATAAATATAAAACAAAGTATTACTATCACTTTAAACACAGCATTGCCATTTTTGCTTCTAGAGCTGTTTCTAGAAGTGTCTGATGTTTTACAGTTTAGTACTCATATAATATATTCCCTTTATTTATTAATTTGAATACTACAAGTTAAACAAGAACTAAATATTAATAAACAAGTAGAGCAATAAATGATGCAAAGATTTACCTTTTTTCAATAAAAGTAAAGTCATTAAAACAATCAATAAAAAACAAATAAATATGAAAAATGGGAAAAAAAAGAAAAAAGCAAAACTGGTCAAATTTTAAGTGAAATTAAAATGCAATGGCAAAGACAAATGAACACTTTTTATATTAACCGTCAAGTGCCAGAGAAACATTCAAATCATTGCATTGCAATGCGATGGGTATTTATCTGGTACTTCAAGGGTTAATAAAAATAAGCAAGGGACAATAAATAAAACCAGTCCTAAAATACATAAGGACACAGCTAATATCATTCTCAGTGCAGCTTTGGTTTTGGTTTAATTTGGGGTTTCGAATGAATATTTTTAATGGAGGGCAGTATATGCAAATGGAAGCACTATGTCTATCTGTAATTGAATCTAAGTCACTATTTTCAAGCAAGTAAAGGCGTTCCTCACTTCTGTTCCACATCTCAGAATTTGGAGGGGGAGGGAGGTGTTTGAGTGAGAGAAAGGGAGAAGGAATCCTACAATTTCATTTAAAAATGTAATGGTGGATAAACTGATAAGCAAATAGAGAAGTGGGGGGAGGATTTTGCTTAAAAAGGATAAAAAAAAATGCTGCATGGTTTTAATATCATTCTAGATAGTAAAAGAATGATATATCCATGCTGGCTGATTTCATATATCCTGATAGGAGGGAATTACAGATACAAAAAACCAATGATCTATAAAATAGAATAAAATAACAAAGAAAAGAGAAATTTTATTTTTCTGAGAAGTTATCAGCTAATTTATATTCATTTAGGCATCAGTTCAGCTTCTTAATCTAGGTATATTCTCTTTCAGCTCTGTCTAACCTTCCTGTAAATGTTTTTTGATCACTCTCAGCCATTTATATAGACTGATGACTGTGGGTTTTGACTGCAATATGGCTAGCCGAAAGATTGGTTATGGCAGATGGATTTACCCAGATGTAATGCCATATGCATTAAGAAAGTTGAGCAATTCTTGGGCATACAAACTGTATCATAGAAGAGACATGCAAATTCTCAATGATTTCAATGTGGTTTTAACCCTGTAAATGCTAGCGAGATCACCAATGCATTGTTTTACAATGTATTAGAAACATTCAAAGAGCTGAAAACCACACATAACTTGATAGGCATTTTAGAAATGTTTATTTAATTCCTATAATGCAAAATTGTTCCTTTTTACCATTGTTCATATGGCTTTAAATATATGAAGGGAGACTTTCGCTAATGTCAAAGCCAACAGTCTTCAGTGTATACCCTATTTTATGGGTTATTAAAATGTGCTAACACAGGGTGCTTACTGGGTAACAGAATGTAGCAAAAAAAGTTACACACATAACTCACATGGAAAAGCAGTATCTCAGTCATTAGAATGGGAAGTATAAAACTAAACTTTTATTAAATCACATTGAAAAGTCAAGCAGATAAAAAATCAGCACATTTAATAAATAGAAAAATGTATCTGTGACCTATCTGACTTGTGTTTACCTAGGTTCTTTCTAACTTAGCATAGTATTATTACTATACAGGGGTACTCTGGAGAAAATTTTCGACTCAAACCAAAATAGGCATATAATGGCACTTCCTGTGTGGCGAATAATTTCCCACAAAAAGTGCAGTTTTTCTGATTTTTTTTGCCAACTAATTTCATTTAACCCTTTGAGTGCCAGAGGGGTTGCTTTGGGATGCATTCTGTACCCATCTGGCAATCAAAGGGTTAAATCAACGGGAACAACGAATTTACACGCAATTCATAGCAAATGCTATTTTATTTCCCAAAGGCATTGCATAAAAGGAGGATGAGGGTGCCTGTGTTGCTGGAGTTTGATGGAACAGTCAGTTGACCAGGGAATTTTTTTTTTGGGGGGTAGGATTATTCACTGGGACTGAGGGGACAGTTAATAAAAAACTAAAAAATAAATACAATTAAAGAAAACCCCATAGGACATTGTATAAAAGTGGTCTGAAGAGGGTGCCTGTGTTGGTGGGTGGAGTCTGGGAAAGAATCAGTTGAACAGGGAATTTTTTGGGGGGTATTTGACTGGTATTTGGGGTACAGGTAAGAAAAGAAAAATGAAATAAAATAAGAAATTGGTACGTAATGTGACAGAGACAGGGAACCCCCAGACATAATCTACAACTGGGGCAGATTGATACTTGATGGGACAGAGAATTTTGCAGAGGATGATTTGTAGAATTTTTTAGAGGCCCAAGCCCCGGGAAAACATTGATTTGTAGGAATTAGAATGTCAGAGACATTACCATGATGGGAAGGGAAATGGTTAATTTTTTCTTATAAGCCAAATTCTCTGAAAGTCTGTTTTAAATGTGTGTAATGATCTCATGTTAAGATAATGGCTCTTTTTTTCAATATAGGGGTGAAATATTTGAGTGAGTTTTACGATTATATATATTACAGACAAAATGGCTAAATGAAGATATACTCCCATATGGGAAAATCTGATAGGGTGGCAGATTTATATCAAATGGGATAACCTTTGACATTTTTAGCTGATGATGGAAACAGACAAATTCCTGTCTATTGAAAGGAAATATTATCAGGGAAAATTTTAATGTGGAGTAAGAGCGCCATCTCCAGGGTATATAACGTTATTACCAGAAGTTTTGCAGAATTCCAAATTTGGTGTTAAAGGGATAGCAATGTCAGAAAAAAGTATTAACTATATGGTAGATACAATTAAAAGAGAGTACTTGCACTTATTAGAATCTCACAAACCATTACAGTTTGAGAGAAATAGGAAAATAAAGTTCTCCGCTCCCTCCCCTTTCTGCTTGATGAGCTGTAAAGCTGTCAGAAGCAGATTCTTGTCGCTTGACCAGATGCGGCTCTTCAGCAGCACCGATATAACGATATCTAAAGTTAAATACTTCAGCGGAATGGTCTACAATGTGTGCTTGCAAACCAGGCACATGTTGTAGACCGTTTCGATGAAGTATTTCTTTTTAGGTATTGCTATGTCGATGCTGCTGAAGAGCCGCCATCTGATCCAGGTACCAGAATCTGCTTCTGACAGCTTTACAGCTCGTCAAGCAGAAAGGGGAGTTAGAGAAGAACTTATTTTCCTATATCTCTCAAACCATACCTATTTGAAAGCTACATATAAGTGCAAGTACTCTCTTTTAATTGTATCTACTATATAATTAATACTTTTTTTCTGACGTTATGATCCCTTTAATATATGCAGGATCTCATAAGGAAATTCGAAATTTAGAGTGTCCAATCAGATAATACTGTTGATGTCACTGCATAATGAGATGGATGTTTATCCAGTCAGAGGAGATTCTGATAAGGGTAATTTTACATTATAAATATGTAAGTTTTGAGAGAGAAGGGGTCTTTCTTTTTGGCTTCCTGAGGGGTCTTGGCTACTGAGAGAGGCTGATCATCATCATCCTAACCTGCTACCAAAGAGATCATAAGAAACACTTATTGGCTTGGTAAGTATATCTTTCCTTATTTTAATTCTGCAAAAATTCAGAATCAAATACATATTTCTTGTATATTTGAAGAAACATAATTTTCTTATATTATGTCTTAATTAGACTGGGGCCAATTATAAAAAGGCCATATTGGCTGTAGTGATTCTGGAATTAAGCAGAATTAATTAATTAATTGTTGAATTTTCATATTTTGCTAGATAAGTGTAAAATAGTTGATAGCAGTTAGATTTATATAGTTTGGTTTATATATTAGTTAATATAATTCTTGGTATTTCTAGAATAATATATTTGGCTTTTGTAAAGGTTATAATAGCTAACATTTGATCTGGTGAATTCTTTGAATTCATTTATTAACCCTTCAACTGCTATTTGTCTATTTATTTTGAGGTGTTTCTTTGGATTTCTTTGTGTATGTTTTTGGGTCTAAACTTTTGTAAAGTGGGAAGTTTATTTAAACCTCTCACTAGACAAAAGAAGCCACCATCTTGGGTGTGGAATCCTATAGTAATAAGTGATTAACCCTTGAAGTACCCTATACATTTTATATAGGATTGCTATGGTCATGTTTATGATATATGTTGCATGTAGTTTGGTATACTGTCTAGACATATATTATTGCATTTGATTATAAGTATATTCTTGGTATAATCTATTATTGACTATATTAATTGTAATTTATATGTTTTATTCAGAAGGTATGCAATATTTGAAATCGGTAGATAATTACATTGTAGTGACCTAAATCTGGGATTTTATTCCAGTTAGTTTCTCTAAATTTTGCTATTGTATATGGTACAAGGAGAATTGTCAGAGGACCTGGCTTAATATTGAAGCTTACTCACATGACAAGCTGCCTTAAACCTCAATTAGCATAGTTTATACAGTTTCTGGGGCAGAAGTGTTTATATACTGATGCCAACTGTATTTTAATTAATTATAGGATCAATTATCCTTTTCTATGCTGCTGAGTTCAATTATTGTTATTTTATACCTCTGAATATGTCTGTGTGGTTTACCCTTTAATTTCTGGTAATGCTAATTATGATCATTGTGGTTTGAGTTACTGTACATCTATTGCAATTGCTGGTCACTCATTTATATCATTGTTGTTTTGTCATGGTTTGTTAAGACTCTCAGATGTAAGGTTAGGTAAAAACACAACTTTATTGAAAAGTTTAAGATAATCCCATAGGGTTTTATACACATACAAACAATACATAGAATAGGCAGACGATAATGACAATAGTAATACAGGTTCTACCGGCCTTGCCAATATACCGGGCAAGGCAACCTGGGCGCGTATGGAACAGGTGGCTCTACCGGCCCTGCCAAAATACCGGGCAGGGCAGCCTAATGGAATACCAGTGTAGTAGGCTCTACCGGCCTTGCCAATACAGGGTAAGGCAACCTTAAGATGGAATAGTGGACGGTTCTACCGGCCTTACCAATATACCGGGCAAGGCAGCCTGATGGAATAGCAATGTAGTAGGCTCTACCGGCCTTGCCAATACCAGGTAAGGCAACCTTAAGATGGCAAAGTAAAAGGTTCTACCGGCCTTACCAATATACCGGGCAAGGCAGCCCAAAGGGAAGGTGACAACCACTGTGACCTAATGACTGTCAGATGGCAATGACAGTATAGATGAAGATAGCTACTACCAGGTCATGTGGTTTCACAGTAGTCAGAAATTCTAGTACTCGTGTACTGTAGGAATCATAGCTATCTAGGACTGGACAGCGCACTCGAGACCATCAGGTACCTGAGTGTAGAGACAGGGAGTAAACCAATGCCCTCACTTTGGGAACAACAAGCAGGAACCTGAGAAAACCCACAGATTATGGAGCGAACCAACGCCCGTGCGTTGGTAACCAACATACAGAGAAATATTGCCACAAGACAGTGGAGCAAACCAGCGTCCGCACGTTGGGACCAACAGGCTGTAATATGGCTGTAAGGTCAAGGAGTAAACCAGCGCCCGCACGCTGAGACCAACAGGCTGTAACGTGAGCCGCAAGGCTTAGTGGAGCAAACCAGCGTCTGCACACTGGGAACCAGTGGTGCAAGTATATAGGCCTACAGGCCAAGGAGTAAACCAGCACCCGCACGCTGGAACCAACAGGCTGTAAAGTGAGCCACAAGACTTAGTGGAGCAAATCAGCGTCCACACGCTGGGAACCAATAGTGCTGTGTATAGGCCTTTGGGCCAAGGAGTAAACCAGCGCCCGCACGCTGGAACCAACAGACTGTAAAGTGAGCCGCAAGGCTTAGTGGAGCAAACCAGCGTCCGCACACTGGAACCTACAGGGAGTAAGGTGTAGCCGCAAGGCCATAGGAGTGAACCAGAGTCCGCACACTGGGAACCAACAGTGTATAGCACAAGGCCAAGGAGCAAACCAGCGCCCGCACGTTGGGACCAACAAGAGTAAGAGTAGCCGCAAGGCTTAATGGAGAAAACCAGCATCCGCACGCTGGGACCAACAGGTGTTAAGTGTAGCCACAGGGCTTAGTGGAGCAAACCAGCGTCTGCACGCTGGGACCAACAGGTGTTAAGTGTAGCCACAGGGCTTAGTGGAGCAAACCAGTGTACGCACGCTGGGACCAACAGGTGTTAAGTGTAGCCACAGGGCTTAGTGGAACAAACCAGCGTCCGCACGCTGGGACCAACAGGTGAAGTGTTGCCCAAGCGAACGAGAAACAATGTCGCCACAGATGCAGGAACTGGAAGCAGGAAACTACAGGAACCAGCAGAGAAGATCAACCGGATCTGGTACAGCAACGAAGACTGGCAGCAGGAACAGCAGCTACTGACGAATACAACCGGAACTGGACTGGAACTGACAAAGCAGGCAGGAACTCAGGAACAGGTCGACTCAGGAACTCAGGAACACAGCAACAGGCCCAACCAGCTATAATAGCAAGGTGAAAGTGGATGCTGTCGGAGACATCACGAAAGGGCAACCAAAGGATGCCCAGACTGAGTTTAAATAGGCAATGTGAGGCGGGCTGAAGGCAGACAGCCAATGGGAGCCCCCTACAGGTGATAGACACTGAATTGCAGCAATCACAGGCAACGTGATATGTTTACACTTTATATATAGTATATTTTAATTAAATAAATTATATATACTTTTGCACAAATATGCGGGATTGATTATTTTAATCAACTTGTTACTGTGAAGTATAGTGTCAATACCTAGTACAATGTAAAATTCTCAAATTCAATTTTATCTATTTATGTGAAGATATCCAACCTAGTAGGTTCTCCTGTTAACTGTATCTTATCTGAATATCTTTGACAAGAATTATTAGAGGCACAAGCCCAAGTTGTAGGAAATTAGACTTGTGTTATTCCCACGCCTTGATTAAACGTAGATTTGTAGGAATTCAACTTATTAGATGCACAAGCCCTGAGGAGACATTGATTAGTTGTAGGAAAATAGACTTCTGTTAGTCCCAAGCCCTGAGTCGCAGCACCATAACTTCACGTGTATGTGGAGAAAAGAAGTTGGCTAATAATGCTTCTCCACCAACCCCTTCAAAAGGGAGTATGAGGTAAATGATCATGTTTATCTGTACAATTTTGCAAGAAACCAGGTAAGAGAGAAGAAATTCGTACCCTCATGGAGAGGGCCATATTATCACGGTGCCCGTGCTCCTGGCTGCAGGCGGCGACATTCTGACTATTCTATTTCCATATCTCCTTTTTGATTGGCCAGTATCCTTGTCGCCACCCAGTGATAGCCTTTATAACCTCTGTCATGTCTACACTATGGTGCCCTTTCGTGGTGTACTAGTTCATGACTTTTGCTCCATTATTGTTGATTGTGTATGACCTGGCCTGCCTGACGACGTTCCTGAGTTTGCTGTACTTCGATTGCTCCATTGCTGACCGTATCTGGCTGAGAACCCGCTCCGTTGCTGACCGTATCTGGCTGAGGACCCGCTTCCATTACTGACGGTATCTGGCTGAGAACCCGCTCCGTTGCTGACCGTATCTGGCTGAGGACCCGCTTCCATTACTGACTGTTTCTGGCTGAAAACACTCTCCGTTGCTGACCGTATCTGGCTGAGGACCTGCTCTAATGCTGACTGTGTCTGGCTGAGAACCCACTCCATTGCTGATCTTATCCGGCTGTGAACCCTCTCTGTTTCTGACCATACCTGGCTGCGAGTCTATTCCATGTCAAGCATATTAACACACTGTTGCCTTGCGTATATAGCCTACCACCTGGTGGCCTCCATTTCGCTCCTGCTATACTTATGGTGGCTTGCCGTTATGCTAGTTGGTTATGCCGCTTGGCGCTATTACTCTGTCGACCGTTAGGTAAGCATTCGTGCTGTAGCTACTCTCCTTACCACCATTGGCGGTGTGCACACATGAAGTACCGGTACAGTGTTCATAACACAGACTGTGTTACTCTGATCTCTCTGTGTCCACCTCCCTTACAGCGCTGGGCTCACTCCCTTGGGGAGTTACAGTATATCACAAGGCATTACCTACTGACCCTTTGCATACCTGGGCAGTCCAGGTAGGGTTGTGCATATTCCTATCTGCAATAGCCTTGGGCTCAAGAGCCAGCGTTGCGTTGTACCATCCTCAGTAGAGGGGACACTGGTTGGCTACATATATATGTAATTTCACTGTGTTGTGATCTACCCCTAGCATTCTAGAGTTTGCTTAGGAGAGTTATCTCGGTCTGTTGGCATCCTGTGCCAGGGTCAGTGTTGCTTTGCTCCTTTGGGTTCTGTGCCTCCCAGGCATCTGGGTTTGTGCCAGCAGTGTTGCCTCGCTCCTCTGGGTTGTGCCAGTCACTTCCTCCTGGACCATCTGTCATCAAGGTCCTGTGGTCAGCTCTCAGACTGTGTTGCCTGCTGCCTGTTAAGTTTAAGCCAGAACCTCCATTGCCAGAGATTGTCATCTTTCACACATACATCACTATTACTGGCTTGCTATTATTGTATATAACTGCCTGTATTTCTGCTCTGTTTGTGTGGGCCCATAGATCTAACTACGTGTGTGATCTTTATTTCAATAAAATCATTTTAACCTTAGCAATCTGTTCTGAGTGTTCATCAAAAAACTGTGACACATATATCATTACTGAGAAATTATCTCCAGTTGCCTATAAGGTTTCTATCCCTATTAATGGGGAAACTTTAGAAAAGTGGTTTCATATAAACCAATTGCGTGCTTGTCACCCTAAATCTCAGTTACAGATCATAGAGGGAGAAGCTGAAGAAGAACAACGATCCTAATTCAAACATCGAATGGATGAGTATTATTGATTGTCCAAATGACATTATCATGTTTGGTTCTATTATCTTCTTTTGTTTCAGTGAAACATCACTCTCTTTTTCTCTGTATGTGTGGCATATATGTTCCCCACTAACACTCTAACATATCTCGTCAACAAATGAATTGCTGCTCAATGATTCTCCTAAAATGTTATGCTAATTTTATTTTTCCTTTTGACAAGGTTTTGTTTTTAGCATACAGCTGAGGGTCATTCCTCTGTGAAAGGGGGAAGAGCAGAGACAGAGAGTGTTAGATTACTTTAGTTTAGCTTACAGCTAGTGAGGGCTACAAGCAGACTAATGCAAGAAATGTACGGTAATCATTACAGTACCAAAGTCATAGGGATAATGGTTGAAACTGTATTGTAATGTATATGTGCATGCAAAATTGTTTCAATGAGATCACTCATGTGTCATTTCTTTTAGCCCAAAGAGTTCGTAAAAGATTGAGGTCGGTTGACAGATGCCATTGTTATGGACGTCAAGACCAAAGATGTGAGGTGGATCACCCTTCTTCGGTGAGAGGTGTTCCGGCCAAAGTCAAACTGTGACATGGATCATCCCTCTTCTGTGACAGGAGTTCCGGACAAATACAAGCGTGGTTCTCATGCCTTTATCAAGAACCATTGGGCAAGAGATGCTGGAGTCCATCCTAACAGAGAAGAATTTATATCCCAGAGGAGTTTTGTCAACATGTTCCCATGATCACCATCAAAGAAGAAATGTGATATTTGTCCCACCACCTGTCTCTAAAACTGGGAGTCTGATATGATATGTGTGTCGTTTTCAGCTCAAGCCAAAACTAAGGAGATCCTTGACTAGGCCAAGCAACTATTCATATTAGATATAGCATCTCACTATCAACCAGTTTGGTCTATTGGTTTCCTATCTGAGATATTGTTTCATTTATTGAAGAGAACAATAAGTGCTTCATCTTTTGTAAACAAGCCTATGTCATTAGATAGGTGATGGACTGAAGCAAACTGTGATAACGTCAGAAACAATCCGAGTCTCTTCCAGTTTTAGCATCAATATTTTATAACTTTAATCAAGTTAAAAAAGGGTGATTATGTCAAAGACAGTGCCATGATGGGCAGGAAATGGTTACATTTTCTTTTAAACCAAATTCTCTAAAAATCTGGTTTTTAAAATGTGTTTAAATTACCTCATGTAACAGAGACAATGAGCCTCTCTTCCTCAATTGAGGGGGAAATATTTGGGATACTTTAATGGTGATTGATATAGAATTGCAGACAACCACAGTCTCAAGCAGTATTAGTATCTTATGAGAAAATCTCAAAAGTCTAAAACAGAGACATACTCCCCAATGGGAAGGTCAAGTAGGGTGACATATTTATGTGATGTAGGGTCAAGGTTCACATTCCAAATTTTTGACAGAACCCAGGACAGGTATCATTTTAGGTGTGAATTTTAATGTAGAGTAATGACGCCATCTATAGATTACATGGTGTTATTACTAGTGCTTTTGGAATTTTTCCACAATTTATTCTGATGTCACTCCATAATGAGATGGCTCTTTAACCAATCAGAGCAGATTTTGATAAGAGGAATTTCATATTATAAATATGCAAGTTTAGAGAGAAAAGGGGTGCTTTCCTCTTGAGTCTTGGCTGGTTTTTCCTCTTGGTTCATGGCTCTTCGATTCCTGCTATATACCTGGCTGCCTGCTAAAGAAATCCTAAGAAACACACACTTATTGGACTGGTAACTATATAACGTTCCTTATTTAAATTCTGCAAAATTCTGAATTAAATATGTATCTTCTATATTTGAAGAAATTTAATTTTTCTTATAATTTGTCTTAATTGGACTGGCCAACCATTTGTAATATAGTTAAATAGCTTGGTCTATATATCAGTTAATATAATTCTTGGTATTTCTAGAATAATATATTGTGTTTCTGGAAAGGTTATAATAACTACTATTTGATCTGTGGAATTCTTTGAATTAATTTGTTAACCCTTCAACTGATATTTGTCTATTTTTCGAAGATTTCTTTGTGCATGTGTTAGGGCCTAACTTTTGTAAAGTGAAGGTTTCTTTTAAACTTCACTAAACAAAAGAAGCTGCCATCTTGGCTGTGGTATCATATCTTAATAAGTGGATTAATCCTTAAAGTACCCTATAGGTTTTACATAGGATTGCTATAGTCATATTTATGATATATGTTGCATGAAGTTTGGTATACTGTCTAGACATATATTATTAGATTTGATTCTAAGTCTATTCTTGGTATCATCTATTATTGACTATTTAATGCAATTTATATGTTTTATTCAAGAGGTATCCAATATTTGAAATCAGTGCATTATTAAATTATAGTGATCTCTATCTGGGATGTTATTCTTGTTAGTTTCTTTAAAGGAGCAGTAAACTTTTATTTATGAAAACACATATTTTATAGAACATTTCCTGCTGAATAAAACAAAGTCACTCTCAATTCTGTCAGATGTTCTATTCAAAATGTATAGCAGTTAAAATAATCAGGAAGTGAATTTACTGTGTTTACTTCCTGATAGTTCTAACTGACCGGAAGTGACAGGCAGTTTCTATCACATTCTATGGAGAATTATATGTCTCTGACTTTTCTGACTTTCCTCTCCATTAGAATCTAACAGGAAATCTAATTAGAATTTGACCACTAGAGGACACTGCTAATGTAAAAAAACATGGGTTTATACTGTAATAACGCTCGAAATATAAATCTCTCAGCAGTGGGAGTACTCTTATCTTACTCAACAGGAAAATCCCTACAATATATATTTTTTCATAAAAGAAGTTTACTGCTCCTTTAAAATGTTACTATTGCATATGGTACAAGGAAAATTGTCAGAGGACCTGGCCTCATATTAAAACTTACTCACATGACAACATACCTTAAACCTCAATTAACATAGTTTATACAGTTTCTGGGGCAGAGGTATTCATATACACTGCTGCCAACTGTATTTTATTAATTGTAAAGATTAATTATCCTTTTCTATGCTTCTGAGTGCAATTATTGTTATCTAATACCTCTGAATATACCTATATGTGGTTAACCCTTTAATTGCTGGTAATCCTAATGGTGATAATTGTGGTTTGAATTACTGTATATCTATTGTAATTGCTGGTCACTCATTTATATCATTGTTGTTTACTCTTTATATATAGTATATTGTATTTAATAAATTATATATATTTTTGCACAGATATGCAGGATTGATTATTTTAATCAATTCTTTACTGTGAAGTAGTGTGTCAATACCTAATATAGTGTAAAGTTCTCAAAATTATTTACTATTGTCATTTATCTATTTATGTGAAGCTATCTAACCTGATTGGTTCTCTCGTTTTAACCCTTTGGATACCTTCAACATAATTGATTCGACAGTAAGGCCGGGTCTTTACCACCACATAGGCCTTACAACTGATCTTTGGAATTGTTGCTTGGTTCTACGCCTCCTAGGGGTCGTATCTACCCCTTACCTGTCCAGGAAAATAAGGTTATGGAGGAGTATGTTTCAGATGTGCTGGCAAGAGGCATCATTTGTAAATCCATATCCCCCGCTGGTGCTGGATTTTTTTTTTTCAAGAAAAAGGACGTGCATTGACTTTCATGGTTTAAACAAACTGTTGATCAAGAATTCTTATCCCATACCTTTGATTATTGAACTCATTGACCATGTCAAAGGGTCTAAAATATTCACGAAACTTGATCTGAGAGCCGCTTACAATTTGGTGCGTATCAAAGAAGGGCAAGAGTGGAAGTGTAAGGGATGGGGTTTTTTTTTTTGGTGATCTCCTCATGGTTAGTTGGGGGTTAATTCTCTGCAGTTTTTGGCTTGCAACAGCAGAGGGGCAGGCACTGCTAGCTTACGTAGTGTTTATGAGAGACAGGTAGTGATGTCTCCAATATTCAGCCTTCTGTAACCAAGCACATACGCATGCGCAGTGTTAGACATCCTAGGGTGTAGTCTGTATTTTAACCTGTAATCAACACAATACTTTCAGAGCCATTTTGAAGACTTAGGGAGTGTGTACCTGGTCTCATGTCTGAGAGGTAGAGATTGTACCTCATCCAAACCTGTGTGTTGCCATTTGGGATGTCAGGTCTGTTTGGCTCTTCACCTGTGTAACGATACTACGGAGTTTAGTGTGGACGGTTCTCCCACACGTAGCTAAGTTTCTTTTAAATTATTGCATGTCTCTTTTTATATCCCAGAGTGGTATGTCTCGCATACGCCTGTGAACTCTGGCAGGATGTTTATCTCATAACCTATTTAATTATTGCATGTTTAATAAACTGTAGACAGCCTTTAATACCCGGAGTGGGCATAATGAATACTTGGTTATGCCCTCCGGTCTGTGCAATGCCACGGCTGTCTTCCAGGAGTTCATTAATGATGTCTTAAGAGAACTCCTACAAATTTGCGTGGTTGTTTATTTGGATGACATCCTCTCCAACGCTGGAGATCCATCGCTCTGATGTAGCCAAAGTCTTGAGCCTATTATGTGCGAACAACTTGGTTTGCAAGTTGGAATAGTGTGAATTTCATAAGCCCCAGGTAACGTTTCTGGGGTATATCATTTCCGCTTCTGGGTTCGCCATGTACCCTCAAAAATTGTCTGCGGTACTGGAGTGGCCTCATCCTATGGGACTCAAAACAATCCAAAGATTTTTGGGGTTCGCGAATTACTACAGAAAATGTGTAATGAAATTCTCTTCTATTGTCAAACCAAATATCGACATGATTTGTATAGGGGCCAAGACCTCTGAATGGTCCTAAACTGCTATCTTGACTTTTAAAAAATAGGTAGTTTTTGCTAAAGCCTCGATATTGGTGCATCCTAATCCCTCCCTGCCCATTACCCTGGAGGTTGATGCTTGCGAGATTGGAGTGAGTGCCCTGTTATCAAAACATCAGCTCCTGGAGAGGCCTTGCGCCCTTGTGGATATTTCTCCAGAAAATTGTCCAAAGCGGAGATGGTATATCAAATTGGAGACAGAGAGTTACTGCTCATTACTGATAGCAGTGCTATATCACACTTTAGTGCATGACCCCCCATGTGTATTAATCAGTTTTTGGTACTTGTATCATATACATTTTTTATTTATCCTGTTCTACATGCATTCATATGCAAATCAATTCATAATTATGTAATTAAGTCTCTGAGTATCTGTGTGTATATCAGTTTGCATGTATGCATGTCTACTTTATGCATAATACATTTAAGGTTGTGTGGAAGTGTATCTTAGAATGTGAGACTGGTTTTTCCCAAATCTGTCATATCATGTACGTGTGTGTTTATCTATCAATGTGTGTATATTTGTACGAAAGGTATGCATATGTGTGTGTGTTTGGATATATGTATGTGTATACAGTGCGTGTGTGTGTGTGTTGAGCGTGTTTATGTTAGTGTACGGAGTGCCTGTTTGCAGCACTTAAATGTAGTAGAAATCATAGTATAAAATTAGAGAGAAAGAGAACATAAAATAACCTCCTGATATATTAGAATCACAGAATAACAGCAAATTCCACTGACTGCTAGACCCAAATCATTATTGTAAAGACTGCCATAGATAACGTATACTAGAGTGAAATGCCTTCATTTGGCGTAGCAGGCAGATGAGTTATTCTTTAAGTTATTCAATATATAAAGAACATTAGATAAGGGTACAGTCACTGGATGACCATTCAGAACAGTGTTAAGACAACGTAGGTTGGAGTGGAATTCCTTTCTTTTGCAGTTCTCATTGTATTACAATAGATGTTCACCTTGAAGAGAATTCTTTGTTTGAAAGAAAGAAATTCAAAGCTCATACCGTACAAACATCTGACGGCAAAAACCTCAGCCTTACCTTCAATTTTTTATTGTGAGAGTTTCTTTGTGATTATTCCAGAATGTATTTTGTGAATTTGAAAAGCTTTTTGTCCGTGTTTATAGCTGTTGTGCTTCTCTGCATTGTTCCATCACCTCCACTAGAAGGAATTTTCATGAGTCCACTACATTTTCAACACAGTATATGAAAGCATACTGCAGGTAGTAGCTGAAGTGTAATTGACCCAAAGAAACATATTTAATAAGCTTAATATGTGCAAATTTGGAACAAACCAACTGTGACATAGGGGACTAATAAAAAAAGTCATGCAACTTCAATTGGTCTAAATGGGCCTTTTAATCCCTTGAGGTCTCTAATGCACAGTAATGATGTGTTGGGGACCTGTCTAGTTTTCAAGGAGTTAAGTGCCCCATTTAAATATATTGGAATATTAATTTCTCTCCTATGGTGTAATTGGTGTACCCCAGAATTGTACTTCTTTAGCTTATTGAATTATCTTTAAGATGTCAGTAAAACTGACTTTTTAAGAATGCAAAAACAAAAAAAATAAAAAATAAAAAAAAATTACTGATTTCTAAAAACCTTAGCTATAAGCCAACATTTGTACACACTAGACTATGGATAGAAATGTAAATGATCCCTAATCTAATGCTTCTGGTTGTGTAATCCAACTGAATGGTCAGACGTAATGAAAGTGTAACAAGTTAGATAAGATTAAGCACAAAATAAACGAGGAGCAATTCTGGGTTAAACCAGCTGCACCATAGGGGAAAAATATGTTTCTAAAACTCTCTGATTCAGGAGAAGCTGTTCCACGTGAATGGCTCTATGGCCAACAAAAGCATCAGAAATAAGGTATTTTTTGTAATCATCTTTCCAATTGTTGCCGTCACATTGCATTTAGCATGTATCCAAAATGTAGCAATTTGGGATAAATAGAAAAATGAACAAAATAAGCATTTTCAAATTACTGTTCTGCTATTGCTTCCCAGAATGGCCTTTGCAGTGCTTGCTTTTGAGGCTTGAGAGGCCTTCCCATCCTTAGCTGCACAGTGCTTCTGAGCTACGAAAGGCAATGGCCACAGTCTTCTCAGTGTCTCCAATCACCCAATCTCAGGCAAATCCCCTTTCCTCTTCCAATGCCACAGTGCTTTCAATGCATTGTTGTGCAGCCACTCCTTGCTGTCCTAATCAGGAACACCATTAACCTCCATTACTGCACTGGCTTGGAATGCACTGCATTATTGGAGAAGACCTGTAAAAAAAAAATATGTTGTTTTATTTAAAGCCCAAAGTGCCATAAATAAATGTTGAGGTCCTGAGGCCTCATATCAAGGACTTTTTTTCAACCCACAGTTAATTAATTTTACATTGCAATTAAATAAATATGAGGTAGCTATACCCCATAGTGTTTGTTAAAAAAAACAGGGACGGAGCTAACGCGTCTGAAGATGGATGCATGTTGAGCTCTCTCTCCTGAGTGTTCGACTCTTTATGCACTAAACAGCTCCTAAACACCTTTCAAACTTGCAGCTTGGGGTGTTTCAATGTTAAGTGTGTTGCGCAGATGAAGTCTGAAAAGCATCCACCTCAAAGAAGAAGAGAAAGCAACAGAAGTAATTTCCCGCACAATAGGCAGACATAGCCTCCTTACTGCATCATCTCCAGCCTCAGCCGGGATTAAAGACACAAAGCCTTCATCATTCAGCAACTGCTCTACTGCCTCAATCCCTTTTATTGCCTCGGGTGACAGTCAAACTTGTTCCCCCATGGAGCCGATCACTAAGGAAGACCTATTGCTGCTACCCAGCAAGGCTGATCTGCAATCCCTGGCATTGGACACAAAACATTGCCTAAAGAGGAAATTGCTGCCCTAACATCTGAACTGCAAAATCTGGGACACAGAGTGCACCAAGTTGAGGAGACCATGAATGAGATACAATCTCATATTCAAAATATGGAACATGTTATATCTGACCAACAGGACAATATCTCAACTCTTCAATATAAGCTAAATGATTTAGAAAACTGGAGTCGTAGAAATAACATACGTCTCAGAAATGTACCTGAGTTGGCACCGCCCAAAGATTTGTTCCATTTCTGCCCACCTCCTAGAACTCCCTCCGAATACCGAACTTGTCATTGACTGAGCCCATCAGGCCTTAAAGCCCAGGAGATCTCCTGATGACCCTCCTGAGGGTCATCGTATAATGCTCAAATCTAAAAACCTGGATAAAGTCACCTACACTGGATGTGATATCCAGTTGTTTCAAGATGTCACCCCGTTCACTCAGATGGGCACTGAAACCATTGGGGGAACACCTCCAATCACTGAACATTAAATATAAGTGGGGTTTCCCCTTCCATATGCAGATACAAAACATGACAGTTGGTAACCCTGAAACATCTGGATGAATGTCCCGCAAGTTGCACTGCATTGGGGACATCTGTTCCTCCCCCTACACCCGGACAGAAGAAGATGGCTTCAATCCAACTGGCTGACAAGCAGAGGCTCTGCTGGCACCTCATTGGGGAACCGTCTCCCAAATGGCACCGGGATAAGCAATTCCCTGATGTACCTAGGGTCCCCACTGCCTTAGAGGCTTCCTGAACTGTTTGCTTTGGGCTTTCCAATGCTTACCTGTCCAACCTATTGGACTTTCTCCTACCACGCAAGTTTTACATTGTATAATGCCTATAATGTCATTTTTAGCTTTCATTTCAGAGCATGTTTTCATTACATGTTTTCCTAAATGCTTGAGTTTGTCACACCATTACGCCAGGTCATTAATTTTCCTGTTTCAGATAGATATTATTGCACTGTTTCCAGTGGGGACCTCCCCACTTGTTTCCAGACGTACCCTCTGTGCCAGTGATTGGTTGACCCTTTCCCTACTGTTAAGGTGCTGTGCCATCTATCAATTTTCACCCCATAGCATTTTATTTTGCTGTAGGTCCCCTGGATTACCTTTACAGCAGTGGAAGAGATGCAGGTTGAGACTGTCCCCTTTTATGCTGTGACAGACCCACTTTTATGTTATTTCCTTATTCACCTGTTTAGACTCCATGTGGAAGCAAATATGCATGTACTAGGTATCTTAGGTTCTTGTAGATTACTCTCTTTATAATTGTCTTGAGGAACTGTTATTTATTTTCTTCTCATATGACACATTTATTGCACTAAAGATGTTTGTATTCACTTTTACTACTGTTTTACTTATTTGTTGATGTTCATTTTCAGGCACTTGTTTGCCATGCAGTTACTCTCCACCCCTAGGCCCTCGTGCCCTCTTTGCTGGTTACTCCTGGGGTGTCCTGCCTTTTGTGGCAGGACTTCTAAGGACGCAATATGTTCTTTGTACTGGAAATGTGAATTTGTCCCTGCATCTCATCCGAGACATTTATATGACCAGATTACTTGTCTCGGGGTACTCATCTGGGCCGTGCCTACCATGGTTGCCAGGGGTCAACATGATCTCTCAGCAGTGGACCCTGTGTGCTCTTCCCTCCTTTACTTCTTCCTTTCATCCCCCCTCCCCCCCACCCCTTCCCTCTCACCTATTGTTTCTGCCATTCTTTTCTCTCTTTCTATAGTTCCTGAGCCATGGCATCCTCTCTGAAAGTGGTTTCCTATAATGTCAAAGGCCTAAACAGCCCAACTAAGGGATCTGTCATACTCAGGGAACTTTCCCACTTACAGGCACAAGGAGTGTTCCTACAGGAAACACATTTGGCTAGAGGTAAACACCCTACTCTGGTATCTAGGGACTTTCTGCATGTTTGGCTAGTGTCAGCCCCTGAGAAGAAAAAAGGTGTGGCAATTTTATTGAGAGAAACCCTTCCCTGGACACATCTTAATACATTTTCTGACCCAGAGAGACGGTTTATTTTTATTAAAGGCAAAACTGGCCTTTGTGAATATTTATTGTCCAAATTAGGGTCAATTGCCATTCCTTTGTAGAGTACTGGATCAGCTTGATGCTTTCTGCTCAGGTACCCTTGTCTTGGGCAATGATTTTAATCTACTCCTATGCCCTACTTTAAATTGTTCCACCAAAAAATCCTTCTTACAGCATACCACTCTCACGGCAGTCAACAAATTATTACATAGTAGAGATTTAGTGGACGTTTGACATACACTGCATGACACTGAAAGAGACTACACATAGGTCCCATACTAGGATTGATTGTCTTTTCGTAGATCGCTTTCACCTGGACCTGGTGTATGCCTCCACAATAGAAGCCCAGACTGTATCTGACCATGCCCCAGTGACTATGTCTTTCACTTTTACGCGGGATACTAACTCCAGTGTTAGGTGGCGTATTAATTAATCTTTGATTCTCAATCACAGTGTCCAATCCCAACTGGTTTCTGACATCACTGACTTTTTTGATGTGAATACAGACTCTGGCCCTTCCTTACCCATGGACTAGGAAACACACAAGTGTGTCTTGAAGGGCCTCCTTATCAAATTGAGGGTCAGAAAGAAAAAAACATAGGTTAATAATCTTTTGGTGATTGATAATAAGGGCCTTTTAGGATATGATGGGATAAACTATACGTGGTTTGGGAGCAGTGGGATCTCTGGAAGTGACAAGGTTGGTAATATGTATACAAGGTTGCTAGGGTTACTGGATGATGATTTTCGGTTTCATTATTTAAAAACAGCCCATGGAATAGTTTAATTGAATTGTTTTTCTTGAAGAAGCTCTTGTTAGGATGGGCGAAACACATTGACTTTTATCAATGAGACAAGTTTGGAGGAATGTTAGCTATTGTCGCCTAATGACACACATGGAGGTGAAGATTAGTGAGATACATAATGGGTCACTGATATTGACTGCTTGGAGCATTTCCTGATGCTGCTGTATTAATTCAATGAAGTTGGCGATTGGAAAAGTCTCACGGGTTGTTAAGACACTCAGACAACAGGTTTAGGTAAAAGCATAACTTTATTGAAAAGTTAAAGCACTCCCCATAGGGTTCAAATACATATACATACAATATAAATAGCAACTGAGAAATAGAACAGGTTCTACCGGCCTTGCCTATAATACTGAGCAAGGCAACCTAGGCGGCTATAAGGAATAGCAATAGCAGGCTCTACCGACCTTGCCAATACCGGGTAAGGCAACTGTGAGATGGAATATACCGGTTCTACCGGCCTTACCAATACCGGGCAAGGCAGCCTTGGAAGATGCTGATGATAGGCTCTACCGGCCTTGCCAATACCTGGTAAGGCAACCGTGAGATGGGATGTACCGGTTCTACCAGCCTCACCAATACCGGGCAGGACAGCCCCAAAGGAGGAGACCACCAGGTTAAGCAGAGATAACCAGCGTCCACACGCTGGAACCAACAGTATAATATGTTACCAGGTTTAATGGAGTAAACCAGCATCTGCGCGCTGGGACCAACAGTATAATCTGCCACCAGCTTTAATGGAGTTAACCAGCGTCCGCACGCTGGGACCAACAGGATAATATACCACCAGGTTTAATGGAGTTAACCAGCGTCCGCACGCTGGGACCAACAGTATAATGTGCCACCAGGTTAAATGGAGTTAACCAGCGTCCGCACGCTGGGACCAACAGGATAATATACCACCAGGTTTAATGGAGTTAACCAGCGTCCGCACGCTGGGACCAACAGAGTAATATGCCACTAGGGTTAATGGAGCCGACCAGCGTCCGCACGCTGGGACCAACAGGATAATATACCACCAGGTTTAATAGAGTTAACCAGCATCCGCACGCTGGGACCAACAGAGTAATATGCCACTAGGGTTAATGGAACCGACCAGCGTCCGCACGCTGGGACCAACAGGATAATATGCCACCAGGTTTAATGGAGTTAACCAGCGTCCGCACGCTGGGACCAACAGGATAATATGCCACCAGGTTTAATGGAGTGAACCAGCGTCCGCACGCTGGGACCAACAGTATAATCTGTCACCATGTTTAATGGAGTTAACCAGCGTCCGCACGCTGGGACCAACAGTATAATCTGTCACCAGGTTTAATGGAGTTAACCAGCGTCCGTACGCTGGGACCAACAGGATAATATGCCACCAGGTTAAATGGAGTAAACCAGCGTCTGCACGCTGGGACCAACAGTATAATCTGCCACCAGGTTTAATGGAGTAAACCAGCGTCCGCATGCTGGGACCAACAGTATAATCTGCCACCCGGTTTAATGGAGTAAACCAGCGTCCGCACGCTGGGACCAACAGGGTAATATACCACCAGGTTAAATGGAGTAAACCAGCGTCCGCAAGCTGGGACCAACACAGTAGGAATATCGTCGAGGCGAGAGAGCGAGCAATGTCGCCAAGCGACTACCGGATGGGAACTCTGAGACTAAGTGAAGGTGGAGCACAGTGAACACCGCTGAATAAACAGCAACCGGAACAAGCCAGACGAAACAACCGGAGCATCAGTCGTCACGGAGAGGTCCAACCGGAGTGGCAAGCAGACTGGAACAGGAACAGATGAAATCAGGAACACTGGAACTCAAGATTCAGTAGCTGAAGACTCTGGAACACTGGAACAGGCCTCAAGCAGCGAGACAGACTGGAACACAGGACTCTGTAGCTCTGGACTCTGGAACACTGGAACAGGCCCAAACAGCATGACAGGAAGAACAAACAGGTACTGTCAGAGACACCACGAAAGGGCAACCAAAGGGTGCCTGAGCTGAGTATAAATAGGCAGTCAGAGGTGGGCAGACAATAGGCAGCCAATAGAAGCCCCTGCAGGTGATAGACAGTGTATAGCACCAATCACGGGCACCGTGATAAAAAGATATGTGGACACCATGGGAATTGTGGTAACCTGTTAGTG
Organism: Rhinophrynus dorsalis; assembly: GCA_037306005.1. Classification (NCBI taxonomy): domain Eukaryota; kingdom Metazoa; phylum Chordata; class Amphibia; order Anura; family Rhinophrynidae; genus Rhinophrynus; species Rhinophrynus dorsalis. The sequence goes on along the minus strand of CM074720.1, from coordinate 472,984,640 downwards.
GCTAGATCGTAAGTGTTTGGAGGCAGAACTGTGTATTGCCCGTGAGAAGGGTGAAGATGGGTGACAGTTCCCGTTATATATATATGTTCAAGCCTACCACACAAGTATATATATATATGACCAGGCTCGGTTGCTAAGTGGATGTCATACTATATGCCTCTTCATATCATAACATCAGCCTAACATCATCATTTATTCCATTACATCAGACATTCCATTTCCATCTGGATTTATGTACTGTCATCTATATTATACTACATCTTGGGCTACATTTATTTATTTTTGTAGTTTACATTGGACTTCTATTTTTTCATTTTTTTCAGTGCTGTCACACATTATTTTTATATGGCCATTTATAGAGAGACAGATTCACTAGATTTATTATATATTTAGTGTTGGTCTGATGTTTAGGGCTGGCACCAGCTTCTATTTTTCTTTTGCTGCATATACTGCGGGATGTTTTTTATTTTTTATTTATAATTGGTGGGGATTTGTGCATTTAGGTGTTACCTTAGTGGAGGGGGTGTGACCCTGGGGATGGGGTGTTCTCTAACCACCATTTATATTATATTTTATTGATATTGTGATATTTGTCAGAAATAAATTTGATATTTTTTGATACTTTTTTTTTATTAGTATTATTGGTTGAGTGCCTGAATAAATCCTTCCTTTTTGGCTTTTGTTTTTTAGTGATTCCAATTTATAGGATTGAGTGCATCTCACACTAAATTTAGTGTGGTATACCATCAAGTGTAATTATATATGAGTGTTCTTCTATTGAATTCTTTTTTGTTTCTTATGCTAGGTAATATTACTTTTTTCTTCTTAGTAGTTGAGCACCGATATTAATTTTGGTAGAGTGATCTGTATGGTGGTGTGAGGACACCTTCATCTTTATGGGTAGGGCCTGTTCTTGCTGGGTCACGTACATATAACTTTGTCACTTTTAGAGAAAATGGCATTCCAATTTGATGATAGGTGGAATGATGACATTAGGTCAGCATTCTCTAGCGATTTGAATATAGGAGAAGGATCTGTTAAATCTGATCTATTTAAAAAATGTAAGCGTCATAAACAGGTCTTGACAAGACAATTGAGATTTACGTGGGATATCTTGAGTTTAGACGTTTATATTAAGGCAAAAATTGTGCCAAGAGGCCTGCGTATCCAGTTATCACCTGGAAAACATCTTAGGCCTGCTGTTTTTTTTAGATAAATGGTACAATACTCTCACAAAATGTTCCTTAGGTTTGATAGGTCTCATCTTTGAGTAAAATAAATCTCAATTATTGAAGGTTAAATCTGAAATAGAACGTAGTACAAAAGATCTGTCTCAATTTAAGGATTTGGAGGATTTTAAGAATATCAATGAGTCCTTGAAATTAGATATTGAGAAGATGCAAAGAGAGATTATCTTAAGGAAAAAGAAAAAGTATGTACGGAATATGCAGGATTTTTCTGCTAATAAAGTTTGTACTATATTTAGGAATTTTAGACGCAGACAAGGTAAATAAGAGAGTGTATCACGGCATCCGTGATTGCCTCCAGTGGCTTGCTGTTATACTAGTGACACTGTTCTTGCCTTACCTGTCACTCAAATACTACGTGCTATTCTTATAGGCCACTGGAGGGTGATTAGTGGTCTTTGCCCATATGCTAGACCTTATAGGTCTCAGACCTACTATACACCTTTGCCCTTTCGTGGTGTACCTGAGCATTGTGCTTCTGTGTTCCATTTATTGATTCCTGTGTATGACTCCTGGCTTCATCTGACTACCTGATCTGGCTGAGACCTCTGGCTTCGTCTGACTACCCAATCCGGCTGAGACCTCTGGCTTCATCTGACTACCCGATCCGGTTGAGACCCCTTGTTTCATCTGACTACCCGATCCGACTGAGACCTCTGGCTTCATCTGACTACCCAATCTGATTGAGACCCCTGGATTCATATGACAACCCGATCCGGCTGAGACCCCTGGCTCCCTACTACCATACCTTTTGGCTTTGGTTGACACTCACTTCACTGCACTCCCGACTCAGGTTGACTTACCATCTATGGTCTATCCAGGCCTGGCTGCCTTCCTCCCTTGGTTTACTAGCCTGCTGCTACCACACTATTGCTTCCTGGCAGTACGTGTGCTCATTGCCCAGTCTGTTGTTCACCTGCGGCCTATCCTGGTTAGCCAGTTATATCCTCTAGTGTTCTAGGGTCTGTCACCTCTGTCTGTCGGTTACCCCTAGCTGTCTAGGGGTGATCACCATTGCCTGTCAGGGTCCTTAGCGTCTATCCGTAGCCTAGTCATCTCCTGTTGGAGAGGTTTTCTCGCTCTTTGCAGTCCTCCAGTGTTCTGGAGTGTAGTCGTTGTGCCATACTTCCACCTGTCTAGTGAAGGGTTTTGGGAAGTGTTGCTACACTGTCCCTTTACCTGGCCTTGGTAGTCATCCTCCTACCTGTTCCCAGACCAGGCCTCCTGAAGGTAGGAGAAGGTGCTCTCGCTCCTTGGTTGCTCCAGCATTCTGGAGTATATTCTGTTCACTTCTCTTCCACCTGTCTAGTGAAGTGTTGAGGAAGTGTTGTTACACTGTCCTATACCGGGCCTCGTGAAGGTGGAAGAGAGTGCTCTCACACCTTGGTTTGGTCCAGTGTTCTGGAGTATATTCGGTTCACCTCTTTTCCACCTGTCTAGAGAAGTGTTGTGGAAGTGTTATTACACTGTCCTATACCGGGCCTAGTGAAGGTGGAAGGTGTCGCTCCTGGTAGATTCTCCAGTGTTCTGGGGTATAGTATTTCTCTGTCATCTATGGAGTCTCATTTTCATTTTTGGAGAGGAAAGAAGGCGACAAAAAACAAGTAGGGGGAGGAGGAAGAGGCAGACACAAAAACAAGGACAAAGAGAAGAAACAGGAGAAAGTGTTAGAAGTAAAACCAGGTTAAGAGATGAAAATCAGGTATTGAAGAATGATAAGACAATTATAAATTTGATAGATTTAAAATTATCTGATGCACATGGATCTTTATTGAAATATGGTCTGTCCTCCCCTAACCGCAAGGGAGATGAATTTGAAATTGTTAAAGATCTCCACTTGTTTTTGAGGAAAATCCTCCTCCGTAAAATACATGAGGATCGGAACTTTATTGTGGATAGAAAAGATACGGAACAGATTGAGATTTTGAATTGATTAAAAGCGGAGGGAGAAACAGTACTCGAAGATGACTGGAGTGTCTGTGATCCTAAATTCATTGAATTAAAATTTAAATCCATGGCAATGCCTCCTTTGTCACTGAATCCTTATGTCCAGGTCTTTGCACAGACGTTGCAGAGAGATCTGAGATGTCTGGATTTTGGATATGTTCCTGTTAACAATTTGACTTTCTGGGAGTGGGAAGCTTTGAAGGACCTGCAGGAAAATAGTTACATCATAATAAAACCCAATGACAAGGGGGGCAATGTCGTAGTTATGTGTAAGGACAAATATTATGGGGAAATTATGCGTCAGCTTAGAGATAGGAAATGCTATGTACCTTTAGATAAAGATCCAAAATTTGATATTCAGAAAAGATGAGATAAGTTATTGTTTGCTATGGAAGAGAATATTATCTCAAAACAAGAAATGCAATATATGTGCGCTGAGAATCTGACTGTGCCGATGATCTATATTTTACCCAGGGTACATAAGTCCCTGATAGAACCCCTGGTCGTACGGTCATTTCTGGAACAGGGGCAGTCTTCAAAAATGTGGGCCGTTATGTGGATCAGCGGTTGAAGCCCTTCCTTAAAACTTTACCTTCATATGTGAAGGACACTGGTGATGTGATACGTCGCTTGACTGGGGTGGGGGTGCGGAGGGATTCATATCTGGTTACGCTAGATGTGGAGTCCCTCTACACCTCCATCCCTAATCAGGTGGGCTTGAGGGCATGACAATCATTCCTGGAGACCAGGAGTTATATTTTTGCTCATCAAAATTAGTTTATTATTGATTTCATGGACTTTGTCCTCAACAATAATTATTTTGTTTTTGGGAATAAATTTTACAAGCAGTGGCGCTGTGTGGCAATGGGAGCCATGTGTGCCCCCACCTATACGTGTCTGCACCTGGGCTGGTGGGAGCAGTTTGTGGTGGAAGACACGTGTGGGTTTGGGGAACACATGGCCCTTTGGATTAGGTACATCAATGATATTTTTATGATTTGGGAGGGCACGGATCAGGACTTGAAAGTGTTTATTAGGGCCCTAAATCGAAATTATATGAATGTCAGATTGACATATTGTACTAGCAAGGAAGTAGAATACCTGAATTTAAATATATATATAAAGAAAATGATATGTTGAAAACAAAAGGATACAGGAAAGTGACTGCATGCAATGCTTTATTGCATGCTTCAAGTCACCACTTGCCATCCCAAATTAAGGGGATTCCATATGGTCAGTACCTCTGTTTAAGGAGGAACTGTTCGAATGTGGATGAAATATAAAATACAGGCTAAGGATCTGACTAAACGTTTTTTCAATCGAGGATATTCATAAAACATCTTGAGACAAGGGTATAAAAGAGTGTTGGCACAGGATAGGGAGAAAATTATTTTGGGCCCAAAGGATAAGAAAATAAATGATAAAAGAGTTTGATTTATATCATCGTATGGTTCTTATTGGCAGGCGTTATGAGGGATACTCGTGAAACACTGGGGACTGTTAACACAAAACGATTCATTAAAGAAAATTGTTGGAGAATCACCCACAATGGTTGTCAAGAGAGCACCAAATTTGAGGGAAAGATTGGTTCATACTTATTTTGAAAAGGAGGACAAGAGGAGTAATTGGATAGGTAGGAGTCGGGTATTTGGAACCTTTCCTTGTGGTTCGTGTAGTGCATGTAGATATATAAATAGATCAGAAGTCTTTGTCAACTTTGATTCTACAAAGGTGTGTAAAATCAGACAGATAATTAACTATCAGACTATGGGGGTCATATACCAGATGTCTTGTCCATGTGGGAAGATCTGCATGGGCAAGACAATTAGAGAATTTCAACGACGGGTTCTTGAACCCAAGTGTGACATTGAGAGGACAACAATGGAGAGTTTAGTGGCGAGACACTTCCTTGAATTTCATGATGGAAATTCAGAGGGATTGAGAGCAGTAGGCATTGAACATATAGTATATGGTATTAGGGGTGGTAATATTGATCAGGGATTAATGCAACGGGAAAGTAGATGGATCTATACATTGGAATCATTATACCCCAAGAGGTTGAATGAAGAAATACAATTTAATGCCTTTTTATGAGGATGTATGTTGAGATCTGGTGCTCTTATGGGTTCTCCTCTTAATGTCACGTTGATTAGTATTAGCGATGGGGTTCTTTGTGTTACCATGTGTATGTATACCTTCGACCCTGGTGCATGTCAGTGGTTGGTGTGCATGTGGTGGAGCATGCACTGGACATGATGGTTGGTTGGTGCGCGTGTGTGTGCTTTGGCACGGGATGACGTGCACCCTCAGTGACATGCGAAGGGTGGAAGGGTTTCCTGGTGTCCAGGAACTATTTATATGATGTCGAAGGTACCCAAGAAAGAGTTAAACAGAACCAATTAGGTTGGATATCTTCACATAAATAGATAAATAATAATCTAATTTTGAGAACTTTACACAGTACTAGGTATTGACACGCTACTTCACAGTAAAGGATTAAATTGTCAATTACACATATTTATGCAAAATATATATAATTTATTTAAGTAAATACTATATATATAAAAAGTGTAAACAACAATGACATAAATGAGTAAATACCAATTTCAATAGATACACAGTAACTCAAACCACAATTATCACCATTAGGATTACCAGCAGTTGAAGGGTCAACCACACATAGGTATGTTCAGAGGTATTAAATTACAATAATTGAACCCAGCATCATAGAAAAAGATTATTGATCCTTACAATTAATTAAAATACAGTTGGCAGCAGCATATATGAATACCTCTGCCTCAGAACTGTATAAACTATGCAAATTGAGGTTTTAGGTATGTTGTCATGTGAATTGGCTTTAATATTAAGCCAGGTTATCACGGTTCCCGTGCTGTTCTGTCAATCTTGGCTGAATTGCCTGTGCATTGGAGGATGCTGATTGGCCCGCCCAGGATGTGCCTTTATATACTGGAGCTGGGGCACTTGTCATTTGCCCTTTCGTGGTGTTCCAGTATCTGCGTCTTGTTGCTGAGTTCCAGTATCTCCTGTGTACCGACCCGGCTTGTCTGACTCTTCTCCTGATCCTGCTCCATGATTGACCCGGTTCTGGCTGACTATCCTGCTCTGTGATTGACCCGGTTCTGGCTGACGATCCTGCTCCGTGATTGACCCGGTTCTGGCTGACGACCCTGCTCTGTGATTGACCCGGTTCTGGCTGACGACCCTGCTCCGTGATTGACCCAGGCTCTGGCTGACGACCCTGCTCCGTGATTGATCCTGTCCTTCGGCTGTGTTCCTGCTGTGATCCGGTTCCGGTTATCGCTCCAATCCTGCCTGCTGTTCCGGTGTTCCTGCTTTGCTCCGGTTGCTCTGGCGACATTCTGATCTGTTAGTGACTCACTGTTCCTCTCACTACTCTAGCTGAGCTTGAGGTTGCTTTGCCATCCGCTGTTTGCTAGCTGTCTCTCCTGTACAGAACCTGTTAACCCTTGCAGTGCCATGTAGTCTCCGGTCTCGTGCCTCCGTTATCTTGCCAAGCATACGGTTACTCGTTAGAGCCGCTACTCTAGTACCTCTGATACTCCACACTACCTTCCGCAGAGCATTGTCTGTCCGGTGTTCGGTGTGCACCGTGACCGCGCCAGTTGGCGCTGATAGTCCATTCGCTCTTGCTGGGAAAGTTACGTACGGCACCGGAGGTGTGTCCTGGCTCCGGCCTACATACATTCAGAAGGTACGCTATCCATTGCACTATCCAGTGCCTCGGCTCTTAGTAGCTTGTGCAGTCGCTATCAATATTGACATCCAAGGGGTGTCAGGGCAGTATCCATTGGGCACGCGCAGGGTTACCACTACTTTCAGTTAAGGGCGATTTTGGTTCTTGTACTTCAGCTTTGGCAGTAGCATTCCTCTATAGCCCACGGAGGTGGTATTGGCTCAGCTCTGGGTACTTGTGTGCTTTCCTAGTCCAACTTGAGAGTGAATTCAGTGCAGACACTTTACTCCAGCTCCGCTATTCAAGGACTGTGTTCCAGAGACTGCTATATATCCTGGGCATTGGCCAACCTAAGACTGAGTTTCTCCTCTTGCACTTGTTAACCCTTTGGGGTTATTCCCCATCTATACATTGCACATTATCCTATTACTGTATTGCATTCACTTTGTCTGTGTTTGCCATTACTGTTATTCCTGTGCTGGACCCTAGGGGCATTGTGTTACATTCTTGATACAATAAACTGTGTTTTTTACTTCATACCCTGGTCTGAGTGTCAGAAAACCGTTACAGTACGAAAGGGCCATGACCTCAGATGGAAAGAGTGAGAGTAATACACAGAACCTCCAATGGAGGATGGATGTTCACGAGCAACACCTAGATCAATTGGCACTGGCCATGCAAACTTTGCTTGAACGTACGGTACATCTCGATAAACCGAATCAAAATCTGGTTGTCCCCCCAGTCATGACACCGGATAATACTACTGGGCAATTATTGGTTCCCTCTAGAAGTCTTACGGCGGCGGCGCCGTTACCGCTAAGATATGGTGGCGAACCCACACTGTGCAGAGGTTTCCTTAACCAACTAGAGATATTCTTAGAACTCACCCCCTATGCTTTTCCGAATGACCGTAGCAAAGTGGGGTTCATGATATCTCTGTTAACTGGTAAAGCTCTGGCATGGGCTAATCCTTTATGGGAACAGGCTAAACCCTGTACTCTGAGCTTTAACGAATTTGTCAGACAGTTTCGCAGAGTATTCGAGACACCAGAGCGAGCCACCTCGGCAGCAAAAAAATTGATGGTAATACAGATGGGTGATCGCACTGTGGCCGACTATGCAATAGAATTTTGGATTTTAGCTGCAGAAGTGGCCTGGAATAATGAGGCACTCCTGGCAGCCTTTTCACAAGGCCTATCCGATTCCATCAAGGATGAGATTGCTGCCAGGGAGGTATCTACTGATCTAGATGAGTACATAGATTATGTGATACTCATTGACACCCGCATGCGCGAAAGGCGCTTGGCAAAGAGGGCTAGTTCCAAGACCCATGGACACGAGAGGTCTTTTAACCCACCCTCTCCTCCCATTCCTCCTGATGGGCACCTGAAACAGGGGAGCCTATGCAGATTGGCTTTACTAGGTTATCTAAGGAGGAGAGGGCTTACCGCAAAAGACAAGGGTTATGTTTATATTGTGGTAAAAATGGGCATTTATTACGCACATGTCCGGTAAGTCCGGGAAATGCACGCACCTAGGGTACCTTGGGGGACAGGCCCTAGGTGGTGTACAGTCATCCCCAGATCCTTGCTCCATGAAACCCACCATACCGGTGAGTTTTCTCCTGGGTGACCAAGCTTTGGAGGTACTAGCCCTGGTAGATTCTGGCGCAGCAGGCTATTTCATGGACCGGGCATTTGCTGAAAGACACAATATTCCGCTGTCTAAAAGAGATACTCCGCTAGCCATTGAGGCTATTGATGGCAGACCTCTAGAACCAGCCCTTATCACCATGGAGACTACTCTCATCACTATGTCTATTGGGGTCCTCCACAAAGAGGAGGTACGTTTCCAAATTATACATTCACCCCATCATGCGGTCATTCTGGGGTACCCTTGGTTGTTGCTGCACAATCCCCAGTTTGACTGGCAAAGATGTGAGATCAAGTCTTGGTCTGATTACTGCACTGGTCACTGTCTATCTCACCCAGTCAAGATTATGTGTACCTCTCCTTCTGTGCCAGCTGAATTCAGCAAGTTCAGTGACGTATTCAGTAAGGGTGAGACTAGCGCACTGCCGCAGCATCGGCCATATGATTGCGCTATTGATTTGCCCCCGGGAGTGGTGCCCCCGAGGGGTAGGACCTACCCATTGTCCGGTGAGGAAACTAGGGCCATGGAGGAATACATTGATGATGCCCTCAGACGAGGGATTATTCGTAAATCATCCTCTCCGGCAGGTGCAGGGTTCTTTTTTGTGAAAAAGAAAAGTGGCGAATTACGACCGTGTATTGACTACTGTGGACTCAATAAGTTGATTTCCAAAAATGCTTACCCCATTCCGCTCATTACAGAGTTATTTGACAGGTTGAAAAGCTCCTCTATCTTTACGAAACTCGATCTTCGTGCCGCCTACAACCTAATAAGGATAAGGGCCGGTGATGAGTGGAAGACGGCATTCAATACTAGGTCAGGCCACTACGAATATCTAGTTATGCCTTTGGGTTATGTAATGCCCCTGCCGTAATTCAGGAGTTCATAAACGATATCCTCCGCGACATGCTACAGTCTTGTGTGGTGGTGTACCTGGACGATATATTGATCCATTCTGCTAATTTAACCCAGCACATCCAGGATGTTTCGGAGGTATTGACTCGATTGCGCAAGAACAAATTGTTCTGCAAACTAGAAAAATGTGAATTTCACCGTTCCCAAGTACCCTTCTTGGGTTTTGTTATATCTAAGGATGGCATAGCTATGGACCAAGAGAAGTTGGCTGCAGTTCTACAATGGCCACGACCCAAGGGGTTAAAAGCTATCCAAAGGTTCCTGGGCTTTGCCAACTATTACAGAAAGTTTATTCAGAATTTTTCTATCATTACAAAACCTCTCTCTGACCTTACGCATAAGGGCGCGAATCCCTCTCAATGGTCTGAGGCAGCTGAGATGGCCTTTGAAACCCTCAAAAAGGCATTTGCATCCGCTCCTATACTATCTCACCCTAATCCCACCCTGCCGTTTACGCTAGAGGTTGGGGTAGGGGCAGTTCTCTCCCAACGTCCCAAGGAAGGGGGTAACCTGAGGCCCTGTGGGTTCTTTTCCAAAAAACTGTCTAGTGCCCAAAGCCATTACGAAATTGGTGATAGGGAACTGTTGGCTATCATCTTGGCATTAAAAGAATGGCGACATCTTCTGGAGGGCATGAGAGCCCCAGTGTTAATCCTCACGGACCATAAGAACTTGATTTAACTATCCGAGGCCAAAAGGCTGTCATCTCGCCAGGCTCGATGGGCCTAATTTCTGTCCAGATTTAATTTCATAGTATCGTACTTGCCAGGGTCCAAGAATATTAGGGCGGATGCTCTTTCTAGACAATTCTGCACAGACATTGAGAAGGATGAGGCCCCGGTTCCCATAATTCAGCCAGACAGGATTCTGGCTACCATTCGTACCAGCATCACCTCGCCACTGGGAGAGCAAATATTGGCGTCACAAGTTCGGGCACCTCCTGAAACCCCAGTTGGCAGGTGTTTTGTGGACGAACCCTTTCGTACCCGGTTACTTGAGACCTATCACTCATCTAAGGCAGCTGGGCACATTGGCAGAGATCAGCTGGCATGGTCACTGTCACGAACATTCTGGTGGCCCTCCCTGAAAGCTGACTGCTCTGCATTCACTGCTGCTTATGCCATCTGTGCCCGTGCCAAAACTCCCAGACATCTCCCAGTGGGTCTGCTCCAACCAGTGCCTAATGGTGATCGTCCTTGGTCCCATATTTCTATTGATTTTTTGGGAGAGCTGCCGAGTTCCAAGGGCTATACGTTTATCCTGATGGTGGTGGATAGATTCTCGAAGATGGCTCATTTCATGCCCCTCTCTGGCCTTCCTTCGGCCCAGGAATTGGCATTAATTTTTGCCAGAGAAGTATTCCGCTTGCACGGGGTGCCCAGAGTGATTGTGTCAGTCCGGGGGAGTCAATTCGTGTCGGGATTCTGGAGGGCATTCTGTGGCCAGATGGGCATTCAATTATCCTTTTCCTCTGCCTACCATCCCCAGACCAATGGGGCCGCTGAGCGTGCCAATCAAGGACTGGAGCAGTTTTTACGCTGCTTTGTGACTGATCATCATGATAACTGGGCTGACCTGTTGCCGTGGGCAGAGTTCGCCAGGAACTGTGCGGTTAATTCATCGTCTGGGAGTTCCCCATTCCTTGTTAATTATGGGTTCCAACCCTGTCTACTCACAGACTCATTTCAGTCCCAGCAGATTCCGGCTCTGGATGAGCACACGGAGCAGCTCCGCTCCACTTGGGCACAGGCACAAAGGTCCCTCAGTCAGTCTTTCCACAGACATCAGCGGCATGCCAATCGCAGACGGCTGCCAGCGGTCTCCTTCCAGGTTGGGGACAGGGTATGACTTTCCTCCAGGAATCTCAACCTGCAGGTGCCTTCGAACAAACTGGCCCCCCGGTTCATTGGGCCATTCAAGATTATTCGCAAAATTAATCCTGTGGCATACGCTTTGGAACTTCCTAATACTATGCGTATTCACAATGTGTTGCATGTGTCATTATTAAAGCCCTTGGTTTGCAATCGCTATACTACCACTCCGGTGGTTCCTGGGCTGGTGGATGTGCAGGACCAAGAGGAATACGAAGTTCAGAGCATTATTGACTCCAGGAGATTTAGAGGCAAGTTGCAATATTTGGTCCACTGGAAAGGGTATGGGCCTGAGGAGCGCTCTTGGGTTGACCACAAGGACCTCCATGCTCCACGATTGTTGCGCAACTTTCACTCTAAATATCCTCAGAAACCAAGACCCTCCGGCAGGGGAGGGGGTCTTTGAGAGGGGGGTAAAATCACGGTTCCCGTGCTGTTCTGTCAATCTTGGCTGAATTGCCTGTGCATTGGAGGATGCTGATTGGCCCGCCCAGGATGTGCCTTTATATACTGGAGCTGGGGCACTTGTCATTTGCCCTTTCGTGGTGTTCCAGTATCTGCGCCTTGTTGCTGAGTTCCAGTATCTCCTGTGTACCGACCCGGCTTGTCTGACTCTTCTCCTGATCCTGCTCAGTGATTGACCCGGTTCTGGCTGACTATCCTGCTCTGTGATTGACCCAGTTCTGGCTGACGATCCTGCTCCGTGATTGACCCGGTTCTGGCTGACGACCCTGCTCCGTGATTGACCCGGTTCTGGCTGACGACCCTGCTCTGTGATTGACCCAGGCTCTGGCTGATGACCCTGCTCTGTGATTGATCCTGTCCTTCAGCTCTGTTCCTGCTGTGATCCGGTTCCGGTTATCGCTCCGATCCTGCCTGCTGTTCCGGTGTTCCTGCTTTGCTCCGGTCGCTCCGGCGACATTCTGATCTGTTAGTGACTCACTGTTCCTCTAGCTGAGCTTGAGGTTGCTTTGCCATCCGCTGTTTGCTAGCTGTCTCTCCTGTACAGAACCTGTTAACCCTTGCAGTGCCATGTAGTCTCCGGTCTCGTGCCTCCGTTATCTTGCCAAGCATACGGTTACTCGTTAGAGCCGCTACTCTAGTACCTCTGATACTCCACACTACCTTCCGCAGAGCATTGTCTGTCCGGTGTTCGGTGTGCACCGTGACCGCGCCAGTTGGCGCTGATAGTCCGTTCGCTCTTGCTGGGGAAGTTACGTACGGCACCGGAGGGGTGTCCTGGCTCCGCCCTACATACATTCAGAGGGTACGCTATCCATTGCACTATCCAGTGCCTCGGCTCTTAGTAGCTTGTGCAGTCGCTATCAGTATTGACATCCAAGGGGTGTCAGGGCAGTATCCATTGGGCACGCGCAGGGTTACCACTACTTTCAGTTAAGGGCGATTTTGGTTCTTGTACTTCAGCTTTGGCAGTAGCATTCCTCTATAGTCCACATAGGTGGTATTGGCTCAGCTCTGGGTACTTGTGTGCTTTCCTAGTTCAACTTGAGAGTGAATTCAGTGCAGACACTTTACTCCAGCTCTGCTATTCAAGGACTGTGTTCCAGAGACTGCTATATATCCTGGGCATTGGCCAAACTAAGACTGAGTTTCTCCTCTTGCACTTGTTAACCCTTTGGGGTTATTCCCCATCTATACATTGCACATTATCCTATTACTGTATTGCATTCACTTTGTCTGTGTTTGCCATTACTGTTATTCCTGTGCTGGCCCCTAGGGGCATTGTGTTACATTCTTGATACAATAAACTGTGTTTTTTACTTCATACCCTGGTCTGAGTGTCAGAAAACCGTTACACAGGTGCTCTGACAGTTTCCTTATACCATATATAATAACCAAATTTAGAGAAACTAACTGGAATAAAATCCCAGACTGAATTCACTATAATTTAATTATCTACTAATTTCAAATATTGCATACCTTCTGAATAAAACATGTAAATTGCAGTTAATATAGGCAATAATCAACAATACCAAGAATATATTTAGAATCAATCCAATAATATATGTCTAGACAGTATACCAAACTTCATGCAACAGATATCATAAACATGACCACAGCAATCCTATGTAAAACCTGTAGGGTACTCCAAGGGTTAATCCACTTAGTAATATAGGATGGCACACCCAAGATGGCGTCTTCTATTGTCTAGTGTGAGATTTAAATAAACTTCTCACTTTACAAAAGTTTAGACCCAAAACACACACAAAGAAATCCAAAGAAACATCTCAAATTAAATAGACAAAAAGCAGTTGAAGGGTTAATAAACAAATTTAAAGAATTCCCCCAGATCAAATATTAGCTATAATAACCTTTCTAGAAACATAATATATTCTAGAAATATCAACGATTATATTAACTAATTTATAAACAAGGATAAATAGATCTCACTGCTATCAACAATTTTATTTATATGTCAAAATATAACAATTTACCAATTTATTAATGAATTCTGCTTGATTCAGAATTACTACAGCCAATATAGCATATTATAATTGGTCACAATTGAGTGGCCAGTCTGATTAAGACAAATTATAAGAAAAATTATGTTTCTTCAAATATAGAAGAAATATAGATTTGATTCTGAATTTTGCAGAATTAAAATTAGGAAATATATAGTTACCAGTCCAATAAGTGTTTCTTAGTATCTCTTTAACAGCCAGCCAGGTACACTTCAGGAAAACAGAACAGGAATTTAAGAGCCAGGAAACCAAGAGGAAAAATCCCCTTCACTCTCAAAACTTACATATTTATAATGTAAAATTACCATTATTAGAATCTCCTCTGTTTGAATAAAGATCCATTTCATTAAGTAGGGACATCATCAGTATTATCTGATTGGATACTCTTAATAACTAATTTCCGTATGACATCATGAATACATTATGATAAAAATTCCAAGCACTAATAATAACGCTATGTGCTCCAAGATGACACTCTTATTCCATATTAAAATTCACACCTAAAATGACACCTGATCTGTGTTTTCTCAAAAATCAGGAGTTTGGGGCGTTATCAAACATCACATAAATATGTCATCCTACCAGACTTTCTCACATGGGAGAATATCTTCTTCCCAGACTTTGAGATTTTCTCATAAGATAATAAACCTTCTTTTATACCTTGTTGTCTGGGATAACGTCATTAATAATCCTAAAACTCACTCAACAATGTCGCCCTCATATTGAAGCAAAGAGAGGCCCCTTTTGTCTCTAAAATGGAGTCATTGTTATAACATAAGATCATTATACACATCTTAAAAACAGATTTTCAGAGAATCTGGTTCAAAAGAAAAATTAACCGTTTCCTCCCCATCATGGCAATGTCTCTGACAATGGTTTGACATGAACTGTAGTTCAAGATCTGCACGATAAGATCAGGGTGGATTACTCTGGTTTTTCGTGTTCGCCTTGGGATGTGGTCATGTGATGCAAACTGGAGATGACGTGCTCTCTGTTGAGAAGGGTGTGTCCGTTCTGATGTGCGTGAAACATGACCAGATCGGAAGATGAATCTAACGATTGGAACATAGTATGGTTGTAAATATAGATTTTGGTGATTAATAATAATAATAAGGGTCTTTTAGGATATAATGGGATAAACTATTAGTGGTTTGGGAGAACCGTGGGATCTCTGGAAGTGACAAGGTTGGTAATATGTATCCATGGTTGCTAGGGTTACTGGATGACAATTTCCGGGCGAAACGCATTGACTTTTAACGAGACAAGTTTGGAGGAATGGTAGTTATTGACGCCTGATGACACACATGGAGGTGAAGATTGATGAGATACATATTGGGTTACTGTTAGTGAATGCTTGGAGCATTTCCTGATGCTGCTGTATTAATTTGATGATGTTGGCAATTAGAAAAGATACGTGGACACCATCGTAATTGTGGTAACCTGTGAATGGCTAGATTGTAAGTGTTTGGCGGCGGAACTGTGTATTGCCCGTGAGAAGGGTGAAGATGGGTGAGAGTTCCCGTTATATATATGTTCAAGCCTACCACACAAGTATATATATATGGCCAGACTTGGTTGCTAAGTGGATATCATACTATATGTCTCTTCATATCATAACATCAGCCTAACATCATCATCTTCATATCCATATTAACATCTTATGTCATCTTTATTCCTTTACATCAGACATTCCATTTCCATCTGGATTTATGTACTGTCATCTATATTATACTACATCTATGGGTACATTTATTTATTTTTGTAGTTTTACATTGGACTTATATTTTTTTCATTTTTTTCAGTGCACTTACATATTTTTATATGGCCATTTATAGAGAGACAGAGTCACTAGATTTATTATATATTTAGTGTTGGTCTGTTTTTTAGGGCTGGCACTAGCTTCTATTTTTCTTTTGCTGTATATACTGCGGGATGTTTTTTATTTTTTATTTTTATTTATAATTGGTGGGGATGTGTGCATTTAGGTGTTACCTTATGGGAGGGGGGTGTGACCCTGGGGATGGAATGTTCTCTAACCACCAGTTATATTATATTTTATTGATATTGTATCATTTGTCAGAAATAAATTTGATATTTTTTGATAAATATTTTTGCGTTTATTAGTATTACTGGTTGAGTGCCTCACTAAATCCTTCCTTTTTGTTGTTTTGTTTTTTGTGACACTCATTAAGACCTTGGAACTTGACCATAAAACTTCACTCTGCCCGGACACACTTCAACGTCTGCAACAGACTCGCTTTAGTTTGTCCTCTATCTTGCAGCAGTTTCTGTCAAAACATACATGTAGTACAAATATAAAGATTATCTTATGGGCAATAAATCAGGGCAGTTGCTAGCTAGACTGATTCTCATTAAGAGACATGGCTGACATATAGCCACTATCAAGCCTGGTGTCACACTGGTGGTTACTAAAACCTCAAGCATATTAGCGGCTTTTAGAGATTATTATGCATTGCTCTACAATGTCTCAGTGTCTGATTCCGTCCGTAGTATCACTGGAGCGTCACCTATAGATGAGTTCTTATCCAGAGCAAATATTTCCAAACTTTCTCCAGACGTTATCCAATTTCTGGAGAGGCCATTCTCTATTAGTGAATTATCCAAGGCTCTTGCATCCAATTCCTCTGGAAAAAGCCCAGGGCTGGATGTTTTTCCATTTTCTTACTTTAAAACTTTTAAAGATCAATTGCTTCCTATTATGCTGGATACTTTTAATTCAGTCCTTCTGAGGGACTCCTGGCTGGGCCAATCCCTTCAATCTCACATTACTGTCCTGCCCAAACCAGGTAAAGACCAACTCTGGAACTGAAGGCATCAGGATTCACTTGTCTGAGTTTAAATTGGACACATTTGCAGATGATGTTCTGCTGTTCCTGTCAGCCCCATCCAAATCTCTTCCTGAACTGATGTCGGTCATTGCTACTTCTTCTGTTTATCCCACTATAAGCTCAAGTGACTAAATCTGACATATTACACACTCATATCCTGCCCTTGGAATTGTCACGACTGAAGACACTTTACCCCTTCCAAGGGACTTCCTCCAGTTTTAAGTATCTGGGTATCAAACTGACCTTTACCTTAACTGAAGTAGTGCACATTAACTTTGACTCCTTGATTTTCCCTTTGAAATCGGACTTCCAGAGATGGCATACTCTCTATGTGTCCTCGTTGGGCCAGGTCCAAGTTGTAAAAATGGTGGTCCTCCCTAAGATTTTGTTTTTATTCCAGTCAATTCAACTAAGGGTACCCTTTGTCACTATTGCAACCCTACAGTCTAAGCTACCTCGTGCCCTTCTGTACTTACCCCCATTAAGAGGAGGTCTAGGGACTCCAGATCTCCTCTTGTATTACAGAGCATTCCAGTTAGCTAGCACTTGTGTGCACCCTTTCTATCCCAGAGCTGGCTGAGTTCAGGTTCTCAGTACCTCTCTCCCGGTACTAGCAGTAGCTCAATTACTTTGGAATCTGAGTTCCAACATTCCTAGAGCATGTCTTGCTCACCCTATCACTGGACATTTGCTTTCCATTTGGAGCACTATAAACTCTGTGCACAAATGGGCCCCTTATGTGAGTGGTGGGTAATCCTAGTTTTCTGCCGGGGTTGCACACTAGAGACTTTCTTTGCTGGTCAGACATCTTGGTTGGAAGATATGTTGTCGGACACTGGGGTTCTGGACTTTAAGGACTTGCAACTGAAATTTGCTCTGCTGGAGTCGGAATGCTGGCACTTTAGACAAGTGCTCCATTGCCTTTCTGGATCTATGGCCAGGATACCTAGCCCAGGTGGAAGGACTGCTTTTGAGACTTTGTACCTCACAAATCATTTTCTTTCCAAAACTATATCTCATTTGTATAAGATGTTGCTGTTGGGAACCCCATTCCGATGGAAATATCAGGATTCCTGGGATGGGAACTTGGGGACTAGGATCTCCGCAGATTAATGGCTTAGGATCTTTAATTTTAAGTCTAAATATGTTCTTTCTTCATCTTTATTGGAATCAAATTACAGACTCCTTACAAGTGGGTATTTCACCCCCACTGGGTTGGCCAGAAACTTCCCCTCAATTCCTTTGACTTGTTGGAGGTGTAACTCCGATGCAGGCACATTCTTGCACGTTTGGTGGTCTTGCCCTTTGATAAGACCTTATTGGGATGGCATTGCATATGAGTTGCAGAGTTTGCTATCGGATCCACCTCCTCCAGCTCCAGAATCTCTGTTGCTCAACCTCTTCCCAACTCATTCTCCTTTTCATGTGCAGGCTAAATATCAGTGGATGCTCGCAACATATCTGGCCAGGGCCTGTTTTCCTTTGCTTTGGAAGTCTACTGCCCCTCCCATAGTTTGTGAATGGAAGGGCCAGCTTTAAATCCTATTTGAACTTGAAATCAGACACGCCACAATTTCTGGCTTGACCTCTCGTTTTATGGATTCATGGTCCAGGTGGTACTCATACATTGGGATTTCTCTCCCAACTTTACCCCCTCTTTTTTTTCTCCCTCTCCCCTCTTTTCCCTTTTGCCTTGGATGTTGTAATTCTGTTCAGTATCTGAACTTCCATTTTTTTTTGTTTTGTTTTTGTTTTCATCACTGCACATTATCCAGTCATTAATTCCATTATTGTACTTCCTATGCTGTTCCCAACTGATATTCTGCAATTCCATTTTACTCATTTTGTTCCTTGTGTGAATTTTTTCAATAAAGACTTTTGAAAGTCAAAAAACAAACCAAAAAAAAAACAATAAAAAGAAATGTCAATATAGAGTCTGGTCCCCATATTGATTAATTTACTGTCTAAGCTCAGCTCTAAGATTCTGTGCCTTGAAACTATGGTAATGCAGCAGCCAAGGAAGTAGGTGACAAATGCAAGCACCCCTTCTGCTGCATGGTCTCCCAGCTGCCTATGGAGGGTGGGGGGTCATTGTGATGGTGGTAGGTAGAGGGGGGAAGGTGAGATCAATGCGGGAGCAGATAGGGTACCATGTGGAAGGAAGGGTGAGAGAGATCAAGGGGAGAAGATACCATAACTGAAATTTTTTGGTGTTTTTTTTCTTGCTTATACTATACCCACTTCACATTAGGTAGAAAGGAGTAACTATTTCATTTTACACCCAAGATTTTATGACAACTAGAGGAAGGGCTCATGGCGCATGTGTGATCCCCTTCTTATTTGTGATTTTCTGGGAGGAGAGGTTACTCCAGGGCACATTAAGTGCCCTATGTAACCCTGCTTCCTAATCAATGGGTGTGTGGGTAAAAATGTAAAAAAATTCAAACAGACCCTCACATTAAAGAGACTGCACTTTGATTACCCCTAAACAAGGTCAGGCAATCTGGCTTTACAGCCATCAACTTTAATTTACATTCCTCTCTTCTGCTCTTCTTCTATCCTGCTCCAGATTTCCCCTGCCCAGTGTTTTTTACCCTAAAGTATATCAAGTATATCAAGACCATCTTATACTCTTTTTGTTCCCCCATGATTTTGATTAGAAATTCTCCAAGTGGGCTCATCAATCTCCCCTGGCTGGAACTACTAAAACCCTGAAAATTATTCAACGAACATTTTGTTGGCCTACAGTTAAAACTGATATAATTATTTTTTTTCAAGCCTGTGCATCATTTGCCAGGAAACAAGTTCCAATTAGTGGCATTACCATATGCCCTAACCTTGGCCAACATCTTCATTAAGGAGATATTTCATATTCTCGGAGTACCTCTTAAAATTGTCTCTGGAGATCTCTGCTGCAGATCATTTGGAAAGGAAAGTGTCCTAAAGAAACAAAATGTATGCTTTTCTTTCCTAAGTAGGCCGCAGAATTAACTGTGCCAAATCTTCACCTTTATTACGTAGCATATCATCACAGACAGTTTCCTTCTTGGTTTATCCCCCAGGGTCATATATTGTGGGCTGATACAGAACACGGTTGCATGCCCCCGACACATCTTGCACACTTACCATGGATTTCTCCTGGAGCCAGGAAACAGGTGTCTCCATTACTACCAGTGGTGATTTTCCAACTACATATCCTCAAAGCTACCTGTAGGCACTGCCCCTCTCTCACCTCTACCCCCTATATATTGACTCAATTTTTTGGGAACCCTCAGTTCCCATTGGGGCAAGAACCACGCTCCTTTAGTAAGTGCAGAGGGCCAATGTTTCTCCGTTTAGGGACATCCTCCCCGAAGGTTCTTTGCCATCTTTCAACTGTATGTGAGCTACCTGTGACATCTTCCCTAACGACTTCCTTCCTCCAGATACCACTCTTCACATGATCCTTAGCTCCTACACTGTAATTCTTCCAGTTCACCTTATTTGAGAAAATTTGTTCGGCTCTAAGATCGAATAATCATCTGGTGTCCAGGTTCTATGCACTGTTTCTGTCCTTCGGACACCCCTGCTAAACACACATGTATGACAGCTTGGGAGAGGGACATGAGTCTGGAGATCTCTGAAGGTTGATGGACCACAATTTGGCATGCTGCTGCGAAAACATCAATCTGTACGACCAGTGATTCTAGTGCTGGGAGCAACCATTGACCATACACTTAATGCATAAACCTGTAGCAAAATTGACCTCCCATATTCTCACTGCTGCCAGCTATCTAGTTGCTCTAGTATGGAAATGCCAGACTGCTCCTTCCCTGGATATGCTACTGTCTCAACTCAGACAAGTAGAACATATGGACCGCCTTACTGCCCTGCTCCATGATACTCTCCATAAACATAGGGAGGTATGGGATATTTGGGAGTTCGCTAGAGACACAATTGACATCTCTCTCCACTGAGCCTTCCTCTCCCTTGTCCCTCATTCTTACACATCTCTCCTCCATCTCTCCTAGACTTCTTTCTAAAGTCCTCTTCTAGCTTTCCCTTACACCTCCCTCTTTTTTTTGTTGTTGTTGTTCTATTCGCCCCACATCCTGCGCTGAATAGTTGATTCCTGTGTTTAGGACACGGTGCATTTGTATTGTGTATATGATGTTCCATTATCTTATAAGCCTGTATGCTTCTGTAGACCCCCTCTTCTTGAGGGTCTGTTGTATTGTATGTTTTATAAAACCTTTCAATAAAAATGTAATAATAATTTTAAAAAAATGTCTCTGACCACGGCACTCAGTTTGTTTCATGATTTTGGAGAGTCTTTTGTCAACATCTTGGAATAGAACTTTGCTTTTCATCTGCCTACTACCCTAAGTCCAATAGTCAGATTGAGCAAAATCAGTCTGTTGAGATCTATCTCCAACATTACATTGATGCTCAACATACTAACTGACCTGACCTGTTGCCCCAGGCAAAGTTTGCATTTCATAACTCCCATCAGTCTTTACTTTGTCTATAATCCTCATATCTTAAGTTTATTTCTCTCTTCTCGCGTTCCATCTGCTGACAATATGGTATCAGACCTACAGAATATTGGGCAATGATTCGTCAACACTTAGTCCACGCCTCTAACAGGCATAAGTTTGCAGCAGATAGAAGACAATGACAAGCTCTGGTTTCTAAAGTTTGGCTTTCTGCTAAGAACATATATCTTTGGCAGCTATATGGAAATTTGGGACCTCATTTTATTGGCCCTTTTTGAGTTACTAAGGCTTTCACTGCAATGACTTTTTCCTTGGCGTTCCCTCCATGTTTGAAGATTCATAATGCCTTTCTCTTATCTCTTGCCTGTGGCACTGTACCAATTTGCTGTGCCCATTTGCCCACTCCAGCTAGTGCTAGTGGATGGTCATCCTGAGTATGAGGTCAGACAGATTCTGGACTAGGGGTGGGTGAAAAGTGAGAAAAATTTCCAATGTGACTTTTAGCAAAAGTTTTTTTTTATTTTCACCTATGCAAAATGTTCCTCCTTTTTGCCAATTCTGATAAGTTTTTGACCTATTGCAACAAATTTTTTGCCTATGTTTGCTATGGTGCAACATTTCCCACCACAATATTACTTCTTCTGATGGCTGCAGTGGAGAAATAAGTATCTGAAAGTCAAAGCTGGTAGTCCTACAGCAACATATGCCTTGAAAAATGTGTTCCTGCTTAAGTGACCCTGGCACATATTCATGATGCCGTCAAGAGATAAAAAAAGCACAACCTACGATGTGGCAGATGTGTATGGTAATGGTGGTGGGGGACTAGTGTGGTGTGTCATGTATATATATATATATATATATATATATATATATATATATATCCCAAGTCCCAGCACTGCTCCACCTCTCCCCTTGCCCCTTGTATGCTTAACTACTGCATGTGTTTTTACTCTTTACAGTACACAACTGATGTACTGTGATGCCTTGCCTTAGTCCTCAACAAAATTCTCAATGTTGTCTGCTGTCTATCAAGTCTGCCTCATTCACACAGCTCATGTCCAGTGCCCAGTCAGATGTCTATCACCTAACATATGTATTTGTTTTTTATTTGTTTTTTTTTTACTATTTTTATTATTATTATTTTTAAAGTTGTCCACCTTATAGTATCAGACTGTGAAAAAATGTTTTTAACTAAAGAAAAAAAATAAATAACTTCTTTCCCCAGAAAACCCCACCACAGAGACACTAACAGTAAGATCAGCAAGCAAACTGAACCTCAACTGCTTGTGTCTTGCCAGTCAGTCACACTGAATTTTGGGATATTTTGGGTTTAAACCTTTCTCCCTTCTTATTCATCAAAATGCCCCCAGACTCCCCTAATAAAGAGCACATATGTCCTACCTAAAAGGTATCTAGCTCAAAAACATGCTACTTTCTCCACTCACAATCACAAAATGGCATGCTGTGAGTGCCTGACACCCTTTTATATGCCTGTAAGAAAAATAGAGAAAACTTTCTTTTGGTGGGGAAACATTTTTCTTCCCATTGATTTCAATGCAATGAGCTAGGTGAAAAAAGCAGGAAAATGGCATTTTTGTTCATTCCGGGAAAACCCTTTTAAATGCTGCTTTGCTTGAAATTTCAAAGTCAGTGATGATGGTCCGAGGGTTCAATAAAGGACAAAGCTTCTTCAACTCAGCTAGCACACTCATGTACATGTTTATGGTCTTCTCTCTCATGAGGACAAACACAAGTGGGATAACAGTTCCAAACTGTAGAGCATGTATAGTGTACATTTGCTGAAATAGCATTGGACAGCTTTTGAAGGTTCTATCTGCATACCAGTTGTGGCTGTTTTCCAAGGCAGTTAAGTTTGCAAGGGTGGAAAAAATAATAAATCGTACTAATCCGGGTCCACTGTCATGAAGCATAAACTTCTCACCCTTTTCACTCTTTACATATTCACCACCAATCCTTAGGTCTTCCAAATTGGTTGGGTTTTGAATTGGAGCGGTGGCACCTCTCCTCACTCTTCTGATGACCTGCTTTAAATTAGTTATTGTGGGTAACTGGGCAGCAACAGCAGGTGTGACTGATTGTGAAGTCGCAGTCACCAGTTCATGTGTGCTATACTGTGTAGTAGCTGCCATTTGTTTGAGTTCTCCAACTAACCTCTTTGCGTGAACTTTCACAATGTCAGGGACATGGCTGTGTTTGCCTGGGCCTTTGCAAATCATGCCATCCTTGGTATGGCAACTCGAACTACAATGTCCACTGCTATACTCTGTACATTGGTTGGTATTTCCTGTTTTGTTTTTGTATTTCCTGCATAGATGACACTGGATTTTGATGCAATGTGTCATTATCAAGTCATTACTGAGTCACTTTTGCATCCTTGTAACATTGCACCCAAATAGATCCATTATGCGCCATTGTTGAGCCATTTTGCACCATTATTGCACCCTTTGACACTTGCGCCCATGTAGCGCCAGTTTTGCGACCTTTTGCGCCCTTGTACCCTTGAGCCCATATAGCGCCATTTGCACCCATATAGCACCACTCTAGCGACACAATGGAGCACGCTGTTGTATGTAGCACGCTATTTAGCATTGCAATATTTGGAATGTGTCTTTCGAAGGTGCGTGACCAAAGAGATGCGCCATTTAGTGACGCGAAACCTAAGAGATGTGACATTTGAAGTCGCGCGTTGCACGATGCAACATATGAAAAGGTACCCTTTCCACTAGGCTTACCTGCTGAAGCCTGGTCATCCAGAGTTCTCCCTTTGTGGTGGTGGGTACTGTCACATCACTCAGTGGATTTCATGTTATCCTCTCTCAGCATTCTATTGGCTGTCAGCCCTTTAAAGGAGAAGTATACTTTTACAAAACCATATATGTTTTAGAGCTTTTCCTGCTTAGTAAAACAAGAGCACTTTCACTACTGTCAGTTGTTTTATTTTAAATTTATAACAGTTCAAATAATTAGAAAGGGAATTTACTGTAAGTTTAATTCCTGAAAGTTCTAACTTGACAGCATGACATCAATTTCTATCACATTCTATGGAGAACTGTATGCCAGTGACTTTCCTCTCCATTAGAATGTAACTGAATAACTAACTGAAATTTCACTACTAGATGGCACTGTTAATGTAAAAAGATATGTATTTAAACTGTAATAACTATGGAAATAGGCATTTCTCAGGAAACACTGTACAATATATATTTTTTCCATAAAATAGTTTACTGCTCCTTTAAATAGCAGCACTTTCTGGTTCACCCTTGCCTGTCCTACTTACTTGCATCAAGTCTTTAGTCCTAGCATTCCTATGTGTGCTCTCCTGGTTTGACCTGATCCTCTTTTAAGATTTTGCTTCCTATTAGCTGTTTCTATTGTTCCTTGTCAAGTTGTTTAAAGGGATAGTAATACTTCTTTTTATCTTTATTGTATTTTGTAGGCATTAAAAAACATGAAGAATGATATAAGTATTATCTCTCAAACCTTTATGGTTTAAGAGATATTCACAAGCAAAGTATCCCCCCCTGTTCAGCCAGATAAGAAGGGAGGTGCCCAGGTAGACTGCAGAGAGGGACAATCTTCAATTAAGATAAGGGAAAAAGCTGAAAAACTTGTCAAGGGGGGAAGGGCTTTCATTCTTTTCATACAAAGAAGATTGTCCCCTTCTGTTATCTGTCTGGTCTTACAACCAGATTCACATCTGAGAAGAGATGGCTTACAATGGAAAAGGGGTGGGAGGGGTAAACTTTGCTTGTGAATATCTCTTAAACCATAAAGGTTCGAGACATAAGACTTATATCATTCTTCATGTTTTTTTAATGCCTACAAAATAAAATAAAGTTAAAACGAAGTATTACTATCCCTTTAATCTGGAAGTATTCAGTGTCAGCGTTCAAGTTTATCTGTCTGCTAGATCAGTGTTTGCTTATAGTCAGTTCATCAGTCAGTTGTTCCCAGCATCCTACTAGTGAAGTCTGTCAGCTGAGTCCTGAGCTGGTGTTTCCCCTGTGTTCCATTATTTCCAGTCACACTCTCATCTAAAGGGATGGTGAGCCTCCAAGCAGACTTTCCAAGCACACTTTCAGTGTGCCTCCAAGTAGACATTCAACTTAAAGGGACCGAGTATCTCCTAGCAGATTCTCACATTAAAGTGATTTGATTACCATGCTTGCCTTTTCTTATTATCTGCATACTAATTCAATATTCTTCCAGATGTCTCAGCCTGAAGTAGTCCTTATCCGGGTCTGATCCTGGTTAAACCAGGGTCAGATAATCTGGCCTTCCATCTACTGCTAAAATGTACTCAAACATCACACTCAATCCATCTCATGCTAGCAAATCCCTGGAGGGTACTGGTATCCAGCCTTAAGAACTTTGACATATGGGTGAAATGACAAGGGCACTGAAGATACACCTAAACACCAAGCTTGACCCTGACGTTGAGGTATGTTTTTTTTTTTAAACACACTCACATACATACATGAGGGGTTCCAGATACCCATTGCATGGGTTTATTTTAATCTGTGGCTTTGTCTTGGATTTTAAAAAAATAATATAAGGTGACTAAACCAAATATTATTTATTTTTAACACTTCCCTGATTTCCTACACACCTGCCTAGATGTGGAAGGAAGGGAATGGAGGCAAGCACTGTGATGTCCTAGTCCTTTAGCCAATACAAAGGGCAGGGTCAGAAAATAAGCATAAAAGAATACAGCACAAGCTCTCTGTCTCTGTTCCAGTTCTGTTCCTGCTTTTGATGGTGCAACTTCCTTCTCTACTTTGTGTCCCTGCCCTTCCCCCATTTCCTGCCTACCCTCATCCCTCTGTGTGTTGTCCTGTGGCTGGGATCAACTAAGAGTGGCTGAGCCTTGTAATATCAGGTTAAAGGGGAAGTGTTGCCTGGTTGTACTTAAACAAAGGGGATTGTACTCTGGAACTGTGAACTGCTATGTTTGGTCTCTTAATAAATATTGGGCAAAGTAGACATACGATAGAAATTGTGTATTATACAGAGCTATATGACATTAGATACCACATTTTGGCCAACCATAACGGGATGAAGAGATATCTCCTTAACTCTGTCGCAGTGTTGTTTATGTATTTATTTTTTTAACATGCAGCTGGGGCTCTGGGTAGAATATAAGCCCCCACATTTCCCATGTCTAATCCAGGTCACTTTGGTTGGAAAAAAATTGCAAACATATCCTGATCCCCCTGCCAGTGGAAAAAGACTGGAGAGACGAACACTGGATGTGTGGTTCTGTGACTACCAGTGCACAACAAGCCTGTAGTGTCAGGCAGCATAACATAAATACCAACATTCACAGAGTGTGTGTGCTTATGTATATATGTGTGTGTGTGTATATATACTAGCAATGTGGGACGGCGCTGCCCGTCAGGATATATAGGGAATTAATGCACACGGATGCAAGACAAACGCACACACAAATGCACATGCATGCACTGAGATGCATAAAGAGCGACACAGTCATACACACATACATGTGTTATCAAATATCAAGTGTTTAAACATAAGCTACATCACACAATATAGCAAGGGAAGGGTTAACCAGCACCTAAAGAGACAGCAGAAACTTTATGGTCTCCAAAAAGAAAACCTATGTCACTCTCTTTCCCCTCCCATATTCCAGCACACATATTGATAAGCAGAGAAACTCACAGCTCATTCTTTCCCCCCTTCACATAGATTGATAAGATATTTTGCTAAGTTAGGTTAAATCATAGTGTATTGCATTTGCTGAGAACTAATGTTTTGTTATTTCCAAATATGCAAAGCTTGTAATTCTAATAGGGGATGGAAACTGATTATGTTATTTGGGTGGAGGAGCAATATTAATGCTTTACTATTGGACTAACGAGATATGCAATGTTGTAGTTTACTGAATATGTAATTTTTGCAATTCTTGTTTTCTGTTAAACCAATCATCTTATTGATCAAGGGTGTGCTATTAGTATATTAGATACCCCCTCTGCTCATAATTTTTAGAACAGAACAAGTTTTCTTTCCATGCTAATGTGCTGTGCTGTTCTCTCTATATTCGAATAAAGAAAAGATTCCTGTTTGTTCTCCTCCAATCTTGTCTCTTCATTGGCAGAGCGGCAAGAGTACAGGAATTTTGCTAACAAATTTGGCACCCCAGATGGGACTCCAATCGACAGAGGAACTGCGTTTCTTACCTACTGGACCAGTGACAAGGCATGTATAGGTAAGCCGGCTAAAGTGGATCCATTGTGTCCATCCCTGTGCATGCCTTTCACTGATCTTACAGGACCAGTTCACTCCAATCCATTGGAGTCCTAAGAATCCAGGACAAGAGCTAACAGGAATCAGTCAGGCTAACCGTGTGTCTCATCCTGTAGGTAAGGTGTTGTTTTTTATATACATTAATCCTTGTTTTGTGATCATTTGGTGCACCAGTTTCTCCCAGTTTGGTACTAGGTACTTTTGTTTTCCTTGGTATAGGCCGATGGGTTTTGAGTCCAGTAAGTGGAAGAGTGAACCTCTTCAGTGTTTCAGGGACCAGTCATCTAGTTACCCATGGGTCTAAGGAATTTGACTGGCAGACTTTTGTGCTCTTATGTACTAAGGTCTAGCCAGTATGGGTGTCGGTTGGCCGCGGACAGGGGCTGTTTGGAGAGAGACACAGTGGTTAATCTGAGACAAAGACTGCAGTCGTGGGTAAGTGGGATCCTGATTTTGGGTTTTTAGAAAATGTGTAAAACGTAAGAAAAAGTAAATGTTAATGTTTTTAAGCAATAAGAGTACTGAATGTAATGAGAATGTGTTTTCATGTGATTTAACCTCCAGAAGAACAAGTTATAGATATGTATATAGGAAACTGATAATGCTGCTTCGCTGAATGTGACAGGCAGGGGTTAAATGCCTGTGTGCTGATTCTGACACAGAGATGATTGAGCAGCATCATACCCCTCCCTCCCCTGTGCAATTCCTTCACTATTGTAATAATGTGTATAGGGGAACGAAGGAAAGGATTGTTCATACATATAGAAAATTAACTTCTGATTTAATTATAGACTGAAAAGCCCTCTTAATGACACGACTGATAATGTATTAATGTTTTATTGTATCTAGACTCTGACACCCCTTTTGAGACCAGATGACTTTGTTGACAGAATAATTCAGACATTCAGAGGAACTTGAGTAGGACTCAGAGTGTGTTGTGTAAACCAGTAAGTGAAGTAATGGAGAAAGCAAAGAAAGAAGTTATGTAGAGAGATATAGACAGAAATCCCCAGGAAGAAGGTGCATCTGGCAGTGGTGATACAGACAGAAATGACTCCCCTAATAAGACAGAATAGAGTGGATCAGGAGCAGTCTTTATAGCATTAGCCTACAGTGCAGGGGGGAAATTATTAGTGAGAAAACTACCAGCATAGAAGGGGTGGATTGAAGTCCCTCCTCTATGCCATGTATACAACCTATGGAAGTTACCATAGAAGGGACTATTGTACAGGATAAGTTTTCTCCTATCAGAGTTATGCCCCACTGCACTATATGGAAGGGATCTGGTGACTACATTAAGGACAGGAATTACATTTGTCACTGACGAGATATAAGTTTATGTATCTGTGTATTATGAACTGACTCCAGATGGAATTGAGACACATTTCCCAGGATAGTCCTGGAGGAAGTGCTGCGCTCAGTGCTCTCTGCTGTTTGGCAGCTGGAAAGCCATGGGTTGCTAGAGATGCCAACCCGTTATTGACTTGCAGCCTAACACAGGACTGGTCTAAGTCAGATAGTTCCCCATCAGCAAAGAAGCTAGGCAAGGGTTAAGACCAATAGTGGACAAATATGATTTGCCTGACAGGATAGTATGGGATGAACTATCTGTGTATGATTTTGACAGTCTGAAGTTGGTGCTGATGTCTGTCCCTGCTTTAACTCTGCCAAAACCAGTTACCCTATTGCCAAGTGACAAAAGTGACTCTCCAGAACATGACTGTGTAGAAGCCCTGGAGGAATTGACTTTACCCAGACCAGACCTGAATGATGTGCCCCTCCCTAACCCTGAATTGGAACTATTTGTTTTAGCTGAGGGACTCCCTAATTTTCTCTCAGCTCAGGATGCTGAAATCATAGCATTGACTAAAGCATTGCAATGTGCCTGAGACCAATCTGTAAATGTTTTTAAAATATGTTTTTGACATTGTTCATGTTTTTGCTATTTTGTGGGAGAGAGAGGGGAAGTTTGTTGCAGCAGCTGCCTTGAACCCCTATCTTCAGAATATCTGTGGTAATCCCACAATAATGATTCTGTTATTAACAAAGGTGCAGGCTGTATATACCCCTGAGGACTGGTAAAGTTGGCATATCAGTACCATGCCCAGTTGATTGATAGTAGCTGGGTTAACCCAGATGGCAGGGTATTTCTGCCTAGGTTGGTCATGGTGCAGATTTTGCGCAATTTGTATGAGAACACTCATCAGGGAAGTGATGTTATGGCAAACACCTTGCTGTGGATAGCTGTAGGACCAGATTTGTGCATAGTAAGTCAGAAAATTGTTAGAACTTGTGTGATATACCAGATACATTGAGTTGCCACCTGTACAGTATCCTTTTGGTAATAATTGATTAATTGTTTAAGTGGCCAGAGACTTTGTCTGGAAAAGTGCTACTGCCGGATCAGTAGCTAAGGAGTTAATGAGAGAAGTAATTCCAAGATTTGGCGTACTAAGAACTATTGAGTCAGACTAGAGACATTGTAAAGAATTGTGTACTACTTTGGGGGAAGGTTGAATGGAAATATCACCAAACTGTATACTGAACTCAAATGGACAGTTCCTAATGGCTCTGTCTTGCATCAGAGCAAACCCCCTTAAAGACTCTAAAGTTGAATCTCTATGAGATCCTTTTTGGTAGGCCCTAGAACAGGATTGTTCAGCATCAGGGACCTACCTTAGAGACTGGTAATCAGCAGATCGGGGGCTATGTAACTGCCCTGCAGTCTACCCTTTCTTCCCATCACAGATATTCTGTTCAACAACAGCCTTTGCCTTTGGCTGGTCCAGTGCATGCCTTCCAGCCTGGAGGGTGAGTGTATGTAAAGACCTAGAGAACAGACTGTTTGGAGCCCCAGTGGAAAGGTCCATTCCAGATTTTGTTGACAAGTCACAGCGCAGTCAAGCTACATAAAGGAAAGGCCTGGGTACACCACACCAGAGTGACAGCTGCACCAGAGCCTGAGCAAGATAAAGGCCCTGCACCCTCTCAGTGCCCAGCAGATGCCCAGTGGGAGGTAGAACAGGGTGAAGGCCTGAGGCTTTTGTTCCAGAATACCAGCAAGTAGGTGTTTTGACAGGCATAATACTCCCTGACCACCTACCACCGCAGTTCAGCAAGCAGGCTTCTTGCACCGCCTGCCACCGTGAGATCATCAAGCAGGTTTTTTGTTAGGGCACAATAATCCCTGACCACCTGCCTCCGTGGGATTAAAAAGCAGGCCTATGGCACTGCCTGCCTCTTTGAATCATCAAGTGGGTTTATTGCATCACCTACCTACGTGGGACCTGTGCATCATGAAAATACACACAGGACAATGTTTGGTACTGGCTCAACAAGTGATGACTTTTTCGCTGGTGTTCTCACTACCTGTCTCATCAGTGTACCTCTCTGACTACCCTTGTGAATTTTACTTTTGGTAACTTCCATCCCCTCCCCTACTAGCAAGTATGATCAGGTCATTTAGGTGGTCATGTGGATCACACTTATAAGGTGATCCAATGACCAAAGGGGGGATTGTTATCAAATATCAAGTGTTTAAACATAAGCTACATCACACAATATAGCAAGGGAAGGGTTAACCAGCACCTAAAGAGACAGCAGAAACTTTATGGTCTCCAAAAAGAAAACCTATGTCACTCTCTTTCCCCTCCCATATTCCAGCACACATATTGATAAGCAGAGAAACTCACAGCTCATTCTTTCCCCCCTTCACATAGATTGATAAGATATTTTGCTAAGTTAGGTTAAATCATAGTGTATTGCATTTGCTGAGAACTAATGTTTTGTTATTTCCAAATATGCAAAGCTTGTAATTCTAATAGGGGATGGAAACTGATTATGTTATTTGGGTGGAGGAGCAATATTAATGCTTTACTATTGGACTAATGAGATATGCAATGTTGTAGTTTACTGAATATGTAATTTTTGCAATTCTTGTTTTCTGTTAAACCAATCATCTTATTGATCAAGGGTGTGCTATTAGTATATTAGATACCCCCTCTGCTCATAATTTTTAGAACAGAACAAGTTTTCTTTCCATGCTAATGTGCTGTGCTGTTTTCTCTATATTCAAATAAAGAAAATATTCCTGTTTGTTCTCCTCCAATCTTGTCTCTTCATTGGCAGAGCGGCAAGTGTACAGGCATTTTGCTAACACATGCAATGCACAACACGCAGACACACAGAGTGTGATACAGACATACAACACACACAGTGAGGAACACACAGGCACACACAGAGACACACACACACAGAAGTGAGTCATAAGGTTGTGACTTATGTGTCATTGTAATGAGTTTGTGTTTGTACTTATGCCTCCACTGTGGCATTCATTCATATAGTTGAAATGCATGAGGTAATTGCACATACTATGGTGGAAGGTGGATCGTGCTGGCTCCCAGGGTGTGAGTGAGTGTGTGTGAGTGAGTGTCATTCATTCATGTAGTTGAAATGCATGTGGTAATTGCACATACTATGGTAGAAGGTGGATTGTGCTGGCTCCCGGGGTGTGAGTGAGTGTGAGTGAGACTATGGTGGAAGGTGGATCATGCTGGCTCCCGGGGTGTGAGTGAGTGTGAGTGAGTGTGAGAGTGAGTGATTGCGTGTGAGTGATTGCATGTGAGTGATTGTGTGAGTGTGTTAATTGGGTGAGAGTTTGTGAGTGTGAGAGAGTGTGAGTGAGAGTGAGAGGGTGTATGAGAGTGAGTGAGAGAGTGTGAGTGAGAGAGTGTGAGTGAGAGAGTGTGAGTGAGAGAATGTGTGAGAGTGTGAATGAGAGAGTGTGAATGAGAGTGTGAGTGAGTGTAAGTGAGAGAATGTGTGAGAGTGTGAGTGAAAGTGTGAGTGTGTGTGATTGAGTGAGAGTGTGAATTAGAGAGTGTGAGTGGGTGTGATTGAGTGTGTGTGAGTGAGAGTGTGTGAGAGTATGTGTGACATTGAGTGTGTGTGATTGAGAGTGTGTGAGTGTGAGAGAGTGTGAGTGTGTGAATTATTGTGAGTGTGTATAGGGTTGCCACCCGGTATTTTACTGTCAGGCCAGTAAAAAATTGGCTTCTTTCCAATGTTAAGTCTATGGAGGGAATGCCTTGGCCGGTATTTTTTGGAAGAAAAGGTGGCAACCCTAAGTGTGTATGATTGAGTGAGAGTGTGAGTGAGAGTGTGTGATTGAGTGTGTGTGAATGCGAGTGTGTGTGTTTTTTGTCTGATGTGTTTGTGTCTGTGGTGTAGGAGTGAGTGGCAGCAATTTTGTTTTTTCAGTTACTTGGATAGTGGTGGGCGGGCTGGATAGTGGGGTCAGGCCAACTCCCTGCATGATTTAATTCACTCCCCCATTGAATCACCCAATGGGAGCAGTAACTCCTCCTTACTTAACCCTTTGAGTGCCAGAGGGGTACGCAACGCATTGCAATGCGTTGCGTACCCCTCTGGCACTCAAAGGGTTAAGTTATGGTAACATAGCAATATAACACACGGTGGCCCTTCAGTTGAGGCAGCGTAGCAATATGCTGAGGGAACAAATAGAAAGTGCTGTTTGAGGCTTGCCCTCTGTAACATACAGCAAAGCATCTCTCTCCCTTTAACGAGAAAGGGCGGGAATCAGGAAGCAGGAAGTGGAGGAGTGACAGTTGAAAACAGACAGTGAGGTTGACTGAAGAGATGAAAAGAGTTAAATAAAAGAGTTGCTATTACGTTTATCCCTGAGTTTGTATTTTATGGAAACATTACACCCTCGTATTGAAACAGAGTGTATGGAGGGTTACAATTATCTATGGGAGGTGAAACAGTGTGTTTGTGGGGTCATGATCCTGAGTGAGAGTGTGTGTGGACCAGGAGAAGTTATTGATATCCCCTACTTTTTTTGTCAGTTGGATAGTGGTGGGTGGGCTGGAGGGGGCGGGCCAACTCCCTGAATGATAAACATGCCCCCAATGAATCACCCAATGGGAACAGTAAAGTCCCCACTGAATCACCCAATAGGAGTTGTGTCTCCTAATGATACATAAAATATGTAATGAGGCATTCTGTTCAATGTGTGTTTGTTTTCTGAGGAGACATAAATTATGTTCTGTGTGTGAGGTACCATAAATTATGCAACGAGGCTTATTCTTATATATATATATATATATATATATATATATATATATATATATATATATATATATATATATAACATGTTTTTAATACGAAGCCTTTAACTGTATTTGAGATTGACATGTCTGGTCTGTATTGTAGGGAACTCTTGAGAATTTGCAGCCTACTTCTCCTTTACACTCTGGATAGGCTATTGGAGTGGAAATCAGTGTAAATTATTTTCCTTATACCTGCTATAGGGGCTGATATAGGGGTGGTGTTAAAGGTAGTGACTTGTGAAAAGCCACTCCTTTTTTTTAAGCAGGCATATATATATATATATATATATATATATATATATATATATATATATATATACAAAGAAAAAAATATAGACATTTTTTCACTGAGGTTCCCACACAAAAAAATTCATAAAATGTATTCTTCACTTACTTGGGAGAACTTTGCTGTTTTCCGTATATGCTTTTTATGGCTGTGAGAATTCCTACAGCAGTACTAAGGGTCAAATCCCATATGTGTGGTTCTATGGATACGAGTGCAGTGGGACAAGATTAGGCTGGTACTAGTGAGACACAGTTGGGGAACGTGTAAGGGTGGTCCTATGGTTGCCATTGGAACAAGGCTGGGAGGTCAATATGGAGGTTCCATGGCCACCAGTGGGACAATGTTGTGAGGTTGGTATGTATGGGTCTATGGGTGCCAGGGGAATAAGACTGAGGGGTTAGTATTTGTGTTTTGCAATGTATTGTGTACCCCTCTCGCACTAAAAGGGTTAACTTTATCATTAAGGCGACATACTAAGAAGAATGAGCGTTTATGCATTAAGGTATGGTGAATTTGTGGTAAAGAGGAGATAACCTCTCCATTGTGATATACTCTTCAATTCTTCTGTTATTTTATTATGCCTATGCACCTCTCCAACTCTTAGTATGACATTGGAATTGGAATTTATTACAAAGGAGCACCAAAACTGCACCACAGGAGACAAAAATACTTTAGAGAAGTCATTACCATTGAAGGGGTTAAACATCTCATTTAAATCAATGGTATTTTTTTACTTGTCCTCTATGGTGCAATTGACCTGACCCACTTCTGCCTCTGTGTCATTAATACTCTTTTGATCTAGAAGCAGCTGAACCCTTTATTGACTGTATTATAATGATGTAAAAGTCTAACAAAATTGAATTTACTCATCAGCTTAATTCATGAAATTAAAATAACAGATCTGTGTTTTAGTTGAATTTTGACAATAAAAGCAAAGTAACAGCTTGGACATTCACACTGAAAGGAAATCAGGAAACACACACATACTGCCAACACATAGCAAAACTGCCAGCTTCTATAGTGAGAATGCAGGACTCTTCCTTCTTCTGTGAGCATGAAAGGTGTTTGCATCCTTGCACTATCTTTGTCTTAAGCAAAGTCTCTCTGGGAGAAAAAAAAAGAAATGATTCCTCCTGTCATCTGTATTCATTTTAAAGCACTGACTGTCATTTTTGCATAGCCCAGAATTCACTAAGTGGTATTGTAGAAATGAATGAAATCCTCTCATAATTAATAAATAGAAATGCAATATATTCTTCTGAGTTAAAATAACTTCACATTCACTGACACAAGTAGTGTTCCTATTATTCTTCTCTTTGGAAAATGGACTAAATACAAAACTACAGTTAAAGGAGCAGTAAACTTTTTTAATGAAAAAATATATATTCTAGGGATTTTCCTATTGAGTAAGATAAGGGTACTCCCACTGGTGAGAGATTAATATTTCCAGAGTTATTACAGTTTAAACCCATGTATTTTTACATTAGCAATGCCCTCTAGTGGTCAAATTCTAATTAGTTTTCCTGTTAGATTCTAATGGAGAGGAAAGTCAGAAAAGTCAGAGACATACAGTTCTCCATAGAATGTGATAGAAACTGCCGAGTCACTTCCTGTCAGTTAGAACTATCAGGAAGTAAACACAGTAAATTCACTTCCTGATTATTTGAACTGATAAAAATTTTGAATAAAACATCTGACAGCAGTGGGAGTGACCTGGTTTTATTCAGCAGAAAATGCTCTATAAAGTATGTGTTTTCATAATTAAAAGTTTACTGCTCCTTTAAAGTAAAATTAAGTGTACTAACAAAAACAGAAAAGACGTCATGATTTTTTTTCACCTTCCATTATGTCTCTACACCCAGGATCTTTCATATGAGTAACTGCCACCTTTCCAAGTTCTCACCTCAGTGGGAACATCCGTCTTGACTTATTTTGCATAAATATTCTTCCCATTAATTAAATCTACCCCTTTGGTGGAAACTGATATGCTCTAGCAGCCTCAGAATAGAAATTGAGAAGAGGAAAGGCATTTTCAGGACTTCAGAGTAATTAACTAGGAAGGCTGTGCCACACGGGTCAGATAACTGACTGAGCAGCTAACTTCAATGTTGACAAAGAGATTAATTGATAAAAAAAAT
Organism: Rhinophrynus dorsalis; assembly: GCA_037306005.1. Classification (NCBI taxonomy): domain Eukaryota; kingdom Metazoa; phylum Chordata; class Amphibia; order Anura; family Rhinophrynidae; genus Rhinophrynus; species Rhinophrynus dorsalis. The sequence continues at coordinate 472,948,645 of CM074720.1, read as the reverse complement.
GAGAGCTCAAAAAGGAAAGAGGATATTTCCAACACTTAAAATTTTAAGAAGTGTTTTTTAAATTGAATGACCTGCTTTCATAAACTCTGCCTCTCTACCACCTACATTGGAGAGACCAATCCCAGACTTCATATATTTTACTGTCTGCCCAAAATACAAAAACAATTTACTAGATCCTCCAGGCAGAACTATATTGTTTGAGAGTGGTTCCCTCACAGCTAATTTGTCTCAGTATATGGATTTTTTTCTACAAGATATGCTGAAGGGTCTTTCCTCATATATCCAACACACAACTGATATTATCAATAAATTAGGTATAATAGAATGGAGTAGTGATCATATTTTGGGAACTTTAGATGTATACTCTTTATATACAGTAATAGATTCAGATAGAGGTTGTCAGGCTACAGAATTATTCCTCAATGAATCTGGTACATTTCCTGAGGTTCAAATTTTATTAATTATGATTTCTGTAGATTTTATATTAAAGCACAATTACTTTTGGTTTAATGGAGTGTTTTATCATTAAAGAACGGGCATAATGATGGGAACCAAGTTCTCCCCAAGTTATGCCAATTTTTATGTATGGGAAAGCGGGAATTTGAAAATATTTGGAATAATAACACATACCGGGCAAACCTGGGGCTCTGGTGTCAGTTCATTGATGATATATTCTTTATATAGAAATGGCGGATGGAATCTATACCATCATTTTTAAAATACTTTGGGGATAATGATTACAACTTGAAATTTACCCATAATAGTAGTGACAAAAACATCCAAATTTTAGACTTGGACATTTTTATGGAAGAGGAACAAAGACCTGTTGAAAATCTACACATTTAAATAGCTTCATTTTGGCAGATAGTTGCCACTATTCTAAGTGGTTAACTAACATAGCTTATGTAAAGTTACATAGGCTTAAAGGGATAGTAATACTTCATTTTAACTTTATTTTATTTTGTAGGCATTAAAAAAACATGAAGAATGATATAAGTCTTATCTCTGAAACCTTTATGGTTTAAGAGATATTCACAAACAAAGTATCCCCCCCTGTTCAACCAAATCAGAAGGGAGGTGCCCAGGTAGATTGCAGAGAGGGACAATCTTCAATTAAGATAACGAAAAAAGCTGAAAAACTTGTCAAGGGGGGAAGGGCTTTCATTGTTTTCATACAAAGAAAATTGTCCCCTTCTGTTACCTGTACTGTCATACAACCTGATCCACATCTGAGAAGAGATGGCTTACACTAGGTAAAAGGGGCGGGGAGGGGAACTTTGCTTGTGAATATCTCATAAACCATAAAGGTTTGAGAGATAAGACTTATATCATTCTTCATGTTTTTTTAATGCCTACAAAATAAAATAAAGTTAAAACGAAGTGTTACTATCCCTTTAAAAGAATTTGATAAAGAGATACAGATTTCAGTACTAAGTCACAGATGATGTGTGAACAATTTACAGAAAAGGGATAGCAAAAAGAAAATATTAAATCATCATTGCTGAAGGTTTAAACTCTTAAAAGAGAGGACACCTTAAAATCTAAGGAGAAAGCTGTCAATCAGGAACAATTCAATTTAGCTATTACTCTATCATATAATAAATATTTTTGGAGCTATATGAACATTATAGATAAGCAATGAGATATCCTTAAAGGGGTCAAATTGTATGTTCAAAATTGCCAGATACACATAGGATAATTAACAAAAAAGCTCAAACAAAGATAGAAGAAGGGGTTAAAGATAAGTAGGGATTCCTTGTAACGGTTTTTAGAAAATAAAAATAAAAAAATAAGGGAATTTGAAGGGAAAAGTAATAAATTTGAAATTAAATCCTTCTTAAGGTGTAGTAAAATTAATCTGATTTACATCATAGAATGCCCTTGTAAAAGAAAATATTTGGGTAGAACAAAAACATAATTATAAAAAACGTATTTATAAACAAATGAAAAATGTAGAAAAAAGGTTTGAGAGCCACAATCTTTCATATCATTTTTACCATGAAAAAGACGCAGGATTAATGAGCTTCTATGGAATAGAAATTGTTGAGCCAGATTGGAGGGGGGGGGCAGCCATATATGCCAAATGTCCTGCAGGGAGACCGAATGGATTTTTGAACTGGAAAGTCATACTTCTGGAAATCTTAATGCAGAAGTGAATTATTCAGTTTTCTGTTGTGTCAGTATAATTTCAGGTAAGATATATAATCCTAGATGGTGAAAAGTCAATCGGACCACATGGAACTGGAAAATGAAATGACAGAGACAACCAATAGATCAAATTTACAGAACATAATATGTACATCATGAATTATTTCTATAGGAAAAAGGCACAGAGAAAATGGACATGGAAAAGCCCTAATAGTAATACAAGTGAAACTGACTTCATACTTTCAAATAATAGGATATTCAATGACTGTTCAGAAGACCTTCCAGACCCATAATAAAAAAGTTAAGATTATTGTAGACACTGACCATGCCCTTGCACCAAATGTAAAACAAGAGAAACCAACTCAAATATCAAAAACAGTTGCCATGGTAAAAAAATGATGAGAAATGGTAATATTAAAAACAGGGTAAAATATGTAGAAATGTGCAAGACAACAAGGAAGTGTATAATAGAAGAAATGTGCAAGTTCAATGTTGAGCTCATCAAAAGAACACTGGAAGAAAGTCAAGGGCTATAGAAAGCAAAACAAAAGATGGCCACAGATAAAAGCCAAATGGTTGCATTAAAGCTTGAAGATGGTACAGCAACAAATACTAAAATTAATGGAAGAATTTTATTAAAATATTTATAAGGACAAAGAACAACAACTGTATGTAGTTCCAGAGGCTGAAGCTGTGCCAGAAGTTTTGACAGAAGCTGCAAAAAATAAAAAATTCAATGCAAAATGCAAAGCAGTTGGACCTGATAAAGTTACCGTTGAAAGGTGGAGGTAAACCCTTACTCAGAGTCATAACTAAACTATTTTCAAAATACCTACTTCTTGGCAAAGTGCCTGAAAAATGGAAAAATGCAGAAGTCATCCTACTGCACAAAAATGGGATACGGTGGATCTAAAAAAATACTGACCAATAATCTTATTGCCAGTCATCTGCAAAGTTTTCACAAAGGCACTATCAAGAAGAATGGACAATACACATAAAGCGGCACAACCTAAAGACAAGCAGCCTTCTGGAGCATTTTCAGACAGTACAGTAAGTTATAGAGTGGAATAATAAATACAACCTTCAATTGTGCATAGCATTCATTTACTACAAAAAGGCATTTGACTCAATGAAAAAACAAGCAATAATGGATGCCCTATTCAACCAAGGAATATATAGTGCTTACGTCAATATCCTCCAATCAGACAAGGAGACAATATCTTCCGAAAACTATATTCCGCAATCTACAATGTGACAAAAAGAATACCTACTTACGTTTTGCAGACAACATCACACTCTTTGTAAGTAGTCCTGAAGAACTGCAAGAACACATTTAAGAGCTACAACAGGAAAGCAAAAATTTTGGTCTGAAAATGAATATCAACAACAGTCCATATTTTACCATATCAAAGAAAATCACAGTAGATGGACTAGAACTAGAAGATGTATGTATACCTTGAACAGTAACTGTCAACAGATAGAAACACCATGATGGAAATTGAGAGTCAAATAAAATTGATATGGCAAACATTTGGAAAACTTAGTAGTACTGTCTTTAAGGCAACTTTACCACCCTGCCTCAAGCGAAAAATGTTTTTGACCAATGTGTCCTCCCTGTCCTTACATATGTGTGAAAATGACACTGAATTCCAAAGCAATACAAAAACTTATTGTTACAATGAGAAGTATGGCATGTCAAATTCTGAACATAACACAAAGAGACAAAAAAATGTACGTATAGTTTAGCAAACAAAGGTCTCTGACATCACCGAAAGAGAAAATCGTCTGAAATAGAAATGGCTAGGCTATGAGGCAAGAAGGCCTGATGGTAGATGGACCTAACAAATTCTGGAATGGATTCCACACAATACTAAATGCCCAAAAAGAAGACAAGAAGACCAAAGACAAGGTGAGGAGATTGAACTACCAAAATCAGTCAGTGGCAACAAAAGGCACACGACTGAAGTTATTGAAAGCTTGCTGAGGAGGCCTTCATCCTACAGTGGGTTGACGATGGCTGCTGCCGATGAGATATATATATTATAAAAAAAATTCTTTAGGGTTACATATTTAACTGAACTGGTTGTATCTAAGGAGAGGTGTGCTGCATGTTATAGTGTGGAACACACAGCTATAGCACTGGGTGAGATGTTATGTTCATTTTAGGTTAAGATAACTGGAGTTATTAGGTTACTAACTAAATACAGTACTGAAACAGCCTCACACAAATACCAATACTCAGTTCAATATAAATAGTCCTGTAGTCGGGTGCTCTTTAATACAGCTCCTTAGCCTCCAACCAGAGCATAAATATCCAGTGCAAAGAAAGTGAAAGGCACTCATCGATAGTAGGACATTTCCAATACTTTATTCAATCACAAGCTTTAGTATTTCATTAAGGCACAAATGCTCACAGGCCATAAGACATTTCAGGGGAATTCCCCTTCCTCAGTTCAGCCACTATACTCCTTTATACGTGTATAGCGACTGAATTTAGGAAGGGGATTCCATTGAAACATCTTATGGCCTTAATGAAATACTAAATCATGTGATTGAATAGTATGAAAGTATTGGAAATTTCCTACTATCGGTGAGTGCCTTTCACTTTCTTTGCATTACTAACTAAATAAAGAAATGATGTATTAAGATGTGTATTTGTTTCTTGTATCAAATACGTGTTCAATAGGGTTTGGAAATTATAGTGTTCTGCATGGGTTGCATTCTTTGGAGTTCATTAAGTTGCATATTCAGCAGTTATATAGCATGCACAACCAAATGTTTAATATAGAAGTACAGTATCTATAAGAACTGTAATTGCGGGATTGAGAAGATAAGTGTGGTTTGCACTCCTAAAATGCAATACATGGACTACATCTTGCTGACCTATAAAGAAAAATAGAATAAAGTAATGAATAGATAATTCACAATTTATTTTGAGTATGAGGACTCATGTAACAGTCAATAGAGTAACAAAGGAAATATATGTAATTGGGAAATATGGTGTCTATCCGTTTACCCCGAAGGAAGGAGAAATATTTCTCTGAAACACATAGGTAGGAGCCTGTTACATGCTGTATAAAATCAGTGTCAGCTAGCTGGGTGAAGGTCTGTATAGGAAACTTCAGTGGACTCCGAAGGTAATCTATACAAGGTAGAACTGGAATGAAGTTATTAGAAGAAGAGGAGGGTAATATATAAATATGATCTACAAAATATATAGTCTCCGGTCCAGAAGTACTAAAGGTGTTTGAGACTTATTATCCTAACAATTCTCACGCAGCTACACAAACATCTGAGATAATTATGTATATTTATTAATCTAATTTGAATCAACACAGCACTTATTAATGGATATATTACAATCAAATATACACTTTGGGGCATAAGGAGAAGTTACAACAATGGATTTATTTTTTCACAAGGATTAAATACTGATGTGTTCCATTTATCTAATAAATGTTATTTTCTCTGATTTGGGGACTATATTCATTCTTTGTTTACTTTAGAATTGTCACTCTGTATGTGGCGACCATCAAAACTGCGACAAGAGAGTATAGCCCTTTTCATGCAGGAGCGATTCTGATCTTGCCCACATGGTGCAGGCGACATTCCGATCTCTCCGTTTTGATGGTCGCCACCTACAGGGTGACTTATCAAATAGAAATCTTCATTCTTCACCAAACTAGTATTTTCTCTAAAGAATCACGATTGATATACTACTTTTTCTGATTCATTTGGGACTTTTTTTTATACAAATCAAATGTTATATTTATGTATATTCAATCCAATATATTGAGGCTATATATTATGTTTTTTCTGCATATTCTCCACTTTATGATATATTTTGTTTCATTACTTTTTATAGTTTTTATTTTATTTTATATACCAAGGCTTTGCATTATATGTGCTGAATCCTGCCAGATATCTAATACGTGGTTAGACATTTTCTAGAATTATATGTAGTGGAGGTTTAGGCAGCTCTTTTTATTGGTAGAGGTGTATTTGCCTCCCTTTGGACTGGCTCCACTGGTGTCTTGGTAGTGGCACCAATAGAGCTACATCTGCGGAGAATAGATTTGTGAAAGGCATTGGATACCCAGGTTTGCCAAATGAAGATTGGATAGTATATACTACATCAAAGTATTAGTCATATATATTGATATGTGCAATTAATTCATTGATATTTTACATATACTAGATTAAGTTTAAACATTCTTAAATTTGTAATAAATATCTTTCATACAACCAATTGCAAATATTGATTTTGTCCTGTGTCATAGGGATTTTATTTTCTGAAAGGGAGCTTCAGTTTTATTTAGATTTTTATTGTTGCTTCTTCATACCATATAGTGGTGGTATTTTTCTTACAGCTTCCTATAAAACATGGTTTTGACTCTATTTCCTAGATTTTTGTGTTCAGGAGTGGATAGATAGTTTTTCTCGAGATGGCATGTATCTAAAAATATATAACCAGTGATAACATTTTGGTAGGCGATATAATCATGCCCCATGTCTCTAAATACCTTCCTTGTTGCATCATTCATTTTAATCCAAGACCTAAACCTCTTCTTCTTTTTGGAAACCAGGTTCTAACACCTTTAGGACTTCTTTGTGACACCAACCTCTATCAGATATTCCTAACATTCTAGGTTTCTCCTAAATATTGCCTCTCCAACTGAGACTATCAACAGTTTCATTAAAAACCACCAATAACAGCATGGACCAACTTTATGGTTTTCTCTTCTCTCTCCCAGTTAGAAAAGAGAAGTGGATTCATTCAATAGCTTATTAGATAAATGCATTGGTAGCTTTATTTTTCATTAGGCTAGTTTTGAAATATTCTTTAATAGTAAATCATGAGTTTAAAGGTACTGAACTATAACGGTACAATAGCTTTTGTACTGTCAGGACCTTAGTGTGCATAACAAAAGATGTGCTCTGTACTAAATATAAACACTGGTAGAACAGGATGTAACAATGTCAACATTTATTAAAATTAACAAGGCAAATGGAGGGGATAATGGTTTTCTATAATCTCCAGTTTTGTGTGACTGGGGCACAACTCGTAAACCATTAAATTAGACCAAATGGTAGAGGATATTGAAGACCATGTGTTCCTTCAGCTTAAATTTTCCACCCATTTCTATTGTTTACTGCTGTTGACTGTGGTATAGCCTTCAACTGGCACACAATAAGGAGAATATAACACTGTACCAGATCATTTTCTGTGCTAATTCAAGGGCTATTAAAACCAATTCCTGTACTAGTGCTCATGTACCTTATATATAGTTCAAGTAGAAGATGAGGCACACACGTCTTCACTAACAACCAAAGTGTTACATGTTTTACAGCAAAATACCTCTTACTGAAGACCTGATAGTGTCTCACTGTGTACTTAACTAATTGTTTTATGACCAACACTAATACATCACTTTATGGCAGCACAGTTTACAGGAATATTTACCCCACAAAAAAACTTGCTTTAACTATGCTGTAACTTATTCCTAGAGAGAAATATCCGTATTTATGCTTTACATGGCTGAAAAACCTATTAAGTGATATATTCAATTTTGCAAGTCTATGCAAAAAATTGTTTTGCAGAAATATATATATTTTTTTCCAGTACATTAGGAATAAAAGTTTATTGCAAATGCAATTTACAACCAAATGCATATTCTAAAGTTTGAAGTTTTATGGAGATTAATGGATGGAGCAGTATATTCACTAGCTAAAATCCTAGAATCTGAACTAAAAGTAGATCGAGGGCTAGATTTTCTAAACATGGTAATGTCTCAAGTCAACTTATGGTCCATTCAAGTTATCATCTAACCATGTTTATTCATTTCAAGATTTTACTACTGTATATATCAAGATGACACTGTCTGGATAGAGAATATTCCAATGAAAGCATTTGCATTCCAGTAAAATTTTTGAATGTGATTTAGATTGTATATTCTAGGCACAGAGATTACTAGAAATTAAAGAAAAGAAAAAAGAGAACTACATCTTAGACACACTATCAACCACTGAGATAAGGAAATACATACCCTTGATTAGTCTGAGCATGTGATAAAGATGTATTATAAAATATAACTTTTATTTAAATAAATAAAAGGGCCAGGCAATACTTTAAATGAATAAAAAACTAGTGTAACTTTCCCCTCACAGCAGAGGTCTCCCATACACTAATCATGCATGTTATTTGTTACGAAGAGTACTACTCTACAGAAGTATCTAGCTGATCATTGCTGAAATATCTAAAATATATATTTTTTAGTTTAAAGGGATGATACCTTAAAGGGATGCGTAGCTGTGATTATTGCTGGATCTCGTGTGGTCATCGAAAATGATTAACAACTATTTTCTTATAATAGCTATGTACGTCTAATATAATAATTGACGCTCCTTAAATCATACATTTCACAGCTTCGTAGCAGTGTAGTCAACTGCCCGTGATGTAATGATGGCTGCAAAACATGCCACCATGTAGCAAACAATGGAGCTACCTGGCATGAAAACAATACAGGGTGTCACATGTGCTACAACTCACTGTGAAGTGATCCCACAATACAGCAAAGAAAAAGCAAACAGGTCTCTAAGTAACCCAGTGGCTCCCTGACATGAATATAATGACAGTTAACACTAGCTTTATGTACCACAGTTGTAAAACTAGGTAGTGCTATCGGTAAAACTCGATCAGCAATCAGAAGCTCCAGACATGGGTCCAATGTCAGTTACCACTCATGCTGTTTTCACAGATTACAAAATCCTAAATACTTCTAAAATTGTGATATGTTTGGCTTTTTAGTTTATAGTGTTGTCTGCATACATGTGCACAGAAGAGGGGCATAATGGAGGCCCCTAAACCTCTGTGGTGTGGGTGTGCACTGCCGGCACTGGACTTGGGGGGGGGACAACAGTAATTGCTGGCTTTTATGTTTGACTGGGACTCTGGGCGGCCCATAGACAGTGCAGTGCATGTTATCTTCCCCTTCCCCTGCCAGTGAATCTTTGTGATCACCTGTAATATTGCCCCATTCAGTCAGCCTGTATGGTTTGTGACAGCTCTTTGGCAGTCTATTTTAAGTGGTGTGTGTGGCAGTCAGTTTTGGTATTGTGTGCGGCAGTCTATTTTGGTTGATGTGTGTGATCTGTTTTGGCTGGTGAGTGTGTGGTAGCCTGTTTTGGGTGGTGTTTGACAGTCTATTTTGGGCTGTGTGTGTGTGGCAGTCTACTGGCAAACCAAAAACAGGAGAAGAAAGGAGCGGTGAAACACTAGAAATGCATGAATTTAACACCTTTAGGATCAGACAATGCACAAAGCATTATAAGACTGCTGAGCCAAACAATGGACAGTTTAATTCATGGTCTAGTAGCTTTATATTCCCTGGAAACAGAAATCCAGGAAGCTTACTTTCTGAAAGTTCATACTGACAGGAAGTGACTCAGCAATTGCCATCACATTATATGGAGAACTGTTTGCCAGTGAGTCACCTCTCCCACAGATTGCAACAGAATAACCATTCAAAATTTGGCAACTAGAAAGCAATGTTAATGTAAAAAATGAAACACTTTAAACTGTAACTGTCACTCATGATGCTCCATCACATATCTTGCCATGGTCACCGGTGTCCCCTCATGTCGGCTTTTTCTGTCTCACTCCCTGACCTTGCATTGTGGGTGCTGAGTGCTTATACATGCACTCTCTTTGCACAACAATTTATTGTTGCCACCTAACTGGTCTCTCATTGAGCACATATTTCATGCACAATGGTAGTGGGCGTCCTTTCAAGCACAATCCCCTATTTATAACCAGAGCTTTCATTCTCTCATTGCCCATTTAAGGAGTCAGTTCTGTCTACTCTGGATATGCAGAGAGTATGTTTGTAAGCTTTGTTACCATACCAGAATCAGCTAATCCTGACCAAGATTTGTTCTATACTCCTCATTAACAGATATGGCATGTCTGTCTGCTATGTTATCCTCCTGCAGTACCTGCATCTGAAGTACCAGAGGCCACATATAATTTGGAGCCTAACTCCAAAGGGCAATGGGCTGCTGCTGGTGAATAACTCATTACAGTGTGTCACCTAGTTAGAGTGGGTTCCAGTGTTAACTCTTGAAAGATTAATCTCCCAGTGCTTTTCTCAGCAGGAAAAGTTCAACTTTTTTTTCTTTTCATACCAAAGTGTACTGCTCCTTTAAGACTGCCATGGTAGCTTCCTTTTGTTAAGCAGAACATACTGTGTTTTTACTAGTGAAATTAACTCATATGTGAACTGGAGTAATTTTGGACTAAACCAACTGCACCATGGAGGACAAATAAAACCCCCTGTTAGTTTAAATTATGCTTTTGACCCATTTGAATGCTAGAGAGGTCTACAAAGCAATATATTGGGTCTCCAGGAAAATGTAGAAGTTTCCTGTAAAGTATCTTTTTAGCTCTATGAAGATCTTGGGGATGTATGAAAGTGCAGTTATTCAGGTTTTTTCACCTAGCTCATTGCATTCAAATCAGTGGAAGGACTGCATATTTCCCCGCCACATGGCAGTTTACTCTTCTTTTCCTGAAGACATATAAAAGGATGTCAGGCTCTCACAGCATGTCATCTCTGAGAAGAGGCAAATCAAAGGGAACTGAAGCTTAGTTTAGGAAGTCTTTTAGGTAGGACATTTTGTCTCTGTATTAGAGGAGTTTGGGCGCACTCTGGGGGAGAAGTGGCACGACACAGCAGCTGGGGAGCAATTTACTTGCTGATAATATGTTGCACCATAGGAATCATAGGTGAAAAATTTGTCAGCACTCATGAAAAGAAGGACAATTTTGCATTAAAAAAAAGGAAAACTTTCATGAAAAATCGTCCGTTCTTCACAAAATTTTTCAGACTTTTCTCCAACCCCTACTTACTACATGTGTGTGTGACTGAGTGGGGCTTGGATTTAGAAGCGGTGATGTTGCTGATGATGACTGAGAGGATGACTGTGTATTTTTACAAAATCTTTGCTTTTCTAGGTACAGACCTTCCAATTGTTTCCTCATACAGTTTACAGACAGGCACAGTGTTCCTTTTTAGTGGTGGAATATTGAGCCTTTGTTTTCAGCTATGTTTCTGGCCACATCATCATCTCTCTCACTCTCAACTTCATTTGTATCTGAACAAGAGGTGGATGTTGAAGGGATATATTCTGATCTACATCATCATCATCAGGTCCGCCTCTTCTTGCCCACTACCCTTTAATTCCACCAAGCTTTTAGAGGTGTCAAACAATTTCTTTTTACTTTACTTTCACAAAATCTGCTACTACTTTGAGGACAGGTGTTTTGGTGCGTCTTAGTCTCACTGCTAGATGCAGCAGTTGGTTTAGCTGCTATATCTTCTTCCACTATGCCATCATCAACACTGGAATACAACTCGTTGTCATCTTCAATGTTCTACTAGAGGGGTGTGAAACACATTGCTTTGCAATGTGCTGCCCATAACATTGGGGCTTATAGAGTTAATGTCTACAGCAACTCTGTTTGTTTCAATTATGGGCTAGCTAGCAGAAGCACCAGTAATAGGGGCCTTCATTATTTTGCTAGTTACCACATTTTATGTAAATCATTGGATGTAATCCATTCAAACAGAAATACGAGCACAAATTGCCTCCCAGACCAGCATATAAAGCATTAGATGTAATTCATTCAAACAGAAGTTCGAGTACAAATTGCCTCACAGACCAGCCTCTCTGGTACTCAAAGGGTTACATCTGTGCCGGCATTCAATTAATAAAAAATACTGTTGGGCCCAATGTGAAAAAATATTTTCTTAAAACCATGTTACCTAATATATATATTTTTTCCCATAGAAAATATTTTTTTCCATTCCAAATACAAAATATCCTCTGGCAGAAAAAGGGCTAAAGATGCTGCCACATCTGCCACTGTTGTCAGCAGTGGAGGAAGGTTTGCAGACCAAAAATCCCCTCTCTTTGTTACTTTTGGGCCATTGCCCGAGTGTCTCTGTTAAAAAGGTTTTATATGGCCAGTCTCTGTTCAAAATAGTTTCCAGCCAACCTTTGGCTATGATGTGTGCTTATGCACCTAGAAGCTGATTGGCTGGGAGGCACATCATTTAAACAAAGTCAAATTATAGTTACTGTTCAATCTTCAGTGTACAATTGCATTCAAATAGGCAATGCACATGTGCACTGTGTATTAGATTGCACTGCTGTCTCCTGCATCAACCCCTGTTATATGTGTATGTTAATTATCAAAAAAGGAAATAACATTTACTATTCAAACTTAAGGACACAACACACACTTAAATAGGAACGGTTTGCACACACAGGATTGGATTCAAATGCAGGTGCTAATTTTTATCACTGCTTTTATCTCCAGGTATCTCTAAGACTTCAATAGGAACATTTTTGATAAAATGGGAGGTAACATTTATCTCCTGCACTTGAATCCAGCCTACAGTATTCCATCCAAACTCCATTGCTGTTTGGCTCAACTGTTACTTTTTTCTGAGTGTTAATTTAAGTTTAAAAAAGTTATTCTTAAAAAGTTATTAAATTAACACACTTGGTATCAGAAATAATCATCATAATTGCTGGAGACAGCAGTGGAGTCTGGATCAAACAGTGCAGGTATGAGCTTAAGTTTGAACAGTAAATATAATTTGATCTTTTAAAAAAATTCAAATGACACCCTGTAATAACAGTCTTAGCTGCTGGAGACAGGAGTGTTGTGCCTAGATTCTGGGACAACACTCCTGTCTCCAGCAGCTAAGACTGTTATTACAGGGTGTCATTTTAATTTAAAAAAAAAAATCAAACTATATTTACTGTTCAAACTTAAGCTCATACCTGCACTGTTTGATCCAGACTCCACTGCTGTCTCCAGCAATTATGATGGTTATTTCTGACACCAAGTGTGTTAATTTAATTTTAAAATAAGGAAAATGACATTTACTGTTCAAATGTAAGTGCACACCTGCACTGTTTTATCAAGGCTCCACTTATGTCTCCAGTAACTAAGGGGTAGATTTAAAGGCAGCCGTTAGCAAAAAAATGCACTACTGGGTGCGTTAAGATGTATTTAGTAATTTAAAGATCCGTCTAAAGAACAGCTAACGGCAGTTTGATAATCCTTATGGCCGGTACACTTACGTGCATTGAGATGCAGGGAACAAGATACCCCAGAGCCATTTAAAGGATTGCAGTACTGTTAATGGCTGAAAAAAATCTACAGTTAATGGCCAAAATTTAAGACCCAGTTTTCTTAGCCGTTAGACACTTAACAGTCAACCCCCCCCCCCGTTACATAGGAAACCAGACAAACTGCCTACCGCCCAAGCATGTAAATGGCAAAATTAACTTGTGCAATGCCAAAGTAACCCACAAAAAATGGGCATTCACAACAAATCACTGTCACACACAACATCAAGCAACACCACAGGGACAAGAACTTCCAAAAAAACATCAACACAACATGGCACAGAACAATGGGGGTTATTACACAACATGGACACCTGCCAATACAAAACAAGCTCACCTGTGCAACATCACCCGACGATCCAGGCACAACCTGCATCCCACAACATCACACCCGCAACTGAGAGAGACACAGCAATCAGAACACAACACATTTTAAAACACAGACACACCTGCAAGCACTTACCTGGACAACAAACACCTTCCCATTGGTCATCACTCACCTCCTCACCACACCTACACAACGCCCTACCACGTACTTAAAGGGACAGCTCACCATACTCACTTGTGGCTTGTTTTCCACTCAGGGAGAGAGATAGAGAGAGATAGAGAGAGAACAATAAGTATGTTGGGATACTTATTAATGCAAAGACTGTGGAGAAGGCATGAAAGGGCGACAGCTAGGGAACACCAGCAAGCCCCAGCCTTCACCTGTTGCAAGTGAGGAGGCTCTGGCTCAAGAGCCACACAGGAGCCCATCCCCTCCTGGAGGACAGCACCTGCCTGCAGATGCACAGCTGCAGCAACAGGATGCTCCCCAGCAACAGGATGCTCCCCAGTTGCCACAGGGACCCCTGGAGCAGCGTAGGATGTATAGATGACCACCAAGGCCCATGGTATACCGCCCAAGGGTCACTCTCTTTGGAATGACCGATGATGAGGTGATTGATCACTACAGGTTGAGGCCGCACAGCATCATTGCCCTGTAGGAAATCATCAAGGATCACGTGGATCGATTTACATCCACAACCATGCCCTTTCTGGCCTGCAAAATCTCCTGTGTACCATTCGCTTCATGGCAAGTGATGCCTTCCAGTCAACTGAAGGTTACGCATCTGGCATGTCATAGGCCACATTCTCCAGTGTGCTGGCCCAGATCTTGCCAGCCCTCAAAAGCAAGGCCAATACTTACATACATTTTCCCACCACTGACATGGAGTGGATACATCTGAAGCAGGGCTTTTACGGAAGGGGAGGCATGCCCAGGTCATGTACAGAGAGACTTCGAAAGTGGAACCTATACAGGGGGATCGCTACTGGGTGAGTTAACAATACCAAATCACACCATATTCACATGTGCACACACAACACTACTCAGCATGCTCTTCACTTACAGCTAGCACGTCCACCTCATAAGACATCATTTATACAACATGCTTCCTGTCTACCCATGTCACTCACTGTCCACAGGTGATGTGGGCTATGGCTGCAGATCATGGCTAATGACCCCGGTGGCAAATCCCCAAACAGATGCCCAGGAGCAATACAACCAGGTTCATAGCAGATCAAGGAATGCCACTGAGCGAACTTTCGGGCTCCTAAAATCCCGCTTCAGGTGTCTGGATCACTCGGGGGGGGGGGGGGCATTGCAGTATGCACCAGGCAAAGTCTGCAGCATTGTTATGGCATGCATTATCTTACACAACAGCGCGGTGAACAAAAGACTTGGTGACGATGCCCAGCACCCACCCATACCTGATGACCCTCTGGACATTGTCAAGGGTGACGAAGGCCTATGAGGGATATGGATAAGAGACACATTGATCAGGGAACACTTCAGCTGTGAGTATAATACATGTATGCACACAATCCATGCATACACACTCACCACAACACACATGTTCTGTTCTACTCCACAGGATCAGTGACACAGCTCTGACACTGGCTGCAGTATGGACCACCATCATCAACCATTCCATGGATGAGTCATATTGGGGCTAGGGATTCCAATGACATCTGACACCCTGTTGTCCATGTTGATACTGCTACCTCAAGGATATCATGCATGCCCCCCTGGAAACCAAGGTACAACACTGTAACCATGTTCAGTATATCCCAGGGCTCCATGGGCACCAACTAAAATGTTTTGCTATGATCAGAGCTATAGCAACCATGGTACCCCTGTAGTGAGAGAGTCTTATCCAATGCAATGCATCGGATAACACTCTGTCACATCAGGGGTTAAGGGGACATTTGAGTCAACATGGGACCTGTAGTTTTCTAGAGCTCAAAAGAGCAGCAGAGGGATGGATCTATAGTGGTAGTGTGTTATACAACGTAGAGGTCATGAAATGTGGATCAGATCTCCAGGGACACCATGCTGACCTGTGTGTGTGCTGTGATATGTGCACCTGACACGAATACACACTTCTACAAATATGTCCAAATAGCTCATGAAACAAATATATTTGAGCTGCCACTGTCACTCTCACAGTGGCAGCCCAAGTATATTTGTTTCATGGAGCTATTTGTACATATTTGTAGATGTGTGTATTCATGTCAGGGGCACATATCCCTGTGTCTGGTTGACATCCCCTTAGTTCTCCCCATAATGGGTTACAGGCAAGTACACAACACATTACAAAGCAATGGTTTGTGTACCCCCTGTAATGGAAAAGTGGATAATGATGTTGAAGTTACTGCATGATGATCAGTTGGAGGGTGCTGTTCCAAATCCTGTCCTCTTGTCCCACAGGCATCCATAGCATGATCCATCCTTCAACAGAGGAATTTCCATGTGATGGGACTGAAGTCTTGACAGAACTTCCATGAAGCTCACACCTTGGTGTTTCAAGTGAATGTTTTGGTGATTCAATGTTTGACCTGATGTTCACCGCAACCTCTACTGGAACATTCTCATAAAGACACAGAAAACACAAATTCATGTCTGTACTAACATCCAGGTATCAAACCTGTACAGTTAGAATGCTCATCTACAGAGTTGCCAAACCTAGTGGACAACACATGAGCAGTACAGTAGTTTCTAAAGTATTCATATTTAGTTTAAATGTACATTTAGTGTGCTCATACAAGTGTTTAATGCATATAGGCAATATACCCAGAAAACACATGTATGTTTTAATGTAGTTTGCGACACAATAAAGAAGATCCATCACTATTCAATCTGTGTGTGTGTATGAATAAATGTTAGATTACACGTGTCAATATGGAACCACACTCAAGGCTAGATTATCCCTCATACATAGGAAGGCATGACCTACATCACAGGAGTCCACTAGTTGTTTGACCATGAGTGGACTTTGTGATGTATTCATGCAATGAGATAATGGCACTGATACACCATTGTGTGTTTTGAGTGATAAAGAGGTGATACAGGGGACATTACTTGCACAGTGATGTCATGTCAACGGTTTACACGTTGATCAATATAACCAATGTTCTGAGATTGCTTTGTTTTGACATATCCCTGTACATGGACTACATTACCAAACAAACAGACTAAGTGGACAAGTGATATCACTGGTGATGTCTGTTACAACCTTGGTAAAACATCAACACAACTTACAAGATAACACAATGCTCATCCTAAGGTTTCAATGTGTGTGTGCTACACATTGAAATCTCAGGACAATCATTTGGTTGTCCAGAAAGTTAGTCTTGATGCTAACTCTTATTGTGAAACAGACTTACTGGAGAACCCAATGCTCCCCCTAGGATTCCAATCTGTTGCACACATTGAAATCCTAGGGTGACCACTGGGTTCTCCAGTAAGTCAGTTTCACAATAAGAATTAGAATCACACATATTTGGCTGCATGTTCCATCATCTATCCTGCTTGTTAGTTCTCAGCTAAGTCAAATAGCTGTTTGGTTAACCCCTTAAACCGCAACAATTGATGCAGATGAATTTTCACAGTTACACCAGTTGTTCTGCTAAGGGATGGGTATCTGTTGTTCATATTCAACCCACAACATGGCCATATAACACTGTCATGTTATATGGGTATTGCCAGTTGAATTTGTACAACGGTGTGTGTGTGAACCCATGTTGTAACATCCCACAAACATGTTACCTAGGCAGAAGTTGTGTTCACTGCATTGCTTGTCAATGCATTGGAGACAACTCTGCCACCCAATCTATTACTAAACACAAAGGATATCAGACAGGTTTCCAAAGCACAGTTATTTTATTTAGGGGGAAAAGAACAACTTGGGCTGTTTATTTCTTTTTCTTGGGGGACCTCTTATCAGCAAACTCCACCAATCCCCTCTGATTGGATAAATTGCAATCTCATTATGCCGTGACATCATCAGTAGTATCTAATTGGACAGTCTAATTCCAAATTTTACTATGATGTCACAAATATATTATGATAAAAATTCCAAACACTAGTAATAACGCTATGCACTCTGAAGATGGCGCTCTTACTCCACATTAAAATTTTTCTTATGACACCTGGGTCTGGATTCTATCCCCAATAAGAGGGTTCACCAGGTCACCATATTTCATGTAACCATATCACCCTATAATCCTATGTTTGAGATTTCACATAAGATTAAAGGTGTTTTCTCTAGACACTGCGTCTACAACTGGCGATCAATAATCATAAAAGTCGCTCAAATATTTTGCCCTCATATTGAATTAAAGAACCATTGTTTTAACATGAGATCATTTACACACATCTTAAAACAGACTTTCAGAGAATTTAGCTTTTTAAAATTAACTCTCTACTCTCCACCAGGACAAAGTCTCTGACAAAACGCTATCCTCCGTTCCTGGGTCCTGTGATCTATCTTGCCAAAACTCGAAACACAGACAAGGTGTGACCGTTATTTTTGGGTATATATAGGTGTATTTGAACAATTTTGAGGCCTTGGGATTGGCTGTAGGTTTGAATTTTGTTTGTGCATCTCTCAAGGTTGCTTGACAACGGCAGCCGTTATGTCACATGTTTTAACGGGCGATTTGGCCGCACAGTGATGCGAAAAAGGGTGCGATGCAGGTTTTTGTGTTACGTGTTTTTGTCGTGACTATGCTCGTTAGCTATTCTTGTAGAATCTTGTAAATCATGTGTTATTTGCGCCCGATGTGTCTTTTTTACTTAGCGGCAGGTTTTAATGCCTGCCTTTAAATCTAGCCCTAAGCCCTAAGTCTGTGATTACCGATCCTGAGTGTATTAATTTAAAAAAATGAAAATAAAAACACAAAATAATGTAAAAAGAAACAAACAATTAAATATTTTGTTTCTATAATGGGTGCCCTGCAAGGTACAAGTTGTGTAATAAGGAAGCAAGCCAGGGGATAGTATTGGGACTTCTCACTAGTTCTGGTATGAACCAATGTCTGTGCACAAACCACAGAGCAGCTTTGCTTTGGGCACAAACTGGCAGTACTGGCCACCAACAGCAACACAACAGCCACAACTGACAGAAGCACCCAGGACAGAGAGCATGGAGAAGCCCCAGGATCCTGTAAGACTCAGACCAGACAGGTGGGGTAGGAGTCTCAGCACTAGCCCAACCTTCATCTTTTTTGGGCTTTCCATTCAAGGGGTATGTCCAAGTAGCAGTCAAATAAGTTGACCCCATCTGCTGGGTAGCTGATCACTGCAGGAGGAGCTTCCTTCTCCATGACTGAAGGGGAGTCTTTCAGGCAGGTGTTACAGTTCGCTCCACCCACTGCCACCTTCCAGAATATACCACTTTCAGCAGGAATGATGTGCCCTCATGTTACCTTTCATGAGTCTTATTGTTGAAGAATGAGTTGTCCAAGGTTTCTGGAAAGACTGTCTACTTCACCACTGACATATGGAGTGACCCTCGTGATGATACATTGATGGCAACCAAAAGTCTTAAAGGATGGTGGTTTGGCACATCAGGTAAAGAGGGGTGGAAATGGGTTAGGAGAGCAGCTGGAGTATCACTCTTTTCTCCTCCATGCTGAGGTTATGGAAGGGCAGCATATGTCAGCTTACATATTGCCAGTATGTAGGAAGATACTAGCACAGTGGGTTGGATGGTAGGTGGACACACCAGTTGAGATGGAGTTACTTGTGACCTTTGGAGCAGCAAACATGTTAAAGCAGTCAAAATCAGGGATTTTGTGGGTGTGCGCTTCATGGCACATATAGTGCATCTGGTGGAAAAGATAGCTTTTCCAGTGGAAGGGCATTGCAGACGTCTGTCGAGCCTCATTGATCTGTGTTATAAGATTACAAGGAACTTCCACCACAGTGCCAAGCCAACAGCTAAGGGAGGAACAGGCAAAAGCAGGTCTACCATAGCACTGGCTATACCAAAATGTTGTCACCTAGTAGAATTCTACCTTGGAGATTTTGGAGAGGATTCTGGAGCAGCATCAAGCACTTGATTCTGTCCTCCGAGCAGAACATTTGGGTAGAAATGGGCATTAATGGTCCTTAGCCATTCAGGCATGTCACTGAAAATGTAGGAAAAACCACTGCCAGCTTGGGCCAGGTTATTACCTTATTTATCCACTTGATCCAGGAAGTGAAGGGCTTCCTGGAAAACAATGATGCTTTACCTAGCAGCACATTATATCCAGATGCTGCTACACTAATCAGGATGCAGGTAAAGGAGCTGACCGTGCTGAGATCAAGCCTGATAGCATTATTTTACTGTGATAAGCAAGGCACAGATGAGGAGAATGCCCCAAAATGTCCATACATGTCCCATAGGTTAGTACTTAGGTGGTAGGCCAGCACAGCACAAAAATATCAGTTCCAACACATATTTTAGAGTAGAATCATATTACTACATCATATTTATCAATTTATGAGTTGCAATATGGTGTGCAAGATTACTGTGTCCATTTCTAGGACATCTCTACTTCATCTCTTAAAACTCACTTCTGCCTCCTACCAAACCTGTATCACTCATCCTGTCTCCTACCAAACCTCTCTCACTCATCCTCCCTCCTACCAATCTCCCTTATGCATCCTAAAAAACCTCTCTCACTCATCCTGCCTCCTAGCAAACTCCCTCCTGACTCCAAAAGATGTTTGTTAGGAGGAGGCAAAAGGAGTTTGGTCGGCAGCAGGAAGAGTGAATGATTTGATAGGAGGCAAGATGGAGTTTGTTAGGAGGCAGGAGGGATTTTGGTAGGAAGGAGGATGACTGAAAAAGGTTTGTTTGCAGGAGGTAGTTTGATAGGTGGCAGGATGAATGAGGTAGGTTTGTTTAGAGGCAGGAGGCAGTTATGTAGGAGGTAGGATAAGTGATAGGTTTGGTAGGAGACAGGATGGAGTTTGGTAGGAGGCAGGATGAATGAGGTAGGTTTGTTTGGAGGTAGGAGACAGTTTTGTAGGAGGTAGGATGAGTGAGAGGTTTGGTAGGAGGCAGAAGGGACTTTTAGAGGATGGACTAGAGATGTCTTAAAATAGACACTCTACAATATAATGTTACATGTTTTAGTTCTTTAGTTGTATTCTGATTCATAAGAATTTTTTGTAGTGCTTAAAGGACAAATAGACTATTTGGCACTTAATGCTTACTGAGGTACACATTTTTTCATAAAATCAATAAAATGTATTTTGTTTTGCATATTACCTGCAGTTGCTTGTATTTTGCTGATTCTGATTTTAGGTCTGCCTTTAATTCAAACCTCTTGAAAATAAACAGTAGGTGTTAGTAATATCAATGAGATGTCATAGTGAGAAACCCCCACCAAAGGACCTTTTGTTTAAATTAAATATTCTAAATCTAACCATTCAGCCATAGACTAATAGCTGGAAATAAAGAGGAAATAGATATAGATCTTTATAAATATATAAATGTAACATAATGCACATGGGATGTAAAAGATCTAATGGCATAATATAGTATTAAGGGTACTATGCTGTCTGAGACAACAGAGGAAAGTAGTATTAGAAAGAGGGAAGTGGTCATGCTACTCTATAGAACTCTGGTTATACCTCACCTAGATTATAGTTTACAGTACTGGAGACCACATCTACAGAAGGATATAAATATTCTGGAGATAATTTAGATAAGAGCTACTAAAAAGTTTAAAAGTTTCCAGGATAACAAATATCAGGAATAAAACATGTAAACATGTGTAGCTTGGAGGAGAGAAGAGAGAGGGATATGATAGAAATACATGAAGGGATTCAACAAAGTCCAGGAGGGAAATATGTTTCAAAAGAGTAGAAATGTTAGGACAAGAGGTCATAGTTTAATACTAGAGGGACAGATATATAGATGTAATGTAAGAAAGTGTTACTTCACTGAGAAGTGGCAGACAAGTATAATGGCCTACCATCAGAAGTGGTACTGGTTAATACAGTGAGGGAACATGCATGGGATAGGCATACGGCTATCCTGAACAAAAATCAAGGAGGACCAGGACCAAATAAGGTTTGAAGGTTTTACAGCAGGAAAAATGGGCAGACTAGATGGGCCGAATCGTTCTTATTAGCCATCAAATTCCTTATTTCTGTGTTTCTTTACCTGACTGTTGTATGAATGATACAATCAACAAAGTATTCTGTTAAAAAACTAAGATCCACATATTCCAAAGCAATAGCTCCCATTTACAGAGAATTAGTCACATTTCATATTCCCACCTCAGTGGAAACATCCACCTCGACAGGATTTGCAACCTTTGCATTTTAATTTGTACTATCCATTTGGTGGAAACCTATATATTCTAATAGCCTCAGAAGGAGGAAGAGCAAGACAATTCAATATAAGCGGTCAAATAATTATGTAGACTTTGTTACAAAGATCAGAGAACTCAGCTTTGCAAAGGTTAGAGTCACTAACTACTAAACTAAAAATCTGTAAAACCTCAAGGGGACTGCAATTATTTTTGCCCAATGACTACATCTCTTTTCAAAATCTGTGTGCATACACAGAGTAACAGAAGGTTATGTTTGGCTGTTTCTCATACTTTTGATTTACAGCTGCTGCTATACAGAGAGTGTATCATTTCTAGCAGTATCTCTTTGCAATATTGATGCCTAAATGGCGAGCATCTAGATGGTGCACTCAAAACGTTGTGGGTGTCAAAATGGTGCCATTAAAATGCTTTTCAATGTTGCCATTTAAAATCTCACAGCTCGAGATTATCATAGTAAAATGTTTATATCTGCAACTGCTGTGTGGCAACTAAAAGCTACTGTCCTAAGTTAAAAAGCTTAATTTACAGCAGTGCCTGAAGCTTGTGCCCCAAACTGTTCAGGTCAGGTGCTTTATGAAGTGATGCATGCAATTTTGAGCCTGAGACTTGTGCCTGAAATTGTTCAATTCAGGTGCCATGTGAAGTGAGTGTGTGTGTGTGTAGTCAGTATACTGATGAGCTGGCAGGGTGTGTCTATGTGAGAGGGGGCTTCCCTACCTGATAGTTGTGCTATGATTCAAATGGGGAGCTACAGGTTGTCCACTTATCTACAACACAACCCAGTTTCACATGCACCTTAAAAGCTTACAAGGTTCCCAGGAGCTGGATGCGTAACCCTCTGTATATCGGTAGGGAAATGTCTTAGAAAAATGCTAATGTCCTTTCATGACCACATCAGCACATCTTGTTCTGTGCTACAATCTACATTTCAGTGTGTCTCTGCAAGATCAATCGTTTATTCTTCTAGTCTGGCCCACAATGGATCTGCTACTATGTCATTCTTTGCAGCAATATTTCAGGTGTGCCCTTTTGATGCCTTTCAGGTGTGCCCTTTTGATGCCAGTGACTTTTCCATAGTAAGCCCTAGTGGCATCTTAATGCAATGTCATTTCTAGCTCCTCTCTGCACTGATAGAAATATGTGTTTGTATTAAATGCGTACTTGATGTAAATGTATCATTCTTCCTTAGCAAGGAAAGTCAGAAGTCACATTTTCTCTGTATAGCAGCATTGCTGTACTTTTACAAGCATCCAGACCCAAGTGCCAGAATAAATTGACCAGCATGCCACATTTTGCCTATCTATGGTCTAGACAATTTCAACTAAAACTTTTTAGACTGAGCTGTTTATTTACAGATCCACTTTAAGAGAGTAAGATCCACTGTCTAATAATCACCTCAGTCTCACTTTTTAGTGGTCTGTAGTATAAACAGTAAGATGAAAAGCGCAGATTTTTCATAATTCTATTCAAAAGGCTGCCTATTGTTTTGGCAGTAAAACAAAGTGTTGTTTGGTTTGTAGATAATTTTTTTATATAAGGATTTTTGAGATCAAACAGATTATCTTGCAACCGTTCATAAATGGTCATTTCTCTATGCTTTCTCTTATCTCCCTTAACTCCATCCCCTATTGCTCCCATAACATGTGACTATAAATCATTTGTTCCTTTTAACTCTCCCTTTAACTTCTTTTTTAAATACTCCTTACTTGGCTAAGGGGTGTGTGCGCGAGTGTGTGTGTGTGTGTGTGAGCAACTAAAGTATCTGCAACCCCAGCATCCAGAGGTAAATAATTCCATAACTTTACTACCCTTACTGTAAAAAACCCTGTCTTTGTTTAGCCATATGAAGATTAGTAAATAGAATCTCTATATCTAGAGAGAGGTATTCAATTTACTAATAATATTGTTACAGAGTGACAAGAGAATATAAATCAATTTTCAAATATTGTTTTTTAACCACAGTAGGGAATTTAGAAGGAAAAAATAAACTGACATATCTTGCACTGTCAGTATTTCTAGACATCTAATTGGTCTTCTCTTTTCATGGTATTTTCTAGGAAGGTTTTTTTTGCTTAACCCTTGCAGTGCCAGAGGGGTATACAATGCAATGAGTTGTATACCCCTCGGAAAGGGTTAAAAGGCCAGCTTCTAACTAGTACATATTGCTTTACAAATCAAAGTCGCTCTGAAACATCTATGATCGTCCTTGAAGAAAAAATCAGACGGACAGAAAAAAGAAACACAAAAATGTTTCTGTTATTAAGAAAAAAATATATATAATAGAAAATCAATATTAATAGCAAATCAAAGAGTTTGAATAGAAAGCATTCGAGTGAAAAGCCCAATTTGGGACCTATGAAGAATAGAAATATGGAATATTCATATTGCTTTGACCTCTTGAACCTCAGCAGTGAGATCTCGCTGAATGTATGAATAATTGAAAGCACTTAGGGCCTTGGTGCTTCAGGGATCATCAATTCAGGCTGTTTACCTGAATTACAACCCACATATAAATTAACCCTGGATTAACCCTCAAATTCTTTATGTCCAACAAGGATGAACCTGTTCACAATGTATTGGATACGTTTTTAAAACTGCCTGGTTGTTCTGCCTGCATTTTGTATAAGACTGTATAGCACACGTAAGAGGAGACAACTTTTATGAAACTGATAAGTAATGGTGATTTCTTATCACAAGGTTAATTACTCTTTAAGATGGAAAAATACAGGAAGTAACTGCTTACTGTCCCCTTAAAAAGTAACTATCAAGTTTTACTAATTCTATTTTTATGCCTTAGTAAAAGCCAAGGGTTATACTGTTCAACCAAATTGGGTCCATTGTATCCATTGTAATTTTTGTTTGTTGGGAGGGGGTAGAAACTACCTTTTCCCTCTGGGCTGGCATTGGTTCTAAGTTAAGCAAGGAATTATATAATTAAAGAGACAGGCATTCATTTGTTTTTTTGCAGCCACAGACCTCATACACTACAACGTCTACAAGGAGTGAGTTTGAAAGCTATTCAGTTGCAGTCTATGTGGGGTCAGAGCCCCAGGACAATAAAATGACAAACTTCAAAGTCTCATGGTTCAGTCTTTATTGCAGGATCAGTCACAATGCTTTCAATGGATGCTCTCATCTACACTGATTATACCAATATATAAACTGTTAAACAAACCAGGCACCAAAAACCAGATCTGATGCAGAGGCATTAGTATTGCTATGGTCACATCTATAACATAGTTTAGGTACACTTGATTATTTTCTGTTTATTATGACTGTTACAAAGGTAAGGCCTGTTAAATTATGGAATGTGCTGGATATTTCTCTTTTGTTAAAGGGGTTAAAAGAGCCATTTAACTCAATTAGAATTGTATGTGCCCTCTGTAGTGCAGCTGATTGACCAAAATGACTCCTGTTTTCTTTTGAACATAGGGAACTAAGAGACAGTTATTTCAAAGGCTTTTCCCATTAAGTACTGTGGAGGACAATATTGTTCAGATCACTGGTGCAAAATGTAGACAAATGGATTCATAATTTCACATTTCATTTGTACATGTTTTTGTTATGATGAACTCTAAGCCCTTAAGTCATATTATTCATTTACTTTGGGATGGAACAACTTTTCACCTCTCGTTTCTTGTTAATGGAAAATCGTGTACAGTGTTATATCATGGACAGTGTTTTAGTATCCACATCAAAATGCACATGCAGAGAACTAGATCAGTCCTTGAAGCTTTTTTATACCAAAACACTGCTTTTGTACTAAAAAACAGCCATCTGAGGATAATGGGACCTATAGTCCAACTGAAGCTTGCAGGGTTGCAGGATTCCCAGATCCAAAGAGTTAATTGGTGATGAAATTGCTGAATGTCATCATAGGAGTGGTGTTAGCTACAGATGAAGGAACTCAAGTCCAGGATCTGATATTTAACCCTTAAAGGACCAGAGAGATGTGCAACAAATTGCAAAGTGATGTGTAACATAAACCGCTGGTCCTCAAAGAGATGAGAGTCTTATGTTCAAAAGAAAAGTGGACTAATTCTAAGGCAATACAAATGCACATTCCCATTCTTGTAATTTGGCTTTTAACACAGTGAATGCCATATACAGTACCGTGCAAAAGTCTTAGGCAGGTGTGAAAAAATACTATAAAGTAAGAATCCTTTCAAAAATAGACATGTTAATAGTTTATTTTTATCAGTTAACAAAATGCATAGTGAGTACACAGAGAAAAAATCTAAATCAAATCAATATTTGGCGTGACCACCCTTTGCCTTCAAAACAGAAACAATTCCTCTAGGTACACTTGCAAAAGTCAGGGATTTTGTAGGCATATAGTCATGTGTATGATTAAACAATTATACAAAACAGGTGCTAATGATCATCAATTTAATATGTGGGTTGAAGCACAATAATTAAGTGAAACAGAAATAGCTGTGTTGGAGGAATATAACTGGGTGATTAACAGCCAAACTCAGCTAACAAGGTGAGGTTGCTGAAGACAGTTTAAAGGGATAGTAATGTTTCATAATAAAAGCAGCTCTAATCAATCATCATAGTATTTGGACTTTGGAGAGTGTTATTTCAATTCTGTCAATTTCAATGACAAAGTGTCCCCCTCCCACCCCTTTTACTGATGTAACATTTTTCAGCCAGATCAGAAGGGAGGTGCCCAGGTAGACTGCAGAGAGGGACAATCTTCAATTAAGATAAGGGAAAAACCTGAAAAGCTTGCCAAGGGGGGCAGGGCTTTCATTGTTTTCACTGCAAGAAGATTGTCCCCTGCTGTTATCTGTCTGGTCTTACAACCAGATTCCTCATCTGAGAAGAGATGCTTACACTAGGTAAAAGGGGCGGGAGGGGAAAATTTGCTTGTGAATATCTCTTAAACCATAAAGGTTTGAGAGATAAGACTTATATCGTTCTTCATGTTTTTTTAATGCCTACAAAATAAAATAAAGTTAAAACTAAGTATTACTATCCCTTTAACATCAAAAGTCATACACCATGGCAAGACTGGGCACACCAACAAGACACAAAGTAGTTATACTGCATCAGCAAGGTATCTTCCTGGCAGAAATTTCAAGGTAGACAGGGATTTCCAGATGTGCTGAGAAAGCTTTTTTGAAGAAGCACAAAAATAGGCAATGTTGAGGACTGCAGATGCAGTGGTCAGCCAAGGAATTGGAATTGGAAATGGTCTCTTCAATGCTGAGAAGTACAGGTAGATAATTATACATTGTGTAATACCATCAAGGAGGCATTTTACTGGCCGCAAAATTATTCTGCAGCATGACAATGACCCCAAAAACATACAGTCAAAGTGATTAAGAACTAAGAACAAGGAGTCCTTGAATTGATGGTATGGCCCTCCACAGAGCCCTGATCTCAACATCATCAACTCTGTCTGGGATTACATGAAGGGAGAAACAACTGAGACTGCCTAAATCCACAGAAGAACTATGGCTAGTTTCCCAAGATGTTTGGAACAACCTAACTGCCTAGTTCCTTAACAAACTGTGTACAAGTGTACCAAGAAGAATTTATCATGTTTTGAAGGCAAAGGGTGGTCACACCAAATATTGATTTGATTAAGATTTTTCTTCTGTTCATTCACTATGCATTTCATTAATCAATAAAAAAATAAACTATTAACATGTCTAAGCACTCTTACTTTACAACATATTTTTCACCCCTGCCTAAGACTTTTGCACAGTACTGAAGGTATCCAACTCATCCCATTTAAATGGTGTTTGTCATCTATGATGCAATTGGCTTGTCCCAGAATTAATCCACTTTTCCTCACCCTCATTATAATAGTGCAACTGGACTGAATTGTTCACTACAAAAACATTGCTATAAATATCCCCATTCTTTTTTATAGCTATGATTCTGTGCTAAAATAGGCCCCCCAATAGATTTTTTGTGATTGCTTATTGCATAAGTACTATTATAATCTAACTGTAAGCATCTATTCCTTATGCTACTTGCACCAACTGGAGGATGTTATACTAGTGCATGGCCATTTCAGGGGCTGTTACATAGTAACATAGTAATTTAGGTTGAAAAAAGACTTGCGTCCATCTAGTTCAACCCTTTTCCTATTCCTGTTTACCATCGTTGATCCAAAAGAAGAGATTTCTCCCTGGATCCACAAGCCCTAACTAAATATTAATCCCATACTAACGTACATAGCCCTCTATGTTATGCTCTTTTAAATAAGTATCCAGGCCCCTTTTAAAGGCATCTAATGTATTTGATAGCACCACCTCCTCAGGAAGTGAATTCCATACCTTTATTGTCCTTACTGTAAAGAAACCCTTCCGCTGTTGTAGATTAAATCTCCTTTCCTCCAGTCTAAGTGGGTGGCCCCTTGTCCTGTGTACTGTTCTGTTAATGAACAGGTCTTTGGAGAGCCCTTTATATGGGCCTTGAACATACTTATATAGTGTTATCATATCCCCTCTTAGACGCCGTTTCTCTAGTGTGTACAAGTTTAATTTTTCTAGCCTCTCTTCATAACTAAAACTTTCCATTCCCCTTACTAGTTTTGTAGCCCTCCTCTGCACTCTCTCTAGTTCCATAATGTCCTTTTTCAGAAAGGGCGCCCAGAATTGAACAGCATATTCTAGGTGGGGTCTTACCATGGACCTGTAAAGAGGCATAATTATATCTTCCTCCCTTGAGTCAATACCTCTTTTAATACATGCCAATATCTTATTGGCCTTTGCAGCTGCCAGCTGGCACTGCACGCTACAGCTAAGTCTATTGTCTACCATTACTTCCAAATCCTTTTCATTAGTAGATTTCCTCAGAGAAACACCATTTAAACTATATGTTGCATTTTTATTATTATACCCAAAATGCATAACTTTACACTTGTCTATATTGAATCTCATTTGCCATTTGCCTGCCCAGTTACTCAATTTGTCCAAATCCTCTTGTAATGAAGAAACATCCAGTTCAGACTTTATTACCTTACTTAATTTTGTGTCATCGGCAAACACTGATACATGGCTCCCTATGCCCTCTGGGAGGTCATTAATAAACAAATTAAAAAGAAGAGGACCCAGGCCAGATCCCTGAGGTACTCCACTTATCACGTTTATCCAACTGGAGAACTTGCCATTTACTACCACTCTTTGCATTCTATCTTTCAGCCAATTTCCGATCCACACACAAACATTTTCCCCTATGCCTATTTCATTCAATTTGTACAGTAACCTCTTGTGCGGAACTATATCAAATGCCTTGGCAAAGTCTAAAAAGATCACATCAACTGCCGCTCCCTCATCTATATTATTACTCACTTTTTCATAAAATGCGATCAAGTTCGTTTGACAAGACCTGTCTTTCAGAAAGTCATGTTGGCTATTGCTAATGATATTCCTGTTCCAGCAGAATTCTTGAATATATTCCCTTAGCAACCTTTCAAACAGCTTTCCTACCACAGATGACAAGCTTACAGGTCTGTAATTTCCTGGCTGTGACTTTGATCCCTTTTTAAATATGGGCACCACATCTGCTTTACGCCAATCCATGGGCACCATACCTGAAATAAATGAATCCCTGAAAATCAAATATAACGGTCTGGCCAGGGTCTGGCTTAGCTCTTTAAGTACCCGTGGGTGTATACCATCTGGCCCCGGAGCTTTGTCTACCTTAACACTATTCAATTGTTTTAACACCTTTTCTTGTGTTAGCCAGTCCCATGCTTGCTGTGACTGTTCTGTAAAAGTAGCTTGCAGATTCTTGTCCATTGGGTCTTCCTTGGTAAAAACAGAAGAAAAGAAATTATTTAAAATATGTGCCTTCTCTCTGTCCCCTTTGACCATCTCACCCGTTTCAGATAACAAGGACCCAATATTATCAGACTTTAATTTTTTGCCATTAATGTATTTAAATAATTTTTTTGGGTTGCTTTTGCTCTCCTTAGCAATATTTTTTTCATTCTCCAGTCTAGCTAATTTAATAGCCCTTTTACAGTTTTTGTTGACATTTTTGTATTCTGCAAATGCCTGTGCTGATCCCTCAGCTTTGTAATGTTTAAATGCCGCTTTCTTGTTATTTATTTCATGAATTAGTTTACTGGTTAGCCACATTGGTTTTAATTTGCTTCTTTTGTATTTGTTTCCTACAGGGATAAATTTATGTGTGTATTTTTGCAATGTTATTTTGAAGGCATTCCACTTACCTTCTGTGTTTTTTCCTGAAAATATTTTATCCCAGTCAATGAAACCAAGGGATGCATTAAATCTGCTAAAGTTGGCCTTTTTAAAATTCAGTGTTTTGGTGGAACCCATACCAAATTGCTTTTTTGAATTAATCTCAAAAGATACCATGTTATGGTCACTATTCCCCAAGTGCTCCCTAACTTGGATGTTAGAGATAAGTTCTTCATTGTCAGTTATTACCAAATCCAAACATGCATTACCTCTGGTTGAGGTCTGCACTAGTTGTGACAAAAAATTGTCATTCAACAATTTCAGAAACTTGCTGCTTTTAGCAGAATAAGCTGTTTCATTTTTCCAGTCTATTTCTGGATAATTAAAATCCCCCATAATTATAGTTCTCCCTAATTGAGAAGCCTTTTCTATTTGCATTAATAGCTTTGATTCTTCAAGGTCACCAATGTTTGGTGGTTTATAACAAATACCCACTAATATTTTCTGGGCAGTTTTACCCCCAGTGATTATTTCAACCCACAGGGATTCCACATGTTCACTACTGTCATCACATATATCTTCCCGCAATTGAGGCAATAATGCTGGTTTGACATACAGACAGACCCCACCACCTCTTTTGTTTGACCTACCTTTTCTAAATAACATGTAGCCCTCCAAATTGATTGACCAATCATGTGTGTCATCCCACCATGTTTCTGTTATGCCTATCAAGTCATAGTTTTCAATTTCAGCTACCAGCTCCAGTTCCCCTATTTTACCAGTTAAACTTCTGGCATTTGCAAGCATACAATTTATGCCACTGCTATGTTCCATTTGTGATTTAGTTTTGATGTGGTTTATATGCTTCTTCCTATCATCTGTACTAACCCCGCCCACAGATCCTCCCACCTGGTTATTAACTATATCGCCTTCCCTTTCTATACTATCTATCCCAGTATTTATTGCCCCCCCCTTCCTAGTTTAAAATCTCCTCCAACCGTCTAGTAATCCTCTCCCCAAGCACTTGAGACCCTCTTGCATTCAGGTGCAATCCATCCCTGCTATTGAGATTGTACCCCAAAGCAAAATCAGCCCAGTGCTCTAAAAACCCAAAGCCCTCCTTCTTACACCATGACTTCAGCCATGCATTGATCTCCCTAATCTCCCGCTGTCTCTCTGGCGTAGCAAATGGCACAGGTAGTATCTCTGAGAATACTACCTTGGAGGTCCAGTTCCTAATCTTACTGCCTAAATCCCTAAAATTACCTTTTAGGACTCTCCACCTTCCTCTTACTTTGTCATTGGTACCAATATGCACCAAGACAGCTGGATCCTCTCCAGCCCCTCCCAATAATCTGTCCACCCTGTCCGCAACATGCCGAACCCGGGCACCCTGGAGACAGCAAACCATTCGGTTGTCGCGATCAGAGCCACAGATTACCCTATCTGTTCTCCTAATAATGGAGTCCCCTACTACCACAACCTGCCTAGGCTTTACTTTCCTCTGGATCCCCTCTGTGCTAGAGGAGCTGTTCTCCCGGCTGTTAGGGAGAACAGTCTTCTCCAGCAATTCCACTTCTGGGTTTGCCTCCCCAACATCTTCACTTAAATGAGCAAATTTGTTTGGATGGAAAAACTCAGGACTGGCTGCCCTCTTCCTCTTCCCTCCCCCACTGCAACCACTTCTAACTGTCACGCAGCTATGTGCATCTCTGCCCTGTTTCTCGCAATGTACTAAAGTGATCATACACTCTAGTACACACATTGAGGGGTACGTGTATAATTTGTATAATTTGTAGGGAACATACGAGCTCAGAAAAAGAGCTGTGCTGATGGATTTGGACATGCCTCCTGCATGCAGTTATAATTAGTCTCACAACATTACAAATATATTTATGTGTCAACTATTTTAAAACTGAACTGGGTTTACAATCATAAACATAATTAGTTTTTCTCCCCCATGGTATAGTTGGGTTACTCCTTTTTTCCACCATCCATACATATAAATTTCCAAAATTAGATTTCAGTGGGTCTTCTGAATTAAGTGGTTTTGAAGTCCAATGGTTTAGTCCAGTGGTTCTCAACTCCTGTCCTCAGGACCCACTAACAGGCCAGGATTTGATGATTTCCTTGTTAGAGTACAGGTGAGTTAATCATTGTGAATGAGCCTCTGATCACCACATCTGTGCTCTAGCAGAGGAATCCCTAATTCCTGGCCTGTTAGTGGGTCCTGAGGACAGGAGTTGAGAACCACTGATTTAGACCAATGATTATTAACTTTATGCTTCAGGGTACAATAACCATTCAGGTTTTCTGGATGGCACTGCTTGCTCACAGGTAGTTAAAATGGAATAAGTGTCTCTTAATTAGGTAGGTGTTCTTCATACAGCAGCCATGTATATCTAGCTATATATGTATTTCATTTTATGTGCAGTTTCCTTTATATATTGATCACTCTTGAAATCTGCATCTAGATCACCCCACACAATGGACTTCAATAGACCTGAATGGGTCATATAGGACACTACTCTTTACATAATTAGGTTGAAAAAAGACTTGTGTCCGTCAAGTTCAACCCTTTTCCTGTTCTTGTTTACCGTCATTGATCCAAAAGAAGGCAAAAAAAACCCTCAATACAGCAATTTAAAATTATGCTTTGAATGGGTGGGGGTTCCTTCTTGATTCCAAATGGCAATCAGATTTCTCCTTGGAAAAACAAGCCTAAATAAATATTAATCCCAATGCTAGCATACATAGCCCTCTATGTTCTGCTCTTTTAAAAAAGAATCTAGGCCCTTTTTAAAGGCATCTACTGTATTAGAAAGCACCACTTCAGTGAATTCCATACCTTTATTGTCCTTATAATAAAGGAATCCTTCCTCTGTTGGAGATAAAATCTCCTTTCTTCAAGTCTAAGCGGTTGACCCCTCATCCTTTGTACTGTTCTGTTAGTGAACAGGTCTTTGGAGAGTCCTTTATATGGGCCCCGAACATATTTTATAATATTATCATATCCCCTCTAAGATGCCATTTCTCTAGTGTGTACAAGTTTAACTTTTCTAGCCTTCATTCATAACTAAAAGGTTCCATTCCCCTCAGAGGCGTATCTAGAAGCCACCGGGCCCTGGTGTAAGAATTGCCATGGACCCCCCTACGACATTGCCCCCCCAGCCACATTGGCCCCCCATTGGCCATCTCCACTGGTCTCCTCCACATTGTCCCCAATCTTCACATTGCCACCACATTGCCCCCACATTGCACCCCATCTCCACATTGCCCCTAATGTCCACATTGGCTCCACATTGCCCCCCATCTCCACCTCTCCCCCCCAATCTCCACATTGCAACCACACTGCCCCCACATTGCCAATCTCCTACCTCCCTGGTGGTCCAGTGGCGTGGCAGGAGAGGTCTGTGCCTCCTTCTGCATAGACCTCTATGTGGAATGCAGATGGAGCTCCTGTGCGGTCCTCTTATAATGCAAAGCACTGGGAGATGATGTCATCTCTCAGCGCTCTGCATTACTAGAGTGCAGTAGGGAAAGCCACTTATCAGAATGTTTTGGGCACCAGGCGGTGGGGTCACAGGGGGCGGCCGGGGCCCCTGGAGTGACAGGCCCAGTTGCAGATGCGACCCCTATTGTTACGCCACTGATTCCCCTTATTAGTTTTGTAGACCTCCTTTGCACCTCTCTAGTTCCATAATGTCCTTTTTCAGAAAAGGTGCCCACAAATGAACAGAATATTCAAGGTGGGATCTTAGTCTTTATCGTCTTTATCAGACTATAAAGACTATAGTCTTTATCAGACTATAAACCGAATCATTTAACAGCACTAAAACAGAGATCTAGTACAAATACAACTGTAAATAGAAATAACTGACTTCTGCTTGAAGGACACTTTCTTATGTAAGTTCTAAAAAAAACAAACTGCCACTTATTATTGGAGTACAGTCTCCCTTTAATCATTGGTTCAGTCATTGTAATTGATCTGCCTGTGCTTAATCAGTGATATCCGGAAAACCTGACCTGTTGTGTGCACTGAAAACTGTATTTGAGAATCACTGGTTTAGGCAACTACAGCCACATGTGCTTGATTTCTGCACCAATATCTTGCTCCTTTAGAGCAATTGTGTTGTGCTTTTTTTTCCCCACAGTAGTTGCCATCACTTGACACGGCTCCCAGAATATTCCACAGTTTAACAAATGAGCCTGAGGGGGAGCAAACATTTAAAGAAGAAAATGTACCAGCCGCAGCACAAGAACAGTTTGAAGAGTGTGTTTGAACTTCACAATTAAATATTTACCCTCTTCAATCACATCTCTTCAAAGAGCAAACTTACAAACACGGTTTAATTCAAAGCACATCAGTCTAAATGGAAGACATTAAATAAGTTCATTAGTTTCCGTGTTGAGAATTAATTTGCTTTTTCATTTGTGTAGTGAATGCTGTGTATAATAAAAGGACGATCAGAAAATTGGATAAAGTAGTGCATTTTCTGTAACCTGTTATTGTTTGCTCACTTGGTTTGTAAAACATTCGTTGGGATTATTGAATCCCTTGGAGGCAAAACAGATATCCAAAATGTTGCAAGGAAATGTACAGGTAACCCCTTTAGCACACAAGAGATTAAAAGAACAGAAAACATTTTTGATCCAAAATATATGTTACAGGGCTTTCCCAGCCAACTAAAACAAGTTATTATAGCTAAAATGTATTTATTGTTTAAATAAAACTGGTAACCACTGCTTCAATTTGTGTGAAAAAGAAGCTTTTCTAATATACGCTGCAAAAGTGTCAATGACTACACCTCTCCATAGTAATTAATAGGAAACAGCACCATCTAGTGACTTCAATAGAAAATTAAAGTTTCATATAAAAATACTATGAGCTGTAATAACTTTGAAATGCAGCATTGGGAGTGGCCATGATTTACTCATCAGAAAAAGCCCAATATCATATTTTTTCATAGAAACAAGCTTACTTCTCCCTCATGGTTATCTTGTACTAATCAAATACGGAAATCCTACACAGATTATAATAAGCTTTTGGAAGTTTATGAAAGACAGGGAAATACTGTATTTTTACAACTAGTTTGTCATTCTCATGGAATCTTGCACTTGCTCGTCTATCAAGGACACGCCAATAACTTCATGTAATTTATATACATCAGAATTTGCCTGGTGTTTCCAACATTACTGAATGGACACAAGCATAGGAATACACATACTGGGCCTTCTCCACAAAAGATAAAACTTAAAATTCTGGGATATATCAACTGCATCATAGAGTATAATAAAAATCTCCCATTTGTTGGAATGGAACTCTAAACGCCTTAAATGTTAGAGTGGTCTCCAACACATCTGTGAGCAAGGATGCGGTAATAGAAGACACAATGGATACATTTATGAGAAAATTAGATGTGCATTTCTAGCAGAAGGGAATATTCAGGGTTATACTGTGTATTAGTGGGTAAAACAGGAAGTTTGGTTAAACTAATACCCATTTTGTAGTCAGTAAGGCTTATATAATTCTTGTTTTCTTGGTTATACTATGGCAAAGGTTGAACTTGATGGACTGGTATCCATCATGATCCATCCTTTCTCTGGCTTGGTCAGACTTGCCTAGACCTTATTCCTTCCCACACTCTCTCAATTGATCATTCCTCCTTTTATAACTGCTTTTTTTCCCTGGAACTTTTCTAGTTTTGCAAGCTACTTCTGTGTATTGATCGATCTGTTGTCTAATATTTTCTGATATATCTAGCCTCATTCTCAACCTCCCACTTATCTCTCCGATTTGGCACCTTATTTGATTGGCTCCTGGATATGACTTCTCATCTTAAATATGTTTCCTGATTCTGATTTGGAACCTTGCCTAAGTTTTCCTCCTGTCCTGACTTGGATTCTCCTCTTGATTTTGTCTCATGCTTCCCAATTCTGGCTTCTCCGTGTTCATCCTGGATGACTCTGGCTATCCTGACCTTCAGCTATTTAAGATCTCTTATCCTATGGCCTACCTATCTGACCGCCTCTCCATTTCCTATACCTTTTTGCTGTAGATCCCCTGCTCTGGTGAATGTTTTCTCTCTAGTCCTCTTGCCCTAGTTTTCAGTCTCTTTCTCAGCCACATGCCTTGTTTTATAATTTCTGCTCTTCTTGCTTTCACCTTCTCTCCTTTTACTTTGCCTCTTCACCTGACTATTATTTCATACCTCTTTGCCTGGTTCTCAGTTCTGTTTCATGTCTGTTTTCCTTGCTTTCACCTATTTTCCACTTTTCTTTGCTTTGCCTCTTTGCCTGCCTCTCAGGCCCGCTTGCCCTCACCTTTGCCTATCTTCCCCTTGCTTTGTTTCTGCCAGTTCTTCTGTTCCTTCTTTGGTCTGTCTCTTTTCTTACACTTTGGTGACTATTCTCTGTCTGGTATGCCTTGCTACAATTCTCTGGGTTTTTCATTTAACAGTATCTCTTACTCTCAGTCTTAGTTTATCTTAGTATGCTCCCCTCTCTTTCTCTCTCTCTCTCTCAATTTTCTAAGTTGATATGGGGTTAGAGGTACAAGTTCTTCATCTGACCTGTACCATTTATTCTCGAAACTTGAATAATCCATCCTGGTTTTCCCCTGGCTCCACTGGGCCCTCAGCCTTAGGTGCAGCAAGGTTTACTCCTCTGGCTGGATCCATTCTCTATCATTGCTCCCTAGCTTCATTCACTAGCATCTCAGATTGGGTCAGAGGTTCGAGTCAGTATATATTTTCAGCCTAATTTGCTATGTAACATTGTTTCTCAGGGCATGACCTATAGCACTGAAAGGTTTAACAGTCACATTTAAAGCTATAGTAATGTGTGGAATTTTTATTTTTATTAAAGGGATAGTAATACTTCGTTTTAACTTTATTTTATTTTGTAGGCATTAAAAAAACATGAAGAATGATATAAGTCTTATCTCTCAAACCTTTATGGTTTATGAGATATTCACAAGCAAAGTTCCCCTCCCCGCCCCTTTTACCTAGTGTAAGCAATCTCTTCTCAGATGTGAGTCTGGTTGTATGACAGTACAGATAACAGAAGGGGACAATTTTCTTTGTATGAAAACAATGAAAGCCCTTCCCCCCTTGACAAGTTTTTCAGCTTTTTCCATTATCTTAATTGAAGATTGTCCCTCTCTGCAGTCTACCTGGGCATCTCCCTTCTGATCTGGTTGAACAGGGGGGGATACTTTGTTTGTGAATATCTCTTAAACCATAAAGGTTTCAGAGATAAGACTTATATCATTCTTCATGTTTTTTTAATGCCTACAAAATAAAATAAAGTTAAAATGAAGTATTACTATCCCTTTAAAGAAGAGAAAATCCACATGCACGAAGTTAATATTTATCCCCTTTATTATACTGCTTCATATTAACCCATTGAGTACCAGAGGAGTTCCCAACACATTTCAAAGAAATGCATTGGCACCTCTTTGGCATTCAATGGTTTGCAACTCAATTTGATGGATAACTCTCTGGCACTGAAAGGGTTAAAACTGTCATGGAAAAGGCTGTCAGCACCATAAACTAATTCATGAATGTAAAATAGTAACATAGTGCTAGATGTTAAAAAATGCTTTGTTTAAAATATGCACAAAATAAAATAAAATAAAAAACTGGCCAAAGATCACAAGTCACATGGGACAGAAGATACATTTATAGGAGGAATATTTATCCAGAGAAGCTAAATCTCCATTTAACAATAGTCTTCTTTTACATATAATATTCAGAATTTCTTAATTGTTTATATTTAAAGGCTTTAAAAGTAGTAGGGTGTCCACCGGGATAGAACCTTATTGGTTCTAAATTCTAGTGAGAGAAATGTATCACTTCAGATACACTAAATAAAAATATGCTAAACTGCCTAATAGATGTTGCATATGGTTTAACTCATTTTTGAATGATAGCGGATAGCAACATCATTAAACTATGCTCAAGAGGCCCTGGTGTCTCTGTCCATCTAGGGATAAGCAGCTCTCATAATTGTTCTCCTCTAATTTCCATAACAACTGTTATGTCTCCAATTGATAATTTGGAATCTTGCATCCAAAAGAGTTCATCGATAGGACTTATCGCCCAAATTTTGGATTCCTGTTTAGTTACCTCTAAACTGTAAAAAAATACAGAAGGATTCCCTAGTAATTCTATATTTAAAGCTAAGCTGTTCAAATGAATATAAACAATCTTTTGCAAATCATATATACTAAACCCTTTCCTCCCACTACTGAAAAGTATCTTGTAAACTATCTGGTAGAAAATATGGGTTCTCTGTTATTGACATAAATTGTGCAAACTGTGAATTTAGTTTCAATTCCTTCTGATGCTATGATCTTGTATCAGCCAACTATTGAATTTATTTGAACCATAAATCTTTGGGATAATTGATATGAAGTAGAACAGATAGCTCGAGACCTTCAATAAACTGTCTAATTAGTGTCCTGTTTGTCTGTCAGTGCTTAGCAAATAAACTTGGCTTATCAGCTTAACATCCAGTAGCATATTTAAACCTCCACAAGCAGTAGGCAATTTAAGTTTCTTTTAATGCTAATTCTATGTTTCTCTGTTTCCCATATATAATGTGTCATTAATTAATGTATAATATTCACCTTCCTTCCCTGTAACAGAAAGAAAAGTACCTGCATCAAATATAGAATTTTGGGAAATTACTATTTTTATTAGTGCTACCGACCAAACTAAGTGGGAGGCTCCTCCAATTCATTGTAAGTTTTTTTACATTTCTGAATAATTGAATGATAATTAGCATTTTAAACAGGAAACAATATCCCCCTGGGTTCTATTAGTTTGAATGGAAAATTAGTCTTTTTTTTTATTTTTTTAGTTAATGAAACAGATTTTGTAAAATTAATTTTACAACCAGAAAATGCTTGAAATAGATTAAAATGTTGCATTAAGTTAGATGGATATCATAACCTCTGGTACTCAAAGGGTTAAAATGCAGCCAGTACTGTGTTTTAGGAGACTTGAGTAATTTTCTGCTATAACTTTCCTAATATTAATTGAGTAGCACCTATCCTCAACAAAGCCTGATTTGTCCTTATTAATAATTTATGGTAAAATAAATGTGTCTTTCTGTTAATAAATTAGTGTATTTGTAAATCGATGTTCATAAGTGAAATCGGTCTAAATGATGCCGGATCTTCACTATCCTAACCTGCTTTGTGCAATAGATTAATTAATCAAGGCTTGTTTGAAACTAGAAATTTACTGTTGATCCTGAAATAAATCATTAAATATATTAGTTACTGTTTTAACCAAATTAGACCCAAAACTGTTTTAAAGATGATGAAAGATGAATCCACCATGACTCAGAACCTTTTGATTTGTAAACAGTTGTTTCATTGTTGCCACCTATTCCATTTTAATTACCACATTAAGATCATATAGAATATCCCTTGGACCCTGAGGAATCAATGCCTTTCCAAAATTATCCTTAAGCTTCTTCATTAATCACTGTTCATGAGTAAAGTATAGAATAGGAAGTTTGCAATATATTTGTGCTTGCCCCCATAATGGTCCTTTAAACAAGCAATATGTGCTGATGATCTTCCTTGTTTAATAAGGTTGCCAAACATTTTATTGCTTTATTATACTTCATAAATAATCTTACCCTATATAAGGATATACAAAAATCTTCCTTATTTAATAACAGCTGGTCCAGCATTTTACATATGCTGTGATATGCCTTTCCTGCTTCCCATAATGTTGATGTAGGGCCTTGAAAAGGAAATTTTCTTACCTGCCAATTTTTTTCCTTGAGGTCTCTGAAGGTAGCACATCAGGATTGTGTGAACAGTTGAACAATTTTCTGTGACTGTAACTTAAAACATGTATCTTTATTAAATAAAATTGCCACACCCCTTACTTTGGATGTATACTGGGAAAAAGAACCTTGTCCTACCCAGTCCCTAGTCAGCATTTGCCGATTCTGTTTTTTATTATGCATGGGTATGAAATATGAATGAGCCTTATTACTGCGGATACTTTGATAGTTTCATAAAACTATTGATCTATTTGACTAATTGGTTTATGGTTTCTGACTGTCTTTTCTATGACAGTTTTTAAATATGTTTTTAATATGAAAATCTATATGTGACCACGAATTCTACGGCAATGCCTGACACACCCCAGGATAGCAGCGAGGAGGAGATATTCATATCTCCTTCTGACTGCCTGTCTGAAAGATACAGGAGGGCATGATTTTGACAGCAGTGGCCAGGGGGCCTACTCCTGTCAAAATCTCTGCAAGAAGTTTGCCCCTCCCTGAACATCTGCTTAAAAAAAAAAAAAAAAACATGGTTGACTCACACACGCGCTCACACACTAAGAAACAAACACACACACTCTCTCAATCACTCACAGTGTTCTCGGCCAGACCTGTAGCACTGCCACCAGGGTGATTGCCTCCTGCAAATGGTGACAGGCATAACAATAGTAGTCGCAGGGGTCGCAACTGTGACCGGGCCCATCACTTCAGGGGCCTGGCCTCCCCCCTGCTGGACCACTAAACTTGAAGAGTGGGAAGATCAACTATCTGGCACTTCAATGGGGGCTAGTATTGCCCCAGCGTACGCAAATGTGTTTATGTATATATTTAAAAGAAAATACATACTTAACAAATATAAATAACATCTCATCTTTTATCGTTGATTTATTGACAATGTGCTCATTCTATGGAGATGGAACATCCTGTAAAATTGATATTGACACATGACAGAAAAGAGATCACATTTCTGGATCTTAAAATCTTTTGCAAAAAGGAGAAGTTAGGATATTGTCTGTTCTGTAAAAACACTGATCACAATACACTCTTCTACAATACCAGTTTCCACCCACCAGCATTAAAATCATCTCTTCTGAAATCATAACTCCTTAAAGTAATTAGGAATAATTCTAATGATAAAATCTGTGATGTACGATTAAGAGAAATGGTTCAGAGATTTGTTTCACGCAGTTACCAAAGAAGGAAACTAGAATTGTTTTGTAATGAACTATTGAACAAACAGGGTGGAAATATTGTCCAGAAAAAGAATGCGGACAGACTGATGATTTCTACTAAATACTCAACTGCATCACACAGGATATAGAAGTCAGTTCATAACAACTGGAAGATATTGATGAAAAATGAAAGTCTTCCACAATGTTTCAAAAATCTTCCACTGATTGGATATAAAAGAGGACCTAATTTACGCAGTCTGCTGGTAAATATGAATCCCTGCAGAAGTTATACTCCCAAAAAATTAAATTGGCTAAAAACAACCCCTCCTGGCTGCTACCGGTGTAAGGGGTGTACTACCTGTGGCTCCATGCGAGCAGGCACATTTTTACTAATCTCCATAACAATAAAAAATATAAAATTAAACAGCACATAACTCGTACAATGGATTACTTTGTATACCGGTATATGATTACATGATCGTCTGGATTAGCATATATTGGAAAGACTATTTGCACTCTTCGTGAGAGAATGGCTGTACATCGATCAGCCATTAAAATAGCACTCTGTGATCAACATTCAGACAAACCAGTGTCCAAACATTATTTGAGTCAACAACATGCAGTTACAAATTTAAATTTTATAGGAATTGAACATATTCCTGCAAATAAAAGAGGAGGAGATAGAGCAAAAAAATTGTTTTAACAAGAGTCTTTTTGGATACAGGAATTAAACACTGCGGGCTACTTTTCCCATCATGCTCAGCTGACCCCAAGGACACCAGGCTGTGACATCATCATGGGGGATAAAGTTGAGTTTTTTTGGTGTTTTTTGTTTTTTACAAGTTCTCACTGTATATAAGGTCACCATGGTGTGGTTATTTGTTTTCTTAATAAAGGCACTCAAGGGGAACAAAACTTTGACAAATAAATCAGCACTTTTCCACAAGACTTGTGTGTGCACTTATTCCATGGTATTTCTACCATTTCTTTTGAGATATATATATATATATATATATATATATATATATATATGTGTACAGTTCATGAAAGGAGATCGCACTCACAGGACTTGTGAGTCCTGTGAGTGCGATCTCCTTTCACGAACTGTATGTATCATCTTCATTCTTTGATGTGCACCCAAGCAATTGCAATTGAGCTACAGTGTGTGCATTCCACTCCACAACTACTATTATATATATGTATATATATATATATATATATATATATATATACACGTGGCCAAAAGTTTTGGGACTCCTCAATTTTTGATACCTTTAGCTATTGCCATATAACTTCACAAAAACATTAGAAAAACTTGTCAACATTGGGTATTTCTAAAATCAAGACAAATATTATAACCTATTAAGCAGGGTTTTTGTAGCATTTGTAGATGTGTAAAACATTTTTAGTGCCAAAGTTAAAAAAAGTACATTTGTTACATTTGTTTCATCATATTTTATAAATTGTTTTACAGGAAATTTGATGAAAATAATGGTATCTTTAGAAAGCCCATCTTATAGCAAGAAAAACAGTATATAATATATGTGGGTACATTAAATGAGAATTTAGCTGTAAAATTACAGCTAAACACAAAGCAGAAATGTTAAAACAGAAGGACAATGGCTGTTTTAACACTTCTACTGTTAGTGTGTTTAGCTGTAATTGAGGTGTCCCAAAACTTTTGGCCACATATGTGTATATATATCTGTATATATATATATATATATATATATAAAAGAATAAGCCTCATTGCATAATTTATGGTACCTCATACACAGAACATAATTTATGTCTCCTCAGAAAACAAACACACATTGAACAGAATGCCTCATTACATAATTTATGTCTCATTAGGAGACACAACTCCTATTGGGTGATTCAATGGGGACTTTACTGCTCCCATTGGGTGATTCAGTGGGGGCATGTTTATCATACGGTGAGTTGGCCCGCCCCCTCCAGCCCACCCACCACTATCCAGCTGCCACTTGCTCCTGAAGTCGGGGATATCAATAACTTCTCCCGGTCCACACACAGTCGCTCAGGATCATGCCCCCACAAACACACTGTTTCACCTCCCACAGATAACTGTAACCCTCCATAGAATCTGTTTCAGTACGAGGGTGTAATGTTTCCATAAAATACAAACTCAGGGATAAAGTTAATAGCATCTCTTTTATTTAACTCTTTTCATCTCTTCAGTCACCTCACTAACTGTTTGTTTTCAACTGACATTCCTCCAGTTCCTGGTTCCCGCCCTTTCTCCTTAAAGGGAGAGAGATGCTTTGCTGTATGTTACAGAGGGCAAGCCTCAAACACCACTATCTATTTGTTCCCTCAGCATATTGCTACGCTGCCTAAACTAAAGAGCCACTGTGTGTTATTTTGCTATGTTACCATAACTTAACCCTTTGTGTGCCAGAGGCAAAGCAATGTGTTGTGTACCCCTCTGGCACTCATAGGGTTAAGTAAGGAGGAGTTACTGCTCCCACTGGGTGATTCAATGGGGGAGTGATTTAAATCATGCAGGGAGTTGGCCTGTCCCCACTATCCAGCCCACCCACCACTATTCAAGTAACTGAAAAAAACAAAATGGCTGCCACTCACTCCTACACCACAGACACAAACACATCAGACAAAAAAACACACACACACACACACACTCACACACACACACTCAAACACAATCACACTCTCTCACACTCTCTCATTCACACTGTCTCATTCACACTCTCTCATTCACACTCTCACACACTCACTCATACTCTCACTCACACACTCAATCACACACACACTCTCACTCACACACTCAATCACACACACTCTCACTCAATCACACACACTCACACTCTCACTCACACACCCAATCACACTCTCTCACTCACACTCTCTCGCTTACTCTCATACACCCTCTCACTCACACCCTCTCACTCACACACTCTTACTCAATCACACACACTCACTAACACACTCACGCAATCACTCACACACAATCACTCACTCTCGCACTCACATGCACTCACTCACACCCCGGAAGCCAGCACGATCCAGCTTCCACCATAGTCTCACTCACACTCACTCACACCCCAGGAGCCAGCATGATCCACCATCTACCATAGTATGTGCAATTACCACATGCATTTCAACTACATGAATGAATGCCACTCACTTACACTCACTCACACTCACTCACTCACACCCCGGGAGCCAGCATGATCCACCTTCCACCAATAGTATGTGCAATTACCACATGCATTTCAACTATATGAATGAAGCCACAGTGGAGGCATAAGTGCAAACACAAACTCATTACAATGACACATAAGTCACCCCCTTATGACTCACTTCTGTGTGTGTGTGTCTCTGTGTGTGTCTGTGTGTTCCTCACTGTGTGTGTTGCATGTCTGTATCACACTCTATGTGTCTGCATGTTGTGCATTGCATGTATGTGTGTATGACTGTGTTGTTCTTTATGCATCTCAGTGCATGCGTGTGCATTTGTGTGTGTGTGTGTCTCTGTGTGTGTGTTTGTCTTTAATTCCCTATACATCCTGACGGGCAGCGCCATCCCACTTTGCTAGTATATATATATATATATATA
This sequence comes from Rhinophrynus dorsalis, assembly GCA_037306005.1. Lineage (NCBI taxonomy): Eukaryota > Metazoa > Chordata > Amphibia > Anura > Rhinophrynidae > Rhinophrynus > Rhinophrynus dorsalis. The sequence continues at coordinate 472,903,892 of CM074720.1, read as the reverse complement.
TATATATATATATATATATATATATATATATAATCATGATGATTAACAGGAAGTAATGCTAATGTTATGTTGGAGCGTCTGAGGGGGGCTATTTGAAAGCCAGCCTGCCCAGCCACTATGTTTATATAGAGAAAGAGTGACCCCCCCCCCTTCCTGACACCCATGATGCTATAGAAATTTTTTTCATTACCATATATGATTTTTGTAACCTTCAAACAGTTCTGAAATGGTGAGGGCATCAGTGACCACAATATCATATCCTTTGAAAATTGTTGAATGAGAAACCCAATAACAAGGGCTTAGCCAAAGCATTTTACTTTAAAAATGCTAATGTTATAATGCTTAAAGCAGTATTAAAGAACCTTCAAAGGGATGTAATCTTCAAAGATAAATGCAGAAAGAAGATGGAATTTGTTAAACATGTTCTCAGATAAACATCAGTATATACTATTGGGGTATAAATACAAGAGAAGCAAATTGAGACCAGTGTGGTTTAATAGGTTTGCAAGGAAAAACAGACTTTTAAACTGATTAAAAAAAAATATGCAATACAATCTTCAAACAAGCAATTAGGCTAGCTAAAACGGAAAATGAGAAAAGTATTGCAAAAGAGAACAAGACAAATTTTTAACAATTCTACAAATATACAAATGCCCAAAATTAAGGTTGATATTGGTCCTCTTAAAAATGAAACAGGTGAATTATTTGTGAGGATAAGACTATGGTATATATATAACGTTGACAAGTTTATTGCAAACTAATAAATTCGGTTATCCTTGAAAAAGACCCACGGGTGCTGCCCTTCTTCAATTTATTCTATACAATAGGTTTGGGACTGTGCACCTGGGCATACACTATCTTTTTAAGGGAGAGTGCATTCCATTTATGAATTTTCTATATATATATATATATATACACACACAAAGGAAACAGCAATGGTAGTCTATAGGCAAACAGAGTGAATCACAGAATTTCCTCCATCATGTAAATGGCTTACTAAAGATAAAGTTCAAAAGAGACTGGAAAAGATTATGGTAACTGAAGCACCTGGACCTGATGATATACGCCCAAGGGTACTGAATAAACTTAGTTCAGTAATAGTTAGAGCCTTATACTTAATGATTTTTAATTCACTGTTGTCATGCATAATGCCCTTTGATTGGAGGAACGCGGATGTAGATCTGGGAGCTTGACTTTCATAATGGATATGATTTTAAAAGGGTTACTAACTTATAGTATTCAGGACTGCGTGACTACAAAAACATTATTAGGAGCCAGCATAGTTTTATGAAGAATTGTTCATGTCAAACTAACTTTCTTGCAAAGACAAAAAGAGTAAGTAGTCATTTATGCAAGAATATTGCTGTTGATGTAGTGTACTGGGATTTCACAAAAGCCTTTGATACATGCTCACATCAGGTTTTTTGCATATATTAAAATTATTTGGTTTGGGAGGTGATATTTGTGCATGAATATAGAACAGATTAAATGATAGATGGTAAATAGTTGTTGTAAATGGAATATATTCAAGTTGGTCTAAACTTGTAAATGGGGTGCCACAGGGAACAATGCTTTTATCATGTTTATTAATTATCTCAATCTTTGCTGATGACACTAAACTGCGTAAGGAAATAGGGATAGAGCAATATGTTTTTTTTCTGCAGAAAGATTTGGATAAACAGAGTGAATGGATGGAAATGTTTCAGATGAGCTTTAATATAGATACATTTAAGGTTATGCATTTATGCAACTGAAACAAACATGCTACAGAAACACTAAATTGTAAACTACATTACATAAAGATTTAGACGGACTGATAAACTATATACTTCACAGCAGTTTGCAGGGTGCTGCAGCAGCTAATAGGGTACTATCCTGTATAAAAGGGGTTATAGACACAGTGGATGGGAATATAACTCTACCTCTATATAAATCCCTGGTAAGACCTCACATGGAATGTGGAGTACAGTTTTCTTCTTAAAAAGATATTATTGCACTGGAAAGTGCAGATATGTGCAACAAAACTTATAAAGGGATTGGAGTATCTGTCTTACAAAGAAAGACTGACTAAACTGGGTTTGTTTACATTAGAATAGAGATATCTAAGAGGTGATATAATTATAAAATTATCTTTACAAAGAACTCTCTAAGGGACTACTTACTCAAAGAGTTGAACAAGAACATAGGTCGCCCATTAACTAAAGATAAGGTGCTTTTGAATAAAACATAGGCACGGATTTTTTTTATAGTAAGAGCAGTAAAGTTATGGAATCCTTTGCCTTAGGATGTTGTGTTTTCAGATACTGTAGTTGCTTTCAAAAACATAACGGATACCTTTCTAGCACAGAACAATAAGGAGAATTATAACAGTTGTATTCAAAGCAGATAGGATGTTGATCCAGGGGAATAGCCAACTGTCATTTGGAATCAGGAAAGACTTTTTTTTACCAACTTGGGGCTTAATTGGAAATTACTTCATTTTTGTTTTCCTTCCCCTGGATCAACATGGATGATATGACATGGGCTGAACTTGGATGCATGTCTTTTTCAGCCTCATCAATATGCTACTATGAATAATTATTATATCATTGTAAAACAATAATCATTGGTCCTTATTACTGTAAATTATGTGAACTGTTCAAATACCTCCTCTGTCTTGTCCTTAGTGCTGCTTCTAATGTTACATGTGTTGTGTGTTTCAGTGTCTCTTGTGTTATTGTCCACTTCTTGTCTTACAATGTCAACAGCAACACTGAAAATATACTCTGACTGCCCATTTCCTAATGGACAACTAATGGTTTCCATGGCATTACATGTCATTGCTGGCCACACACACAGTGTTTTGTTTGCCAGTAGTTAAAGGGGTCATTGTTTCAACCTAGAACATAGCTATTCTGCAAGTATGCAAGAACCATTTCACATGCAGTACATAACTCCTAGGAGCTAGACATGTGTATTCTTTACCAGCCCATACTCTTGTATCAAGTTCTTTAGAGATGTGCCACCACCACCACAAATGTTAGACTGCCACCCCAACAAACACAAATAAGTTTCTGTGATGCTGATGCCTTCTGAATAATGTTGGAATGTTGTTGTTGTTGCTGCTGATGGCATAAACTCTTTGCTTACTTATTTTTCACTTTGATTTTTTCTAGATTTTTGGCACTAACTTTTATTTATCCCTCAACACCCCCACCTGGCCTATAACCATCTCTTTATTGTCTCTCACAAACCCAATTAATCAGACGTGCTGCTCACATTTAGACACAAATTCAGAATTTTTATTTTAAAGGGATAGTAATACTTAAAATGTAAAAAAAAATATGTTGTAGGTTTTATCCCCCTGAGTAAAACAAGTACTCCCACTGCTGAAAGGTGTTTCATTCAAATGTTATTAATTTTCAAAGTTGAATTGTTTAGGTGCAATATCACAGTGGCCTGAAATTGTACAGTGGCACTGTTGCTACACCATCCTATGGACATTTATGGTCCCGGGACCAGAGCTGTCCATAGGATTGTGTAGCAACAGCGCCACTGTACAATTTCAGGCCACTGTGACATTGCACCTAAAAAATTCAACTTTGAAAATTAATAACTTTTGAATGAAACACCTTTCAGCAGTGGGAGTACTCTTGTTTTACTCAGGGGATAAACCCTACAACATATTTTTTTTACATTTTAAGTATTACTATCCCTTTAAAGTGGACATCCAGCATTATAGAAAGAATATAATTCTCATTGCTTTTAATGAGCACTACTCTAGGATTCTACTTAAAGCATGCTTATGTCATCTACTAGCTGTTTTCTATCTGTGTTGTCCTTCTTGTAAGGATCCTCATACAAGCTACTTTTTTCTGCTGTAAATATATAAGTGGAACATTTTACTATCTAATTCCGGCTCCAACATGACTAACCAGGAAGATGACAGCCTCAAAAGGTTTCAGCAGGTCACATAGGACACACATTAGTTGCCACTGACCAGGTGACAAAGATTCCCCCTATAAAATTTTCCAGTTATGTATTGTATACTTTATAATGGTCTTATTCTGTTCATACAAATGCTCTAGCATGTACACTATAAAATTCCACCTGGTATGTACCTCCATTTTCAGCTGGTGATGAGGCAGGTTGTTATGCTCTTGTATGGAAAATAATTCATTGTGAGCACTGTAGGAGAGGCTAAAATGGGCACAGTTGTTTTTGGGTGATATTCATCATCTCTCTGAGAGTTTCATATTCTGGGAGGAGTCTATGTACAACTAAATTTAGGACATAGACAAAGCAGGGTCCATGCAACTTATCACCAATTCTTAATACAGCTATTATGCTGCAGCCATTATCAGCAGACACAAAACAAGCTTTCAGTGAAAGGGGTACAAGCAGTTTGTTTATCAACTGTAGTTTCTTTAACAATTCTGTGGCTTTGTGGTATTATAACGCAAAACTATTCAGATGCAAAGTGGAATGCTGATGGTATGGCTACTCTGTTGACAGAGCAAGAGCTGTGACCTGATGGTGCATGCTGTTGCTGCCCATGGGGGAAAGGGAAACCCACTGAGCAGTGACTGACATATTGTGTGTACTCTGCCCAGTTGTTAGCATATCTATTTTTTACTACAATAGCCTCCTATTTGCATAATTCTGGCACAACCTTCCTTGAAATATAACTATAGCTTGTCATATGCCAGAGGGGTGCAACACATGACATCAGTTCTTTAAAACAACGGTTTTCTACAACAGAATAAGGATGAATGTCAGCTGCTAACATTTTGCCAGCTTTGCCATTCCGCAGGTGTACTTTGGGGATTACTTTTCTGAAGTTCTTGACTCCGCATTCAGTAAGTAGCATAAGAACTGTGTAAGTTTTAGGGGTGAATGAAAAGTGAGAAAAATTACCCATATGACTTTTTGTGAAAAACTGACAATTTTTCTTTTTTCACAAAAATTTTCTTCTTTTCTCCACTGCAAAATTGTCCCCATGTTTCTCCTATTCTAGCAAATTTTTCTCAAATTCCAACGCATTTTTCTCCTATTCCAACAATGTTTCCTATGTTACAGTACAATATTACTTCTTCTGAGGGCTGTAGTGGAGAAATATGTAGCTGAAAGTCAAAGTCAGAGTCCTACAGCAACATATAGCTTGAAAAATGTGTCAGCATGCAGAGTACATTTGTCCTTTGCCCAAAACACTGATTACCTCCTTAAGTAACACTGGCACATATTCATGATGATGTCAAGTGATAAAAAAAATAAGGTACAACCTACCATGTGGCAGATGTGTATGGTAGTGGGGGACTGGTGTGGTGTGAATGTTGGGACATTGACAAACTGCAATCTTCCTTGGAGGAGAGGCATCATCATCATTTATTGCACACACTGCAGCAAACATTGCTGAAGTCAGTTTTTGAACTACCACTTTACTCTCACGTCCTTGCACTGCTCCACCTTTTCCCCTGCCCCTTGTGCATTTGCTGGACATTACTCAATTACTGTGTGTGTTTTTAATCAAAGTACACAACTGATGGAGTGTGATGTGTTGCCTTAGCCCTCAACAAAATTCTCAATGTTGTCTGCTGTCTATCAAATCTGCCTTAGTCACAGAGCTCACATCAGGCTCCCAGTCAGCTGTCACCTAATATATTTATTTATTTGTTTCATTATTTATGTATTAATAGTTTATAATGTTTAAATTTTATTTATTTATTTATTTATTTATTGTGTTAAGTTTTCCCCCTTATCTTTTCAGTCAGTCCCCAAATCAACCTCCTTCCTCCCTTCTTTTCCCCCTTATTCTCACCTAATACAGAGAACAAATCTCCTATCTAAAAGATTCCCTAAGCTAAGCTTGAATTTCCTTTTATGTGCTTATCTTCTCTATCTCAAAAACATGCTGCTTTTTCTTCTCACAAACACAGAATGGCATGCTGTGAGAGCCTGACAGCCTTTTATATGGCTGTAGAAAAGTAGAGAAAATGTTCATGTAGTGGGGAAAAATTTCCCATTGATCTGAATAGGCTAGGCAAAAAAGCAGGAAAATGTCACTTTTCGCTGGAAATTTTTCACCAAGCAGAAAGTGCCATTTTTTGCTGATTTTGGTTTGAAGCAAAAGTTTTTGACCATCTCTAGTAAGTTTTTTCTTTAACAACATGACTTGTGGTAGAGGTAGCAGTGGCATGTGTCCTCACTCTATGACTCTTGTTATCTTCTACAAACTCAGAATCACACTCCTCTGTATTGTACATTTGAAGCTGAACAGTAGGAGTCTTGGGTGTTATTGCAGATGAGCAAGACATTTGAACACTCTCTGATATATCCACAGAACTGTTATTATGTGTCCCAGATCCCCATAAAATGTTATAAGTGTTTTTACTGCTGCTAGGCTGGGGACCTATAGCATGTTGATTGTGCATCTCCTGATTAGACCTGAGTTTATGCTTCAGGTGGCATCCAAGAGAGGATGTGCCTAGGTGTTATTTGTCTTTCCCCTCTGCTCACATGTTTTTTACACAGATAACACATAGCAACATGTTTGGATTTTTGGATCATTACTGAAATATATCCATACTGTAGACTTTGTAGACTATCAGGTTCCTGAAGGGGGTACTACTACTTCTATTGTGTCTAGATGTAATTGTACTAGCAGTAGGAGTCAATGATTATACACTTTCAACAGCAACAGAAGCACTCATCATAATTAGGTTTGTGGATGTTGATGACCTGTGTTGCTGACTACTCAACAGAAGTGTGTGTGTGTGGCTGGGTAGGGGTTGGTCTTGGAAGCCATGATGATGAAGATGACTTACAGGTGGACTGCATATATTTTATGCATCTTTACTTCTTCAGAGGCAGACTCTCCAATTGATTTCTCAGGCCATTTTTAAACAGGCATAGTGCATCTTTTCAGTTGTGGAAGAGTGATCATTTTCCTTTTAGGTATTGTTATGGCCATCTCATCATCACTCTCACTGTCGATTTCATATGTATCAGAAGCAGGGGAGAACACTGGTGGGATATAAATTCTACAATAACATCATCATTAATAATTATGTCATAATCACCATTGCCCAGTGTTTATCTCCAATAGGCATTTTGAAGGATCAGTACACTTATTTTTACTTTTCCCCTCAGGGAGATTTTTGAGAACATTCACAACTACTTTTAGGATGGGTGTTGTACTTGTTACATTCATAGGCCATGTATAGTGCCTTGTGTAGCCCCCACTTTCCAGCCAGTCAGAGCACAGGGATGCATTTACATAGTGACTGACCTGTAGGTAAGTCAACCATTGCCTGTCTTTTCTCTCCACGGTCCTCGGCATCAGCCCAGGAAGGGTTGGGGGGTTGTTTTGTTATTATTGGCCATGACAGTGGTAGCTAGATTCCTAGTTTCTTTTTATCAAATTAGCTGAATGTATATGAGAACCAAAGCTTTGAGGAACATTAGGGCAGGAAGGGGTCCCTGGAACCCTTTCCTTTAATTTTTTTAATGAATATGGGGGCTGACTGATTTCCCCCATTTTTTTTACAAGGGTCCTTTTTATTTGTATTTATTTATTTATTATATACTGATTGATGTTAGTGTGGCTAACTCAGTCTAATAATTGTTTGGATAGTTTGCTTAGTTGCAGTCTTTTTTACTTTTATTTTTTTTAAGGTAACAGTTAACTACTTTCTTGCTGGTGCAATAAGACAACTGAAATTCAGCAATGGAGAGGCTAACCACATGTGAATTGCATGTGGAGATAGTGAGCATGGTACATGGGGGATCAAACATAAGACTAAGCAGACTGTAGGTGCCCTGGCTTCATTTGCCTGAAGTCTGAAAGCATTCTCACTGGGGGAATAAAAAAGACACACTCTGACTGCAGCATCACAAAGAGCATCTCTCCCATAACCCGTTCAGTGCCATAGGGATGTGCATTGCATACCCCCATGGCACTGAAAGGGTTAAAAGCCACTCTATTAGAAACATATTTTTATTATTAATATTTCTGTACTTTGAAATGTAACTGTTAACGAAGAAGGAAAACTGCAAGCTTTGCACCCTGGTGTTAGTATTTGAAGAACTAGTGATTTCTGTGTTTAGGTGAAACCTTTCTCCCATTCCTAATTACTATCTCTCAAGTTAGTGACAGCTTACTGCATAGGCTCTATAAAATAATATTGGGATTGGATAGTACATCACACTGGAGAAGTTATCATTTATTTGTCACCTCGTATAACACCTTAGTACATAACCCCAGTCCTTCTTAGTACATCAGTCTCACCAAATATGTAGAACTGTTTCTGTCATCCCTCGTAAAAATAAATAAATGAATAAATAAAAAAAAATAAAAAAAAATTCTGATTTAACAAATCAGATAGCTAGAAAAGCATTCAAGTGGTGGTAAAACAAAACAAAAAAAAACAGTTCATTTACATTCAGATATCAATCACATCATGTTCTGTCCATAGAACTCATATTAAACAAGCTACGGAATTTCTTTGGGCAGGTCTCCACATCTTTTCCATGGTCTGATATTTCTTTCTTGCTTTCCTATGATTTCTTTTCATCTTTCTTCTCTTGCATTCCCAGTCCAACCCATTTTCAATAGATTCCTCTCGCTGCACTCCCTGTTCCATGCTCTGTGCCCTTCTCCAGTTCCCCAGCACCTCACTCATACTTTAACTCCCTTTCCCATACTCACCCCCCCTCCCATACATGACTCTCTAATGCACACTTGGCCCTTTTCCCATATTTGTCTTTCCCATGCTCTCCCCACCTCTTGCTTGCCTGCACTCAAAGTCCCTCACCTTATCTTTTCCTCCCTTACTTTGTCCCTTCCACATCCTGTCCCTTCTCCAACCCAATGTGTTGGGCACTCCTCTGGCATTAAAAGGCTTAAAGACCAGAAGGGTGTGCAACACATTGCTTTGAAATGTAATGTACATCCTTCTGGTCCTTAAAGAGTTAATTATTTCTGATATTAAGTAGTCCTCCAGCCTACCATAACTATATCTGAAATATGATTGGTACATTGCTATACTGTTTGCAACCTAAATAAAGCTTTGTGACTGCACATGAAATCCTGTTGTATAAATGTTCCTCACTACTGACATTCATCTGAATAAGAGCTGTCCTGGAAGGCTGAGTCAATTATGCATTTCTTTTCTTCAATTTCTTTTGTCTTTATTCATCTTCTACAAACAGGATGAGTTAAGAAACTGTTAAAGTGTCCTTGATCTTCAGATACAGGCCTGTGGAACAAATCAGAGAACAGGAACATAATGAAAATATAGTGAATAGAAAGATATTGTATAGCAATTCCTATCATGTAATTGTTTTTGATTTTCCAAGGTGCAATGATGCTAAGGTCGGATAGGAGTGCTCCCTTTGGTTAGTAAGTACAATGAAAATAGTAACGCAAATATTTCAAGTGCTTTATGTTTATGAATTAAAGTCTTCATTTTCTGGTTATATAATGTGGATGGTACAGATCATCAACTATTGTGTATGTATTACTGAAACTGCAGTGAATATGTTAATTCAACATTATATTTACTTGACTTATAACTCAATATTTCTGCATCATTATACACTTTTCCATTGCTTTCATGTTTTCCCTTTAAGGACTAGAGAGGTACGCAACACATTGTAGTCCCCACCCACCTGATATTTAATAGGTTAAATTAAATATATTATTAACCCTTTAAGAACCAAAGTGTCATTCAACACATGGGGGAGATATTCACTAAATGGTGATAAAGAGGTAATAGGGTGGAGATACCTTCTCCATTTTATCACTGCTCCAATTTCTGTGTTATTCTATGGAGCCTACTCACTAAGATTTCTTCAGCTTTGGAGATTTTAGTGAACAGGCTCCATAGAATATCATAGGAACTGGATTAAATAATAAACTGGAGATGTCATCTCCACTTTATCACCTCTTTATCACCACTTAGTGACTCTCCCCCCTTGTCACCCCCCCACACACACACAGACACACTACCATCCACAACAAAACTCCTTGGATTTCCTTACTCTAGTGCTGTAAAACAACAGTGAGCAGCGGCATGTAATTGTGTCAGCTGTTCAATGTATTTAATAAAAAAGGGGCGGGAGGTTTGGCACCTAAGGCAAAATTGTGTTGCTGCAGGTTTAATAAGCTTTTGGCTTGATACATATGTCCCAATGCATTTCTGCCTATAACGATTACAGATTAGTGTCTCCTTAGGAACAATTAAAACTGCCATTTAGAAGTGCTATAAATATAGTTAGTAACATTCATTCAGATACATAAACAAGCCCCAGTAAAGCTGGCATTAGGAAAAGGATGTATTAATTAGTAACATTCACTCAGATACATAAACAAGCCCAAGTAAAGCTGACGTTAGGAAAAGGAAGTATTTTGTGCTGATTTCCTCTTAACCCTTATAGTACATGACATAGTATATGCAGAGGAATATAATGCCCCAAAACACAAATACACACCCACTCCTTGGTGTAGGTAGCACAAAACTGCCATTTTTTTCTTCCCAGTTAGCTTATTACATAGTATTTAAGTAGTGCACAAAATCAGTTAATTGCACTTATTTTACCAGTGAGTTCTATTCGTGCATCTCTGTCAGTGCTTGTAGTGCAGGTTCTGGGTGGTATCATATGTGGTCTTTGAACTCAGAAAAATCTATTACTGTTTTGGACATCATCATTTTTGAAGCACATCAACTGCAAGGTAGTGACCAAATATTAATTCAGTAAATTCTCTTTGATTTAAATGGAACTAAAAATTTCTGGGGGGAGATTCACTTAGCAGTGATAAACAGGTGATAATGTGGTAATAAAGTGGAAATGACTTCTCCAGTTTATCACTTCTCCAATACCTCTGTATTCTATGGAGCCTACTCACTAATATTTCTTCAACTTTGGAGACCTTAGTACATAGGCTCTATAGAATAACACAAGGACTGGAGAAGTGATAAACTGGAGAAGTCATCTTCACTTTATCACCTCTTAGTGAATCTCCCCTATGAAATACCAGAAAGATTTCCAACACATTACCTCACCACCTTTCTAGCATTCAAATGGTTAAAATACCCATTTCAATCAATGTTACATTTTATTTGCCCATTTTAGTGCAGTTGGTGTGACCTATTATTACTCTAGGTCTTCCCCAGCCTCTCGGTGTGGGTTAAAGTGTTTATGAAATGCAAGACTAATCTGATATGGGCTTTTGACCAACTTGGTTACAATTTACATGTAATTTAACAGAATCAAAAAGGTGTGTACTTTTTATTTTTTTATACTTCAGGAGAAATAAAGGTAAGGAGAAATAAAGTTTCCTAACAATAATAACCCTTCAATTTTCCCATGGCTTCTTGTTTCAAACTGAAATTGATGTAAAATGTCACTTTCTGCTTGGCAAAAAATTTCCAGTGAAAACTTTGTATTTTCCCGCTTTTTTCCACTTTTTTCTCCTAGCTCATTCCATTGAAATCAATGGGAACATAGAAGTTACATACAACACATAGCAAATATTTTATTTACCAAAGGCATAGTATAAAAGGGGCATGAGGGTGTCTGTGTTGGTGGAGTGTGGGGGAAGAATCAGTTGATTGGGAGGAGGTAGTTAATATAAAATAAATCCTAAAAACAAATAAAACCCCCCCATAAGACATGGTATAAAAGGGGTCTGAGGAAGGTGACTGCGTTGGTGAATGAATGAATCATTTGAACAGGGAATTTGTTTTGGGGTTGGTTGACTGCTATTGGGGGGACAGTTAATAAAAAAATAAATCAATAAAATAAAATAAGACATTTGTATGTAAAGTTATAGAGACAGGAACCCCCTGACATAAGCTGCCACTAGGGTGGACTGATACTTGACTTGACAGAGTATTTTGTAGAGGATGATTTATCTGATTTGTTGTTAGAGGCGTTAGTTGGACTTAGACTTATTAGAGGTGCAAGCCCTGAAGAAACATTGATTTGTAGGACTTCAGCATGTTTGGCACAAGCCCTAAGGACACATTGATATGTAGGACATAGGCTTGTTAGAAACAAACCCTCCAAAAATGTTTTATTTTTTTGTAGGACTATGGGGTTTTTTTTTTTTTTTTTTCCTTTTTTTTCTTTTTTTTTAAAGCACAAGCCCTGAGAAAAAAATAAAAATGCCATACTGGCCTAATGCCAGCAAGTCATGTTGGCCAGTGGCCACTGTCAAATGTCTGTCATAGCTTATCTTGTTTCCAGTGCTGCCGCTTCAGCAACGCTCGGCTTCTTTCCACGCATCATCTGCAAGCGCAAGGGTTCAGAGTGAAGCAGGCCTCTGTTTTATGCCATGCTTCTTGTAGTCTCCTCCTACCTACTTCCTTCCTCTGAGCCTGCTCCTCCTACCTACTTCCAGAGAAGGGGTGTAAAGGGCAGTCTGAGTCCTGACTCAGTTGCCCATGCATTGTTATTCAAAGCAGTTCTATTACCTTGGGCTCTGTGTATGACCTGGCTTGTCTTCCACCCAACCTGGTGCTGACCTGTGGCTCTGTCTGACTATTGTTTTGTCTATCCCTATGACCTGGCTGACTACCTGAACTGTGTATGACCTGGCTTGTCTGACTACCCTCTCTGGTCCTTACTTGTGACTCTGTCTGACTATTCTTACGTTTGTCCCTTGTACCTAGCAGACACCCAGTCTAGTGCTGACCTGGGGCTCTGGCAGACTAGCTCTGATACTGACTGCAGGCATGAGTCAGGTATCAATTTCTCTATACTGACTGCAGGAGTGAGTCAGAAATAACTCCATACACCATTCTTGCTACATCAGATCAAGATCCTGTGTTCCTGTTCCTGCTCCTGGTTCCTGCAGAGACTACCAGTGGCTGAGGCCTAGTCTCCAGCAGTGTGGTCAAGATTGGTAGCCTACTATTCCTGATAGCAGTACTTGCTGGCTTGTAACCCTCTGCTTGTTCCTGTTGTATTACTTGTGTACTACCTTACTTATATTATAATAAATTGCATTTAACTATACTGTACTGACTCCTGAACATCTTTGGGGAACCGTGACAGTGTCCTCCTGAGTCCTGAGTTGCAACTGCTGTTCGTACTTCTGCTGCTGAGTTGTTTAAGCAACAGGATAATTAGGCAGCTGAACGGGAATGGGATCAACAATAGCAGTAACATGGAAGATGGATGATGAAGGTTCCACTTGCCACGACTGGCTCCAGTGATGCGCCTGAGGCAGTAGCAGCATAATAGGTAGCCCCCAGTCTATGTGGAGAAAAGATGAAGTTGGCCATTAAATCTTCTTCACCTGCCTCTCCTCCAAAATCATGGGTGTGTTATTAGAATATAGTTTTTACCCTTGAGAGCAGGAACTTTGGCTTTCATCAGCAACTGCAAGGTGCACAGTATATGTGGTAAATAACATCTGGGGGCACAACTGTATCCAAACACCATGACACCAGAACCCAAGTACTGCCGCTGTCACTATACCACTTTTCCAGACCCCGCTAAGGACACATGACAACTTGCTGACAGTTTAATAGTAATGATGAACCCTCTCTGCCAGAATCCTAGCATATTCTGTGGGATGGAATCTCCTCAGATGACCTGGTATCGATTCTCCTCCACCACACTGGCATGTGTGGTCAGAGCACCACACAGTGTTCAATGGTTGGAGATGAACTGCTATATCCTAACAGTAACAGAGTGGCTATCATTTGGTGGGAGAGGTAATGATGAAGGAGATGGATTGGCAGGATATGTACTTGTTACCCTAAAGGAAGAAGGTGATGTTGATGGTGAGCTAGTTGTTTTTCTTGCCATGGAACTTCCAGTGTCTGTCTGGGTTTCTTTATTCTTCCTCCTCTTTGATCTCTACCTTGCCTCTTGGTGCCTTTCTGGAGTGTCAGGAGGTACAGAAACAGTGGTGCTAGATTTCTGTAAATGGGTGTTTGACTTTAACATGTTTGACATAAATGTCATGGTGTCTGTGTTTCATGTGTGTTATCAGGGAGGTTGTACAAAGGTGTGTTCCCTCCTTTCCACTTGTTACTAACTTGTCACAAATTTTACACTGTACCATTGTTGATGATGACTGCACTGTGCCTGCTGGAAGAGAATAATAGTCCCACACCCGTGACTTCTGTGGAGAGGGATAGGGAACAGGTGGAGAAGAATGGCCTCTTTCTTCTTGTCCTCCACATTCCCCTTCACTTTCTGTGGCAGCGGATAATGTTGCTGCTACTGCCTCAGATTTAGCACTGCAACTAGGACCAGGAGTATTGCTGGTGCTGGCAAGTGGAACCTATCCTAGTCCTGCATCACTTGCTGACCCCATTCACACTGTATCCACGGTGGTCTGTGGCACACTAGCTTGCTCCTCAGCATCCTGCTGCCCTTGCATCTCAGCAGCAGCAGGATTTAGAGAAGTTGCAAATGACTCAAATTCCAAAAGCTTATTGCTAATGGTGGTGGTGATGCCCATCCTCATCCCTGTCTCCCATTCCTCCCATCAATGTCTCTTCCACCCCAGCTTCTCCAGCATCATCATCACCACCACCACTAGTCCCTACAAGCTGCTGCTCGATTACAGATATCTCACTGCTGCTTGGAGGAGGTGATGAGCAATGTGACAGATGGTCCCCTGCTGTCACACTTGGCATCATCTTCTCCTCCCCCCTCCTGAGAATTACAAGACACACTATCAGCTTCAGCACTGGTGGCAGCATCTTCAACACTAGTGGCAGAAGGTTCAGCACTGGCAGCAGGCACCACGCTGGTTTCAGCAGGGGCAGCAATGTTGTCAGCAGAGGCAGCACGTCTAGCAGCAGGCACAGGCAGCTGACCTATCCTGCTCTTACTAGTACTACCCTTTTCTCCCTCCATTGCCTTTTCTCCCTCCCTTCCCATTCCCTTTTCTCCTTCCCTTCCCTTTTCTTCCTCACTTCCCATTCAATTCCCCAAGATCCCTTGGGGTGATTTAGGGGGACAGGACAGCAATGGTTCAGCAGTGGTCTCTTCCTCCTCCTCCTCAGACTCAGTGGACACATAAGGGTCCTTCCAGCTCCTCCATTGATTATTTTTCACCCTGCTCATAGTGGTAGCAGTCACTATGAGCCTTTCCTGCCTCAATTTTTCCAAAGTATCACAGCAGAACAGCACAGCATGTCTATCTCGCTCTGTAGTTGCTTCTATTGTGTCTGCCTTCAGAGAAAACGTCATGTTTTTATAGCGGAAGTGCGAAAGCAACATAAATCAATGGATGGAAACTTTCTAGTCATTGACAAATGTGAAAATTATAAGAGCTAGCTTTAAAGCAGATTTTCCCACGAAAAAGTGGATAACAACGTTGTTTTCGGGAAATTTCTCGCGGGAACACGGCAACAACTTTCGCCCATCACTACTCTTCAGTCAGGTTACAAAGGCTGACATGATAGTTCCTAGCAGGGGCTTCCATATACATTTTTCTGAGGGGAGGGGAAAAGCCATAAAATGAATCCTGTGCCAGCTCACACCGCCCATATGTATAGATAAAGGGGCTCGTGGAACTTGCTAAAAGGACCACAGGACCAAATATACCACTATGTGGTTAGATCTATCTGTACTGGTTAGATCTAATTCAGACTAAACTGGAGTTGAATCCATCAGGCTTCAGGGAGAACAATGAAATCAGGAATGGGAACTGCAACAGATTCCACTCCTGCAGACTATTTGTATAGACTCCCTAGAAATGCCTTAGAAATTCCACTCTGGGTGGAGAGTCTCCTAAAAAAGATGGCCAGCCATGAGATATCTTGTCTGTGGAACAGCTTGTACCACAGGAAAAGTGCAGAATGAAACAACAAGGTAAACTTTTTACTTGTTTATCTTAAAAAAACAGCATTAAATAAAAGCATAAAGCAGTTTAACTATATTTTAAAATGGAACAAAATTTTGGGGAGGTGAAAATTGCACTTAAAGATGTTATGTCTGAACACAAAGAGAAAATGTCATACGTGCCACTAGGATATTCTGGTCATAGTGATATAATTGTGTATTTGTGTGTGGGGTTATTATTAGGTGTTAGTTCTCCTTTAAAAACAGTTTTAACCTGTTTTAACAAACAGAACGGGGTTTGTTCTAATATTATGGTGCTAAAAAATGCACTAGAATCTACTTAATAGTGCTAATTCTGCCCAATGC
This sequence comes from Rhinophrynus dorsalis, assembly GCA_037306005.1. Taxonomy (NCBI): domain Eukaryota; kingdom Metazoa; phylum Chordata; class Amphibia; order Anura; family Rhinophrynidae; genus Rhinophrynus; species Rhinophrynus dorsalis. The sequence goes on along the minus strand of CM074720.1, from coordinate 472,887,737 downwards.
CTATTTACTAACCTTTTTACTCAACAAACTTCCACCCACCCCCCCCACAACACCACTTGTGCCAAGTGGAAAGTATATGGGAATGTATGGGTATTTAAGAGTATTATGTTCTCTTCACATTAATGACATGTACTAAAAGAGGCAGGGAGAACTAGTGCATTTCCCTGAATATGCTACTGTAGAGGAATCATGGTTGCTCACATTTAAGTTATAATGCTGTAGAAGGGTGTGCACTGGTTTGCACTTAAGTGATCATACACTTTAGTACATACAAATAAGAAAATGGAGGCTGCGGCCATCACAGAAAAGAGCTGTGTGGTTGGATTCGTACATTCCTCCTATAGAACATGATGCAGTATGACGAACTGGAGCGATTCTTGGTTACACCTCATGAATCATAGGGGACAAGTATAAGTTCTCATTGATGCTAATTGGGATTTTAACACATTGAATGCTAGAGAAACCTTCCAAGCATTCAAGGGGTTAAAACTCACCCTTATACTTTTTGAGGTTGTGTATGAGTACCCTGTGGGGTGGTTGGTTTGACCCAGAATTAATCCAGCTGTCTTTCATACAAAGGGGCCTAAGAGATACTTATTCCTAAAAACCCTTTAACCCTTTGATGACCAAAGGCGTGAACAACGCATTGCTTTATAATGCATGACGCCCCTCTTTTCCTTAAGGGTTTATCTAGCATGTAAGAAAAAATAGGTGCATATCCCTAGAGTAAAATGTAGATACAGTGAATCCTGTACAGACCTCTCTAACATTCAAAGGGTTAAAAGCTGCATCAACCCTTTTTAGTGCCAATGAGATATCAAACATGTTGCGTTGCATTGTGTTTGATATCTCATTTGCTCCCAAAGGGTTAAATCGATGACATGGTGTGACTATTTGAGGACCAGAGGGGTGAGTAGCACAATACAAAGCATGTGAGAACAAATACGTCCATAGCCCTGGTGTAAAATATGCAGTGAATCCCATGTCAAATCTTTCTAGCATTCAATGAGTTAAAAGTCCCTTTTAAATCAATAGGTTATTTGTCCTCTGTGGTATATTTGGTTTGCCTCAGAATTGCTCAGATTTCTTTCTACATGAACGGCAGTGTTTGATTTACAAAAATAAGAAACTTATTTTTATGCATGGTGAGACTGAAATAATACAGATAATACACAGGTGCTAAAACACCTAGACAGTTTTACTTATATAGATATGGAAAATCACAATGTATTTCCTTCAAATAAATGGCTGTCATTATAGATTTCCATATAATGTCATGTTAATGCTGGATTGTCTATAAAGACTGTAAAATAAGTTCCCCATGCTATTACCACCAACCTCTAAACAGAAAGGATGGCTGGAACAGGCAGATTAAAGACAATATTAAGTAGAACAGACATTAGGCAGTCTAAAGGGCCTAGAAGATAGGGCATGATAATTTACACTTATTAGCAGCAGAATGGGCGAGATTAAAGGTAGCATGTTAAAATGGCTTCTCATTTTCCCCTTTTTGTATGTGTGTGTGTGGAAAACTTGCAGAACCTTTTATTCACCTATTAAATTCATTATTCTGTTCTCAAACTCATACCCACAACAGAGAGAAAGCCATCTAGGTGACGTCTTTATAGCAAAAGGGCATATCGCAGATTAAAGGTGCGAGCTGCAGTTGAAAAGGGAGCCTCATTTATGTCAATTCATCTCACTCCTAAGAGGGGCCTGGAAATTAATTAGACTGCAAATTAAAATGATGAGACTAGTGGCAGGATTCAAAAAAGCCCTTTTTTATGAAAGACCATGGTGGATGTATTCAAAGGACGAGTGTTAAACACTTTAACTGTACTTTCCTTGGAGATCAAACGCTTCCTTGTTACACTACGAACATGCACGCTCATTTATATCCCTCCTCATTTTATATTCCAATCGGCAACCAGGGAAATGGCTGAAACACAGCTTTTTTCACCATAAGCATACATTTTATTTAAATAACTCATAATAAATGGAGGCAAACCAAACTGTCAAGATTTGAATTGTGGATTGATTTGTCAGGTAACGTGAATTTCTGGGTCTGGCAGAAATGATTCGGGACAAATCTGCACAAATCCACAATAAAATAAATAAATAAACATAACTGTAAAAAACGACAGAAAAAACCCTCCTCATATTGTGAGATATTAACCCTTTCAATGTCAGGAGGTTATGCAATACATTGATTGCATTGCAAATCACACCCCCTGGCACTCAAAGGGTTAATTAAAACTTGAGAACATGACCCTGCCAAAAGCCACTACCCTTTCCAGCTTTCCAACAATTGCACCATCCTTTAGCTCTACACACACACACTTCAAATTAGGCATTTTTCTTTTTCAGAAATCACATGATTACCTTTTCTACAATTTAATAAAAAGGAAAATGAAACTCTATATGAAACATGTATTACATTAAATGTGTTTGAGTTTTGTGAAACAGCCTGTTTTTTTATATATAACGACCATTCAAAATATTTTCTCATCCCGGCCTATAAATTTAGGAAGTCTGGGCTCTGGTTACCAAGATGACCATTCAAAGAAAGATTCTGGTGGCACTCCAAAATAGACATCACTTCAATGAGTAAGCTCTCATTGCAGCGCGAAGCACGTTAGACTCTTCAGGTCCTGTGGATATGGGTCTCGGATCCTCTGTTCTGTATTGTCTTCATGTCTTATTTTATTTTGCAATAGTTTTTTTGCTTTTTTACATGGAGTGTTGCCAGAATCTTTCTATGAATGTACATTTGATCAGGACTGGGGAACCTGACTTGGCTGAGCACCCATATATCCAGGTGAGTCCACTATGAATGCTGCTTTATGCTACATTGAATTTGTATTGGAGATGTGTTATCGCTGCTAGCGTATTGAGGCATTATGACCTTTGTTTGAATACCAAGATGACCAGTAAAGTTTGTATGAAAGTGTTTGTGATTTTTAAATTATGCTAATCAGTATGGCCAAGATAAGAAACCTGTTGGACCTCCTGTTGTTGGGGACTACAATTCCCATCATCCATCCTCAAAAGCTTTAGGTCCAACAATTCAATACCCCTGCAGCACTGATTTCATATTATATTTCACATAATGCAGGTGCTAATTTTATCTCTGCTTTTATCTCCAGATTTCCCCATAGACTTCAATAGGAACATAGAATCCAGCCCTGTGTAGGAGGAGTGAGGAACAGCCAAACTCAGCTAACAATGTCAAAAGTCATACACCATGGCAAGACTGAGTACAACAAAAATACACAAGGTAGTTATACTGCATCAGTAAGGTATCTCCCAGGCAGAAATTTCAAGGCAGACAGCTCTTTTGAAGAAGCACAAAGAAAAAGGCAATGCTGAGGATCGAAGACTAAGTGGTCGGCCAAGGAAACTTAGTACAGAAGATGAAAGACACATCATGCTTACTTCCCTTCACAATCGGAAGATGTCCAGCAGTGCCATCAGCTCAGAATTGGCAGAAAACAGAGGGATCCTAGTATACCCATCTAATGTCCAGAGATGTCTGGTCAGAAGTGGTCTAAATGGAAGACTTGCAGCTAAAAAGTCATACTTCCTTCGTGGAAACAACACCAAGTGACTCAACTATGCACTAAAACACAGGAACTGGGGTGCAGTAAAATGGCAGCAGGTGTTCTGGACTGATGAGTCAAAATGTGAAATATTTGGCTGTAGCAGAAGGCAGTTTGTTCACTGTAGGGCTGGAGAGTGGTACAAGAATAAGTAACAAGTAACAATGAAAGATGGTGGAGATTCCTTGCAAGTTTGGGGCTGCATTTCTGCAAATGTTGGGGATTTGGTCAGTCTTAATGGTCTGCTCAATTCTGTGAAGTACAGGTATACACTTATCCATCATGCAATCCCATCAGGGAGACATCTGCTTGGCCCAAAATGTATTCTGCACCATGACAATGACCCCAAGCATACAGCCAAAGTCATTAAGAACTACCTTCAGTGTACAGAAGAACAAGTTGTCCTGTAAATGATGGTATGGCCCCCACAGAGCCCTGATCTCAACATCATTGAATCTGTCTGAGATTACATGAAGAGAGAGGTGCAATTGAAGCTACCTTAATCCACAGATGAACTGTGGTGAGTTCTCCAAGATGTTTGGAACAACCTACTTGCCGAGTTCCTTAACAAACTTTGTGCAAGTGTAACTAATATTATTCTGTGCTAGATAGGCATCCATTGCTTTTGAAAGCAGTTACGTTATCAGGTACAACATCTCGAGGCAAAGAATTCCTAGCTTTACCTCCTTTACTGTAAAAAATTCCTGCCTTTGTTTTAGTCGAAAGCGCCTTTTCTCTAGTCTTAATGGATGACCTCTAGTTCTTAGCTCAGCTCTTTGCATAAATAATTCATTGACTAGGTCTTTGTATTGACCTTAAATCTATTTGTAAATGGTAATCATATCACCGCTTAGAAGTATCTTCTCTAATGTAAACAAACCTAGTTTGTCTAGTCTCTCTTTATGACTCAGATCCTCTAATCCCTTTAGCATCTTTGTTGCACTTCTCTGCTCGTTTTCCAGTTCAACAATGTCTTTTATTATGAACTGGTGTCCTCAGTTGTACTCCAGATTGTAGATGAGGCCTAACCAAGCATGTATATAAATGTAGGATAATATTATTAGCCCTTGCATCTACACCTCTTTTAATACAGGCTAGTACCCTATTTGCTTTTGCAGCAGCTGAGTGACTGCACACTGCTGTGAAATCTATTTTATCAGTACTCCTAAATCTGTCTCTAATGAGGATCTCCTAAGTTTTTTCCCATTTAGTGTATATGTATATATATATATATATATATATATATATATATATATATATCTTCATATATGTTATATATGATGTATATATATATACATTAATCACACCACCATCACAATTCACATCTGCAAATTTTCAGTGTAATCCAATTTTTATTTTAGACTATTTTGTATCTCTGACCCTGGGACTGGGAGTCCTCGCCTTCCCTTTACTAAAATATCCAAGTGGAACATGATTCTGAAGACTAAGAGGCCAGAGCTGTTGCTGGGGTAGAGCAGGCACACAGTTAATACCACCACCAGCAGGAGTACAGATCAGCTGCCTGTTGCTGCTGCTACTGCTGCCAGTCTGCCTTCTTCATGTCACCAAGAAATGGCAAGTGTGACATTAGGGGACCCTCTGTCACACTGCTCATCACCTCCTCCAAGCAGCAGTGAGATGTCTGTAATAGAGCAGCAGCAGCAGCACGTAGGGGCTAATGGTGGTGGTGATGATGATGGTGGAGAAGCTGGGGTAGAAGAGACATTGATGGCCTTTTTAGCAGAAACTGAGAAGGAATGGGAGACAGGGATGAGGATGGGCATCAACACCACCACTAGAAGTGAGATTTTAGAATTTGAGGAATTTGCAGCTGCTCTAGTTCCTGCTGCTGCTGAGATGCAAGGGCAGCAGGATGCTGAGGAGCCGGCTAGTGTGCCACAGACCACTGTGGACACAGTGGGAGTGAGGTCAACAAGTGATGCAGGACTAGGACAGGTTCCACTTGCCAGCACCAGCAATACTCCTGGTCCTAGGTGCAGTGATGAATCTGAGGCAGTAGCAGCAACAGCAGCATTAGCCGCTGTCACAAACAGTGAAAGGGAATGTGGAGGACAAAAAGAAAGAGGCCATTCTTCTCCATCTATTCCATACCCTCTGAAGTCATGGGTGTGGGACTATTTTTCTCTTGGGGCAGACACAGTGCAGTCATCACCAACAGCACCGTGCACAATTTGTGACATGTCAGTGAGAAGGGGAAAGGAGGGAACACACCTTGGCACATGCTCCCTGATATCACACATGAAATACAGACACTATGACATTTATGTCAAACCTAATAAAGCCAAACAAGAGGCGAGGTGGAGATCAAAGAGGAAGAAGAATAGAGAAACCCAGGCAGAGACTTGAAGTTCTATGACGAGTGAAACAACTAGCTCACCATCACCTTCTAGGGTAACTACTAGTGATGAGCGAGCACCCCAATGCTCGGGTGTTCGGGTGCTCTGACCGAGCGCCCCCGGAGGCTCGAGTGCTCGGCCGAGCACCCGAGCCCCATTGAAGTCAATGGGAGGACTCGAGCATTACACCAGGCACCCCCTGCTCTGATGAGGGGAGGGTGCCTGGTCCATAGGAAAAGGGCAGAAAAGGATGGAAACACCACAGAAATGGTTAAGGGACAGCATAGGGAGGATGTCTGGATGCATCTTGGACTCCAACATCGCTGCTGGGAACGATCTTTCGCCCGTAGTACGCCATTTTTACAGACTGACCGTAAAACACACAAAAAGGAAAATAAAAACGACTTTAGGCGAAAAATTGTTACCAAACAGTATTTGCTGTATATTTACTTGTATATCATCTGCAAATTCTCCCAAAAATTTCCTCGATTTTTCTGAACTGAGGCCATGATTAAGAGGGAAACGTGCGCAGAGGCAAATTCTCCCAAAAATTTCCTCGATTTTTCTGAACTGAGGCCATGATTAAGAGGGAAACGTGCGCAAAGGCAAATTCTCCCAAAAATTTCCTCGATTTTTCTGAACTGGGGCCATGATTAAGAGGGAAACGTGCGCTGAGCCGACCATCTAAAACATTATGGGTGAGGGTCTGCTGCGGAGCTGACCATCCTAAACATTATATGCGAAGGCCCGCTAGTGAGCTGACGCTATAAAACATTATATGAGAGGGCCCGCTAGAGAGCTGACCCAATAAAACATTATATGAGAAGGCCCGCTGGTGAGCTGACCTATATAAAAATTGTCAAACAGGGCCCGCTGGTGAGCTGGCCCTATATAAAAATTATATCACAGGGCCCGCTGGTGAGCTGGCCCTATATAAAAATTATATCCCAGGGCATATGGAAGAGGAGGAGGAGGATGAGAAGATTAAGAGTCAACCATATACCCGTTTTTTGGGTGGAAGGGGTGAATGGGAATACAGAGTATTCCCATCATTGTAAATAACATATATAAAGTGAGTTTATGTTCCCCCGGGGCTTTCCTCCAGTGGAGTGGAGAAGTCAGGGGAAATCCAGGCCTTGTTCATTTTTATAAGTGTCAACCTATCAGCATTGTCGGTGGAAAGGCGGATACGCTTATCTGTTATGATGCCACCAGCAGCACTAAATACCCGCTCAGACAGAACGCTGGCGGCAGGGCAGGCCAGCACCTCCAAGGCGTAGAGTGCCAGTTCATACCACGTGTCCAGCTTGGACACCCAGTAGTTGTAAGGCACAGAGGGATCATTGAGGACGCTGACACGGTCTGCTACGTACTCCTTCACCATCTTCCAAAACTTTTCCCTCCTTGTGACACTAGGCTGCGCATCAGGGTGAGGGTGCTGGCGGGGTGTCATGAAGGTGTCCCACGCCTTGGAGAGTGTTGCCCTGCCTTTGTCGGAACTGCTGTGTGCTCCCCTTTTCTCCCCTTCTCGGTTGGCCAAGGTAGCACGTACTCTGCCGCCAGCGTTGTCAGATGGAAAATTTAGGAGCAATTTTTCAACAAGAACCTTCTGGTATTGCACCATTTTGCTTGTCCTCTCCACCGGAGGAATGAGAGATGAGAAATTCTCTTTGTAGCGGGGGTCCAGAAGGGTGAACACCCAGTAATCCGTGTTGTCTAAAATGCGTATAACGCGTGGGTCACGGGAAAGGCAGCCTAACATAAAGTCAGCCATGTGTGCCAGAGTACCAACAGGCAAGATTTCGCTGTCCTCACCAGGAGGATGACTCTCAATCTCCTCATCCTCTTCCTCCTCTTCTGCCCACCCACGCTGAAGAGATGGAACTAAAGTTCCATGGCTACCCTCTGTAGCGGAGGCAACCGTGTCTTCCTCCTCCTCCTCCGCCTCCTCCAATTGTCGCTGAGAAGACGAAGTGAGGGTGCTCTGGCTATCACCTTGTGTAAGCTCTTCCTCCCGCATTTCCACCTCTTCCACATGCAAAGCGTCAGTTTTAATTGTGAGCAGCGAGCGTTTCAGTAGACACAGAAGTGGGATGGTTACACTGATAATAGCGTTATCGCCGCTCACCATCTGTGTCGATTCCTCAAAATTGCGTAAAACCTCACAGAGGTCTGACATCCATTCCCACTCCTCACTTCTGATTACAGGAAGTTGAACGGAGAGGCGACGACCGTGTAACAGCTGGTACTCCACTACTGCCCTCTGCTGCTCACAAAGCCGGGCCAACATGTGGAAGGTGGAGTTCCAGCGCGTGCTCACGTCACACAGCAGCCGGTGAGCTGGCAATTGTAAGCGCTGCTGCAGCTTCAACAGGCCGGCCGAAGCTGTAGATGACTTACGGAAATGTGCACACACGCGGCGCACCTTGGTCAAGAGATCATGCACATTGGGGTAGGTTTTTAGAAATCGCTGAACCACTAAATTAAATACATGCGCTAGGCATGGTACGTGTGTGAGCTTGCCGAGCTCCAAAGCCGCCACCAAGTTACGCCCATTATCACACACAACCATGCCTGGTTGCAGGTTGAGTGGCGAGAGCCACTGCTCGGTCTGGTGACTAATCCCCTGTAACAGCTCTGAGGCCGTGTGCTGTTTGTCCCCAAGGCAGATCAGCTTCAGCACGGCCTGTTGACGCTTCCCCACTGCAGTGCTACACTGCTTCCAGCTACTGGCTGATGGGGGAGTGACGCTGCGTGTAGAGAATTCGGAGGTGGAAACGGAGGAGGAGGAGCCAATAACGTAGGTGCTGGCGGAAACCCTGATGGAGGTAGGGCCCGCAATCCTCGGCGTGGGTAGCACCCGTGCCATCCCAGGGTCCGAGTCGCTCCCAGCCTCCACGACATTCACCCAGTGTGCCGTCAGGGAAATGTAGCGTCCCTGGCCACAAGCACTTGTCCATGTGTCAGTCGTTAAGTGGACCTTCCCAGTAACTGCGTTGGTCAGGGCATGGGTGATGTTACGGGACACATGGTGGTGTAATGCGGGGATGGCCCGGGAAAAGTAGTGGCGGCTGGGGACCGCGTACCGAGGGACAGCTGCTGCCATCAGGCTGCGGAAGGACTCAGTGTCCACAAGCCTAAATGGCAGCATTTCGATGGCCAGTAATTTGGAAAGGTGTGAGGTTAGTGCTATGGCCTGTGGGTGGGTGGCTGGGTATTTTCTCTTGCGCTCAAATGCCTGGGGTAACGACATTTGGACGCTGTGCTGGGACAGGGAAGTGGATGTGGTCGCTGATGGTGCTTCAGATGGTACAGGTGCAGGGCGGGAGGTATGCGGGCCTGCGCCTTCGACAGGCGATTGGCCGGCACCGAAAACAGGGGAAGAGGAGGCAGTGGTGTGGCCTGCAGACACAGATGGGCGATCCAGGCGTTCCTCCCACTTATTACGGTGCTTGGATGCCATGTGTCGGATCATGCTGGTGGTGGTGAGGTTTCTAGTGTTCATGCCTCGGCTCATTCTGGTGTGGCACAGGTTGCAAACTACAATTCTTTTGTCGTCCGCACTTTCCTTAAAAAAACGCCATACCGCGGAACACCTACCCCTTGGCAAGGGAGATTTACGCAAGGGGGTGCTCCGTGGAACATTTGCTGGCTGGTTTGGTGCGGTCCGCCTTCTTTCTGTAGCCACACCACTGCCTCTTCCAGCCTGTTGCGGTGCTGCAGATGGCTCACCCTCAGGACTGCTGTCATCGCTCGGCTCTACACCTTCCCAGGTGGGGTCAGTCACCTCATCGTCCACCAAGTCCTCCTCCACTTCCTCACTCTGATCATCCTCCTCATGTCTTGATCCCACCACATACTCAGTCATTGACAACTGTATAACATCCTCCTCAACAAGGTCTTGAGACAGTAATAGTGGTTGATTTAATGGCAACTGTGTCTCATCATCATCATCATCCACTACTTCCTTTGACCTTAAATGCCGTTCACATCTGTCATCTTCTTGTGATTGGGTACCCTCTAGAGGTTGTGAATCAGGGCATAAGATGTCATGTTCCTCTGCAAGCGTGCTTGGAGAGAGGGTCAAATGAAGGATTGGTGATGAGACGAGCTCCTCACTATATCCCAGTGTGGGATCACTTCTTTGACCAGACCGTCTATGGTGGGAGGAAGGATGATCAGAGTGAGGATTATGTTGACCAGACTCTTGGCTACTGAGAGTGGACTTGGTGGAAGACAGGGTGGTGCTTAACCGACTGGAAGCAGTATCAGCTGACATCCAACCGACCACCTGTTCGCAGTGGTCGGACCTCGAGAGTGATGTCCTGCGACGCCCTGTAAAATGAGACATGAAGCTAGGTATGGTGGATGTCTTTCTTTCTTGTGCTCTGGCACCAGGCACAGTTTCTCCGCGTCCTGACCCGCGCCCTGAACTATCAGGATCACGTCCACTTCCCCGTCCCTTTTTACCCGCCTTCTTCATATTACACGGAATATGTGACTTTGATATTTGAGTTTGAAGACTTAACAGTATTTCTTCCTATTCTGCAACTGTGCAGAGTACACAGAATATGCTGCTAAACTGCGGTGACGCACACTGAATGGAATATGTGACTTTGATATTTTAGTTTGAAGACTTAACAGTATTTCTTCCTATTCTGCAACTGTGCAGAGTACACAGAATATGCTGCTAAACTGCGGTGACGCACACTGAATGGAATATGTGACTTTGATATTTTAGTTTGAAGACTTAACAATATTTCTTCCTATTCTGCAACTGTGCAGAGTACACAGAATAGGCTGCTAAACTGCGACGAAGCACACTGAATGGAATATGTGACTTTGATATTTTAGTTTGAAGACTTAACAGTATTTCTTCCTATTCTGCAACTGTGCAGAGTACACAGAATAGGCTGCTAAACTGCGGCGAAGCACACTGAATGGAATATGTGACTTTGATATTTTAGTTTGAAGACTTAACAGTATTTCTTCCTATTCTGCAACTGTGCAGAGTACACAGAATAGGCTGCTAAACTGCGGCGAAGCACACTGAATGGAATATGTGACTTTGATATTTTAGTTTGAAGACTTAACAGTATTTCTTCCTATTCTGCAACTGTGCAGAGTACACAGAATAGGCTGCTAAACTGCGGTGACGCACACTGAATGGAATATGTGACTTTGATATTTTAGTTTGAAGACTTAACAGTATTTCTTCCTATTCTGCAACTGTGCAGAGTACACAGAATAGGCTGCTAAACTGCGGCGAAGCACACTGAATGGAATATGTGACTTTGATATTTTAGTTTGAAGACTTAACAGTATTTCTTCCTATTCTGCAACTGTGCAGAGTACACAGAATAGGCTGCTAAACTGCGGCGAAGCACACTGAATGGAATATGTGACTTTGATATTTTAGTTTGAAGACTTAACAGAATGTGCTCTAATCTGCAACTTTGCACACTAAACAGAATGTGCTCTAATCTGCAACTTTGCACACTAAACAGAATGTGCTCTAATCTGCAACTTTGCACACTAAACAGAATGTGCTCTAATCTGCAACTTTGCACACTAAACAGAATATATGAAATTTTTTTTTGTTTGTTTTTTTCCCCCCACACAAAATAAACTGCTGCCCCCACACACAGTAGTCCTAAAAAGGACTTTTGGTTCATTTTTTTTCACAAATTTGCCTTTTTTCTCCCTACACTGACTTTCCCTTCCTATCCTCATCTCTCCCTGGCTAAGACTGAGCTGAACTCGCTGGTCAGGTGCTATACAGCACCCGACCACGGGTTCTGGCCAGCCAATCAGTGTAATGCCAGCAGCCAACATGGCTGCTGGCATTACACTGATGTCAGAGCCTCCCTGCACGTTTATTGGCTGCGCAGCAGCCGCAAAACGTGCGGGGAGGAGACCCGAACATGGCGGGGGAGCACATGCGGTACTCGTACGAGTACCGCCATGTGCCGAGCAGAGCGATGCTCGAGCCGATCCGAGCATCGGCCGAGCATGCTCGCTCAACACTAGTAACTACATCTTCTGCCAATCCACCTCATTCATTGTTATCTCCCTCGCCAAATACAGACATACACTGGAAGTTCCATGACAAGAAAAACAACTAGCTCGTCATCAACATCACCTTCTTCCTCTAGGGTAACAACTACATCTCCTACCAGTCCATCTCGTTCATTGTTACCTCTCCCACCAAATGAAAGCCACACTGCTAATGTTAGGATGTGGCAGTTCACTGTGTGGTGCACTGACCACACATGCCAGTGTGGTGGAGGAGAATCTATACCAGGTCATCAGATGGCATCTGAGGAGATTTCATCCTGCAGAATTTGCTAGGATTCTGTCAGGGAGGGTTCATCATTACTATTACTGTCAGCAATTTGTCATGTGTCCTTAGCAGTGTCTGGACAAGGGGTATAGTGACAGTGGCAGTACTTGTTTTCGGGTGTCATGGTTTTTTGGATACAGTTGTGTCCCCAGATGTTTTTTACCACACACACACATACACACACACACACACACACACTGTGCACATTGCAGTTGCTGATGAGAGCCACAGTTCCTGCTGTCAAGGGAAAAAAATTATATTCTAATAACAACACATGTATGATTTTGGAGGCGGGGCAGGTGGAGAAGAATTATTGGCCAACTTCTTCTTTTGTCCACATAGAATGGGGGCTACTTATTGCGCTGCTACTGCCACAGACACATCATTGGAGCTAGGTGTGGATTGCAGGTGGAACCTTCATCATCCATCACCCATGTTACTGCTATTGTTGATCCCATCCCCTGCCTAATCATTCTGCTGTTTAACCAGTTAAGGACCCATGTTGGTCCTGGACCGTCATGGGTAGATTCCAATTAAGGAGCCATGACGGTCCTGGACCGTCATGGATTAAACTCTCCCATCGCCACTGAACAGAGTGATGGGAGAGCATGGCCTGGCTGTTACTAAGAGCTTCGATACCGGGGCTCTTAGTTTCAGCCAGTAGCAACATTGTTGCAACATGTGATTTGCTTGATTAGTGAATCACATGTTGCAAAAGCAGAATGACAGGGACAGTATTTACAAATACTGTCCCTGTCACATCTCTCTGCCTCCCTCCATCTTAGACACTTCTGAGGTGGAGAGAGACAGAGAGACAACTGCTGTGCTGTGATCCAGAGCCGTTCCAGTGTTCCTGTGGAAAAAAAAAATGTTTAAAATCAGAATTAGCCCTCTGATCACTGTTGCTGCAGTGATCAATATAGTTCCCCCCATCTGATCACTCTAGTAGTGACCAGTTTGCTGCAGATCAGCGTTTGCTGGTCTGTGGTACATCCCCCATCTCCTTTGTATTTTTTTAAAAAAAAATTACAGTTTGTTATTTTTTTATTTTTTTTTTAAATAAAATTTGATTATTTAGTTTATTTTAGGTAGTTTAGGTAGGTAGTTGGGTAGGTTTATTCTGCGTGTGTTTGGGAAAAGTTTAGGGTTAGATTTAGATATAGGAGTAGATTAGGGAAAAAAAACAAAACAAAAAAAAAACACAAAAAAATATAATAATTATAGATTAGATAGTTAGTTGAATTGGGTTAGGTAGGGTCATGGTATATGTAGGTTAGGGTAAGATTTAGGGTTAGTTTTAGGTTTAGGTGTACCGTAGGAAAAAACAAAAGCAAACAAAAAACAAAAAAACCCCAAAAAAGTTTATTTTATTTAAAAATTGATTTTATATTATAAGCTAGTTTACATAGGTAGTTGGGTTGGGTGGGTTCAAGGAGTACGTGTGTAATACGTGGGTAAGGCTTAGGGTTAGATTTAGGTTTAGGAGTAGATTAAGAAAAAAAAAAACAAGAAAAAACAAAATAAAGTTTATTTTATTTAAAAATTTATTTTATACTATAAGCTAGTTTAGAGAGGTAAAAGCCACAGACACTGAGTCAGACTTCGATATCACTCAGTTTTCTGAGAGTGAGAGCAGCTCTAGTGATGACTCAGGGCCTTCTGTCAAAAAAAGACGCACTACCCCAAGAGCTGCCCCAGCAACTGCCCCAAAAGCTGCCCAAAGACCTTCCCAAAGAGCTGACCCAAGACCTGCCACAAGTACTGGCCCATGACCTGCCACAAGTACAGCCACTCCTGCTGAGGAATGGGTATCAACAGCCAATTTATGCCCAAAAATTCTTGAATTCACAGGCAACCCAGGAATTCAAGTGGATGTGGCAGGATTTACCCATATTCAGTTTTATTTATTTATTTTTTGGGGAAATCGTGTCACAATCCAATTTATATGCAGCCCAATATATTGCCGCCAACCCAACAGTGTTTGTTTCCAAAAAAGAAATATGGCAACCAACAGACCTTTTAGAATTTAAGACATTCTGGGCCATTACAATGACAATGGGAATAGTTAAAAAACCAAGTATTAGATCATACTGGAATAAAAACCCCATATATGATACCCCTATATTCGCCAAAACAATGACCAGGACTAGATCCAAAAGGATTTTGCGCTTTATGCACTTTAGTGACAATACCCTGTGCCTCCCAAAGAACACCCCCAGTATGTATCACGGTGCCCGTGATTTGCTGCAGTTACTTGTCTGTCACCAGTAGGGGGCTTCTATTGGCTGTCTGCAGACAGCCCGCCTCTTATTGACTATTTAAACCTGGATTGGGCACCCTTTGAGTGCCCTTTCGTGTTGTTTCTGACCTTCTTGCTATCACTATGCTAGTGATAGCTGGGCCTCTGTTCCAGTGTTCCTGAGTTCCTGATCTCATGTGTTCCTGAGTTCCTGATCTCTACTGTTCCAGTGTTTCCTGCATGCTGAAGTACTTCCAGTCCTGGTTCCGGCCTAGTCTCTGGTGTTGCAGTTCCTGCTGAACTTCTCTGCTGTTTTCTGACCTGACTGATCGTTGCTGGTTCCTGTCATCTCATCACCTGTCTTCAGTATCCTGGCGACCTTCTGCCTGGTCGCGTTGGTGACATTGCTACAATTCCGTGTTGGTCCCAGCGTGCGGACGCTGGTTTGCTCCCAAGCCTTGCGGCTATACAAACTCGCTTGTTACACCAGTGTGCGGTCACTGGTTTGCTCCAAAGCCTATCAGCTATACAAATCTGTGTTGGTCCCAGCGTGCGGACGCTGGTTTGCTCCTAAGCCTTGCGGCTATACTAACTCGCTTGTTACACCAGTGTGCGGTCACTGGTTTGCTCCAAAGCCTATCAGCTATACAAATCTGTGTTGGTCCCAGCGTGCGGACGCTGGTTTGCTCCTAAGCCTTGCGGCTATACTACTCGCTTGTTACTCCAGTGTGCGGTCACTGGTTTGCTCGCTAAGCCTACGGCTATACTATTCGGTGTTGTTTCCAGAGTGCGGACGCTGGTTTGCTCCAAAGCCTTGCTGCTTAACGATTCTGCTAATTTGCCAGTTCCATCTGACTGCTGCTATTATCTCTGGGCTGCCCTGCCCGGTATTGGTAAGGCCGGTAGAACCTTTTGCCACATTCCATCTGAGGTTGCCTTACCCGGTATTGGCAGGGCCGGTAGAGCCTACATTGTGTATCTATTGAGGCTGCCTTGCCCGGTAATTTGGTAAGGCCGGTAAAACCGTTATGCTATTCCATCTGCAGGTTGCCTTACCCGGTATTGGCAAGGCCGGTAGAGCCTAAAGACTGTCCTGTCCGGTATATTGACAGGACCGGTAGAGTCTGCCTTCAGTCTGTGCTATATTCTGTGTATATATATATGTATGTTATTGCCATCCTAAGTTATCATTTATTATTTCAATAAAATTGATTTTTTTTACCTAAAACTTGTGTCTGAGAGTCATAATAAACCGTGACAGTACGAAAGGGCCATGACCTCAGACAGCAAGGGTGAAGGTAACGCACAGAATATCCATTGGAGGATGGATGTGCTCGAGCAACGTTTGGATCAGTTGGCAGTTGCAATTCAAACGATCCTTGAACGCACGGTACCTGCTGACCAATCTAGCTCTAGCCCGGTGGTCTCGCCAAGTCAGACACCGGAAAGTGATACCAGACCCCTAGGGGGTACTGTTAAAGGGTTAACGGCTTCTGCACCCTTGCCGCTAAGATATGATGGTGACCCTAGTCTCTGCAGAGGGTTCATCAATCAACTCGAAATCTTTATGGAATTGACGGCACACGCATTTCCCAATGATCGTAGTAAAGTGGGGTTCACGATATCACTGCTCACTGGCAGAGCATTGGCTTGGGCTAACCCCTTGTGGGAGAATGCTAAACCTTGTACTAAGAACTTTAGTGAATTTGTGCGTTCCTTTCGAAGAGTGTTTGAGCCTCCTGGTAGAACCACCTCTGCTGCCAAACGCCTTATGGAGATACAACAGGGCAGGCGTACAGTGGGCGACTATGCCATCGAATTCCGCACATTGGCAGCAGAGGTAGGTTGGAATAACGAGGCATTATTGGCAGCCTTCTCTCAAGGCCTGAATGACCACATTAAAGACGAAATCGCTGCTAAAGATCTACCTATTGATCTAGATGATTACATTGAGTATGTTATGATAATTGACTCCAGAATACGTGAGAGATCAATTGCCAGAGATCGTAAGTTACGGTCAAAAAATAATGAGCCTAGTAGCATGCTTTGCCCACCCATCCCTCCCTTGGCATTGAAGTCTAGTGAACCAGTACGGGAAACAAGTGAACCTATGGAAATAGGCTTCACTAGACTATCCAAGGCAGAGAGACTATATCGCAAAAAACAAGGGTTATGTTTATACTGCGGTAAAAAAGGGCACTTGCTAAATTCCTGTCCGGTACGTCCGGGAAACGCACACACCTAGGGTACCTTGGGGGACAGGCCCTAGGTGGTGTACAATCGTCCCCAGTGTCGGGCATAATGAAACCCACCATACAGGTGGTATTGTCTTGGGCACAACGCTCTGTGGAGGTTTTGGCCTTGGTTGACTCCGGTGCAGCAGGGTATTTTATGGATAATACCTTTGCTGAATTTCACGGAGTTCCACGCATTGAAAGAGAAAACCCCTTGACTATTGAAGCGATTGATGGTAGACCCTTAGAACCGCCTCAGGTTATATTTGAAACTATGCCATTGTCTATGACTATTGGGGCACTTCACAGAGAAGAGCAGCAGTTTCAACTGATTAATTCCCCGCACCATGCGGTGATATTGGGATTTCCGTGGTTACAGTTACATAACCCACAATTCGATTGGAAAAAGTGTGAAATTGCTGCTTGGTCCCAGTTTTGTATGGACAAGTGCGTCATCCAGCCTATTAAGGTCATGTGCACCTCCTCTGCTATGCCGGATGTGTACCAACAGTTTGGCGATGTTTTTAGCAAAGGAGAGGCTAGTATGCTACCCCAGCATAGACCTTATGATTGTTGCATTGAATTGCAGCCTGGTGCAGTACCTCCGAAAGGACGCACTTATCCATTATCTTGTGATGAAAATAAGGCTATGGAGGATTACATTTCTGATGCCCTTGCTAGAGGGATCATACGTAAATCTACCTCTCCAGCTGGGGCTGGGTTCTTTTTTGTAAAAAAGAAAAATGGCGAATTAAGACCATGCATTGACTACCGGGGCTTGAATAAACTAATGGCAAAAAACGCATACCCAATACCACTCATCACCGAGCTTTTTGACAGGCTTAAGGGCGCTTCGATATTTACCAAGTTGGACCTACGGGCCGCTTACAATCTGGTTCGCATTCGAGCAGGTGATGAGTGGAAAACTGCCTTTAATACTCGAGCTGGGCACTACGAGTATCTAGTAATGCCTTTTGGGCTGTGTAATGCACCCGCAGTTTTCCAGGAACTGATAAATGATGTTCTGAGAGATATGTTACAGACATGTGAGTTGGTGTACCTCGACGATATACTGATTTACTCCCAAAACATGGCACAGCACATCAAAGATGTATCCGCAGTATTGCTACGACTCCGTGAGAACAAATTATTTTGTAAAATGGAAAAATGTGAGTTTCATAGAACCAGTGTGCCATTCTTGGGGTTCATAATTGGCAATGATGGCATTGCCATGGACAAAGAAAAGTTGTCAGCTGTCCTACAATGGCCAAAACCCAAGGGTCTTAAAGCCATACAGCGTTTCCTGGGTTTCGCTAATTATTATAGGAGGTTTATTAAGAACTTTTCTTCCATTGTCAAACCTCTGTCCGATCTTACGCACAAGGGTGCTAATCCTTCTTGTTGGCCGGTATCTGCTGAGAAAGCCTTTGAGAATTTGAAGCTGGCATTTGCTGCGGCTCCTGTGTTATCCCACCCCAATCCTTTACTTCCATTTACGTTAGAGGTTGATGCCTCAGATATTGGGGTCGGGGCAGTACTTTCACAGCGACACGAGAAAGGTGGAACTCTCAGACCTTGTGGGTTTTTCTCTAAAAAGTTGACTGTCACTCAAAGCCACTATGAGATAGGTGACAGAGAATTATTGGCCATTATCCTTGCTCTTAAGGAATGGCGTCATTTGCTTGAAGGTACTAAGAATCCTGTCTTAATCCTAACAGATCATAAGAATCTGACCTATCTCTCGGAGGCCAAGAGATTGTCCTCTCGTCAGGCCAGGTGGGCACTGTTCCTGTCTCGATTTAATTTCATTGTATCATATTTACCAGGGTCAAAAAATATCAGGGCTGATGCACTGTCAAGACAATTTGAGGCCGACAGTGACAGAGTGGAAGCACCAGCTCCTATCATCCAACCTGATAGAATACTGGCTACTATACGCACGAGTATCACTTCTCCTCTAGGGGAGGAGATCCTGGCCTCTCAGGGGTCTGCTCCCCATGAAACCCCAGTGGGCAAATGTTTTGTCGCTGAATCATTTCGTACTAGGCTGCTTGAAACCTACCATTCCTCTAAGGCTGCGGGACATATTGGTAGAGACCAATTGTTATGGTCCCTTTCTCAGTTATTTTGGTGGCCTTCCATGAGAATCGATTGTGCCGAATTTACGAATGCCTGTGCCACCTGCGCCCGCGCTAAGACCCCGAGACATCTCCCTGTGGGCTTGCTTCAACCGGTGCCTAATGGCGAACGCCCCTGGTCTCATGTTTCCATTGATTTTATGGGAGAGTTGCCTATGTCGAAGGGGTACTCCTTTATATTCATGGTGGTGGACAGGTTTTCTAAAATGGCCCATTTCGTGCCCCTCCGTGGTCTTCCTTCAGCGAAGGAATTGGCAATGGTGTTCGCCAGAGAAGTATTCCGGTTGCATGGAGTGCCTAGGGTACTGGTGTCTGACAGGGGGAGCCAGTTTGTGTCTAGATTTTGGAGGGCATTTTGCCAACAGATGGGCATACAGCTGTCCTTCTCCTCTGCCTACCATCCCCAGACCAATGGAGCCGCTGAACGAGCTAATCAGGGCTTGGAACAATTTCTCCGTTGTTTCGTTACTGACCATCATGATAATTGGTCCGACTTGTTGCCTTGGGCAGAGTTCGCCAGGAACTGTGCGGTCAATTCTTCATCTGGGAGCTCTCCGTTTCTGATTAATTATGGGTTCCAGCCCTGTTTGCTTCCAGACTCATTTCAGACGCAACAGATTCCAGCTCTGGATGAGCATATCGAGCAACTCCGTTCCACATGGGCACAAGTTCAGAGGGCACTTGGTCAGTCATTTCAGCGTCATCAGCGCCATGCTAATCGCAGAAGGCTTCCAGCGGTTTCCTTTCAGGTTGGGGATAGAGTATGGCTTTCCTCCAGAAATCTCAAGCTGCAGGTTCCGTCTAATAAGTTGGCTCCTCGGTTTATTGGTCCATACAGAGTTATTCGCAAAATTAACCCTGTCTCCTATGCACTAGACCTACCTGCATCCATGCGTATCCATAATGTGTTCCATGTGTCCCTTCTTAAGCCTCTGGTTTGCAATCGCTATACTACCACACCTGTGGTGCCAGGACCTGTTGAGGTCGAGGGCCAGGAGGAGTACGAGGTTCAGAGCATTATTGATTCCCGTAGGCTTAGAGGAAGGGTACAGTACCTGGTACATTGGAAAGGGTATGGTCCTGAGGATCGATCATGGGTGGATAGTAAGGACCTTCATGCACCTAGGTTAACTAGGGCCTTTCATGCCAATTACCCGCAGAAACCTAAACCCTATTCTAGGAGAGGGGGTCTTTGAAAGGGGGGTACTATCACGGTGCCCGTGATTTGCTGCAGTTACTTGTCTGTCACCAGTAGGGGGCTTCTATTGGCTGTCTGCAGACAGCCCGCCTCTTATTGACTATTTAAACCTGGATTGGGCACCCTTTGAGTGCCCTTTCGTGTTGTTTCTGACCTTCTTGCTATCACTATGCTAGTGATAGCTGGGCCTCTGTTCCAGTGTTCCTGAGTTCCTGATCTCATGTGTTCCTGAGTTCCTGATCTCTACTGTTCCAGTGTTTCCTGCATGCTGAAGTACTTCCAGTCCTGGTTCCGGCCTAGTCTCTGGTGTTGCAGTTCCTGCTGAACTTCTCTGCTGTTTTCTGACCTGACTGATCGTTGCTGGTTCCTGTCATCTCATCACCTGTCTTCAGTATCCTGGCGACCTTCTGCCTGGTCGCGTTGGTGACATTGCTACAATTCCGTGTTGGTCCCAGCGTGCGGACGCTGGTTTGCTCCCAAGCCTTGCGGCTATACAAACTCGCTTGTTACACCAGTGTGCGGTCACTGGTTTGCTCCAAAGCCTATCAGCTATACAAATCTGTGTTGGTCCCAGCGTGCGGACGCTGGTTTGCTCCTAAGCCTTGCGGCTATACTAACTCGCTTGTTACACCAGTGTGCGGTCACTGGTTTGCTCCAAAGCCTATCAGCTATACAAATCTGTGTTGGTCCTAGCGTGCGGACGCTGGTTTGCTCCTAAGCCTTGCGGCTATACTACTCGCTTGTTACTCCAGTGTGCGGTCACTGGTTTGCTCGCTAAGCCTACGGCTATACTATTCGGTGTTGTTTCCAGCGTGCGGACGCTGGTTTGCTCCAAAGCCTTGCTGCTTAACGATTCTGCTAATTTGCCAGTTCCATCTGACTGCTGCTATTATCTCTGGGCTGCCCTGCCCGGTATTGGTAAGGCCGGTAGAACCTTTTGCCACATTCCATCTGAGGTTGCCTTACCCGGTATTGGCAGGGCCGGTAGAGCCTACATTGTGTATCTATTGAGGCTGCCTTGCCCGGTAATTTGGTAAGGCCGGTAAAACCGTTATGCTATTCCATCTGCAGGTTGCCTTACCCGGTATTGGCAAGGCCGGTAGAGCCTAAAGACTGTCCTGTCCGGTATATTGACAGGACCGGTAGAGTCTGCCTTCAGTCTGTGCTATATTCTGTGTATATATATATGTATGTTATTGCCATCCTAAGTTATCATTTATTATTTCAATAAAATTGATTTTTTTTACCTAAAACTTGTGTCTGAGAGTCATAATAAACCGTGACAGTATGACAGACTGTTCAAAATTTGCCCCTTAATAAATCATTTGCAGGAAAAGTTTGCCCGTGTATACCCCCAAAAAACACATAAGTATAGATGAATACCTTATGAAATATAAAGGCAGGTTAGGTTTTAAGCAAGTTAGGCTTTAATCCAAGCGATCCAAATTCGGTGTTAAATTTTATAAATTGTACGAAAGTGCCACAGGCTATACCAAGGCTTTTCGAATTTAGGAGGGCAAGGACAGCCAACTTGACCCTCCTGGTTGCCCCGAATCTCTGGGAACAAATGGGAAAATTGTTTGGGATCTAATTTACCCCGTGTTAAATAAAGGATAACATTTATTTGTTGATAACTACTCCACCTTTATTTAAGTCACTTTTTTATTTTGACACCATGGCCTGTGGCACTGTCAGGTGCAATTGCAGGGAGATGCCCAAAGAACTGGTTGCAAAAAAACTAAAAACTGGGACATCCTCAGCTTTGTGCCAAGAAGAGCTGCTGGCAGTTAAGTTTAAAGACAAAAAAGAAATATACATGCTTTCCACCATGCATGAGGATAAAACTGTGGCAGTCTCTGTTCGTGGTAGAAGGGAGGGTACTAAAAAAGCCAGTCTGCATCAAAGACTACAATAAGCACATGGGGGGAGTTGATCTGTGTGATTAACTCATGCAGCTATACCTCTCCATGTGAAAGTGTAGGGCATGGTACAAAAAGGTTGCCATTTACATGATGCAGACTGCAGTATACAATTCTTTTTTAATTTTCAAATTGGCAAACCCCACTGTAAAATTTATTTTTCTACAGTATCAGCTCCAACTTATTTTGCAATTTTTGTTTCAAGGGGCAACAGAAATAATTCCACAAAAACCCGGGGTAGTACACTTTATTTATAAAATCCCCCAACCCCCCAAAAGAAAAACCCACAAAAGCGCTGCAGGATTTGCTACAGCAAGGGAATACAGAGAGAAACCCCAACTTACTGTCCTGATTGCCCTTCCAAACCTGGCCACTGCATGGGTGACTGCTTCAAGTAATACCAGGCACAATACAGGAGTGCTGTAAAGTTTATTTTATTATTTGGCCACTTTTTCCCCCTGAAATATTCTGTTTTTTATTTTTCAAAACACACCCCTCCTTAGATCTAACACTATCAAAATATAAAGGGGAAACAAAGCACCCTAAATTTTTTTCCATCTCTGATAATGGAAACTCACATGTTCCCTGCTTGGCCCAGTAGCTCCCCCAAACCCTGAAAAACCTATGCATATGGGGCATTGCCATACTCAGATGATGTAACTCACCACTAATATAAAGCACTTAAAAAATCTGCAAATATCATCTGATTGAAATCCAGAGGAACACTAAAATATGTGTAAAGAAATGGTGTTTCTCTGCCTTAAAGCAGGTTTTGGGAGGAATTGGTGATAGAGTGGCAGTGAAAAAATTGATAAAATGCAAATAGAATGAAAGCCAGGGTTGTCTACTCTTATACAACATATACTTTTGGGGGCAAAATTAATTGCAGCATTGCCAAAAAGTCCAAAATGAGACAAGGCACCAGCTGTAAAAATGGCATGTCTGTAAAAGGAAACTAACATGTTCAAACTGGGCCCAGTAGCTTCCCCAGACCCTGACAAATCTATGCATATGGGGCATTGCTGTAATTAGAAGAATGAGTTGAACACTAATCAATGCAGTTTATAACATTTTCACCTATTCTGTGCTTGAAATTCAAATCAACACTGAAGTCTAAGTGTGAAAAAAGCAGTTTTTTTTTTACTTACGTCAAGTTTTACGAGGGATTGGTGGTAAAATGGCTGTGTAAAAAATTGGAACACACACCTAAAATGAAAGCCTGTGATGTCTATATTCCAAAAATATACACTTTTGTGGGGAAATCTTAAAGTGGAGAAATGTTACACAGCCCAAAAGAGAAATGGCACCAGTGACGCAAGCTCTGAAAATTCCTGGAAACGTTCATGTTCCAATTTGGGCCCTGTAGCTCCCCCAAACCTTGAGAAAACTATGCATATGGGGTATGCCGTACTCAGAAGAAGGAGCTGAACACTAAACAATGCATTTTTAAAAATCTTCACCTATCCTGTGCTTGAAAGTCACATCAACATTGAAGTCAAAGTGTGAAAAATGCTGATTTTTTTTACTTATGTCAAGTTTGATGAGGGATTGGTGGTAAAATGGCTGCGTAACAAATTTGAAAACATATATAAAATGAAAGCCTGAGGTGTCTACTTTCCAAAAATATACACTTTTTGAGGAAAATCTTAAAGTGGGGTACTGGTACACAGCCTCAAATGAGACATGGCACCAGTGACGCAAGCTGTGAAAATTCAAAGTGTGAAACTGGAAAATCCCATATTCCAATTTGGGCCCCGTAGCTCCCCCAAACCTTTAGAAACCTATGCATATGGGTTATTGCTGTACATAGACGAAGGAGATGAACACTAAACAATGCATTTTTAAAAATCTTCACCTATCCTGTGCTTGAAATTCACATTAACATTGAAGTCAAAGTGTTAAAAACACAGATTTTTTTACTTACGTCAAGTTTTACGAGGAATTGGTGGTAAAATGGCTGCGTAAAAAATTTGAAAAAATACATAAAATTAAAGCCTGGGGTGTCTACTTTCCAAAAATATACACTTTTGCAGGGGGAAATATTAAAGTGGGGCACTGGTACACAGCCCCAAATGAAACATGGCATCAGTGACGCAAGCTGTGAAAATTCAAAGTGTGAAACTGGAAACGCACATGTTCCAATTTGGGCCCCATAGCTCCCACAAACCTTGAGAAACATATGCATCTGGGTATTGCCGTACTCAGAAGAAGGAGCTGAACACTAAACAATGCATTTTTAAAAGTCTTCACCTATTATGTGCTTGAAATTCACATCAACATTGAAGTCAAAGTGTGAAAAATGCTGATTTTTTTTTTTTACTTACGTCAAGTTTTACGAAGGATTGGTGGTACAATGCCTGCATAAAAAATTTAAAAACATACATAAAATGAAAGCCTGGGGTGTCTACTTTCCAAAAATATACACTTTTGGGGGCAAATCTTAGAGTGGAGCACTTTTACACAGCCCAAAATACGACATGGCACCAGTGATGCAAGCTCTGAAAATTCAAAGTGTGAAACTGGAAACACGCATGTTCCAATCTGGGCCCCGTAGCTCCCCCAAACCTTGAGAAACCTATGCATATAGGGTATTTCCATACTCAGAAGAAGGCGCTGAATACTAATCAATGCATTTTTTTAAATGTTCAACTATCCCGTGCTTGATATCAACAGTAATATTGTTCCAATTTGGGCCCAGTAGCTCCCTTAACATTGAGAAAACTATGAATCTGGGGTATTGCCAAACTCAGAAGAAGGAGCTGAACACTAAACAATGCATTTTTAAAAATCTGCACCTATCCTATGCTTGAAATTCACATCAACATTGAAGCCAAAGTATGAAAAACCCTGATTTTTTTTTTACTTACATCAAGTTTTACAAGGGATTGGTGGTAAAATGGCTGCATACAAAATCTGAAAACATACATAAAATGAAAGCCTGGGGTGTCTACTTTCCAAAAATATACACTTTTGGGGGGAAATATTAAAATGGGGCACTGGTACACAGCCTCAAATGAGACATGGACCAGTGACGCAAGCTGTGAAAATTCAAAGAGTGAAATTGGAAACGCGCATGTTCCAATCTGGGCCCCGTAGCTCCCCCAAACCTTGAGAAACCTATGCATATAGGGTATTTCCATACTCAGAAGAAGGCGCTGAATACTAATCAATGCATTTTTTTAAATGTTCAACTATCCCGTGCTTGATATCAACAGTAATATTGAAATGTAAGTGTGAAAACTGCAAAAAAAACTAAATATTACCACAATTTTGAAAAATATTTCTGGAAAAATAGCTCCATAAAAAACTCCAAAATTCTCCTGATTATTTACCTTATGTTGTCTAGTTCTCAACAACATGTACCTTTGTGGGACATTTTTGGTTCTGGCACCGTCAACTAAGCTATGATGCTCACATGCCAATTTTTGAAAAATTACAGGTTGGAAATAATGATGTCCATCTTGTAATATTTACCTTGTAAATGTGAGAAAGGGATTGAAATACTAGGCATAAGAGGCACTCTTATATTCAGGAAAAATATGTATATTTAGGGGTATTTTTTTAATGAACTAATGGTATGCAAATCCTGACAGGAAAATGTAAGCAAAATGTTGTTTTTTTATTTTTTAGCTCTTTTTTTTCTATTTTAATAAAATTAAATGATGAGGTATTCGTATAATTGTGGTATCAAAAGAAAGCCCTACTTGTGCTTAAAAACAGTATATAATTTGTGTGGGTGTACAAAAGCAATTAAAGAGAAAATATGGTTGAACAACAACATAGTCAAATAAGTCAAAATTGCTCCGGTCCTTAAGTGAAATCCACCTCAGATTTTCCCGGTCCTTAAGGGGTTAAACAACTCAGCAGCAGCAAGAACAGCAGTTACAAATTCTGCAATTATGGACTCAGGAGGAGGACATTTGACAAAGCCAGTGGCCACTGGCCAACATGACCTGATGACACTGGGACAGTAGGGCTAGTGCTTTGAAAAAAACAGTCCAACAAAAAAAAAAAAAACATTTTTGGGGGTTTGCTTCTAACAAGCCTAAGTCCTGCAAAGCAATGTTTCCTTAGGGCTTGTGCCAAACAAGCTTAAGTCCTACAAATCAATATTTCTTCAGGGTTTGTGCCTCTAATAAGCCCAAGTCCTACAAATCAATGTTTTCTCAGGGCATGGGCCTCTAACAAGTCTTACAGATTATCCTCTACAAAATACTCCATCAAGTCAAGTATCACTCCAACACAGTGGCAGCTTATGTCAGGGGGTTCCTGTCTCTTTTTTTGTTTTATTACCTGTCCCCCCAAAACAAATTCCCTGTTCAACTGATTCATTCCCCAGACTCCACCCACCAGCACAGGCACCCTCCTCAGACCCCTTTTATACCATGTTTTATGTTTGTTTTTTTTAATTGTATTTAGGATTTATTTTGTATTAACTGCCCCCCAATCCCAGTAAACAACCCCCCCAAAAAATTCCCTGTTCAACTGATTCTTTCCCCACACCCCACCAGAACAGTCACCCTCATGCCCCATTTATACTATGCCTTTGGGAAATAAATAATATTTGCTATGTGTTGTGTGTAACTTTCATGGAATGAGCTAGGCGAAAAAGTGGAAAATCTGCACTTTTCGTGTGAAATGATTCGCAAAGCGGAAAGTGCCATTTTTCTGCTAATTTAGGGCGGAAATTTTCACCCACCCCTACTGAGGAGTCACCCATTTTAATTTACTTTTTTGTTTTGTTTTTATGCATATTTTTCCATTTCTTTATTTTTTGTTTTGTTCTTTATTTTGTACTGAGTAATTTGTGTCTCCAACTTTTTAATGCCTGAGGGGTATGCAACACATTGAGAAGCAATGTATTACTTAACTCTTGGAGTAGGGATGGGCGAAAATTTGGCCTCAAGCTGAAATTGTCAAATAATGGCACTTTCCACTTGGCGAAAAATTTCCGCGAGAAAAGTGCTGTTTTTCCACTTTTTTCCTCCTTTTCCACCCATTGAAATCAATGGGAAGAAAATATTTCTCCACCACATGAAAGTTTTCTACAGCCATATAAAAGAGAGCAGCATATTTTTGAGCTACAGGAGATAGGTAAATAATGGGGAATTGAAGCTTAGTTGAGGGAGCAATTTAGGTCGGACATTTGTTCTCTGTATTAGGGGAATCTGGACACTCTAGTTGATAAGAAGAGAGGAAGGAGGTTGACCCCCAAATACTCCAAAATTCCATGTGACTGACTGGCAAGACACAGGCAGCTAGGGACCTATTTTCTTGCCGATCTTGCTTTTATTATCTCTGTACTGGGTGGGGAAGTTTGGGGAAAGACATTGCTGATTTTGTTTTTCAGTTATAAATTTTTTGGACAAACTGTGATAAGACAACAGGGTGGACAACTTAAAAAAAAAATAAAAAAATAAATAAAAAAGAATAAAAAAATAACAGTGACAGACAGCTGACTGGGCTTAGGCAAGGCATCATACAGCTCCATCAGTTGTGTTGTGTACCATACAGTAAGAAAACTCAGAGTAGTTGCATAATGTCCAGCAAATTCACAAGGGGGAGGAGTGGAGCAGTGCAGGGACGTGATAGTAAAGTAGTAGTTCACAAACTGACTGCAACAATGGTTGCTGCAGCGTGTGCAATCAATGATAATGATCCTTCTACTCCAAGGGAGGATGCAGTTTGTCAAGGTCCCAGCAAAACTAGTCCAGCACCATCAGTGCCAGTAGACATAAAGAACCATATAAGAAGAACACTGAAGACAACAACAAGTCGCATTCAAGTGTTGATAATGCTGGCAAAAGCATAATAGAGAAAGGTGTAGTAGCTGAACCTGCTGCATCAGATAACGAGACAAACAAACACCAAAACACCCATCCTCAAAGTAATAGGGAACTTTGTTACAGTAAAAGTAAAAAGAAATAGTTTGAGACCTACAAAAGCTTAGAGGAATATAAGAGTAGTAGTGGGCAAGACTTGTCAGGTGATACTGATGCTGCTGAGGATGACCTAATGATGACTGATGATGATGCAGATCTAGAATATATCCCTCCAGAATCCTTCTCTTGTTCAGATACATATGAAGTTGAGAGTGAGGATGGTAACAGGGCTATAAGATTAGCAGAAAGTCGAAGGCTGAATCTTCCACCACTTTTTAGGAGCACTGTGCCTGTCTATAAACTGTTTGAGAAAGCCATTGGAAAGTCTGACCCTGGACAAGCACAGATGTCAAAAAGCAGACAGTCACCCTATCAGTCAAAATCAGCATCATCGCCTCTTTAAAGTCCAAGTTCCACTCAGCCACAAACACCTGTTTTGAGTACCCAGCAACAGCAACAAAGGTTAACATCTACAGTGTTAGATATGACGAGTACCTCTGGTGCTGCACCTTTGACACCTAGTAGTAGTGGCAGTAAAATTACATCAACATCTAGTTCCAGTGGTAGTAGAAGTAGCAGAAACTACACATGACAGACAAAGCCAGGACAAATATATTAACAGCAGCACAGATGAGGAGGTGGAGGACAGATGAGACCATTGCTATGACAGATAAGAAATGTGTGTCAATAATCTGAGAAGGAAGATAGAGTATGACAATGATAAAAATACATACATAAATCACACCATGCCAGTCCCCCAACACCACAACTACAATGCATATTTGCCACATTGTAGGTTGTACTTAATTTTTTTTTATTATTTGATATCATTCTGAATATGTGCGAGTGTCACTTAAGCAAGAAAGTGTTGTGGGCAAAAGACAAATGCATTCTGCAAGCCATAGTTTTCTGTAGGACTCACAACTTTGACTTTCAGCCACTTATTTCTAAACTTCAGCCCTCACAAGAAGTAATATTACAGTGGGAAATGTAGTACCTATAGTAAATATAGGCGAAATATGTGTTAAGATAGGCAGAAAATTTGTTAAAATAGGCAAAAAGGAGGACATTTTTGCAGGTGGAAAGGTGAATTTTTTTGCAGGAAAAGCAAAAAATCAGCACTTTTTTGCGAGAAACTTTTCACACTTTTCGCCCACCCCTACCTTTGAGTGCCAGCGGTGTGCATGTTTGCCTTTGCTGTAGTTGTTATCAAATAGTAATGGATACCTCTGTAGTAAAAATTAAGATGACAGTTGATTTCAAAGCGGATAGGATGTTGATGCACAAGGAACTATCGAACTGTAATTTGGAATGAGTGGAAACATTTAATTGCCCACTTTGGACTTTTATAGAAATGGCTTTCAAGGGATTTTTTTTTCCTTCCTTTGGTTCATCCTGGATAATATGGCATGGGCTGAACTTGATGGAGACATGTCTTTTTACAGCCTCATCAACTATGTTGCTATGTTACTATTTTTTTTATCTATGTAGTCTATATATGCATTCTTTGCAAAAAAAAAGGAATATATGTGCCATGTGTAAACAATGCTTTTATTTTTCTCTTCATAAACTTTTTTATCTTCATTAATGTGTCTTTTGTTAAAGTCAATAAATTAATTGCTTATATTATGCTATGACATATGTAATTGGCGGGTGCTTCAAACATACTTCCATACATACATATATTCTTTTTATTTTTATCTCATGTACCTCTTTTATTACATTTCTAGAGTTGATAGGACAAGGAGGGAGCAAAAAAGAGGAATGTTTAACATATAACATTTTAAACATACACCCTATGTATACATGGCCCTGAAACTACCAGTGGAACGGTGTAAAAAGGTTTGAGTGCCAGTGTCTGTGTGGTTCTGTGATTGCCAGTGGCAGTGGAGCTAGGCTGGAGTTTCAATATACCTGGTGTTCTTTGACTACAAGTGGACAATGAATAAGTCCATGGTTTCAGACAGTATATATGTGTCTCTGTGACTAGCTGGGTGGTGTCAATGTGTGTGATTCTGTGACCATCAGTGGGGCTATGGAAGAAGGCTAGGGTTTCATACAGTGTATGTCTGATTCCATTACTGCCAGTTCAACAAATCTGGGGTGTCCGTGCATGTCTAGAGTGTTATACAGTGTATGTTGTGTGATTCTCTAACTACCAAAGGACAGTGGAAGCAATCTGGGTATGTAGGTGTGGGTTTTATGGCTACCATTGGGTAGTGGAACAACTCTGGGGTGTCAGTGTATTTTTGGCCCTGTGACTATCTGTGGGTAGTGGAAAAAGGCTGTTATGTCAGTGTCATGCTGCCTGGCTATGATTACCTAGAATTAGATAGCACAGGCCAATTGAGCCAGACTGTACTCAGGATGGCTGGGAAGGGATTTTGGAAATTATCAGAAAAGGAGCGGTAGACTCAAGACTGCTGCCTTGACTGGCCACAAGGAGGAGATACCAAAGACTGGCTCTAGTAATAAGAGCTAAACACTGTGCAAAGCAACCGGCTACAATACAGAGAATGGACACAAGACAAAGTCATTGGAGGCAGGCTGCAGTACAGGCAAAGAGCACTCAGCAAGAACAGCTGTGCTTGGAAGCCACCTGATCAAAACTCAATGTCTCGAGTGCTTAAAGGAACAGTGTACAGCAGGGGCAAATATAAACAACTGGACCAAGTCCAATGATACAGCAAACATAGTGCCTGAATAAAACAAACAAGGAAGCAGCACAGGCAGAAGAAGAGTCAAACAGTGATGAACTGGAACAGATCCAGTTCAGCAGCCTCATAAAATATTGCAACAAGCACAATGTGGCAATGAAAACAAGAAAAGGCACAGGTCAATACCTGGAGATCATGAACAGGTATACAGTGATATGGTCAGAAACAGGGCTGATTTAGCAACAGTGGATAAATGTGAGAACAACAGCAAACAATGGTGTAATCAGGATTAGGACTAGTTCAGCAACAGCAGATCATTACAGGGACAAGCAGCAAAGAGTAGAGTGGCCAGTAACAAGACTGTTTAAAGGGATAGTAATACTTCGTTTTAACTTTATTTTATTTTGTAGGCATTAAAAAAAATGAAGAATGATATAAATCGTATCCCTCAAACCTTTATGGTTTATGAGATATTCACAAGCAAAGTTTCTCCTCCCCGCCCCTTTTACCTAGTGTAAGCCATCTCTTCTTAGATGTGAATCTGGTTGTAAGACCAGACAGATAACAGAAGAGGACGATTTTCTTTGTATGAAAACAATGAAAGCCTTTCCCCCCTTGACAAGTCTTTCAGCTTTTTCCCTTATCTTAATTGAAGATTGTCCCTCTCTGCAGTCTACCTGGGCACCTCCCTTCTGATCTGAACAGGGGGGGGGATACTTTGTTTGTGAATATCTCTTAAACCATAAAGGTTTGAGAGATAAGACATATCATTCTTTATGTTTTTTAATGCCTATAAAATAAAATAAAGTTAAAACGAAGTATTACTATCCCTTTAAGCATCAGTGGATCACTACAAGGACAATCAGCAAACAATAGCTTGGTCAGGCACAATGCTGGGTCAGCTACTGGAGAGCAGGAGCAAACAGTATATATTGGACAAGGAAAAACTGGAGGCTTTGAGCAAGCACCATTGCAAGGAAGAGGAGGAAAATGAGCAACTTTCAATGAAAATTCACAAGAAGCCAAAGTACAGGATGAAAATCAGCAAGAAGAATCTTAGTTAGGAAGGTAGCAGTGGTCATACCAAACAGCAAACAATCAAACTCAAGAACAAGTTAGATCTAACCTGGGAAACAGAAACTAAACTCAGGAATGCTAGTGAGGCTACTTGACATAGGCCTTAGTAGTGTGTCCAGCAAGGTAATCAGAAGCAAGGGTAATTCAAGAGCAAGAGTAAGTGGAATGTGTGTGTCCACTGAAGCAGAAAGAACTGTGAAAAGGATTCCTTGGAAAGAGATATCACATTCCCCTGCCTCCACATATACCCTCCCTGGGTCCAACATGTAGCTTAGAAGGAAACTGCTTGTGGAATGCTCTCTTCAGGGCAGTGTCATCTGAAGTTGATATCCAACAGCATTGTTCGGGATCATAGCACTTCCAGTTCAACGTGAACACAAAAGTTTCCTTGAAGAAACATGAGTCCAGAATTTTGTCTATGATAAACTTGTTAGGAATGGGAGAAACATTTTCCTTCAAAACAAAATTGGCGAATAAATGCACTTCCCGCTTGGCGAATAATTTCCCATGAAAATTGCAGTTGTTCTACTTTTTTCACCTAGCTCATTCCATTCAAATCAATGGGAACACTGAATTTACACACAAAACATACAAATGTTATTTTATTTCCCAAAAGAATAGTATAAAAGGTGCATGAGGGTGCCTGTGTTGGTGGAGCGTAGGGAAAGAATCAGTTGAACAGGGAATGTTTTTTGGGGGGTTTGTTTTCTGGGATTGGGGGCAGTTAATAAAAATAAATCCTAAATACACTTAAAAATACCCCATAAGGCATTGTATAAAAGGGGGTCTGAGAAGTGTTCCTGTGTTGGTGAGTGTAGTCTGAGGAAAGAATCAGTTGAACAGGGAATTTTTTTTTGGGGGGGTTGTTGACTGATATTGTGGGAACAGTTAATTAAAAAAAATAATAAAAAGAAATTTGTATGTAACGTGATAGAGACAGGGACCCCCTGACGTAAGCTTCAAATGGGGTAGACTAATACTTGATGTGACAGAGTATTTTGTAGAGGATGATTTGTAATATTTGTTATTAAAGGTTCAAGCTCTGAGGAAACATTGATCTGTAGGACTTAGGCTTGTTTGGCACAAGCCCTAAGGAAACATTGATTTGTAGGACTTAGGCTTGTTAGAAACAAGCCCCAAAAAATTGTTTATTTTTTTTTTGTTCTGATTTTTAAAGCACAAGCCTGAGAAAACAAAAAAAAATGCTCTACTGACCTAATACCAGCATGTCATGTCCTGTTGGCCAGTGGTCATTGTCCAATGCCCTGATGTAGATGCGGAATTTGCGACTGCTGTCCTTGCTGCTGCGGCTGAGTTGTTTAAGCAGAAGGATGATTAGGCAGCTCAAAGGGAATGGGATCAACAACTACAGTAACATGGGTGATGTATGATGAAAGTTCCACTTTCCACGACTAGCTTCAGTGATGCACCTGAGGCAGTAGCAGGATAACTAGTCACCACAACTTCAGGTACATGTGATGAAAAAAAGAAGTTGACCAATAATTCTTCCCCACCTGCCCCTCCTCCAAAATCAAGGGTGTTTTGTTACTAGAATAGAAATGTTTCCCTTGAGAGTAGATGCTGTGCCACTCACATCAGCAACTGCAATGTGCACAGTGTGTGCGGTAAATTACACTTGGCACAACTCTATCCAGACAACATGACACTAGAAACCAAGTACTGTTGCTATCACTATGCCCCTTGTAAACAACCCGCTAAGGATACATGAACACATGACAGTTTAAAAGTAATGATGAACCCTCCCTGCCACCAGCTTGGCATATTCCATGGGATGGAATTTGCTCAGATGCCGCTTGATGCCCTGCTTCTGATTTTCCTCCACCACACTGCCATGTGTGTTCAGTGCACCACACAGTGTGCAATGGGTGGACATGAACTGCCACATCCTAACATCAACAGAGTGGTTATCATTTGGCGGGGGAAGTAATGATGAACAAGGTAGACTGGTAGAAGATGTAGTTACCCTAGAGCAAGAAGGTTATGGTGAGCTAGTTGTTTTACTCGTCATCGAACTTCCAGCCTCAGGCTGGGTATCTCTGTTCTTCCTCCTCTTTGATCTCCACCTCGCCTCTTGTTGCCTTTTGGGTGAGTCAGGGGGTACAGCAACAGCTGTGCTTGATTTCTGTGGTGGGTGTTTGGCTTTAACTTGTTTTGACATAAATGTCATTGTGTCTGTGTTTCATGTGTGTTATCAGGCACTTGTGCCAAGGTGCATTCCCTCCTTTCACCTTCTTACTGACTTGTCACAAATTGTGCACAGTGTCATTGTTGATGACTGCACTGTTCCTGCCCCAAGAGAAAAATAATCCCACACCCACAACTTCAGGGGGAGGGGAAAAGGTGAAGAAGAATGGCCTTTTTCTTCTTCTCCTCCACATTCCACTTCACTGTCTGGGGAAGAGGATAATGTTGCTGCTACTGCCTGAGAATCAGCACTGCAACTAGGACCAGGAGTATTGCTGCTGCTGGCAAGTGGAGCCTGTCCTAGTCATTCATCACTTGTTGACCCCATTCCCACTGTATCCACGGTGGTCTGTGGAATACTACCTTGCTCCTCAGCATCCTGCTGCCCTTGCAACTCAGCAGCAGCAAAAATTAGAGCAGTTGCAAATTCCACAAATTCCAAAAGCTTACTGCTGGTGGTGGTGGTGGTGATGCCCATTCCCATCCCTGTCTCCCATTCCTTCTCAGTTTGGGCTAAAAAGGCCATCAATGTCTCTTCTACCCCAGTTTCTCCACCATCGTCATAACCACCACGTCTGGCAGCAAGCACAGCACTGGTGGCAGCAGGGCAGCATGTCTAGCAGTAGGCACAACAATGGTGGCAGCAGGGGCAGCACATCTGGCAACAGGCACAGGCAGCTTACCTGTCCTGCTCTCACTACTACCCTCTTCTTCCTCCCTTGAGATTAATTTTTCCATGATCACTAGGGGTGATTTAAGGGTACTGGCCAGCTTTGGTTCTGTAGTCATCACTTCCTCAGACTCAGACTCAGTGGACTCATAAGGGTCCTTCCAGTTCCTCCTTTTATTAGTTTTAAACTTGATCATAGTGATAACAGTCACTATGACCCTCTCCTGCCTCAATTTTGCCTCAAGATCACAGCAGAACAGCACAGCACATCTACCTCGCTCTGTAGCTGCTTCTATTGTGTTTCACTTCCTGGAATATGTCACATTTTATAAAGAAGACGTGAAAAACAAGTAAATCAAAACTTTCTAGTCATTGAAAAAATGGTGAAGAATTTTTGCAAATGGGCAAAAAATGCGAATGATTTTAATTGCTGTTTTTAAAGTGTATTTTCCAGCGAAAAAGAGGTCAACAAAGTGGTTTTTGCGGCAACATAATGGGACCTTTTGTTCCCACCCCTACTTATCATCCTGTTTGGCATGTTCATATTCCTCCTCCTGCTGGAATGCAATGACTATGGGAGCATACGGCTTCATCAGGGCTCAAAATTTCCACTCGCCACTAGCCAATGGCGAGTGAAAATTTAGCCCTGGCGAGTAGAAATTCAGCCCTGGTGGGTACGTTTTGGCTTGCAGCGCCAAGTAACTTTTCAGGTCTGGCTAGTAGCAAAGGACTTAAAATTAAAATCTCTGACCTCATGATGCATGACTAGCCTGCGTTAGGCCAATAAGTTGGATAGCTGTAGGAGTTGGAATACATTAACACTTCAACATGACAGGGGACATGCGCAAAACTAATAGTGGGTGTAGCTGAAGGAAATATTCCAAGTAAATAATAATTAAGTATTCCACCTTACCTACTCATCATCATCCATGATGATGGCCTTAGAAAAACAGACACTGGGAATTTCATGAAAGACTTTATGCATGCCTCAGGGAGGCAAGATGAAATTTGAGATACATTTTAATATCACCCAAATCCTAATAAACATCAGTGTTTAGCACATGCCAGGATGTCATACACATGACAAAATTAGCATTCTTAAACAAAAGAAGGAAAAAAAAAACTTATTTCAGCTATTTCAAATTCCGCTTTGAAAGGTGGAAAAAAATTCCATTTGACTCCAAATGGCAATCAGATATCTCCTTGGATTAACAAGCACTAAATAAATATGAATCCCAATACTAACATACATAGCCATCTATGTTCTTCCCTTTAAAAAAATGTATCCAGGCCCCTTTTAAAGGCATCTAGCACCACCTCTTCAGGCAGTGAATTCTATACCTTTATTGTCCCTTCCGCTGTTGTAGACAAAATCTCATTTCCTCTCCTTAGCAGGTGACCGCTTGTAATTTGTACCATTCTGTTAAATGAACAGGTCTTTGGAGAGCCCTTGGTATGGGCCCTTAACGTATTTTATAATGTTATCATATCTAAGACACCGTTTCTCTAGTGTGTACAAATTTAACTTTTCTAGCCTTTCTTCATAACTAAAACTTTCCATTCCCCTCTTTAGTTTTCTAGCCCTCCTCTGCACCTCCTCCAGTTCCATAATGTCCTTTATCAGAAAAGGCACCCAGAATTGAACTGCATATTCAAGGTGGGGTCTTACCATGGACCTGTAAAGAGGCAGAATAATATCTTCCTGCCATGAGTCAATACCCCTTTTAATACACGCCAATATCTTATTGGCCTTTGCAGCCACCAACTGGCACTGCACACTTATGCCAAGTCTATTGTCTACTATTACTTCCAAATCCTTTTCATTAGTGGATTTCTCCAAAGAAACACCATTTAAACTATATGATGCATTTTTATTATTATACCCAAAATGCATAACTTTACACTTATCTATATTGAATCTTATTTGCCATTTGCCTGCCCGGTTACCCAATTTGTCCAAATCCTCTTGTAATGAAGACACATCCAGTTCAGACTGTATTTCCCTACTTAATTTTGTGTCATCAGCAAGCACTGATACATGGCTGCTTATACCTACTGGGAGATCAGTAATAAATAAATTAAAAAGAAGAGGTCCCAGGACAGATCCCTGAGGTTCTCCACTTATCATGTTTGTCTAATCTGAGATCTTCCCATTTACCACCACTCTTTGTATTTTGTCTCTCAGTTTCCAATTCACGCACAAACGTTTGCCCCTAAGCCTATTTCAGTCAGTTTGTACAGTAACCTTTTGTGTGGAACTGCATCAAATGCCTTAGCAAAGTCTAAATAGATCACATCAATCACCGCACCCAAATCTATATTTTTACTTACTTGTTCATAAAATGCATTTATTTATTTATTTATTTTTATTGACATATATAGACATACAAAATATAAAAAAATACATATACACATATCATCATACAATGCAGTATCCAGTTGCCCAAAAGGGAGTCTGTATCCTTCCAGTCTAAGTTAAAACCCCTTAAATACATAAATGGAAGACTTCAAGCATAGGACTCTGATTTTCTTATCCATTTGTCTCAGAACTGACTATACAAATATGTAGTAGAATTTAACCATTTAAGTCCCCTTTCATATTCCACTGGTATAGAACTTTGTTTTTAATTTCTATCCAGGGATGCATTAACCTAGTTTTCCAATTTTTGGCCAATAACATTTTAACAGTCATAAAAACATGAATTCCCAAACAAAGACTGGTCCAGTAGATAGACCCCTGAGGAAGTGATAATATATCACGCAACGCGTAGGGTGAGAGTATTGTTTTATCTCTTTTGGAGATTATTCTATACAGATTATATTTTTTTTATAGTATTCAGTATATGTACATGCACATATATGTGTGTTTTATGTGATTTATTTTTTTATAATAAATGTATATTTTTATGGAGAACCATTTGATCTAGTGTGTGGTTCCTATTTCATTAGTGGCCCACAGTTATTGTGTTTTTGGGACTGTATTACTCCATATAGTCTTCCCCTTCCTTTTTGTACAAACATTAGTCCTCATTAGATATAGAGTATCAGTTGGAGTCTTTGAATCCTGAGGAGTATTATATCATCTCCATCTACTCTGGGTGAGGAGGAATATTGGGAGATATTGGGAAGACCGGTGGAAAGATCTGGAACAGGAGTGATACAGATACCCGCACTGGGGGTGATCCAGTGGAGGCTTATTCACTGAGAGGCCGGTATAGCCTCATGGAAACGTGAGTAGACATCTTGTGAGCTCACAGGTGATTATCTGGTGGAGGATTCCATATATTGACATTACAGTCTACACTCAGATCGTGTGCGCTTCTCTCTTTTGTGTTTTTTGTCTACATGTATTGAAAGTCGAATACCAGCGACTGAGGTTGGGAGGCGGCACCGTGAAAGTAGAAGTGAAAAGAGATTTTTGAAGAAGGCTGGACTAGAGACTTTGGGTTTATTTTGTTTTATTTTATTTATTTTATTCATATTTATTTTTATTTTTTCCCTTTTTAAGGGTTTTTTATATATATTTTGAATATTATATATTGTTTAATTTTCACTACAATATTGTGGTTGTATATTCAAAGTAGAGACCTCTCAATAGTGAGCGCTGATATATTTAGAATTATTTATTTTTTAACATCCTTATTATTTTTGCTTCCACATTCACAGGCATAATTATTGTTTTACTCTAATTCAATTTATAGTTTGAGAGCTCTGTGTAATGCCCAATTTCCTTCATTAATTCATCCTTTACATTAACAGAATCTTTAATAGAAGAATATCATCCACATAAAGTGTAATTTTGACCTCTTCCTTACCTATAATATATCCCTTTATTTTAGGATTATCCCTTATACCAAAAGCCAGAATTTCCATGGTCATAATATACAGTAATGGGGACAGGGGACATCCCTGCCATGTCCCGTTGTTTAATTGAAACCAATCCATCTTGATATTTTGACCAGTGGTTCTAGCCATTGCATTACTTTATATAGCTTTAATGGCATTAAAAAAATAGTCCTGTATTCCAAACGCTCTTATCAACCGAAGCATAAAATCCCAGTTTACCTGGTCGAACGCCTTCTCAGCATCCACCGCTATTACCAATAAAGATGTTACATTCCTATTGCAATGAACCAAAATATCTATTATTCGCCTCCAATTACTGAAAGACGTCCGACCAGATACAAAACCAATCTGGTCTCCTTTTATAATTTCTGGGACAATATGTCTTCCAGCAAGAACCATAGCCCATATTTTCATTCTATATTAATCAAAGATATCGGTCTATAATTACTCACTTCTGAAAGATCCTTACCCTCTTTAAGTATGGGGACAATATTAGCCTGTAATAATTCTGTGGAGCACCGCTTTTCTTTGGTTAATCTATTAAACATCTTCGCCAAATATTCAGAAATATTTACTTTTAAGCTCTTATAAAACAGATCATTAAACCTATCTTGTCCTGGTGTTTTATTTTTTTTCAATCACACAATCACCTCCTGTACTTCCTTATTTGTTATTGGGAGATTTAAATCTTCACTTTGTTCCCCGAAATTTTTGGAATATTAATCTTTTCTAAATACTTTTTTATTTGGTCAGTCTTTACACCAACAGGTATACTATATAAAGACTGTTAAAATTATTAAAAACTTGTCCAATACCCTCTGGAGACACATATATCACTTTCTGATCAACTACCCTAT
Source organism: Rhinophrynus dorsalis (assembly GCA_037306005.1). NCBI lineage: Eukaryota > Metazoa > Chordata > Amphibia > Anura > Rhinophrynidae > Rhinophrynus > Rhinophrynus dorsalis. The sequence continues at coordinate 472,848,516 of CM074720.1, read as the reverse complement.
AAATTGGATTCATATCAATTTTCCTTTTAAGATTACTTGTTAGTATCTTATCTGTTCTATTATTTTGATAGTACCATTTTTGTCTCATTGTTTTAATCCTCCTGTTTATGGACTGTAGTTCTATTTCATAAATTTGTTTCTTCAGGTCCTCAGTTTTCTGGTACTTATTTTTTGTATGTGAATTTTTATTATCCAAAATTAATTTATATAATTCTATATTTAGAGAGGCCAGTTCTCCATTCTTCCTCTTTCTTTGGGATTCAACGCTGCTCTTAATTAACATACCCCTGATATACGCTTTATATACCTCCCAAGTAAGAGCGTATGACTCAATACTCCCCCAATTAGTCTTGAAGAAAAAATCTGTCTCCCGTTTAATCAGCTCTAAAGTATCCTTATCATATAGAATATCATAATTAATACTCCATTCCTTCCTCGTTCTATCTCTACCAGTACCATTAACCTCCCAGATAAGAGCATTGTGATCTGTCCAAGTCACCTGTCTTAGTATAATTTTTTTCACAGTTTGTAATAAAGATAAATCTCCCAACAACAGATCAAATCTTGCATATGAGCAATGTGGTATTGAAAAATGGGTATAATCTCTATCATTTGGGTGAACCACCCTCCATATATCAAATAGTTTTTTTTTTTTTCAGAAAATTAATAAACACCTTAGATGTCCTCAATTTTTTTTTTATCTACCGTTTCACCCCTTGTTAATATTTTATTTAAATTAGGATCAATAATACAGTTATAATTCCCGGCCATCACTAATCTACCCTTTATAAATGGGAATATTTTCATATATAGATCATCTACAAAAACCATTGCATTTATATTCGGGGTATACAAATTAACCAAAGTATAATATTCTCCTTGTATCTTAAACACCAATACAACATACCTGGCATCTAAATCAATCATTTGATATATTATGTCTACCTGTACCTCTCTACCAAAAAGGATAGTGACCCCTTTTACTTTTTTAATATTAGAAGATGCCACGTATATTGAAGCAATGTGTTAATATCGCATTAAAGCATTGATGGACTTAAGCCAATACGTCTCTTGAATAAAACACACATCCGCCTTTTCCTTCTTCATTAAGAACCACCCGTTTCTGTGGAGAATTAAGTCCCTGTGCATTAATTGATAAAAATGTAATCATAACATTTCTCTTCCTGTTTACTTAAAAGAGACTGATCCTCCTAGGCAACTGATCTCATTACATATACCAACAATGAAAACATACAAAGGAACATACAATGGAGAGGTACCCAAATCCAGCCCCTTTCCTATCTCCCATACAAACCTATACCTTATGATACACCCCATATCCTGTTCTCCAGGTTTAACCCCTCCCCAGACACCCTCAAAACCAATAAGTAGGAGAATACCTAGTGTTTATTACTCTCCCCTACTTCCAAGCAAAAGTGTATACATGACTTAGGCACGTACAGTTAGGGAAAAAATTATTTGAACCCCTGTTGAGTTTGTCAGTTTGCCCACTGACAAAGAAATGATCAGTCTATAATTTTCATGGTAGGTTTATTTGAACAGAGAGACAGAATAACAACAAAAAAATCCAGAAAAACGCATTTCAAAAAAGTTATAAATTGATTTGCATTTTACGGAGTGAAATAAGTATTTCACCCCTTTGCAAAACATGACTTAGTACTAGGTGGAAAAACCCTTGTTGTCAACCACAGAGGTCAGATGTTTGTTGTAGTTGGCCACCAGGTTTGCACACAACTCAGGAGGGATTTTGTCCCACTCCTTTTTGCAGATTCTCTCCAAGTCGTTAAGGTTTTGAGGCTGACATTTGGCAACTCGAACCTTCAGCTCCCTCCACAGATTTTCTATGGGATTAAGATCTGGAGACTGGCTAGGCCACTCCAGGACCTTAATGTGCTTCTTCTTGAGCCACTCCTTTGTTGCCTTGGCCATGTGTTTTGGGTCATTGTCATGCTGGAATACCCATCCACAACCCATTTCAATACCCTGGCTGAGGGAAGGAGGTTCTCACACAAGATTTGACGGTACATGGCCCCGTCCATCGTTCCTTTGATGCGGTGAAGTTGTCCTGTCCCCGTAGTAGAAAACCACTACAAAAGCATAATGTTTCCACCTCCATGTTTGACGGTGGGGATGGTGTTCTTGGGGTCATAGGCAGAATTCCTCCTCCTCCAAACACGGTGAGTTGAGTTGATGCCAAAGTGCTAGATTTTGGTCTCATCTGACCACAGCACTTTCACCCAGTTCTCCTCTGAATCATTCAGATGTTCAATGGCAAACTTCAGACAGGTCTGTACAAGTGCTTTCTTGAGCAGGGAGACCTTGCGGGCATGGCAGGGTTTCAGTCCTTCACGGTGTAGTGTGTTACCAATTGTTTTCTTGGTGACTATGGTCCCAGTTGCATTGAGATAATTGACATGATCCTCCCATGTAGTTCTGGGCTGATTCCTCACCATTCTTATGATCATTGAAACTCCACAAGGTGAGATCTTGCATGGAGCCCCAGACTGAGGGAGATTGACAGTTATTTTGTGTTTCTTCCAGTCGCACCAACTGTTTTCACTTTCTCACCAAGCTGCTTGGAGATGGTCTTGTAACCCATTCCAGCCTTGTGTAGGTCTACAATCTCGTCCCTGACATCCTTGGACAGCTCTTTGGTCTTGGCCATGGGAGAGAGTTTGGAATCTGATTGATTGCTTGCTTCTGTGGACAGGTGACTTTTATTCAGGTAATAAGCTGAGATTAGAAGCACTCCCTTTAAGAGAGTGCTCCTAATCTCAGCTTCTTACCTGTATAAAAGACACCTAGGAGCAAGAAATCTTGCTGATTGATAGGGGGTCAATTACTTATTACACTCAGTAAAATGCAAATCAATGTATAACTTTTTTGAAATGCGTTTTTCTGGATTTTTTGGTTGTTATACTGTCTCTCACTGTTCAAATAAACCTACCATTAAAAATTATAGACTAATCATTTCTTTGTTAGTGGGCAAATGTACAAAATCAGCAGGGGATCAAATAATTTTTCCCTAACTGTATTACCACTCTGCTCTAATCCTCTGGGGAGAAGAAAGAAAACAAAAACAGAAGTATTTGTATAATTGCCTCATGATTCCTAATTCCCCTTACATATTAGAATTATAATCCTAAACTCATGCATACTCAAACGGCTGGCGCATTTCTATATTGGGCTTCGGAAAAAGTTACATTCAGTTACAAAACGCGTCAGCTGTTTTCTTATATTGTGCATATTTATCTTAATTTTATATTTTTGTACTTTTTATTTGTAAAATTATATGCGCATATTGTTTTAATATCTTGTTTGTTTCTGTAGCCTTGAGAGCTACTGACTTGTATGTATTCATTTTTATACATATTTTATCTTTGCCTCCTTTTGAAGGAATAAAATATTTGATTATATTTACTCATATATTTTTTCACTGGCTTATATTTTTTGGATCAGAAGCTCCACTGTATTTGGTAACAGGAGTTGATCTATAAAGATATCAAAATATGTTTGGCCCATTGTAGTATTGGATTTGAAATTATTCTCTACTCAAGTTGCTGATTCCACATAAAAAATGTATCACTCCTTTTTGGAATCTTACACGGAGCATGCCCCACGCTTGATCCAGACCAGAGGAGATCACTATACTGGGGTGTGAGCCAGTGAAGGTGCAGATACCAGGAGGCAGGTTTTGTGCCTCTGAAAATTTGAGTAATATTCTGATAATATCGTCCACTGTGTTTTGGTGAAGGACTATTTTGGTGATTAACTTACTATGCTCAGATAGACTCTTTGCGCTGCTCTTTATTTTCTTTTGTAGTTCATAAAGAGTATATATAATGGCAACAAACGGACACTGAGACTAATGTCAAAAAATGTGGATAATGTCCCATTCGGCTTTGAGACCAGCTGGCACCCTGATCCTTAGGTTCAATATACAGTAAGCTTCATACTCACTGAGAAGCCTGGATAGATCGCCCCCTCTCCAGGGTAACCGTACTCTCTCAATGCCAACAAAATGCAAGCAGGACAGATCGCCCCCATGGGCATCTTGAATGTGTCTAGCCACAGCAGAATATAGGAGACATCTTTCAGGTTGGTAGACATGCTCCCTGATCTGCTGTCGCAGTGGTCGCGCTGTCCTGCCCACGTACTGAATGGAGCAGTGCATACATGTAAATAAATATAGACAACATTTTGGGTATCACAATTAATAAAACTACCTATATTTTGTCTGTCATTGAACATTTGAAGCTTTTAGTTTGAGACATATACTGGCAACTCTTACATCTACTCGCTCCACATCTAAAACAACCTTGGTGTTGTAACCAGGTAGGGTTAGGCTAGGCTGTCATAAAAAGACAGGGTGATACAATGTTGCCTATAGTAACGCCTCTACTAGCCACGATTCTGCATCCATCTTTGACAATCTCCACCAGCTTAGCATCTGCATTCAGCATAGGTAAATGTTTTTGGATGATGCCACAGATTTGTTTATACTGGCACTATAAGTAGTGATAAACCTGACTTCATCATCCGATCTCTCATCAGTCTTCGATTTCTCCTGCAGTAAATCCCTCCTGGATCTGCAGGAGGCACTCATATAAGCCCGTGACAGGAGGTCCCCTGGATAGCCTCTCGCTCAAAATCTACGCTCCAGATCTTTTGAGGATTCTATAAAGCCTTCTTCCATTGAGCAATTTCCTCGTAACAGCAGGTATTGTCCTTTGGGGATGTTATTGATCTGGCAGTGAAGATGAGCCAAACGGCCATGCAGTAGGCCATTCCCTGCCACCACAACCTGCCTAGGCTTATGTTTCTTCTTGATCCCCTCTATGCTAGAGGAGCTGTTATCCCGGCTGTTAGGGAGAACAGTTTCATCCAGCAAATCCACTTCTGAGTCTGCCTCCCCAACATCTTCACTTAAATGAGCAAATTTGTTGGGATGGAAAAAGTCAGGACTGGCTGTCCTCTTCCCTCCCCTGCTGCAATCATGTCTAACTGTCACTCAGCTATGTGCCTGGGTCCCTTCTAGCTGATCTCCTCCCTCATTGCTAGGTGACCCAGCTAAACTATATATATATATATATACTATCACATTATGTAACTCAGTTTGCATATTTTATTACAGGTATTTATACAATACATGAAATTGAATATTTGCATAGTGATCCCCTGAAATACTGGATGATTCAAGTGACATAGTAACATAATTGACGAGGCTGAAAAAAGACTCAAGTCCATCAAGTCCAGCTCATTCCAAAACACCCCTGTTGATTCAGAGGAAGGAAAAAAAACAAAAAAACCCTGAAGCCTTTTCCAATGTAGCCCCAAGTGGGTAGAAAAAAACCCTCTGATTCAAAATGGCAGTCAGATAGTTCCCTGGATAACAACCTATTTGCATTGAAGCCACTGATCATAATTTTCAGTATTGTTCAGTCCTAGATAGGCATCCATTGCTTTTTTGAAAGAAATTACATTATCTGCAAGTACAACATCCCGACACAAAGAATTCTATATCTATACCACCCTTACTGTAAAAAATTCCTGCCTTTGTTTTAGTCAAAAGCACCTTTCCTCTAGTTTTAATGGATGACATGTAGCTGATTTTGGGGTGAGTGATGCTTAGTGCATTTGATGAGACATTAGATTGCTGAATTCCCTTGCTCCATGCCTTGTAAAAACTTTATTGCTCCTTAGTGTGTCTCATCAAAAGACTTTTATCTTAAACAATCCTGGCGTCAAAAATATGATGAATAGGTTAATGCAAAGAGAGTTTCCTCACCATTTTCATGATCATTGAAACTCCACTAGGTGAGATCTTGCATGGAGCCTCAGACTGAGGGAGATTGACAGTTATTTTGTGTTTCTTCCAATCGCACCAACTGTTGTCACCTTCTCACCAAGCTGCTTGGTGATAGTCTTGTAGCCCATTCCAGCCTTGTGTAGGTCTACAATCTTGTCCCTGACATCCTTGGACAGCTCTTTGGTCTTGGCCATGGGAGAGAGTTTGGAATCTGATTGATTGATTGCTTCTGTGGTCAGGTGTCTTGTTTACATGTAACAAGCTGAGATTAGAAGCACTCCCTTTAAGAGAGTGATCCTAATCTCAGCTTGTTACCTGTATAAAAGATACCTGGGATTCAGAAATATTGCAGATTGATAGGGGGTCAAATATTTATTTCACTCACTAAAATGCAAATCAATTTATAACTTTTTTGAAATGCCTTTTTCTGGATTTTTTTTAGTTGTTATTCTGTCTCTCACTTCAAATAAACGTACCATTAAAATTATAGACTGATCATTTTTTTGTCAGTGGGCAAATGTACAAAATCAGCAGGGGATCAAATCATTTTTTCCCTCACTGTATTTAATCCTATAGGTATGGTTTATATTTGGGATTTATCACCCATTCTACATTGTTAGCCCTTTTTCCTCAGTCTGTATAACAGTTTTGCTCTCTTTACTATTGAACAGCACTGAATGGTGCTATATGGGTGAGATTCTGCAATCTATTCCATCTCAGCCTTACACTGTTAAGTATGATTACATCATTAACAAGTGTATCACTTGGTGCTCATCAAGAAAGCTCAGTGTCCATGGGAAGTTTAATCTCAGTGAATGTAATAATGAGAGATGGATTGGACATTAAATGTTTCTCATGTACGGAATATATCTTGTTAGTTGGAGCTGTGTTAGAAGGGGGTGTGGGTATTAAAATCTGTCATGGGATAAGATGCCATAATTGTTAGGCTCGTATATTTCCTCCCTAAATTATTGCTAAAAGATAACAGTGCCATTAAACGTGAAGTGTTATTTCTATAAATTAGTGCTCTCTAGCTCCAGCTTGCATTATGAGTTCACACATATTTCAGTCTTTATTCTCTTTCAAGGTTTATATCTACTAGTGCTTTCTCTTGATGACTTTTCTGTGGTCTGTTTTTCAAAGTGTACAAGCTGCAAAACCGATGTGACAATTCACTATAATACACTACTTAACAGCTCCTGTAACCTCTCCCTGTGGCATCTCTCCTAATTCTTCCTAAATATTATCTAGGAAACTGATGTACTTAGAACTGGAATGGTACTGGACTAAACCAATTACATCATAAGGGAAACACAAAAAATCCCCAAATTCCTATATATTTAAATGGGGTTTTTAACCCCTTGAAAGCTGGAAAGGTCTCCAAATCATTACTTCTCTAGCATTCAAGGGTGAGGATGAACTTAGAGTTGATAAAGTGGAGTTGACTTCTCCAGTGTCTCTGTTATTGTATGGAGCCTATACACTAAGATATCTCCCACCTGAGAAATATTAGTGCATGGGCTCCATTGAATAACATAGAAATTGGAGAAGCATTACCACTGGACAAGTTATCTCCACTTTATCACCCTTAGTGCATCCCCAGTGGGCTAGAAGGCATATTTAAATAAGTGGGCATTTATATTTATGTCCTATAGTGCAGTTAAATTTGCCTCTTAAAGGGAGAATCCCTAAGGCGTGATAAAGAGGTGATAAAGTGGAGAAGACTGGGAGAAAAGTGCAAAAAATTTCCTGCATTGCTTTTCATGAAAAACGGATGATTTATCTCTTTTTTCATGAAATTTTCTCCCTTTCTCCAATGCAAAATTTTCCTCTTTTTCGCCTATTCCAGCAAACTTTTTTCCTATTCCCTCACATTTTTCTCCTATTCCAACACATTTTTCTCCTGTTCTAACACATTTTTTGCTGATTCAATACATTTTTCTCCTATTCCAACACATTTTTCTCCTATGTTTAATATGGTGCAACATTTCCCAGCACAATATTACTTCTTCTGGGGGCTGTAGTGGAGAAATAAGTAGCTGGAAGGCAAAGTTATGAATCCTACAGCAACATATACCTTTAAAATGTGTTAGCACATAGAATGCATTTGTCCTTTGACCACAACATTACTTCCTGCTTAAGTGACACTGGTGCGTATTCATGATGATGTCAATAAATAAAGTACAACCTACAGTGTGTCAGATGTGTATGGTATGGTGGTGGGGGACTGGCATGGTGTGATTGGTGGGACCTTGACAAACTGCATCCACCCCAGGAGGAGAGAGATTATCATCATTTATTACACAAACTGCAGCAACGATTGCTGTAGTCAGTTTTTATACTACCACTTTACTCCCAAGTCCCTGCAGTGCTCCACCTTTCCTCCTCCCACTAATGTATTTGCTAGACATTACTCAACTACTGTGTGTGTTTTTATTTGATACAGTACACAGCTGATAGAGTGTGATGTCTTGCCTTTGCCGTCAACAAAATTCTCAATGTCGTCTGCTGTCTATATCAAGCCTGCCTCAGTCATAGAGCTCACAACAGTCTCCCAGTCAGCTGTTTAATATATTCTTTTTTTAATTATTTATGTTTTTTTTTCTTTTTTTTATTTATTTATTTTAAGTTGTCCATTCTATCTTATCACAGTTAGTCCAAAAAAAAAATATAATAATGAAAAGGAAAAAAAAAAAATATAATAATAATAATAATAAAAAAAAAAAATTATATATATATATAACTAAAAGACTAAATCAACAACTTCTTTCTCCAGCACAGATTTTGGGTCAACCTCCTTCCTACATTCTTATCCATTCTTATCCCCCATTGTGCCCCCCAGACTCCCCTACTACAAAGAACAAATGTCCTCCCTAAACTAAGCTTTAATTACCCTTTATTTGCCTTTCTTCTCTAGCTCAAAAACATGCTGCTCTCTCCTCTCACAAACACAGAATGGCTGCTGTGAGAGCCTGACAGCCTTTTATATGGCTGTAGAAAACTAGAGAAAACTTGTGTGTTGGAGAAAACATTTTCTACCCATTGATTTCAATGCAATGTGCTAGGCGAAAAAAGTGGGAAAACAGCACTTTTCGCTGAAAATTTTTCACAAAGTTGAATGTGCCATTTTTCGCCCATTTCAGTTTGAGGCGAAAAATGTTCACCCATTCCTATTTATGACACCTTAGTGCATCTTCCCTCTATGGGGAAATGCATTTAGGTGTAATAAACAACCAACTGTTTTGTGGAGATCTGCGCAAAGATACTTTCCTCCCCCTTGAAGTCATGTGTGTGGAACTATTTTTCTCTTGGGGCTGGAACAGTGCAGTCATCAACAATGGCACTGTGCACAATTTGTGACAAGTCAGTGAGAAAGAGAAAAGAGGGTACGTGCCTTGGCCCAAGCACCCTGATAACACACATAAAAAACAACAATGCAGACACCATGACATGTATGTCAAACATGTTAAAGCCAAACACCCACCACAGAAATCAAGCACTCTGTTTCTATACCCCCTGACTCTCTCAAAAGGCAACAAGAGGTGAGGCGAAGATCAAAGTGGAGGAATAATAGAGCAACCCAGGCAGATGATGGAAGTTCGATGATGAGCGAAACAACTAGCTTACCATCACCTTCTTCCTCTAGGGTAACTAAATCTTCTGCCAATCCATCTTGTTCATTGTTTCCTCCCGCACCAAATGACAGCCACTCACTCTGTGGATGTTAGGATGTGGTAGTTTGTGTCCACCAATTGCACACTGTCTGCTACACTGTACACACTTGGCAGTGTGGTGGAAGAGAATCAGAAACAGGGCATCAAGTGGCATCTGAGGAGATTCCATCTCACAGAATATGCTAAGCTGGTGGCAGGGAGGGATCATCATTACTATTAAATTGTCAGCAAGTTGTCATGTGTCCTTAGTGGGGTGTGGACAAGGGTATAGCAACAGCAGCAGCACTTGGTTTCTTGTGTCATAGTGTTTGGATAGAGTTGTGCCAGGTGTTATTTATCACACGCACTGTGCACATTGCAGTTACTGATGAGAGGCACAGTCCTTACTCTCAAGGAAACACATTATATTCTAATAACAACACACCCTTGATTTTGGAGGAGGGGCAGATGGAGAATAATTATTGGCCAACTTCTTCTTTTCTCCACATATACCTGAAGTGGTGGGGTTAGTTATGGTTCTGCTACTGCCTCCGGCGCATCACTGGAGCTAGTTGTGGTAAGTGGAAGCTTCATCATCCATCACCAATGTTACTTGTTGTTGATCCCATTCTCTTTGAGCTTCCTAATCATTATGCAGCTTAAACAACTCAGCAGCAGCAGCAGGAACAGCAGTCACAAATTTCGCAACTACATCAGGGCATTTGACAATTGCCAGTGGTCACTGAACAAAACAACGTGACGCCAGCAGGGGCATTTTTTTCCTCAGGGCTTGTGCTTTAAAAAAATAAAAATAAAAAAATAAAAAAATAGGCCTACAAAAAGTAAACAATTTTTGGGGTCTTGTTTCTAACAAGTCCTACAAATCAATGTTTCCTTAGGTCTTGTGTCAAACAAGTCTAAGTCCTATGAATCAATGTTTCTTGAGGACTTGTGCCAAACAAGTCTAAGTCCTACAAATCAATGTTTCCTCAGGGTTTGGGCCTCTAACTCGTCAAGTATCAGTCTATCCCAGTGGCAGCTTACTTCAGGGGGTCCCTGTCTCTATCATGTTACATATAAATTTCTTATTTTATTTATTTATTTTTTATTAACTATCCCCCTAATATCAGTCAACAACCCCCCGAAAACAAATTCCCTGTTCAGCTGATTCTTTCCCCAGACTCCACCCACCAACACAAGCACACTCTTCAGACCTCTTTTATACCATGTCTTTTGTTTTTTTTTAATTGTATTTAAGATTTATTTTTCATTAACTTCCCCCCAATCCCAGTAAATAATCTCCCCCAAAAAATAATTCCCTCTTCAATTGATTCTTTCCCTACAATCCACTAACTCAGGTACCCTCATGCCGCTTTTATACTATGTCTTTGGGAAATAAAATAAGATTTGATATGTGTTATGTGTAAATTAAATGTTCCAATTGATTTCAATAGAATGACCTAGGCAAAAAAAAGTGTAAAAACTGCATTTTCGCTGGAGAAATGTTCCGTCAAGTAAGAAGTACCATTATTCGCCGATTTTGGTTTAAGGCGAAAATTTTCACCCATCCATACTAGAGTTCTGGTCAGCATAGGGGACGTAAATAAAGTAAATAATTTATAAAGAGCTAAAGTTGTACAAAGTCAATGTCTTCTAGCATGTTTAAGTATTGTTAATTAGTTAATAAGATCACTAACTCTTATTATGTAAAGAGAGAACAGAAGCAGCCACAGAACAGAACCTTGAGGAACACCAGCAGAGAGTGGAAGTGAGAGAATGAAGAGGTGGCAGAGGAGACACTGAAGGATTGGTTAGTTAGATAAGAAGATAGTCAGTCCAGTGCTAGAATGCAGATTCCTAAGGAGTTAAGAATATGAAGGAGGAGTGCATGATCAACAGTGTCAAAACAGCTGAAATATCAAGAAGGATAAGTATTGAAAAATGATCTTGTGATTTGGCAAAGTGAAGATCATTGACCACACTTGTGAGAGCAGTTTCAGTGGACTGAGCAGTGTGTAAACCAGATTGTAAAGTGTTGAGCAGATTATGCAAGTTAAGGAAGCCAAGCAGGCGTGAGTAGGCTAGGTGTTCCAAGAGCTCAGAGGCAAAAAAAGCACAAGAGAAACCGGACGATAGCTAGAGTGCATGGTACTGTCAGAGGAATTGTTCTTGAGGATGGGTGTTACTATGGTATGTTTGAAGTTGTCAGGAAAGGTAGCAGTGGCAAAGGGGGTGTTAAAGATCTTTAATAGGGTAGGGATTATCATGGGGGAGTTGGACTGGATGAGGTGAAAGGGGAGCAGACCAAGTGAGCACTTAATGGAAGGAGAGAAGGATAGCAGTTTAGCCAGAGTCCAGAGTAGCAGCAGGGGAACAAGGGAGGATAGGAAGGTATTTACAAGGTGGGGTATTTTCTCGAATGGAGTCTACCTGAGATTTGAAGAAGTCAGCAAAGTCTTCTGGCTGTATAGAATTTGAGAAGGAGGCAGATGTAGGGCAGAAAAGGGAGTCAAATATAGAGAAAAGGTGTCAGGAGTTAGATTTATGACTTCTAATTAGTTGCAAAAAGTAATTTTTTTTTTCAGAGCAGAGTTAAAGCAAGAAAGGAGAAATCTGTAACAGAGAAAGTCAGCCAGAGAGCCTGACTCTCTACAGAGTCATTCAGCTGAACGGGTACAGGAGCGGAGGAAGCTGTTGTCCTTATTATGCCATGGCCATGGATTAGTTTTACAGGTGCATTGGAGAGAGAGAGAGGAGCATACAAGTTTAAAGAGGAGGACAAGAGTGAGTTGTAGGTTTTGTCAAGGCTTTTAGTGTCAGTATTAGTGTGAATGGACAAAAGTCCAGTAATCAGGGAGGATTAGAGAGCAGTGGGATTAAGTGAGGTTACGCATGAAGCAGGCAGAGGAAGCAGGTATTGCAGAAGATGTATGAGCAGTGCTGAATGTTAGAAGATGGTGGTCAGATAAAGGAGGAGGGGAGATATTAAAATTAGAAAGTGCACAGACTCCAGTGAACACAAGGTCTAGGAAGTGACCATCCTTCTGAGTACTAGCATCTGTCCACTGTTGTAGTCCAAATGCACAGGATAGAGAAAGAAAGCAGGATGCCCAGGATACTGATCATCTACATGGCAGTTGAAGCCCCCCAGAAGAAGGGAAGGTGAAATGGAAAGCCAGGATTCAAAGTCAGAAAGGAAGTTTCAAGGTGTACAGGAGTTGGTAGGTGGGTGATAGATAATCGCAACCTGTAGCAAGACAACAGCAAAGATACTGATAGCATGTGACTCGAAAGAGGAGAAACACAATGAGGTGGGGGCAGAAAGTGACTTGTAACTGGAATGTTTAGAGAGTAGCAGTCCCACACCTCCCCCACATCCATTTGGGCTTGGAATGTGAGGGGAGATACCACCATAGGAGACTGCTACCTCTAAAGCAGAGTCAGAGAGATACACCTTCATTGTTTGGGTGGATCTGATGTATGCAAGTAACTAGGGATGGGAGAAACTTTTCGCCTCAAAAGCAAAACTGGAGAAAAATGTCACTTCCTGCTAAGTGGGAAGTTTTTCACCAAAGGTGCCGATTTTCTGACTTTTTTTCACTTTGACCATTGCATTGAAATCAACTGGAAAACTGACTTTCCCCCCACCACTTGACATGATTCCTTTCTTTTCCCACAGGCATAGTATGAAAGGGTGTCAGATTCCCACAGCATCAGTAGAAGAGAAGACTGGACTAAACACAGTAACTTAATACCAAAGCTTCTTTATTCACAAGTTCAAAAACAAATGCCACACATGGTAAAAAGTCTCACATTTTTTGCACCTAGTGCTTAATCATAGGTTCCCACAGCAAGCCATTCTGTTTATGTGTGGGTACTAGAAAGCATCACATTTTGAGATAGAGACGAAAGGCTAATAAAATGTAGGTGAAGTTTAGTTTAGGGACTCTTCCAGGTAGGATATTTATCATCTATATTAAGGAAGTCTGGGGCACTCTGGGGACAGGAAGGGAGAAAGGAGGTTGACTTCAAATACCCCAAAATTCTGTGTAACTGACTGGCAACACTCATTAGAGATGTCTGGGGGGTTGTGAAAGGAGCACAGGAGATTTATTCCAAATGTCCCATAATTCTGTGTGTGACTGACTTGGAAGACAAGCAGCCATGATCCAAGTTCCTTTCTGATCTGGCTGCTATTATCCATGTGATATGGATGTCCTGGGAAATAAGTTTAGGGAGTGCGGCTTTTGTTTTTTGTTGACAGTAGTAGGGATAAGGACAGTTAATTAAAAAAAAATAATAATTTAAAATGTTTTGACTAATAGGTGACTGACGTTAGCTGTCCTTAAAGTAGCAAGTACCATTGCTGGACCACTGCTAAAACTACTGATTAACATTTATGTATAATATAGAAATAATGGAAGGATAAATAGGATGTTGATCCACAGGGGAATATTCACCTGCCATTTGGAGTTAGGGGATGAATTTTGGAGTACACTTGAGCATTAATTGGAAATGGCTTTAAAGGGTGATACGGCATATTGATATATGTGCCACCTGTAAGCAATGTTTTCATTTATCTGTTTATTTGATCGTTTTTTTGCCCACTCACAGCAACCTGCTCCTCTTCTTCCTGGCTACTCACATGATGTACTACTATATCCTCCTGCTGCCCACTCACAAGAGGATCTCAGTCACCTAGTACACCTGACTCCAATTCCATTATGTCTTCCTAATCCTCACTCCCCAATTGTATTTCCTCTGTGTGCCACTCCATGCTCATCTTCTTAAGAAAGCTTTGAAGTGCCAGGCTGCTTGGTGACAAGCGTGGTGTACCTGGTGTCATCAGCATTTTTGGTGCAGGTGGCACTGGTTGGGGCAATGGAACTGCCAACAATTGGTGCCTCTCCTTTCACCTTGGTAAGTGAGAGAGCACCCCAATTTAGTCATGGCCTTCTCTCCCTTGATGAGGATAATTCTCCTCCAGTTCCTCCCTGACCCCTCCAAGTCTTTTTGGTAGATATGATTGAGCATGTCTCCTATTATGAAAAATATATATATTATAAAGAAAAATAAGGTTTAGAAAAAAATATTATTACAAAAACAATATTAAAGATAAAAAAATTAAGAAAATAATTTAAAAAAGTCAACATCAACACTAACTGAATCTGAATTACTCTCACTGCACAAACAGTAATTAGCACAATTAGAATGTCCCTCACTGCCCTAACACTAAATCTCACTTGTCTTACCTTCATTAACTTAACACTAATTCACACACACTTCACACAGTACAGAAATCACAAGTTCAATGTTTTCTATCTCTCTCCTCTCCTGGAAACACCTCTACACCTTTCTACTAACAAAACCCACACGGAAGTATGGGAAATTCTTGGATTTTATAGTATAGGCTGGTGGGAAATTTAATTTGTGGGAAATTTCCACCTGAATCAAAAGATAAGACAGAAATTCTCTGGCATATGTTTTTTGGGAATTTCACATAGGAAAAGTGGAAAATCATTTATTTTTAGTGAAATTTCCAGCTGGAAAAAATGGGACCATTTCACCCATACCTACTAGTAATACAGAAATCCACACATTATGTCTCAGTCATGAAACTAAACAGGTACAATTCTGGTGCCGACTGTACCCTAGAGTTGAAATTGAAATTAGTTTTATTTAAATGGAGCTTTTAAAGTGATAGTAATGTTTCACAAAAACAGCAGCTCCAATTAATCTTCATAATCTTCATAGTATTTGAGCATAGAGAGTGTTATTTCAATACTGTGGGCGTTGTAGTTCAAGAGTAATTGAATGATAAAGTTTCCCCCTCCCGCCCCTTTTACCTAGTGTAAGTCCCCACTCCTCAGATGTGGAATCCAGTCCATAGACCAGACAGCTCACATCAAGGGTCAAAATTGCCCCCTTGACAGGTTTTTCAGCTTTGTCCCTTATCTTAATTGAAGATTGTCTTTCTCTGCAATCTACATGGACAGTCCCTGATGGTCTAAACTGAGCAGTGTTACATCAGTAGAAGGGGTGGGAGGGGGATACTTTATCATTCAATTACTCTTGAATTACAACTCTGACAGAATTGAAAACACTCTAGCATTCAAGAGGTTAAAACTCCATTTAAATCAATTGGAAACTAAATGTTCCCCTATTGTGCAATTGGCTTGCTCCAGAAATAGACCTGTTTTGGTTGATGAATAAGACTCATGTTTAGGCAACCCCTTGGGGATCAAACTGGTAAGAGAAGAAAAGGGTTAAGTTAGTGTTTATCATATGTCTTGTTTCTTGACAAATTGAAGATCTGCAGAATATGCACACGCAACCTTCAAAAACAATGTCTCTCGCTCAGTGTGCAGACAAATATGCAGAAGAACATTGGAATAAAGAGTGAATTAATCTTACCTCCCTCTTTTTTTACAATTCTTAGTGTCTTCCTCTTTTATGTGGTGGGTCAACAATAGAAAAAAAATCACGGAAGGCTGAGTTGTTGTTATGAACCAAGGTTATTTTGCTTGGAATCTTTTCATAACGACAATTCTTTGTCAACCTATTGAAATAAAAAAAGAGAGGGAATGTAAGAAAAGAGCGAGAATAAAAAAGGAAGTTACAAAGGATTGCCCTGCATAGACAGTAGATAAAGCTTCTTTTGTGATGCCACTGTAAAGCAGGTGTTGCATTTGCCCTACAAAGGTGAAGGTGTGGGTCTGTTTGGAAGGTGAAATTAGCAAATCCTTTGTGGGTAAGCAAAGTAAAGAATTTGTCATCTCTTGAAGAATCTGCTTTTGCATCTTGCTTTTTTCTGGTATGAAGGATGTTTTCTCCTGAATAGGGAGAGAACCATAATTGTATCCTCATAGTCCACATTTGGTCCATGATATGTCTGCTTAAAATGGAGGATACGTGGAGTTTGCAGAGATTTACACAACAATGAAACCAAAGCATTTATTCAACAAAGTTTTGGTATGTTTTTTTGTATTTTTTTTGGTTTTCCCAATAATCACTCATGAGCCCTAATTACTATTAATTATTAGTATACTAAATGCCCCCAAGCTGGCAACAAGACTTCTTTAATGATGTTAAGTCTGGTTTTATAAATCTTAACCAGTACTTAGCTACACTCCTGTCTCTTGCATATTGGTATCTGTGCAGGTGACTAAAACAGAGCACTTGCTCAAAAATACAGTGCAATATTATACCCTTCACTCGGGCAATTCTGTCAGTCAACAGTTACGAAAACTATATGCTGCAACTTTCCCCTGACTGATAAGATAGCCACAAAATTAAAACATGGACAGTCTGCCTGGCACCCTGGGTGTGGTAGTACTGCACTAGTGTTTACTTGAATGACCAGGTTGTTGAGACACGGACATACCTGGGAACTCTCCGGATTTGCCCCGGAGACTCCGGTTTTGACAGAGCTTTACCTGGTCTCCGGGGCAGAAGCTGATTCCTCCGGATATGGGGAGTTTCTATTGAAACTATGCCCACATCTGCTGTTTCTCCCGGTGTTCCTCCTTCCCCAGACTTCTGTGCGACACCTTTAAGCCCTGCCCCCTAAACTTGTATTAAGCCCCACCCCTTTTTGACACAATTTGCATAATTATTATCACCCCCCTGCTGCACCAGAGGACTCCTCTCCAGGTAGACCTTAATTGCAAGTTCCCAGGTATGCCTATGGTGGGTCTCTGTAAATGCAGAAAACACAGGCTTAACATTTGGGCAACTGAATGCAGCCAATTAATGATTAATTGTGTTGCACATTCCTTTGGTAAAAACCAACATAAGTACTGTTTTGTAAAAAGCATATAGTAAGGTACGTCCTTCTATAAAACACTTTCAAACATTCTCGCTTTTACAGGTATAGTTCAATCTAACAGTGTCAGTTTTTTTTACAATAAAGCCAAAAGATAAGTAGGGCACGTGATAGAGAACCCAAATATCACAACTGCAGCAAAGCAAGCTAGAGTACAGTGATGCATCTCCTCTGCTTCACTGGTAATCACAAAAGAATATAAAGATAGACTGTTGTATGCAGAGAGAGGGGTGGTGAAAGGTCCAGTTGTGTTCCCTTGAAAAAATCTGCAAAAACCATGTGATTGTCCACTTTTTCATGGAAAAATACATCTTAAACAAACCCCTTCAAATCCATTTTCTCTTACTGGCAAAATGTTTTTGCTATTCATTTCAGTGGCTACAAACTACTTGCCCCTTTAACTACATGTACTTTGCGTTTTCGCCACAGAGGTCTACAAAATACAAATCACTGTTTCCTCAGTGCTTGTGACTCTTACAATCTGGAGTCCAAAGAATCAACATTGATTCTTCAAAGCTTTTACCAAACAAGTGTAAGTCATACAAATCAATGTTTCCTTAGGCTTTGTGTCAAACAAGTGTAAGTCCTACAAATCAATGTTTCCTCAGGGCTTGTGCCAAACAAGTCCTACAAATCAATGTTCCCTGAGGGCTTGTTCCTAACAAGTCTGTCCTACAAATCAATGTTTCCTCTGGGCTTGGGCTTCTAGCAAGTATAAGTCCAGTAATTCAATTCCTCAGGGCCTCGGGGCTTGGGCTTAAGAAATCAAGTCATACAAGTCCTGTTCTTAGTTTCATCTGTTTATATAATCATATGAAAAAATTATTATTCAAACTAGAGGAATGTATCTTCGAAACCTCATCTGTAGAGTGCTTGTATTTCCTTATCACCTCAAGGAATCAATGTGGATCATTGTACTCTGTGAGAGGAAGCTTGTCCATTCCTCAGATTCACTGACTTTTTATAGAAGATATTATATACAATTTCTCCAAGGCAATACCTCCTTTGACACCCAATTAGCTCCAAATTCTGTTTCTCTTTGAGTGAAACAGCTCAAGAAGTATTTGGCCATAAGAAGCTTTCTTAAGCTCCCATTTTTCAACATTCTTATGCTTCTTTGCTATATAGATATTATAAAGAGAGCCTTCTGATCCTGCTTTGTGAGACATTCTTTCTCAGAGAGGTAGACTGAAGGATTTGCCTTGCCAGGTCACCTTATTCTCTCGTAAGCTTTCCCAGCATAGTAAAACTATGACATTGGTAATAAGGAGTTATTGACCATAATATTAACCTTTGAAGAAAGGTGCCACCTTCTACAGCCACTTATTACCCAGTAACTATATTTACTGCCTGAGTGCACTTCTGTACTAAATGCATCTCAACGAGGTTTCCTTTGACATATTCTGACATTTCCTCAGAGCTGAGCTCTCTGATATCTGTTGTGGATCTTCCAAAGGAACCTTTGGTTCATAAGAACAATGCTTATTATATGGGTCATTGTTTCTTTGTCTCTGAGTCACTGCACCAGGAGGTTACATAGTTGCATAGTTTCATAGTAAATTAGGTTGAAAAAAGAGCACAAGTCTATCAAGTTCAACTTGAGAAAGTGAGAGTTATATAAGAAGAAGGTCATATATATAAGAAGAAGCACTTCCTGTTTATGTACATATACACATTATAACCCTGTATGTTCCCTTCTGCTAGAAATGCATCTAATCTTCTTTTAAATGTATCCATTTATCTTTCATTGTCACATGCTTGGGCAAAGAATTCAACAACTTAACAGGCCTTAGCTGTACAAAACCCTTCTTCTGCTGAAGCTTAAACCTTCTTTCCTATAATCTTGAGGGGTGACCCCTCATTACTTCATCAGGTCTTGGAATAAAGAGTTGACCAAAGAGATCCTTGTATTGACATTGCAAATACTTGTACAGTATAACAAGATCTCTTCTTAGTCATCTTTTTTCTAAAGTAAATAAAGAAAGTTAGTCTAGACGTTCCTCATACATAGTCATTCCCTAAATTTTTTTTTTTTTTTTTTTTTTGCTCTAAGCTATACTCTCTGCAGTTCTAAAACATCATTTTTCAGAACTGGTGCCCAAAACTGCTCTGCATATTCAAGGTGTGGTTTTACCAACTATTTGTACAGTGGTAAAATTATGTTAATCACTCATGCACCATTACCACTTTTTATTATATACCGGACGTTGTTTGCTTTTGCTATTGCTGTTTGACACCGGCCATTGTTTCCAAGTCTGTAGTTTACATTTGCAAAAGGTCTCCATCATATTCCGTTTGTTTTCACAGTCTGCAATTTTATGTAAATCCCTCTGTTGACAACAAACATCCTGGTCTGAATGTATTACCCTGCATAATTTTATGTAATTTACAAATACTGAAATGTTGCTTTCTATACTTATTTACAAGTGCTGAACCTGAAGTACTCCACTCTCAACTTTAACTGTATTGGATAATGTTCCATTTACAATCACACTGTTCCCTATCCTTCAACCATTTTTCTATCCCGTTGCAAAGGTTATCCCCTAGCCCCAATTTTGTTATTCTATACACCAACTTCCCATGTGGTACTGTATCAAATGCCTTTGCAAAATCAGGTTATACTGCATCTACTGCTTTACTTCTAGATTGCTTTGCTACTTACTACTTCATAGAAGCTCAAAACATTAGTTTGGAAAGATCTATTCCTGATAAAACCATGTTGATTTTGCTTATAAGCTTATTTTCCACAATGTAATCCTGAATATAATTCCTTATTATCCTTTCTAGCAGTGTTCCCACTACATAGGTTAAATTCACAGGTCTATAGTTCCCAGGTTCTGTCTTAGTTCCCATCTTAAATAAAGGCACTACTCCATTACTCCCATCTTTTGAAACTGAACCTGTAGTGATCGAGTCTTTAAAGAGTAAAAAGAGTGGTTTTTCTAATATTGCACTGAGTTCCCGTAGAACCCTCAGATGAATACCATCAGGACCAGGTGCTTTGTCAGTCTTAATTTTGTACAGTTTTCCTTGACCTCTGCTTTTGTTACCCCAATATCTGATAATGGTGTGGTTTTATTTGTTACTTCTTGAGGTTATTCTACCATTCCTTTTTCCTGGTATATACCAATGAAAATAAAGTGTTCAGAACATCTGCCTTTTCCTTATAATCCCTAATCAACACACCAATCTAATTTTTGAAAGGTCTAATGCTATTTATGTATTTGAAAAGTTATTTTTGGATTAGTCTTGCCCCCCCCCCCCCTGCATTTCGAGTTTCATTATCTGTTTTTGTTAACCTAACTGCCTTTTTGCAATCTTTGTTGTACTCCCTGTTTTAAAACTTTTACATTTATGCCCTGCTGGCTGGCCATCCTGGTATCCAGCAGACTCAAGAGCTGGCTTAGAGAACATTCTGATGGCCTACTATGGATACATATATTGTGTAATATGTAGGTTTCTGCAACACCTGTGGCATGTCCACACACAAGTCAAACAGGTAAACTTGTGTAACTCCCTATGCCATCTCGTTCAAGGGTCTCCATCATGATGAACTGTATTATGGAGTTTTCACATTCTCATTTCTTTACTATCATTTACGGTGCTGACCGACAGGTTATGAAGACGGCCATTTCATATCTTTCCAGCAACTCATTGAAGTGAAAGGTTTTCCTGATGCCCCTCACTCTTACCTGGTAGTAGGATGGAAGCAGGGGGAGCTCCATTGCTCCCCTGCATTGCATCTATTGAACACCCAGATGAAACAGCTGGGAGATCAGTATTCTGGGGGGGGGCATAAGGAGGGGTCATGAATCCCCTCCAAGAGGCCTGCTAGTAATACTATTTAACACTTTCAGTACCACAGAGGTATCCAACACATTACAACATAATGCACTGAATACCTCTCTGGCAGTTTAGATGATAAACTTTTTACTATACATGGGCATTTAGAGATTAAATAATTCCTTAATGATTGCTCAGGTACCAGACTCTAATTTTATATTTGCAAAGAAGCTACACAATGAAGGTTTATCATTTTGTTTATTATAAAACAGTTAAAATACATGCTTTTGCATAGCAAATTCAAATTCTTTTTACAAAAACAATATATAAAAGCAGATTCACTTTATAAAATTAACCCTATGCAGGTATGCTGTGGTGCAGATTTAATATTCCGGTAAATAATATAAATTAACCTTTGAGTACCAGAGGCATACTGGCATGGAAATGGTTAACAGAGGCAAGGTGAAAAGCAACTAAAACCCCCTAATAATATTGCACCATATGTACACCAATGTGTTGCACAACCCTCTGGCTCTTAAAGGGTTAAACCATACAGTTCAGCAAACTAGCTGGATTTTTGCAATCAGTCTTAATTTTTCAAAAGGGGTTAATGATTTGCTTAACCACTTAAGAACCAGAGGTAGAAACATTGCAATGCATTATATACCTCTTTGCCTGAATGATTGCCTCTGACTCCCCTTCTCCTAATCGCCTAACCCTGCACTTTGCCTCTTCGCCTCTCCTCCTATCAGACTGATTGCATTGCAGTGCTTTGGATACCTGTCTCACTATCAGATACTTACATTTCCTAATAATACAGCACCCACTATGTAGAACACACAATCACACCTGCTCACATGTATACCACCATCCAATGAATGGACAGTGAAGAAGTAGAAACTTTACATCACACATCTTCAGATGTTGAGCACTTTTCTGACCTGCACCTCTAATCAGCACGACCCTCCAATCAACATACATTCCTGCTGTATGAGACCTTCAGCTCCTCACAGGCTACTACAGTACTTTCAGTGCTCATAGGTATCTTACTGCCCTGTGAGGAATGTATGTTAAGTTGAAGGCATCCTGCAAGGGACACACACAGCAGTGAAGGAAGCGTCTGCTAATTCAAGCATACCATACTCCAGAGGGAGGGAGGGCCATGGTCATTACAGCTATAGGTCAATGAAGGTCTCCACATCTGAAGAAGTGTGATCTATTTTTTTAACGTACATTCATTCATTCGTGATTTTTCATTTTCTACATACTGGGAGCTGTAGGATTAACAAACGTAACCCTTTGAGGTATCTAACTCATTGCAAACAATGTGTTGCATACTCCGGTGTCACTTAAACGGTTAACACATGGGCAACGCCGTGCCAACACTGCCACTACAAAATATGTATTATATATGCACTCCTGTGTCACTAAGTCTTTGAGTGCTAGTGGGGTATGCAATGCATTGCAATACCTTGTGTATCCCTCTGACACTGAAAGGGTTAACGATTGCTTAAAAAACAGAGACACAGAAGGGCAACACCATCCCATATTGCTAGTTTATACATATAATATCACTCCTGTGGGTTGAGGTGGTGGGTTCATTTGTGTCTGTCAATGAAGCTGAAAACTATGCCCATCAGGCGCATAAGGTCCTGTCAGGGTCACCCAAGGTGGGCAGATCAAAACACCAGAATTTGCCAACCTGTACTGGACTAGCATGGCAGATTATGGTCTATTACCTCAGCATGGCTTCACTGCAAAAAAATGGCCCTCATTCCCCAGAGACTGAGCTACTTCCTTTGGCAGTGGAAAGTCCAGCTCAATGGCAGAGTTTGCTAAGAATCACAGGGCTCTAACAGGCTGACTTTGGTCTTTAGATGTTGGAGCACTTAAAAGGATAGTAATATTTCACAATAAAAGCAGCTCCATCTAGTTGTAGTTCAAGAGTAATTGAATGATAATCCCTGCCCCTTTTACTGATGTAACACTGCTCACCTCAGAGCAGCAAAACTGTCCGGATGGATCGCAGAAAGGGGCAATCTTCAGTGAGCATAAGGAAAAACCTGAAAAAACTGTCAAGGGGGGCAGGGTTTTCCTTATGCTCACAGTAAGAAGATTGACCCTTGCTTTGAGCTGTCTGGTCCCAGGACCAGATTCCACCTCTGATGAGAAATGACTTACACTGGGTAAAAGGGGTGGGAGGGGAATACTTTATCATTCAACTACTCTTGAACTACAACTCTGACAGTATTGAAATAACACTCTCCATGACCCAAAGACTACAAAGATTAACTGGAGCTGCTGTTTTTGTGGAACATTACTATGCCTTTAACATTTAATCTGTGAGTATGGTTTCACGCTTAGAGGATCTAGTACAAGAACTGAATAACATCAATTTGGACATTGTCAGGGATTTTTGTTCTCACTAGACAATGATCACTTCCAAATTTAAAACAATTTAAAACTAATCAGTCAGTGAATATCACTGTATTATTTTCAAGTATGAAGTCGATTTTACTTATATTACCATTAGGGGTTCTCCATGTCCATTTTCTCTGGGCCTGTTTCCTGTAGAATTAATTCATGATGTAAAAATTTCAGTCTTCTTCAAATTTGAACAGACAGTTGACTCTGTCATCTCTTTTTCCATTTCCATGTGGTCCAGTTACACTTTGTAGTGGGATTTGCCTTGTATGTAGTAGCATAATAAATCATTATAAAATACTTCAGCTTCACCATTACTGCTGCTACTTGTAGGGATACAAACTGACTATATATATATATATATATATATATATATATATATATATATACATACATACACTGCCTCTAGATATATGGAAATTCACCTGTGAAAAAAATCCCTGATACCTTTTTTGACTAATTTTCTGCATTTTCTTCTCCTCTTCTCTCTTTTTTGTCTCATTCTTTGTCTAATCTTGTTCTCTTTTCTTTCTTTCTTTCTTTCTTTCTTTCTTTCTTTCTTTCTTTCTTTCTTTCTTTCTTTCATTTACCCATGTGTAATTTGTGGGGGAATTTATTTTTTCTCACTTTTCTTCTTCTAACTCGGTTTAAATTTATCAAGCCCTTTCTGGGTGACAACTCTTCTTAAGTCAGTATGTATGTCACCAGTCACAAGTGGGTCTGTGTGTGTTTTTATAATAAAATATCACGCAGTTGGGTGATATCAGTTCTTCATTTGTAGCTTTTGGGGGAGAGAGAGAGAGAGCAACATCCCTGCCCTGCACACTGAAGTCTGGAGTTAGAGAATTCATATACAGTAGGCTTAAAATGAGATAACAAAAATCTCCCAGAAGCTCTGAGTGAACAGTTAAAATCACCTAGAACTTCAAGGGAAAGGAAAAGAGAATGTCTTTTACATCAATGGGAATTTTGGGAAGTTTGTCTCCTATGATGCAACTGGTTTACAAAATTGCTCTACTTTTTCTTAGTAAATTCATCTCATTTACCCCTCAGACACTGATAAGTCTGAGAATAATTATATTCATAATAAATATAATAATGTATTTTTTTGTGTAATGGCCATGCCTGTTACTAGCTCCATCTCCTATATAAATCTATTTTCTGCTTCTCGTTTGATTAAAAATGTTTACATCCCATGATGCTTGGCATTTAAGGTCACATTGAACATTGTGAGGTCATGGCGGGATTTAGTGCAGGAAAGGTTAGCTCAGGTTAATAGACTGGCTGCCTGGGATCTTGCTATCTTCCATAGGAGGATAAAGAAACTTAGCCTTCAATAAGGAACAATTGGTCTTGGGATTAGATAAGTCCAAGATTCCTATTAGATGTTGATAGAGTGAGCACGTTAACCTGACAATAGCTTCAGATAAGATAACCATATAACTGTGCCCTGTCTTGTTAAGAGTGAATTTTCTTTTAGATTGTTCCTCCTCCCCATATCTATTATGTTGAAATCAGTGTAATTATGTCATTGTGGTCATGTACAAATTAAATGAAATATTAAGAGACATACCTGCATGTGTTCTTTTAATTTAGAAATTATCTTTTCAGATGGGTCTCTGAGAAGTGGTGATGGGTTTTTGTCTATTCAATAATGAATGTACACTGCTATTAAAATTATTAATGTTTAGGAGGTTAATACATCAGTGACTGACAGATTTAAAGAGGTCATGTCTAAGCCATCAGTCAGGGAGTCTGATGTACTTAGAAGCACTGGTGATAAGCTGGAGCAGACTGCCTGCAGTCTTCCAAAATTCTCATTGATTTCAGTGGGCATTTTAACCAATTCAGTGCTGTAGAAGTCTCCCAACACATTGATAAACAATGAAGGGGAGAACTCTTTAGCATTGAAGGAGATAGAAGTCTAATTTAAATCAATGGGAATTTTATGTTTTCCCTAAGGTGCAGTTTGTCCATGAATTACTCCAGTTGCTTAGTAAATCAGCTACTTGTTTAGCATCCTAAGGGTTAATCAAGGTTATAACCATACCTGGGAACTCTCCGGTTTTGCCCCGGAGACTCCGGATTTCAGACTGAATTACCGGGTCTCCGGGGCAATGTGTGGATCGCCGGGTGGGCAGAGTTTAAATAGAAACTCTGCCCACTTGTGCTCCGTCCCGCCCGGTTCCTCCCACTCCCCGCCCTCTTCCATACATTTTTCAGTTTTTTTTTGTTCCGCCCCCCTCCGCGGCTAAGCCACGCCCCTTTTATGACGCAAATCGCGTCATTTTCATCCTAGGTCGGCATTGACAGGGTTACCCTCCGGGTAACCCTGTTTTAAAAGTTCCCAGGTATGGTTATAACGTGTATTAAGATAAAAAAAAGTAAATGATCAGAAAGAAAAATGTCAAATATATTTGGGAGGTTGTATGAATTCACCAGCTCATTTAATTTTCTGCAGATCTCTATATGATCACTTCAGTGCATACCATTTCTCACACACAGTTGTTAAGATTTTAATGTAATATAGTAACATAGTCGATGAGGTTGAAAAAAGACATGCGTTCAAGTTCAGCCCATGCCAAATCACACCTGTTGATGCAGAGGAATGCAACAGGGATGCCTTCCTCTGGTAGCTAGAAGCAAACTTCTACCCTAGAGCATGCACATGGAAATAGAGTCAATTTGGTCAAATTCATTGGTGCTTTATTTGTCTCGCACTACCCTCCCCTTGAATTAAGTGAAATTTCTCTTTGAGGGCCATAGGCTGTGTCCAGTGCATTGGGAAACAATAAGTTGGACATCCCTCTGATGCTCAGATGGTTAAGAGAATAATTTTTCAGTTAAGAAACCATATTAAATAGCAAAAGGTAGGATCAGCATAGTAAATAAATTATAGCTCCTGTTTTAGGCCTCAATTCAATTGAAGCAGACAAAAAAAAAACCCTCTGGCATTTTTATCAAGCACGGTAAGCAATTCAGTTACCAGTTCTATGAAAAAATACCAGCAGAAAACAACACACATAGAGCGCTAAAGTTATAAACCCTAGAAACACATCACAAAACTTCGATTTGTCATTCAATTGAATGCATTAAGGCATTAAGATGCATTAAGGAATGCAATCTAACAGGTGAACATCTGTACCCCGAATTAAAAAAAAAAAAAAGCTTAAAAAACTGTCCTTAGTGGATCTATTGATATGGGACCCTAAGCCCAAAATGTGTGAAATGTTAGTACAACACTTACCATTAATGTTGATGTCCAGCAGAGTCTTCAGCACCCTGGTCAGCTACTGTCTGTCTTCTTCTGTCACCTTTTATCTTACTTCTGCAAAGATTTCCAAGTTATGTTTTTGTCCAAAATTTAATGTTTAATGTTTTTTTTCGCTTTACAGGAAATTATTTGAAACAAGGAAGTTAAGAAGACAGAAGAGATGAAGACAAAAGAGATGAAGACAGAAGTGAAGAACACAGAAGATGGACATTGGATTACAGATAAGTGTTATACAGCCCTGGGTGTTAAGACAGTGTTAGGGGTAGTGTTGTTGCACTTCACTGTTAGAGGTAGAGTAGGGTTAGTGTTTGGGAAGGTGACTGTGCATTGAGCTCACGATGGGTGCTTGATAGTGTTTCAAGCACTGATTGTTAGCTCTTTTCCTTTGATGTTCCCATTACTCACGTCATTTAGCTTGGGTTTCTAGGAACATACAACACGCAATGGATGTTTGGCCACAAGTCAGTCATTCAAAAGGTTACAAAAGATTAATTCTAGAAGAAGAAGGCATGGTATAACAGTGAATGGTGCAAGACCATGAGAAAATATAAAAAAAAATGATGGAAAGGATAATAGTGCATTGAAAAGCCTCTGCGTGGAAGTTATAAGGACTAAAACAATAAATAAGTATATGATAGATAGATACTACACCCTTATATAACCACATGTGAATGAGCTCTCATACAGACTTACTAATTACTGTCAATGTTGCAACCCCCCCGAAGCTCCTTTATCAAGACTTTGACAGCTATTTTATGCACACAATCATATATATGTGTGTATGTGTGTGTGTGTTTGACCTTGTAAATGAAGCAGGCCTTGACCTGGTCAGTTCCTGGATTACCTCTTGGCAAGACTAGGCAGTGTGGCTCGCCTGTCTGCCAACCTGCACTTTATCAATGGTAGATTATGGTCCATTCACTTTGCATGGTTTGCTATTTTATATATAGCTATTCCACAGATCAAAAAAGTCTGTGCATTGGATTCTTCTCTTGCACTCAAGGGGTTAAGCAGCTAGGAAAATGGGTCAAAATTGTTGTCAAATTCTGTGTTTTATATTCTATTTATTGCCGTTAAAGGAAGATTTTTAGGATTTTCCTTGACATGTCAATTTACTTTGTATCAAAATAAAGGGCAATAGCTTCTTTCTATTTCTGCACCATTTTCAATCCATATAAGATTTAGATTTGTATCTACATAATCCCATATGGATTTTAAGATCTTCCGTCCGGTGGCTTCCTTTTTCATAGATTGACTCTGTAGATTGTAGTTGGTGTTGATTAAAATATACATGTATAAAATCTCTCTTAAATTTAGTTTCTTCTGTCTTTATTCATTGATACCAATTTACTGTATGTATCTTACAGAGGTTTACTATTGAGACAGATAGTATTCTCTTAGGAAAGATTATGTGACACATGATTGCCATCTGGTGGTAAAGGCTATTATTTATATGGCTGTGCTTAGATTACGTACAATAATATTTCCTTTAACTATTAACTTTTTCAAATAAAGAGACAGTATACTCTAAGTATTAATATAAATGTGGTACAGAACCTATCTTATAGAGTAAAATAAGGGTACTCCCAATGCTTGGCACTTTTCTAATAGCTTGACTTCAAGATTTATTGCAAAGAAACGGTGCTGTTGCTATTACAGCTTGATAAAAACTGTGTGTCTCAGACCCATTATTACAATGGGCTCTATGCTGATATCCCATGACCACCAAAACAATCTGTGACATCACTAAGCTTGAATAAAAATCATAACTTTGGAATAACAAAGCTGATAAAGTGATAAAAAAAACAACTGTTATTGCCAGCATGAGATATCCTTTAACCTAAAATTAACATGTTCTGACTCTTTACTGCACTACTAGTGTAAAAGCCCGTATACACGGGCCAAGGTCTGTGAGATGTTAAAAGGCCGGTCCTGCTCTGCTTACTGCTGTCACTCTTGAGATGTGCTGTAGAGGCTGCCTGAACACACACAATGCTCCCAGCACAGAATTCCCAGCATTCCGTGATCCCAGCATTCTGTGCTCTCAGCACAGAACTTCCAGAATTCTGTGCTTCCAGCATTCTGTGCATTCGGGCAGTCTCTATTGCGCATGACAGCTTCTGTCAAATATCCTAGCGAATTATTATATAGGATATTACACTGTTTTGTTATCCTGCAGCAGTACTGGGTCACAAAGAGGTAACTTTGAGTGAAAGGATAGCTCATGCTGGCAACATCAATGAATTTCTCTTTGTTGTGTCTTTATTACTTTAGCAGCTTTATTTTCCAAAATCATGATTTTTTTTTTAAAGCATGGTCATGTCATGATTGTTTTGTTGCTCATGGGACTTCCTAATTTTAATTCTGTGTCTGAGATGCTGAAGTTTACACAGTTTGTAACAGAAACGGCACCACCTCTTCGAAAAATATCTTGAATCCAAGGTATCAGAAGAACAAACATTGGGAGAATTCTTGCTTTATTGTAGGAGAAGACCTACAACATATTATTTTTTTAATTAAGATACACTGCTCCTTAAATATGACTTGAATGTTTATTTCATACTAATAGAGCAGATGTTTTGCCCCAATACTTCTCAACTTTTCCATATATATATATATATATATATATATATATATATATATATACCTAGGATCACTGTATATCAATTTAACAATATATAGGAATTCGGGTTTTTTTATCCACACATTGAGGCTCATGTACTAAGGACTGGATCTAATGTATTCTGGGGCAAACCAACGCACCAAAGGATGTCGTTATAAAGGATGTTACTTCTGAGTCTTCTATCCTCCAACTGTAGACCATGTGATCGTTTCTATCATAGCACTTCTATCTCCATCTTCTCTCTTACAAGCTAAACATATTAATTTCTTAGAGTTTATCCTATGCTTTATAATTAACACCTATGAAGACCATCTCTGAACTGTTTTTAATTTTATTAACGCCCTGCTGAAGATGTGGTCTCCAGAACTGTACTCACTCCAGTTGAGGTCTTACCATTGATTTATACACTGTCATTAATACCTCTTTGTTCCTCATTCTAATGTGCTTTTCAACTCTGTATCATGTTAACTTTTCCAACTGCTTTATCACATTGTGTCTTGCCTGGTTTATGACTATGTTTCTAGAAAGCTACCACACTACCTGAGCAGAATGCTCACTCCAGCTCTCCATACTAACTATAACCTCCGCTCCACTGCTAACAACTCACTGAATATACCACACTATAAGAAATAAGCCGGACGATCTGCCTTCTCCTTCAGAGCTCCGACAGTCTAGAATAACCTGCCTGAAAAAATCAGATCCTCTCTCAGTCTAAAACGCTTAAAAATAACTTTATATAAAAAATATGTAACTGTATATATATATATATATATATATATAGATAGATATATAGATAGATAGATAGATAGATAGATAGATAGATAGATAGAGATATATAATGTCTCTGTATTTGCGCAAATACACAACTCTGCTGTAAACACTCTAGGACATAACTGAAAATGAGAGAATGCTCAATGCATTCTTCCTTGCCTAGACCTTGCCGGGACTAGAACCTGCGACCTTGAAGTTTGAACAGATTCTACAGCTGGTGCATTAAACAACTGAGCCATCTCACCAGCTCTTTCTTGCCCAAGTTCCTATACGTGTTTCAGGGGGCCCCTGTATATATTCCTAAAAGATATTTCATGTTACTCAATAAAATCATGACCCATTTCTTATAGGTCAGCTCCCCTCGTGAATCAGGCTTTCTGTTCTCAAGAGACCTACCAGGGAGGGGGGTATTTCTCTTCCAGTCTTCCATCGCTATTAGTTGGCAGCACAGGCTCAGTACATGCTGGCATATACCTTGGCCAACACTCATCACAATTTTGTAAGCATTGAACAACTCTTTCTGGCTAACGGATGTGAACTTTTCTATATTGTTTTCCTAGGTTCCAGGGCCGGTATTTTTTTTTCCTGAACCTACGAGGGTGTTGTGCAGAGCATGGTCCTGTCTCAAAGGGAGGCTGGTGATTCCAGCAACCCCCTCCGGGGAATAGAGTTTATTCTACAACTCCAATTGATTTTAGTGGACTATGGTCGACACATGGTATTCATACAATAGAACACATTTATGATAATGGAATATTTAAATCCTTTCAGCAACTACATGAGGAAATTGGACTTCCCAATGTTTTTTCTTTACTCGTACTTCAGATTGCAACACCTGATATCACTCATGTGGGGTGTGGACGGGCCTCAGATTCAGACCTTTCTTCTGCTTTCTTTAGCAGCCAGGAGGGGCCTATATCACTGATGTATGCCTGGTTGGACAGACAAAGTAGATATGATGAGGGGTCCTTGAGTGGCAGATAGGAGGGTGACCTGAGGACTTTGGAGGAATGGGAGTGGGCAACGGCTAAAGTCCTAGAGAGGTTTCCTCTATGGCTCGACATCAGCTTCTCCAGCTCAAGATCCTCCATAGGGCATACTACTCTACTGTAAATCTCCGGGCAATGGGGAAACTAACTAATGATACCTGTCAGAGTTGTGGTGAGGAGAAGGCCACTTTCTTTCATCTCATATGGGAGTACCCCCAGGTACGACTCTTCTGGGAGGAGGTAATGCGCTAAATATCTCAGGCCACTCATTGTCCTCTTCCCCCGGATCCAAAAAATTGTCTTTTATCTATTTTACCCAATCAACTAATAGAGATTGCCAGTATTGCACTGGTTCATGAATTGTTAGTGATGGCATGGAAGGTGGTGGCGTGTAATTGGATGGCGACTGATTTGCCTAGTTATGCAGGGTGGCACCGAATTGTCAACCAGAACATTCCCCACTACTGGGGCCTATTTATCCACAGAGGTACCCTGCATAAATTTGACAAAATTTGGGAAGCATGGGTGTCATAAACTCGGGCCGGGTTAATGCAAGATCTGGGGATGGGTGGACCCTTACGGGAGCAGGGGTGAGCAAGGGGTGAGAGGGATATGATTGTGGATAGGGCTACACACTTACATAGGTTCTTGTTCCTTTTTCCATTTTCATTTTAGTTTGCCTTGTCCCCAATAGCCTGGCAGGTGAGGACTGTCCACCTGTCCAGACTGGAGGGGACCTGTTTTTTCTGTCTGCAGGGCCGTCCTTGGGGTGGTGGTGGGGGGGGAGCTGCGCCCAAATAGGGGGATGGGAAAGGGTAGGGCAGGTGTTCTCTTTATGTCTTTTCTACACTTAGATGTGAGTATTAACCCCTTCATGGTGATTGAACTAAGGGTTTGATTGAGATGCTGTATGACCTCCTGAGTTATCATTACTGTCGGCTATGTGCATATACTCTTCACATATACCTAGAGCAATGACATTTTATGCTTTATGCTGGGTATTCTTGACTACTTCAGGTCTTGCAGGGTCTGCCCATCCTTATTCTTATGTCTTAGCTTAGACTTTATTTGGCTAGAGGTAAAGAGAACTGGTTGATCTTTTGTTTTAAGTTTAGTTAGTGAGTAACTATAGTAGGGGGAGTTACAATAAAATGTTCAACGGGCTGAACACTTTATGATTATGTAACACTTGTTTGGAAAGTCCATTACACTACTAAGTAACAAACTCAATTACTTCTCCTACTGCTCATATAAGTAAGGTCCTGGACAGGAACATATTTTGAATAACACTAGAGTATGCAAAGTTGATCACCTTTCTGAGATTCTGATTTGGTAAAATGACATTCAAAATGAAACACAAAACACATGTTTTACAAAATATGAGTCCCATGAAAACAGTCTGTTTTGTAAAAAAAAATACTTTATAGAATTATTTTGCTCAGAGATGAGCTGAATCAAAAGTCCCTGATTTAAAAGGCAATTACCATGTCCTGTGGGAAAAGACAGTAAATAGCCTGGGGCTGCACTGTACAGCCCCAAAGCAGCTCCTTTCAGCCCCTTGGCTGTAACACAACGTGTAACACTCCCTCGGCTTTAACGCAATCTGAAAGTCTGAGGCTTTCAGCTCTCCAAAGATTCTCTGTGTCAGGTTTTCAGGACAGATGGAATGGATCCATGTGGTTTATGCAGCTCAAGTCATTGAAACTGAGTTGTGAGACATCAGTCCTGTAGTTCATTTTTTTCTTGCGAGACCCCTGTAGGAGCCCAAGGATTTTCTTTTCATACTGCCATTCTACTTGGCAATTGGTCTACTGGGACAATGCTGCCCAGCTTGATTGGCAGGTTTTCTCTCAGGGCAGAAAACTGGCCAGTAGGGCACAATCCAAATGGCAATTGCCCTTTTAAGGACCAGAGGGGTGAGAATTGAATTGTGTTAAACAAATGTGATGGACACCCCTCTGTAATGGTTTTATGGACACTCAGACACGTTAGGTTTAGGTTAAAATGCAATTTTACTAAAGAATCACAGTAACAAAATAACCCGCATGGGTCCAGTAGGTATGAAGACAGAACTCTACTGACACAGGTCAGGTTACAGTTATAAGCACCGACACAGGTCCAGTACATACAATACACAATATAATACTGACACAGGTCAGGCACATTTCATGTGAATCCAAACCTAGAAGATAAATGTGGTTACTATTAGGCCGGGAGGACAGATAGGCCCTAATAGTGCGATGGCCCTTAGTACACGCTCTACGCAGAGAGTGACACAATGGCGACTAAGGCCACGAAAGCAACGGAGGCCCTGGACAAGCGGTAGACTACCGGAGCTGCCAACGGAGGATTGCCACAGATGCACGGAATAACGCCACTCAGGAACTGTAACAACTGTACCCAACGTGCCAGGCACCAACCCACAAGGGGTTAATGAATGCTCAGACCTGCCAGAGTTGACTGCCAGAATGGATAACGCGTGAGGCGCCCAAGATAACCCAACCTCAGCGAGGGCAGTATAGGTCAAGCGTACCATGGTGCTACCGAATGGGTGTTACGAGCACCGGATGAATAATGAGGCACAATACTGGTCGGGTAGCAGTATAAGGCTGTCGGAGCAGTAACGGAGGCAACAACGGATCTGTCCGTAAACAGTGAGATCAGAGACAGGCCCTTAACCGGATACCGGATGGAATAGTAAGCAGGCCTCAGAACAAGAGCAACAGCCAGGCTGGGTCGGTACACAGAGCAGGAAAGTCATCCAGGCCGGGTCGGTACACAGAGAAAGAACGTCAGCCAATTTGAGTCGGTACACAGAGCAGAACGTCAGCCAATTTGAGTCGGTACACAGAGCAGAACGTCAGCCAGGCCGGGTCGGTACACAGAGCAGGAACGTCAGCCAATCTGGTTCGGTACACAGGGTAGGAGACAGCGCTTAGTAATGGGAACACCACGAAAGGGCAAAGCTGAAATGACAGGGCTCAATATTTAAGAGTTATTGCTGGGCGGAACAACACCATGTTAGCCAATAAAACTGAATCAGGAAGAAACTCTGTCAAAATGTCGCCAGTACTAACAAGGGCCCTATCAACCTTAAAGGATTAATACAGATCATATCTGTATGACCAGATCTCAGAATAAAACAAACACCAGATTCCGTATCTCTTGTTGGCTTTGTTCTTACTAGAGTGTGCCCCTGTGATGTCATTAATGAGGTTTTAGGCTAACCACTGGTATTCCCCAGGCCAGGATAAAGAGACTCCTTAGCAGATCTTCCCAGGACCTATCCTGCCCTTCCATTACTGTAAATTTACTGCAACACCACCTGGTTACAAGAATAAAAATGAAAAGAAACATATTAATGACCCCTTTAACAGAGTAGGGGTTAACTAATAAAATATAACACCCTTTGCCTTTTCCTAATTAGTGAGAGTATCCCTAGATATATTACTTAAATGTCCTCCTTTACCAAGGAATGAAGAGCACTGTGCTCAATAATAAGTTCACTTAATCAAACCTAGGCCTGGTCGAAAATTTTTGGTTAAAAAAAAACATGAAAATGGCATTTTCACCTTGGACAGGAAGTACTATTTTCCGTGCATTGAGCAGACCCCCACCAAGCCTTGTCCTGTGGTAGCCATAGAACTGCATATACTGACCCCCAGCCTTGCCCCACTGAACTGGTAGCCATAAAACCACATACTCCTACCCTCCAGCCATGTTCCCCTGCTATGTCCAGAACCACATATACTGATGCCCAAGACTTATCCCATTGCACTGTTCAGCAGAAATATAACCATACATACTGACCCCAAGCATTGTCCAATGTTAGCCATAGAACCACACATAATGAAATCCCAGCCTGTAGAACTTCACATATTGACGTGCCAGACTTGTCCCACTGCAATGGTATGCAGCCATAGAACCACACATACTGACCCCAGCCTTGTCCATTGTTAGCCAAAAACCCCTCATACTGATCTTCCATCCTTTTCTCTCAGCACTGATAGATCACTATAGAACCACAGATACAGATAACACAGCCTTGTTCTAGGGCAGACATAGACCTAAACATACTGGACCCTAGGGGCTAACTGATCAGTCAGAATGTTTGCCACAGACCATCGGCCTGCCAGAGAAGAGGAGGCATCACCAGGGAGAGGCCCGTACACCCACAGTGCACCCACATCCAGGACTGCCACTAAAGGGGTCTGTTGTCCTGGGCCCTGGTAAGAGAGAGACCAGGGCCCTTTGTGTGGTGGACGTGCATTGGTTGACTTGGGGCTCACTCTCATAAATGTCCAGAGTCATCTGAGTGAGGAGAGAGAAAGCAGAATATAATATATAGGCTACAGCTATCAGGAGACTCTACTGGGGTTCCAAAATGGCTATCTGCATGTGTACACTCCTGTGGCCCCAGTAGTTTATGACTGCCTGTCTTGCATGTATTACATGACTGTTGGGAGGACAAAGAAATTGGCAATGTAGGACTTCTACTACTCAAGTGGGCTTTTGTATGGAATTAATTGGCTATAGGTATTTTGCCTCTTATTGTATCTTTATCATTTCCTTTTTTATTTTATTAATATTACAGTGCAAAGGACCAGTCTGACAAAACAAATGGCTGCCATGGGTGCTGAGACTCGAGACTGGAGGAGCTGTGTTACCAAGTTAGGCATCAGGGTATTTCAAAGGCATGTAAGCAGTGCAACCCTCTGCCCACACTATACAGAGAGACCGGGGCTCCATGTCTCCCTACCAATGACAATAAGTAGGCATTGCCCCCCCTCTGTACCTCATAATGCAAGCCCCAGTTGGCAACTCCACTGAGAGGGCTACCATCCACCTGATACTCACATACATCTGAGTGCAGAAGAGTGAGCAGCACCTTTATAAGTAAAGCAGCTACTCCTCTGGCCTCATCTTGATTCTCTGTAAATAAAGATAAATGTTCAAAGTTTGCTCTAGCAGGAGGTGTAGTACAAACAAAGAGTGATGCAAACAAACCAATAGCACAACTGGAAGAAAAAAAAACAGATTTCCATCCATTTATATTAGGTTTTAAACCCCTTAAAGGGATAGTAATACTTCATTTTATCTTTATTTTATTTTGTAGGCATTAAAAAAACATGAAGAACGATATAAGTCTTATTTCTCAAACCTTTATGGTTTGAGAGATATTCACAAGCAAAGTTTCCCCTCCCGCCCCTTTTACCTGCATTCCACATTCTCAGATGTAGAATGCAGTCCATAGACCAGACAGATAACAGAAGGGGACAGGTTTCAGGTTTTTCCCTTATCTTAATTGAAGATTGTCCCTCTCTGCAATCTACCTGGGCACCTCCCTTCAGCTCTGGCTGAGCAGTGTTACATCAGTAAAAGGGGCGGGAGGAGGATACTTTATCATTGAATTACTCTTGTACTACAACTCTGATAGAATTGAAATAACACTCTCCAAAGTCCAGATACTATGATTATTAATTAGAGCTGATTTTATTATGAAACATTAGTATCCCTTTAAATGTTAGAGAATAAATTTCAATACCATTGCTTTGCTCCCTAAAATTCAAGGGGATGTAATTTCCAGACTAAATTAATATATTTGTATCATTTCTCCTGTAGAGTTGGTTTGTAGAAGTGTTCCATTTTCTCTGTGCAAATAGTAATATGTGCAGTCAGAGTATAATAATGTTAACCATCAATAAACTAATATTAACAATGTGCCTATAATATTTAATGAAGCTGAGAAGACAAGATGGGTAAATAGTGGGGTGGGGGGCCTAGAAAATATGGGTGGCCCCACCAGTTACTTTTTTCCTGAGCCCCATGATTTCTGGTGACAGTTCTGCCTACAGCTGCATACCTTTATTCAGTCTTTGTAGTTTATAGTAATATCATTATGGCCTTCAGGGTTGCATTATCACATACTGAACATGTTCCCCTATATTTGTGAGAAAGACCCACTGGCCTGCTCAGCCAACCAGCCCATCCATGTGTTTTGTGTGTGTGTGTAAGGGGGTGTGCCTTGACCTCCTTTTTGCCCAGGGGCCTTTGATTATGTCAGTTTGCTCTATGCTAACCCCTCAGACCTGTTTCATAGGTAGAAAGCCACAGAACTAGACATACAGGCCTCCCAACATTGTCCCATTGCAGCTGTAGAACCACACACATAGTGTTCACCTATTCCTGTTCATTTGCACTGGTAGGCAGCCATAGAACCACACATACTGACCCCAAGACTTTCTCCATGGTACCCACATAACCACATATAGTGAACCCACCCCCCTGTCATATCTGAACATCCTGAGGAAGCTCAAACTCATGAGAGTCTTGAGAGACAGTTCTGGTGGTCAACAGTATCATGGGATGTTAAGGACTTTGTTCAGGCTTATGACTCCTGCACCCAAAATAAGTCTTCTTGCCAGAAGCCTTCTGGATTACTTATGCCTCTTCCCATTCTAC
Organism: Rhinophrynus dorsalis; assembly: GCA_037306005.1. Taxonomy (NCBI): domain Eukaryota; kingdom Metazoa; phylum Chordata; class Amphibia; order Anura; family Rhinophrynidae; genus Rhinophrynus; species Rhinophrynus dorsalis. Next base: position 472,810,882 of record CM074720.1, on the reverse strand, counting down.
AGAACCCTGGACTCATCTAGTTATGGACTTTATTGTTGCTCTGCCTCCTTCCAACAAGTTCATGGTCATCTGGGTGGTAGTTGATAGATTTTCTTGGCAGGTGCACTTCACTTCTCTGAACACGCTTCCCACTGCATCCCAGCTTGCTTAAATCTTGATCCAAGATATGTTCCATCTCCACTGCTTTCCTCTTCATATTGTGTCCGATTGAGGACCTCAGTTCATCTTCTGGTTCTAGAGAGATCTGTGCTCTGGCTTGGGAATCGAGGTGCACCTCTCTTCTGCCTCTCATCCTCAGACCAATGGGCAGACTGAGCGGATGAATCAGTCCTTAGAACATGATTTGCACCACTACATTGATTCCCATCACTCTAATTGGTCAGAGTTTCTCCAGCTGGATGAATTTGCCTTTAATAATCTGTGACATGAGTCTATACAGTGCTCACCTTTTTACACATCTCTAGAGTAGTCGTCATTCCCTGCCTGTGTTGACACCTGTGGGGGTGCCTGCAGTCAGTGCAACAGTGGTCTGCAGGCTCACTGGTCTACTGTTCAAAATGTCTATTGACATCTGCCTCCCAATTCAAACAGCAGCTGTCAAACACTTATCCTCTTCAACAGCACTGGTTCCCAGGAACTTGTCCAGTAACTTTGGTGAATAAAATCTGGTCCTTTTTACATTCATAAGCTCTTGTCTCCTGTCTCATTCATGCTCGACCTGGCTCGGTCTATGAGAATTACACCAGTTTTCCATGTGTTTCTTTTGAAACCAGCTATGTTCAGCCAGTACTCCTCTACCTCCACCTCCTGTCTTAGTAGATGGACACCAGGAAGGTTCTCAGTTCTTAGTTAGTTGGGGGCAATCTCCTATACCTCCTTGATTGGAAGTGCTATGGTCCCAAAGAAAGTTCTTGGGTTCTGGGTTCTTGCTTCCCTGAAAGGCCTGGTCACCCCGGGGGGGGGGAGGGGGCTGTACTTTTTAATTTACACATCAATATATTATGATCTATTGTATCAGGCCTTTGCAAAATCAAGGAAAATAGCTCCAATAAGTTCAGCATTTTCCATGCCAGTCTAGATATCATTGCATACTTTTAAAAATTCAAGTTGAGTTAAATTGGTATTTCAATACCCTGAATGCTAGAGAGGTCTTTGACACACTCTTTTGGTGTTTCTTGCATTAAAGGGATTACAAAATGCCATTTAAATCAGTGGAAATGCATATTTATCTCTTCTGGTAAATATACAGGGTACACGATTGTTGGCACTCCTGGGGGGTTATTCACTAAGGCGTGATAAAGAGGTGATAAAGTGGTGATGACTTCTCCAGTGACATCACTTCTCCAATTCCTATGTTATTCTACGGAGCCAATTCACTAACATTTCTTAAGGTTTGGAAATCTTAATGCATAGGCTCTATAGAATAACATAGGAAGTGCTATAACTGGAGAAGTCATCTCCACTTTATCACCTCTTTATCACACCTTAGTGAATAACACCCCAGTTGTTTGAATTACAATTACTGTGATTCCCAACCAGCCAACAGCTGGAGGTTCAAAAATTAACTACCTGTGATTTATATGATTTGATTTGTAATTTCTAATATTTGACTTCCTGAATATGACCATTAATCCCTTGAATGCTAGTAAGGTTTCCAACACTGGAAAGCTCAGAAACATCTAATCCATGGTGGTTAAATAATACATGCACAGGAAAATACTTGTAATCTCTTTCTTCCCTGAATCTTTAGCTTGCAGGCTCTGAAATATAAATTACAAGTGCTATTTTTGGTTTAATGATCCTTTGACTTATTTTAATCTGCAGACACATGGGCATATTTCAAATAACAGAGAGATAGAAAGAGAGGAAAGGAGGTTCAAATGATAGATCTTAAGTGGAATACCTAACTTTTAATTGAAAAATAATTATAGCCACTTAATCACTTTAAATGAGGGTTGTAATTCTTATTCAGAACATAACAGTGGAATACAGGGGCTGCAGCTTCTGCAATAATGAGCATCCAGAGCGACATCGTTTGCTAATAGCACAACCACTACTTTATCCTATTGTTTTTCAGATTAATTCCGAGGAGGCCTATTAGTGGGGGAAATTGGTTTTCCCATTAAGATCTCACACTACTGAATGAGTGACGGATGAGAGTCGCTCTTTTGATAATACCGCTGCTTTGTCAATTTGTTTTGAATTGTTTTATTGGGTAATTGCTCCTGCCAGAAGCTTCTGGTCAATTTAATTCTAAACGTGATCCTCAGCTGAGCTTACTGATAGAAACTGAGTCAGTAGCATAAGTAGTCATTGGAGGGCCTCAGTACAAATAAATATATTTTTTGGCCCATAACAAATAATATTTTCACATATACATAACTAATAATCTATTATTGTTCTGGGGCAGATGAGGCCTCCTTGGATGCTTGGTCCTGGCACAGCTGTATTTTCTTCTTTTAGTTATACCCCTATGAAGAGTAGATGTAACATTGGGTGGAATGCAAACAATGTTTGCAATTCCTATTTGCAATGTACTTTTATGGCAAAACGATTAGCACAAAAATGTTACTGAATTGCAAATTTTTTGTTCAAAATTAGCGAATGTGTGCAGATTTTTTTTATTGATGCATTTCAAAAAGTTGGTATGACTAAAATGTCTGCAGTTTTGTGAGAGGAAGAGCAATTGAGCCTAATTCAGCAAAGCAATTAGCACACATTTTCCTACGTCTGGCTATATTTGCAGTTAATTTAGGCACATTCACTAATGTTGCCATTAATTTGGGGGCATTCACTAACTTTGCCATTAGTTTAGGAGCTTGTGATATTCAGCATCAGCTGTTAGTATGTTTCTTGCATCAAAAACCTGAACAATCACAAATAATGCATACATTTATGGCTTTCAAAAATAGTGAATGCTGTGTACTGCAGAGTATACCTAACTGCTAGAGAATGAGTCACAAACAGAAATAAAAGTGGAGTAATTATGGGGAAAAGCAACAGCAGCATTGAACAAGTAAAATTCCCTTTGAGCTATCTAGCATTCATGGGGTTTAATGCATTGAGTACCCCTCTGGCACTCAACGGGTTAATGTCACTTTAATATCAATGGAATTTCTTTTTCTTTCAATGGTGCTGGTTTGTCCCAGAACTGTTCTACTCTTGACTTCATACGTATGACTGAGTGGCCCATGCGCACAAAATAAAGTGGAATAATCCTTGGGGAATCCAAATACACCCAAAAAAATGAAAACTCCCCAGATTCACATTTATTTAAATGGGCTTTTAACCCCTTGAATGCTGGAGGGGTCTTCAGATCATTTCCTCGTAAAGCTTTATAGAGCTCCTTAGAATTCATTGGTTTTCAATTCTCATTTCAAGGGGCAGTAAACCCTTACACTAAACAAGCTTAACCCTTTGAGTGCCAGAGGTGTACGCAACACATTGCTTTGAAATGCGTTGCGTAACCCTCTGCCAGTCAAAGGGTTAAAGGAAACACTAGCACCAAAAAGGAAATAGGTTTCTGCAAATGTATACCTACATACACATACATATATATACAGCTAGCATAGGTAAACATAAATTATTATTGATTTTAATAAGTTAATTAGTCTAAGGTTGCATCCCTAGAATATCTTCTAAAATTGCTTTTAATATAAACAAGTGTAAACTGTCCTTTTCAGAGAACATTCTTTTAACCCGATAAGGAGGGGGGTTTTAAGAACCAGATAGAGTACGTTTACCGAGCCAGTACATGTGAGCGATCATGTGTGCTGGCTCACTAAGAGAAAGGCTTTAACTGACTGCTCTGGACTGATCGCAGTGTACCCTGAAGTGCATTGTAATAATTTAAAGAGATAGTAATACTTCGTTTTATCTTTATTTTATTTTGTAGGCATGAAAAAAACATGAAGAACGATATAAGTCTTATCTCTCAAACCTTTATGGTTTAAGAGATATTCACAAGCAAAGTTTCCCCCTCCCGCCCCTTTTTCCTACTGTAAGCCATCTCTTCTCATATGTGAATCTGGTTGTAAGACCAGACAGTTAACAGCAGGGGACAATCTTCTTTGTATGAAAACAATGAAAGCTTTTCCCCCCCTTGTCAAGTTTTTCAGCTTTTTCCCTTATCTTAATTGAAGATTGTCCCTCTCTGCAGTCTGCCTGGGCACCTCCCTTCTGATCTGGCCGAACGGGGGGGGGATACTTTGTTTGTGAATATCTCTTAAACCATAAAGGTTTGAGAGATAAGACTTATATCGTTCTTCATGTTTTTTTAATGCCTACAAAATAAAATAAAGATAAAACAAAGTATTACTATCCCTTTAACTCATGGCGTACCATGATCGACCATTTTGACTGTCCATGGTCCTTAATGGATTAATGATATTTTTACTGTTTATATTGAGCACAAAGAGCTACTGTGAGTACTAGTGATGAGCGAGCACCCCAATGCTCGGGTGTTCGGGTGCTCTGACCGAGCACCCCCTGAGGCTCGAGTGCTCGGCCGAGCACCCGAGCCCCATTGAAGTCAATGGGAGGACTCGAGCATTACACCAGGCACCCCCTGCTCTGATGAGGGGAGGGTGCCTGGTCCATAGGAAAATGGCAGAAAAGGATGGAAACACCACAGAAATGGTTCAGGGACAGCATAGGGAGGATGTCTGGATGCATCTTGGACTCCAACATCGCTGCTGGGAACGATCTTTCGCCCGTAGTACGCCATTTTTACAGACTGACCATAAAACACACAAAAAGGAAAATAAAAACGACTTTAGGCGAAAAATTGTTACCAAACAATATTTGATGTATATTTACTTGTATATCATCTGCAAATTCTCCCAAAAATTTCCTTGATTTTCGGAAGTGAGGCCATGATTAAGAGGGAAACGTGCGCAGAGGCAAATTCTCCCAAAAATTTCCTTGATTTTCAGAACTGAGGCCATGATTAAGAGGGAAACGTGCGCAGAGGCAAATTCTCCCAAAAATTTCCTTGATTTTCAGAACTGAGGCCATGATTAAGAGGGAAACGTGCGCTGAGCTGACCATCTAAAACATTATGGGTGAGGGTCTGCTGCAGAGCTGACCATCCTAATCATTATATGCGAAGGCCCGCTAGTGAGCTGACGCTATAAAACATTATATGAGAGGGCCCGCTAAAGAGCTGACCCAATAAAACATTATATGAGAAGGCCCGCTGGTGAGCTGACCTATATAAAAATTGTCAAACAGGGCCCGCTGGTGAGCTGGCCCTATATAAAAATTATATCACAGGGCCCGCTGGTGAGCTGGCCCTATATAAAAATTATATCCCAGGGCATATGGAAGAGGAGGAGGAGGATGAGAAGATTAAGAGTCAACCATATACCCGTTTTTTGGGTGGAAGGGGTGAATGGGAATACAGAGTATTCCCATCATTGTAAATAACATATATAAAGTGACTTTATGTTCCCCCGGGGCTTTCCTCCAGTGGAGTGGAGAAGTCAGGGGAAATCCAGGCCTTGTTCATTTTTATAAGTGTCAACCTATCAGCATTGTCGGTGGAAAGGCGGATACGCTTATCTGTTATGATGCCACCAGCAGCACTAAATACCCGCTCAGACAGAACGCTGGCGGCAGGGCAGGCCAGCACCTCCAAGGCGTAGAGTGCCAGTTCATACCACGTGTCCAGCTTGGACACCCAGTAGTTGTAAGGCACAGAGGGATCATTGAGGACGCTGACACGGTCTGCTATGTACTCCTTCACCATCTTCCAAAACTTTTCCCTCCTTGTGACACTAGGCTGCGCATCAGGGTGAGGGTGCTGGCGGGGTGTCATGAAGGTGTCCCACGCCTTGGAGAGTGTTGCCCTGCCTTTGTCGGAACTGCTGTGTGCTCCCCTTTTCTCCCCTTCTCGGTTGGCCAAGGTAGCACGTACTCTGCCGCCAGCGTTGTCAGATGGAAAATTTTGGAGCAATTTTTCAACAAGAACCTTCTGGTATTGCACCATTTTGCTTGTCCTCTCCACCGGAGGAATGAGAGATGAGAAATTCTCTTTGTAGCGGGGGTCCAGAAGGGTGAACACCCAGTAATCCGTGTTGTTTAAAATGCGTATAACGCGTGGGTCACGGGAAAGGCAGCCTAACATAAAGTCAGCCATGTGTGCCAGAGTACCAACAGTCAAGATTTCGCTGTCCTCACCAGGAGGATGACTCTCAATATCCTCATCCTCTTCCTCCTCTTCTGCCCACCCACGCTGAAGAGATGGAACTAAAGTTCCATGGCTACCCTCTGTAGCGGAGGCAACCGTGTCTTCCTCCTCCTCCTCCTCCTCCTCCTCCTCCGCCTCCTCCAAATGTCGCTGAGAAGACGAAGTGAGGGTGCTCTGGCTATCACCTTGTGTAAGCTCTTCCTCCCCCATTTCCACCTCTTCCACATGCAAAGCGTCGGTTTTAATTGTGAGCAGCGAGCGTTTCAGTAGACACAGAAGTGGGATGGTTACACTGATAATAGCGTTATCGCCGCTCACCATCTGTGTCGATTCCTCAAAATTGCGTAAAACCTCGCAGAGGTCTGACATCCATTCCCACTCCTCACTTCTGATTACAGGAAGTTGAACGGAGAGGCGACGACCGTGTAACAGCTGGTACTCCACTACTGCCCTCTGCTGCTCACAAAGCCGGGCCAACATGTGGAAGGTGGAGTTCCAGCGCGTGCTCACGTCACACAGCAGCCGGTGAGCTGGCAATTGTAAGCGCTGCTGCAGCTTCAACAGGCCGGCCGAAGCTGTAGATGACTTACGGAAATGTGCACACACGCGGCGCACCTTGGTCAAGAGATCATGCACATTGGGGTAGGTTTTTAGAAATCGCTGCACCACTAAATTAAATACATGCGCTAGGCATGGTACGTGTGTGAGCTTGCCGAGCTCCAAAGCCGCCACCAAGTTACGCCCATTATCACACACAACCATGCCTGGTTGCAGGTTGAGTGGCGAGAGCCACTGCTCGGTCTGGTGACTAATCCCCTGCAACAGCTCTGAGGCCGTGTGCTGTTTGTCCCCAAGGCAGATCAGCTTCAGCACGGCCTGTTGACGCTTCCCCACTGCAGTGCTACACTGCTTCCAGCTACTGGCTGATGGGGGAGTGGCGCTGCGTGTAGAGAATTCGGAGGTGGAAACGGAGGAGGAGGAGCCAATAACGTAGGTGCTGGCGGAAACCCTGATGGAGGTAGGGCCCGCAATCCTCGGCGTGGGTAGCACCCGTGCCATCCCAGGGTCCGAGTCGCTCCCAGCCTCCACGACATTCACCCAGTGTGCCGTCAGGGAAATGTAGCGTCCCTGGCCACAAGCACTTGTCCATGTGTCAGTCGTTAAGTGGACCTTCCCAGTAACTGCGTTGGTCAGGGCACGGGTGATGTTACGGGACACATGGTAGTGTAATGCGGGGATGGCACACCGGGAAAAGTAGTGGCGGCTGGGGACCGCGTACCGAGGGACAGCTGCTGCCATCAGGCTGCGGAAGGACTCAGTGTCCACAAGCCTAAATGGCAGCATTTCGATGGCCAGTAATTTGGAAAGGTGTGAGGTTAGTGCTATGGCCTGTGGGTGGGTGGCTGGGTACTTTCTCTTGCGCTCAAATGCCTGGGGTAACGACATTTGGACGCTGTGCTGGGACAGGGAAGTGGATGTGGTCGCTGATGGTGCTTCAGATGGTACAGGTGCAGGGCGGGAGGTATGCGGGCCTGCGCCTTCGACAGGCTATTGGCCGGCACCGAAAACAGGGGAAGAGGAGGCAGTGGTGTGGCCTGCAGACACAGATGGGCGATCCAGGCGTTCCTCCCACTTACTACGGTGCTTGGATGCCATGTGTCGGATCATGCTGGTGGTGGTGAGGTTTCTAGTGTTCATGCCTCGGCTCATTCTGGTGTGGCACAGGTTGCAAACTACAATTCTTTTGTCGTCCGCACTTTCCTTAAAAAAACGCCATACCACGGAACACCTACCCTTTGGCAAGGTAGATTTACGCAAGGGGGTGCTCCGTGGAACATTTGCGGGCCGGTTTGGTGCGGTCCGCCTTCTTTCTGTAGCCACACCACTGCCTCTTCCAGCCTGTTGCGGTGCTGCAGATGGCTCACCCTCAGGACTGCTGTCATCGCTCGGCTCTACACCTTCCCAGGTGGGGTCAGTCACCTCATCGTCCACCAAGTCCTCCTCCACTTCCTCACTCTGATCATCCTCCTCATGTCTTGATCCCACCACATACTCAGTCATTGACAACTGTATAACATTCTCCTCAACAAGGTCTTGAGACGGAAATAGTGGTTGATTTAATGGCAACTGTGTCTCATCATCATCATCATCATCCACTACTTCCTTTGACCTTAAATGCCGTTCACATCTGTCATCTTCTTGTGATTGGGTAGCCTCTAGAGGTTGTGAATCAGGGCACAAGATGTCATGTTCCTCTGCAAGCGTGCTTGGAGAGAGGGTCAAATGAAGGATTGGTGATGAGACGAGCTCCTCACTATATCCCAGTGTGGGATCACTTCTTTGACCAGACCGTGTATGGTGGGAGGAAGGATGATCAGAGTGAGGATTATGTTGACCAGACTCTTGGCTACTGAGAGTGGACTTGGTGGAAGACAGGGTGGTGCTTAACCGACTGGAAGCAGTATCAGCTGTCATCCAACCGACCACCTGTTCGCAGTGGTCGGACCTCGAGAGTGATGTCCTGCGACGCCCTGTAAAATTAGACATGAAGCTAGGTATGGTGGATGTCTTTCTTTCTTGTGCTCTGGCACCAGGCACAGTTTCTCCGCGTCCTGACCCGCACCCTGAACTATCAGGATCACGTCCACTTCCCCGTCCCTTTTTACCCGCCTTCTTCATCTTACACGGAATATGTGACTTTAATATTTGAGTTTGAAAACTTAACAGTATTTCTTCCTATTCTGCAACTGTGCAGAGTACACAGAATAGGCTGCTAAACGGCGGTGACACACACTGAATGTAATATGTGACTTTAATATTTGAGTTTGAAAACTTAACAGTATTTCTTCCTATTCTGCAACTGTGCAGAGTACACAGAATAGGCTGCTAAACGGCGGTGACACACACTGAATGGAATATGTGACTTTAATATTTGAGTTTGAAAACTTAACAGTATTTCTTCCTAGTCTGCAACGGTGCAGAGTACACAGAATAGGCTGCTAAACGGCGGTGACACACACTGAATGGAATATGTGACTTTAATATTTGAGTTTGAAAACTTAACAGTATTTCTTCCTAGTCTGCAACGGTGCAGAGTACACAGAATAGGCTGCTAAACGGCGGTGACACACACTGAATGGAATATGTGACTTTAATATTTGAGTTTGAAAACTTAACAGTATTTCTTCCTATTCTGCAACTGTGCAGAGTACACAGAATAGGCTGCTAAACGGCGGTGACACACACTGAATGGAATATGTGACTTTAATATTTGAGTTTGAAAACTTAACAGTATTTCTTCCTAGTCTGCAACGGTGCAGAGTACACAGAATAGGCTGCTAAACTGCGGTGACACACACTGAATGGAATAAGTGACTTTAATATTTGAGTTTGAAAACTTAACAGTATTTCTTCCTAGTCTGCAACGGTGTAGAGTACACAGAATAGGCTGCTAAACGGCGGTGACACACACTGAATGGAATATGTGACTTTAATATTTGAGTTTGAAAACTTAACAGTATTTCTTCCTAGTCTGCAACGGTGCAGAGTACACAGAATAGGCTGCTAAACGGCGGTGACACACACTGAATGGAATAAGTGACTTTAATATTTGAGTTTGAAAACTTAACAGTATTTCTTCCTATTCTGCAACTGTGCAGAGTACACAGAATAGGCTGCTAAACGGCGGTGACACACACTGAATGGAATATGTGACTTTAATATTTTAGTTTGAAGACTTAACAGTATTTCTTCCTATTCTGCAACTCTGCACAGTACACAGAATGTGCTGCTACACTGCGGCGAAGCACACTGAATGGAATATGTGACTTTGATATTTTAGTTTGAAGACTTAACAGTATTTCTTCCTATTCTGCAACTCTGCACAGTACACAGAATGTGCTGCTAAACTGCGGCGAAGCACACTGAATGGAATATGTGACTTTGATATTTTAGTTTGAAGACTTAACAGTATTTCTTCCTATTCTGCAACTCTGCACAGTACACAGAATGTGCTGCTAAACTGCGGCGAAGCACACTGAATGGAATATGTGACTTTGATATTTTAGTTTGAAGACTTAACAGTATTTCTTCCTATTCTGCAACTCTGCACAGTACACAGAATGTGCTGCTAAACTGCGGCGACGCACACTGAATGGAATATGTGACTTTGATATTTTAGTTTGAAGACTTAACAGAATGTGCTCTAATCTGCAACTTTGCACACTACACAGAATGTGCTCTAATCTGCAACTTTGCACACTAAACAGAATGTGCTCTAATCTGCAACTTTGCACACTAAACAGAATGTGCTCTAATCTGCAACTGTGCACACTAAACAGAATGTGCTCTAATCTGCAACTTTGCACACTAAACAGAATGTGCTCTAATCTGCAACTTTGCACACTAAACAGAATGTGCTCTAATCTGCAACTGTGCACACTAAACAGAATGTGCTCTAATCTGCAACTTTGCACACTAAACAGAATATATATATTTTTTTTTTCCCCCCCCACACAAAATAACCTGCTGCCCCCACACACAGTAGTCCTTAAAAGGACTTTTGGTTCTTTTTTTTCACAATTTTGGTTTTTTTCCTCCATACACTGCCTTTCCCTTCCTATCCTCAGCTCTCCCTGGCTAAGACTGAGCCGAACTCGATGGTCAGGTGCTATACAGCACCCGACCACGGGTTCTGGCCAGCCAATCAGTGTAATGCCAGCAGCCAACATGGCTGCTGGCATTACACCGATGTCAGAGCCTCCCTGCACGTTTATTGGCTGCGCAGCAGCCGCAAAACGTGCGGGGAGGAGACCCGAACATGGCGGGCGAGCACATGCGGTACTCGTACGAGTACCGCCATGTGCCGAGCAGAGCGATGCTCGAGCCGATCCGAGCATCGGCCGAGCATGCTCGCTCAACACTAGTGAGTACATTGATTGCGATTAGCGCCCACAGCTCTTTTATTTGGAAAGGTTATTATCTTATCAGCCCAGTTATAGCCAGTCCTGGGTAATGAGTCCTAAAACTTTGGAAAGGGAAGCAATGCCTGCTTTCTTATAGCACATACAAGCCTAGATTGTACGACTTACAAAATAGAGACTTTTTACAGATGGTAGCATGAAAAACATAGCATTTAAGTGTATATAACCGAGTTGTTAGGTGTTATTGTTCTTTTAAATGAAAGGACATGTTGTCCACATTAAAGCTATGTTGTTAAAAGTCTCAAAAGTAATTTCTTACTGAGTTGCTTACACAATACCATGGTGTTAATGTAGGGTCCTATAGAGGCTTCCTCTTCTACTGGTTTTATTTGCAACTGTTAAGATGGGGTGTTGTCAGGGACAAACTTCCTCCTAGCTCAAACCCAGTATTACACACACACACACAGTAGTAATGAACAGTCTGAAAATGTAGACCTTGTTAGCATTCAAGTGGCTTAAAGCTAGATTTAAATCAATAACAATTTGAGGAATCTTTAATGGTGCAGTTGTATTGTCCAAAAATTACTTATCTTTACTTTGTGCATAAGGTCCGTTATGCATGAAATTATACTTCCATAATGCATTAAAATGTATGTTGCCAGCTTCTGTTTGGAAAACTGCGGCTGTTCTCCTGTGAGACGAATAAGTGTGCTTCAGTTGCTCCAAGCTACATTATATTGTGAACTTGCATTGCCTGTGACATCCCTGTTGTGAAGTTGGTTGTATCACTGTATATCGTTTGGCAAAATTGACCAGAAAAGAAGGGTTCTTTTCCTCAGAGAGCCAAAATGGTAGGTTGTTGAGGTACTAAGTTTCCACTCTGCAACTGGTATATATAGATATATAGATATGTATATATCTATATTTAGAACGATCTATCTATCTATCTATCTATCTATCTATCTATCTCTCTATCTCTATATATATAAAAAAGAAAACCTGCGTCCCCATCCACACACACCCAGGGGTGGCAGTAAGGAGGAGTTATTCATGTCTCCTCCTTACTGCCATTCCTGGACATAGACGAGGCGGAAAATCGCTGCAAGGAGTTAGCCCACCCCCAACATCCATCTTAACTCTTTGAGTGTCAGAGGGGTAGGCAAACCAATGTGTTGCTAAACAAAAGGAAAAAAAAAAAAGTGCCTGACTAAACACGCCACATTGAAATGCTCACATTCCCAACACTTTACTCCTCCACTACATGGCTCCATACCTGCTTGCTGCCCTAGTCCAAATACCTCATGCACCATTCATCTCTTACAGTACATTAACCCACGACTACACAACTCACCTACTTTTCTACATCACTACTCTGAACTTACAACTCATGGCACAATAATATAACCCACCAACCAGCAACTCCCATTTTGTTATAATACAGCAACAGCTGGGAAGCCACAATGATCACTTCTTTCAAACAGCATAAAACCTACTGTTCCACCCCGTGCCCCATAAAGCACTGGGACATTCAGAAGAAGATTGGAATCAGGTGCAAGTGGGGTCAGCTGGGGAATAGGTTAGAATGTTACTTCCTGCTTGTCAGAGACCCAGGAACACATACATTGTTCAGTTTCCATGGTAAGAACTGGGGCTGATGGACTCATTTTGTACAGCAGTGGTGGGAAGCCTGTGGCCCTCCATCTGCCCAGGTTACAATTCTCATTGTAGCCCTGAATGACTGGTGTATTTGGCCATCACTGTTCAACAAATTGCTGTTCTGAGTCTTCTGCACACATGGGTGACACTGGTGTGTGTTTGTAGTTCAGTGTAGCTGTGTGATTCTGAATCTGTGTTTGTGTCAGAGCTGTTATAAGGACCATGAAGTGTCCTGGCTAAAACTGGGATGGTGATCCCCAAATATAGGGTTACATTTAAGATACCCAGTGGCAGCTTGCTTTTAAATGGAACTGCCACTTTGTAACACATAGGTGATTTTGAAAGCTTTCAGAAGCACTTCTGTTTGTTATAAATTTTTATTTAAAACTATAGTGTATGAAACATTTAGATTGATCAGTTTGTCAATTAAAGCAAATCAGGGAGGCAGGCATTTCCCATTGCTGCTGATCCCAACTGCCACTACCTGCCACCCACTACTAGGTCATATTCATAAACTGGCAAAACTAAGTTATCTCATAAACTAGTGTTTGAAATAAATAAATATAAGTATGGATGATCTTGAAAGCTCTTACAAAAATAAATAGTAGTTACAAAGTAACAGTTTCAATTCATCCCTTTGAGTGTTGTTGCAATGCTTTGGATACTTCTCTGGCACTCGGAGGGTTAAGCCCATTAACCCTTGGAGTACCAGAGATAATGTGCAGCACATTGCTCAGTGTACCCCTGTCACTCAAAGGGTTAATATCTCTTTGGAAAGCTTCCACATTTGGGTATTGTGCAGTCCACTCCTTCCTCACAAGCTGCCCACAGGGTTAAACTGATTTCTTTGAAAGTTTCCATTGATTTCAGTGAGGCTATTAATCCCATGAATGCTACAGAGAATGCAAACACATTGCAAAAGCAATGCATTGGAGACCATTGTAGCATTCAAGGGGTTAAAAACCCATTTATGTCAATCTCCTGAATTTTCAATTCAACCCTATGGTGTCAATATTTTTTTTTTCAGAGTTGCACCCCTTTATTTTGATACATAAGGCCCATACAGTTATACTCTTACACCATTAATCTAAACCTCATTTATTTTTTTGGCTCTTGCAGCAGCTGAATGCACTGTGCATTGTGAGGCTGATGTAGTAACACAAAGAGGACCAATTCAGGACCATACAGAAAAAAATAAAATGCTTTGCTTACCTCTCTAGCATTGGAGACGTTAAAAAATGGGTTTTGTTCCCTGTGCTGCTGTTGCTTTTCCACAAAATTCCACCACTTATCTTAGTATATGAGCCTCACTGTTTTGAAGTCTACTAGCTGTTAGGGGTCCCCATATTGATTCCTTGCCTAGGGCCCATGGACATAAAATCCAGCTCTGTCCCAGCCGACCACCACGGCCCTCTAATGCCAGGAGCGCCCAACACGTGTCACTTAACTTTTTCACTGCCAGCGGACTATACAATGCATTACACAGCAAGTCATTGCGTACCTCTTTCACACTCAGAGTTAAAGTGCTTCACTCCAACCCACTGCTACACTAGGTCTGTATAATGCAGGAACCCTACAGCCCTATATTTCATATGTCTACTTCACTGTCTATGTATAGTAATTTCTCCCCCTCACCCATTACTTTACTCTAACACTTCACTGTCCCTCTTCTCCTCAATCTCTCATCTCCTCCTCCCTTGTCACCCCCACTCACCTATCCCCTTGCCTGCATCCATAGTTCCAATCTCGCCATTCTACTCCCACATCACTATTACATTATCTAGCACTGCATCTGTCACTTAACCCTCTGTCTGCCAACCTATTTCTTCAAACGTACTGCAATATCCACTGCTGTAGTCTAAATTATTCCTTTACTCACAAACAACTTCTCACTGTGACCTTCAACAAGTAACAAAGCACACTCACTTCAACTGTAAGCTTTTCAAGTACAAAAGGATACATGGTCTTATTCATCAAACTGAAGAGCTGCAATTAAAACATTTTTTTCAATTATTATCAGCATTTCTACATCCCCACTGCACTGTCTACATATGAGATATCATATGTCCACGTGTTTCTCTGTATGTATGCGTTAAACTTTAAGTGCATGTCTGTAACACTGCATATGTCTGTTTCACACAATGTCTCTCTGGGTAAGTTATATGATGGGCAACACCATCCCACATTGCTTGTATCTATATAAAACTAGTGCATTTCGTTTCACAAGGAGCAAGTAAGGGCCTGTTCCCAAGAGCTTACAATCTACTGGGTGAAACAGAACATACAAAAAACAACTTTCAGGCAACTTAAATCTGCATAAACATCCTGTTTATATACAGTCAATAAAAGTTACATTTTATGCACATATACATTGGGCCACATGCAGAAGAAAATCTGTAGTAAAACAACTGACTCACAGGCAGCAAATAAGTTGTTATTGCTTTAAATAATTTCTTTAGAGGTCTTCAACACACTGAAAAGCCATGCACTAGAGACCTCTCAAGCACTGAGGGGGTTAAGAAGGTGACTTAGAAATTCCACAAAATCTCAATTATTTGTTTCCCTCTATGGTTCAGATGGTAGGTTTAAAGACTACTCATATATTAAGTGGTGAAAATCTTATCAGATACAGTGCCCAAAGAATGTCCATTGATGTTTCTTTTCATCCTTTGATAATATGTTCCTTTACATCTTGGCACTCCTGCTCTTGTTAAATAAGGGTGTTTCATTTTTTTATGCCATAAGTGAAGTAGCAAGGTCTTTTGTTATTTATGACTTCCATAAGATATGTTGGGTCAGTCCTGTAGAATTTTGATTGGAATGTCATATAAAGCTATAAATTAATTTGGTTTTCCAAAGTGAGAAAAAATGCCTCTCCAGGGCATGCTCCACTAAATTCCATATATATATATATATATACTAGTTGAAGAGCCCATTACACGGGCCACAGTGCCACTGCCAGCCGGTTGTGGGGCAGTCATGCGTAGTTGAGACTGCCCGCGCCGTGGCTGATACAGAGCTGGACGCTCCGACGTGGGCAGTCTCTACTGCGCATGACTGTGTCGTTACACACATTTTAGCGAATTATTATATAGGATGGTTTGAGAGCAGTTTGAAGTCAAAGGAATCCTGAATTTTTATTTATTGAGATGTCAATATCAATTTCTTCTCTAGTTGCTATGTCTTGGAACTGGAAGATCACTTATGGAAGTCAATAAATAATGTCCATGGTTCCAGACTATTGAAAGAGTTTTATAAAACTTCATATAAACAGTGCCTGAAAGATGTTACTGAGGAGAGGGTAGTTGCAAGCTCTATTACAGGTCCATCTTTCAGTTTGCATATTACACTGCTCATAATGGTGCACGTCCTTTACAAAGATGGAGTCCAGACCTTTTACCACAAGAGCCATGTAATAGGAAATAGAATATTAAGTGGTACTTAAATACCTGCTATTTCCACCTTTTTCATTCTTGAGCAATGTACTTGCTACAGTAAGTGTGCTCTTTTCTACTATGTTTCTACATTTCTGATTACTGTATACCAACTTCTGCTTGTTTACTGGGCTAGCCTTTGCCATCTACTTCCTTTGACTAGGGGTGGAGAAAGGTCCCGTTGTGTTCCCATGAAAAAATCTGCTAAAACCACGTGGTTGTCTGCTTTTTCACTGGAAAATCAGCTTTAAATAAAGCAATTAAAATCTTCTTCATTTTTGCCTATTGCCAAAAATGTTTTGCTATTTTTTCAATGGCTGCAAACTTTTCGCCCCTTTACTTATATATTTTTAATGTTTTCTCTATTAATACGTGATATTTGCAGGAAGTAAAACACAATACAAGCAGCTACACAGAGAGAGAGAGAGAATTGTGCTGTGAAAAATTGTGAAAAATTGAGGTACAGAGAAAATAGTGTGTGCTATTACTATAAGCATGTGAAATATGAATAAATGGAGGAGCTGGAATGTCCGTTATGCATCAAGTGACTCTGTGGAGGAGGAAGTGACCATTATCATCATTAAAGGGTCTGGATGTCCTGATTCCCTAGACCCAATAATTGCCAATCACCCTACATCACCCCTAGGGATGTTGGGGACATTTGTGTCAAAGGCATAAAAAGAAGAACCCCAAACAGTCCCACCACTACTATTATTAAGATGCAGCAGCTACAGACTTAGATTGTTAGGCATGAAGGACGGGGTGATAATAGTAGTGAGGAATAGTGATGAGCGAGCATGCTCGGCCGAAGCTCGGTTCGGCTCGAGCATCGCTCTGCTCGGCACATGGCGGTACTCGTACGAGTACCGCATGTGCTAGCCCGCCATGTTCGGGTCTCCTCCCCGCACGTTTCGAGGCTGCTGCGCAGCCAATAAACGTGCAGGGAGGCTCTGACATCAGTGTAATGCCAGCAGCCATGTTGGCTGCTGGCATTACACTGATTGGCTGGCCAGAACCCGTGATCGGGTGCTGTATAGCACCTGACCAGCGAGTTCGGCTCAGTCTTAGCCAGGGAGAGATGAGGATAGGAAGGGAAAGTCAGTGTAGGGAGAAGAAAAGCGAATTTGTAAAAAAAAAAGACCCAAAAGTCCTTTTTAGGACTACTGTGTGTGGGGGTAGCAGTTTATTTTGTTTGGGGGGGCAGAGATTTAAAAAAAACGTCACATATTCCGTTCACTGTGCCTAGCCGCAGATTAGCAGCACATTCTGTTTAGTGTGCAAAGTTGCAGATTAGCAGCACATTCTGGTTAGTGTGCAAAGTTGCAGATTAGCAGCACATTCTGTTCAGTGTGCAAAGTTGCAGATTAGCAGCACATTCTGTTTAGTGTGCAAAGTTTCAGATAAGAAGCACATTCTGTTTAGTGTGCAAAGTTGCATATTAGGAGAACATTCTGTTTACTGTGCAAAGTGTAAAATATCAAAGTCACATATTCCATTCACTGTGCCTAGCCGCAGATAAGAAGCACATTCTGTTTAGTGTGCAAAGTTGCATATTAGGAGAACATTCTGTTTACTGTGCAAAGTGTACAATATCAAAGTCACATATTCCATTCACTGTGTCTAACCGCAGATAAGAAGCACATTCTGTTTAGTGTGCAAAGTTGCATATTAGGAGAACATTCTGTTTACTGTGCAAAGTGTAAAATATCAAAGTCACATATTCCATTCACTGTGTGTAACCGCAGATAAGAAGCACATTCTGTTTAGTGTGCAAAGTTGCATATTAGGAGAACATTCTGTTTACTGTGCAAAGTGTAAAATATCAAAGTCACATATTCCATTCACTGTGTGTAACCGCAGATAAGAAGCACATTCTGTTTAGTGTGCAAAGTTGCATATTAGGAGAACATTCTGTTTACTGTGCAAAGTGTAAAATATCAAAGTCACATATTCCATTCACTGTGTGTAACCGCAGATAAGAAGCACATTCTGTTTAGTGTGCAAAGTTGCATATTAGGAGAACATTCTGTTTACTGTGCAAAGTGTAAAATATCAAAGTCACATATTCCATTCACTGTGTGTAACCGCAGATAAGAAGCACATTCTGTTTAGTGTGCAAAGTTGCATATTAGGAGAACATTCTGTTTACTGTGCAAAGCGTAAAATATCAAAGTCACATATTCCATTCACTGTGTGTAACCGCAGATAAGAAGCACATTCTGTTTAGTGTGCAAAGTTGCATATTAGGAGAACATTCTGTTTACTGTGCAAAGTGTAAAATATCAAAGTCACATATTCCATTCACTGTGTCTAACCGCAGATAAGAAGCACATTCTGTTTAGTGTGCAAAGTTGCATATTAGGAGAACATTCTGTTTACTGTGCAAAGTGTAAAATATCAAAGTCACATATTCCATTCACTGTGTGTAACCGCAGATAAGAAGCACATTCTGTTTAGTGTGCAAAGTTGCATATTAGGAGAACATTCTGTTTACTGTGCAAAGTGTAAAATATCAAAGTCACATATTCCATTCACTGTGCCTAGCCGCAGATAAGAAGCACATTCTGTTTAGTGTGCAAAGTTGCATATTAGGAGAACATTCTGTTTACTGTGCAAAGTGTAAAATATCAAAGTCACATATTCCATTCACTGTGTGTAACCGCAGATAAGAAGCACATTCTGTTTAGTGTGCAAAGTTGCATATTAGGAGAACATTCTGTTTACTGTGCAAAGTGTAAAATATCAAAGTCACATATTCCATTCACTGTGCCTAGCCGCAGATAAGAAGCACATTCTGTTTAGTGTGCAAAGTTGCATAGTAGGAGAACATTCTGTTTACTGTGCAAAGTGTAAAATATCAAAGTCACATATTCCATTCACTGTGTGTAACCGCAGATAAGAAGCACATTCTGTTTAGTGTGCAAAGTTGCATATTAGGAGAACATTCTGTTTACTGTGCAAAGTGTAAAATATCAAAGTCACATATTCCATTCACTGTGTGTAACCGCAGATAAGAAGCACATTCTGTTTAGTGTGCAAAGTTGCATATTAGGAGAACATTCTGTTTACTGTGCAAAGTGTAAAATATCAAAGTCACATATTCCATTCACTGTGCCTAGCCGCAGATAAGAAGCACATTCTGTTTAGTGTGCAAAGTTGCAGATTTGCAGCGCATATTCCGTGTAATATGAAGAAGGCGGGTAAAAAGGGACGGGGAAGTGGACGTGATCCTGATAGTTCAGGGCGCGGGTCAGGACGCGTAGAAACTGTGCCTGGTGCCAGAGCACAAGAAAGAAAGACATCCACCATACCTAGCTTCATGTCTCAGTTTACAGGGCGTCGCAGGACATCACTCTCGAGGTCAGACCACTGCGAACAGGTGGTCGGTTGGATTTCAGCTGATACTGCTTCCAGTCGGTTAAGCACCACCATGTCTTCCACCAAGTCCACTCTCAGTAGCCAAGAGTCTGGTCAACATAATCCTCACCCTGATCATCCTTCCTCCCACCATAGAGGGTCTGGTCAAAGAAGTGATCCCACACTGGGATATAGTGAGGAGCTCGTCTCATCACCAATCCTTAATTTGAACCTCTCTCCAAGCACGCTTGCAGAGGAACATGACATCTTGTGCCCTGATTCACAACCTCTAGAGGGTACCCAATCACAAGAAGATGACAGAGGGGAACGGCATTTAAGGTCAAAGGAAGTGGATGATGATGATGATGAGACACAGTTGCCATTAAATCAACCACTATTACTGTCTCAAGACCTTGATGAGGAGGATGATATACAGTTGTCAATGACTGAGTATGTGGTGGGATCAAGACATGAGGAGGATGATCAGAGTGAGGAAGTGGAGGAGGACTTGGTGGACGATGAGGTGACTGACCCCACCTGGGAAGGTGGAGAGCCGAGCGATGACAGCAGTCCTGAGGGTGAGCCATCTGCAGCACCGCAACAGGCTGGAAGAGGCAGTGGTGTGGCTACAGAAAGAAGGCGGACCGCACCAAATCGGCCCGCAAATGTTCCACGGAGCACCCCCTTGCGTAAATCTCCCTTGCCAAGGGGTAGGTGTTCCGCGGTATGGCGTTTTTTTAAGGAAAGTGCGGACGACAAAAGAATTGTAGTTTGCAACCTGTGCCACACCAGAATGAGCCGAGGCATGAACACTAGAAACCTCACCACCACCAGCATGATCCGACACATGGCATCCAAGCACCGTAATAAGTGGGAGGAATGCCCGGATCGCCAATCTGTGTCTGCAGGCCACACCACTGCCTCCTCTTCCCCTGTTTTCGGTGCCGGCCAATCGCCTGTCGAAGGCGCAGGCCCGCATACCTCCCGCCCTGCACCTGTACCATCTGAAGCACCATCAGCGACCACATCCACTTCCCTGTCCCAGCGCAGCGTCCAAATGTCGTTACCCCAGGCATTTGAGCGCAAGCGAAAATACCCAGCCACCCACCCACAGGCCATAGCACTAACCTCACACCTTTCCAAATTACTGGCCATCGAAATGCTGCCATTTAGGCTTGTGGAGACTGAGTCCTTCCGCAGCCTGATGGCAGCAGCTGTCCCTCGGTACGCAGTCCCCAGCCGCCACTACTTTTCCCGGTGTGCCGTCCCCGCCTTACACCACCATGTGTCCCGTAACATCACCCGTGCCCTGACCAACGCAGTTACTGGGAAGGTCCACTTAACGACTGACACATGGACATGTGCTTGTGGCCAGGGACGCTACATTTCCCTGACGGCACACTGGGTGAATGTTGTGGAGGCTGGGAGCGACTCGGACCCTGGGATGGCACGGGTGCTACCCACGCCGAGGATTGCGGGCCCTACCTCCATCAGGGTTTCCGCCAGCACCTACGTTATTGGCTCCTCCTCCTCCGTTTCCACCTCCGAATTCTCTGTGCGCAGCGCCACTCACCCATCAGCCGGTAGCTGGAAGCAGTGTAGCACTGCAGTGGGGAAGCGTCAACAGGCCGTGCTGAAGCTGATCTGCCTTGGGGACAAACAGCACACGGCCTCAGAGCTGTTGCAGGGGATTAGTCACCAGACCGAGCAGTGGCTCTCGCCACTCAACCTGCAACCAGGCATGGTTGTGTGTGATAATGGGCGTAACTTGGTGGCGGCTTTGGAGCTCGGCAAGCTCACACACGTACCATGCCTAGCGCATGTATTTAATTTAGTGGTTCAGCGATTTCTAAAAACCTACCCCAATTAGCATGATCTCTTGACCAAGGTGCGCCGCGTGTGTGCACATTTCCGTAAGTCATCTACAGCTTCAGCCGGCCTGTTGAAGCTGCAGCAGCACTTACAATTGCCAGCTCACCGGCTGCTGTGTGACGTGAGCACGCGCTGGAACTCCACCTTCCACATGTTGGCCCGGCTTTGTGAGCAGCAGAGGGCAGTAGTGGAGTACCAGCTGTTACACGGTCATCGCCTCTCCGTTCAACTTCCTGTAATCAGAAGTGAGGAGTGGGAATGGATGTCAGACCTCTGTGAGGTTTTATGCAATTTTGAGGAATCGACACAGATGGTAAGCGGCGATAACGCTATTATCAGTGTAACCATCCCACTTCTGTGTCTACTGAAACGCTCGCTGCTCACAATTAAAACCGACGCTTTGCATGTGGAAGAGGTGGAAATGGGGGAGGAAGAGCTTACACAAGGTGATAGCCAGAGCACCCTCACTTCGTCTTCTCAGCGACAATTGGAGGAGGCGGAGGAGGAGGAGGAGGAGGAGGAAGACACGGTTGCCTCCGCTACAGAGGGTAGCCATGGAACTTTAGTTCCATCTCTTCAGCGTGGGTGGGCAGAAGAGGAGGAAGAGGATGAGGAGATTGAGAATCATCCTCCTGGTGAGGACAGCGAAATCTTGCCTTTTGGTACTCTGGCACACATGGCTGACTTTATGTTAGGCTGCCTTTCCCGTGACCCACGCGTTACACGCATTTTAGACAACACGGATTACTGGGTGTTCACCCTTCTGGACCCCCGCTACAAAGAGAATTTCTCATCTCTCATTCCTCCGGTGGAGAGGACAAGCAAAATGGTGCAATACCAGAAGGTTCTTGTCAAAAAATTGCTCCAAAATTTTCCATCTGACAACGCTGGCGGCAGAGTACGTGCTACCTTGGCCAACCGAGAAGGGGAGAAAAGGGGAGCACACAGCAGTTCCGACAAAGGCAGGGCAACACTCTCCAAGGCGTGGGACACCTTCATGACACCCCGCCAGAACCCTTACCCTGATGCGCAGCCTAGTGTCACAAGGAGGGAAAAGTTTTGGAAGATGGTGAAGGAGTACGTAGCAGACCGTGTCAGCGTCCTCAATGATCCCTCTGTGCCTTACAACTACTGGGTGTCCAAGCTGGACACGTGGTATGAACTGGCACTCTACGCCTTGGAGGTGCTGGCCTGCCCTGCCGCCAGCGTTCTGTCTGAGCGGGTATTTAGTGCTGCTGGTGGCATCATAACAAATAAGCGTATCCGCCTTTCCACCGAAAATGCTGATAGGTTGACACTTATAAAAATGAACAAGGCCTGGATTTCCCCTGACTTCTCCACTCCACTGGAGGAAAGCCCCGGGTGAACAAAAAGTCACTTTATATATGTTATTTACAATGATGGGAGTACTCTGTATTCCCATTCACCCCTTCCACCCAAAAAACGGGTATATGGTTGACTCTCTTCCATATGCCCAGTGATATAATTTTTATATAGGGCCAGCTCACCAGCGGGCCCAGTGATATAATTTTTATATAGGGCCAGCTCACCAGCGGGCCCTGTGATATAATTTTTATATAGGGCCAGCTCACCAGCGGGCGCAGTTTGACAATTTTTGTATAGGTCAGCTCACCAGCGGGCCTTCTCATATAATGTTTTATTGGGTCAGCTCTCTAGCGGGCCCTCTCATATAATGTTTTATAGCGTCAGCTCACTAGCGGGCCTTCGCATATAATGTTTAGGATGGTCAGCTCCGCAGCAGACCCTCACCCATAATGTTTTAGATGGTCGGCTCAGCGCACGTTTCCCTCTTAATCATGGCCCCAGTTCAGAAAAATCGAGGAAATTTTTGGGAGAATTTGCGTTTGCGCACGTTTCCCTCTTAATCATGGCCTCAGTTCAGAAAAATCGAGGACATTTTTGGGAGAATTTGCCTCTGCACACGTTTCCCTCTTAATCATGGCCTCAGTTCTGAAAAATCGAGGACATTTTTGGGAGAATTTGCCTCTGCGCACGTTTCCCTCTTAATCATGGCCCCAGTTCCGAAAAATCGAGGAAATTTTTGGCAGAATTTGCAGATGATATACAAGTAAATATACAGCAAATACTGTTTGGTAACAATTTTTCGCCTAAAGTCGTTTTTATCTTCCTTTTTGTGTGTTTTACGGTCAGTCTGTAAAAATGGCGTACTACGGGCGAAAGATCGTTCCCAGCAGCGACGTTGGAGTCCAAGATGCATCCAGACATCCTCCCTATGCTGTCCCTTAACCATTTCTGTGGTGTTTCCATCATTTTCTGCCCTTTTCCTATGGACCAGGCACCCTCCCCTCATCAGAGCAGGGGGTGCCTGGTGTAATGCTCGAGTCCTCCCATTGACTTCAATGGGGCTCGGGTGCTCGGCCGAGCACTCGAGCCTCCGGGGGCGCTCGGTCAGAGCACCCGAACACCCGAGCATTGGGTTGCTCGATCATCACTAGTGAGGAAGACTCAGAGACTGAAATAGATTTGGTTGGTGCTAGTAATAGTGATGATAAATCATCTGGTGGGACTAGTGTAATGACAGTAGATCCTCCTGTTGATGCTGAGGTGGAAGGGGAAGTAATTCGGAGCTGCCAGACTAGTGGTCAAGGGAGCCCACAACATTCTCCTGACCCTGGGAATACCCTTCCCCCCACAGCATTGTCCCTATGGAACATGATCCTGAAGAAGGCAGAACTGATGGCTAGCAGCAATAATACCACCACCATGAGCACAGATCAGCTGCCTGTGTCTGCTGCTAGTGCTGCCAATCTGCCTTCTTCAGCTCAACAAGAAGAGGTAAGTGTGTCCCATTTGTCACTGTGCTGCTGTAATTCCTGCTGCTACTGAGTTGCAAGAGCAGCAGGCACATCTGCCACAGACCACCATGAACACAGTGGAAATGGGGTGCAGCAGTAGTGATTTGAGACTAGGGCAGGTTCCATTTGGCAGCAGCAGTATTCCTGGTCCTAGTTGTAGTGATGATTCTGAGGCAGTAGCAGCAACATCATCCTCTGCCCCAGACTGTGAAGGGGAATGTGGAGGAGAAGGAGAAGAAAGAGGTCATTCTTCTACACATTTCCCCTTCCACCTGAAGTCCTTGGTGTGGTACTATTTTTCTATCTTGGGCAGGCATAGTACAGTCATCAGCAATGTCACTGTGAACAATTTGTGAAAAGTCTGTGAAAAGGAGAAAGGAGGGAAGCACCTTGGCACAACTGCCCTGATAACACACATGAAGGAGCATAGTGTCAGAAACAGTACTTGGATTCTGGTGGGATGATTTCACACTGGCCATCATTTTTTTCTCAAGACTTGTTCTTTCAACAAAAACCAGAGGCCTACAAAATAACTATTTTGGTGTCTTGTTTCTAACAAGTCTAAGTCCTACAGTTCACTGATTCCTCTGGGATTGTGATGCTAACAAGCCAAATTGATAAAAATTATCTGTGTTTCCTCAGGGCTTGTGATGCTAACAAACTAAATTGGAATAATTATCTGCGATTCCACAGGGCTTGTGATACTAACAAGACAAAATCAATATTTCCTCAAGACTTGGGTCAAACATATGTCTCAGTCCTACAAATCAATTTTTCCTCAGGACTTGGGCCTCTCACAACAAGTCTAAGTCCTACAAATCATCCTCTACAAAATATTCTATCATGTCAAGTATCAGCCTGCCCCAGTCACAACTTACGGTGTGAGGTCCCTGCCTCTCTGTCACGTTACATACCAATTTCTTATTTTATTTGTAATTTTATTTCTTTTATTAAATATCCCTCCCAATACCAGTCTACAAACCCCCAAACAAATTCCCTGTTCAACTGATTCTCTCCCCAGATTCCCCCCACCATCACAGGCACCCTCCTCAGACCCCTTTTATACCATTTTTTTTATTAACCGTCCCCCCAATCCCAGTAAACAAACCCCCCAAAAAATCCCTGCTCAAATGATTGTTTTGCAACTTATTTGATGTATGTTTTCATGGAAAACAAGGACATTTCTGTGAAGTGGCCCCAAACTTTGGAATGGTAGTGTAAGTTTATGACTCACATCCTGGGTTTGGTTGGGTCAAATTTTCTATATCAGCTTCCTTCCAATGGATTTGCCTCATATCTGTATGAGCTATGTTACAGTTTTGCTCAGGTCATCATGGATATGACTGTGGAAACTCTGGGGATTCCCTTTGTGGTAGTCAGGACCCTCACTCATCATGGAAGTATTTCTACTGCTGAAGCAGTAGAATGGACATCTGGCCCAAAACAAAATATTTTAAAATTGTGCACCATACTCAGAAATCTAGATATCATTCTGTTGGTTGTAATTTCAGAGACCAGTAGTTCACAACCCTGTCCACAGGTAACAGGACAAAGCAATGGGCTGCGTACCCCTCTGGCACCTTTCAACCAGTGCACAACTGAATCTGAGTTGGAGCCCTCTGCCTTTGAACCTCACATTCCTGAGTGACCTTTAAAATTTCTCTTCTGTCTCCTGTAGTCTTGACTAATTTAATTTGTGTAGGATTTTTGCTAATCATTAATGAATATATTATCTTCATTGAAGCCTTTCTGAAAGTATTTTATGCCCTGGTAGCAGAGTTTTGGTAGGTGGCATGCCAATGGATCTGCAGATTGTAAGCTAAATAGGGAACAGTAAATCTTATGACAAAAATATATTCTATTCTATATCTTCCTCAACATTCAATCTCCCGTCTTATCCTGTGCTTCCTTCCTCTGTGGTGTGTCGGCCGGCATAGTTGCGGCCACCTCTGCATAATTGACATCATGAAACAGGTACTGGCAGGACACCCGTTTATGGGCCTATTCTGTGTGGCCTAATTGGGACTCGCCTTCTCCTGCTCCTTTATAAACCTCCCTGGGCCTGGAAGTCATTGGCCTTACATGGTGCTCTGTTGTGACTTATGCTCTCCTGAGAACCCACTCCGTGTATTACCCCGGCTTGCCTGACTACCCACATCGGTTCTAACCTGTGGCTCTGGCTGACTAGCTTGCTCCATGTATGACCCCAGCTTTTCTGTCTACCCACATCAGTTCTGACCGGGTGGCTCTGGCTGGCTACCTGCTCCGTGTATGACCCCGGTTTGTCTAACTACCCACATCGGTTCTGACCTGTGGCTCTGGCTGACTTAGTTGCTCCATGTAGTCCCCGGTTTGTCTGACTTCTGGCTCTTGCTGCCTATCGCTCTGTATAGTCCCCAGCTTGTATGACCTGTGGCTCTGGCTGACTACTTGCTCTGTACTCTCCAAACTTTCCTGACCATCAGTCACAGTGTTTCATGGTTCAGGTGTGCTCTCGCTCCCTGTTGCCTCTGGTCACGTGACCCAGGGTGGAGACTTGTGCCTCAGTTACAGTTCCCTCTAGTGTTCCACCCACACCTCAGTGCTAGTCTCCGGTATCTCACAGTAGTGCAGTGCGCAGCATAGTGTGCAGCTCTGGGTAGGAGTCTGGGTCCT
The DNA here is from genome assembly GCA_037306005.1 of Rhinophrynus dorsalis. NCBI lineage: Eukaryota > Metazoa > Chordata > Amphibia > Anura > Rhinophrynidae > Rhinophrynus > Rhinophrynus dorsalis. Next base: position 472,783,959 of record CM074720.1, on the reverse strand, counting down.
ATTATCCTGTGTTCTGGGGTTCTGTGGGCTATACTGTTATTACTGTACTTAAATAAAGGTGGATTTATATTTTATATTCATGTCTGTCCTTCTTTGCCTGAAAACTGTGACACATCCTAAGGATTCTTCTTTTGTGTTCAGATCAATTAATGGGAGATCAGTTAACCAGCCATTGTTACTTTCCAAACTGAGTCTAAAATTCTCTATAATTTGACCATCGTAAGTAGAAAACACCTTCAAATTCATCCAGTCTCTCTTTTTTGCAGTTTTAGGTAATTTCTAGTGTTGAGCGAGCACCCCGATGCTCGGGTGCTCGGGTGCTCTGACCGAGCACCGCCGGAGGCTCGAGTGCTCGGCCGAGCACCCGAGCCCCATTGAATTCAATGGGGCGACACGAGCATTACACCAGGCACCCCCTGCTCTGATGAGGGGAGGGTGCCTGGTCAATGCCCCCCTTCATCTCCACAATGCCCCTCTTCCACAATGTCCCCCTTCCACAATGTCCCCCTTCATCTCCGCAATGCCCCCTTCATCTCCGCAATGTCCCCCTTCCACAATGTCCCCCTTCCACAATGTCCCCCTTCATCTCCGCAATGCCCCCTTCATCTCCGCAATGTCCCCCTTCCACAATGTCCCCCTTCATCTCCGCAATGCCCCCTTCATCTCCGCAATGCCCCCCTTCCACAATGTCCCCCTTCCACAATGTCCCCCTTCATCTCCGCAATGCCCCCTTCATCTCCGCAATGCCCCCCTTCCACAATGTCCCCCTTCATCTCCAAAATGTCCCCCTTCATCTCCACAATGCCCCCTTCATCTCCTCAATGCCCCCTACCTCCAGTCCCTGGTGGTCCAGCGGAGCGTCTGTAAGATCTGTGCCTCCTTCGGCACAGATCCCTGCCACCCGAACATTGTGGGCGAGCACATGGCGGTACTCGTACGAGTACCGCCATGTGCCGAGCAGAGCGATGCTCGAGCCGATCCGAGCATCGGCCGAGCATGCTCGCTCAACACTAGTAATTTCCTTGTTTCTGTGTCATAACCTCAGCATTAATTGGACTGAGGGAAAGGTCACACCTTATAAATAGCATGCCAAGATAGAAGTGTTGCTAGTCCCATCTCTAAACTCTCAACTTTGCCTGTCCCAACACAAGTACTAAGAATTGGTGGATGTCTTTGACTAAGGACATGCTGAAGTTCTCGCACCCAAGTAAGCTTTTGACTGCCCTATTGAACTCTCCCTGGGACTGTAGAGGTCACTCGTGTCCTTTGTTAGAACCTAGATCTGTGTAAGATAACTTTAATAATATTTGGGGCCTGAAAAAGTTAATGGTAAAACCCCCAAAAAAACTACTAAATAAACATAGAATGTTTTATATAGAAAGTGAGTTATGAAGACAGACACTACAGAATACAGCCTAAACAGTATTCATTATTTGTGTTATTCACCGCATTGAAGCACAATACATTAAATATGTGTATGGCATTAAAAGGGTTAAAAAATGTAAAGTGGGTTTACATGTAGTACTAATTTCCCGTTACATCCAGGCAAATCCAGAAAGGAGCCAATGTTTTAATGACTGGCTTATTGAATGTTCATTGCTTAGCCCTTTCACCTTCTATGTGCAATGGATTGCAAAGCACTATGTTACACAACTGTCCATCAGTGAGAGTGTGTGTGTGAGTGTAAGTGTAAGCATGTGTGAACGTAGGAGAGCAAGTAGTGTATGGGAGATTGGTGTGTGTGTGAGAGTGTGTAGTATGTGTTTTGTGTGTGGTGTATTGCATTTCGTGAATTGCATTTAGTGTATTGTGTTTAGCTTTTAGGGTTTTACATTTAGCGTTTTGAGTATTGCATATTGCATTTAGTGTATTGTGTTTGTGTTTAGCATATTGACTTTTGCATTTAGCATTTTGCGTTTAGTGTATTGTGTTTAGAATTCAGAGTATTGTATTTAGCGTTTTGCATATTGTATATTTTATTTATAGTTTATTGTATTGCATTTAGCGTACTGTGTATTGTGTTTAGTGTTTTGAGCATTGTGTTTAACATTTTGTGTGTAATGTTTAGTGTATTGTGTTTAGCCAATGCATATTGCATATGGTGTTTAGAAAACTGCATTCAGAGTTTTGCATATTGTGTTTAGCGCAACGGATTTAGTGTTTTTTATTTTGTGTTTAACGTTTTGCCTTTAGCATTTTATGTTTAGTTTATTGCATTTAGAGTTTGGCGTAATTGCGTTTAGCATTTAGCATATTGCGTTTAGAGTATTGTGTCTAGTTTATTGCTTATTTCCTTTAGTGTTTTGCATTTAGGGTATTGTGTATAGAGATTTGTTTTTAGCATAATGCATTTAGAATTTTGATTTCAGTTTTTAGCTTATTGTGTTTAGTGTTTTGCATATTGTGTTTAGCTTACTGCATATTGCATTTAGACTTGCATTCAGAGTTTTGTGAAATGCGTTTAGCTTATTGCATTTAAAGATTTTCACAGGTGTGGCACGGGGGTATTGAAAATTAAATCTAACAGATACCATCTTGAACAACTTGTTTCATTCTTTCCACTTGTAGTCACACAAAAACATATACATTGTTTGACACAACATTTATGTTCCACTGTTAAATATTTCACATATCATCTGGTAGTCACAAGTCCATAGTCAACCTTTCAAGCCTTGTCCCCTTGTTTATTTATTTTAAAATGTTTTACCACTAGAATACGTTGATATTTCTCTTGTTTTCAAGTATGTCCTGGCGAGCTTTTACACTAAAGTTTTACATATTTGCACAAAAAAGAGAAACTTTATGTATACATAAACAAACATAATCACAAAAATGTTATACAGTTACATTTTTTTTAGATATAATGAAACAGTTATTTCTAGGGATTTTAGATTGGGAGAAGATCTGATTTTTATCTGGCAGGTTATTCCAGGCTTTCAGATCTCTGTGGGAATTCACCATTACTTATATGGAACCCCTTTTGCTTCTTCTGAAAACCCAGGGTTTCTACTGAATTCAGTTTGAGGAGAACCACTAATTTAGATCCACATATAGTAGCAAGTTACTTAATGTTGCTGTTAAATTTAATTGTAATTGTGTCTGCTACATTTTAAGTAAAATCACTGAATACTGTTTTCTAAAGACCGACACTGTTGCTAATCTCTGAGGGATTTACCTTTCAATAAATACACTGCTTTTTACTTCAGCAGACATTGATTAATATTCCCATAAAGCATTGACCAACTCTCTGTTGTAAGTGTGCAAACAGTGGCAGAAAGTGATAGCTGTACTGATATTGAATTCCCATGTGTACAGTACAATCAGGTTGGCAGCCTATTATATGACTGAGACCAGTACTGACTAATGCTTGGTAAATATACATAAAGAATACAATGACAGAAATGAACTCATTTATTACTAGAAGTAAAGATAAGTTAATGTATAGAATTGACTGAATTCTTAGTTGTGCTAATGAGATGAATTGAGTCTGAGCGATTCTAGGCAAACTAATTTCACCTGTCGGTGAAGGTGGTCTGGATGCAGAGCACTGAGGAGATGAGGGGAAATGAGAAAACTGCTCTCTCTCCATACTATCTATCTATCTATCTATCTATCTATCTATCTATCTATCTATCTATCATCTATCTATCTATCTATCTATCTATCTATCTATCTATCTATACAGTTTGGGTTAGCCTTGTTCAGTTCAGTGGCATAGAGGTCAGAGGAATAAGTAGTCATCTATTTTATTGGACTAACATTACATTTTATAGAGACAAGCTTTTGAGAGATATTCTCCCTTTTTTAAGAAAGCTTGTCTTCATAAAATGTAACATTAGTCCAACAAAAGAGGTATTATTACATAATACTCATTCATTTGAATACTCATTCATTTGCTATATATATAAATATTTATATATATATATATATATATATATATATATATATATATATATTTATCCTATATAATAATTCGCTAAATTGTTTGTCAGAAGCCGTCATGTGCAGTAGAAATGGCTGCACGCGCTGCAGTCATGCACACGTGCAACGGCTGATAACGGAGTGGGGCACCGAATTCAGACCGTAGTCCTCAACTACGGACTGAATTCGGAGCACCCCGCTCCCTCTCAGACACTGCGTGGGCAGTCTCTATTGTGCATGACTGCACCGCGGCCGTTGCTGGGTGGCACTGTGGCCCGTATATGTACATGGGCCCTTCAGCTAGTATATATATATATATCACAGTATCTTTTTTTTTTTTTTTTTTAATATTTTATTAGAGATAAAGGCGATACAAAAACAAATCGTAACATATTGTACAGCGTATAACATACGAGTATAATCAGAATAAGTATGAAACAAAAATGTAATAAAGAGTGACTAGCAAGAAGACAATAAGTAGTGTGAAAACAATAATATATTGTCTAGACAAAGCTCAGCAATGAGTTTATAGTATCTCACCTGTAGGTTCCAAAGAAGATGATAATACCCTTAGAATACAGGTGAGTGTGAAATATTATAGGGGCATGTAGATATGATAGCTCTTCAGAGAAAAGGTAAGTGCATGACAAAACAAAACAAGGGGATCACAGTATCTTTATTTCCATTTTTCACACTTTGCCTTTAAGAGTAAGCCTTAAGCCTTCTCTAGCTTGCATGCTCTTTGTTTGGTATCAGCTATTCTTCACATGACCTGTGGGGGTTGATATATAGGTTTCATTTATGGAGGGAGCTGTTGGATCCACAGCCCTCTCATATTCTCTTAATGCAGATCCATTGGGGTCTTTTTGTATCAGGTAAGTCCACTATGTACATCTTTTTACTATAATGTATGTTTTCTGTTTTTAATTGCACCACACTGGGACCCAAAAGCAATAAAAAGAGCACATTTAGAGGGTCCCCTGCTCTCCGACGTGTTCATTATAACATCTCTTCAGGGATCTCCAAGTTTTATTTTTAATTTTTAGATAGGGCATTACAGATGTACTAGAGTAGGACTTGCCGTACAATGAGAAACCTTTGCGGTGTGGCAAGCTTACCCACAACTTGGCCAACTTATGAAAACTAATATCTCACTTATTTTATTTAGAAATATTATATATGCCAAATACAGGGCAGACATCTATTCTCAACATAGAGGAGCACTGGTTTGTCTTGGTGTCTGTTTGTTTGTACTTTGGGTTTTAGCCTGAAGTTTGGGGGTCTGGAGAACCCTTTCATTCCTGGCTGCTATTTATGTATTCACTTTATATTCACACTAAAAGTTTATTTATTTATGGATATGTTATGGTGAGTTGGCGCTGTGAGTTTTCTCTTGTTTTCTCTCTCTCTATATATATATATATACATATATATATATATATATATATATATATATATATATATATATATAATATATATATAACTTTGGAACTCTGCACAGAGTGATTCAGTATTGCCTTACATGAGGAAAGAAAGTTGATCTCTCAGAGACTCGTATTATAATATAAACTGTTAGTCCTAGTAAAATGGTATCACCAAATACCAAAGTACTCATGTCTTAATACCACTAAAGCTGTACTAATATGGCTAAATCAAATGAATTAATTCACTTAAAAGGATTTTTAACCTATTGAATGCCAGAAAGATCTCAAATGCATTGTCTTGCAATGTGTTTAAAACCTCTTGAGCATCCCAAGGGTTAAAAGTCCCACTTAAATTATTGGAAATGTTTATTTGTTGGAAATGTTTATTTGTTCCCCTTTGGTGCAGTTGGTTTTCCCAACATGTACTCCAGTGGAGAGATTCATTAAGCGGTGATAAAGTGGTGATAAAGAGGTGATAAAGTGGAGATGACTTCTCCAGTGATATATCTTCTCCATTTCCAGTCTTATTTATGGAGCCTATGCAAGATTTCTTCAGCTTTGAAGATCTTAGTACATTGGCTCCATAGAATAACAGAGGGACTGGAGAAGTGATATCACTAGAGAAGTCATTTCACATTTATCACCTATTTATCAATGATTAGTGATTTTCCCCCCAATTCTGTTTAATACAGCAGCTTCATAGTGTCAAGAACTGAAACTTTAAAACTAAATTGATTCACACACTTGTCACTGTCACTATAGAGAACCTACATACCTGGCCTTTTCTTCTGGCCTCCCCAGAGGGGGAGACCTGTGGTGCCTTTGAGGGAGACAAATGAAGAAATGTGCAGGGCTTAATCACAACTGGGGGGCGGGGCTTCCAAAACTTGTAAAAATATACGGGAATAGGTTGGGGAAGGAAAAGAAGTGGGCGGGGAGTGGGTGGAACAGATAGGTAAGGAGCACAAATGGGCAGAGGTTCTTAAGAAACTGCCCACAACCTGGAGAATCAGACTCTGCACCTGAGAACTGATAATGCAGTGTCAATACTGGAGTCTCTGGGGCTAATCCAGAGAGTTCCCAGCTATGAGAATCTATATAAAAACATAGATGTTTGTCCACAGCAGAAAAAAATTCTATTTGAAAATATTAATGAAACATTGGTACATAGATAGTCAACAGCAATTGCTAGTTTTCAAAAATAAATACATAAGTAAGTAAATGAATACAAACAAACCTAGGGCTTTAGATTGCTTAACTCTTTGAGTGCAAAGCAATGAATTAGGGAGCCCCCTGGCACTTAAAGGGTTAATGTGAGCAGTGTGGCATACACATATTTTTGGTGTAACTATGGGACATCTGACCATAAAGAGAGAGAGAGAGAGAGCGAGAGAGACAGACAGACAGAGAAAGAGAGAGCTACAGAGAGAGGAGGGAAGAGAGAGAGATGTATGAGTTCTAGCACACAAACACGCTGTTCACCCTGATCTCTAATGTACATCGTGGTTCTACTTTATGCGAACATATACAGGAAAGGGTTAAACAGGAGACCCAATTAGGTTGTATATCTCCACAGAAACAGATAAATAATAATATTAAATTAATCTGAGAACTTTACACAATACTAGGTATTGACATGCTACGTCATAGTAAATAATTGATTAAAATAATCAATTACGCATTTTTATTCAAAAATATATAGAATTTATTTAAATAAAATACACTATATGTAAAGTGTAATCAACAATGATATAAATGAGTGAACACCAATTGAAATAGACATACAGTAATCCAAAAAACCAATTATCACAATATAGTATTACCAGCACTACATGGTTAACATTACATAGGTGTATCCAGAGGTATTAGGGAACAATAATTGAACACAGCAGCATGGAAAAGGTTAGTTGATCTTTACAATTAATTACAATACAGCTGGCAGAAGCATATATGAATACCGCTGCCCATATCTGTATTATCTATGCTAATTAAGGTTTAAGGGGTGTTGTCATGTGAGTAGGTTTTAACATTAAACCAAGTCCTATGACAATCTCCTTATACCATATAAAATATATATAATTAAAACTATCTGGAATGAAATCCCAGATTTAGATAAATAAACTTTATTTATCTACTGTTTTCAATATTGCATACCTTCTGGACAAAACATATAAATTGCATTTATTATTGTCAATAATAGATTAAATCAATAATATCTAATAATGTATGTCTAGAAATATCACAAAACACACCCCTCTGGCACAAAAATGATTAAAGATCATTTTAACAAACCCCCTCCCCATGGTACACTTAATTTGCTCCAGAATTGGACCTTTTTTAGCTTGATGAATAACTCTTTGAGAGCCAAAGGGTTACACAATGTACTGTATAACCCTCTGGCACTCTAAGGGTTAAAATAGTCTTTTTTTTTAACTGGGTTCACAGAGGACACTAGTAAGGATGAAATAATGGGTGCTCTCCTAAACTAAAATGTAACTTTTATTGTTACTCTTAAGTGAAAAATAATTTTAAATTAAAACAAGTAAAAACAATATTTTCTCATGGTATATGCAGTATTTCTTTTGCTCTATAGGGTGCTGATTTCAGTTCCACCACAAGAGGGCATATTAACAAAACAATAAAGATGGTGTTCCCTATAAATCAAAGAAACACCACACACTTCATGAGAATGTATCTTTTTTATTCATTGTTGTTTTATTCATCTTTCCTTTAAAAGTAACAATAAACGTTACATTGTAGTATAGGAGGGAATCCATTATTAGATCCTTGACAGGGTCCTCTGTTAGCTCATATATCATATTTCATGTTCCGTCCCATGTTACTCAACATTAGATGTGAGAATAGCCTGTCTGAGCTATAATGATCATTTAACTGTTAACAGAAGAAAACCTCTTCTATTAACGCTTCATTAACACCACTAATATCCCAAACAGGAAAAGAGAAAAACAAAGTTGCTGGTTTTTCGTGTTTATCACATCATGTGACTGCATTTGTGCAATCATGTTGGTTAAAATTATATACGAGTAGGTTTTTTTTCTAGTCCAACAAATTGAGTAGTGAAACAGACAGCGAAAGGTTCACCATTTCCAACTCTAGGCTGCCTATTCTGAATAGAAACTAAACAAACAATATAGCAAAGGATTACAAATAGTATTTTCTTCATAGTAAATAGATATGTACCACATCCTAGACTGATCTCAGTCTCCACTCTGATCCACCTTTCAGCTACTTTCGCTGAGAGGAAGAAGAGCGCAGCATGGAGCAGGGAGAGAGGAGGCAAGCGGGGGAGACATAAGAGGCAAGGGGAAATCAGTAAGAGGCATTAGGGCAGTAAGTGGTAAAAGGGGATACAGAAAGAGGCAAAGGGGGCCCAAATAGAGACAAAGGGAGGAACAGTAAGAAATAAAGGGAGGAGCGATAAGAGACTAATGGGGAGTAGTAGAATAGCATAATGGAGAAAGGCGTAGCAGCTAAACCATCTGCTGCATCAGAGAGGGAGACAAACAAGCACCAAAACACCTATCCTGAAAGTAGTAGTAAACTTTGTAAAAGTAAAAGTAAAAAGAAACTGTTTGAGACCTCTAAAATCTTAGAGGAATAGAAGGGTAGTAGGTAAGAAGTGGCAGGTCATGCTGATGCTGAGGATGACCTAATGATGACTGGTGATGATAATGATGCAGATCTAGCATATATCCCTCCAGCAACCTCCTCTTGTTCAGATTCAGATAAAGTTGAGAGTGAGAGAAATTATGATATTGCCATAAAGTTAACAGAAAGGCAATGGCTCAGTCTTCCACCACGAAAAAGGAGCACTGTGTCTGTCTATAAACTGTTTGAAAAAACCATTGGAAAGTCTGACCCTGGACAAGCAAAGATGTCAAAAAGTACAAAGTCACCCTATCAGTCATCATTGGCATCTTCCAGGTCCAAGTCCCTCTTAGCTACACACACCTGTGTTGAGTACACAGCAGGAGCAACACAGGTTATTAACATCCACAATGTTAGATATGACGAGTGCCTCTTCTGCTGCTGGAAGTGCTGTACCTTTAACACCTAGTAGTAGTAGCAGTAGAATTGCATCAACATCTCGCCCCAGTAGTAGTAGTAGTAGTAGTAGTAGCAGCACCACCTCAGGAACCCCTCAGTCCATGAAGTCCACAGTATGGAGATACGTCACTCAGGATCCTAAAGCTAAGCATGTTGCTACCTGTTGTCTGTGCAAAAAGCACATGAGCAGGGGGAAAAAGGCTCACACCTAGGTACCTCCTCTATGAGATACCACCTGAAGCACAACCACAGGTCTGACTGGGAGACACACTATCAGCAGGTCAGAGGTGCCACAACTAGCAGAAGCATTCCAAAAAGTTCCCAGGGCTTTGGGGCAGATAAGAGAAGTAGTGATTTTTTTATGCAGAGAGTGTGCGCTACTGCCAACAGTTAGTTAATTCCAAATAACACCTATGGCTCCAGCTGTAGAGGAATATGATGACTCTGGCTTTGCTGTATGAGATGGCAAGAGTCATAGACTGCCACACATGCTGCCTCTACCTCCACCACCTCCTCTAGTCATGTCATTAAAGCAATAAAGTTCCAGGGTTCTTCTGCCATGTCCTACCAACTCACACTGACTGAGTTCCTGGGAAGGAGTCAAAAGCTTCACAATAACAATCCCAAAGTATGCCTGTGGAATGGCCAGGTTGTCAAGATGTTGGTAGTGATTATGATGCCTTATTCTTTTATAGAAAACCGAGTATGTGTAGCTCCATGGTGGCATATCCCAAACTGTTATTTTTCCAGGATGGATGTGCCTGAATTGTATAAGCAGGTGGTTAGTGTGGTGGGCAAAGGGCTGAAAAGGGCATATGGCAAGAAAATCCACCTGACAACATAAAAGTGGACAAGTGGGCAGAGCACAGACTATTTGACTGTGACTGCTCACTGGGTTTCCCTCCCACCACCAACAGTGGGCAACACTAGCTTGCAGCATCAGGTAACAGCCAGTAATTGTGCTTCTGGTTCTGGCAAGGTGATTAAAAGTCAGCAGCAGCAGCAGGATAACCCATCCCATTGGCACACCACCTTGTGAATGCAGAGTTCTGAGAGACAGTCTCGCAAAGCAGTAGATGCTTAAAGTAAGCTGGAGCAGGTAATCGAGGAAATGGCTTGTACCCCGGTCCTTAAAAGCTGGTTTATGTCTACTGATAATGGCACCAACATAATTGCTACTTTGAGAATAGGTGATATGGTGTATGTGCCCTGCTTTGCCCATGTGCTAAATTTAATTGTAATCAGATTCCTGGCAGAATCCTAAACCATCAGGGGCATGCTTACTATTGCCCACAAAATCTGTGCCCATTTAATTGCTCCTTCAGTGCACGCAACACTCTGTATTCCATACAAGAGCGTAACAACCTGCCCCATCACCAGCTGACAATGGAGGTCCCTCCTAGAAAGAATTCCACAATGTACATGTTACAGTATTTGTACTAGAAGAAGGCCATTAGGGAGTACACCATGAAAAACTGGAAGGCTTTGGAGGGAACCTCTTTGTCACCTGGCCATTTGCAACTAATGTGAGATGTATGTGAGCTGAAACTCCATGCTGGTGTGTTGCATTGGGGCAGGAATTAGTGAAATTCTACCACTAATGTTTTTATTACAGAAAAAGATGAGGAGCATGGCTGAATAATCTTACCATAATGAAAACACAGACATGCACCAGCTGGTAAAGGACATGTTAGTGTGTGTGAACAATATCCATTGAAAGTAATGATGAATACATTATTGCCACTTTGCTTGACCCCTGCTTCAAACACAAAATTTGAGAATTTCTGCCAAAGGGCCATCAGCAGTTTGTCATAAGAAGCATTCATGATGATCAGCAGCAACTCTCCGAGGAATCGGATTCTGTCAAGGAATATTGAGATATGCTTACTGATCGTGGATAGTGAAAAAGAAGGCAGCAAAGCAATTCAACCAGCAGAAGCACCTACATCATCAACCAGAACATACCATTCTGAACACAGGGTAATTCATGGGTCTCAGTAGGGGAATCGAAAAATCAACATTGGTAGTGGTGGTGGCACATCTCTTTGGGAGTTGCTCCCGGAGTATGGGTTGGTAACCATGTAGCTCCTAGAAATGGTTCCACTGCATATGAGATGGTTTCTGCATACTTGCAGGATAGCTATGTTCTAGGCAGAAACAATGACCTCATGGACTACTGGCAAACAAAGCAGTAGGCGTGACCAGCATTGACATGTACTTCAGTGGAAACCCTTAGTTGTCCTCATGTATCAATAATCTGAGAAGGATAGCTTACATTTGACACAAACATGACATATACATAAAAATTATATATACAAATAAATCACACCAAGCAAGTCCCCCACCACCACTACCATACATATGCCAAATTGTAGATTGTACTTTTTTAGCACTTGACATCATCATGAATATGTGCCAGTGTCACTTAAACAGGAAGTAAGTGTTGTGGGCAAAGGACAAAGGCACTTTGCATGCTAAGATATTTTTCAAGGCATATGTTGCTGTAGGACTCACAACTTTGACTTCCAGCTACTTATTTCTCTACTACAGCCCTCAGAAGAAGTAATATTGCAGTGTTGTAGCCATAGGAAATATAGGCAAAAATGTGTTAAAATAGTCAAAAAGGAGGAAATTTTGCATTGACAAAAAGGAGAAAACTTTTGTGATAAAAGAGAAAAATCGGCCAGTTTTCACAAAAAGTCATGCGAGAAATGTTTCTCACTTTTCGCCCACCCCTACTAAGGAGAACTGGGGGGAGATTCACTAAGCGGTGATACAGAGGTGATAGAGTGGAGATGACATGGAATTGGAGAAGTGATAAACTGGAGAAGTCATCTCTACTTTATCATCTCTTTACCACCGCTTAGTGAATCTCCCCCCAGAGGGGTTTTGGTGCAAATCAACTGCACCTTATAGAAAAAATCAAAATCTCCATTGATTTAATTGAGGTCATGTAACCCTTTTATTGATAGGGAGATTTCCAGTCCATTGTGAACCAGTGCATTGAATAAAAATCAAGCATTCCATGGGTTAAAAACCCTGTTTAAATTGGAATTTGGGAAGTTCTAATCCTACCCTATGGTGCAGTTGGTTCACAACAGAATTTCTCCACTTTTCTTTCGAACACAGAATCCTATATTTTATAATCAATTCTGTTTTTTATGGATTTTGTTTTTTTTAATCTCTTGGATACCAGCAACACCTCCCAAATGGTTTATTGGCTATATCTCTGGCATCTAATGACTATAGGTCTAATCATCATGTAAATACACTTGTATTCCTGTTTTGATAAAGAAACAGCCAATCTCTATTTTGACCTTACGTATTCTGAAAGTGCATAATATGCAAAGTCACATTGTCACTGTATTTCTGCTTCCTGTACCACTGAGTAATCTGTAAGCGGATATAGGCTTTTCTGCTGCAGGGATATCACAACATTATATCACTAATGCCTTTTTCACATTCCTTGAGAGAAAGCTATCTGGAAATAGAAATTCAGAGAGCTCATTGTCAACGATAATGCTAGTACAAGAGTCCAGATTTTTCCTGTGGGAATTTTTTTTAGAAAACCCGCAATTAGCTGCTTTTCCCTCTAGAAATTTCCATATACAGAAAACCCATAAAATGTACATTTTCAGTTTGCTGTTTTTCACCTATGCCCAAGAATCCCTCTGCACTACTGGGGATGGAAGTTTGCACTGAGTATGTGTGGTTCTATGGCTATACAAGACTGGAGTTAAGTGTGTATGGGCTTTGCAGTGGTGTGCAACATAAGACCTTCTAGCTGCTACCAGACAACAACTCCCATCATTCCCTGAAAGCCATGGACAATGTTGGGGGTCAGTATATGAGTTTCCGTGGCTACCAGTGCAGTGAGACAGTCTAGGTGGGGGACAGTATATGTGCTTCTATGGCAGTGGTGGACAACTTAAGTCCCCCCAGCTGCTACCAGACTATAACTCTTAACATTCCCCGCCAGCCATTGGCTGGCAGTGAATGATGCTTATTTTAGTCTGCCCATCCATATGGCTTGGTGGGCCAGTATATGTATGGTGCTATGGCTACTATGGGAAAAGGCTTGGAGGGCCAGTATGTGTGGTTCTATGGCTAATGCAGGACAAGGCTGGAGGGGCTGTTGGCATGGATCTTTGGCTGCCATGGGATAATGCTGTGGGGGTCAGTATGAGTATGTGTAATGGAATAAGGCTGGGAGTATGTGTGTTTATGTGGCTATCAGTGCAGCGGAACAAGGCTAGGGGGTCATTATGTGTTGTTCTATAGCTACCAGTTCTGTGGGACAAGGCTAGTAACTGTAGTTCTCTAGCTATCAGTGCAGTGGGATAAGGCAGGATGTCAATATGTGAGGTTCTATGGCTTCCAGTGGAGTGGGTCATGGTAAGGGGTCAGTAAGGGAGGTTCTATGGATACCTGCGGAACAAGGCTTAAAGGGTCCATTCAATGCATGGACAAAAGCAGAAAAACAGCACTTTTTGCAGGAATTAACACAGAGGGCAAAATCTGTCATTTTTGCATGTTTCTCTTTTACTTTTTTTTCGCATACCTTGTCAGAGACATAAAAGTGCAAAAAAAGTAGATGGAGATTAATAAAATAATAATAAAAAGGTATAGACAATTTCACTTCACATATTTTTACTTGCAGAATATGTAAAAGGCAATACAGAGGCTGATTGTCTCTTTAAAGATTACACATCCTGGACCCTATTGCCTTCACAATCCCTACCTCACTCCACAGTAAAACTGACTGTAAGTCATGTGTGTGATTGGGAGGGGGAGAGAGACCATTTGTAGAGTAAACAAATATGGTTTCTGTATTACAACCATTTGCTTTTGGTTAGACTATTCCTTTTACTGAGTAAAGCTGATGAGCTATGAAGAATGGGATCAATTTTGGGGAAACCAACAGCTTCATAGAGGGCAAAAAATTCCCAGTGTTCTAAACTTTTTTTAACCCCTTGAATTCCAGCGAGGTCATCAACATATTAGTTTACAATGCTTTGGAGACCTCTTTAACATACAGAGGGCAAAGGTCCCCATTTATATCAATAAGAATTTGGGGAATTTTTGTTTTACCTTTATAGTGCAGATGGTTTGATGATGAATTACTGCATTTCATTTTAGTAGATCAGCCTGACTGGGAGAAATGTACAAATCAGTTGATGCACTTTATTCTCTGCACTGGACATTGCTTTCCTACTCAATCACCTAACAGAACTAGAACAAGGATGGGCAATGTGAGGACCTCTAGATGTGCTGCCAGATTATAACTCCCATCAGTCCCCACCAGCCAACCTCCTGTTTATACAAAATTTAGAAACAAATGGCAAAAATTAAAAGAATGTATTTTTCACATGGGACAACAACCATACTCTAAATTCTGCTAGGAAACCAAATACATTGATCCCTGATGTCTATTAAATTCACATAGAAATGAAAGCAGCAGAACAAACCCAATTTAAACATGATTTAAACCTCTTCAATGCTAGAGACATCTCCAGTGCATTTCAAGGCAATGTACTAGAGATATATTTATTATCCAAGGGGTTAAATTAAAGTGGACCTGTCACCCTAAGTTTATTTTAAAGAGAATTAAAAACAGCCTAAATGTTTTACTATCCATTTGTTTGTTTTATACATAGTTCTGAGAAATGAAGCTTTTATGGTCCAGAGGAGTAGGCAATGTATTACAAAGCAGTGTGTTGCCTACCCCTCTGGTATTTAAAGGGTTAAGATTTGTTTGCTCTTTTGGCACAGTATGACACATTGTGCTAATTAATTTGTCTACTTATCGAATATTAGCATAAGGAGTGCTATGAAAGAATCTAGGTAGAGCTCATACACTGGGGGCATTTTTAATTATAATTATCATCATAAAAGGCCACACAGACTATTTTAGTAAATTAAAGTGGTGCGATTTTGGGGCACACCAACTGCACCATGGGGACAAATGAACGACCCTCATTTGATTGAAATTGGGCTTTTAAACACATGAATGCTAGAGAGGTATCCAATACATTTAAATCCCCATTTCAATTAAAGGAGAATTTTCATTTACCCCTGTGGTGCAGTTTATTGTACTAGGCCCCATGTCACCAAACTCAAAGGTTCATTTCTCAGAATCTCTTAATTTTTCTGTAAAATGGCTACTGCAGATTTTACTTCTCTGTAAAACAAACTGAACTTGTTTTATAGTGACAAGGTAACTTCCAGTCTAAATAAAATTTAGATATATATTTCCTTTTTATAAAATTCATTTATCTGGCATTTGTATTTACTATAACACTTGGTTTCCCAAAACTATTATACAACTATAGATAGAAATAAAAATATCCCTTAATGCCAGTATTGCTTTTTTCTCACTGGGAAACTGGCTGAGTCTCTTCACCAGTGATGTGATCATAGGTTTTCTTGTTCATATGTTTACATGGAAATTTATTTCTGAGTCATTTAGTGAAACTAAACTAGCCTCACTTCTAAAAATCGGCTGTAGTCCTGTGACATGTCCACTAGTTGTTTGACATGCAACAGTTCTATTACATGTTGTAAGGTCAAATGCCTGGTGGAAGATGCACTAAGTGCTGATAAGGGGCTACATTGGCGATATAATGATATATTTGCTTTGATTACATCTTGACATATGCATTAAGATGTCTTTACCATCACATCCCTGTGAATTCCCTCTTATAAGCCATCATCACCATAAATTTGTCAGATTCACGTTTTTGCTGGGTCTACTTCGACAATTACTCATTCTCATTTTGAAATGAAGTTTAACTACTTAAAGGGATAGTAATACTTTATAATTACTATCCCCCATATTGTAGATATTTGTTAAATAATTAAATAGCCCCCAGGTTCATCTCTCAAACCTTTATGGTTTGAGAGATAACCGAAGGCAAAGTTCCCCCCTCCCTCCCCCTTCCCTGAAGTCAGCGTTGTACTGACTGCAGGGGAAGTCTGTCGTACATCAGACTTGCGGCTCTGCAGCTGAGCAGAGATCCTATTAGTGAAAAAGAATTATTTCACTGAAACGGTCTCCTACATGTGCTTGGTTTGCAAGCACATGTAGAAGACCATTTCAGTGAAATAATTCTTTTAAACTAACGTGATCGTGGCTCTGCTGTAGAGCCAGCTGATGAAAGTCAGACCGGATATTCCTGCAGTCAGTACAACACTGACTTCAGGGAAGGGGACAATCTTTTTCCTAATAGAACAATGAAAATCCTGCCCCCCTTGACAAGTTTTTTAGGTTTTTTCCTTATCGTAATTGAAGATTGTTCCTCAGTGAGGTCTACCTGGGCACTTCCCTTCTACTCTGGCTGAGCAGTGTTACATCAGTAAAAGGGGCGGGAGGGAGATATTTTGCCATTGAATTACTCTTGAACTACAACTCTGACAGAATTAAAATAACACTCTCCAAAGTCCAAATACTATGATCATTAATTAGAGCTGCTTTTATTATGAAACATTACTATCCCTTTAACATGGCATTTTACCACATGGACTAAGCCACCACTGAGATGCAATCACACATTCTTACCCCCATCTTTGTTCCACTGTACTGTTAGCCATAGAACCACATATATTGACCCTCATCCTCAACCTACTGAGCTGATATCCATAGAACCACACATCCTGAGTCTGATCCCCTGGTAGCAATTCTTCGGGACAGTTAGAAACCTGTAAAACCCTAATGGGAAACATCTTGGGATTAGTAAAATGAGAAATGTTATAGGGTTTCAACTTGCAGGTTTTCTGTGAAATTCCTGTGCAAAACAACAGGACTTTTTGCTCATACCTACTTAGTACGTACTGACACAAAACTCCTCAAGTACACAACATTTAAGTGAACAGACCCTTTTCACCACTCCTATAGTAGGAAAAGGAAGAATTTTATTCTATGTTAATCTGTGCTCACTTTACACATATGTGCCTGGATGCAGAGGATCTGTCCTCCCCAAAATTCACTCCTGCAATGTCCAACACTAGGTACATGTGGAAAAAACACCTATTTTGTTACATAAAGTATTTTGTAGATAGGTGTTACATTAAAGTAGAACCATGCAGTACACAAAACAGTTATTTGTACTCATTTTTGTCCAGAAACTGTTTCTTACCTTGCCTTCACTAAGCCGATATATCACTTGCTGAACCTAGGTTATACTAGTCCCCTAACATCTTTAATTGTCCCCACATCTAACACAATCATTACCCCCACCTTACATCAATGCTCCTGTATCAGTCTCTATGGTAGCCATATTCCTGGTTTATGCCTGTGATGGGCTGATATGCTGTGTGTATTTACCTTGCACACTTTCACACCTCCATTTCTTCCCCAGTGATAATGAAGCAAATGTACATATTCACCAGTGAAGCCCCACTGACATAGCCACTAATGCCAGTATACAGGATACTACCACTGTAGTGAATATTAGCAGACAGTCTCCACTTGCTAGCCTAATAGCATGAGGAATAATATAGTATACACCCTGGGGTAGCCAACCGTGGTCCTCAAGAGCTACAAACAGTACATGTTTTTAGGATATCCTTGAATGAGCACAGGTGGACTAATTAAAGTGAGAGAACATCTAATTAGTCCCTCTTTGCTCCATTTGGGATATCCTTAAAACATGTTCTGCTTGTAGATCTTGGGGACCTGGTGTAGAAATATGCAATTCCCTCTACTATTCCCATAGTACATTGACTTAAGCAAGGTATAAAGCAAAGAAATGTTGTGAATTACCCACAGACTGCACCCTAGTCTTTACATTGGTGAACATGGTGTTAAAGGATGGTAACATTTAATTTGTAAAAACATATATCTTATAGAATGTATCCTTCTGAGTACAAAGAAGCATACTGCCACTGCTGAGAGATATTTTATTCAAAGTTGTTGCAGCTCAAACTTGAATTTAATATAGCTGCAGTACCTCCATGACCTGAATTGTTACAGTGCCATTGCTGCTATACCATTCTATGGACAGCTCTAGTCAGTTGAAATAAAAAAATTCCATAGGATGGTGTAGCAACAGCACCACTGTAAATTTCAGGCCATTGAGATACCACACCTAAAAAGATAAATTTTGAGCTACAATATATTTTGAATAAAAGACCTCTCAGCAGTGGGAGTGCCCTTGTTTTAGAAGGATACATCATGCAACACACATATATATAGTTGTTTTTACAAAATGTTTAAGTTTGATGTACATAACTTAGCAACTCCACATTAGGCAAATGTAGGAAGTAAAAAATGATCCCTGTGCTTGATTTAGCATGGAATTAACTTTGTAAACCCCCTACCCTCACCACTATTATATAGATAATACAACAGAAACTAATATTATTATCTGTGTGCCACCAGTCTGACGAATTGTAAAACACCGATTTGCATGCATTTAAACAACAGTTTCATCTATAATTGTATAGTGCTTACAGCCTTGTACGTGCCATGTTTTCTTTGTCATCACTAGTAAAAAAAAATATTTCTTAAGTACATAAGCCTGAACTACTGTTAGTGTTTACATATGGATATAAAGCAGCTATGCATGGCCATTTTACCCATATTTGATCATACAAGTTTTTAAAGGGACAGTAATATCCCATAAAAAATGGTTCTGGTTTTGTAGAGGTTAAAAAATTATACTATATGCTCCTTTGCACTTGGTATGACTGTCATTATCTACCCTCTACTACCCAGACAATCCCTATGTAGCCCTGCTGCAACTTTTCTCCACTATTTTCTTAATACATGACCGGGTACCTTTTTAACCTTACAAAACTCTCTGATATTGTACACTGTTTGTTGTTCCAGAAACAAGATTATGTAACATCGTTTTTATTGATCTTATATACCGTCTACTGCGCATATGTAAGAGTTTGAATGTGACCCATTTTTCCAATTGTTTCTACACTGCTTTACCCTGTATTGTACTAACTTTTTTGCTCAATAAAGATAATTTTGAAAGGAAAAAAAAAATTATACTATATGCCATAAATCCTATCTCTCAAACTGCCATGGTTTGAGAGATATTCACTTTCAAAACTCCCCCCTCCCTCCCCTTCACCTGATGTCAGCTGTAAAGCTGACAGCAGGAGATTCGAATCATGTGACTCAAGGAGGCTCTTCAGCAGAGCCAAAATCACATTATTTAAAAATAATTACTTCATTGGAACGGTCTACAAAGCATACTTGCAAAAAAGGCACAGTTTGTAGACCTTTCCAATTAAGTAATTATTTTCATATAATGCGACTTCGGCTCTGCTGCAGAGCCGCTGGCTGGTCCTAGGACCGGGATCTCCTGCTGTCAGCACAGCGCTGACGTCAGGAGAAGGAGAGGGGGAACATAGCGGTTTGAGAGATAGGATTTGAGCATATTGTTTACATTTTTAACCTCTACAAAACTAGAACCATTTTTTTATGGGACAGTACTGACCCTTTAATATATAATAAATGCAATGCTTGTCGCAGATGAGGAAAACAGAGACATTTAACCATAGGAGTGACAGAGAGGTGCACAACACATTTCTTTGCAATGTGTTGTGGACCTCTATGTCTTTGGAGGATTAAAATAATGTATGTGAATAGAAAATTGATGGTTCGATACTAAAATGGCATGGGCAAAAATGTAATTTCCTTCCTGCTGTACTTTTCATTAAATAGATGCTTCTCTTTTCCAGGGATGTTTCTGGGGAAAGTGCTGGGGAATATCCATGTTTGTTATGCTGGAAGTTTAAACCCATTGATTTTACACACATACCCTGAAGTACACATGAACACAACTATTCTCTGACTTCACTTCTCCATGGGAAGATGTTGGTAGAAATGGCTTTCTTGTCCGAATTCCTGTGAGAAGGAAAACATGATGCTTTCTGCCGATTTCTTTTTTACTTCAACTAGCCAACACATTTTTTTCTTTTGTAAGAAATAAATAATGTTCATAAAAGTTGGCAATGGGTGCATGATAGATAAATTGATATGAACCCTTTTCATTTTAGACAATAATGTCCCTTTACTACTTTTCTTTGGTTTTTCCATTGCATAGTACCTGAGTTAGAATAATTGTGGTTTTTAGGTTGCTGCATGTGTCTGACTGTGTGTGTATATGGAAACAACTGATATCATTATCTGAAGTTATACAGAAACCCATTTGACTCCCCTTTTGTTTTCTTTATGTCCATTGGAGGAACTGATTCCCCTTGTAACATCAGAATGTAAATCTCTGTACGTGACAGGAAAGAGGCAGGGCATTATGAGCCATCACATGAAGTTGGACACTCAGGAACTGTTATCTTTTTATTGGGAAAATAGAAAGGACGTTGAATAATAACTAAATGCTTCCGTGTTTATTTTTGCTGACACGCAATGAGTAGAAGTACATGTTTGACTTACAGGCAATATAATGCAGGCAGATGCAGACTGTCAAGCTGACAGACTAACAGGCAAATCAAAGATGCTCAGACATTGCACAAAATGGGAGCTTTCTTCTGATTTGGCTCTGATAGACATTACTGTAGCTTAATGAATAACGAACAGAAAAGCTCTAATTAGTTTGTTTGTAACTAACAGATATACCATGTTCTGTGTTACATGAAAGAAATAAAATATTACTGAAGACTTAACTGCTCCTCTAGTTGACTATTCCAATCTTTGTATTGCTTTTACAGTAAAACAGAATACTTTGTCGCAAGTAATTAAGGATAGGTGTACACACATCACAGAGGGTTTATATAAATCCACCTGGGCTGCTCATTTGCTCTTTTGTATTAGCTGAGAAAAAGATACTTCTGCAGCTGCATGTGTAGGATCCCATTAATGTAGACCAGCAAATACAGTTTACTACCATTAGTGCTTTAACACTTTGAGTGCCACATGGGTGTCCAGAGCATTGCAAAGCAATGTGTTGGACACCCTTCTTGCACTCAAAGAAGAATGCAGACTCAGCACTCCACCTGTAGCGCATACGCATGAAAATAAGATGAAACCATTGATTTTCTACGGTCTCAGTTGATTGATCTTGAGAACAGGGGCCATCGGTCCAATATCCACGTCCGAGGCTTGCCTGAAATGGTTTCTTCTGGGAGTCTTGTGGAGGTTCTTCAGACTTTGTTCAACTCCATTTTGAATCTACCTTCACCATCAGAGATCAAGACTGAACGGGAGTACCAATCGCTCTGACCATGCAACCAGTAGGGGGACTGAGTCACAGATGTTATTTGTTGCCTGCATTCGTTCTTCAAAAAATATACGATCATGAGAAAGGCTCAGGATCTTCCCGCTCTCTGGTTTGAGAATACTGAGGTTTCTCTCTTCAATGATCTCTCCCTATGCACTCTTCAGTTGAGATGCCAATTTAAACCCCTAGCATATGAGCTCCATCGGAAAAATATTCCTTACAGATGGGGGTTCCCATTCTCCATGATGGTATCCTCTGAAGCCGTTCTCAGGTGGACAGGGTAATTCAGGGCCTGTGAGAAGTTCTTTGCTTCCTGATGATTAGCCCGCTTAATTCAATGGGTTCCCAGCGTTCAATACCTTATACTCCATCCTCTCAATGGGACCAGTGGCAACAGGTACCACTGTGGAATAAAAGAGCAGCCCCGGATTCCCAGTCCAGTGTAACGGTTTTCAAGACACTCAGACCAGCAGGTTAGAATAAAACACAGTTTTATTAAACAAATAAAAAGAAAGGATCGCCCTCTATAGGCAGCACAGAATAATAGCAAGATAAGGCTATAGGTGCCCAGTATACTGATTGATAAACTTTACATATACTGTCACGTGACAGGCACAGAAGACAGTGAACACAAGGGTTAACACAAGAAATCAGTCAGTCTCTGTTGTGGTGTCTGGCACGCCCAAGGTGGTAATGAGGCAGTGAGCGGTGTAGTTGATGCAACACCTAAAGTCCATCAGCCAGAGATAACTGCTTCAGCAGAACGGGAACTGAGACCAGAATCCTGCAGAGAAACTTGAGACTATAGCCCCCACGGGTGTAGTAATGGAAGAAAATGGATTGCAAGAGCTTGAGCCAATAAACCCCACGGGCGTAGTAACGGAAGCAACTGGATTGCAAGAGCTTGAGCCAATAGCCCCCACTGTCGTAATAACGGAAGCAACTGGATTGCAAGAGCTTGAGCCAATAGCCCCCACGGGCGTAATAATGGAAGCAACTGGATTGCAAGAGCTTGAGCCAATAGCCCCCACGGGCGTAATAACGGAAGCAACTGGATTGCAAGAGCTTGAGCCAATAGCCCCACTGGGCTTATCACAGAGAATAGCACTGAACGAGCTAGAGCCAATGACGCCTCCCACAGGCGCGGTAACGGAGACCGACTATACTGCAAGGTGTCAGAATGAGCCGTCGCCTCTACAAGGCTTGGGATGGACCGGCTCAGCAGTAATAGCAGCTGAAATGTAACGGCTCTGCAAGTGTAAGAGTAAGCTATAGCTCTGCACAAGTGAATGGAGGCTCAGTAATGGAAGCCCAACTCTGCACGGTAAAACAGAGGCTCAGCAACCAGGAGCACAGCTCTGCAATGTATAACGGAGGCTCAGCGACTAGGAGCACAGCTCTGCACGGGTTAACGGAGGCTCAGCAAATAGGAGTACAGCTCAGCACGGGTTAACGGAGGCCCTGCCACATCCACAAGCGATAGTCAGAATGTCGCCTCGGCAACAGCAGGCAGCAGGAAGCTGGAACGCTGGCGGGGTAGTAGCAAGCCGGTACAGGTCACGGAGCAGGAAGTCAGCCAGGCCGGGTTGGGTCATGGAGCAGGATTCTCAGACAAGCCAGATCAGGTCACAAGCAGGAACGTCAGCCAGGCCGGGTCAGAACACGGAGCAGGATTCTCAGACAAGCCAGATCAGGTCACAAGCAGGAACGTCAGCCAGGCCGGGTCGGATCACGGAGCAGGAACACTGGAGCGTAGTCAAAACAGGCCAAGTCGGTACACAGGAATCAGGAACACTGGAACACAGCACAGCAATACTGGCTCAGGAACACCACGAAAGGGCACCTGACAGGTGCCAGTGGCCAGGCATAAAAAGATCACCAGGGGCAGGCCAAACAGGCTCAACCAATAGGAGCGCAGCACAAGCAAGAGTGACAGATGGAGATCACGGGCACTGTGATATCCAGCTCCCAGCCCGCATGAGAACTTTCTTCGCCTCTACATGATATGTGCCTTTGAACTTGTTACCCGCCGGTGGGACTACCAACTAGCTCCATTTGAGGATAACTGGGACTTACCACATTTCACTGTTCCTGTTTTCCCCATTTACCCTCCATTATTATGGTTTTATTGCATGCTCTATTGTTGCCTTCTCTGTTCCCCTGGGGATGCTTAGCTTCCCGATTGATATGACACCAGATGAGGCTTGTATCACACTAATGCTCTCAGAATCAATGCCCCTAAAGTTTTGGATCCCACTGTCTTATGCTGTATACTACCTGTTCTACTGGCATTTTATTTCATCGCTCTGATGCATGTGGGTTAAGACTTATAGCATATTAAAAAGCCCTGATTTTAATATTTGTTGTATGTCTCCCTTTTCATTTCCACCCACCTGTACTCGGGGGGAGTTCTCTGTCTATGGGCTGATTTTCTCCCTTCCCTTCACCCTTTTGTCTCTCCTACCTGCCTCTTCCCTCTCACCTTCCCTTCCTTTCCAGCCTAGAGATGGATCACTCCAAGTGTGGCGACGGGATCAGCGCTGCGCTCCGTCTTGCTTTATGGCAACATACTGCGAGGTATGATTGGGACGTTTGCCTTGTGGACTCTGTTCCAGCAGGGCACCCAGGGGCTTTGGGTTATAATTGTCATTTACTGTATTGTACATGCTATTTTTTTTTAATAATTATTATTACTATTATTTACGGAATTCTTCAGCTGGGCGCATGGGCTGCTCCTTTGGTGTCTACACCCCACATCCTTTTTGGGAGTGAGCCTCCATGGGACCGGTTCTGCTTATTCTGAAGCTATGGCATCATAGGTTTTGGTTTCACTCACACGCTACCCCTCCTTGCTTATGGCCTTCCCTGGTGCTCCTGCATCCGGGATGTCCACTTTGGATATTTATTTTGTTTACACCTTACCGTATTTTACCCCCATGTTTTAGCTATTTACCTCTCGTTTCCTGGCTCCATGTAGCCTTAGACCATTCTCTTCCACTCATTTGTTTTATGGTATGTCCATCTGCTTATGGACTCCTCCTGCCTCTGTGATGCCAAATCTATTTCTGTGAACCACAACTGGACGCTACTTTGGGCCTCATGTTATGAGTCTATTGCTTTATGCTGTGGTATTTTTTTATCTCGTGTCTCTGCTTGTTGCTATGCCTGCTTGCACGAGGGACTTTCTTTTCTCCTTTCTTCTTTTCTGTCCCTGCCTCCTCTTTCCTATCTTTGCCTCCTGCACCTTGCCTAGTTTCTTGGCCTTCCTACCCCCTCCTTCCCATGTGGATGTGCATTTTCGGGGTTCTGCCTGTGATAGGCAGTCTTTCTGCTATGTTGATCTTTCCTCAGCAATGTCATGACACTAAAACTCAAGGTATTGTCCCTTAATATTAAGGGCCTCAACACCCCACAGAAGAGGCCGCTATTATTCAGGGAGTGTTACCATCTTAATGGTCAGGTTTGCTTTGTCCAGGAAACTCACTTCAAACAGGGTCATGTACCTGTCCTACTCAGTAAGAAGTTCCCTCACTCCTATCTTAGCTGTGCTCCTTTCAAAAAATTCATTGTCACTATTTTTATACACAGGTCCCTACCTTTTGACTGTCTAGATACTTTAATAGATGTGGATGGTCGATATGCGTTTATCAAGGGTACTTTGGGCTCCCTCAAGCTTACATTCGCCACTCTCTACTCCCTTTAAAACCCATCAACTCCTTTTTCTGCGCAAAGCTCTGAGACTTGCAAGCTTTTCGTGAGGGTCTGCTTATCTGTTGGGGGATTGAAACACTGTTCTGACCCCAAAGCTTGACTGATAGACTGCTTCCTCTTGCCTCCACCCATCACATTTCTCAGTGCTCCATCTGCTCTTACATGAGCATGCCTTCATGGATGCATGGCTTCTGCTCAGTCCAACTTCTCCTAGTTACTCTTTTTACTCATCCCCACACTCTTGCTATTCCAGGATATACATCTTATTTCTATTTCAGGAAAGACTACATTATGTTTCTAGCACCTCCATTCATCCAATAACATGGTCAGACCATGCTCTCGTGGACCTGGTCTTAGACATCCCGCTGTCTTTGCCTCCAACTAGGGGCTGGAGGCTTGTCACTTCTCTGCTGTCTGACCCTGCGCGAGTGGGTCTGCTCCATCGCTCAATTCAGGAGTACCTTTCCCTTAACTGCACTCCTGACTAGGGATGGGCGAAAATGTCTGCCTCAAACTTAAACCGGTGAAAAATGGCACTTTGCGCTTGGTGAAAAATTTACAGCGGAAACTAGCCGATTTTCTGCTTTTTTTCCGCCCATTGAAATCAATGGGAACATAGAAGTTACACACAACACATTACAAGTAATATTTTATTTCCCAAATACATTGTATAAAAGGGGCATGAGGGTGACTGTGTTGGTGGAGTATGGGGAAAGAATCAGTTGAACAGGGAATGTTTTTGAGGAGTTGTTATCACAGTGCCTGTGATCCTCGTCTGTCACTCTCGCTCTGATTTGCTGAGTTGGTTTGGCCCGCCCCAGTGACCTTTTTATGCCTGGCCGTGACACCTGTCAGGTGCCCTTTCGTGGTGTTTCAGAGCCAGTGTTGCTGTTGCTATGTTCCTGTGTTCTGGATTCCTGTGTACCGATTTGGCCTGTTCTGACTATGCTCCTGTCTTCCTGCTCGTGATTGACCCGGCTTGTCTGAGAACCACCTCCATGATCTGACCTGGCTTGGCTGACGTTCCTGCCCATGATTGACCCGGCTTGTCTGAGTACCACCTCCGTGATCCGACCCGGTCTGGCTGACTTCCCGCTCTGTGACCCGTACCAGCCTGTTCCAGTGACCTGCTTGATCCTGCTTCCTGCTCCTGTTGTCGCCGTAGCGACATTCTGACTTCCATTGCTGCTGCCTGCGAGGCTGTTAGTGTGACCTCCTTAACCCTTGCAGTGCCTCGTTCCCAGTGCTGAGTCTCCGTGCTCACCTGCAGAGCTGTGCTTCCGTTACTGAGCCTCCGTGATACTTGCCGAGCTATTTCCTCTATACTGAGCCTTCGATCCTTAAAGCTGCATATTAACCCTTGCTGTGCTGCCACCTCCTCAGCTGAGCCTTCTCTCTCCTGTACAGAGCCTAAGCTATATCGCACTACTTCTGCTGAGCTGGCCGCTGTTGGTCGGCGGCTCATCCTGTCTAACTGCAGAGTAGCCGCGTTCGTTAACGCTCCCGGTAGGGCGTCATTGGCTCTTGCTCACACGTTTGTTCTCTGGTTTACACCCGTAGGGGCTAAAGGCTCAAGCTATTGCAGCAAAGGGTGAGCTCCAGTGGGAGGCTATTGGCTTCTCCACTTGCAGCATAGTGTGGTCTCTGTTGTTACGCCCGTGGGGGCTACTGGCTCAAGCTCTTGAAGGTAGTCTCCGGTATATGCCCGTGGGGGCTATTGGCTCAAACGAACTCTGCTCAGTTGGTCTCCGTTAGTACGCCCGGGGGGGCTATTAGCCAGCTCTTGCAGTGCAAGCTAGTACCGTTGTTACGCCCGTGGGGGCTACCGACTCACGCACTTGCAGATTAAGTTGTATCTGTGGCTACGCCCGTGAGGGCTATTCTGGGCAACTTTTCTGCTGATTCTACCTCTGGTCATGTATTGCCTAGCAGCTTCCCTATCTTAAGAACTCTAAGTGTTGCACCATCTACACTTACAGCTGCCTATCACCACCTTGGGCATGCCAAACACCACAAAAGAGACGGACTGCGTATGGCATTTAACCCTTGATGTATTTCACTACTATGTGCCTGTCCTGAGACAGTATATGTGATACTTTTGTTCTGTATACTGGGCTTGTGGGGGCATATCTGTTCATATTTTGCTATTATTTTATGTTGCCTGTAGAGGGCTATCGTTTTCCTAACTTTTCATTTAATAAAACTGTGTTTTATTTTACTAACTGGCCTGAGTGTCTTTAAAAACCGTTACAGTTGTTTACTGGGATTAGGGGGCACTTAATAAAAAAAGAATCCTAAATAAAATAAAAACTATAAGACACTGTATAAAGGGGTCTGAGGAGGGTGCCTGTGTTGGTGAATGAATGAATCATTTGAACACAGAATTTGTTTTTTTGGGGGGGGTCTTGACTGCTACTGGGGGGATAGTTAATAACAAAATAAAATAAGAACTTTGTATTTAAAGTTATAGAGACAGGAACCCTTGACATAAGCTGCCACTGGGGTGGACTGATACTTGACTTGATAGAGTTTTTTGTAGAGGAAACATTCATTTGTAGGACTTAGGCTTGTTAGAAACAAACCCCCCAAAAATTGTTTATTTTTTTGTAGGACTATGTTTTTTTCAGTGTATTTATTTTTTATTTTTCAAAGCACAAGCCCTGAGGAAAAAAAAATGCCCTATTGGCCTAGTGCTAGCAGGCCATTGACAAATGATCTCCTGAGTCCTGAGTTGGAACTGCTGTTTGTACTGCTGCTGCTGAGTTGTTTAAGCAGCAAGATGATTAGGCAGCAGAAAGGGAATGGGATCAACAATAGCAGTAACATGGAAGATGGATGATGAAGGTTCCAGTTGTCATGACTGGCTCCAGTGATGCGTCTGAGGCAGAAGCAGAAGAATAAGTAGTCCCCAGTATATGTGGAGAAAAGAACAAGATGGCCATTAAATCTTCTCCACCTGCCCCTCCTCCAAAATTGCCATGGGTGCGCTGTTATTAGAATATATATTTTTCCCTTAAGAACAGGAACTGTGGCTTCCATACAGAACAACTGCTTCCAAACACCATGACACCTGAAATCACCTGAAACTGCCGCTGTCACTGTACCCCTTGTCCAGATCCCGCTAAGGAAACACGACAACTTGCTGACAGTTTAATAGCAATGATGAACCCTCCCTGACTCCATCTTAGCATATTCTGTGGGATGGAATCTCCTCAGATGCCGCTTGATGGCCTGATATAGATTCTCCTCCACCACCCTGGCATGTGTGGTCAGTGCACCACACAGCGTGCAAGGGGTACAGATGAACTGCCATATCCTAACATCAAAAGAGTGGCTATCATTTGTCGGGGGAGGTAATGATGAACGAGGTGGATTGGCAGGAGATCTACTTGTTACCCTAGAGGAAGAAGGTGATGTTGATGGCGAGCTAATTGTTTTGCTCATCATGGAACTTCCAGTGTCTTTCTGGGTTTCTTTATTCTTCCTCCTCTTTGATCTCCACCTTTCTGGAGAGTCAGGGGGTACAGTAACAGCAGTGCTAGATTTCTGTAAAGGGTGTTTGGCTTCAACGTGTTTTACATAAATGTCATGGTGTCTGTGTTTCATGCGTATTATCAGGGCAGTTGTGCCAAGGTGTGTTCCCTCCTTTCCCCTTCTCAGTAAATTGTCACAAATTTTGCACTGTACCATTGTTGATGATGACTGCACTGTGCCTGCCGGAAGAGAATAATAGTCCCACATCCATGACTTCTGGGGGAGGGATAGGGAACAGATGGAGAAGAATGGCCTCTTTCTTCTTGTCCTCCACATTCCCCTTCACTTTCTGTGGCAGCGGATAATGTTGCTGCTGTTGCTGCTACTGCCTCAGATTTAGCACTGCAACTAGGATCAGGAGGAGTATTGCTACTGCTGGCAAGTGGAACCTGTCCTAGTTCCGCATTACTTGACCCCATTCCCACTGTGTCCATGGTTGTCTGTGGCACACTTGCCTGCTCCTCAGCACCCTGCTGCCCTTTCATCTCAGCAGCAGCAGAAGTTAGAGCATTTGCAATTTCCTCTAATTTCAAAAGCTGAGTGCTAGTGGTGGTGGTGGTGGTAATGCTCATCCTTATGCCTGTCTCCTATTCCTTCTCAGTTTCTGATAAAAAGGCCACCGATGTCTCTTCCACCCCAGCTTCTCCAACACCACCACCACCACTAGTCCCTGTGTGCTGCTGCTCTAATCCGGACATCTCACTGCTGCTTGGAGGAGGTGACGAGCAATGTGCCAGAGCGTCCCCTGATGTCACACATGGCATAATTTTCTCCCCCCCCAAGTACTACAAGAAACACTAGCAACAGGCAAAGTATTGGTGGCAGCAGGTTCAGCACTGGCAGCAGGTTTAGCACTGGCAGAAGGTTCAGGACTGGCAGCAGGTTCAACACTAGTTGCAGCACATTTGACAGCAGGTACAACACTAATGGCTGCAGGTACAGCAATGGTGGGACTGACAGCAGGGGCAGCAAGTCTTGCAGCAGGCACAGGCAGCTGACCTGTCCTGCTCTCACTAGTACTACCCTTTCCCTTTTCTCCTTTCCTCCCCATTCCATTTTCTCCCTCCCTTCCCATTAAATTCCTCAAGATCCCTTGGGGTGATTTAGGGGGACTGGACAGAATTGGTTCCGTATTGGTCTCTTCCTCCTCCTCCTCAGACTCAGTGGACACATAATGGTCCTTCCAGCTCCTCCACAGATTATCTTTTACCATGCTCATAGTGATAGGAGTCTCTATGAGCCTCTCCTGCCTCACTTTTTGCAAAATATTATAAGAGAACAGCACAGCATATCTATCTTGCTCTGGGTTTCCCTCCCGCCAGTGCACAATAATAGCTTGCAGTATCAGTTCACAACCAGTAATCTTGCCTCTGGTTTTGGCAGTATTATTTAAGGACAGCAGCAGGGCAGCCCATACCATCTGCCTACTACTTTGTGAGAGACAACCCCACATAGCCAAAGACGAGTTAAATAAACTAGAGCAGGTAATAGGGGAATAGCTTGTACCCCACTCATTGAAAGCAGGTTTTGTGCCTGCTGTTATTGGCTCCAACATAATAGCTGCATTGAGAATAGGTGATCTGGTGCATGTACCCTGATTTGCCTATATCCTCAGTTTAGTTTAGTTGTGTTTAGTCCTGAAACCCTCAGAGAAATGCTGAATATTATCTGCAAAATCTGTGACCATTTTAGCCCCTCCTAAAGTGTTCACCATGCATTAAATTCCATAAAAGAGAGTAACAACCTTCCCCTCACCAGCTGAACACGAATCACCTTTAAATGAAACAATTAAAATCCTCACAGTTTTCGCAGATTGGCAAACATTTTATGCTGTATTTTCAATGGCTAGCAAGTTTTCACCCATTGATTAACATGCTTTCTGCCTTTTTGCTATAAAAACATGCCATTTTCCAGAAAGTAAAATACAATACAAGCAGCTACAGAGAGAGAGAGAGGTATTAGGCTGTTGTGCTGTGAGTTGTTTTGCAAAATTGAGTTAGGAGAGGCTCATAGTGACTGCTATCACTATGAGCAAGTTGAATAATAATAAAAGAAGGAGCTGAGAGGACCATTATGCACCCAGTGAGTCTGAGAAGAAGTGACCACTATTAACATGAAAGGATCTGGATGCCCTGGTTCTCCAGACCCAGTGCTGGCCATACCCCTATATCAACCCTAAGGATCTTGGGGAAATTTATTGCGTGGGAGGAAGAAGGGGGTGGTAGTAGTGTGAGCAGGACAGGTCAGCTACCTGTGCCTGCTGCCAGTGCTGCCCCTGTTGCCATTGTGTCTTGTCATTTTCAGGGGGGGGTGATGCCAAGTTTGTCAGCAGGGAACCCTAAGTCACACTTGCTATCCCCAAGCTGTCCCGCCACTAGTACTACTACTTAGTAGGTCCAACAGCTTGTACAGAGTGTTAGGGGTGAAGGGGGTTTGATCATATTACTAGTGAGGAGGAAGACTCAGGGACTGAAATTGATGTGGTTGGTGTTAGCAGTAGTATCAGTGATGGTGAAGCAGCTGTTGGGACTAGCGTTAGGGGAGTTGTAGGGGAAGTAATGCAGAGTGGACAGACTAGCTTTCACGGGAGCCCACAACATTCACCTGACCCTGGGAGTCCCCTTCCTCCCATGGCATTTTCCATGTGGAACAAGATCCTGAAGAAGGCAGAATTGTTGCCTAGCAGCAATAATACCACCACCACCAGAAGCACAATCTGCTGCCTGTGCCTGATGCTAGTGCTGACAGTCTGCATTATGTAGGTCAATAAGAGATCTGAATAATACATCTCCCCAATCGTTGAGACTTTGCTACTGCTATAATTCCTGTTACTGCTGAGTTGCAAGTGCAGTAGGATGCTGAGGAGCAGGATAGCGTGCTACAGACAACTGTGGACACAGTGGGAATGGGGTCCAGTGATGTGGTACTAGGACAGGTTCTACTTGCCAGTAGCAATACTCCTCATCCTAGTTGCAGTGCTGATTATGAGGCAGTAACAACAAGAGCAGCAACATCATTCTCTGCCCCAGTCAATGAAGGGGAATGTGGAGGAGGAGAAGAAAGAGGCCATTCATCTCCACCTTAACCCTCCCTCCTGAGGTCCTGGGTGAAGGACTATTTTTCCCAGCGACAGCACTGTGCACAATTTGTGACAAGTCAGTTAGAAAGGGAAAGGAGTTAGACTTTGAACTTGTGAACTATGTTTCCAGTGGTTTCTCTAGGAACATTCCAAGCCTTCGCTATCTTTTTGTATCCTGTCCCTTGATTGTGAAGGGCAATGATCTCTTCTTTTAACTTTTTGGACCATTCTTTTGACTTAGCCATATTTCAAACATGTAGTCAAACGTGACACTCAACAAACCCCTAGGTATTTCACGTGTTCCAACTGAAGCACACGTGGTGCAACTAATGAAGCCCTTCATTAGTTGCTTCAAGTGTGCTTGAGACAACATCTGTTTTGCATATTTGTGCTGTTGTGAGGGATTCTATTCAGGGGGTTGAAGAGAATGGAGATGTCAGAATAAGTTGAATTTTAAGCTGAATTTAGGGAAACCACTAGAAGCATTCATTGTGTTGAGTCATTTTAATTGCTTTTGTTTGATTTATTCATTGCAAACAGCTGAACGTCTATACATTTTGACAATAAACCTGATTTGCAATGAGGGTTGAATAATTTTGATTACAACTGTGTGTGTGTATATATATATATATATATATATATATATACATATATATATATATATATATAATCGTGGATGTTGGATTACACTCACTGATACAATGTATACATTGTCTGGGTGCTCAGATCAAAAGGAAAAAGTACATACAGTTTTGAGAACTTACAAATGGCACTCACAGGGTCTTTTTTGAAGTGATAAAGCAAGTTACATTTATTGAATTGACATTTTGAACATCACAACAGCCTTTTTATGATTACACACGTGTATGCCCAAAACCCTTTTAAACCCTCTGACAAACAAACATCAAATTTACAAAAAGGCACCAAACATAATTGGAGCTTTAATTGGCAATTAAGATCACCCGGTGGGATGAAACAAGAATAAAAGTCATCAATACTGTGAACAGTTAAAACATCATCATACAACATGCATACAAAGGTATAGTGCATAATAATCTGTGTATCAACAATAAAAACAATTGCAGAGAGTATGATTAATAGATACATATCTGACCAAATTCCCTGATTCGTAAGAACTAGTACAAATAAGAATTCTATATATGAACAGATGTGATATACTTCTATCACAACTACAAGGAGATAATCATGTAATACAGCAGGGGTTAAGAAATCATAGTCTGGTAGGTGAGAGTTGCGGTCTGCCGCAACCATATTTCACACAATGTCCCTCTATAAGTGCATTATAAATAATATATGGCATCTGGGTTTGAAAAATGCCTATAGAATACGTCAGGGTAAACATCTGCCTGTCCACTATCGAGGTGTATAATACATAAGGGTAAAACATAAACTGAAGTTCTCAACTCACATAGAAACGTCTAAATGGAATCCGGACTCTTGCACATCGCGGAGCTTCCCAAAGAGCCGTTAATACTAGTTATATGTGAGCAGAAAACTACTGATATATTAAAGATCAATAGGTATAAGGATAAGGATCAAAAGTTGCATGTATGAGGAAACATAATCATATAGATAGATACAATAAGTCACTAAATAGCAACAGTAACAGTGTTCTGTGTGTAGCTGACTGTAGAGCGACAAAGTGTCTGCTCCAATTGTCTGACGGTATAATAAATTATGTGGAGATTATGACTTACAGTTTCCAAAGTGTAGTCATCATCATTTCATAATTAGATGGCTATGCCGATATGGTAATAATCTGTATTCATTCTCCATGTCACGTATATTCATCTTGATGGGTCTAATCAATGGTGTAGATAAACACATCACCAGTCTCGTTTAGTAAACCAATAATTTGTGTGTCTCAAGCACTGAGTTAGAGTAAAGAAACTGTATCAAGATTAAACATGGTAGATCCTAAGCCCATAATGCCATTTTTATAATCCACTCCAGTGCGTCTCAAGCACTCAGTCAGTTACAGTGAGTGTGTGTTGGTATATCGGAGAACACTCTGTCAATATACAAAGATGATAAATCGTGAGCACCATAGTGCCATATTTGTAATCCTCTCCACTGCGTCTCAAGCACTCATTCAGCTTAAACAGGTGTATGTTAGATGTGTTGTAACCAGACTGAAGATATTGACTAATGTTCAATCCAGAGCATCTCACACACCAGTTATAGATCAAAGTCTCCATGTGTGGATCACTCCTGATAATTCATGTTCCCATAAAAGTAATATATGTAGGTAGAGTAGGATCCATAGGTCAATGTCATCTTCAGCATAATGTTCTTAAATACACATTTACATGTAAAATCAGCTCACCATTATCTCTGGGTGTTTAGGTTTTCATATGAAGACAGGGAGGTGTTCAATCCCCGTATTACATATTAACCGGCTCAATACATATATAAGAGATGGTACTCCTGGTGTGCAGTATGTATAAAAAGACCAAGATCATTAATTTCCCTGGTACCATGGGTAAAGAATCTTGATACAACAGGGAGCAGTTAGTAGAAACTGGTGTATGAAAGTTGTTCATATGTATATATATATATATATGAAAGAGTACACAAATTGTTATGGAAAAATGGCGCCACTGACTAATCCTGACTGCAATTTCTACAATAATGACACAAAGAGAACTACCTGAATTTCTGATATTGGACAGAAATAAAAAAACAAACAAAAAATAGAAATATAGGGAGATCACAAATTCTCTATGTGAAAATAATAATTTTTTACTAAAACAAATAAAATCAGCTAACAAATAGCAAAGTCTAAAAGAATTTCATTGGGATATTATTGTATTTCATTTAGA
The DNA here is from genome assembly GCA_037306005.1 of Rhinophrynus dorsalis. Lineage (NCBI taxonomy): Eukaryota > Metazoa > Chordata > Amphibia > Anura > Rhinophrynidae > Rhinophrynus > Rhinophrynus dorsalis. The sequence goes on along the minus strand of CM074720.1, from coordinate 472,749,188 downwards.
TTTTGCTATTTATTAGCTGATTTTATTATTTGTTTTAATAAAAGATTATTATTGCTTCACATAGAGAATTTGCGCTCTCCCTATATTGCTATTATATATATATATATATATATATATATATATATATATATGTGCTCACACACACATACACAAACATACATACTAAAATATATATAAAACGATAATGTTTTTAGATATAAATAAATAAATATGAATAACAAAAGTCAGGATGGAGTCAAGTGACATACCAAGATATTTGTAGAAGTCCACTGGGGCCTAATAATGATTAGACTCTGTTACAAAGGATAGGTGGGTATTGCAGAGATCACATAGTTTTTGCTTTGTTCCAAATGCCATTTTGACCATTTGGTTCGTGTTTAAGAACAGTTTGTTCTTCAACATTAAAGAAATCATGTTGTAATGTGACATCAAGTTGAGATACTTTTTAATTTTTAGCATAGAGTATAGTGTCATTTGAATACATGTGCACAGAAGATACTTTTCAAACTATGGGTAGATCATTTATAAATAGAGAAAATAGAAGAGGGTTGTGGAACCCCGCTTTTTACTTTGAGTGGAAGGGAAATATTGTCAGCCATAGATGCATTCTATCTTATAAATAGGACCAGAACCAGTTTAGAGAACGGTTACCCAGTCCTGAACTTTGGAGTTTATGTAAGAGAATAAAATGGTCAAAGGTGAGTTCACCATTTTCCATGCCAGTCTGGATATCACTGGATAATTTTAGGAGGGAAGTGACTGTTGAGTGACTTAAACAAAAGTTTGTTTGAAGTTGGGTGAAAAAAGGTCAGATAGTAATACCTAAATTGTTGCACATGGACACGTTTCTCTAGGATTTTAGCTAATGTGGGGAGTAGGGATATTGGTCTGTAATTTGTTACTTTAGTATTATTTTTATCCTCACTTTTTTGCATAGGCACAACTCTAGCCACTTTCAAGACTTTGGGCATATACCCGGATGACAGGGAGGCAATAATTAGGGATGCAGTAGGATAGGCAGTGACAGAGGCACTGAGTTTTATTAGCATTGCTGGTAGTTGGGCAGACTCATATTGCAATTTAATTTTTGCAAGGAGGTGGTCATATATTTCACTAGCATTTACTTGCTCAAATGTTTGCTGCTTTCTGTATCTCTCACAAACACAGAATGACATGCTGCAGGAACATGAAACCCCTTTTATAATATCCCTGTGGTAAAGGAATGGAAACTTGACATGCTGTGGGGAAATTCAGTCTTACCATTGATTTCAATGAAAAGAGCTAGGTAGGAAATAAACAGAAAATCAACACTTTTCATTAAAAAATTTCAGCACTATGGGGAATGCCATTTTTGATTTGTTTCTCTTTTGATGCAAAGAAATGGCCATGCCATTGCTTTTGTTTCTGTATTGCTTTCTTTCTGAATATGTTCTTAAGTATCTTAAAAAATTGAAAATATACTATTTTGTTCCATTTTAATTGCACACACAACTCTTCTCCCTCCACCTAAAATTTGTCACAGCCCTTTCTATCCCTCTTTGATCATTTATATTTCCCAGATCACAACTCAGTAGATGTTTTGTACTTTCTCCTAATGATCAGTTTATTTCTGTCTCTCTACTGTATGACCTTATAATATCTTACCATGCTCCCTGTGATCTTTCCATAGAATTCCAGTAGAGCTCTCTCATACTCCTGTCCCCTTTCATTGTTGTCTCCTTCTCTTTCTCTTACTGTCTCTCTGAATCTTTCTAGTACTATGAAGTGACTAGTAAGGCCCTCTTGGATTTCCTTTAATTTATTATTAATGTTTATAACCATAGACAGTCACTTTCATTATTCCTTACTGCACCGACAATATGAAAATAGGTGGAGACCATAAAAAGTGACATATATTATAGAGCCAGCTATGTAGTCAGTGATGGCTTGTGGCCTGCAGATTCCCTATTTCTGATCTACTTGAACAGTACCTTGCTCCAACCTTTTTGTTTTGAATGCACCCGTGCCAGGAATTTTGGGTGTTGTGTGTTCATTGCTGAAGGGAAAGATTACATCATAGGTCTTCATTTTAAATTGCATTTCATATTGGAGTAACATTTTATATCTTGATTGGTTGACATGTTACAGATATTACTGTTGCACATATGTCTCCTGGATCGTGATAGTCTTAATAATGATGGCGTTTTTTGTTTTTTTTTGGTCAGGGGGTGTTTCTATTCAATGTATCTCTCCTTATTTATTTGAAAACCAAAAAATATATAGAAATAATGTATATGGTATATAAAACACTGTTTAGATAGCAATCAGTTTAACATTTCTAATTACAATAATCATGATGAAGATACCATAAAAAAGAAATGTAGCAATCTAGCCTTTAATATAAAGTCAGGAATTGTTTTCAAATTAAAGGAAAAGGAATCACTTTTAAACAAATGCCTTTTGCACTCTCATTGGGGGCAGATAACAATTTCCATTGACTTAAAGTGTAACTGTCTTACTAACACAAGCCTAGTTATTTTTAAAAAAGCAATAAAAAAGCAAGCCATTTGGCCAGAATATAAACATAGATGCTTCTTTCATACCACATTTTTGTGGATTATTGGGTGCAAAATCATAGAGTTTTACTTAAAGGGGAACATTCACATGTGAAAAACTTTTGTCCGTGACTTAAATTAGTGCATCTATATTAGCACTGGTGTTTTTGTAATTTTACTTACTACTATTTAAGATATGGAGACTTAACTTTGAGCACTTCCGTGTTCTGCGGCACACTTTACATGCGGCTACAACCAACTCCATTTACCATGCTACTGAACTTGCAATGAAACGCATTGAGGATTAACACTTTTATTTTTACATAATAGGTATGTACCTGTTTTTATCTTTCTTTTTTTAATAATAACGTGGTTTTATAATATTTCCATAATTATCTGTGGTCTGCCTCAGTATACAACTAAAAGTGGATACACAGCGCCACTCAGATTATTAGTACACTGTAAATTATATAAGTGTGTTGTAGTGGTCCAAAGAGAAATAATAATATCTGTGTGTACCTCTTATATAGGTATATATTGTTTCATTAAAACAGATCTTAGTAATGAAATAAAATAAAAGGAAAAGAAATAAGCTTTCCCTAATTATTAGTCCGATTAAATATGGCCTCCTTAAACACACTCCTTGCTGCTGGTCTCAGAATGTAATGCAGTCCGTGGGATCATCACCATGCAAAGAAAGTAGGGGTAGGGGAGAGACAGTGCAAAAAGGATCTAAGTGTAGTGTAAAAATATTTATTACAATAACAATTTGAAAGTTAGATAAAACACAATGTAAAATGATTTAAAATCAATAGAGTCTTACAGTATGCTCTAAGAGATTATGTATACACAAATTGAGAAGAAGACTCCTTCTCTAAAATAAGATAGTGATATGCTCCTGTGTTTATACAGTGCAGTGTGATGAGACTGATAGATCGTACAGTGAATAGAAGAGTACTATTGGAGCGGTTGTTTGGAAAATACGGAGAGTGATATAGTGGATTACGTTGTCCAAATAAGAGTAATGAATGGCCCCTTACTGGAGAGTTCACATTTACAAGCCCACTGTGATGCACCTTAGTGCAGAGCTCAGCTTATGTTCCTCGATCCAGTATATGGATGGCCCCTTACTTTAGCGTCCTGATGAGTCTCAGTGTGTAGAGGACTTCAACAGTCCCAGATAGTCTTTCCTTTTTGCCTCTCCTTTTTCCCTTTTCACTACATTACTGTCTTCAGTCTGTGCTTCCGATATTATGGTGTCTCTGTCACACGTGTCAGGTGTCATCTCTTTAACGCATTTCGGCGCCATCTTTGCGCCTTCGTCTGAAAGTGCTGGGGTGGCCAATAAGCTTTCCCTGATTTATAGTGGTGTCCACCAATTGGAAAGGTATAAATGCATGATTATATAAAGTCATAGTTTTAAAAATTAAATAAAAGGATATTAAAATATTGGAAATCATTAGTTTTATACTTTAAATATTGTACATGTAAGTAAAATGTAAAAACTAAAATTATTATAAGGACAAGAAGCGTGTTTGGATTCTTTAGTGTTAATCTGTTTGGCCATTATTTTATATTCCTAGTCAGTGGAATAAAAAAATGTGTTAAGGATAAATATTCTAATAACATATTAAAATTCAACTCTTTAGATGACATATATTACAAAGTGACATATTATGAGTTAAAATGTTGTACTAAATCTGTGTATAACTGTTGTATGAGTATTTTTTATGGTTTGAGATTAAGGGAATGGAGACTGGTTTTATTTATCTATTGTTGGCTATTGAAATTATTTCTGGTATTTTATTTTGAATCTATTTCTTTTATAAAGTATGATTAGGTGTACTGGTAAATCCTAAGAAGTTGGTGACAGTCATAGTTGCATAGGTATTTCTAATGCTGAGAGCCTATATTGCCCCCTAGATAAATTGTTATCTTATAAAGTGTGGCAATAATAATAATGGTTAGTCTATAGTCTTGTAATTAACATTCATAGATTGTATAAGTGATTTCTCTTATGGTAATTCTTATTGCCTTATTCATTTTATTTGTTACTTTTGGATTTCCAAAGGCCTTTTCACAGTAGGACTTTTTGATGGTATTTCTACTTCATTTTCCAGTGGTGGTCTTTTTATTTAAAGGCACCATAGGTCAGGTTCTTCATTAAGTCCATATGGGTGTAAGGTTTGCAGTTTGAATATCCACTGGGTTTCTAATGTTGCCAATTTTCGGAATCTGTCCCAGCCTCTTTCCTGTGGTGGGACATGATCTATGATTGAGAGTTTGATCTCTTCGGGGTCACTGTGATGTTTTTCTGTGAAATGTCTTGCCACACTATGTTTTTGGTTATCTCTGAGTATATTGCTGCGATGTTCGAGGAAACTTTCTTTTGTTTTCCTAATGGTCCTCACTACATATTGAAGATATTGTAACAAATAAACTATGTATTTACTGGTGCATTGTAGGAAATGTTCAATTTGAAATTCTTCATCTGTAGGATGACTGCGGAAAGTTTTATTTTTATGTTTGATGTGTCTACAGGTTACGCATTCTTTAGATCCACATTTATAGTTGCCACTAATAAATCTTCCATCAAAGAATTTTTTCCCTTTCTTCTGTGTTGTTTTGATGTCTGTGTTGCTTGGAGCTAGTTTAGCTTTCAGACCTTTCGACTTCTTGTAGATTATTTCTGGCTTTTGTGGAAGTCATTTATTAAGGGTTTTGTCACCTTGTAGTATCGGCCAATGTTTGCTGATGATATTTTCTATTCTTCTTCCAGCAGTATTGTACCTAGTAATGAATGGAACTTTTGGAGCTTGGTTCTTTCTTTTTCTTTTCAGAATCATCAGTGAGTAATTCTTCTCTTTTAGTATTCCATACTTTATCGAAGGCTGCCTGAATTACATCTGATTTATATCCTTACTCCAAGAATTTGGTTTTCAAGTCTTCGGCTTTATTGAGGAAGGTGTCATCTTCAGTGCAATTTCAATGCAGTCTGTATAATTGACTTAGCGCGACACTGGTAAGCCATCTTGGATGATGTGCACTTGTTATATGTATGTAGCTGTTGACATCCCCTTTTTTATGGTGGGTTTGTATAACTACTTTGGTTGTAGTGCCTGAAGTAAGGGTTAGATCCAAGAAGTCTATTGATGTTTTGCAATAATTGGATGTAAAGCTGATACCTAGAGGGTTTTTATTCAGTTGGTTTTGAAATGCCTCCAATGATAATTGATCTCCCTGCCAGATGATTACAGGTCGTCTATGTAGCGGCTGTAGAGAACGAGGTTGTCCCTGAATTCCTGGTACAGATGTTTTTCCTCCCAGTACCCCATCAGCAAGTTGGCATAGCTGGGGGCAAACCTCATTCCCATTTCTGTCCCACGTGTCTGAAGATAGTGCTGGTTCTGGAACTTGAAATTATTATGTTCCAAAATGAAACGTATGGATTTCAATACAAATTCTTTTTGAATGCTTGGCATGGTATGATCCAGGTTTAAATAGTACTTTACAGCTTCTAGTCCTATGTTGTGCTTTATGGAAGTATATAAGGCACAGACATCGCAGATGACCAGACCCAATTTTGTTGCCATTGAATATCCTTTAGTTTCTTCAATACATGAGTGGAGTCTTTGGTATATGAGGGTAAGATATATGTGATGACAGTAGTGAACATGTGGAATCCCTGTGGGTTGAAATAGTCACTGGGGATAAAACTGCCCAGAAAATATTAGTGGGTATTTGTTATAAACCACCAAACATTGGTGACCTTGAAGAAACACAGCTATTAATGCAAATAGAAAAGGCTTCCCAAATAGGGAGAACTATAATTATGGGGGATTTTAATTATCCAGAAATAGACTGGAAAAATGGAATAGCTAACTCTGCTAAAAGCAGCAAGTTTCTGAACTTGTTGAATGACAATTTTTTGTCACAACTAGTGCAGACCTCAACCAGAGGGAATGCATGTCTGGATTTGGTAATAACTGACCATGAAGAACTTATCTCTAACATCCAAGTAAGGGAGCACTTGGGGAATAGTGACCATAACATGGTATCGTTTGAGATTAATTCAAAAAAAACAAGTTGATATGAGTTCCACCAAAACACTGAATTTTAAAAAGGCCAACTTTAGCAGGTTTAATTCATCCCTTGGTCTCGTTGACTGGGATAAAATATTTTCAGGAAAAAACACAGAAGGTAAGTGGAATGCCTTTAAAATAACATTGCAAAAATACACATATAAATTTATCCCTGTTGGAAACAAATACAAAAGAAGCAAATTGAAACCAATGTGGCTAACCAGTAAAGTAATTCATGAAATAAATAACAAGAAAGCGGCATTTAAACATTACAAAGCTGAGGGATCAGCAGAGGCATTTGCAGAATACAAAAATGTCAACAAAACCTGTAAAAAGGCTATTAAATTAGCTAGACTGGAGAATGAAAAAAATATTGCTAAGGAGAGCAAAAGCAACCCAAAAAAATTCTTTAAATACATTAATGGCAAAAAATTAAAGTCTGATAATGTTGGGTCCTTGTTAGCTGAAACGGGTGAGATGGTCAAAGGTGACAGAGAGAAGGCAGATATTTTAAATAATTTCTTTTCTTCTGTTTTTACCAAGGAAGACCCATTGGACAAGAATCTGCAAACTACTTTTACAGAACAGTCACAGCAAGCATGGGACTGGCTAACACAAGAAAAAGTGTTAAAACAATTGAATGGTGTCAAGGTAGACAAAGCTCCGGGGCCAGATGGTATACACCCACGGGTACTTAAAGAGCTAAGCCAGACCCTGGCCAGACCGATATATCTGATTTTCAGGGATTCTTTTATTTCTGGTATGGTGCCCATGGATTGGCGTAAAGCAGATGTGGTGCCCATATTTAAAAAGGGATCAAAGTCCCAGCCAGGAAATTACAGACCCGTAAGCTTGACATCTGTGGTAGGGAAGCTGTTTGAAAGGTTGCTAAGGGAATATATTCAAGAATTCTGCTGGAACAGGAATATCATTAGCAATAGCCAACATGGCTTTGTGAAAGATAGGTCTTATCAAACGAACTTGATCGCATTTTATGAAAAAGTGAGTAATAATATAGATGAGGGAGAGGCGGTTGACGTGATCTATTTAGACTTTGCCAAGGCATTTGATACGGTTCCACACAAGAGGTTACTGTACAAATTGAATGAAATAGGACTAGGGCAAAATGTTTGTGAGTGGATTGGAAATTGGCTGAAAGATAGAATGCAAAGAGTGGTAGTAAATGGCAAGTTCTCCAGTTGGATAAACGTGATAAGTGGAGTGCCTCAGGGATCTGTCCTGGGTCCTCTTCTTTTTAATTTGTTTATTAATGACCTCCCAGAGGGCATAGGAAGCCATGTATCAGTGTTTGCCGATGACACAAAATTAAGTAAGGTAATAAAGTCTGAACTGGATGTGTCTTCATTACAAGAGGACTTGGACAAATTGAGTAACTGGGCAGGCAAATGGCAAATGAGATTCAATATAGACAAGTGTAAAGTTATGCATTTTGGGTATAATAATAAAAATGCAACATATAGTTTAAATGGTGTTTCTCTGGGGAAATCTACTAATGAAAAGGATTTAGGAGTAATGGTAGACAATAGACTTTGCAGTAGCATGCAGTGCCAGCTGGCAGCTGCAAAGGCCAATAAGATATTGGCATGTATTAAAAGGGGTATTGACTCAAGGGAGGAAGATATAATTATGCCTCTTTACAGGTCCATGGTAAGACCCCACCTAGAATATGCTGTTCAATTCTGGGCGCCCTTTCTGAAGAAGGACATTATGGAACTAGAGAGAGTGCAGAGGAGGGCTACAAAACTAGTAAGGGGAATGGAATGTTTTAGTTATGAAGAGAGGCTAGAAAAGTTAAACTTGTACACACTAGAGAAACGGCGTCTTAGAGGGGATATGATAACACTATATAAATATGTTCAAGGCCCATATAAAGGGCTTTCAAAAGACCTGTTCATTAACAGAACAGTACACAGGACAAGGGGCCACCCGCTTAGACTTGAGGAAAGGAGATTTAGTCTACAACAGCGGAAGGGTTTCTTTACAGTAAGGACAATAAAGGTATGGAATGCACTTCCGGAGGAGGTGGTGCTATCAAATACATTAGATGCCTTTAAAAGGGGCCTGGATACTTATTTAAAAGAGCATAATATAGAGGGCTATGCACGTTAGTATTGGGATTAATATTTAGTTAGGGCTTGTTGATCCAGGGAGAAATCTGATTGCCATTTGGAGTCAGATGCCTTCTTTTGGGTCAGCGATGGTAAACAGGAATAGGAAAAGGGTTGAACTGGATGGACGCAAGTCTTTTTTCAACCTAAATTACTATGTAACTATGTAACTATGTAAGTTTTGAACATATTTTAAATATACAACTATGTCAACAAAACAATGGATAACAGACTTGTTGGTCTGAGTGTGGAGGACTATTTTGAAATTCCCCACAAACTTTGAGACTGGTAAACTGAAGACTGTCACCAGTTCTACACTTCTCAATTAAGTGAATTTACTGTTTATTATGGTTCACATTTTAGAAGTATGATTCACACTTGGCATAAAACATTAGCGCTCTCCTGGTTGTGATCTCTTCCATTTTTGATACATTAACCTTTGTTTTGTGTTTTACAGTGTGGCACTTTATGGTAATTAGGGTATGTGCTGTAACAATATTACCACAAACTGTATTATGAATTCATCTAGGCAGAGCCCATACACATGGGTTATTTATCAGTCAGAGATAACTTTGGCCTCAAACGAAACTAATTAGATTCTTATGAAGAGAATTAGTATAAAGTGCCATACTTCCACCAAAATAAAAAAGTACATTTTTCAAAAACTATTAATTTCATAAAAAAAATGTAGCATAACATGTATGTTTTTAACCCTTTGAGTGCGAGACACTCAAAGGGTTAATACTCTGTAAAGTAGGTTAAACTTGTCTTAAGGTGACAGGTCCATCTTAAATGGCATTTTAACCTCATCAATGCTTAGCAATGTATTGGAGACCTCTCCAGCAGTCAACAGTTAAAAAGCACAATTCAAATCAATGAGAATTTAGGAACTGTAGCTGATGTGTTGCACAATTACTCCACTTTTTTTTAACCCTTTAAGGACCAGTAGATGTGCAACACATTGCAATACAATCTCTGCTCCTTAAAGGGTTAAACATATACATTAGAGCTCCTTCTTCTTTTAGTAAGTGTTAAGTTCTTTTCTGAATATGTCTCTAAGCTAAAGGTTTACTAATAGTTTAGTTGCATAGTAGCATTCTTGTTGGGCCTTTGTTATTAACGTTTGCACATCCTGTGCTCTATTGTTTTATTAATCAAACCAAAACTATACTCATATCCTCTGAGACCAGGCCTTCATAAAACCCATCTCATCCGCAACCTCTCACCTTCAACCCACAGTGAAACTGACTGTTAGTCATGTGTATGATTGGGAGTGGAGAGCATTTGCAGGGTAAACATATATGGTTTAATAAAACAAAAGCCTCCTGGTACAGGGAACAACGCTTATCTTCCAGAATTAGATTAGAGACCTTGGGCGGTTCCTCCATACTGGCTCTTGGTCTGTCTCATACATGACGTACGCTGGGTCCCAAAGTAAAAATACTGCATCCCAACAGCTCACATACTTAATTTACAAGCTGTTCTCTTGCCTCCAAACTCAGTGCACAGAGTCAGCGACATCATGGCTGTGACAATTTGTCAAAGTTTGGGATTCTTAGTCTCTGCTATTGGAGTGGCTGGGATAATAGCAGCAACTGTTATGAATCAGTGGAGCACCCAGGACCTCTATAACAACCCAGTAACTGCCGTGTTTAATTATCAGGGCTTGTGGCAGACCTGTGTGAAAGAAAGTTCTGGATTCACAGAGTGCCGATCCTATTTTACTATACTGGGATTACCAGGTGAGTAGGAGTTTCCAGAATTCTGTTTATTTTAAATGGTATTTAATTACTTCTGTAGAATTTTTACCATAATGGAGAAATATACATTCCCACTTGTTTAAATGGGGCTTTTAACCTCTTTAATGCTAGCAATACATTGGAGACCTCTCTAGCATTCAGTGGGTTAACACTCCCATTTAAAGCAATGGAAAACTGGGCAATTTGTATTAGGCTTTATAGTGCAATTGGTTTATTCCAGAATTACTGCAGTTCCTCTTAGTTCATTGTGCATATAACAAACTTAGGACTAATGGCCCATATTCACTAAGGTTGCACTGCTGTTTTTTTTTACACCAAAAATAAGTTAGCAAGTTCTTGCTCATATTTATTAACCCCTTGGTAAATAACCCCTTTGCTTACCCCCCAGGCACTCAAAGGGTTTAAAAAAAATATTGCCCTATGTGCAACAACAACAACAAAAATGAAACCACAAATTGTTGATTAGAAAAAAAATAGCCTTAGGTCACATGTACAAAATAAAAAGGGAGTAAACCGACTGCACTATAGGGGAGAAATATTTATTTATATGGTGCTTTTAACCCCATGAATGCTAGAGAGATCTCCATCATAAATAACAGTTATTTGTGTTTATGTTGTGTTGCAAACAGAGGTAAAATCGTAGCATATTTGAGCATAATAAAAATTACACAAATGTGCTTCTTTTTGCTATTTGTTTTCATTTACTGAACTACAACACACCAATTTTTTTAAAGAAACAGATGAAAATATAAATTTCTGGGACGTGTGTATCAGCTTCATGAAAGAGTCTGGGAAGGTGTGACACGTTAAGCTTGGTGCTCTGACACATAAATGTTCTGGGAAATGCATGTTGTGTATTGCAGACTTAGGGTAATGGTAAAGCTGAGCAAACACAGATGCAAATATGCTACTTTTTTAAAAGTAGGACCTTAGTAAATATGACCCAAGTTTTTGTGCGTTCATAGCTGTGAGAAAAATAAGATTTATGGACTGACCACTTAAGGACCAGAGGAGCACTCAACATATTTCAAAGCAATAACTTTGCTTCTAGTTTAGGCGTATGTAATATGCAGCTACTGAAACACATGGGGGGAGATTCACTAATCAGTGATAAAGAGTGATAAAAAGGTGATAAAGTGGAGATGACTTCTTCAATGTATCAATTCTCCAGTATCTATGTTATGCTAAGGAGCCTATGCACTAAGATGTTTTCTCCTTTGGAGATCTTAGTGAATAGGCTCATAGAATAACATAGGAATTGGAGAAGTTATCTCCACTTTATCACCTCTTTCTTCATCACCAAGTATGGTTGTTTAAGTGATAATATTTGTAGGGTTGTATTAATATTCAGATATAGAATGTGGCTCTAAAAGTATTTTGAATAAAAAGAAAATAAAACTAAATGCCCTTATGTATAAAGAAAAAGTGGAACAAATCAGTCTGGGGTAAAACAACTGCTTTGTAAGGGCCAACTAAAAATTCTCCAAATTCTTATTAAGTTAAATGGAGCTTTTTAATCCTTGGATGCTAGAGAGGTCTCAAGGTGTTAAAAAAGTAATATCAGTCTATGATAATTTGTATTTGGCCCTTACAATTTTCTTTCATACACAAAGATCCATCATCTCTTCCCTGAATGATTGCAGATGTTCTAGTGCAGGAGTGCCCAGACTTGTCTTTAGGAACCACAACAGTGCAGATTTCCTAGATCTTCTCACATAAACACAGGTGAATGAATCAGTTGTTCACTCATTCTGAAGGAACTGTCTCATTTAACAACATTCACTTTTCTTTAATTAAGGAAATCCTGAAAACATGCACAGCTGGGGAGGTTTGAGGACAGATTTGAGTTGCCTGTTCTAGTGTTTGGCACAGAATGGATCTAAAAGGGTGGTTGACATGTGCTATCATGGGCCAGACTGTTGAAAACTAAAAACAAACTAATATGGAATTTATTTTTAAATTGGTAATTGTAAAGATCCTTTTTTGTGTGTTTAATTGGAACAGAGGGACATCAGGGAGGGAATGAGGGACATAGGGATTTTCACCTCAGTGGGACAGTATGGTCCCTATTTAAATGAACCAATTGAGCTCAAATTATCATAAAACTAAAAATCCTATAAAAAGTATCCATATAAATGTGGTATCAAAACAAATCCCTGCTTGTGCTTAAAAATGGCATATAATTTCTGTGGGAGAACTAAATGAATTAGTGGAAAAATATGGTTGAACAGAGGCATACTAAAAAGGAGATAATTGTTTTTGTCCTGTAGTGTCAAAAAGCCCTCGTCACTAAAGGGTTAATATTGTTATAAAATATGCTGGAACATTTCAGAGGATTAACTTGCTGTTTAGTCAAAATTATTATTTTGGGTACATATATTAATCCATTAAGGGGCTCATTATTCATGTTGCCACACTTCCACTTTAATGCTGTACATTTTGAGAAAAACAAACTGCTAGAGATGTCACATAAAAAAATTCTGCTGCTGGGCTGAAGTGATTAATACTGGTCTGCAATAGTTCTCATAATACATGGATATTTTATATTTGTTATGTTTTAAAGAGATGATCTGACAGCCCCGGCGGGCACCATGAGACCCTTGTTGTTGGACTACAATTCCCATTACCTTAGTCAGCAAACATCTGGCTGATATTGGAAAGAGTTATATCAATATCTTTTCAATGCGACAGAACACTTCCCCACCCCTGCTAAAGATTTTCATGTTCTCTTCTGTATCCCAAGTCTATCAATCAGTTACCTTCAACATTATGAACAATACACCTATGCTGATTAGTGTGTGGTCAATCTATTATTTTGTAAAAATCTGCACTTTTCCTTGGTGGGGGCTTTCAGGACAGGTTATATTAATGTGCCCAGATCACCATTTTTTGAGGGACACTTAGGAAAATATTGTAACATAGTAACATAGTAACATAGTAGATAAGGCTGAAAAAAGACATGCGTCCATCAAGTCCAGCCTATGCCAAAAACAACCCTGTTGATCCACAGGAAGGCAAAAAAAGCCCTCTGGAGCCATTTCCAATCTAGTCCCAAGTGTGTGTGCGGGGGGGAATTATTCCTTCCTGACTCCAATTGGTAGTCCAATAGTTCCCAGGATAAATATCCTATTTGCTTTGAAGCCATCTGTCACAATTGTCAATATTGTTCTGTGCTAGATAGGCATCCATTGCTTCTTTGAATGCAGTTGCATTATCTGCAAGCACAACATCCCGAGGCAAAGAATTCCATACCCTTACCGCCCTTACGGTAAAGAATCCCTGCCTTTGTTTTAGTCGAAAGCGCCTTTCCTCTAGTCTTAATGGATGAAATGGATTGTGCCTGACTGAACAGAAAGATATGCAACCCTGCATTTTTTTTTCCTTTTTTTCTTTTTCTTTTTCAATTTCTGGAGTTTTCTTACTGATTTGAATGGACCTGTAAGCTTATGATAATTTTAAACATAGTTAAAGGGATAGTAATGTTTCATAATAAAAGCAGCTCTAATTAATCATCATAGTATTTGGACCTTGGAGAGTGTTATTTCAATTCTGTCAGAGTTGTAGTTCAGAAGTAATTCAATGACAAAATATCCCCCTTCCGCCCCTTTTGCTGATGTAACACTGCTCAGCCAGAGCAGAAGGGAGGTGCTCAGGTAGATTGCAGAGAGGGACAATCTTCAATTAAGATAAGGGAAAAACCTGTAAAGAGGGGGGGCAGGGCTTTCATTGTTCTCATACAAAGAAGATTGTCCCCTTCTGTTATCTGTCTGGTCTTACAACCAGAGTCCACATCTGAGAAGAGATGGCTTATACTAGGTAAAAGGGAAGGGAGAAACTTTATCCTTCAATTACTCTTGAACTACAACTCTGATATTATTGAAATAACACTCTCTATGGCTCAAATACTATGAAGATTAATTGGAGCTGCTGTTTTTGTGTAACATTACTATCCCTTTAAAGCGGAACTTTCACATAACATAACATAGCACCGCAAATGATAATTACATCAGTGATATCCACAGACTTTTACTTGAAAATAAAACTAATTGCCACATTAACAAAAAAATAATATTTTAAGCAGGCAGGCAGCTGGGAACAGTGCAAACATCTTGCAGAGACGGCATCTCTGCATCTGCGCTGTCCATTCCCTTCAACTCCATGATTGGTGAGTTGAATGCCACTGTGCCGAAAGACACCGGAAGAGACTGACAGCTCAGGTGCAGAGAGAGCCTACTGCAAGATCCCAGCCGGTACCCGCCTGCATAAAAGGTTCTTTTTTCATTAATGCAACAATTAGTTTTATTTTCAAGTATAAGTCTGTGGATATCAGTAATGTAATTATCATTTGTGGCGCAATGTTATTCAGGTGAAAGTTCAGTTTTAAAAACTGTCTATATGTTGTACTAGACATTTGTTTATAATATCAATAGTTTTTGCGAAATTTACTTCTATTTGTTCTTGCCACAGTGTGGCACTTTATGCTAATTATTTTCTGTCCTGGGTAAATATTAACACACACTGACTGCGAATTAATCTAGGCAGAACTCACACACTTAGGGTCATATCTACTAGCACGGTGAGCGATATGTTTGGCACTGAATAGAACTAATTAACTTTCTGTGCAGCAGATTATAGCACCAAAACATACATTTTATTTCTCAAAAACTATTTTTATAGAAAAATGGGAAGTAGAACATATCATCAGATTTTAATTACCTGTAAAACAAAAATGTATATTAAGGTGACAAGTCCAATTTAATTCAGACTTTTAACCCAAACACATTACTACACTGTAAGTGATAACTTTGGACTCAAAAAGAACTAGAATAACGTGCAGAAAATAGCATATAATGCCACACCGTCACCAAACAATGTCATTTAATTTCTCAAAAACTATTTCATTTACAGGGAAATGGCTAGAACAACAGGGAGGCATGTTGTAATTATCTGTAAACAAACTAAACTTGTCTTAAAGTCATAGTAATATTTCAAAATAAAAGCAGCTCCAATTAATCTTTATAGTATTTGGACTTTGGAGAGTGTTATTTCAAAACTGTCAGAGTTATAGTTCAAGAGTAATTGAATGATAAAGTATCCCCTTCCTGCCCCTTTTACCTAGTGTAATTCACCTCCTCTCAGAATCTGATCACAGCTCACAGCAAGGGACAATCTTCTTACTGTGAGAACAATGAAAACCCTGCCGCACTGAAAGGTTTTTCATGTTTTTCCTTATGCTCATTGAAGATTGTGCCTCTCTGCAAGCCATCTGGACACCACCTTTCTGTTCTGAGGTGAGCAATGTTACATCAGTAAAAGGGGTGGGAGGGGATACTTTATCATTCAGTTACTCTTGAACTACAACTCCAACAGTATTCAAATAATACTCTCCATGGTCCAAATACTATGAAGATTAATTGGAGCTTTTATTTTGAAACATTACTATACCTTTAAAGTGACAGGTAATGTTACCAGATTGCTATCGGTTGGATACCTCTCTGGCACTCAAAGGGTTAATGCAGGGAACTTGTTAAATTTTCATTCTGGAGACTGAAAAGGAACCAGTGCAATCCTGCAGGGTGTGTTTTTCATGAGAATCCCATATTAAAATAGTGATACGGGCTCATTTTAGTGACATATCCACTTTAACCCTTTGAGTGCCAGAGTGGTATGGAATGCATTGCAAAGCAGTGCATTCCATGCCACTCTGACACTCGAAGGGTTAATAAATCTAAGCCAAAGGATCTCAGCAGCTATGAATGAAGGAATGAATGAATATGGTTATTCATATAGCGCCACAAGTGTACACATCGCTTTACAATTTAAGGCTTTAGACGATACAGGGTTACAGGTGCTTTGTAAAGTGAAACACTGGAAATGGGGTCCCTGCCCCAAAAGCTTACTATCTAAAGTGGTAATGGGACACATACAGAATATATAAGGGTCAAGTATTGAATACAGTGTTAGAGTTCTGGTCAGTATAGGGGACAAAAATAAAGTAAATAATTTATAAGAATCTTAGCTGTACAAATCAGAGCAGCAGTGCCTTCTAGCATATTTAAGTCTTGTCTATATTGTCAGGTTAGCATAACTGTTCTCAGCTAAGGAAATTCTTAACATCTTACCAGTTCGGGGTGCTTGAGGGCTAGTGTTTAAAAGACTGGTTTAAACCAAAGTGGAGAGAAAGCAAATATAACAAGAAAATTAATGTACAGGGGCAATTTTCATGGGTACATTATCAATCAAGGGCTATAAAGCATTTGCTTGCTGAAATCTCATTATAGAAATGCATTTCACATTCATTTCTTTGTGTGCTAAATAAGGTTGCAACTTGCAAGATCACCCCTCCAAAGCTGAACACATAGAAAAATGCATGCATGATGTTTGCAGTGGCTATTAACAGACTACAATGGCAAACCTATCCACACAGCACATAAATGTTATATAGGGTAGGTTTAAAATGCATTATCCGGCAACCCAAAAGCGAGGTGTGTGTGTGTGGGGGGGGGGGGGGTGCGGCAGTGCACTCATTTGTAGATAATTGATTTATTAAACACAATGAATTCTAGAGAAAATTTAAATGAATTGGAAAGCAACGCATATGAGATCGTTTGCAGTGTGAATGTGATAAACATCTATAGAGGTTTGTGTACTTGTGAAGCATGTATATTTACATTATGCTTGCTGGCCTGTCCAAGGGGACACATGAAATATGTGTATTGTGGGGCTGCAACTGTACAGATGTATCCCTGTAAGATTCGATGATCCCCTCTTCTGTTACTCAAATGGCTAAAAAGATGGGGATTTGGGTAACTGGAACCAATAAAGGCATCACTTTCACTCTACAAGTCTCCTGATTTTAACACAGAAAACAAGGTACCGCCTTTTTACTCTTTACTATTAGTAAGTGACTCTATACACAGAAAAAGGGATGCGATCTGAGGATATTCCTCTCTCTGTATACAAAATGACTTCAGTCCCATTGTATTTCAAAATAAACTAGAACAGTGGTTCTCAACCCATTCCCTCAGTGGCCACTAACAGGCCAGGAATTAGGGATTTCTCTGCTAGAACACAGGTGTGTTGATCAGTGGCTCATTCATATTGATTAACTCACCTGTGCTCTAACAAGGGAATCCTCAAATCCTGGCCTGTTAGTAGCCACTGAGGGCATGGGTTGAGAACCACTGAACTAGACTTTTATTGACTAGAGAGAGGAAGCTTGTGGATCCCCCTTTCCAGTCACTATATGATTATTTACATGGGATGGGAGGTACATTAGCGTAAGGAAGGTGAATTAGGCAGGACTAGGACAGGTAGTTTTAGTTCCAATGAGCCTTACAAAATAAACTCCAAACTATTGTTTCTTTCTAAAAATAGCTAACACAGCATATAAGTGAATTTGAAGTTGTTATAAGGTGTCATGTCAGGTACACTTTAATCAATCCTTAAAAATGGTATTTTCTCTATGGGTTTTCATTATTCTTTTCATATAATAAATATTAAAGGGAGAAATCTGCAACAATGTATTCTTGAGACCATTACATTGCTGCTAAGGTTATTTTGAGTTAAACATTTCAAATCAGAAAATAATAATTCAGTCACGAACCTCAAGTGTGTGTGCTTTCAGGGACGACAGCATCTATATAATTATTTCTTACTTAACAGCACAGTTATTTGAAGAACTTGTTGCTAGGTTAAACAGCATAATTGCCTCCTTAAAGTGAAAGAATATGGATTTCAACATTTTGAAAATGTTGATAAAAGGGTTATTTTAATATAGTTTTATAAAGTTCAAGATTACAAGTTATTTAAGGCCACAGAGATAAAATAATAAAAAAATATTTATTGGCTGCAAACACATGGTTTCAAAATACATTATTATTATTAATTGCTACGAAAAAATTGAAATGTACCTAATATTGAAATGATTAGGTACGTTATAATTATTTTATTTTAAAGTTAATCACTGACAACCGATGTTTTTTCTTTTGACATATACGTATGTTAGCAACAAAACAGACTCTAAACTGTGTTTGAAGAAAGAACAATAGACTTGTTACCTGATTTAATTAGATTTTGAATTTATATTTATGACATTGGTGCAAAAATATATATTCAATAATATTTGTTATGGAAAAAGAAATAAAGAAATAAATAAATAAAGAAAGAAAGAAAGAAAGAAAGAAAGAAAGAAAGAAAAAGAAAGAGAAAAAAAAATTAGGACAGGCTTCTAATACCTATGAAACATTTATATCTGGATTAAATATAATCCATTTACAGTTTCTGATAAACTTTCATATAAAAAAATACCATGATACATTTAAACATTAACTGGAGTGTAAAGCTTTGAAAAATATTATTTTATTTCATGTAAGACCAAATTCAGGGTTAGGCAACTCCATTCCTCAAGAACATTTAAAAGGAAATCACTATCACTGTAGATAGATAGAGAGGTTTTCAATACATTGCTTTGGCAGTTTGGCTTCTATGGTGTAACTGGCCTGCCCTATAATTACTCCACTTTTCTTTTGAACATAAAGAAGTGAGGACATTACTTCATTTCTATGTTATTCTGTGGTGCCTCTTTAAAAAAAACTCTTCCAGGTTGAAAAAGAATCACGTCAGGAATTTGTATACTTTATATGATACAATGTTATCACGGCTAAATACATCTCTTCAAGAGTAGCTGTTCTAGAAGTAACAACTGCAGAAAAATAATTATGTGAAGCAATGATGAACAATGAGCACAGTGTAACTGCACGTGATCTTGGTAAAATCTGAATTTCTGGGCAAGTCTTTGTAAACTCTTTGATATAGGCACCACTAAAATATGTTGGTCTACTACCAGCAACACCTAATCATAGAAGCGGACCTGCATCAACATCTGCACTCTATTGTTGGCCAAAGGTAACTTAGATATGCAAATATGTGTGGTCATAGGTCAGAAGACACGGATATGTAGTATGGTGTACAGAAACCATCAGATGGAGATGAAATTGAGGTGAAAAACATATGTCATAGTATTGTGACCATGACATCATCACATTCAAACCTCATTGCCCACAAATTCATATTGCAATGTTGAATGTCATGTGAAACTCAGCCACGCTCAACCCACAATGAGGGTGAAACCAAGCTATCTTATGAAAACATATTAAGCAAACAAAGCTGGAAAAGAGGGAGGTGATGATAGTCGTCCTTGTGAAGGGGACTTCAGTACATCAGAAGAAGCAGACAGAGGCTGCACAGACATTTCATAGCTAATAACCATGTCAGTTACAATGTGCCAAACCATGGGCTTTATTGTCTCAGCCCTGGGATTTGCTGGGATCATCGTGGCAACAGCATTGGACATGTGGAGCACTCAGGACCTTTATGATAACCCAGTGACTGCCACATTCCTGTTCCAGGGTCTATGGAGGAGCTGTGTGAGACAGAGCTCTGGGTTCACAGAGTGCAGGCCCTACTTCACCATCCTTGGGCTACCAGGTTAATCTTTTTTACATGTATACTATTACTTGCAAGGGGTCTTGTGTGTATTCTGCAAAGTAGAAACCTAGTTGGAAGGTTTTATATTGTTGTGTCTAACAGTAATCTGACACCAATTTATTAATGCAGTTGAAAAAATATTTCAAATTACAGAAGAGTATAATAATGAAGAGACTAAATAATTAGTGATATCTGTTCTAAGAGATTACTGTATAAGTTTCATGCTTGTAGACTAATAAGGAAGGACACTATGAGAATGATGTACTAAGAGGAATTGGAGAAGGCCAACTGCAACATGGGCACATGTTAATTTCAACAGGGTTTTTAACCCATTCAATGCTAGAAAGGTCTCCAAACAATATATTAGAGACCATACTATTGTTCAAGAGGTTGAACACCACATTTA
The DNA here is from genome assembly GCA_037306005.1 of Rhinophrynus dorsalis. Taxonomy (NCBI): domain Eukaryota; kingdom Metazoa; phylum Chordata; class Amphibia; order Anura; family Rhinophrynidae; genus Rhinophrynus; species Rhinophrynus dorsalis. The sequence goes on along the minus strand of CM074720.1, from coordinate 472,728,788 downwards.
ATTCAATACATTTTAATCAATTTTCTGTAAGGTACAAATGGTTTTGTCCAGAATTGCTCCTGATTTACTTAGTTCATCACTCTCAGGGAGTGTGACAATGAGCAATTGGATGTTAAAGTGACTGGCTTTTGTTTTTATATATATATATACACGTATAGAGAGTGAGAGAGAGATCTATGCAGTGTATATATATATATATATATATATATATATATATATATATATATATATATAATATTTTATATGTATTACATATATTTTCATGATGACATGACTAAGGATGAATGCCAAGGTGCACAATCCCAACCACAAAAACTTTTAAATTTAAGGAATAATTTGTTTTTTTAGTTATACAAAGAGGGATATTTATTGGTCAATGTTTCTCTCGTACTTTGTACCTTTATAAAGACATCCTTGATTTCCCCTGAGTTTTTGCAAATATTATATATGGGCAATAGTATATATACTAAAAGGGGAATATTTCAACATCCTATATAATAATTCGCTAGAAAGTCTGTAGCAATGCAGTCATGCTCAGTAGAGACTGCCCGTGATGAGGCTGGTACAGAGTGGGGCACTCCGAAGGAGCATCCAGCTCTGTATCAGCCGTGGTGCATGCAGTCTCTACTGACCATGACTGCACGGTGACCGGCTGGCACTGTATCAGCCGCGGTGTGGGCAGTCTCTACTGTGCATGACTGCCCCGTGACTGGCTGGCAGTGGCACTGTGGCCCGTATAACAGGCTCTTCAACTAGTTTCTAATATTTCAAAATGCCTGAATTAGTATATTATAGCTCATATTTTAGAATGATAATGTTCAGTTTGATATTTTATCATGTAGCATTTCTAATTGTACTTTCTAGGTATGGTACAGCACTCTTTAGCTCTGCTTGTGCAATGAGCAAACACTTCTCTATATCTCTCCAGCCAGTTATTCGATTATGGATCTAAGTGCCTGCAAAAATGTCTAACAGAGCGGCAGATGTACAAAGAGAATTGGAACAATTCTGGGGTAAACTGACTGTCCCACAGAGCACAAATACAAATTACTATTGAATTAAATTAATTGAATTCAATTTAAACTCCTTGAATGCATTGCGAGACCTCTCAAGCAATCAAGGGGTTAAAAAAACAATTTACGTTCATGAGAATTTTAGGGATGATTATTTGATTCTTATGGTGCAATTGCTGTGCCACAGAATTAATTAAATTATTAGTATAGCAGCATGATAGGCATTATTCAATGTAGTAAAGAAAAGTCAAGAATCTGGAGCAAACCAACTGCACCTGTTCCCTGTTATTTAAATCAGCTTTTAAACCATAAAGGTACTAGAGACCTCTCTAGCATTTGAGGGGTTAAATGTCTCAGGTTCTTTTTAGTATATCAACCTCAAAAACATTATAAAGTGAGACTGATGTACTAAGAGGAATTGGAGAAATTCTGGGGCAAACTAACAGTACCATAGGTGGTGAATAGAAATGTCTAAAATTCCCATTAATGTAACCCTTTGAGCGCCAGAGGGGTACTCAACACCTTGTAAAGCAAGGGGTACATTGTATACCCCTCTGGCACTCAGAGGGTAAAATGGGGTTTTAAAACTCATATATGCTTGAGAAGTCTATAACCAGGAATATAAATACAGGGGGTGCAGTTGCACTGGAGCCCAGCATCCAATGGGGGTCCCTCTGCCCCAGGGACCAATAGGTTCTAGCTATGTATCTGTGAAAATATTTTTGTGATGGGCCCCCAAGAAATCTTTGCACCAGGGCCCTTAAATGACATTAAATGCCACTGTCTCCAACCTATTGCTAAGCAATGCTTTGGAGACCCCTCTCGTATTTAAGGGGTTAAATGTATTTACATCATTAGGAATGTTTGTTTGCCCTTGTTTGCCCTACAGATGCTTGAGTTATTCTACTGCAACATCCTCTGTGTATTTTAGTGATGTTTTTGTGGTTGTTAGAGACATGGTTGAGTTCCATTTCATAGTGGCACTATAGTTCCATAGGAAAAATATTCCCATATATAATGCTTAGCCTAGAATACGTAAATGGTTTTATGTTTGAGACTGGGAGGGGTAAGGAGTGATAAAGTGAAAAACGTACCTGTGCCTTTGTTCTGTAAAGCAGAACATGTTTTATCAGTGATACTGGTGTATGTTCTGTTCCTTATCAGCTATTTCCTTTTATTTATCCATATTTTTCAACCCACACCCTCTTAGTGAATAATGAAATTCAAATAAGAAAACAGTTTGCTTTTCTTTAAAAAAAATGTATGTGACTCTATAGGGGTTGTGCAAAAATCTGGCAAAACTTGGACATCACCTATACAGAGATAATTCTGGGGTGTTGGCAAGAGTGTACTGAACTTGTGTGTATACAGTACATTGTTTTACTTATATGGAATAGAGAATGAGTGGAAAGAGAAAGTGGCAAAGGAGAACGTATAGGGATAGTCACGCTTCAGTCATCATGATGATAAAATTATTGGATGATGAACTGGTCATAAAGAATAAAAAAATGGTGGTAAGAGCCTGATAAGTATTGCCATTAACAATTCTGACATTAAAATGTCTTTAATTTTGTCTTTAAAATGAAATTTGTCATAGAAATAAAGACTTTTTTTTTCCAGTTAACACTATACTAGTTTCTCACACTTATCTGCTAATAGTACATTATTTTGGCTTCTCCAAGTTTATACCATTTTTATTTTGTCAGAAAACATTTAGGACAGAGGTGGCGGAACTGGATGCAAAAAATGACGGAAATATATCTGAGAATTGGTGAATCATGATGTAATTTCAGTTACAACATCTTTTTGAACATCTTGCCTTTAACCCCTTAAAGCGGAACTGCCACCACTTTTAAACATGGCCCCAAATAATTACCCATCTGGCAACTAGCTGCTCAATAGCGCTAGTCACCAGAATTATTACCGTGTTATCGAGAATTCATCTTGCTCCTGGGACTGACAGCCAGGAAACAGAGCAGACTTCTTTCCATAGTGACGTCTGCGCCTGCGCTGTCAGTCCCAGCCTGCTCTAGGAGGCGTTGCTAGGAGCCGTTCAGCACCAAAAGGGACTGACAGATGGGTAATTATTTGGGGCCATGTTTAAAAGGAGTGGTAGGATTAATGACATACCAGTAAAGTCACTGTACTTCTGAACTTAAGGACCAGTGACGGTCCTGGCACATCATGGAATTCAGGGGTCCCCACATGGCTGCATGCTTGGGTACCCCTGAATCTGTTGTGAAGTAAAACAATTTTCCATGGTCCTTAACTGCCGGCCGGGCACTGCGCGGCTGGTCGTTAAGGGGTAAATATTTAAAAATATATATTACAGGGTTTATCCAGCTAATTAAAACAACAGTTCTCCCACCACTGATACATGTTTTATTAAAAGGCTATTGCACCTCAAACATGTATTTTTTATGTGTTATGGTGGCGCTGTTGCTACAGCAGTCTCTGCATAGCACTGGTCAGCTGACCATTAACTTCCATAGAATGCTGTATCAACAGTGTAACTGTCACACTTCAGGTTGTGGAGGTACTGCACCAAAAAACTGCAAGTTTAAGCCATAGAAAATTGTGAATTAAAAAAATATTGGCACTGAATACACCTGTACTGAGCAAACCAGAAGTGGACAAACCAAGTGCACCATGGGGGGGAGGGGGGAAAATAAACAATGCATTGAATATCTATCTGGGTTAAAAGCCTAGTTTTACTGAATATAGGGGATTTTCTTCTACAGATCAATTGGCTTGTTCCAGTTATGCTTAGTATATTAGCCTCAAAGAGAAATGAGAGAAACAATAAAATGAGCAACAAACAAGTGCAAGTCAGAAAGCTCTCCAGTGCTGTCTGATACAACAGCACTGGCCCTGAGCTTCTTTTATATACTAAAGCAGTGTTTCTCAACTCCTGTCCTCAGGACCCACTAACAGGCCAGGACTTAGGGATTTCTCTGCTAGAGCACAGGTGTCGTGATCAGAGGCTCATTCACATTGATTAACTCACATGTGCTCTAACAAGGAAATCCTCAAACCCTGGCCTGTTAGTGGGCCCTGAGGACAGGAGTTGAGAATCACTGTACAAAAGGAATGGATCAATGCAGAAGCACTAAGGCAACACTGCCTGTGTTAAAAAGAACATTGACACTACCATGGTTCCATAACAGTCTAACAGAAATTTATGGCATATTTTGCTCAACATATTGTTTGCTACCCAAAGATGTGATTTCTTGTATTAATTTATATTAGAATTACACTACATATCAGGGCACAGGTTTGCAGCATTTGTTACATGAGAAATTTAATTGCACATCCTTAGAGATAGAATGTCTGTATCATCCTATCTTGCTCCAAATGCCTATTAAATCAGGAATGTCCTGTTAAGTCTGAAATAAGTGGTCTGAAAATACATTTCCATTACAGCTATGTTCCAGGCAGTCAGAGCCTTGATGATTGTTGGAATTGTACTGGGAGCTATCGGTTTGCTTGTGGCTGTCTTTGCCCTAAAGTGTATCCGGATTGGTAGTATGGAGGATGCTGCCAAAGCTAACATTACCTTGACCTCAGGGATCTTGTTCATTGTAGCAGGTGAGTGGTTCTCATACTTTCACTAATTATCTTTTACATTTTCAGCTAGTATCACAATGAAAGATATGTTTAATTTAAATAAGGAATATTTTAATATTAGTTTTCCTTACAGGCAGTCTAAACCATGTGTCTGTAGTGTAACTTTAGTGCTCTCACTCTATTTTCTAGATCAGTGATACTCAAATATATCCTCAGATAACACTTCTGGGCCAGAACTCATTTAGATAGATCAATCAATGTACTGGCACTGTTATCAAGAAGAAGGGGATATGAACAAATAAAGGGTAAAGTGGTCTGTGAATTACTTAAAGTGACAGTAATGTTTCACAAAAACAGCATCTCCTATTAATCTTCATAGTATTTGTGCCATAGAGAGTGTTATTTCAGTACTTTCCGAGCTGTAGTTCAAGTGTAATTAAATGATAAAGTATCCCCCTCCCACCCCTTTTACCTAGTATAAGCCACCTCCCCTCAGATGTTGAATCTGGTCTTGAGACCAGACAGGTCACAGCAAGGGACAATGTTCTTACTTTGAGAACAATGAAAACCCTGCCCCCCTTGACAGTTTTTTCAGCTTTTTCCCTTATCTTAATTGAAGATTGTCCCTCTCTGCAATTTACCTGGACGCTTCCTGCTGCACGGAGGTGAGCAGTGTTACATCAGTAAAAGGGATGGGAGGGGGATACCTTATCTTTCAATTGCTCTCAAACTAAAACTCTGACAGTATTGAAATAACAGTCTCCATGGCCCAAATACTATGAAGATTAATTGGAGTTGTTTTATTGTGAAACATTACTATCCCTTTAAGGAAAACACAAGTACATTTACTGAGTGAGCACTTATAAACTATATTAAATATAGCAGCTAGGGATACTCCTTGCATGAATGACCCCTCATAAGCATGTCATATTCAAGCCTGATAACAGAACACAAGATGGTCAATTTTCCTCCTACTTGGACATACCACAAAAGGGGTTATGTATCATAAACTAAAACTAAATAACAAACACAGGGACATGAATATTTTCAGCTCCGGGAAACACTGATTTTAGCAAGAATACACTTTTTTTTACAAATAATAGAGATCTGATAACTTGTACATACCTGGCTTCCTTATCAACCCTTGAAATACTCCAGTCTCCACATCATTCAAATGTTTACAATCTCTTTATAGACAAGAACACACATCTACTATACTGCAGCTTCTAGACGTGTTCACCTAGTATTCATGTTTTTCAGTTACTGCATGTGACTTCAGAGAAATTTGCAATAGTATACAGTAGATGGGTGAACATTTTATTTACTAATTTCCAATACCATTCTATTTATGAAAAAGTTTGCACATAGCCAGATGCATTTTTTGTGGTTTTGCAGTCTCAAAGTAGTCAGTAAGGTTACTTGTCCCATTCAATTTTTTGTCACTGTCTTGAGTAGAACATCTCACTTAATTATTAGTAAATAGAAACTGTATGCTTGCCCATTAACAAGTAGAAAGGTGTGAAGAGCTGGAACACTTTTAATAAGGCCAAGAACTAGAAACAAACATGTTCTAGGTGAAAAATAAGTACAAACAAATTGCACCAAATTTATGATAGTGGGAATCTCATTGTTAGAAATATGAAAACACTTTTGACCTCAGGATGAAAAGGAAAACACTCCAGTAACCCCTGGTGTCAATACTAATGAAAAGTTCCTTACTATTCAAACAACGTCTTCAAAAGCTTCTTTAGGAGGGATGATTTGGACTTTAAATAGAAATAATAAGGGTATAAATTTCACATATACACAAGCAGAATTCTGTAAAATCTTGGGTATAATACGCACATTTTTAACCCATGTGACCTTATGTGAAGTGTATGTGTGTGGGGGGGTGTATTATGCATAAGTTAAAAAATAATGAAGAAAAAAAAATCTAAATTTTGTAGTGTAAAAGGAGACAACAATGTTGCCATCAAACAATAAATTGGTTGTAGCACTATGTATGTAATATCCCTAATTTAATGTTCCTGTGGGGCAAAATATGTTGGTAGAATTAAATTTAGAACTAGAAAAGGGGATCACAGGAGAAAGGTAGAGAAAACAATTCTAGATCATGGAGTATCAAGACATTTTGTCCCATATCCAGTAGGGGGATTGCAGAGATTTAAAGTTGTAGGATTATAACATATTCTTATGGGAAACTCAGTAGATATTCTTCCTTATGTAAAAAGGAAGTTTTCTGGATCTACACCTTGGGCATGATGAAGGGTAGGGGGTTGAATATATGGATTTCTGTTCATCTGGGATTAAGACAGGTTTGAAATGGAGTAGTAGCAAGTTATGGGATAGTTACACAAATGGTTTGGTGTATCTTCCGTGGACACTGATGTATCCCGATAGTATCCCTATCTGAAGACCGCAGGTTGATAATTTCTAAGGAGGAGGATACATACCTGGGGTGTGTACCAGGTAACACTATATATTTGAGGCTGTATCATGAGTACAATACTATGCAAGCACAAGGGTGAAGGTGATGGTTCCAGATGACACCATGAATACTGCATTTAGAAAGACTTTCTGCACCGCTGTTGTTTATTATTCCAAAATCCATTTATGATTTTGCCCCTGTTTTGACCCAGGAGACCATAGTAAATAGCTCATTTATAAAAATTAAGAAGATTTACTACAGATAATATAGTAGTATTGTCAATTTATAAGTTGACCTAAATGGGTGTCAGTAAATGGGGGCTGTCCAGTAAACATGCTATCCTTCCAGCAGGATTGTCCTTGAAATGCAGGTAAAAATCAGGGACTATTTGAATGAGGCAAAATTGCTGCTGTATTCAAATCCCTTGTCTGATGTATGCCACAGATGCCTTTATGTATGTATTTTCTGATTCATGTCTTTGTTTTCAGGACTGTGCTCAATAATTGGTGTGTCTGTCTTTGCCAATATGTTGGTGACAAACTTCTGGATGACAACAGCAAACATGTACACTGGTGGAGCTATCAGTGGAATGGGAGGGATGGGAGGCTTGCAGACTCTCCAGACAAGGTAAAGCTAATTTTACTTTAGTGATTAATTCACTTCCACTTTAAAAATAGCGCAAATCTGCCATTTAAGTATTAACTTCCTATAGGTTTGTACTGAACTAGAAAGCACATAATCTAAATGGGTCAGTTTGCAAGGCATTGGAGACTTATCTAGCATTCAAATGTTTAAAAGTCTCATTAAGATCAATAGGATTTTGGGAAATGTTTATTTGCTCCCTGTGGTGCAGTGGGTTTACTCCTGAATTATCTCATCATTAGCCAATGAATAAGGCCTGTAAAAGCCATAAATGACACCACTGAGTAATATATTTACCTCTTTGCTCCTGCATTCTAGATACACTTTTGGCTCAGCTCTGTTTGTAGGATGGGTAGCTGGTGGTCTGGCATTAATTGGTGGTGTTATGATGTGCCTAGCATGTCGAGGACTAATGCCTGAAGACACAAAGTAAGTGACCTTAGGAATATTTATGTAAACTAATTTTATGATGACAGATTAATGTGGTACTTTTGAATGTAAAAAATGCAAATGTAAAGAGAACCAATGGTACACAATGATTATAGTTCAAACAATGATATACACTGGGAGAAGTTTTATGTATGGGTGATGTGGAATAATATTTGCACACACCAAATATCACAAAACTTTGAAGTCAAATAATACCCTGAGGTCTATGCCCATTTTAATTAGATGTTGTTTTAATTGCCAAATATCCTATATAATAATTTGCTAAAACGTGTGTAACGAAGAAGTCATGCGCAGTAGAGACTGCTGCGCGTGCTGCAGTCATGCAAAGTAGAGACTGCCCACTGTGTCCAGCTCTGTATCAGCACGGCGTGGGCAGTCTCTATTGCGCATGACTGCCACACGACCAGCTGGCAGTGACACTGTGGCCCGTGTAACAGGCTCTTCAACTAGTGCTAAAATATTGTACATACTTAAAAACATACAACTGGAGTGAATCTATAACATGGGTCCAGATAGTTGCAAAGCCAGTGCACATATCAGCACCAGGTTCATCACAGAAAAAGAGGCAATTTGAAAACAATTACTTATTTGATATTTTAATTTTCCTTTGCTAAATCAGGTTCATGTTCACTGTCTGCTTGTTTTGATGTTTCGTAGACTTTTGTCCTCAAGGCACATGAAATATGCACTCTGGGATTTTCAGAGAAAAAGTGCAGTTCTCTAAGCAGGTGCAGCTCTTTAAAGGGATAGTAATACTTCGTTTTAACTTTATTTTATTTTGTAGGCATTAAAAAAACATGAAGAATAATATAAGTCTTATCTCTCAAACCTTTATGGTTTAAGAGATATTCACAAGCAAAGTTTCCCCTCCCCGCCCCTTTTACCTAGTGTAAGCCGTATCTTCTCAGATGTGAATCTGGTTGTAAGACCAGACAGATAACAGCAGGGGACAATCTTCTTTATATGAAAACAATGAAAGCCCTGCCCCCCTTGACAAGCTTTTCAGGTTTTTCCCTTATCTTAATTGAAGATTGTCCCTCTCTGCAATCTACCTGGGCACCTCCCTTCTGCTCTGGCTGAGCAGTGTTACATCAGTAAAAGGGGCAGGAGGGGGACACTTTGTCATTTAATTACTCCTGAACTACAACTCTGATAGAACTGAAATAACACTCTCCAAAGTCCAAATACTATGACGATTAACTAGAGCTGCTTTTATTATGAAACATTACTATCCCTTTAAGCAGGTGCCCAAGACACCCTAAAGTGTCACAGCTAAGGTTGCCACCTTTTCTTCAAAAAAATACCGGCCATGGCATTCCGTCCATAGACTTAACATTGGACAGAACTAGTGATGAGCGAGCACCCCAATGCTCGGGTGTTCGGGTGCTCTGACCGAGCGCCCCCGGAGGCTCGAGTGCTCGGCCGAGCACCCGAGCCCCATTGAAGTCAATGGGAGGACTCGAGCATTACACCAGGCACCCCCTGCTCTGATGAGGGGAGGGTGCCTGGTCCATAGGAAAAGGGCAGAAAAGGATGGAAACACCACAGAAATGGTTCAGGGACAGCATAGGGAGGATGTCTGGATGCATCTTGGACTCCAACATCGCTGCTGGGAACGATCTTTCGCCCGTAGTACGCCATTTTTACAGACTGACCGTAAAACACACAAAAAGGAAAATAAAAACGACTTTAGGCGAAAAATTGTTACCAAACAATATTTGCTGTATATTTACTTGTATATCATCTGCAAATTCTCCCAAAAATTTCCTTGATTTTCTGAAGTGAGGCCATGATTAAGAGGGAAACGTGCGCAGAGGCAAATTCTCCCAAAAATTTCCTTGATTTTCAGAACTGAGGCCATGATTAAGAGGGAAACGTGCGCAGAGGCAAATTCTCCCAAAAATTTCCTTGATTTTCAGAACTGAGGCCATGATTAAGAGGGAAACGTGCGCAGAGGCAAATTCTCCCAAAAATTTCCTTGATTTTCAGAACTGAGGCCATGATTAAGAGGGAAACGTGCGCAGAGGCAAATTCTCCCAAAAATTTCCTTGATTTTCAGAACTGAGGCCATGATTAAGAGGGAAACGTGCGCTGAGCTGACCATCTAAAACATTATGGGTGAGGGTCTGCTGCAGAGCTGACCATCCTAAACATTATATGCGAAGGCCCGCTAGTGAGCTGACGCTATAAAACATTATATGAGAGGGCCCGCTAGAGAGCTGACCCAATAAAACATTATATGAGAAGGCCCGCTGGTGAGCTGACCTATATAAAAATTGTCAAACAGGGCCCGCTGGTGAGCTGGCCCTATATAAAAATTATATCACAGGGCCCGCTGGTGAGCTGGCCCTATATAAAAATTATATCCCAGGGCATATGGAAGAGGAGGAGGAGGATGAGAAGATTAAGAGTCAACCATATACCCGTTTTTTGGGTGGAAGGGGTGAATGGGAATACAGAGTATTCCCATCATTGTAAATAACATATATAAAGTGACTTTATGTTCCCCCGGGGCTTTCCTCCAGTGGAGTGGAGAAGTCAGGGGAAATCCAGGCCTTGTTCATTTTTATAAGTGTCAACCTATCAGCATTTTCGGTGGAAAGGCGGATACGCTTATCTGTTATGATGCCACCAGCAGCACTAAATACCCGCTCAGACAGAACGCTGGCGGCAGGGCAGGCCAGCACCTCCAAGGCGTAGAGTGCCAGTTCATACCACGTGTCCAGCTTGGACACCCAGTAGTTGTAAGGCACAGAGGGATCATTGAGGACGCTGACACGGTCTGCTACGTACTCCTTCACCATCTTCCAAAACTTTTCCCTCCTTGTGACACTAGGCTGCGCATCAGGGTGAGGGTGCTGGCGGGGTGTCATGAAGGTGTCCCACGCCTTGGAGAGTGTTGCCCTGCCTTTGTCAGAACTGCTGTGTGCTCCCCTTTTCTCCCCTTCTCTGTTGGCCAAGGTAGCACGTACTCTGCCGCCAGCGTTGTCAGATGGAAAATTTTGGAGCAATTTTTCAACAAGAACCTTCTGGTATTGCACCATTTTGCTTGTCCTCTCCACCGGAGGAATGAGAGATGAGAAATTCTCTTTGTAGCGGGGGTCCAGAAGGGTGAACACCCAGTAATCCGTGTTGTTTAAAATGCGTATAACGCGTGGGTCACGGGAAAGGCAGCCTAACATAAAGTCAGCCATGTGTGCCAGAGTACCAACAGTCAAGATTTCGCTGTCCTCACCAGGAGGATGACTCTCAATATCCTCATCCTCTTCCTCCTCTTCTGCCCACCCACGCTGAAGAGATGGAACTAAAGTTCCATGGCTACCCTCTGTAGCGGAGGCAACCGTGTCTTCCTCCTCCTCCTCCTCCGCCTCCTCCAATTGTCGCTGAGAAGACGAAGTGAGGGTGCTCTGGCTATCACCTTGTGTAAGCTCTTCCTCCCCCATTTCCACCTCTTCCACATGCAAAGCGTCGGTTTTAATTGTGAGCAGCGAGCGTTTCAGTAGACACAGAAGTGGGATGGTGACACTGATAATAGCGTTATCGCCGCTCACCATCTGTGTCGATTCCTCAAAATTGCGTAAAACCTCGCAGAGGTCTGACATCCATTCCCACTCCTCACTTCTGATTACAGGAAGTTGAACGGAGAGGCGACGACCGTGTAACAGCTGGTACTCCACTACTGCCCTCTGCTGCTCACAAAGCCGGGCCAACATGTGGAAGGTGGAGTTCCAGCGCGTGCTCACGTCACACAGCAGCCGGTGAGCTGGCAATTGTAAGCGCTGCTGCAGCTTCAACAGGCCGGCCGAAGCTGTAGATGACTTACGGAAATGTGCACACACGCGGCGCACCTTGGTCAAGAGATCATGCACATTGGGGTAGGTTTTTAGAAATCGCTGCACCACTAAATTAAATACATGCGCTAGGCATGGTACGTGTGTGAGCTTGCCGAGCTCCAAAGCCGCCACCAAGTTACGCCCATTATCACACACAACCATGCCTGGTTGCAGGTTGAGTGGCGAGAGCCACTGCTCGGTCTGGTGACTAATCCCCTGCAACAGCTCTGAGGCCGTGTGCTGTTTCTCCCCAAGGCAGATCAGCTTCAGCACGGCCTGTTGACGCTTCCCCACTGCAGTGCTACACTGCTTCCAGCTACTGGCTGATGGGGGAGTGGCGCTGCGTGTAGAGAATTCGGAGGTGGAAACGGAGGAGGAGGAGCCAATAACGTAGGTGCTGGCGGAAACCCTGATGGAGGTAGGGCCCGCAATCCTCGGCGTGGGTAGCACCCGTGCCATCCCAGGGTCCGACTCGCTCCCAGCCTCCACGACATTCACCCAGTGTACCGTCAGGGAAATGTAGCGTCCCTGGCCACAAGCACTTGTCCATGTGTCAGTCGTTAAGTGGACCTTCCCAGTAACTGCGTTGGTCAGGGCACGGGTGATGTTACGGGACACATGGTGGTGTAATGCGGGGATGGCACACCGGGAAATGTAGTGGCGGCTGGGGACCGCGTACCGAGGGACAGCTGCTGCCATCAGGCTGCGGAAGGACTCAGTGTCCACAAGCCTAAATGGCAGCATTTCGATGGCCAGTAATTTGGAAAGGTGTGAGGTTAGTGCTATGGCCTGTGGGTGGGTGGCTGGGTACTTTCTCTTGCGCTCAAATGCCTGGGGTAACGACATTTGGACGCTGCGCTGGGACAGGGAAGTGGATGTGGTCGCTGATGGTGCTTCAGATGCTACAGGTGCAGGGCGGGAGGTATGCGGGCCTGCGCCTTCAACAGGCGATTAGCCGGCACCGAAAACAGGGGAAGAGGAGGCAGTGGTGTGGCCTGCAGACACAGATGGGCGATCCAGGCGTTCCTCCCACTTACTACGGTGCTTGGATGCCATGTGTCGGATCATGCTGGTGGTGGTGAGGTTTCTAGTGTTCATGCCTCGGCTCATTCTGGTGTGGCACAGGTTGCAAACTACAATTCTTTTGTCGTCCGCACTTTCCTTAAAAAAACGCCATACCGCGGAACACCTACCCTTTGGCAAGGTAGATTTACGCAAGGGGGTGCTCCGTGGAACATTTGTGGGCCGGTTTGGTGCGGTCCGCCTTCTTTCTGTAGCCACACCACTGCCTCTTCCAGCCTGTTGCGGTGCTGCAGATGGCTCACCCTCAGGACTGCTGTCATCGCTCGGCTCTCCACCTTCCCAGGTGGGGTCAGTCACCTCATCGTCCACCAAGTCCTCCTCCACTTCCTCACTCTGATCATCCTCCTCAAGTCTTGATCCCACCACATACTCAGTCATTGACAACTGTATAACATTCTCCTCAACAAGGTCTTGAGACGGAAATAGTGGTTGATTTAATGGCAACTGTGTCTCATCATCATCATCATCATCCACTACTTCCTTTGACCTTAAATGCCGTTCACATCTGTCATCTTCTTGTGATTGGGTAGCCTCTAGAGGTTGTGAATCAGGGCACAAGATGTCATGTTCCTCTGCAAGCGTGCTTGGAGAGAGGGTCAAATGAAGGATTGGTGATGAGACGAGCTCCTCACTATATCCCAGTGTGGGATCACTTCTTTGACCAGACCGTGTATGGTGGGAGGAAGGATGATCAGAGTGAGGATTATGTTGACCAGACTCTTGGCTACTGAGAGTGGACTTGGTGGAAGACAGGGTGGTGCTTAACCGACTGGAAGCAGTATCAGCTGTCATCCAACCGACCACCTGTTCGCAGTGGTCGGACCTCGAGAGTGATGTCCTGCGACGCCCTGTAAAATTAGACATGAAGCTAGGTATGGTGGATGTCTTTCTTTCTTGTGCTCTGGCACCAGGCACAGTTTCTCCGCGTCCTGACCCGCGCCCTGAACTATCAGGATCACGTCCACTTCCCCGTCCCTTTTTACCCGCCTTCTTCATCTTACACGGAATATGTGACTTTAATATTTGAGTTTGAAAACTTAACAGTATTTCTTACTATTCTGCAACTGTGCAGAGTACACAGAATAGGCTGCTAAACGGCGGTGACACACACTGAATGGAATATGTGACTTTAATATTTGAGTTTGAAAACTTAACAGTATTTCTTACTATTCTGCAACTGTGCAGAGTACACAGAATAGGCTGCTAAACGGCGGTGACACACACTGAATGGAATATGTGACTTTAATATTTGAGTTTGAAAACTTAACAGTATTTCTTACTATTCTGCAACTGTGCAGAGTACACAGAATAGGCTGCTAAACGGCGGTGACACACACTGAATGGAATATGTGACTTTAATATTTGAGTTTGAAAACTTAACAGTATTTCTTCCTATTCTGCAACTGTGCAGAGTACACAGAATAGGCTGCTAAACGGCGGTGACACACACTGAATGGAATATGTGACTTTAATATTTGAGTTTGAAAACTTAACAGTATTTCTTCCTATTCTGCAACTGTGCAGAGTACACAGAATAGGCTGCTAAACGGCGGTGACACACACTGAATGGAATATGTGACTTTAATATTTGAGTTTGAAAACTTAACAGTATTTCTTACTATTCTGCAACTGTGCAGAGTACACAGAATAGGCTGCTAAACGGCGGTGACACACACTGAATGGAATATGTGACTTTAATATTTGAGTTTGAAAACTTAACAGTATTTCTTACTATTCTGCAACTGTGCAGAGTACACAGAATAGGCTGCTAAACGGCGGTGACACACACTGAATGGAATATGTGACTTTAATATTTGAGTTTGAAAACTTAACAGTATTTCTTACTATTCTGCAACTGTGCAGAGTACACAGAATAGGCTGCTAAACGGCGGTGACACACACTGAATGGAATATGTGACTTTAATATTTGAGTTTGAAAACTTAACAGTATTTCTTACTATTCTGCAACTGTGCAGAGTACACAGAATAGGCTGCTAAACGGCGGTGACACACACTGAATGGAATATGTGACTTTAATATTTGAGTTTGAAAACTTAACAGTATTTCTTACTATTCTGCAACTGTGCAGAGTACACAGAATAGGCTGCTAAACGGCGGTGACACACACTGAATGGAATATGTGACTTTAATATTTGAGTTTGAAAACTTAACAGTATTTCTTCCTATTCTGCAACTGTGCAGAGTACACAGAATAGGCTGCTAAACGGCGGTGACACACACTGAATGGAATATGTGACTTTAATATTTGAGTTTGAAAACTTAACAGTATTTCTTCCTAGTCTGCAACGGTGCAGAGTACACAGAATAGGCTGCTAAACGGCGGTGACACACACTGAATGGAATATGTGACTTTAATATTTGAGTTTGAAAACTTAACAGTATTTCTTCCTATTCTGCAACTGTGCAGAGTACACAGAATAGGCTGCTAAACGGCGGTGACACACACTGAATGGAATATGTGACTTTAATATTTGAGTTTGAAAACTTAACAGTATTTCTTCCTATTCTGCAACGGTGCAGAGTACACAGAATAGGCTGCTAAACGGCGGTGACACACACTGAATGGAATATGTGACTTTAATATTTGAGTTTGAAAACTTAACAGTATTTCTTCCTAGTCTGCAACGGTGCAGAGTACACAGAATAGGCTGCTAAACGGCGGTGACACACACTGAATGGAATATGTGACTTTAATATTTTAGTTTGAAGACTTAACAGTATTTCTTCCTATTCTGCAACTCTGCACAGTACACAGAATGTGCTGCTACACTGCGGCGAAGCACACTGAATGGAATATGTGACTTTGATATTTTAGTTTGAAGACTTAACAGTATTTCTTCCTATTCTGCAACTCTGCACAGTACACAGAATGTGCTGCTAAACTGCGGCGAAGCACACTGAATGGAATATGTGACTTTGATATTTTAGTTTGAAGACTTAACAGTATTTCTTCCTATTCTGCAACTCTGCACAGTACACAGAATGTGCTGCTACACTGCGGCGAAGCACACTGAATGGAATATGTGACTTTGATATTTTAGTTTGAAGACTTAACAGTATTTCTTCCTATTCTGCAACTCTGCACAGTACACAGAATGTGCTGCTAAACTGCGGCGAAGCACACTGAATGGAATATGTGACTTTGATATTTTAGTTTGAAGACTTAACAGTATTTCTTCCTATTCTGCAACTCTGCACAGTACACAGAATGTGCTGCTACACTGCGGCGAAGCACACTGAATGGAATATGTGACTTTGATATTTTAGTTTGAAGACTTAACAGTATTTCTTCCTATTCTGCAACTCTGCACAGTACACAGAATGTGCTGCTAAACTGCGGCGACGCACACTGAATGGAATATGTGACTTTGATATTTTAGTTTGAAGACTTAACAGAATGTGCTCTAATCTGCAACTTTGCACACTAAACAGAATGTGCTCTAATCTGCAACTTTGCACACTAAACAGAATGTGCTCTAATCTGCAACTTTGCACACTAAACAGAATGTGCTCTAATCTGCAACTGTGCACACTAAACAGAATGTGCTCTAATCTGCAACTTTGCACACTAAACAGAATATATGTTTTTTTTTTTGTTTTTTTTTTTTTCCCCCACACAAAATAACCTGCTGCCCCCACACACAGTAGTCCTAAAAAGGACTTTTGGTTCTTTTTTTTCACAATTTTGCTTGTTTTCCTCCCTACACTGCCTTTCCCTTCCTATCCTCAGCTCTCCCTGGCTAAGACTGAGCCGAACTCGATGGTCAGGTGCTATACAGCACCCGACCACGGGTTCTGGCCAGCCAATCAGTGTAATGCCAGCAGCCAACATGGCTGCTGGCATTACACCGATGTCAGAGCCTCCCTGCACGTTTATTGGCTGCGCAGCAGCCGCAAAACGTGCGGGGAGGAGACCCGAACATGGCGGGCGAGCACATGCGGTACTCGTACGAGTACCGCCATGTGCCGAGCAGAGCGATGCTCGAGCCGATCCGAGCATCGGCCGAGCATGCTCGCTCAACACTAGACAGAACCTAATTTTTTACTGGCCTGCCAGTCAAATACTGGCTGGGTGGCAACCCTAGTCACAGCACTATAGCTGAGAACCACTGGTTTATTGTAAAGGAGAACAAAGACCTCCTATTAACCCTTCAATTATATTACTATGGCCACCAAAAAAATCTCAATTTCCTAGGAATGCCTTTTTTCAAAGGATAACATGTACAATCAGTCCTGTGTGTCAAGTTCATGGAGAAAGACATGACCGTTGCTCTCAGTATTTTCAAACTAAAGGAAACAGTGTGTGTACTTAACATGTTAAGGACCAGGGGGGATATGCAACACATTATGGAGCACACCCCTTCAGTTATTTAAAGGGTTAAGTGTGCCATGTTCAGTGAGCAGAGTTTGAAGTCCTGTAGTCCACCTCCATGGACATGAAATCCAGGACTGATTGAAGATAGTATCTCTTGAACCATGAATCAAGAGCAACATTCATAGGGGACATTAGGATTTTCTGTCCATAGTAAGGCAAGTTAGGGTTATTATTTAGAGTATTAGTGCTACTTTAATGAGTATTTATCTTATCTTTCTTTGTGTAGTTACAAGTCTGTCTCCTACCACATATCAGCAAAAAGTCCAGGATACAAGACATCAGCCTATGAAGACAAGAGTAAGAAATCCATTTACAATGAGTCTCGACGAAGCGAAGATGGAAAGAGCTACCCTTCAAAATATGATTATGTGTAAATCTACAAGGGACCCTCATTTATATAAAGTGAAACAGGATTATACTGTATAATGAAAGATAAAGGGATACCAGTACTAAGCAGTGCAATCCAACACAACACACACATCCCTGACTAATTGTGTTAACCACAAAATTGTCTCATAGCTTTGAAAACTTTAGAAAATATGAGTCTTTCTCTTTAGATGTGTGTCCTTAAAAATCCTTTATATACACAGTGTACCTGATGTACTAATCTGGAGCAAACCAACTGCACAGAGGGGAGAAATTAAAATTGACAAAATTGTAGTTGAATTAAATGGGGATTTGAAACTCATGAACACTAGGCAGGATTTTAGGTCATTGCTTTGATCCATTTAATTATGTATACCCTGTGGTGCAGTTGCTTTGCCCCAAAATTACTCCAGTTTCTCTTAGTACATGTTCTAAATAGAACTGGAGCAATTCATGCAAACCAAATTCACCATAGGTGACAAAAACTATTTCCAAAATTACCAATGGCGAAAATTCAAGAGTAATTGAATGGTAAAGTATCCCCCTCACGCCCCTTTTACCTAGTCTAAGCCACCTCCCCTCAGATGTGGAATCTCTTCCACAGACCAGACAGCTCACAGCAAGGAACAATCCTCTTACTGTGAGAAAAATTAAAGCCCTGCCTTGACAGGTTTTTCCTTACGCTCACTGAAGATTGTCCTTCTCTGAGATCCATCCAGACAGTCTTGCTGCTCTGAGGCGAGCAGTGTTACATCAGTAAAAGGGGTGGGAGGGGATACTTTATCATTCAATTACTCTTGAACTACAACTCTGACAGTATTGAAAAAACTCTCTGCATGGCCCAAATACTATGAAGATTAATTGGAGCTGCTTTTATTTTGAAACATTACTATCCCTTTAAGAGGTCTAGAACAAAATGTATTGTAAATCCCAACAGCATTTGAGCCCCATTTTAAGCCAATTTAAATTTGTATTCATCTACTGTTTTGCGGTTAGTGTGACCCAGGTTTTCTCCACTTCTTATTAGAACAACAGCCTCAGTAAGACTATGGGCCTTATTCACCCCAAAAAATGAGAAGCCATTCAAGAGCAAACCAGCTGCACCATATGGGAGAAATAAATATCCCCTCAAACTTTCCTTGATTTAAATAGTGCTTTAACCCCTTGAATGCTAGAAAAGTCTTTAACTCATTGCTTATATTCAAGAGGTTAAAAACCAAAAGTTTTATTTGTCCTCTATGGTGCAGCTGGTTTGCTTCTAAATTACTCCTCATTACTTTTATGAATAAGGCTGTAGAGCCAGCAAACTGACTTTTTGAATATTTGCTTTTCATCCTTAGTCATTTTCATTTAAAGCGGACCTGTCACCTTGATTCATGTTTGTCTATCTGAAATTTCATTAAAAACTGCCTATGTGTCATGTTAGCCAAAAGACTGACAAATGTTCAGTTAACCCTTTGAGTACCAGAGAGGTATGGAACACATTGCTTTGCAATGCGTTCCGTATCTCTCTAGTGCTTAAAGGGTTAAGGAACTTGGGGCGGAACGCAGGAAACGTGCAATCGTTATGTCCAGTGGGAAAACCACTAGCAAATAGGTTGCATATGATACTGTTGAATTGCACAAATCAAGATTAGTGAACAGCTGAGCATATTTTTTTGTGGGTGTGGTCAGAATTAACTAATCTGAGTGGAATACCGAATACACCTAATGCAGTAAGTACTTTTGCGAACGATTTCTATATCTGTGCAGTTTTGTCATAAAAGCAAATTTTTCATGCTCAGTTCAAGAACTGTTTGGTATATGGCTTTCTGCATTAGAACATGAACAATATCTATCTGCACGTGAAAAATGCCTTCAGCGCATGCGCACATTTCTTGCATTCCTCCCTTGGCACCAGATGCCATTACAGGTGAATGATGGTATCTGTGTGTTTTTTATGCTAATTAAGCGTTTCACTGCTGTTTCATATGCTAATTAAGATTTTTAGTTACATTGTATATTCCAATTACGCTCTGTGCTGCATCAGGGGGCTTTCACTTTCACTTTTCCCCAGAAATAAAAGTGTAAATATCTCCTAAACTACAAATCTGTTGCTGGATTTTGGCTATCATGAAACATAGGCAGTTTGAATAACAATTCAAATATGTAAAAGAAATTCCAGGTGACAGGTCCACTTTAAAGCAGAACTTTCAGATATTACTAAGTTGCCATGCATTCATTAAGCACATGGCAACTAGCTTGGAAATCCATGTCTTACAGTTAAAAAAAAAACAGATCCTAAAGAAATCCTTGTCGTTTGGAGACTGACGAGCAGGTTAGTGCTGTCTGCACGCCTGCGACGTCAGTCCCTTCCAGTTACCTTGTGGTAACTGCTGTGCTACTCAAGGGAGGCTGGGACTGACAGCGCAGGTGCATAGACAAGATGCCTGCGCTGTAGCCTGGGTTCCAGTCTCCAAATGCAAGGATTTCTTTAGAATCTGCTATTTTTTAAAGGTAAAATGTGGATTTCCAAGCTAGTCACCATGCACTTTATGAATGCAATATCTGAAAGTTCTGCTTTAAAAGATTTGTAATTATAGAAGCAGAAAAAGAAGGCAATACAACATAGTACTCTGTGATCACTCAGTAGGGTGGAAAGTAGATCACCAACACACCTAACATATTGTTAGTATAGCTACTATATATGTTAATATATAAAACAAGCAAAATAAATTAAGCAAAAGTGTTATTGTTTTTTTTACCCCATTTTACAGGCGTGAAAATTATTACTATATTTGTGGCAAGCTAAAGTTTTCACTAGTAACAATGTAGGAAAGGACACCAATGGATCCACTTGAACTGCTAAGGGATCAAGGGAAATTTACAAACCCCACAGGTTCATGATTGCAAATGTATATACATTATCGCTAAGTAGATGAAGGTATCAGTGGGTAGAGAAAGAGAGAGAGAGACCAATAGTACAGCTTTAAAGTACCCACCCCACTCTTACCACCACCACTACCTCTTTCTAGTTACAATTAAAAAAATCTTATTCAAGCATAACCACTTATTTGATTAATATTCCATGTCCTCTGCCATCATTACAGACTTAGATACTTATGTTAATTGCTAATGTTTAGACAGTTTGCATTTATGATCAAGCATTTACCGATTTAACATACTACTTTTACCATTATACCTATTCTAGTTACACTTAATAATTACAAATGGTCAAGAATCTAAATGGGTGAACTTTTGATGATCAGGAGTCACAATAATAATTCCTAATAGACGACTGGGTCTATGGGCTTTGTTCATCAAGCTAAACTGGAGTAATTGTGGACAAACCAATTGCACCATAGGGTCAGAATGAAAATGTTCCAAATTACCACTGATTTAACAATCTGAGTGCCAGAAAGGTATCCAAACCTTTCAAAGCAACATATTCAATACCTCTCTCTCACTCAAAATGTTAAAGTGTGCTTTTAACTCATCGAGAGATGTCTCCAATGAATTGCTTTCTATGGTGCAGCTGGTTTGCTCCACAATTACACCTAAATCTTGCTGAATATAGCCCTACTAGTATAAAAGCCAGTGTACATGGGCCAAAGTGAATGACACTTAATGGGTTAACCCTTGAGTGCCAGAGGGGTACGCAACGCATTCCAGAGCAATGCGTTGCATACCCCTCTGGCGCTCAAAGGGTTAAGAAAGCCATGTACCCGTCAGTCCCTGTGACATCAGTAACAGCAGCGCGTGAGGTACCAGGAGAGGGTGTGCATGCGGGAGTGCGCCTTGACTCAGAACAGGGGGTTCATGAATGTACCTCACACCTCTGGGCTCAGCTAAACACCGCTCGACCAGGGCCAGAGCTCCCTCATACATCGGGGCGGACACCGGGCTCACAGGGCTGGGAGAGTGGCTGGGACTATGGCACATTTTGTCCGTTCGTACAGTCTCTACTGAGCATGACTGCATCTGACAAACATACATCTGGCCTTTTATATAATAACTAGTTGAACAGCCCGTTACACGGGCCACAGTGCCTCTGGCAGCCGGTCGCGGGTCTCCCTCGCCTCGGCTGATACAGAGCCTCTGGCAGCCGGTCGCGGGGCAGTCACACGCAGTGGAGACTGCCCGCGCCTCGGCTGATACAGAGCTGGATGCTCCTTCGGAGCGCCCAGCTCTGTATCAGCCGCGGCGCGGGCAGTCTCCACTGCGTATGACTGCCGCACGTGCAGCAGTGTCTACTGCGCATCTCGGGCGTTACACACAACTTAGCGAATTATTATATAGGATAAGTCTGAGTTTACCTAACACCATAATGCAATTGTGTGTGATTCAGAGCTAAATGCTAATTCTTTTATTCTAATATTGATATTTTAGATCTATGTTTACTAGTATTAATTACTAATTTTAAAAACCCCTTTTTCAAATTTTTTTAACAATAATTTTCCAAAAGTCCACAGAAAGTTCAAAATTGCTATCCAAAACTTTCATGTACAGCTGGTCAGGGCTATAAACATGGAAATGTAGTAATGCACTTTTATACCATGAGAAGAGAATGTTAAGAGCTTTTAAGATCCTTTCAAAATGCATTAAATGAAGCAATTTCAATTCATATATAAGGAGCTTTTCACATCTCAGTGCATTCCTTCCCTGCCACAGCGTCTGCAAACTCTTCAGACACTTCTCCACCAAGATAAAGTATACATAAATCCGGAGTTTTACACACTGTCAAAGTTCTATGATGCTTCATAGTAAAGCAAGATAGAAGCATTGAGAAAACATTCCCATCGCATTTTGAAAGCTGAACACAGGCTTTTGCTGAATTTTATTGTTGTATACAATCACCGAGGTGTAGTGGTTTAAGGATCGATGGGATATTACTTGTAGTTAATTTGCAATTCCACTCCTCTTCTTTGAATAAAGATGGATTTCATTTTAAACCACCCTGTACCTCTCTCTGTTAAAATAAATACTGCGTGTTTGCTCTCTCCTAAAATTATTCAGAGAAACTACTTTTTCATGGAAAAACTTGTTTAACCCATAGAATGCCAGTGATGTTTCCAACATATTGCTACACAATGTGTACAAGGCATTTTTCGCTTCAAAGGGGTTAAAAACCTAACCATTTTTTCTGTTTTCAACTCATTTATATATCAAGATAACATTAACATTTAGATTTTTTATTTTTAGATACCATTTATATCCCCTAAGTGTCAGGAGGCTTTTAAAGTATTTACAGTTGATTTTTTCCATGTTGTTGTATAAGCTGTGTTTATGGGTTAATTGATGTATAACAATACATACTGTTAACATATATTTAATCAGGTTTTTCATGACAAGTGAAACAATAACTGGGCGATATCTCATTAAAAGTTATTACAGATGTACACTTTCTCCTCCCAAAAAGTTCAGATTTGTTCTTTAATAACTTTTGAACAAGGCACCTCCAAGCAATGGGATCACCATTGTTTTACATATCTGGAGAAGCCCTATAAAACGTATATTTTATAGTGAGTATGTATAGCCTCAAAACTAGCCAGATCATTAAGTTTTCTACTTAGTAAACACTGGCTTGTGTTGATGTCATCATTAGCCTTTCTGGATATGCTGTAATAGACATATCAACTGATTAAACTAACTGTGCTCTTTCATAAAGATCCTGAAATGTTCATTCCTAGGGGTCCTTTAAGAGCAACTGTCAATCTGATAATGCCCCATTCACAGATCTGCTTCCCTGGTAGAATACCTTCCAATGAAGCAGGGATTGTAACCTTATAGTGCCCCATCTGCCTATCTGCTCCCCTGGGAACACACCTGCCTGTGAAGCAGGGCTTGCATTACGAGTCCAGTTTACCAACAGTGTCTCACTGCTGTGGCCTAAAAAGAGATCCCCAGTGCAATCTCATTAACCTAGTGTGAGGAAACTGAATTGAACTGTGAAGGGTGAAATGTCCTGTCCTTTGGTATACATAGACCAATCTGTTTCAGTCTTGAAAGCTTGATACAATTGGTCTATGGATACTGACCACAAAACCCAGGAGCTGGTGGCTAAGAGTAACATACTTCTAGGTTATGTTCCCACTGAGGAGTTCAGTTTTCTTAACACCCGATTAGGTGTTTTGGGGCTGCATGGTGCCTCCCTGTGTCTTTTCCCATAGGAACATACTTAGTAAAGCATGATTATTTTACTTTAAAGACTTAAGATGGTAAATCTTAGGTCAGGGAAGATAATAGCAAATTTGATAATTGTGGCCAAATGTCTTTATCTTTCATGTAATCTTTCATAAAATTGTATCTATTCTAGGAACATTTTATACTATTATTTCCATATGTAAAATCAGTCCTATGTTTCATAAGTAATTTGAGTTATACAATACAGATTACAGTTACATTTGTGTTTGATAGTTTTTTGTAAGATAAACTTCTCCATTGTTTGTATCTAACTGCATGTTATATAGAGTTTACATTTTGGTTATTCATCAATAAATATGGAAAAAGTCATCTGAAACTCATGAATCTTTTTTGGTTTAAGTTAAGAGTATAAAGACATAAATATATATATTTACTGTTCAAATTGATATAAAAGGTATTCAACACACATTGCTTATAATCTGATTGATTCACACTGCTATTTTTCTATATCTTTTTCCCTGACTACTTCTATCATGCTTCTAATAACATGCTTCCATTTAAAAAGTGTTCCCTACCTCCTACTAATCATGAGGATAATTCTTTCCATTTTGTGACCAATGGACCAAACAAAAAGGGGTCAAATTACTAGGTACTGGCTGAGTGGGGCTCAAACCCCAGGTCTCATTCTCAACTTATTTGAGCAGCAGGGACATACTGTGCTAATCTCTTTAACCCAGAGTGCAAGAGAAGTATCAGTCTATCCAATGATATCCAAAGCAACAGTAATGTACAAAACCCCATGTGTTTAGGATCCTAGACATTCCCCTGTTGTGTTTCCATTCTGAAGACTCAGGGGCCCCTTGGACTGAAATTTGTTGCCAAGCTCTACATTACATCATCATTTTTACAATTATTCTTGTTGAAGACTATGCTTTAAAAGAAAAATCAGCACCACATTTGTTTTAGTATACCCCATCGCTGTTATTATTTTTCAGTAATAAGTTATTATTGTATATGGAAAGTTTGATTTTATCCCTTTGGATGTTAGATGTTAAAGGATGTAAAAGAACACCCCCCCCCCTTTTCCACATTCTTTTCACATTCACCAAGGGACTTTATGATCCTTAAACTAGTGTAATCTTTAGTTTATCAGTTTGTGTTTTCTTAACCAATGTATTTGTTCTCTCATCTGACTAGAAGTTTTATTTTGATGATTTTTAATTTCTAAAGGGAGGTTGTCCAATAAAAAAGGAATGATCAAACACTGTGATACTCTTTCATTTTGCTTATACACCACTGGACTAACACAGCCACCCTAGATGTGTGTGTATATATATATATATATATATATATATAATATAGATACATATACATGTTGAACCTCAATTAACCTTAAGATCAGTTAAGTGCAGTTTCTTTTCTACCTTAACCCTGTCTATTATGTCTAAGTGTTGTATGAACAGCTGGTGATTCTTTGGGATCAGGTTTTTCATAGCTAACATAGAAAAGTTGATTTACATCCAACAGAAACCTCCTATCTGCTTACGCTTTTTTTCCTGGCTTTATCTAGGTAGTTTTGTAAGTGTTGACTCAGTCAAACCAGCCATCTGATAATTGGTGTTTTATCTGTATTTTCACACCAGCCACCCAACCCTGTTATGCGCCCAATATCAGCAAGGAGATATGCCTTTTGTACTTAATACCTGAGTCATGAAACATGAACTGATTGGTTCAAACATGTTCTTTTTTTATTGTATAGTTGAGACAGAAAACTATATTTTAAATATACTCTCTTTCACCAGCCTACAGTCTTGGATATTATTTCTTAGCTTCTATTGTAACCTCAACAAAATGGGCAATATTTGCCCAGTCTTAAGACTAGGAATAATGTATCCTTGGTTCCTGGTCTTTAGGTCCATATTGACAACAATTACATGTACGGTGTCCATATTAGAACATCCTCCTACCAAACCTCAATCAATCATCATTCCTACTACCAAACTGTGGGAGGAATGATGACTGAGAGAAGTTTGGTATGAGTGAGAATGACTGAGAGAGGTTTTGTATGACGGTGGATGAGTGATCAAGGGATGCTATGATGAGTGATAGAGGTTTGGTGGGAGGGAGAGATGATGTCTGAGAGAGGTTTAGTAGGAGGAATAATGGAGTACGGTAGTAGGAACAACAAAGTTTGTTGAGTGAGGATTACTAGCAGAGGTTTGGTATGAAGGAGGATGACTGAGAGAGGTTTAGTATGATTAGTGATCGAGGCTTGGAGGGGGGATGATGACTAAGAGAGATTTGGTATGAGGGAGGCTGACTGAAAAGATTTCATATGATGAGTGATCAAGGTTTGTTGGGAGTGAGAATAACTGAGAGAGGATTGTTATGAGGACAGATGGAGTTTAGAGGGATGTCTGAGAGAGTTTTTTAGGAGGAATGACTGCTTTTGGTAGGCAGAACAATGACTGAGTGAGATTTGGTAGGAGAATGTCCTAATACAGACACAATAGACAGGAAGGAAAGTGACTATAGTATTATAGCAGTTTACTGGTGTGAAATAAGGCATGTGCAGTGTGCAGGTGACAATATTTAGCGAAAAAGATTACTCCAACAAATTTAGTGAAAAAGATTTCACCAAACTGAAAAGTAAATTAGAAAATGGTCAACAGCTTTGTGTTCAATAATGCCTTAGAATGAGTTCCTAGTACGTAATGGGCATATATATAGCCAAGCTTTGCCATATTAATCATTATATGTATATATGAAGGGCTACTATGATGTGCTGTATGATTTATACTTATATTTGTTTGGTAGCCCAGTAATAAAACTTTAATAACCTTTATAATGATACATTTCTTATTCAGATGAATAAATAAGGTAAAAGGCATAATGGGCCCACATCTTTACATGGATTTATCCTTTGAGTGTCAGGGTCCTTTGGCACTCCAACTGTCAATGGAATTCACATGTAAAATATATATATAGAATAATGTGTGCTTTGGTGATTTGTATTGCAGAGTTAGGATGAGCTATTCCTGTTTTCCAAAAGGAATGTTACTGATATAGAATAGAACTTAAATAGCTATACATTCAGCACTGCATTGTGAAAATTATTCCTAATCTGAGGTTTGATTTCATTGTAATGGGAAATACTAGCCAATGGCTTTTTTTAAAATCTTCTGCAGGTATTTCTCTCTGGTGAAGTCTGCAGGCACATTAAGAGTTTGAATTTTATTTGATCAAAGTGTCCTTTAGATTTTTTTTTCATCTCTGAAGCACACTCCAAAATAACACCAAATTGGTTCAAGAAGCCCAATGGAATTGGCTGGATATTGACTGTTTTCCATGGGTTTGATCAGGTACTGGAAACTGAGGGGGGGGGAGCCTGCCCAGCCCCGTGCTCAATCCCCCATATCCCTGAGCACTCTCCCTACATCATTGACACACTTGACTAACCTCTGTGATTCCAGGTTGCAGCAATCTCCATGCACCTGGAATGATAGTGTTAACCTCAATTTTTAAAACAATATAGACACCCCCCATCATGTAATATATATATATATATATATATATATATACATCTTTCTATTTTTCTTTTACATATTTATTGGCTCTTTTTGTTTTTTTTTGCTATAATTTGAACACTGGAAATCATTGAAATTGAGAGGTTAATGATGGGCCCTGTTAGTCTATTTGATGATGCCTGGGTAGATTAATGTATTTTTAGATGGTTAACTCTTCTAATGAAAGGCAGTTTATAATGCATTGCACAGCAATGTGTTGAAAGCTTCTGGGAGGAGTTAACGGGTGACTGCACAAAAGGTGGTTAGGTGTATGTGGGAAAACATGGAGGCCTGTGGTGGTCTTTGCATTTTAGAGTCAAATAGGCCTATATCTCAGACTCAGCGGCCCTGAGCTGACAAACCTGAGAAGATCAGTTTGCATTCATAAAACAAATGGTCAGGCCATTCGTAATGCTTTTTTTTTTTGGGGGGGTGCTGTTTATGTATAAATTCTGACTTGTGAAACAATACATACCAGCCAAGAGTCAGAAAAAGCTTAAAAAAGCATTTTTCTGTCACTTTTGTCAGCAAACCATTTATAGAATCTAGGACAGTAAAATGTTCAGACTTGCATTCTATGTAGCTTTAGACCCAGAAGCACCGGGGGTGAGGGAAAGACAATAACTTTCACCCAAATGGCCAGGAAGATGGATGAAAAGGAGAGTCATACTCCAAAGCCTTATTTCTGGACTTGCTATGTATCACATACAACAATACAAATAAAGGCCTAGATTATATTCAGTGACATTTGGCTCTAAATTTTCCTGAATCGAAGACTGAGTGATTATATTACTGCTCATATCAGATGTTTGAATTCTGGTTGAAATGTTGTCATGGGAGCCTTTGGGAGTGTTGAAAAACAAAGCTCTGAAGATACGAGAGAGGAAGAAGGACAATCAGCCGTTTCCCTGCATTGCATTTGGCAGGGTTACTCATGGGTATTGGGGGGGCGGAGGTGGGGGAGGTAATAGTCCTCTCTATTTGTGCTTACATTGTCCCCCAAGTTCCCCCAAACACCCTTCCCAAACCTATACTTTGTCCTATATTCTAACAGCTCTGGAAAAAAAACAAAAAAATCACTCCATACTGCCATAGTTTCACCTAATATTAACCCCTTCATTGCAATCAGCAGCAGACAGGGGGTAATTGTTTAAAACAGAAATGTTTTATGTTTATTTAAGGCTAAAATTACCTTAAATAACACTGGGAGGGTTGTTATATTACCCCCCAGTCTCTCCATCCAGTTGTAAGTAGGATGAAGAATTAAAAAATAATAGGGGGTTCATTCACCCTATATTATTATTTTATTTTGCACATTTAAAAAAATATATATATTTTAAATAAAAATATATATTACTAAGAGTCATGAAATCTAACATTAATAAAATAATTTTTCATCAAAGAGATTATCATACTGCTTACTTTTCCTTTCAATTAGAGAGACTAAATAATCACCATAATTAATTTCTGGTATCACTTTAGGGAGATGAAAGAATCACGATAATTAATATGGGGTCTGGCACTCCCATAGTAACCATTACTTTCCCGTTAGCCTTTTAACCCCCGGGAGTGCTAAGCATATTTTGTACTTTTGATGCAGTTTGCAGTCAAATTATTTTTGGGTGCTTTTCTGTGAACAACCTACACAATATCATGCACATTTTTTTCACCAGGACCTGCACTTTCAACAGATACCAGTGGTTTGTGGATGCCCTCTCTTTTTAGGCAAATTGTTAACCCATCCTTACCTGAACCCATCCCTTGCCTGAACTCTCTTCTTGTTCCTTTGTGTACTGACTCCGGCTAGCCTGACCACTCTCTTTATATCTCCAGTTTGTTTAGACTCCTTGTGTACCGGCTCAACTACGACTCAACGCTTCCTGACTCACCCTAGGTACCGACTATCTGTTTGTTCGACTATCTGTGTACCGGACACGGATATCCTTCTACTCCCTGCCTGTCTATGACACTGTGTAGTCGACATCAATTCTGTTCGACTCCTAGTCACTCCAGCCTATCTTCGACTCTCCAGTATCTGCCTCTGCAGCTTTTAGTCGACTAGCAGCATAATATTACTGTTGGCTAACTTAAAGTCTCCTGCTCTCTGCTCTCCGACTCCCGGCCTTCTGCTGCAGGGTTCTGACTCTGACTCGTAGTCTGAGGGTTATCATCCTCATTCACCCGTTCCTTGCCTGGTTGAGAGAACTGTGATAGTATCCGAGGGCCAGTAACATGGAACCCGCAGGGGATGGACAAAAACTCAGTACATGTGAGGCCAGGATTGAAGTCCTAGACCACCACATGGATCAGTTTGCTCAGGCCTTACAAACTTTGCTAGTTCGTACTGATCCTGCACGCCATGCTGCTCCTGATACTTCTGCTCCTGTTCAAGTAGAGACCTCTACTTCTGTCTCTACCATGAGACTACCACCTCCCCTCATTATGGAGATGACCCTGCTACGTGTAGAGGTTTCTTAAATCAATGTTCTATCCATTCTTTGTTAACGGGCCGTGCCCTTGCCTGGGCTTCCCCCCTATGGGACAGAGGCACTCCACTGGTTAACAACTATTCAGAACTTGCCGTAATCTTCGCCAAGTCTTTGACCTTCCTAGCAGAGCAGGGACTGCTTCGTCATCTCTATTCACCATCAGACAAGGCTCACATTCATTATTGGACTATGCAATAGAATTCCATACCTTTGCAGAAAAGGTTAATTGGAACAATGAAGCCCTGGTCTCTGCATTTAATAATTGTCTGTCTGACTGTTTAAAGGACGAACTAGCTGCCAGAGATCTACCCTTGGAATTGGAGAATCTTATTGCCTTTGTCTCCCGCATAGATCTGAGACTCAGGGAGAGACAACTCCAATGGGATCGCATCCGGAGACCTCCTGTTCAATTGGCACCTAAATCTCTCCCCTGGAAACTCCGGTCATTCCCCCTTCTGAGGAGCCCATGCAAATTGGTGGGTCACACAGGAATTGCCCGTACTAAGGAGTTGATCTCCAGACTCTTTTGGTGGCCTGGATGGAAAAGAGATATTCAGGACTTTGTTTCAGCTGTCAAACCTGTGCCTCTTCCAAAACTCCTAGGTCCCTTCCTGTTGGATTGCTGCATCCACTGTCAATACCGTCACAGCCCTGGTCCCATATCTCTATGGACTTTGTGGTTGAATTGCCACCCTCAAAATGAAATACCACCATACTTACAGTAGTTGACCGTTTCTCCAAAATGGTATATCTGATCCCTCTACACAAACTACCCTCCTTCTGTGAGGAAAGCCTTGTGTTCAGCCACAGCAAGGCAAAAAAGAACTGCTGATCTAGTGCTCCGATTTATGCCCCTGGTGATAGGGTGTGGCTTTCTACTCGTCATCTACGCCTCAAGGTACCCACCATGAAGTTGGCTCCCCGGTTCATAGGTTCATTCCTCATTGGTAGGAAGATTAATCCTGTGGCCTATGAACTATCTCTCCCTAGAGCACTCTGTATTGCCAGGGTTTTCCATGTTTCCCTTCTGAAACCTCCCATCTGCAACAGATATACTAAGAGAGTTGTTGCTCCTGGTCCAGTTGATGCAGTCCATGAAGATGAGTTTGAGGTACAAGCTATTGTGTACTCCCGCTTTCTCAGAGGTTTCCTACAGTACCTCCTACATTGGAAAGGGTATGGTCTAGAAGAAAGGGCCTGGTTGTCGGCCCATAATGCACATGCCCCTCATCTAGTCCGACAATACCACAGAAAATACCCGACTCGTCCTGGTTACAGCCACCCTGGGTTCGGCCCTCGAGGAGGGGGTACTGTCGCAAAAACCGTCCGCTCCTCCTCCCTCAAGGCTGTCTCACTCCTGATCACAGAACTCATACACCTGTCAATAGCCTACTTATGCCCGGGACTTTCCTACTCTCCCCACCCTCGGATTGTCTGTGCTCAGCATCTTAGTACCTGTGTATCAAGCTTACCTGTAATTCCTGATTCCTATTGTGACCTTTGCCTGAACTGTGTGTATCTGAATATCTGGCTTCCTGACCTTGGCGTTGTCTGCGACCTCTCTTCTTGTTCCTGCGATCCGACTGTTTGCTCCTATCATGGTGCCCATGCTCCCTTGTTTTTGTTTTCCTGTCAGTTATTCTGTGTAATGCTTTCATTGGTTGCCCTGTGTTGAGCCCGCCTAGTATGACCTTTATATACTGGGCTCCTGCACCCACACGGTGCCCTTTCGTGGTGTTCCTGTACCAGTGCTAGCCTACTGCTCAGTGTTCCCAGTTTACCGACTTGGCCTGCCTGACTACTCTTCAGTTCCTGCTCCTGTGTACTGACCCGGATTGCCTGACTTCTCTTCCGTGTCTGCTCCTGTGTATCGACCCAGCCTGGCTGACATTCCTGCTCCTGTGTACTGACCCGGACCGGCTGATGTTTCTGCTCCTGTGTTCTGACCCTGCCTGGCTGACGTTCCTGTTCCTGTGTACCGACCTGGCTTGATTGACGTTCCTGCTTCTTCAGTTATTGTCACCTCGGCGACATTCGTAGTCAGCAGACAATCCAGTTGCTTGGCTTGTCCTCCGCTACTGCTCCTGCAGGTTGTCAGTGTTGTCTCAGTTGCTGCTCCAGCAGTGCGCCTTTGGCCTAGTCCTCCGTTACTGTTATACCGGTTGCAAGTGTGTGCCTCCGTGATTGCTCCGGTAGACGCCATTGGCTTGTCCTCCGCTACTGCTCCTGCAGATTGCCAGTGTTGTCTCAGTTACTGCTCCGGCAGTGTGCCTCTGGCCTAGTCCTCTGTTACTGTCATACTGGTTGCAAGTGTGTGCCTCCGTGATTGCTCCGGTAGTCGCCATTGGCTTGTCCTCCGCTACTGCTCCTGCAGGTTGCCAGTGTTGTCTCAGTTACTGCTCCGGCAGTGTGCCTTTGGCCTAGTCCTCTGTTACTGCTACACCGGTTGCAAGTGGCTGCCTCTGTGATTGCTCTTTTAGAGTGCCATTGGCTTGACCTCCGTTACTGCTATTCCGGTTGCAAGAGGCTGCCTCTGTTATTGCTCCGGCAGTGCTCATTACTACATCTGTTGAGCTCTGGCAGTTCACGTTTATTTGCTGACCTTGGGCGATCTGGAGCTTGGTATAAGTGCTATTCCAGTACCTTCACACATGGGACTGTTTACCATCATCGATGAACTTTAACTCCTGCAGTACCGAAGTCCTGGGAACTTACTCCTCTTGCCTGACCTGTGTCAGTATATACTGTCTGTACCTTCATGTTATGCTGGACCTGTGTGGGCATTGAATAATTAACCTGTCGTGTGTCTGTATTATACTGTCTGTATACTACAGTACCTGTGTGGGTTCTTACTGTATTGTGAATTCAATAAAACTGTTTTTATCCTAAACCACTGTGTCTGTGAGTCGAACAAACCATTACAGCTCCAGTGTTTTTTTGACCCTTTGTTTACCAACTCTGGCTAGCCTGACCACTATCTTCATATCTCCAGTTTGTTTCAACTCCTTGTCTACCGATTCCGGCTCGACTACGACTCTCCGCTTCCCGACTCACTCCTAGGTACCGACTATCTCTTTGATCGACTACCTTTGTACCGGATCCAGCTATCCTTCTACTCCCCACCTGTCTATGACCCTGTGTAGTCAACTCCAGTTTATATTTGACTCTCCAGTATCTGCTTCTGCAGCTTTTAGTTGACTAGCAGCATAACATTACTGTCAGCTAACTTAAAGACTCCTGCTCTCCGACTCCCGGCTTTCTGCTATAGGGTTCTGACTGTGCCTTGTAGCCTGTGGGTTATCATCCTCATTCACCTGTTCCTTGCCAGGCTGAGAGAACTGTGATACCTTATTGTTGTATACAGATGAAATATATTTTTTACCAGTTAATGATAACTTTTTCAGAGTAATCACAGTATTAGGCAAATTAATTACATTGTCTTGTGTTGTGGATTACTCAAACAATGCAGCTTCTACAGTAGCCCCCTTTATTACACCTGCTTTTTCCAAACATTGGACCCCTTCTCTATGTAATGGAGAAAAACATGTAAAATAAGACAACATTTTTTTACAGATTTTTCTCTTACATCCTATACAGAGCACAGGAACCATGGGGTAAAGCATCCTCCTGCAGGATTGTAGGGCATTTGCCTTAAAAGGCTCTCAGAGGTGGAGACTGCCTCCATGCCTCACTTTACTACCTCTAGTCTAATCTAGTTTTAAAAGTGACCTTCATGGATTGTGCGTGGCCAAAGATTCTCTCTTAATTAGCATTCTTTTTGTGTTTTGTCTGTAGGGAGGGGCTGTGAAATCCCCCATTAGGCAGGCTCCTATTTTGGGGCTCTAAGGTTGGGTTGAATCAGAGCACAGAGTTAGCGGACCTGGGTCTCATAGAGGAGTCCAGGCATTATTATCCCTCTCCTCTCACACAATTGTATGGTACATGGGAGCTTTCAGCCTGAAAAGGACAGTTTTTTTGCATTCAGACTGCACGGGTCCTGTGAGTATGTCCATTTTTGTCTTTCAGGCATATTTCCATTATATGTGGTACTTTGGGTGGACTGTCATTTCTATACATCTCTGTCTGTTCCACTATCCCTCTCCATTATTAGAAATATATTTTCATTCATTATAATACATTTTAAATTCATTTTTTAAATTATTTTCTTTAATTTTACTTAATTTTAACTCATGTTTGTTCACTTTCTCTCATTTTTATTCAGTTTATTTTATCTTATTTCATTTTTTACATTATTCTATTCATATTTATTTCTCTTTTTTAAATTGTGCTTAATAAACATTCAGTTTTTGGGGTTGTGGTGCCTTTAATAATGTGTTCTTATGTAGGGTTGGGTGAAAGAACCCATCATGTTCCCGTGAAAAAATCAACGAAAACCATGTAGTTTAAATACAGCAATTAAAATGCTTGCCGCATTTGCCCCGGGGCAAAAATTCTTTGCTATTTTTTCAATGACTAGAAACATTTCACCTCTTTATTAATGTATTTTTCACCATGATGGTGCAGTAGTATAGAGTTTTATGCAAACGTTTGGCCACCCCTGACCAAATCACATTTTGTTGATTTTCTAAGTAAAATGAAGAATGCAACCTCTGCATCAAATAAACTTTAACTTGACATATTCCTGCAAATTTTAATTCAGTTACAATTAATTTGCTGAATTAATATAAAACTGAAAAAAAAAACAAAAAAAAAAAAACTGAAAATGTAGCATGGGCAAACATTTGGGTACCCTATTAGTGAGTCCTTAGTAACTCCCCTTATGGCAGAAATCACAGCCTCCAAATGTTTCTTGAGGCCAGCTAACAGTCTTTCTAGTCTTGCTTTAGGAATTTTATTCCACTCTTCATAATGCTTCAAGTTCAGAGGTTGTCTTGCATGCACGGGATGTTTGAGATCTACCCACAGAACTTCAGTAATATTCAAGTCTGGGGATTGTGAAGGTGATTCCAAAACCACAAGTTTTCATTTCTTGAAGTAGTCCATGGTTGATTTTCAGGTATGTCTTGGATCATTGTCTTGTTGTAAAATTCAACCTTATTTCAGCTTCAGTTTCTTCACTGACTGGTGGACATTAGCTTCCAGGATTTGATGATAATCAGTAGAATACATTCTTCCCTCCACCAACACAATATTTCCTGTGCCACTGACTGCCACACAACCCCAAAGCATAATAGATCCAACCCCATGCTTAACAGTTGGCAAGGTGTTCTGTTCTTCAAATGCTTCTCCTTTTTTTTTCTCTGAGTATATCTTTGGTGATTGTAGCCACAGATTTAAATGTTAGCTTCATCTGTCCACAGAACTGTATTTCCAAAACCCTTCTGGTTTATCTATATGTTGTGCTACATACTTCAGAAGTTGACTTTTGTGATAGATCGCAGTTAAGGTTTTCTTCCTACTCTTCCATGCAGATCATGTTTGTGTAAGCAACAATACACAGTGGGCCCTTTGCCTATCAATCATAATCTGACTGGTCAGTGGACCAATGCACCACTACTCATGTGCCAGCTAAACTGCACTTTGTATTGATATGAGTTTTTGCTTTGCATTCTTGACAAGTCGTCAAGCACTTATATTACAGATTTTTGGTATTCCAGATATTTTGTTGACTCAATAGTTTCCCTTAAAGGGATAGTAATACTTAAAATGTAAAAAAAAATATGTTGTAGGGTTTATCCACCTGAGTAAAACAATGGTACTCCCACTGCTGAAAGGTGTTTTATTCAAAAGTTATTACAGCTCAAAGTTGAATTTTTTTAGGTGCAATATCACACCATTCTATGGACAGCTCTGGTCCAGTGACCATAAATCTCCATAGGATGGTGTAGCAACAGTGCCACTGTACAATTTCTGGCCACTGTGATATTGCACCTAAAAATTTCGACTTTGAGCTGTAATAACTTTTGAATAAAACACCTTTCAGCAGCAGGAGTACCCTTGTTTTACTCAGGGTGATAAAGCCTACAACATATATTGTATTACTATCCCTTTAACTTTCCTTTCTGAATAACTTTTCTGTCAATGGAAATTGTAAGAAGGTAGATATTTTTCATAGACTTTCCCTACTTTGTAAGAGTCAGTTATTTTTATTTCATAATCATCAGCTGATACAAGCCCAAGGCTGTTGAGTGTAAACACAACACAATGAGATGTTCAAAGAGTCAGGGAATTTATTAAGTTCTGGAATTGTCATCACCTAACTTAGACTAAAGGCTAACAATTTAATCAAGTTCTGAGATCTTATAAAAATTAGCACATGTGGATCAACTTTGCACATGTCAGATTTTCAGGGTATTCTTTCAGTATGTTAAATTCAGCTGAAAGACTTCTTTCCATCAATGTTCTGGAGCCTCAGGCATTTGTCTAGTTTTGTGGTGTTGGTCTCAGTCTCTACATTGATACCCTGTCTGGATCCAGCTTGAGAATGTGATGGAGGATGACTACATCAGCCACCAGGGAGGGGCCAGAAGCGCAGCAACATGGTCTGAGGATTGACTGAGCCTCACAAAAGCAGAGGCTCACATACTAGCTTTCTCCCCTGTTCGTATTCCAGAAGTATACAGCATTTGTGGCAGAGTTTCTCAGTCACCAAAATCTCAATCTTGGAATTATGAGGTCAACAAGACTGTTTTTGATTCCATAGTTTGTCTTTGAGGTGCTCTGAAGGTGGACCTAATGGCCTCTTGGTTGAACCACAAGGTATCCCAGTCTCTCAGCCTTGGTTACGGTTCACTTAGTGTGTAGAGTATCAGGTAGGCAGAGACACGTTAAGCACTGATGCTGGACTGGAACCCTTGAGCAGAAACCTGAAGTTGAATCACAGGCCTGAGGTCAGTACTCTGAAGGTTGGATCACAGCAGAGATGCGGGTAGTCATACGACAAGCCAAAAATTGGTACATAGATGATCAGATCACAGGAGAGGTGTGGTTAGTGCATGAACAAGCCTGTAGTTAGTGCACAGAAGTTTGGATCACTGGAGAGAAGTGGGTGGTTGGTAAGCAGTGCAGGAGTCAGGAGGCCAGGGATCAGGAGAGTCGATTAACAGACCGGGTCACAACAGGAATCAGAAGAATTGCAGATAACAGGTACTAGATGTTGAGTGTCCGACCATCCAACGGCAAAGATAGTGGGAAGTTCAATGGATTAATTAAGCTGCATCAAGGAGTGGATGCTAGCAATCAGTGTCTAGAGCCACCCACGAGCGGGAGGGACAGGAGGGGTTGTGACAGTACACCCCCTCGAAGACTGAGCCCCAGATGGTTGGCACCAGGGTGTGTCGGGTATCTCTTATAGAATCATTGGACAAGATGGGGGGAATGAGCATTAGCAGCAGATAACCAGGACCTCTCCTTGGGGCTGTATTGCTTCCAATATAATTATATAAGTATTGTAAGGACCCTCTGAGGAAGAGGGAATCCACAATGGCTTGGACCTCATATTCATTCTCATGGACTACCTCCACAGGACCAGGAGCAACAACCCTCTGGGTATACCTTTTTGCAAACCAGAGGTTTGAGGAGCAAGACGTGGAAGACTCTAGGGATACGGAGTGCAATAGGTAAAGATAGATCATAGGCTACTGAATTTATCCTCCTGGTTATGCAAAAAGAGCCAAAGAAATGAGGTGCAAGCTTCATGGTGGGTACTTTAAGGTGTAGCTGGCGAATAGAAATCCACAAACTATCACCAAGAGTACAGGAGTGGGTAGCAGAACACCCCTTTCAGCATTTATCTTTTGTTTAGCAGAGGCTTTGATCAGTGTCTCCCATATGAATTCCCAGCATCACCTGATATTTTCCAGACATCCAGGAATCCCGGAATCAGTCAAGACTGTAGGGAAGTCCACTGGGTTGGTCCTATAGAGACCAATGAATTTATGAATAATATATTCTAATGAATTTGCAATAATAATTTGGAACCCCAAGAATAGCTGTAGAGGCTTGAGACCAGAGGGTAGGGGCCAGCTGAGGATGGCTTCCAGTTGTATCCAGTGAACCCAATGATGTAGCCAAGAAAATCCTCCTTCTCCACCTCAAAAGCACTCTTTTCCAACTTTGCATAAAGTCAGTTCTCCTGTAGACATGACCTGTTTCCTGATTTGTCAAATCAGGAGAGTGGATCAGAATAACGGCCAGATATACTATGACAAACTGTTGAAGAAAGTCTCTGAGACACTCATTAACAATATCCTGGAAGATGGCGAGGTCATTGTAGAGCTCGAATGGCATGACTCTGTACTCACAATGCCCTGAACGGGTATTGAACGCCATCTTACATTCATCGCCTTGTGTAATCTGGATCGAAGTGTAAACTCCCAGGAGATCCAGCTTCATGAACAATTTGGACCCCATGAGTCTATCAAACAGTTCAGAAATCAGTGGTATGGGATAGGTATTTTTTATGCTAATTTTATTAAGTCCTCTGTAGTCTATACAGGGACAAAGGTTTTACTCCTTTTTTTAATGAAGAACAACCCCACTCCTGCTGGGGATGTGGAATGCTGAATGAAGCCCTTCTTCAAATTCTCTTTTATGTACTCCTTTATGGCATTGGTCTGGGGCAAAGAGAGAGGGTATACTCTACTCCGAGGTGGGATAGTACCCAGAGTAAGTCTATAGGACAATCTAGAGCCCAGTGAGAAGGCAACTTAACTGATTCTTTATTACTGAAGACATCTGCAGATTGCTGGTACTGTTCCATAATCAAGGAAGAAGAGACTGAGCAGTTCCTATCCGCACAGGTTCTGAAGAAGACAAACAATTGTTGGAGAAAAAGGAAGCCCATGATGTGATTTGTTCTGTCTCTCAATAGATGTGGGGGTTATTCAAAGATAGCCATGTGTATCCTAGAATGACTGGACAGGAAGGAGAAATAATAACATGGAGACTCAACTTTTCAGTGTGTAGGATCCCTCATTATGGATGGTCAAAAATTTTCATGTCAAACTGAAATTGGCGAAACATGGCTCTTTCAGCTTGGCGAATAATTTCCCAAAATTGCTTTGAAATCAATGAGAAGAAAAATGTTTTCTCCACCACACAAAAGTTTTCTCTAGTTTTCTACAGCCATATACATGGGTGTCAGGCTCTCACAGCATGCCATTCTGTGTTTGTGAGAGGAGAAAGCAGCATGTTTTTGAGCAGGAGAATATAGGGCAATTGAAGCTTACTTTAGGGAGTCATTTAGGTAGGAGAAGAAGGGAGGAAGGAGGTTGACCCAAAATACCCCAAAACTTGGTATGACTGACTGGCAAGACACAGGCAGCTGGAGTCCAAATTGCTTGCTGATTCTGCTGAATTCCTTGCTGAAGTCTGAGGAAAGAAGTTGTTGATTTTGTATTTTAGTTTTATATAGTGGGTAGTAGATTCAATATTAAACAAAAATCTGCAAGCCATAAGACTTGCTTTTGCATATGCCTACCCAGAATCCCTTGCAGTATTAACAACATTGCAAATGTGAGATTTCTGTGGGAAAAGCAAGTCTTAGGGCTTGACTGGTGAGTGCAGATTTTCGTTTAACCCCTTAACGACCCTTGACAGTCATCGTACGTCACGGGTAGATATGACTTAATGACCCATGACGTACTATGACCATCATGGAATTCCGGGCTCCCCCTGCGGCTGCACGTCATTCGGGGAGTCCGGAACCGGCAACAAAAAATAAAATGCTCCGTGGTCTTTAAGTGACTTCCGCGTGCTGGAGGTTAGAAATGGGAAAAACTTGTCTGGAGTGAAGAGAGACACACAGAAATAAGCTGATAGTGACACAGAACAAGAAAGAGAGCTCTGAGTGCTGTATGAAGGACACCTACCTAGGTAAGTCTACAATATATGTATATATATATATATATATATATATATATATATATATATATATATATATGGACTGCTGAATGATGGACTCCTACTTCGAGTCAGTGCCACTGCTCAACTAACAAATATATATTTATCCCCTTAAATAGAGAGGTCTCCAATGCACTGCAGCAAATTCAAAGGGTTAACCCTTTTAAGTGCCAGAAGAGACATACAATGCATGTCCCACTGGCACATACTGGGTTAAAAGCCCCATTTAAACAATATGGATACCAGAGAAACATTCAGTATATATTTCTATAATATCTTGGAGGCATATACGGTAGCATTTAATGGAAAATTGTTTTCTTTGTTCCCTTTAATGTAGTTATATTGTACCACAATTGCACCACTTTTGATTGCTTGTGTATATGTGTGTGTATACCACAGTGTTCATAGACATAGCTGTGTTTTATATTGTTTTTGTTTAAGAACACAGCTGTATGCACATATGGACATGTGAGTCATTATAGAGCAAGCAAACTACACTATAGGGATCAATTAATCTTCCAATTGATTAATAAATGGGGCTTTTAAAAAGGTGCATTGTAGAGAAATGAACTGGAGACTTCTCTAGCACTGAAGGGTATAAAAACTCAATTTAAGGGGGACCTAGATGTCGACAAAGATGGCCACTTAATCCTTCTGCTCCGTGCGACCTGGGGGAATTGTGCTGATTTTAGCGATTTGACCACATTTCATTTGCACACCTGTTGGTGCCTCCCTTCCCTCTTCCCTCATGAACAATAAAAAGAGGAAATCTCAGCTGTGGCAAACATTACTAAATATCTACCGAAAGCAGTAGCGGACTCCCCGCAGTCTTTACTTGGTGGGAAAATAGCTGAGACAAGGTTACTCCCCCTCTCCCCTATCCCTCCAACAGAGGATTTACCCTCCGGATTACCTTCGGATTCTCCAGTGCCTTTGAATTGAGACTCAGCCACCATACTAGCACCTCTAACATCTTCCTTATGATGGACGATATCACTCACCTCCCCTTGAAGGGCGACCTTGAGGACATGGCAGCGGACCTAAAGCAGTTGGTTAAGCTTGAGATTCACAAATTGCGAGCAGATGTCAAAAGCCTAGAAAGCATGGTCCATGTCCTAGAGGAAGCCCAAACTGAACTAGATGAATACCAGCATAACCTAGAAAAAATCATGCTACAACATGAAGAAGTTAAGTCCGAGCTTCACGATAGTCTCGATGACTTAGATAACCGTAGCAGACACAACAATATTCATGTCAAAGGCTTACCAAAATTTGCCCCTTCTAAGGATCTTCTGAGTTCATTGGAAACCCCTTTTTCCTCGCTGTTATCCTTCCCAGAGGCCAACGCCATTGAAACTGAGCGGGCCCACAAAGCACTATGCCCCAGAGGTGCCTCTGATGACCATACCTGCAATGTAATATGCTGCCTGCTCAAATTCTCTGTAAAGAAGGTGATTCTTTGAGCCA
This sequence comes from Rhinophrynus dorsalis, assembly GCA_037306005.1. Lineage (NCBI taxonomy): Eukaryota > Metazoa > Chordata > Amphibia > Anura > Rhinophrynidae > Rhinophrynus > Rhinophrynus dorsalis. The sequence continues at coordinate 472,687,501 of CM074720.1, read as the reverse complement.
CAAGAAACTCTGCAGAAGTTAAATTCGCCGGTATGTCAGTGGAACGCTACCTGGATCTATTGTTCCGAACCCTCCAAAATAGAAGACTCCTGAAACCACTGACAAAGTTCCTGAGGAATATGGGGATACACTATAGATGGGAATTCCCCTTCATGCTGACAGCATCACTAAAATTTGTGGAGGGTGTCCCCGACTTTTGCCAACAACTTAACATTCGTGTCCCTGCTGTGTTTGGGGGAAATCAGTTCATCAGACCTGCAGCTTTCAGTGGAAAGCCTTAGCAGAAGCATTGGAATCAAGCCCCTCAGAGAGGAGGGAAGCACCCTAGGAGCTCACCGGACTCACCACAGCATAGTGATTGCCCAACTGCGTTGCAGCCTACCACCTGATCTGCTCATTGAGAGAGGACTACCACCTACCATCCTTCAGGATCCTAGGTCCTAGCCTCTGCCCCATTAACCTTTCCCCACTTACCTCGCCTTTAGCATGTATGGACCTCTTGGGGTGCTTGCCTACTTATCCGGATACCCGTCTCGACTCATGCTGCTTCAACATGTTGTTAAGGGTACTGTGGACCTTGAGCGACCATCTTCCCAGGAGGGAACAGTGCCTTTATGCTTTAATGTTCTATCTATACCATTGTTGGGGGGGGGGTTCTATATTGGATTGGTGGGGGATGATACTTGACTGCCTCTCCCCTCCATGTATACACCCAATTCATTAGATGACTCCCATTCCCACTGTCTATCCCTCCTTTATTCCCTCCCTTATTCCTTGAGCCTTGATATTCCACCTTGCTCCCTTGCTCCTCCAAGACTGATGTCTTTCTCGGTCCTAGCACAAGGACCTTTCTATTCTTTACGTGTCATGAGAGTTTTGTTATTCTTGGCTCCCTGATCACCTTGTAGGGTTTGTGGGCATAGTTTGCCTATAGCGGTGCTCTGTGACTCTTGATGTGGCTATTCCCCACTACACGGCATATCCGGAGGTCCTGGGGTATGTAGTTGTTCATTACCCCTTAGCTAACATTGGCCTTCTAGTCTTTTTTCTGGTACTGTTTCTTATTGGTGACATAACACTTTGACCTGGGTGCTCGAAGTCTGCTATGCTTCTTTCGTGGGGTGGCACTCGGAACTTCATGTTTTGAATCAGTACTTTAATTATGGAATTGTCTAGCCCAGACTTTGGAACACCCCCCTCCTTTTTGAAAATTTTCTATTGTACTGTTTCTAGGCCTCACGTTGTCAGTGATCATGTGCTATGCCACATGCCTTCTGATGATCCTCGGGTTTGGTTCTGATGGAGTGCATCTAATTTTTCCTGTGACTAATCTCTGTTTGTACCTACGATCTGTTTTTATACTGATTTATGCTTTCACTGTTTGTATGACACTATTCGCTTTCCACAGCATGGTGCCAGATCTATATTTATTGTGTGGGTCCTTCCTCCCACTGCCGGATCCATCAAACTTGCTGTTACTTGCAAACAGGAAATGGTTCTCTGGCAGAATGAGGCGGTGAAAACTGTAAGTCTTTTGATTTTAACCTTAGAGTCATTATGATGATGAGTAAAGTGATGTCTATGGACCAGACTCCACCTACAGTCAGGAGAAAGTGGAAAACATGTCGTTCTCTTGGTGTGATGGATGGTAATCCTACGTACTTTCAGATAGGGAAAAGAGTGAGGAGATGAATATGTGGGCAGGGGCAGGGGATTGTGGCATGGTCGGGGGGGGCATCAAAATGCACCTTCGCCTGTGTATACAAAAATCCTTGCACCGGCCCTGCTTGTGAATGATTGTGGGCTGTTAATGCATAGGAAAGAACAGGTAGATCCCACTTTGCCAGCCTCAAGTAGGCAACGTTGAGACTGTGAACTCTGACAACAGACGCTGCTTTAGTGAATGTGTGAAATGCCACATTAACATATAAACACACACCCCTTGAACATGATAATGGCTCATTATCCTGCATTTACATATGGAAATAAGTCACTATGCTTAATTTACATATGAAAATAGACCATTGTCGATGTGATGAGCGAAAATTTGTTAACCTGGTGAAGGAATGTCGGATGGATGCTGATGTGGGAAGATTTTTGTCAGACTGATGGGGATGCAATGTAGAAGACACTTAATGCTTACTGTTGATGTGCCTTTGACACTGCTCCAACAGAACATCAGCATTTTGAGCCCTCTTCGACCTTTAGTGAATCTCCCCAAATGAATGCTTCTATGCTGTTTGCTCCTGGCATATGCGTTTTGACTCCTGCTTGCCATTATATTCTGCCTGTTGTCTCCCTAGAATATTGCTTGTGACCCCAACTTTGACTTGTAACCTTTACTACAAAACTGTACTTGCTATTTCCCAATATGTGGTATCAGTGATTCTGCTTATAGTGCAAGTTTCTGTTCTTTTTTATCTCTGATCAGTACTCCTGTATATACGGTACTTGAAGAAAACATCCGGAACTGTTTTCTGCCTGTATAATCAATGTTACATAGAGAAAGCAATTTTTGGTGACCAAATAATGAGCCATTCATTGAACAGAAAAACATTTTAGGCTGAAAAATTACCTTGTTTAATATCTGCCAATAATGGAAGCTATAAATGTAAGGCTGTGTGACTCTTTCTAGTTTTTAAGACAATCAGGGGGGCTATGCACTAAGGTGTGATAAAGAAGTGATAAAGTGGAGATGACTTCTCCAGTTACTATGTTATTCTATGGAGCATATGCACTAAGATCTTAAGAAATGTTAGTGAATTTGGCTCCATAGAATAACATACGAATTGGAGAATTGATATCACTGGAGAAGTCTTTTCCACTTTATCACCTCTTTATCACACCTTAGTGAATAACCCCCAATATTTATCTAGTTTCTGGTAGCACCACAGGAGAAAAGATCTATCATTAACCACTTGCAGTAAGCCAGATCTGAAGCTTTATGAATTGAACTATCAGTTGTCTGCTGCCATCTGGTGGATATGTATGCAATCAGGATTCTTAAAAAAGTAAGCATACATTTTTATCTTACAAATAAAATGTGTGCAGTTTATACCTGTGTGATAAGCACTAAGGGATTGTTTTAAAGTTATATTAGTTATGTAAGAGGTCATGTCATGCCACAACAGATTTCACCTCAATGTATGCATTGAGAATGAATTATAAGTTCTTTTAAGGCTGTTAAATATTAATCATTTGCATATGGATTAAAATGTAATGGACCACAAGCACACATCAGAGAGTCCCTGCTGGTGCACATTATGTATTGATATTGTCTACATTTCTGCCCCCTCCATGTCCATTGCATTTCCTGTAACATAAAAATAAATGAGGATGTTATTTTTTCTACTGTGAGTTATGGCACTGTTTTGTGTTGGTGGTGACTTAATAAGTCCAGTGATACAGGAGGGTTTAAAGTAAAAATTTTCCCAGGGTAGCCTCCCCACATACTCAGAACCCACATAATCCCAAACAACCTACCTGTCAGCATCTATTTACATCATTACTATTTTTTGCTATCCTCTACCAATCAGGATGCTGATTGATATTTTTAAACTGTGTCCTCCTTCAATCTTTTCATTAATTATCCAGCATGCAAAACTTCTTTTCACCATTGACATAAGATGAGGTTTCCCTTCTCCTTACAAGCACACATTTAACCACATGCCCTCTTTACCCAATTCCATCACAACTCATTCAAGAGCTTTCTCTAATACTAATTCCAACCCATATTCACTTTTTCAACCTCTTGCTGACAACTGGCACCTTCCCATCCTTTTTCAAGCATGCACTGATAACACCCATGTTGAAGAAATCGTCTCTGGACCCAAACTCGCCTTCCAACTACCTGGCCATTTCTCTTCTCACAGTTGCCTCCAAGCTCCTGAAACATTTTATATATGTCTCACAAAGTCCATCTATTCTTCTTTCTTGTTAGACTCTCTGCAATATGCACTCTGCCCTCATCACTCCACTGAGACTGCCCTTGCTAAAGTGGCCAATGACTTATTCTCCACTGTCAAAAGGCCACTACTCCCTACTCATTCTCCTGGATTTCTCAGCTGCCTTTGACACAGTGGATCACCCACTCCTTCTCAAAGCTCTCTGCTCCTTAGGCCTCTGTGACACTGCTCTACTTTGGTTCTTATCCTGTCTTTGCAAGCACTCCTTCAGTGTCCCGTACTCTACCTCCACATCTTCCCCACTGCCCTCTGGAATACCACAAAGTTCAGTCGTGGGCCCCTTGCTGTTTTCAATCTATACCTCTTCCCCTGGCAAACTAATAAATGCCTTTCACCATGATATCTATGATGATGACACCCAAATATATCTCTTCTCCCCAGACTTCACCTGTGTATCTAATGGTCTCTATGTTGTGTCTTCCTGGATGCCCTCCAGTCACCTAAAACTTAACCTAACTGTTAGGAAGTGTGTCTTTGCAGAGATATATATATATTTTTTTACATTAACAGTGTCCTCTAGTAGCCAGAAAGTTCACTCTTAGATCAGCTGATGTTCAAGCAGTTATTCTGCTGTATTTTGTGAGAGAGGTAAGTCACTGACAACTGTTCTCCATAGAATGATAATAACATTTTCATTACATAATTATAATGTTCAAATAAAACAACTACCAGCAAAGGGATTACCCTCTTTCTACACAAGAGACGCTCTATAACACATAGGTTTCTATTAAAAAGTTCAATACTTATTTTAATATCTGTCTATCCTCACTTCTAGGGGGTTAAATGATATGTCATACCCTTTAATATTTATACTCTCTTCACCTTGTTCAGGGGGTGTGGGTGGCACCATCTTCATGACTGGTTATATCTCCAAATTCCTATCATTTGTAGAATGTTTTATGTAAGCATTTTAGCAATTACTAGCTGTTCTGAGGAAATGATAGAATTTTGATTGATCTGTGCCATACCTCTTACACCTGGAATATATAAATCAGTGAGAGTGACAGAAATGTGGGTGCATTTCTTATTAACATATGTATAAACAGCATATATTCATTTAGTGCAAGTACTATGATCCTAAAATGCTTTGTATCAAGGATCAGCAGAGTCTGTGGACCTGTGGCAGCAGCATCCTCATCATAGGAACAAATTCTAATAAAAGAAAAAATCTAAGGTCTAGATTCTAAGGCAGCCGACATCCAAAAGAACAGGTGCCTGCCTTTTTTCAAGTACGGTAAGTAAATTAAAGACCTGTGCTATGAAAAAATGCCGGCAACCCCCCCACCCCCCGCTGACCACTACATTTAACTGAGTTTTGGCCCATTAAAAATAAAAAAATGCCACGAGTTACCATTTGATAGACTGTGTTAGCCCTTAAGATCTCATAAAGGGACTCACTTTAGCACATCAAATTTAAGACCCAGGTTTTTATTTTACTAAAGTCCCTTATCGGACCTTTAGTCAGCTGACACAACTATTAAAAGGCAAAAAAAAAATAATTCCCCAGTGGATGTATTAATATGGGGCCCTAAGAATTAACCCTATAAGTGCCAGTGGGGTATAATTGTCCCACCGGCATTCACAGGGTTAACCTAAGTAAAAAAGCAACATCCCATTACAAGTAACACCATTAATCCTGATGTCCAGCGGAGTCCTCAGCACCATGGTCAGCTTCTGTCCTTCTTTCTTCTCTTCTTTCTTGTATCTTCTTTCTTCTCTTCATCCTTCTTTCTTCTAGCTTTAACAAAACATAATGATATTAAAAAAATCTTGCTGAAATATCGAGGACAATAATACAAAGTAAAGCTATTCTAAAATGTCCAAGTTAAGCCATTCTAATATGTCCCAAAATGCAATGTAAATGACTTAGCTGAATCTTAGCTGTCTCCACCGCTGTGTGCAGCCACAGAGGTGGTGGCAGAGGAGACAGTACTGTGTGTCACAGCCCCCTTCCCTGTCCTATCCCTCATGGGGCGATGCCCATTCCACACTGAGGTAATTTGAAGAGAGACTGCCTTTATATATGGACAGTCTCTGTTCAATTTCCCTCACAGCCATTGGCTGAGATGTGCTTACGTACATCCCAGCCGATCAGTTTAAAACACAGCTGCTCGAATCTGATTGGCATGGGATATGAGTAAGCACATCTCAGCCAATGGTTGTGAGGGAATTTGAACAGAGACTGCCCATATATAAAGGCAATCTCTCTTCAAATTACCTCAGTGTGGAATGAGCATCGGCCCGTGAGGGCCAGGACCAGGGAGCTGTGGCACACAGTACTGTATCCACTGCCACCACCTCTGCTGCTGCACACAGCAGTGGAGACAGCTAAGATTGAACAAAATATTTTATATTACATTTTGGGACATATTAATGGCTTAACTTAGGCACTTTAGAATGGCTTAACTTGGACAGAATATAATGGCTTAACTTGGACAGAATATTATGGTGGCATATTTCTTTTGAACCAGGCACTAATATATGGTTTAACCCTTTGAGCCCCACAGAGTTCTGCTTTCCAATGCTCTGCATATCCCTCTGGCACTCAAGGGGTTAAACTATGCATTATTGTCCACAATATTTCAACAAACTTTTATTAATATTATTATGTTTTGTTACAGCTAGATGAAAGAAGGATGAAGAGAATATACAAGAAAGAAGAGAATATAGAATGAATACAGAAGGAGACAGACAGTAGGTGACAGGTAAATGTAACACATATAAGTTAACGATCGGTGCTTGGCAGTATGTCTGGCACCGATAGTTAGCTTTTTTACTGGGAAGTTCCCAATATTGCTGCTATTTAGCAGTGTTTTGGGAACTCAATGCACAAAACGGACGTTTGGCCACAAGACCTTTTCTGTGGCCTAATGTCCATTGTGCTTTTAGCTGGTAGGGCCTTTAAATACAGACTTAGACATTTTATTATGTCGGTCGGCACTCAGTTTGGCCTTACTGGCCCTAAAGGCCAGTAAGTAAGGAGGTGCAGCTAGGAACTAAAGCGGTGCAATTCTGAGACAAAAAACAACATCACTGGGAACAAATAGAATGAATGTGGGCACTTAACCCTTTAAATGTGTCTCAATTTATTGGAAACCTCTCTAACATTCAGGGGGTTAAGTCACCATTTAAATCAATGAGAGTGAGATCTCTAAGATGTAGCATGCTAAGGGCTCATTGTGAACTGATTGGAATGCTACTGGGTTAGGGAAAACAGTGATATATTGCCTACTAGCTAAGTTCTGGGAGCCTAAAGAGTTATTATTTCAAATATTTTAGTATAAGCTTGTTGTGAATATTCCCAGGAATGTAAATCAATGGGGAATGTTATTTCTTTCTTATGTTTCAGCTGGTTTGCTTATGAATTACTCATCTTTTTTTCTGCATATGTCCCTTATTCAGTGGTTCTCAGTCTTTCTTTGTTCAGGGAGCCCCTAATATTCAATCTGTCAAGGGCATTATGAAGAGAACAGATAACTAATATATCACAATTCTTAGGTCTCATGATCAAAATAACAAAACCATAAAAATGTCCATAAATAATACATTTGAAACTCAGCATTCACATTTTTATCAAAGTCTTTATAGAAAACAAGGGACACCCTAAGCTGATGTCTGCAGTGCACCAAAATACCAGCGTAGCTAGGTTGAGAATTCATCTGCTACCTTGCCTGCCTTCTTGTTTTGTATAAAAATGACAGATGCAGTATCACTGCTTTGTACAATCTATTCTAGCAATGTTTTAATTGCAGAAGAGTTCCCCTGCCATTGAGTGCATCTTTATTTTAATTACTACAGAGCTGTGTTCAAAAATACTTTTCTTTGTATGGTTAATGAATTTAGCCTGTTTACCTTTGTGGGTAGCAGATTTGTCTAACAAAGGCAAGGGCATGTAGAGAGTATCTTCTTAATGAATAGTAAATGAATAACAGTCCTGTTGCTGTTTGTATCAGCTCTCGGAAGGCTTGTTCCTGTCCTGTGTATGGAGAGGCAGTGCATCTGTCATATGTAAACCTCTGTTCTGTGGCACTTCCCCTTTGCATATGTACACAAGAACAAAAATAGGGCATTGTCACTGGTTCTACTCTTGCCCAGAAGGAATGTATAATCTCATAATGCTTCACCTCAGAAATGGCTGAACCTGAGAAATTAGGTATTTTACTACTGGGAAAGAGGAACATTTTTGACCATTGAAAACAATGCATCTGGGATCAGACAAATTGATTCTGTCACATACTGGCTGATGCCTCATGTCTTGTGAATTCATAAACATCCATTATTTTATACATTGAAAATAGGATGTAACACATTTATCAACAGGGGTTCATGAAACCTTTGCTCTCTGTGCATTTTTGTAGAATAAGGGTCCTGTGCCACTGGTAGGGTTACAGTTCAGTCCAGTTTTGACCCAGACAGTGTGTTTTTGTGGACCTTGTACTGGTTTTTGCTATGCTGCTCTGGTTGAGCAGCACATTATTTCCACCCTTCTCCTACAGGCAAAGAAAAATACCAAGGATTTAAATGGAACATTTAACCCTTTTCTGGAGTTCTTTGTTGGATTCCAATCTAGAATCCAAGAGGTAAAAATCCTCATTTAAAACTGTGTGAATATTTATTAGTTACATATTGTGTAATTGTTTCCCCTTTTAACTGAACATTTGTCCCAGTTACTTAGGACAGTTTACAGTAGTTGTCACCTTATGGATGTCACAGTATTCAAACTGGATCCTGGCCGTAGTGCTGAAAATAGTATCTGCCATCTAATGAGGTTATTTGATGGCATATCTTTGATCTCTCACAGCAAAGCTGAAGTTAATATGACTAAAGACTATAAACCCTATTAATTTCTGCAGTGCTGAATAACAGAAATCTGACTCTAATGATTATATTAATTCCTGAAATTCTAAAAAATACTGTGCTGGCTGTTGAAATCCTCTTCCAGAACTTTAGGAGTTAATCTGGTTATTGTCTGGACAATCTGGAAATAGAACATCCTCCTGCTGGTTTCTTGTGGAACGGTTTATTGTACCGCTGGCGTCATTTAATGGCGTGTCGCCCTACCAGTCTCATTTAATGGTTCTTTAGCTCTGCTGGTCTCAGGTAACAGTGAATTGCACCGCTGGACTAATGCAATGGTACATTGCTCTGCGTCCACCAAAAATACAATAAAAAAAATGCAGCTATGTTATTAGGGGAGCTCAGCATAGGAGATGACTGTTCAGTTTTGTCAGGAGAAAAAGGTGACAGTCCTAGTCCTTGAGTTCACATGAGTTCCTACTTCCAGCTGACCTTTACTCCAAGGTATATATATCCCACTGGACAAGTGTATATGCATAGCATAATAATATGCACCAGGGTTATTCATAAAATGAACACATTTATTAGAAGATACTCAACACAGCAGACTGTTCTCATGTACAGACACTCACCTTTATTGTTCCTTTATCACCCTGAGGACTCTACTTTTGCTAATCGGTCCTTCTCAGCAAGATGCTTAATGCTACCCTGTCCATAAAGTAAAATCAAGGTGGTGCTGCTCAGGGAAATCACACGGGCCCTTAGAGGGAACCTTTGCCTACTATTGGGCTGCATTGCAGGCTCAGAATTAGGTATTCGTTCATTTCTTAGGGGGCCCAGATCCATTTCAGAGCACTTACCTGCTCCGCTCTTTAGAAATGATGCAGAACACTCTACAATATATACTCTTGCTCTACTCGCAACATAGTCTATTACACCTATCAGTCTTTTCCACTATTCAAGGGTGAACCTGGAAAGGCCAGTTTACTTAATGGGTGGGGTGTGCAGTTTTACAGATAGAGTAAGGATCCTATGTTCAAAAGAAAATTGAAGTAATTCTTGGCAAAACCAAATGCATTGTATGGAACAAATACAAGTTCTCCAAATTCTTAATCATTGAAGTGGGTCCTTGAACATCTTGAATGCTAGCGAGAACTTGTTGGGCCAAGAAATCATTGCAGCCATAAATATTTGCTGAAAGCATATTTTTCTATTCAGCAGATACTTCCAGTTAGTCAGTTCTACAATAACATTCTGATTGAAAGTTACATAGTTACATAGTTACATAGTAATTTAGGTTGAAAAAAGACTTGCGTCCATCCAGTTCAACCCTTTTCCTATTCCTGTTTACCATCGCTGACCCAAAAGAAGGCATCTGACTCCAAATGGCAATCAAATTTCTCCCTGGATCAACAAGCCCTAACTAAATATTAATCCCAATACTAACGTGCATAGCCCTCTATATTATGCTCTTTTAAATAAGTATCCAGGCCCCTTTTAAAGGCATCTAATGTATTTGATAGCACCACCTCCTCCGGAAGTGCATTCCATACCTTTATTGTCCTTACTGTAAAGAAACCCTTCCGCTGTTGTAGACTAAATCTCCTTTCCTCAAGTCTAAGCGGGTGGCCCCTTGTCCTGTGTACTGTTCTGTTAATGAACAGGTCTTTTGAAAGCCCTTTATATGGGCCTTGAACATATTTATATAGTGTTATCATATCCCCTCTAAGACGCCGTTTCTCTAGTGTGTACAAGTTTAACTTTTCTAGCCTCTCTTCATAACTAAAACATTCCATTCCCCTTACTAGTTTTGTAGCCCTCCTCTGCACTCTCTCTAGTTCCATAATGTCCTTCTTCAGAAAGGGCGCCCAGAATTGAACAGCATATTCTAGGTGGGGTCTTACCATGGACCTGTAAAGAGGCATAATTATATCTTCCTCCCTTGAGTCAATACCCCTTTTAATACATGCCAATATCTTATTGGCCTTTGCAGCTGCCAGCTGGCACTGCATGCTACTGCAAAGTCTATTGTCTACCATTACTCCTAAATCCTTTTCATTAGTAGATTTCCCCAGAGAAACACCATTTAAACTATATGTTGCATTTTTATTATTATACCCAAAATGCATAACTTTACACTTGTCTATATTGAATCTCATTTGCCATTTGCCTGCCCAGTTACTCAATTTGTCCAAGTCCTCTTGTAATGAAGACACATCCAGTTCAGACTTTATTACCTTACTTAATTTTGTGTCATCGGCAAACACTGATACATGGCTTCCTATGCCCTCTGGGAGGTCATTAATAAACAAATTAAAAAGAAGAGGACCCAGGACAGATCCCTGAGGCACTCCACTTATCACGTTTATCCAACTGGAGAACTTGCCATTTACTACCACTCTTTGCATTCTATCTTTCAGCCAATTTCCAATCCACTCACAAACATTTTGCCCTAGTCCTATTTCATTCAATTTGTACAGTAACCTCTTGTGTGGAACCGTATCAAATGCCTTGGCAAAGTCTAAATAGATCACGTCAACTGCCTCTCCCTCATCTATATTATTACTTACTTTTTCATAAAATGCGATCAAGTTCGTTTGACAAGACCTATCTTTCACAAAGCCATGTTGGCTATTGCTAATGATATTCCTGTTCCAGCAGACTTCTTGAATATATTCCCTTAGCAACCTTTCAAACAGCTTCCCTACCACAGATGTCAAGCTTACGGGTCTGTAATTTCCTGGCTGGGACTTTGATCCCTTTTTAAATATGGGCACCACATCTGCTTTACGCCAATCCATGGGCACCATACCAGAAATAAAAGAATCCCTGAAAATCAGATATATCGGTCTGTCCAGGGTCTGGCTTAGCTCTTTAAGTACCCGTGGGTGTATACCATCTGGCCCCGGAGCTTTGTCTACCTTGACACCATTCAATTGTTTTAACACTTTTTCTTGTGTTAGCCAGTCCCATGCTTGCTGTGACTGTTCTGTAAAAGTAGTTTGCAGATTCTTGTCCAATGGGTCTTCCTTGGTAAAAACAGAAGAAAAGAAATTATTTAAAATATCTGCCTTCTCTCTGTCACCTTTGACCATCTCACCCGTTTCAGCTAACAAGGACCCAACATTATCAGACTTTAATTTTTTGCCATTAATGTATTTAAAGAATTTTTTTGGGTTGCTTTTGCTCTCCTTAGCAATATTTTTTTCATTCTCCAGTCTAGCTAATTTAATAGCCTTTTTACAGGTTTTGTTGACATTTTTGTATTCTGCAAATGCCTCTGCTGATCCCTCAGCTTTGTAATGTTTAAATGCCGCTTTCTTGTTATTTATTTCATGAATTACTTTACTGGTTAGCCACATTGGTTTCAATTTGCTTCTTTTGTATTTGTTTCCAACAGGGATAAATTTATATGTGTATTTTTGCAATGTTATTTTAAAGGCATTCCACTTACCTTCTGTGTTTTTTCCTGAAAATATTTTATCCCAGTCAACGAGACCAAGGGATGAATTAAACCTGCTAAAGTTGGCCTTTTTAAAATTCAGTGTTTTGGTGGAACTCATATCAACTTGTTTTTTTGAATTAATCTCAAACGATACCATGTTATGGTCACTATTCCCCAAGTGCTCCCTTACTTGGATGTTAGAGATAAGTTCTTCATGGTCAGTTATTACCAAATCCAGACATGCATTCCCTCTGGTTGAGGTCTGCACTAGTTGTGACAAAAAATTGTCATTCAACAAGTTCAGAAACTTGCTGCTTTTAGCAGAGTTAGCTGTTCCATTTTTCCAGTCTATTTCTGGATAATTAAAATCCCCCATAATTATAGTTCTCCCTATTTGGGAAGCCTTTTCTATTTGCATTAATAGCTGTGTTTCTTCAAGGTCACCAATGTTTGGTGGTTTATAACAAATACCCACTAATATTTTCTGGGCAGTTTTATCCCCAGTGACTATTTCAACCCACAGGGATTCCACATGTTCACTACTGTCATCACATATATCTTCCCGCAATTGAGGCAATAATGCTGGTTTGATATACAGACAGACCCCACCACCTCTTTTGCTTGACCTATCTTTTCTAAATAACATGTAGCCCTCTAAATTGATTGCCCAATCATGTGTGTCATCCCACCATGTTTCTGTTATGCCTATCAAGTCATAGTTTTCAATTTCAGCTACCAGCTCCAGTTCCCCTATTTTACCAGTTAAACTTCTGGCATTTGCAAGCATACAATTTATGCCACTGCTGTGTTCCATTTGTGATTTAATTTTGTTGTGGCTTATAGTCTTCTCCCTATCATCTGTACTAACCCCGCCCGCAGATCCTCCCACCTGGTTATTAACTACATCGCCTTCCCTTTCTATACTATCTATCCCAGTATTTATTGGCCCCTCCCCCCCCTTCCTAGTTTAAAATCTCCTCCAACCGTCTAGTAATCCTCTCCCCAAGCACTTGAGACCCTCTTGCATTCAGGGGCAATCCATCCCTGCTATAGAGATTGTACCCCAAAGCAAAATCAGCCCAGTGCTCTAAAAACCCAAAGCCCTCCTTCTTACACCAAGACTTCAGCCATGCATTGAGCTCCCTAATCTCCCGCTGTCTCTCTGGCGTAGCGCATGGCACAGGTAGTATCTCTGAGAATACTACCTTGGAGGTCCTGTTCCTAATCTTACTGCCTAAATCCCTAAAATTACCTTTTAGGACTCTCCACCTTCCTCTAACTTTGTTATTGGTACCAATATGCACCAAGACAGCTGGATCCTCTCCAGCCCCTCCCAATAATCTGTCCACCCTGTCTGCAACATGCCGAACCCGGGCACCCGGGAGACAGCAAACCATTCGGTTGCTGCGATCAGAGCCACAGATTACCCTATCTGTTCTCCTAATAATAGAGTCCCCTACCACCACAACCTGCCTAGGCTTCACTTTCCTCTGGATCCCCTCTGTGCTAGAGGAGCTGTTCTCCCGGCTGTTAGGGAGAACAGTCCTCTCCAGCAATTCCACCTCTGGGTTTGCCTCCCCAACATCTTCACTTAAATGAGCAAATTTGTTTGGATGGAAAAACTCAGGACTGGCTGCCCTCTTCCTCTTCCCTCCCCCACTGCAACCACTTCTAACTGTCACCCAGCTATGTGCCTGGTTCCCTTCTAGCTGATCTCCTCCCTCTTTGCTAGGTGACCCAGCTAGACTCTGCTCCGTTAGCAAGAGACTCCTCTCAAGGTTGTCAATGTCTCTCAATGTTGCAATATGACTCTCTAGAGCTCCAATCTGAGCTTCTAGAAGGGCCACTTGCTCACATTTGCTACAGCGGTATGGACCCTGGAACTGCTGTTCCAAGCATGCATACATATGGCATGATGTGCACTGAGTGAGATCTCCAAACTTGCTCATCATGTATGGTGCAAGTGTGAGTTCCTAAAATGTAAGCAATTAATTTACCTGTGTTGCACTACCTCCTGTGTTGCACTAACTGTACACTTATTACAGAGCACTTAGGAAAGAGCACGCTCTATTTGTGAGCAAGCTCTGTGAGTCCTGTACCTAGATTTATACAGGCCTACACAGGGGATTGTTCACAAACCCCACCCTTAATTAATTAATTACACACACTCCCAGAGAAAAACACAACCTTTTAAACTTTAACCCTTTAACCTTCTTACTGCAGGTTAGAATGTCAACACAAAAAACACTTTTTCCAATGCTGGGATGTCCAACTGTTCAATTCAAATTACTCCAGAGCACACTTGAGCTTGTGAGCCAAGTCAGAGTTGGACTGCAGAGTTGCATTTAAAAAAAAAACAGACAAAAACAAAAACATAATTTTGGGATTGTTTTGGAGAGCTGAAAAATGTTCCTGGACAACCCAAAGTGAGAGTAAGGGAAGTCCAAAGACTGTGGCTGAAAATTATCCACTACCTTTGGGCTTGATCAGATAGGGACCCGGGGGGTGGGGTTGGCTTTGGGTCCAATACTCCCCCCCCCCCATTCCCCTGCCTAATTCACCATGTATCCAAGCACAGAGATTTTGCTGCATTGGCAAAGGAGGGGGTAAACAGCAAAAAAAATTTAATCCTTTTGTAATTAGTTTGCATAAGGTCCCGAGGGCCTTATTAAATAATTTAATGCGTTAGAGACCACTTTAGTAGGAATGGTGAAAGGTCCTATTGTATTCCTGTGAGAAATGCCACAAAAATGGCATTGTCCGCTGTTTTGCTAGAAAATTCTCCCTCTGCAAACTCCTTAAAAATTTCTCATTTTTGCCTACACCAAAAATGCTTTTGCTATGATTTTAAATGGCTACAAACTTACTGCCCGTTTACTGTACACTTCTCGTTTTCATGCCAAAAACGTGGCATTTACAGGAAGTTAAATCAGAAAAATAAGCAGCTGGAGAGATATAGAGGGAGACAGGCACAGGAAGAAGTGGGTAGCAATGTAAGCAGACTAGGTCAGCTGCCTGTGCCTGTTACCACTCCTGCCAGTGCCTTGTGATACTCATGAGGAGAAGGGCAAGAGTGACAGCAGGGGTCACATTTGTCATCCGCAAGCAATCCCACTACTACTACCACACAGCAGCTAGAGATTGTTGTGGGTGGTGGGATGGTGATTGTGAAGCAGCTGCTGGGACTGGCTTGAGTGTTGATCCTCATAATGCTGAGGTGGTAGGAAAAGTGATGAGCAGCCAGACTAGTGTTCAAAGGAGCCCACAACATCCCCCTGACCCTGTAATTCCAATTCCCCCAGCATTGTCCCTCTTGGGCATAATAATGAAAAATGCATAACCGGCTAGCAGTATTAGCATCATCACACAACAGCTGCCTGTGCCTGCTGCTAGTGCTGCCAGTCAGCCTTCTTCATCTAAAGAGATGGCAAGTGTGAGAGTACGGGATACTCTTTCACATTAGTCATAATTTTCAACCAGTCCAACTCTCATAGAGCTGCAGCAGCAAATGATGGTTGTGGTGATAAGGGTAATGGTGGAGCAACTGGAGTGGAGGAGAGAATATGGGCCTTTTTAGAAGATAGTGAAAAAGAATGAGCGACAGTTAGGCAAATGAGGATGGGCATCACCACCACCATCACCAGCAGTGAGTTTGCTGAGTCTGGGTCTGCTGTAATTCCTGCTGCTGCTGAGTTGCAAGGGCCAGATTTTGATCTGTCTCAGGAGCTGGCTGATGAGTAGGTGAGTGTTCCACAGATCACCGTGGCCACAGTGGGACTGGGTTGCAGCAGTAGTGATGTGGGACTAGGACAGGTTCCACTTGCCAATGCCAGCAATAATCCTTGTCCTAGTTCTAGTGCTGATTCTGACAAAGCAGCAGCAGCAGCAGCAGCATCATCCTCTGCCCCAGCCAATGAATGGATTGTGAAGAATAAGAAAGAGGCCATTCATCTCCACCTATCCCCTCCTCCCTGAAGTCATGGGTGTGGGACTATATGTTTTGTGCAACAGGAACAGTGCAGTTATCAGAGAAAGGACTGTGCACTATATGTGACACTTCCGTGAAAAGGTAAAGGGATGGGACACACCTTGGCATAACTGCTTCCTTAACATACATGAAATACAGACACCATGACATTTATGAGAAGAATGTTAAAGCCAAAGCCCAACAAAAGAAATCAGGATCCGCTGTTGCTATGCCTCCTGTCTCTCCCAAAGGACACAAACAATGTAGGAGGAAATCTAAGAGGAAGGAGAATAGAGAAAGCCAGCATGAGCCTGAAAGTTTGACGGCAAGCAAAACAGCTGTCTCGTCATCAGCTTCTTATTCTGGGGTCCGGGCACAGGAAGATGTAGCAACTTTTTCTGGTGATCCACTTCTTTCATTGCCACTCAGCACCCCCACCAGCTGATAGTGATTCTGTAGATGCAAGGCAGTTCACGTCCACCCATTGCTCATTGTGTGGTGTGCTGACCACACATGGCAATTTGGTGGGGTATAATTGCAAGCATGGAACCAATACATCCCACAGAATATGCTAAGCTGGTGGCAGGGAGGATTCATCAATGTTATTAAGTCAGCTGGTTGTCATGTGGGGCATAGTTAGTGATAGCAGCAGTATTTGGTTTCTGGAGCATGATTTGACATTGCAGACCCTAAGCATCAAGTTGTTTTCTTTCAGTTGTGCCAGTTGTTTGATGTGAGTGCATCCATTGTTCCTAGTCTTTCCCCTATTTCCTACGCACATTGCATTTGCTGATGAGAGGCACAGTTCCTTCCTGCTCTCAAGGGAAAAAGTAGTATTCCAACACACCCATAAATTGGGGGAGGTGCAGTATGGGAAGAATTATGGTCAAACTTCTTTTTTCTAGATACACCTGAAGTGGTGGTGGGGGATAGTTGTGGTGCTGCTACTGCCTCAGATGCATCACTGGAGCTAGTGGTAAGTGGAACCATGTTACCTGTCTCATATATCACTGCTGTTGATCTCTTTCCCTTGGAGCTGCCTAATCATCCTGCTGCTTAAACAACTCAGCCACTGAAGCAAACAACAGCAAAGCAGTCACAAATGCCACAATGTCACCATGACATTTGCCATTCATCATTGCCCAGTCGTCACTGGCCACCATAACATGACCTACTGCTGTTCTTTGCAAGCCAGAGGCCTATACAACCTATTTTGGGGGCTTGTTTCTAGCAAGCCTAAGTCCTACAAATATATTCTTTTCCTTAGGTCTTGTTCCCCTAACAAGTCTAAGGCCAACAAATAACAAATCTAACAAGTCAAAGTCCTACACATTACTGTTTCTTCAGGGCTTTTGCCTCTAACAAGCCCAAGTCCTACAAATCACTATTTCCTCAGGGCCTCTGCCTCTAACAAGCCTATGTCCTACAAATCACTGTTTCCTCGGGGCTTGGGCCTCTAGCATACCTAAGTCCTACAAATCAATGTTTCCTCATGGCTTGGGCCTCTAACAAGTCTAAGTCCTGCACAGTGTACTCACACAAATATTTTTCAGCTTTTTTTAAGCCTGCTGTTATGCTCCCTACTAGTCATTCTTCATAAAGAGAAACAAAGAAATACTTTTAAAAAGGGTTACTAAAATTCAAATTGAATGCAGCACCTGTGGATGGTGGTGGTGGATCTTTTGGAAGGACTTTGATAAACTGCATTCTCAGGAGGAGGAGAGAGATCACCAACATTTATTGAAGACACTGTAGAAACAATGATTGCAGTCAGTTTTTGGACTACCACTTTATTCATACTTCCCTGCACTGCTCCTAAATTATTTCATCATCCCTCTATCCCTTGTGTGTTTGCTGGACATTACTGAACTATTGTGAGAGTTTTTAATGTAAAATACACCATAGAACTGATTTTGTGTGATGTCTTGCCTTGGCCCTCTACAATATATTCTATACCATTAATTATCAGTCTGTCCAAGTCATAGCTTATATCAGTGTCCCTGTCTCTGTCGTGTTACATACCAATTTTTTCAAATTGTATTTATTTATTTATTTTATAAACTAACTGTACCTCCTATCCCAGTCAACAAAAAAAAAGAACAACATTCCCTGTTCAACTAGTTTGAGTCACTCCACAAATACAGCCAAATCAGGAAGGAACTTACATCACGTCTGTGTCTTCCAAGTCAGTCACACAAGAGTTTGAGGTTTTGGAGTAAATCTCCTTTGCTTCTGTCTAACTCCCACAGACTCCCTGAACACAGAGATAACAGCCAGATCAGAAAGAAATTTGGATCATGGCTTCTCGTGTCTTTCCAGTCCATCACACAAGATGTTGCTGTATTTGGGGTCAACTTCCTTTCTCCCTTCCTGTCCCTAAGTCTCTCCTAATGCAGAGAACAAAAGCATAAACTCCTGTTTATTGGCCTGTCTTCACTTGTGGACAAATGAACTGCTCTCTCTTTCTCTCACTGTCTCACAAACATAGACGAGCATGCTTTTTTGACCCTGAGACTCCTTTTATACTATGCCTGAAGGAAATAAAGTAAATTTGCTATATGATGGGTGTAAATTCAGTTTTTCCATTGATTTCAATACAATGACTTAGGTGAAAAAAATCAGAAAAACAGAACGTTTCACAGGAAATTTCATGCTAAGCGAGAAGTGCCATTGTTCTATTTCTGTTTTGAAGAGAAAACGTTCACCCCTCCTGTTCTTTAGCATTCAATGTGTTTAAAGTTCCACTTGTGGGACATTTTATTTGTTCACTATGGTGTAGTTGATTTGCTCCACAAACACTGCTTATTAGTGTAAGGGTATATTTTTGGATAAAACTTGCTGTAAAGAGGTGGAGGAACAGCTGCGTGTGCCTGAAGCCTATGTTGCCAATAGAAACTTGGAAGCAATGCTTGAGAGTGTAACTGGACCAGGGTATTAACCACAAGTGGGTCCATGCCATAGCTATTAGTCGATTGGTAAACAAGACAACTTCTAGAGAGAATATCTAGTTCCATTTGAACCAGAACCAGGTCAGGATAGATAAACGTGTTAGTTGAGGGGTAGTGAGAAGACAAGCAATCAGCCTGGAATAAAGGTACAAAATTGGCAACCAAAGTCAGGAACACGCCAAAAGTCAGGGCACGCATCTCTGTTTTCCAGTTGCAGACAAGCCAAGGTCTGGGCAGGTGGAAACGGGTGTCATATGAAGAATATAGCCAATGGTCTGAAACACAAGAGATCAATACATACTGAAGTCAGAAGCATAGATCTAACTGTTTTACCTGCAAAGGCTAAATTGAAACTGGCCAATTAAATAGAGAATCATGACCAATCATACACTAGTATACAGTAAGAACCATTCCATTTGCTGTTTCATGAGTAAAAGGCCTCTAAACCCTTTCCATTCATGTGCATGCAAGTATAGAAAAACTCATAAAAATGAAAAGAAAAACAATGACACTGTAACATACATGTACAGAAAAAGCACAAAGTTTGTAGCAAGGAATAAGTGGACCCTCCACAATTCCAAAAAACAAAAAACAAACATAAGACAAACTTGTATTACTTCATATAATATAGTTAAATGTAAATTGTGTTTATAATATTTTCTAAATAACATATACCCTAAAATATACTTTTTAATCAGGCTCCAAAAATATACAAGACACTAAGGCCTTGATTCAATATGCCCCGTTACAAAAAAAAAAAAAAGATGACAGTAGTTTTTCAAGCACAGGAAGCCATCCAGTTACCTGTGCCATGAAAAAATACATTGGTCCCTAAATTTTGCTCCTATTGGAACCAATTAAAAACAGTTTGAATTTCCAGTTCAGTTCCATGCATTAAGGGATGCCATTTTATCGGCAAAACTTTGTGCCCGTTTTTTTTTTGCCGCAGAGTCCCCTAATGCATGTTTGAAACTGCAGATACTGGAATTGAAATGGAAAAAACCTGAAAAAACCTAAGCGACCCTAAGTAGCATATCAATGCATCCAAAGTACTGAAAAAATGTGTATAATGTTAGAAAAATTAACCTTATGAGTGCCAGTGGGATATGCAACACATTGCAGAGTGTTGCATACCCCACTGTCACTTCCAGGGTTAATCCCACTAAAGTTAACAACATCCCCTGAAGATTAACACTTACCTGCAAACCTGTCTAGTGGGGTCATCCAGTGAAAGTTTTCTTCTTTAATCTTCTATCTTTCATCTTCTTTCTTTTCATCTTCATTCTTCTTATCTTCCATCTTCTCATCTTCTATTTGTCCCAAATATAATGTCACTGAAAAAAAATTCCAAGTTATTGATGCCAGAGGGGTACACAACGCATAGCAGAGCAATGCATTGCGTACTATCCAGCATTCCAAGGGTTACATTTATGCTGGTATTTCAAGAGTTAAAAGGATAGTGGCATTCTAAGAGTTAAAAGCACGCTGCTGGGCTTCATCATCCCCTCTCTATAAGCTGATTGGCTGGGAGCTGATTGCCTGGGAGGTGCATAAGCACACATCCCAGCCAATTGTAGTGTGGGAACGATTTTGAATAGTCTCTGTTCAATTTTTCCACAGAAAGGCTAGGGAAACTGTCAGAGAGGTAACTCTTGGGGGAGGGATTTTTTTCTCTGTATTACTGAATTTTAACTCTTGGAATGCCAAAATAAATTTAACCTTGTAATGCCAAAGGGGAGCACAATGCATTGTTTGCAATGCATTGCATAACCCTCCGGTACTCAAAGGGTCAAGGCCAGCATATCTTTGTTGCATATCTTTGGGGGGGGGCATCTATAATTTGGACATTTTTCAGTGACTTTATATTTGGGACAAATAAGAAGATGAGAAGACAAAAGATAAGATGAATGAAGATGAGAAGAAAGAAGAAGATGAAAGATAGAAGATTAAAAGAAGACTTACACTGCATGACAGGTAAGTGTTACAGCTCTGGGTTATGGGTGTTAGGACAGTGTTAGGACTAGTATTGTTGCACTTTACTGTTAGAGGTAGTGTTAGCCATTTTCCTTAGATATTCCTATTTCTCACGCTATTTAGCATGAGTTTTGGGGGAAAAAAACACATTGGACAGTGAGCCAAAAGTCAGGTTCCGTTTGTTGTTGGTAGGGCAATTGGATTGATACGGTAACACTGTGTGTGCATCCACTTTTGCCCTACTGACAGTTTTAAGGGGGACTGTCAAATCATGGCAAAGGGTTGGATGCAGTTTTTTTTTTTTTACACATGATAAATCATTACATGAAAAGCAAAAAACCTGAATTTTAAACAGTATTCACTTAATATTTTTCCAACAATGATTTTATATTTGAAGGTGAATATTACAAATAAATTAGGATGGCTGCCATGGGTTAGACCCTAGCCATGGCAATCTATACATGGGTTTTTGAAAAATCCAACATGTTTGGCAGGCTCAGCTGCTGGGGAACCTGGTGTTCAATTATGATTTAATCATTATTGGCAGGGCAGTAGATTTGAACTTGAATCTTTTAAACCCAGTTTAAATAACAATAACAGGAGACTCTCTTTAACAAACACACACACTAGATATACACTGAATTAATAATTTAGATTTGACATTATTATAGGACCCTATACCAATGGTAGTGCGATGCACTGGGTCCCAGCGTCCTCCCCCCTCCCATACACCCGGAGGCATAGTGCACAAACATAAGTAAATAGGTAAATATACCCCTCCCTTAAGAGAATCACATGACCTAGGATCTTTAGCAAAGCTCCGGCCCTAGGATAACTTATAACCCAGGACAAGGGGGTTCCAGACACATAATACAGAACCAGCTTTTCATTAGTAGTGATATGAACACCAAGCCCCCATCTACATCCCCCATATACATGCCCAAAAGGAGGCATACTGCACTAGCATACTCACTATTCATCATAAAAAATTGCCTAATGGTAAGTGATAAGTCATGATGATCAACACAATTAGGAGAGACTAGGGAAGCCCCACAGCACAGTATAGTGAGCAGCCCTCAGCACTCCAAGGTAGCAAAGACAACCCTCACCTAAATGAATGGAAGTTTAATATACCCATTTTTATAGGTTAAAAAGGAAAATTGTGAAAGAAATGATTTTCACAATCAATAGGTCTAAACTATAAATTAATTAAAGGGATAGTAATGTTTCAAAATAAATGGAGCTCCAATTAACCTTCGTAGTTTTTGGACCATGTATTTCAATACTGTCCAAGGTGTAGTTCAAGAATTGAATTATAAATTATCCCCCTCCCACCACTTTTACCAACTTAAGCCACCTCCAACAGATGTGGAATCCGGTCATCGGCCAGGACATCTCACAGCGAAGTACAATCTTCTGGCTGTGAGCATATGGAAAACTCTGCCCCTTGATGAAGGAGTGCAGATTTTTCTT
This sequence comes from Rhinophrynus dorsalis, assembly GCA_037306005.1. Lineage (NCBI taxonomy): Eukaryota > Metazoa > Chordata > Amphibia > Anura > Rhinophrynidae > Rhinophrynus > Rhinophrynus dorsalis. The sequence goes on along the minus strand of CM074720.1, from coordinate 472,664,932 downwards.
TATGCTCACAGAAGATTGTCCCTTACTGTGATCAATCTGGATGGTCTTGCTGTACAGCAGTAAAAGGGGCAGGAGGGGGACAATTGATAATTCAATTACTATTGAACTACATCTCATACAGTATTGAAATAATGTTCTACATGTCTCTCCCCTGCTCTATAAATAAAGAAATGACCATAGTATTAACAAAACTGAGCAAAGACCCTCAAAAGGACTATCCTTTTATTAAAACTGACGCAAACATTTTGGCTAAACTGCTATCCAAAAGAATAAACCTAGTGATATTGACCATTATACACCTGTATAAGATAGGTTTCATTCTTAGCAAACCACATTGCACTACTTTTGTCGGCTTTTCACCCAGTCATAGAAAACACAGAATAATACAGGCAATAGAGCCATAGCATCACTAGATGAGTCCAAGACTTTTGATTTGGTGGAATACAATTATTTGGGGAGTTACAAAGTTTTGCAAATGGCCCAACTTTTATCCAGTGAGTAAAAGTATTTTATGCTGCTCATAGGGTTCTAAGGTGGAAACTGAATGGCAACTGGAGGGCTGAGCTCTTTAGGGTTTCCTTTCTCCAGGGGAGTGAGACAAGGGGCTTGTTTGCCCTGGCAATTGAATTACTCACAGTCCGCATTAGAACAGACATCGGAATACAGGATCTTCTGGTGGAGAGTTGGGAGGCTAAAATAGCACTGTATGTAGACAATATTCTTCTATTCTTGGGTGAAAGAGGTGATTCCCTGACCAACTAATAGAATCATAACTGGTCCTGGTCCTCTCTGATCCCTACTAATCCACTGTGGTGGGCTGCAAGCAGGGTAGAAGGTCCATTGATTTATGAAGTGTCTATTAAATATCTAGGAGTGATTTTGTTCACAGCTTCTGCCCGGTTCCTTAGGAATAATTTGGATCTCCTGACACCTCATTTCCAGAATATGGCTTAAGTTTCCCTTATAATATTGTTGGCAAATCTAATCTCATTAAAGAGGAACTTTCAGTTCATACTTAGTCGCAATGCATTCATTAAATGCATGGGGACAAGCTTTGAAATAAATATTTTACCTTTAAAAAATAGCCCAGTGTAAAGGAATCCTTCCTGTTTGAGGACTAATGGGCAGGTTAGTGCGGTCCGCTCGCCTGCACCGTCATTACCTTCCGGTAACCATATGGTGCACTGCAGTGCTATTCAATGGAGATCGGGACTGACAGCGCAGGAGCGCAGACAAGACAAGTCTGCACTGTAGCCTGGGTTCTGGTCTCTGAACGAGAAGGATTACTTTACACTGGGCTATTTTTTAAAAGTAAGACATCTATTTCAAAGCTAGTCACCATGCGCTTAATGAATGAATGGTGACTAAATATGAACTGAAAGTCCCGCTTTAAAATTATATTTTTACCTAAATTCTTGTATGTATTTCAAAACACCCAACCCAATCCCCAAATGTTACTTTCAACAGATTGATAGTTTTACGATACAATTTTTATGGGAAGCAAGATACCCAGGATCAGACCTACAACAATTAAAAAATGTAAAGTTTAGGGTAGAATCTCCCTGCTGGATTTCTTCAAATAAAACCTAGTGGCACAGGGTGAATATGCCCTAGCGAATCCTAACATCACCTAGATATCTAGATAAAACACAACTATGACATAATTATGACTTACCCCATTTGCTAACCCAAGGGCCTGCGATCAGTACAGCTCTGACATTGTTAACCAAAAAAGTTCAGATGACCTGTACAATTATCCAAACTCTCACTGGTCATAGAGAGTGGACCTAGCTACTCCATTTTTGGGGAGAAATTTGTTCTGACCACCTGAGGGGATTGAGTTTGGATCAACCTGGACCAGAAATGACTTTACTACACTTGAGCACTTATAGCAAAATAAATACTTTAAAAACCATCAGCTAATCCCACTAAAAAAATGTACATAGGACTTACAACACTCCAATTGACAAGCTGTAAAGCTGTCAGAAGCAGATTCTGGCTCCTGGATCAGATGGCGGCTCTTCAGCAGCACCGACATAGCGATACCTAAAAATAAATACTTAATCGGAACGGTCTACAACGTGTGCCTGGTTTGCAAGCACACATTGTAGACCATTCTTTTGAAGTATTTATCTTTAGATATCATTATATCGGCGCTGCTGAAGAGCCATGTCAGGTCAAGTGACCAGAATGTGCTTCTGACAGCTTTACAGCTTGTCAAGCAGAAAGGGGAGGGAGTGGAGAACTTTATTTCCTATATCTCTCAAACCATAACGGTTTGAGAGATACAAATAAGTGCAAGTACTCTCTTTTAATTGTATCTACCATGTAGTTAATACTTTTTTTCTGACATTACTATCCCTTTAAGACTGATGTCTCTATGAGTGTGACACCAGGTGAACTACCTACATCTATGTCACCCTTACCACCCTTACCACCACCACCACCACAGGTGGTTGTGCTGTTGGTATTGCAGAGGGTCAAGGTGATGAATACACGAGAAATAGGAGTGGGAGAGGGAGTGGGAAAGACTATCATTAATAGTGACATGCTGTTGTTTGGTTTAGTAGTTCCTGCAGCTTAACCATCTGACTATAAGCATCAAATGTCAAAGCAGGATTAGGCTGGTGTGTCCACCATGCTAGATAAAAGTAGTAGTTGTGGTGGTGGTGGGAGTGGCATAATCAGCCCCACAGACTGTGGTGGTGGAAATGAAACCAACAGTGATATGAGACATGTGATGTGGGATGTTCCAATTACTGGTGCTGAGGCAGTTGTAGGACCTTGAGTCACTACCACTCCAGATGCATCTGATGATAATGTGTGTAGTCATTGCAGGGAGGGTCAGTTACTTTTACTGGAATGGTAATGACCCATGGAAAAGTTCAGTCACCCACAGCCACTACTACGCCCACCACTAATCTAACAACAGCAGAAATAACAATTCTTAAAGCTTACCTTTAGTAGGCTATGATAATTATTTTTCTGAAGGGTCTAATTGTAAAAATAATTGTTTTTGCAAAGCCTAACCTATGTGTAAGCCATTATAAAAATTGTTGAATGGATTACTTTACCATGAACCAGCTAGAAGTTTGTTTTGAAAGACATGTGGACCATCTCTAACCTTTCTCTGAAAGCCTTTATCATTATAAAGGTATATACAACTTGTTGAGTAAGCTAAGAATTTTTTGTTATAAAGCTTTTACCTATAGTAGATTACTGTTCTACTACCAATAAACCTCCAGAGCATCTGTCCTCCATCTATCAACATGCTGCTGTAGGCCTGTAATAATTTTTGGAAAGGCATACCTGCTATGTATGTTACATGAGTGTGACTAGTCTGAATTGCTATCTTTGAATGCATAACGCTATTACTTTTGATAATGTCTTTTTCAAATGCAAAAAAAGAAGGCAAACAAATAAGAGAAATTAAAATAACAAAGTGGATGTAGAAGGATCTCTCGGTCCCATGTCCAAAATTATGTATAGTAAAGATTGTGCATGAATACTGGAGAGTACTCTGTATGCTCTCTATGTATTATGAATCAAAATACCTTATTACTCTTGATAGTGTCATTTTCAAATTATATTCATAACCAACATGTGTAGTGAAGATATTAAATTATAATCATATCATTCAACAACATGATAATTAAAAAAATGAAAGAGTGAAATTAACATAGTAGATGTTCAAAGTGGTGTGAATACATGATGATAATTATGAATAGGAAGGAATGCTAGACAAATGATATGCAGTATAATGTATGATGCTAGTATAACCTTGCAATATTATTTTTCAGTCATTCATCGATATTCATAGCTCTGGTCCTAACTGGCTCAACGTAGATGGTGGTAACTGTCAAATCACTCCTTCTCCTCTTCAAAATGCTTATATTATTAGTATGTGCCATTATTTATGTTTTGTGTGTTTTTTCTTTTTTCACTTCTGCTGCACACACATGTGGTGTTCGATGCTGGTTCATTTTTAAAAATATATGTTTACCACTCCAAATGCACCCTTGCTGGTGTGGTGGGCAATTAAAAGTTTCCAGAGTAGTATGCGAGCTTGCTGGTCACTAGGGTTAGTGGAAAGTCCCAATTTTTTTTGTTATAATTTGCCGCTTTTTCTGTGGAGATTCCCATGCATTCAGAATATGTCAAATTTCCACTTTCCTACTACCATCAATGAGTTTCTCATGCAAACCTTCAATAAATTAATAAATGAATATGTGTATTTATATAGCGCCACAAGTGTATGCAGCACTTTACAGTTTAAGGGTTTAGACAATACAGGGTTACAAGTGCTTTGCAAAGCTAAACACTGTAACTGAGGTCCCTGCCCGAAAGCTTACAGTCTAAAGAACTTTGCCATTTTCACCTGTTCTTTCTATGGCTGTGATAATTTCCATCACATAGATATAAATATCTGGAATTTCTCACCATCCTGTGAGTTCTGCTTGAGACAGAGATATTTTTTGAAGCAGCGAGAGATACAGAGAGAAAGAAATAATATGGAACAGTTGTGTAATTAGAGATAATTAGCACCAGTACACCCATTGCTGAATCCAGAAATAGCAGCATTTCTAGCAGCAGCAGTAGTCAGCAGAGTTCATCAGTAGATAGTGCTGCCACCACCCCTACTACTTCCTTGTGACTCAGTGACAGCAGATCCCATTTCCCTCACCACATCCACTGTAACTTAGACCCCATCAGCAGTTAATGCTGCCCCCTCTGCCACCAAATCCCCATGATGCATACAATTAAGAAAAATCTCTAACACAAACGATCCACACATCCAATAAAATCAGTATATCCTTTATTGTAGCAACATATAAAAATATATAGATACCTTGACACCATCACAGAGTAATGGAACAATGGAAGAAAGACTTTGAGAGGTATTCACAATAAAACCAGCATTGTGTATAACCTTGGACACTCACTGATCAATGCGTTTCGCTCAACATGCGCCTACTCATGAGTAAACACCTGTCGTGCGAAACTCTGCTTTATTATAAATCCGGCCCTGGTGAAGCTGCAGTGTAGTTTCGCTAGTCTTTTGGGAAGGCAATTTGTTTTCTGTGTTAGGGAAGTCTGGGGGACTCTGGGGGAGTGCAAAGTAGTGGTGAGCGAAAGGTCCCATCATGCCCCCATGAAAAACCACATGGTTATCTGCTTTTTTCATGGGAAAATGCACTATAAATAAAGCGATTAAAATTTTCACCGTTTTTGTCCATTGTATCTATTTTTTCAATGGCTACAAACTTTTCTCCCCTTTACTTAAATGTTTCTTGCCTTTTGCAGGAAGTGAAACACAATACAAGCTGATACAGAAAGAGAGAGGGTGCTAGGTGCTGTGAATTATATTGAAAAATTGAGTCAGGAGAGACTCATAGAGATTGCTTTCACTATGAGCAACCGGAATATTAATAAAGAGAGGAGCTGGAAAGACCATTATGCATCCAATGAGTCTGAGGAGGAGGAAGTGACCACTACCAACATGAAAGGGTCTGTACTGGATATGGGGAAAAATTTTCGCCTCAAACCAAAATCGGAGAATATTGACTTTTCCGGATTGGTGGGGTTTTTCAGTTTTTTCACCTAGCTCATTGCATTGAAATTAGTGGGAAGATTGAAATTAGCACAACACATAGCAAAAGCTATTTTATTTGCCAAAGTCATAGTATAAAAGGAGTAAGAGGGTGCCTGTGTTGGTGGAGTGTGGGGGGAAAAAACAGTTGAACAGTACTTTTTTTTTGGGGGGGGGGTTTGTTGCCTGGGATTGGGGGGACAGTTCAGAAAAATAAAAAAATAAATACAACAGAAAAAAACATAAGACATGGTATAAAAGGAGTCTGAAATGGGTGCCTGTATTGGTGGGCAGTATCTGTGGAAAGAATCAATTGAACATTGATTTGTTGTTGGACTTAGACTTGTGTTAGGCCCAAGCCCTGAAGAAACATTGATTTCTTGTTGAACTCAGACTTGTGTTAGGCTGAAGCCCTGAGAAAACATTGATCTGTTTTTTGTTCTTTTTTTAAAGAACAAGACCTGAGAGGAAAAAATGCCCTACTGGCCTAGTGCCAGCAAGTCATGTTGTAGTGGCCAGTGACCACTGGTCATTGTCAAATGCCCTGGTGTAATTGCAGAATTTGTGACTGCTGTTCCTGATGCTGCTGTTGAGTTGTTTAAATTAGGAAGAATTGTTTCCTAGCAGCAATAATACCACCACCACCACCATATCACGGTGCCCGTGATCTTCTGTGCAGGTGACATTGCTACTTCCTGCTTCCTTCCTGCTGGACCCTTATTTGCCGCTGGGTTCTGCTCCGCCCAGTGTGAGCCTTTTTATACTCTGTCCTGTCATTTCTTTGACGCCCTTTCGTGGTGTTCCTGTATCTGACGTTTGTTGCTGTGATTCCCGCTCCGTGTATGATCCGATTTTGCCTGACCTTGCTCCTGTCTCTGTTGCCTTGATCCCGTTGCCAACCTGGACTGCCTGACTACCGCTCTCTGGGTTCCGATTTTCGCTGTGGCTGATTCGCTCTGTATACCGATACTGGCTGTGACTGACTACACTTTGTGTACCGAACCTGGCTGTGTCTGACTGATACTCTGTGTACTGATCCAGGCTGTGGCTGATGACCGCTCTCTGTGTACCAATCCAGGTTGTGGCTGACTACCACTCTCTGTGTACCGATCCTGGCTGTGTCTGACTACCGCTCTCTGTATACCTATCTTGGCTTGGCTGACAACACTTAGTACATCGATCCTGGCTGTGGCTGTTTACGATTCGTGGCCTCCCGTTATTCTAGTCTCCTAGACTAGTACCTAGCCAGTGCATGTCAGTAGCACCTCCTGCTCCTCAGTCTCCTGAGACTGTGCCTGAGCCTGTCAGTGTTGCCTTCGGTTACCTCTGTCTCCTGAGCCTGTGCAGTCAGTGTTGCCTTCGGTTACCTCAGTCTCCTGAGCCTGAGCCTGTGCCTGTCAGTGTTGCCTTAGGTTACCTCTATCTCCTGAACCGGTGCCTGAGCCTGTCAGTGTTGCCTTCAGTTACCTCTATCTCCTGAGCCTGTGCCTGAGCCTGTCCATGTTGCTTTCGGTTACCTCAGTCCCCTGTGGCTGGTCCTGTGCCTGCGCCTGCCTGTGTTGCCTCTGATTAACCAGTCTCCAGGGATTACTCCCTGCCGAGCGTGCCAGTACTACCTCCGGGCACCCTAGCCCCCGGTCTAGCGCGGGCTAGTGTCTGTCAGTGTTGTCTCTGGTTACCTGGACTGGGTCACTCTCCAGTGTACTGGTTGTCAGCTATTCCTTCCCTAGTTTCTGGGGATTCTGCCCTGCAGTCACCTACCATCTAGCTACTTGGGCCGCTTCCTAGGTGGTACTACTGAGGTTCTGTTCCTGGTTCCTGTCGTCTGTTCCTGACCATATTGTATTGTTTTGTGTTGCGTATTTCTGTACCCTGACCTGTGTCGGATTTGGGAAGTGCCACGGTTCTGTCTGGATCTGGACCTGTGAAGGGGATATTGTGTTCCTTATTATTCTTAATAAAGCTGATTTTACCTTACCAAATTGTCTGAGAGTTCTTACAAACCGTGACACACCATGAGCACAGATCAGCTGCCTGTGCCTGCTGCTAGTGCTGACAGTCTGTCTTCTTCAGCTCAACAAGAGATAGCAAGTGTGACAGGGGGGGACCCTTTGTCACATTTCTCATCATCTCTTCCAACCAGTGAGACTACTGTAATAGAGTAGCAGGGACTGGTGGTGATGATGATGGTGGAGAAGCTGGGGTGGAAGAGACATTGCTGGCTTTTTTTTATCCCAAACTGAGGAGGAACAGGAGACAGGCATGGGGATGGGCATCACCACCAGCAGCAGTGAGAGTTTGGAATTTGTGGAGATGGCTGATGCTGTTATTCCTGCTGCTACTGTGTTGCAAGGACAGCAGGATGCTGAGAAACAGGCTAGTGTGCCACAGACCATCATGGACACAGGGGGAAAGGGGGCCCACTGTTGCAGGATTAGGACATGTTCCACTTGCCAGCAGCAGTAGTCCTAGTTGTAGTGCTGACTCTGAGGCATTAGCTGCAACAGCAGCATTATCATCCTCAGCCAGTAAAGGGGAATGTGGAGGAGAAAAAGAAAGAGGCCATTCTTCTTTCCCTTGACTTTCCTGAAGTCCTGGGTGTGGGACTATTATTCTCTTGGGATGGGCACAGTGACATTATCAGAGACGGCACTGTGCACAATTTTTTTCATAAATCAGTTAAAAGAGGAAAGGAGGGAACACACCTTGGCACGACCGCCCTTTTAATTCACATAAAACACAGACACATATCATTTATGTGAAACATGTTAAAGCCAAACTCCCACCAAAGAAATCAGGCACTGCTGTACCCACTGACTCTCCCCAAAGGCAACAAGAGGTGAGGTGTAAATCAAAGAGGAGGAAGAACAGAGAAACCCAGCCAGAGGCTGAAAGTTCAATGGCAAGCAAACCGTCACCTTCTTGCCTATCTAGGGTGGGGTCAGTGGGATAGCCTGGATGAGGAAGGGTAGGCTCCACACGCAACTTCTTTGCAGAATAATTCCAGCCTACATCGAGGAGCTGTCACCTCCCCATCGTACCTATATGTCATATTGGACAACAGAGAAAATATATTGTTTGAGACTTCAAAAAGTCTAGAGGAATATAGATGTTATGGGAAAAGACCAGTGGGGGATGCTGAGAATGACCTAATTATTGATGATGATGTTGATCTAGAATATATCCCTCCTTCATCCTCCTCTACTTCAGATACAGATGAAGTTGAGAGTGAAAGAGATGATATGGTCAGAAATTAGATGAAAGGCAAACGCTCAATATTCCACCATTAAAATGTTTGAGAAACCTTTTTGAGAAATCAACAAAAAAATGTAACTCTGTACAAGTAAAGATGCAAAAAAAAATACACAATCATCTTGTCAGTTATAATCAATATTGTCACCACATCCAAATCCAACCCCCTCTCAGCCACACATACTAGTGTGAGTAACCAGCAACACAGGTCATCAACATGCGCTACCATCACTATGAGTGCCACTGCTGGCACTGCTCTCCCTAGTAGTAGTAGTAGCCCCTCAGGAACACCTCAGTGTATAAAGTACACAGTATTAAATATATAAGAGCTAAACAGGTTGCTATCTGTTGTCTGTGTAAGATGCACACAAGCAGGAGGAAGGCAGCATCACACTCAATGCGATCCCACCGGAAGCACAAAAATAGGTCTGGAGACACACCATCAACATGTTAGAGGTGTCACAACTAGCATCAGTACTCCTAATGGTTCCTAGGGCCCTAGGGCATAATAGAAGGCTGTTGATGTGCCAGAGAGTATGCTAAGATTATCTTCATTTTAAATAATTCCTATGGCTCCTGCTGCAGACTATAATGATTCTGAGTTTGTTGTTGCAGACAAGAGACACATACTGTCCACACATACTGCCACCACCACCACCACCCCCACAATATTAAAGCAATACAAGTAGACAGTTCTTACACTATGCACTGTCATCCCACACTTACTAAGTTCTTAGAAAGTAGTCAAAACCTGCACAAAAAGAATCCAAAAGTACTCTTTTAGAATAAAAAATTTGAAAAGTGTTGGAAGTTGACATGCTGCCCTTTCTTTAGTTAAAATAGCAGTATTAAACGAACTAATGTCATTTGTTGCACCTTTTTGGCATATCCCAAACCACAATTATCTTTCAAGGATGGGTATGCCATTGTTACAGAAGAAAGAGGATAGTGTATTGTCCAAAGTACAAAGGCACTCAGCCTGCAAACATTTCTTTCAGGGCATACCTTGCAGTAGAATGCAACCTGCTCACAACTTTTAAGTTCAGCTGTTGATTTCTCCACTTTAGCCCTCAGAAGCAGTAGTACTGTGATGGGAAATCTTGTAGACATAGAAAACCTAGACAAAAATGGCAAAGTTCTAGCGGAAATGTATTGGCAGTGATGAAAAGGCAGAATTGTATATATTTTCTATTGGTGGGAATTTTCACAGGAAAAGTGGGAAATTGTCAGAAAAAAAATCCTTGCAGGAATTTTTTTGGGATGTTTTGCTCATCCCTAATCCACACCCATGTTGCCTCTGGCTCTGGCATTTGTAGTAAAGGCCAAATACAGGGTAGCCCATACCTTTATTTTTCCGCTTCATGCATACAGAGCTTTGAGAGAAAATCCCAATAAGCTTTCATGTGTTAAAAAAACTATAGCTGGTCATGGATGATTTGTACCACGCTCCTTGCAAATTGGCTTTGTGTCTGCTGACAATGGTTCCAATATAACAGCTTCCTAGAGAACAGCAAACATGGTGCATGTACCGTGCTCAACAAACATCATCTATATCTTAGTCACTCTATTATTATTTATTTTTTCTTTTAGGGAAAGGAAAAGAAGAGACAGCAGAAGGGGTAGGTTAAGATGATGAGGGACAGGAGAAGGGAATGTTTTCAGGGTTTTTTTTTTTACTGTCACTGAGTCCATAACTGTTTTCATATATAAATGTACTAGTTGAAAAGCCTGTGTATATGGGCCACAGTGCCACCCAGCAACCTCGGCTGGTGGCCGGATCCTGTTGGCTGCACTGCAGTCATGGTCAGTACTGACTACCCGAACGCGCCACGGCTGATAAAGGAGCGGGATCATCCAGTAAGGTATGCAGAGAGGACTACGGTCTGAATTCGGAGCGCCCTGCTCCATTATCAGCAGCGGTGCGGGCAGTCTCTACTGCACATGACGGCTTCTGACAAACATACTTAGCAAATTATTATATAGGATGTGAAGTAAGCATTTTTGGTACATTATTCTGCCCAAATTTTCAGAATTTTAACCCTTTAAGGACTTGAGGACCATGAGGCTTTTTTTAAATTCCGGTTCAGTGCTGCCGGAGCGGCATGCAGCCACGCCGGGAACCCTGAACTCCATTCTGTGTCAGGACCGTCACTGGTCCTTAAGTGCCGGACCGCTTTGATGGTCCTGGCACGTCAATGGTCCTTAAGGGGTTAAATTCTAGATTTTATTTACATCTGATTTGTTTATATAATAAAAAATCTTTGCTAGGGATGTATTACAAAGGGTATAACATTATTTAAGTATACATTATTAAAACCTTACAAACTATTAGAAATGAGAGAGATTTGAATCAAATTACACTCATTAAACTGTTTAACATAAATATTTTATTTAAAATATATATATATCTTCATTACAAAAAGGACAGCAAAATTATTATATACACAAACGCAGTACTATTTTACAGATTTTAGGGATAGAACAAATTCCCTGTAATTATATTTTTTAAAAAGGAATTCATCATTAAAAATGAAATTATAATGATCTATAAACAGTTAGTGCTTTCATTTTCATTAATATTCTAACATCTGTGTGACATTTTTTTCTTCTATTCAAGCTCTCCATTTGCTTGTTTTTACTGTTCTTACCCCCCTCCCCTCCAAACTACTCAATAAATCCATTATTTTTAGGTCTCCCAAGTGGCTACTACTTTATCGAGTGGCTTGTAAAAATGAGTTTCAGAGTCAATAATAAGAAATATCTGTTTTGTTTAAAGTAATACAAAACCTCCTACTAATTAGTGGCCACTTATCTTAATTTTGGCAGAAAATTGCTTTTATTAACCCCTTAAGGACCGGCCGCGCACGTAGTTTGCGGTCGCTTAAGGACCACGGAGCATTTTTCGATTCCAGACTCCCCGAACGGCGTGCAGCTGCACCAGACGCCCAGAATTCCATGATGGTCCAGGACCGTCATGGGTCCTTTAGGTATAACAACCCATGACAATCCAGGACCGTCATGGGTCCTTAAGGTGTTAATCTACTCTGTGTGGATTGAATGTCCAAAATGAATCAGTTTCATTAGTACTGGATATCTTATCCATAAAGGGAAGACAGGATTGTTTTTGTTAGACTTACAGGACCCCAAACTCCATCTGCTCCAGTCCTGACCTCTGTGGACATGATTAAAAGGATTATAACAATTAGTATGCAAAATATATATTGAAGGGTTTATTCTCCTTTTAGATGCAGTATATCAATGGCCTGAAATTTTACAGTGGTGCTATTGCTACACCATCTTATAGATAGCTCTGGTCCATAGGATGATGTATCAACAGTGCCATTGTAAGGTTTCAGGCCATAGAGTTGCTGCACCTAAAAAATCCAAGTTTGAGCTGCAATAACTTTTGAATAAGACACCTTTCAGCAGTAGCGATTACCTTGTTTTACTCAGTAGGAAAAACCCTACAATATATAGTTTTTACATATTGTGTTACTATCCCTTTAAATATTAATTTGATTTCTTGAAGTTACTAAAGTCTGTTTTGATTCATGTGTCGGTCCTTTGTGACCTTAGGTAAGTTACTATGAGACATATATTAAATTAAAAAAGAAGAAGAATTTTTGGGCAACTCCCCCACACCATAGGGAACAAACACAGTTCCCCAAATTCCCATTGATTAAAATGGGGGCTTTTTACCTCCTGAATGCTGAGAAGTCTCCAGTATATTGTATCATAATGCATTAGAGGCACCCTTTTAAATCAATAGGATTATTGTTTGTTCTTTATGGTGTAGTTGGTTTGCCCCAAAATTACTCAAATTCTTTGTGCATATGGTCCTTTACCTTCCATTGCCTAGGACACCAGACTTAGATGTAAGCTCCACAGGGCAAGGATTCCCTGTGTATGAATATTATGTAACTGTATAAAGCACTATACAGGATTGTATTTAATCTTATTTTGAAATGACAGGTATTTTTTTGTAAAGGGGACTATCCTGTTATTTAAAGGGAAAGTGTACCATAGGAATAAATGGCTCTTAACCTCTTAACGACCCTTGACGGTCATAGTACGTCAAGGGTCGATCTGACTGAATGACCCATGACGTACTATGACCGTCATGGAGTTCTGGGCTCCCTCTGCGGCTGCACGCTGTTCGGGGAGTCCGGAAAAAGGAAAAAAAAAATGTTCTGCGGTCCTTAAGTCGTGGCGCGGCACCGATCGCCCGGTCGTTAAGGGGTTAAGTTACCAGATTAATGTACCTAGGTAGACACCAATTTATGGTGATGTATTTTTTTATTTTTTGCATTAAATCTAACATTTCCTGTATATAGTGATTTTTACTGAAGTTTGCCACTAGGTCATACCCACGTGCAACAAGCAGGTTTCAATAGACCTGAATGGCTTATAATGGTTTCTAGTATTTATCAAATTAGAAACTGAAACAACGATCAGTGGATTTCATAATAAGCCAAAAGCAAATAAAAAAGTATATAAATATATCTAACTGCCCGATACGTCCTTCTAAACAAATTAACAGCCAACTATTCCAGGATTGAGTCCCTAATTGGCATTTATTTGTGTTGTATGCAGAATCACGGATATCACATAATACAATGGTCTATGAAACTTCCAAACTAATAGTGGTGCTCAAAGAGTGCTACTGACACAGTTTAACCCTTTGAGAGCTGAGGGAGTGGGCAACTCATTGAGTTGCCCACCCCACTAGCACTCAAAGGGTTATCTTGAATGCTACAGTGGTCTCCAATGAATTGTACAGCAATCCAAGTGGTTTAGCTGGAGATGACAGACAAAAGTTTAATGCTGTGTTTTCCTTTGGATAGGCTGCCTCTAAAGCTAAGCAGAAGATTGAAAGCTATAAAAATGAGATATGAAAACACTCCAGTATGCTCCAGTTGTAGATACATTGTCATTTATATATACACTGAGGCTGATGTTCTATGAAAGTGGTGCAATTCTAGATCAAGCCAACTGCATCATAGGAAATAAATAAAAATGGCCATTGCTTTAAAGGGATAATAATGTTTCACAAAAACAGCTGCTCTATTAATTTTCATAGTATTTGGGCCATGGAGAGTGTTATTTCAATACTATCAGAGTTGTCGTTCAAGAGTAATTAAATGATAAAGTATCCCCCTCCCACCCCTTTTACCTAGTGTAAGCCACCTCCCCTCAGATGTGGAATCTGGTCTTGAGACCAGACAGCTCACAGCAAGGGACAATCTTCTTACTGTGAGCATAAGGAAAACCCTGCCCTCTTGACAGGTTTTTCAGGTTTTTCCCTTATGCTAATTGAAGATTGTCCCTCTCTGCGATCCACCTGGACACCACCTTTCTGTTCTGAGGTGAGCAGTGTTACATCAGTAAAAGGGGAGGGAGGGGATACTTTATCATTCAATTACTCTTGAACTACAACTCTGACAGTATTAAAATAACACTCTCTATGGCCCAAATACTATGAAGATTAATTGGAGCTGTATAGTAAAACATACTATCCCCTTAAGTGGAGCTTTTAACCCCTTGAATACCAGATACATCAACAGAACATTGCATTTCAAGAATGAAGGTGCTTGTAAGGTGACTAGATTCCTTTATGTCTTGCTTGGATCACACTAATATATTTATACACAAAGAAACTGGAGAAATGTGTGTTAAAATATCAGCACCAAAGTTCACCAAAAAATTCCCCCATATGTGTACTGATTTCAATTGGTCTTAACCCCTCGATGCTAAAGAGACTTTCTAAAATTCAAGGGATTAAAAACCCAATTTAAATCAATTGCAATTTTTATTTCTCCCCTATAGCGAGGCTGGTTTGCACCAAAATAAAGATGTGTTACTTGCACTAGGTTTAGTAAAACCTCTTCATGTTTTTCATCATCATGTCTAGGTGAATGCTGTCATTTAGAGACACTGGCCCATATTTATAAAAGCAAACATGAGTTATTCAGGAGTAAACCAACTGCATCATAGGGGACAAATAAAAAGACCTGTTAAATTAAATTGGACGTTTAACTCCTTGAATGCTAGAGAGGTCTCCAATGCATTGTGGAGCAATGCATCAAATACCTCCCTAATATTCATGGGGTTAAAAAGCTCTATTCAAATGCATGGGATTTAGGAATTTTAATTTGCCCCCTATGGTACAGTTGGTTTACTCCAGAATAACTCCAGTTTCTTTATAAATATGGATGCACTGGCGAACTCTCCAGCATTAAAGTGGTGAAAACTAAAGTCCCATTTATTTTTTTGTATTGTATAGCTGGTTTGCTTCAAAACTGGTCCTAATATTCTTAGTACATCAGCCTCAGAATATCCAGCTAATCAGAAGAAAGATCATGTTTTAACCCTATGAGTGCCAGAGAGCAATGCATTGCGTACCCCTCTGGCATTCAAAGGGTTAAAAGTCAGTCCTCCGAACTCATCAGGATCTTACCAGTGAGTCACTGGTGGATTTATGATTAGAACACTTAGATTTGGTAGAATGACTAAGTCACTGATTGGTTCACCAGTGGTCAAATAAGGAGATCTGCCAAAACAGCTCCACTGGTGTTAGCATCTGATGCCAATGACTGCACTAAATGTATGCACTATGGCACATGAGCATATCCTATAACATAAAGCCCTAGAATGCGTCGCTCACTGTGTGCGTAACCGTACATGCACAGTAGGGACTCACAGAACGGGCTGATCTGGAGCGGAGAGCTCCGGAAGGCTGACAGCCTGTCTGTGCTCCCAGCTCCGGGGCAGCAGCAGAGGTGGTTGGGTGACAAACTGTCACCCAGTGCTTCCACTGCTGCCCCGGAGCCCGGAGTACAGACAGGCTGTGAGCCATCCGGAGCTCCCCACTCCAGATCAGCCCGTGTATACGGGCTTTGTAATTAGTTGTTTTATATTATGGGCCAAAACACAATGAGGCAGCTGTAGTAAGAGGAACCATAGCACTTTTGGAGTAAACCAGGAGCATCAAGGGGGCATATTAACCCTTTGAGTGCCAGAGGGGTGTGCAACGCAATGCTTTGCAATACATTGCGTGCCCCTCTGGCACTCAAAGGGTTAAAGTTTCCCAAATGTAAAACTGAGTTAAAATGGGGCCTTAACCCCCTCTAATGCACACTGACAAACAATGCATGGAGATCATTCTAGCATTCAAAGCATCTAGCATTCAAAGCATTCCCATTGATTCCCCAGTTAAATCAATGGGAGTGTCTATTTGACACCCTCTGATGCAGATGGTTTACTTCAGAATTGCTCCAGTTCCTCTTGGTATAATGCCCTCAGCATAAATGGTATATTTATCTATTCTTCAGAATACAATCTTTATGGATAGGTATACTTTATTAGAAGGTGTGTAGATTGTGAGTGAAAATAGATATTAATTATACAAGACAATCTTTGCATAGTGGAACCAATTCAAATGGATGACGGTTAAGTTCCAGAAGTATGGTGCTACTATTTAGGGTACTGGCTCATCGCTGATCACCAGCCTGCAGCCCTGATGCTAGTGGAACTCCAGACACTGGTACCCTGTGATCCTGTGGAGTCTGCACTATGACGCACAGCAGGCTGGGGCTTTTTCTCATTCAAATCCAATTGCTCAGTGACTTCTTCTAGGGAGGAGATGTCAGAGTCACTCAGATCTGAGAGCTGTGGAAGAGAATGCAGTATAAGTTCACTCATATTACATAGCTGAATTATCACTTTATTGGACTACTGCAAATAGCAAAAGATGAGCAAATCTGGTGCACATAAATTGTACTGCAGAAGAAGGAAATAAAAAATTCCTCACATTCAGGGACTTTTTATTTCTTCTCCCTGTGGTGCAGTTTGTTTGGTCCATAATTGCTCATGCTTTGCTTTCTGAATAACATGGATTATATACACTGATATGCCCTATACCGCATGCGAAGATCTGTAAAATTCTTTATCTGTTTTCTGGGGCCTAAAATCTACTTTGTTATAAGCTCCATGACAGTTTCCATTTTTGCCTTTTGCCGGGCTCCATGACTCCCATTAACATAGCAATCTTGATAGGTATGAGAAGTGCTAATGCTGCATTGTCTGACTTGAGATAAGGTAACAACATTTTTGTATACAAAAGTAGTGGGTACCCATCTGACTACAGTAACTGAATTAGCATTTATTTCTCACTGTAAACAACAAACACATTTATTAAATGGAGTCTAAATAGAACATTCTACACAAGCATTAAGATAAAGTATATTATAAAGTCTTATAGAAAATAACAAATTAAAGCATTTTAAATATTCCAGTTGTGAGAACAATACATTTAACAATATATCAACCGATTTCATTTTAAGTGTTATTTTCCTTTTAAATAATAGATTTACCCACCTGCAACTTTCCCGCCACTTTTTGCTTGGTTAGTGACTTTATGGGTTGGGATCTGACTGTTTCTACTCCTCCCACTGGCTTCTGCCTAGGTCTGGATAACTGCTTTTCTAAGCCTTGTGCCATAGCATGGACAAATGACCCTGTAAATGAGTGAAGGACCATGTGAGATAAGTTATATCTAGCATACAAAACCATATGACACAAGCTAAGAGATGCAGATACACAATATACTTGACAGACACATTTATGTATTTTGGCAGTTTTTAAGTAGCAGATACTTATTCAATGAATATTTCTTGAATTTTTTTTAAAGTATATTTTATTATCAGATCGTTCCATATATATCACAAGTACAAACATACACAAAAAATTTAGGCAAATATATCAAAAACAAAAAGGTTCTCATGACATGGAAAAAAATACAGAGACGACCTGAGATTTTTAATGTTATTACTAGTCTAACCCCCACTACCCTCAACAATTAACCATACTAAAGCACTAAAGCCCCCCCTTCCTCAAGTCCTCTCTCCCCCAAACCCGCGGCGCCCCCCCAGCCCGCACACAGCAACCACACGTCACAGGCAACCAAAAATCCAAAAGAAAAAGCCTGATTCAACCATCACAGGTGACCAGCCCGTCATCAGGTGCCACATTATCATCCGCTCTGTCTGTCCACCATATCTGCCATTTTCCCCAAATCTTATCAAACTTGCTCGGATTACCCCGGTGTAGATAAACGAATCTATATTGTGGTACACACTGCGAAACCAAATTTATCCACGCCCTGCAGATGGGAACCCTGTCTGACAACCAATTCAAGGCCACCACCTTTCTCGCCATTACCAGGAGCTCACTCAACAAAATTTTGTCAGCAGCACCCTCAATTTCATCAGGGAAAATAGATAAGAGACATATCTTCGGTGTCATATTTCTTGAATTTAACATTTCATATGATTAGACCATTTAAAATGTTATACTTTTTGTATGACTCACTTTGAATCAGCTACCAGTATCATGTTTAGTAATTAAGTAGTAGCCTAAACATTTCAGAGCATTGGTGGAATAATTTTTTGATCCCCCTAAACAAAAGTATTCTCCAAAGTGCATAACTAGAACATACTGGGCCCTGCAGCTGATGGGCCACCTTGGAGGCCAGGAGCTTTAACTACTGCCTGCTCAGCAGCCCTGTAGTTATACCTCTGTTATCACAAATGCAAAACAAGTGAATTAGTAGGTTTCCAGAAGTCCTAGGGCTTGGGCTATTCTAGTTATGCAATATAACATTCCCCAGACTGGCATCAATTCCTAATTCTCCAACATAACATATATTAATATTAATACGTATATTGTGTACTTTAACTATATCCCTATCTGACAGGCAGCTGTTGTTTATTTTTTATTTCCTATCTGCTCTGTATTACAGCTTCCTTGAGATGGAGATTCTGCATTTTCCCACATCCAGTAGCTCTAATATGGAACTTCTACACAAGTGAGGGTACAGCCATCTCATTGGCATCTATTTGGAGGGCAGCCCTGCCCCATGAAAATTCTTGGTATCTCATCAATTGTAACTCTAAAAATAAAGAGCAAAGTGATGCTATGGCATAGCTAAAGTTCCTATATGTAAATCATTGGCTAGTCATCTTCATAAAACAGGTGACCCCCTTATGCAATATTATTTGTTTAGGGAAGATGCAGATGTTTCATTCCACTGTGGATAGACAAAAAGCAGGAAGGGGAGGACAGCTCACAAGCTCTAATACTCAAATAACACCATTTATTAGAATACAAAAAATGGCCATTTGCAAAAGGGTGGAGAATCAAAGGCAGGCCCTGCAAATGCTACTGCCCAGGCCACTCCAGGACAGATTAATTCTCATCTACAGTATCTCCATTAAGTGATATTTGATGTTTTCCATCACCAACTGTTGGTTCAATAGATGCATTTTTCTTAAAGGACATGATAGGGAAACCAGTCTTACAGTATTCAACCACAATGATACATGCCTTTTCCCAAGTGACTATGGAACCACAAAATGCACTGTTGTGTGGAGCACTGTAGGACCAGTTCCCCATCATAACCTTTCAGAGGATCTGAGACTACTGAGACAAGCATAAGTGCCAGCCTACATAATTTCACTTAAAAGATATATTGCAGTTGGGATTGAACATACACTGGATTGGTCTGGAGAACAGTAAAATTTGTGTGATCTCCCCTTTGTTAGTGACCATTTATCTGTTGTAATAAAACTCCTCAGCTCCTCAAAGTATGTTGGTCTTCTTGTAATTTTTATATGCCCCTTGTGGTCTTGCTGGTTTGCTGAGAATTGCTTCACTTTACTAAGTACATAAGCCACATAGTGGGGCTGATGTACTAAGAAAAGTGGAGCAATTCTGGGGGTATCAACTACATAGGGAGGAAAAAATCCTTTTGATTTGATTTTGGACTTTTAATCCCTCGTCAGCTAGCTAGGTCTCTAGTTAATCACACAACAGTGTAATGTAGTCCTCCCCAGAAGTGCTCCATTTTTACTTAGTGTATCTGCCCTACGTTGTATCTGTATTTTTTTGGCTATCTTTGGTCATTCAGGACATGGCTTTAGACATGATAGATTCTTAGACATGTTAATTGGTCTGCTGCAATCAACATTCAAATCTACTACAGGCTGACCACTGAAAATGCCCCATGCATATTCATTGTTGTTATGCCAGTAGCTTTTCTATTCATTGGACAACTGTCTTGCCTTCAAAGGATCTGGGAATATTTCCATGAATACTGACTTTTGTAATTACAAAAGCTTTCTATGGTGTAAGTAGCTTACAAAAATTCTAGTAATGTAAAGTCCATATGAACTAGGGATAGCTAATTGTTAGATGAATATATTTTGAGGGCTACATCTACCATCATCTCTAACCAGCCGGTTGGCTAGTTGGGGATGACAGGAATTCCCCATCAGATGCAGGCCCAACAATTGTCCACTCTTGAACTAAACAAATGAAAACCACCTTTGTTGGAATAAATGCCTTACCTTGTTTTGTTGAAAAAGTCACAGATCGGGGACTAGGTTTCTCAGGGGAGATATCAAAATCAGACCACTCATCACTATCTTCTTCTTCTGCCTGTGCCAGCATCTGCACTCTGGAATTTGGCTGAGTGTCTTGGATTTCCTTTTGTGAATGGAGGTGAAAAGATGACTGGCCTATCATTGAAGACTCTTCTTCTGAAGTAAATGGAGGGGTCCTAGAAGGAGAAAATGAGTTTGTAAATGGGCACTATAAAATTAATTGGCACATTATTATTACTTTTTTACATTTGATTTGAAAGGAAACGTTAAATATATAGAGTATATTATGATAACATTTTGTGGTAAGAATTATAGCAAATGCAAGATGAACATTAGGGATGGGAAAAAAGAATTTTCACTGAAAAATTACATTTTTCACTTTTTCCAATGAAATTCCAGTGGATAGAAAAATAAATAATATTTCTGCTATTTTGCTACTGCCAATTAAGTTCCTAGATTTCACCCAATTTCTGCTTATACTTTCTATGGAGAATAAACACTGCAATGCTACTGCTGAGTGCACAGCTGAAAGTAAAAGTTCTTAATAGGCTGTCATGTGGCAACAAAAGCCTTCAAAATTGTTAGAAGGCTGAGACTGACAGCAACATAAGCCTTGGATAACTTGTTATCAAGGATCTTCATTGTAAGCTGGTGATGAGTCAGACGGCTACTCTCTACTAAGCAATATTTAAGTTTTGAATCATGAGTATAGGATCTCCATACTGGAAGAGTTTCCCTGAGACTATTAATTCTACTACTACTACTACTACTACTACTACTACTACTACTACTACTGAGGCTGTTTGTTGCAATAGTACTAGAAACACAGTTCAGTGGCATTGAACTTTGAACAGCAGTAGAAGCACTCATAGTTATGGTTGTGGACTTGTGTTGCTGCTTAGTCAGTAATAGTGAGTGCAAGCGGATGGGTGATAGACTTGAAAGCAATGACAATGATGATAACTGAGATTGTTATGCATTTTTAGGCATGCTTATTTGTCCAGAATCAGACTCAATTGTTGATCTCTCAAATAGTCATTGGTGGAAGACTAAGCCTTTTCCTTTCAGACATAGCTAATTTTTTGTGATAAAATGATTGCTCTTTTAGTCTCTACTTTATCTGTCTCTGACACAGCAGTTGGTCCCACTGCTAATCATCCTCCACTACAGAAACAACACTAGAATGTGATTTGTTGACAACTTTAGTGTTAAAATGTTTAGAACTACTATTAGTAGTGGATGTTTTCATATCACTTACAAATAACTACCTCAGGAGGAGCAGGAGCATCATAATTTAAAGCACATGCTGCAGATACCATAACTGAAGTCAAATTTTTTATTACACCTTTACTACCACTACCATGCCCATGCATTACTCCTATTCCTTTCTCTTATCCATTCCCCTAGTTTGTTTGGCGGACATGATAGTGGTGTTGATTTTTACTGTAATGTGCACGACAGAGTTGTTAGTATGAAGAGTGATATTTTATCTGTCTGAGAAAAATATATTATTTATGTCTCTATCTCTAGTATCTATCACTAGTATCTGTCTCTCTTAATTGCAGTTTAGGTAAAGGATCATCTGTCTGTCTTTGTCATTTCTCAATTTTTTATACTGTCCCTTTCTGTTACTATCTACAAATCACACCCATATTCCCTGCAACTGCAAGTAATGCCAGCTCCTCCTATTTTCTTTTCTTGCTGTAGCTTAGTAGCTAGTGTCAAAATTTGAGCAGCTTTTTCTTTCGCTATCAAGGACTGTATGGTTATTTTTATAGTACAACATAGGAATAGACTTGTTAGCTTCTGGCACTGAGTCTGTGGTGAAAGCGTCTTTTAAGATTAATGAGAGTTGTCTTGCTAACACTGCACTGAGTTCCAGAAAAATGCTTGGATGTAAAACATCAGGACCCTGTCAGTCTTCATTTTTTTCCAGTCATCCCTCGACCTCTTCTTGTGTGTTAACCCAATATCTGATAATGGTATGGTTGCAAATGTATAAAAATATATGTCATGCTCATGTTGCATGTCCATATCTTAGGATCATCCAATAATTAATAGATTAATTTTTTTTTCTCAGGGTTGGTATATAGTACAGCTGTCCAAGTTCAGTCCTCAAGGGCCACCAACAGGCCAGGATTTAAGATTCCCTGATTAAGCACAGGTAAGTTAATCAGTGTCTCATTCATTTTGACTGATTCACATGTGCTTAGTCAGGGAAGTCCTTACATCCTGGCCTCTTGGTGGCTCTTGAGGACTGATTCTTGGACAGCACTGGAGTATAGGATACTCATTATATGAACCCTTCCATTTTTAAGTGTTCATTTCTATTTAGCCCCTTGGAAGCACATTGTTGAAGACCTCTGTAGAATGTAAAGGGTTAGGTATTAATACAGATAAGCAGTTAGGTCACCTTGGTGGAGCTTGTGGAGCTCCAGTTGTATTCTGACGTCCTGTAACTTTGGTACGTGGAGAAGGAACTGGAGCCTTGTTATGAATCTGGTAGGAACCAACCATGAGCACATTTTTGTCTTTTTGTGTAGTCTTATCAGAAGGAGGGACACTGTGTGTACTTCTTACACTATGACCTACAAACCATAAGTGAAGGTACAATATCAGCCTGGAGAAACATTTTTTGTTCTGAGATGATACAACTTAAATTCTACCATAACAATACATGACTTTAAATCTATCTTCTATATTATTTTATTGGAATTTATATTATTGATTTGCATATTGGCTTGGGAGAAAAGCAAGTTTGCTGTAGTTGGTGATACATTTTAGTGGACCAATGCAGTTGTTCATAGAGTACAATGCTTTCAAAACCACAGAGGCTTCTTCCTTATGCACACTTTATCATTTCATGTTGTAACAGAATAGACATTGAGGATGATGTACTTGGCAGAAAAGGAGTAATTGTGGGTCAAACCAAAAAATACCATAAAGTGCAAATAAAATCACTATTCACCTAAATGGCAGCTTTTGACATCTTGAACACTACAGAGTTCTCTACCATTCAAGGGGTTAAACATTCTTTATATCTCTTTGTCTCCTGTGGCAAAGTTAGTTTGCCCCAAAATTGCTTCAGTTCTTCTAAGTAGATCAGCACACTTAGGTGGGGATTCACTAAGGCGTGATAAGGAGGTGATATAGTGGAGATGATTTGTCCAGTGATATAACTTCTCCAGTTCCTATGTTATTCTATGGAACCTATTCACTAAGAATGCTCCATCTTTGGAGATATTAGTGAATATGCTCTACATAATAAGATAGAAACTGGAAAAGTGATATCACTGAACAAGTTATCTCACTTTATCACCTCTTTGTCATGCCTTCGTGCATAACCCCCCTTCACTTCATAGAGATGAAGATCTCTGTATCATCCAGGCAATGATTACAGATCTCATCTTCTAATTCAAAGCATTTTGATGAACGATCAGGAGTTCATTTATTTAACATTGGAGAAAGAAGTACACCAGGGATGCTATTGTGTACATGTATGGCGCTATATATATAGATATATAAAGATACATACATACATACATACTCTCTTACTTTTTCTATTTCACATAACAGAATGCGTATTTGCAAATAAGTGATCAAGGTTAGAAATTGGGGAAGTTTGGTTCAAAGAACTGTTATGTACAGTGTTTCTGCCTTTAATACATGTACATTTTGGGAGTGAATCCAAATAGAATTGTTTGTAGAAATGTCCACGGCAAAGAAAAGGGTATATAGTAAATTGGTTTCTTAAAAATATATTACAAAATAAATACAATTTAAATGAATAATGATATAAATACAAGTGCAAAGGATTAAATTTATTTCAGTAACAAAAATTGAACATCAAGGTACTGTGAAACCAAAATGAGGGAGTCATGTGAAAAAATGTGGGGAACACTATCCTCACCTTACCTGTAAGCTTGGAAGGACTATACTGAAAGGCATCTTCATTCTTTCTCCACTGTTTCACTCGAGCTGTAAGAGCCTTGCTGAGCTTGGCCCTTGTAGCTTGGATCTCTGGGTACTTCCTCATCTTCTGCTCTAGCTGGGTTGCCAGGAGGGCTTTCAAGCTCTTGTGTGTAGAGGAAGAAACTCCTTTTGCACCCTAAATAACATAAAACATTAGACTTGGCTAAGACTAAACCAGTCTTTCTGGAAGAAGAAGGAGAATCACACTCAGACTGATAAATGAGTAATAACCCTTTTATTATAATTTATTAACTTTTATTAAAATAATTTACATTTTCACCCATAGCCTGAGAGAAATTCTCCATATTTTGTATTCCTTGCATATGAGGGTGCCAACTAATGGAAGGGATATATACAATGGCTATTTCAAAGATTGTGAGTCTGGAAAAGTGCTCTTATCTTTTGTAAACACCATGACAAGACACAATGCTGAGGCAGAGCAACTGCACTACAAGGTGGTCAGATAACAATTTCCTTTGATTTAAGCCTTTCAGTGCGTTGCGGACCCCTTTGGCTCTCAGTGTGTTAAGTAGGACTGGGTGATAGATGTCAAGCAATGCTTTGGTGACCTCTCTGGCCTCCAGCGGGTTAAAACCCCCATTTAATAGCAATTTCTATTTGTCCCCAATTATATTGATAGTTTACCCAATAATTGTTGCTGTTTTCCTTTTTGCATAGAACTATCAAATCCTATATTATAATTTGCTAAGGATGTTTGTCAGAAGCCGTCATGCGCAGTAGAGACGACCGCACTTGCTGCAGTCATGCGCAGTACAGACTGCCCGCGCCGTGGCTGATACCGCTAGTCCCTTGAAGGTGCGCAGAGAGGACTACGGTCTGAATTTGGAGCGCTCTGCTCCATATCAGCTATGGCGTGGGCACTCTGTACTGTGCATGACTGCAGTGTTGGCCCATGTACATGGGCTTTAACCCCTTAACACCCTATGACGTACATGTACGTCCCGAGGTGGATGTCCCTAAAGGACAAAGGATGTACATGTACGTCATGGGATTCTGGGTCCCTGTGCGGCTGAACGCCGTTCGGGGAGTCCGGAATCCTTTGATTAAAAAAAAAAAAAAAAAAAAAGTACCGTGGGTGTTAAGTGCCGACTGCGTGTGTACGCAGTCAGTCACTAAGGGGTTAAAACTAGTTAGTCAATAATTGGACAACCAAATTTTGGAAACTACAAATCCCATTATTCTCAACCAGTCAATGGATGGCTGGGAATGAAGGCACTTTTAGTCCCTAACAGCTGGAGGTCCAAAGATGATCTACTCCAGCTTTAAAGCTAAAGAAAGGCAATACAAGCTGTTCAATGTGTGGCAATGTCAGATTTAACTAACATAGATGTGCATTTAAAAAGGCCCTTTTTTCTGTATATTTAAACTATTTTAAATAACATAAGACATTTATCAAAAGTTAAATGTCTAAACACACAAGGAAATACACTTGTATTTTCTTACATTTAGAGAATTTTGCATAGACTAATCCAAATTCTTGGTGATATCTTGTATACAGAGTGCTAGATTCCATTAAACAAGAATTCTTCATTAGGTGGAAGACAAAAAGGGAACAAAATGGGGGGCGCCCCTTGTGTGGTATCTTCACAAAAATAAACAACCTCCACCTCGAAACATCCAGTGGTAATATACTCACAAGAGTATATGCTGAGGAATTACATATATAATGCACAGCAAATCACAGCAATATTGACTGCACTTCTACTTTTATGGGCAGCTCCTTCGGTCTCATCTCCCTCCATGGTTCTAAATAATGGCACTCAAAACAAAAGAAATAGCGTGCTCAATAGTGTAGTATGTTCAATAATGCTTGCAGGGTTAACAATAATAGATGTATACTCACAACTGATATTGATCAGAGCTTCACCTCCAACCTCATGCACATGTGGGAAATATAAACCTGTCCCCACACAGGTATCAAGATACTTCTCTGAAGAAAACTCTCATACAATTAAAATACATATATATACATATATATATATATATATATATATATATAAAACCCGCAGATGCGTTTCGTGACTTCCCCAGCCACTTCTTCAAAACCACTGGCCAACAGTAAAAAATGTAAAATTTTTTATTGTTGGCCATTGGCTTGGAAGAAGTGACTGGGTAAGTCATGAAATGCGTCAGCGGGCCATATATATATATATATATATACATATATATATATACACACACACACACAGACACACACACACACATATATGTATTTTAATAGTATGTATTTTTAAATACATTATTAAAAGAATTTGTATTTTTCAACATACATTTGGAACAGTGGAGACTTTTCTTCAGAGAAGTATCTTGATACCTGTGTGGGGACAAGTTTATATTTCCCACATATGCATGAGGTTGGTGGTGAAGCTCTGATCAATATAAATTGTGAGTATACATCTATTATTGTTAACCCCTGCAAGTATTATTGAACATACTACACTACTGGGCACCCTCTTTTTTTGTTTTAAGTGCCATTCTTCCTCAGGTGATTTTTTGGGGAAACAAAGGCCCATATGTATAAAAGCTGGAAAAATAAACTGAAGTTATTCTGGAGTAAACCAACTGCAGCATTAAGGGCAAATAAAAATTCCTAAATTCCGAAGCATTTAAATATTGCTTTTTAACATCTTGTATACTAGAGAGATTGCTAATGCATTGCTTTGCAGTGCTACACTAGCATTCATGTGGTTAAAAGCATAATATAATTTAACTAGTATTTTTATTTGTCCCTATGATGCAGTTGGTTTACTCCAGAGTAACTCAAATGTATTTTTATAAATAAGGGCAAAGTCTCTCCCATCTTTCATTATTCTCCAGTTAACAGGACAAGTTCTGTCTGGTACATTGTATGTTTTCCACTGTAGCCATGAATGTATACATCTACATTCAATTAAAAATGTTTGCCCATGTGTAATATATGACCTTTCACTCAAAAACTCCTATTTAAATCGATTTCTAATATAGTCCTATATTATGTTGAAGTTGATGTTTTATTACTGGGTTATTCTAACAGATTCCTATTGAAGTCTATAGAGAATATTGTAGATAATACCCTTGTACCAAATTACCAGATGCAATGTAGTCTAAGCCATATTTTCCAGGCCAGTGTTAATATGTTGAGATAATTCTGCAAATTCTGTCAGGATGGATATTTCCATTGAGGGAAGTTACTCTACAAGATCATTTGAATGAACCGTGATCAGCTTTGGAATATTTTTGTAAATCTAGCTATTACATGGGGAATAAATGAACTTATGATATTATAAAAAGTTATCTAATATATCAGTTTTCTCACCTTTTTGACCCCCATGCTTTCAAGTTTCTCTATCAAGGTCTCTTCCAATATAGGTCGGAACTGTCTAATGAATTGTGGATTCCTTCGTAAATCCTCTATTTTTTTTAGCGTATGGTCCAGAGATTCACTTAGTTCTGCAGCAGATTCTATGGCATCAAACAAAAGACAGCCCACTTGTTAAACACCTCAGGACAGGAGGAACAGGTTTTGTATTGACATTATCTGGGTTTATAAGTGTGGAACAACAATTTTGTGTTACGCCAGGTCATCACTTTTGTTCTTTACGTTATTTTGTTTACTTGACAGGGGAAATATTGTACCAATTCATTTATTCTGTTTTTTAAATGGTACAAGAGGTTAAAAAAACAACATAGCTTCTTTTAGAAAAACACTTTTCTGTTTTGAAATATTTAGATTTTGCTAAGGCCTCTAAATTTGTTTTGCACTCAAATGAACCTTACACACTAAAAATCAATAGGTCTCATGGAGCTTTAAACATCCCATATTCCTTGCAATGATTTGTAATATTTTATAAACTTGCTTTTCTAACTCAAAGAAATTTGTGTGCTTCGGTTTTGTTTGTTTTGTATTTCAGACTCATATTGAGCTAACAGATTCACAGAAAACATACCATCACCATCTGCATCTTCATTTGCTCTTCCAACTGGTAAAACCACTTGCGGCACTTGTGGCACTGTATTATAAATATAACACTTCAGAGATTATGCAACTGGAAAAGTACTTTTACAAACAACATGCAAGCAAAACAGACATGTAGTTTCAGACTGGAATAATAACATGCATAAACTGTGCTAACTCATACTGTATCTCACTGGCCAACCTGATCCAGCCTGCACATCTTTTAAATATAATACAAATATATACTTTAGAATTGAAGCTGGCAGGGTCCCTCACATTCTGATCTGGCTTCTCTGTTCTTCACTGCCCTGCCAAAAGTTAACCATGTCTCACTGACCTCAAGGTTACAAAGGGGCACTGATAAAGAGAGAAGCAGGACTGGCATGTGGAGGACCCTGCCAGCTTCAATTCAAAAGTAAAAGGTACATGTAAGTTCAGACTATATATAAAAATAAAATTTATGTACAGTACTGTGCAAATGTTTTAGGCAGGTGTGAAAAAATGATGCAAAGTAAGAATGCTTTCAAAAATAGAGATGTTAATAGTTTATATTTATCAAATAGCAAGATTCAAAGTAAGTAAACAGAAGAAAAATCTAAATCAAATCAATATTTGGGGTGACCACACTTTGCTTTCAGACAGCATCAATTCTTCTAGGTACATTTGCGTGTGTGATAAAACAGTTATACCAATCATGTGCTAATGATCATCAATTTAATATGTAAGTTGAAACACAATCATTGAATGAAACAGAAACAGCTGTGTAGGAGGAAAAAAAACGAGTGAGGAACAGCCAATCTCAGCTAACAAGGTAAGACTGGTGAAGATAGTTTAATGTCAAAAGTCATACACCAAGGCAAGATTGAGCACAGCAACAAGACACAATGTAATTATACTGTATCAGCAAGGTCTTTCCCAGGCAGAAATTTCAAGGCAGTCAGGGGTTTCCAGTTGTGCTGTCCAATCTCTTTTGAAGAAGCACAAATTAACGGGAAATGTTGAGAACTGTAGATACAGTGGTCAGCAAAGGAAACTTAGTGCATCATGCTTACTTCCCTTTGCAAGATTTCCAGCAGTCATTAGCTCAGAATTGGCAGAAAACAGTGGAACCCTGGTACATCCATCTACTGTCTGGAGAAGTGTGGTGAGAATTAGTCTTCGTGAAAGACTTGCGTCCAAAAAGCCATACCTCCGATGTGGTCCAAGCGACTCAACTATGCACAATAACACAGGAACTCGGGCACAGAAAAATGGCAGCAGGTGCTATGGACTGATGAGTAAACATTTTAAATAAAAATTTGGCTGTAGCAGTAGGCACTTTTTTTGCTGAGGGCTGGAGAGCAGTACAAGAATGAGTGTCTGTAATCAACAGTGAAGCATGATGGAGGTTCCTTGCAAGTTTGGGGCTGCATTTCTGCAAATGGAGTTGGGGATTTGGTCAAAATGAATGGAATGAGAAGTACAGGCAGATACTTATCCATCATGTAAAACCATCAAGGAGGCATCTGGTTGGCCCCAAATGTATTCTGCAGCATGACAATGACCCCAAACATACAGCCAAAGTCATTAAGAACTATCTTCAGTGTAAAGAAGAACAAGGACAGTGCCCTAATCTCAACATCATCAAGTCTGTCTGGGATTACATGTAGAGAGAAGCAACTGAGGCTGCCTAAATCCACAGAAGAAGTGGTTAGTTTCCAAAATGTTTGGAACAACATCATCAAGGCCAAAATGTACATCTGGGGTTGGATGATTCTCTTGTTCAGAGAGGAATTGCCTGGCATTTCGTGGTTGGACTGCTATTATGGCAGGACCAGTATGATATGCTTTAAGATATTTCCTCTCTGTGAAAGGCAGTAGTGGGCTACAAGAGACTGCACCCGGGATAGGATACCATTCTGAGAGAGCCTGCAAATTTGTATTGTAGGCTCGTTCCTAGCTGAGCGTCTCTGATTTCCACTTTACATATGCAAATTACCCTTGAGATTTGTCACTTCAAGGGTAATAGGGGAATCCAGAACTGGACCCCTTGCTTACAGTGGCTAGAGATATCAGCTACACCTCACTGATAAGGCCCAACAAGACTGAAATGTAAGTCTGGGGTTGGCTGCTTCTCTTGTTCAGAGAAGAATTGCCTGGCATTTTGTGGCTGGACTGCTGTTATGGCAGCTGGACCGGTATGATATGCTTTAGCATATTTCCTCTCTGTGAATGGCACTAGTGGGCTAAAAGAGACTGCACCCTAGGTAGAACACCACTCCTAAGGAAGCCTACAAATTTGTATTGCATTCTCATTTCTAGTTTATCGTCTCTGACTTCTAATATAAATATGGATCAACCTACCTGCTGAGTTCCTTAAACAACTGTGTGCAAGTATACCTAGAATAATTTATGCTGTTTTGAAGGCAAAGCATGGTCACATCAAATACTGATTTGATTTAGATTTTTCATCTTTTCCCTCACTATGTAATTTGTTAATTGATAAAAATAAACTATTAACATGTCTATTTTTGAAAGCATTGTTACATTACAGCATTTTTTCACACCTGGCTAAAACTTTTGCACATTACTGTATGTGACAGAGAGAGACTCGGTGCATGTGTAAAGCTGTATGTGGATTTTTGTGTGCATGTGACTATCGCCCCCTGCACAAATTCTAATTTTAATGTTGCCCTAGAAGGAGAGATTTGCCCACCCCTGATGTAGAAAACTATTAAGTAATTAAACATATTAACTTTCAACTCAAGGAGAATGTTGTACTAAGACAAATTCTGGTGCAAATGAACTGCAGCATAGGTGACAAATAAAAATTCCCATTTATTTCAATAGGATTTTAACCACTTGAATTCTAGAGGCATTTTCAATTCTTTGAAATAAATGGGGTTTAGTGAATATTTACTTGTTCCCTATGGCTAGTTGGTTCACTCTAGAATTTCTCCAGTTCTTCTTTGTTCATCAGCATAATTTTTTTTGTTTTGTTTTACATAGATTCAATAGCTATAGAGCGAGATAGCAGCTAGTTCTGGGTTACACTAAAACACATCATCCTCATTCAGACATTGTTTGAAGTTCACAAATATCTCAGTGTAGTAAAAAAGCCTGAGTAAAACACCAGGCATAGGGATCCATCCAATTCCCACCAGTAAAACTTTCAGTGGGGCGAAAGTGGATACAGAACGGTATACACAGTGTTACCGTAGGGACACAGAATGGGAAGATCAAAGGAAACCAGATCACGCTCGGTGTTTGATACAAACACTGATAGTGAGATACAAACACAGTCACCCTCCCAAACACTAATCCTCCCCTTAGCCCTAAACTACCCTTAACATTAACAATAAAGTGGAGTCATACTAGCCCAAATACTAGCCTATCACCCATAGTTATAACACCTACCTGTCATCCTGATGTCCAGCTGTGTCTTCTGCACCCTGCTCTGCTTCTACAGTTCTTCCTCTTTAAGCTTCTATCTTCTTCTCTTTTCTTATTCTTCTGTCACCGCCTTCTTTCTTATTCTTCATCTGTCATCTCAGTCTTCATCTCTCATCTTTCTTCATCTGTCATCTTCATCTTCTTTGTTCATTTGTGTTTCTCTTCATTCTTCTTCTTTACACTTAGAGTGGACCCTTAAAAAAAAGTTATTAAAAAAATCTAACATTAAACATACACTGCAGCAGCAGCAGGAATCAATAGCAACAATCCCCACTCCTCATACCTTTTGGACTATTCCTGATGCCAACGGATTGAAATTTGAACAAGGACTGCATTTTATATAGCCAGTCCCTGTTACAATTGACCCTCATGCTCCCATTGAATGACATGTGGGCTTATGTAGGCGATGGAATGTGCCCTGCAGTAACCATACCTCCCAGCCAATCAGCTTATAGCTGAAGGGATGACTCAATGCTCTGAAAGCTGATCAGCTTGGGAGGTGAGTTACTGCAGGGTACGTTCTGCACCCTGCGTAACCCCACATCCCAGCCAATGGGAGCATGGGAATTAGTTTGAACAGGGACTGGCCATATAAAAGGCAGTCCCTATTCAAATTTCCCTCAGTGAGCATCGCGGCCCAAAAGGTACGAGGAGGGGGAATTGTTGCTATTGTTTCCAGCATCTGGTGGCAGCAGCGTATGATTAATGCTTGATTTTTTTTTAAAAAACTTTTTTTTTTAGGTTCCACACTAAGGTTAAAGAAGAAGATTGAAGAGGGGCACAGATGAAGAA
The DNA here is from genome assembly GCA_037306005.1 of Rhinophrynus dorsalis. Lineage (NCBI taxonomy): Eukaryota > Metazoa > Chordata > Amphibia > Anura > Rhinophrynidae > Rhinophrynus > Rhinophrynus dorsalis. The sequence goes on along the minus strand of CM074720.1, from coordinate 472,632,498 downwards.
GGAAGATGAAGATGACAGATGAACACAGAGATGACAACTGAAGAAGAAGAAAGAAGAGGGTGACAGATAAAGAAGAAGGCTGAAGAAGAAGATAGAAGCTTACAGAGGAAGAATTCAAAAAGACGACCTGGGTGCAGAAGACTTTACTGGACATCAGGATTACTGATGTCTTGATTTTACTTTTTGGTGTTATTTTTTGGTGGTTTAACTCTTTGAGTGCCAGTGGGGTATGCAACAAATTGCTTTGCAATACATTAGATACCCCTCTGGCACTGAAAGTGTTACTCATTTTTACATTGCACACATTTTGAAGTACTCAGAATGTATTGATATGGGGATTAGGGCCTCATATCAATACATCAAAGGGGAACAAAATTTTTCTTATCTTTTTTTACAGTTCACTTCCATGTTTGTGGTCTTGATTTTACTTTTTGGTGTTATTTTTTGGTGGTTTAACCTTTTGAGTGCCAGTGGGGTATGCAACAAATTGCTTTGCAATACATTAGATACCCCTCTGGCACTGAAAGTGTTACTCATTTTTACATTGCACACATTTTGAAGTACTCAGAATGTATTGATATGGGGATTAGGGCCTCATATCAATACATCAAAGGGGAACAAAATTTTTCTTATCTTTTTTCACACTTCACTTCCATGTTGGTGGTTTTTAACACGTTAGGGCACTCAACGCCAAATTTTTGAGATGCAGGTTTGTGGCAATAAAGTGGAGGCCCTTAAAGCTTGTTACTACCCAACACATGGAATTGAATTGCAAATTCAACTTATTTTACATTGCTTCCTATGGCCGCAAATTTAGCACCCAACGTGGATTTTTTCCATTTGGTAATGTGTCACAGCGCAGGAAATTGCATACCTGACTGTGACTTCAACTACTGACAGTACATTTTTTTATCATGGCCAATTGGATCAAGTCTAGTGTCAATGGGCAGAAATGCTCTATCCTTTATAATTACTCCACCTGGGATCTGTTCCACAGTTTACCAAAAACAGTCATTGTTCTTTTAATTTACATATATATAAATGTAAAAGTACAAATGCTTTCTTACCTTCTCTGCTTCTAGATAGATCATCTATCTGTAAAATTGAAGGGAAATAAATGTTTTTATTAAACATCCAAAATAATAAAGTGCCTAAATAAAAATTATGTTCATAATTATGTAACTTTTTGGAAAATAAACTTGTAGCTTTGCATTTATTGTAATTGTCAAACAATGGCTGCGTAATAGCACACCGGAATCAGTACTGGTGAATTAATTCAGTAAACTAAATTCTGGAGCATACTGACTCTACTGGTGACAAATGAAAACTGCCATTGATTTAATTGTGCTTTTAACCCATTGAATGCTAGAAAGGTCTCCATTGACTAACAATACATTAGAGACTTCTCTAGAATCCAGCGGTTTCAAGCCCTATTTAATTCAATGAGAATTTGAGATTTTTTGTTCGTTTACTCAAGAATTGCATCTCTTTAACTTACTGAATACAGCCCTAGATGATTAGCAGCCATTTAATCCTGACATTTACTTTGGGTTGCTCTGATCTCCTTATCAATGTATGACTGCTCCTTGACTTGTTAATTCCATGTTTACCCCTCTTACTAGTTTTACCCAAGCCAATGAGAATGTTGACATCATGGGTCAGCTGAGGTAACATTATTTTATGCTGAAATGCAGGATTCACCAGAATCACAAATTGATGACATTGAAGTATGTTGCATTTGGATAATAATAATAATAATAGCATGACTTAACTCTTAGACCATGGCTCTCAATAGTAAAGAATAGCAACAGCACTGGATTCACACCAACAATAATAAACTGCAGTTGAATTTAAAAACAAGTTTGACCTATGATAACTTTTGAATGACATGAACAAGAACTGGGTGTACCATTTTGTTAATCAGTAGGAAGTAATATATAGCACATGGTAGGCCTGTGTAAACACAGTGATTTGTTAAGTGACCTGGGCTCCCATCAAAAATGTGTAACTCGGTCCAAGGATTGGCAATCCCCAGGAACTTTTGTAGAAAATGTGTAATGACACAAGGCTGGTCAATACTACAGCTAAGAGGGGAGCTCTTATCAAGCATCATATAGACACAGCCCCATACACACTTATTTACATGTCAATCGATGCTTCTGCTAATACACATACAGTTGTTTTAAATAAAGTGAAAACTAACCATTTGCTTCTGTGACTTAATGAGCCTTTTCTTCTCTTTTATCTCAGATTTAAGGGACTGCATTTGCCTTGCAAGCTGCTGATCTACTGAACGTTGATCATTGGACATTGAAGCTTTAAGTCTGTCATTCTCATATAAAAGCTGCAGAATGAAAACAGTTAAGGCCATTATATGATTGTGTATCTTTGTGGCCAGACACAAAAAAAGTCAGGCTGTATTTAGAGCTGGAATTGTACTATACTAGGAACAGGCTTCCTATAATCCCAAACCAACTGTTGGATGATAGACAGTTTAGTCACCAACAGTTGGAGAGCCAAAGGTTAGCTACCCCTTTATTATACAGACAACATATTTTACTTTCCCCAGATGAATGGTATTTTGTATGTAGTATGAGCCAATTTTACATATTTGTCATGCATTCTTTTTTTATTTTATGTATTGATTGATTGATTTTGGACAACAGCATAAATGAGTATTTTTCTTACATATTTCACCCATTCATGCTTGGTCTCCCACTGATAGTTCTCGGTTCTGTTATATGTATACATTTTATTACTCATATTTTTGTGAATGAGATAATTCTATGCTGGGATGATTTCTTGGCTTTAGAAATATAGGTCAGAGTGGTCCTGCAGTCTTTGGAAGACCATTTAGAAATCAAAGAGAAATAACCTAAGGCTTTCTAGCTGTGGTTGTTAGGCTGAGTATGATATAATTTGCAATATAACAGGTAGAGTGATACAGCTAGGCCTGTTCTTTTACTGTAAAGTAACTGTATGACTTACACAATAAATACACTATAGAATGGTAGAGAGTCTGCATAGCTTCTTTGTGTCTTTCCATTTTTTGGACAAGAAAGTACAGAAGAAAAGGACACCATACACCAATATAGATTATAATAAAAAATGTGCAAGCAGTGCATTGCCAAGCATCCTACAGGTGATTACTGAGTTCTAACAGAGAGGCTGTTGGACTAATAAGAACTGGAGCAGTTCTGGAGTGAAATAACTGCACCACAGGGGCAATAGCCATGTCATTCATTTAACTGAGGCTTTTAGCCCATTCAATGCTGCTGTGCTCTCTAGAATGCAAAGTGTTAAAACCCCCATTTAAAAAAGTTTGAATCTTACAGCTTTCTATTTACCCTATCGTACAGTTGTTTTGCTCCATAATTACTTAGTTTCTTTTAGTGCATGAGCCTCAGAAAGAATCTGAAGGCTTTAGGATAGTCCATCAAGAGTTGACCTTCATTTGCCAAATTAAAGAATAGTTATCACTGGAATAGTTCCCTATCAGTAGATTTGCTCATCTGGGAGCAGACCTGCTGATAAAGCTGAGGCTGCACTGTGAGCACTGGCAAACCCATGGTAGAACAGAATGGGGATCTGAAATGTGAACCCCAGGGGCTTCCTCTCTGATCTCTGAAAAAGAGACAGAATTGCAAGACTGAAGTATCAAAGTTTGGTCTCTTGTTCTGCAAGATGCACTATCTTCTGCTTTGGGTTTGAAAGCCCTTCACAGAGGGTTTGTGGATGCTATCAGCCACATACTCAGTTACATTTTTTACCTCTTGCTTATCCATATTATGTTGCCTCTGCAACTCTTTCATCTTCTTTTTCCATTCTGTTTGCTGAAACGGTAAGATAATGAGACTATAAATTAAATATTTTAGGTTCCCAATTTTAGGGCTCGTTCACACAGGATATACAAACAAGGTGACACGTTTGCCACTCTGGAATTATTCATATACAGTGTAGTGCCCTGCTTCTGCAATAGTAATGGGTGAGATGTGAATCTGAATACATCCAGGAGGCATCAGCATTATTTGATGGTTGGATGATGCCCATGGGGGTCAGCTAGTGATTGGATCATTGGGAAAAGTATTGCAACAATTCATTCACATGTATGAACAACTTGCAGAGTGGCCCCATTGGCCACAGTGTAGACTTTCATTGCTCCAATCCCCCAGTGGCCATCATTTGTTACAGAAGGGTTGCATCCATGGTGGCTATTGGCAGTGTGTCATGAACTGTGTGAACAGTGACTCAGAGTGCACTCTATTTTTACATGATTGTGCATGGCACCATTGTTGCTGCTACACAGTCACCTGCTTAAACAAGCCCTAAAGTGGATCTTGTGGTCCAGAACATATTATATGATTTTGAAAGAGTTCTTCTCTGTGGATGACAAAAATCAGTTTAGACACTGAGAGGATGAAGTGCAAGGGGTTTCCATGAAACATAGTCTGCAATTTTACTTAATTTTGTTTTTCATTTATGATAAATCTGCACTAATGGTTGTAACAAATGGAGACACAATTTTAATACTGAAGACATCCCACAGCAACAAATGAGGGGTAACTTGCCTAGGTCTAGACTGGTGTTCTCATGTTCCAGAAGGCGTTCTCATGTTTCAGAAGTTGGCAATATAAAAAAAATAGGGCTTTTTATTTTATTTTATTTTTTTCTTACTGACATAATTGAAAAACATTTCCAGCTGCCCTCAGTATTTACTGCCTGCCTGAGAAAGATGGAACCCAGTTAGTATGAAATGACAAACTGTAGGGGGTGCCTAGGGCACAAAACTGCAACTACAACAATCTATTGTTTTTCTTCCTTTATATCAGATATGTGCACTAAAATGGTTGTAACATACACATGCGTAAAGAAAGGGTAATAATAGCAGACAATTTTGGAAAGAAGACAACCCACATCAAATGATGGTTAATTTTCCTTTCAATCCCCAGAATGATGTGCACAAATGTTTCCAGTATTTGGTGCTGTAGGAAAAATAGGGCTTCATGTTTTTACTTTTCTCCACTTCAAATATACTTATATGTTTGACATCATGACATTTTGTACTGCAACCCCAAGAAAAACTGCACCCTTTTAGTATCGAATGACATATTTTAGGGGGTTGCCGGAAGCTTAAAACTATATCTACCACAATCTGCATTTTTTTTTTCCAAATATGGAGTGTGTTTGTGTATATCTGTGTTTTTTTTTTTCCAACCAGATCACTCAATGGACAATCATACAATCTGGTTCTTTAATGAAATGCAAGTGAACTAAGAATGACAGTTCTCTTTAAAATGTATGTAACAGTACTCAGTAAAGATCTATGATTCTTACCTCACTACCAGAAATTTCGATAACCAGTGCCTCCTCTGTAGTTTTACCAACTGCCTCATCTTGGGGAGATTCACTAAATGGTGATAAAGTGGACATGACTTCTCCAGTGGTATAACTTCTCTAGTTCCTATGTTATTCTATAGAGCCTATGCACTAAGATCTCCAAAGAAGAAATCTTCTCCATAGAATAACATAGGGTTTGGAGAAGTGATAAACCTCATTATCACTGCTTAGTGTAGCTCCCTCTTGCTCTCTGTTCTTCACCCATATCACTGATCAGACACTCTTTATTTATTGCTTACTTCAGTTACACATATATCACTGTTTTCACCCTCTCCAATTTGCCATGCAAACATCCTAGATTTTCATCTAATTTGAGAACTCTGCATTGTTTTGAGCAGACTGTGTGATTGAACAGACTTTGTGATTTGGTATTGCTTCACCTGAGGAAGAGAGCTGATCTCTCAAAAGCTCGTCTTCAGATTTAAACTGTTACTCCAAATAAAAAACATATCACAAAAAAACCAGAGTGCTCATATCTTTGTATGTTTGAAGGACAATGAAACCAAGTTTAAACCTTAGAAATGTCACCAATGATTTGGAGAAATATGTAGCATATGTATCATTCATGGGGTAAACATTTAAAGTATACATAAACATTTAAAAGAGGATTTTAATCTTACCTGTTAAATCCTTTTCTCTTAGTCCATATAGCTTGCAGTTACCATGGGGAGGTGACAGCTCCTCTCAGTAGGCTGGGACAATTCTTCAAGAAGTGTAGGGTGGAGACTGCCCCTCCTCCATACAGGCTACCTAGCCACTCCCCTCTTCCAGATAGATTTGAGACAATAAACCTACTGAGCTAGATAGCGAGGAGAAGAAGAAGAGGAAAAAACTCCTGTGAGCATGGACCCAATCGGACTACCACGTTCAGCCACAGGAAACCAAGCATGTTCCATTTACTGGGTGGGAGACCTGTAAGCTATATGGACTAAGAGAAAAGGATTTAACAGGTAAGACTAAAATCCTCTTTTCTCTGTCGTCTGATATAACTTACAGGTACTATGGGGATGTATCAACATTGAGCTCCCATGGGTGGGAAGAGAAGGAAAGGACCAAGAGCCGGTCCCCGATGATACCAGTGTTCCCATGGACTATCCAGGCCATGGAACAGCCCAAACTAACAATGTGTCAGCTGATACTGAGTAACATAACCCAGCACACAAAAACAAGAGCCGACAGGGCTCAAACAATTAAAGAGCTGTAAAGCACAGGAATGTAAAGTTCTAGACAGGCAAATCTGCCTCCAGGACTTTCCTGCCAAAGCTGGCTTCAGCCAGAACATCAACACAATAGTGTTTGGCAAAGGTGTGTACAGAAGACCAAGTGGCCGCCTTGCACAGCAGTTCAGCAGAGGCCTGATTCTTGTAGGCCCATAAGGCCCCAACAGCCCTGGTATATTGTGCTGTAATGCAGAAGGGAACAAGTTTCCCTCTGAGCCTTGTTGATTATAAATTTAATCCAGGATGCAATAGTGACCTTGCTCATAGCCAAACTGGCCCTGGAACCCTCAGAAATGACAAACAAGGTATCCATCTTATAGAAAGACTCAGTACGGTGCAAATAGAACTTAAGGTAACGCACCACATCCAACAAGTGGTGATTCCTCTCCTTGTTAGATTTAGGGTCAGGACATGGTCTACTGATTGATGTGGAACTCAGAGACCACCTTAGGAAGAAAGTACTGGGAGGTTCGGAGAACAGCCTTATCCTTGTGATAAAGGAGGTTTGCAGGACAAAGCCTGCAACTCAGCAACTCTGCAGACAGATACCACAGAGAAAAGAAAGGCCATTTTCCACGACAGAAGACGTAGAAGAATGGTAGCCAAAGACTCAAAAGTAAGCCAAGTGAAGTTAACCAAGTTAAGGTCCCACTGTTGAGTGGGAGCCTTATAGGCAGGGAAAGCATTAGCAACACCTTGAAAGAAGACTTTGACATCTGGCAACATGACAATGCTTCTCTGGTACAAGACAGAGATAGCTGAGGTCTGAACTTTCAAAGAACTAAGGCTATCGCCCTTGTTCCCGCCAGCCTGCAAAAAGAACAGGATGGACGGAAGATCAAACTCTTGAGAGGACAGATCCTTGTCCACACATCAAGAATGAAAAGTAGACCAAACCCTGTGGTAGGCCTTAGAGGACAAAGGTTTCCTGGCTTGGATCATGGTGGAAACCACCTCAGGAGAAAAGCCCTTCATCCTCAAGATAGAGGACTCAACAGACATGGCATCAAAGCCAAGCTGTCTATAGTCTCACTCCACAGGTAACACTAGAGGAGGAGATCCACTCTGTGTGGCAGAGAAAATGGATTCTGAGCAGCCAGCACCAGCTATTCTGGAAACCAAGGCTGTCTGGACCAATAAGGTGCGATCAGAAGGACAGACGCACCATCCATCCAAATCTTCCTCAGCGCCCTGGGAAGGAGAGGAAGTGGAGGAAAAATGTAGACCAGATGAAATCGCCATGGAATTGACAGAGCATCCACCGTGAAGGCCAGAGTATCCCTCCAGCGAGAGCAAAAGATTGGAACCTTCTGGTTGTCCCTGGTGGCCATCAGGTTTATCAATGGAAGACCCCACTTCTGCACCAGCATGTCGAAAACCTCCGGATGGAATTTTCTATGACTGGAATGTGCACAGCAAAGATGGCAGGAACATGCATCTTTGCCCAGGCTAACATAGTCTTTACCTCCACGCAAGCAGCATCGCTTATGGTGCCTCCTTCCTTGTTGATGTAGGTGATGGCCTTAGCATTATCAGACCGCAAGCAGACTAGGCATCTCCTCAGATGAGAGGAAATACCCCAGAGCATGGAGAATCACCCTGAGCTCCAAGATGTTGATAGGAAAGAGGGTTTCCTCTGTCGACAAACAACCCTGAACACCCAAAAAAACAATTCTTTTATAATATATTTTTTTTAAATTGTTTTTATTTTCAGAATTAATATATATATTTCTATCCATGGTGGATTATACAGGTATTTGGAGATCTTAATGATAACATATCTCCACCTGAGATCTGGTTGGTGAAGGACGTCAAGACATAGATGATCCAAAGGATAATATATCTTCATCTGAGATCTGTTTGTGGAAGGACGTCAGAATACAGACATTATTAACCTAAGCAGGGATAGGTTTAAGACCCTGCATGCATATATAGTTGGTGACAGGTATATACATGATTTCCAACATATTTGAAATGTGAGTTGACCTTTTGTATGTCTATGGGTTATATATTCATCCACCTGATATAACACTATTGGCTCCCCTTCTTGTTCTTCTTTCTTCCTTTTTGCACATTATATACTTCCACTTGATGGATGAATTTGAGAAGTGGAGCAGCCTGAAGATATTGCTTTTGAGGTGCGTGGTCCAATTCAATCCCTGAGGTACAGTAGCTGAATAATACATAAGTGTTAGTGTCAGCCACTGTTTTTGTAAGTGCATTACTTATTGGTGGTTGCGATCACAGTTTGAGACGTTAATACAGTAAGAGTGCCTCCTGGTTTCTTCTTTTTTCTTTTTGCCTACAAGAAGACAATCAAGGCCTCTAAGACCCGTGTGAACACCTGAGGAGCCGTGGTAAGCCCAAAGGGTAGGGAGGTGAACTGGAAGTGCCCCAAGTCGCTAGCGAACCTGTGGTACTTCTGACTGTCCAGATTAATTGGAATGCGCAGGTACGCATCCTGCAGATCTAAAGAAGCCAGAAGTTCCCCTGGACACATCACTGCAATGACAGAGCGCAAATGTCCCATCTTGTAGTGAGAACAGACCACAAATTAGTTGAGATCCAGGATAGGATGGCAGCCACCATCCTTCCTGGGAACTAGGAAGAGGTTGGAATAAAAATATAAATCCATCTCTGGCTGAGGAACCGGAGCCAGAACTCCCTTGTCCAAGAGAGCTTGAACCGCCAAATTGAAAATGTGAGCTTTTCCGGTTCCTGAGGGGAGCGAGAAGGGAAGAATCTGAAGGGAGGTAGGGATGTGAAGGAAATCCTGGAACCTCCTGAGACCTCCTGTAATACCCACTGATCCGCAACAAAGCCTGTCCAAGTACTTAAAAAGTGTTGCAGGAAACCACCTTAAGGTGGATGCAGACCAGGGTTCAGCGAGTAATGCCAAAGCAGGTTTGGTGGATTTGGGTTTGGTGGAGGTGTGTTTGGACCTCCACTTCTGCCTGGACTTGGGGGTGGAGTGCGGAGTGCTGGCCTGAGGCGCAACCTGGATCAGCTTTGCATTTCACCATGGCGGGAAAGAAAAAAAAGACATTGCTTCCTCACCTGGGAATGCTCTTAGGAACCTGAGACCAAATCTTGAGCCACAAAGTGTAACTGGCAGCAACAGAGAAGGCAGAGTCCCTAGCCTCAAGCCTAACAGCATCAAACAGGGCATCAGTAATATAGTGCTGAGCCTCAGTAATATTAGCCAAAATGGATAAAAGATCCTCCTGAGGGGCACTCTTGTGGACAGCATCAGTCAAGTGTGTGGTCCAGACAGCAATGGCTCTATTAACCTATGCAGAAGCCAAGGTAGGCCTCATGATGTACCTATGGCAGCAAAGGCAGAGTTCAGGATAACTTCCAGCTTCCTATAAGTTAAATCCTTAAGCACTGAAGCATCCGCAACAGGCAAGACAGTGGTTTTAGAAAGCCTAGAAATAGGGGAATCAACCTGAGGAGGTGTAGCCCACTGAGCCAAAGCCACATCAGAGAAGGGGTACATTTTAGAAAATCTCTTAGAAAGAGTGAGACACTTGTCAGGAGTCTTCCACTCATACAGGATGATTTGATCCAGAGTGGAACTAGGCAGAAAAACAGTTAAGGACTTCTTGTGTCTTGAAAAGACATCAGAAGTAGACTGAGAATCCGCAGGGTTAACAGGAATGTAAGGGTAGACAAAACTGCCTTAATGAGACCCTCAGCAGGGGGCTCAGGGTCAGCCTCAAAGGGGTCACCATGAAACTGGGAAGAAGCCCTGAACACACACCATCCTCAGACTCCTCAAATAATTCCTCCTGGGAGGAATCAGGTAAATCAGGAATGCCAGGGGCCTCAGGGGCCACAAACCTGAACGAAGTGGGGGTTCTAGGATTGTAGATCCCCCTGAAGAGAAAGAGGAAACGGTGCCATAGAGGACTTTAAATCCTTCACCCAATGTGGATCTTGTTCATGGCTGGATGGCCCTGGTTGAGAAGAAGGGGCCACAGCACATGAGGGGCATAACTGACCTAAGTACACTCAGGGAAGCCCCACTTGGCATGACGAACAGTAAGCAAGCAGGGTCAAAGACACCCCCTGAGTCTTTAGCCTTAGTTCTAGCCCCATGTCCCTTTGGACCTGACATCCTAATAGGAGAAGTGTCTATGAGTAATAAGGAACCCAATTACTGTTACCCAGATTAATAAAATCACCTGAGAAATCCCAAAAGAGTACTTATCTGGCAGGTGAATGGTTAACCTGAGCTGGAGAGCAAGGAGATATTGCCTCTGTGTAGGATAATCAGCAAAGAAAGAAAGGAAATGCTGTTTCTCTCTTTTTTTTTGTTGCCTAGCAAAAGCAGAACCCATACTCACCTAAGGGGCCCCATAGACACTTGGAATGAGAACCGGATCATAGGGCAAGGGGAGACAAGAATAATGATCCCTTTCTCAACTATGTAAGTGAAATGGTTGCAGAGATATGTCCCAAAGACGTTTGTCCCATTGAAGTCAATGGAGGAAGTGCAGCTGGTCAGGAAATGGGCCTTAAAGGCGCAGTACACCAAAAAATACAAACGTTTTTAAAGTGATTAAAAATGCCCAAATACCCAACGGAACATGCAGTGATAAATAAAAATGGATGATCCTTAAGGGAAAACCAAAAAATAAGCCCATAACCAGTGAAACTAGCAGGGAAGGGGTTAATTTACCAGAAAACAAACAAACCAGCTCTGATCACTTCAGGATCAAAAAGAGCAATACCCAACATGAGTGCAGGAGTTATGAAGAACTCCAGAAAGACTGCTGTGCTGAGGGGAACAGCGGGACAAGTGGACCATGGCACTCAAAGGGTTGCTCACCTTTATTGTAGGTCTTCTCTCTTTAGATTACCATTGATATGGAAGAAGCCTCAGAGAGACTCCTTCTGGAGAGAGAAACATGGGTTGCAAAGGGGTCCACACCAGGACTTGATAAATGGGCAATCCTCCAGGGGAATCCAGTAATGGTAATCCTCCTAATGGGGGAATTTTGACACCCCATATCTAAGAGAGAATAATAAAATAACTAAAAACTAAGCAGAGGTGTTCTCAGCCTTCCTACTAGGTGATGGAACAAATCTTATCTTGAACAGGGGAGTGGCTAGGTAGCCTGCTAAGGAGGAAGGGGAGTCTCCACCCTGCACTTCTTGAAGAAGTGTTCCAGCATACTGGGAAGATCTGTCACCTCCCCATGGTACCTGTAAGCTATATTGGATGACAGATAAATACTTTTACTATTTAGAGCAATATAAAGATCTGTCTCTCAAATGCCCCTTTTGCATGAAGGAATGTTGGGTTGTGTATGCTGCATATGGTAAAAGAATATGTTATCACATGCTGAGTTTTAGTACCCTTCACAGAGGAGATTATCTCCTGGTGAAAAAGATATCAAAGTCCAGCATGCTGCAAATTTCATGTGTTCCCTCAGAAGGAGGTGGATTGTCTAATGAAAGAATAGAGGTTTGGAAAAGAGATGTGAACGTCAACTCTTTATTGCAGAGATAAATTCACCTGATGTGTCATCTCATCCCTCAGATTCTTCAGTTCATCCTGCATCTTCTGTCTTTCTTGATGATCTTCTTCATTTATCAAGTGACCAAGGTTAGAGATCATGGACTTCTTAGTCTCTAGGTCATGAAATCGCTAATGGAATTATTTGATGACAGAGGGAGACAGAAGAAAACAAATCAATTGACATAGTAAAAATTACGGAGTACAACCACTCTAGAAACGATTTTATCTGTTTCTGATATTCAATAACATGGAATGGTAATAAACATTGCAGGATTTACATTTCTGGTGTCCCTAAGCAACATTCACAAGTGCTCTTAGTCATGCTGATAACAACTACCTAATCCCCAGCCCATTCACTGTTCCTGAAACAGAAGAAACCCTTAACTTATAAATATACAAATACAAAATGTTAATACATTAATTGGCCAGTACATAAGAATGGAACATGATAAATAATCTAACAAAATTAGTATATTATCTGAACATTGACATCATATATAAAAATAGTAACTAAAACTTCTGCTAAAATACACTAAAGTGAGATTAACTATGTAGCGGGCAAAGCTCCCCAATTCCTACGTTATATTTTATGGAGCCTGTGCAATAAGATCTCTCCAACCTGAGAGATCATAGTGCATAGGATTCATAGATTATCATCACAGGAGCTATAAAATGTATCATGTATCTCACTCTAATGCATATCTCCCCTCGTCCCACAGGCAAAGCTGTGCCTGTCCTCTGTGTGCCTCTCCTTGCTCGGGGTACCCCTCCACCCAGCTGGTTTCCCTCTCCCACTCCTTCCTTGACCGGGGATGCCCTCCTGACCTTCTTCCTCTCATGTGCCTCTCCCATTCCCTCTATCCCCCTCTCCTCTCCCTGCCATCACATACTGACTCACACTCAGGAACTCACACAGGCCCTCACAGACACAGTCAATGACACTCACTCTGCCACTCCCATGAACTCACTGAATCACACTGTCAAGATAAAGTTGTGTTGTATGCAAAAAAAAAGATATGTGTGTGTGTTGGCTTGTGTTAGTGTTTGTATTTGTGAATGCAAGATTTGTGTAGGTGTTTTATGTGTCAGTATAGATGTGCCAACTCTCTTCTACCTCACTCCAATGTACGCTCCTCTCTCTCTCTCTAATTGGCTATCCTCTGCTCCTGGATCCTGTGCTCTAGCTCGCAAAAACTCGAAACACAGACAAGGTATGTCAGGTTTTTGCGTAAATATATATACCTTATATATATTTGAATGTAGTTGATACTACTCACATTGACTGTGAGTTTGAACTTGTGTTGACAACGTTCAGTGTCTCTAGATAGCAATGATCATTATCTTTTTCCTTTGAAGTTGATGTCTCATACATTAATTATCAACTGATTTGGATACAAGGTGAGGTCAAAAAAATGCAATGCAGGTTTTGGACCTATGTGAAAGTCTGGGCCTACGCTCGTTATCTATTCTGATTGCCTACATATTGAATGCTATGTAAGTCAGACATGGATAATGATCGTTGGGGTTTTTTAACTTAAAGGGATAGTAATATTTAACATGTAAAAAAATATATATTGTAGTGTTCATCCCCCTGAGTAAAAAAAGGGTACTTCCACTGTTGAAATATGTTTTATTCAAAAGTTATTAGAGCTCAAAAAAAATCTTTAATAATAAACTTTAAAAAAATCAATAAAGTTATTTAATATTGCTGTTAGAGACATTGCTTTACTGTAAGAGATAGACATAATACATTTATACTATTCTATATAATAATTTGCTAGGATGTTTGTCACGATGCAGTCATGAACAGTAGAGACTGCCCGCGTTCGGTCAGTCTCTACTGCGCATGATTGCATCGCGTGAGTGAGACGACGCAAGACTGCATCGCGTGGAGCAGTGAGGTAGCGGCCTCTTAACATTACCTGGACCTTGGCCCATGTAAATGGGCTTTTACACTAGTATATCTATAAAGTATTACTCACACTTTCGTAAGTGGAGCTTTTAAGGGTTATATCTTGAAGCTGAGAAAGGAACAGCTCTCTCATTTTATCCATCTCATTATGGAATTTTGATCTCTCCTCCTCTTTCCATCTCTCAATGTCTCTTTTCATATTTTCTTCCCAACGGTGGGCTTCCTCCACCTCCTGTTAAAGACATAAGATGTACACTGTGAATGAGTCCAACAAGGGGAACAGATACTCTGGCCTCTCCATTTCCCACCAAGCCTCACCCACTCTTTGGGACCGATGTTCAAAACAAAAGTGGTTTTGAGACAAGTCAGCTGACCTTAGAGGAGAAATTAAAAACGCAATTCCAGTTTATTTCAATGGGGGTTTTAACCTATTGAATGCTCGTGGGGGTTTCAAAGCACTGGAAAGCAATTTGCTGGAGACATCTCTAACTTTCAGGAGGGTTAAAAGCAATACACTGTGTGCACAATTATTAGGCAAGTTGTATTTTTGAGGATTAATTTTATTACTGAACAACTACAGTACTCTCCGTCAATCCAAACTGTTAAGAAACCTTAAACCTGAATATTTAAGAAAGTAAAAGTAAGGTTTTGGCTTTCTTAGGAGAATATCCATGTGTGCACAATTATTGGGCAACTATTAGTTTGCAGAAGTATTATGCAACTAAATGAAAAACAATAATTGTCCCATCTTACATGTTTATTTCCATCTATTAAAGTGAGTATACTAAACAAACAACTAAAAATTTACAAATAAACATTTGTGACATTTAAAAAAAAAAAAAAAAAATCAGTGACCAATATAGCCACCCTTCTTTTCAGTAACAGTCATAAGCCTTCCATTCATGGAGTCTGTCAGTTTCTTGATCTGTTGACGATCAACTTTTTGTGCAGCAGAAACCATAGCCTCCCAGACACTGTTCAGAGTGTTGTACTGTTTTCCTTCAGTGTAAATCTGCTATTTAAGAAGGACCCACACGTTCTCGATAGGATTCAAGTCAGGTGAGGAAGGGGGCCATGTCATTATTTTATCATCTTCAAGGCCTTTACTGGCTAGCCATGCAGTGGAGTACTTTGATACATGCGATGGAGCATTGTCCTGCATAAAAATCATGGTCTTCTTGAAAGATGCAGACTTTTTCCTGTACCACTGCTTGAAGAAAGTGTCTTCTAAAAACTGGCAGTAGGTTTGGGAGATGAGTTTGAGTCCAAAAAGGTCCGACTAGCTCATCGTTGATAATAGCAGCCCATACCAGTACCCCTCCTCCACCTTGCTGCATCTGAGTCGAAGTGGAGCTCTGTGCCCATTACTGATCCACCCACGGGCCCATCCATCTGTCTTCAGATATTTTTTGCCCCAGTCTTGACATTTCAACTTATGTGTGGTGGTGGTCGGGATTCAGCCTTCCTTACCGTGGCCATGTCTCTGATCACTGAACACCTAGTCCTTCTCGACACTCTAGGTAGGTTGCAGCTCTGGAATATGACAGCACTGGAGGATAATGGGTTCCTGGTAGCTTCATGTTTGATTCTTCTCAAATCTCTGGCAGTTAATTTGCGTCTTTTTTTCTCAACACATTTCTTGTGACCCTGTTGACTATTTGCAACAAAACGTTTGATGGTTCTGTGATCACACCCCAATATCTTAGCAATTTCAAGAGTGCTGCATCCCTCTGAAAGACTTTTTACAAGTTTTGACTTTTCAGAGCCAGTTATATCTCTTTTTCTACCCATTTTGCCAGAGGAATGAAACTGCCTAATAATTATGCACACCTTGACATAGGGTGTTCATCTCCTTAGGCCACACCCTCTCTCATTACACAAATACACATCACCTGATATGCTTAAATCCAATAAGCATTCAAGTTTATACAGCTTGGAGTTGGAAAATATGCATAAAAATTATGACATTGTCAAAATACTCACTTGCCTAATAACTGTGCACATTGTATATATAAATCAATAGCAATATTTAAATGTTTATTTGTTTCCTATGTTGCACTGGCAATGTTTAGATTTATTCCACTTTTTTACTGAATATGGGGTTATTAGAGGGATAGTAATGTTTGTTATAATGCAGTTCACCGAGTTTTATAGTAAATGTAACAGATTGAACGATGTATAGCTACTTCCTTTTGTGTAGTTCAAAAGATATTAATTGGAGAAGGTTCCCTTGCCTGCCCCTTCTGCCCACCTCCCACTGACTCTAAAATCTGTTCATGGGACCAGATGGCTACAGGGAGGGACAAACTTCAATAAGTATAAGGAAAATCCTGCCCTCCTTGATGAAGGAGGGCAGGATTTCCCTTTGCTTTCTGAAGTTTGTCCCTTGCTGCATCCATCTGGACCAGACTGCAGATTCAGCGTGATGTGGCCAGAAGGGGCTGGCGGGGGATCTTTCTCCTCTTAATATCTTTTGAACTACACAAAAGTAAATAGATAAACATAGTGCAATCTGTTAATCCTATATTATAATTTGCTAAGGATGTTTGTCAGAAGTCGTCATGCACAGTAAAGACGGCTGGGTGCGCTGCAGTCATGAGCAGTACAGACTGTCCACTTCGCGGTTGATACGGAGCGGGGCGCTCCAAATTCAGACTGTAGTCCTCTCTGTGCACTGAAGAGGTGTGCAGAGAGGACTACGGTCTGAATTCGGAACACCCTGATCTGTATCAGCCTCAGTGCAGCCAGTCTGTAGTGTGCATGACTGCAGCACCTCTGGTGTTGGTCCGTGTACACAGGTTCAAAACTAGTTTACTATAAAGAAGACATGGAAAACATTAACAAACATTACTGTCCCTTTAACCTCTAACCTCCTTAGACTATTACAATATTTGCCCCTCTCACACCAGAGGGATTGGTATTCCAGGGTCACTGACTCACCAATGTTCCCAGCTATGCACATATGTGTATATCAGAGAAATAGCAGTATTGTATAGGGAAGTATCTCAAAAAATGATTCAGCTTCTCACATGTACAGTATGGAAGATATGCACAGAGACAAAAACTGGAGCAAACCAACTAGGACTTTTACTTTCCTCACTGCTAGAGAGAGAGGTCTCTAACACAGTGCAAAATATACAAAGGGTTAAAAATTCCATCTGGATCAATAGAAATTTACAGAATTGTTATTTGCTCCTTATTGGATAGTTAATTTGACTCAAAATTCCTCTGGTTTTGTTTTTCCATGTATTTATGAATTTTAATTTTCATTTACACTACTGAATCAGTATTTGCAATGAAGTTAGGGATTATATCAAGTAGCAGGTCAAACACAGAAAGCTATAATGAAAGGACCATTATTAAAGGAACACTATTATCTACTATAAAGGAACTTTATTACCTGCTAATAAAACCCTCACTTTCCCAAATCTGGGAATAAAATCCTAATGGGCGCTATGAATAAAATCTGCATGGATTGGTTCATCAATCACCAGAATTAATACTTCATTAGTACTCAAAAAAATTAATGGAGGCATATGTGAATATTTTGTATAACTCTAGGACCACAAATTGTTTAACAAAGATCATATCAGCCTCCATGGGCATGATATTCAGTACAAAGAAAAGATGTATTTCAGAAAACAGATCCATTAAGAAATTGATTCATAGTGGTTATTGTGATATTCAGCCCAGAATAAGATAATTTATTATTTACATAGATACATAGTCAATTGGTTGAAAAAAGACACAAATTCATCAGGTTCAACTTTTGACTCCAATATGGCTGTTAGTAGTGTTAAATTGGAAGTTCTGGTAAATAGACATGCACATACTATAACCATGCATGTTCCCCTTCTTCTAGAGATGTATAATCTTATCTTAAATGTATCCATTGTATCTGCCATTACCAAATACTAGGCAAAGAATTCCACAATTTAATAATCCTTCCTGTAAAGAATTGCTTCCTCAGATGAAGTTGAAAACTCATTTCCTCTAATAGTAAGGGCCTTGAAATGAAAAGCTCACTATAGAGATCCTTGTACTGACTTGGCATATATTACAAGAGTCCATTTTAGGCATTTTTCTCTAAAGTAAATAAATATAGTTTGGCTAGTTATTATTAGGTGGTTTAGAGTTCCTGCTAGAGATACTGCTAGTACTTAAAAGATTAAAATGTGGGCAGAATACAGGTAAAGACAGAACCACATTTGTCAATGAAACAAAATTGTATTGAATGGAATGCAATATTCCCTTTGATAGACTTGGTACAATATGAATTATTTTGCAATAGTTGTAAATACCTCCACGGTATCAGCCAGTACCAGCAGGTTCCTACCAGCTAGTCTAGCTACAGTGATACATTACCATTTTTACTTACTTTATAATCTAACTCTTGACATACTAGATTGTATTTTAAATGAGAAATGGAATCTCCTAATACTAAATCTCCTCTTACCTTACAACGGTCAGTATTTTCAAAAGATCCTAATAGCCCTTATGAATTTTGCCCTTTTGCCACTGGACAGAGAAACCATCTTCAATCAGTTGTGGGTGTTATTTCAATGGATGTAAACATGGCTGTTATCAGGGCCGGATTTATAATAAGGCAAAGTAGGCATCTGCCTACAGGCGCACCCCACAGAGGGGCGCCTGTCATTGGGATAGTTTTGGGTTTTTTTTACACTTTTTTTTTTTGGACTGTTTTTTTTTTTACATTATTTTTTGTGCTTAACTTTTTTTTTATTATTTCATTTTACAATTAACCAGCCTTTTCCTTGGGGGAGGGGGATCGGGATGCTGCACCAGCCGACTCTGTGACACGGAACTCGAAAAGACAGGAGCTGGAGTCAGTGTCACAGTCGGACTGAGGCGCATTACATTAGTCTAGGGCTGCAACAACTAATCGATTAAATCGATAATGAGAATCGTTGTCAACGATTCTCATTATCGATTAGTTGTGCCGCGATTAGTTGTGCCGCCCAGCAGCCCCACAGGAGCCGGATACTGCTGTCTTCCTGCACTGATGACATCCGGAGCGCAACCACTCCAAACGCGGAGACGCCGCGTGGAGCGTGCAGGTATTTTCTTCCTCTGTTCTGAGGCCAGTTTAAAACTGGCGCCCAGACAGAGGAAGAAAACCCCTTCACGCTCCATGCGGCGTCTCCGCGTTTGGAGTGGTTGCGCTCCGGATGTCATCAGTGCAGGAAAGTGAAAAAGAGGTACGGGGGAGAGATAGAGGCACAAGGGGGAGAGAAAGAGAGAAGTACATGGGGGAGAGAGGCACAAGGGGGAGAGAAAGAGAGAAGTACATGGGGGATAGAGGCACAAGGGGGGGAGAGAGAGAGAAGTACATGGGGGAGAGAGGCACAAGGGGGGGAGAGAGAGAGAGAAGTACATGGGGGAGAGAGGCACAAGGGGGAGAGAGAGAGAGAAGTACATGGGGGAGAGAGGCACAAGGGGGAGAGAGAGAGAAGTACATGGGGGAGAGAGGCACAAGGGGGAGAGAGAGAGAGAAGTACATGGGGGAGAGAGGCACAAGGGGGAGAGAGAGAGAAGTACATGGGGGAGAGAGGCACAAGGGGGGGAGAGAGAGAGAAGTACATGGGGGAGAGAGGCACAAGGGGGGGAGAGAGAGAGAGAAGTACATGGGGGAGAGAGGCACAAGGGGGAGAGAGAGAGAGAAGTACATGGGGGAGAGAGGCACAAGGGGGAGAGAGAGAGAAGTACATGGGGGAGAGAGGCACAAGGGGGAGAGAGAGAGAGAAGTACATGGGGGAGAGAGGCACAAGGGGGAGAGAGAGAGAAGTACATGGGGGAGAGAGGCACAAGGGGGAGAGAAAGAGAGAAGTACATGGGGGAGAGAGGCACAAGGGGGAGCGAAAGAGAGAAGTACATGGGGGAGAGAGGCACAAGGGGGAGCGAAAGAGAGAAGTACATGGGGGAGAGAGGCACAAGGGGGAGCGAAAGAGAGAAGTACATGGGGCAGAGAGGCACAAGGGGGAGCGAAAGAGAGAAGTACATGGGGAGAGAGGCACAAGGGGGAGCGAAAGAGAGAAGTACATGGGGGAGAGAGGCACAAGGGGGAGCGAAAGAGAGAAGTACATGGGGGAGAGAGGCACAAGGGGGAGCGAAAGAGAGAAGTACATGGGGGAGAGAGGCACAAGGGGGAGAGAAAGAGAGAAGTACATGGGGGTGAAAGAGGCACAAGGGGGAGAGAAAGAGAGAAGTACATGGGGGTGAAAGAGGCACAAGGGGGAGAGAAAGAGAGAAGTACATGGGGGTGAAAGAGGCACAAGGGGGAGAGAAAGAGAGAAGTATATGGGGGTGAAAGAGGCACAAGGGGGAGAGAGAGAAGTATATGGGGGTGAAAGAGGCACAAGGGGGAGAGAGAGAAGTATATGGGGTGAAAGAGGCACAAGGGGGAGAGAGAGAGAAGTATATGGGGGTGAAAGAGGCACAAGGGGGAGAGAGAGAGAGAGAAGTACATGGGGGTGAAAGAGGCACAAGGGGGAGAGAGAGAGAGAAGTACATGGGGGAGAGAGGCACAAGGGGGAGAGAGAGAGAAGTACATGGGGGATAGAGGCACAAGGGGGGGAGAGAGAGAGAAGTACATGGGGGAGAGAGGCACAAGGGGGGGAGAGAGAGAGAGAAGTACATGGGGGAGAGAGGCACAAGGGGGAGAGAGAGAGAGAAGTACATGGGGGAGAGAGGCACAAGGGGGAGAGAGAGAGAAGTACATGGGGGAGAGAGGCACAAGGGGGAGAGAGAGAGAGAAGTACATGGGGGAGAGAGGCACAAGGGGGAGAGAGAGAGAAGTACATGGGGGAGAGAGGCACAAGGGGGAGAGAAAGAGAGAAGTACATGGGGGAGAGAGGCACAAGGGGGAGCGAAAGAGAGAAGTACATGGGGGAGAGAGGCACAAGGGGGAGCGAAAGAGAGAAGTACATGGGGGAGAGAGGCACAAGGGGGAGCGAAAGAGAGAAGTACATGGGGCAGAGAGGCACAAGGGGGAGCGAAAGAGAGAAGTACATGGGGAGAGAGGCACAAGGGGGAGCGAAAGAGAGAAGTACATGGGGGAGAGAGGCACAAGGGGGAGCGAAAGAGAGAAGTACATGGGGGAGAGAGGCACAAGGGGGAGCGAAAGAGAGAAGTACATGGGGGAGAGAGGCACAAGGGGGAGAGAAAGAGAGAAGTACATGGGGGTGAAAGAGGCACAAGGGGGAGAGAAAGAGAGAAGTACATGGGGGTGAAAGAGGCACAAGGGGGAGAGAAAGAGAGAAGTACATGGGGGTGAAAGAGGCACAAGGGGGAGAGAAAGAGAGAAGTATATGGGGGTGAAAGAGGCACAAGGGGGAGAGAGAGAAGTATATGGGGGTGAAAGAGGCACAAGGGGGAGAGAGAGAAGTATATGGGGTGAAAGAGGCACAAGGGGGAGAGAGAGAGAAGTATATGGGGGTGAAAGAGGCACAAGGGGGAGAGAGAGAGAGAGAAGTACATGGGGGTGAAAGAGGCACAAGGGGGAGAGAGAAGTACATGGGGTGAAAGAGGCACAAGGGGGAGAGAGAAGTACATGGGGTGAAAGAGGCACAAGGGGGAGAGAGAAGTACATGGGGGAGAAAGAGGTACATGGGGGAGAGAGGCACAAGGGGGGTAGAGAAGTACAAGGGGGGAGAAATAGAGGCACAAGGGGGGGGAGAGAAGTACAAGGGGGGAGAAGTAGAGGCACAAGGGGGAGAGAGAGAAGTACAAGGGGGGAGAAAGAGGTGCATAGACCCCATAGTAAAATAATAACAATGACACATGTTAATGTGTTAAGTTTTTTATTCTGCTGTTTGTTTTTAACACTGTTCATTAAATCAGTTTAAATAATGAAAAATTAGCATTTTTTTTATCCGATTAATCGAAAAAATAATCGGCCAACTAATCGATTATCAAAATAATCGTTAGTTGCAGCCCTACATTAGTCATTGTCCTCACTTCACTTGCTGGAAGTTCAGAACTGCCCCGCTTCCTACCACGCTCAGTGCAGCCTGCAGGGAGCGAGCCCACGACGAACACCAACTTCAACACAGCCGCTTCACACACAGACGGAGGAGCTACTCAGCTGCCTCCTCTGGCTCTGCCTGTACAGTCAGACTCTGTCTAGAAGCTGCACCTCCACCGAAGCCTGCACGGACCGTTTATTTAACCCCTGGCCAGGCCTTGAGGTAAGCCTGCACCGGGTATGAGACACCCACTCTGGCTTCCTGCTGTTTTCAAGAGGTATAAGAGGCAGAGCGGGTATCCTTTTGAAACCTAACCTTATTCTTCACGTTTCCAATTGACATTACCCTTTTCTGCTTCAGAATCCCTGGGTCTGGCGTATAGACGCATGTTGGCTGGTGCATTTCTGGGGCAAACCAACTTCACAATGGGGGAAATAAAAAGTCCAAAAATTCCACTTGATTTAAATGGAGAGAGCTATACAACACATGCTGTGCCTCTATCATTCTAGGGTTAAATCACTGGGGTGTATTTCCTCCTATAATGCAGTTGGTTTGTCCTAGAATTACAGCAATTGTCTTTTACAGATCCTATGGCCCATATTTATAAAAGCAAATTGCAGTCATTCTAGAGTAATCCAAATACACCACAGGGAACAAATAAACATTCCTGATAAGTTAAATTGGTCTTTTAACCAATTGGATGTTAGAGAGGTTCCAAAATGCTTTGTAATGCATTGGAGACCAATCTTGTATTCTAGGGGTTAAAAAGCTCTATTCAAGTGCATGAAAATTTAGGGCATGTTATTATATCCCCCATGGTATTATATCCCCAATGGTATAGTTGGTTTACTCTGGGAATAACTCCAATTTGATTTTATAAATATGGGCCTTTATTCTTGGTGTTAACGCTTTGAGTGCCAGAAAGGTATCCAATGTATTACTTTGAAATGTATACTTCTCTGGCTCTCAAAGGGTTAAACTTAATCTCAGTGTTTCAAGTTGTGGTCAAAGTAGGTGTATACAGAAAGGGTGGAATAATGCCTTTCTATGGTCTTTTTTGTGACTGAATAAAAATATTTCAGTCAAAACTTTTTGAACTTTTTTTTTTTTTTTTGGGGGGGGGGGCGCTTCAGCTTTCTGTGCCTACAGGCTCCTGAGATGTAAATCCGGCCCTGGCTGTTATTGTTAGCTTTTTTAAACCAAAGTAAGCAGAGTGCATGTGTCTACTTAACCCTTTTAATGCTTTGAGTGCAAGAAGGGTACGCAACGTATTGCAATGCATTGTGTACCCCTCTGGCTTCGCAATACATTGCATCCCTCTCTGCTACTTAAAGGTTATGTTTACCATGTGCAGAGAGCAGAGTTTAAGGCCCTGTGGTCCTGTCAGAAATGTTCTCCTCCATAATCATGAAATCCAGGACTTATTAAAGATGTTATCTCTTGAACAAAAACACAAGAGCAATATTCATAGGGGCCATCAGAATTATCTGGCCATAGTAAGGAAAGTGGGGGGTATTCTTAGAAGGTGGTAGTTCTGCTTTAAACACCAGTCATTAACTAGTAAGCTGTGCCTGTACCTGCATTCTGCGTTTGTGTCCCAGCTCCCTCTCTTCTTCTAGCTGTGACTGAGTCTTCTGCAGCTTGGACTTCAGCTCTTCAATGCCATCTTCTATGTGCTCCACCTGCTTCTTTTTTTGTCTCTCTGCAACAAATACAAGAAAACCAACAGATTTAAAAACAACACTGGGTCTTATGAATACAAGAAAAGTGTAGCAAGTATGGAGCAAACCGACTGCAGCATAGAAAAAATAAACCCCCCATTGATTTAAATGAGGAATCTAACCCTAAAGAGGTCCCCATCACATTGGTAGTGCTAAAGGAATGACAATTTTTGAATGACTGAATCCAGTGTTATATTTATACAAGAATTTCAAAAGTTATAGAACACCAGGTCAGACACTTCTTTTTCCAGTGGAAGAGCTCTGGCTAAACATCTAAGAAAATTGGCATAATCGATTATGCTGCTATCTGTGAGTCATCGTGCCTTGTGTGCAGAAATGGGATGAACGGAGGCCAAATTAAATTAAGAGAGAGGAGCAATGCCTCCTAGGGCAAAACAGAAATAAATATACTAGAATTATGAGGTACAAAATAAATAACTGTATTTTTATTTTTTTTTAAAATCTCTTATTCAGAAAAATATTGAAAAACATTTAACAGGTTTGTGTTTCTATGGCAACTATGAGATTATTTGCTTTAATTTCTTCTACTGTGTTATGTCAGCTGCTCAAATCCTATCCAACACTAAAATTGTAGTGAAAAGGATAATTCGGAACTTGTGTTTTGGCATATCAAGACAAGTGTAGTGCATACTAATTAACCAGCACAGAAAAGCCTTATTGATAATTCATACAAATTGGAATATATAAAAATGTTTGGTGCTCTGAGATGTACAATAATACTTAACCCTTTGAGTGTTAGAGAAATACCCAACACATTGCACTGCAAAGAGTTGTTCACTTCACAGTCCAAGGGTTATTAAACCTTTACAAATTCCTATATAATAATTCGCTAAAACGTGTGTAACGACAAAGTCATGCACAGTAAAGACTGCCCGCTCTGAAGGAGCATCCAGCTCTGTATCAGCCGCGGTGCGGGCAGTCTCTACTGCGCATGACTGCCCCGCGACCGGCTGGCAGTGGCACTGTGGCCCGTGTAACAGGCTCTTCAACTAGTTGTATATATATATATATGAATAATAAAGTCACCTCATCAGTGTGTGCGTATTGAGTCTTTGTATCACTTTTAGGGTTTTATCCATAAATGAAAAGTATAGTAATTCTGGGGTACCATTCTGTACCAACAAATAAATATCCCAGTGATTTAAAAAAGGCTTTTAACTCCTACAAAGATAGATATATTAAATGTGTTACAAAGCAATTTCTAACATACAGTAGGTTAAAATTCACTGAGTCAATGCGAATTTAGGAAATGTGTACTTGGTCCTCTCTGGGGCTGCTGATTAATGCCAGAATTAGCCCACATTTCTTTTGGACACAGGGCCTATAATCTCTGCAATTTACCAGTCTCTGTGATCTCAGGGTGTCTGCGCTGGAGGTGTCCCTGGAGGTAGGAGTAGTTCATGAAGGCCTTGTCACACAGCTGGCACTGTAAAGAGAAAGGTGTGATGTATTGGTTCTGTTTCATGACCACACATTAATAGTGCCAAAAAATGCACGATCAGTGATTAATTTAACTATAAAAACAAACATTGATAGCAGATAAAAATCTCTTTGCAGAAAACCAGCACTTTTCCCAGGAAAATTTATGCCAATAGAAAACACATAAAATGTCCTCCTTTTCACCACTGCCAATTAATTTCCTGTAAAAACTTTGCCATTTTTCACCTACGCTCTCATTGGCTGCAAGATTTCGTGCTGCAATACTATTGCTGTTGAGGGAACAAGTGGCGAAATCAACACCTGAAATGAGAAATCAACACCTGAAAGTAAAGGATGTTAGCAGGCTGAGTCCTAGAGCAGCACATGCCTTAAAAAAACTTTTAGTAATGTAATGTAAATGTAATAAAATTTACTCGTATAATAAATTGACAATGTCAATATCAACAAATACAATACATGTAATAATAAAATAGCATGAGCTATAAAATATAAAAAATAGTCCCAAATCCTACATAGGATAAAAATGTCCAATAAGTACTATGTATAAAAATAACATGCTCTAAAAATGCTCTGGGAGATGATGACTAACGGAGAATCATAATATACTTTAGTAGTGTATAATAATTAACCAATTTCCTCTCCCATCTCTTTTGAGATATCTTGATATATCCACATACAGATGTGTGAGTGCAGAGGAAAATTATTTTAAAAGGATGTGCCGTGTGAGTTATCTCATATGTTCGTCTCTTCAGTATTGCCAAATGTAGCAGGCAGGGATCAAATGTAACCACATGGCCCATCTCCCGTCTAGGTATGTATATCAAATCAACCCACAACTAACAGCACTCTCCCATTTCTCTTTAATAATCCTTAAAGGGATAGTAATACTTCGTTTTAACTTTATTTTATTTTGTAGGCATTAAAAAAACATGAAGAATAATATAAGTCTTATCTCTCAAACCTTTATGGTTTAAGAGATATTCACAAGCAAAGTGTCCCCCTCCCGCCCTTTTTACTGATGTCACACTGCTCACCCAAAGCAGAAGGGAGGTGCCCAGGTAGATTGCAGAGAGGGACAATCTTCAATTAAGATAAGGGAAAAACCTGAAAAGCTTGTCAAGGGGGGCAGGGATTTCATTGTTTTCATAGGAATAAGAGTGTCCCCTTCTGTTATCTGTCTGGTCTATAGACTGCATTCCACATCTGAGAAGAGATAGCTTACACTAGGTAAAAGGGGCGGGAGGGGGAAACTTTGCTTGTGAATATCTCTTAAACTATAAAGGTTTGAGATATAAGACTTATAACATTCTTCATATTTTTTTAATGCCTACAAAATAAAATAAAGTTAAAACAAAGTATTACTATCCCTTTAAGAGTGGATAACATAGGGCTTATAGTGAACAGATGTCTGATTAGTTTAGTCTTTATTCTCTGAAGATGTATCATATAAATAAGAAAATTGTTGGACATTGGAGACTACTCTGCTGAGATATAAGAGCAAGAGAGATGGGAGGTGATTGTTATTTCATCTTTTGATCCCTGCCCACAATACTGTAGATTACACAGAGTCAAGAATAACAGAGCTATACATCTATTGCATAATCCATATGCCTTTTTTACTTCTTTCAATGACCTCAGTAAGTGTGGGTTGACCACCATAGAAAAAGAATTGTGTAACTTAAGTCTTTTAACAACTTGACTACTGGTGGTGGAGTCGGTGGGTGTGGAAACTACAGTATATGATTCTTGTCATTGTTACAGAGAAAAATATTGTTCCACTTTCTCGGACATCTCCAGTACTGCTATTATGCTCCACTTTTAGGAGTGCTTCTACTGCTGTTAATCCTGTCACATCTGACATGCTGCTGGTGAGTCTTCCACTCATACCTATGGTTGCTCTTCAGGTGGTATCAGAATGAGGATATACCTAGAAGAGATCCTGCTTTCTCCTTGATCTCCCCTGTTTTTTGAACAGATAACAGATAGCAACATGTTTAGTTTTTGGACTGTGAGTGAATTATCTCCATACTGTAGATTTCATAGACTGACAGGTTCCTGAAGGTCTACTGCTACTCTAGGGGCTAGATGTTGCAGCTGAACTAGCAGTAGGTGTCAATGGTGCTGAATTTCCAACAGCAGCAGAAGCACTCCTAGTTAGGGCTGTGGATGTCGATGATGACCTGTGTTGCTACTTATTCAACAATAGCGTGTGTGCTAATTTTCATGGGTGGAAGATTGAGCCTTTTCCTTTCAGCTAATTTTCTGGCCATATCATCATCACTCTCATTCGCTACTTCATCTGTCTCAGAAGAAGGGAAGTATGGTGAAGAGATATGTTCTAGGTTAATATCATCATCTTCATCATTGTCTACTTCCTCCCCATTACTTTCACACTCTTCTAGGCTTTTTGAAGTGTCAAACAGTTTATTTTTTATTTTTCCTCTTAGTGGGCTTTCCAGAAAATTCACCATTACTTTGCAGATGGGTGTTACTGTCACACGCAGCAGTTAGTTTAGCTGCTAAATCTTCCTCAGTTATGACAACAACACTACAAGTTGTAGTCATCTTCAGTGCTCTTAAAAGGTTTAGTATTACTGCTAGTAGTGGTGGCAGAAGTTTTATCTTTACTTTTACAAATAGACCCCTCAGCAGGAGAAGAACCATCACCATTTACTGGAAAAGCTGCAGCAACCACGGCCTCAGTCCATGTCTGAAGTACCACTTTACTATTACATCCATGCACTCCTTCTACTCCTTTACCCTACTCTTTGACACTCTGTATCTCACATGTCAGGAGTGCTCACTTTTTTGAAGGTGTGATTTGGCACAGAGGTGCTTTTCATGCATACTGAGATTTATGCATGAAAGAGTATGTGAATTTATGGGAGCATTGATTGGCATGTGAATTAGCACTCCCTGAGTTACTTCTGTTCTTCAGGGAGTTTGTCATGTTTTGTACGTTGGCCCTTCCCCCTTTTTTTTTACTTGGGTTCTTACCCGTTGGGTGATTAGCTGCCATGAATGTTAAGCAGAAACTGTTTCAGCTTACCATAATATTCTATTACAGGATATGTCCATGGCAGCATTCAGACAACAGGAAGAAGGGGTACTGCCTCTCTTACACTGTGAATTTTGTTTTGATTGGTTCTCGTTCCTATCAGCCGAAGAGACAGACATCCCATTGGTGAATTATGTCATGTACATATCCAGGAAGAGAAAATTGTGGTAACTCAAAGCAATTTTCTACAATTTGAGGCAAACCAGCTGTTCTGCATCAAATTACAATCCCAAAATTTCCTATTGTTTTAAATGTGGCTTTTAACCATTTGAATGCTAGAGGTGTCCAAAACATTATTTCATAATGTATTGGAGATCTTTATCATTCAGTGAGGTTCAAAACCCCATTTAAATCACTGTTTGATTTTTTCTATCTGTGATGCAATTGGTTTGCTGCAAAATTGCTACACTTTTTCCATTGTGTATGTCAATATAAGGCTATTGAAACTTTGCGCTAGTTTTCCTTTTTACAAATATCACTGACTACAGGGGCAAACCCAGAATTTCTAGAAGGGGGTTTCCAAAAGATCAAACAAGTATAAAATAACAATACCTAGAAGTTGTTTGTATAATTGTGCAACTAAAAGCCATTGTAATTTCCTGTGCAGGGGCCAAGGGTGGGCAAACTGCAGCTCTACTCCAGCTGTCGTTGGACAAAAATTGTAGTTCAACAACAGCTAGTGCCACTCCAGGTAAAGACACACAAAAGCAACACATATATCTAATTATTGGATTAGTAAAGCTTTAGCTTTCTCTGATGTAATAGGAGCAATGGAAATCCACTGTCAGTTAACACTAGCTTTGTCCTACATGTAATATCACAAATCACCTCTGCTTTGTTATGTATGTGGCCTCACCTTATGATAGTTGTTAGCACCAGCCTGTAGGAGCATTTGCTGAGTCTCAATCATCTTCTTCCTTCTCTTGCTTTCCTCCTTCACTTTCTTCATCTCCTCACCTTGCTTGATGAGTTCATCTTTGGTCTGCTGATGTTCACCAGCTGCCTCTGCCAGACGCTCCTCCAGCTGGGCCACACTGCTACTTAGGCTCTCTTGACAATGCAGAAGGTATTCAATGATCAACTGTGCCATCTTAAGAACCTTTAACAAAACTGGGTCCACTGGCTGCTGGCAGTATGGACATTTTTCCCCATCCAGATTGCAGAAAGTTATTGAATTGATGCTTTCCTGGAGGGTAGATATATCCAGTTCACGAGCAACCCTTTCAATGTCAATGGCACTAAAACGCCTCCAGTCAATTCCATCCCTACGGGGCTGGAACCTAAAAGTCTGGATAGTACTGCCTTTCTGGGGCATCATGCCGTAAGGAAGAGAAGAGAATTGAACAGGAGAAGTGAGGTATCCTGGCATCTTCTGTGAATATGTGCTAGATGAAATAGTTGACAGAGGATAGTATGTATTCTGGTAGAAAGGCTGTAAAAGACACAAGAATATTATTGATTGTACCTGTGTGATTAGGATTTTTATTTGTAAAGAGAGAGGTTCCCGTGCTCAGAACTAGAGCAATTCTAGGCAAATCCAAATGCACCATATGAGATAAATAAATATTCTCATTGATTTAAATGGGGATTTTTGAACCCCTTGAATGCAAGAGAATTTTCCTACACACATCAGAATGTGTCGGATATATCTAATATTCAGGTGATTAAAATCACATTTAAATTAACAGGAATTATTATTTTTTTCCTCTGTGGTGCAGTTAGTTTGCTCCAAATATTATTCCAATTCCTCTAAGTATATCAGCCTCAGTAACTGGAATGCACTGATTTGCTTTAGAGAACAGAGATGTGTGCAATATATTGTGAAGCAATGTGTTGCACACCCTCTCATATTTAAAGGGTTAAGTTTAATAGTTGCTTTGGTTAGGTCAATTAATATTTGGCATAAAAGCAACCTCATTGGTTTGTTGGGAACCCAGGATCTGCTTTCTGATCCTAGGAGTAAACAGGTAAATAGTAAGCAATTCTAAAACAAAACAAAGGCACCATAAGAATCTAGAGAAAATATCAAATTAGAGGGGAATATATTGATGTTCTCGTTATACACATCCATTTTGTTCAATATTTATCATCTTGATAAGCTTGTGTAGACATTGTTCCCTAAATGTCACAATTTACACCTAATATGTAGAAATAATTCCGATGATTCCTAGGGCTTTATGTTCAAAATGAAGAGGAGTAATTCCTGAGCAAACTAACTGCACCGTAGCAAAGAAACAAAGTTCTTATTGATTTTAAATGGCACTTTTAGCTTCTTGAATGGTAGAGGCATCTCCAAAGCATTGCTTATTAATTTGTTGATGACCTCTGTATAATTGGTATAAAAGGTGTTTAAAGCCTCATTTAAATCAAAGGAAGTTTTGAAAATGTTTGTTTCTCCCTATGGTGCAGTTGCTTTGCCTTAGAATCACACCACATTTCTGTTAAACAAAACCACCCTGATGTACTTGTTTTATTTCTAAACACAAGTACAAGTAAATATTGCCTAAATTCACATACAGTGCAGTATAGCAAAACAAGCCAAATCATTTTTCGATATCTTCAGTCCATCTAAAAAGTGACATTTTATTGAAGGGAACACAACTTGCTCCTTACTTGTCTCTAATTAATAACAAATCATACTTTAGGTAGCATTAAAGCTAACTGCATCTAAAACACCACCATACCCACACGTGTAAAATACTTAGTTGCACTCCTTTTTAGCGCATGCCATGACACTCTTGTCTACTTACCATGAGTTCCTTTGTTTCCCTCAAGATTAATTCACATGGGAAGCGTGGAGGTGGTGTCACAAGAGCAGCCCACCTGGGTATCAGCCATATATTATTGGTCAATGCCCATGTGATTCTCTTAGTTACTGGACAATGTGAATGTCATTGCATCACTGGGAAGTGCCAGTGAGAATGATCTTTGAGGAGGACCACAGGCCAACATGCAGAGGAGCATGCTGAAAATTGGATGTGGTCAATGCATGAAATCAATATGGCAAAAGTAGCCTGAGCTTTTAGTTTTGTTAAAATAGCATTATGTGCATTCAACTAAAATTTAGTATTCTGTCATTTGTCATTCTTGATACAGTTGTTATATACTAAATGCCCACTGGATGTCAGTATTTACCACATAATGTGAAAGTGAGCAAGGGCCTTAGGAATATAATAGCAATTGTTGGACAAGCAGGGAAATGTACTAAAAATTGGAACAGTTCATGAGCTGCTCCTATATATGTGATTTGTTAGTAGAGCACCTGTGCACACCCATGTACTACATTTTGGAGTAGAACCCT
Source organism: Rhinophrynus dorsalis (assembly GCA_037306005.1). Classification (NCBI taxonomy): domain Eukaryota; kingdom Metazoa; phylum Chordata; class Amphibia; order Anura; family Rhinophrynidae; genus Rhinophrynus; species Rhinophrynus dorsalis. The sequence goes on along the minus strand of CM074720.1, from coordinate 472,600,916 downwards.
TCCAGCACACTTTTATGCAAACAAGATCAAATACCATCTCCATAACTAGCAGGATGATTTCCTCTCCATTACATACATTAGATGTACAAGGGTGCTGAAGTATGAATGCCCATAGTTACTTATACATCCCCCAAACACCTTTGCTGCAAGAGACACTGCTATTCCAGCTCAGAAAGCTTTTCAGGCTCCCCAGACAAGACCAGTTATTTGTGCTTCATTTTGCATTCATTTTCCCTTATTTTATTATTACTATAGAGTTGTAATTACAAGCTTTAAAACCTCACAGCATTCTAACTTTGGTTGAAAATGCATTTAACACTCCCAGCCCCCTCAATCCAAATGTGAATAAAATTAAAGTGTGCCTTAATTTCATGGTACCAATAAGTAATCCGTGAATTACTAGAGATAAATGAAGTATGATGTGTAACCCTCTGAGTGCCAAAAGTGTATCCAAGGCATTGCTATCATGGCTTTGGCCAGAGACATGTAACTAAACCCCACTATTTATTATTTAGTTATAACGGTCATAATTTGATGACCAGAATTTTTTTGCTTCCTTTCCATTAAAAGCAATGAGGAATACATTTCTGCTACATTGTAGGACCACCAACATCATTTTTAAGGGCGGGGTCATGGCCTCCCTGTGAGAATGCCTGGTCCACCAGTGTGCCCCCCGCCTGAACTAGGATCACATTGCTTTGAGGAATATAGTAGCAGTACTGCGGTCTAACAGTATCTGGTAAGAACTTACAGATTTCATCAAGGCTTTTAATCCCTTCAGTTGTAGAAAGTCTTCCAGTGGGTTAGGGAATATTTATTCATCTTCTGGTTTACTTAGTTTGTTGACTACAATTGCACCTCTTCAGCTTATTGAACTGTAAAGGCACACCATAAAGGAACAGTTTTATGAAAGTATACATGTTATAGGGCTTTTCCTGAAAAGTAAAACAATGATGTCCTGACTGCTGGTATTTGTTTTAGTCAAAATTTATAACCATTCGATCTTTCAGGAAGTGAGTAATAGTTTCATTACTTCCTGAAAGCTCAAACCGAAAGAAAATGACTCAGCATTTACTATAATATTCTATGGAGAACTGTTGTCAGTGACTCACCTCTCTCACAGAATTCAACAGAATAATTATTTGAAAGCTGGCCATTAGAGGGTTCTGTTTAAATAGAAAAACAATTTAAACTGTAATAATGTTGGAAAGACACATCTACCAGGAGTGGGAGCACCCTTGTTTTACTTTGGCCATCTTTATTCTAAACTATAGTTTAAGAGATATTTAGCTTTATTTGGCTGTCAGTTTATCAAAAACATTCTGGTAGTAAATGGCAGTTGGGAGGTAGAGTGGAGTGTTAATAAGCATGGATTACTCAGAGTGTATGCTGTAATAAATACCCTGTAGTGTAGTCACTGGAGTTAGAGCAGGAGTTGCAACATGGGGCCCTCTTGCTGCTGCCAGACTACACTGTGTGCACAGTTATTAGGCAAGTGAGTATTTTGACAATGTCATAATTTTTATGCATATTTTCCAACTCCAAGCTGTATAAACTTGAATGCTTATTGGATTTAAGCATATCAGGTAATGTGTATTTGTGTAATGAGAGAGGGTGTGGCCTAAGGAGATGAACACCCTATGTCAAGGTGTGCATAATTATTAGGCAGCTTCATTTCCCCTGGCAAAATGGGCAGAAAAAGAGATATAACTGACTCTGAAAAGTCAAAACTTGTAAAAGTTTTTTACAGGTTTTATGTACTGATGAGATGAGAGTGACTCTTGATAGTCCAGATGGATGGGCGCGTGGCTGGATCAGTAACATGCACAGAGCTCCACTTCGACTCAGACGCCAGCAAGGTGGAGGAGAGGTACTGGTGTGGGCTGGTATTATCAAAGATGAGCTAGTCAGACCTTTTTGGGTTGAAGATGGACTCAACTCCCAAACCTACTGCCAGTTTTTAGAAGACACTTTCTTCAAGCAGTGGTACAGAAAAAAGTCTGCACCTTTCAAGAAGACCATGATTTTTATGCAGGACAATGCTCCATCGCATGCATCAAAGTACTCCACTGTGTGGCTAGCCAGTAAAGGCCTTGAAGATGATAAAATAATGACATGGCCCCCTTCCTCACCTGACCTAAAACTTATTGAGAACTTGTGGGCCCTTCTTAAATGGCAGATTTACACTGAAGGAAAACAGTCCACCTCTCTGAACGGTGTCTGGGAGGCTGTGGTTGCTGCTGCACAAAAAGTTGATCTTCAACAGATCAAGAAACTGACAGACTTCCTGAATGGAAGGCTTATGACTGTTATGAAAAAGAAGGGTGGCTATATTGGTCATTGATTTTTTTTTTTTTTTTTTTTTAAATATCACAAATGTTTATTTGTAAATTTTGAGTTGTTTGTTTAGTATTATCACTTTAATAGTTGGAAATAAACATGTAAGATGTGAACATTATTGTTTTTCATTTAGTTGCGTAATCATTCTGCACACTAATTGTTGCCCAGTAATTGCACACATAGATATTCTCCTAAGAAAGCCAAAACCTTACTTTTACTTTCTTAAATATTCAAGTTTAAGGTTTCTTAGCATTTTGGATTGACAGAGAGCACTGTAGTTGTTCAATAATAAAATTAATCCTCAAAAATACAACTTGCCTAATAATTGTGATTCCCTACCAGCTGTTGACTGGTGGGGGTTGATGGGCCTTGTAGTCTGGCAGCAGCTGAAAGGCCTCACATTTACCACCCTGCATTAGAGGCTAATACCAAGGGGACTATACTAGCAAATTTGTCCCTTCACTCCAATGACACTTATAAGCGTTGCTGGATATCTGAAGCTGAAAGTTGGAGGGATTTGTGCTTTGACATTATCTCATATTTAGGTCATTATTAAGAAATTAAAGAGCTCCAAAAGTTTATCTGCCCCAATCAAGCTTTCAACAGCTTCTTTCTAACTGACCATAAAGCTTATAAAGTTCAAAGTGCATCCTAACATGGTTTCTATGGCAACATAGGATGGTCTGGTCTCTTCCTCTCTCTCTCTCTCACACACACACAAACACATACACATGCACGTACACACACACAACATATATATATAGTTACTCACTGAGGACCAGAAGGGTGTGAAACATATTGCCTTGCAATGAATTGTGCAGCCTTCTGGTCATCATTTAGTTAATATATATAAAAGCCATCCTTGATGGAGGTGACTGTAACAGGTGCATATCAGTTGGAGAAGAGGGTATGGCTACTGACTCTTTTTTAGTAATAGAGGTCTGAATTACATTGCAGTTGATAACAATACAATATATTACAATATAACAATTATTGGCACAATTCATAGATTCAACTATTTACAAACTCACAACCAAACTGCCCCAAGATGCATTAACATGGAGGTGCAACATGGGGCCCTTCAGCTGCTCTTTGTACTAGAATTCCCATTATCCTCAGCTGACCAAAGACTGGTTGAGAATAATGGGAGTTGTAGTTCAACAATGGCTTAAAAAGGATTATCTTTCATATCATAAAAACATCAGAAAAGTAGTTAACTCTTTATATGCCACAGAGATATTCATAACTATGGCTGGATCAAGATTTGGACTGGAAAAGTGTCAGAAAATTTTTGCTTTTTGCCTTTCTCCAGCTCTTACCTTCCATTTATGGCCAATATATATACTGAAAATTGCAATTTATTTCAAATAAATAAACATACAAAAAAAGTATTACAAACAGTTATTCTGGTATTAAATCAATCATAGCAGTGTTACCTCTGCAAGATTTCTATTTGTGGCTGAACAGGCCTTCCCAGGCCCTGCAGATCAGGGCTGCCAATCCTTGGAAAAAGGTCTATAGGCTTGAGAACCACAGCCCCACCCCTATACCCATACCTCCCAAACATTTACAGTGGCCAAAGAGGGACATTTTTGTTTTAGGGGTGGGCAGGGCATTACTGAGAATTTTTACATTATTTCATGACCTACTGAAGTTTAAACAAACATTAATGTGAGTTTTATTGCTATGGAGCAATGTGAAACAAGCATTAACGTCTCCTTTGACAGTGCAGCTACTTGTAGATATCATGGCAATGGAAGAATTAATCATGTTTTGGGATGGAGGCGAGATGTTTTGTTTTTAAACTATTCATGATTATCCATTCCACTGCTGGACTGCAATCTGCAAAAGGAGACATTAATATTTTCCTATGGCTTCTTAGCCTCACTTTGATGTTGTGCTGGAGCATTTTTCAGATCTACAAAAGGATTGCAAAGGGGAAAAAATTGCAATTCAGTAAACCAATTCTGGCCATAGGACTGCAGAACTGAGCAGCTGGAAATATTTCCCGAACCTAGAAAATAGCCTACTGGCACATATTTCTAGCTGTAATGGAATACTGGCTTATGGATAAAGCAGAGTCAAGAAGAGCATTCACCAGTGGTTCCCAAACCTGTTGTTTAAAAGTATATGCTGGCTAGAATTTAAGGATTTCCCTTTGTTTGAGCACAGGGGGTTAATCAAATTGAAGGAGTCACTGACTAAAACAGGGATTGACAAAACTGCTTTGGATCTAGGAGCCAGACAGAAAATGTAGGAGCCTGCTAGCACTAATATCAATATGCTACTCTTCTGTTTATACCTATCTTAATAACTACACTTAGAGGGCCTTGTAGTGCTGCTCTTTCATCATTGTTTAAAGCATGTCTGATATTTTTACAGTACATTACTTGCACATTCTCTTTTCTTTTTATGATAGGAGAGAGTGTTCAAGAATTTTAGATGCACAGCCTAAGATTACTATCTACAGGCTTAATATAATAATACTAGTGTAAAAGCCTGTGTACACGGGCCAAGGTCCGGGTAATGTTAACCCTTTGAGTGCCAGAGGGGTACGCAACGCATTGCAAAATTGCCTTGCAATACGTTGCGTACCCCTCTGGCACTCAATGGGTTAAGTGGCCGGTACCTCACTGCTCCACGTGATGCAGTCTTGCATCGCCTGATTAACGTGATGCAATCATGTGCAGTAAAGACTTACCGAACGCGTGGAGTCTCTACTGCGCATGACTGCATCGTGACAAACATCCTAGTGAATTATTATATAGGATGTATAATATGTATAATAATAATATGTATGTATATTTATATGTTTATGTATATATATATATATATATATATATATAATGTTTCTCAATTTGTGTAAATATGTAACCCTTTACTGAAAACTATCCAGGACATACTTGAAAACAAGATAAATCTCAATGTATTCTTCCTGGTAAAACATCTTCTAAATAAATAATATCAAAATCATTTCTAAATTACAGATAATCACTTTTTAAAATAGTGTTACACTATGTTCCAATATAAAGAAAAAAGATCACCCAGATATCCCCATGTTCCATTCACTTAGCAACAACAGCCCTACATCACCTATTGTAGACTCTACCAGCTAGGTAGAAAAAAATATTTAAGCCAGCAGCCCACCATTGCCACTGCTGCTATCCAGCCTCTGCAAACTGTAAAAGCTGCAAATTTAGCACTGGGAAATTTTCACTCCCTCATGGCTTCATTCGAATACTCATGTACTGTAGCATTATGTGACATTCCCCACACTGAGATCTTCATTCGAGCCAGTTTTCGTGCACACTTTCTGGATCGTGGCACAAGAGGAAGATAAAAATCAAGGCACTAGAAACTAATTCCTAGTTGCCGTGGTGACCTGGCACCATGGGGTTTTTCAAACTATGGATTAACATATGTGCTTTACCAAGGTAAACTTCAAACCCTGGCTTGGCATTTTAGGTCTGTTTTTGACAATTTTATCTGTGAATAAATGGTCCTGGATAGCAAAATACAGATCTACATTGCCTTAAACATCTTGATGGAGGAAATGGAGGGTATAAAAACCAGACCCAGGTGGGTAAAATGACTGTTTAATGAAATACACTCAGTATATACAAAATATACAACGATATTTGTGTAAATGGTAACATATATATGCCAGTATAAACTCAGTACAGAGACCATAAGCAGGGTAAGAACCATTTGACATTTCTGAATTTCATAGTTTGCTTACATGAGCAATACTGGAGGTTGTGATGTTCATCAGAACCTCCAATAAATATTCAGCTAATTGTATATGGCTAACGCTTATGTAGGCTGTCTGTCAGTCACCCCATCTCCTCCAGTGGTGGGATAGGCAGGGCCATTAATGTAAGTTCACTGGGCAAGAGCATGACAGCACGATTTCCATTTTCCATTCACCTGTCTGAATAGAGTATGTATGTATATATCTTTATTTATATAGTGCCATACATGTATACTGCACTTAACAAAATTTGAAATAATATAATACAAACCTGAAAAACTGGGTTAAGAGCATTAAGCTTAAGTGCCATCATTGCATTATTTGTGGGGGAAAGTGCAGAAAGGGAATCATAGGAAAGTGACTCTTCCCCAAGGAGCTTACAATCGAATTACAATTCATGATGACAAACAGAGACAGTAGGTGAAGGATTAAAAAGTGCAGGTACAAGGTGTGGTAAAAGAAGTGCAGAAGGATTCTGGTGTGACTATCTGTGTGCAAGAGGAGGATACTGCTATTGAGATGCCTCCCTGAGCAGGTGGGTTTTGAGGAGATGCTTGAAAGTGGTGAGTGTGGATGACTGGTGAATGGTGATAGAGAGGGCATTCCAGAGTCGAGGAGCAGCCAGTGAGAAAGCTTGTAGTCGAGAGCTGGCTCTAGTTGTGTAGGGAGAGGACAGGAAGAGCCCTTGAGAAGACCGTAGGGGACAGGACGGGATGTAGCGGGAGATAAGAGCAGAAATGTAAGAGGGTGCTGAAGAACATAAAGACTTACACAAGAGGAGTAGAATCTTGTAAGAAATACGAGTAACACATATATTTCTCTTTTTTTTTGTATCTATTCCCAAAACCAACCTCAAAGAGTAACACCCTTCCAAATTCCTTCTAGCCAATCAAACATAATGATCCCCTCCCAAACTATGCTCTTCTAAAATACTGGTAAACTTCCAAAGTCCATGCTCTGCACACATACTGACATCCTACCACAATCTATGGTCACTATCCCTTTTCTCATAAACAGACAGGTATAGCTGTAAGGTGTCTCTCAAACATAGGGCTGGGTATAAAGTTCTGTTTTTCCCCAAATTAATTTTTGAAGAGCACTTTCAATTTGCTCCTTTTTTCTGTAGAAAAGCCTGTGCATATAAAACCTATCATTTCTGTTTTTTTCATTAACCACATTAAATTTCCAATGATAAATTTGTAGTTTTCTACCCATACTTTCTGATAATGCTTTCTGTAATTTTGGGGTGGATCAAACATGGTTTGTGTGATTCTCTGACCACCAATCTAGAAAAAAGATGGTACCATGTTAGCCAGTGGAGTAGATAGGATTCAGTGTAGCAAAAAACTCACAAGAGTGGTATAAAGGTGATACCTTTTAATGGCTAACTGAGGGTATTAACCCATGCCTGAAGAAGGGACCTTAGTGTCCTGAAAGCTTGCACTTGTTATGTCCTCAGTTAGCCATTAAAAGGTATCCTATCTATGACCACCAATGAAATAGGCAGAGGGGTCAGTATGTTTGGTTCTATGGCTACATAATATACTAAACTGAGACGTCCTTTTATAAGGTGGAAATACATGGAGGAAACTCTATATATGGAAGGGAATTACATTATTTTCAGTGATTTCAATTAGTGTAATAAATAGGAAAAAATTAACTTCTCACAGGAATGCCGCTGAAAGCAAAAAGTGCCATATCTCATTTTCTCTTTTTAAGCAAAAATGTTCACCAATCCCTACTTACCAGTGCTTTTTTTTACTTAAAGTTTCACAAAAAAGCAGCTCAGATTAATCTTCATAGTATTTGGGCCATGGAGAGTGTTATTCCAATACTGTCAGAGTTGTTGTTCAAGAGTAATTGAAGGATAAAGTGTCCCCTCCTGCCCCTTTTACCAAGTGTAAGCCACCTCCCCTCAGATGTGGAATCTGGTCCTGGGACTAGACAGCTCAGATCAAAGGACAATCTTCTTACTGCGTACATAAGGAAAATTAATTAATTCAATTACTCTTGAACTACAATTCAGGCAGTACTGAAATAACACTCTCCATGGGCCAAATACTATGAGTATTAATCCAAGGTGCTTTTTTGTGAAAGATTACTATCCCTTTAATTCAATGTTACAAGAGCATACAAAGGAAAAGGGGGATGAATTTTCGAGTCGGTTAAGGTTGTGTTCATGTTTGACTTCAGCAGTGTTGCACTGTAGCACAGATCAAGCTTCTGTTAATTATCTCCAAAGTTCTAGCTCTGATCTTTTATCTAATGAATGTGTTGGTGTTGTGACCAATGAATGGCTCAAGTCAGAGTCAACAAAACACAATTGGCTGATTATTTTGTCGAGTGCTATTGATTGGATTCTTTGATGATCATGACAAAAATTCATTCAGTCATGTAAATGATCTCCAAACTGGCCCCATAGACCACCATTTAGTCTGCTCTGCTTCCTATATACTACATTCTGCTTTGAGTGCAGTAAGGATACAGCAAACTGTGTTTGGGATTAATTTTGCAGATGACAGTCACTCAGTAGATGAAATTCTGAGCTAATGTTGTCCATCTATACTAAGCTTAAAGGAGCAGTAAACTTTTTTTTTATGAAAACACATTTTATAGATCATTTCCTACTGAATAAAACAAGGTCACCCCCATTGCTGTCAGATGTTCTATTCAAAATTTATAGCAGTTCAAATAATCAGGAAGTTAATTTAATGTGCTTTACTTCTTGATAGTTCTAACTGACAGGAAGTGACAGGCAGTTTCTATCACATTCTATGGAGAACTATGTCTCTGACTTTTCTGACTTTCCTCTCAATTAGAATGTAAAAGGGAATCTAATTAGAATTTGGCCACTAGAGGGCACTGCTAATATAAAAAAAACATGGGTTTAAACTGTAATAACTCTGGAAATATAAATCTCTCAGCAATGGGAGTACCCTTATTTTACTCAATAGGAAAATCCCTACAAAATATATTTTTTTCATAAAAAAAGTTTAATGCTCCTATAAAAGGTTCATCTGAGAGAGCTTGTTACAAAATAATTTTCTATTCCAAGGTAAAGAAAAGAATTACACAAGGTTTCATTCTCAGTCCCTGCTGTTTTCATTACATGTATGCAGATGATCACTACAAAGAAACTTCTCTTAGATGTAGAATTTGAAAGGGCTTTCAAAATCATCTCTATGTTATATTATCAATTTCCCATTAACAAAAAAATAGTTTATTAGATATTTAGCTATATTTATTAGATTGCAATATGCAATTTAGACACTAGTGACTAGCACAGCCATGTGTCAAATACTAACATACTACCCACCTCTTCCTTTCAACTACCACTATCCAATGTATTAGAGACCTCTCTAGCATTCAAGAGGCTAAAACAATGAATTTTGAGAAAAAATTTTCCCTATGATGCAGTTGTCTTGTTCCATAATAACTTTATTTCTTCTTAGCACATCAGTTTCAATGTAAAAGATTTGTGTTGTGCAATGTCAAAACAACTAAATATTAAATAGGACTAACATAGAAATTACCTATATTCAAATCCAAATACAATATTGTATATTGTCTATTTAACCCCTTAAGGACCCTTGACGGTCCTGGTACATCATGGCTGGATTTGCTTTAAGGACCAATGATGTACCAGGACCAACATGGAATTCTGGGCTCCCCGCGCGGCTGCACGCCGTTCGGAGAGTCCGGAATCGGATTCAGTAAAAAAAAAAAAAAAAAATGCTCCATGAATGTGTGGCTGGTCCTTAAGGGGTTAAACAAAAAACAACATGCAAGTTAATGCTGTGGCTGCATATAATAAAATACTAACGTAAAACCGTACCAATTGTAAATGACTGGACTCAATCTAAACTGAAACTATATAGACAGTCTACACCAGCAGAATTCATCTAATAGCAGCAGTACTAAAATAGCAGCAAAGTATGATAATAATAAACAATCAATATTGCAATAGATAGGACAGAAAATGCTAATAGCAGCAGAAAATTAATTTATAATTGCTAAAATCTGGGTAGAATTGATTAACTCATATACAAGATGAATTTATGAAGGAAGATGTTTTTTCTTTGAAATATCCAGATGTACAATGTTTTATAGTTCACATAAGAGCATAATTGGATGAAATGTATGCTGTTGATGATGAATGGCTTGGTTTAATTTATAAACAATATATCTCCCTAACTATGGAGTCTCATAAGCACATGTAGACTGTCACCAATAATAGCACTTAGGGAATCCACCTGACCTAGCCTACCAGAGGACCAACATGCTTAAGGGACAGTAATGTCCCATAACTTTTTTTTATAGATTTGTCGAGGGTAAAAAAAGAATCTCATTGCCACAAACCCCATCTCTCAAACCGCTATGATTTCAGAGATATTGGCAAAGTTCCTCCTCCCCTCCCCTTCTCTTGATGTCAGCTGAGCCCAAATCCCTCCCCTTCTCTTGATGTCAGCAGAGCCAAAATCCTGTTATTAGAAAATAACTACTTCATGGGAATGGTCCACAAAGTGTGCTTGTGAAGTGATTATTTTCTAATAACTGGGATCTCTTGCTGTCAGCTAAACACTGACGTCAGGAAAAGGGAAGGGAAGGGGGAACTTTGATTGTGAATATCTCTCAAACCATAGCGGTTTGAGAGATGGGGTTTGTGGCAATGAGATTCTTTTTTAAAAAATTTATTGGACATTACTGTTCCTTTAAAATGGAAACTTCATTAGGAGACTAATACTGTATTCAAGTGTAATCCAACACTGTACAGTATTGCTAATCAACTTAAACAGGTTATGTCTGGGGATGGATGAAAATTTCCACCTCAAACTGAAATCGGTGAATAATGGTACTTTTCTCATGGAGAAAAATTTCGAGCAAAATTTTCCACTTTTTCTCACTTTTTTCTCCTAGTTCATTCCATTGAAATCAATGGAAACATTGAAGTTACACACAACATAAAGCAAATATTATTTAAGTTCCCAAAGGCATAGTATAAAAGGGGCATAAGGGTGCCTGTGTTGGTGGTGTGTGGGGAAAGAATCAGTTGAACAGAGGATGATTTTTTTGGGGGGTTGTTTACTCGGATTGGGGGTCAGTTAATAAAAAATAAATCCTAAATACAATTAAAAATACCCCATAAGACATGGCATAAAAGGGGTCTGAGTAGGGTGCCTGTGTTGGTGGGTGGAGTCTGGGGAATGAATCGTTTGAACAGGGAATTTGTTTTGGGAGGAGTTTCTTGACCGCTATTGGGGAAACAGTTAATACAAAAATAAATCAATAAAATAAGACATTTGTATGTAAAGTGATGGAAACAGGAACCTTCTGACATAAGCGGCCACTGGGGTGGACTGATACTTGACTTGGTAGAGTATTTTGAAGAGGATGATTTGTTGTTAGAGGCCTTTGTAAGACTTAGACTTATTACAGGCCGAAGCCCTGAAGAAACATTGATTTATAGGACTTAAGCTTGTTTGGCACAAGCCCTAAGGACATTTTGATTTGCAGGGCTTAAGATTGTTAGAAACAAACCCCCCAAAATTGTTTATTTTTTTGTAGGAAAAAAAAATAAAAATGCTCTACTGGCCTAGTGGAATTGGCAACTGCTGTTCTTACTGCAGCTGCTGAGTTGTTTAAGCAGCAGGATGAATGGGATCAACAATAGCAGTAACATGGAAGATGGATGATGAAGGTTTCACTTGCCACAACTTGCTCCAGTTATGCATCTGAGGCAGCAGCAGCACAATAAGTAGCCCCCAGTCTATGGTGAGAAAAGAAGAACTTGGCCACTAATTCTTCTCCACCTGCTCCTACTCCAAAATCATGAGTGTGTTGTTATTAGAGTAGACATTTTTCTCTTAAGAGCAGGATCTGTGGCTCTCATCATCAACTGCAATGTGCACAGTGTGTGTGGTAAATAACATCTGTGGGCACAACTGTATCCACACACAATGATACCAGAACCCAAGTACTGCTACTGTCACTATACCCCTTGTCCAGACTCCACTAAGGACACGTGACAACTTGCTGCCAGTTTAATAGTAATGATGAGCCCTCAATGCCACCATCTTAGCATATTCTGTGGGATGGAATCTCCCTCAGATGATGCTTGATGCACTGCTTGCGATTCACCTCCACCACACTGGCATGTGAGGTCAGTGTACCACACAGTGTGAAATGGGTAGAGACGAACTGCCACATCCTAACATCAACAGAGTGGCTATCATTTTGCGGGGAGGTAATGATGAACGAGGCGGATTGGCAGAAGATCTAGTTACCATAGAAGGTGATGGTGAGCTAGTTGTTTCACTCATCATGGAACTTCCAGTCTCTACCTGGGTTGCTCTATTCTTCCTCCTCTTTGATCTCCACCTCGTTTCTTGTTGCCTTTCTGGAGAGTCAGGGGGTACAGTAAGAGCAGTGCTTGACTTCTGTGGTGGGTGTTTGGCTTTAACATGTTTGATATAAATGTCAGGGTGTCTATGTTTCATATGTGCTATCAGGGTGCTTGTGCCAAGGTGTGTTCCCTCCTTTCCTCTTCTCATTGACTTATCACAAATTACACACAGTGCTTTTGGTGATGCCTGCACTGTGCCTGCCCCAAGAGAAAAATAATCCCACACCCATGATTTCAGGGGCTAGGGGAAAGGTGGAGAAGAATGGCCTCTTTCATCTCCTCCTCCACATTCCTCTTCACTGTCTGTGGCAGTGGATAATGTTGCTGCTGTTGCTGCTACTGCATCAGATTCAGCACTGCCACTAGACCAGGAGTATTGCTGCTGCTGGCAAGTAGAACCTGACCTAGTCCCGCATCACTTGGGAAATTTTGGCCAATGGTTGAAAAACACTGAAATTTTACTCTCTGTTTTAAAAGCAAAATTTCTCACAAAAAAGCAGACAATAACGTGTTTTTTGCAGAATTTCTCATGGGAACATGGCGAAAACTTTTGCCCATCCCTAGTTATGTCATCAGTTTTGTTATTAACCCTTTGAGTGCCAGAGTGGTATGCAACGCATTGCAAAGCAATGCGTTGAGTACCACTCTGGCACTCACAGAGTTAATTCCTATCTTTTTATTTAGTTTTATTTATACACTTTTTTCCTACCTTTCTCCCTCTGTATGACTGTGAAGCATAGTGTAGAAGGTGTCATTTTCTGGTGAACTGTGCTATGCTCCTCCCCTTATAAGACCATAAAGAACTCTGATGCTGTTGCTGACAGGGTAACAGATAACACCTCTGGATTTCTCCCTGCATTTGTTTTTCTTGATACTTGTTTGTCTACTGTTTGAAGGGACATTCAAAAGTACAGCCACTGTCCTGAGGGACTTTGTTTTATCTATGTAAAGGGGGCAACAAAATCTAATTTGCATGTATAGCTACTGCTATATTACACATCTTTGATTTAATACCACCTCAATCAAAGAAATAAAACTGATCTAATAGACAGTTTTCAACCTGTTGCACACCCCTCTGGCACTCAAAGGGTTAAGCGGCTTCTCCTGCTCTGCATCCTGCCACCGACACAGTCATGCACTGTAGAGATTGTCTGAAAGCACCAAATGCTCCCAGCACAGAACCCCCAGCATTCCTACACCTCCCAGCATTCTGTGCTCCCAGCATTCCTACACCTCCCAGCATTCTGTGCTCCCAGCATTCCTACACCTCCCAACATTCTGTGATTACAGCATTCCTGCACCTCCCAATATTCTGTCTGTTTGGGCAGTCTCTATTGTGCATGATGGCTTCTGACAAACATCCTAACGAATTATTATATAGGATGTTAGTTTGCCTTTAACGCAATGAGACCAGAACACTGTATTAGACTTCCGGTATGACTGACGTTGTAGGGAGACAGAACTACATTACATTTATCCTACCATAATTGCTAATGCTGGGAAACCAAGCCATCTTCATCATCACCACACATGTTATCTGCTTATGTTAAGTCTCTATGTGAGCTACAATGGATTACAAATCCATCCATCTATATACTTGTAAAGTTGAGGAAATAATGGAGTGTTTTTCTTACCTCCTGATTCATATTTTTATACACATTTTTATACATGGAAATAAAAAAAATCCCATTTATCTAAATGTAACTTTTAACCCCTTAAATACTAGACAAGTCCCTAACAATAGCCACCTTTAAATGAATGTGAATTTTTGGAAATATATTTGTCCCCTAGGGTGAAGTTGGTTTGCCCTAAAACGTCTATACTTTTTCCATTAGGAATATAGCCCTATGAGTGCCACAGAGGGGGTGCAATGCAGTGTACAAAAAAATGAAGAAAAATCAATCAACAATATTTAACTATTTAACTCACAGAGCTCTGAAGTTTTACTAGTACCTCTTCCTTTTCTGTACTGTAGTGTAAGGTTTATTTGAGTCTCAACTGAATAAATATAGTCGCTATTTGATTGTTTAATTTAGTGGTTTGTCTTCTTTCTAATCTTCCCAAACATAAATTTCTATATTATAAACCAATATAGCTGTACATACCATGTTGTTCTGCACTAAGCTCCTTCCAGATCTGTTTGAAACTGTACATGGTTACTAGGTGTGCTCAGTGGTAACCTGATTCCATTCCCTGGCTAACCTGATTCCATTCCCTGGCTTGTGCAAAATTGCCTGCAGAATACTTATCCTGTCCTCCTCATTCCAAAGACTGATCATTTTTCATTGATAAAGTTTCTGTCATTCAAATACTAATTCATGTGTAAAACTGCTGCCTCTTTCTCCTTTTAAATTGGTACCTACTCTAAGCAGAAGAAATTCCCTTTGTATACAGTATTATGCAAATTCCCAAAGAAAATACTGTCCGATTAAGATACGTCAGGAAGGCAGATAAGGAAAAGCTGTGAAAAGCACACAGTGCTCAACTTTCTTTCTTGAGTGACTGTGCCATGTAGACCAGGGAATGGGCAACCTTTGGCTCTCTAACATGTAAGGCCCTGGAGGCCCTCCCATCATCTCCAGCCAGCCAATGGAATATCCAGGACAGTTTCCACATGGCTGGGCTTATGGCATTCCCAGGTTTTCAATTAAACAAAGCCGCAGGTAGCTGGTTGGACATGCCAGTATTTAAATTAGGTGGTCCACAGCACACCCAGGCCCATCTTTGTGAATTCACCTGTCCTGCTGGGATTGTCAGAGGGGATGCAAGACTTCATTTATTACTTGGAAAAGATCAAAAACTATATAAAGGTATATTTGGTGACATGCATATCAATACAATAACATTTAAAGGCAGGGATGGGAAATTTGAGGCCCTCCAGTTATTCAGAACTACAATTCCCTTCATCCCCAGCCAACCAACAGTTGGCTGTTAATTATGGAAATTGTATTGCTGAACAGCTGGAGAGCCTTAATTTGCTCAACTTTGTTCTAAGGGATGTAGTAAACCCTAAATTTACTTGCTAAACTCCTAAAACAGACTCTATTTAAGAGATATCCATACATTGATATAAATACATTTTCCTGTATACACAATTAATTGATAATATATTGAGAGTTAACATTATCTGCAGATTGATATAACTATGTGGTAAGGTAAACACTGCTGTACAGTGTCATATTACAGTTTTAACCCCTTGAGTACCAATGTGCACAACACATTGAAAAGCAATGCGTTGCATACATCTCTTGTCCTTAAAGGGTTAAAGCAAAATATGACTAATACTGGTTCAAACCAAATATGTTAATTGGGCTTTTAACCACGTAAATGCTAGGAAGGTCTACAATGCATCCAGTGGTGGTGCTATACTATAAGCAGGACAAGAGGCTGCCTAGGGCCCCCACCAGGTTAGAGGGCTGCAAACGCTTATACACTACCAACAGCACATGTAAACACGACCGGTGGAGATACCTTATTAGAAATACTGACGTGGTAGTAAAAAAGGCCTCATGTGACTTTTATCACATAGGACAACAAATGCCTAGAGCCGCCTCTGAACACATTGTGAAACTGTACGTTGGAAACATCTCCAGCATTTATTGGGTCTCCAATACTGTAAAGCAATTGTTTGGAGACCTACTGTATATGACACACATGGGAATTACATAGTATCAACATCAAATGTAGTTACATTCTGTTTGGCACTAGTAACTTATTAATGACAAAATATATCAACTAACCATTATCAGCTAGCTATAACAGATAGCTGTTTTTTCTTTCTTAGATGTTGCTCAGTAGTAGCCTGTATGAGAAATAGTTCCAGAAGCACACATACCCTGGTAGTCACAAAACCACACCTACGTTGGTAGTCACAAAATGCCACAGCCACTGGTATTCACAAAACCACACATATACTGGTAGTCACACAGCTACACATACCCTGGTAGTGACAAAATCACACCTACACTGGTAGTCACAAAACCCCACATCCACTGGTATTCACAAAACCACACATACACTGGTAGTCATACAACCACACATACGCTGGTAGTGACAAAACCACACATACACTGGTAGTCACAAAACTGCACATCCACTGATATTCACAGAACCACACATATACTGGTAGTCACACGACCACACATACACTGGTAGTCACAAAACTGCACATCCACTGGTATTCACGACACCACACATATACTGGTAGTCACAAAACCACACATCCACTTGTAGTCACAAAACCACACCTACACTGGTATTCACACAACCACACATACACTGGTAGTCACAAAACCACACATACACTGGTATTCACACAACCACACATACACTGGTAGTCACAAAACCGCACATACACTGGTATTCACACAACCACACCTACACTGGTATTCACAAAACCACACATACACTGGTAGTCACACAACCACACCTACACTGGTAGTCACAAAACCACACATACACTTGTAGTCACAAAACTGCACAATCACTGGTATTCACAAAACCACACCTACACTGGTAGTCACAAAACCAAACCTACACTGGTAGTCACAAAATCACACAAACACTGGTAGTCACACAACCACACCTACACTGGTAGTCACAAAACCAAACCTACACTGGTAATCACAAAACCGTACATACACTGGTATTCACAAAATCACACATCCACAGTTATTCACACATCCACACACACACTGGTATTCACAAAATCACACATCCACAGTTATTCACACATCCACACACACACTGGTATTCACAAAATCACACATCCACAGTTATTCACACATCCACACATACACTGGTATTCTCAAAATCACACATACACTGGCAGTCACACAACCACACATATACTGGCATTCAAATATCACAGATATCTGCTATATGTCTTGTTAATGTATTCCTTGGATAGATCTCTAACATTGAAGGGGTTAAACAACACATTTAAATTTACACAAATTTGGAAATTTGTTTCCCTTATTGCGCAGTTGGTTTATTCCAAAATTAATTCAGTTCTTCTTAGTAAATCAGCTTTGTTGCTGTGCAAACTACTCTGGCAAAAAAAAAAGTTTTTACATACTCTTCTACATAACATAGGGGGTTGGAATATGCCTGGACAAACAAACAAGTTTGGTCTATGCCTATACAAAACACAGTGGTTTAGATGTTTAATATAAACTTCTTCCATAATACACAGAATACAATGGCAGGAATATGCATTCCACACACAGACACACTTAACCAGTCAGACATGCTGATACAATCCTATATAATAATTCGCTAAGTTGTGTGTAACGCCCGACATGCGCAGTAGACACTGCTGCGCGTGCGGCAGTCACACGCAGTGGAGACTGGCCGCGCCGCGGCTGATACAGAGCTGGGCGCTCCTTCGGAGCGCCCAGCTCTGTATCAGTCGAGGCGCGGCCAGTCTCCACTGCGTTTGACTGCCCCGCAACCGGCTGCCAGAGGCACTGTGGCCCGTGTAACGGGCTGTTCAACTAGTTTATAATAAAATAACAGGCACCTTTCCACCCATACATGTATTGTAGTACATACTGATAACTGTTAGTACCTGGACTTGCTCGATCCATACAGGCTCTGTGTTCCTGTGAACTCCCCTCTGCTTTGATGAAGGAGGGACCGGCCTCACACCTGAGACACAGTGCAGGTTCCTCTCTGGTCTTGTCACACATCAACCAGCAGAGCAGGAAGCAGTGTTTGGTAACCAGGGAAGCCAAACCACTGGGAGATGAAGCCCAGCAGGGAATACAGTCCTAGTTACCTAACGACTGCTTATCCCAATATCACCTAGTTTATGTTAATTGGCAGTGTTCCACTAAAAACAAAATACTAAGGACCTAGAAGAAAAAAAAAATGATCATAGGAAATTAACCCTTTTTGTGCCAGAGGTGTTTGCAACACAATGCTTTGTAATGTGTTGCATACTCTTCTGATACACAAAGGGCTGCCATGTTATAAACAAATGACTGTGACCTCAAGTGGAATGTTAACCCTTTCTTATGTTTTTCTTAGTTTTAAGAAGACAGTTTTTTAAGGAGCATTTAATAATTACAACTTTTTCTTTAATATGAATACATACTTGTAACCCTTTTACTGTCCCACTAAAATGTTACTTATAAATGGGAAAATATTAACAATGAATCAAATTTTCCCTCTATTTTAGAGTTAGTTTATCCCAGTATTCTACCACTTTTATGCTATGGCCCACTACGGTTCCCTCATAACTGTCCTCACATACCACCCCCCCCCCCAAAAAAAAAGGGAATGTATTTAGGATTTCCTCAGTTATACTCAAGGGAATGATTGAATCACTGATTGATTCACTTTGTTCATGTGAGCAGATCCTGAAAACCTGCAAAGTTGGGAGGGGGGGGGTTTGATGGAGGACTGGATTGAGCTCCCCTGCTCTGAGGCATGGATAGTCAGTAGCTGGCCCTCCAGCCAGCCAACCATACTGTGCCCCATGGTGATCTCCCTTTGGAGCAGTGGCATACAGAGAACCATTTTCACTGTAATTAGCTTAGTACATTGGTGTAAGCCAAGGGTAACACTAAGAATTTGGTTCAAGCACTCATTTAGTGCTTTTATCATATCAGTACAGTCTCCATTATGAGGTTTGTATGAATTGATTTTGTGCAAAAATGAGTGCAAGATAATTCTTTTGTTTGCTTAACTCTTTACGTCCAAAACTGCCATCTTTTCACCAATTGTGCTAAATGATTACCAGTGTTGTATTGTATGCATAGCTAATTCTTATTGCATATGGCAAAGTGTGCCCTATTCTCCATGGAGAATTAAATGCACAGGTAGGCAACGTTTGTTTAGATTTTCTAGATTGAAACTCCCATCATCTCCAACCAGACAGCAACCAGAATTGAAGGTTGCTCGCCCCAGGTCAAACACCTTACATAAACAGAACTGTGTTTAATAGGTAGAACTTTTATTTGTTACAGAATTTTGGACTCATAGTATGACAGCTCTTTCCAGCACAGGCAGGACTGTAGTTGGATTAACTGACAGTTCAGTCTTACAGTGTTTCTTCATAAATAGTGCAGTGTCAACAGCCCTGAAATTTGACCCACTCCACTTCCTCTGTGCACTGGCCTGTGAAATGAATGGACTGCTTGTGTTCCACAGTTAATATATGAATGTTGCCTGGCAACCAGACCTGGGCTCTCGCTATATATTCACCTAGTCTGTTCACTACAGTATCTACCTGCTGAAACCTTGTGAGTTGCAAGAGAAAAGGGAACAGCAAATGTTAGATTTACTGTGTCAGCAGCAGCTAGTTGTTGATTATCCAGCTGTTGGGGACTACAACTCCCTTCATTCCCGATCAGCCATTAGTCTGACAATGGACTACCCCTGCTGTATGTTCTGAAACTTCTACACTGTTTCCCAACAGTGCAATTTTAACATCAAGACAGATAAACATTTTTGTTTACAGATAATTAAAATTTCTCCTTATGTTATGTTATGCATTTGACTGTAAAATACATTATTTTTGAGAAATTAATTTATATTTTGGTGGCACAGTTTGGCACATTATGCTAATTCCCTGCTCAGTATTCTAGATGGTTATGTTCAAGTCCAAACATATCACTTGCAGCCCTATTAGAAATGACTCACAGATTCATAGTACAGTGCACAGTGCTAATGGTCCAGCACATAAAGCATTTAGCATAAAAAGACTCGCTGTATCACCAATAAATAATGAGTCAATATAGGTAGCAGAGTACAAAGAAGACTTTAGAGTAGCACCCAGAAGCAGCCTCCATGTATAAGCTTGAGAAAGGACTGACATGGTCTGAAAGGTTGCCTGGTCATTTTGATGACTTTTGGTTCAAATGAATCCTGATGTGCTGCTTCTTTAATCAACAACTAGAGATCAATTTATATTACAAACAAATGGCTAATGGATATATGACATATAGAAAGTTTTACTTTCCTGTAACCCACTGAGTGCCAGAGAGGTATGCAATGCATTGTGTTGCAGAGTGTTGTATACCTCTCTGACACTCAAAGGGTTAAAATGAAATAACCTTATCTTAGGGTGGCAGACCCACTTTAGCTTGCTATGACTGATGTACTTAGAAGAACCAGGGCAATCCTGAATCTAACTGCAGAAGAAATAAAAATGTCCATGGATTTAAATAGAGCTTTTAACCTCTTGAATGTCAGGTCTCCAACCATTGCAAAGTAATGTTTTGGCAACATCTAATATTCAAGGGGTTAAAAATAAAATTTCAATCAACTTGAGTTTGGGAAATTTTTTATTTGCTCCATATGATTGTTTCTGCAATCACTGCAGTTGTTTGCTTTCCCAGGAACTTGGTTGTCTGCACAGGACACAGCGGTGGAGGCTGCACTCTCTTATGGAGGATTCTGTTTCTCACACACCCCTTTGCACTACTGGTCGGGGGGGGGGGTAGGTCTCCTTCTCTCTTCCTGCTGCTGCTTCCAGACCATCTCAATCCCACCATCTGTGAACTTTTCTTCTTTTCAAGTACATGCAATCCAGTTCTATTACCCTCTATTTATGCACGTGGCTGTAATATACAGGCCTCCTGCTAACTCCTCTTCTTCTTCAAACTTTCTCTTAGATTTCGAATCCTGGCTTCCCTTCTTTCCATCCACTGACAATCCTGTCCTTATTGAGGGTGATTTTAACTGCCATATTGATGACTCCTCTGTCCCATGGGCTTCCTGTCTTCTTGAGCTAACGTCCTCACTTGATCTCCGGCAGTGGACTAACTGTGCCACTCACAAAGCTGGCCTCGATCTTGTCTTTACTACAAGCCTGGATCTTTCCTCTTTCACAATTTCCCCATTCCATCTATCAGACCACCATCTTATATCCTTCTCTCTCTCCCACTCTGCCCCTTCCCCCCATCCTTCCCCCCAACAGATATATAAGGGATACCAGCTCACTTGATCTCTCTGGGTGAGCATCTCACTTAAATCCAATCTTTCTTCTATCTGAGCCATCTCTGACACAGACATTCTTGTGAACTCCAACAACTCAATCCTATCCTCTGCTATTGATTCATTTGCCCCACTGAAACTACATTGGAGTGTTCAAGTCAATCCAAGACCCTGGCTCAACTCCCATACCCACTTCCTACGTATTTGCACTCATTCATCTGAATGCCTTTGGAGAAAATCACGCTCACATGCAGATTTTATCCACTTTAAATTTATGCTGTCATGCTTACATTTTGCTTTATGAAAAGCTAAACAGGAATACTACACCACACTAATCCACAACAACAAATCTAATCTTCACTGTCGCTTTGCAGGCTTTGACTCCTTGCTCCATCCTTCCACAGCTTCCTCTCACTCCATCCATTAACCTCAAGCTTTTGCAGATCATGTCAAGCACAAGGTGTAATCTATTCAAAAACAGATTCCTACTATTCCATCTGTCTCTGAACTCTCTCCCCAAATCCCCTTCATCATAACTTTGATATTTTTACTCTTGTAACAGAGGAAGAGGTTTCTCAGCTTCTACCTATCTAGCCACCTCACTACCTGTTCCTTGGACCCTTTGCCCTCCAACTTACTCAAACCACTTGCACCAGTTACACCTATATTAACACACATTTTCAACACCTCTTTCTCCACAGGCATCTTCCCTTCTTTGTTCAAATAGGCACAAATTAAACCCCTACTCAAGAGACTTCTCTAGCATTCAAGGTGCTAAAATGCCTTATTTAAGTAAACAAGCATCTTAGACATTTCTATTTGTGCCCCACATTTCAGCTGGTTAGCCTTATAATTCCCACAAAATTCAATTGCTCTGTTGTACAGTTAGCCCAGTTCTCTTTATATGTTTGGTGCTATTTGTTTCCTCTGACATCTCACAGTTTTTCAACCTGGAAATTCTGGTACGTATGCAGAAAGTCTTTAAAAAGGAATGCAGGAACCTGCCAAAAAAGGGTGTAATGGATGCACAATTGTATTAAAAATCAGCTTTTACTTTAGCTGTACTTCAATAATCACAACAAACAGACTAGGGGCACAATTTAATAGTCACCGGTAAAATGTCTGTAGGGTAAAACTGGATAGCAGATGGTACATGTACTGTGTTAACATAGAATCCAATTGCCCTACCAACAGGAATCACATTGAATATTGGGACACAGAACCTGACTTTTGGTCCAACGTTCATCGTATGTTTTTTGTTCCCAAAACTCACACTAAATAGAAAACATCAAAGGAAAATGTCTAATTCTCAGTGTTTGACACACTGTCGGATACCGAGCATGAGCTAAAACACAGTCACTCTCCCAAACACTAGCCCTACACTACCCCTAACAAGAAAGTGAAACAATACTAGCCCTAACAGTATCCTAACACCCATACTCCAGATTGGTTTACTTTTGAAAGGTCGCACGCGACACTAAGGGCTACAATCTGGGCGACACACTGTCATGTCTACAATTGGGGTGTGAAGCAGCGCGATATTATCATGTAGACATTTCTGTTCATGCAACATGTTAACTGCCTCATTAGGTTGCATGCTGTTTCGTGTGAGACCATTCAAAAGGATACCCTCCAGAGCTATATAATACTTACCTGTCATCCACTGTCAGGCTTCTTTTATCTACTATCTTGCATCTTCCATTGGCTGGGATGTGGGTTATGCATCTCCCAGCCAATCAGCATTTAGCGGGTTTTGTCATCCCTCCCGCTAGATGCTGATTGGCTGGGAGGTGTATAACCCCACATCCCAGCCAATGGAAGTCTGGGAACCATTTTGAATAGAGACTGGCCATATAAAAGCCAGTCTCTGTTCAAATTTTTCCTCAGAATATCTCTGGCAATGGCCCGAGAGATATCTAAGGGGAAAGGGATCTTTGCTCTGCTATCCTGCCACCAATGCAGTGGCGGCAGTAGTAGCGACAATGTAGACTTTTAGCATATCTTTTTGAACATTTCATATTTAAAGTTAAATATTATTTTTATTTCTAGTGGAATAATATTTTGGAGAATAGAAGAAAGAAGATAAGAAGAAAAAAGAAGACTCAAGATAGGAGATTAAAGAAAAAGACTTACAGTGGATGATCAGGGGATGGAGTTAGCGTTAGTGGGATTAACCCCATGAGTGCCAGTGGGTTACGTAATGCTCTGCAATGCGTTGCATGCCCCACTGGCACTCATGGGGTTAATTTTGGATACATTACACATATTTATTCCGTGCATTGGATTTATTGATAAGGGATTGGGCCCTATATCTATAAATCCAGAGTACACTTAGCTTTTTTGGTTAGCGCTTTTTCCACTTAATTTCCAGCATCAGTAGTTTCAAACAAGCTTTAGGGGACTGTGTCAATTTTTGTTGGTGCAGATTTTTGGCGATAAAGTGGGGTCCCTTAATGCATGTTACTATTCAACACATGGAACTGAATCTGGAATTCACAATATTTTTAATTGCTTCCAATGGGTACAAAATTTATCGCACAACGTGTTTTTTTCCCATGTGGTAGTTTTTCACAGGACAGGTATTTGAATGGCTTACTGTGCTTGAAAAACTACAGTTTTTATAGAAACTCCATAAAACATTTTACTTAGAAATCAGCTTCGGACATGTGACATTACACTGCAGGGTTCCATTCTTCTGGAGATTCCTTAAGTCTGCTCAATGAAGAAACCCATCAGTGTAGTGCATGCTATGCTGTCCTCCATAGGTTCACTAATGGAGCACCTGTACTTCTACTTATGTACAGACAACTTAGCACTAGGAATGAGTGTGAATAATGGCCTTCCATGTGGCTTTTCTTGTGAAATGTTCTTTTTTTCTGCTGCACATATATGGAACCCTCGCAGCTTAGTCTCACTGCATTGGTGGCCATAAAACCACACATATTAACCATCAACCTAGTCCCACGGTAGCCATAGAACCATATATATATTGACTCCCCAGCCTTTTGTTGTTGTTGTCATAGAACTAGAAATGCTGACCCCACCCCCCACACCTTGTCCCACTGTGCTGGCAGCAACAGAGAAGTGCAACATGAGGCCCTCCATTCGCTTCCAGGTGACAACTCCCCTCATTCCCTGCTGCAAGTGCCAGCCAGTGTCCTAAAGGCAGTCATTTTTTTAATAATGAAAGAAGTATCCTTAGCTTATTCAGCAGGAAAAACCTGATATAATGTATTATTTCTATCTATCTATCTATCTATCTATCTATCTATCTATCTATCTATCTCTATTCTTGCGTGCTGTTTGCATTAGATGGTATGTATAAAATTATTTGCATGCTAGCAAACTAGGGGCAAAAAGTGATTTTGAAACTCTCACAAACAAGCTTTATACAATTGCTGTGTCACAATTCTTATTTTAGCCACACCCATACATTATGTTGTACTTTTTTTGTACTTGTGAAGCCATCATGAATGGGAAAATAGCATCAGATGTGTTTGCACCACTTTTAATCATTTACTCTAATGGGCTCTTTTCATTCATACATTTAAAATAATATTGGTTTGCATTTACTGAACTTTTGTCTACATACAACACACAAAGACACACATTCTACTCCAGGGGAGGACTGGCAACTTGTAGCCTAGGGGGCAAATACAATCAAGTGGCCCATTTGTACTATAGTTCCAGCCCACCCCCTTTTGTTAATATTAAAATTGGCATTAATGTTTTGAAGTAAGGCAAGCAACACCACAGCGCTTACAATGAAAATGGCGCAACACAAGTGATAACATGGAGCTTACAGTTGAAATGGAGCTACACTAGTGATCCTACAGAGCTTACAATATAAGTAAAGCTACATTACTGATACCATAGAGCTTACAAGGAAAATGGGTTATGCTACTAGTGTAGCTCATTTGGATTGAATCTCTGTGGTATCATTTGTGTAGATACATTTCATTTGTAAGCTCTGTAGTATCATTAGTGTAGCTCCATTAAAGGGATAGTAATACTTTGTTTTAATTTTATTTTATTTTATAGGCATTAAAGAAACATGAAGAATGATATAAGTCTTATCTCTCAAACCTTTATGGTTTATGAGATATTCACAAGCAAAGTTTCCCCCTCCCGCCCCTTTTACCTACTGTAAACAATCTCTTCTCAGATGTGGAATACAGTCCATAGACTGGACAGATAACAGAAGGGGACACTCTTATTCCTATGAAAACAATGAAATCCCTGCCCCCCTTGACAAGCTTTTCAGGTTTTTCCCTTATCTTAATTGAAGATTGTCCCTCTCTGCAGTCTACCTGGGCAGCTCCGTTCTGCCCTGGCTGAAAAGTGTTACATCAGTAAAAGGGGCAGGAGGGGGACACTTTGCTTGTGAATCTCTCTTAAACCATAAAGGTTTGAGAGATAAGACATATCATTCTTCATGTTTTTTTAATGCCTACAAAATAAAATAAAGTTAAAATGAAGTATTACTATCCCTTTAAAAGCAGCAAGCATGAGACTTAGTGAGCCAGTGGGCCACTGGCCCAGATATATGACTGGCCCAGGGGGCAATTGCCCCCCTGCCCCCCAGGCCAGCCCTCCCCTGTTCTACTCACAGCCATATATTGTATAATGTGATTTCAAATTCCAACCATTTCAAACCTGGGAACAACTGTGAGATATTTTAGGAATGTTCTTATCTTAAACTAACAGAATATTTATACACAGGAAAGTTAGAGAGAGGGGAAACAAAGGTGTTTTTGTTTTAGAATAATGACAGTATGTTAACCTCTCATACCCAGTGATAGTAGTAGCAGAGTCTATCACAGAACAGAAATGGGGTTTCAGTTAACCCCTTGAGAGGCAGAGATGGGGTTTCAGTTAAACTCTTGAGGAGCAGAGGAGTACACAATGCATTGCAAAGCAATGACTTGCTCACCTCTCTGATCATAAAGGAGTTAAAAATAAAATGTTATACAATAGTCAGCTCATTCTAGTTTTAAGAAGTATAACATTGTCCAGTTTAATGTTATTTGATATTTTCTCTAGAGCATTTAGTTAACAGAGACTTTGAAAAAAACCCTTGGATGCTATAGAGGTTACCAAATCAATGTGCTGGAGAACTCTCTATCACTTGAGGTATGAAAAAATATAACTGAGTGCAAACATCATGGCTACTGAGAAATATTACATATGGTCAGTACCACTGTTTTGTAATTTATAGAAAACTATACATAATGGGTCTTATTCTGCGACGACCAGCTGCACCATAGGGAGGAAATGGAAATTCCCATTGATTTAAATAAGGCTTTTAACCCCGTGCATACTAGAGAGGTCACAAATGAATTGCAAAAACATTTTCTTTGTTGCATGGTTGGTTTGTTCTAGAATTTTTTCAGTTGTTTTTAGCACATCAGGTCTACGGTCTTCCGAGACCTCTCTAGAATTCAAGGAGTTAAAACACCTATTTAGTTCAGTGGATGGTTGCATAATGTACATTTCAACCCTACAGCACAGTCGGTTTGCTCAGGATTTGCACCCCCTTACCTTGATCAATAAAGACCTTTATTTGTTCACTCCCAGCTATGTGAATTCTCATTATCACAGGCAAACTACTTCTCAGTTGTTCACCATCCAAATAACCTCTTCTTTTTAAATCTAGGGTGCTAGAGGTACTTACAACCACTTCCAATCAATTGTTATGTATGTGGTTGATATTAGGGATGGGCAAAACTTTTTGCCTGAAAAGAGGAACAGGTGAAAAGATCACACTTCCCACTGACCTGGAAATGTTTAGCAAAAAGTGTTGATTTTCGGCTTTTTCCCCAACTAACAAGAGGGAAAACAGAACAGTTCTTCAGGTAGTTAGGATAGGCAAATAAAGCAAGGCTGGAGTGTACTTCTGGGAATCTTGTGGGCAGGAAATTTGTTCTCTGTGTTAGAGGAGTCTGGGGGACTTTGAAGGGAGAAAGGAGATTGATCACAAATACCTCAACATCTTTGTTTACTGAGACAGCAAGCTGTGATACAAGATCCTTCCTGATCTGGCTGTTATCTCTGTGTTAGGGGAGTCTGCAGTATAAGAAGGAAGCAAAGGAGATTTATCCCAAATGCCCCAAAAAGAAGACAAAGGTCTCAATTCAATCGTCTCCCTGTTAGTCCAAAAAATCCCCAACAGCTTTTTTTCAAGAACAGTAAGCCATTCAGATACCAATGCTATGGAAAAATGCCAGCAAATACAACCAGGCAATAGAATAATGTCCAATGTTAGTAGAATTAATCCTATGAGAGCCAGTGGGGTATAATTACCCTGCTGGCACTCATAGGGTTATCCTGACTAAGTAATAAACCAACGTCCCTGGCAAAGTTACACTTACCATTAATCTAGATGTCCAACTGGGTCCTCAGCAACCTGGTCAGCTACTGTCCATTAGGGATGGGTGAATATTTTCGCCTCAAACTGAAATCAGCGAATAATGGCACTTTCCGTGAAAAGTGCAATTTTTCTACTTTTTCCCGCCTTTTTCACCCATTGAACTGAATGGGAAGAAAAATATTCTGTGTTTGTGAGAGGAGAGAGCAGCATTTTTTGAGCTAGAGGAGACAGGCAAATAAAGGGGAATTGAAGCTTAGTTGAGGGAGCCATTTAGGTAGGAAACGTGTTCTCTGTATTAGGGGAGTCTGGGGGCACTCTGGGGATAAGAAGGGACGAAGGAGGTTGACCCCCAAATGCTCCAAAATTCCATGTGACTGCAGGCAAGGCACAGGCAGCTAGGGACCTATTTGCTTGCTGATCTAGCTGTTATTGTCTCTGTGCTCGGTGGGGAAGTTTGGGGAAAGACGTTGTTGATTTGTAATAATTTGTTTTGGACAGACTGTGATAAGACAACAGGGTTATTTTTATAAATAAAAATAAATAAATAAAGAATAAATAACTAAATATCTTAGGTGACAGTGACAGACAGCTGACTGGGTTTAGGCAAGGCATCATACAGCTCCATCAGTTGTGTTGTGCACCGTAGAGTAAAAAAACACAGTGTAGTTGTGTAATGTCTAGCAAATGCAAAAGGAGAAGGGGGAGGGGTGGAGCAATGCAGAGACGTGAGAGTAAAGTAGTAGTTCAAAAACTGACTGCAGCAATGGTTGTTGAAGCGTGTGCAAACAATGATGATGATCCCTCTACTCCAAGGGAGGATACAGTTTGTCAAGGTCCCAGCAAAACTAGTTCCAGCACCACCAGTGCCAGTAGAAATATAGAACCATATAAGAAGAACACTGAAGACGACAACAAGTCACATTCAAGTGTTGATGATGGTGGCAACAGCATAATAGAGGAAGGTGTAGCAGCTGAACTTTGTTACAGTAAAAGTAAAAATAAATTGTTTGAGACCTCCAAAAGCTTAGAGGAATATAAGGGTAGTAGTTGGCAAGAACTGTCAGGTGATGCTGATGCTGCCGAGGATGACCTAATGATGACTGATGATGATGCAGATCTAGAATATATCCCTCCAGCATCCTTCTCTTGTTCAGATACAGATGAAGTTGAGAGTGAGGATGATGACAGGTCTATAAGGTTAACAGAAAGTCAAAGGCTGAATATTCCACCACTTTTAAGAAGTACTGTACCTGTCTATAAACTGTTTGAGAAAGCCACTGGAAAGTATGATCCTGGACAAGCACAGATGTCAAAAAGCACACAGTCACATCAGTCATCATCAGTATCATAGCCTCTTCAAAGTCCAAGTCCCTCTCAGCCACACACACCTGTTACCCAGGAAAAGCAACACAGGTTAACATCCACAGTGTTAGATATGACAAGTACCTCTGGTGCTGCTGCTGTAAGTGCTGCACTTTTGACACCTAGCAGTAGTGGCAGTAGAATTACATCAACATCTAGCTCCAGTAGTAGTAGTAGTAGTAGTAGCAGAACCCACACATGACAGACAAAGCCAGGACAAATATATTAACAGCAGCACAGATGAGGTGGTGGAGGAAGGCTATGAAGAAGGGTTGCCACCATCTACCCCACTTGGGACCACTGCTATGAGTGACAAGTAATGTGTGTCACTAATCTGAGAAGGAAGATAGAGATTTGATTTCATGCAAAAATGACAATAGTAAAAACTATATACCTGCACAAATCACAACCATACCAGCTAGTCCCCCACTACCACCACTACAATATACATTTGCCACATTGTAGGATGATTTTTTTTTATTTTAACTCACTTGACATCATCATGAATATGTGGCAGTGTAATTTACGAAGGAAGTTAGTGTTGTGGGCAAAGGACAAATGCATTCTGCATGCTAACACATTTTTCAAGCCATATTTTGCTATAGGACTCACAACTTTGACTTTCAGCCACTTATTTCTAAACTTCAGCCTTCAGAAAAAGTAATAATACAGTGGGAAATGTAGTATCTATAGGAATATATGTGAAAAATGTGTTAGAATAGGCGAAAATGTGTTAACATAGGCAGAAAATTTGTTAAAATAGGTGAAAAGGAGGACATTTTTGCATAGGAAGAAAGGCAACATTTTTCACAGGAAAAGTGAAAAATTGGCACATTTTCGTGAAAAGTCATACAGGAAATTTTTCACACTTTTCACTCACCCCTACTGTCCATTTTATTTCTTCTCTTCGGTCTTCTCTCTTGTATCTTCTTCTCTCTTTTTGTATCTTCTTGTCTTTTAGCTGTAAAAATAAAAAGAAGTATAAATAAAATGTTTCCATAAAATAATCCTCACACTCATACATAGTTTAACCCTTTGAGTGCCAGAGGGGTATGCATCCCATTGTTCTCTGGGGCTCAAAGGGTTAAACTATGTATGAGTGTGCAGGTGAACATCAAATAACATGGCTTCAAGTTATGAAAACTGTTCGCAATTTTGTTAAAATAATCCTTCTCATATGCATTAAAAATAAACTTATCCTTTTCTATTTCTTTGCCGCTGTGTGCAGTCTCTGTTCCAATTCCCTCACAGCCACTGGCTGGTACTTGTGCTTATGCACCTCCCAGCCAATCAGCTTTGAGCACTGCTGAGCTTTGAGCAGGTCCGTGAGGTAATGACGGGTATGCTATGCTGCGCATCACTTTCTCCACCGACAATGCCACTGTGGCCGCATACGGAGAGGAGAAATTGAAAAGGAGTTTATTTTTAATACATATGAGAAGGATTAGCTTAACAAAATTGCCAACATTTTTAATTACTTGAGCCATGTTACTTGATGTTCACCTGCACACTCATACATAGTTTAACCCTTTGAGCTCAAGAGAGGTACACAACGCATTGTTCTGCAATGTGTTCCGTACTCCTCTGGCACTCACGGAGTTAAACTATGTATAAGTGTGCTGATTATTTTAGGGAAAATTTATTTTTACTTCTTTTTATTTTTTTACAGCTACACAACAAGAAAATACAAGAAGACAGACGAAGATACAAGAGAGAAGACAGTAGAGAAAAGAAAACAGAATGAAGATAGAAGGAAAAGGACAGTGGATGACAGGTAAATTTATGTCAGCCACCGAACATTAGCTTGTTTCCTTTTAAGTTCCCATTATTGCAGACGTTTGGCCACAAGACCATTTTTGTGGCCTAACGTCCGTTGTACTTTTAGCTTGTAGGGCAATTGAATATTGACTTAGACATTTTCTTTTGTCGGTAGGTATCCATTTTGCCCTACTGGGCTCAACTGAATCAAGCCCAAAGGCTCCTGTGATCCAAGTTCCTACCAGATCTGATTATTTTATCTGTGTTAGGGGAGTCCGGTGGCATGTGAAGGGAGAAAATTAGATTTTCTCCAAACACTCCAAAATATTGTATGACTCAGAGGCAGCTGTGATCCAAGATCTTTCCTGATCTGGCTGTTATCTCTCTGTTAGAGAAGTCTGGGGTGTGAGAAGGAAGCAAAAATCTTGTTTGACTAACTGGGAAGAAACAGGCAGCTGTGATCAAAGTTCATTCCTGATCTAGCTGTTTTATCTATGTTTAAGGCAGTGTGGGGGTATGTAAAGGGAGAAAAATACCCCAAAATATTGTGTGATTGAGAAGACAGTAGACACCGGCAGCTGTGATTCAAGTTCCTTCCTAATCTGGCTGTTCTTTGTGTTAGGGAATTTCGTTTTTTTTTTCTTGATTTTGCTTTATGTTGACAGTGATAGGGAGGAATAGACTTAGTTAATTAAAAATAAATAAATAAAAAGTTTAAAACATTTTGACTGATAGGTAGGGATGGATGAAAAATTTCGCCTCAAACTGAAATTGGCAAATAATGGCACTTCCTGCTTGGTGGCAAAGTTCCTGCAAAAAGCACTGTTTTTTTTACTTTTTTGCCTAGCTCATTACATTGAATCAATGGGAAAACTGAGTTTACATACACCACATAGCAAATATTATTTTATTTCCGAAAGGTATAGTATAAAAGGGGAATGAGGGTACCTGAATTGGTGGAGGGTGTTTAAACAATCAGCTGAGCAGGGATTTTTTGTCTGGGGGTTGTTTTAATGGGATTGGTGGGAAAGTTAACAAAAAATTAAAAATAAGATATAATATTTTAAAAAAAATAAGACATGGTATGAAAGGGGTCTGAGGAGTGTGCCTGCGCTGGTGGGAGGAGTCTGGGGAAAGAATAATTTGAACATGGATATTTTTGGGAGGTGGGTTGTTGACTAGTATTGGGGGGGGGACAGTTAATAAATAAATAAATACAATAAGAAATCGGTACATAACATGATAGAGACAAGGATCCCCTGATGTAAGCTTCATCTGTGGCAGACTGATACTTGATGGGATAGAGTATTTTGTAGAAGATGATTTGTAGGACTTAGGCTTGTTGTTAGAGGCCAAAAGCCCTGAGCAAACAGTGATTTGATTTAGACTTGTGTTAGGCATAAACCCTGAGTAAACATTGATTTGTTGTAGGTCATAGACTTGTGTTAGGCCCAAGCCCAGAGGAAATATTGATTTGTATTACTTTGGCTGGTTAGCATCACAAGCCCTGAAGAATCACAGATAATTTTTATCAGTTCTGCTTGATAGGGTTTACAAGCCCTGAGGAATCACAAATACTTTTTATCAATTCGTCTTGTTAGAGTCAAAAGCCCTGAGGTATCAGTGATCTATAAGACTTAGGCTTGGAACAAGCCCCCAAAAAATGTTGGGTTTTTTTTGTGGAATTTGTGACTGCTGTTCTCGTTGCTGCTGCTGAGTTGTTTAAACAGCAAGATGATTAGGCAGCTCCAAGGGAATTGGCTCAACAACAGCATTAATACCTGTGTTTAATGATCATGGTTCCACTTGCCACTACTAGCTCAATTGATGCACCTGAGGCAGTAGCAGCACCACAACTAGCCCCCACCACTTCAGATATATGTGAATAAAAGAAGTTGGCCAATAATGCTTATCTGCCTGCCCCTCCTCCAAAATCATGGGTGTATTTTTAGAATATAAATTTTTTCCTTGAGAGAAGGAACTGTGCCATCAGCAACTGCAATGTGCACAGTGGGTGTGTTAAATAAGGGAAGGACTGGGAAGGACTGGAAACAATGGGCACATCTGCACTCACATCAAACACCTGGCATAACTGTAACCAAACACCATGATACTTAGGGTCCCCAATGTGAAATCATCCCACCAGAAACCAAGTACTGCTGCTGTCACTATGACCCTTTTCTACTTCCCGCTAAGGACACTTGACAACTTGCAGTGTAATAATAATGATGCCCTCTCCCTGCCACCAGCTTAGAGTATTTTGCAGGATGGAATCTCCTCAGATGCCGCTTAATGCCCTGCTTGTGATTATCCTCCAACACACTGACATGTGGGAGGTAAAGATGAATGAGGTAGATGACCAGACATAGTTACAGTAGTTGTATTCCCAATGCCAGTACCCTAGAGCAAGAAGGTGATGGCGAGCCAGTTGTTTCCTCATCATCGAAGTTTCATCCTCTGGCTGGGTTTCTCTATTCTTTCTCCTCTTTGATTTTCACCTTGCCTCTTGTTGCTTTTGGGGAGAATCAGGGGGTACAGCAACAGAAAAAATCAACGGAAATTAACAACGGAAAAAATCAGTATATAGAAGAGGAAAAGGCGGTCGCTGACCGTCTGAATAACTACTTCTGCTCAGTTTTTTCAGACGGCGGCCCTCATAATCAGAAAATGGCTGAACACAGCATTGCCTCTAGTTGTATAATTTTAGCCCCAGTGTTTTCAGAGGCCGATGTTCTAGAGGAACTTGTCCGGCTAAAGTCAAATAAAGCGATGGGTCCGGATGGAATCCACCCTAGAGTTCTTAAAGAACTCCGATCTGTCATAGTTGGCCCCCTGACTAATCTGTATAACCAGTCCCTTCTTACGGGAGAAGTTCCTGATGATTGGAGAATGGCCAATGTTGTACCCATTCACAAGAAGGGTAGTAAAGAAGAAGCTAGTAACTACAGGCCAGTCAGCCTGACATCTGTAGTGGTAAAAATGATGGAGACTCTTCTAAAGAAGAAGATAATTGACCATCTAACAAAAAACAACCTGATGGACCCAAACCAGCATGGCTTCACTGAGGGCCGATCCTGTCAGACTAATCTCATTGATTTCTTTGACTATGTAACTAAAGTGCTGGATGAAGGTGGTGCTGTGGATATCGCCTACCTGGATTTCAGTAAAGCTTTCGATACAGTTCCCCATAAAGAGCTGATAGATAAATTATCAAGAATTGGACTTAACCCCTGGATAGTTCAGTGGATCTGCAGTTGGCTGAAGGACAGAAACCAGAGGGTTGTTGTTAATGGAGTGTATTCTGAGCAGAGACTGGTTACAAGTGGAGTGCCACAAGGATCTGTTCTGGGCCCTGTTCTGTTCAACATGTTTGTAAGTGACATAAGGGAAGGCTTGGCAGGGAAGGTTTGCTTGTTTGCTGATGACACAAAAGTGTGTAATAGGGTTGATGTTCCAGGAGGTGTCTGTAATATGGAGAATGATTTGGCACTATTAGATAAGTGGTCAAAACAATGGAAACTTCAGTTCAATGTTTCCAAATGTAAAATAATGCACTTGGGGAAAAGAAACCCTCAATCTGACTATCGTATTGGCAGTTCTGTGGTAGCAAAGACTTCAGAAGAGAAGGATTTGGGGGTGGTCATCTCTGACAGCCTCAAGATGAGTAACCAATGCAACCAGGCGGTGGGGAAAGCAAATCGTATGCTTGGCTGCATAGCTAGAGGTATAACAAGCAGGAAGAGGGAGATTGTGATCCCTCTGTATAGAGCTCTAGTGAGACCACATCTGGAATACTGTGTACAGTTCTGGAGGCCTCATCTGCAAAAGGATATAACTAAAATTGAGCGGGTTCAAAGAAGAGCTACAAAAATGGTGGAAGGTCTAAAGCATAGAACTTATCAAGAACGACTCAGAGATCTAAATATGTATAGTCTGGAGGAAAGAAGAGAAAGGGGGGACATGATTGAAACCTTTAAATATGTTAAAGGACTGAACAAGGTTCAGGAGGGAAGTGTGATTAATAAGAATCTGAATACAAGAACAAGGGGGCACAATCTGAGGCTAGTTGGAGGAAAAATCAAGAAAAACATTAGAAAATATTATTTCACTGAAAGAGTAGTAGAAACTTGGAACAAACTTCCAGCAGAGGTGGTTGATAAATCCACAGTAACACAGTTTAAACATGCCTGGGATAAACATGTATCTATCCTAAGATAACAATAAAGGAATACTAAAGGGCAGACTAGATGGACCAGGTGGTCTTTTTCTGCCGTCAATCTTCTATGTTTCTATGGTACAATATTTCTTTGATGAGGGTTTACCTTTAACATGTTTCTCATTAATGTCATATTGTCTGTGTTTCATGTGTCTTTTCAGGGTTGTTGTGCCAAGTTTGTTCCCTCCTTTCCCCTTTTTATTGATTTCTTACAAATTGTGCACAGTGACATCGCTAATGACTGCACTGTGCCTGCTCTAATAATCCCATACCTAGGACTTCAGGGAGGAGGGTTAAGGTGAAGAAGAATGACCTATTTCTTCATCTACTCCACATTCCCCTTCACTGGCTGGGGCAGATGATGATGTTGTTGCCGTTGCTGCTACTGCCTCAGAATCAGCACTGCAACTATGACCAGGAGTATTGCTTCTGCAAGTGGAGCCTGTCCTAGTCCCACATCACTGAACCCCATTCCAACTGTGGCCTCGGGTAGTCTGTGTCAATCTAACTGGCTCCTCAGCATCCTGCTCTCCATGAAACTCAGGAACAGCAGGAATTACAGCAGCAAACTCATCAAATTAAAAAATCTCACTGCTGGTGGTATTGATTACTACTGCAATCCCTGTCTCCCATTCCTTCTTGGTTTGGGCCAAAAAGGCAAGTAATGTCTCTTGCACCCCAGCTTCTCCACCCTCATCATCACCACAACCAGTACCTCTTTGCTGTTGCTTTTCTATTAAGGATGTCTCACCGGTTGGAGGAGGTGATGAGAAACGTGACAGCGGGTCCCACACTATTATGCTTGCCAACTCTTGTTGACCTGAAGAAGACAGACTGGAAGCACTAGCAGCAGGAACAGGCAGACAACCTGTGCACCTGGTGGTCTTAGTATTATTGTTGCTAGACAACAATTCTTCAGGATAATATCTACCTGGACAATGCCGGGGGACTCCCAGGGTCTGGGGAATGTTGTGGTCTCCATTGACCGCTAGTCTTGCCGCTCTGCATTACTTCCCCTACCACCTCAGTATCAGTAGACAGATCTACTGTGGTAATGCTAGTCCCACCAGCTGCTTCACCACCACTATTACTACTAACACCAACCACATCAGTTTCAGTCTCCTGTTCCCCATCTGCTGAGAATCACAAAACACCCTGGCAGGCACAGCACTGGCAGAAGGTGCAGCACTGGCAGCAGGCACAGGCAGCTGACCTGTCCTGCTCACACTACTGCCCTCTTCTTCCTCTGCCCATGATGAAAATTTCCCCATGATCCCTAGGGGTGATGTAGGGGGACTGGCCATCATTGGGTCTGGGGAATCACGGCATCCAGACACTTTAATGTTGGTAGTCACTTCCTCCTCCTCAGACTCACTGGATGCATAACAGTCCTTCCAGCTCCTCCTTTTATTATTATTCCAGTGGCTCATAGTGATAGAAGTCACTATGAGCCTTTCCTGTCTCAATTTTGCTGTAATCTCACAGCACAACAGCCTAGCACCCTATCTCTTTGTTTCTGCTTGTATTATGTTTTACTTCCTGGAAAATGTCACATCTTTATAGAGAAAAGGCCAACAACATGTAATTAAAGGGGAGAAAAGTTTATAGCAATAGGCAAAGATTTTAATTGCTTTATTTAAAGAGAAAAGGTAGACAATCACATGGTTGTCAAGGATTTTTACACAGGAACATGACGGGACCTTTCTCCCACCTCTACTGATAGGTAACGGAGACAGGGTCCCTGACGTGAACTGTCACTGAGGCAGACAGATACTAGAAGATATAAAGTATTTTGTAAAGTGCAAGATATCATATACAATCAGTTTTATTATGTACTTCAATTTAAAAATACATATAGTAGTTGAACAATAATCATCATCAGCACTGATATAAGAGAAGCAATGGTACAATGCTGCTTCTTTTTTTTTTTAATAACATTTTTATTGAGAGCCAAAGATACAGATACAGGGTGCACACAATAGGAACATTACAATGCAATGCAGGACAAAGGAAGTAACAATGACCAAGCATAGGTAAACAAGCAATAGTACAAAGAAATGTATCCACAGTTGGTCCTCAGATTTTATTGTAAAATCACAAACCCTCAACTAAAACAGAACAAAAAAAAAGGGAGGGGGAAGAGAGAGGAAAAGAGAAAAAAGCCTGGAGAAAGAGAAATGAAAGGGGGGGCAGAGATGAGGGGGGAGTGGCCTCTCTGTTG
The DNA here is from genome assembly GCA_037306005.1 of Rhinophrynus dorsalis. Taxonomy (NCBI): domain Eukaryota; kingdom Metazoa; phylum Chordata; class Amphibia; order Anura; family Rhinophrynidae; genus Rhinophrynus; species Rhinophrynus dorsalis. The sequence continues at coordinate 472,563,552 of CM074720.1, read as the reverse complement.
CTTAATGCCCTAGAGGGGCTAGCCAAATTTCAGAGGACAACCCCAGTGAAGGAACACCAGTTTGAAATGTGTAATGTGTAGGCCAACTAGGTTTAGCCAGCTAGAGTATGAGGGGAATTGGTCAGACATCCATACCGTTGCAATTACCCCGTGAACCAGAACCAAAGTCTCACAAATGAGCCCTGAACAGAACAGCCATAAATGTAATTTGGAAAAATGAACAGAGGTGCCAACATTGGAGAAAGCTGAATATACCTTCTCAGTTTTTGGGACAATGTTTCAAAAACCTGGGACCAAAAAAATGCAACACGTGAGCAGGTCCAAATCATATGAAGAAAGGATGCCCCAGCTGCCCCACAGTGTGGACAGCTATTAGCATCCTGAAGGCCCATAAGACAAAGCTGGGAGGGAGTATAGTAGATCCTGTGTAGAAATTTCAATTGCAAATATTGCTTTTTAACATTGGATGAGCTGGTCAGGGCCTTGTCCCACTTCCAGTACGCTAAAGGATCCAAATCAGCTTCCCACCTGGTCCGCAAATGAGAATCTGAGGGACGAGAGTGTTTCAGTGACCAGTTGTACAGAAAGGAAACCATTCATCTTGGTCAATGAGTCCTGAGTTCTATTGTCAGAGCAAATTCTCCAATTTCCAAAGCGCCATCCTACCACTGTGAGTGCAGTGTGTGTCTAAGATGTAAGTACGTATAAAACAGCACTGAGCTGCTGAAAGGATTTAAGAACATAGTCATAATGCAAATGACCTGTTGTTATGATGATGCTTCTACTTGCCACCTACCCTAGTGTTGGTGAGGCATCGAGACTTCAGTCAGGTGGAGGACAGTGTTTTCTGGCTCTTGTACAAACTGCCCAGTTTCCAGGAAAGCTGCAGGTCCGTCATCTGCTTTTTTATAAAACCTCCTAGCTGTATTCCTTGCCATTTGCCTGACACACTCCTTGTCCCACTTCCAGTACTCTAAAGGATCCAAATCAGCTTCCCACCTGGTCCACAAATGAGAATCTGAGGGACAAGAGTGTTTCAGCGACCAGTTGTACAGAAAGGAAACCATTCAGCTCGGTCAATGAGTCCTGAGTTCTATGGTCAGAGCAAATTCTTCAATTTCCAAAGTGCCATCCTACCACTGTGAGTGCAGTGTGTGTCTAAGATGTAAGTATGTATAAAACAGCACTGAGCTGCTGAAAGGATTTAAGAACACAATCATAATGCAAATGACCTGTTGTTATGATGATGCTTCTACTTGCCATCTACCCTAGTGTTGGTGAGGCATCGGGGCTTCAGTCAGGTGGAGGACAGTGTTTTCTGGCTCTTGAACAAACTGCCCAGTTTCCAGGAAAGCTGCAGGTCCGTCATCTACTTTTTTATAAAACCTTCTAGCTGTATTCCTTGCCATTTGCCTGACACACTCCTTTGATTAATTCCCTGTTATTTACACAATAAACTGATATTTTTCTAATGAGCTCTGCCACCCCTTTTCGATCCCTTAAGTTAGGGAAGGTGATGAAGGGGACGGAGGAGGGATGGCAGAATGGCAAATGGGTAGAGGAGGGATGGCAGAGTGGCGAACAGATGAAGGAGAAGGGGTGGAAATATGACAAACTGGCGAAGGAAGTGTAGAAACCACCTTTATAAGCACTGACCATGGATGAGTCACCTGCTAAAATTATTCACAGCAGCAGTAAACTATTTTCATTATTGGAGAGTTAGTGTTGTCTCTTTCTCTGATCTGAGTGTTAAAGCAACTGCAAATGCCATCCCACTTTGCCAGTAGTTCTTTCCACACATATATTCCTACTTACTCTGATTTCTAGTCTTGGAACTTTCAAACCGATCAGCAAAGATATCGGCCGCAATAACAACAAACGAATTTGGCTTCATGCAGTTACTTAAAAACAATTATGTCATATGCACATTACGATTATATAACATATTATTGTTTTTAAGCAACTGCATAAAACCAGGTTTATTTGTTATTAGTATGGCTGATGTGTTTGCTGACAGTTACAATTTAGAGACGTTAAGAAGGTCTCTGTTCGGCACAATACAACACTGGCAGATGTGGTAGTTGTAGCACTTAGTTTCTGCCTATAGATACTTTCTTGCCACGTGATTTGCTAGAATAGTGAATCACATGTAGCAAAAGCAAAATGACAGAGGCAGTGCCCCTGTCACTTCTCTCTCTGTCTCTCTCCTCACACACATATGTGGAGAAGAGAGGCAGAGAAAACATACTGAATATCCAGCATTGCAGATCGTGTTCCAGCACAAAACCTGTAAAAAAAATTATGTTACCCCCACATGGATGGCAGTTAAGGACCACAGAGCTTTTTTTTTTTTTTTTTTTCCATGGAATGGATTCAGGGGTCCTTGAGCAGCATGAATTCCATGACATGCCAGGACCGTCATGATTACTTTCCTTATTAATCCTCCCCCCTTTGATCACTTAAATTAGTTATTAATTGCTGCAGATCAGCGTTTGCTGATCTGTGGTAATACCCCCCTCATTTTATTTCAATTTTTTTTATTAAAAAATTATTTTTTAGGGGTTTTTTTTAGGGTCTTTAGTGTAATTTAGGCTTAGGGTTGGTCATCTAGGTTTAATGTATACCTGGGATAGGGTAAGGTTTAAGGTTAGATTTAAGTTTAGTAGTAGGTTGAGTAGCATTTTATTAATAAAATGTAAAAAAAAAGAGCAAAAAAGTTTATTTTATTTAAAAATAGATTTTTTAGAGATATTTTTAGACTTAAGTAGGTTCAGGGTAAGGTTCTTAGGTTAGGGTAAGGTTCAGGGTTAGATTTAGGTTATGAGTATAGTTTAAAGAATACAAAACAAACAACAACAAAAAAATTATTATAGGAATAGTGACCTTTTGTTTTTTTTTTTTCTGTAATTTAATTTGGGTCCTGTTTTGTTTCTTTTTTTTTCAATTTTTTATTACATTAATTTATTTAACATTCATTTAATTAATTAGTAATTACTGTTAATTTAGGTAGGATTAGCGTTTACATGGGTTAGGGTAAATAAATAAATATATAGTATTTACATAGTTATTGTTGAGTAGGTGTGGGTGGGTAGTTATTTTTTGAGAAATTAGACATTCATTTAGTTTAGGGTAGGTAGGTACCTAAGTAGGTAAAGTAGCGAAGTTATACTGCAGAAGAGGCATATGCCTTTTTGATGTCTGATTCAGAATCCACTGATACGGCATCAGACTTTGACATCTCACAGTTTTCTGAGAGTGATAGCTCTAGTGATGATGTACTGCCCCATGAGCTGCCCCAACAAATGCCCCCAAGAGCTGCCCAAAAAACTGCCCCAAGAGCTGTCCAAAGTACTGCCCAAAGAGCTGCCTTAAGATCTGCCTCAAGTACTACCACTCCTCCTGACCCTAATGAATGGGTACCACCAGTTGATTTATTCCAAGAAATTCCAGAATTTATAGGCAACTCAGGAATTCAAGTGGATGTGGCAGGATATACCCATGATCAGTTTTGTTATTTATTTTTGGGGGAAATTGTATCACAAACCAATCTATTTGCAGCCCAGTATATTGCTGCCAATCCATCAGTGTTCGTTGCTAAGCAGGAAACATGGCAACCCACAGACTTAAAGGGATAGTAATGTTTCATAATAAAAGCAGCTCTAATTAATCATCATAGCATTTGGACTTCGGAGAGTGTTATTTCAATTCTGTCAGGGTTGTAGTTCAAGAATAATTCAATGACAAAGTGTTCCCCTCCCACCCCTTTTACTGATGTAACACTGTTCAGCCAGAGCAGAAGGGAGGTACCCAGGTCGACTGCAGAGAGGGACAATCTTCAATTAAGATAGGGGAAAAACCTGAAAAGCTTGTCAAGGGGGGCAGGGCTTTCATTGTTTTCATTGTAAGAAGATTGTCCCCTGCTGTTATCTGTCTGGTCTTACAACCAGATTCCCCATCTGAGAAGAGACTGTTTACACTAGGTAAAAGGAGTGGGAGGGGAAACTTTGCTTGTGATTATCTCTTAAACCATAAAGGTTTGAGAGATAAGACTTATATCGTTCTTCATATTTTTAATGCCTACAAAATAAAATAAAGTTAAAACTAAGTATTACTATCCCTTTAATAGAATTCAAACAATTTTGGGCTCTAACAGTGACAATGAGGATAATTAAAAAAAAGTATTAGGTTATACTGGAGCAAAAATATTGTATGTAATACTCCTAACTTCTCCAAAACAATGACCAGGACCAGTGCACTTCATGCATTTCAGTAATAATACCTTGTGCCTCACAAAAGAACACAGTGTGACAGGAAGTACAAAATTCGCCCCCTAATAAATCATTTACAGAAGAAGTTTTCACAAGTATAAACTCCCCAAAAACACATAAGTATAGATGAATCCCTAATGAAATATAAGGGAAGGTTGGGATTTAAATAATATATCCCTTCTAAGAGCTCCAAGTTTGGTGTAAAATGGGATCTCATTTAACTCTTATTAAATAAAGGCTATAATTGATATGCAGCCATTTTGTACACTGGCCCCCTTTTATATATATATTATTTTTTGGTTTGACACAGTGGCCTGTGGCACCGTTAGATGCAACTGAAGAGATCTGAAAAAGAACTTTTAAGTACAAAACTAAAAATGGACGTCCGCAGCTTTGTTCCAACATGAGTTGCTTGCAGTTAAGTTTAGGGACGAAAAATATGTCTACATGTTAACCACGATGTGTGAGAACAGAACTGTGCCAATCTCTGTTTGAGGCAGAAATGAGGTACTAAGAAAGCCAGCCTGTCTCAGAGATTATAATAAACACATGGGGGGAGTGGATCTATGAGATCAACCCATACAGCCATACCTCACTATAAGAAATTGTAGGGCCTGGTACAAAAAAGGTTTACATGATGCAGACTACTGTATATAATTCTTATTTAATTTTCAAATTGACAAGCCCCACTCCAAAATGAACTTTTCGCAGTTTCAGCTACATGTAATTTCCAGTTTTTTGTTTCAAGGGGCAACCAAAGTAATTCCACAAAGACCTGGTGTAGTACAATATCCTTTTAAAATCTCCCCAACCACCCAAAAAAGGAACCCACAGAAATGCTGCAGACTTTTCTACACCAAGGGAGTTCGGACAGACACCACCACTTACTGTCTTGATTACTCTTTAAAACCTGCATTCTGCATTGGTGACTGCTTCAAGCAATACCATTTAGGGTAGGACTGTAAGAGTTATTTTATTATTTGGCCAACTTTTCCCCCTGAAATATCCTGCTTTTTTATTTTTCAAAATACATCCCTCCATAGATCTAACACTATTAAAATGTAATGGGAAGCAATGTACCCTAACTTTTTTCCATGTCTTTAAGTGTAAATGTTCTTGTTCCCAGTAGCTCCCCCAAACCCTGACAAAACTATGCATATGGGGCATTGCCGTACTCAAATGTAGCTGGACACTAATTTAATGCATCTTTAAAAATCTCCAAATATCATGTGCTTGAAATCCAAAACAACACTGAAATATAGGTGTGAAAAATGTTGTTTCTTTTCCTTACTGCAGGTTTTGAGAGGGATTGTTGATAGAGTGGCAGCAAAAAAATTGTCAGAATCCACATAGAATGAATCCGAGGGTTGTCCACTTTTCTAAAGCATATACTTTTTTGGGCAAAATGTTAATGGCAATTGGCAAACAGCCCCAAATCAAACTAGGCATCAGTTAAGCAAGCTGCAAAAATGACATGTCTGAAAATGGAAGTGCACGTGCTCCCAAATGGGCCCAGTAGCTCCCCCTACCATGAAAAACCTATGCATATTGGGCATTGCTGTACTCAGATCATGTAGCTGAACACTAATTTAATGCATTTTTAAAAATCGCAAATTCTCCTGTGTTTGAAATCCACAGCAAAATTGAAATATAGGTGTGAAAAACCCTGACTTTTTTTCTTACATCAAGTTTTGTGAGGGATTGGTGGTAAAATAGCTGCCTGAAAAATATGAAAATGCATCTAAAATGAAAGCCTGGGTTGTTTACTTCTCAAAAATCTACACTATTGGGGTGAAATTTTAAAGTGGAGCACTGGTATAGAGCCCCAAATGAGACATTGTACCAGTAAAGCAAGATGTGAAAATTCCATGTTGGACAGAAAGAGATTAAACTAATAAGAGGCGAAGTATACAAAAGCTCACACAAAAATGTTTCAAAGGCTAGCATTGAGTGGAAACATACATAGTTATTCCAACAACATGCAAAAAGGTGTTCACAAATGTCTGAACAGGAAATACTTTTCTCCTCATGGGACTCAAATCCTTTTAGACACACAACATTGTAATTAGCCAACTGGAAGCAGATAATAAATAGTTGTTGTTATTACCAAACCTAATGGTACTAATTGTATCAACCTCTGGAGGGTGATGAGTCCTCCTATCACTAGAGTCTGTAATCTTGAGATTTGAATAGGTGATATTTAATCAACTGATCTGTCTCACCTCTCAACATGAACAGGAAAAGCCTCATGGGGGGAAATAATAATTCCCACTTATTTATATAGGGCTTTAAAAACCTTGAAAGACAAAGAGGTCACAAGTGTATTCCAAAGCAATGTGTTAGAGCATGCTCTAACATTCAAAGGGTTAAAAGCACACACATTCACTCTCAGACTAGCCAGTTAAAATCTTGGCAAACTAACAGTGGGATGTTGCACAGCAACATAATCTTTGATACAGAGATGAACTCATTCCAAAGTCTTATCTTTATCAAAGTGTAACTGGACATTTCACCTCAAGCCAAGCTGTTGTCTAAGTAACTGTGTGTGTAACGCAGGCTCCAGTCCAGATTTTTCTGAGCGTGGTATTGGAGAGAGGGAATGTGTGTGTTGGTAACATGAGATTTGTGCCTGCAGGATTGGAATAATTGAGAGGATACATTATGGAACACTTGAATGTGGAGAGTAGATGATAGATAGTATATGTATAATTATATTTCTATTATGCCACTCACTGTACATGAGGTCTTCCAGAAAAATGTATGGAGAAAAGCAGAATGAGATAAGGAAAATAGGAGGAGAAACAAAACGCACAATAGTGGGCAGATACTGGAGCACATATATGCTGTTTTACATTGAATCATTATTAACACTTACAGTGCCAAAGGTGGTGTACCTTGCATTGCTTCTGGTATTCAAAGAGTTTAACATTATAGCCTCAAAAAACCTTTGCTTACCTACAAACAGGCCCCATTGTGTGTGTGTGCTCGCGTGTGTGCATGATTTTGGATGAAAGAAATAATGTTGACTTTATTATTTACTGTATTATTTATTTATTTCATTAAACCTAAATCCTTGAGTACCCAGACTTCACTATTAGACTAGATATCAGATTGGGGTTTTAATGTATTCACTACTTGGATAACTAAGTGGTAAAAAAGAGAACATTTTGGAATATTTACCATGGAATCATTTTTTAAATATATTTGAAAACAGGTGCACTTAAGTATTTCTAAATGTCTGCCATAATAATGCTATTAACATCCAGACCAGAGGTTATCAACCTGCAGCTCTTCTGCTACTTTTTGGACTACAACTTGCATCGTCTTGAGCTGACAATCAAATTGTAGTCCAAAACCAGCTGGAGAGCATAGTTGCCAACCCATGCTCTAGACCAGAGATGGTGAGTTATAGTCAGTCTAGCTGTAGATTGGTTATATAATAGCATAGTAACAGTTGATGAAGCTGAAAGAATTCATGTGGCCATAATATTCTGCCAATGCCACATGAAACCTGTTGATCAAGAGGAAGGCAAAAATTAGTCCATTGAAGTAATTTCCAATTAAATCCAAGTGGGTAAAAAATTCCTTCCTGACTCCAAACGGCAGTTGGATTCCTTGGATCAATGTCCTATATGCTCTGAAACAACTGTCATAATTCTCAATAATGTTATGGGCTATGAAGGTATACATTACTTTTTAAAGCAACTGCAGTATCTGCAGGCACAGCATATGGAGGCAAAGAATTTCATAACTTTATTACCCTTACTCACTTTTGTTTTATTTGGAAGCTCCTTTCCTGTAGTTTGAATGGATGACTTTTTTTTTTTTGCTCAACTCTTTGTGTAAAAAAGTTCATTGGACAATTCTTTGTATTTAGGGATGGGAAAAAATGTTCTCCTCAAATCAAAATCAGCAAATAATGAGTGCTTGATGTATAATTTCCCATGAAGAGTGCAGTTTTTTTGCCTATCTTATTCAATTGAAATCGATGGGAACATTGAATTTACACACAACACATAGCAAATGTTATTTTATTTCCCAAAGCCATAGTACAAAAGTGGTATGAGGGTAGCTGTGTTGGTGGAGTGAGGGAAAATAATAAGTTGAACAGGGAATGTTTTTTGGGGGGTTGTTTACTGGGATTGGGAGGGCAGTTAATAAAAAAATTAAAAATAAATACAATAAAAAAAAAAAAACATGAGACATGGTATAAAAGGGATCTGAGGAGGGTGCCTGTGTTGGAGGATGGAGTTTGAAGAAAGAATCAGCTGAATAGGAATTTATTTTGGTGGGTGACAGTTAATAAAAAATAAATAAATAAAATAAAATAAGAAATTTGTAAGTAATGCGACAGAGACAGGGACCCCCTGATGTAATCTGTGAATGGGGTAAACTGATACTTGACATGATAGAGTATTTTATAGAGAATGATTTGTAAGATTTGTTGTTAGAGGCCCAAGCCCTGAGGAAAAAAAATTGCCCTACTGGCCTAGTGCCAGCAGGGCACGTCATGTTGGCCAATGGCCACTGGCCATTGTCAAATGCCCTGATGTAGATGCGGAATTTGCAAATAATGGGTACATCTGCGCTCACGTGAAACACCTGGCAGAACTCTATCCAAACACCATGATGCTTAGAGTCACTGGCCAGTGCTCCACACAGTGTGCAATGGGTGGACACGAACTACCACATCCTGACATCTACAGAATGGCTTTCACTTGGTCGGGGAGGTAACAATGAATGAGGTGGATTGACAGAAGATGTAGTTACCCTAGAGCAAGAAAGTGATGGCGAGCTAGTTGTTTCGCTCGTCATCGAACTTTCAGCCTGTGGTTGGGTTTGTCTATTGTTCCTCATCTTTGATCTCCAACTCCCCTGTTGTTGCCTTTGGGGAGAGTCAGGGGGTACAGCAACAGAAGTGCCCGATTTCTGTTTCACATAAATGTCATGGTGTCTGTGTTTCATGTGTGCTATCAGGGAGGTTGTGCCAAGCTGCTTTCCCTCCTTTCCCCTTTTCACTGACTTGTCACACTGTTTGCTTCTCCACCCTTGTTCCACTGGTAGGCACGCAACTGGCACCCGATATGGTATGTCAACTCATGCCAGTGGCCATTTTTTTAATCTGGAAGGAGGTCCAGAATACACTAGGAAATGCCATGATGTCTCTTTCCTATAGCAACATATTCTGGAAGTAGTTGTTCACACTAACCTAGGGGTAGAAAGACAAAAGACCCCTCATTTGATGCAGCTGATTGTCTACTTTCCAAAAGTGTATGATTTTCCTACCTTTTCTTAAATTCCCTTTTGTCATAAAGATTTTAGTACAGGCAAGTCATAGTTAAATAATGTATTTAAAAATGATTATTGTAGTTGGCATAGTTTTGTGCTTGTGGAACCCCTATAGTATATCATCTCATGCCAACAGGTTGGAATGTTTCTTGAAAGAATAGTAGTTAATGATTACAGTCATAAATTACATGCATTTTTAAAAGGATAGTAATGTTTCATAATAAAAGCAGCTCTAATTAATCATCATAGTATTTGGACCCTGTAGAGTGTTTTTTCAATTCTGTCAGAGTTGTAGTTCAAGAGTAATTCAATGACAAAGAATCCCCCTCCCATCCCTTTTACTGATGTAACACTGCTCAGCCAGAGTAGAAGGGAGGTGCCCAGGTAGACTGCAGAGAGGGACAATCTTCAATTAAGATAAGGGAAAAACCTGAAAAACTTGTCAAGGGGGGCAGGGCTTTCATTGTTTTCATAGGAAGAAGATTGTCCCCTGCTGTTATCTGTCTGGTCCATGGACTGCATTCCACATCTGAGAAGAGATTGGTTACACTAGGTAAAAGGGGAGGGAGGGGGAAACTTTGCTTGTGAATATCTCTCAAACCATAAAGGTTTGAGAGATAAGACTTATATCGTTCTTCATTTTTTTTAATGCTTACAAAATAAAATAAAGATAAAATGAAATATTACTATCCCTTTAAAGTTATATGTATCTTTGAAGAAGTAGAAATGTAAAATAGCTCAACTATTTCATATAGCATAACCTTCTGGAAACAGTTGTGCAAACCAGCCTGGGGCAAAAAGGAAAGTGACCCCTCATTTGATGCAGGTGAATGTCTATTTTACAAAACTGTATATTACCTACCTTTCCTGCATATCTGTAATAGTTGTGAATAGGGGTGAGTGAAAGGTCCTGTTGTGATCCAGTGAAAACCATGTGGCTGTCCTCTCTTTCACAGGAAAATTTGCCTTAAAGGGATAGTAATACTTCATTTTAACTTTATTTTATTTTGTAGGCATTAAAAAAACATGAAGAATGATATAAGTCTTATCTCTCAAGCATTTATGGTTTAAGAGATATTCACAAGCAAAGTGTCCCCCTCCCGCCCCTTTTACTGATGTAACACTTTTCAGCCAGGGCAGAAGGGAGCTGCCCAGGTAGACTGCAGAGAGGGACAATCTTCAATTAAGATAACAGAAAAACCTGAAAAGCTTGTCAAGGGGGGCAGGGATTTCATTGTTTTCATAGGAATAAGAGTGTCCCCTTCTGTTATCTGTCCAGTCTATGGACTGCATCCCACAACTGAGAAGAGATTGTTTACAGTAGGTAAAAGGGGCGGGAGGGGGAAACTTTGCTTGTGAATATCTCATAAACTGTAAAGGTTTGAGAGATAAGACATATCATTCTTCATGTTTTTTTTAATGCCTACAAAATAAAATAAAGTTAAAATGAAGTATTACTATCCCTTTAAACAGACCCCTTAAAATGTTTTCCTTTTTTGCCTACTGCCAAAATGTTTTCACTATTTTTTGAATGGCTACAAACTTCCCGTCCATTACTTACATGTACTTCACATTTTCCCAACAAAAACTTGATGTATCCAAGAGGTGAAACACAAAACCAAGCAGCTAGAGAGTTAGAGACAGTGCTAGGCAATTTTTTAGTAATTTACACAGAAAAATGAGGGCAGCAGAGGCCAAGACTATTCTCTAACAGTATGAGCAGACATCTAACAAAAAAAGGAGTAGCTGGAAGGTCCGTGATGTGTAAAGTGAGTCAGAGGAGGAGGAAGTGACCACCACTACCAGCATAGAAGTATATGGGAGCTCTGATTCCTCACACTCAATGATGCCCAGTCCCCCAACATCATCCCTTGGGATCTGGGGAAATTTATGAGCGAACCAGCAAAGGCACATGAGGAAGATGGTAGCAAGCAAGACAGGTAAGCTAGCTGTGCCTGTTGCTACTGCTGCCTGTGTGCCTTTTGATATTCAAGTGAAGGAGGAAATGGTGGTAAGTGTGACAGAAGGGGACCCTAATTCACGCTTACCATCTTCAAGCAGTCTCACTGCTAACTGTTGGGGTGAGGGAAGAAGTGATGATGTAAAGGTGATAGCTGGTGGTGGGACTTGAGTGACCGCTGTAGATCCTCCTGCTGAAGTGGAAGGGGAAGTGATGCAGAGCAGCCAGACTATCACGGTTCCCGTGACTCCTTGTCACTCTCTGTTGTGGTGCTTTTCCATTGGCGGAGCTTGACTGGCCCGCCCCGGGTGTCCCTTTATATACTGGTCCTATGGCACCTGTCAGGTGCCCTTTCATGGTGTTCCTGTTCCTGCGCCTTTATTACTGTGTTCCTACGTTCCTGTGTACTGACTCGGCTCATCTGACTACTCTGTCGTTCCTGCTCCGTGATTGACCCGGCTCTGGCTGACGTTCCTGCTCCGTGATTGACCCAGCTCTGGCTGACGTTCCTGCTCTGTGATTGACCCGGCTCTGGCTGACGTTCCTGCTCCGTGATTGATCCGGATCTAATTGACGTTCCTGCTCTGTGTTGCTTCCAGTGTTCCAGCGAACTTTTGGAGCTCTTGCCTGGCGACATTCTGAACTGTGCTCACAGTGTTGCACTGACTGATCACGCCTTCGTTGCTAAGCTGTGGCCTCCGTTACAGAGCCTGTCTGTTGCCTCCATTACCGAGCCTATCAGAAAGTACTTGCTAAGTTGTTGCCTCCGTGTTACGGTTTGTTTTGACACTCAGACCAGTAGGTAAAATAAAACAACTTTTATTGAAAGAAAATAAGTACAAATGATCGCCCTCTACAGTTGACAGCAACAATTGCAAGTGAATACACAGTACACATAGATTCACTATAATGGATAGAAGGCACACACAAGTGGTACAGATAATAGGGAACTGGTCCCTAAAGGGTAAATGAGAACAATCTGTCCGTCTCAGCTGTGGGGTTTGGTACGCCCGAAAGGTGTAGTGATAAACTGAGCAAATGTGCACAGCACAGAGTTCATGCAATGATGGATAGTAGATGTTCAGTGACCAACATGAGCTTTAGCAGAACAGTGACCCCAACATAGCCCCCGCGGGCGTTCACCAGGAGACCACTGAGACTGCAAGTGCAAGAGTATGTAGCCCCCAAGGGCGTAATCATAGACTAGCCTGAGATGCAAAGCTGGTGTTTTAGCCCCCACGGGTGTATAACCGGAGACCAATGTGAGCACAACATGAGCCAATAGCCCCCACGGGTGTTCACCTTCGGATCCTGCAAGAGCTTGGAGCCTAACCTTGCTACCTCTCAGAACCAATAGCCGCACTGGACACCACCGGTAATAACCGTGATACCGAGAGCCTAAGACGCCCAACCGGACCGACAGGATTAGACTACTCTGCAGATGTAAATAGGAGTCGCCGTCCACGTAGCGGCCAACTCAGCAGAAGTAGACTTACAAGGTAAAGGCTCGGTAATCAGAAAGGAGGTTCGGCAAGAGAGAAGCGGCACTGCAAGGGTTAAAAGGTACGTTTAAATCTCCCAGGCTCGGTATGGTAACTTAGCTCTGCAGCGTATAGAGGCTCGGTACAAGGAGCACAGTTTATGCAAGTCAGCAAGGAACTCTGCACTAAGAGATGGGTTACACAGGAGTGTAATGGTCACACTGAGTCAGCACAGCAACGCAGGAGTCAGAATGTCGCGGCGGCGACAACAGGCCAAAGCAGGTCGCTGGAACAGGCCGTGGTTGATCACGAAGCAGGAAGTCAGCCAGCCGGGTCGTAGCACGTAGAAGTTTCTCAGACAAGCCAGGTCGTAGCACGTAGGAGGTTCTCAGACAAGCCGGGTCAAACACGATCAGGAACACTGGAGCGTAGTCAGGACAGGCCAAAGTCGGTACACAGGAATCCAGATACAGGAACACAGCAACAGCAAGACTGGCTCAGAAACACCACGAAAGGGCATCTGACAGATGTGAGAGTCAGGTATAAAAAGGTCACGAGGGGGCAGGCCAAACCAACTGAACAAATCAAAGTATGCCACAGATGAGAGTGACAGGATAATAACAGGCACTGTGATACTCCGTTACCGAGTCTGTCAGAGACACTTGCTGTGCTTGTTGCCTCCGTTACGGAGCCTGTCTGTATACACTTGCCAAGCTTGCTACATTCGATCCTGAGCCGTTTAACACTTGTATAGCTGGTTGCCTCCATCACTGAGCCTATCCGATTACACTAGCAGAGCAGTATATTGTACTAGATGCTCGTTTCCTTACTGTGTTACACCTCGTGGTGCTATTGGGCATTCCGTTAACTCTTGCAGTGTGTTGCTCCTTTCCGGCACCGGAAGGGTGCCTTGGCTCTGGTCTCAGATTGCTCACAGTGTTGCTCCATCTAATTGCACTAGTAAGTGCGTTTGGCTCATGGTATATTCGCTTGTGCAGTGTCTCCTCCGCTACCGCACCTAAGGGGTGCTCTTGGCTCCGGTCCCATTGGCATAAGCAGTGTCTTCTCTGTTACCGCACCTGTGGTGCTCCTGGCTCTGGCTCCATTGGCTCAGGCAGTGTCTCTCCTCCATTATCGCACCCAAGGGGTGGTATTGGCTTCAGCTCCAGGCAGTCCTTGCTATACTATTGGGCATTACGATACAGCTATCTGGTTGTGATTCAGTTCAGTCGCACTGCTAGAGCTTGTTTGCTGCACTACTACTAGGACTGTTTATTGCACTGGGCCTTGGCTATATCACCACAACAGAGACTGATTATCTGTTTTGGGCATTAACCATTTACCTTTTGATTCTGCTGTATACCACTTACTCCTGCTATATTGGGTCTGTGTTTGTTCCATTACTTGCCTTACTTGTTATTACCTATTCTGGCCTCCAGGGGCACTGTTCCTTAATGTTACCTCAATAAAACTGTGTTTTATTTTTTACCGTAGTCTGAGTGTCGTAAAAACCGTAACGCAGACTAGCTGTCAAGGGAGCATACAATATCCCCTGACGTTGTGATTGCCCTTCCCCCAGTATTATGCCTCTGGGACCTGATGCTGAAGAAGGCAGAACTGGCTAGCAGCAGTATTAGCATCATCACAGATCAGCTGTCCATGCCTGCTGCTAGTGCTGCCAGTCTGCCTTCTTCACCTGTAGAGATGGCAAGTGTGACAGTAGAGGACCCTTACATTTGTCATTATCTCCAACCATTAAGACTTTCATAGAGCAGCAGCAGGAAGGAGGGACTGGTAGTGGTGATGATGAGGGTGATGGTGGAGCAGCTAGGGTGGAAGAGACATGTTAAAGCCAAACTCCCACAAAGGAAATCGGGAGTTGATGTTGATGTTGCTGTACCCCTGTATCTCCCCAAGGGTGCCAAGAGTTGAGACAGAAATCTAAGTGGAAGAAGAATAGAGAAACCCAGCCTGAGGCTGAAATTTCAATGGCGAGCAAAACACCTGACTCACCATCAGCTTCTGATGATGGGGTCCAGGCACAGGAAGACATAGCAACTGCTTCTGGTGATCCACCACTGTCATCATTATCTCCCCCACCAGCTGATAGTGATTCCGTAGAAGCAAGGATATGTCAGTTCATATCCACGTATCCAAAAAATCATCTCTGATTCCTCAGGGCTTGTGCCCCTAACAAGCCTGAGTATAACAAATATTATTTAATTTCCTAAAGACATAGTATAAAAGGGGCATGTTGGTGGGTTGTGGGGGAAAAATCCGTTAGACAGGGGATATTTTTAGGGGGTTGTTTACTGGGATTGGGGGGAAGTTAATAAAAAATAAATCCTAAATAAAATGTTTAAAAAAAACCCATAAGACGTGGTATAAAAGTGGTTTGAGGAGGGTTCCTGTGTTGGTGGGTGGAGTCTGGGGAATGAATCACTTGAACAGGGAATTTGTTTTGGGGGCAGTTTCTTGACTGCTATTGGTGAAACAGTTAATAAAAAAATAAATCAACAAAATAAAATAAGACATTTGTATGTAAAGTGATAGAGACAGAAACCCCCTGACATCAGCTGCCACTGTGATGGACTAGATATCTCCATATTATTACTTCATGGGTATGGTCTAAAACATGTGCCTGGCTTGCAAGCACATGTTGTAGAACATTCCTTTGAAGTAATTATACGGAGATATCTAGATGTCAGAGCTCCTGTAGAACCGCCAAATGTCGGCCGGCCAGATTCTGCCTCTGACAGCTTTACAGCTCGTCAGGCAGAAGGGGGAGGGACCAGAGGACTGTCTTGCCTTACATCTCTCAAACCATAAAGGTTTGAGAGATGGGACTAAGTGCGTTCAGTATGTTTGTATGATTGCTGTATTTTGGTGTCAAGTTGTTGGGGGGGTTACTATCCCTTGAACTACAACTCTGACAGTACTGAAATAACACTCTCCAAGGCCCAAATACTATGAAGATTAATTGGAGCTGCTTTTATTATGAAACATTACTATCCCTTTGAAGGACTTAGGCTTGTTAGAAACAAACCTACCATAGTAGAACTATGTTTTGTTTATTTTTTATTTATTTTTCATTTATTTATTTTTTCTAAGCACAAGCCCTAAGAAAAAAAAAAATGTCCTACATGCCTAGTGCCAGCAGGTCATGTTGGCCAGTGGCCACTGGCCATTGTCAAATGTCCTCCTGAGTCCATAATTGTGGAATTTGCAACTGTTGCTGCTGAGTTGTTTAACCCCGTAAGGACCAGTGTCCACATGAGCAGCCGACACTTAAGGACCACGGAGCATTTTTTTTTGGATTTGATTCAGGGCTCCCTGAGTGTGTGTGGCTGCTCGGAGAGCCCTGAATTCCATGACATGCCAAGACCATCACTGATCCTTAAGTGCCGGACAGCCGTGATGGTCCTGGCACGGCAATGGACATTAAGGGGTTAAGCAGCAGGATGATTAGGCAGCTGAAAGGGAATGGGATCAACAATAGTGGTAACATGGGTGATGGATGATGAAGCTTCCACTTGTCACAACTAACTCCAGTGATGCGTCTGAGGCAGCAGCAGCACAATAAGTAGCCCCAGTCTATGTGGAGAAAAGATGTTGGACAATAATTCTTCTCCACCTGCCCCTCCACCAGAATCATGTGTGTATTGTTATTAAAATATAATTTTTTTCCCTTGAGAGCAAGAACTGTGGCTCTCATCAGCAACTGAAATGTGCACAGTGTGTGTGGTATATAACATGTGGGGGCACAACTGTAACCAAACACAATGACACCAGAACCCAAGTACTGCCACTGTCACTATATCCCTTGTCCAGACCCCGCTAAGGACACATGAAATCTTGCTGATAGTTTAATAGTAATGATGAAGCCCCCTTGCCACCATTTTAGCATATTCTGTGGGATGGAATCTTCTCAGATGCCATTTGATGCACTGCATGCAATTCTCCTCCACCACACTGGAATGTGTGGTTAGTGCACCACATAGTGTGCAATGGGTAGAGATGAACTGCCACATCCTAACATCAACAGAGTGGTTATCATTTGGCGGGGGAGGTAATATCACGGTGCCCGTGTATATTGCGACATTTTGACACTAGTAGCCTGATGCTTTCCTATTGGCTAAGTGTTATGGCTCCACCCAGTGGTAGCCTTTAAGTACTGTGATCTGTCACTGTTACAGGGCCCTTTCATGGTTTTCCATTGCTTAGTGCCTTGCTGTTGTGATTCGTGTGATTTCCTGTGTATGACCCGGTTCACCTGACTACTCTCTATCAGTTCCTGTTCCTGCTCCGTGTACTGACCTGGCCTGGCTGACATTCCTGCTCCGTGTATCGACTTGGATTGGCTGATGTTCCTGCTCCGTGTACCAGCCTGGCCTGGCTGACGTTCCTGCTCCGTGTATCGACTTGGATTGGCTGACGTTCCTGCTCCGTGTACCGAACCGGCCTGGCTGACGTTCCTGCTCTGTGTATCGACTTGGATTTGCTGACGTTCCTGCTCCGTGTTGACAGTTGTGGAGTCCGTTGCTCTCCCCTGACTCCTGTTCTACTGGATCCGGTAGAGAGTTGCCTCAGTGCTCTGTCTCCGGTGTACTAGCCCAGTCGGTTGCTGTGACCTCACTACCATTCTGTACTGCGACCCACTAGTGCCTTGCTGCCTCCTTACTCCATACCCGGGTTGTTGCTCAGCTTGTTGATCCATATACACTTGTCTTGTTCCATTGTCACTGGGGTTGGTCTCACGGGCACCTCAGTTAGTCTCTGCTCCTGTTCTGTCGTTCCACAAGCCAAGCACTAGTTCAGGGCCTTCCCTTTATACACCTGGGAAGGAGCTTTATTGTGGCACTATTACGCTGGCTTGTCATTCCACCATTAGTAGGTTGATCTCTGGGCGCCTCTATCGGCTCTGTCACCTGGCAGTTGCCAACAAGCCGTGGGTATCACGATAATACCCGGTACCAATACCGTGGGTCGCAGTTGGAGTATATTCAGGGCCTTCCGTGATTCCTCCGGTTGCAGTATCACTATAGTCTGTGTTACCTCCTGGGCCTTGAGCAACCATCCTGGGCTAGTCACCATTTTGCACTTGTCAGCATTTGAGTGCTTCCTGGGCCTTGCTATTAGGGCCTCCCAGTCTCATGGCATAATAGCATTAACCATTTGTGTCTCACAGAATCACACGAACTGTTCCCGACCTGTGTCAGTATATTTACTACGTGTTATTTGTATACTGGACCCATGTGGGCAAATGTAATTTATTTACCTGCCCTGTATCAGTTCTGTTGTTCCATTACTGGACCCGCGAGGGTTAATTCAGTTTGCTTATTCAATAAAACTGTGTTTTACCAAATTGCCTGCCTCTGAGTGTACTGAAAACCGTTACAGGTAATGAACGAGGTGGATTGGTGAAGATGTAGTTACCCTAGAAGGTAATGGCGAGCTAGTTGTTTCATTTGTACTGGAACTTCCAGTCTCTGCCAGGGTTGTTCTATTCCTCCTCCTTTTTTGATCTCTGCTTCGCCTCTTGTTGCCTTTCTGGAGAGTCAGGGACAGCAAAAGTGGTGCTTGATTTCTGTGTTGGGTGTTTGTCTTTAACATGTTTGGAGTGAATGTCATGGTTTCTGTGTTTCATGTGTGATATCAGGGCCTTGTGCCAAGGTGTGTTCCCTCCTTTCCTCTTTTCACTGACTTGTCACAAATTGTGCACGGTGCCATTGGTGATGACTGCACTATACCTGCCCCAACAGAAAAATAATCCCACTCCCATGAATACTTCAGGGGGAAGGGAACAGATGGAGAAGAATGGCCTCTTTCTTCTTGTCCTCAACATTCCCCCTCATTGTCTGTGGCAGCGGTTAATGTTGCTGCTGTTGCTGCTACTGCCTCAGATTCAGCACTGCAACTAGGATCAGCAGTATTGCTACTGCTGGCAAGTGGAACCTGTCCTAGTGTAATGGTTTGTTTGACTCACAGACACAGTGGTTAGGATAAAAACACAGTTTTATTGAACAAAACAATACAGTAAGAACCCTCACAGGTCCTGTAGTATACAACAGTATAGTACAGACACAAGACAGGTAAATTTACTCAATGCCCACACAGGTCCAGCATAACATGAAGGTACAGACAGTATATACTGACACAGGTCAGGCAAGAGAAGTAGGTTCCCAGGATTCCAGCACTGCAGGAGTTAAAGTTCATCAATGATGGTAAACAGTCCCATGTGTGGAGGTACTGGAATGATACTTTAACAAGCCAAGGCCAGCAAACATACGTGAACTGCCAGCTCAAATGAGGTAGAATGAGCACTACCGGAGCAATCATGGAGGCACACACTTGCTACCGGTATAACTGTAATGGAGGACTAAGCCAGAGGTGCTCTGCTGGAGCAGTAACTGAGAAAACACTGGCAACCTGCCAGAGCAGTAGCGGAGGACAAGCCAATGGCACTTTACCGGAGCAATCACGAAGGCACATACTTGCAACCGGTATGACAGTAACGGAGGACTAGGCCAGAGGCGCTCTGCCGGAGCGGTAACTTGAGACAACACTGGTAACTTGCCGGAGCAGTAGCAGAGGACAAACCAATGGCACTTTACTGGAGCAATCACGGAGGCACACACTTGCAACTAGTATGACAGTAACAGAGGACTAGGCCAGAGGCGCTCTGCCGGAGTGGTAATTTGAGACAACACTGGTAACTTGCTGGAGCAGTAGCGGAGGACAAGCCAATGGCACTTTAACGGAGCAATCACGGAGGCACACACTTGCAACCAGTATGACAGTAACAGAGGACTAAGCCAGAGACGCTCTGCCGGAGCAGTAACCGAGACAACACTGGCAACCTGCCGGAGCAGTAGCGGAGGACAAGTCAATGGCACTTTACCGGAGCAATCACGGAGGCACACACTTGCAACCGGTATGACAGTAGCGGAGGACTAGGCCAGAGGTGCTCTGCTTCGGCAGTAACTGAGACAACACTGGCAACCTGCCGAAGCAGGGGTGGAGGACAAGCCAATGGTAACCGGATTATCAGAGGACTAAGAATGTCGCTGAGGTGACAAGGACAAAGGAAGCAGGAACTTCGATCAAGCCAGGTCAGTGCACAGGAACATCAGCCAGGCCGGGTCAGAACACAGGAGCAGGAACGTCAGTCGGTCCGGGTCGGTACACAGGAGCAGGAACGTCAGCCAGGCCGGGTTGATACACAGGAGCAGATACTGAAGAGTAGTCAGGCAATCCGGGCCAGTACACAGGAGCAGGAAGTGAAGAGTAGTCATGCAGGCCAAGTCGGTACACTGGGAACTCTGAGCAGTTAGTTAGCACTGGTACAGGAACACCAAGAAAGGGCACCGTGTGGGGGCAGGAGCCCAGTATATAAAGGCCATACTGGGTTCAACACAGGGCAACCAATGAGAGCATTACACAGGATATCTGACAGAAAAACAAAAACAAGGGAGCACGGGCACCGTGATACCTAGTCCCACATCACTCACAGAAGATGTGTTTACCCTAGAAGGTGATGGTGAGCTAGTTGTTTCACATGTCATGGAACATCCAGTCTCTGCCTGGGTTGCTCTATTCTTCCTCCTCTTATACTGACTTGTCACAAATTGTGCACAGTGCCGTTGGTGATGACTGCACTTTGCCTGCCCCAAGAGAAAAATAGTCCCACACCCATGACCTCAGGGGATAGGGAACAGGTGGAGAAGAATGGCCTATTTCATCTTGTCCTCCACCTTCCCCTTCACTCTCTGTGGCAGTGGATGATGATGTTGCTGTTGCTGCTACTGTCTCATATTCAGCACTGCAACTAGGATCTGGAGTATTGCTGGCGCTGGCAAGTGGAACCTGTCCTAGTCCAGCATCACTTGTTGACCCCAATCCCACTGTGTCCACGGTGGTCTGTGGCACACCAGCTTGCTACTCAGCATCCTGCTGCCCTTGCAACTCAGCATCAGAAAGAATTAGAGCAGTTGCAATTTCATCTAATTACAAAATCGCACTACTAGTGGTGGTGGTGATGCCCATCCTCATCCCTGTCTCCCATTCCTTCTCAGTTTCTGCTAATAAGGCCATCAATGTCTCTTCCACCCCAGCTTTCCCACCATCATCATCATCATCACCACCACCACTAGCCTCTGTGTGTTGCTGTTGCTGCTCTATTACAGACATCTCACTGCTGAATGGAGGAGGTGATGAGCAATGTGACAGAGGGTCCCCTAATGTCACACTTGCCATTTCTTGGTGATGTGAAGAAGGCAGACTGGTGGCAAGGGAGAGGCAGCTGATCTGTGCTCCTGCTGGTGGTGGTTTTAATTGTGTGCCTGCTCTCCCCAACAACAGTTCTGGCCTCTTAGTTGTCAGGCTCCTGTTCCATTTGTATACTTTAGTGAAGGGAAGGGGAGGACTCCCAGAGTCAGAGGAATGGTGTGGGCTCCCTTGACCGCTAGTCTGGGCGCTCTCAAATGTTTCCCCTACCACAACGGCTGCTTCACCATTACTGCTACTAACACCAACCACATCAAGTTCAGCCAGTTTAAAGTCACCTGCAACCCTCTAACCATACTAACCCCTAGCATTGTATCCTCCTTCCCACCAAGGTTCAGTCCATCTCGACTATGAATTTTGCCCCATAGGGAAAAGGCAGCCCACTGCTCTATAGACTCAAACCCCTCATGTTTAGATCAACTATTTAGTCACGCTTTTAATATAATAATCTCCAGGTGCCTTTCTAGTGTAGCACATGACAAGGGTAGTATTTCAGAATATTTCAGTATGTCATAATGCTAAGGGAAGCAGGTTTGTGAGCATGCTTAGGGATAACCATATGTCACATATATTGGAAGTGCCATCAAGAAATAACAATGTACTGGACCTAGTGATATTGATAACAAATAACATAGCCATGGTGTCAAATATTTAAGTGGGTGAACATTTGGGAACAGTGATCACAATATGGTTTCTTTTGAGATCAGTTTGACAAAGCAAAACTTTATGGGTTCAACCAAAACTCTTAATTTTAACAATGCTAACTTCAAAATGTTAAAAGCATCAATCCAACACATAGCCTCGGATACATTATTTAAAAAGGAAAATACTGAGGGAAATGGTCAGAATTTAAATTTAGGTTCCAGAAATGTTTTTCAACAGTATACACCTTTGGTGAATAAATGCAAAATAAGTAAATCACAACCAATGTGGTTAAATGCAAATACAAAGAAAGAAATGGAAAGGAAAAAACAATATTTAAACTATTTAAGTCTCAAAAAACACAATTATTTCTTGAAATACAAGGAGTGTAACAAAGTTTGCAAAAAGACAATTAGATTAGCAAAATAGATAAAGTAATTTGAATTGCATGGGAGAGTAAGTCTAATCCAAAAAAGTTTTTTGAATACTTAAAGAGCAAACAACTTAAGAGGGAGTGCATTGGACCTTTAAAATTGAGATGGGTGAGTTGATTAGGGAGAATAAGGAGAAAGCCGATGTTCTGAACACTTTCTTTGCATTGGTATATACCAGGGAACAAGAAATGTTAGAGCATCAACAAGTAATGAATCAAACCTTACCATTATCAGATATTGGTTAGGGGAAGACTGGACAAAATTAAGACTGACAAAAGACCTGGACCTGATGTATACATCCAAGATTCCTTTAAGAACTCAATGCAGTGTTAGTAACACCACTATTTCTAATTTGTAAAGAATATTACCACAGACTCAGTGCCATAAAACTGGCATAAAGCAAATGTAGTCCATTAATTCAAGATGGTAACTAAAACAGAACCAGGGAATTATAAACCTGTGAGTTTGACCTGAGTGGGAAATATGCTAGATGGGATAATAAGGGATTATATTCAGGATTACACATCAGAAAATAAGATTATTAACAGGAATCAACATGATGTTGCTAAACTAATCTTTTGTGCTTAATTTTTCTGGTATTTGAGGCAAATGTTGAACTTGATGTCTTTTTTCAACCTAATGTACTATATTATTATGTTACTACCTTAGAGGTACTTCACTTAAAGGGATAGTAATACTTCATTTTAACTTTATTTTATTTTGTAGGCATTAAAAAAACATGAAGAATGATATAAGTCTTATCTCTGAAACCTTTATGGTTTAAGAGATATTCACAAACAAAGTATCCCCCCCTGTTCAACCAGATCAGAAGGGAGATGCCCAGGTAGACTGCAGAGAGGGACAATCTTTAATTAAGATAATGGAAAAAGCTGAAAAACTTGTCAAGGGGGGAAGGGCTTTCATTGTTTTCATACAAAGAAAATTGTCCCCTTCTGTTATCTGTACTGTCATACAACCAGACTCACGTCTGAGAAGAGATGGCTTACACTAGGTAAAAGGGGCGGGGAGGGGAACTTTGCTTGTGAATATCTCATAAACCATAAAGGTTTGAGAGATAAGACTTACATCATTCTTCATGTTTTTTTAATGCCTACAAAATAAAATAAAGTTAAAACGAAGTGTTACTATCCCTTTAAGCTTACAACCAAAACCTCTGATATCCTTCTTAACGGACCTCCATTTCCCACTGATTTTGGCATTTATACCAACATGTGCCATGAAATCCGGGTCATGCTTGGCATCTCCCAACAATATATCAACCCGATCCAACACATGTCAAACCCGAGCAACAGCCAATTGTTCAATTGTAAAAATCCTGGTGACAGATTACCATATCTGTGTTCCTAATTAAGGGCTCTCCTACTACCATCATCTGTCTCGATCGGCTGAGTCCCAGATCCCATCAGAATAAGAGGTGCTGTTAGAGAAAACAGTCATCTCTAGTAAGGGCATTCCTGTGCCAGCATCCACAACCTTATCATTCAATGCAAATATGTTTGGTTGACTATACACAGGAGTTTCCTCCCTGTTCCTCCTCTCTTCCTTGATATGTTTAACTGTAACCCATCTGGCTACCTGCTTCTCCTTTGTGCAGTGTTCATACCCTTTACTTCTTATGCCTAAATTTTTCTGCTCATCAAGGTATAAACCTTGAAACGGTTGTTCCTAGTGTGCAAATATATTTTGAGTTAAATGGACACACATGCTACCACTTATTAACCCCTTAATGACCGGCTGATCGGCGCGGTGACGCGACTTAAGGACCACGCAGCTTTTTTTTTTCTTTTTCCGGTTCCGGACTCCCCGAATTGCGTGCAGCTGTGGGGGGAGACCGGAACTCCATGACGGTCATAGTACGTCATAGGTTGTTCAGTCACATCGACCCATGACGTACTAAGACCGTCAAGGGTCGTTAATGGGGTAAGCAAGTTACTGCAAGTTAAAAGGTAGGCAGAAACAAAAATATATGCACACAAGTTAATATTTGTTTCCCTGCTTACAGCAAACGGACTTCTCCCTCTTTTATATAGCAGAAAGCCACCAATTACAATCCATCAATCAAAAAGAAAAACACACATCACAGACACAGACTGCAATCAATGGTACACAGGCAAGGTGGGAGGAGGGGGGGTTTGTTTCTTAATCTCTCCCTTACCACACTAGCAGAACACAGATGACACAGAAAAACACACTCCAAATGCTGTATTTCAGAGATCCACAGTTTAGCTTGTGTCAGCTCACAGGATACAGCTTGCAACTGATTGGGATTGATGGGAATGGTAGTCCCCAATAGCCCTTTATACAAGATAAATAATTATATATTCTAATTCAGGTCAATTATCTATGTCCTTTTCTGTTGCAATGGTACAGCAAATCTTCCATTAGGGTTCAAAGCCACACAGCTAATTGTATAAAAATCACTGTGCTATACATCATTATATTTACTGGTATTTACAGCGCTTTAATTATTCTAAAGTAATCACAGCAACTTGACTCTTGGGAGGAATAAGTGTCTTCTAATGCCCTCTAGACATCATCTGCTTACTATAAATAATATTCCCCAGGTACAATGTGGATCCTTGACTTTGAAATGGTTGGTCTAATAATCTGCATGTGTAATGTACACAGTTAATTATGTAAACGCAAGCTCTTTCTTGCCTTTGTAAACATGTTTGCAACAGAGGGGTGTGAAACATTTTTTGCAATACAATATTTATTCAATACACTAGAAAGTGAGTGCTCTGGTCTGGCATCAAGCTACCACAACAGTGCAATATTTAAGGATCTCCTCATATGAGTTGTGGTTTTATCATTAGCACAATTGGTTTTAGCATTAGCATAGGTGGATCTAGCATTAGAGCTGATAGATCCTCCAAAATTACTGTGATACAGATTTATTCACCTCTAATCATGTGAGGAGATTGCTAAAGCCTGCACTTGTCAGGAGGAGTGACAGGTTTAAGTAGCTATGGGTTAAAACATCCTGGAATAGACTTGGAATGGGACACTCAGTGTACAGCATATTCAAGGTACAATATTTCATATTTATGGTATGCAGTACTCATGGCACAGTATGTTTTTGGAACAATACATCTGTAACCTGCTCCTTTTTACATTGAATTTCCCCACACCTATAAACCCCAAAACATTTGGTCAAGAACTTTAGAGTGCTTTAGAGTTTCTATGGCTATCAGTGTAGTGGAACAAAGCTGGGTGGAGAGGGTTGTTATTAGTGTTGAGCGAGCGTGCTCGGCCGATGCTCGGATCGGCTCGAGCATCGCTCTGCTCTGCACATGGCGGTACTCGTACGAGTACCGCCATGTGCTCGCCCGACATGCTCGGGTGAAGAGGATCTGTGCCGGAAGAGGCACAGATCCGAAGACGCTCCGCTGGACCACCAGGGAATGGAGGTACGGGGGCATTGCGGAGATGAAGGGGGCATTGCGGAGATGAAGGGGGACATTATGGAAGAGGGGCATAGACTCTATGCCCCTCTTCCACAATGTCCCCCTTCATCTCCGCTATGCCCGTCTTCCACAATGTGCCCCTTCATCTCCGCTATGCCCCTCTTCCACAATGTCCCCCTTCATCTCCTATGCCATAGAGGAGATGAAGGGGGACATTGTGGAAGAGGGGCATAGCGGAGATGAAGGGGGACATTGTGGAAGAGGGGCATAGAGTCTATGCCCCTCTTCCACAATGTCCCCCTTCATCTCCGCTATGCCCCTCTTCCACAATGTCCCCCTTCATCTCCGCTATGGCATAGGAGATGAAGGGGGACATTGTGGAAGAGGGGCATAGCGGAGATGAAGGGGGACATTGACCAGGCACCCTCCGCTCATCAGAGCAGGGGTGCCTGGTTTAATGCTCGAGTGCTCCCATTCATTTGAATGGGGCTCGGGTGCTCGGCCGAGCACTCGAGCATCAGGGGGTGCTCGGTCAGAGCACCCGAGCACCCGAGCATCGGGGTGCTCGCTCATCAGTAGTTGTTATGTGTGGCTTTATGGCTACCGGTGTAGTGGGGCATGCCTAAATCAGTATGTGTGATTCTATGGATAGCATGGGACACTGCTTGGGACCATTATGTGTGGTTCTGTGGCTACCAGTACAATGGGATAAAGCTGACACAAGTTGGGGTTGTGTGGCAGTGGGACTACATCTGGTCCTATGACAGTGGTGAGCAATGTGGGCCCTTCAGCTGCTTCCATACCACAACTCCCTTCAACAGCTGTCAGAAAATGATGGTAGTTGTAGTTTGGTAGCATCTGGTGGGCCTCATGTTGTCCATTGGTATGCTACCACTATCAGTGTAGTGGGTCAAAATCGGGAGTGGGAAGGATGGGGTTAGCATCAGTGGTTCTATGGCCATGTTGTACAAGGCTGGGTGGGACAGTATGTGTGGTTCTATGGCTATCAGTCTATCAGTACAGAGGAACAAGGCTGTGGGGGGGAGGGTGTCAGTATGTGTGGATCTGTGGCTATTTGTGCAGTGGGCTGGGAGCCAGCATGTATGTGGTGTTTTTGCCCACCCCTAAAGCACACTCACTTTATTTTGTATTCATTGTCCAGTATATTTATGGTAGAGTTTACTCATTGTACAGGGTGCTTATTATTATACAATATGTTCATTGTATAACAGTCCAGGATTTAAGGATTTCCCTGATTAAGCATAGGCCAGTTGATCAGTGGCTGATTCATTTTGATTGCTCCATCTGCACTCAAACAGGGAAATCCCGGTCTGTTGGTAGCTCTTGAGTAGGGATGGGTGAAAATTTTCACCTTAAACTGAAATTGGCGAATAATGGCACTTTCCTCTTGACTAATAATTTTCCGTGAAAAGTGCAGTTTTCCTCTTTTTCCCGCCTTTTCCCATTGAAATCAAGAAGAAAATCAAGAAAAATATTTCTCCACCACACTAAAGTTTTCTACAGACATATAAAAGGATGTCAAGCTCTCACAGCATCTCATTTAGTGTTTGTGAGAGGAGAGAGCAGCATGTTTTTTGAGCTAGAGAAGACAGAGGGGGGAATTGAAGTTTAGTTTAGGGAATCTTTTAGGTAGGACATTTGTTCTGTCAGTGGGACACTCTGGGAAGCAGAAGGGAGAAAGGAGGTTGACCCCAAATACTCCAAAATTCCATGTGACTGACTGGCAAGACACAGGCAGCTAGGGACCTATTTGCTTCATGATCTTGCTGTTATTGTCTCTGTGCTGGATGGGGAAGTCTGGGGAAAGAAATTGTTGATTTTATTTTTCAGTTATTTTTTTTGGACAGACTGTGATAAGACAACAGGGTGGACAACTTAAATAAATAAATAAATAAAAAGTCTAAAGAACTAATTATATTAGGTGACGGTGACAGACAGCTGACTGGGCTTAGACAAGACATCATACAGCTCCATCAGTTGTGTTGTGTACCCGTACAGTAAAAAAACACAGTGTAGTTGCATAATGTCCAGCAAACACACAAGGGGAAGTAGGAGGGGTAAAGCAGTGCAGAGACATGAGAGTAAAGTAGTAGTTCAGAAACTGATTTGCTGCAGCGTGTACAATCAATGATGATGATCCCTCTACTCCAAGGGAGGATGCAGTTTGTCAAGGTCCCAGCAAAACTAATTCCAGCAACACCAGTGCCAGTAAAAATAAATAAGTATATAAAAAGAACACTGAAGACGACAACAAGTCACATTCAAGTGTTGATGATGCTGGCAAAAAACATTAAAATTGGTCGCCTCAACACTATAACAAAATCCACATTTAAGTAAAGATTACACTCACCCTGTTCTCAGGGGGTCAGTGGACCCGGCGTTGCCAGCGTAAATCGTAGTAATTGATTTCCACAGACAAGAGGACCACTGGATGGGAGAGCTCACAATGGATGCAATAGATGGATTAAGAACATCAAACAAATAACAATGCTCCCCTCACGGGGATGCAAAGTTTCAGACACATAAGCCTAACGCGTTTCGTGCACATTAAAACACTTAATCATAGGCAATCGTTTGCAATAAATTTATACATTTTATGATTTGCAACTGGTTATTTTATGCTGGGGTGATCCCGTGAGTGGTCCCATCCGGTGGTCCTCTTGTTGATAATGCTGGAAACAGCATAATAGAGGAAGGTGTAGCAGCTGAAGTAATAAGGATCTTTGTTACAGTAAAAATAAAAAGAAACAGTTTGAGGCCTCCAAAATCTTAGAGGAATATAAGGCTACAAGTGGGAAAGAACTGTCAGGTCATGCTGATGTTGCTGAGGATGACCTAATGATGACTGATGCTGATGCACATCTAGAATATATCCCTCAAGCATCCTTCTCTTGTTCAGATACAGATGAAGTTGAGAGTGAGGATGATGGTAGGGCTTTAAGGTTAGTAGAAAGTCAAAGGCTGAATATTCCACCACTGTTAAAGGGATAGTAATGTTTCATAATAAAAGCAGCTCTAATTAATCATCATAGTATTTTGACTTTGGAGAGTGTTATTTCAGTTCTGTCAGAGTTGTAGTTCTAGAGTAATTCAATGACAAAGTACCCCCCTCTCGCCCCTTTTACTGATGTAACACTGTTCAGCCAGAGCAGAAGGGAGGTGCCCATGTAGACTGCAGAGGGGGACAATCTTCAATTAAGATAAGGGAAAAACCTGAAAAACTTGTCAAGGGGGGCAGGGCTTTCATTGTTTTCATTGTAAGAAGACTGTCCCCTGCTGTTATCTGTCTGGTCTTACAACCAGATTCACATCTCAGAAGATATGGCTTACACTAGGAAAAAGGGGCGGGAGGGGAAACTTTGCTTGTGAATATCTCTTAAACCATAAAGGTCTGAGAGATAAGACTTATATCATTCTTCATATTTTTTTAATGCCTACAAAATAAAATAAAGTTAAAACGAAGTATTACTATCCCTTTAAGAAGCGCTGTGCCTGTCTATAAACTGTTTGAGAAAGCCATTGGAAAGTCTGACCATGGACAAGCCCAGATGTCAAAAAGCACACAGTCACATCAGTCATCATCAGCATCATCGCCTCTTCAAAGTCCAACTTCTACTCAGTCACACACACCTGTTTTGAGTACCCAGCAACAGAAACACATGTTAACATCCACAATGTTAGATATGAGAAGTGCCTTTGCTGCTGTAAGTGCTGCACCTTTGACACCTAGTAGTAGTGGCAGTAGAATTGCATCAACATCTAGCCCCAGTAGTAGTAGCAGCAGCAGCAGCACCTCAGGAACCCCTTATTCCATGAAGTCCACAGTATAGAGATACTTCACTCAGGATCCTCAAGCTAAGCATGTTGCTATCTGTTGTCTATGCAAAAAGCCTGTGAGCAGGGGGAAAGCAGGCTCACACCTAGGTACCTCCTCTATAAGATCCTAACTGAAGCACAACCACAGGTCTGACTAGGAGACACACTATCAGCAGGCCAAAGGTGCCACGACTAGCAGTAGCAGAAGCACTTTAAAAAGTTCCCAGGGCTCTAGGGCAGAAAAAAGAGGTAGTGAAGTTATTTATGTGTCAGAGAGTGCTCTACTGCCAGTGCCAACAGTTAGTTCAGTCCAAATAACACCTATGGCTCCTGCTGCAGAGGAGTATGATGACTCTGACTTTGCTGTAGGAGATAGCAAGAGTCATAGACTGCCCACACATGCTGCATCTACCTCCACCACCTCCTCTAGTAATGTTAAAGCAATAAAGTTTCAGGGTTCTTCTACCATGTCCTGCCAACCCACACTGTCTGAGTTCCTGAGAAGGAGTCAAAAACCTCACAAAAACAATCCCAAAGTATGCCTGTGGAATGGCAAGTTTGCCAAAATATTGGCAATGGACATGCTGCCGTATTCTTTTGTAGAAAACCAAGGTTTCAGAGAACTGATGTCATGTGTAGCTTCACGCTGAAATATTCCAAGGCGCAGTTATTTTTCCAGGACAGCATTGCCTGAATTGTACAAGCAGGTGGTTAGTGTGGTGGGCAAAGGACTTAAAAGTGTGTATGGCAAGAAAATCCACCTGACAACAGAAATGTGGACAAGTGGGCAGAGAACAAACTAAATGACTGTGACTGCTCACTGGGTTTCCCTCCCAGCACCAAGAGTGGTAAACACTAGCTTAGAGCATCAGATGAAAGCCTGTAATCATGCTACTGGTTGTGGCAGTGTGATTAAAAGGGACAGCAGCAGCAGGATAGCCCATACCATCAACACGCCACTTTGTGCATTCAGAGTTTTGAGAGACAATCCCACAAAGCTGTAGATGTTCTGAGTAATCTAGAGCAAATGATATAGGAATGGCTTGTACTCCGCTCCTTAAACGCTGGTTTTGTGTTTGCTGATAATGGCTCCAACATAATAGCTGCTGGTGGTACGGTGCATGTGTCCTGCTTTGCCCATGTGCTAAATTTAGTTGTGACCAGATTCCTGGCAGAATCCGAAACCCTCAAAGAGATGCTTACTATTGCCCTCAAAATATGTGCCCATTTTAGTTGCTCCTACAGTGCATGCAATGACCTATATTCCATACAAGAGAGTAACAACCTACCATATCACCAGCTGAAAATAGAGGTCCATACCAGGTGGAATTTCACCATGTACATGCTAGAGCATTTGTACGAGCAGAATAAGGCCATTAGCGAGTACACCATGCAAAACTGGAAGGCTTTAGAGGGAGTCTCTTTGTCACCTGGCCAATGGCAACTAATGTATGTGAGCTGCTGAAACCCTTTGAGGAGGCAACCATGCTGGTGAGTCGCACTGCGGAAAGAATTAGTGAAATTCTGCCACTGATTTTTTATTGCAGAAAAAAATGAGGAGCATAGCTGAGGATTCATACCAGAATGACAATGCAGACATGCACCAGCTGGTAAAGGACATGTTGGTGTGCTTTGATCAAGATCCTCGCATAGTGTCTATTAAAAGCAATGAGGAATACATTCTTTGCTGGACCCTCACTTTAAACACAAAATTTCAGAATTTCTGCAAAAGGGCCATCAGCGGTTTGTCATAACAAGGAGTCATGGGGATCAGCAGCAACTCTCTGAGGAAACGGATTCTGTCAAGGAATATCAAGATATGCTTATTGATTGAGTGGAGGGTTGCATTGTGAAGGATGAGAAGGAGGAAGTGAGGTCACAACAAACATCTAGGCAGTATAGTGAAAAGGAAGGCAGCAAAGCATTTGAACCAGCAGAAGCAGATACATCATCAACCATAATATCCCATTCGGAACACAAGGCAATTTATCATGGGTCTCAGCAGACCAACAATGGTAGTGGTGGTGGTGCTGGCGGCACATCTGTTTTGGACTTGCTCCCTGAGTATGGGTTGGTAACTGATACACAGGAACACCATTTATCTCACTGCACGTGAGATGGTTTCTGCATACTTGCAGGGTAGCTATGTTTTAGGCAGCAACAATGACTCCATAGACTGCTGGTAAACAAAGCAGTGTGTGTGTGTCCAGCATTGACACGTACTGCAGTGGAAACCCTCAGTTGTTCTCCAGCACGTTGAGTCTGAGAGGGTTTTCAATGCAGCTAGTTATATTGTCAATATCCGCAGGACATGGCTATCAAGCAGCAATGTTGAGAGACTAACATTCTTAAAAATGAACCAACATCTCATACCATCTGAGTATCAGGTAGCAGAAACCACATATGACAGACAAAGCCAGGACAAATATATTAACAACAGCACAGATGAGGAGGTGGAGGAGGGATGTGAAGCAGGGTTGCCACCATCTGCCCCACTTGGGACCACTGCTATGAGAGACAAGTAATGTGAGAAGGACAAGTAACCTGAGAAGGAGGATAGCGTATGACAATGGTAAAAAACAATAATAAAAACAGATCACACCATGCCATTCCCCACCACCACCACTACCATACACATCACTTAACCTCTTAAGGACCCATGACGGTCCTAGCATGTCATATATTGGAGAGCAAAAAAGACCCATGATGTGCCAGAACAGGCATGGAATTCAGGGCTCCCCACGCAGCTGAACGCTGTTCGGGGATCTCTGAATCGAATGCTGAAAAAAAAAAATGGTCTGTGGTCCTTAAGTGCCAGCCAGGTATGTGATCGGCTGGTCCTTAAGGGGTTAAGAAGGATGTTAGCATTGTGGGCAAAGGACAAATGCATGCTGCATGCTAGCACATTTATCAAGGCAAATGTTGCTATAGGACTCACAACTTTGACTTTCAGCCACTTATTTCTAAACTTCAACCCTCACAAGATGTAATATTACAGTAGGAAATGTAGTACCTATAGGAAATATAGGCATAAAATGTGTTAAAATAAGCAGGAAATATGTTAAAATAGGCAAAAAGGAGGACGTTTTTTCATAGGCATAAAGGCAAAATTTTTCACGGGAAAAGTGAAAAATCTGTAAGTTTTTGCAAAAAGTCATGCAGGAAATTTTCCACACTTTTCGCCCATCCCTACTCTTTTGAGGACAAACTCTGAACACCCTTGTTATACAGTATATTGATGATATTGGATACTCATTATACAGTATTTTTATTGAATAGTATATACATTGTATAGTATGTTCATTGTACAGTGTGCTCATTATAGAGCATATTAATTATACAATTAGGGATGGGCAAAAATTTCTGCCTCAAACTGAAATCGGCGAAAAATAGCACTTTCCGCTTGGTGAAATATTTCCTGCGAAAAGTGCCAATTTTCCGCTTTTTTCTGCTTTTTTCGCCTAGCTCATTCCTTTGAAATCAATGGGAACATAGAAGTTACACACAACACATAGCAAATATTATTTTATTTCCCAAAGGCATAGCATAAAAGGGGCATGAGGGTGTCTGTGTTGGTGGAGTGTGGGCAAAGAATCATTTGGTCAGGGGATGATTTCTTGGGGGGTTTGTTTACTGGGATTGGGGGGAGGTAGTTAATATAACATAAATCCTAAATACAAATACAAAACCCCCTAAATAGGAAATTTGTTTTGGGGGGGTTCCTTGAATGATATTGGGGGGACAGTTAATAAAAAAATAAATCAATAAAATAAAATAAGACATTTGCATTTAATGTGATAAAGACAGGAACCCCCTGACACAAGCTGCCACTGGGTTGGACTGATTCTTGACTTGATAGAATATTTTGTAGAGGAAGATTTGTTTGATTTGTTTTTAGAAGCCTTTGTTGGACTTAGACTTATTAGTGGCCCAAGCCCTGAAGAAACATTGATTTGTAGGACTTAAGCTTGCTAGAAACTAACCCCCCCAAAACCTGTTTATTTTTTTGTAGGACTATGTTTTTTTGTTTTTTTTAAAGCACAAGTCCTGAGAAAAAAAAAATGCCTTGCTGGCCTAATGCCAGCAGGTCATGTTGACCAGTGGCCACTGTCAAATGTCCTCCTGAGTCCTGAGTTGCAACTGCTGTTCATACTGCTGCTGAAGAATTGTTTAAGCAGCTGAAAGAGAATGGGATCAACAATAACAGAAACATGGAAGATGGATGATGAAGGTTGCACTTGCCACGACTGGCTCCAGTGATGCGCCTGAGGCAGTAGCAGCACAATAAGTAGCCCCCAGTATATGTGGAGAAAAGAAGAAGTTGGCCATTAAATCTTCTCCACCTGCTCCTCCTCCAAAATCATCATGGGTGTGTTGTTATTAGAATATATTTTTCCCTTGAGAGCAGGAACAGCAGGTCTCATCAGCAACTGCAATATGCACAGTGTGTGTGTGTGTGTGTGGTAATAACATCTGGGGGCACAATTGTATCCAAACACCATGACATCTGAAATCAAGTACTTACGCTGTCACTGTACCCCTTTTCCAGACCCCCTAAGGACACATGACAACTCGCTGACAGTTTAATAGTAATATTGAACCCTCCCTGCCACCATCTTAGAATATTCTGCAAGATGGAATCTCCACAGATGCCGCTTGATGCACTGATTGGCATGTGTGGTCAGTGCACCACACAGTGTGCAATGGGCAGAGACGAACTGCCACATCCTAACATCAATAGAGTGGTTATCATTTGGAGGAGGAGGTAATGAACGAGGTGGATTGGCAGAAGATGTAGTTACCCTAGAATGTGATGGAGAGCTAGTTGTTTCACTCGTCCTGGAACTTCCAGTCTCTGCCTGGGTTGTTCTATTCCTCCTCCTCTTTGATTTCCACCTCACCTCTTGTTGCCTTTACAGCAAAAGCAGTGCTTGATTTCTGTGGTGGGTGTTTGTCTTTAACATGTTTGGGGTAAATGTCATGGTGCCTGTGTTTCATCTGTGATATCAAGGACCTTGTGCCAAGGTGTGTTCCCTCCTTTCCTCTTTTCACTGACTTGTCACAAATTGTGCACAGTGCTGTTGATGATGACTGCACTGTGCCTGTCCCAACAGAAAAATAATCCCACACCCATGATGATTTCAGGGGGAAGGGAACAGATGTAGAAAAATGTCCTCTTTCTTCTTGTCCTCCACATTCCCCTTTGTCTGTGGCAGCGGATAATGTTGCTGCTGTTGCTACTGCCTCAGATTCAGCACTGCAACTAGGATCAGCAGTATTGCCACTGCTGGCAAGTGGAACCTGTCCTAGTACCGCATCACTTGTTGACCCCATTCTCACTGTGTCCACTGTGGTCTGTGGCACACTAGCCTGCTCCTCAGCTTCCTGCTGCCCTTGCATCTCAGCATCAGAAGAAATTAGAACAGTTGCAAATTCCTCTAATTCCAAAATTTTATTGTGGTGGTGGTGGTGGTGATGCCCATCCTCATCCCTGT
Organism: Rhinophrynus dorsalis; assembly: GCA_037306005.1. Classification (NCBI taxonomy): domain Eukaryota; kingdom Metazoa; phylum Chordata; class Amphibia; order Anura; family Rhinophrynidae; genus Rhinophrynus; species Rhinophrynus dorsalis. The sequence continues at coordinate 472,528,432 of CM074720.1, read as the reverse complement.
CTCCCATTCCTTCTCAGTTTCTGCTAAAAAGGCCATCAATGTCTCTTCCACCCCAGCTTCTCCAGCATCATCTTCACCACCACCACTATCCCTACATGCTGTTGTTGCTACTGCTCTATTACAGACATCTCACTGCTACTTGGAGGAGGTGAAAAGCAATGTGACAGAGGGTCCACTAATGTCACACTTGCCATTTCCTTTTAACCTAGTGGCAGCACATCTGGCAGAAGGTACAACACCATCTGGGTGGAGGGGAAGTGGATGTACCTCCTGGCTTTCCTCTTCAGAGCTGTCAGCACCTTATCCAACACCCTGGGGTTCACTATTGAAATATCGCCTTCTATATGGCGGGCATGAAAACTTCAAGTTCATAATGTCGCATAGATCAAAAGGGCGGTATCAGAATGTCAACTATATCAAAAGTTCTTATGTCACAAAGAAAACAGCACCGAGTACCAAAGAAAATAGCTCTAGTCTGTGTCTTAACCCTTTGAGTGCAGAGATTGTTAATGCCTGGCAGAAAAGGTATGCTACTAGCAAGTTACTGTGTATGGCATCCTGTGCAGTGCAATTCAGAACTCCAGGGACTCTATGTTGTTATATAGTGGGTACTTTGGTAGCACGGGCAATTGTAAGAGAAAGATCTACAAATTTAGTTGAAAATTCCCCTCTGCTGATCCATAGATGCGTCAGAGCGCAAAATGTTTCAGCCCGTTTGGCTTGATTCACTGTTGTTGGTCTAGAACTCTCAGCTGCTGGCTTGCTGAGGATGCTGAGAGTTGAAGCCCAAAAACATTGAAAGGATCACAAGTTGCCTGCCCTGCTTTAGTATCAATGTGGCAAAATTATATTATACAACCCACTGTGCCCGATCCAACACTCTCTAAGCACATCATGAGAGGCTGCCCGAAGCTCCTCCAGTAAGCATACTTGCACTGTCTTCTTTGAGAAACAAAACAGCACGGCAAGAAAGGGAAGGAGCTGTAAATATTTTTTTTTCATTATTATGGATAATTAGGTTCTTGGATAAGCAATAACCCTTTAGCATTCAAAGAGTTAAGTCACAGACTTGTGCAATAACCCTTTGGCATTCAAAGGGTTAAGACACAGACTACAGCTATTTTCTTTGTTAATCGGCACTATTTTGTTTTCATCATGATGTCGGCCTTTTCATATAGTTAGCATTCTGATATCACCCTTTTGATCTATGTGCCATTATGAACTCTATGCTCACCACATAGAGTGCAATATTACACTAGGATACCACATCCTGAAATATATTACCTGGGCCATCCCAGGTAAATATCCATCAATGGACTGGAATGATCCAGTTGTCATGAAATGTATAACACACAGCAGTTTCTTCAGGCTGGATAGGGCACAATTGGTGCTGGCTATGGGGTAAATGTCATTTTCAGTCTCCTCATAGGGTTTGATGATGCTGTATGATGTCAACCTGCATCGATCTCTGACTTCAGCCTCCTCCATTCCAAACAACATGACCCTTGCCCTACTTACCGTGGGTCTTGGGGGGCATCTGTCCTCCATGTGCTGCTCAACAGGTCCCTGTGGCACCTGTGGTTGGGGGATATCTGGTTGAGGCAGCTCAGGTGATGTTGCCTGGTCTGGTCCTCACCTGGAGGTGGCCCTCTTGGTGGTTTGCCAGATGGAGCTTCCAATCTTGCGACAGCTGGAAGAGTGCAGATGTATTTGGGGGATCCTGCTCCCTATCCCTTTCATGCCCTCTCTTCTGATGCCTTTGTAGGTATTGTAATGCAAACATGATGCTTGTAATCTCTGTCTTAGTGGACTCACTGTAAACACGACACATTCACAAGACGGTGGGATTTGCCAGGACCGGTCATCAGGTAACAAGGGACCAATTGGAACAAGGGTCTTGTCCAGGTGAGTGTATGCTGGTGTGGCTGTTGTTGTTTGAGTGTGTTTGATGTGATTGCTGTTTACCTGTCAGCTGCATGTCACATTGTTCGGTGTGGTTGATGATGCCAGTGCTCCTTGGTTCTCCATGGTCTACTGATCTTGCACACCCAGGCTTACATTGCTTTGCAACTGACAGTTGTGCATATTGTCTTGTCTGGACAGGACATGTTGGTATGTGTTAACCTCTGTTGTGCCGGGGGGAGCGTGCAAAGGATTGGTTGACATTGGTTTGCACATCATTTGTTACTCAGGGTGTTGATGGGTTAATGTAGGTGGTCCAGGACTTTGTTCTCATTATGATATGTCCTAACTGTTATGTGAGCTATTTGTTCCCTGCTTTCTGTTGTTTAGCTGGGTTTTTTAACCTTTGTTCTGTGTTGTATGCCTGCAAAAGTAGGCACAGTATTACCACAAGTTAATATATCCCTTTACCATGCGTTAGCATGCACTGCACACAACTGAATGGCAACTGGCTTCAGCTGTTCCATTGATGAGAATGGGTGAAATCTTTTCAGATGCTATCATTTTTTAGCACACGTTAGCAGCTCACAACACAGGTAATAGAATCCCTAACTGTTCTTACAAAACTACTGTTGCCAATTTTTGTAATTTAATGGAGGTCGTTGAATCGAGCCCAGTAGGAGACAAATAAAAATTCCCATACATTTATGTAGCAGGGAATTATGCCTCCACCCTACTTCAACTGCTCCTGTTTTGTTCTGGGGAATCTCTGAGCTTTTCTCTGTAAAGAGCAGACTGCTGCTGAGGACAGTTTTGTAGTCCCATGTCACCTCTATGGAAACTTTGTGGCCGTTTTATTGAAGCATTCAACTGAATTGACCTGAGGGATCTTAGGGCTCTCTCACAAGTTTTTCTATCCAAGAGTCTGTCTGAGGTAAGGTAGGGAAGATGTAGGGCATACTGGTGAGATGTCTTTTGGCTCAGGATTAGGCCCTATTCCCCTTAAAACCCTTGTTAGGCCCTAAACCACTTCTAGCTGCTGTAGAAGTTACTCCCTAGCTAGGAATGCCCCATTTCAGTTAAAGAGATAGTAATAGTTCATTTTAAGTTTATTTCATATTGTAGACATTAAAATAATATAAAAAATGACGTAAGTTTTATATGGTTTGAGAGATATACCTTTCTAAACTGCCAGGAAGAGGTAACTTTAGAGGTTTGAGAGATAAGACTTACATTGTTTTTTATATATTTTTTTTATGTCTACAATATGAAATAAACTTAAAATGAACTATTACTATCCCTTTAATTTAGTGTGTTCACTTCCAGTGGCGCAGTCTTGCTATCACAGTTAGCTGGAAGCCATACTGTTTATGTGTGGAGCACAAATTTACCAGAGTCCACATAGGGTAGTCTTTATACTGATGGTACCATTCACTGGACTCGCTGAAGTTCATGGATGGCAATGATAACATGCATAACCTCGACCTTAAGGACCAAAAGTAGCCCCTACATATTACTAGTGCACGGGAGACACATCCAGCAGTGATATACTGACACCTGGGAGGGGGGGTGAGTTTGAGGAAAGTTATTTATTTCGATATGCAATGTACATTTACATTATTATTACTGTTATTGATTGCTTTATTATTTTGCATAAAAGTATACATTTTTGTTCTGTGGTAGTATATTATTAATGTGTGGCCTGGGAAGGATATAGAACCATACGATCACCATTCCCTGGTGGATGCACCACCAAACCCAGATGCCCAGCTATTTCCTTTACAATAAAGGCAAGTAACACCTCCTAATAATAGCTTCCCGCTTACCTTACTATGGCCAAAAAATCCTAATAATCACTTTGAATATTATCCTTGTGCTTAGGTTCAATCAGTCCTGGATGTTATGTTCATGGAAACAGATATGACATTTGCAAGCAGTTCTCTCCAGATATGCACTGCACACCCCTCTTGACCTTTGAGGATTAATATTACCGTGTGTAGTGGACATAGTTTGTGGTGGTGCTGTAAACTGTCATGTCTGCCTCCACAGACTCGGCATCCAGGACTGATTAAAGATGTTATCTCATTAAATTAAAAAAAAAAATTAAAAACATTGAGAGGAGCCAATAGGATTTTTTGGCTATAGTAATGTAAGTGAAGGGTTATTGTTAACCTTTTGAGTGCCAACAGAGTGTATCTCTCTGGCAGTCAAATGGTTAAGAGGTGTTATTTCCTCTTTAAAGGAGCAGTAAACTTTTTTTTATGAAAACATATATACTATAGAGCTCTTCCTGCTGAGAAAAACAAGTGCACTCTCACTGCTGTCAGTTATTTTATTTAAATGATATAACAGTTCATATAATCAGGAAGTGAATTTTCTGTGTGTTTACTTCCTGATAGTTCTGACAGGAAGTGATGCAGCATTTTCTTTCAGATTCTATGGAGAACTGTGTGTCACTGACTTTCCTCTCCATTAGAATGTCACAGAATAACTAATTGGAGTTTGACCACTAGAGGGCATTGCTAATGTAAAACAACAGTTTTACACAGTAATAACTCTGGAAATATGCACCTCCCAGTAGTGGGAGGTCTATTATTTCACTCAATGGGAAATGTCCTATAATATATATTTTTTATTAAAAAAAAGTTTACTGCTCCTTTAAGTGGAAGCTCAGTATCTCCTAGAGAGCCAACAGATGAAGTGCTCAGGTATGTAAAGTTTATGAAGATATCATAAATAAGACTGTTAACTATAAATGAGTCGTTTAACCCTTTGAATACTAGAGAGGTTCCCAATACATTGTGAAGAAATACTTTGGAGAACTCTAGCATCCAATTTAAAATGTAAAACAGGGACCTTTGTTTGTTCCAAAAGAAGCAGTTGATTTGTCTCAGAATTGTTCCTCTTAGAACATCAGCCTCAAGGAATGATAAAACTTACTAATTAATGCCACTTCTATGTAAAGTATGTGATAGGCCTAAATCCTGGAATTCCTCAGCCCCTAGGACAGAAAATTAACACCCTTGGTTAATAATCTTTGGTCCACCGTATGGACATCAAGAGAATTCAGGAAGTGTACTTCAGAGTTGGAGAAAACAATGAACAGTTCTGAAGTAGAAGGTATAAGCAAGAAATAGCCACAAACTGAAAGGTACCTGGAATGGTTTCTCAGCAGAGGTTAATGGAAGAATGTACTTTATGTAGTAATAGTTGAAGAGCCCTTGCACATGGGCCACAGTGCCACCCAGCAATGGCCACGGTGCAGTCATGCACAGTAGATACTGCCCACGCCGTGGCTGATACAGAGAGGGGCGCTCCGAATTCAGAGCATGGTCCTCTCCACGCAGAGCCCCGCTCCATTATCAGCCACAGGGCAGGCAGTCTGTAGTGTGCATGACTGCAGCGCGTGCAGCTGTCTCTACTGTGAATGACGGCTTCTGACAAACACACATGTAGCTAATTATTATATAGGATGAGGTATGGTTTAACCCCTTGGAGCTAGATATGTTTCCAAAGCAATACAATGTGATGAGGACCTCTCTACAATTCAAGAAGTAAACCCTTTGAGTGCCACAGGGGTACAGAATGCAATGCAAAGCAATGCATTCCATACCCCACTGGCACTCAAAGAGTTAAAAGTAACATTTAAATCAATGGGAATTTTGATTTGTCTCTTGTGTCTCTCTTGATCTAGGATTCCTCATTCTTTGCTTTCTGCGTGAGGGCCATATACAAGACTCTAAAGAAGAGACAATCTCTGGCAAATCAGTTGCATTACAGTGGACAATGTATATTGTCATAGAAATCCATATTTTGACCCTTTGAGTGCTAGAAAGCTATTGGATGCATTGCAGAGCAATGGCACTCAAAGCGATAAATGTAGCGTTTTATTCCTTGAATGCTAGAGAAATCTCCAGTGCAATGCCCAACTGCAATGCAATGCCAAACTGCATTTAACCCATTCTGTACCACAGAAAGCAATGTGCTACACATCCCTATGGCACTTAAAGGATTAAAAGGTCCCCAGTACCTGTTATCCCATTGTTGAAATGCAAAAAGTGTGTGGTCTTCTGCTGCCATCTACTGGATAGTGAGGAATATTACATCCTTGTTTTAACCTTTCAAATTCAAACATACTGTTAAAAAACATTCTAAGTATTACTAATATCAAGGGTACATTAAAGTATACACCCTTGGAGTCTAATTTAAATAAAATAAGCAAGAAAAGAAGATTATTGATATAAAAATTGGAAATTATTTGAGAACAAGCTTATAAAATATTAAATTTCTTCATAGAACTCTAACAAACATAGTAGGTGTTTGAAACAAAATGGTAGAAAATATGTGGAATACAATTCATAAATGTGAAAGAGTATGAAGTTTACCTTTTTCAAAAAGCACAGATGTAGATTACATAGACGGGGAAACAGGAGACAGCAGAATGATCCGGAGGAGTTCTATGTATTTTCAAAAACCAGAAATGGCAGAGAAGAGGAAGCAAGTGGACAAGGATGGAGACATCTATAATAAAAGCAGAAGAAATGCAAGATGGAAGTAACATGTGACTAAATATTCTATGTCAATATATGTGAGTGGCTCACCGAGAACGAACATAAACAAATATTGCTTGTTCTACAGTTAGTCACCACTTACAAGACTCACATTTTAGTTCTCCACTGCCATTACAGAGGAGAAATTTTCATTCACCTATCAGACTAACCCCTGCCAAGGGGCAGTCCAGTTCCAAAATAGGTATCCATAGAAAAAGCAGGAGACTGGTAGAGTAAAAGTGATACCTTTATTGGCTAAGTACCTTTAGAATTAAAATGAAATGAAATTATCTTTAGACTCCAGTAGAAGCTGGCTAAGTGGTACAAGATTCATTCCCTTTTGATATGTGAAAGTTTTAACTACTTTTGACCAGGACTGTTCGGAGTCTGATCTTTTTTTGTACTACCTGTGTGCACTCGATTACTTTCCCTCCATAATTTTCCCTCCATGTCTCTAGTCCAGATCCATTCTCCATTTCATGCACTACTTTCCTCTTTGTCTATATTCCAATAAGCTTCTTTGTTTCATGAAGGAGGTTGGACTAATGACACAGTCACCCAGGCAGAAAGCCTGCATTTCCTCATTGCGTTGTTGGAGCTCAGAGAGAGAAGAAGAGATTAGAGAGTGTCACAGTTGTATAGGCAGGCAGGGTGCCTTTTCGCCACCGCAAGGGAGAGTCACCTGTGTTGGTTTTATCAAAAAATATTCAAAATACAAGTTATTTGTTTGAATAATCTTCAGGGTCACACTACCAGTGTCACAGTTGTATAGGCAGGCAGGGTGCCTTTTCGCCACTGCAAGGGAGACTCACCTGTGTTGGTTTTATTAAAAATATAAAAAATATAAGTGATTTGTTTGAATAATCTTCAGAGTCACACTGCCAGTGTCACAGTTATATATGCAGGCAGGGTGCCTTTAAGCCACTCCAAGGGAGAGTTACCTGTGTTGGTTTTAGTAAAAATATAAAAAATACAAGTTATTGGGGGCGGAGCTTGCTGAGGATCAAGATGGACGCGTTTTCTTACAGCTCCTAGTGCCACAAGCAACTGAACCTGTTCTACTAGCTACAATTTCTATCAAATCGCTGCTTTGCATAACAGTCATTTTCCCTGTGAGACGGGGCATTGTTTCATACCTCATGGTCCACGGTACTCAGCCCGCCAAGCGGGCTTTAACGATTTGCTTCTTCTTGCGCCATTCTGATCAGAGGACATTACTAAATGCCATGTTAGATGGTGGGTTGATTGCACTGAGGAACGCAGAGTCAACACACTCAACAATACATGCCTGTGCTCCTGTTGATATATCTCCTGAGATGTCTCTGCCCTTACCGGTTATCAACTCAACTCCTCCGTGTGTTACTGCAGCAGAATCACAGCACCCACTGAGAAATTCGGGCCTTTGTGCTAGTGATCCGAGGTCTCTTACGTGAAGTATTTGCAGGCCTATGCACAGAGGCTCAGCACCTGAGTTGTTGCGCATCACTGGAGAGCTGGACGGCGGCTGCAAGTAAGGAGCGTATGCCCGCACCTATCCCTATCCTGAGCTACACATATTCAAGACCACAACAGGCCTTTGACTTGGATATGTTTGGAGTTACACCTCTCAGCTTTACCTTCTGTGACAAGGTCCCACCTAGATCAATCCCCAGGCAGATGGTGTCAAAGGCTTTGGGACCGGAGCTTGTTTATCTTGCCAGACTGTTTTTTCGGGTTACCCTCCTACTCCCCTCATGGGGCATGGTATACAACTGGGATGTCTCACATTGGGACCCAGGAATTATGCTGCTACACTGCAGAGTCTGGTCGCGGTTCTAGATCTACAACGTAACTTATGGCTTCCCTTCATGATTTTGAGTCTCCACACATTTGTCTTCAACGTGATGCTTTTATGGGGACTATGGACGCGGCTGACTTACCTTGGGATCCAGGTATCAGTGACCCTCATCGGGATATGCCTTCTTTGGGATTATGCTTGCTGCAGTTTCTCTACGAAGTTAATGTTTGTACTCCGCGGTATGTCTTTTCTGCCTCTTGTACCTCTCTGCATGAGTTGGACGCTATCCTGACACACTAGATCACACAAGGACTACATAGTGGACTGTATACTCTTCGGCAAGTTGTGTGATACCTTATGTACCTACTCGCACTTTCATTCCTGCCTCTGTATGATGGAGCCCAGGTCCACCTGAAATTGTATGTTTACATTTTGCCCATCTGTGTAGTCCCCCTAGGGCCCGGGAGGATCTGCTTTCCTCCGCTTCTCTTCCATGGGTAATATGTGCTCACTATGGTCTTATACTGAGAATTTTAATGGGACTGGGTGCTCTACCTATACTGAGGGCTGCTGCCCCTAGTTTTGAAGTGCTTTGAATGGATACACTTGAGTTTAATTGGAACCTCCTGTGTTCTGTTGGTGGACTTCCTCGGGCCGCTTCCGATCCTGCGCGCGGGTCAGGACTGGCTCCGGGGACTCCCTGATGGTGATGGGATTCTGTTGGTAATATGTTAAGTGGTTCTGTAATTATATGCACTAATATACTGATGCTTCTTATGCCTTCCTGTTTAGACACCATCTGCATGACATATACCTAACCTTAGCTTACTATTCTTCAGATTTCTTGCCCTTTCTTTTCATTTCGCATATGTCAGCTCATACTTTGCTGGCTTTCTTATAGTCCACCATTAAATATAGGTTCTTAACCTGTACCTACCCGCAGATATAGTGTGCCCCATCCCTTCCCCATCTTCCCTCCCTGGATGCCGACGCTACTCTAATTTTATGATTTTGCAATTTGCTAATTGCTTTCTCATTATTTGCTGATATTTACTGCCCTATTTACTCTCAGTGGCTAGGCTCTTACTATGCCCATCTTATTATATGCTGACATACCAGGCCTATTTCTCGCAGATTTTGCGCACTAGGCCACTACTGTGGGATTAGCCCACAGGATGTTTTATCTAGTCGTGGGCTAGATCTATGTTCTTTCTACCTCTTTGATTTTCATTTCCCTATACCTGTACTCGGAGCTACTTTCTGCAAGCGGGATATGAGCTTTAGGCATACTTTAACTCATTTCATTTGTAACTTATGCTACTTCCCGGCAGGCTGGTATGCTGCTTATGTAATGTCTATATCTGAGCATCTGTAGTAATGGAACTGTTGTCAGTCCTCAACCCTTATTTGCTCAAAGGCATGTTTCAGATGTAGTTTACGATTTTTTTATATATATATATATATATATATATATATATATATATATATATATATACTATATTGATATCTAAGCTTACTGTCCTTTTCACCCTCACTCTTGACCAGAGTACTGGTTGCTCTGATCTCTCTTTATCTCTTCATGAATATTATTATGTGTATATCATCATCAGTGATGTTGTCAATTTGCTTTTTCATTTGCTACCTTTGTATTATGTGTCATGTTGCCATTTTGGCTGTTTTTGTATTTCATGTAATGTACTCTTTATACTAATAAAGATTAAAAAAAAATAAAAATACAAGTTATTTGTTTGAATAATCTTCAGCATCACACTGCCAGTGTCACAGCTGTCGTGTGAGCAGGTTTTAGAGTTGTAAAACTATAATAGTTCACTACCTACCTATCCGTAATGGATTTGAGTCCTAGTGAAGAATCTGATGTTCCTCGTCCTGGTACAAGCTGCAGTGACCCAGCAACCACCAACACCCCCACAGTGCAGTTGATTTCAAGCAGAGCTAGCAGCAGCAGGCAGGGAAAGAAGAGTATTTTGAGTAGTACTAGTCAGACTCAGCCACAGCAGTCCAAACCAAAAACTAGAAAGAAGAAGGGAACTGCAGGTCATTCTACCTCTACTAGCAGGGTAGAGAGGTCCAGTTCCTCCACTAAGACCACAATGTGGCCGTCACCAGTCTCTTGGCAGCAGAAGTTCCTTATTGTCATCACAAGTCATCTTTTTCCTGTTTACAAAATATTAGGAAATTGTGTAAATAATTTCCAGAGTAACACAGCCAGTGTGCCATTTGTGTAGGCAGGCAAGCATCCAGCAGAAATGCCTTATTGACATCTGAAGTCATCTTTGTTCCTGTTTAAAAATATTAGGAATTTGTGTAAATAATTTCCAGAGTAACACAGCCAGTGTGCCATTTGTGTAGGCAGACAGGCATCCAGCAGAAGTGCCATATTGTTACCACAAGTCATCTTTGCTCCTGGTTAAAAATATTAGGGCTTTGTGTAAATAATTTCCAGAGTAACACAGCCAGTGTGCCATTTGTGTAGACAGGCAGGCATCCAGCAGAAGTGCCATATTGTTACCACAAGTCATCTTTGCTCCTGGTTAAAAATATTAGGGCTTTGTGTAAATAATTTCCAGAGTGACACATCCAGTGTGACAGTTGTCGTGTGGCCAGGTTTTAAAATTTAAAAATTATTGTAATACACTACCGAACTATCTGTAATGGATTTGAGTCCTAGTGAGCAACCTGATGTTGCTCGTCCTGGTACCAGCTTCAGTGACCCAGCAACCACCAACACCACCACAGTGCCATTGATTTCAGGCAGTGCTAGCAGCAGCAGGCGGCTAAAGAAGAGGACTGTCAGTAGTACTAGTCAGACTCAGTAACAGCACTCCAAACCCAAAAGTACATATAAGAAGGGAACTGCAGGTATTTCTACTTCTACTAGCAGGGTAGAGAGGTCCAGGTCCTCCTTGGAGACCACGAAGCAGCAGGCATCTGTTTCTCGTTGTCAGCTGTTTCATGATGATTCCCCCAGAACCACCTGCACAATAACTAGTGCCAATGCCAGTTCCGTCACCACCTTCGCTACAGCCAGTTCTATAAACCTGGGGACACCTAGAGTGTTGAACATGAACACTACAGGTGGGAAACTGTAGGCAGTATCAACGCGGGAGTTTTACAGCAAATGTCCATGTAAGCAGCCCAAACTTGAATTATTGGAGTATTTTGAGAAAATTTCTCCTGACATCACTGTAACTGACACTGAGAGCATATCTTCTCCAAAAAAGGTTATTGAGGGAGTGTCACGGTTTTGATGAACACTCAGACAAGACTTGTAAGGTTAAAATAACTTTATTGAAAATAAAGTACAAACAGCATAAGCGTTCACACCCACACAAACCCAGAAGAAGACGGTACAAGTACTGTCTACAATACACAATGGTTAGGTAGGCACAGTATAACAACAATGTACAGACAAGCAGCAAGTTCCCTAGAGAGCTAGGGTGAGGAGGAGGCAACAACCTGCTGATGTTAACATTGGGACCCTAGAACCCTAGGGTATAGCAGAGTCCCACGACTCTTGACTACTGGCAGCAAGGACCCTAGAACTCTAAGGATGAATGGAGGCCCAAGACCAGCGGATACTGGCAACTGAGACCCTAGAACACTAGGGTAGACAAAGGCAAACGGACCACGAGTACTGGCAATGAGGACCCTAGAACGCTAGGAGTCCCAAGGCTCACAAATGGCGAACACAGTCCTTAGAACGCTAGGGTCAACCATAAGCCCAGACTTTGGATACTGGCAGCTAGGACCCTAGAGAGCTAGGGTAATGGGAGGCCTAAGACATACAGCTACTTGTAGCAGAGACCCTAGAAAGCTAGGGGTGAATCGGAGGCAACAGACCACAGAAGGCAACTGGTGTCCAAGTACGTAGTGTACAGAGACAGATATACCACCCTACAGCTGGCTCTTAGCCCTAAGGCTACAGTGGATGTTACGCAGGACGAGACAGTGAACCGGACCTAGGATACCTAGGTACAGCAAGGTTCACAGATGGTAATGCTCCCAGGATAGTGCCTGTAACTCCCCACAGGGAGTGAGCCCAGCTTAAAGCAGTGGTAATGATGGGCACGTAATAGGTAATGAGTAACACGGCCCGAACTACAGACGGCCCGGAATCCGGTACTCCGTATGTGCACACCGCCAAAGGCGGAAGATACCAGTAAGAGCGACTGAAGCAGCGAGTTCTCAGCCCAACGGTCGGTAACATAAGTGGGTAGAGCTAGCTCAGTCAGCAGCGTCAGCTGTGTCTCAGCCAGTCCAGTCAGCAACGGATGCGTATACTCAACCAGCTCAGTCGCCAACGTAGCGGGTTCTCAGCCAGATCAGTCAGCAACGTAACGGGTTCTCAGCCAGTCCAGTCGGCAACTTAGCGGGTTCTCAGCCAGATCAGTCAGCAATGTAACGGGTTCTCAGCCAGTCCAGCCAGCAATGTAGCGGGTTCTCAGCCAGATTAGTCAGCAATGTAGCGGGTTCTCAGCCATATCAGGAGCAACGTAGCGGGTTCTCAACCAGATCAGTCAGCAACGGAATCGGAACAGATCAGGTTACGCAGGAATGTCGTCAGGCACACCAGGTCATACATAAACAGAGCAGCAGCAGGAACTAGCGCTAGGTTCAGGTACACCACGAAAGGGTGTCTGATTACTGACATGACAGGGTATAAAAAGGGCTGGCCCTGGGTGGAGTCAAGTTCAAGGACCAATAAGAATGCAGCAGTCAAAACAAGGAAGTGTGAATGTTGCCGCCCACAATCAGGAGCATGGGTACCTTGATAGTACCCCACTCTCAACGACCCCCTCCCCTTGGAGGAGGACCAGGCTTAGAAGGAAACTTGGCATGAAACTTTCACAATAGCAGTGGGGCATGGATATCAGAGTGTTTGACTCAAGAACTTTCCTCTGAGCCATAGCCCTTCCAATGTACTAGGTACTGAATTTGACCACGAACCTTACGTGAATCTAAGATACTCTGTACCTCATACTCATCGTGGTTTTGAACATGAACTGGACTGGGAACAACAGGAGCAGAGGTGTAGCAGTTACAAACCAGAGGTTTGAGCAAAGACACATGAAACACATTGTGAATCCGCAGACTTGCAGGGAGTTCCAAGGCATAGGAAACGGGATTAACCCTGCGGAGGACTCAAAATGGACCGACAAATCGTGGAGCAAACTTGTTGCATGGGGTTTGCAAATTTAGATTTTTGGATGAAAGCCACACATGGTCCCCAACCTGGAAAACAGGAGCCGACAGTCTCCTGTTGTTGGCATGCCGTCGGTACCGTTGAAATGACTCATGTAGGGAGGTTTGCACTTGCGCCCAAGTGGAGTGAAGCTGCCGAATATGTTCGTCTAGGGACGGAATCTGCTGCGCTTGAAATTAATCCGGGCGCAAACACGGTTGGAACCCATAGTTGACAAGAAAAAGTGAGCTCCCGGACGAGGTGTTAATGGCACAGTTTCTATCGAACTCCACCCAAGGCAGCAAATCGGCCCTGTTGTCATGATGATTAGACATGAAACAACAAATGAATTGCTCTAGCCCTTGGTTAGAGAGCTCAGCGGCCCCATTCATCTGTGGGTGGTAAGCGGAAGAGTAAGACAACTGAATGCCCATTTGATCGCAAAACGTCCTCCAAAATCTGGATACAAATTGACTGCCATGGTCGGAGACAAGCACCCTGGGTACACCATGGAGTCGGAATACTTCTTTGGTGAATACAACCGCCAGCTCCTTGGCGGAAGGCAGACCAGGGAGTGGCACAAAATGAGCCATCTTATAGAACCTGTCTTCCACCATCAGAATATACATGCAGCCATTAGAGACAGGTAACTCTCCCAAAAAATCAATGGACACATGTGACCACGGACGATCGCCATTCAGAACGGCCTGCAGAAGCCCCACTGGAAGTTGCCTCGGCGACATAGAATGAGCGCACACAGTACAGGCCGCAGTAAAGTCAGCACAGTCTGTTCTTAGGGTAGGCCACCAGAACATATGAGACAGGGACCAGAAAAATTGATCTCTGCCCACATGTCCGGCAGCCCGTGAAGCCTGGTATGTTTCTAGTAATCTAGTTCGAAACGGTTCAGCCACAAAACATTTTCCCATCGGTTTTTCTGGTGGAGCCTCAGTCTGAGTTGCCAAGATCTCCTGGCCAAGTGGAGAAATAATGCTGGTACGTAACGTAGCAAGGATGCGATCATGAGGAATAATTGGTACCGACTTCACCTCAGACTCCAAATCAGGTCCATGTTGCCTGGACAGTGCATCAGCCCGAACATTCTTATACCCAGGTAGATAGGACACTATGAAATTAAAGTGTGAAAGAAAAAGTGCCTATCTAGCCTGTCTAGGCAACAATCCCTTAGCTTTGGAAAGATACAACAAATTCTTATGATCGGAAAGAATTAGAATCGGTGCCCTGGTGCCCTCCAACAAGTGGCGCCATTCACGTAGAGCAAGAATGATGGCCAACAGTTCTCGGTCATCAGTCTCATACACCAATTGCGCCTTGGTCAATTTCTTAGAAAAAAACCCGCACAGCTTGAGTACTTGACCAGGACCAGACCTTTGTGATAGCACAGCCCCAACCCCTGTATCCGAGGCATCCTTCTCCAGGGTATATGGTAGATCAGGTTTGGGGTGGGATAGAACTGGTGCGGAGGCAAATGCGACCTTTAATGCCTCGAAGGCACCTTCGGCTTCTTCTGACCACTCAGATGTTTTTTCCCCCTTATGTGTCAAATCAGTGAGAGGCTTTACAATCTTAGAAAAATCTCGAGTAAACTTTCAATAATAATTGGCAAAGCCAAGAAACCTTTGGATGGCCTTGACAACCAGTGGGAAGTGGCCACTGTATCACAGCAGCAAGCTTTTCTTTATCCATAGCTATGCCATGTTTGGAAATGACATAACCCAAGAAAGGCACCATAGACTTGTGAAATTCACACTTTTTGATCTTACAGAAAAGTTTGTTCTCCCTTAGCCTCTGAAGCACTGTCACAACATGTGACAATTTTTTTTTTTTTAGAAAATGTTTTACCAGGAAGAATACATTGAGATTTCTCTCGTTTTCAAGTATGTCCTGGACAGTTTACAGTAGAGGGTTGCTTATTTATACAAATTGAGAAACACTATATATTACATGTTATTAAATATACATACAAATATTCCTATGG
The DNA here is from genome assembly GCA_037306005.1 of Rhinophrynus dorsalis. Lineage (NCBI taxonomy): Eukaryota > Metazoa > Chordata > Amphibia > Anura > Rhinophrynidae > Rhinophrynus > Rhinophrynus dorsalis. Next base: position 472,513,001 of record CM074720.1, on the reverse strand, counting down.
AAATTTTAGAATTATAAACAGTTACACTCTGTTTTTAGATATAGAGGAGCATTTACTTTTAAGGATTTTAGACTGGGGGCAGATCTGGTTATTTCAGGCAGATTGTTCCAGGCCATTGGCGCTCTGTAGGAGAAGGCTGATCTTCCTGCTTCTTTCTTGTATTGTGGTATACGTAGCGAGTTGTTTGCGGTGGAGCGGAGGTTATACTTCGTATGTAGAGCAGGAGTGAGCATACTGCTCAGGTAGTCTGGTAGTTTTCCAGAGAAGTGGTTGTGTACTAAGCAAGAAAGGTGAAGGGCACGTCTAGATTTGAGTGTTAACCAATTTAGTTCTTTTAACATATCACAGCGATGAGTAGTGTAATTACATTGAAGGCTAAAGCGGCATATTGAATTATACAGGGTGTCAAGTTTACTAAGATGGATTTCTGGGGCTGGAGCATAAACTACATCACCATAGTCTATGACAGGCAGCAACATCTGTTGCACAATACGTTTTCTTACCAGGGGACTTAAACATGATTTGTGTCTAAAAAGAGCACCGATTTTGGGATAAAGCTTGGAAGTTAACTTGTCAATATGATGTCCAAAAGTGAGGCTGGGGTCAAGCCACATACCAAGATATTTGTAGGAGTCCACTGGGGCCAAATTACGATTAGACTCCGTTACAATGGATATGTGGGTATTGCCGAGATTACGCAGTTTGTGTTTTGTGCCAAATATCATTGTGACAGTTTTGTCTGTGTTTAAGAACAGTTTGTTCCTTGCTATCCATCTTTCAACCTCGCAGAAATCATGTTGTAATATGTCCTCAAGGTGTGATATGTTTGAGTTTTTAGTATAGAGAATGGTGTCGTCTGCATACATGTGTACTGAAGATGATTTGCAAACCTTGGGAAGATCATTTATAAAAAGAGAAAACAGAAGCGGGCCAAGAATGGAGCCTTGAGGAACTCCACTTGTTACTTTGAGAGTAAGGGAGTCATTGCCAGCAACTGACACATACTGCATTCTGTCTGATAAATAGGATCGGAATCAGTTTAGAGAATTATTACCCAGTCCTGATCTTTGGAGTTTATTTATAAGAATATTATGGTCTACTGTGTCAAAGGCCTTGGCAAAATCTAGGAAAATGGCTCCTGTGAGGTCACCATTTTCCATGCCCGTCTGGATATCGTTGGTTACTTTTAGGAGGGCCGTGACTGTTGAGTGATTTGGTCGAAAGCCTGATTGAAGAGGGGTGAAAAAACTAGTCTGTTGGTAATATTTATTTAGTTGCACATGTACACATTTCTCTAGGATTTTGGATAAAGTGGGGAGTAGGGATATTGGTCTATAGTTTGATACTACACTTTTATCCCCACTTTTGTGGATAGGCACAACTCTAGCCACCTTCCAGGATTTGGGCATGTACCCTGTTGCCAAAGAGGTATTAATTAAAGAAGCAATCGGTTTGGCCATTACCATAGCACTGAGCTTTAATAGCATTGTTGGTAGTTTGTCAGGGCTAGATTGGCATTTCATTTTTGGATTGAGGAGGTGATCATATATTTCGCTTTCATTTACTGGCATGAAATTGAATTCATATTCAGAACTGGGCCGGGCAACAGGTGCCAGTGAATGTTCTGTAGATGGCTGAACTTCTGAGTTATCTTTGTTTTGTGTAATCAGGGTGGTGGCACATCCAATAAAGTAGCTGTTAAATGCATTGGCTATGGCTGTGGGGCATTGTATTGTTTCATTATCTATGATTATAGTTGATGGGTGAGTATGATTAGGAGGGTTATAAAGGTTTTTAATAACCTTCCAAAAGTTGGCTGGCTTTGAAATGTTACTGTTTAAGTTGTCAGTGAAATATTGTGCTTTTGCTAATTTTGTTTGTTTTGTACATGTATTCCTTAATTGTCTGTATGCAGTGTGATCATATGCGGAGCCGGTTTGTTTAAGTTTTGTCCACAAGGCATCTCTGAGACTGTATAATTGAATCAAGTCAGCTGAGACCCAGGGTAGATGTGCCCCCCTAACCCTGATCTTTCTTAGTGGGGCATGTGTATTACAGACCTGTAAAAATTCAGAGTTAAAGAATTCTATCGCTGAGTCTAGGTCTGGTATTAGCTGTATTCTCTGCCATGAGCAATTTCTTAAGTCATTTAGGAAGGACTGAAGATTAAAATTTTTAAATGATCTTGTGAGTATGACTTTGGAACATGACTTGACTGGTTTTATTTTGCGGACACAGTAAACTATGGAGTGATCGCTAAACACATTTGCTAGTACGCCTGAGTCTTGGATTCTGCTTGTGCAGGATGAAAGGATCCAGTCTAGCAGAGTATGGTTGGATGTTTTAGGATTTATGCGAGTAGGGGAGGAGATTAGTTGTGATAAATTCAATGTTTTAAACAATGAACAAAATTTTTCATTCCTGGAGTCTAGCCAATTTATATTAAAGTCTCCAAGAACCACCAGCTCGCTTTTCTTGTTTTGAGTGGCAATCCCCTTTAGGTGTTGTGCTATGTCTGAAAGGGTATGTGCTGGGGTATTTGGTGGTCTGTAGATGCCTACAATTATGATTTGTTTTGAATATGGAAGACAAATTTTGCCAGCAATGTATTCATAAGAATCAGAGTTATGAGAGTCATTTAGAAGTGTAAAGTTTACTGATTCCTGTATGTATATGATTACCCCTCCTCCTCGCTTTGCACGGTCTTTTCGAAAGCATGAGTATCCATCTATGGCAACAGCAGTATCAGGTATTTTTGGGGATAACCAGGATTCAGTAAGAATAAGAATTTTAGGTTTGTATGCATAACACCATGCTTTTAGTTCATCCATTTTGGGCAGTATACTGCGTATGTTGCAGTGCACAAAAGACAGACCCTTTTTAAAGGGGAGGTTGCCATTTATTGCTATTTGAGGGCCAGGGTTGGTTTCTATGTCATTTGCCAAAGCAAGTAATAGAATGCATAAAAATTTGGTGTTTTGTTTTCTGTGAGCATATAGTGAGAGGGTGCGTCTGTTGCTATAATTACTGGGGGAGGGTGAGCTTGTTTTTAATACTCTCCACCAGCATGTTTCAGATGTAGTTTACGATTTTTTTTTTATATATACTATATTGATATCTAAGCTTACTGTCCTTTTCACCCTCACTCTTGGCCAGAGTACTGGTTGCTCTGATCTCTCTTTATCTCTTCATGAATATTATTATGTGTATATCATCATCAGTGATGTTGTCAATTTGCTTTTTCATTTGCTACCTTTGTATTATGTGTCATGTTGCCATTTTGGCTGTTTTTGTATTTCATGTAATGTACTCTTTATACTAATAAAGATTAAAAAAAAAAAATACAAGTTATTTGTTTGAATAATCTTCAGTATCACACTGCCAGTGTCACAGCTGTCGTGTGAGCAGGTTTTAAAGTTGTAAAACTATAATAGTTCACTACCTACCTATCCGTAATGGATTTGAGTCCTAGTGAAGAACCTGATGTTCCTCGTCCTGGTACAAGCTGCAGTGACCCAGCAACCACCAACACCCCCACAGTGCAGTTGATTTCAAGCAGAGCCAGCAGGCAGGGAAAGAAGAGTATTTTGAGTAGTACTAGTCAGACTCAGCCACAGCAGTCCAAACCAAAAACTAGAAAGAAGAAGAGAACTGCAGGTCGTCCTACCTCTACTAGCAGGGTAGAGAGGTCCAGTTCCTCCACTAAGACCACAAAGTGGCCATCACCCGTCTCTTGTCAGCAGAAGTTCCTTATTGACATCTTTGTTCCTGTTTACAAAATATTAGGAAATAATTTCCAGAGTAACACAGCCAGTGTGCCATTTGTGTAGACAGGCAGGCATCCAGCAGAAGTGCCATATTGTTACCACAAGTCATCTTTGCTCCTGGTTAAAAATATTAGGGCTTTGTGTAAATAATTTCCAGAGTGACACAGCCAGTGTGACAGTTGTCGTGTGGCCAGGTTTTAAAATTTAAAAATTATTGTAATACACTACCGAACTATCTGTAATGGATTTGAGTCCTAGTGAGCAACCTGATGTTGCTCGTCCTGGTACCAGCTTCAGTGACCCAGCAACCACCAACACCACCACAGTGCCATTGATTTCAGGCAGTGCTAGCAGCAGCAGGCGGCTAAAGAAGAGGACTGTCAGTAGTACTAGTCAGACTCAGTAACAGCACTCCAAACCCAAAAGTACATATAAGAAGGGAACTGCAGGTATTTCTACTTCTACTAGCAGGGTAGAGAGGTCCAGGTCCTCCTTGGAGACCACGAAGCAGCAGGCATCTGTTTCTCGTTGTCAGCTGTTTCATGATGATTCCCCCAGAACCACCTGCACAATAACTAGTGCCAATGCCAGTTCCGTCACCACCTTCGCTACAGCCAGTTCTATAAACCTGGGGACACCTAAAGTGTTGAACATGAACACTACTGGTGGGAAACTGTAGGCAGTATCAACGCGGGAATTCTACAGCAAATGTCCGTGTAAGCAGCCCAAACTTGAATTATTGGAGTATTTTGAGAAAATTTCTCCTGACACCACTGTAACTGACACTGAGAGCATATCTTCTCCACAAAAGGTTATTGAGGGAGTGTCACGGTTTTGATGAACACTCAGACAAGACTTGTAAGGTTAAAATAACTTTATTGAAAATAAAGTACAAACAGCATAAGCGTTCACACCCACACAAACCCAGAAGAAGACGGTACAAGTACTGTCTACAATACACAATGGTTAGGTAGGCATAGTATAACAACAATGTACAGACAAGCAGCAAGTTCCCTAGAGAGCTAGGGTGAGGAGGAGGCAACAACCTGCTGATGTTAACATTGGGACCCTAGAACCCTAGGGTATAGCAGAGTCCCACGACTCTTGACTACTGGCAGCAAGGACCCTAGAACTCTAAGGATGAATGGAGGCCCAAGACCAGCGGATACTGGCAACTGAGACCCTAGAATACTAGGGTAGACAAAGGCAAACGGACCACGAGTACTGGCAATGAGGACCCTAGAACGCTAGGAGTCCCAAGGCTCACAAATGGCGAACACAGTCCTTAGAACGCTAGGGTCAACCATAAGCCCAGACTTTGGATACTGGCAGCTAGGACCCTAGAGAGCTAGGGTAATGGGAGGCCTAAGACATACAGCTACTTGTAGCAGAGACCCTAGAAAGCTAGGGGTGAATCGGAGGCAACAGACCACGGAAGGCAACTGGTGTCCAAGTACGTAGTGTACAGAGACAGATATACCACCCTACAGCTGGCTCTTAGCCCTAAGGCTACAGTGGATGTTACGCAGGACGAGACAGTGAACCGGACCTAGGATACCTAGGTACAGCAAGGTTCACAGATGGTAATGCTCCCAGGATAGTGCCTGTAACTCCCCACAGGGAGTGAGCCCAGCTTAAAGCAGTGGTAATGATGGGCACTAGTGTTGAGCGAGCATGCTCGACCGATGCTCGGATCGGCTCGAGCATCGCTCTGCTCGGCACATGGCGGTACTCGTACGAGTACCGCCATGTGCTCGCCCGCCATGTTCGGGTGGCAGGGATCTGTGCCGAAGGAGGCACAGATCTTACAGACGCTCCGCTGGACCACCAGGGACTGGAGGTAGGGGGCATTGCGGAGATGAAGGGGGCATTGCGGAGATGAAGGGGGACATTGCGGAGATGAAGGGGGACATTGTGGAAGGGGGGCATTGCGGAGATGAAGGGGGCATTGCGGAGATGAAGGGGGCATTGCGGAGCATTGCGGAGATGAAGGGGGCATTGCGGAGCATTGCGGAGATGAAGGGGGCATTGCGGAGATGAAGGGGGACATTGCGGAGATGAAGGGGGACATTGTGGAAGGGGGACATCGTGGAAGGGGGGCATTGCGGAGATGAAGGGGGCATTGCGGAGATGAAGGGGGACATTGTGGAAGGGGGACATTGTGGAAGGGGGACATTGTGGAAGAGGGGCATTGTGGAGATGAAGGGGGGCATTGACCAGGCACCCTCCCCTCATCAGAGCAGGGGGTGCCTGATGTAATGCTCGAGTCCTCCCATTTAATTCAATGGGGTTCGGGTGCTCGGACGAGCACTCGAGCCTCCAGGGGTGCTCGGTCAGAGCACCCGAACACCCGAGCATCGGGGTGCTCGCTCAACACTAATGGGCACGTAATAGGTAATGAGTAACACGGCCCGAACTACAGACGGCCCGGAATCCGGTACTCCGTATGTGCACACCGCCAAAGGCGGAAGATACCAGTAAGAGCGACTGAAGCAGCGAGTTCTCAGCCCAACGGTCGGCAACATAAGTGGGTAGAGCTAGCTCAGTCAGCAGTGTCAGCTGTGTCTCAGCCAGTCCAGTCAGCAACGGATGCGTATACTCAACCAGCTGAGTCGGCAACGTAGCGGGTTCTCAGCCAGATCAGTCAGCAACGTAACGGGTTCTCAGCCAGTCCAGTCGGCAACTTAGCGGGTTCTCATCCAGATCAGTCAGCAATGTAACGGGTTCTCAGCCAGTCCAAAAAAGGTTATTGAGGGAGTGTCACGGTTTTGATGAACACACAGACAAGACTTGTAGGGTTAAAATAACTTTATTGAAAATAAAGTACAAACAGCATAAGCGTTCACACCCACACAAGCCCAGAAGAAGACGGTACAAGTACTGTCTACAATACACAATGGTTAGGTAGGCACAGTATAACAACAATGTACAAACAAGCAGCAAGTTCCCTAGAGAGTTAGGATGAGGAGGAGGCAACGACCTGCTGATGTTGACACTGGGACCCTAGAACTCTAGGGATGAATGAAGGCCCAAGACCAACGGATACTGGCAACTGAGACCCTAGAACGCTAGGGAAGACAAAGGCACACGGACCACGAGTAATGGCAACGAGGACCCAAGAACGCTAGGAGTCCCAAGGCTCACAAATGGTGAACACAGAACTGGAACGCTAGGGTCAACCGAAAGCCCAGACTTCAGATACTGGCAGCTAGGTCCCTAGAGAGCTAGGGTAATGGGAGGCCCAAGACATACAGCTACTGGTAGCAGAGACCCTAGAACGCTAGTGGTGAATCGGAGGGAACAGACCATGGAAGGCAACTGGTGTCCAAGTACGTAGCGTACAGAGACAGATATACCAACCTACAGCTGGCTCTTAGCCCTAAGGCTACGGTGGATGTTAGGCAGGATGAGACAGTGTACCGGACCTAGGATACCTAGGCACAGCAAGTTTTATGGATGGTTATGCACCCAGGATAGTGCCTGTAACTCCCCACAGGGAGTGAGCCCAGCTTAAAGCAGTGGTAATGATGGACACGTAATAGGTAATGAGTAACACGGCCCGAACTAGAGTACTCCGTACGTGCACACCACCAGAGGTGGTAGATACCAGTAAGAGCGACTGAAGCAGCGAGTGCTCAGCCCAACGGTCGGCAACGTAAGTGGGTAGAGCTAGCTCAGTCAGCAGCGTCAGCTGTGTCTCAGCCAGTCCGGTCAGCAACAGATGCGTATACTCAACCAGCCGAGTCGGCAACGTAGCGGATTCTCAGCCAGATCAGTCAGAAATGTAATGGGTTCTCAGCCAGTCCAGTCAGCAATGTAGTGGGTTCTCAGCCAGATCAGTCAGCAACGTAGCGGGTTCTCAGCCAGATCAGTCAGCAACGGAATTAGAACAGATCAGGTTACGCAGGAACGTTGTCAGACATGCCAGGCCATACACAAACAGAGCAGCAGCAGGAACTAGCGCTAGGTTCAGGTACAGCACGAAAGGGCGTCTGACTACTGACATGACAGGGTATAAAAAGGGCTGGCCCTGGGTGGAGTCACGTTCAAGGACCAATAAGAATGAGGCAGTCAAAACAAGGAAGTGAGAATGTCGCCTCCCGCAACCAGGAGCACGGGCACCATGATAGGGAAATAGTTTATGATTTCCCTGTAGTCACCAGGCAGAAGAGGGAATTCATCAGCTCTCCCCAAAATCTGCTGATGATGATTTTTCCTCCTGTCCAAACCTACAAGAGGTAGAAGAAGAATAGAAGAAGAAGACCAAGGCCTGCTAAGCTTGATTTTTCCACTGACCTTGATTATTCTCCTGAGCTTCATTTTTCCACTGCTGTCCATAGTACTCCTCCTGTTTCTCCAGCTACAATTCTTTCTTCTATTGATGAAAACTCACCACCTGCCTCTCCAGTTCCAAATTAGTCTCCTAGGCAGGTAGTAGCTGCTAGTGTCTCTGCCACCAGTGTTACTATATCCTCCACCAATCCCGGACCCAACATCCCTGGTGCCATCTTTGGGTCTACTAGTACCCCTGTAAAGCTATGTAGAAAAAAAACATAGTGAGGTTGCTTCAGCATGTGAAGATGAAGAAAGTGTCACCTCAGTTTCCTCTTCTCCACCACCTTCCAGAGTCATCTGTCGCTCCAAAGCGTGGGACCATTTTGTGGCACTGGTCGATGGACGGCTAGCAAAACGCAAATTGGGTGGCAGGGAAGTCAGTCGTGGGAGGGTGTTGGATCATCTAACCAACACCTGAACATCCACCAGAAGTCAGTGTTGATGAGTGCAGAACATGGTGGCTCTACTACATTTACCAGTGTCACACAACACCAGTAGTCAGGAGAAAGGGCAGGGAGATCATGCCACATCTGGTCCTAGTAAAAGCAGCAGACAGTCACAGCCCATCCCAAAACCAATACAGGCCACACTGGAAGATTTTGGTGGGTTTAATTCAAAGGGGATGTGCAGACAGCAGGCCAGGAAAATTACATGCCTCATTGAACAGCTCACGGCCATTGGGGGTGCTACTTTTAACTTGGTGGACGGGGAGCCCTTCCATCAACTTATGGAGGCTGTCGCACCCCGATATAAAATTCCATCCTGCACCACATTTAGTAGAACTATAGTGCCCTCACTGTACCTGTCGTGCATTGGTCTTTTGAAGAACCTGCTAGGAAAGGCTGATGGCCAGTCAGTGCACTTTACCACTGACTTATGGAGTGCTCCGAATTGCCAGCATGCCTTCCTGTCATTGATGGAGCATTGTTGGCAGCCCAATGTGTTGCAAGACACACCGATAGCAACAACAAGTTCAGGTGCAGTAGCCAAGCAGGCAGGGCACCTCTCTTTCCTCCTCCATGCTTAGGTAATGGATCAGCAGCACACCTCAGATAACATTCACAAAGCACTGCAGAACATGGTGGTGCACTGGCTAGGAGAGCAGGCAGGCACACAGGCGCAAATGGGGTTTGTGATTACTGATGGTCTGGCTAACATGATCAAGGCTCTCTGGGATGGCAGATTTGTGGGTGTGCACTGCTCAGTGCATGTTCTGCATCTAGTAGTGAAGGCTGCTCTTGAGGATGGCAGCAACACTGGAAGGTTGTCAGCATTTCTGGAGTCATGCTGACAAATTGCTGGCAACTTCCACTGAAGCATCAAAGATAGCCAGCTACTCAGGGAGGAAAAGAAAAAGGTAGACCTCCCAGAGCACCACCTAAAACAAGATGTTGGGACCAGGTGGAACTCCACCTTAGATATGCTAGAGCGCATCCTGGAGCAGAAAAAGGCAATTCATGCAATGTAATGTCATCATTTCATTGGCAGTAACAGAACTCTGGGCAGGGCTGACTGGGCCCTGAAGGAACAAGTAGTGACAGTCCTTACGCCTTTCTGTGCTTTGAAGGAACTTTTGAGTAAAGAGAACGCTAGCCTGGCAGAAGTCATTCCTATCTTCATGCACATCTTCATAAAATTGGACGATTTCCTTGCCCATAGGGAATGCTTGCCTGGTGCTGAGGGTAATGTACTTCCCGATGTTGCTGCCCTTCTAACGAGGCTGAAGAAGGAACTGACTCAGCGCATGGAAGAGCGTATGGACAATTGTCCTGAGTTAATGCTTGCCACAATTTGCGATCCTCGAATCAAAGGCAAAATGGAACTTTGTTCCAATTCCCTCACTGCCTGGAGGGAAAAATTGATAGTGAGGGTGCGTGAGAGACAAAGAAAAACTAGAATGCAGTCACAGGAGGTGGGAGAAGATTCCAAAGATGAGCTGGAGGAGTGTTGTGGTCTTCCGGGACCTTTAGTAGCAGATCCAGTAGCACTTCATTCTGTTCCATTGGAGCAGCTGCTGCTTTTTATGCTGAGGCAATGGACAGATTATGCTTAGGAGAAAACAAACAGCTCCCCATTAATAGAAAAAGTGCTGAGTTTGAGGTTAAGGATTGCCTTGCGGAACCTTCTTTGCTCCCAAGTACAGATCCCTTGACTTTCTGGGATAACAAGAGGGCTGTGTGGCCTACATTCTCACTGGTAGCTCAGGAGTTGCTTTCTTGCCCCCCAACCACTGTCCAGAGTGAGCAGATATTTTCAGTAACTGGAGTTATACTTAGCCCCCCGCGCTCTCAATTGGCCCCCCACCTCATGGAGAAAATTACTTTTTTAAAAGTCAACCTACCAAAGCTGGGTTACCCTGCTCTCAGGTTCGATGCAGATTAGAAAAACAAAAGGACTTCAGACATCTACAATAATCAATGTTGCTGTCATCTTGAGTCCACCTCGCACCAGTCTTCCTCAGTTGCTGTATCCATCTACTTATTGAGTCCTGCCTGCTCCAGCGTTCTTTGGTTTACTGCTAGCTACATCTTGAGTGTTGCTGTCATCCTGAGTCTGCCTCACACTAGTCTTCCTCAGTTGCTGCTGAATCCATCTACTGACTGAGTCCTGCCTGTTCCAGTGTTCTATGGTTTGCTGCTGGCTACATCTCCAGTGTTGCTGTCATCCTGAGTCCGCCTTGCACCACTCGGTTACCTTTTGAAACGTTGTTGCATTACAGTGAACTACCACCTCTTACAAACATGGCCCCAAATAACTACCCATCTGGTGACAAGCTGCTGAGTAAAGCTAGTCGCCAGAATTATTACTGCTACTATAATGAGAATTATACACTGCTCCCGGACTGACAGGCAGGAAACCGTGCAGACATCATTCCATATTAATGTCTGCATGCCTGCACTGTCAGTCCCTTTTGGAACCGAATGGCTCCTAGCAACGCCTCCTAGAGCAGGCTGGGACTGACAGCACAGGCATGCAGACGTTACTATTTAAAGATGTCTGCGCGATTTCCTGCCTGTCAGTCCGGGAGCAGTGTATAATTCTCTTTAACGTGGTAATGATTCTGGCGACTAGCGCTGCTGAGCAGCTAGTCGCAGGATGGGTAATTATTTGGGGCACATGCAACAAACTATATTAAAAATATTTGGAATAATTTGTCTGAATAATTTTTTTCAGATTGACATTACAGTTGTATAGGCATACAGGGAGCCTTAATTTCCACCACAAGGGAGAGTCACCTTTGTCCCTGTGTAAAATTGTAAAAATATAAGTAATTTGTTTGAATAATTTTCAACAGCAAAACATTTGACATTGTTTTGGAGTACTTAGATGTATTGATCTGGGACTTAGGTATCACGGTGCCCGTGATTGCTCACCCTTGCTGTCAGTCAGGTGTGTGTATTCTCTATTGGCCGCCTGTCTATCGCCCGCCTAGTACTGCCTATTTAAACTGGGCTAAGGCACCCTCTGGTTGCCCTTTCTTGGTGTCTCTGCGTCTGCAGTCACCTGCCTTACCTGTATCCTTGGGCCTGTTGATCTGCTACCAGTGTCAGCGTTTCTCCACTGTCAGAGCTGCTTCTGCCAGGTTCCTGTCTTCGTTCCAGATCCGGATGGGCTGTTGTTCCTGCTCCTGCTTCTGATCTGGTGCTGCCATTTGTTCATCTTATTGCATGGCATTGTTCCTGCTTCCGTTCCTGACCTGGTTGGCTGTCCTGCCGTTCCTGTGGTCGTCCGGGCGTGTATCCTGTTCCTGATGCTGTATCCTGATTGTCATCATCTGGCTGCCTAGTCGACTGGGCGACATTCTTATCACGGGTTTCTCCATTCATACCGGTTGCTGATTCCATTCTATAAAACCGGTTGGGCATTCCATTATTCCAGTACTCGGTACTGGTTTACTCCACCTACCGGTTGCTGATTCCGTTGTATAGAACCGGTTGAGTGTTCCATTGCTCCAGTACACGGTACTGGTTTACTCCACATACCGGTTTCTGATTCCGTTGTATAGAACCGGTTGGTCATTCCAATACTCCAGTAGCGGTACTGGTTTACTCCACATACCGGTTGTTGATTCCATAGTATAGAACCGGTTGGGCGTTCCATACTACAGTACGCAGGAACCGGTTTACTCCACATACCGGTTGCTGATTCCGTTGTATAGAACCAGTTGGGCGTTCCATTGCTCCAGTACGCGGTACAGGTTTACTCCACATACCGGTTGCTGTTTCCGCTCTATAGAACCGGTTGGACGTTCCATTGCTCCAGTACACGGTACTGGTTTACTCCACATACCGGTTGCTGCTTCCGTTGTATAGAACCGGTTGGGCGTTCCATTGCTTTAGTACACAGTACTGGTTTACTCCACATACCGGTTGCGGATTCCGCTGCATGAAACTGGTTGGGCGATACGTTTGTCCAATACGTTGTACTGGTTTACTCCACATGCCGGTTGCTGATGCCACTGTATAGAACCGGTTGGGCCAGTCGTTTGTTCTGTATGCTATACTGACTGACTCTTCATTCACCGGTTGCTGATTCCGCTGCATAGAACCGGTTGGGCTTTCTCCACTTTCACCGGTTGCTGATCCCGCTGCATAGAACTGTTTGGGTTATATCGTTGTCTACTCAGTCTTCTTTCCTAGTCTACCGGTTGCAGCTGCCTCCTTTAGTGAACCGGTTTGGGCTCCCTAGCTGTGATACTGGTTTGCTCCACTCTCCATCTTTGGCTGCTGCCCTCTTACTCAGCATTAGTGGAGCTATCTTCCTATTCCTGGCTGCCTTGCCCGGTATATTGACAAGGCCGGTAGAGCCACACTCTCAGTGCTTGTGTAAGCCTCCAGGCTGCCTTGCCTGGTATATTGGCAAGGCCGGTAGAGCCAGTTTGTTTCTATTGCAACTCCCTCCAGGGTGCCTTGCCCGGTATATTGGCAAGGCCGGTAGAGCCACATTCAGTGCTTTGTGTACCCTCCAGGCTGCCTTGCCCGTTATATTGGCAAGGCAGGTAGAGCCAGTTTACATTCCTTAGTGCCATCTTTCTGGCTGCCGTGCCCGGTATATTGGCAAGGCCGGTAGAGCCTATACTGCTGTTTGTATCCATCTCGTATATGTGACATATGTGTATGTACTGGACCCGTGAAGGTTCCCATTAAACTTTTTTGATTTTTATCTTACTCTGTGTCTGAGAGTCATAACAAACCATGACATTAGGGCCCCATATCAATACACCCACTGAGGACTTAGGTTTTTTTTTAACTTTATTTTCCTTTCAGTTACGGCGTCAGCTGTTTGAAGATGCAATAAGGGACTAAAGAAAAAAAGTAGGTCTTAACTTTCCTGCAATAAATTGAGTCCATTATCGGATCTTCATAGCTAACACAGACAATTGAATTGTAATTTATGATGTTTTCATTATTTCCTATGGATGAAAATACCTCAACTTTAGCACCCAAAAAATGCCGTCGGCAGAAAAAACAGCCTCCAACATTTGAATCGATTGCCTGCCAGTCTACACACCTCCCTTTCACTCCTTTACATTCATTCCTGTCCTCCTCCTACTCTCTCTGTCCATCCATCTCCTTCCCTTTCTGTCCCCCTGCCTTCCTCCTCCTCTGTCAGCTTCCATTCATGCAAATCTGTGTCTGTCTCCTTCCCTTTTCCAGTCTCTAGGGGAGACAGACAAGTGTTGGAGACGCACACAGAAGAGTGGGTCAGCAGTGGGGTTATGCACTAAGGTGTTTTCAAATGGTGATGAGGGGTAAGGAACTTCTCCAGTGTGCTAAACTCTCCGATTCCTGGATTATCCCATGGAGCCAATGCACTAAGAACTTACAGGTTAGTTAAATTTTGGTTCACGGGATAAATGGAAGAAGAAAGGATTGTTCATCACACTGGAAGGGTCATCTCCACTTCATCACCTCCTCATAACACTTTGGTGTCTCTCCCCCTGTTAGTATCTGAAATAAATGGACAATAACTATGCTGAAATTGTAAAATGTAATAAAATATAATAATAATAATAATTTAAAAAAAAATTAGATAAATCCCCCTTTGGAGGGAAAGGGGTCAATGGAGTGCCTTCTTCTTCCCCTTGTGCGAGGACCCCGTCTGGGTAGGTGGCGCCTACCACCAGGTGCAGCACGCAAGGCACCAGATGATGCCAGGCTTCTGTCTGATGAGGAGGTTCTGGGGGTGGGGGCTGGCCCTGAACGCATGACATACTCCGTCAGGAGGCCCAGCATCATCCTATTCTGCTCCACCATTTGTTGGAGCAGAGCCTCCTGCTGGTGCATGTCGTATCCCAGCTGCTGCCATAAGCCCCTGATGTCAGCTGAGATCCCATTAGGTCATCCAGGGCCTCTGCGTACTCCTGGCTGGAAGGGGACTGCTGCTGTTGTTCTTCATCAGATGCAGCTGTGGGGAAAGAAGAAATGCAAAGAAGTGAGCACCTCTCTGGCACACAGATGTTTGATGCATTTAACAGGGTGATTCTCAGCAATAGTCCTGTTGTCTAGGATGCACAATCATGTCCTCTAACCACACCAACAGTGCATGTTGTCAGGATGTGCTCAATTAAACACAAGCGGTATTGACATTCACTAGTGTTCAAGTGACAACATGCACTGTTGGGGTGGTTAGAGCACATGATTGGGCGTCCTAGACAACAGGACCATTGCTGAGAATCCCCACACAAAATGTGTTAAAGTGGATGTGTCACCTATTTATAACATAGCCTAAATAGGCTACATATCGAATACTTCTAAAACGTTATACATTTTTTATTTTTAAGTTTTATTTGTTGTAAATTTAAATGAGAAAATCTGTCCCGTACCTACTTCCGTATAGACTGCAGTTACCTGCTCTGTAACTGCAGTCCGTCACTCTGCCTCTGCTCTCCTCCCTTCAATGACGGAGGTATCTGTCTGCAAGCTGGAGCGGTCTCATTGGCAGAGATCGATATCTATCCAATGAGACCACTCCAGCTTACAGACAGAAGCCTCCGTCATTGGAGGAGGGTGGATAGCAGAGGCAGAGCAGTCTATGCGGAAGCAGGTAGGGGCAGACTTTAAATTTAAAACAAATAAAACTTAAAAAAAAAAAGTAATACCGTTTTACAAGTGTTCGATATGTAGCCTATTTAGGCTATGTTATAAATAGGTGACACTTTAATTTGAGGGGACTCAGCAAACATGTGGCATTGCTGTGGCCTGAGAACAGGATTGACCACCCCTGCTATGAACAAACTGACAGGTCAGGTTTGCTTTTTAGCCTTGACTAGACACAGGTGGATCATCACTGTCATTGTGATTGATCCACCAACACTAGCCTGCAAACGGGAACTGTAGGTGTATGCTATGGCCTGGAGCCAAGCATACGTGTATGACAGGATCATGGCATGAACAAAAATCACATAATGATATTTGTTCATGCCATGACACTGTCACAGGTATGTGTGAAAAGAACACAGATAACTACAGGGACTTTGGGGTTTTTGTAAGGGAAGGGGAGACAGGTGGAACACACATGGGACAGCAGATGTAGGATTTTACTTACCATGTGCTTCCCCTTCAATAGCCTCAGGAGCAGAGGCAGACACCCCCAGAGGTTGTTCATCCTCCTCCTCACCAGACACAGCCTGCAATGACCCTGAGGAGATACAGGACTTTTTCACAAGAGTAAGATAATTGTATGGAGCCTTAACCCATTTCAGTGCCAGAGGGGTGCACAACAATTTTGAGAATGCATTGGGTACCCCTCTGCCAATGAAATAGTTACAACAACCAGAAACACAAAACTCAGAACCCTTTCCACAAACATAAACCAACAACACAAAACAAAAGCCATATTAGACATTGAATGGATGTACATGTTTTTGCTGGAGGACATATTGCAATTTAATATCCTCACCTGCCCTTACCACGTGGTGGTCCCCAGGTGCACCAACGGGGGCCTGCATACCACCAGCTTTCTCCTCCGCCTCCTCCGGTATGTCAGCTGGATCTATTTTGGATATTGAGGAAATTAACATGTGATGAGAAACACTGACTTCATTAAATGCTTCAGTTGTATTAGCATACAGGTTCACAACAACTGATCCAAGGTGGGATAACCTAGTTATCAGGATTTTCTCAACAACAGAGAAGCAAATTTGGCATATGAAGCATCACTATAATGCATGACTGGGCTTCAACATACCGAGACAACCATCATGGTGCATTAACTCGTGTCCATCATGTCTACAATGTCATCATGTGAATGGCAGGAGCATGACAAACATTTCTTACATGTGCTCGATATGTGCATTAGTGGGATATTTAACCCTTGGAGCAGGGCCGGACTGGAAATAAAAACCAGCCCTGGAAAAAATTGCTTACCAGCCTCATATCATTGCAGTGCGCAGATGCAGTGCTCTTCTTCACACTGGGTCTGTGACGTCACTGGGTGACCTCCATATTGCCCCTCAGTCTCCACATTGCCCCCCCAATCTCCACGTTGCCCCCCATCTCCATATTGCCCCCATCTCCATATTGCCCTCAGTCTCCACATTGTCCCCCAATCTCCACATTGCCCCCATGTCCATTTCCTACCTCCCTGGTGGTCCAGCGGTTTGGCATGAGAGGTCTGTGCCTCCTTCTTCACAGACCTCTTTACTGCTGTTGCTCCCGCATGGTCTTCTCTTCAATAAAGCAGAGTGCTGGGAGATGATGTAATCTCCCAGCGCTCAACATTACTAAAGATCAGACTAGGGAGCTCAGCTGCTACTGGTCTGTGCCGAAGAAGGTACAGAGCTCAGCATGTTGTGGGGCCCTTCACATCTCCCAGTCACGGTCCTGTCACCTTGTGGCCGCGGCCAGCGCTCCTGCAATCAAGAAGCAACCCGCAGCCGCAAGGTGACAGGACCATGGCCGCGTATTGCTTCTTGATTTTTAAGCAGTCTCAGGGAAGCCCAGTGCAGGCGGTCTACCAGGAATTTTCCCGGGATCCCGGTAGGCCAGTCTGGCCCTGCCTTGGAGTTCCAGAAAGTTGAGCAAAGCATAGCTTAGCAATGCGCTGCTGCTCACCCCTGTGGCAATGCAATATTTATATAAACTAGATATGGCTAAAGCAAGCTGGGGTTGCTAATACACATATGGAACAATTTAACATGACTCAAAACACATTTGTACGTAAGGGAGACATCTTAAAAACAGCTTATCAGCAGCCACCTCTTCCTCCAAACTGGCAAGAGCAGTGGCAGTGACCGGCTGCAGATCCAGGGTTATGAATGGTCCCCCCTCCCTGCCAGAGCTAGTTACTCCATCAGGGTCATCTGTAATGAGAAGAGAACACCACATTACAGTACACACACACATGGACATTGCATAACAAAGTACTACATTACAGTACAAACACGCATGGACATTGAATAACAAACTGTAATACATTACATTACACACACACACATGGACATTGCATAACAAAGTATTAAATTACATTACACACATGCATGGATATTGCATACCAAAGCAATACATTACAGTACACACACGCATGGACATTGCATAACAAACTGTACTACATTACATTACACACACACATGGACATTGCATATCAAAGGATTGTTACAAAGAGCAGATATGTGTGATTTGCAGTGTTTTACTGCAACCCTTTGAACCCTTTGAGTGCCAGAGGGTTACACAACACATTGTTAGCGTACCTAATTTCCAGCGCCATGCTCCAGGCAATGCTGGAGAAGTATACTCTGTCTTGTTGCTTCTATTGAGTTCCAGGCGTCTCTCGATGGCCCAGGTTTGTGCGCACTTGGTGGTGTCAGTAACCGTCCATGGCCTCGGGCTGGATGGTAGTATTGCTTGTGTGTTGCTGGATTGACGCTCTGCACAGACGAATTGCGGAGATGCATCATTTTAGGGCTCAGGGTCATTATATGATGCAGCGTGGAGCAGAATGGTAGCAAGGTTATGAGATGCATCAGAATGATGCAGGGTCTTGTTTTTAGTCTAGGCCTTCTGTGGGCTCCTCCTTCCTACTTCCTGTGATGGGGTTTAAAGTGCAGACTGAGTCTTGACTCAGTTGCCCTTGCGTTGTTGTACAAAGCAGTTCTGTTACCTTGGACTCTGTGTATGACCTGGCTTTTCTGAACATCCAATCTGGTGTTGACCTGTGGCTCTGTCTGATTATTCTTCTGCCTTTTCCTATTATACTGGACACCCAATCTGGTACAGACCTGTGGCTCTGGCTGACTACCTGAACTGTGTATGACCTGGCTGGTCAGACCATCCAATCTGGTGCAGACCTGTGGCTCTGGCTCACTATCTGAACTGTGTATGACCTGGCTTGTCTGACTACCCTCTCTGGTGCTGACCTGTGGCTCTGTCTGACTATTCTCTTGTTTGTCTCCTGTACTTAGCAGACACCCAGTCTAATGCGATTCTGGGTCTCTGGTAGACTAGCTCTTATACTGACTGCAGGCGCAAGTCAAGTATCCGCTTCCTCCATACTGACTGCAGGCATGAGTCAAGTATCTGCTACTACTGTTCTGACTGCAGGCGTGAGTCTGGTAGACTCCTCGCTACCCCGGATCAAGACTTCATGTTCCTGTTCCTGCTCCTGTTCCATTCCTGTCCTGTTCCTGATTCCAGCAGAGACTGCCAATGGCTTAGGCCTACTCTCTAGTAGAGTGATCCACCTTGGCAGTTTACTATATCTGGTAGTAGCATTTGCTGGCTGTGACTCGCTAATTGTTCATGCTATTTACCTCTGTATGCTACCTTATTTGTTATTTTAATAAATTGCATTTTAACTATACCGTACTGACTCCTGAGTTATTCTGTGGAACTGTGACACAAATACAATGCATTGCGTACCCCTCTGGCACTCAAAGGGTTAACATAACTTAACAACATTACATGAACACATGCATCAGAATACAATTACTTACCAGAAAACACGTAATTGTGCCCTGACTCCTCAGTTGAGGGGATGTCTGGCTCTGGAGTACCCAACTCTGAGGTGTGCAGGGAGGGAACGTCACAGCCACTACTCCTGGCACAACTGGTACAAACCACCAGCCCAGAAGAAGAGTCGCTTCCTCCAGCTGATGGAGAATGGGTGCGTACATCAGCAGGAACCGTGGCGGGCATGTGGACAGGGAAGACAGGTGCTTTAGGGGCAGGGGAAGATGCAGGAGCATGGTCATCTTCAGCATCTGAGGATTTCACTGGTCCTGCTACAGGGGTGATGGGAGCTGGTCCAGCATGTGATGGACTAGCAACATCCTCATCACCACCTGAAGCAGGAGCAGCTTCTGCCTCAGATGCTGCAAAGAGGCCATCCAGGACCTGTGTAACAGTTTTAAGGACACTCAGACATGGAAGGTTTTGGTAAAAACACAGTTTTATTGAAAATACAGAAATTAGAGTAATGGTTCACTACTGACACAGGTCAGGTTACAGTTCGTGTGAATCCTTGACGAGACAGTGGAGACTAGGGCGCTACTAGGCCAAGAGATATGAACAGGCCCTAGTAGTACTGAGACCCAAAGGACACTCTCTATGCAGAGAATGACACCAATAGTGACTGAGGCCACACAGAGGCAATTGAAGGCCCTGGACAAGTGACAGACTACCGGAACAGTCAGAGGGTGACTGAGCCAGTATATCACGGGTATTGCCAACCCGAGGCTGCAAATGACTGTGACCATAAGCGCAACAGCACCAATGCCGTGGCGACAACCGAGGCTCCCTGGGACCAAACCAACCTCGGATTGTAGGCAGTGGACAGGTCAAGCATACCGTGGTGCAA
Source organism: Rhinophrynus dorsalis (assembly GCA_037306005.1). Lineage (NCBI taxonomy): Eukaryota > Metazoa > Chordata > Amphibia > Anura > Rhinophrynidae > Rhinophrynus > Rhinophrynus dorsalis. The sequence continues at coordinate 472,493,103 of CM074720.1, read as the reverse complement.
CCAAACTGATCTCCAACACCGGGGTGTAAGGATCACGAGGCGCATGAACCGGAGACTGGGTCACAGTAAAGCGGGACTGCCGTGGCAGTGTAAATGAGGCAACCAGAGGATCTGTCTAGTAGACAGTTGAGTGTACTGGAGGCAAGCCCCCAGACGTAACAACGGATGGGACAGAGAGCACGACCGGGTCGGTACTCAGAGCAGGAATGTCAGCCAATCCGGGTCGGTACACAGAGCAGGAACGTCAGCCAGGCTGGGTCGGTACACAGGCAGGAACGTCAGCCAATCTGGGTTGGTACACAGAGCAGGAACGTCAGCCAGGCTGGGTCGGTACACAACGCAGGAACGTAGACAGGCAGAGTAGTCAGGCAGTCCGGGTCATACACAGGATTCACACAGAAGACAGGAACAAGCGCTAGCAACTGGAACACCATGAAAGGGCAGCGCTGAAGTGACAGGGCTCAGTACAAAAGGGCTAGAACTGGGCGGAGACAAACCTCAGTAGCCAATAAAAGGGAATCAAGAAGTAACCCTGACAACAATGTCTCCAGCAAAAGCACGGGTACCATGATAACCTGTTCATAATGATGGAATAGAACAGGTCTACTGGAGGCCCCAGATGACCACGCTACCTCCACCTTTGCCCTTTTCCACAGCACCTGTCTTCTCATGTCGTGAACCCGCTTCCTGCACCTGTCTGATGTGCATGGGGACACTGCCACCTCATTGATAGCTTCCACCACAGTATCCCACATTTCTCTCCTATCCACTACTGTGGTGGAAGCTGCCAATGGGTCAAAGAGCTGGGAAAAACAGCCCTGTAGTGCCCCCGTTAGTGCCTTATTCTCCTCCATTCTGAAGGGTAGATCTTTCCTTCTGGCCGTTGCTGCTGTTGGTCTGCACTCAGTCCTCTTCTTCAAGATGGTGTCTGTTGGGGGCTGTTTCTTGTTTGGGGGTACTCCCCACTTTTTTTTCCTGGTCTTAGAGTAATCTTTAACTTTTTTGCATTGCTAGTAAGGCATCTTGCCAACCAGCAATGAGAATGCTAAGAGTTTGAAACTTGGGCCAATAGTATTCGAAAGCGAGAGCTGGAATGGGCGATGCCATCTCAATATATCCAATACGATTTGAGGAAGATACAATGTGATGTCGCAAACTAAGCAGGGGCAGGAAGTAACAGATGTGGGTTGTTCGACAAGCTGTGCAGGGTAGGCGGGGACAGACATGGGTTGGTGATGTTCGCTTCATTTGTATTCAACTAACTATGTAGGGTGGGTTATGTTCAACAAACTATGCAGGTTAGACTGTGACAGACATATGTTTGTGATGTTCAACAAACTATGCGTGGCAATCTGTGATCATGCCGGGGAGGCAACTGAGTGCTCAAGGTCCGGCGCATTCAATTTCTTTCGAACTTTAGTACTACGCGACAACTCTACCAGGTGAACCAAATACAACTCCAATGTATACTGTACATAACATTACTGCTTACAGTAATAGCTAGGAAGACACAAGCAGAGCATGGAGCTAACTGGAAAATAAATGGCCAACGATAGGGGAAATTTATTTTGAATTAGTGGTGCATAGGGCATGGTTGTCGACCTACTGTTTGAACCAGCCCTTGGTGTATATGACCAAATTAATTAACTCTTTGAGTGTCAGAGAGTTATCCAATGCATTGAAAAGCAATGTGTTGGATACCGCTCTGGCACTCAAAGGATGAAAGAGGCTAAAGGTTTGGACAATACACAATGAAGATTGTGTAGGAGAATCAAACACTGAAAAGTGAGGTCTGTGTTTGAAAGATTACAGCCTAAAGTGGTGAAGGGAGATGGATATACAGAGATCATATATACGTGTTGCTGGTGGTGTGACTGGTAGGACATTCGGTCACTTTGTAATTAACTTCATAACCTACTGACAACTCTTTGAGTAAGTGAGTTGACGATTTAGCACAAGATTAATGTACGAAACACTAATGTATACACAGACACTGATCTGATATGAGGGGAAATCAAGGTAGGAAAATGAGACACAGGAATTTGGATTCCAAAGAGGGACAATATGGTAGGAGGCTGGTACAAGAAAATGAAACCTTTAACCATGTACTAGAATACATAGAAGAAGAACTTGATGACTTCAATATTTTAACAACATGATTAGTTGTTGTGGTGGATATGCAGCCTCTACTAATGGTGTCACCTCCAAATAACTCTATGCTTTGCGTTGGCACAATACCAGTAAGATTCATTGATGTTATTTTTCTTAAATAAAATGATGTCCCACTCTCTGAGACATCTACAACACTACTATTATGTGCCTCTCAGTCATATGCACTTTTAGGAGTGCTTCTACTACTGCTAGTTGTTTTACATCTGATGTGATGCTTGTTTGTTTCCCAATCAGACCTGTGATTGTGCTTAAGGCTGGATCTAAATGATGATGTGCCTAGATGAGATCCTGCTTTCTCCATATCCACAATTTATATAGAGACAGCACATAAGAGCATATATTAGTGAAGTATCTTCATACAGGCAGTTTTATAGACTGAGTGATTCCTGATGGTCTACTACTGCTACTACAGTGGCTAGATGTTTCAAAATTCTAGCAGTTGTTATCAATGGCACTGCACTTAAAAAAAGCAGCAGAAGCATTCATAGCTAGAATTGTGGATGTTGATGACCTGTGTTGCTGTTTAGTCAACAATATTGAGTGTGACTGGATGTGGGTTGGACTTGGAAATGGTGACGGTGATGATTATGAGTTGATGATTCTTTATTTTTGGATATATTTGCTTGTCCAGGGTCAGACAGTGTAAGCTCAACGCTTACCTTTGAGAACCGGCCTCTAAGTAATGATCAGTGGTCAGCCTCTCACTGCTGCTCTGGCTGCCTGTTTCTGGGTCTGGGTCCATGTGGCTCCTGCCACATTGAGTTCCTCTATCAGCCAGCAGAGTGCGGGCACGCATCAAAGGGATTCCCTTAGTGATGTTGTGACCCGGCTTTTTTAAAGAGATGATACCCTTATTGCTCCACCTCTCAGAGGAGGAGGAGAAATAAGTATTTAAAGTGCCTGGACACCACATCAGTTGCCCTTTCGTGGTGTTCCAGTGCAGTTATAGTTGTTTGGACTCTGTGTATTACCTGACTTGTCTGACTAACTGATCTGGTGCTGACCTGTGGCTCTGTCTGACTACCCATTTCATGTATGAACCTAGGCTTGTCAGACAACCAAACTGGTGCTGTCCTGTGGCTCTGTCTGGCTTGTCCCTTGTGTTGCCTCTTTCTGTGGACATCCATCTGGCACATACCTAGGGCTCTGGTAGACTACCAGTTATACTGACTGCAGGTATGAGTCAGTGAGCAGCTTCTAGCTTGTTGACTGCAGGCGTATGTCAGCTATCTTTCCAGCTAGACTGACTGCAGGTGTGAGTCAGTATTTCCTTGTATATTCCTGGTTGGAGTGTTCCAGTTTGAGTTCCAGCAGAAGACTATCAGTGGCTGATCCTGTTCCTGTTCCAGTCCAACTTCCTGTGAAGACTTCCAGTGGCTTTGGCCTAGTCCTGAGCGGTGTAGTCTATCCTAGGTAGCCTACTATTCCTGATAGTAGTGCTAGCTTATCTGCTGACCTACTGCCAGGTCCGTTGTCTGTTGTCTTACCTTATTATGTGCCTTGAATAAAGGTGGTTTTACTTATACATTCTGACTCCTGAGTCAAGCTTCGGCCACAGTATTAGAATAGTGAGACTGGCAACTATGTTCCGAGCATCTGATGCAAGCATCATATCAAACCATATATACCAGGGTGATCATATCCTTTACACTCATAGAGTTTATATTGCTACTTTTCAGTGGTGGTAGATTGAGCCTTTTGCTTTCAGCTAATTTTGTGCCATATCTTCATCACTCTTATTTGTTTTAGAAGAAGGAGAGAATAGTGGAGGTCATATTCTAAATCAACATAATCATCAATAATGAATTCATCAGCAGAAGCAGATTCATGTTCTTTCTCCACACGATTCTTCTTAGTTTTTTAAAGCTTCTAATTACTTCTCCCATTAAAAGGTTTTCTAAAACATTGATCACTAGTTTGTGGCAAGGAGTTACTATCATTACTTAATGAAGCAGGTGGTCTCATTGCTAAATTCTTATCTGCTATGGCAACACAACTAGAATGCAACCCATCATCTTCAGAGCTATTTAAAGGGTTATTATTATGGTAGTGTCATTTTTATAAACAACTTCCTGTGGACCAGGAGCATCTTCATAATTATTTATTGCACATGCTGTAGCATTCAGGGCCTATTTTAAGGAATAATTCTCACTGCACATCAAAACTAAAGTTGTTCACCGAGCAAAAGTATGGAGTGAGAAAAGCTTATATTTTATTATTTAATAAAATGTATAATTATTCAATTATTAATTACTAGTTGAACAGCCAGTGTAAACGGGCAACAGTGCCAGACAGCAAAGGCCGCGGTGCAGTCATGCACAGTAGAGACTACCCGCGCCATGGCTGATAACTGAGCACCCCACTCCATTATCAGCCGTGGCACAGGCAGTCTGTACCGCGCATGACTGCAGTGAGTACAGCCGTCTGTACTGCGCATGACAGCTTCTGACAAACATACATTAGCAAATTATTATAAAGGACAATTATTGAGACCTCTGTAGCATGCAAGGGGTTAAAAGTCCCATTAACATCAATGGGATTTTTTTTAACTCTCTAACATTTAAGAGACTGAAATCCTCTTCCCTTTGAGTGCCATAGGGGTATCCAAGGCATTGCAAAGCAGTGCGGTAGATACCACTCTGGAATCCAAGTGGTTAAATCAACAGGAATTTGTATTGTTTTGCCTCAGTCTTGCTCCTATGCTCTTTTGATTTCACCATATATTTGTCACTGTTCTGAAGTGTACAACTTTGCATTCCTGCTTAGGGACGTGTACATGTGTACCAGGGTTACAACTAAGGTGTTCACAGGTAAACAACCCAGCCTGTTTAGACCTGGGAGGGGAACACTGACTTGTACACATGGTTACACCTTGAAGGGCAGCACAGACTGGTACACCTGATTAGACCTTGGTGGGAACACTGATTTGTACACATGGTTACACCTTGGGGGGCAAGTGGGGAACACTGAATGGCACACCTGGTTAGACCTTGGTGGGGAACCAGATATACAAATCAGTGTTCCCCTCAAGGTGCAACCATGTGTACAAATCAGTGTTCCCTTTGAGGTGTAACCATTTGTACAAATCAGTGTTCCCCACCAAGGTCTGACCAGGTGTGCCAATCAGTGTTCTCCACCAAGGTCTGACCAGGTGTGCCAATCAGTGTTCTCCACAAGGTGTAACCAGGTGTACAACACTGATTGGTGCACCTGGCCAGACACCTAGATACATCTTACAGTGAGAGAACCCATTTGTATACATGATTATTAACATAAAAGGTATACTAGAGGTCTGCCATCTAGTTAAAGGGTATAGGTAGAGTATGGCAACTCAGTAGGGTTGACCACATGTCTGGCATTCCAAGTGTTACATTTCCCTTTAAAACAGCTTAATAAAGTTACTTGAAGATTGCATTCTCAACTTTGTTCCCCTTTTACACCACCCCATCCCAACTTCAGTACCCCTTCATAAACCACACTAAGACACAGGATGCGTTTTAAAAGGCCACAGCATTTTATTTAACATAAAGAAAATAATTTAATCCAAACATTTATAACAACTCTTATTACAAGTCACAAACAATAACCTACCTTAATGCTTGCTATACATAAGTCATCCCCTCACTAAAACAATCCCAATGCTTTTTCACTAACCCATGATTCCAAGTATTGCTTGATGGAGGACCATGCCACCATCCATCCTAGCTCTGGATGTGACAAGTAGTAGCCCTGAACAAGAGTTCCAATAACCACTTCAACCAGCAGGCACCCCGCCATGCCGTGACATAAATGTAGGGGGTAACTACCCCATAACCACACCGTACACCCTCATACAGATATAGCTAAGCCACCACCACCACCAGGCCCTTACCATCCACATCAACATGAACAGACCTTGCCATCCAGACCAATGTGGTCCCCAAGGGAGGGTAGGTGGGATGCGCCTTACTTTTCTAAACTTTTCTAAAATGGCTGTGCGGGCACCCACAATCCCCAGCAGTCATCACTTCCTGCTGGGCTGAATCTTCCTCCGGCCCGATGTCACCTACCTACTTCCTTCCTGGGCCCCGTCAAGGACCCTTCCCCACCGAGTGCCTCTGGTCCAGGTCCCTCATGATGGGTGCACAGTCAACTGTGTTCCCCTTTTTACATCACCCCATCTCAACTTCAGTACCTCTTCATAAACCACATTAAGACACAGGATGCATTTTAAAAAGACACAGCATTTTATTTAACATAAATAACATAACGTAATCCAAACATTTATAATTTACAACTCACAAAAAATAACCTTCTTTAGTGCTTACTATACATCCCCTCACTAAAGTCATCCCCTCACTAAAACAATACCAATGCTTTTTCACTAACCCATGTTTCCAAGTATTGCTTGACTGAGGGCCATGCTACCATCCATCCTACATCTGGATGTGGCAAGTCCAAACGGCCGTACTCCATGACTCGTGAGACCAGGACCACGAGTCATGATCCTGAACCAGAGTTCCGATGACCACTTCAACCAGCAAGCACCCCGCCTAGGCACAGCCACTTGACCCCTCAAGTCGGCTGAGCCCCGCCAGACACTATCCTTATGGCCCTTTCAACTGCATCCTGTAACCCCAACAGAAATATGTCTAACCCAATATCTGAAAGGTGGACCCATCAGCCAAAAACAACCGTGACTCATTCTTTATCTCCCAGTGCCGGGGCAACAACCCACCTGACTTTCTCACAGAAACTGATGTCATCTTGTTAAACTTCTTTCTACACCTTTCCATAGCTGACTGGGAACTCGCCCCCCTCCAAAACAACCTTTGAGTGATTTCTGATCCAAATTAAAACTGTACGGGGGAACAACAGCCCCAAGTGCTCCCAATCCCATTTAAAAATATGATCAAACTCCCTCTGAGAAACAAAACCTAGGTCGTTCCAACCAGCATGCACCACTAAGATATCTGGTGCCAAAATCACCCTAGCCTGCTTAACCACCTGCAGTAACACTTGCTCCCAAAACACCCCACCATTCCCAGCCACCTTATGAAAACCCAGCTGTAGACCATCGCATCTAACTGCAGCCCTCCTCCGAGCCCGGCTGATATAAGAATGACCGACCAGCCACACCAGCATCCAAAATTAACCTGAAACGAGGCAGAACAAAAACAAAGCAACCAGGCTATAAAACCACCCTACACTAACAATTCCAGCTGTACATAAGACCGAAAATGATTAGATTCCCATCTGCCTATTCTCCTAACCACCTCTTCCCCAAAACCCCAGCGAGCCACTTCAGTGGCCGCCCCAACGCGAAAGGAGTGGGAGACGAAATCCCTCCCCGACAAACCCAAAATATACAATCTGGAACAAAAAACACTGATAACTTGATACCGGGACAACGGATTCCCATCAGTGTGCACAAAAAATGCTGACCCTCAATTTGATCGCAACCTTAAATACTCCTGAACACACAAATACAGGTATTCAACCAGCCCAGTCCCAAACAAATGAATTAAACCCCCCTTTCCTGCCTGATCAGTTTTTGCAGCAGTTTAACACCTTCTCCCGCTCCCATACAAAGTTGTGCCTGGTGAGACCATCCGCCACCCACTTATTGCTGCTGACCTACTCTCTAAACCTAAATGCCCCAAAAAACACCAATGAAAATGTCTCTTTAAACAAGATTGTTTCAAACTGTGAATTGCAAACCTCACTGACACCTAGTAAACCACGATAAATACCCAGAGACATTGGGCAAAAGGTATCCTTGACTACACATGCCCGTCTCAAACCTTTTACTGCTTGGCGCACTAGGACATCTTTCATCACATCCATCCAACCTTGTGATTTAAACAGGAATGCAAGCGCAGATAACCACTGCTTCACTGAAGCCCCACTCAGCCCACTCTCACTGAAACTGGCAAGATACCACAGTAAGACATCCAGTCTATCGCCATCACTATCCTGCACCCCCACTATTGTCCCCAAAGCAAACAACTCCTGCCACACTCTGATATAACACCCACGTCTTGGAGGCTAATGACTGCCGTATTAGAACAACTATGCGCTGGCCAGCACGTTCCACAGGATCTCCGGACATTCTTCTGTCATGCTTTTGGTGCCAACTCCTAGAAAAGCTTAAATTGAAAGCAAGAGAGAGAGAGTCAGCAATGATGTTCAATTGACCCAGAACACACACACCACACATTCAGCTCCAAACACCTATGCACTAGCACCCTAGGCAAACAAAGAACCACTGGAGAACTGGCAGAGGCTGTGTTGATGGCTTGAACTACCCTCAGATTATCTGAAAAGAAACAGACCCTTCTATCCCATATCTCTTCCCCCCACAGGAAAGCCACCACGACAATCGGAAACAATTCAAGGAATACCAAGTTCGTGACCAAATCAGAATCCATCCGAGGCTGTGGGCATCGAGCCGCCCACCACCAACCACCAAAGTACGCCCTGAAGCCACAGCTACTGGAGGCATTGGTAAAAAGCTCCAAGTCACCCTCTGCTACCTCCTGCAGCTGGAAGAATGACCAACCCAAGAATGACTGCATCTGACGCAGTGTGACATTCGAGGACAAACTCATCACCAACACCTGCCTGTGGAGGTCAGCAAACTTGTCCGCCAGCAGACAGCATTCCATCACCAATCAATTTTGAGTCAATTTAGATACCCTGAAACCGTAGGCAAGCTGCCAGACCCTTTGTCTTTTCAGGCGACAGAGGACTGAGATGCCACCCACTTAAGGGTTTCTAAAAGTCTCACCCAGTCAAACAAGTCATGGCTGCCCACACAGAAGAAATCATCCAAATAATGTATTACTGCGTGGGACCCGGCTTCCTCCTGGACCACACATTCGAGGATGCAGGTGAAGGTCTCAAAATAGGAACAAGAAATTGAGCAACCCATCGGCAGGTAAAGGTCCACATAAAAAGACCCTTCAAACCAGCATCCGAGCAAATGATGGCAATCCAGGGGAACCGGAAGGAGGTGGAACGCAGACTCAATGTCCACCTTTGCTATAAGCACACCATGACCAGCCTTGTGAACCAGAGACACCGCCCTGTCAAAGGATGTGTATTGTACCACGCACAGATCCTGATCAGTCCCATCATTGACTGCCCTTAAGCTGCCCTTAGGATAAAACAGGTGATGGATAAGGCGGTACTACCCCACATCTTTCTTCCGAATCACCCCCAGTGGAGAAACCCGCAAATTCTCCAACAGAGGTGATGGAAAAGGACCCGCCATCCTCCACAAGGCCACCTCCTTAGCCAACTTAGCTCAACCAATTTGCCCTTCCATATCCTCTCCTTCACCTCCATGTGCAAGTGATCCTCCAAAGGCACTGCAGAGCAGACATATGAACCTGAATGTGCTGTATGCACCAGCACCCCTCCTAGACAGAGGGCCCCTGCTGGCTCAGCTACAGCCGGGGAGGAGACCTGAACCTGAACTGGAGAACTCCCCAGCACTGTCAACGGCATTGTCATCTCACCAGCAGGGGACCCCGCAGTGGGAACGGGCCCCCCATATGAAGATAGCCCTGGACTCACACCCAAACTCCCTGGGGAACCCCACACTGCAGCTGGGCCCAACCTCCTTGCTGACCCACTCCCCACTGCAAAATGGGCTGTTGAAACTAGCTAAGAACTCCCTCAGGTGACCCCTAGAACCCTTTGACCCCCCCAGCAACCCCAAACTCACCAGAAACTCCTGCTGAAAGCTGAGGAGCCGTAGATCAAGAAGCAGGGCATCGCAACTGCCGTGTGTGCCAGAAGCTGCTGGAACCACCACCATGCTGCGAACAGCCGCTCTCACTGAAAACTTTGGCTTTCTGGAGGCCACCCTAGAGGCCGTCTGGAAAGGAACCGACATCTCACGGACCTCCACCAAAGCAGGGTCAATGGGGTTCGGTCCACAATCAAGGACATGGTAAGAAGGACCCAGTCTGCCCAACAACCGCCACTCCAGATGAAGTCCCACAGGAAACTTCCGCTGGGCCAGGAGCAAAAGACTCCAGCTCTTTGTCACCCCCATCACAGGTACCTTCTCCATCACTGAACCACAGGACACTCTCCACCTTGGCCAAGCTGGTGCTGTGGCCATTCCTCTGGTCCAGCTCATAGTCCATGTTGGTGCTGTGGCTGCCCATCAGGTCCGGATCATAGCTCGGTCACTCCTCAAGTCCAGTTCAAAATGTGAGCAAGATGGCCCAGGCTGGGGCTCCCTTACCATACCTTCACTAACATTAACACTGATAGGGTCCCCCAGTAAGCCCCCACCAGATTTAAAATTAGGGAAGGTGAGCTAGAAACCTGCCTCAGACTGGCCTAACTAGGGCCCGCCTCCAGACTAAGCCGGCATGGGGGACGAGAAACATGGGTTGGAAGGGCTTTTGGTGTGAGCACCTTTAATATGCAGTGGAGCCAGCCTGCGCCCCACCAATGAGCTTCCAAATCCACATCCTCATGAGCCATAATGAAATGGGGCAGAAGGAAAAAAAAAAACTTATAATGTGAAGGTGCACTCTCTAAACTTTTCTAAAATGGCTGTGGGAGCACCCACAATCCCCTGCAGTCATCATTTCCTGCCAGGCTGAATCTCCCTCTAGCCTGATGTCACCTACCCACTTCCTTCCTGGGCCCCGTCAAGGACCCTCCCCCCAAGTACTTCTGATCCAGGTCCCTCATGAAAGTTGCTCTCAGTGCTCCTGGCTGCTCTCAGTGCTCCTGGCTAATCTCAGTGCCTCAGTGCTTCTGGCTGCTCTCAGTGACTCAGTGCTCCTGGCTGCTCTCAGTCAGTCTCATCTTCTCCCATACTCTGGCCGGTGATGTCAGATGCAGCAGCTGCACAACTCTGCACAGGCCCGGCTGCACGCACCACATCAGCAGAGGGGGCGAGCAGTCAGTGAGTGAGTGATGAGCCCATCAGTTCAGTCCTACTACTCAGGTGCAGGCCGCTCCCCGGAGGTGCTTTTACAGACAGATAGAAATTGAAAAATCAAATCAGTGACCGTGAGTCTATCACTGCATGGATTTGATTTTTCACTGCACGAACGTGCCCATAGGCAACTTAAAATAGGCCATGGTAGCAATCATGGCCATGTCAGTTTTTGTAGTGCAACTTTATTACCATCATCAACACATCTATGAACTATTATATAATCTAGAGCTTCAGCAGAATATCCAGACACTATGTACACATTCAATAATAAAAAATACATTGAATTACCACAATCAGAAATTTAGTTATATAATACATTTTAATTAATACACATCGTGTGTCATGTATCCATGCACACAATATATATAGCACAAATCTCAGTGTACCGACCCGGCCTGTCTGACGACTCTGCATCTTGTTCTGCCTGTGTACCGACCCGAACTGTCTGACTATTCTGCATCTCATTCCTGCCTGTGTACTGACCTGGACTGGCTGACGTTCCTGCTTCGTGTACCGACCTGGCCTGGCTGACGTTCCTGCTCTGTGTACCGACTCGGATTGGCTAAAGTTCCTGCTCTGTGTATCGACTCGGCCCGGCTGACGTTCCTGCTTGGTGTACCGACTTGGATTGGCTGATGTTCCTGCTCTGTGTGTGTGGTTCCAGCCCAGCTGGGCTACTGTGGCTGTGTTTCTCTCCTGCAAGCATTATCCGGTCTCCAGTTGGGGTGGTGTCAGGATCCTCGCCGTCTCCGGACAGTTCGCTGCAGTCTGGTCTCAGTCTGTGAACCCTATGGCCTATGCCCTAGATCTCCCTCCCAATATGCAGATACACAATGTGCTCCATTTCTCAGTGCTGAAACCCCTGTTATGCAATTGTTTCACTACTGTCACTCCTTGATCCCATTCGGTGCCCATTGACAGCCATGAGGAGTTCAAGGTCCACTCCATAGTCGACTCTCGTAGGTTGCGAGGGAGGCTTCAATTTTGGTCCATTGTAAGGGGTATGGTCTAGAAGAGCGCTCATGGGTTCCAGCTGCAGATGTGCATGCCGTCGCCCTCCTCTGTGCTTTCCATGCACACTTTCCCCATAAACCTGGTCCTGCCCCACAGGGGGGGTCCTTGAGGGGGGTTACTTTCAAAGTTTGGCAGAGCTGCTCTACTCTGCTGCTTGATTCTACTGTCTGAGCTAATCCAGTTCTCTGCTATCCATTACTGCTGCCTTCCCTTTGCTGAATGAGGCTGAATCAACTGACTGCTCTGTGTTTGCTCACCTGACAGCTATCAGCCAACCCTCGCAGTGTATTTAAAGCAGAGTGGCTCACTGATTGTCCTTGTGTCTGATTCTGGCTGCAAGCTTATTATCCTGAGTTGCTGATTATCTGTGCATGACCTGGCTTCCTCTGACATCCCTTCTGGCTCCTGACTCCTGGATTGTTCCTGACTTCGTTGATCTCCATATTCCTGACCCCAGCTTGTCTTTTGGTTTACGCTTCTGGATCACGATTTTGCTTTGTTCGCTTTTGTTATTTTAATAAAGGTGTTTTGCACTTTACATTTTTGTGTCTGGTTCCTGGTCTCTAACACTCCTATTCCTACAGTCCCCTATACAAACAAATATACAATCTGGCAGGAAATCTGGGCTCTACGAACACTTGGCAACTGTAATACAACCAGTGACCACAAAACCTGCAGTATGGAATGTGTAACACTGTCTCTAGCTTGAGGTACTGCAGAGAGCAGTGTAAGCCCTTCCCTGGATTATCCAGGTATCCACAGGGTTAATGGTCAACGCCCAGCGACTTACTGAAAACTCCCAGAGGGAGTGAGTACAGCGTAACAGGTAGGAAGGCCACAGAGAGAGAGATCAGAGTAACACAGTCGGTGTAAGAACACCTGTACTGGTACTTTGAATGTGCACACCGCTAGCATCGGTTATAGGAGCAGCTTAAGCCCAAGCTTAGCCTTTGGTTGACAAGAAACAGCTCCACGTGACACACCACCATAGACAATGCAAAGCCCAGTATCATGATGGCCACCAGGGGTCACCCAGGGCACAAATGGACACAGTTGGTACCGGAGCCGGTTAACCTAACAGGAGACAGTAACGGCACGGAATAGCGCCACCAGCGGTCAGCCCTGGAGCGAGTCCAGTGGCCAGATACAGTTGACAACGGAGCGAGTCTCAGTCTGAAGTGGTCAGACAAGGAGCAGTACACAGCCAGATGTAGACAGCAATGGAGCGGGTTCTCCAGCCAGCAGCAGTCAGCAACGGAGCGCGTTCTCAGCAGGATACGGACAGCTACGGAGCAGGTTCTTCATCCAGATCCAGTCAGCGATGGAGCGGGTTCTTCAGCCAGATACAGTCAGCAATGAAACAGGTTCTATACCAGGATACAGTCAGCAAAGGAGCGGGTTCTCAGCCAGATACGGTCAGCAACAGAGCGGGTTCTCAGCCAGATACGGTCAGCAATGGAGCGGGTTCTCAGCCAGATATGGTCAGCAACAAAATGTTTTACCAGGAAGAATACATTGAGATTTCTCTCGTTTTCAAGTATGTCCTGGATAGTTTTCAGTAAAGGATTACATATAAGAATCAATAAAGGGCCGGAATGGTGACATGGTGGCAAAGTGGTGTCAATGACATATGAACAGTATACATTAAGGTGTCTTAGCCATCATATTCATGTGAATCTGACACTATTCACTGATATTGCCTTGAATCCACCATGCCTTTGTTGGAGTTTCCAGTCCCAACATATTCAACCTAAGTTTGACCATAGCTGTATCTTCCTATAGATCACTGTGGAGCCAAAGGACCATTTGCCATATCTGCTAAAGGGCAGAAATGGCAGCTTCCCTACTCTAACCCTTTCAGTGCCATAGGAATGTGCACTGCACAACCCTGTGGCAGCAAAAGAGTTACAAAAGGAAAACCCATTACTGCAATTGGTTTATAAAGTGAGAGAACTAGCAGAGAACCTATAACGCATAACAGCATATTCGCCATTCTGTATTGACTGAACCAGCTGATCAATCTAACCACTGATCAGCTGATTCAGGTAAATACATGACTTGTAGGGGACTGTAACATATGTTATCCGTTACTTGGTCCCTTGTCTGGACCTCGAACGCTTTACCTAAAGACTATGGCCCTTTGGCCTCATTTGAACTTTGATGAGGGCTTTTTCCTATCTTTATGTTAAAAGTTTTATGCTGTATATATTGTCGAAGGTCATACGTTTTATATATTATCGTATGTCGCATGTTTAATGTGTTGTATAGTATGGGAAATGTACGAGGGATACAAGAACACCAAAGCCAGTGGTTCCCCAGTTCCTTTGTTCGAGGCATCAATGCTGCCACGAACGCGGGAACCGGCGTGAGTGAGTCAAAGCTGGATTGGCCGACGTACGACTCACTGCGCACACTGATGGCCAGGGTTGAAGCCGCATATTTCAAACTAGTGTGTATGTGCTTCAACCCCTGGCCTAGTCCCTAAATGTGTATTCCCTCTCATCAATCCTTTGTCTTTGTCTAGACAGTAATCAACCATGCCTTAACCTCGTCAGTATTGTGTTCAGTAGCTTATCTGCCATTGGGCCTTTTCCCTTAACCGCTATTGGTCCCTTTGTCACCCTCTGCCATTGGCCCTTTGTCTCCAGTTACCATTGGTCTTTTGTTCCATGTGTCATATGCCCATTGTTTCGGATTGGTCCCTGGGCCAAGCCTGCATTAGAATGCCTGGCCCTTCCCATCTCTATTCTGGTATTATGTTGTATCTGTATAAAAGATGTGATGGTTGTTCAATAAAGTGTGTTACATTTGGAGTGAACCAGAGTCCTGGAGTCTGTTTGTTCCCATGGTTAAAGTGGCCACTCTGCCGCCCATTCGAACCAGGTTCCTGTAACGTTCGTCCGTCTGCTGCCAGGATTCCGCTACCGAACTTTGTATCCTGTCAGGCGGCAACGTGGACTCTGCCTTGTGGTTCTCCTGCTTCCACTTTGGGTCAACTACCGGAACGCTGATTTGTTCCACCGGTGCACTCGATGGCGCCAGTCCGGCGTCGAGAAGGAGAGACCCGGGAACGACGGCGGAAGGCGACCTGGTTCCTTCTCAGCTTACGTTACAGGGACCACGATGAAGTGAATGATAGTGATCATCTATCTTATAAATTCTATACATAAGTAAACACATTTCTGATGTGAAGCTAAACCAAAAGCAAAATATATTCAATATGCCTTTCTTGTGCAGTTCCAAACACATTACCATTGCTATTTAGGGCAAGTACTTCAGTATTCTGCAACAGTTAAAGGAGTGTGACTATGCTATTGTAACAATCAAGTGTTGTGCTGGCTAGTCCATTGCATGCCTGGCTGGCCCATGTGAGAAAATGGTTGCTAATTAAATACATGTAAATAAATACCTTTTGACAGGGCTCAGTCTGAATATTTTTAGATTTTAAGAGTGGCCACTAGATGGTGATAAAGATCACAGTAAGCAGTAAGAATAAAATGGAAAGGACAGCATAATACACAGTGAAATCTGTAAAATCAGAACTCGGTGTATATCTCTTCCTCTCCTGCTTTCACTAATAAGGTCTCTAAATATAGCACTTGTACATAATTATTTTGAGATTCAGTTAAATACTGTGTCTAGTTTTTTTTATATTCATTATTACGTTTTCTGACAAAGTTACATATATACAACACATATCCAAATCTTAACACTCAATCACATTTACACTATATTGTGATATTATATTCACAAATACAGTACCAACATATTCACATTTAAATCAAAATCTAGACATATTTGATGTTGTGCCTTCAGTCACCACAACTATCTTTGTCTAGAATTGTAACCATCTACATGCCAGAGAGGTGTCCATTGCATTCTCTCTCAAAGAGACAGAAAAAAGCACTATATAAAGTGAAAATTGTAGTGCACTTCAAGCAAGCATTTGTGAAATATATTTAACACTAGACTTGTGAGATTCGGTTCGGCGACATTCGGAATTCGATGAAAAAGGGGTCATTCAGCGACCTTCCGACAGGCAAGGGTTGTTCTCCAAAAAAAATATGAATTCAACTAGCCCTGGTACGAATGTTGTCAAAACTTTCGGAAATTCGTCGACAACTACCCATGCTCAATTACTTTCCCTCCATACTTTCCCTCCATGTCTCTAGTCCAATTAGCTTCTCCATTTCATGCGCTACTTTCCCTCTTTGTCTGTATTCCAGTTGGCTTCTTCCTTTCATGATGGGGGTTGGACTAATGACACAGACACCCAGACAGACAGTCTGCATTTCCTCATTGTGTTGTTGGAGCTCAGAGAGAGAGAAGATGGAGATAGAGAGTGTACAGTTGTTGTATAGGCAGGCAGCCAGCATTAGTGCCTTAATGCCACTGCAAGGGAGAGTCATCTTTGTTCCTATGCAAAAAATTTAAAATATTAGGGATTTGTCTGAAAAATTTTCAGAGTGACACTTCAGCCAGTCTCACAGTTCTGCAGGCAGGCCTAGTACCTTATTACCACCACAAGGGAAAGTCACCTTTGTTTCTGTGTTTAACATTAAAAATAATAGTAGGAATTTGTTTCAATCATTTTCAGAGTGACACTTTAGCCAGTCTCATAGTTCTGCAGGCAGGCCTAGTACTTTATTACCACCGCAACGGAGTCACCTATGTTTCTGTGTTAAATATTAAAAATACTAAACTAGTAGAAATTTGTTTGAATAATTTTCAGAGTGACACATCAGCCAGTCTCACAATTCTATAGGTAGGCCTGGTAGCTTATTACCACCGCAAGGGAAAGTCACCTTTGTTTCTGTGTTTAACATTAAAAATAATAGTAGGAATTTGTTTCAATCATTTTCAGAGTGACACTTTAGCCAGTCTCATAGTTCTGCAGGCAGGCCTAGTACTTTATTACCACCACAAGGGAAAGTCACCTTTGTTTCTGTGTTAAATATTAAAATTAATATTAGTGCTTTGTTTGAATAATTTTCAGAGTGATGCAGCCAGTCTCACAGTTGTTGTGTGGCCAGGTTTTTAAATTTTAAAACTATTATAGTTCACTACCTACCTATCTGTCATGGATTTGAGTCCTAGTGAACAACCTGATGTTCCTCATCCTGGTACCAGCTGCAGTGACCCAGCAACCACCAACGCCACCACAGTGATGTTGCTTTCAAGCAGAGCTAGCAGCAGCAGGTGGGAAATGAAGAATACTTTAGTCTTAATGGATGACCTCTTGTTCTTACCTTTGCTAAATAGTTCATTGGATAGTTATTTGTATTGACCTTGAAAGTATTTGTAAATGGTAATCATATCACCCCTTAGATGCGTCTTCTCTAATGTAAACAAACCCAGTTTGGCTAGTCTCCCTTTATAACTCAGATCCTCCATATTCAATCGTTTTATCAGTTTTGTTTTACTGCTCTGCACCTTTTCCAGTTCAACAATGTCTTTTTTAAGGACTGGCACCCAAAATTGTACTCCATTTTCTAGATGAGGCCTAACCAAGGATTTATACAGAGGTAGGGTAATATTAGCATCCCTTGCATCTACACCTCTTTTTATGCAGGCTAGTACCCTATTTGCTCTTGCAGCAGCTGAGTGACTCTGCGCACTGCTGTGAAGTCTATCGTCTATCAGTACTCCTAAATGTTTCTCTATGTGTGAGCTTAAAATAAAGTGAATCATTACCATATAAGTAAACAATGTAAAAAAGAGTGCTTTGTGAGTAGGGATGGGCAAATATTTTCCCCTCAAACCAAAATGGCATTTCCCACTTGGCAAATAATTTCTCACAAAAATTGTTGTTTTTCCGCTTTTTTTGCAAAGTTCATTGCATTTTCTCTACTTTTCCTGCAGGCATATAAAAAGGTGTCAGGCTCTCACAGAATGGTATTCTGTGTTTGTGAGAGGAGAAAGCAGCATGTTTTTGAGCTAGAAAAGATAAAGGCAAATACAGGGGAATTGAAGCTTAGTTCAGGAGTCTCTTAAGTAGGACATTTGTTCTCTGTATTAGTGGTGTCTGGGGGCACTCTGGGGAAGTAGAAGGGAGGAAGGAGGTTGACCCC
Source organism: Rhinophrynus dorsalis (assembly GCA_037306005.1). NCBI lineage: Eukaryota > Metazoa > Chordata > Amphibia > Anura > Rhinophrynidae > Rhinophrynus > Rhinophrynus dorsalis. Next base: position 472,474,896 of record CM074720.1, on the reverse strand, counting down.
AAATACCCCAAAATTCGGTGTAACTGACTGACAAGAACAGGCAGCTGGGGTCCAATTTGCTTGCTGATCTTGCTGTTGTTGTCTCTGTGCTGGGGACGTCTGGGGAAAGAAGTTGTTGATTTTGTTTTTTAGTTATATTTTTTTATGATTCTGAGGAAGAGAGAAGCTGAGAACAGAGTCCTAAACATGGGAAATGGCCAAAAAGGGTGTCATGGATACCCAGAAAAGATCAGGAGTCAGTACGATATAGTTAATGCAATTTTATTGACAAAATGAACAAAGAAAATATATACATATATACATACAAAGGAACAGGCAAAGGGTTAAAGCCAGCAACCCTGCTATCAGAAATAATAGGATGCAAGGCTAAACCTCAGTACTAGAGACTAGGCCTTAGCCACTGGTAGTCTCAGCAGGAGCCATGAACAGGAGCAGGAACACCGGATCCTGATCTGACGTAGCGAGCATACTGACTCAAGCTTGCAGTCAGTAGGGAGCGTTATCTGACTCACGCCTGCAGTCAGAAAGGAGCGAACTCTGACTCATGCATGCAGTCAGAATGGAAAATAGATAGCTGACTTGCCTGCAGTCAGTATCAGAGCTGGTCTACCAGAGCCCCAGGTCCGCACTAGATTGGGTGTCTGCTAGGTACAAGGAACAAACATAAGAGTAGTCAGACAGAGCCACAAATCAGCACCAGAGGGGGTAGTCAGACAAGCCAGGTCATACACAGTTCAGGTAGTCAGCCAGAGCCACAGGTCTGCACCAGGTTGGGTGTCCACTATAGGGAAAAGCAAAAGAATAGTCAGACAGAGCCACAGGTCAACACCAGGTTGGATGGATGACTAGCCAGGTCAAACACAGAGCCCAAGGTAATAGAATTGCTATGAACAACAAAGCAAGGGCAACTGAGTCAGGACTCTGTCTGCCTTTTTAACCCCTCTACAGGAAGTAGGTAGGAGGAGCAGCTCAGAGGGAGGAAGTAGGTAGGAGGAAGTAGGTAGGAGGAGACTACAGGATGCAAACACATTAAACAGAGGCCTGCTGCAGCTTGTAGCCTCATGCCTGTAGATGATGCTGGAACCAAGGTAAGCTGTAACAAAGGGGGGCATTTTGTTTTAAATTGATGGTTCTGGGGGCAGAACTAGGGGTAGGTCATTTGAAGACATCTTATCACATCTTTTGTATTACTGAATAAGTGATTTAGAGCAAGTACAACATATTTTACTTACAAATATTAATTTATGCACATGTGCTGAATTTTAAACAACCATTAATGTGAGTTTTCTTGTTGTGGAGCAATATGATAAACTTGTTTACACACACCCCAAATTCTGATCTCCAAAAAGGGGGAAGCCAGGTTGTGAAAGAGGGGCATATTCATTTTTGTCTCAGAGACAGTAGCTGCCTAATAAGGGGCACATTGGATGTATGAAGAAATGTTTATACCTTCTACCCAGTCCCAGTTAAAAATGACCCATTTAAGCACAAACTATGTTGGTTTTTAAATGAAATGGTGGGTTTTATAAAAGAAAAGCCTACTTATGCTTAAAACTGGTAAGTGAACTGTGTGTGTTTACTAAATGTACTAAATATGATTGAACAAATCCATACTAAGTAGGCCAAAATTGGACTTGTCATTGTCTAGATCATGCAAATTTCCATCCACAATACATGGGGGCAATTGAATAACTTGATCTTAAAATATCTCTTTAGAGTAAGTTATCTATTGAATACATTGTGATTCTTAAAACCTGAAATAGATCAGGCTTTGTGGAAGGATAAACCTTTTTGTACAGTGTGCAACAGAGCTGAGTTAAAAGTTATAATTTGATAGATTAAAGATACCAGCACTAGTCTCATGATTTAGTCCTCCAGCTGCCTGATTCTTTTGTTTTGATCACCCTCTTACTCTACTTCCTCACCTGAGGAGGCTAACCTTTTTAGACTCCCCTGAAGAGGATGAAAGGGATTGGAATTTTCCCAAAACATGAGATCCTGTCCTACTGACCTCTGTCCAAAATCTAAAAAATTCCCCTGCGAAAAGAACAATCTATGAAGACACAGGCAGCTGTGATCCAAGTTTTCTGTTGGCAGTTTTTTGTGTGAGTGTGTTGTGTGTAAGCAGTTGCATAAACAGTATTTTCCCACGCTGATAGTGACAGTTAAGAAAAATGACAAAATACTGTGAAAGGGAGGTGCCTATGTTACAGCCTGATAAAAAAACAAATACATTTTCAAGAAAGATATTCTCTAGAATGGCAATGATATAAAATATATGCATGTAAATGTCCGTAGCCTGGCTGATTGCAGTGTATCAGCATATCAGTGTATCTAAATGATATGTCTGAAACCTTGTTAGATGATACACATGGCCATCAATGTAGAGGGTTATTCACTTTTAGGAGGGATAGGGTTAATATAATGGGAGGGGGTATGCCTATATGTAAAGTTTTGTCCTAAAACCTAGTATAAGGGAATATCTTAATGAAGAGTCCAGTGAGAAAGTGAGTTGAAATATACAGTGTATATGTTAATAGGAATTTGCAACAAGCCAAATACTATTGGGGAGTTTGAAGAAAACCAACTATTATAGCAAATGGAGAAGGATTCTCAGTCAGGAAATATAATTTTTATGGGAGATTTCAACTACCCTGAAATTGACTGGAGAAATATGAATTCAACAAAGGGAAATTATTTTTCAAGTATGACTAATGGGAATTTCATGTCCCCACTAGTAGAGGAGCCAACTAGAAAAGAGGCCTTACTGGACATAATGCTCTCAAACAATTCTGACATGGTAAACAATATACAGGTATGGGAACATTTAGGCAGCAGTGACCAAAATATGGTAGCCTATGCAATTTGCTATGAGAAACCTACTAGCAAGGGTTTAACAAAAAATATTTAAATTTAAAAAGGCTAATTTTAAATGCTTAAAGCAGCATTAAAGAACATTCAGTGGGATATACAAAAATAGCCAAGAAAGATGGAATTTATTTAAATTGCTCTTAGATAAATAAACACATGCATATAGACCACTGGGGAATAAGTACAAGAGGAGAAGATTAAGAAAAATATTGTATAACCTTTTGAGTGTCAGAGGGGTATACAATGCATTGCTTTGCAATGTGTTGGATACCCTTCTGGCACTCACAAGGTTAATAAAAATGTTTGCATGAAAATGAGAAATAACAGTGTTTATGTCAGAAGGGTCAGAGGCATCATTTAAAAAAATATAAGAATGTGAAAAAAATCTCTAAACAAGCAATTAGGCTAGGTAAAATTAAAAATGAGAAAAGTATTGCAAAACAGAGCAAGAAAATCCTAAACAATTATATTATACAAGTATATAAATAACAAAGAAGATTAAGGTTGATATTGGTTCTCTTAAGTCTGAGATGGGTGAATTGATTAGTGAGGATAAGGCTATGGCTGACACCCTAAACATTCTTTGCATCTGTATACACAAAGAAAGCAACAATGGCAGGTGCGTAAGAGATTGAAAATATATGGTCCCTCCTAACTGTCTTTCATTTCTATCAGCTGTTTATATTCTTATACAGTAAAATGTAACTAATATAAAGTTTGAAAAAATGTGATGTACAAGTGTGTTGGCTGTGTTGTAAACTTGTGATGTACAATGTTGTTGGTTATGCTTTGCACACAACACTATGCTTATGTTACTGATTTGTGTTGCACGCAATGCTTATGGTATGGAAGTATCAATAGCTGTTACGTCCTCTAATTGCTCAGAAGCTCTCCTGGAACAAGAGAAACAAGAACTCTGTGTCCAGCTTAATACACTCATCTATGGGTGTTGGTCTGTAATACCATGGGGCTTTCCCATAAGCTGTAAAGATGAAGCTAAGTACAAATAAACTTATTTTATTGCTTGAAAACTGTTTCAGTGTGTTCCTTGTTTACTCTGGAATCCAAAAAATTTTGTATGGTTTGTAAATTATCCTGTCCACTCCCTAGATGGGTGTCTAGTTCAGGACCCTGGACTCCCAAAGCATTGGAATGTAACAACAATGTTGTGGGACAGCAATTGGTTCATCCCTACCAAGTGGCTGTCAATCTTGGTCTCTCAATGTACATGGGCACAGAGCAGAAAGCCTCTGCTAATGTTTGGTGAATAATTCAACAAGAGCTACAGTTTCTACAGAAATAGTATGATGAATTTCACCTAGAACTGCAGGCAGTTCGGGAGAGTTTTGCTGTGTTACAAAGTACATTGGTAGACCAGCAAAATAGATTCCAGGTACAGGGTGATAACTTTGCTTCATATGTTGTCAATGCTGGGAAGAAGAAGAGACAGCTCAAGAAACAAACATAATTGCCACCTGAGAGTACTGTACATGAGTATACCTTGGTTGAATCTGAACAGTGGGAAAATATACAGGCTTGGGAAGGGTTTGAGCCTGAGGAAGAGGTAGAAGTAGCAGAAGAGATAGAAGAGTAGTAAGATATATTGTGAAATGAAAACAAAGGAAAGAGGTAACCACCAGACTTGGTCCACAAACGAGTGAGGAAGGTACTGCACAAACTGCAACTGAACAGCAATATACTGAAGAGACTTGCACATATTCAGCTGGGGAATTGTCTGAGCTGGGGGACAGTTTTACACAACTTACATGTGAAAATTCACTCTTTTGGTTGCTATGGGTGTGGGATGTGGGGGGGTGTAGTTTACTGCTCACCAGTAAAGAGCCGGTAGGTCTGTGGAGTATTTGCATTGACCCTATGGTTCATCTGCAGATGAGAAGAGGATGGGTTACAGCAAATACCTTTCCCTTTTACCTCTAATTTAATAAGACTCAATGGCTCAGGCTTATGAAATGCTCACTGAATTGATAAATACAAACCTTGGGAGATAGGATACAAAGGTTACATAAAATGGCTTGTGTAAATGGGATTATCAGTGATCCTCTTGCTAATGCCAATACTGGGTATTATTCAGTAAAAATAGAGTGGCTAAGGCCAGACAATGAGAAGTTTACCACAATTATGAAAAAACGTGTTTGAGGGAGAGCCACAACAGTATAAAGCACCACCACTCAATGCTTTAACGGGTACTCAGGACAACATATAATCAGCCAGTAGTTTAGAAACGTTTCACATAAAAAGCTGATTAATATTCATAGTATTTTGGCCATGGAGAGTGTTATTTCAATAGTGTCCAAGTTAGAATTAAAGAGTAATTGAATAATAAAGTATTTCCTCTTTTACTGATGAAATACTGCTCACCTCAGTGCAGGAAGACTGTTTGGATGGATTGCAGAGAGGGACAATCTGCAGTGAGCATAAGGTAAAACCTGCCCTCCTTTGTCAGGAAAGAAGATTGTCTCTCTGGGAGCTGTCTGGTCAAGCGACCAAATTCCATATATAAGCGTAGGAGGCTTACACTAGGCAAAAGGGGCAGCAGGGGAATAATTTTCATTCATTCACTCTTTAACTAAAACTCAGTATTGAAATACTGCTCTCCACGGCCAAAATGAAGATTATGAAGATTTATTGTAGATTCTATTTTTGTGAAACATTATTATTAATGTGCAAGCTGGGTGCGCTAGACAAGTGGAAAGTCAATTAGGTAAAGATTAGAGCGGTAGAGAAGGAGAGAGGTAATCAGCTAAAAATTACTAGGAAACATTTGTCTCTGAACTTGGTAGCCAGTAGAATACAAAAGATGATATAGATGGGACTCCTAAAATGCTCAATTCAAGTGCTGGCAAGATCTGAAACAAAAGTGGAATTTACAAAAAGCTAGGCCAAAGAAGGCGACAAGTAGTGATATAGATGGGGAGGAGAGGGAGGACTAGTCCTAACAGCCCATCTGTATAGCCCTTTTATTGTCTCTCCCACTACAATTTCCCCATATGCCGAAGCATTTGAGCATGACATGACCATCAACATACGTGGCACCCTCCAGAACCATGAGTAGTAGGCCAGTCCCCATCTCCTACACCAACTGTGTTATAGGTAGCAATATTAAAGCAGGGGACTGACACCCCTATGTGAGAGTAACTTTTTACTGGGGACACACGGAAAAGCCACAATATGTGACGGCCTTTCTGGATATAGTGGAAGAAAGTACTCTGTTTCGAAGTAATTCCAGTAACTCACATAACACCAAGGGATGCATGATGGTGGAAGGTTTGGGGAGTAGACAAACACCTGTGTATCGGGTGCAGTTTTGAATGTAATTAGGGAAATGGCCTATCTTTCCTGTGGAAATTACAGTTTCCAAACTACCTGACAATATCCTAGGGATGGATATCCTTAAAGGGATAGTAATACTTTGTTTTATCTTTATTTTATTTTGTAGGCATTAAAAAAACATGAAGAACGATATAAGTCTTATCTCTCAAACCTTTATGGTTTAAGAGATATTCACAAGCAAAGTATCCCCCCTCCCGTTCAGCCAGATCAGAAGGGAGGTGCCCAGGTAGACTGCAGAGAGGGACAATCTTCAATTAAGATAAGGGAAAAAGCTGAAAAGCTTGTCAAGGGGGGAAGGGCTTTCATTGTTTTCATACAAAGAAGATTGTCCCCTGCTGTTATCTGTCTCGTCTTACAACCAGATTCACATCTGAGAAGAGATGGCTTACACTAGGAAAAAGGGGCGAGAGGGGGAAACTTTGCTTGTGAATATCTAATTTCTCCACAAGCCTAATATGTTAATTTGAAACAATACTGTATCCTGGTGGGTAGGGATGGGTGAAACTTTCCGCCTCAAACTGAAATCAGCAAAAAATGGCACTTCCCGCTTGGTGAAAAATTTCCAGTGAAAAGTGCCAATTTTCTGCTTTTTTTGCCCATTGAAGTCAATGGGAACATAGAAGTTACATACAACATATTACAAATAATATTTTATTTCCCAAAGACATTGTATAAAAGGGGCATGACGGTGCCTGTGTTGATGGGGTGTGGGCAAAGAATCATTTGAACAGGGAATGTTTTTGGGGGTTTGTTTACTGGGATTGTGGGGCACTTAATAAAAAAGAAATTGTAATTAAATAAAATAAAAACCATAAGACATGGTATAAAGGGGTCTGAGGAGGGTGTCTTTGTTGGTGAATGAATGAATAATTTGAACAGGGAATTTGTTTTGGGGGGCTTTGTTGACTGCTATTGGGGGGACAATAAAAAAATAAATCAATAAAATAAGATATTTGTATTTAAAGTGACAGAGACAGGAACCCCCTGACATAAGCTATCACTGGGGTGGACTGATACTTGACTTGATAGAGTATTTTGTAGAGGATGATTTGTCTGATTTGTTGTTAGAGGCCTTTGTAGCCCTGAAGAAACATTGATTTGTAGGACTTAAGCTTGTTTGGCACAAGCCGTAAGGAAACATTGATTTGTAGGACTTAGGTTTGTTAGAAACAAACCCCCCAAAATTGTTTATTTTTTGTAGGACTAGTTTTTATTTATTTATTTAAAAAAAAAAGCACAAGCCCTGAGAAAAAAATAAAAATGCCATACTGGCCTAATATCAGCAGGTCATGTTGGCCAGTGGCCACTGTCAAATGTCCTCCTGAGTCCTGAGTTTCAACTGCTGTTTGCACTGCTGCTGCTGAGTTGTTTAAGCTTCAGCATGATTAGGCAGTAACTTTTTAGCAGCAACTGAGAAGGAATGGGAGACAGGGATGAGAATGGGCATCACAACCACCACTAACAATGACATTTTGGAATTAGAGGAATTTGCAACTGCTCTAACTCCTTCTGGTGCTGAGATGCAAGGGCAGCAGGATGCTGAGGAGCAGCCTAGTGTGCCACAGACCACCATGTACAAAGTGGGAATGGGGTCAACAAGTGATGTGGGACTAGAACAGGTTCCACTTGCTAGAAGCAGCAATACTCCTGATCCTAGTTGCAGTGCTGAATCTGAGGCAGTAGCAGCAACATTATCCACTGCCACAGACAATGAAGTGGAATTTGGAGGACAAAAAGAAAGAGGCCATTCATCTCCGTCTGTTCCCTTCCCCCTGATGTCATCATTGGTGTGGCACAGTGCAGTCATCAGAAACGGCACTGTGCACAATTTGTGACAAGTCAGTGAAAAGAGGAAAGGAAGGAACACACCTTGGCACAAGCACCCTGATATCACACATGAAACACAGACACCATGATATTTACTCCAAACATGTTAAAGACAAACACTCAGCACAGAAATCACGCACCGCTTTTGCTGTCCCTGACCCTCCAGAAAGGCAACAAGAGGCAAGGCAGAGATCAAAGAGGAGGAGGAATAGAACAACCCAGGCAGAGACTGGAAGTTCCAGGACAAGTAAAACAACTAGCTCGCCATCACCTTCTAGGGTAACTACATCTTCTGCCAATCCACCTCATTCATTACCTCCCCCGCCAAATGATAGCCACTTTGTTGATGATAGGATATGGCAGTTTGTCTCTACCCATTGCACACTGTGTGGTGCACTGATCACACATGCCAGTGTGGTGGAGGAGAATCGCAATCATTGTATGGACAAGGCCATATGGGAAGCTGCACAAGGATTGTTGGATTGTAGTGTACAGTTTATTACCAATTGTACATCATCTCATCTCCATTATATATTATAATCATCCATATCCATCCCATTTGTGAAACCATGGATCTGGTGGACTTATTGTTTTCAGAGATAAGTGGGGACTTTATGTAGGGTTGGTTGCAATATATAAGAGACATTGGTATAATAGTCTGCCATTTCTTACTATTGATATATTTTGTGTGTGTTTTGTTTCCACACCATTACAAGTGTCCAGCATAGTATTATATGAGACCTGCAGGACAATACACTACTTTATGAAACCAGGCAAGACATTCAGCTGTTGTGTGACTATATTTACAGAAATTCCCAGCTAGATGTCAGGCAGCTTAGGATAAAGCTAGTGTTGTCCATCTACAGCTGGGTGACCCCAGATTGTTTACCCTTGTTGAAGAGTGAAAGAAGGGCAAGGTTGAGTTTAGGGTGAGAGGTCAAGTTGGGTATGAAGGGGTGAGAGCATTAGAATGAATATGAAAGTTGATAGCAGAGGATGAAGGGTGACAAACAAACATTTTTTAATGCCTCTGTTACCTTTTTTACAAGTGGCTTCTACTGCTTCATTTCACTAAGCATTTCCTTCAAAAACAGTGAGTGTGAATTTTTGCTTTTACCCCACGGAATGTGAGAGGGTGTCCAGAATTTTGCTTTTACTTTTTGTGATAAGAAGAATCGACTCCTGTGGGACAGGGGACATGGAGCCTCTCCCTGTGCTTACAGTTATCATTAACCAATGTCCTACAGTCTCCAAAAATTAACTATTAAATGGTAATGGCAACAGATCTTCTGTTTATGTAACGGTTATTCAGACTCTCAGACCAGAGGTAAAAAATAAAACACAGTTTTATTAAGAATAAATGAGGAACACGGCCCCCTAAGGGCAGAAATAGGTAATTACACGTAACTGAAGGCAATATGGTAATATAGCAGACACAATATAGATAAAGAGTACTGCATACAAGCAATGGAACTGAGTAAGGCTAGGGTTAAGTCCAATGCAAATAATCTGTCTCTGATGTGGTGTGTAAGACAACGCCCAGTAGTCCTCAAGGACTGGTGATAAGCAAGACCAACACTGGTGCTAGAGCTAAATAATACCAGATCCAAGGGCACTCTGCCATGTGTAACGGAATAGGCACACTGCGTGAGATGAATGGACCGGAGCCACGACACTCTGTGGTGCTGAAAGGGTTAATGACACTGAGTGAGCTGAATGGAACCTGAGCCAGTAGCACCCCTTGGTGCGTCAACAGATACCCGTATTGCCAGAGCTGAAAGGGACCAGAGCCAGTAGCACCCCATGTTGCGTACACGGATACCCCAACACTGCTAGAGCCGAGTAAGACCAGAGCCAGTATCACCCTTCCGGTGCGCCAATGGAGGGTAACGTTGCAAGAGGTAACGGTAGATGGTAACGGAAACCAACTGCTCTGCAAATGTAACGGATGGCTCGGTAAGGAGAATGAGGGCTCAGCAAGTGTTAATGGAGAGGCTCGGTATCTGAGGCAACAAGCTCTGCAAGTGTAAACGGACAGGCTCTGTAACTGAGGCAACAAGCTCAGCAAGGGTTAACGGATGGCCCAGAATCGGAGGCAACAAGTATTGCAAGTGTCAGCGGACAGGCTCAGTAACGGAGGCAACAAGCTCAGCTAGTGTTAACGGATGCCCAGTATCTGAGACAACAAGCACAGCAACTGTTAACGGACAGGCTCGGTAATGGAGGCAATAAGCTCAGCAAGTAAGAGATCAGCTTTAAGAAGCACAAGTCTGACAGTTCACAATGTCGCCAAGCGACATAGACGAAGCCACACTGGAACCGGAACACAGGAAGCTGGATACCAAACAGGGAAGTCAACCAGGCCGGGTCATACATGGAGCAGGAGCCAGAAGAATAGTTAGACAAGCTGAATTGGTACACAGGAACGCAGGAACACAGCAAAGGAAGCACTGGTACTGGAACACCACGAATGGGCACCTGACAGGTGCCAGAGGCCCGGTATAAGAAGGCCATACTGGGCAGGCATAACAAGTGCTGCCAATAGGAACACACCACCTCAGAGAGTGACAGGTAATCATGGGAACCGTGATAGTTCAACACCTTGAGGACCAGAGGGGTTTACAACAGATTGGTGCTCAATGGTTTAATACACATGGTAATTATACAAATATGAGGAAGGCAGGACCAGTCTGATATGAATATGGAAATTTCCTCTCTGAAATGGCACATGGGAGTGAAAAACATGAGTTGTAGCACCATTGAGCGGCTAACACAAGGCACTTTACCTTGTTCGTGCTTGAGGGTACTCCTCACATTTGTATGTATCCCAAAGTATAAGGGTATTGCAGGCATGGGCCCTTGCTTCCATGTGCCTAGAGGGATTCAGCTGCACCACACCGACGAGGCCCACATAGGCCGAAACGTACGTCTGTGGTTTTGCTGTCTCTTTCTTGTGGAGAGGATTTGCCTGACATTTCGGAGCTGGACTCTCTGTGGGCAGGACCAGTCTGATATGAATATGGAATTTTACTCTCTGCAATGGCATATGGGAGTGAAAAACCTGTGTTGTAGCACCATTGAGAGGCTACCATGCCTAAGAACAAGGCACTGTTGTCATCTGCTCTTCCCTCCTAGCTGCACATGTGTCAGCAAACCAGATATTCATCTTGAGGAAAGAGAACACAAGAAGAATAGCACACAAGTTTTAAGTAGCCCACGCAAACCACTCCTTATCACGTGCGACATATTACATGGCATCACCTCAGCTAACTTATCACATCTCTAATACTGACTGTAGCAGAGAGGTGAGCCCAGACGTGTACCGCGGCCAATAGAGCACACAGTCTAGAGGCCACCGGGTCCAGATGGCCACCCTGCACCCCAGTGTCTGTGGGGGCCTCTAATATGACAATGATTGCGATGTGTGAGGGGCAGGGAGTGGAGTCTTTCCCAGCAATGTCTAATGTATATATTTATTTAGCACTGCAGCAGGGCTACATGATCCCAAGGGCTGTATATATAAAGAACTGGAACAATTATATATGTTTTATTTATCCTTTGTAACATAGTAACATAGTTGATGAGGCTGAAAAAAACATGCGTCCATCAAGTCCAGCCCATGCCAAAAACACCCCTGTTGATCCAGAGGAAGGCAAAAAAAGCACTCTGGAGCAATTTCTAATTTAGCCCCAACTGGGTAAAAAAAATCCTTCCTGACTCCAAATGGCAGTCAGATAGTTCCCTGGATCAACATCCTATCTGCTTTGTAGCCACCTGTCATAATTTTCAATATTGTTCTGTGCTAGATAGGCATCCATTGCTTTTTTGAAAACAGCTGCATTATCTGCAAGTACAGCATGCCGAGGCAAAGAATTCCATAGCTTTACCGCCCTTACTGTAAAGAATCCCTGCCTTTGTTTAAGTCTAAAGCACCTTTCCTCTAGTCTTAATGGATGACCTCCTGTTCTTAGCACAGCTCTTTGTGTAAATAATTAACTGGATAGTTTTTTGTATTGATCTTGAATGTATTTGTAAATGGTCATCATAACATCCTTTAGATGTCTCTTCTCTAATGTAAACAAACCCATTTTGGCTAGTCTCTATTTATAACTCAGATCCTCCAGTCCCTTTATCAGTTTTGTTGCACGTCTCTGCACCTTTTCCAGCTCAACAATGTCTTTTATAAGAACTGGCACCCAAAATTGTACTCCATATTCTAGATGATGCCAAACCAAGGATGTATACAGAGGTAGGATAATATTCGCTCCCTTGCATCAACAATCTTTTTATGCAGGCTAGTACCCTAATTGCTCTTGCAGCTGCTGAGTGACTCTGCACACTTCTGTGAAGTCTATAGTCTCTCTATAGTCTCGCTATAGTCTTTCTCTAATGGGGATTCCCCAAGTTGTTTCCCATTTAGAGTATATGTAGTAAGTTTGTTTCTACAGCACAAATGCATAACCTTACACTTATCTACATTAAATGTCATCTGCCACTTTTCTGCCCATTCCCTCAGTTTATCTAAATCCTTCTGCAAAGAAAAAACATCCAGCTCTGTATGTATTTCCTTACATAGCTTATGGTCATAGCAAAGATTGAGACGCTACTTTCAATTACCACTTCTAGTTCATTAATAAACAAATTAAAAAGCATTGGGCCCAGGACTGAACCCTGTGGCACCCTATTTAGAACTTTAGACCAATTTGAAAAGGTTCCATTTACAACAACTCTCTGCCATCTATCATATAACCAGTTCTCAATCCATGAACAGATAACACCACCCAAACCGAAGCCTTTTAATTTATGCAATAACCTGTTGTGAGGCACTGTATCAAAGACTTTTGCAAAATCCAAAAATACTACATCTACAAAAATTCCCCTGTCCAAATTACTACTTTCTCCTTCATAAAATGCAAGTAAATTAGTCTGACATGATCTATTCTTCATGAAACCATGCTGATTCCTACCAATAATATTGTTTATCTTCATATAGTTCCGAATATTGTCAGTTAATAACCCTTCCATACTACCCGCTATGGAAGTCAAGCTCAAAGGTCTATAATTTCCTGGTTTGGATCTTGCTCCCTTTTTAAACAATGGAACTACATCAGCTTTCCTTCAATCACAGGGCACTATGCCTGATGAAAGTGTGACAGAGACCTTCCTGGACAAGGAACACAGGAGCAGGACTAGGAAAGCCCTAGGCCCAAAGAGAAGGAGTACAAGCGACTCCTCCAACAAGGGCAGGTGGAGAGAAGCTGGGGAGCGACGCTAGGGTGCATTGCTAGTGGACGTAGGCCCCCTATAGTGCGTTGTGCTGCGGCCAAAGCCGAGTAAAGATGCTGGCCGCGAAGCCAGATGACTCCCTTCAGCTGAGCTGAAGGCGGCCCAGAAGAACACACTACAGAGAGGACTAACACCAACTGCCCCAGGGAGAGTCTAAACCTAAGATAGAACTCACCAAGAAGTGGAAGCGAGATGCCAGCTGGGGTACAGAGAATGTAGACCGGCCAGGGAGGAGGCTGGCCGCAGAATCCGGAAGTGGAGCCGGAGAGCCAAAGACAGCCAGGAATCCAGAGGAGGAAGGAGGAGCAGCCAGAGTTCTGGAGCAAACTGGTGGTCCAGGAGGAAAACCAGCCAGAGAACTGAAGTAAACTGGTGGTCCAGGGATTAAGAGCAGCCAGAGGACTGGAGTAAACTGGTGGTCCAGGGAGGAAGAGTAGCCAGAGAACTGGAGTGACTGGTGGTCCAGGGAGAAAGAGCAGCCAGAGAACTGGAGTGACTGGTGGTCCAGGGAGGAAAAGCAGCCAGTGAACTAGAGCAACCTGGTGGTCCAGGGAGGAGAGCTCAACTGGGAAGCTGCTGGAGATGTAGAGCAGAGACAACACTCACCTCCAGCAAAGCGCCGATTACTGAGCGCTGGTCCGGGCCGTGCGCTCGAATAAATGGAAGGAACGCGTTATGACGATAACGTTACAACACGTCTGAGCGTCTGACGTCAGAGCATGCGCAGACGCGCCACAGAAGCCGGAACTGACACCAGAGACCGCCCGGCTCGGCTCCCCTGACCAGGTAGGTACCGACAAAGTGAAACAAAAGATATTAAGTATAACGGTCTTGCTGTTACTGAACTAAGTATCATGGTGCCCGTGTTTTCGTTGGCGACATTGTTATGTCTAAGTACTTCCTCATTCTCTCTTATTGGCTACCATGGAATGTCTCCGCCCAGTCCTAGCCTTTTTATACTGATCGCTGTCACTTCAGCGCTGCCCTTTCGTGGTGTACCAGTTGCCAGTGCTTGTGTCACGGTTAGTTAAGACTCTCAGACGCAAGGTTAGGTAAAAACACAACTTTATTGAAAAGATTAAAGGGATAGTAATACTTCGTTTTATCTTTATTTTATTTTGTAGGCATTAAAAAAACATGAAGAACGATATAAGTCTTTTCTCTCAAACCTTTATGGTTTAAGAGATATTCACAAGCAAAGTATCCCCCCCCCTTCAGCCAGATCAGAAGGGAGGTGTCCAGGTAGACTGCAGAGAGGGACAATCTTCAATTAAGGGAAAAAGCTGAAAAACTTGTCAAGGGGGGAAGGGCTTTCATTTTTTTCATACAAAGAAAATTGTCCCCTGCTGTTATCTGTCTGGTCTTACAACCAGATTCACATCTGAGATGAGATGGTTTACACTAGGAAAAAGGGGCGGGAGGGGGAAACTTTGCTTGTGAATATCTCTTAAACCATAAAGGTTTGAGAGATAAGACTTATATCATTCTTCATGTTTTTTTAATGCCTACAAAATAAAATAAAGATAAAATGAAGTATCACTATCCCTTTAAGATAATACCATAGGATTTTAAACACATACGTACAATACATAGAGTAGTAGGTATAAGGACAATAGCAATACAGACTCTACTGGTCCTGCCAATATACCGGGCAAGACAGTCTGAAGCAAACAAGGAATTAAAGGCTCTACCGGCCTTGCCAATACCGGGTAAGGCAACCTCAGGATGGAATAACATACAGGTTCTACCGGCCTTACCAATATACCGGGCAAGGCAGCCTAACGGAAACCCAGAGAATAGGCTCTACCGGTCTTGCCAATACCGGGTAAGGCAACCTCAGCATGGAATAACGTACAGGTTCTACCGGCCTTACCAATATACCGGGCAAGACAGCCAAGAATACCAATAGGCTCTACCGGCCCTGCCAATACCGGGTAAGGCAACCTCAAGATGGAATATGTAGGGTTCTACTGGCCTTACCAATATACCGGGCAGGGCAGCCCAAAGGTGCAGGTGTCAACCACCAAACTGAATGACTGTCAGATGGCAATGACAGTCTAGTAGTAAATGATAGCCTGTATGATCCGGTGGTATCGACTAGAAGTCTGAATACTGCAGTACCCGTGTACAGCAGGAATACTAGCTGTCTAGGACTGGACAGCGCACAGCGGAAAACAGACTACTTTTGTAAGGAGACCAGGAAGTAAACCAGCGCCCTCACGTTGGGAACAACAAGCAAGACTTAGCTTAACCCACGGGTCAGGGAACGAACCAACACCCGCGTGTTGATATCCTACAGCTAAGGTGAGGTGAAGCGAACCAGCGCCCGCACGCTGGGAGCCAACAGGCTGAATAGTGTAGCCGCAAGCTATGGAGCGAACCAGCGTCCTCACGCTGGGAGTCAACAGACAGCAAGTAAGCCGCAAGGCTAGTGGAGTTAATCAGCGTCCACACACTGAGACCTACAAACAGTATAGGATAGCCGTAAGGCTTGTGGTGCGAACCAGCGTCCGCACGCTGGGACCAACAGACAGTATAGTAAAGCAGCAAGGCTTGTGGAGCAATTCAGCGTCCTCACTCTGAGACCAACAAACAGAATCGTATAGCCATAAGGCTTGTGGCGCAAAGCAGCGTCCGCACGCTGAGACCAACCGACAGTATAGTATAGCCGTAAGGCTTGTGGCGCGAACCAGCGTCCGCACGCTGGGACCAACAGACAGAAGTATAGCCGTAAGGCTTGTGGAGCGAACCAGCGTCCGCACGCTGGGACCAACAGACAATATACGATAGCCACAAGGCTATTGGAGCGCACCAGCGTCCGCACGCTGGGACCAACAGACAGTGAGAATAGCCGCCAGGCTTGTGGAGCTAACCAGCGTCCGCACGCTGGGACCTAGGGACAGAATGTCGCTGAAGCGACTGAAGCAGAAGGTCGCCACCGACACAGGAACCGGGCCCAGGAAGCAAACAGGAACCAGCAAGGACGATAAACCGGATCAGGAATGGCAATGAAGTCTGGCAGCAGGAACAGCAACCTCTGAAGATCAACCGGAACAGCCACTGGAACCAGCACTGCAAACAGGAGACTCAGGAACAGGATGAAGTCAGGAACTCAGGAACATAACAACAAGGCCCAATAAGCTTCTGTAGCATGGTGGAAGTGGATGTAATCAGAGACACCACGAAAGGGCAACCAAAGAGTGCCCAGAGACAGTTTAAAAAGGCAAGGTGAGGCGGGCTAAAGGCAGACAGCCAATGAGAGCCCCCTACTGGTAATAGACATAGCAATGCAGCAATCACGGGCACCGTGATAGCTTGTTCTGTTTATTCGTGTGAATCCTGTGTATGACCCGGACTGCCTGACTTTTCTGCCTGATCCACATTCCTGCTCCGTGTACCAATCCGGCTCGATTGACTTCCTGCTCTGTGTACCGAACCGGCTTGGCTGACGTTCCTGCTCTGTGTACCTCCCGGTACCATTCTACCCTGTTGCCTGCCATTCGGAGGTCCTTCCTCCGTACCGTTGCTGTCCCTGACAGTCACTGTTGCCTCCATCCATCTCGTGTAGCACTGCTTCTTGACCCTACGTTTATACCTTGCGCTATTATCCTTTCAGTACTGTTTTAGGTGTTGTATTGCACCCGGTACGCTTGACCTGCTTGTTACACTTACCGAGGTTGGGTGGCTACTGGGTGCCTCAGTTAGCCTCTGGTTCTACGACTCACGGTCCAGGTCAGAGCATCCGTTTCCTTTACGGTTTGGTGCTACAGCGCGTCAGGGTCACAGCTCTGCTCTGTCGTCCGGGAGTTTCCCTTGACTCTCTATTGTCGGTACCGGTTGTTCTCATTACACTGCAGTCCGCCTTTGCTGCCTATATACCCTTCAGTTCGTAGCATTTCCCAGACTGCTAGATATTGTCCGCTAGCCTCCTGTTCCGGGTCTACGATACTCTGTTGCCTAGTCTCTACCATACTGTGACGTGGGGCCTCCTTTCAGTCACCTACGGGAGATCTACCTATTGGGCTCACTCCCTGCGTAGGGAGCCTCCATTGTTTATGGCACTACTAGAGCGTGTTGGCATTCCTAGTCTGTAGTATCAGTGCCCTCTGTGTTACCGCTTCACACGAACTCTGACTTGACCTGTGCCAGTTTTGTACCTTTGGTACTTGCTGAGCCTGAGTGGGTTGTTGCGCTCCTTGTAACCTGACCTGTGCCAGTATAGTACCTTGGGTACCTGCTGGGCCTGAGTGGGTTACTACAATCCTTGTGATCTGACCTGTATCAGCATCTATACCTCTGTATATACTGGGCCTGTGTGGGATACTATTCATTTCTGTAGCCTGACCTGTGTCAGTATTGTGTATTGTATGTACTGGACCCGAGGGGTCACATGATCATTGTATTATTAATAAAACTGTTACTGTAACACTAAGTTCCTTAAGTGCAGTTGGGTGTATACTGTCAGGTTCAGGTGCTTTATTCACCATAACCCTTTCCAGACTCTATAGGACCTTGTCCTCAGTAAGCCATGTACATGATGGAGGAAATTCCGTCATTTTGCCTGTTTGCCCACAGCCTGTCATTGCTGCTTTCTTTGTATATACTGAAGCAAAGAATGAATTTAGGGTGTCAGCCATAACCTTATCCTCACTAATCAATTCACCTGTCTTAGTCCAATATTAACCTTAACTTTTTTGTTATTAATATACTTATAGAATTGTTTAGGGTTTTTCTTGCTCTCATTAGCAATATTTCTCTCATTTTCAATTTTAGTTAGCTTAATTGCTTGTTTGCAGATTGTATTACCTCCTTTATATTTTTTAAATGATCCATCTGAGTCGTTTGACTTAAACACTTTAAAAACCTGATTTTTATTTATCGTTTCCCTGCAAACCTCATTATTAAGCCACATTGGTTTCCCTTTACTCCTCTTGTGCTTATTTCCCAATGGTATATATTGAAGTGTATATTTGACTAAGCGCATTTTAAATACATTCCGTGATTCTTGTGCATTTTTATCTTTGAAAAATACATCCCACTGAATATCCTTTAATACTTCTTTTAGCTTTATAAAATTAACCTTTTTAAAATGTAATGTTTTAATTAAAACCTTGCTATTGGGTTTCTCACAACAAATTTCAAAGGATACCATATTGTGGTCACTGCTACCCAAATGTTCCCTTATTTGTACATTGTTTATCATGTCAGAATTCTTTGAAAGCACTAGGTCAAGCAAAGCCTCTAATCTAGGTGGCTCCTCTACTAGTTGGGACATAAAATTATATTATACTTAAAAAATGATTTCCCTTTGTTATACCAGAAGTCATATTGCTCCAGTCAATTTCAGGATAGTTGAAATCTCCCATTATAATTACCTTTGCTGACCTAGAAGCCTTTTCCATTTGCAGTAAAAGCTGGGCTTCCTCCAGCTCCCCAAAATTAGGTGGCTTGTAGCAAATCCCCACTAATAATTTTATTACGTGTGCCCCCAGTGTGCATTTCAACCCACAAGGCCTCTACCTTTTCATTGGACTCTTCATTTATATCTTCCCTTAAACTAGGTTTTAAGACATGCTTTACATATAGGCATACCCCTCCTCCCCTTTTATTAACCCTATCCCTCTTAAAAAGTGAATAACCTTCTAGATTGACTGCTATGTCATATATATCATCTAACCAGGTTTCAGACATACCAATCAGATCATACTGCTCATGTGTTGCAATCATTTCTAATTCCCCCATCTTACCAGCCAGACTACAAGCATTTTCATGCATACATTTTATCATTTTGCCATTTTGAAAGATTTCATTCTTTGTCAAATGCATCTGGCTTTTATCAGGCTGTAACAATGGCAACTCCCTATTATGTGATCTAGCCCATTCCCCCTCTCCACCCCCATGACCCTTCTCTAATACCATTTCCTCAATTATACTACATCCCCCCATGGATTACCATTTGAATGGAGGGAGAGGATTCCTTAAAGGAACAGTTCATATTTTTATGAAAAAACTAAATGTTATAAGGTTTTTCCCCAATGAGTAAAACACTGTTATTCCCATTGTGGGCAGTAGTTCTGTTAAACTTATGATTGTTCAAAACTGCTGTACTCTTTTGAAACAGAGATTAAGGGAGCTTATTTCCTGAAAGTTTAAACTGGCAATAAAATAACTATCTGAAATCTGCCCTCTAGAGGTCAAAAACAACCATTTAAATTGGAATAACTTTAGTGTAGAAAAACAGATTACAATTAAAAATAGAAAGTATAATCAATTTGACTTTACTTGCAGCAAATGTAAAGTCAAAATTAGGTGAAACTAGCTTTTTAAGAGCTAGGGCTTTAGTACACTCAGTACCTAGCAACACCTCTGATTCTATAACATCTTCACACCCACCAGCAATACAAATTAGAATTCTAGTTTGACAATAACCAGTATTTTTGTACCACACCCATTAGCTAAACAATGTCAAGAAGCATACAAGGAATATAGTAATTAACTGCAGAACTGAATTTTAAGTTTGTGCATTTGTTCAAGAGATTGCATTTTCATTCAGTCCTGTATGTCAGGTCCAAGGAGATGAACATAACATTTTCTGGCATTTTTTAACCCCTATGTCCAAGTTCAGTCCTCAAGGAACACCAGTACTTCAGGATTTAAGCATTTCCATAATTAAGAACAGGTGAGACGAGTCAGTGACTCGTTCATTTTCACAGACTCACCTGTGCTTAATCAGGCAAATCCTTAAATCCTGGCCTTTTGGTGGCCATTGAGTTCAGAACTTGTACAGCCATACCCTAAGTGATAAAAGCATTTTGACACTAGAGGACAAGAATCATTTTGGAATTGTTTGCATTCCTTCGTAGCTGGGTACATTTATATGTATAAGCAAACATTTAAATTGATAATAATAAACAATTAGCAAAAAAAAAAACAACAAAAAAAAACAAAACAAAAAAAACAAGACACAACAGTTTTATTTGTTTACCTTGATAATTTGTGCTCATTTTTAAAAGGGGCTAGATAAAAGGTATGAACTTTTGTTCATACCTCCCAAATGTCCCCTTTTAGAGGACACTGTCACTTTAATGTTTGTTTAAACTTCATTACATGTGTTCTTAAATTAGCCTGTGTAAATAAAATGATTTGCTTTTGTTCTAGATCATTTATTCAATCACACAAAAGGTGACCAAACCTGCTCTACCCCTAGATCTGTCCCCTGCTCCTATAATTAAACTACATGTGCCCCCCCTTTGACTACTTTTCCCTGTTTGGATGTGTGTTCTCTGTTTTTCTCTTCCTCACAATCACAGTGAAAGAAAGGCCTTTGTCATGGGTCTCCTCCTGGACATGTGATCCCTGTAGCAGCGATCAGATGTGTAGCGCCACCAGGGAAAGGCTGAAACTTACTGCCCTGGCCCTGGAGCAGTCAGTTACAGCCTCCACGGCATGATCCCAGTATTCCCTGAGGAGCGCTGTGATCGTGAATTCTTGATGAACTAGGTCTGTCATCCATCCTTAAAGGGTGGATTCTTGTGATGTTTCTGACGTCACCTGTCAGTAAGAGGTTAAACTGAAGCAGGTGAAGTGAATGAGCATATTTACCCCTTTAAGGATGAAATGGGTATTCAGTGCATTATTAAGCAATGTGTTGAATACCCCTCTGTTCCATAAAGGGTTACAATTACCAATAAAATGGGTGGAGTTTATGTCCTGTTGTCCTGATAGCATCTGTCATGTTTGTCTTCCTAAATATGATATCCTGGGAAGATTGGAAATGTTATGTTATCTCATGATCAAAAGGCATATTGTGAAAAATCATCTGGAGGGGGGCACAAGGATTTTCTGGCATAGAAAGGCAGGAGGTGAGTTATTAGGAATTGTTCATTTTCCTTTAAAGGGATAGTATTGTGTCATTAAAAAAAAAAATCTTGTAGCTATTAAAAAAATACATCTAATGATGCCATTACAAGCTCTCAAACCTTTATGGTTTGAGAGCTAGAACATTTTAAAGTCCCCCATCCCTCCCTTTTCCCTGACTTCAGAGCTCTAGCTGACTGCAGGAAAATCTGGTCCCAGGACCGGTGGAAGCTCTTCTGCAGAGCAGCAATAGGGATATTTAAAAATAACTACTTCATTGTAACAGTCTACAAAGTGTGCATGGCTAGCATGATGCTTCTGGGCGGTGACTTGCCATATGACAGGCCATTGTGCTGTTGTTCTAGGCAGCATGCTGACTGGTCACTGCCTGTCAGCTCTTATCACTCTGATCCCCATTGACTGGAGATTGGCACAGCAAGATTAAACTGTACTTTGTGTTCATCCCAACCCTCAAGCTTCCCAGGTTCAAAATGTAGGAGGTTTTCTAATTTTTCACCGCTAGTGCATTATTTGCTGCTCTGATGCCCACTGGCTGGAGATTGATGTTGCAAGATTAAAATGTAGTTTTGTTTACATGGAGGCCCCGCAGTTTTCAAGGTTCGGACTCTTTTAGTTACAGCTCTACATGAGGCGTGGATGGAGTTAACAAAGCATTTGGGATACTTCGCCATGGACCCGAATACTTCTTTATGGGGTGCAGCGGGGTTACGACACTTACTTGCTAGTGACTTTGGTCCTCTATGGGCTAGACTTGGAATTAATACTCTGGGTCAGTTATATCAGAACAACCAACTAAAATCTTTCACACAATTACATGATGAGCATCATATACCGCACAATCTTTTTTACTCATACTTGTGTATAAGACATGCTCTCCGAGCTCAGTGGGGTGATCGAGCCCCGGTGATTTCTACATTCCTGCTTCTTAGTAGATTGCTACTTATTGAGCCTTTGAGACAACTTTCTTTCATATACCAGTGGTTAGAATCTCATATGGGGGGCCAGGAGATACCTTCACGGAAACTGAAATGGGTCTTTTAGAGAATTGGGAATGGGATATGGCCAGGACGGAACCAGCATTGGTGGCAGTTTCGAGTAGACATCAAATGATACAACTAAATATATTGCATAGGATTTATTATATGCCGGTCAGACTACATAGAATGGGGAGTTCTCATACTGACCACTGCCCTAGGTGTGATGGCATTCAGGGCACATATCTACATATGATATGGGAATGTAATGAGGTCAGGATATTCTGGAGAGAAGTAACGCATATTATAGCCCTAGTGCTGGAGAGACCTGTTCCTGCGACTCCAAAGATTTGTTTACTTTCTATTTTTCCTGATGAGCTTGAGGATGCAGCTCACAGGTCTCTATTGAGTGAGCTCTTGTTGATGGCGAGAAAGGTGGTGGCTTTGAACTGGATGTCGAGCAGAGCCCCTAATTGTGGGGCATGGATAAACTTGGTTTCACAATGTGCTCCTCAACCTAAATTGGTTTATTTACACTGGGGTATGCCAAATAAGTTTGATAAGATCTGGGGTAAGTGGCAAGATTGGTGGACGACTGGAGCACATGGTATGGTGGTTTCTGATAATATATACCTTACCGGTCGGTGATTGGTTGGCCGTGATGAATAAATGATGACAAACTTCTGTGTTAGGAACTCTTATTAAATTGGGGAAAACACAACAAAAAAATAAATAAAAAATAAGAAAAAAACATGTCCATATTATGACCTTGAGAGGCTGCTTGGCTGTTGGATGGGTGGGGGGGTGCTGCGGGCTCAGGAGGGAGAGAAATTGGGGAACTGGGGTATAGTGAGACTTAGGTTAGGTTAAAATGTAGTTGTTCTAAGTTGTTGGGGGTTTAAATAATTGTAAAACCTCGGGTTGGCGCTGCACACCTTAACATTATCTCTAAGTTATTTTCATTTGTACAAGTACTTACATATTTTCGCTATAAATGGAGGTTATTATATGTATTTTTCTGTACTTGGGATGTGTCTGGAGCGATCTGATAATAAAATCTATTTAAAAAAAAATATGTAGTTTTCTTTACTCTAGGAATTCCAGTTCTATATATGTTCCCTGTGTGCCCAAATAAAGTGTGTGTCTTGTTGAAACTCCTGAATGGCATGTCTCATTGCCTGAATGGTCCAAAGAGTCCACTTTAACTCCCATTCCCTTGATAGGTGATGGTCTGCACCGACATGGCTACCTATTTGTAGGAAACCCAGCAACAACAGACAGGGACCACAAGGGTCACCTGGCTCCTGTAACACTGGTGGCAGAGATGGAACCTCTCTCTCACAACCTGAGGGTCCAAACCACCACCAGGAAACCCCAACAGAATCAGGATGGATGTCCAGTATTAAAACAAAACAGAAGAAGGACTCATAGTGTGCCAAGAGATCCTGAAACATTTCGACTAACTAGACAATTTTATCAAAAACAAACTCAGCATAGTGGACAATCTTATTGAGGAATGTAGAAGAGAAAGGGCTAGAGTACAGGAGGAGGAACTGAATCTGGGGTTTGTACCTAACTATCAGAGGTACTCCCTTTTGCCGAGTCTTCAGAGGGGGTATGTCATCAGGACTAATACCATTAAAGAAGGGGACTCCATACTGGACAGCTATATTCAGAAAGAAATGGAACTAGAGGATGAATTCGAAGTCCTATAATACCGGAGTCGCCTTGGATCTTCAGAGGGCTGCCTCCCCACCAAGAGGCTTTGGCCCTGACAGCCCAGGATTATTGTGGTATGCACTATCCCACGATGGGGATTATGGGTAGGAAACCATTGATCACCTCCAGCTGCTCAGATTTCGTTGTCCGTTTTCTCCTGGGTCCATTCTTTACCACTGACCTCTGTTTTTAACTTAATCTCCTTGTTAATGCAGAGCTGCACCTAGAAATCCACTACAGGGAGCTGCAGGAAGATGAGAAAAGGAGAACCTCTCCTAGGTTGCAACTTGGGTGGCAGAGCCCAGAGCCAAGGTGTGAGGCAGTCAGGCCTGAGACCCAGGAGCTAGCACCAGAATTGCTGGGATGGGGGGTGGCACCCACCTCATCACCAGCAGCAATTGCACTCCTGAGCCTCATCTCCAGCAGGAAATAGAGGTACAGGGATGTGGGTTGGAAGATCCTCATACCCAGTCGCAGACAAAAATGCTGGCATGTGGGTTGCCAGAACCTCCTTTCCGGTGGCAGTCAAAGGTACAGAGATGTGGAGAGGAAGAGCTTCATCCCCAGCAGCAGACAGAGATACCAACATGTGGGGTGCCAGAGACTTATCCCCAGTGCAAGATAGAGGTACAAGGATGTGGGTCGAAAGAGCCTCATCCCCAGTGGCAGTCCAAAGTCCTGGGATGAAGAGCTGAAAAACCTCTTCCCCAATGGAAGTAAGAGATGCAGGCATGCGGAGTGCCAATGCTTCATCCCCAGTGGCAGCCAAAGATACAGGGATAAGGGGAAGAGCCTCATCCCCAGCAGCAGTAGAAGTACAGGGATAAGGGGCCTCAGAGCCTCATATCCAGTGGCAGGCAAAGATGCTTGGATGCCCGGTGCCAGAGTTTCGTCCCCAGCGGCAGATGGAAATGCTGGCATGTAGGGGGCCAGAGAGTCATCCCCAGAAGAAGATGGAGATGCCGGGTTTGCGGGGTGCCAGAAGCCCATCCCCAATGGCAGGCAGGGGTGCAGGGATGGGGGGTGGAAGAGCCCCATCCCCAGCAGCAGATGAAGGTGATGCTGGCAATGGCTGCAATTCCTGGCTACTGACCCCTGTGGCCAGTCCTCAAACACATGCCAGGAAAGGTACAACCAGGCTCATGGCAGAACTAGGAATGCCATTGAGCAGAGCTTTGGCCTTCTCAAGTCAAGATTTAGATGTCTGGACCACTCGGGGGGAGCACTGCAGTATGCACCTGGAAAGGTGTTCGTCATAATTGTGGCGTGCGCAATACTGCACAACATCGCAGTGGACACCAGGCTGCTGGATCACATCCAGGACCCACCCATACCTGAAGTGCCCATGGACATCGGCCATGTTGAGGAGACCTTGAAAGAGGCGCAGATCAGAGACACGCTCATCACTGAACACTTTACCTGTGAGTATAACACAGGCATGCAAACAATCCATGCAAGTCCCCCATCAGTCCTGTGAATTGGTGCCAACACACTAACCACACTGCACATGATGTTCTGTCTCACCCCACAGGAACATTGACACAGCATTGCACTGGCAGCAGCATGGCCCCAAACATCAACCATACCATGGACGTGGCATATTGTGTGTGGGGATTCAAAAACCATCCTCCATTCCCCTCTCCATGTTGACATACAGACCCCAAGGATATCACGCACACCCCCAGGAGAAACAAGGTACAACACATAACCCATGTTCATCACCTTACAGGGCTTGATTGACAGCAACTAACTTGATTTGCCATGATCATAGCCTGAGCAACCATGCTAGCCCAGTAGCGAAAGAGTATCATCCAATGCTATGCATTATATAATACTCCGGCACATAAGGGGATAAAGGGCCATTGGACTCAATATGTGACCTGTACTGTGCTAGAGCTGAGAAGAGCAGCAGAGGGATGGATGTACAGTGGCATTGTCACACAACGTAGAGGTCATGAAACGTAGATCAGATTACCAGGGACTCCATGCTGACCTGTGAGTGTGCAGACATATGTGCCCCCGACATGAATACAAACATCAACAAATATGTCCTAATAGTTCCATGGAACAAATGACATTACCTTTCACAGTGGCAGCCCAAATTCATTACTTCCATAGTTACATAGTTACATAGTAATTTATGTTGAAAAAAGACTTGCGTCCATCCAGTTCAACCCTTTTCCTATTCCTGTTTACCATCGCTGACCCAAAAGAAGGCATCTGACTCCAAATGGCAATCAGATTTCTCCCTGGATCAACAAGCCCTAACTAAATATTAATCCCAATACTAACGTGCATAGCCCTCTATATTATGCTCTTTTAAATAAGTATCCAGGCCCCTTTTAAAGGCATCTAATGTATTTGATAGCACCACCTCCTCCGGAAGTGCATTCCATACCTTTATTGTCCTTACTGTAAAGAAACCCTTCCGCTGTTGTAGATTAAATCTCCTTTCCTCAAGTCTAAGCGGGTGGCCCCTTGTCCTTTGTACTGTTCTGTTAATGAACAGGTCTTTTGAAAGCCCTTTATATGGACCTTGAACATATTTATATAGTGTTATCATATCCCCTCTAAGACGCCGTTTCTCTAGTGTGTACAAGTTTAACTTTTCTAGTCTCTCTTCATAACTAAAACTTTCCATTCCCCTTACTAGTTTTGTAGCCCTCCTCTGCACTCTCTCTAGTTCCATAATGTCCTTCTTCAGAAAGGGCGCCCAGAATTGAACAGCATATTCTAGGTGGGGTCTTACCATGGACCTGTAAAGAGGCATAATTATATCTTCCTCCCTTGAGTCAATACCCCTTTTAATACATGCCAATATCTTTTTGGCCTTTGCAGCTGCCAGCTGGCACTGCATGCTACTGCTAAGTCTATTGTCTACCATTACTCCTAAATCCTTTTCATTAGTAGATTTCCCCAGAGAAACACCATTTAAACTATATGTTGCATTTTTATTATTATACCCAAAATGCATAACTTTACACTTGTCTATATTGAATCTCATTTGCCATTTGCCTGCCCAGTTACTCAATTTGTCCAAATCCTCTTGTAATGAAGACACATCGAGTTCAGACTTTATTACCTTACTTAATGTTGTGTCATCGGCAAACACTGATACATGGCTTCCTATGCCCTCTGGGAGGTCATTAATAAACAAATTAAAAAGAAGAGGACCCAGGACAGATCCCTGAGGCACTCCACTTATCACGTTTATCCAACTGGAGAACTTACTACCACTCTTTGCATTCTATCTTTCAGCCAATTTCCAATCCACACACAAACATTTTCCCCTAGTCCTATTTCATTCAATTTGTACAGTAACCTCTTGTGCGGAACTGTATCAAATGCCTTGGCAAAGTCTAAATAGATCACGTCAACCGCCGCTCCCTCATCTATGTTATTACTTACTTTTTCATAAAATTCGATCAAGTTCGTTTGACAAGACCTATCTTTCACAAAGCCATGTTGGCTATTGCTAATGATATTCCTGTTCCAGCAGAATTCTTGAATATATTCCCTTAGCAATCTTTCAAACAGCTTCCCTACCACAGATGTCAAGCTTACGGGTCTGTAGTTTCCTGGCTGGGACTTTGATCCCTTTTTAAATATGGGCACCACATCTGCTTTACGCCAATCCATGGGCACCATACCAGAAAAAAAAGAATCCCTGAAAATTAGATATATCGGTCTGGCCAGGGTCTGGCTTAGCTCTTTAAGTACCCGTGGGTGTATACCATCTGGCCCTGGAGCTTTGTCAACCTTGACACCATTCAATTGTTTTAACACTTTTTCTTGTGATAGCCAGTCCCATGCTTGCTGTGCCTGTTCTGTAAAAGTAGTTTGCAGATTCTTGTCCAATGGGTGTTCCTTGGTAAAAACAGAAGAAAAGAAATTATTTAAAATATCTGCCTTCTCTCTGTCCCCTTTGACCATCTCACCCGTTTCAGATAACAAGGACCCAACATTATCAGACTTTAATTTTTTGCCATTTATGTATTTAAAGAATTTTTTTGGGTTGCTTTTGCTCTCCTTAGCAATATTTTTTACATTCTCCAGTCTAGCTAATTTAATAGCCTTTTTACAGGTTTTGTTGACATTTTTGTATTCTGCAAATGCCTCTGCTGATCCCTCAGCTTTGTAATGTTTAAATGCCGCTTTCTTGTTATTTATTTCATGAATTACTTTACTGGTTAGCCACATTGGTTTTAATTTGCTTCTTTTGTATTTGTTTCCAACAGGGATAAATTTATATGTGTATTTTTGCAATGTTATTTTGAAGGCACTCCACTTACCTTCTGTGTTTTTTCCTGAAAATATTTTATCCCAGTCAACGAGACCAAAGGATGAATTAAACCTGCTAAAGTTGGCCTTTTTAAAATTCAGTGTTTTGGTGGAACTCATATCAACTTGTTTTTTTGAATTAATCTCAAACGATACCATGTTATGGTCACTATTCCCCAAGTGCTCCCTTACTTGGATGTTAGAGATAAGTTCTTCATGGTCAGTTATTACCAAATCCAGACATGCATTCCCTCTGGTTGAGGTCTGCACTAGTTGTGACAAAAAATTGTCATTCAACAAGTTCAGAAACTTGCTGCTTTTAGCAGAGTTAGCTGTTCCATTTTTCCAGTCTATTTCTGGATAATTAAAATCCCCCATAATTATAGTTCTCCCTATTTGGGAAGCCTTTTCTATTTGCATTAATAGCTGTGTTTCTTCAAGGTCACCAATGTTTGGTGGTTTATAACAAATACCCACTAATATTTTCTGGGCAGTTTTACCCCCAGTGACTATTTCAACCCACAGGGATTCCACATGTTCACTACTGTCATCACATATATCTTCCCGCAATTGAGGCAATAATGCTGGTTTGATATACAGACAGACCCCACCACCTCTTTTACTTGACCTATCTTTTCTAAATAACATGTAGCCCTCTAAATTGATTGACCAATCATGTGTGTCATCCCACCATGTTTCTGTTATGCCTATCAAGTCATAGTTTTCAATTTCAGCTACCAGCTCCAGTTCCCCTATTTTACCAGTTAAACTTCTGGCATTTGCAAGCATACAATTTATGCCACTGCTGTGTTCCATTTGTGATTTAATTTTGATGTGGTTTATAGGCTTCTCCCTATCATCTGTACTAACCCCGCCCCCAGATCCTCCCACCTGGTTATTAACTACATCGCCTTCCCTTTCTATACTATCTATCCCAGTATTTATTGGCCCCTCCCCCCCTTCCTAGTTTAAAATCTCCTCCAACCGTCTAGTAATCCTCTCCCCAAGCACTTGAGACCCTCTTGCATTCAGGTGCAATCCATCCCTGCTATAGAGATTGTACCCCAAAGCAAAATCAGCCCAGTGCTCTAAAAACCCAAAGCCCTCCTTCTTACACCAAGACTTCAGCCATGCATTGAGCTCCCTAATCTCCCGCTGTCTCTCTGGCGTAGCGCATGGCACAGGTAGTATCTCTGAGAATACTACCTTGGAGGTCCTGTTCCTAATCTTACTGCCTAAATCCCTAAAATTACCTTTTAGGACTCTCCACCTTCCTCTAACTTTGTCATTGGTACCAATATGCACCAAGACAGCTGGATCCTCTCCAGCCCCTCCCAATAATCTGTCCACCCTGTCTGCAACATGCCGAACCCGGGCACCCGGGAGACAGCAAACCATTCGGTTGCTGCGATCAGAGCCACAGATTACCCTATCTGTTCTCCTAATAATGGAGTCCCCTACCACCACAACCTGCCTAGGCTTCACTTTCCTCTCGATCCCCTCTGTGCTAGAGGAGCTGTTCTCCCGGCTGTTAGGGAGAGCAGTCTTCTCCAGCAATTCCACTTCTGGGTTTGCCTCCCCAACATCTTTACTTAAATAAGCAAATTTGTTTGGATGGAAAAACTCAGGACTGGCGGCCCTCTTCCTCTTCCCTCCCCCACTGCAACCACTTCTAACTGTCACCCAGCTATGTGCCTGGTTCCCTTCTAGCTGATCTCCTCCCTCTTTGCTAGGTGACCCAGCTAGACTCTGCTCCGTTAGCAAGAGACTCCTCTCAAGGTTGTCAATGTCTCTCAATGTTGCAATATGACTCTCTAGAGCTCCAATCTGAGCTTCTAGAAGGGCCACTTGCTCACATTTGCTACAGCGGTATGGACCCTGGAACTGCTGTTCCAAGCATGCATACATATGACATGATGTGCACTGAGTGAGATCTCCAAACTTGCTCATCTTGTATGGTGCAAATGTGAGTTCCTAAAATGTAAGCAATTAATTTACCTGTGTTGCACTAACTCCTTTGTTTCACAAACTGCTGTGTTTCACAAACTGCACACTTATTTCAGAGCACTTAGGAAAGAGCACGCTCTATTTGTGAGCAAGCTCTGTGAGTCCTGTACCTAGATTTATACAGGCCTACACAGGGGATTGATCACAAACCCCTCCCTTAATTAATTACACACACTCCCAGAGAAAAGCACAACCCTTTAAACTTTAACCCTTTAACCGTCTTACTGCAGGTTAGAATGTAAACACAAAAACACTTTTTCCAATGCTGGGATGTCCAACTGTTCAATTCAATTAATCCAGAGCACACCAGTTTGTGAGCAAGCTCTGTGAGGCCTGTACCTACATTTATACAGGCCTACACAGGGGATTGATCACAAACCCCTCCCTTAATTAATTACACACACTCCCAGAGAAAAGCACAACCCTTTAAACTTTAACCCTTTAACCTTCTTACTGCAGGTTAGAATGTAAACACAAAAACACTTTTTCCAATGCTGGGATGTCCAACTGTTCAATTCAATTAATCCAGAGCACACCAGTTTGTGAGCAAGCTCTGTGAGGCCTGTACCTAGATTTATACAGGCCTACACAGGGGATTGATCACAAACCCCTCCCTTAATTAATTACACACACTCCCAGAGAAAAGCACAACCCTTTAAACTTTAACCCTTTAACCTTCTTACTGCAGGTTAGAATGTAAACACAAAAACACTTTTTCCAATGCTGGGATGTCCAACTGTTCAATTCAATTAATCCAGAGCACACCAGTTTGTGAGCAAGCTCTGTGAGGCCTGTACCTAGATTTATACAGGCCTACACAGGGGATTGATCACAAATCCCTCTCTTAATTAATTACACACACTCCCAGAGAAAAGCACAACCCTTTAAACTTTAACCCTTTAACCTTCTTACTGCAGGTTAGAATGTAAACACAAAAACACTTTTTCCAATGCAGGGATGTCCAACTGTTCAATTCAATTAATCCAGAGCACACCAGTTTGTGAGCAACGCACACCAGTTTGTGAGCTCTCAGAACACTTGTTGATGTGTGTATTCATGTCAGGGGCACATATCCATAGGGCTGGTGCACATGTCCTTAGTTCTCCACATAATTCGTTACAGGTGAGTACACAACACATTATCAAGCAATGGTTTGTGGTTTGTGTCGAAATTGCTGTTGTTTGATGATCAGTTCAGGTCTACTGCTCCAAATCCTGTCCTCTTGTCCCACAGGTATCCATAACATGATCCATCCTGAAGATCTTCCATGTGACTGGATTGATGTCTTGACAACACCTTCAAGAAGATCACCCCTTGCTATTTCTGGTGATGTTGTTGGTGATGCAATGTTTGACCTGAGGTTCACAGCAACCTCTACTGGAACATTCTCATATAGACACAGAAAACACAAATTCACAAGTGTAATAACATGTACAGTTAGGATGCTCATCTACAGAGTTGTCAAACCTTGTGGACAAAATATGAGCAGGACAGCAGTGTTACTAAAGTAGTACGATTTAGTTTCAAAGTACATTTAGTGTTCTCATACAAGTGTTCAATGCATATAGGCAATACACACAGAAAACACATGTACGTTCTAATGTACTTTGAGACACAATAAAGATGAACCATCACTATTCAATCTGTGTCTGTATGAGGATATATTGGATTACACATTTGTCAATGCGTAACCACACCCAGGATCGAGTATCCCTCATACATGGAAAGGCATCTCCCACATCACAGGAGTCCACCACTTGTTTGCCAGTGAGTGGACTTTGTGATGTATTCATGCAAACAGATGATGGCAGTGATACACTAATGTGTTGTGGGAGTGATAAAGAGGTGATACAGGGGACATACTTCCACAGTGAATTCCTGTCCACACTTTCTGTGTTGCTCAGTATAATCAATGTTCTGAGATATTGCTCCACTTTGACATATCTCAGTACATGGGCTACATCAACGAACAACCAGACTAAGTGGACATGTGTTATCACTGATGAAGTCTGTTACACCCTTAGGGAAACAACAACTCAACATACTGGAGACCCCAATGCTCACCCCAGGATATCAATGTGTGTGCTACACATTGAAATCCTAGGTTAAAAGCATTGGGTTCCCCAGTAAGTCAGTTGCACAATGAGTGTTTGAATCCAAGACAATATTGATGCATGTCCCATTTATCTGTCCTGCTTGTTATGTCACCGCTAAGTCACATAGCTGTTTGTTTGGTTATCCCCTTAACCCTCTCAGTGCCAGAGTAGTACCCAACGCATTTCTTGGCAATGAGTTGCCTACCACTCTGGCACTCAAAGGGTTAAACACAACATATGATGTAGACGAATGTTCAATGTTGTACCATTTGTTGTGCTAAGGAGCATGTTTTGTTGTTCAAATTCAACACACAACACTGTACTGGGGAGGTGCAGCTTGGAGGGGTGCAGCCTGTGGTGGTGCAGCTTGGAGGGGGGCAGCCTGTGGTGGTCCATATTGGAGGGGTGCAGCCTGTGGTGGTGCAGAAGGTGGTGGTGCAGCCTGTGTTGGAGGGGATGGGGATGGTGGGGATGGTGACCACCGGCTGGTCCCCTCCGCTGTGTACTCCTCACTGGAAGTGATGTAGCCTCCTCCACTGGCTCCCGCTGGGCTTGAGGGCCATACGCTGTGTGGAGAAATAAGATGTTGTGATTAGTGACCTTAGCCATATGTTTGTGGAGACAGTTATACTTTGATATGTGGTGAAGAAAAATATATGTGTTTGGGTTAATCCCCCTGGGTAAACAAGGGTACTCCTACTGCTGAAAGGTGTTGTTTGAGTTATTACGGGTGAAGGTTTCATTTTGAGTTGCAGTATCACAGTGGCCCAAAATAGTAAAGTGGGGCTGTTGCAACACCCTGCCATGTAGATATCTGGTCCCTGTACCAGAGCTGTCCATATGATAGTGTAGTAACAGCACCACTGTACAATTTCAGGCCGCTCGGATATTGCCCCTGACATATCCATGTCTGAGCTGTGATGCCTTTTGAATCAACACACCTTTCAGCAGTAGGAATACCACTGTTTAACTCGGGGGGTGAATCCAACAACATTTATTTGTCTTTACAATTTTTAGGGATGGCTATACCTCCAGGGGGATAGCAAAGGTTAAGTCCACCTTGATGTCATATTGTAGACATTGTGAAAGCAGATGTTGTTCACTGTTAGTCCTACCCTTCTACCTTCATGGTTGTTCGGATATTGCTCTATGTGACAGGTGGAGATTTCAGTCATTTGTCCACACGAGGGCTCTTCAGCAGAGCCAAAATTGCTCCATTTAGAGAACAATACTTAATTGGAATGGTGTACAGAGTGTGCATGGTTTGCAAGCATACTCTGTGGACCATTCCAAAGAGGTATTTATCTCGAAATGTTGCAAATTTGGCTCTGATGAAGAGCCTCCGTGTGGTCAAATGACAGATATCTCCACCTGTCACATCAAGCAATATCTGTATAACCATGAGGGTTGGAAGGATAGGACTTACATCAAGACACATCTTTTTACGATGCCAATGATATTACATCATGATGACATTACCCATTGCTATCCCATTACAGTCACACACAAGTAGAAATGGTCATATATGTATGTGGAAATGTACCTTTCATATGGATACAGTAATATCCTTCCAAGATGTGAAGCCAGAGAGCAGTTCAGTAGGTGTGATTGTCTTACTGGCTATATATGTGCACCCATCCAACAATACATTGGATTGATATGATGGATATGAACATACCTCGTATATCTCATCTACGTAGAGTGTGATATACTATGTATGTGTATTTGGATGGTAGCAATGTAGGTTGATTGTGATGGGTGCACATATCTGGCCAGTAAGGCAATCACATCCAGTGAACTGATCTCTGTGTTCACATCGTGTTGGGATATATTTAGAAATATTTGAAAGTACATATTTGACCGTTTTTATTAGTGTCCATATCTTTTGTGAATAGATCTGTAGTGAGATTCTGGTGTTATTCAACCCTATCTCCTTATTTGATCCCTTACAATGCACAATTTTGGATTACAGGTGACTCTCTGGTTGTCATGATGATATCCTATGCATTACATTGTGATACATGGGATACCACCCTGGCAATCACAGATTGATGAATTTGACAAGATTCCGTCCGTGTTGTATTTTGCAGTTGAATCCTAAGGGCAACAATCAAGCCAGTAGTGAAGGATAGCTTTGATTGAAGCCTGTTTCTCTGTGTATGAGCCCATCCATCCTTCTGTGTGAGGCAACCGTACTCAATCCGAGACATCCATCAGTCATGGCCTGTTGATGACCAAGGTACAATGGTTGATATTTGGTTCCCACGTGTATCCTGCAAACAGCAGCTGGTGTACCATCCATCCATGGCATCAGCACCCCTGTGGATCCATGTGGGAATCAGATGTGGGATATGTCATTTAAAGTTAGAGTAAATGATTGCAGCCACAACACCAAGACCTACTTCATCCACCTTTAATTCTGTGGAATAGTATTCAGCCTGTGTGTTGCACATACAAGCAATTATTCTCTGGGACACTGTGATGTGTGACCCGATCCACCCTTTTTGTGATTCAGTAAGCGGTGATGTTGAACTGATGAAGTGAACATGATGGTGACTTCTCCAGTGATCTCCTTTCCCCATTTCCAGTGTTTTCCATGGAGTCTGTACCATGGGACACTATCCACTTGATTCTTGTTTTTGCATATTCTCCATAGACTAACACTGGTATTGGTGAAGTGAGGGTGTGTGAGGGTTACTTTGTCTGCGCCATCTCTTTGTCACCGCTTAGTGAATGTCCCCTGTGTAGCATGTGATCTTTGGCCTACTGACTTGTTTGTTATCTGGTTAACCCTTTGAGTCCCAGAGGGGTTGCCAAAGCATTGTTGATCGATGCATTGATGATCCCTCTAGCACTCAAGGAGTTAGGTGCTGACTTCCCTGTGGGGACATGGGTGACACTGTGTATGAACAGTGATAATATTTAACAGACGACATTTTGAACATCACGGTTTGTGTATTGTGTGTGATGAGCACAGCGACAGGAGGTTTGAAGTAGGACTTTGACAGGTTTGTCCGAAGTTGGATCTTGACATTTGTCCGGGTATTGTGCCCTGTTTTTAACCCTCAGGGTGCTGTGTTGGTGCAGTTGTATGGATGAATGATGGACATGTATTGAGGTGTGACTGTGTGTGCAGCTGGTATTGGATGATGTAGTGTGTTGTTATATAGTGTTGCACTTACCGGTAGTGTGGAGGCTCCTCTCATCCCCAGTGTCAGCTCCTCCAACAACCCCCTCGATCAGGGTCGGGGACATGGTCTGCCGCACCATCTCCTCCCAGCCGCAGAAGGTGATAGGGATGGCTGGTCCACCTCCAGTGCCTCGGGTGTGCTTGGTGAGCTCTGTCATCTTGTTTTTGACCACCCTCTGGCATTCGCCCCATCTCTTTTTGATGGACTCCATGTCCCACCTGCATGGAGCCACCGCGTTGACCCGGCTGCATATCTGGTTCCAGGCTGCCCTCCTCCTCGCTGACAGGCAAGGGACCTTCGCCGTCGGGTGGAGAACACTCTGCCTCTCCAGGACAGCTTCCACGAGCTTCTGTGTATTTCAGATCCCCGATCCTGCCCTTGTCACCTCCAACATGGGAGGATTCAGAGCCGGAGTGCCCTGCCTGGTCTGACCCTGACTGTGGGTGGTGCTCCCCAGCAACTACCCCTCGTCCCACTGCAGGTTCTGTCCCTGTCCTGTGTGTGTCTGCTCTTGTGGGCCCGGTCCCCCTCCGCCCTGAGGATCATCCTCTCCCACCCCTGCTCTGCTCAGGGATGCCCTCCTGACCTTCCTCCTCCTCCACTACTCTCCCCATCCCTCTCTCCTGTCCTCCTCTCCTCGCCATCACTCACTCACTCACAACCAGGCACTCCCACAGACCCTCACAGACACACTCGATCCACTCACTCTCTGTCACACAGTTTCACTCACAGATTCACACTGTAAAAATAAAATGTAAAATGTGTAAGGTGTTATAAAATAAAAGGACTATGTGTATGTATGTGTATGTGTTTGTATGTGTGTATGTAATATGTGCAAAGGTGTGCCATGTGTCGTATTATGTGCAATGCTCTCCTCTCTCCAAACTCCAAAACTCCTCTACCTCCAATGTACACTCCTGTTTCCCTCTCTCTGATCACTATCCTCCGCTCCTGGGTCCTGATATCTAGCTCTCAAGAACTCGATAAGAGACAGTGTGTGATGGTTATTTTTGGGTATATATAGGTGTATTTGAAGTTTTTTGATACTTTGGGGCTTTGGGATTGGCTGTGTGTTTGAATTTGTTTTTGCATCAATCAGGGTTGCTAGACAATGGCAGCTGTTATGTTACATGTTGTTTTGAGTGATGTTATCGTGTGATTTGGCCACCCGTTGTGCATTAACATGAGCGACAACGGCTTTTGTGTTATGTGTTTTGTCTGTGCCTACGCTCAATAGCTATTCTTGTAGAGTCCCTATTGAATCTGCCATAACTCATGTATTATTTGCGAGCGATGTGCCTTTTTCACTTAGAGGCTGGTTTAACGTGAGCCTTTAAATCTAGCCCTATGAGTCTGAGGAGGAAGACTCTGCGGCTGAATTTGATGTGGTTGGTGTTAGTAGTAGTAGCAGTAATGGTGAAGCAGTCGGAGTGGTAGAGGAAACATTTGACAGCATCCAGACTAGGGGTCAAGAGAACCCACACCATTCTTCTGACCCTGGGACTGGGAGTCCTCTCCTTCCCTTCACTACATTGCCCAGGTGGAACATGATCCTGCAGAGGCCAGAACTGGTGCTGGGGGAGGAGATCAGGCTCAGAATTAATACCATCACCACCAGCAGGAGCACAGATCAGCTGCCTGTGCCTGCTGCTACTTCTGCTAGTGCTAGTCTGCCTTCTTCTTCAGGTCAAAAGGAAATGGCAAGTGTGATATTAGGGGACCCTCTGTCACATTGCTCTTCACCTCCTCCAAGCAGCAGTGAGATGTCTGGAATAGAGTAGTATTGCTACTGGTGGTAGTGACGATGATGCTGGAGAAGCTGGGGTAGATGAGACATTGATGGCCCTTTTTAGCAGAAACTGAGAAGGAATGGGAGACAGATATGAGGATGGGCATCACCACCACCACTAGCAATGATATTTTTGAATTAGAGGAATTTGCAACTGCTGTAATTCCTTCTGATGCTGAGATGCAAGGGCAGCAGGATGATGAGGAGCAGGCTAGTGTACCACAAACCACAGTGGACACAGTGGTAATGGGGTCACCAAGTAATACGGGACAGGTTCCACTTGCCAGCAGTATCAATACTACTGATACTAGTTGCAGTGCTGAATCTGATGCAGTAGCAGCAACAGCAGCAACATTATCCGCTGCCACAGACAATGAAGTGGAATGTGGAGGACAAGAAGGAAGAGGCCATTCTTCTCCATCTGTTCCCTTCCCCCTGAAGTCATCATGGGTGTGGCACAGTGCAGTCATCAGCAATGGCACTGTGCACAATTTGTGACCAGTCAGTGAAAAGAGGAAAGAATGGCACACACCTTGGCACAAGCGCCATGATATCACACATGAAACAGACACCATAATATTTACTCCAAACTGTTAAAGACAAACACCCACCACAGAAATCAAGCTCTGCTTTTGCTGTCCCTGACTCTCCAGAAAGACAACAAGAGGTGAGGCAGAGATCAAAGAGGAGGAGGAATAGAACAACCCAGGCAGAGACTGTAAGTTCCAGGATGAGTGAAGCAACTAGCTCGCCATCACCTTCTAGGGTAACTACATCTTCTGCCAATCCACCTCGTTCATTACCTACCCCCGCCAAATGATAGCCACTCTGTTGATGTTAGGATGTGGCAGTCTGTCTCTACCCATTGCACACTGTGTGGTGCACTGACCACACATGCCAGTGTGGTGGAGGAGAATTGCAATCAGTGCATCAAGTGGCATCTGAGGAGACTCCATCTTGCAGAATATGCTAAGATGGTGACAGGCAGGGTTCATCATTTACTATTAAACTATCAGGAAGTTGTCATGTGTCCTTAGCATTTCTGGAAAAGGGATACAGTGAAAGCGGCAGTACTTGGTTTCGGGTGTCATGGTGTTTGGATACAGTTGTGCCCCCAGATGTTATTTACCACACACAAACTGTGCACATTGCAATTGCTGATGAGACCCACTGTTCCTGCTCTCAAGGGAAAAAATATATTCTAGTAACAACAGACCCATGATGATTTTGGAGGAGGGGCAGGTGGAGAATATTTAATGGCCAACTTCTTCTTTTCTCCACATATACTGCTGCTACTGCCTCAGGTGCATCACTGGAGCCAGTCGTGGCAAGTGGCACCTTCATCATCCATCTTCCATGTTACTGCTATTGTTTATCCCATTCCCTTTCAGCAGCCTAATCATCCTGCTGCTTAAACAACTCAACAGTACGAACAGCAGTTGCAACTCAGGACTGGAATTAGGCCAGTAGACATTTTTTTTTTTTTTTTCTCAGGACTTGTGTTTTGAAAAAAAATAAACAAATTAAAAAAAAAAAGTCCTACAAAAAAATAAACAATTTTTTTGGGGGTTAGTTTCTAACAAGCCTAAATCCTACAAATCAATGTTTGCTTAAGTTTTGTGTCAAACAAGCTTAAGTCCTACAAATCAATGTTTCGTGAAGGCTTGGGCATCTAATAAGTCTAAATCCTACAAAGGCCTCTAACAACAAATCAAACAAATCATCCTTTACAAAATACTCTAACAAGTCAAGTATCAGTCCAGCCCATGGCAGCTTATGTCAGGGGTTCCTGTCTCTATCACTTTACACACAAATGTCTTATTTTATTTTATTGATTTATTTTTTTCTTAACTGTCCCCCCAATAGCAGTCGAAAACCCCCCAAAACAAATTCTTTGTTCAAATGTTTCATTCATTCACCAACACAGGCACCCTCTTCAGACCCCTTTATACCATGTCTTGTGGTTTCTATTTTATTTTATTTAGGATTTATTTTTTATTAACTGCCCCCCCAATCCCAGTAAACAACCCCCCCAAAAATCATCCCCTGTTCAACTGATTCTTTCCCCACACTCCAGCAACACAGGTACCCTCATGCCCCTTTTTTACAATGCCTTTGGGAAATAAAATAATATTTGCTATGTGTTGTGTGTAACTTCTATGTTCCCATTGATTTCAATTGAGTGAGCTTGGTGAAAAATCAGAAAATCGGCACTCTTTGCAGGAAATATTTTGCCAAGCGGAAAGTGCCATTCTTTGCTGATTTCAGTTTGAGGAGGAAATTTTCACCCATCCCTACTAGAAAGGTTGCACTACATTGGCTTTATGCCCCTCTTGTGGCACTAATGCTGTGGTGAAAGAATCTTTAAAGAGTAAAAAGAGGGGTCTTGCTAATTCTGCACTGAGTTCCAGAAGAACTCTTGGATGCATATCATCGGGACACAGTGCTTTGTGAGTCTTAATTTTGTTCAGTCTTCCCATGACATCTCTTGTGTTAATCCAATATCTGATAATGTTATGGCTTTATTTGTTACTTTTTGAGGCTCTTCTACATTTCTTGTTTCCTGATATATACCGATGCAAAGAAAGAGTTTCGAAAATCAGCCTTTTCCTTATCCTCTCTAATCAACTCACCCTTCTCATTTTTGAAAGGTCCAATGCACTTCGTCTTAAGTTTTTTGCTTTTTCTGTATTTTAAATACTTTTGTGTTTAGTCTTGCTCTTCCTTACAATTTGAGCTTCATTATCTATATTTTTAACCAATTTGCCTTTTTACATTCTTTGCTGCAATCCCTGTATTTCAAGAAATTTCTTTTCCTACAGACTTAAATGGTTTAAATGTCTTTTGTTTCCTTGCCATTTTTTTCTTTATATTTGTTGTTAACCTCATTGGCTTTGATCTACTTCTTTTGCATTTGTTCCCCACTGGTTTCTGCAACCCAAATTTAAATTCTGACCATTTTCCCTCACTATTTTTGCCTTTAAATAATTATTCTCAGTCTATATTTTACACTGTTGCTCATAACATTTTGAAGTTAGCTTTTTAAAAATTAAGAGTTTTGGTTGAATCTATAAAATATTG
Organism: Rhinophrynus dorsalis; assembly: GCA_037306005.1. Taxonomy (NCBI): domain Eukaryota; kingdom Metazoa; phylum Chordata; class Amphibia; order Anura; family Rhinophrynidae; genus Rhinophrynus; species Rhinophrynus dorsalis. Next base: position 472,434,545 of record CM074720.1, on the reverse strand, counting down.
CTTTGCCAAACTGATCTCAAATGTAACCATGTTGTGATCACTGCTTCCCAAATGTACAATTACCTTAATTTTCTACACCATATCTATGTTATTTGTAATCACTAGGCAAATCCAACATTTGTGATGTGTAGCTATCCCTAAGCATGCTCTCAAAACCTGCTTCCCTTAGCATTCTGACAGGTCTCATGTTTCCAGTTGATATCAGGATAGTTAAAATCTCCCATAATAATAACATGGCCCTGATGCTCAGCTTTCCTCATTTGCAATAACACTTGGGCCTAAACATTCTCATCATTATTTGGTGGTTTGCAGCATATTCCCACCAACACCTTTTTTTACCTTGTATGCCACAGTAGCCTCAATTTCTACCCTCAAGGACACCACATTATGGCTAGTTTCCTCAAAAATATTACCCCTTTAAATTGGATTTAGATCTGGTTTCAAATATAACACACACATCCCCCTTTTCTAGTAATCATGTCTCTCCTAAACAGGGAATAGCCCTCTATATTTACAACCCAATCATGTGTATCATCCCACCATGTTTCAGTTATACCAATTATATCTAAATGCTCAATAACCACCAGCAATACTAGTTCTCCCATTTTACCTACCATACATTTTGCATTCACCAACTTACAATTAATTATGATATATTTATGTGTTTTGCCCACTACTTGCCTTTTTCTACATCCTCATTTAATAAGACTTACCTCCTATTGGTTACATTTATCCCCACCCATTCTCCACCTCCATGATCCTCAATTTAGACCCTGTTCCTATTTAAAGTATCTACCTCATTTTTATTATCTATACCCTCCTCCCTTTTCCTAGTTTAAAAACTCATCCAACCGTCTTAGCAGTCTATCCTCTAGATACAGATGAAGCTGAGAGTGATGATGACATGGCCCGAAAGTTAGTTGAAAAACAAAGGGGTAATCTTTCAGTAGTATGGGTTGATAACTGATACACAGGAACACTGTGTAGCTCCTCAGAGTGGTGCCACTACATGTGGGCATGGTTTCAGCATATCTGCACACATTCTCAGCAGAAGCAATGACAACATGGACTACTGACAAGAAAAACAATGTGTGTGGCCAGCACTGACACAAACAGCGGTGGAAGCCCTTAGTTGCTCCCCAGTAAACATTGAGTCTGAGGGGGTTTTCAGTGCTGCAGGTTATATTGTAAATGACTGTAGGGCATGGCTTTCATGCAGAAATTTGCAAGACTAACATTCTTAAAAATGAACCATCTAATAATACCTGAGTATCAGGTAGCAGAAGTGGACAGAAACACAGCCCACCACCACCATTCACATTTGCCACATTCATTATTGGTGGTAACCTTTTTTTTTAATATCTTATAATAATGGTTATCCAGCATAGCAGCAGGCTTATACATAGAAAAGCCATAATCACCTTCATTGGCTGGGGCAGGTGATATTGCTGCATTAACATCATCACTGCAGCTACCAGAATTAATGAAGGAAAGTGGAGCAGGCCCTTGTACCATATTTCTGCTTGAAAAAGCCAGTCTTATTGTAGCCATGGTGCACAGACTGTGGCACAATGACACTTTTATCACCACCCTGCTGCAGAGGCAGATGAAAGTGTATCTCCTTTCACTCTGCTTTTCTCATAAAATACACCAAACTAGAGTGCAGAAGAATATGTATATGGTCAGGATGTTTTTCTTCATTGAGTAACATAGGAGAAAAATTGAAGCATTTTAGCTCATTTTTCTGTGCCCCTAGCAAAAATGCAATAACTCTACATGTTTTTCTATGGGTGAAATTTCCCACCAGGAAGCAGAAAACATTATTTTTTTTCAAAATTTCCTGTGGGAAAACAAAGTGACTTTTCACCCGTCCTTACTCTTATGTATAAACCTTTTCTCTGTTTATCTTTAACAAATGTATGTCATATGAACGTACTAACTGTAAAGCAAATATTTAGGATATCGATTGAGATGGCTTCTTGCCCACTTCTTTGTGTTGCTGTCAGCAAATTTACTGTGAGTGAATAAAAAATGTGGTCAATTTGGAGGTATCAGTAAAAATACTCATGAAACACTAAAATTCATTATGTTCAGAACACAATAGAGGAATGAATGCTGTTTGTGTATTTAAATTGATTATACATACTTCCTCTTTCACTGTTAATCTATCTGTAAATAGCTGCATTATATTTATTAATGTAGAACGTGTTTTACCAGGAAAGCAGTTCTGATAAAAGTTAAACATTTAAAAACGTAGAAACAAGAAAATAAAAATTCTATATTAACAATTAAATAATGTTGAATGTTGTTTTATATACAAAGAAGCAGCTACATCAGACAAACATAGGTTCAACAAGAGAGATATTTTTTGCATAACCTCATTAAAGATCTCAGAGTGTCTGTACTGATGGGAAATTTTAAGACAAAGACAGACAGAAAGATGTGGGAGTATAAATTAACACTTTGAAATGTGGCTTGAATTGTGACAAGGAATTAATGTTACATTATCCCATACAATAACCTTACTTTGGTGCCGTTGAATGCCAAAGGGGTGTACCGTACATTGCAAGTGATGGGTTGCATGCCCCTTTGGCTCTCAGAGGGTTAACCCTTATATTCCATAGATATTTGCAGATGACACTAAATGATACAAGGTAATTAATTCAGAACAGGATATTTGCTGTCTACAGAGGGATTTACATAAAAATACAGATTGGGCAACCAAATGGAAAATGAAGTTTAATGTGGGAAAGTGTAAAGCCATGCATTTGGGAAGAAAAAATCCCAGTGCTACTTATGAACTTAATGGAATCATTTTAGTGGACTCATTGCTAGAGAAAGACTTGGGAATCATTGAAAACTACAAACTTGTGAACAGTGACCAGTGTCAAATAGCAGTAGCAAAAGCAAATAAAGTCATGTCTTGCATAAAAAGGGGTATTGAAGCAAGAGTGGATAACATCATTTTACCATTGTACAAATCACTAGTAAGACCTCACCTCAAATATGCAGTGCAGTTTTTGGCACAAGTTCTGAAAAAGGATACTCTAGAACTGGCAAGGTTACAGCGAAGACCAACATAATTAATCAAGAGAATGGAGGACTTGACGTATGAGGAACAACTAGACAAACTTGGTTTATTTACTCTAGAGAAAAGATAACTAAGAGGAGATCTTATCACAATGTACAAGTATATGAGAGGTCAAAACAAGGATCCCTAGGGTGAGCTATTCATTCAAAGGCCTGATCAAATGGCCAGGGGACACCACTTGAGATTAGAGGAAAGGAGGTTTAGACTTCAGCAGAGGAAGGGTTTTTTTTATAGTAAGGTCTGTTAAATTATGGAATTCCTTGCCCAAGGTTGTGACTATGGCAGATACAATGGATACATTAAAGAGAAGACTAGATACATTTCTTTCAAAACAGAACATACAGGGTTATATTGTGTATTAGCAGGCAAATTAGGAAGGTCAGATAAAGAACAACTTATTTTATAGCAGGAAAGCTATATATTTCTCATTTATTTGGGTTATGAGGCAACAGTAGAACTTGATGGACTTGTGTCTTTTTTCAACCTAATTTACTATGTTACTTTGCCGGCATCTCTACATACCAATTTACTGGAGGAGAAGGGACATAAATGTTGTGCTAAATACAAAGAGATGTATTTAATGGGACCTAGGGAATGGTTTACACAAGACAATTGCGACAAGGAATTCACTTCCAGTGCAATTTAAATGAAAAAATAATTTGCATGAGTGTCATGTATTTTGTATTCAGCCTTCAATCTAAATATGCCTGAAGAAGAGACCTTGAAAGCTTGCATACCAGAGATAGTTATACAATAAAGGTACCACTTTTACTCTACCAGTCTCCTGCTTTTCCTATGGCTAACACATACTGCCTTTTACCTATATAAAAAAGTTTAAATCAAAGGAAGTTTGACTGGATCTCTAGATACATTGTGTATAGGATGTGTAAGAGAGACCATATTGATCATGGGCAGGCCCGTCTGACCTCAGGGTGATGCCCTCCTGAGATTTTTAAAATATTTTATACCTAATTAAATAGCGGACATAAAATTGAAGGCCATTAAGATGTAATTCCCTGCTTGCCATTCTCACACAGTTCAAGAATAGATGGTGGTGGTGGAGCAGCTGGGATGGAGGACAGAATAAGAGACATTTTGGAGTAAAACAATAGGAAATGAGAGAAAGAGATGCAAATGAGGATGGTCATCACCATCACCACCAACAGTGATATTCCAGGAGTTTGCTGCTGTAATTCCTGATGCTGAGTCATCTGGCACAGCAGCAGAATGATGATTAGCAGGCTAGTGTACCACAGACCACCATGGCCACCATGGGACTGGGTTCAGAAAACAGTGATATGGGACTAGGACAGTAATGATATCGGACTACTCCAGGTCTTAGCTCTAGTGCTGATGCTGAGGCGGCAGCATCGCCTGCCCCAGCCAGAGGAGAAGAAGAAGACATTCTTCTCTACTTCTCACCTCACTGAAATCACGTGCGCTGAATATTTTTCCCTTGGGGCAGGCACAGTACAGTCATCAGTGACTGCACTGTGTATTTTTTGTGATAAATATAGTTGTTGATAACTTTATTGGCTAACTAAGCAGATTTAGAATGCAAGCTTTCAAGACCTTAGGTCTCTTCCTCAGGCATGTTATACAGATAAATATGAAAACATCTCTTATATACAAGTACACATTGTATTGTTTAGAATGGAAATCAGATAAGATCCAGACACTTTGATCAGTCAATGGTAAACTTCAGTCTTCCTTTGAGGCTTTAGAGGGATTTACGATGTGGGCCTGTTGGAAACGTTAATCCACTAAGTGATAATGTGAGATTTATTCCCTGTTTTTATTCAGAACATTATGAATAGTATTAAACTTTGATATTAACTTAACCTCCAATACTTTTCTTTCCCTCTGAGTGCGGAATAGTCCCATTAATACAGTTAACTTAATGTCTCTGACACTGTGTCCATTTTGGCAAAAATGTTCTCCTACTGGCGTCTCTTTCTTTTTGTTGTTAACACTGGATCTGTGGGAATTAAATCATTTATGTAATGGCTGCCCAGTTTGTCCCACATAAAGAGCTGGTGGGCATTTTGCACACATGATGAGGTATATTACATTGGATGATTTACAAGTGAACGTACCATTGATCTTATAGTGTAACTGGGTGTTTGGTATGGGTATCTTGTCTGTGGTGTAAATTTATGTACAGGTTTCACACCTCTTTTGTAGACAGGGAGATGTGCCATTTTTTGAATTTGTATTCAGGGCACTCCTTACCATCAGTTGTTTTAAATTTGGAGGCTGTCTGAAGGAGAGTAAGGGAGGCTGTGGGAATATGTTCTTAAGTATTTCACCCGTATGTAATGTTGTTTGAAGTTCTCTTGATATTTTGCATAGAACTTCAACTTGGGGGTGGTAAGTGACCACCAGTGGCACCCGGTTTCCCTTATGTTGTTCTTTGTAGCTCAACAGATTTTTTATTGGTATTTGGGTAGCCTTCTGTATCTGACTGTCAATAATACTTGCACTGTAACCGTGTTTTATAAAGTCTCCTCTGAGTTTCTGGAGATGCTTGTTACGGTCCGTCATGTCAGAACAGATGTGGTGGTATCTGATGGCCTGTCTGTATATGATGGAGTTCTTTGTGTGTTTTGGGTGGAAGCTATTGTTTTTCAGGTAGGTTCGTCTGTCCGTTGGTTTGCAGTACAGGGATGGGTGGATGGAGTTGTTCTGAATACTGATAGTTGTGTCAAGGAAGTTAATGTTTGTGCGTGAGTCACTGAGTGTTGATATTAGGGTGAAATGTACTGTAGTTCTCATGGAATTTGATACGTTCCTCTTCACTGGCAGTCCAGATGATAAGAATATCATCTATGTAATGGAGATAGACCAGGGATTTTATCTGGCAGGTGGACAGGACTTCCTCTTCCAATTTTGCCATAAACAGGTTCGCATTTTGTGGTGCCATTCGGGTACCAATTGCAGTCCCAATTTTCTGCAGGTAAAGGTCCTGTCCAAACTTGCAGTAATTGTGGGTGAATATAAACTGTATGAGTTTTGTTGCTGGTTCCATGGGTGTGTTATTTTGTTCCAGATATCCTTGGCATGCTGCTATGCCATCTGTGTGTAGAATGTTGGTGTAAATGGATTCTACATCCATAGTGGCCAGGATGGTGCTCTCTGGAATGGGGCCCAAGTCAGCTAATTTGTTTAGGAGATCTGTGGTGTCCTGAAGGAAGCTGGGTGTTTGTTTTACCAGGGGTTTCGGAGTATTTTCTACCCAGCCAGAGATATTCTCTGTGAGTGTACCAATTCCTGAGATTATGAGTCTTCCTGGGTTTCCTTCTTTGTGTATTTTTGGTAGCATGTAGGAGCCTATTTTTGGATCTGCTGGTATTAGGGGCCTTATCTGTTCTCCAATGTTGGAGGGCAGTTCTTTTATAATCCTATTAAGTTGTTTTGCATAATTTTTTGTGGGATCATGTTGTAATTCCACTATCTTTAATCAGAGAGTTGCCTATTTGCTTCTTGAATGTAGTCCGCAGTGTTCATAATAACAACAGCTCCCCCCTTGTCTGCAGGCTAAATAATAATGTCCTGGGTATTTTTTAGTGACTGGATGACAAACACCAGTGTTTATAAAACACGGTTACAGTGAAAGTATTATTGACAGTCAGATACAGTCAGATACAGACGGCTACCCAAATACCAAGAAAAAATCTGTTGAGCTACAAAGAAGAACATAAGAGAAACCGGGTGCCACTGGTGGTCACTTACCACCCCCAGGTTGAAGTTCTATGCAAAATATCAAGAGAACTTCAAACAACATTACATATGGATGAAATACTTAAGAACATATTCCCACAGCCTCCCTTACTCTCCTTCAGACAGCCTCCAAATTTAAAACTACTGATGGTAAGGAGTGCCCTGAATAAAAATAAATGTATCCCTGTCTACAAAGAGGTGTGAAACCTGTACACATATTTACACCACAGACAAGGTACACATACCAAACACCTAGTTACACTATAAGATCAATGTATCACGGTGCCCGTGTTCCTACTCTGACGGCAACATTGTTATTTTGCCTAATTTCAATGCTGCCCTCTTATCGGTGTGATATCCTTGCTCCACCCAGGGCTTGCCTTTATATATCCTGTCATGTCTATTCCAAGGCGCCTTTTCATGGTGTATCTGATCCTGACTTTGTTACTGTGTTGTTGTTATAGTGTATGACCTGGCCTGCCTGATGACATTCCTGTGCTTCCTGTGTTACTGCTCCATTACCGACTGATCTGGCTGAGAACCCGCTCCATTGCTGAACTGATCTGGCTGAGAACCGCTCAGTTACCGACTGATCTGGCTGAGAACCAGCTCCGTTGCTATACTGATCTGGCTGAGAACCTGCTCTGTTACCGACTGATCTAGCTGAGAACCCGCTCCTTTGCTGAACTGATCTGGATGAGAACCCGCTCCGTTGCTGTGCTGATCTGGCTGAGAACCCGCTCCGTTGCTGAACTGATCTGGCTGAGAACCTGCTCCGTTACCGACTGATCTGGCTGAGACCCTGTTCCGTTGCTGTACTGATCTGGCTGAGAACCCACTCCGTTGTTGACCTGTCTGGCTGTTGAGCCTGTCCTGTTGCTCCTGACCAGTCTGTGCTTCCGTTACATTTGTAATCTTTCCTGACTGAGCTTTTGTTCTGTTGCCATCAGTGCATGGCTGTGTTTCCTCTGTTGTCCTAGTCTGCCAGCATTACAAGCGACGGTTTCCATTTGCTTTGTTGTGGTGCACCTCGTGGTGCTATTCTTATCTTGTCGACCGTAGGCTTGGCATTCGAGCTATAGCCACTTTCTCTAACCGCCCGTGGTGGTGTGCACACGCAAAGTACTGGTACAGTGCTATCAAGTGCTGACTGAATTACTCAGATCTATCTGTGTCTTCCTCTGCGCTAGTAATGGTTGGTTCAACACTCACACACAGTGGTTTAGGATAAAACACAGTTTTATTGAAATCATAAATAATAAGATAACCTTCACAGGTCCTGTAGTACTTCAGCAGAATAATACAGACACAAGACAGGTTATTTGTGCATTTGCCGACACAGGTCCAGTATAACTAGAAAGTTCAGCGTGGTTTTCTACTGACACAGGTCAGGCAGGAAAAGAGTGAATACCCAGAGCGTCAGTTCAGCATGGGTTAAAGTTCTCCAATAGGTGTAATCAGTCTCTGTGCAGAGAAGTCTGTGGAGAGTTCTCTCTGTAATGCCCAGTATGTTAGAATAGCGCATGTAGGAGGCTGCAGTGCAATAATGGAGACCAGAGCAGTAACTGAGACTAAGACACACTGCCATAGCAGTCTCGGAGGCAACACAGATGCTCAGCAAGAGCTTAACGGAGGACTCAGCAAATGGCACACTGCCGTAGCAGTAACGGAGGCAACACTGAGACTCTGCAAGAGCTTAACAGAAGTACAGCCAATGGCACACTGCCGTAGCAGTAACGGAGGCAACACGGAGGCTCTGCAAGAGTTAACGGAGGACACAGCAAATGTCTCACTGCTGAAGCAGTAATGGATACAGGCCCCAGGCACAACGAAAGTCGGAATGTCGCCCAAGCGACACAGCGAACACTGGAACAGGAAAGCCGGGTCGAATCATGGAGCAGGAACGTCAGACAAGCCGGGTCGAATCATGAGCAGGAACGTCAGCCAAGCCGGGTCAGATCACGGAGCAGGAACGTCAGCCAAGCTGGGTCACATCACGGAGCAGGAACGTCAGCCAGGCCGGGTCGGTTCACGGGAGCAGGAGACAAGAAGCAGAGTAGTCAAACAGGCCAAGTCGGTACACTGGAATCCACGAAGCTCAAGAAGGCACTGGTACAGGAACACCACAAAAGGGCACTGCATAGGTGCCAGAGCCCAGTATATAAAGCCCATACTGGGTGGGCCAAACGTAGATCAACCAATGGGAGCATAGTATAGCAAAAACTGACAGAAAGCAACACAGGGAGCATGGGCACCGTGATAGCGCTATTGCTGGGCTCACTCCCTGTGGGAGTTCCTGTATACCTCTGGGCATCTCCAGTTACTCGTTCAGTGCCTAGATTGTCTAGGAAGTACATGTGCTCCTTCGCTGTTGGCTTGGCTAGGGCCAGCACTTGCGTTACAACACACTCGGTAGTGTGTGGAGTCACTGAGCTCTATTCCTTGTCTAGTGGCCTTCGGGCCTAGAGCCAGCAATTGCATTTTATCACACTGTCGTGTGATGGGACACTTATGGCCTTCCAGTTGTCTGTCTTCGACCCACCCCTAGCGTTCTAGGGTTTACCTTCTGTAAGTGGAGGCCTCGGTCACCCTGGGACACCTGTACCTTGGTCAGTGTTGCATCGCTGCCTATTTGGGTTCTGTGCCACCCAGGCATCTGGGTCTTGTGACAATTACCACCTCCAGGACTTCCTGCCATCTTCTGTCCTGCTGTCAGTCCCGGGTCCAGTAGCCTGATTTTACCTAGTCCTCTAGGGGAAGGTTGCCTGCCTTAGGTACCTCCAGTTTCCTGCATCCTATCTCAGTCATTCAGATTACAGTCATTGCCTCATTGACTGCTATATATTGTTGTTTCGTATCATGGGCCTGCGGCCTTATTCTTTATATGTACTTTACTCAATAAAGTCATTTTTAACCTTACCGGTCTGTCTGAGTGTTCATCAAAAACCGTGACACAATGGTACCTTCACTTGTAAATCATCCAATGTTATATACCTCATCATGTGTGCAAAATGCCCAACAGCTCTTTATGTGGGACAAACTGGACAAGCACTACATAAGAGATTTAATTCCCACAGATCCAGTGTTAACAATAAAAAGAAAGAGACACCAGTGGGAGAACATTTTTTGCCAAAATGGAGACAGTGTCAGAGACATTGTTAACTGTATTAATGAGACTGTTCCGCACTCCGAGGGAAAGAAAAGTATGGGAGGTTAAGTTAATATTAAAGTTTAATACTATTCATAATGGTTTGAATAAAGACAGGGAATAAATCTCACATTATCACTTAGTGGATTAACGTTTCCAACAGGCCCACATCGTAAATACCTCTAAAGCTTCAGAGGAAGACTGCAATTTACCACTGACTGATCAAAGTGTATGTATCTGGGTTGTGTTCTCTTATCTGATTTCCATTCTAAACAATGCGATGTGTACTTGTATATAAGAGATGTTTTCATATTTATCTGTATAACATGCCTGAGGAAGATACCTAAGGTCTTGAAAGCTTGCATTCTAAATCTGCTTAGTTAGCCAATAAAGGTATCAGCAACTATATTTGCCTCCTATATTTCTACTGCTAACATGGTACCAACTATCATTTTGTGTGGTAAGGTAGTGAAGAGGGGTATCACGGTGCCCGTGATTGCTGCCTTTTCCTGTCAGTTATCTGTGAAGGCTCTCCATTGGCTGCCTGCCTTGTATCCGACCAGTATTACCTATATAGACTGGTTCCTGGCACCCTTTGGTTGCCCTTTCGTGGTGTCTCTATGTCTATAGCCACCTGCATCCTGTTCCTGAGTTTCCTGGGCCTTTGCTGCATACACCACCTTCCAGATTCCGTCTGCTTACCTGCCTGACAGCCTCCTCTGCTGAAGTGGTTCCTGCCTCCGTTCCTGATCCGATTTGGGCTGACGTTCCTGCTTCTGTTGCTGATACGGTCGACTGCTGTTGCTGTTTCAGCTTCCTGTCCCGACCTGGCTGTTGTTCCTGCTTCTGGATAGTGTGCAGCGTTTTCCGTCCTCATGTCGCCTGAGCGACATTTTCATCCCTGAGTATCGTTGTGTACTCCAGTACGCGGGTACTGGTTCTCTCCATGTATCACCGGTTGCTTGCTGCTTCCCATACAGCACCGGTAGTGTAATTGTGTACTCCAGTACGCGGGTACTGGTTCGCTCCATCTATCACCGGTTGCTTGCTGCTTCCCATACAGCACCGGAAGTGTCATTGTGTACTCCAGTATGCGGGTACTGGTTCGCTCCATCTATCACCGGTTGCTTGCTGCTTCCCATACAGCACCGGTAGTGTCATTGTGTACTCCAGTACGCGGGTACTGGTTCACTCCATATATCACCGGTTGCTTACCGCTTCTCCTACAGTACCGGTAGTGTCTATGTGTACTCTAGTACGTGGGTACTGGTTCGCTCCATATATCACCGGCTCCTTGTCTCCTCCCATACAGCACTGGTAGTGTCTATGTGTATTCGAGTACACTGGTACTGGTTCGCTCCATATATCACCGGTTGCTTGCTGCTCCTCCTACAGCACCGGTAGTGTCTATGTGTACTCCAGTACGCGGGTACTGGTTCGCTCCACGTATCACCGGTTGTGTGCTGCTTCCCATACAGCACTGGTAGTGTCATTGTGTAGTCCAGTACACGGGTACTGGTTTGCTCCTAATTCACCGGCTGCTCACTACACCTATATGCACCAGTAGGCCTCTGTGTAGTCCAGTTGTGCGACTGGTTTGCTCCACCTTTGCTCAGTCGCTGAGGCCACTTTGTTCTTGCACCAGTACTTGTCACCTCTGGGCCCAAGGCTACCTTGCCCGATATATTGGCAGGGTTAGTAGAGCCTTCTCTTTCGTGTACCAGTCTCCTGGCTGCCTTGCCCGGTATATTGGCAGGGCCGGTAGAGCCTTCTCTCTAGTTGTACCAGTCTCCAGGCTGCCTTGCCCGGTATATTGGTAAGGCCGGTAGAGCCTAATTCCTTATTGTGCCTATTCTAGGCTGCCTTACCCGGTATTGGCAAGGCCGGTAGAGCCTCTCTAGTATTGATCACCATACCACTGTTCACCATTGCTTTGTACTATTACTTGTTGAAATATATGTGTATTGTCAAACCCGTGAGGGTTTTCTTTCAACTTTCAATAAAGTTGTGTTTTTATCTTAATTCTGTGTCTGAGAGTCAAAACAAACCATGACAAGGGGAAAGGAAGGGACACACCTTGCACATCTGCTCTCATAAAGGACATGCAAAACCACATAGTTTACGTTAAGCTTTTGAAAGACAAAACCTCAAAATAAGAAATAGCCATTTTCACTGTACCCCTGGTCCCTTCCCAAGGGCCAAAATAAAGGGGGTGAAAATGCAACAAGAAGACAAAAGAAAACCAGCCTGGAAGTTTGAAGACTAGTGTAACACCTGCATCAACATCATCATCATCTTCTTTAGGGTTGGGCGAAAGTTGTTGCCGTGTTCCCGTGAGAAATTTTGTGACAACCACGTTGTTATTCGCTTTTTCGTGGGAAAATCTGCTTTCAAACTAGGGGTTAAAATCTTCGCATCTTTTGCCCACTGGCCAAAATCTTTTGCCATTTTTTCACTGCCTAAAAAGTTTTCGCCCATTGATTTACAATTGTTTTGCACTTCTGCTATACAAAACCTGACATTTTTGCTGAAGGCAGACACAATAGAAGCAACTACAGAGCGAGATAGATGTGCTGTGCTATTTTGCAAAAAGTGAGGCAGGTGAGGCTCATAGTGACTGCTATCACTATGCGCAGCAAAAAGAGGAGTTGGAAGGACCCTTATTATGTGTCCACTGAGTCTGAGGAGGAGGAGGAGGAGGAGGAAGTGACTAGCAGTACTGAACCAATGCTGTCCAGTCCCTCTTAATCACCCCAAGGGATCTTAGGGAATTTATTAAGAAGGGAGGGAGAAAAAGGAATGGGAAGGAAGGGAGAAAAGGGAAGGAAGGGAGGAAAGGGAAGGAAGGGAGAAAAGGGAATGGGAAGGAAGGGAGAAAAGGATAGTGAGAGCAGGACAGGTCAGCTGCCTGTGCCTGCTACAACACGTGCTGCCCCTGCTGCCAGTGCAACCATTTCTGATCCTGCAGCCACGAGTGTTGTACCTGATGCCAGAGGTGCTGCCCCTGCTGCCAGTGCCACCATTTCTGATCCTGCAGCCACTAGTGTTGCACCTGTTGCCAGAGGTGCAGCCCCTGCTGCCAGTGCCACCATTTCTGATCCTGCAGCCACTAGTGCTGTACCTGTTGCTAGTACTGAACCTGCACCAGTGCTGTACCTGCTGCTAGTACTGAACCTGCTGACAGCACTGAACCTGCTGCTAGTACTGAACCTGCTGCCAGTGCTGAACCTGCTGCCACCAATACTTTGCTTGCTGCTAGTGTTTCTTGTAGTAATCAGGGGGGGAGGAGAAAATGATGCCAAGTGTGACAGCACGGGACCCTAAATCACACTTGCCATTCCCAAGCAGTCCTGCCACTGCTAGTACTACTGCTACTAAGGTCCAGCAGCTTGTTAGCCTTAGGAGTGAAGGAGGAGGTAATCAACAAAATTCTGATATTACTAGTGATTGTGAGACTGAGGAGGAAGACTCTGTGGCTGAAATTGATGTGGCTGGTGTTAGTAGTAGCAGTAATGGTGAAGAAGTCGGAGTGGTAGGGGAAACGTTTTACAGCATCCAGACTAGCAGTCAAGGGAGCCCACACAATTCTCCTGACCCTGGGACTGGGAGTCCTCCCCTTCTCTTCACTACAGTTTCCAGGTGGAACATGAACCTAAAGAGGCCAGAACTGGGGTTGGGGGAGGAGAGCAGGCTGAGAATTAATACCTCCACCACCAGCAGGAGCACAGATCAGCTGCCTGTGCCTGCTGCTATTTCCGCTAGTGCTAGTCTGCCTTCTTCTTCAGGTCAAAAGGCAATGGCAAGTGTGACATTAGGAGATCCTCTGTCACATTGCTCATCACCTCCCCCAAGCAGCAGTGAAATGTCTGGAACAGAGCAGCAGCAACAACAACAGCATGTAGGGACTAGTGGTGGTGGTGATGATGCTGGAGAAGCTGGAGTGGAAGAGACATTGATGGCCTTCTTAGCAGAAACTGAGAAGGAATGGGAGACAGGAATGAGGATGGGCATCACCACCACCACTAGCAAGGACATCTTGGACTTAGAGGAATTTGCAACTGCTCTAATTCCTTCTGATGCTGAGATGCAAGAGCAACAGGATGCTGAGGAGCAGGTTAGTGTGCCACAGACCACCGTGGACACAGTGGGAATGGGGTCAACAAGCAATGCAGGACTAGGACAGGTTCCACTTGCCAGCAGTAGCAATACTCCTGATCCTAGCTGGAGTGCTGACTCTGAGCAACAGCAGCAACATTATCCGTTGCCACAGAAATGAAGGGGAATGCAGAGGACAAGAAGAAAGTGGCCATTCTTCTCCACCTTTCCCCTTCCCTCTGAAGTCATCTTGGGTGTGGGACTATTTTTCTGTTGGGGCAGGCACAGTACAGTCATCAGCAATGGCACTGTGCACAATTTGTGACAAGTCAGTGGAAAGAGGAAAGGAGGGACACACCTTGGCACAAGCGCCATGATATCACACATGAAACACAGACACCATTGCATTTACTCCAAACATGTTAAAACCAAACACCCACCACAGAAATCAAGCACCACTTTTGCTGTCCCTGACTAACCAGAAAGGCAACAAGAGGTGAGGTGGAGATCAAAGAGGTGGAGGAGGAATAGAACAACCCAGACAGAGACTAGAAGTTCCAGGAGGAGTGAAACAACTAGCTCGCTATTACCTTCTAGGGTAACTAAGGGCTCGATTTAAAGGCAGCCGTTAGTAAAAAAAAATCACTAACGGGTGCGTTAAGTGTCATGTTGCAATTCAAAGATCTGTCTAAAGAACAGCTAACGGCAGTTGCAGAATCCTTACAGCCGATACACTTACGTGCATTTAGACGCATGGAACAACATACCCCACAGCCATTCAAAGGCTTGCGGTACTGGTAACGGCTGAAAAAAAGACACTCCTAACGGCACTTTTCTCACACGTTAGACACTTAACGGGCAAAACAAAACACCCGTTACATAGGAAAATACACAAAATGCTTACCGCACAACCATGTAAATGGAAAAATTAACCCATGCAATGCCAAAACAACACAAAAACATGGACAGACAACACAAATCACTCCACACACAACAACAAGCAACACCACAGGGACAACGACACCCAAAAAAACAACAACACAACATGACACAAAATAATGGGGGTTATCACACAAAGCGGACACCTGCAAATATAAGCTCACCTGTGCAACATCAACACACGACCTGCACCCCACAACTACACACCCGCAAACGGCAGACACATAACAAGCACAGCACACCACATCTTATAACACACACACCTGCAAACACTTACCTGGACAAAAACAACTCTCAATTGGTTAGCACTCACCTCATCACCACACCTACACAACGCCCTCTCAAGTACTTAAAGGGACAACTCACCACACTCACTTGTGAATTGTTTTCCACTCAGGGAGGGAGAGATAGAGAGAGATAGAGAGAGATAGAGAGAGAGATAGAGAGAGCAAACAGTATGTTGGGTTACATATTGTTGCGAAGACTGCCGAGAAGGCGTGCAAGGGAGAGAGCTAGGGAACATCAGCAACCTCCAGGCACGCCTGATCAACAGCCTTCACCTATTGCAAGTGAGGAGGCTCTGGCTCAGCAGCCACACAGGAGTCCATCCCCACCTGGAGGACAGCACCTGCCTGCAGATGCACAGCTGCAGCAACAGGATGCTCCACAGCAGCAGAAGATTGTATCGATGACCACCAAGGCTCAGGGTATACTGCCCAAGGGTCACCCTCTTTGGAATGACTGATGATGAGGTCATTGATCACTACAGGTTGAGGCCTGACAGCATCATTGCCTTGTATGAGGTCATCAAAAGATCAGGTGGATCCCATCTACATCCACAACCATGCCCTAACTGGCCTGCAGAAACTACTCTGTGCCATACACTTCATGGCAAGTGGGGCCTTCCAGTCCACTGTGGGTTACGCATCTGGCATGTCACAGGCCACATTCTCCAGGGTGCTGGCCCAGGTCCCGCCAGCCCTCAAAAGCAAGGCCAGTACCTATATAGATTTTCCCACCACCAACATGGACTGGATACACGTCAAGCAGGCCTTTTACGCAAGGGGAGGCATGCCCAGGGTCATGGGTGTTATAGATTGCACCCATGTCCGGATTAAGGCCCCAGCACGTGACGCACAGCTATTCATCAACAGGAAGAACTTCCACTCCATCAACGTGCAGATGGTGTGTGACAGCAACATGAGGATAATGAATGTCTGGGCAAAATATCCTGGCAGCTCACATGATGCATACTTTCTATAAAAGCTCCTCAGTCCACAGAGATTTTGAGAATGGAACCTTTACAGGGGGATGGCTTTTGGGTGAGTTTACAATACAAAATCACACCACATACACAGGTGTACACACAACGCTGCTCAGCATGCACCTGACCCACAGCTAGTACGTCCACAACACAAAACATCATTCACACAACATGTGCTCCCTGTCTCACCATGTCACTCACATTACACAGGTGATGATGGCTATGGATGCAAGTCCTGGCTACTGACCCCTGTGGCCAGTCCTCAAATACATGCCCAGGAAAGGTACAACCAGGCTCATGGCAGAACTAGGAATGCCATTGAGTGGAGCTTTGGCCTCCTCAAGTCAAGATTTAGATGTCTGGACCACTCGGGGGGAGCACTGCAGTATGCACCTGGAAAGGTGTGCATCATAATTGTGGCGTGCGCAATACTGCACAACATCGCAGTGGACACCAGGCTGCTGGATCACATCCAGGACCCCCCCATACATGAAGTGGCCATGGACATCGGGCATGTGGAGGAGACTTTGATAGGGGCACAGATCAGAGACAGGCTCATCACGGAACACTTCACCTGTGAGTATAACACAGGCATTCAAACAATCCATGCAAGTCCCCCATCAGTCCTGTGACACTAACCACACTGCACATTATGTTCTGTCTCACCCCACAGGAACAGTGACACAGCACTGCACTGGCAGTGGACGTGGCAATTTGTGTGTGTGGATTCAAAAACCATCCTCCCTGATAACACACCTGAAAAACAGACACCATGACATTTATGTTAAACATGTTAAAGCCAAATACCCACCATAGAAATTGAGCACCTCTGTTGCTGTACCCCCTGACTCTCCAGAAAGGCAACAAGAGCTGAGGTGGAGATAAAGGAGGAGGAAGAATAGAGAAAAATAGGCAGAGGCTGGAAGTTAGATAACGATCAAAACAACTATTAACAACTAGCTCGCCATCACCTTTGCCCTCTAGGGTAAACATATCTTCTGCCAATCCACCTCATTTATCGTTTCCTCCCCCGCCAAATCATAGCCACTCTGTTGATGGTATGATGTAGCAGTTCATCTCCACCCATTGCACACTGTATGGACAAGGGGTATAGTGACAACTGCAGTGCTTGATTTCTGGTGTTATGGTTTTTGGATACAGTTGTGCCAGGTATTATTTACCATACACACTGTGCACATTGCAGTTGCTGATGACAGGCAATGTTCCAGCTCTCAAGGGAACACATTGTGTTCTAGTAACAACATAACCATGATTTTGGAGGAGGGGCAGGTGGAGAAGAATTATTGGCCAACTTCTTCTTTTCTCCAACTGGAGGCTAGTTATGATGCTGCTACTACCTCAGACTCATCACTGGAGCTAGTCATGGCAAAGGGAAACTTCATCATCCATAACCTATGTTACTGATGTTGTTGATCCAATTTCCTTTCAGCTGCCTAATCATTCTGCTGCTTAAACAATTCAGCAGCAGCTAGAACAGCAGCCACAAATTCCACATCTACATCAGGGCATTTGACAATGGCCAGTGGCCACTGTCCAGCACGACATGACCTACTGGTCCTAGGCCAGTAGAGCAAATGTTTTTTTCTGGGCTTGTGCTTTAAAACAAAGAAAAAAAAACCATAGTCCTACAAAAAAATAAGCAATTTTTGGGGGTTTGTTTCTAAGAAGCCTAAGTCCTACAAGTCAATATATCCTTAGGGCCTGTGCGTCTAATAAGTCTAAGACCTACAAATCAATGTTTCCTCAAGGCTTGGGACTCTAATAGTCTAAGACCTAAAAACTAATGTTTCCTCAGGGCTTGGGCCTCTAACAACAAATCTTACAAATCACCCTCTACAAAATACTCTGTAATGTTAAGTATCAGTCTACTCCAGTGGCAGCTTACGTCAGGGGGTCCCTTTCTCTATCACATTACATACAGATTGTGTTATTTTATTTTATTTATTAACTGTCCCTCCAATACCAGTCAAACCCCCCAAAACGAATTCCCTGTTCAGCTGATTCTTTCCACAGACTCCTCCCACCAACACAGATGCCCTCCTCAGACCCCTTTTATACAATATATTATGGGTTTTTTAATTGTATTTATTAACTGTATTTAATTGTTTTTATTAACTGTTCCCCAATCCCAGTAAACAAACAAAAACTCAATGTTCAACTTTCCACCAACAAAGGCACCATCATACCCCTTTTACACTATGCCTTTGGGAAGTTAAATAATATTTGCTAGGTGTTGTGTGTAAATTCAATGTTCCCATTGATTTAAATGGAATGAGCTAGGCAAAAAATGCAAAAACATGGCACTTTTCATGGGAAATTAGTCGCCAGTTGGGAAGTGCCATTATTCATCGATTTAAATTTGAGCAGAACATTTTCACCCATCCCTAATAAACAGAATATTTGAAAAATGCAAACCATAAAAAATGTAAAAAAAATAAGTGTCTTTTATTAATATAGCTATTTGATGAGGGGCTGCAGATATAAAATGAGTGGGATTAATCAATGCCTATTATCCCAGTAAGGTGTATATAACTACCCGAATTAGGGGCATCAATAATGTTGGTAAACATGAACCAAAAATATCATAGATGTGGAAATGGTGTATGAAGTTGCATGCAAAAGTTTCAAAGAAGCACACTCAAATTTCGTTGGTGGATATCAAATGACTTTTTGCTTATATGAGGTACAGGAGACATAGAAGCAGAATTGGTATAAAGATACTATCGCGGTGCCCGTGCTACGCTGGCGACATTCTGTCAGTTTCCACTCCTGCTTATGCCTATTGGTTGAAGTGACTTTGTCCCGCCCAGTATTTGTCCTTAAATTCTGGGTTGTGTCACTTCTCTGGTACCCTTTCGTGGTGTTTCCGTTACCAGCGCTTGTTCCTGTTTTCGTGTGATCTCTGTGTACTGACCCGGACTGCCTGACTACTCTGCATCTCATTCCTACTCTGTGTACAGACTAGGATTGGCTGACGTTCTTGCTCTGTGTACCGACCCGGCCCAGCTGACGTTCCTGCTCTGTGTACCGACCCAGCCCAGCTGATGTTCCTGCTCTGTGTACCAAATCAGATTGGCTGACGTTCCTGCTCTGTGTACCGGCCTGGCCCGGTTGGGGTCCTTTGGCTGTGCATCTCTCCTGCTGATGCCCCATCCGGTCTCCGGTTGGGGTTGTTATCAAGTATCCTCTCTGTCACTGGACAGACCTTCAAACCACTATATGCTTGCAGTCTAGTCTCTGTTATCTGTCGGTGTCACCCAGGCGACATTGCTGATGTGTTCCTTCCATCCGTGCACCACAATACGCTTGACCTTTCTTCCTGCCATTTACGCTAAGGTTGCGTTTACTCTGGGCGCCTCAGGCAGTTCACCTAATCGTGCAGTTGACATTGGTCTGAGCATTGTTAACCCCTTCGGGGTAGGTGCCAGTCCACCAGCTATCTATCCGTGCAGTCTCCGGTTGGGTGCCTCTCTGGGCTTGTTGCCAGTCCTCCGCTACTGCTACGGCAGTCCACAAGTTGCTCTGGTCTCGGCTGTCTATTGGGGCGTTACTCGATATTGTGCAATCTCTGCAGAGTGAGACTCTTAAAAGGCCTTGCGCTGTTAGGGCCTGTCAGTCCTCCTGGCCTAATAGTAACCCATTCAGTGCTGCCTAACTTGAGTATCACACAAAAGTTGCCTGACCTGTGTCAGTATATTGTGTTGCTGTACTTTGTATATACTGGACCCGTGTGGGGATATCTTACTGTAACCTGTCCTGTGTCAGTACTATATTGTGTCATATATTACTGGACCCGTGAAGGTTATTGTTTTCTTCAAGTGTGCAATAAAACTATGTTTTATCTAAACCTACTGTGTCTGAGTGTCATACAAACTGTTACAGATACCTAGGAGTCACATACATCATATTTAAGTGAAACATATTCACATATGGAACAGGGGTGGGCAAAAGGTCCCATAGTGTTCCCCTGAAAAAAATTCCACAAAAACCACATGGTTGTCCACTTTTTAAAAAAATCTCTGCTATTTTTCTCATTACAAAACATTTTCACTGTTGTTTCAATGGCTACAAACTTTTCACTCCTTTAAATGAATGTTTTTTGCCTTTCATTCCAGAAAGTGAAACATAGTACAAGTAGCTACAAGGAGAGAGAGGTGATAAGCTGTTGTGCTGTGAGTTTATAGCAAATTGTCACACGCAGGCCGATGCCTGCAAGAGAGGGAGCGCTCCGGTGTGGTGGTCGGGTACGGTGGCTGCCTGTAACAGGGCTGAGCTGCGGCGAGAGCTAGAGAAGCTAGAGTCTGGATAGCCCCACTAGAGACAGCACAAACTCTCCTGCAGGGGAGAGTGAAGGCTGGGGTGCGAGGGATAGAGAGCAAGGCTTGAGAGTGATGGCTAAGATAGCGTGAACTCTCCAGGGAGAAAAGCCAAGGAAATACTACGTGAGGAGTAAACACAGTACTAGAGAGTGTATTAGAAGATAAGTATCCACAGGCTAGATACAGAGTTCATAAGAAAGCAAGAGTCGTCAGTAGGCAAGCCAGGGTCATACACGGTGAGACAAGCAGACTAAACCAGGAGACTAGAGGAAAGTCAAATCAGGCCAGGAGGTCTTACACTGGAGATCCAAACACTTCAGTAACAACAGGCCAAGGAGAGGTCAAGAACACCAGGCCAAGGACTGGTCAGAAACAAACCAGGAATAATACAGGGATCTAGGGAGGAAGAAATGGAGACTGGACTTGGATTGAGTACTAGGCTCAGAGAATGCCAGGGACCAGGTACATAGGGTGAGGGGATGCTGTGAAAGTGCTCTGAAGCCTGTGGAATCTGCCTTATAAAGGCGTTGAAGGATGATGTCACCAATAGGGTGATGCGTCCTATGCCAAGCCCGGAGGTTCGGGCTGCCTCTTCAAGAGAACAGAGCGAGAGACTTAAGGGAATGCGGCTAGCGGGAGGACGCCCAGGAACGACCATACTAAAACAAGGAATGGGAAAAGAAGGAAGGCTGCTAGAGACGCGGCGGAAAAGAGAGGTAGGCCGAAAGAGAGGCTGAGTGGAAGATCCCTTAATGGGGTGACAATGCCCCCCTCCTAAGAGGTGCCTCCGGAGCCTAAGGCGTGGGTCTAGAAGGAAACCGGCAGTGAAAAATCGCACACGAGTACCGGGGCATTGACGTCCGAAGAATGAATCCAGGATCATTCCTCAGGTCTGTAACCTTTTGTAACGGTTTTAAAGACACTCAGACCAGTATGTGAAATAAAAACACAATTTATTTAGAGTAAGGTAATGCAAAGGTCCACCCTCTAGTGGCGGTTGATAATACATCAGCAAAGGAAGTATAGAGTTGCCGACGGTGAGCGGCCAACTCAGCAGGAGTATCACCAAGAACGAGGCTCGTACTGGAGTAGAGAGAGTGAAACCAAGGCAGCACCGCTAGGGTTAAAAGGCACGTTTACTCGAGGCTTTCAGCGAACAGCAAGGCTCTGCAGTATGAGGGAGGCGTACTGAAACACACACACACAGCTCTGCACGGGTAAATACACTGCACTGCTCGGGGTAACACCAGGCAAGGTAGTCACACAAAGACTGGAACAGCAGATAATAATGTCGCGGCGGCGACAACTGGAATGCAGGTCACTGGAACAAGCTGGAAGTCAATCTTCGGAGCAGGAAGTCAGCCAGGCCGGGTCGGAGCACGTAGGAGGTAGTCATACAAGCCGGGTCATACACAAGCAGGAACATCAGCCAAACCGAGTCAGGATCCAAGGGTGGTAGTCAGACGGGCCGGATCATGCACAAACAGGAACACTGGAGAATAGTCAGGACAAGCCAATTCGGTACACAGGAATCCAGAACACAGGAACACAGCAACAGTACTACTGGCTCAGAAACACCACGAAAGGGCATCTGACAGGTGTCTGGGCCAGGCATAAGAAGGTCACCAGGGGCGGGCCAAACTGGCTCAACAAATCAGAGCGAACCACAGGGAAGAGTGACATGAATCACAGGCACTGTGATACCTTTCCAGTTCACAAGGTATTGCAGACATCCCCTGGAATGACAGGAGTCCAAAACCGCGTCAATGACTAATTCTTCCTGACCATCAACCAAAACCGGTGGAGGAGGATTGGGCAGGGAGAAGGAAGGAGATACATATGGAATAAACTCCTTAAGAAGAGAAATGTGAAAAACTGGGTGTATCCTCAAGCTTCGGGGTTAGGCCAACTTGTAGGACACCAGGGACAAACGCTGATTAATGCGGAAAGGACCAATGTAACAAGGGCTTAATTTTGGCTGAGGGCTGAGCTAGGCGAAGGTGTCAGATCTGGGCATTGAGAAGGGTAGACCTTAACGACTGCCAGTGTGCAGATAGGGATTGAACCCTGACCTCGGCTGCAGGCACCAAGGAGGATCCAGGAGCCAATAACAGGACACAGGGATTATAGCTCAGGGCTGCCAAGACAGGTGAACAACCTAAGGAGGCATGACGTAGTGAATTGTACGAAAACTTGGCCCAGGTTAGTAAATATACCCAATTGTCCTGTTGATGATTAGTATAGGTACATAGAAACTGCTCCAAAACTTGGTTCAAGTGTTCAGTCTGTCCATTTGTTTGGGAATGATAGGCCGAGGAAAAGTGTAGGGAGACCCCCAATCGGGCTGAAAAGGCTTTCCAAAATTTAGAAACAAACTGAGCACCTCAGTCAGAAGTTATGTGGAGAGAAAGACCGTGTAATTATACAATGTCAGAGATAAAATCCTCTGCAAGTTCTTGGGTGGAAGGTAGCCCTGGTAAAGGAATAAAATGTCCTTGTTTTGAGAAACGGTCTATAACTACAAGGATTGTTTTTTTTTCTGCAGACTCGGGCAAGTCTACTATGAAGTCCATGGACAGGTGGGTCCATGGAAGCTCAGAAATTGGTAGAGGGCTAAGCAACCAGAAAGGTTTTACTCGAGGGGTCTCCACACAAGCACAGACAAAACATGAGGATTCCCAATCCAAAATGTCCTGCCGGCAAGAAGGCCACCAAAATTACCTATTTAATAGGTCAAGAGTTCGATCAACTCCAGGACGACCGGCTATGGGCGACTGATGAGCCCAAGCCAAGACCTGATTCCAATAGGCCTCTGGTACCAGAAGAAGGGAAGCAGAGCAAGAAGTGGAAGTAACCGTGGGTTGAGCCTCTTGTATTTTTTTTGAGAGTAGAAGTGGATAGGGAAACCAAGAACACGGAGGTTAGTATAATGGGTTCAGGTTCGGCAGTGTTAGAGGTCTCCTCATAGCATCTCGTCACGGCGTCCGCCTTGTTGTTTTTTGTGCCAGGAATGTAAGAGATGACAAAGTCAAACCTGGAGAAAAACAGTGACCACCTAGCCTGAGGTGTAGTCAGTCTTTTGGCAGAAGCTAAATAGGCCAAGTTCTGATGTTCAGTAAGCATGGTGATCTGATGGGCGGCTCCTTCAAGAAGGTAGCTCCACTCCTCCAAGGCCAACTTTATGGCGAGTAGTAGTTGGCCTCCCCACTGGGGGATTTATGAGAGAAAAAAGAGCAAAGATGGAGTGTACCTGTAGGACCAGATCGTTGAGACAAGATCGCTCTGGCAGTGGTGTCAGATGCGTCCACTTCTAGGGTGAAAGGCAAAGCCGGGTCTGGGTAAGTCAATAAGGGGGCAGAAGTAAAGGCAGCCTTCAGAACTGAAAAAGCCTCCAGGGCCTCTGAGGACCAAATCCGAGGATCAGTTCCTTTACAAGTCATCGTAACAATCAGTTGGATAATCTTGGAGAAATTTCTAATGAATCTTCTGTAATAATTCGAAAAACCAATAAATCTTTGTACGGCTTTGGTGGTACGTGGCACTGGTCAATCCAGGACGGCAGTAACCTTGTTGGGGTCCATGGCCAGTCCAGAAGCCGAGATAACATATGCAAGAAAAGGCAGGAAAGATTTTTCGAAGCTACATTTCTCTATCTTAACGAAAAGGTTGTTCTTTCTCAGACGTTCAAGAACAGTACAGACATGAATGCAATGTTCAGGCAAGTTTCTGGAACAGATCAATATATCATCCAGATATACTATGACATAGGACAGTAATAAGTCGCAAAAGATGTCATTCACAAAAGCTTTGAAAACCGCTGGAACATTACGCAAGCCAAAGGGCATTACGCAGTATTCGTAATGTCCGCATCGCGTATTGAATGCTGTTTTCCACTCATCTCCACTGCGCATTCGAATTAGATTATAAGCCCCTCTAAAATCCAGTTTAGTAGACAGTGGACCAGCACAGTCTTTCTAGGAGTTCAGGAATGTGTGGAAGGGGATAACAGTTCTTTTGAGAAATAGCGTTCAAGCCCGATAGTCAATACAAGGACATAAAGAACCATCTTTCATCTTAACAAAGAAAAAGCCCACACCAGCAGGAGAGGTAGATGGTCAAATGAATCCACACAATAAACGTTCTTGTATGTAGGTTTCCAAGGCCTCAGTCTCAGGTATGGACAATGGGTAAGTCCTCCCTCTAGGAGGGGTAGTACCGGGTAGCAAATCAATGGTACAATCATACTCTCGGTGAGGTGAAAGAACCTCAGATTTGGCCTTAGAGAACACATCTGCGAATGCGCAATAAGGAGCTGGGAGTTTTTTCTCGGATGGTTCAGATGAGAGTACTGCTAAAGAGGAGGCAGGAAGGAAAGGAGACATGGTGACGGTTCTTTTGACCCAATCGATACGGGGATTGTTTTTCACCAGCCAGGGTAGGCCCAACACCATAGGAGACTGGGGAGCAGAAATAACATCAGATACTATCTCCTCCCTATGGTAAGGAGCTAAGTACATCAAAAGGGGTTTAGTCTGTAGAGTGATGTATCCATCCCCCAAAGAAGAGCCATCAATCACCACGATAGAGACGGGTAGCTCTTTAGACACCAAGGGAATACCATGGTCCTGGGCAAAGGAAAGGTCAATGAAGACCCCCGCTGCACCTGAGTCTATCAAAACTGATATTTCCACTACATGGGTTGACCAGGACATAGGTACCAAGACAGAAAGGCACTGTAGGGCTTCAGAGGGAACCAGAGTATCACTTAGCGAGAGTCCCTCAGGTCTCACTAAGTCTGGGCTTTTCCCGGCTTATTGGGACAAATTTGGGATAGACTGTCAGCAAGGCCACAATACAGGCACAGGCCCTGAGAGCTTCTTCTGGACTTCTCCTCTTTGGACAATTGGGTAAGGCTTCCAGTCTCCATGGGTTCAGATGTAGAATCAGAGGAAGGTGTAGAAGGCACAAACTTAGGAGCAAGACGAACAGTAGGACGTATCATAAGATGTCTGGACCGGTCCTGGTCTCTCTCTTGTCGTCTCTCCTGGATACGGCAATCAAGAGACGAACACAAGAAAATGAGGCCCTCCAAGGTTTCATGAATAGCTCTCCTGGTGAGTTCATCTTTCAAATGATCGGATAACCCTCTCCGAAAAGCCGCCTTTAGGGAGCTGGTACCCCAATCCGTATTGTAGGCAAGGGAACGGAATTCAATGGCATACTGTGAGAATGATTGGGTACCCTGTTGGAGTTCCTGAAGATTGACCTCTGCCTTAGCCTAGTGACCTGGAACGTTGAAAACTGCTCAGAAAGTGGTAAGGAAGAGGTCACAGTCATCAAGAAGAGGAGATTGTCAATCCAAGAGAGGTGAAAGAGGCCAAGGATAGGTCAGGAACAACAGGCCAGACAGATCTAGGGAGGAACAAATGGAGACTGGTGAAGGACTCAGACTAGACTTGGATTGAGTACTAGGTGCAAAGAATGCCAGGGACCAGGTACATAGGGTAAGGGAACACTGTGAAAGTGCTCCGAAGCCTGTGGAAGCTGCCTTATAAAAGCACTGAAGGATGATGTCACCGATAGGGTGACGCGACCTTAGCCGAACCCGGAAGTTCGGGCTGCCATTCTGAGAGAACGGAGCCAGAGGCTGAAGGGAATACGGCTAGCAGGAGGACACCCAGGAATGACTGTACTAAAACAAGGAATGGGAAAAGAAGGAAGGCTGCTAGAGACGCGTCAGAAAAGAGAGGTAGACTAAAAGAGGGGGGGGAGATCCCCTAATGGGGTGGCACAAATTTGAGGCAATAGAGACTCATAGTGACTGCTATCACTATGAGCAAGTTTATTAGAAGAGGAGCTGGAAGGACCGTTATGTGTCCAGTGAGTCTGAAGAGGAGGAACTGACCACTACCAACATGAACAGGTCTGGATGCCCTGGTTCCCAGACTCAATGAGGGCCAGTGCCCCTACATCACCCCTAGGGATCTTGGTGAAATTTGTGTCACAGGCAGAGGAAGAAGAGGGTAGTAGTGTGAGCAGGACAGGTCTGTGCCTACTGCCATTGCTGTGCCTGCTACTAGTGCTGTGCCTGCTAGGATATCTTGTGATTTTCAGGAGGGGGGCCAAGTGTGACAGCAGGGGACCCAAAGTCACACTAACCATCCCCAAGCATTCCCACCACTACTACTAGTACTAAGAAAGTCCAGCAGCTACATACTCAGAGTGTTAGGAGTGAGTGAGGGGGTGATCATACTACTAGTGAGGAGGATGATTCAGGGACTGAAATTGCTAAACTGGAGGCAGGGAGGCATCATAATTATTATTAAACTGTCTGTAATTTGTTATGTGTCCTTTGCGGGGAATGGAAAAAAGGGGCATAGTGACAGCTGCAGTACTTGGTTTCTACTGGGATAATTTCAGATTGGGAACCCTAAGTATCATGGTGTTTGCCAGGTGTTTGATGTGAGTACATTGTGCCCATTGTTCCCAGTCCTCCCCTTCTTTACTCCACACACTGTGCACATTGGATTTGCTGATGAGAGGCACAATTCCTGCTAGAGGAGGGGCAGGTAGAGAAGCATTATTGGCCAACTTCTTCTTTTCTCCACATAAACCTGAAGTGGTGGGGGCTAGGTGCAGTGCTGCTACTGCCTCAGGCGCATAACTGGAGCTAGTAGCGAGTGGAACCTTGATCATCCATCACCCAGGTTACTGCTGTTGTTGATCCCATTCTCTTTGAGCTGAATAATCATCCTGCTGCTTATACAACTCAGCAGCAGAAGCAAGAACAGCAGTTGCAAATCCCACAATTACACCAGGGCATTTGACAGTGGCCACTGGCTACTAGCCACCACAACATGACTTACTGGCACTAGGCCAGTAGAGCATTTTTTTTTCTTCAGGGCTTGTTCTTTTAGAGAAAAAACATAGGAATGCAAAAAAATATATATATTTTTGGGAGCATGTTTCAGGACTTGTGATGCTAGCAAGCCAAAGTCCTTCAAACCAATGTTTCCTTAAGGCTTGTGCCAAAAAAGTCCCAAAAATCAATAGGTGATTCATGGGGTGACAATTGTCAGCTGTTATGATAAAGTGCATATAACCTATGTTTAACATAGGTTATATGCACTCTCTTTTAAAATATAATAATTTCAGACCACAAGGGGAGCATCAGGACACCTCCTATCCAGAAGGTGATCAATGCTAGAAGGGTGTCAAGAGGGGTCCTGATGACCCCCTTGTGGTCTGAATTTTTTTTTTTACATACAATAAAAAATACAATATAAAATAACATTTAGTACACATATATAGGCAAGTTATGCAGCCACATACCTTGCCCATTAACCCTTTGAGTACCAGAGGGGTAGCAAACACATTGAAATGCATTACTACCTCTCTTGTATTATAGGGTTAATCATGCAATACATATACAATGAGGGCATGTCAATTTAAATTGGAGAAGAAACAATGTTGAATTAAGATGGAGAAAGAAAGTCATGGGAACACTATACATTGAATGTCAAAGGGGGGATTAATATGTTGAATGTGAACAATATTTGTTGAATTAAATGATGCAAGGAGGTCATGGGAGCACTATAAGTTGAATTTCAAAGTGGGGGTTAATATGTCGAAGGGGGGCACTCTATGTTGGATATCTATGATTTACTTTATTCTGCACTGATTTTGTTCTATGATGGTTTTGAAACCATCATTGTGGCCTCTATGCCTCAACTCAGAGGCGCAGGATTACTGAAAGAAAATGTTACTGTGGACGCTGGTTCGCTCCACTAGCCTTGCAGCTATATTATACTATTGGTTGGTTTCCAGCGTGCGGACGCTGGTTCGCTCCCTAGCCTTGCGGCTATACTATACTGTTGGTTGATTCCCAGCGTGCGGACGCTGGTTCGCTCCCTAAGCCTTGCGGCTATACTATCTATTGGTTGGTTCCCAGCGTGCAGACGCTGGTTCGCTCCACAAGCCTTGCGGCTATATTATACTGTCTGTCGGATCCCAGCGTGCAGTCGCTGGTTCACTCCACAAGCCTCGCGGCTATACTTTACTGCCTGTTGGTTCCCAGCGTGCAGTCACTGGTTCACTCCACTAGCCTTGCGGCTATATTATACTATTGGTTGGTTCCCAGCGTGAAGACGCTGGTTCGCTCCCTAGCCTTGCGGCTATACTATACTGTTGGTTGATTCCCAGCGTGTGGACGCTGGTTCGCTCCCTAAGCCTTGCGGCTATATTATCTATTGGTTGGTTCCCAGCGTGCGGACGCTGGTTCGCTCCACAAGCCTTGCGGCTATGTTATACTGTCTGTCGGATCCCAGCGTGCAGTCGCTGGTTCACTCCACAAGCCTCGCGGCTATACAATACTGTCTGTTGATCCCAGCGTGCAGTCGCTGGTTCGCTCCACAAGCCTTGCGGCTATACTATACTGTTTGTTGGTCCCAGCGTGCGGACGCTGGTTCGCTCCACGAGCCTTATGGCTATATGCACAGCTTTGTTGGTTCCCAGCGTGCGGGCGCTGGTTAGCTCCTTTGCCTAACGGCATTATACCTTGATATCTGTTGGTTACCAACGTGCGGACGCTGGTTCGCTCCACCGCTTTATAGCCTATACTACTGCTTGTAGGATTCCAACGCGCGGGCGTTGGTTCGCTCCATGACCTGTGGGTTTATCATATCCTGCTTGTTGGTTCACAACGTGAGGGTGCTGGTTTACTTCCTTGTCTCTTTATGCAGGTAGTCTGTTGGTTCACTGTGCGCTGTCCAGTCCTAGACAGCTAGTATATCTACAGTATATGGGTCCTACATGGTACAGACTACAAGGTGATACCACTGGATCTTGCAGCCTTTCGTTTACAACTAGACTGTCATTGCCATCTGACAGTTAGTAAGGCCACTGTGGTTGACACCTGCTCTTTTGGGCTGCCTTGCCCGGTATATTGGTAAGGCTGGTAGAACCTTTCATTATTCCATCTTGAGGTTGCCTTACCCGGTATTGGCAAGGCCGGTAGAGCCTACTACTTGGTTTTACATTAGGCTGCCTTGCCCAGTATATTGGCAGGGCCGGTAGAGCCTTAATAACAAAGGATATTGAAATGCGGTCTTCATGTGGAATGTTTGTGAAAAAAGTACATATATTATGAAAAAGCTTGTCAATATGTGTCCTATGCTGTTATAAAGTATAATGAGTATGCATTGGGCCTATAAAGGGAGTGGACTAATAAGTGTAGCAGAAGGCAATCACAGAAATGAGAGAAGAGGAGAGGGAAAGATGGGTGGGAGGGAGGGAAGGAGAAGAGAAGGAGGGAAAAGGGGGGACACGGGGAACCAGAGTGCCAGGCTCATTGCGAGATCTAACCATTAGATGTAAGAATGAAACAGGAGACCATGTGAGTTACACTGTAGCACAACACCAAGGGAATACCTCCACCTTCATGACCTACTAACCAGATGTGTCCAAACTGTTATTGAAGCTGTTCTCCAATAAATAAGTGAATATGGGAGGGGTATGGGGAAAGATCAAGTATGGACTAGGATGGTGGTAGCCAGTGATACCAGTTCTGTTTGTAGATCTGTAAAGAGTTATTGGCAATTGCATGGCATTTCTGTAGTCTAAGGAACAAGTCTACCCTTTGGGTCCATACCTGAATACGTGGAGTGATCCGCTATTTCCACATGCTCGGTATAACTGCCTTCACTTCATTCAAAAGTGAGAACAGGATCTTTTGAGGTATTAGAACATTATCAATGGTAGGGGCATGAGTAAAAAAGAAAAGAAATAGCAGGGGGTCAAGCAAAATTTTCAGTTTCAGTTTCTGTGACAATTGGGTTTGCACTCCCTCCCAGAATGGAACAATGCGTGCGCAAGAAAACCACATTGTCACAGTTTCCCAGGAACAAACCAGGAGTCAGTACAGTATAGTAAAACAATCTTTACTGATAACTATAAGTACAGTAAATCACAGAACAATGAGCAAGTAAATCACAGAACAATGAGTAGAGGTCCTTCTAATGGCCAATGACTATCAGAAATAGGAGTCTGCCAAAGCTGGAACGCTTTTAAAGAGACTGGCAGAAGCCTCTGGAGTCTATATAATGAAGGCCCAGCAGGAATCCCAGTAAGAGACTAACTGACTCACGCCTACAGTCAGCAGGTAGATCTAGGGATCTCCCTAAAGATGACACGGTAAGGGAGAAGTACTGACTCAAGCCTGCAGTCAGCAAGGAGACGGCCGTCTCCTTTCTCAGAGGCACCAGAGTGATCCTGAATCACACCTGCAGTCAAGGAGTAAGGTCTTAACCAGAGCCGCAGGTCTCTGGGGGCTAGATTTAAAGGCAGCTATTAAATCAGCCGCTAAGTGAAAAAGGCAGATCGCTCGCAAATAATACAGGAGTTACGACAGATTCAATAGGTACTCTATGAGAATAGCTATCGGGTGTAGGCACACACAAAACACGTAACACAAAACCCGTTGTCGCTCATGTTAATGCACAACGGGCAGCCAAATCACACGATAACATCGCTCAAAACAATATGTAACATAACGGCTGCCATTGTCTAGCAACCGTGATTGATGCAAAAACAAATTCAAACACACAGCCAATCACAAAGCCCCAATGTATCAAATAACTTCAAATACACCTATATATACCCAAAAATAACCATCACACACTGTCTGTTATCGAGTACTTCAGAGCCAGATATCAGGACCCAGGAGCGGAGGATAGTGATTAGAGAGAGGGAGACAGGAGCGTACATTGGAGGTAGAGGAGTTTTGGAGT
Organism: Rhinophrynus dorsalis; assembly: GCA_037306005.1. Taxonomy (NCBI): domain Eukaryota; kingdom Metazoa; phylum Chordata; class Amphibia; order Anura; family Rhinophrynidae; genus Rhinophrynus; species Rhinophrynus dorsalis. Next base: position 472,403,161 of record CM074720.1, on the reverse strand, counting down.
TTGGAGAGAGGAGAGCATTGCACATAATACGACACATAGCACACCTTTGCACATATTACATACACACATACAAACACATACACATACACATACATACACATAGTCCTTTTATTTTATAACACCTCACACATTTTACTTTTTATTTTGACAGTGTGAATCTGTGAGTGAAAGTGTGTGACAGAGAGTGAGTGGAATGAGTGTGTCTGTGAGGGCCTGTGGAAGTGCCTGGGTGTGAGTGGGTGAATGATGTCGAGGAAAGGAGGACAGGAGAGAGGGATGGGGGAGGAAGGTCAGGAGGGTATCCCTCAGCAGAGCAGGGGTGGGAGAGGGAGATCCGCAGGGCGGAGGGGGACCCGGCCCATAAGAGCAGGCACACAAAGAAGAGGGACAGAACCTGCAGTGGGACGAGGGGTAGTTGCTGGGGAGCAACACACAGTCAGGGTCAGACCAGGCAGGACACTCCGGCTCAGAATCCTCCCATGCCGGAGCTGACGAGGGCAGGATCAGGGACCACAAATACACAAAGGAGGAGAACACGGCTCTCGTGGAGGATGTTCTGGAGAGACAGAGTGTTCTCCACCCGACAGCGAAGGTCCCTGGCCTGTCAGCGAGGAGGAAAGCAGCCTGGAACCAGATCTGCAGCCGGGTCAACGCGGTGGCTCCATGCAGGCGGGATGTGGAGTCCATCAAAAAGAGATGGGGCGACTACCAGAGGGTCGTCAAAAACAAGATGACAGAGCTCGCCAAGCACGTCCGAGACACTGGAGGTGGACCAGCAGTCACTATCACCTTCTGCGGCTGGGAGGAGATGGTGCGGCAGACCATGTCCCCGACCCTGATCGAGGGGGTCGTTGGAGGAACTGACAATGGGGATGAGAGGAGCCTCCACACTACCGGTAAGTTCAACACTACAGAACAACACACTACCGCAACCAACACCAGCTGCACACACAGTCACACCTCAACACATGTCCATCACTCAGCCATACAACTGCACCAACACAGCACCCTGAGGGTTAAAAAAAGGACACAACACCAGGACAAATGGCAAGATCCAACTTGGGACAAACCTGTCAAAGTCCAACTTCAACCCTCCTGTCGCTGTGCTCATCACACACAATACACAAACCGTTATGCTCAAAATGTCGTCTGTCTTAGATCATCACTGTTCACACACAATGTCACCCATGTCCCCACCCCCACCCTAACCCCTTGAGTGCTAGAGGGATCATCAATGCATCGATCAACAATGTGTTGGCAACTCCTCTGGGACTCAAGGGGTTAACCAGACAACAAACAAGTCAATAGGTCAACCATTTCATGCCACACAGGGGACATTCACTAAGCGGTGACAGAGAGATGGTGGACACAAAGTAACCCTCACACACCCTCACTTCACCAATACCAGTGTTAGTCCATGGATAATATGCAAAAACAAGAATCAAGTTTATAAGGTCCCATTGTACAGACTCCATGGAAAACACTGGAAATGGGGAAAGGAGATCACTGGAGAAGTCACCATCATGTTCACTTCATCAGTTCAACATCACCGCTTACTGAATCACAAAAAGGGGGCATCAGGTCACACATCACAGTGTCCCACAGATTAAATGCTTGTAGGTGCAACACACAGGCCGAAAACTATTCCACAGATTTCAAGCTGGAAAAAGTAGGCATTGGTGTTGTGGCTGCAATCATTTACTCTGACTTGAAATGACACATCCCATATCTGATTCCCACATGGATCCACAGGGGTGCTGATGCCATGGATGGATGGTACACCAGCCACTCTTTGTAGGATACACATGGGAAACAAATAGCAACCATTGTACCTTGGTCACCAACAGGCCATGACTGATGGATATCTAGGATTGAGTACGGTTGCCTCACACAGAAGGATGGATGGGCTCATACACAGAGGAAAACAGGCCTCAATCAAAGATATCCCTCACTACTGGCTTGATTGTTGCCCTTAGGATTCAAATGTTACTAAATATGTTCCAACACGATGTGAACACAGAGATCAATTCACTGGATGTGATTGCCTTACTGGCCAGATAGATATGTGCACCCATCACAAATCAACCTACATTGCTACCATCCAAATACACATACATAGTATATCACACGCTACGTAGATGGGATATAAGAGGTATGTTCATATCCATCATATCAATCCAATGTATTGTTGGATGGGTGCACATATATAGCCAGTAAGACAATCACACCTACTGAACTGCTCTCTGGCTTCACATCTTGGAAGGATATTACTGTATCCATATGAAAGGTACATTTCCACATACATATATGACCATTTCTACTTGTGTGTGACTGTAATGGGATAGCAATGGGTAATGTCATCATGATGTCATATCATTGCCATCGTTAACAGATGTGTCTTGATCTAAGTCCCACCCTCCAACACTCATGGTTATATAGATATTGCTCTATGTGACAGGTGGAGATATCTATCATTTGACCACACGGAGGCTCTTCAGCAGAGCCAAAGTCGCAACATTTCGAGGTAAATACCTCTTTGGAATGGTCCACAGAGTGTGCTTGCAAACCATGCACTCTCTGTACACCATTCCAATTAAGTATTGTTCTCCAAATGGGGCGATTTGGGCTCTGCTGAAAAGCCCTAGTGTGCACAAATGACTGAAATCACCATCTGTCACATAGAGCAATATCTGAACAACCATGAGGGTAGGAGGGATAGGACTAACAGCGAACAACATCTGTTTTCACAATGTCTACAATCTGACATCAGGGTGGACTTAACCTTTGCCATCCCTCTGGAGGGATAGCCATCCCTACAAGTTGTGAAGACAAATATATGTTATTGGATTCACCCCCCACCCCGAGTTAAACAATGGTATTCCTACTGCTTAAAGGTGTTTTGATTCAAAAGGTATCACAGCTCAGACATGGATATGTCAGGGGCAATACCCCAGTGGCCTGAAATTGTACAGTGGTGCTGTTACTACACAATCATATGGACAGCTCTGGTACAGGGACCAGATATCTACATGGGAGAGTGTTGCAACAGCCCCAATGTACTATTTCGGGCCACTGTGATATTGCACCTCAAAATGAAACCTTTACCCGTAATAACTCAAACAACAACTTTCAGCAGTGGGAGTACCCTTGTTTACCCAGGGGGATTAACCCAAACACATATATTTTTCTTTACCACATATCAAGGTATAAAACTGTCTCCACAAACATATGACTAAGGTCACTAATCACATCTTATTTCTCCACACAGCTTACGGCCCTCAAGCCCAGCGGGAGACAGTGGAGGAGGCAATGTCACCCCCAGTGAGGAGGACACAGAGGAGGGGACCAGCCAGTGGTCACCTTACCAACCATCACCATCCCCTCCAACACAGGCTGCACCACCACCTACTGCACCCCTTCAAGTTGCACTACCACAGACTGCACCCCTTCAAGCTGCACCTCCCCAGTACAGTGGCTGGATGCAACAGGAGGAGAGGTGGACCTATCCAGCCACCTCCATCAGCTACTACCCTCCATCAGCAGCACCACCACCGCCAGAGAGGCAATGGCTGCCAGGGACAGTGGCCACCACCCAATATGGGCCATATGCCTCCCAGTTAAACCCACCCTCCTGGATGGCAACACAGCATGCCCCAAGGTATGATCCCAGGTGGGGTCCAAGCACCTATCAGTGGCCACCATATGACCCTTGGCCACTGGACTACCCACACCTGGGCCTGATTGATGAGACCCAACTCCCCCTACCCAGGGACAATTTCACACCTCCACCAGCACACACATCATTGGGCAGCTCAGGATCACTTGATGTGGTGGGCATATGCCCATCATCTGCACCAGCCACTCCAACAGTTGTCACAGCAGCTACAGCGCCCTCAGCAGCAGCAGAGCAAACAGCACCCTCAGCAGCAGCAGAGGAAACAGCACCCTCAGCAGCAGCAGAAGAAACAGCACCCTCGGTAGCAGAGGAAACAGCACCCTCGGCAGCAGAAGAATCAGCACCCTCAGCAGCAGAGGAAACAGCAGCACCAGGGACACCGGGCACATCCACCTCCAGCACCGCACGCCTCACAGGGATGGAGGTGGAGTGTATGGCCCTTCAGAGGAGACTACTCCGGTCGAGCAGGAGTACTGACAACAACATTACAAGGAGCAGGAGGCAATCCAGAAGGAACATTGCCCAATTGGAGACCAGGATCCAAGCCCTGGAGTCGGAGGTGGCCAGGGGGAACACACTACTCCAGCAGCTCAGGACTGGTCTCATGGACACGTTAACACAGGTCCTTGTGGAGTTGAGGGAGATAAACCGCAGGGAGAACCTGAGGATGGAGAGGGAGAACTTGCGTTCCACTGAGGGGTCTACTGCAACCACCACCCACTCCAGTGTTACCCCTGAAGCCACACCTAGGGGGCAGAGGGTTACCAGGAGTTCAACAAGGGCATCCACCTCTGGCACCCAGGTTAAGGACCCCCACCCAAAAAGGAAAAAATGAAAGGCCCAAGCTGTCAACTTTCCCCTCAATAAAAAAACCTTTTTTTGGATTCCTGTCTGATCTGGTGTGTCTTCAGTTATGGATTGGGTGGCAGGGTTGTCTCCAATGCATTGCCATACAATGCAGTGAACACAACCTCTGCCTGGGTGAAATGTTAGTGGGATGCTACAACAAGGGTTCACACATACACCGTTGTACAAATTCAACTTGTAATACATCCCTGGAGCCATATTACACCACTGTGTTATATGGTGATGTTGTGTGTTGAATTTGAACAACAAAACATACCCCTTAGCACAACAAATGGTACAACATTGAACATTCATCTACATCATATGTTGTGTTAACCCTTTGAGTGCCAGAGTGCTAGGCAACACATTGCAAAGAAATGCGTTGGGGACCACTCTTGCAATCAGTGGGTTAATGGGATAACCAGACAAACAGCTCTGTGACTTAGCGGGGACATTACAAGCAGGACAGATAAATGGGACATGTATCAATATTGTCTTGGATTCACACACTCACTGTGCAACTGACTTACTGGGGAAGCCAATGTTTTTAACCTAGGATTTCAATGTGTAGCACACACATTGATATCCTGGGGTGAGCATTGGGGTCTCCAGTAAGTTGAGTTGCTGTTTCCCTAAGGGTGTAACAGACTTCACCAGTGATAACACATGTCCACTTAGTCTGTTTGTTCGTTGCTATAGCCCATGTACTGAGATATGTCAAAGTGGAGCAAAATCTCAGAACATGGATTATACTGAGCAATACAGATACTGTGGACAGGTATTCACTGTGGAAGTATGTCCCCTGTATCACCTCTTTATCACTCCCACAACACATTGGTGCATCACTGCCACCACCATCTGTTTGCATGGATACATCACAGAGTCCACTCACTGGCAAACAAGTGGTGGACTCCTGTGATGTGGGTGATGCCTTTCCATGTATGGGGGATACTTTATCCTGGGTATGGTTACGCATTGACAAATGTGTTCTCAAATATATCCTCCTACATACACAGATAGAACGGTGATGGTTCATCTTTATTGTGTCTCAAAGTACATTAGAATGTACATGTGTTTTCTGTGTGTATTGCCTATATGCATTTAACACCTGTATGAGAACACTAAATGTACTTTGAAACTAAATTGTACTACTTCAGTAACACTGCTGCCCTGCTCATGTGTTGTCCACAAGGTTTGACAACTCTATAGCTGAGCATCCTAACTGTACAGGTTATAACACTCAAGAATTGGTGTTTTCTGTGTCTATATGAGAATGTTCCAGTAGAGGTTTGTGTGAACCTCAGGTCAAACATTGCATCACCAACAACATCACCATAAACAGCAAGGGGTGATCTTCATGAAGGTGTTGTCAAGACATCAATCCAGTCACATGGAAGATCTTCAGTTCAAGGATGGATCATGTTACGGATGCCTGTGGGACAAGAGGACAGGATTTGGAGCAGTAGACCTGAACTGATCATCAAGCAACAACAATTTAGTCTTTTTAATCCCCTTAATTGTCACGGTTACAGGTGAGTACACAAACCATTGCTTGACAATGTGTTGTGTACTCATCTGTAACCAATTCTGTGGGGAACTAAGGAGATGTGCAACAGCCCTATGGATATGTGCCCCTGACATGTATACACACATTAACAAGTGTTCTGAGAGCTCCATGGAGGTAATGATATTGTGCTGCCACTGTGAAAGTGACAATGGCAGCCCAATGTAATTTGTTCCATGAAACTGTTAGGACATATTTGTTGATGTGTGTATTCATGTCGGGGGCACATTTGTCTGTACACTCACAGGTCAGCATGGAGTCCCTGGTAATCTGATCTACATCTCACAACCTATACATTGTGTGCCCATACCACTGTACATCCACCCCTCTGTTGCTCTTCTCAGCTCTAGCACAGTACAGGTCCCATATTGAGTCCAATGTCCCTTTAACCCCTGATGTGCCTGAGTATTATCCAATGCATATCATTAGATGATACTCTTTCGCTACTGGGCTAGCATGGTTGTTCAGGCTATAATCATGGCATATCCAGTTAGTTGCTGTCAATCAAGCCCTGTAAGGTGATGAACATGGGTAATATGTTGTACCTTGTTTCTCCTAGGGGTGTGCATGATATCCTTGGGGTCTGTATGTCAACGTGGAGAGTGGAATGGAGGATGGTTTTTGAGTCCACACACACAATTTGCCACGTCCACTGCCAGTGCAGTGCTGTGTCACTGTTCCTGTGGGGTGAGACAGAACAAAATGTGCAGTGTGGTTAGTGTCACAGGACTGATGAGGGACTTGCATGGATTGTTTGCATGCGTGTGTTATACTCACAGGTGAAGTGTTCCGTTATGAGCCTGTCTCTGATCTGTGCCCCTCTCATGGTCTCCTCCACATGCCCGATGTCCATGGCCACTTCCTGTATGGGGGGGTACGGGATGTGATCCAGCAGCCAGGTGTCCACTGCAATGTTGTGCAGTATTGCGCACGCCACAATGATGTCACATACCTTAGCAGGTGCATACTGCAGTGCTCCCCCAGAGTAGTCCAGACATCGCAATCTTGACTTGAGGAGCCCAAATGTCCGCTTAATAGCATTCCTCGTTCTGGCATGAGCCTGGTTGTACCTTTCCTGGGCATGTGTTTGGGGATTGGCCACAGGGGTCAGTAGCCAGGACTTGCATCCATAGCCAGCATCACCTGTGTAATGTGAGTGACATGGTGAGACAGGGAGCACATGTTGTGTGAATGATGTTTTGTGTGGTGGACATAGTAGCTGTGGGTCAGGTGCATGCTGAGCAGCGTGGTGTGTACGCCTGTGTATGTGGTGTGATTTTGTTTTGTGAACTCACCCACTAGCCATCCCCCTGTAAAGGTTCCATTCTCAAAATCTCTGTGGACTGAGGAGTTTTGTAGAATGTATGCATCATGTGAGCTTCCAGGATATTTTGCACAGACATTCATTATCCTCATGTTGCTGTCACACACCATCTGCACGTTGATGGAGTGGAAGTTCTTCCTGTTGATGAATAGCTGTGCGTCACGTGCTGGGGCCTTAATCCGGACATGGGTACAATCTATAGCACCCATGACCCTGGGCATGCCTCCCCTGGCTTAAAAGGCCTGCTTGACATGTATCCAGTCCATGTCGGTGGTGGGAAAATGTATATAGGTACTGGCCTTGCTTTTGAGGGCTGGCAGGACCTGGGCCAGCACCCTGGAAAATGTGGCCTGTGACATGCCAGATGCGTAACCCTCAGTGGACTGGAAGGCCCCACTTGCCATGAAGTGTATGGCACAGAGTAGTTTCTGCAGGCCAGTTAGGGCTGGTTGTGGATGTAGATGGGATCCACCTGCTCCTTGATGACCTCATACAAGGCAATGATGCTGTCAGGCCTCAACCTGTAGCGATCAATGACCTCATCATCAGTCATTCCAAAGAGGGTGACCCTTGGGCGGTATACCCTGGGCCTTGGTGGTCATCGATACATCCTCTGCCCTCCAGGTGGGGATGGACTCCTGTGTGGCTGCGGAGCCAGAGCCTCCTCACTTGCAACAGGTGAAGGCTGTTGATCAGGCGTGCCTGGAGGTTGCTGATGTTCCCTAGCTCTCTCCCTTGCACACCTTCTCCGCAGTCTTCGCAACAATATGTAACCCAACATACTATTTGCTCTCTCTATCTGTCTCTTTCTCTATCTCTCCCTCCCTGAGTGTAAAATAAGCCACAAGTGAGTGTGTTGAGTTGTCCCTTTAAGTACTTGATAGGGCGTTGTGTAGGTGTGGTGATGAGGTGAGTGCTGACCAATGGAGAGTTGTTTTTGTCCAGGTAAGTGTTTGCAGGTGTGTGTGTGTTATAAGCTGTGGTGTGTTGTGCTTGTTATGCGTGTGCCATTTGCGGGTGTGCAGTTGTGGGGTACAGGTCGCGTGTTGATGTTGCCCAGGTGAGCTTATATTTGCAGGTGTCCGCTTTGTGTGATAACCCCCATTGTTCCGTGCCATGTTGTGTTGTTTTTTTGTGTGTCGTTGTCCCTGTGGTGTTGGTTGTTGTTGTGTGTGGAGTGATTTGTGTTGTGTGTGCATGTTTTTGTGTTGTTTTGGCATTGCACGGGTTAATTTTGCCATTTACATGGTTGTGCGGTAAGCATTTTGTGTATTTTCCTATGTAACGGGTGTTTTGTTTTGCCCGTTAAGTGTCTAACGGCTAAGAAAAGTGGGTCTTAACTTTTTGCCATTAGGTGTGTCTTTTTTTCAGCCGTTACCAGTACCGCAAGCCTTTGAATAGCTCTGGGGTATGTTGTTCCATGCGTCTGAATGCACGTAAGTGTATCGGCCGTTAGGATTCTGCAACTGCCGTTAGCTGTTCTTTAGACAAATTTTTGAATTGCAACATGACACTTAACGCACCCGTTAGTGATTTTTTTTACTAACGGCTGCCTTTAATTCTAGCCCTGGGTATCTACTACACAATGGGAGCAAGCAGGAGAATAGTCAGACAAAGCCACAGGTCAACACCAGATCGGATAGTCAGACAAGCCTGGTCATACACAGTTCAGGTAGTCAGCCAGAGAAACAGGTCCACACCAAATTGGGTGTCCACTCCACAATGGGAGCAGGCAAAAGAGTAGTCAGACAGAGCCACAGGTCAGCACCAGATTGGATGGTCAGACATGCCAGGTCATATACAGAGCCCAAACTAAACAGAACTGTGTACAACAACACAAAGGCAACTGAGTCAGGACTCAGACTGCCCTTTAAACCCCTCCTCAGGATGTAGGTAGGAGGGGCAGGCTCAGAGGAAGGTAGTAGGTGGGAGGAGACTACAGGAAGCATGGCATAAAACAGAGGCTTGCTTCACTCTGAAGCCTCGCACCTGCAGATGACACGTTGAATGACGCTAAGTGTCACTGAAGCAGTGGCGCTGGAACCAAGGTAAGCTGTGACACATATGTGGAATAATGATCCGATATCTGAAGAACAGTGCCAGCAAAGTGGAGATGACGTTGAATGAATTTTATATAGCTTAAGGGGAGTGAGGTGCCATCTGGTGTATAATTTATAATTCATCTCCCTGGTCCTGGAAGATCTTGAATATTTAAAGTTAAATCTGAAAATCTTATTCCAGACAGACATGTCTAGGGATAGGAAGAGGTCTTTCCCCCATAGTGTCAAAAAATAGGGTTTGGGGAGTTTTGTGGCATCATTCATAATAATGTAAGTAAATGATAGGGGGTGTCTTGTAGTATTAATGGATGAAATATCGAGTTTGAAAGCTGATCTCGGGGACATCGGGCATTCCTATTATGTTGTTTTAGCCAATTTCTAAAGTGAAAAAAAGCCTACCAGGTGACCTGGGAAGAGTCCAGGAAAGATTGGATAGTTTCTCTGGTCAGGGGTTGGGATAGATTCACTAAGGACCCTAGGTTCACCAATCCCACAGATTCCCAAGCTTGGAATGGTGAGGGGAAAAGGCCTGTCAGGAAGATTGGATTACCTACCATGTATAAGAACGGTGAGGGAGGAAGGGACAAAGAGTGAGAGGTGTTAACTTCATAACAAGTGGATAATATATGTCCCAAAACCGGATGGGATTTGCATTCAACCGGTATTTCAGAACTTCTGAACTATAACAGATGTAACTGATCTAATCGGACAGTACATTTATCAATGGTTCGAACCCACCATTTATGACCCTGTTTAGTGAAATCGAACAATCTGGATAGTTCTGATGCTTGGTAATATGTTCAAAAATCTGGAAGGCCTAGTCCTCCCTGTGCTATGGTCCTGGTTAAAATGGAATTGGGTATCCTCTGTCTTTTCCTTGCTCAAATAAAAAAGATGACCTCTGTTTGTAAGTTATCTATGAGAGATTTGGGGAAGAGTATGGGTAAGGTTCTACTGCTTTTTTAACCTTAGATTTCTCTCTCTCTCTCTCTCTCATCCTCTACAATTCTGCCCTTCACTACATCTATAAGTATATCTTTATATACTTTGACAGAATCTTATTCCTCAGAGAGATGCTGATGATCATCATCACTCCTTGGCAGAAATTCAGACATTTTATATTTAATGTGGGGGACTGAGAAAGTAGCAAGAATGTACTCCTCATTGCTTTTAATGGACACTACAGTATGTGAGGATCCTGCTTACAGAATGGTAACATGTCCTTGACTAGCTGGTGAATTTCTGTGTTGTCATTATTGTAAGATTTGTTAGCCATGAACCACAGTTTATTCTGCAGTAAATATATCAGTAGGAGAATCTCACTAATTACTTCCCCTACATGAATAACTAGCAAGGTGGTATCCTCAAAATGTTTCAGCAGCTCACATAGGCCACACATTAGTTGCCATTGTTCAGGTGACAAAGCCTTTCAGTTTTGCATTGGATATTTGCTAAAGTCCTTATTCTGCTCATAAAAATGCTCTTGCCAACTTTGCCATTCCACAGGAATATGTTGGTGAATTTTTTGTGAAGTTTTTTACTCCTTCCCAAGAACTCAGAACTTGTGACTAGGCAGTACATGGCAGAATAATTGTGTAACTTTATTGCTTAACAACATGACCTGAGGAGCCATATGTGTTATTTCAAAGTAATTAGATCTTGGCACACTCTGTGGAGCATAAATAATAATTCTATTATTTGTCACAAAGCCCTGGGAACTTTATGAGCGTTTCTGCTGCTGCTAGTTGTGACATGTTAATGGTGTGTCTCCCAATCAGACCTGTGGTTGTGCTTGAAGTGGGATTTCAATTAGAAGGTTCAGAGATGTTAACCTGCTTTAACTCTGCTTACATGCTTCTTTCACAGACACCAGATATCAACATGTTTAGCTTTTGGTTTGTGAGTGAAGTATCTCCATTCTGGCTATTACTACTACAACTACTTGGGCTAGAAGTTGCTTCAATTGTTCTAGCAGTAGGTGCCAATGGTGCTGCACTTCAAACTGCAGCAGAAGCACTCATCATAGCTAGGGGTTGATCAGATGTTGATGACATGTGTTTTTTGTGATTACTCAGTGATCATGTGTGTTTGGCTGGGTGGGGTTGTACATGCAAGCAGAGATTAGTCTGATGATGAATGACAGGATTATAGTGTATTTTTGGCATCTTTACTTGCCCAGGGTCAGATTTTCCTCAGTTTTATAAACAGGTACAGTGTTCCATTTCAGTTGAGGAAGACTGAGTATATGTTTTTCAGCTAAAATTCTGGCCATGTCATCATCCCTCTCTCTATCAATTTAATCTGTATAAGTACTAGAGGAGGGGGCTGGAGGGATATATTCTAGATTAACATCATTATTATTATTCATCAGTAATCTGATCATCCTAAGCATCATCTGCTGCTTCTTCCCCACTACTTTTATATTCTCCAAGGCTGTTTGAAGTTTCAATTTATTTTTACATTTCCATTTCGATAGATGTTCACAATATTTGCCATTACTTTCATGACAGATGTGATACTTGTTTGTGTCACTGCCAGATGCAGCAGTTGGTTGAATTGCTACACCTTCTTCCATTGTGCCATCAACACTAAAATGTAACTTGCTGTCTTCAGTGTTCTTAGATGGTTTATTAATATTACAGTTGGTGGTGGAAATTTTTCTGGGACTTTGATAAACAGGAGAAGGATGTTCATCATATATTGCATACAATGTAGTAACCATGGCTGCAGTCAAATTTTGGACTACTACTTTACTAACACATTCCTGTACTGCTCCAACTATTTTTGCCCTCTCACTGCCCTTAGTATGTTTGCTGGATGTTAATATAATATGTGCATTTTTACAGTGAAGTACACAACAGAACTGAATGTGTGTGATGTCTTGCCATGTACAAAATGTTCTATCTCTTCGAATGTCTTCTAATATCTCACATTTTTACATTTGCTTACAAATTGTTTTTTGTTAACTGTCTCTATTGCCATTGATGAAAAAAAAACTCCCTGTGCTACTGCTTTTTTCCCCAGAATCCCCTAACACAATGTACAGCCAGCTGGAAGGAACTTGGATTACAACTGCCTGTGTCTTCCCAGTCATTCACATTAGATTTTGGGGTATTTGGGATAATTCTCCTTTGCTCACTTTATAGCCCCAGATACCCCTAACACAGAGATAACAGAAAGATAAGTAAGGACCTTGGATCACAGCTACCTGTCTCAGTCAACCAAGATTTTGGGGTATTCTGGGTAAATCTAATTTCTTCCTTCACACTCACCCAGTGTCATCAAGACTCCCCTAACACAGAGAATACGTTGCCTGCCTACAAGACTCCCTAAATTACACTCTAATATTGCTTTATTTGTGCATCCTAACTTGCTCAAAATTGTGCTGCTTTCTCTATCCCTCACAAAAGTAGAATGGCATGATGTGGGAACCTGCCAGCCCTTTGTATATTATCCCTGCAGGAAAAGAAAGGAAACTTGCCACCTGTTGGGGAATTTCAGACTTACCATTTGCTTCAATGCAATGAGCTAAGCATGAAAAGGTGGAAAATCAGCACTTTTTGCTAAAAGTTTCCCACTTGGAGGGAAGTGGCATTTTTTGTTTGTTTTGCTTTTGTAGTTTAACAATCTGGACCTAAACTGTCTCCCTTTGCAGCTTGAACATGATTGGGTCAGAGGGTCTGCCCTTTACTGTACAGCAAATGGTTAAGATGCTGTTGTTACAGCTTACCTTGACTTCAGCATCATCTGCAGGTGCGAGGCTTCAAGCATGCAGCAAGCCTCTGTTTTATCTGTTTGCTTCTGTAGTCTCCTCCTACCAACTTCCTACTTCCTCCCTCTGAGCTGCTCCTCCTACTTCCTGTGGAGGGGTTTAAAGGGCAGACTGAGGCCTGACTCAGATGCCCTTGCTTTGTTGTTCATAGCAGTTCTGTTTACTTGGGCTCCGTGTATGACCTGGTGCTGACTTGTGGCTCTGTCTGACTATTCTTTTGTCTTTTCCCCTGGTGATCAGACACCCAATCTAGTGCGGGCCTGGGGCTCTGGTAGACTTGCATAGCTGACTGCAGGCGTGAGTCAGTTTTAACCTTATTTCTACTGACTGCAGGCATGGGTCAGTATTCGCTCCTACGGACTGCAGGCGTGAGTCAGTATTCACCCTTACTGGCTCCAGGTGTGAGTCAGTGATATTTCCCTCTGACTGCATGCTGAGTCAGACCTCATTCCTCATTGGATCAAGATCCTGGGTTTCTGTTCCAGTTCCTGTTCCTGGTTCCAGCTGAGACTTCCAGTGGCTTAGGCCTAGTCTCTGGCACAGTGGTTTAGCATTGCAACCTATTATTTCTGGTAGCAGGCTTGCTGGCTATTACCCTGTGCTTATTCCTATTGTTTATATGTACATATCCTCTTTATGTAATTTGTGAATAAACTGCATTAACTAAACCATACTGACTCCTGAACTTCTCTGGGTAACCGTGACAGTACACAAGGGCCATGACTTCAGACATTGATGGTAATGTAGTTTTTCAAAGCATCCTGGATAGGATGGAGACACTGGGTCAAAGACTAGACCAGTTGTCTTTAGTCATACAGATGGTTTTGCAGCATACTGCAATCCTTGAACAAATTTGTACACAACTGGTGGTCCCTCCTGATCCCTCCAGGGCACCAGTTCAACCTGCCTCTGTTGAAGCAGGCACGGTCAAGAGGCTAACGGGTTCCACTCAGCTTCCATAGCGGTATGGTGGGAATCCAGATGGTTGCAGTGGTTTCCTAAATCAATTGGGAATATATTTCAAGTTGGTACCATATGCGTTTCCGAATAAACGCAGCAAGGTGTGCTTCCTGAACTCTCTTCTCACTGGTCAGGCTTTGGCATGGGCCAGACCATTTTGGGACACTAATAAACCCATTGTGCATAATTTCATGGAGTTTGTGAACTCCTTTAAGCATGTATTTGACAGGCCTGGCCGCTTGGTCTTGGCTTCCAAACACCCGATGACCCTCTGACAGGGTGCATGCACGGTGGCGGATTACGCCATTGAATTCCGTACTCAGACGGCTGAGGATGATTGGAATAACGAAGCGCTGATGGACGTGTTTTTCCAAGGGCTCTGTGATACGATGAAAGATGAGATTGTGGCATGCAATCTTCCTAATGAGTTGGACAGGTTAATTGAGTTCTGTATTATGATGGATACCAGAATAAGGGAGAGACCCTCGTTTAAAGAGTACCTGCGGAGGTTCTCTGGCAAGGGGTCTTCTCGTTATGCTAACCCTCCCTTGCCTCCCAGGCCTCCTAGATTTGTCTCAGATGATGCCAAGTCCATGCAGGTTGATGCTGTGGTCAGAGGGAGGCTGTGTTACGGTTTTCTGACACTCAGACCAGGGTATGAAGTAAAAACACAGTTTTATTGAAAATAAAACAATGCCCCTAGAGGTCAGTACAGAAATAGCAATAATGGCAATAATGACAAAGTGAATGCACACAATAATAGTGATAGGTGCTATGAATGGATAGGGAATATTACCCCAAAGGGTTAACAAATGAAATGGGTGAGATATAAACAAGATTGGCCAATGCCCGGGATAAATAGCAGTCTCTGGAACACAGTCTCTCAATAGCTGGATAGAAATAAGTAACTGCACTGAATACACTCTCAAGTTGGTATAGTAGCGCAACAAAGTCTAGAGCTGAGCCGGTACCACCACCGTGGGCTACAGAGGAATGCTATTGCCACGCTGTAGTGATCAGAACCAAAATCGCCCTTAACTGGAAAAGTAGTAACCCTGCGTGTGCCACTTGGATTGTGCCCTGACACCCCTTGGGTGCAATACTGATGGTGACTGCACAAGCTGTAGTAGAGCCAGCGCCCTCTGGAGTGCAATGGGAATGTACCTTCAGCGTCTGTGGGCCGGAGCCAGAATATGAGCACGGAGCAGACAAGGCTCTGATGGTGAATGAGAGACACACAGAAGCACTCAGAGTGAAGGCTCACGTCAGAAAACGTATGCTTGGCAAGATATATATCGGAGGCACTAGACTGGAGACTACAGGCACTGCAAGGGTTAAGTGGTTCTGCACAGGAGCGAGTACCTTGGCAACCAGCAGAAGGCAAAGCAACCTCAGGCTACAGCTACTGACAAGTGAGAGGAACAGTGAGTCGCTTAAACAGTTCAGAATGTCGCCGGAGCGACCGGAATGATGCAGGAACACTGGAACAGCAGGCAGACCGGAACAGCAACCGGAATAGCAGGCAGAACCGGAACGGTAACTGGAAGAACAGGCAGGCCGGAATGGCAACCGGAACAGCAGGCAGAACCGGAACAGTAACTTGGAACAGCAGACAGGCCGGAATAGCAACCGGAACAGCAGGCAGAACCGGAACAGTAACTGGAACAGCAGACAGGCCGGAATGAATCACAGAGCAGGGTCGTCAGCCAGAACCGGGTCAAGTCACGGAGCACGGTCGTCATCCAGAGCCGGGACAATTCACGGAGCAGGGTCGCCAGCCAGAGCCAGGTCAAATCACGGAGCAGGGTCGTCAGCCAGAACCGGGTCAAATCACGGAGCAGAAGCAGGAGAAGAGTCTGACTAGCCGGGTTGGTACACAGGAGGCACAGGAATATGGCAACAAGGCGCAGCAACAGGAACACCACGAAAGGGCGACTGACAAGTGCCCAAGCTCCAGCATATAACGGCACATCCTGGGCGGGCCAATCAGTCTCCACCAATGCACAGGCAAATCAGGTCAGATTGACAGAAAGTCACGGGGACCATGATAGACTGGCAATTGTGGAAAAGGGACGCAGACAGCTTGATGAGGTCCCTCCACACGTTTCTGACCCACCCTATCCTCCTTCGCCTCCCATACCTCCTGATCTTGCCTCGGAAAGTGGTGACCCTAGAATGGTGGGGGCCACTTGTTTGTCTAGGGAGGAGAGAGACTTTAGGAGGAGGGAGGGACTCTGTATCTATTGTGGTAAATCTGGATATCTGCTGCGATCCTGTCCAGTGCATCCTGAGCGATGCTCAAACTTTATTACTGGAGGGGAACAAGTGATTGGTGGTATTTCACTGTCCCAAGTACATTTTTCAGATAAACCAGTATTGAAGGCCTGTATTTACTGGGCAAATAAATCTGTGTCAGTTCCAGCATTCCTGGACATGGGGGCCGCAGGCTTCTTTATGGATGCGGAGTTTGCAGCCAGCAAATTTATTCCATTGTTACCACTCGAGTCACCTTTGGCAGTAGAGGCTATTGATGGTAGACCTCTACAACCTGCACACATTGCTCATGAGGCTGCCTTGTTAACCCTGAGGGTGGGAGCCCTGCATACTGAAAGCCTGAAATTTCAGATTATTAACTCTCCGCATCATGCCATGGTCCTGGGGCTCCCTTTGGTACAAAAACATAACCCCAGGAAAGATTGGCACACTTGTGATGTCTTGGGCTGGTCCCCACAATGCTCAAAGTCTTGTTTGTCTTGCCCCATGAGAGCTGCTCAAGCCTCGACTCCATTCCTTCCAAAGGAGTATACGTCATTCATAGACATTTTCAGTGAAAGTCAGGCTGAGGTCCTTCCTCCTCACAGACCATATGATTGCACGTAGGAATTGTTGCCTGGTACTACACCTCCAAGGGGCCGTACTTACCCCTTGTCTGTGGAGGAGAATAAGGCCATGGAAGAATACGTGTCTGATGCGCTGGCCAGAGGCATCATTCGTAAATCCACATCTCCTGCTGGTGCTGGATTTTTCTTTGTCAAAAAGAAGGATGGAGAATTACGTCCCTGCATTAACTTTCATGGTCTAAACAAGATGTTGGTAAAGAATGCATATCCTATTCCCCTGATCACTGAACTCTTTGACCGGGTCAAAGGGTCAAAGATATTTATGAAACTCTATCTGGAACAGGAACTGGGAGCTTGTTGATCTTGTCGATCTGTTACCTTGACTTTGTTGCTCTATATTCCTTTGGGTGCTGGGGGTGTAGGAGTTGTACCAGTATTAATCAATCACTTGTTGGCAGTAGTGATCCACTTTACTTTTCTCTGAGATTGAGTTTTGTTGATCCTAATCTTATTTGATTCTAACTGTGGTTGGAAGTCCTTCACACTTGTCATATTTGTTCTATTCCATCTCCTTCACCACTGTTTACTTGTTTTGGGTGACCCTTAAGCAGTCCCAGCCTGCTACATTAAATGGCTAGTCTCTAATGCCCTATGGTTGAACCGTAAGCATTTCCAGACTGCTACATTTAAAGGGCTAGACATTATTGCCCTACTGGTGAACATAAGCAGCATCAGCCTGCTATTCTGGGGCAGATCCTGTTTGGTTGAATGTGAGTTTAGAGGGTCTGCATCTGGGGTCCTCACTGGATCCTTTGTCCGACACCAACACCGGTATGCATCTGCTCCTATCCTGGCAGCCAGCACCATTATCTGGCTTTGGCCGCAGCATGGGATAGTTGTCACTGTCAAAGTTCCCGAGCCTAACCCAATATATGCTGGGTTTGTATTATCATCTGTTATATTTTGTTGTATTTCAATTTCATATATCTATATATCTACATATATATATATATATCTATCTTAGTATATACACTGAATACAATTATATATATTATATATACTAGTATATTAAAAGAATCAATTACGCATATTCATGCAAAAATACATATGATGTTAGTTAATAAAATGTGATATATATATATTTGTGGGTCCTGTTCAGGGTGTTCTTGTGTATATTCTTGACAATGGATGATTACCCTGCATTTCCGTATGGAACTGATCTATTGTCGATAAGTTCACTGAAAAACTGTAATGTTAGTGCATGTTGGCAATGTGCCTTCGGTACAGATTTGACACAACATCACCAGTCTGAGACTTTATCAAATCTTAGTGCATCTCAGCCCTTGTATAACTGTTCATGTCTTTTAATAGAAAATGGTATGAAGAACACCACCTAGTGAACACAAAAGAAAATTGCAGTTTAATAAAAGTTTGAGCTTTCATACCCTTTTTGAAAAAAAAAAATCAAGAAATAAAAAACTTCCTAGCAGTAACAGTGTCCTTGTTTTACTTAGCATGAAAAGAATTGCAATATATTTTCATTAACAAAAACCTTCTCCTCCCCACAGAACTGTCAACTTCCTAACCAGTAGACTGATGTACTGAGGAACTAGTGCAATCTACCTCTCTAGCATTCAAGAAATTAAGGGCTCGATCAAAATGTTTGAATTAAAAGTGCAAAATGGGGAAAAATGGATGCTGACCGACAAAATAAAATGTCTTGGTCGGCATTCAAATCTCCTACTGGCATTGTGTCCAAATGTCCATTTTGTGCGTTAAGTTCCCAAAACACCTGTAAATAATGGCAGTTTTGGGAACTTAACAGTAAAAAAGCTAACAATCGGTGCCTGACATACTGTCAAGCACCGATCGTTACCTAATCTGTGTTATACTTACCTGCCATCCACTGTCTGTCTCCTTCTATCTGCATTCTCTCTTCTCTTTTATCTTCTGTCTTCTTTCTTCTCTTCTATCTTCTGTCTTCTTGCTGTAAAAAACAAAAAACAAGTATAAGTCCAAAGCATAAAAATCAGGCACACTAATACATAGTTTAACCCCTTGAGTGCCAGAGTGGTATACAATGCATTGCAAAGCAATGTGTTGCGTACCTCTCTGGGGCTCAAAGGGTTAAAGTATGCAGTAGTGTGACAGGTTGGTAATATATGAATGCAATCGTATTCCCATAAGTAAACATCACAAAAATATACTTAGCATTAATATTTTTAATAGCTGTCTCCACCGCTGTGTGCGGCCACTGAGGTGGCGGCAGAGACAGAAACATGCGCCACACACACCCTCCTCATGTTCATGGGCTGATGCCCGCTTCGCTCCGAGGGAATGGAAATTGAGACTGTCCTTATATAAGGGCAGTCTTACTTCCAACTCTCTCACAGCCATTGGCTGGGATATGCTTACGCACCTCCCAGCCAATCAGGACTCTGCTGGACATCAGGATTAATGGTAACCGTTACTTGTAATGTGATGGTATTTTATTTAGTCGTGTTAACCATATGAATGCCGACTTTGAGCCACATATCAATACATCCACTGAGGACTTTGTTTTTTTTTTAACACTTTTTTTTCGTTCAGTTTTCTTTGTCAGCTGTTTAAACAGCCGATAAGGGACTCAAGTTAAAAAAAAAATAGGTCTTAACTGTCCTGCGATAACTTGAGTCCCTTATCGGCTTTTCATGGCTAACGCAGACATTTGAATTGATATTTTTGGTGTGTTCATCATATTCAATGGATGAAAATACCTCTTAAAGGGATAGTAATGTTTCACAAAAACAGAAGCTCCAATTAATCTTCATAGTATTTGAGCCATGAAGAGTGTTATATCAATACTGTCAGAGTTGTGGTTCAAGAGTAATTGAAGGATAAAGTTTCCCCCTCCTGCCCCTTTTACCTAGTGTAAACCATCTCCCCTCAGATGTGGAATCCAGTCCATAGACCAGACAAATAACAGCAGGGGACAATCTTCTTCCTATGAGAACAATGAAAGCCCTGCCCTCCTTGAAAAGTTTCTCAGGCTTTTCCCTTATACTCACTTAAGATTGTCCCTCTCTGTGATCCATCTGGACCATCTTGCTGCTCTGACGTGATCAGTGTTACATCAGTAAAAGGGGCAGGAGGGGGATACTTTATCATTCAACTACTCTTGAACTACAGCTCTGACAGTATTGAAATAACACTCTCCATAGCCCAAGTACTTTGATGATTAATTGGAGCTGCTTTTATTATGAAACATTACTATCCCTTTAACTTTAACACACAACGGCTCCTTTTTTGCCGGTATTTTTTCACAGCACAGACATTTGCATAACTTACTGTGCTGGAAAAAATGCCATCGACAAAAAAAACAGCCATCTCCAACATTTGGATCGAGGCCCTAAGTGCCTAACAAATAAATGGGAAGTTTGCACACTGTATGATTTAATTGGTTTGCTCTTAATTCATCATCAATCTCACTTATCCTGCACAAATACAAACATTTGCATCCAACTTAACCCTTTAATTGCCAGATGGAAGTGTACCCATCTGGCACTCAAAAGGTTAAAAGAAGCAGTTTTTTTACTTAATCCATAGAAAACTTACATTCACAAATTTGTGATATGAATGAAATGTAATTACCGTATGTACTGTAGCTTTACACATCACTGTTCTTGAATAATTCTTAAGTCAATAATAATTAACATGAGAAAAATCAACCTGTAAAAAAAAAAAGATAGAGTCACCACACCAGGTAGTGACATAAAGCTAAGTGCTTGGAGTGGTGCCTCATTTCTTGAATTGTTTGGTATCTGAAGCCTCTACTGCATTCATAGTTATAAGGTATGATATTTCTATTTTACTGAATCATATATTATATTCTATGTGTCATTCAAGGTCTATATAGAGTAACCATATGTTGCTATGAT
Organism: Rhinophrynus dorsalis; assembly: GCA_037306005.1. Lineage (NCBI taxonomy): Eukaryota > Metazoa > Chordata > Amphibia > Anura > Rhinophrynidae > Rhinophrynus > Rhinophrynus dorsalis. The sequence goes on along the minus strand of CM074720.1, from coordinate 472,382,202 downwards.
TTCTAAAATCCTGTTTTCAGATTATTCACTCTATCTCTATATTCATAGCATACTGTTTCATTTAACAATATGTGGTTATTTTACATTTTCTCAACAACCACCATAAAGTTTTGATCATTTTGCTGTTGATGCTACATATCTCTCTAGTGCATTGCTTTGCAATTCACTGAATAGAGCTCTAGAATCCCATGATTAAGGGTAGATCAGCTACTTGGGTACCACATACGTATTCAATGCATTGCATCCCCTGGCCCTCAGTGGGTTAATGTATTTCTACATTTGCTGCATGCATGAATTTTAGCACTCATTTCATTTTTTTCTACATACTGAGGGTGATAAACTAAGAAAGTGTGTGTGAGTGTGTGAGTGGGGTGCCCTGAGATGTGGTAAAGAGGAGCTAAGGAGATACATTCTACAGTGTGATCAGTTCTTCAGTTCCTATTTTAGTCTATGAATCCTATTCAAATATATTTCTCAAGTGGATAGGTGATATCACTGGAGACACTAGCCCCCCAGGAGTGCTTCCAAAGAAAACAAAATGAATTGTAGAGGATAAATAATACTCACATTGATTTAAAGGGGTATTTAACCCCTTACATGATAGAGAGATCTCCAATGCATTGCAAAGCTATTACACATTTACCATTGAGTATGAATGTGTGTTAGTGGCATTTTAGGTGTAATTTGTTTGTGATAACATCAGTTAATACATGATGTATATTGATTTACAGCAAAATGGACAATATTTGGTCATATTTTATGTGAAATTATTATGTCAAAGTTTTATAGATTTGTTTGTGTAAAACACGGTGGAATTAAACCAGTTTTTTTTATAATCATATCACGGGCATTTTTATCACATTTTCTGTGAAATAATACATAAGGTGGATATATAAAAATCATATATATATGTATATATATATATATATATATATATTTATATGGATGAAAACACAATTTTAGCACCTCATAATCAACATTGATACATGCCCCTGAATAAGTGTTTTCTTTGGTGATAAAGAAAGAGAGTACAATAAGTGTTTCTATGATTCCACTCTAAATCTCCTATTTATTACATTATCTATGCTGAATTTCTCCTCGTCATGCTACTAACCAATGCGAGGGCAGAGATGGAGTACTTTGGCATGCATAGTTTATTTCCTCTGTGCCTTTCTTCTTTCCAAATGTTTCCTTTTTCATGTGCCTGCTAGATTGGTGACATTTTATCCTGCTTGTAGAATGTCTTGGCAATGACAGGCTATGTACACCAGTATGCACTAATGCATCCTTGTACATACTCCAAAGTGCAGGTACAGGATTTTTATACTACACCATTAGTACAGAAAATGTGCTGAGTTGATGAATTCTTACATTTTCTGAAGAAAAATACCTAGACCCAAAACATATACTATAATGACCAAGTATGAGCAATGGATCAGACCTGGGATTTATAGAGAGTGATTTCTAATATAATCAACAGATAATAAATTAATACTAAGAGTTTGCTTTGTGTAGTTCTATAGCCAAACCCCAGTTCAGATGCATTTGCTGCATCACAGCTGTTCTTGAACTCCAATCACCCTTACCTTGTCAATGGCTGGTTAAGGTTGATGGAAACAATCTACCAGCCGGGGGGCTGTAATTTGCCAATCCCTTTCATCAAAGTATGCATGGAAGGAGAATACATTTATTATTTTTGGGGAGCTAAAGTTTTGTGATTGTCTAAACTTCTAGGAGGAAAAGAGAGCAAGGCAACTGGAAAAGTCACATATTCATATAGTAGAGCTTAATAAAATTGGTAATTCACAACACCCACAGAGGAAGTACCATGCTCTCCAACACAAAGATATTCAAACATCTTTACATTCACAAAATGTTCTTCCCCCCCCCCCAATAATCCTACAACAATACTTCTCAGTGTGGATTGCATAGAACCTCAAGGTTTTCTGAAGAAGTACAAGTGGTGCCACAGGACACATGTAAGTATATTCAAATAAGACTAAGGAAGCAGACAAAGGGGAAAATTCATGAATTCACTAGTGATGTTTGATTCCAAATGATGCAGTGGCACTTTGGGTTTTATCTGTACAATGTTCTCCCCACCGTACTGCTGGACAGCTTAGTGTAGCAAATTCAATTTTCTGCCAAGGTACACTATGTAAGTAGGATCCAAACAGTGACAGTCTATAAGGGTAGTGAGTGACAGGGATACGGTGTCCATTTTAGGACATCTGTCCTCCATCCCCTAAAACTCTCTCTTCCCTCCTTCAAAAATCTGTCAACCCTCCTCCCTCCTCCTAAACTCCCTCCACCCTCCTCCAAAACTCTCTCATCCCTCCTGCCTCCCTTAAAACAGGAGTCAGGCATCAGTTGTCAATTATCAGGCATCAGACATCAGTTGTCAGGTATCAGGTATCCGGTGTCAGGTATCAAGAGTCAGGCATCTGGTATGAGACATCAGTTGTCAAGTATCAGGCATCCGGTATCAGATGTCAGGTGTCAGGAGTCAGACATCAGTTGTCAGGTATCAGGTGTCAGGTATCCGGTGTCAGGTATCAAGAGTCAGGCATCAGTTGTCAAGTATCAGGTATCAGACGTCAGGTGTCAGGTATACAGCGTCAGGTATCAAGAGTCAGACATCAGGCATCAGTTGTCAAGTATCAGGTATCAGACGTCATGTATCAGGAGTCAGGCATCAGTTGACAGGTATCAGGTATATGGCTTCAGGTATCAAGAGTTAGACATCAGGTATCAGGCATCAGTTGCCAAGTATCAGGTATCAGACGTCAGGTATCAGACATCAGTGGTCAAGTATCAGGCATCAGACGTCAGGTATCAGGAGTCAGACATCAATTGTCAGGTATCAGGTGTCAGGTATCCGGCATCAGTTATCAAGAGTCAGGTATCAGGCATTAGTTTTCAAGTATCAGGTATCAGACATTAGGTATCAGGAGTCAGACATCAGTTGTCAGGTATGAGGAGTCAGACATCAGGCATCAGTTGTCAGGTATCAGGAGTCAGACATCAGGCATCAGTTGTCAGGTATCAGGAGTTAGACATCAGTTGTCTGGTATCAGGCATCGGTTGTCAGGTATGAGGAGTCAGACATCAGGCATCAGTTATCAGGAGTTATTTTTCTGCCATTCTCGCCCCTCCCCCCTCCTCACACACACATCAAGTTGTTACATTGTAGGTAATCTACCAGCCAAAAAAACAAAAAAAAAAAAACATAGAGAGAAGGAAATAAGTGCCCCACCCAACTCAGAGAGGAAAAGTATTGCAGCTTGACAGACTGCTGGTGTTTGAGGCAGAAAAAATAAAAAGGTGAGACAGGGTAATGTTTAAATGACTGAGAGATAAGGAAGGGTTACATCATGTTATATACCAGCAAGTAAAGCACTGCAGCCATTTTAACACAGGGGGAATATGAGCTGAAGTGAAGAGACTAATGCACAGACACTGACACTGACACATGTGATACCCTGTGACCCAAACAATATAGGACTTTCATTCAGCACAGCATCACTCTATGTATGAAAGTCCTCCTGCTTTCTGTGACAGAGAGAATGCTGCTTGCATGTGTGACAGCCTTGTCAGAGAATCAGAACAAAGGTCTGATAAATCCTATCTCCCCCTACCCCATAAACGTATCCATCTTTGCTAAAGCACTGCTCTTATTATCATTGTGTGTGTCTACATATATGTATATGTCACATTATATTTCCCAAGTAGGTGGATTAATCTAATAGGAGCAGGCATTAGTTTGCTAGGGGTACATGGCATTGTAGCAGGCTTAAAGGGATAGTAATACTTCAAAATTACTATCCCTTATATTGAAGCCCTTGTAAAACTGAATTAAATGCCACCAGCGGCATCTCTCAAACCTTTATGGTTTGCGAGATAGCCGCTTTTAAACTTCGCTCCCCCCTGCCTCTCTGCTGACGTCATTGTTCTTGCTGCAGCAGGGGAATCCGGTCCCGGGACCGGCTCTTTAGCACAGCTGAGATCTCGTTATGGAAAACAAGATTCTTCACTAAAACGGTCTTCTACATGTGCTTGGTTACCAAGCACACGTAGAAGACCGTTTTAGTGAAGGATCATTTCTTCTATAACAAGATCTGGCTCTGCTGAAGAGCCTCTGCTTGATTCAAAGAAGGGATTTCCCTTCTGCAGCAAGAACTCTAACGTCAGCGGAGAGGCAGGGGGGGAGCGAAGTTTAAAAGCGGATATCTTGCAAACCATAAAGGTTTGAGCGATGCCGCTAATGGCATTTAATTCAGTTTTACAAGGGCTTCACTATAAGGGATAGTAATTTTGAAGTATTACTATCCCTTTAAGCCTGCCACAATACCATTGAACCCCTAGCAAACTAATGCCTGCTCCTATTAGATTAATTCACCTACTTGGGAAATATAATGTGACATATACATATATGTAGACACACACAAATGATAATAAGCAAAGATGGATAAATTAAAGTTTATGGGGTTGGCAGCGCAATGTCGCTATGTTCTCGATTTTGTTTCCCCCAGACCTTGCTATCAAACTACTCAGATAGACACACTGTTATTGCAACCTGCCTATGAACTACCCCAGTTCTTGCATGGTGGCCCCACAGTTTTCAAAATCCAGACTACATTAGCTGTATCTTTACATGAGGTTTGGGGGGAGTTGAAGAGACTGCTGGGATATGTAGCCATGGACCCGGACACCGCCCTTTGGGGTGCTGCGGGATTGCATCACTTACTTGGTAGTGAGTTTGGTCCTCTGTGGACTAGATATGGGATTAATACTTTGGGACAATTGTATCATGATAACCAGCTGAAATCCTTTGCACAGTTACATGATAAATACGGCCTGCCACACAATCTTTTCTATTCTTATTTATGCACCAGACATGCTCTTGGAGCCCAGTGGGGTGATAGAGCACCGATGATTGCTACATTCCCGCTTCTCACTAGATTGATAACTCTTGAACCTCTGAGACCTCTCTCTTTTATTTATCAATGGTTGGAATCTCGCATGCAAAATCAGGAGTTTCCCTCACAGAGTAAATGGGAACTAGATCTGGGCCCATTAGAGGATTGGGAATGGAGCATGGTTAAGGAGGTGCCAGCTCAGGTGGAGACATCGACTAGGCATCAAATGATACAGTTGAATATTCTACATAGAATTTACTATACACCAATCAGACTGTTTAAAATGGGGATTTCCGGCACTGACCATTGTCATCGATGTGACAATGTTCGAGGGACTTATTTGCATATGATTTGGGAGTGTCCCGAGGTTGGAAGATTTTGGTCGGAGATAATCCGTATTGTGACCCTGGTATTGGGAAGACCTGTTCCTGCGACTCCAAAGATTTGCTTATTGTCTATCTTCCCCGATGAGTTTGAGGATGCTAACGACAAATCTCTTCTGCGTGAGCTTTTGGTGCTGGCAAGAAAGGTGGTGGCTTTGAACTGGATGTCAGACAGGGGTCCCACTTGCAGGGCGTGGATTAACTTGGTTTCACAGTGTTTTCCACATTACAAATTAGTTTATTTACACTGAGGTACTCCGGCTAAGTTTGATAAGATCTGGGGACGGTGGCAGACCTGGTGGACAGCTAGAGCAAATACTACTGTAGATCCTGGCGATGTATAAAATTTTGAAGCGGATCGAATGGATTTGCGCTTACTTACCAGGTGGATGTATATGACATATACTTGTTGTACATCTTTGTGTCTGGTTTCTATTTACACTGGGATCTTGAAGTGACATTGGCTGATGGGTGGGGGCTGGGGGGAGCTGTGGGTTTGGGGGAGAGAGGAATTGGGTTTGAGGGGTATAGATTTAGCTTAGTTAGGTTAGTTGTTTGGAGTTTGGGTTGAATTTTTATAAAAACCCCGGGTCAACTCTGTACGCTTTATTATTATGCTTTTGTTCCTTTTATCTGTTGTAAATGTTGCATATCCTTGCTGTACTTGATGGATATTACATGTACCTTTTTTTTCTTTGTATCTGTATGGAGTGATCCGATAATAAAATATATTTAAAAAAAAAAAAGTTTATGGGGGAGGGGGAGATAGTAGGATTTATCAGACCTTTGTTCTGATTCTCTGACAAGGCTGTCACACATGCAAGCAGCATTCTCTCTGTCACAGAAAGCAGGAGGACTTTCATACATAGAGTGATGCTGTGCTGAATGAAAGTCCTGTATTGTTTGGGTCACAGGGTATCACATGTGTCAGTGTCTGTGCATTAGTCTCTTCATTTCAGCTCATATTCCCCCTGTGTTAAAATGGCTGCAGTTCTTTACTTGCTGGTATATAACATGATGTAACCCTTCCTTATCTCTCAGTCATTTAAACATTACCCTGTCTCACCTTTTTATTTTTTCTGCCTCAAACACCAACAGTCTGTCAAGCTGCAATACTTTTTCTCTCTGAGTTGGGTGGGGCACTTATTTCCTTCTCTTTATGTTTTTTTTTTTTTTTGGCTGGTAGATTACCTACAATGTAACAACTTGATGTGTGTGTGAGGAGGGGGGGAGGGGAGAGAATGACAGAAAAATAACTCCTGACTCCTGATAACTGACAACTGATGCCTTATGTCTGACTCCTGCTACCTGACAACTGATGCCTGATACCGGACAACTGATGTCTGATACCTGACAACTGATGTCTGATGTCTGACTCCTGATACCTGACAACTGATGCCTGATGTCTGACTCCTGATACCTGACAACTGATGTCGGACTCCTCATACCTGATGTCTGATACTTGATACTTGACAACTGATGCCTGATACCTGACTCTTGATACCTGACGCAGGATACCTGACACCTGATACCTGACAACTGATGTCTGACTCCTGATACCTGACGTCTGATACCTGATACTTGACAACTGATGCCTGATCCCTGACATCTGATACCTGATACTTGACAACTGATGCCTGATACCTGATGTCGGACTCTTGATACCTGATGCCGTATACCTGACACCTGATACCTGACAACTGATGTCTGACTCCTGATACCTGACGTCTGATACCTGATACTTGACAACTGATTCCTGATGCCTGATGTCTGACTCTTGATACCTGACACCGTATACCTGACAACTGATATCTGACTCCTGATACTTGACAACTAATGCCTGACTCTTGATACCTGACGCCAGATACCTGACACCTAATACCTGAAAACTGATGTCTGACTCCTGATACCTGACGTCTGATACCGGATGCCTGATACTTGACAACTGATGCCTGATACCTGATGTCTGACTCTTGATACCTGATGCCCGATACCTGACAACTGATGTCTGACTCCCGATACCTGATGTCTGATACCTGATGCCTGATAATTGACAACTGATGTCTGACTCGTGATACCTGACTCCTAATACCTGATGCCTGACACCTGACTCCTGTTTTAAGGGAGGGAGGAGGGATGAAAGAGTTTTGGAGGAGGGTGGAGGGAGTTTAGGAGCAGGGAGGAGGGTTGACAGAGTTTTGGAGGAGAGAGGAGAGGGTTTTGAAGGAGGGAGTTTAGGAGGAGGGTTGACAGAGTTTTGAAGGAAGGAAGAGAGAGTTTTAGGGGATGGAGGACAGATGTCCTAAAATGGACACCGTACAGTGAGTTTTAAGTTCTTTAGGAATTATCTTAGAATAAACCACACAAGCTAGGTCTTACTTATAAAAAAAATATATATAATTGTCTAACGTGATCAGTAGGGATAGGTGAAATGTTTTATCTCAAAAAATAAACAGTTGGAAAATGGCACTTCCTACTGTGTGGGAAATTTTCTGTTAAAAGTGTTTTTTCCCACTTTTTTCTGTCTTTGTCACTGCATTGAACTCAGTGATAAGAATGAATTCCCTCCACACACTGGAAAGTTTCCATTGTATTCTCACCCTGATAGTACATAAAGGAGTGGCAGACTCCGGTTCCCACATTTTGTCTGTCTGTGTTTGTGAAAGAGATAGAGAAGGAGATAGACAAAGAGAGTGAAACTGGAGTTGATTGTTAGGAGTCTTGGTGGCAGCCAATTTGTTCTGTATATGAGGGGACTCTGGGATGTCTGGTGGAGTGTGAAAAGAGAAAATGGAGTTACAAAAATATTTTTGATTGATAAGTGACTACTAACAGTCAAATGGGCAGGTGGTCCACATTCCTGTCTGAGCTGGCTGAGCATCTACTATGACTGACTAAAATATATACTTTCAGACTGATATTTCAGACACTTAAGAAACTCCTAGCAAGCACATAAAGAAGAGTAGGGAAGAGGGGTAACCATATAGTGAAGTGTGATAGTCCTGCAAACCTGCAGAACCTGCTATGTAGGCTAATTTATCCCTTATTCCCAGACGCTGACTATGAATCTAGCAGGTCTATCCTCATCCTATACTGCAATGCAAAAAATAAGATTGCAGTGATGTTGGGAAGGAGAAAAAACTGCTGCTGAAAATTTGAAGCTAACTATGTGTACAGGCAGATAGGCAAAAAGGGGAAGAAGGAAGCTGATTTTGGTTGCTTGGAGAGTGCATGTGATTTCTTTGTAGGAACTGGGAAGTGACAATGATAGATAGGGAAAGTTTGTAAAAAAAGAAAAAAAAACTTTTGACTCATATGTGACAGAGAGAGGCAGGGACATTGACGTTATCTATGACTGATAGTAACAGTGATAGATATTTGTATTTTGAGAGGGGCAAAACAGCACTCCACATGCATATAGTTATGTTGTATAAGTTACAGTTAAAGTCAACACTGCATTCATTATGCTCAGCAAACACAGTATCAGAAATAGGGATGGGCAAAAAGTGAGAAAAATTTCCCACATGACTTTTAGTGAAAAACGGACGATTTTTCACTTTTTTCGTGAAAGTTTTCTCTTTTTCTCCAATGCAAAATTTTCCTAGTTTTTCGCCTATTTCAGCATATTTTTTGCCTATTCCAACACATTTTTCTCCAACTCTAACACCTTTTTCTCCTATTCCAAAACATTTTTTCCTATTCCAACATATTTTTTCCTATTCCAACAAATTTTTCTCCTATGTTTAATATGATGCAACATTTCCCAGCACAATATTACTTCTTCTGAGGGCTGCAGTGGAGAAATAAGTAGCTGGAACTCAAAGTTGTGGGTGTTACAGCAACATATACCGTGAAAAATGTGTTAGCATGCAGAATGCATTTGTCCTTTGCCCACAACACTTACTTCCTGCTTAAGTGACACTGGCACGTATTCATGATGATGTCAAGTGATTAAAAAAATATAAAATACAACCTACAATGTGGCAAATGTGTATGGTAGTGGTGGTGGGGTGACTGGCATTGTGTGATTGGTGGGACCTTGACAAATTGCATCCACCCCGGGAGGAGTTTATTACACAAGCTGCAGCAATCATTGCTACAGGCAGTTTTTGTATTACCACTTTACTCCCACGTCCCTGCACTGCTCCACCTTTCCTCCTTCCGTTTGTGCATTTGCTGGACATTGCTCAACTACTGTGTGTGTTTTTACTCTCTGCAGTTCACAACTGATGGAGTGTCATGTCTTGCCTTGGCCCTCAGCAAAATGTTGTCTGCTGTCTATCAAGTTTGCCTCATTCACAGAGCTCCCAGTCAGCTGTCTAATACATTTATTTGTTTAATTACTTATATATTTTATATATTTTTTAAGTTTTCTACCATATCTAATCACAGTTAGTCCCCAGAAATATATATATGTATCTATAACTAAAAACAAAATCAACTACTTCATTCCCCAGACTTCCCAAGCACAGAGACAATAAAAGTAAAATCAGCAAGCAATTTGGACCCCAGCTGCCTGTGTTTTGCCAGTCAGTCACACCACATGTTGGGGTATTTTGGGTCAACCTCCTTCCTTCTTTCTTCTCCCGATTGTGCCCCCAGACTCCCCTAATACAGAGAATAAATGTCCTACCTAAATGACTCCTTAAAACTAAGCTTCAATTCCCCTTTATTTGCCTGTCTTCTCTAGCTCAAAAACATGCTGTTCTCTCCTCTCACAAACACTGAATGGCATGCTGTGAGAGCCTGACAGCCTTTTATATGGCTATAGAAAACGTTCGTGAGATGGAGAACATTTTTTCTACCCATTGATTTCAATGCAATGAGCTAGGCAAAAAAAGCATGACAAAGAGGGAAAAACAGAACTTTTCTCTAGAAATTTTTCGACAGTCAGAAAGTGGCAATTTTCACCGATTTCAGTTTGAAGGGAAAATATTTGCCCATCCCTAGTCAAGGATAAGATGAAAGGAACAGGAGGAGGGCATGCATGTGGTAGTTAAGTGGTACTCCAAAAACTGACTGTGGCTGTGGTTGCTGCAGCTTATGCAATAAATTATGATGATCCTCCTCCTCTTAAAGAGGCTGTTTGTAAAACTGACATGAAAAGTTATACCAGCTGTAGTAGTGCTAAACCTTATAAAAACACTGAAGAAGACAATGAGACAATTTCTGATGTTGTTGCCATTGAGGAGGGTTTAGAACTTAAATCAACTACTGCATTTGACAGTGACTGTAACACCCATGCTCAAAACAGTGGTGAATGTTCTGTTTTCAAAAGTAAAAAGAAACCAGAAGAATATGAAAGTATTGGGAAGAAAGTGGTAAATGTTGATGATGTCCTAATTATTGACATGATGTTAACCTATTAAATATGCGGCTACCATCTTCCCTTTCTTCTGATGCAGATGACATAGTGACATAGAAAGTGATGATGTTATGGTCATGGCTATGTATTGTAAAAACATGTGAGTGGGAGAAGCAAGATCCCATATAATACAATACCATTAAGATCCCAACTAAAGCATAGGTCTGATTGGGAGATAAAGCAGATGCAGCATATCAGACTTGCAAGTTGTAACATCTACAGCTCTCCTAAAATTTAACAGGGCTCAGAGGCACATAGTAGTAGTGCCAATGTTTCCTTCATTTACAATAACATGCATGGCTCCTGCTGTGTTTCTAAAAATTCAGAACACAGAGGAGTATGTCCCTCAATTTGTTGTAGGAGATGACAAGTGTCATAGAGTGCCACCACCACCAGCAGCACCACTTCCAACAGTAATGTTATTGAATACAATAATACACAGTTCCTCCTCTATGTACTGCATTCCCACACTTCCTGAGTTCTTAGAAAGGAGTAAATTACTGCATAAAATCCAAAAATATGCCTGTGGAATGGCAAAGCTGACAAACTCAAAATGTTGGCGATTGACAAGTTGCCTTATTCTTAAAGGGATAGTAATACTTAGTTTTAACTTTATTTTATTTTGTAGGCATTAAAAAAACATGAATAATGATATAAGTCTTATCTCCCAAACCTTTATGGTTTAAGAGATATTCACAAGCAAAGTATTCCCCTCCCGCCCCTTTTACTGATGTAACACTTTTCAGCCAGGGCAGAAGGGAGCTGCCCAGATAGATTGCAGAGAGGGACAATCTTCAATTAAGATAACAGAAAAACCTGAAAAGCTTGTCAAGGGGGGCAGGGATTTCATTGTTTTCATAGGAATAAGAGTGTCCCCTTCTGTTATCTGTCCAGTCTATGGACTGCATTTCACATCTGAGAAGAGATTGTTTACAGTAGGTAAAAGGGGCAGGAGGGGGAAACTTTGCTTGTGAATATCTCATAAACCATAAAGGTTTGAGAGATAAGACTTATATCATTCTTCATGTTTTTTTAATGCCTACAAAATAAAATAAAGTTAAAACGAAGTATTACTATCCCTTTAAAGAATTGATGCTATGTATTGTACCTTGGTGGTATATCCCAAGCCAGTTATTTTTCAAGGATAGCTGTGCAAGAGTTGGTGTGATGGCAAAAAGCCTGCAAAGATCACACAAAAACAGATATTTGGACAAGTAGCCAAAGTGCAGACTACATGATTGTCAAGGCTTAACTTACATATCAGGCTCCCTAGGCACAACACCCTCAGGTGCCCGAGACCCACCTTTGCCCCACCCATGACCACACACCCATTTTTGTGGCCAAACCAATTTTTAGATTTATTGTGGCACTTTTCCAGAGGTAGATGAAACTGTTATAGATTGGGATGGGGTTTATACAGCATATTTTTAGACAACATAAATTACCTTTACTAGATATGTAGCCTGCCATTTCCCCTTGTTTAAGAGTAAGAGTAAGTTTTAGGAAGGTACAGGTACCAAAGATCAACCCAACACTGAAAAAAATCAAACAGTGATCACAAAATTATACAGTGCAGAACACCTACAGCTACAGTATGTCTACATGCTTTCTGGAGTCTCTTCCAGTTAAAAGTACTGGCATTCTGTATCAAGTGTTATCACTCACTCATTCACAGCACCAGCTACTGTGGCAGACACATAGGGCTCAATTCAACCCCCCCACCGTCAGCAAACCCCACCCCCCACACTGACATTTCTTCAAGCATGGTAAGCAATTCAATTAACTGTGCTATGAAGAAATACCATCTACAAAAAAGACCTTGGACGCTAATTTTGTGGCGTTGTACACTCATTGAAACAAAACAAAACTCTGAAATATGCCATTCAATTCCCTGCAGTAGCCTTAAGATAGATAAGGAATCCACTTTAACGTGTTATAATCTGCACCCAGTTTTTTTGGACGCAGAGTGCCTTAATCCATCTAAAAAGTGCAGATGCAGGAATTGAACATGAAAAAAAGCAAAAAAAAAACCTTAAGTCACCAATGGCTGTATTGATATGGGGCCCTAAGCCCCATATAAACACATCCAAAGCAATCCCAAAATGTTTGAAATGTTTAACCCTGGATTAATCCAACTACATTATAAAAACAGCCCTGACAAGAAACAATTCCCTCTTCTTCTTCAATCCTCTTCTGTCTTCATTCTTCTGTAATCTTCTGTCTTTTTTCTTCTCTCTTCTTTGCAATCTGTATTGTAAAATGTAAACTATGTCAATACAAGATGTTTTTTTTAAAACATGCCCCAAAGATATGCCTGACTTAATCCTTTGAGTGCCAGAGGGGTACCCCTCTGGCACTCTAAGGGTTAAATGGAGTCTGGCATATCAATTAAAAATAATATCTTGCCATTCTGATTAAAAAAAGTGTAAGGCATTTGTTTGGTTAATAAATAAAAGGCCTTCCAAGGGTTAAAAATGTCTTAGATGCAGGCTCCACTGGTGATGGCAGGAATGCATGGTGCAACAGCCCCCCCACCCATTCCTTTTGGGTCATTGCCCAAGTCAGAATGAGGTAATTTTGAACAGAGACTGGATTTTTATATGGCCAGTCTCTGTTAAAAATGGATTGTAGCCTACAGCTGTCTGGGATGCGTTCTTATAAACCTCCCAGCCAATCAGCTTCTAGCGGGTTTAATCATTCCCCCCCCCAGAAATTGATTGGCTGGGAGTAGGGATGAGCGAAAATTTCCACCCAAACTGAAATCGTCGAAAAATGGCACATTCAGCTTGGTGAAAAATTTCCCGCTTTTTCCTGCTTTTTTCACCTAGCTCATTTCATTGAAATCAATGGGAACATAGAAGTTACACACAACACCTAGCAAATATTATTTTATTTTCCAAACACATCGTATAAAAGAGGGTGCCTCTGTTGCTGGGGTGTGGGGAAAGAATCAGTTGAACAGGGGATGATTTTTTGGGGGGTTGTTTACTGGGATTGAGGGGCAGTTAATAAAAAATAAATCCTAAATAAAATTTAAAAAAAACCCCATAAGACATGGTATAAAAGGGGTCTGAGGAGGGTGCCTGTGTTGGTGAATGAATCATTTGAACAGGGAATTTGTTTTGGAGGGTTTCTTGACTGCTACTGGGGGCACAGTTAATAGAAAAGAAATAAATAAAATAAGAAATTTGTATTTAAAGTGATAGAGGCAGGAACCCCCCTGATATAAGCTGTCACTGGGGTGACAAACCCTTTAATGTTGACTAGATAGAGTATTTTGTAGACAATGATTTGTTAGATTTGTTGTTGGAGGCCCAAGCCCTGAGGAAACATTGATTTGTAGGACTTAGGTCTAGATTAAAAGTCAGCCGTTAAACCAGCCAATAAGTAAAAAAAGACACATCGGCTGCAAATAACACATGATTTACAGCTGATTTAAAAGTAACTCTACAAGAATAGCACAACAAAAACACATAACACAAAAACCTGCATCACACCTGTTTTCGCACCACCATGCGTCCCAAACACCCGTTAAAACACAACTTAAGACAAAATTTAACATTACGACTGGCATTGGCTAGAAACCCTGATAGACGCACAAACAAAATTCAAATCTACAGCCAATCCCAAGGCCCCAAAGTATAAAAAAATGTTCAGATACGCCTATATATACCCCAAAATGATGGTCACACCTTGTCTGTGTTTTGAGTTTTGGCGAGCTAGATCATAGGACCCAGGAGTGGAGGATAGCGTTTAGAGCGAGGTAGAGAGGCGCTGACATTGGAGATAGAAGAAGTTTTGCATAGGTTTGGGCTTACTAACCTCCGCAATAGGTGGCATGGGAGGCGAGGGAGGCATGGGTGGAAATTCCCAGTTTGATACCATTCGAGACTCAGGCCTTTGCTTGTGTTTTTTTACTGTGGAACCTTCTCTTATGCGGGTGTTGACCAGAATATTGGCAGCTCACGGCTACCGTCTCATCTTTAATAATGTCATTGAGCCCCTGTGAGAAGTCTGCCACCAGTGCCTCATCGTTCCGGCCTACCTCTGCCACTAGTGTGCGAAATTCAATAGCATATTCTGCTACTGTACAGACGCCCTGGCGAATATTCATCAATTTTTTTGTGGCAGAGGTTGACTGACCTGGAACGTCAAATACTTTATGGAAGGCCTCAACAAACTCAGTAAAATTCAAAGTTATAGGTTTGGCCGTCTCCCATAATGGATTGGCCCATGCCAAAGCTTTGCTGGTCAACAAAGAAATCATAAATCCCACCTTGCTTCTTTCATTTTGGAACGTATTTGGCACTAGTTCCAAAAAAATTCCGAGCTGGTTTATGAACCCACAACACAATGTGGGTTCCCCATTGTATCTTAGAGGGGGTGGAGAAGCTTCTGACAACCCTCTATAACTTGTATTTTCCACCTGAGTGATTATTACTGATGCTGATACAGAGGAGGCCACCAGTGGTTGCGCTGGTTGCGCAGGCTTATCAAGATGCACAGTGCGGTCTAGAAGCATCTTCAGCACTACAGACAACTGGTCAAGACGTTGTTCCTGCACATCCATCCTGGAAAGGACATTAGACAACTGTTGCCCACCTGTATCTATACTGTCAGAGTTCATGGCCCTTTCGTACTGTCACCAGGAGACTTGTGAAATAATGACACTTGACAAGTACAGATACAATAAAATGAAAATTTATTAAGATAACAAATAAAAAGGAAGTAGATTACCTCTCCCTCCTTCACTAGACCAGGTATGGAGAGAGGGCAATAGCACTTCCCCAACCCTTCACTAGATAGGTGGTAAGATAGCCTACAGACACTATGCCAGAACACTGGAGCACCTACAAAGAGTGAAAGCACCTCTCCAAACTTCACTAGACCAATTATGTGAACAGTGTAACAACACTTTCCCAACCCTTCACTAGACAGGTGTGAAGATAGATCACGGACACTACCCCAGAATGCTGGAGCACCTACAAGGAGCGAGAATTCCCCAGAACGCTCTAGGGATAACCAGGCAACAGGACATATCCTAGAATGCTAGGAGTCTGACAGGCAATGGTGACAACCCTAGAATGCTAGGAAGACAACAGGCTACCCAGACAATAGGCCGCAGAAGGCCAAGGACAAGGCTGACAATACTGAATACTGGCCAGAGACAGTAAGCTTGGCAGCAACAGTAGGCCCAAGCAGGCCAAGGATGGAACAGTCAGCTGGAGCTGGGTAAGCCGGAGCGGAAAGTCAACCAAAGCCAGGAGCACAGCGGAGTGAGAAGCAACCAAAGCAGAAAGGAATGGTCATATTCAGCCAGATCGGGTAGTCAGACGAAGCCAGGGGTCTCAGTCGGATCGGGTTACTCAGGCGAAGCCAGGTATCTCAGCCAGATTGGGTAGTCAGATGTAACCAGGAGTTAAGCCGGAATGAAAGTCAGACAAAGCCAAGGGTCATACACAGAGATCATCAATAGCAATTAGACCAGAGTGACAACCCGAAGGATAACAAGGTCGTCTGTACCACAGAGCACCACTGGAGGCAGTCACGGGCACCATGATACCCTGTCTCCCATTACTTCTCGGATTGGGATAAAAAGGCCATTAAGGTCTCTTCAACCCCAGCTTCTCCACCATCATCACCACCACCACCAGTCCCTCCTTGCTGCTGCTGTATTAAAGACATCTAACCGGTTGGAGGAGGTGATGAGAAATGTGACAGAGGGTCCTCTAACGTCACACTGGCCATTTCTTGCTGACCTGAAGAAAGCAGGCACAGGCAGCCAGTCTGTGCTTGGGGTGGTGGTGGTATTTTTGCGGCTAGGCAACAATTCTGCCTTCTTCAAGATCATGTTCCATATGGACAATGCCATCAGGGTAAAGAGACTCACAGGGACAGGGGAATGTTGTGGGATCCCTTGAATGCTAATCTGGCCAATCTGCATTACTTCCTGGCTACCACCTCAACATCAGTAGGAGAATCTACTTTGGTAACGTTAGTCCCACCAGCTGCTTCACCATCACGATTACTACTACTAATACCAACCACATCAATTTCAGTCCCTGAGTCTTCCACCTCACTAATAATATGATCACACCTTCCCACACTCCTAATACTCTGAGTCTGTAGCTGCTGGACTGTCTTAGTAGTAGCAGTAGAAGTAGTAGTAGTAGTGTCACAAATTTCCCCAAGATCCCTAGGGGTTATATAGGGTGACTGGCCGTTATTGGGTCTGGGGAATATTTCAAACCCTTTAATGTTGGTTGTGTTCGCTTCCTCCTCCTCAGACTCACTGGATGCATAACAGTCCTTCAAGCTTCTCCTTTTATTATTATTCTACTTGTCCATATGATAGCAGTAACAGGCACATCAGAGCACTGACACATGCACATGCAAAGGAACAGGGAACTGTAACGCATACCAAAGCAAATCACATAATTCTCCCCACCCTCTATGCGGAAATGAAAGGCCACTGATGACCTTCAAGCAAAATGTAGGCTATAATACACATGCCCAGGAGAGGGCAAGGACAAGAAAAAGAGAAAGATAGAGGAGAAGAGAGAGGGAGAGAGAAAAAAAAAGGAGGGGGAAAGGGCAAAAGGGAAGGAGCGAAGGGGAAGCACACAGAGACTCACACCCCCAGCAAGCCAAATCAGTTCTAAAGTGTGGCGGGATCAGTGGATGAGAAGATCACAAGTAAGGCCTGGAACAGATACATTATCAACCCAAGGAGACAAAATACGCAGGTAGGAAGCTGACGAGTTGCACACATATGCCATCAGTTTTTCAGTCTTCAAAAGTTGCCAAATTCGACCCTCCAAGGGTGCAGTCCCCGTAGGAACGGCTCTCCAGCGATACACGATGTGACAGCGAACCACTGCACAAATCCTGTAAATAAGTTTAAGAGACGAAACTGGCAAGGGGACAGCTCAATAAGGCCAGCTCAAAAGGCCCGTCCACGGATCTGGGAACACAGGAACATCTAGCGCAAGGCTCAGTTGTTGAAAAGCGTAGTTCCACAGAGGTGCAGTCCCACCACATATGCCAATATATAGCTACCGCACCAAACCCTCAGAAACAAAGGAGAGATGAGGAGGGAATAATGTGGGACAGCCGCAAAGGGCATAAATACCACCGTGACAGAACTTTAAAGCTGTTCTCCTTGATCAGCGTACACGTGGTCAAGCTCTCAGTGTTCGTTGTGATCTTGCGCCAGTCCTCAGGATCCAGCACCTCCCCAAGATCCTCCTCCCATTTGGACTGGTAGGCTGGAGTATGAGGAAAAGACATAGAAAGCAAATGCGAATAAATCTTGGAGATGTCGTCCCTACTCCTAACCAAAGAAGAACACAGAACTTCGAAGAGGGTACGCTTGGGAAAGGGAGGGCGTCCAAGATAGGACCAAACAAAATGATGAACCTGACAGAAGCGAAAATATTCCCCCTGAGGGGCGTCATACTTCTCCTGAAAAGACGCCTAAGGAAAACATCACGTTTTTATAGAGAAAAGACAAAAAACATGTAATTAAAGAGGTGAAAAATATGCCACCTTTGAAAAAATAGCTAAAAAGTTTTGGCAACAGACTAAAGAAAACGGCAAACATTTTAATCACTTTATTTAAAGCAGATTTTCTCTCTCAAAAAAAAGAGGAAAACCACATGGTTTATACATTTTTTTTTCCACGGGAACCAGATGGGACCTTTTAGAGAAGAGATTTAAACAGTACCCACCATCTAACATGTTTGAGATGACTGCTATGACCTCTGATGTATGATTGACAATAATTTAATAATAATGAAACATTATATTGGAATCAAATATTATACTACAAATAACTTGTCTAGAATTTCTTCTTAATAATCATTACTCCCATTGACATCTACCATATTAAATTAATTAAATATAGAGTCTGAGTGGCAAAAATATTAATTGTCACATTAGTTTTAAAGAAAAACAAATTATTTTTTAGTAGTGATATATATCAGCAATATTTTATGCTACATTTTAATATTACAAACTCTGACCAGAAAGGATTGGTATTTTAGATATTTACTTAAATATCGTCCCCTGCGGGAGGCATGAGGTTTTCCGCATTTACCTGCAGCTCCGTAGTTTCGATTTATAATCCTCAGGCATCTACAATGCCTACTCACAAACCCTCTTGTTATGCCCTGCCCTTAAATTCTGGGGCTCTGGGCTACACAATAAGGACTTTCTTTTGTTGCTGTGCTCTGGGGAGCTGCTTCAACACTTACTTTGGCCTTCCTTGTGTGGGCTAATGCTGAGGCCAGCAGTGGTGTAGAGGAGGAGGCCCTGAGCTATGCATCTATGCTGCGGGAATACCGGGGTGCACTGTGACCCATATCATGGTCTGCTGTAGCCGTCACAAGCCTGCGCTGACAAACCATCTGCACACAAACGGCTACACCTCCATGTACCACTGCTTTTGAGTACTAACGGTGGAGGATGGTAAAGAGATCCTCTGCGTGACAGGTGAGGGACTGAAGAGGGAGGAGGTAAGGGGGAAGGAGGTGCTATACGGTGGAGAGGAAGGAGAGACAAGTACTGTTCAGAGGCAGGGCAGGCCAGCTTGGGCTCTTCACGCTGCTGGCTCTGACCCATACCCTGCTGGTTAGTCAAATCTGCTTTCTAGGCTGCTTCCAGGTCCTACCTAACCTACACTGTATAGATTCTACTGTATCCTGTGGGATCAGGGTGTCAGAGGAGTAACATCAATAATTCTCACCTTTTGAGACTGGTCTTTTGTTGGGGCTATGCCATCTACAGCTGTGGTCTCCTGATATAAGGGGAAGATGGGGAGAGTCAGAATGGAAGACAGGAACACAATAATACCAGTGTATGTCTGTGTCTGGCTGTCAATTCATCACCCCATTGTATAGCTGGCTGCTTCTCCCCCACACTTTCCCCCAGTAGTGCACCATCCTGTTTATTGTTTTTCTTGCCTGTGTCCTTACCTCACATTGGGCTATTCAGTGCCCTGGCTTCCACTTTTGGGCCTCTAGTAATCTTGGCTGATGTAGTGGGGTTTGACCCGCTTCAATTGCTTCCTGCATTGCCTTCATCTCTCCTGTACTTACATCCTTACCCCTTTTAAGCATCCACAGGATCTGTGGACCTCTTCTCAGGGTAGTCACCATAGCACTGCCTAATACCAGTATCTACCTGTGGCTGGGCTTCTACATGCACCTAGAAATGAAGATTCCTGTTCCCTGATACCCTGTGCACTGTTAGCTGCCTCCTGACTTCTGGCTGAATCTCAGGGAGAGTTCCCGATCTGGGCCTACACTTTGTTCCTTCTACGGGTTCAACTGCCTTGTTGGTAATGGTTTCATTTTGTATTCTGTAGACCTCTAGTGTGACTCTGCTTGGGAGTGCTGCAATGGTTAAGAAATCTAGTGAATTCAAATCTAACCTGAGCAAATTTGCTAGAAGCCAGATTATGTAGGATGAAAAGGAGGCTATTATGGATTTGTTAGTAGCCCAATAGTGGCCGCCATTTGAAAAGGATACCTGGAAGATCCTATGGCCTCAGCATCTCCTGCACAATCAGCTGTTTCTGAGGATGCTTCTAAGTCCCACGTTGCTGAACTTATGGCCGCCATCAACAACTGCCAATCAGTTTTAACTGACAAAATCGATACTCTTCAGTTTGACCTGAATTTATTAAGGGTGAACCAACAAACAATGAGAGAAAACATCCATTCTGTGCAGAGAGGAGTGTAGGCAGTTGAGGATATCATCCCTCCCATTCAGGAAGCAAAGTGAATGATCTTGAAAATAGACTTTGTAGCTGCAATATATGGATTGTTGGCATGCCAGAATGATGTGAGGGAAGATCACCTGAGTAATTTCTAGAAGTCTGAATAAGAAATAGCCTGGGAACTGAGGTCCTTTCCAAATGCTTTGTTGTTGAGCGAGCCCACAGAGTTCCATTTTCTTCCCTGCCTCCTAGGGCCCTGACTACGCCCATAATCACAACGTTTCTAAATTTCAAAGACTACGATGCTATTCTGACACTCTCGAGACTGAAGGGCCAACTATCTTATAAAAATCCTCACATCTCTATTTTCCCAGATTTCTCTGTGGATATTCAGAAACAGGAAAACATTTCAAGACGTCAAGAGGTGGCTACGGGAGAGGAATATAAGCTATGCTAATCTGTACTCTGTCAAACTCTGTGTCACCCATGGTGACCTCATGGCTTTGGGCCAACATTTGTTTGTTGGATCCATACCATATATGCATGGGCTGTTGGCTCAGTCCGCATGGGGAGTGTCTCCTTCTTGGATTTTCTTCTGAGCAGGGTCAACAGACAGGGCTGCCCATTACCGCTGGGACTCCGTTTTGGTGATAGAACCTCTGGCAGCAGGCAAATGAGCTAATCCTAAAATCTCTTGCTTTTGTCTTGAGGGCCGAATTGAAAAACTTGCTTTCTATGCAGATGACATGCTCCTTTTCTTGGGCGACATGCATTCCTCCTTTCCAGCCCTACTACACCATGTGGACACCTTTGGACTTTACTTTGAGCTTTCTAATAACTGCTCAAAATCCTACTTTTTCTGTTGGACCAGATCCCAGAAGATGTCACCTGTCCTCCAGCAGCAGGTTGATCTTTGACTCCTTTTGGTCTCATTAGGGATAACCCTGTCTCTATAATAATAAGACCAACACATGGCAGACCTTGCCAATTAATGGGATAGAAAGGGCTAACCTTATCAAAATGCTATTTTTAACCAAATTTCTGTATGTATTTCAGAATTCACCTGTCAGCATTACAAAACATTTTTCAATGAGTTATACTGGATAACTTTATGGTTTCTAAGGAGTGGGGGCAGAATACAGCTGTCTACTTTGCGCAAGCCTAAATTGGAGGTATAGCCTTCCTGACTTTACCATTATTATTTGGCAGCACATGGCCAATATGCCTTAGCCTGGTCAAACCCTGATACTCAATTTTAATTTCCCGTTCTGAAGGAGTATGTTCTAGAGGATTGCCTCAACTGTTGACTATGGGATCAACAGTGAGTAACTCAGTTATGACTATGGTGGATGCAGTGTATGGGGCGTGGGGGGGATCCAGGCGGTGGTGGGTGGGAGGGGTAGTGACTCATCCACGCCTCTGAGGCCTAATTTAACCATGAACCACTCAAATGGCCTGGACTTTGGTGCCATCTGCACCGACTGTGGAATTAAAGAGCTAGGATAATTTTTTCTGACAATTCCTTGAAATCATTTGAGCAGCTACACAGAGAGTTTGGTATCCCCCATTGCTTTTTCTATTTGTAGTCATGTATTCAGCACACACTGAAGAGCAATGGGTGGATGGTATGTAACGGTTTTGTAGGACACTCAGACCAGCAGGTTAGAATAAAACACAGTTTTATTAATAAAACGAGAAAGACCGCCCTCTATAGGCAATACAGCATAATAGAAAGAACAGTGGTTTACAGATGCCTTCTCAGGCCCAGTATACAGTGGAAATAAATATACATATACTGTCACAGGACAGGCATATAAACATAAGGGTACTCAATGGTTAAAGTACATGTAACTCAATCAGTCTCTGTTGTGGTGTTTGACACGCCCAAGGTGGTAATGGAGCAGCAAGTGGTGTTAGATGAAACAACACCGTCAGTCTATTGAACAGAGATAGCTGCTTAGGCAAAACAGGAACTGAGGCCAAATACTCTGCTAGAGATGAGCTAGAGCCACAAGCTCCCACGGGCATTGCAACAGAGATAACCACACTGCAAGAGCTAGAGCCAATAGCCCCCACGGGAGTAGCAATGGAGACAAACTATACTGCAAGAGCTTGAGCCAATAGCCCCCACGGGCATTTAACGGAGACTAGTATCACTGCAAGAGCGCAGATACCAGAGCCAATAGCCCACACAGGCATAGCAACTGAGACTAATCACTGCAAGAGCTAGAGCCAATAGCCCCCACTGGTGTAGTAACAGAGATTAAACACTGTAAGAGCTTGAGCCAATAGTGCCTCCCGCGGGCGCGGTAACGGAGACCGACTATACTGCAAGATAGACACCAAGAGCCACCGCCCTGTACATGGGCTCTGCAAGGTAACCGGCTCAGCAAGTGTAGTGGAAGACTCAGGGCAACGGCTCAGTAAGTGTTAATGGAGGCTCAGTGAATGGAGACAGCAGCTCTGCAAGTGTAAAATGGAGGCTCAGTGAACGGAGACAACGGCTCTGTGTCACGGACACGATGGTTGGGAGCCGATTGGTGCTGGCTCTGGGTTTAGGTGCTAGCGAGCGATGCTGGAGTGAGGAGCTTGTGAGAGGTGAAGGCGTGCTAGGTACTCCCTTGCTGCAGCCGAAGCTGGTTAAAAGTGCTGGTTGCGAAACCAGATTGTTCCACCCCGGTTGAGCCGAGGTGCAACCAGGATAGGAGTACCTAAGAACCGTTAGGAAAACCAGGCCAGCAGGACACCAGGCGGGAAACAGGGAACACAGCAGAGGTCAGGTGCAGCCAAGGGTTCAAGCCAGGAGTGGAGTGCAGACGTGGTCAAACAAGCCAAGGGTCAAGCCAGGAGCGGAGAGCAGACGTGGTCAGACAAACCAAGGGTCAAGCCAGGGGCGGAGAGCAGATGTAGTCAGACAAGCCAAGGGTCAAGCCAGGAGCGGAGAGCAGACGTGGTCAGACAAGCCAAGGGTCAAGCCAGGAGCGGAGAGCAGACGTGGTCAGACAAGCCAAGGGTCAAGCCAGGAGCAAGGTAAGTAGTAGCAACGTCCAAAGCCCAGGACCAAACTATAGGTAGTTTGTGGAAAGGGCGCCCTAAGCCTGGGGCAGCCCATTTAAATGGGCAGGTTGGCCAATGGAGAGAGTAGGGAGCGAGAGGCTCCTCCGTGAGCCAAGCCGCATTGAAGGAGTGGAGGCCAGTAGGTGAGCGAGTCAGGCACATGCGCATCCGCCAGGCTGAAGGCAGATGCGAACCGAGCATGCGCGCCTGACTAAGGAACCCGGAAGCCGCCACGAAGGAAGACGCGGCACGGGTGACACGGCGGCTGTGACACTCTGCAAGTGTTAACGGAGGCTCAGGGAATGGCGACACAGCTCTGCAAGCGTAAACAGAGGCTCAGGGAATGGAGAACAGCTCTGCAAGTGTTAACGGAGGCTCAGCGAAGAGAGGCATGGCTCTGCAAGTGTTAACGGAGACCAATACATGACTAGTCCTGCCACCAGCACAGCGGAAGTCAGAATGTCACCAAGGCAACACCAATCAGCAACTGCAGGAACAGAGGCAGGGTCAGCAACGAGCCGGTACGGGTCACAGAGCAGGAAGTCAGCCAGGCCGGGTCAGGTCACGGAGCAGGATTCTCATACAAGCCGGGTCAGATCACGGAGCAGGATTCTCAGACAAGCCGGGTCGGGTCAAAAGCAGGAACGTCAGCCAGGCTGGGACAGATCACGGAGCAGGAAACAAGGAGCGTAGTCAAATAGGTCAAATCGGTACACAGGAAGCAGGAACACTGGAACACAGTATCACGGTGCCCGTGATTGCTGCAATTAAGTGTCTATCACCTGTAGGGGGCTCCCATTGGCTGTCTGCCTTCAGCCCGCCTCACATTGCCTTTTTAAACTCAGTCTGGGCACCCTTTAGTTGCCCTTTCGTGCTGTCTCTGACAGCATCCACTTTCACCTTGCTATTGTAGCTGATTGGGCCTGTTGCTGTGTTCCTGAGTTCCTGAGTCGACCTGTTCCTGAGTTCCTGCCTGCTTCGTCAGTTCCAGTCCGGTTCCAGTTGTATTCGTCAGTAGCTGCTGTTCCAGCTGCCAGTCTTCGTTGCTGTACCAGATCCGGTTGATCTTCTCTGCTGGTTCCTGTTGTTTCCTGCTTCCAGTTCCTGCATCTGTGGTGACATTGTTCCTCGTTCGCTTAGGCGACACTTCACCTGTTGGTCCCAGCGTGCAGTCGCTGGTTTGCTCCACTAAGCCCTGTGGCTACACTTAACCCATGTTGGTCCCAGCGTGCAGACACTGGTTTGCTCCACTAAGCCCTGTGGCTACACTTACACCTGTTGGTCCCAGCGTGCGGACGCTGGTTTGCTCCATTAAGCCTTGTGGCTACTCTTACTCCTGTTGGTCCCAGCGTGCGGGTGCCGGTTTGCTCCATGGCCTTGTGGCCTTGTGCTATACACTGTTGGTTCCCAGCGTGCGGATGCTGGCTCACTCCTATGGCCTTGCGGCTACACCTTACTACCTGTAGGTTCCAGCGTGCGGATGCTGGTTTGCTCCACTAAGCCTTGCGGCTCACTTTACAGCCTGTTGGTTCCAGCGTGCGGGCGCTGGTTTACTCCTTGGCCCGAAGGCCTATACACGGCACTATTGGTTCCCAGCGTACGGATGCTGGTTCGCTCCACTAAGCCTTGCGGCTCACTTTACAGCCTGTTGGTTCCAGCGTGCGGGCGCTGGTTTACTCCTTGGCCTGAAGGCCTATATACTTGCACCATTGGTTCCCAGTGTGCGGATGCTGGTTTGCTCCACTAAGCCTTGCAGCTCATGTCTCAGCCTGTTGGTCTCAGTGTGCGGGCGCTGGTTTACTCCTTGACCTTACTGCCATATTTCAGCCTGTTGGTCCCAGCGTGCGGACGCTGGTTTGCTCCACTGCCTTGTGGCAATATTTCTCTGTATGTTGGCTACCAACGTGCGGGTGTTGGTTCGATCCATAACCTGTGGGTTTGCTCAGGTTCCTGCTTGTTGTTCCCAACGTAAGGGCGCTGGTTTACTCCCTGTCTCTACACTCAGATACCTGATGGTCTCGAATGTGCTGTCCAGTCCTAGACAGCTATGATTCCTACAGTACATGAGTACTAGAATTTCTGACTACTGTGAAACCACTTGACCTGGTAGTAGCTATCTTCATCTATACTGTCATTGCCATCTGACAGTCATTAGGTCACAGTGGTTGTCACCTTCCCTTTGGGCTGCCTTGCCCGGTATATTAGTAAGGCCGGTAGAACCTTTTACTGTGCCATCTTAAGGTTGCCTTACCCGGTATTGGCAAGGCCGGTAGAGCCTACTACATTGCTATTCCATCAGGCTGCCTTGCCCGGTATATTGGTAAGACTGGTAGAACCGTTCACTATTCCATCTTTAGGTTGCCTTACCCGGTATTGGCAGGGCTGGTAGAGCCTACTACACTGGTATTCCGTTAGGCTGCCCTGCCCGGTATATTGGCAGGGCCGGTAGAGCCACCTGTTCCAGACTCGCCCAGGTTGCCTTGCCCAGTATATTGGCAAGGCCGGTAGAACTTGTATTACTATTGTCATTATCCTCTGCCTATTCTATGTATTGATTGTATGTGTATAAAACCCTATGGGATTATCTTAAACTTTTTAATAAAGTTTTTACCTAACCTTACGTCTGAGAGTCTTAACAAACCGTGACACACAGCAACAGCAACACTGGCTCAGGAACACCATTAAAGGGCCACAGGTGCCAAAGGCCAGGTATAAAAAGGCCACAATGGGCAGGCCAAAACAGGTCAGCCAATGGGAGCACCCACAACCAATAGTGACAGATAAGGATCACGGGCATCGTGATACGGGAGCCCAATATTGAGTGGTTCAATCTCCTGTCATCCCCATTGACTAAATGGCCAGACAGGTCGATGTCCTTTATTTACCAGTGGCTTGATATTCACGCCTCTCAAGGTGATCTTCCCATATGGCAGAAATGGAAGGGGGACTTGGAGGGGTGCTGGAGGATTGTGAGTGGGAGTGGTCTATAACTAAGACTAGTCCACATGGGTACCCTTGCATGCCGGACATCAAGTCATTCAATTGGAAATTCTTCATAGGCATACTTTACCTCGGTGAGGCTAAACAGGATTGGTACTAGGGACAATGACTTATGTGCCAGATGCTCTCTTGCAACTGGTATTTTCTACAACTTGTTTGTTACTGTTCTGAGGTATTTCAATTTTGGTGACGGGTATTTTCCTCCCTGACCGGGGTTCTGGACAGACACATCCCCCTTACTCCCAAGTTGGGTATCCTGTCTATTTTTCCTGATCAATTAGACTCTTGACCTGTTAAATCCTTTCTGAGTGGCACATAAGGTAGTCTGCCATTCCACCATCACACAAGCACTGGGTAAATCTGGATGCCCAAAATTTTCTGTGTTACCACTTAGTCTTCTCTCACAGAGGGAACCCACACAGGTTTCATGCTATCTGGAGGGACTTGGAAGTTTCACTTTAGGACATGTTCTTCTCCTTGATTGGGTGAGTAAGCTTTGCCTGAATTGGTGCTGGGGGCCGGCGTGTCAGAGGTGCCAGGGGTGGGGAGGACTATGGTGCCCTTGGGGAGAGAGACCCCATTTTGTTTTTCTTTGTGTTTTTTAGGATGCCTCGAGATGATCAACCTGTAACCTATTTGGCTTGTATACTTTTGTTTTGAATATGCATGTCTGAAATGGTACTGAATTACTTTCATTGTCTTATTTCATGCTGACTTGCTGTGTTGTATCTCATGGTTATATATATGTCTTCCCTTTGTGCTGTATAAAGGGGGCTCCTAAAAAAATCAGATACATATAGTAACATGCAACAAAAATAAATCATATATATTTTTTTGTGTTTACATCTGTTTTTCACATGAACAATATTAAAACAAGCTTACAATACTACTAGAGTTTATACTCTCAATTACTCTGCTCTCAATCTACATTTGTGATGTCAGCAGCTCAAATCCCACCAAGCCCTGTTATCACATGGAAATATGGTTAGAATAAAAAGGCTACCAGCTGAATTTAAAGGCCACAGAGAAATTCAGATAATACAGTAGCAAAAATAAGCTTGCCAGTGCCCTAGTTATTAAGATTTGTTTCAACTGGGAGGTACTTCCCCCTTGAAATCATTGTCTATCTAAATGCCATGTAACCTTTGAATATATAAGTGAAAAAAGTAAACTATAAAAAATATTATGTGATCTCCAGTTACCATGCACAGGTAAAAATAGTAGATTGTATGTTTTATAGCTATGGGATGAAAATAATTATCTAATCTCTGGATTTTCTTTAAAACTGTTTCTACATATTCATCAGATGGCATCCAAAAAATGAATATCTCTGTTGCCTCCCACAGGTGGTTCTTCAACTATCACAACAATGTTAAAATATCTAAGAATATTTACCTTCATACTGCTGGTGATAGCCTCTGGATTTCTCTACAGACTCTCAATCAAACCAAACAGCATTACCTATATGTCTTTCTTCATTACAGCAAATGAAAGCTTGAGTGTTGAAAGTGAAACGAAAACTGAAATTCAAGAAAATGTTAATATGCTTCTGCAGATCACAAACCATATTAAGAACACAACAGAAACTATTAGCTCCACAACCAGAAGTTCAAGTAATACTCTAAATAAAATAAATGGTATCCAGTTCAGGGAAACAACCAGGATGATTTCCAAGAAGACAGAAAATACGAAGACCATTACAACGAATCTAATGGATATCCTCAGCGCAGAAAACAGTATCATATTTCTGGAAACTACAGACAAGTTGAAAATATCTTCCTTGGTCTCATGTGCAATTGAGTCAGCAGCCCGTTTGTATCGTAATAGGCCAGTAGTTTTCTTCATGAAAGGCTTGAACAAAAACTTAATAAATAATGAAAACAGAATAAGAAAGATTTTTCCAATACTATCATCTTTTAAAAATGTCCACTTCTTCCCTTTGAGAATGAATGAAGTATTTAAGGATACTCCCCTTCTCCCCTGGTACACAAAGGTAAGACAAGTTAGGTTTTGCTGCTAGCAAAGTGACTAAACTTAAAGGGATAGTAATACTTTGTTTTATCTTTATTTTATTTTGTAGGCATTAAAAAACATGAAGAATGATATAAGTCTTATCTCTCAAACCTTTATGGTTTATGAGATATTCACAAGCAAAGTTTCACCCTCCCTCCCCTTTTACCTAGTGTAAGCCATCTCTTCTCAGATGTGGAATGCAGTCCATAGACTGGACAGATAACAGAAGGGGACAATCTTCTTCCTAGGAGAACACTGAAAGCCCTGCCCCCATTGACAAGTTTTTCAGGTTTTTCCCTTATCTTAATTGAAGATTGTCCCTCTCTGCAATCTACCTGGGCACCTCCCTTCTGCTCTGGCTGAGCAGTGTTACATCAGTAAAAGGGAAGGGAGGGGGATACTTTGTCATTGAATTACTCTTGAACTATAACTCTGACAGAATTGGAATAACACTCTCCAAAGTCCAAGTACTATGATGATTAATTAGAGCTGCTTTTATTATGAAACATTACTATCCCTTTAAGAGTCAACTACATGGGAACATTTTGTGTAAAGGAAGCAAAGGAGAATTACCCTAAATACCCCAGCATTTTGTGTGAATTAGAATAAACAAGTAGCTGTGATCCAAGTTCCTTTCAGCTGTCTGTTTTCTGTCTTAGTGGAAGGGAGCAAAGGCAATTT
The DNA here is from genome assembly GCA_037306005.1 of Rhinophrynus dorsalis. Taxonomy (NCBI): domain Eukaryota; kingdom Metazoa; phylum Chordata; class Amphibia; order Anura; family Rhinophrynidae; genus Rhinophrynus; species Rhinophrynus dorsalis. The sequence goes on along the minus strand of CM074720.1, from coordinate 472,353,063 downwards.
ACCCAAAGTACCCAAAAATCTTGTGTGACTACTGGGAAGACACAGGCAGCTGTAATCCCAGTTCCTCTGAGTTGGCAGTTCTCTCTGGGTTAGGGGAGCCTAGGGGAAAAAAGCAGTTACAAAGTGAGTGATTTTTTTTTTGTGAAAGGGACAGTTAATAAAACAAAGTAAAAAAAAAAAAAAAAGTACAAAATTGTTTGACTGATAGGTGACAGAGACTAGGACTCTGGGTAAGCTGTGACTGAGATATTCTGCAGGGGGCGGAGGGAGAATGAAAGGAGTAAGAACAGTGCAGGGTCCTATTAGTAAAGTGGTAATACAAAAACTGAATGCACCCATGGTTTCTGCAGCATGTACAATAAATTATGATGATGCTTCTTCTTCTGAGGAGTAGGGATGGGTGAAAGTTTTGGCCTCAAAAAGAAACAGGAATAAAATGGCATTTGCTGCATAGCTGTAAATTTCCAGCAAAAGGTGACTTTTTTCCACTATTTACTAACTTATTGCATTGAAATCAATGGGAAGAATGCATTTTTTCCCCACCATGTGACAAATTGCCCTTATTTTCCCGTAGACATAGTGTAAAAGGGGTGGCAGGTTCCTGCAGCATGCCATTCTGTGATTGAGAGAAGAAAGAGAGCACCTAATAAAAAGAAGTTGAAGCTGTTTATGGAGTCTTGTAGGCATGACATTTGTTCTCTGTATTAGGGGAGTCTGGAGGTACTTTGTCGAACACAATGGGAGAAAGGAGGTTGATCCCAAACAGCCCAAATACTTGTGTGACTGACTGGGAAGACACAGACAGCTGTTCCTTCCTGGTCTGGCTGTTATTATCTCTATCCTAGGATAGTCTGGGGGTGTGAGAAGGGAGCAGAGGAGATTTTGGGATGGTGGCACTGGTGGAAGCACATCTCTGGGACTTGCTGTCTGAGTATGGGTTGGTAAACTTGGTAACGGATACACAGGAACACTGTCTAGCATCTATGAGTGGTTCCATCCACTTCATGTGAGATGGTTTCAGCATACTTGTGGGATAGCTACATTGTGAATAGAATAATGACCCCATGGACTACTGGCAAACAAACCAATATATGTGGCCAGCAAGAGTTAAATGTGAGGCTGTTTTTAGCGCAGCTGGTTATGTTGTAAATGTCTGTAGGACACGGCTATCAAGCAGCAGTGTTGGAAGACTAACAGTCTTAAAAATTAAACAACATCCAATAACATTTGTGTATCAGGAGTGAATAAAACCAGACATGTCAGGGAAAGCCAAGCCACATGTATAATTAACAGCAGCACAGAGGATAAGCAGGAGGGATGTGAAGTGCTGCTACCATCCATCACTGTGGGATCACTGTTATGAACACAGATTAATGTGTGTCAGTTATCTGAGGAAAAAAAATTATGGCTTATATTAGACTCAAAGATGTTAATGGTAAAAATTGCTATAGGAATCATGTTGACTATATATGTATCTTAAATATACAAAGATATACATCAGTCACACCATGTAAGGATCTTAACGGAGTGCCTAATGCCACAAGAAGTAGTTGCTGATTTGATATGGATAATATATACAACAGATGACAATATAGGATACTTATTAGGTAGGCCACAGTAAGCCAGGAGCTACAGTTTGCAGGTTTGAGAATGGTGCTAGCAGTCAGTGGCTGCTCCCAGGGGGTCTTGCTGTGGTCAAAGCCAGGTAGAGGTGCAGACCATGAAGCCTGATAGCAGGTTAACCACCTAGGACACAGACAACTACTTACCAAGGCAGGAATCAACTTATTAAACCTACCAGAAGTATAGTTGCCGCTGTGAAACACTGGATCAGCAGAACCAGGGGGGGTCGCAAGGTTACCGTACAACAGGAGGTCAAACTGAGGAAGGTCGATAGAGTTGAACTCGACTGGATGGTCGACAACATTGAACCCAACACACTGGGCACCGGAACATTTTGAGGTTGAAGGGAGAATAGTCAACAATCCGGGTCCCAGGATGAGACAGAAGGATAATTGATCAAGCCAGGGTCAAACCCAGTTGAGCAGCACAGTACAAAATCAGCAGGCGGAAAAATAGTCAAATAACAAGCCAAGGTCAAAACCAACACGGTGTCACGGTTTGTTATGACTCTCAGACACAGAGTTAAGATAAAAACACAACTTTATTGAAAAGTTTAAAGGTAACCCTCGCGGGTTAGCATACACATGCAACATATATCTTTAATACATAGTCATAGTGAGTAGTGGTATACAGGAAGTAAAATAGGCTCTACCGGCCTTGCCAATACCGGGTAAGGCAACCTTAGACTGGCACAAGATGGAATAGGTTCTACCGGCCTTACCAATATACCAGGCAAGGCAGCCTGGAAGGCTAGCAACCAAGGAGATGGAGGCTCTACCGGCCCTGCCAAAATGCCGAGCAAGGCAGCCTTGAGACTGGTACAATGAGGAATGAGGCTCTACCGGTCTTGCCAATATACCTGGCAAGGCAGCCTTGAAACTGGTACAACGAGGAATGAGGCTCTACCGGCCTTGCCAATATACCGGGCAAGGCAGCCTTGAGACTGGTACAATGAGGAATGAGGCTCTACCGGCCTTGCCAATACCGGGTAAGGCAACCTTAGGCTGGCACAAGATGGAATAGGTTTTACCGGCCATACCAATATACCGGGCAAGACAGACTGGAGGCTGCAAGTACTGGAACACAGACAGGAATGGACTCAGCGACTGGCATAAAGGTGTAGCTAGCCAGTCGCCTAGGATGGACAAACAGAGGCCAGCTGGGTTATCCAGATGAAGGGAACACCCAACGAATAATGGATCGAACCAGTACCCGCGTACTGGGTACCCAGTCTCTGCCAGTGCCGTAAGGAACGCAGCAAGCAGCCGGTTAACATGGAGCGAACCAGTACCCGCGTACTGGGGATACACAATCTCGACCGGTGCTGTAAGGAAGGCAACAAGCAGCTTGTTAACATGGAGCGAACCAGTACCCATGTACTGGAGTTACACAATCTCTACCGGTGCTATAAGGAATGCAGCAAGCAGCCAGTTAACATGGAGTGAACCAGTACCCACGTACTGGAGTTACACAATCTCTTCCAGTGCTGTAAGGAACTCAGCAAGCAACCGGTTAACATGGAGCGAACCAGTACCCGCGTACTGGAGTTACACAATCTCTACCGGTGCTGTGAGGAAAGCAGCAAGCAGCCGGTGAACATGGAGCGAACCAGTACCCGCGTACTGGAGATACACAGTCTCTACCGGTGCTGTGAGGAACGCAGCAAGCAACCGGTGAACATGGAGCGAACCAGTACCTGCGTACTGGAGATACACAATCTCGACCAGTGCTGTGAGGAACGCAACAAGCAGCCGGTTAACATGGAGCGAACCAATACCCGCGTACTGGAGTTACACAAACAAAGTGAATGAAAATGTCGCCAAAGGCGACTGGAGGAAGGAGACACTCTGCAGGCATCCAGGAGCAGGAACACGGCCGGTACAGGACAGGAAACAGGATCATCGATGGTAGTCAACCGGAGCAGGAATGGCATCAGGAACAGCAACCCCAACCGGATCAGGAACGGAAGCTGGAACCGAGGAAGCTGTCAGACAGGAACTCAGGCGAACACTGGAGAGCATAGATAGTAAACGGCCCAGGAAGCTCAGGAACACAATGCATGTGCAGACAACATAGAGACACCACGAAAGGGCAACCAAAGGGTGCCCAAGCTCAGTCTAAATAGGCAATACTGGGTGGGTTGACAGCAGACAGCCAATGGAGAGCCTATTCAGGTAACTGACAGGAAAAGGCAGCAAATCACGCGCACCATGATATACGGGCATCGTAGCAGAATCAGGAGACAAGAGAACTAGGAACAAGCTTCAAAACTCAATATACAAAATGCTTTGATCGCACACTGATACAAGGGTGTCAGTGCCTGATATAGGCCCAGACAAGGACATCACTAGAACAAGGAGGGGAAACAAGGAACAGATAGGAGAACCAGAATCCCTGGTAAAAACAGGAAAACCCGGAGAATCGTGACACTATCCTCTCAAGGAATTACCTCCGGGTAAGGAGGTCATAGTCCTTCCAATTTACCAAGTATTGGAGAGAACTACAGGAGAAGCGTGAATCAAGCACTGTGTCGATGACATACTCATCAGAGTCCACAGATACAGGAGGAGGAGGCGTGGAAAGGGGGTGAGCAGCACGACCTACCATGTAGGGCTTGAGGAGAGAGACGTGGAACATTGGATGGATCCTTAATGTCTCCGGGAGGGTCAAATGGTAGGAGACCTGGGAAAGATTGGACTCAACTTTGAAAGCCCCTAAGTAACATGGATTTATCATATGGCTGACGGATGTTGATGTTTTTGGTAGAAAACCAGACCAGGTCTCCGGGATCGAACCTGGGTGCTAAAGAGCGATGGAGATCAGCCGCCACCTTCTGCCGCATCTGAGAGGACAACAGCGTGCTACTGATGGCTTGCCAATGAGTCGCCAACTCACATACACAGGTGTCGGTTGAGGGACCATCTGACACTGGAGGACAGAGAGAGATAGCCGGGGGATTTTACCCTAAAGTGTCAAAGAACGGTGAGCATTTTAGTGAGGTCTGTAAGAGAGAATTATAGGAAAATTCCGCTAACGGCAGGAGGTGGGACCAGTTATCCTATTGATGGGAACAGTAGCAACATAAGAAATGTTCTATGTTCTGGTTAAGTCGCACAGTCTGTCTGTTGGTTTGGGAATGGTATGTTGATGATTGCTGTAGATGTATACCCAGCCAAGAGCAAAACGCTTCACAGAACTGTGACACTAACTGGGAACCACGGACACAGGTGACATGCTGAGGAATCCCATGCAAGCTGTAAATGTGCTCAACAAATAGGTCTGCCAATACCGAGGACGTTGGCAGCTTGGCCATAGGGAAGAAATGCACTTGTTTGGTGAACCAGTCCACCATCACCCATATCACTGTGTTACCGGTGGAGGAAGGCAAATCCATCACCAAGTACATGGATATATGAGTCCATGGTAGGACTGGCACCGGTAGCAGTTGGAGGAGACCCAAAGGTCGAGTTTTACGTGTTTTCATATGGGCACAGACTGGACATGATGACACAAAAGAAGAGACGTCAGTTCTCATCGTGGGCCACCAAATGTACTGGGAGGTGAGATTCTGGGTGCAAAGGAGGCCTGGATGACTAGCCATTATAGAACAATGTCCCCAACATCCTCAGGACATCCTCATGGAATGGTTCTGGTATGTAGTACGTATCTGGAGGTATAAGGACCCCTGATAGACGGGTCCACTTCTTTTATAAGGGTGAGAAGTGTAGTAGACAGAGATGACACTATAGGTGTAGAGGACTCAGTGGTTTCAGGTGAGATGGTAGGAGCTATGGATGGCTTGTGTTGGCGTGAAAGGGAGTCAGCCTTTGTATTCTTTGTCCCAGGTATGTAGGATATGATAAAGTCAAAGCGGGAAAAGAATAGCGACCAGCACGCTTGACAGGCATTCAGCCATTTTGTTGATGCCAAATACTGGAGGTTTTGGTGATCCGTTAAAATAGTCACCACATGAGGGGGAACCCACCCAAAAATTATTTTCTGCAGGTGAGAAGTGACTGGAAAAAAACACACACAGATGGAGAGAGCACACACTGGAGGCCCTTTGAGAAAGGACTGCTCCAGCAGCTGTTTCAGAGGTGTCAACCTCAAGAGTAAATGGAGCCAAAGGGTCAGGGTATTTAAGGATCGGTGTGGAAGAGAATGCCTTCTTCAGGGTATGAAATGCCAACAGGGCCTCTGGAGACCCTGGATGAGGATTGGTTCCCTTTCGGGTCATGGCGTGATGGGGGCTACAAGTGCAGAAAAGCCTTTAATGAACCAGCGACAATAATTGGCAAAACCAATAAATCTTTGCTCAGCTTTAAGACCATGAGGCAAGGGCCAATCGGTAACTGTGGACAATTTCTCAGGGTCCCTGATCAGGCCTTGGGTGGAGATAATATACCCCAGGACGGCCAAAGAAGAGGTCTCAAATTTACACTTCTCGATCTTGCAGAACAAGTGATTCTCCCTTAACCACGTCAAAACCTGAGATACGTGAACCCGCTGTTCTTCTAAAGTGGAAGAGAACACCAAAATGTCATCAATGTATACATTGGCAAAGGTTAAAAGAAGATCTCAGAAAACGTTGACGAAGCTTTGGAAAATGACTGGGGTATTACTAAGACCAAAGGGCATAACTAAGCACTCGTAATGCCCGAACCTGGTGTCTTACACTCATCACCTTCTTTCATCCTTAACAAGTTGTAGGCACCCCTCAAATCGAGTTTAGTGAAGTACCAGGCACCAAGGAGTCAGTCTAATAATTCTGGAATAAGGAGAGGAGGGTGACAGTTCTTCCGATTGATGTTATTTAACCCTCTGTAGTCAAACCAAGGGTTGAGACCACCATCTTTTTTTGACACAAAAAAGATACTGACCCATGCAGGAGGTGTAGAAGGGTGGCTAAACCCACTGGCCAAACTGTCCTTAATGTAGTCCTCAAGGGCTTGGGAACGAGAGGGTCCAGGCAACCCAGTCAATATTGGGATTTTTTGGAGCCTGGGATAACCCAGTACGATTGGGTTAGCAGGACATAAGATTATGTCAAAAGATAGTGTTTCCGTGTGGGAGAGTCCCACCTGCATGAAAACAGGCACTGTAGAGAGAGTGATGAAGTCAGCTCCCAAAGGAGAACTGTCAATAGTCACGATTCGGATGCTTGCTGGATGTCCAGGATGGCTGCCTCTGCTCTTGCCTGTCACCCTGGGGCATCAAAGACCGAGCGTAAGGCAGTGACAAATGACTCAAAGTTCGCTAAGATAGGGGACTGGTGGTCCAACAGAGAAGAGACCCATGCTAAAGCAGTACTCCGGAGGAGAGAGACAACGAATCTGATACGGGCCTGAACTGAAGCAAAAACCTCCGACTGGTTTTGGAAATGCAGGTAGCACTGATTCAAGAAGCCTCTAATATCTGTTGAGATACCCACTATCACGGTGCCCGTGCTCTGGTCTGTCACTCTCTGTGTGGTGCGCTCCCATTGGCTGAGCTTAGTTTGGCCCGCCCAGTATGGCCTTCTTATACCAGGCCTATGGCACCTGTCAGGTGCCCTTTCGTGGTGTTCCTGTACCAGTGCTACTGTGTTGCTGTGTTCCTGCGTTCCTGTGTACCGACTTGGCCCATCTGACTACTCTTGCTGATTCCTGATCTGTGATTCGACCCAGCCTGGCTGATGTTCCTGCTCCGTGACCTGACCCGGCTTGTCTGATGTTCCTGCTCCGTGATTCGACCGGCCTGGCTGACGTTCCTGCTCCGTGACCTGACCCGGCTTGTCTGATGTTCCTGCGCTGTGATTCGGCCAGCGATCCTGATCCTGTTCTCCGTGTCGCTTGGGCAACATTCCTACTTCCGCTAGTGCTGGTCTAACAGACTGAGTATTGTGGCCTCCAACCCACTGAGCCCTCCGCAAACTCTTGCAGAGCACTGTTGCCTCCGGTACACTGAGCCTTCCATCGCACTTGCAGAGCCCTGTTGCCTCTGTTACACTGAGCCTTCGTTAACACTTGCAGAGCACGTTGCCTCCGTTAACACTGAGCCTTCCGTTTACACTTGCAGAGCACTGTGCCTCCGTTAACACTGAGCCATCCGTTAACCATTACGGAGCACTGTTGTGTTCGTTACCGCACCGGTCGGGTGCTATTAGCTCTAAGTCCATCAGCTCTTGCAGTGTGCAGTTTGTCCGTTACTGCACTGGTCGGGTGCTATGGGCTCAAAGTCTATCAGCTCTTGCAATGTCAGTATTCCCGCTACTGCACCGGTCAGGTGCTCGTGGCTCACGGTAGTGCTAGCACTAGCAGAGTATTGTGGTCTCCGTTTCTGCTCAGCACACGGTAAAGTCTCAGTCCTGCTTACTACTAGGTGCTTCCACCTTGCACCACAGTCTCTTGATACATTTACCATCATACTGGGCATTGTCTAACACACCACATCAGAGACTGATTACTTTCTATGAACTTTAACCCATGTTATACTGAAATAGCCTGGATATGCCTGTCCTGTGACAGTATTCACTCTCTACATATGCATACTGGGCCTGAGAAGGCATATGTACATGATTGATAATTTCCTGTGATATTCCATAGCCCTGGTGGGCATTCTAATTGTTTTTTTATTTTTAATAAAACTGTGTTTTATTCTAACCTACTGTGTCTGAGTGTCGTACAAACCGTTACACCCTCAAAATGATCAGGAATTGGCATTCTACAAGGTAGAAAACTGGCAGGTGGAGAGACAGGAGGAGCTGCAAAGGGAAGACTAGCTGCATCAAACCATAGCTTCATCTGTTGCAGCATAACAGCAATGGAATCCAGCTTGGAGTCCATTTGGGTACTCTGTGCTGTCTGCTGGTCAAGCTGAGTGCCCTGATGGGCCACAACCCGTGACATACCTTCAGGATCAGTCACTGACGCAATCAGAATGTAATGATCTGACTGTAGCACCCTATGTAATCTGCCTGAGAACACCTTGTGGAGGAAAATTCCCACAAGAAGTAGCAGAATGCTGATTTGATATGGATAATATATACAACAACAAATGACAATATAGGATACTTATTAGGTAGGCCCCAGTGAGCCATAAGCTCGAGTTCACAGGCTTGAGAGTGGTGCTAACAGTCAGTGGCTGTTCCCAGGGGATCTTGCTGAGGCCAAAGCCGGATAGAGGCGCAGACCGTGAAGCCTGTGGGTAGAGGTGCAGGATAACCACCTAGGACACAGCCAACTACTCACCAGGTCAGGAATCAACCTATTAAAACTACCAGAAGTATAGTTTCCTCTGTTGAACACGAGATCAGCAGAACAAGGGGTTTGTCACAAGGTTACCATGCGACGGGAGGTTGAACCGAGAATGATTGATAGTGTCAAACTCGATAGATGGTCGACAGCGTCAAACTCAACACATTGCCCCGAAGCCGTTCAAGGTCAAAAGGAGAATAGTCAACAATCCGTGTCAGCAACAGACGGGCAAAGACGGTACCTAGGATGAGACAGAAGAATAGTTGAACAAGCCAGAGTCAAACCCCATGAAGCAGCACAGTACAAAATCAGCAGGAAGAAAAATAATCGAATAACAGGTCAAGGAAAACCAACACAGGAGTCATAGCAGAATCTGTAGACAAGATTTGTAGTCAAGGAAAGCTGGGTCAAACACTGGAAACACTAGGAACAAACGTCAAAACTCAATGTACAGAACGCTTTGATGGTGCACTGACACAATGGTGTCGGGGCTTGATATAGGTCCAGACAAGGGCGTCACTAGAACAAGGTGGGGAAACAAGGAACATATAGGAGAACCAGAATACCTGGTAAAGACAGGAAAACCCAGAGAATCATGACACACCCCACCAATCCACTACCACCATTCACATCTGCAACATTCCTTGTTGATTGTAAGGAACCCTTTTTTATGTTTTTTATTTATTTATTTATTTATTTATGCATTTATTTATTTTATCTTTATAATTAATGGCTATGCAGCATAGCAGAAAGGCTGAAAAATATTTGTGTGTGCACTGTGCAGGACTAAACACAAACTGAGAGGAAATTGATTTGTAGGGTTTAGACTTGTTAAAAACAAGTCCTGGGAAGAAATGTATTTGTAGGACTTTGACTTGTTAAACACAAGCCCTGAAAAACTTGATTTGTAGGGCTTTGACTTGTTATGCACAAATCATGAGAAACAATTGATTTGTCGGACTTAGACTAGTTGATCATAAGCCCTGAGAAGGAACTGGGTTGTAGGCCTCAAGTTTGCCAAAAACAAGCCCTGGGATGAAAAAAATATGCCCAACTGCCCACAGTTCATTGTATGGTAGCAGTTGTATTTTCTGGCAAATAATACTGCTGTAATTGCTCACCTGTTCTGCTCACATTACTACCCAGTTCTTCCTGTGCCAATTGTCACAATTTTCCCCCAGAAGCCAATTGAAGATGTTGGGGGACTGGGCATCATTGGGTTTGGAAATGTGGGCTCCCAGACCCCTCTATGCTGTCAGTCCCAGGTGGGACTGACAGCGCAGGCGGGCAGACGTCACTATTGAAAGAAGTCTGCTTTCCGTCTTGCCTGTCAACCCGGGAAGAATGGAGAATTCTATTGAATAAGGTAATGTCACGACCCCTATACCTTGACCTAGGGTCATGACCCCTTGGGGTTATTTTGGATTGGTTAGTTTTCCTTTTTAAGTCTGGCGCCACGATTCCTCGTGGCTTGATTATTGAGCCCCGTTCTAGTGTTCCTGCTCTACTTGCCTTGTTCCTGTTCTGCCGGCTGAAGCTTGGCTCTACTGCCTGTGCACTGTGAGCTTCTTCTTCTTCTTCTTGCCTGAGAGTTCTCCTGTGCGTTCCGACGCTTCTTGTTGCCTTGCCGATCGGATTTCATCTGATCGCCAGTTTACCTGGGACTGCTACACAGTTTCTCTGCAGACACAATTTCATCTGATCGCCAGCACCCTGGGACCGCTACATTGTTGCTCTACAGAACCCATTTCATCTGATCGCCAGTTTACCTGGGACTGCTACACAGTTTCTCTGCAGACACAATTTCATCTGATTCGCCAGTTTACCTGGGACTGCTACACAGTTTCTCTGCAGACACAATTTCATCTGATCGCCAGTTTACCTGGGACTGCTACACAATTTCTCTGCAGACACGATTTCATCTGATCGCCAGTACCCTGGGACTGCTACATTGTTGCTCTACAGAAGCCAGCTCATCGGATCGCCAGTTTACCTGGGACTGCTACACAGTTTCTCTGCAGACACAATTTCATCTGATCGCCAGTTTACCTGGGACTGCTACACAATTTCTCTGCAGACATAATTTCATCTGATCGCCAGTACCCTGGGACTGCTACATTGTTGCTCTACAGAGGCCAGCTCATCGGATCGCCAGTTTACCTGGGACTGCTACACAGTTTCTCTGCAGACACAATTTCATCTGATCGCCAGCACCCTGGGACTGCTACATTGTTGCTCTACAGAAACCAGCTCATCGGATCGCCAGTTTACCTGGGACTGCTACACAGTTTCTCTGCAGACACAATTCAATCTGATCGCCAGTACCCTGGGACTGCAACATCGTTGCTCTACAGAGGCCAGTTCATCGGATCGCCAGTACCCTGGGACTGCTACATTGTAGCCCTTTAGAGCCAGTTCTTAGGATCACTGGATCATCCTTGCCCTGGGATTGTTCTTGGAGGACTTGGTTGTTTGGACGGCTTCCCAGTACGATCCTCATGATCTTCCAGTTCTGCTGAAAAGTCTCGAGCCAGCAAGCTCTACCCAGGTACTACACCCCCTACTGTATTCTGGTGGTATTACTGCTGTTCATTTAGTCCGCCTGCAGCATTCACTGCCTATTTTTTTTGATAAATTCTAGCATTTTTCCTGGTGAATGTCCCAGGTGTGACCATATAGGTGTGACAGAATAATCAAGCCTTTAAAATTATTATGGATCCTAACGAATTATCCAGACTGCACCTGCGTCAAGACCAGCAGGAGCAGGTGCTTGCCTCTCATGAGGTTCATTTACATAATCTTGAATCTAAATTGGATACTATCTTGGACCTGATAAGATCTCAATCCGCTAGCCAGTCCCAGACTTCAGAATCTTCAGGACCTCCTAGAGCCTCGGGTAACTCAGTAGGAGCTGCTGAAGTTAGACCACCCAAGATTCCTCTACCAGAGAAATTCTCCGGGTCAACTTCCCACTGCAGAGGATTTTTGAATCAGTGTTCATTACACTTCAAGACCTTTCCATTAACTTATGCTACAGATACTTCTAAAGTTACTTTTATTATTTCTCTTCTGAAAGATGAGGCATTAGCCTGGGCTTCACCCTTGGTAGAACAAGACGCACCGATTCTGGATAACTTTACAGAGTTCATAAAGACTTTTAGATTAGTTTTCGATACTCCTGGTCGAGGTGCTGCCGCTGAAGCGGCACTTTTGGAACTCCATCAAGGTACCCAGTCCTTAAGTCAGTTCGCCATTGAATTCAGGACCCTGGCATATGAAACAGACTGGAATGCTGGGGCACTGAAAGCGGCCTTTAGGAGAGGTCTGAACGATCAATTGAAAGATGCCCTCATGTGCAGATCTATTCCTGAGGACCTGGAAGGGCTGATCGCCCTATGCTTGGACCTTGATCGCAGAATCCAGGAGAGACAATTAGAGAAAGAGAAAGATCGCTCCAGACGTCATCCTACCCAGTCATGGAACGTTGTACCCAGAACCACTCCCCAGAATACGGCCGAACCGATGGAAATTGGGGGTGTTTCAAGACCTAAACTCTCCGATCAAGAGAAAAGACGAAGACGCTCCTTGGGACTCTGCCTGTATTGTGGAATAAAGGGGCATTTTGTCAATCAATGTCCATCCAGACCGGGAAACTCTCAGGCTTAAGAGACTGTGGGGAGGATCTCTTCAAGCCAACTCTCGTTTTTCCCTCCCCACCCACCCCTACTCGCATTTTGTTACCCATTCTTCTTGTTTGGCCTAATCATTCTCTTAGAGTCTCAGCATTTTTGGACTCTGGGGCGGCAGGTATCTTTATGGACAAGGATTGGGCAAGGAAACATAATATCCCTATTCAACCCAAGACCAGTCCTCTTCTGATATCTTCCATTGATGGCTCCCCTCTGGGTGAGGGTTTAGTGAGTTTTAATTCTAGCCCCATCCAAATGGTTACGGGAGCCTTGCATAAGGAGATACTATCCTTTGACATTATTTCATCTCCTATGAATCCAGTCATTCTTGGCCTGCCTTGGCTGAGACTCCATAACCCGGTTATTGACTGGTCTTCGGGTCAGCTTGCTTCTTGGAGCCAACAGTGTTTTCAAAAATGTTTGCAGACCATCTCTAAACAAGTTTTGGCTGGAACTTCCTTTGACCTACCCTTTAATGATGAAGTCATCAATATTCCCCCCCAATACCAAGAATTCCAGGATGTGTTTTCCAAATCTAAAGCAGACATTCTACCGCCTCATCGTCCCTGGGATTGCGCTATTGAACTCATCTCAGGAGCTTCCCCCCCACGGACTAAAACTTACCTACTTTCTCCAGCTGAAAACAAGGCCCTGGCGGAGTATATAGAGGAGAACTTATCCAAAGGATTCATCAGACCATCTTCCTCTCCTGCTGGAGCAGGGTTTTTCTTTGTTAAGAAAAAAGATGGGTCCTTGCGACCCTGTATTGATTACCGTGGATTAAATAAAGTTACCATCAGAAACTACTATCCTATCCCCTTAATTACGGAATTATTTGAACTTTTGAGAGGCGCCACCATTTTTTCTAAGTTTGATTTAAGGGGAGCATACAATCTTATCAGAATCAGAGAAGGAGACGAATGGAAGACGGCATTTAACACTCGATATGGACATTATGAATACCTGGTAATGCCATTTGGACTTTGTAACGCCCCGGCCGTCTTCCAAGCATTTATGAATGACATCTTCAGAGACCTCCTTTCGACTTGTGTTATTATCTACTTAGATGATATTCTGGTCTTCTCAGCTAATCTTCAACTCCACAGAACTCAGGTTCGAATGGTCCTTCTAAGATTAAGAGAGTTCAATCTCTTCATCAAACCTGAAAAATGTGAATTTGAATGTAGCAGACTTACTTTTTTGGGCTACATTATTTCCAGTACCGGTTTACAGATGGATCCGGAAAAGGTGAGAGCAGTTTCTGATTGGCCTGTTCCGTCAGACGTTAAATCCATCCAGAGATTTATTGGATTTGCCAATTACTACAGAAGATTTATCAAGAACTTCTCTCAAATCATTGCTCCCATAACGGCTCTTACTAGGATAGGGGTTAACCCTAGGGAATGGTCTGTGGTGGCCAGCCAAGCATTTGACCTTCTCAAAGCATCCTTTACTTCTGCTCCCATACTTCGTTTTCCTGATCCATCCTTGCCATTTATTTTGGAGGTAGATGCTTCGGAACTGGGGGCTGGAGCTATCCTTTCGCAAAAGGATCCTATATCCGGAAGACTTCACCCATGCTCCTTCTTCTCTAAACGATTTTCACCTGCCGAGATCAACTACGATGTAGGAAATCGAGAATTACTCGCTATCAAACTAGCATTAGAAGAATGGCGTCACTTATTAGAAGGGTCTGCAATCCCAGTATTAATTCTCACGGATCATAAAAATCTACAATTCCTGGAGTCGGCAAAAAGACTGAATCCTAGACAAGCCAGGTGGGCCCTCTTCTTTACCAGATTTAATTTTTCAATTTCTTATCGCCCAGGATCAAAGAATGGAAAAGCTGACGCATTATCTAGACAATTTGAGCCGGGTCCTAGCCCAGATCCTGAACCAATCATTTCTCCTGATCATTTTTTGGCGGCATTATCGACAGAGACCATGGAGAGAATCCAGTCAGCTCAGTCCACACCTGCCCCTGGTCAACCGGTGGGCACATTGTTTGTGCCTCAACCAGACAGAGTGGAGATTTTGAAATATTTTCATCAATCTATTGCTTCGGGTCACCCGGGAGCTAAGAAGACTTTGGACCTTATTCTACGATGTTTTTGGTGGCCGTCAATTTCCACGGAGGTGAACAAATTTGTGGCAGCCTGTCCTTCATGCGCTAGGGCCAAGTCTAGCCATTTACCCCCAGCTGGGCTGCTTTGTCCCCTTCCTGTGCCCTCTCTTCCATGGACTCATATTGCAATGGACTTTATTGTTGAACTCCCCACCTCTCAGTCTTGTACAGTTATCTGGGTAGTGGTGGATAGATTCTCTAAGCAAGCTCACTTCATTCCTTTACGAAAGTTACCCTCAGCTACCGAGCTCTCTACAATATTCTTCAGGGAGATCTTCCGCCTCCATGGCTGCCCAGTAAACATTGTTTCCGACAGAGGATCACAGTTCGTGGCAAAATTCTGGAGAGCTTTTTGTCACCGCCTTGGCATCTCTTTACATTTTTCGTCAGCCTATCATCCTCAGTCTAATGGACAGACGGAACGGACGAATCAAACTTTGGAAACATTCCTCCGTCATTTTATTTCTGATACTCAGGACAATTGGGTAGAATTACTACCCTTCGCAGAATTCGCCTTTAATAATAATATCCACGAATCATCCTCTGCCTCCCCATTTTTTACAGTTTTTGGATTTCATCCACGAATTATTCCAGCTCTTCCTCCTACAGACGTTCCAGCAGTGGATAACATTGTTAACCATCGTCTCCTGATATGGAAACACATACAACAGCAGTTGAAGAAATCCTCTTCTCGTTATAAGATACAAGCTGATCGCCATCGCCGGGAGGGTCCAAAATATTCCATAGGAGATATGGTTTGGCTCTCCACAAGACATCTAAGTATTCACCAACCATCTGCTAAGTTAGGTCCCCGATTCGTAGGACCTTTCAAGATAACCAAATTGATCAATCCAGTCTCAGTCAAGCTAGAATTACCTGAGTCATGGCGCATTGCCAATTCATTTCACATATCTCTACTCAAGCCAGCCCTTGGAAATCAGACACT
This sequence comes from Rhinophrynus dorsalis, assembly GCA_037306005.1. Classification (NCBI taxonomy): domain Eukaryota; kingdom Metazoa; phylum Chordata; class Amphibia; order Anura; family Rhinophrynidae; genus Rhinophrynus; species Rhinophrynus dorsalis. The sequence continues at coordinate 472,337,445 of CM074720.1, read as the reverse complement.
TTATGATCAACCCCCACCTGTCTTACGTGACGGTCAAGAAGAATTTGAGGTCCAGCGGATATTGGACTCTCGTCGAGTTCGAAATTCCCTGCAATATCTTATTCACTGGAAAGGCTACGGACCGGAAGAAAGATCATGGGTACCCGCAACCAGAGTCCATGCACCTAGACTTGTTCAAGCCTTTCATAGACGGAATCCTAGAAAACCGGGCCCCCGGAGGGTTCCCGTTTAGGAGGGGGCACTGTCACGACCCCTATACCTTGACCTAGGGTCATGACCCCTTGGGGTTATTTTGGATTGGTTAGTTTTCCTTTTTAAGTCTGGCGCCACGATTCCTCGTGGCTTGATTATTGAGCCCCGTTCTAGTGTTCCTGCTCTACTTGCCTTGTTCCTGTTCTGCCGGCTGAAGCTTGGCTCTACTGCCTGTGCACTGTGAGCTTCTTCTTCTTCTTCTTGCCTGAGAGTTCTCCTGTGCGTTCCGACGCTTCTTGTTGCCTTGCCGATCGGATTTCATCTGATCGCCAGTTTACCTGGGACTGCTACACAGTTTCTCTGCAGACACAATTTCATCTGATCGCCAGCACCCTGGGACCGCTACATTGTTGCTCTACAGAACCCATTTCATCTGATCGCCAGTTTACCTGGGACTGCTACACAGTTTCTCTGCAGACACAATTTCATCTGATTCGCCAGTTTACCTGGGACTGCTACACAGTTTCTCTGCAGACACAATTTCATCTGATCGCCAGTTTACCTGGGACTGCTACACAATTTCTCTGCAGACACGATTTCATCTGATCGCCAGTACCCTGGGACTGCTACATTGTTGCTCTACAGAAGCCAGCTCATCGGATCGCCAGTTTACCTGGGACTGCTACACAGTTTCTCTGCAGACACAATTTCATCTGATCGCCAGTTTACCTGGGACTGCTACACAATTTCTCTGCAGACATAATTTCATCTGATCGCCAGTACCCTGGGACTGCTACATTGTTGCTCTACAGAGGCCAGCTCATCGGATCGCCAGTTTACCTGGGACTGCTACACAGTTTCTCTGCAGACACAATTTCATCTGATCGCCAGCACCCTGGGACTGCTACATTGTTGCTCTACAGAAACCAGCTCATCGGATCGCCAGTTTACCTGGGACTGCTACACAGTTTCTCTGCAGACACAATTCAATCTGATCGCCAGTACCCTGGGACTGCAACATCGTTGCTCTACAGAGGCCAGTTCATCGGATCGCCAGTACCCTGGGACTGCTACATTGTAGCCCTTTAGAGCCAGTTCTTAGGATCACTGGATCATCCTTGCCCTGGGATTGTTCTTGGAGGACTTGGTTGTTTGGACGGCTTCCCAGTACGATCCTCATGATCTTCCAGTTCTGCTGAAAAGTCTCGAGCCAGCAAGCTCTACCCAGGTACTACACCCCCTACTGTATTCTGGTGGTATTACTGCTGTTCATTTAGTCCGCCTGCAGCATTCACTGCCTATTTTTTTTGATAAATTCTAGCATTTTTCCTGGTGAATGTCCCAGGTGTGACCATATAGGTGTGACAGGTAATAATTCTGGTGACTAATGCTACTGAGCAGCTAGTCACTAGATGGGGAATTATTAGACATCAAGTTGTTTAGCGGTGGTAGTTCCACTTTAATTCTCCTTCCCTGTATCACTGGATGCATCACAGTCCTGCCAGCTACTCCTTTTTTATTATGGTTGCTTATAGTGTCAACCAACACTATGAGCCTCTAATACCCTTATTTCACAAATGAAATAGCTTAAAAATCACTTTCTTCCCTCTCTGTCTATCTAACTGCTTTTTCTCTATCTCACTTCCTGTTACTTAAGTTTTTTGCACAAAAATGCGAGATATTTAAATTAAAAGGGTGAGAAGTTTGTACACGTTGAAAGGCATACATGAAATATGGAAGCATTTTCGCAAAATATTTTTGGGTGTAGAGAAACTGGAGAAATTGTTTATGTTTTTGTTATAGGCAGAATCTCTCTCGAGAAAGCAGAGAACCACATTGTTTTCATAGAATATATAGTGAGAACAAAACGAGACCTTTACCAATCCTTACTAAGGAGGCTGTTTGTCAGTGTCCCATAAACTTTCAGCCACCACCACTAGTAATAGTAATAAACAATGTAAAAACACTGAAGATGGAAACAAGTCACATTCTAGTGTTGACTGCATAACGGAAGAAGGTGTACCAGTTTAATCAACTGCTGCATCTGACAGTGAAACAAACAAGAACAACACCTGTCCTGAAATTAGTAATGAATGTTGTGAAAAACCCTGTAAGTGAAAAAGTAAAAAAGAAATTGAGTGAGACTTCAAAAAGCCTAGAGGAATTTAAAAATGGTGGGGAAGAAGAGGTGGGTGATGCTGAGAATGACCTAATTAATGATGATTATGATTATATTCCTCCAGCATTCTCCTCTTCTTCAGATATAGATAAAGTTGACAGAGAGAGATGATGATTTGGCTAGAAAATTAGCTAAAAGGCTAAGGATCAATCTTCCATCTCTGAAATGAAGCACAAACTAATCTTCTTCTGTGAAGAAGTAAGTAACAAACTAGATAATGGTAAAACAGTAGATGTATATCTAAATTTTTCAAAGGAATTTGATACAGTGCCACACAAGAGGCTGGTGTAGGAAATAAGAAAATTGGGGCTGGGGATAACCTTTGTAATTGAATAGAAAACTGGCTGAAGGATAGGAAACAGTGTGTTGTAAATGGAAACTTATCCAATACAGTTAAAGTTCAAAGTGGAGTACCTGATGGTTCACTACTGCTTGTTAACATGTTTGTAAATTACCTGGATATAGATATAGAAAGCAAAATATCAATATTTGCAGGTAACACTAAAATATGTAGGGTTATACAGGATGTTTGTTTTCTACAGAGGGATTTACATAAAATGGCAGTTTGGGCAAATAAATGGAATTGGAAGTTTAACCCCCTAACGACCGGCCGTGTAGGCACGCAGCGGTTACTGAAGGACCACGGAGCATTTTTTTTTTTTTAATTCGGATTCCGGACTCCCCGAATGGCATGCAGCCACGGGGGGGGGGGGGGGTACTGGAATTCCATGACGGTCATAGTACGTCATGGGTCGTTAACTCAGATCTACCCATGACGTACTATGACCGTCAAGGGTCGTTAAGGGGTTAATGTGGCAAAGTGCAAAGTCATGCATTTGGGAAGAAAAAAAATCCCAGTTCTACTTCTGAATTTAATGGAATCATTTTAGGGGACTCGTTGCTAGAGAAAGACCTGGGAATCTTTGTAAACTACAAACTTGGAAGCAGTGATCAGTGTCAAATAGCAATAGCAAATGAAGTCCTGTCTTGCATAAAAAGGTGCATTAAAGCTAGAGTGTTTAACATAATTTTGCCACGGTACAGATAAGTTGTTAAGACCTCACCTCGAATATACTGTGCAGTTTTGGCCACCAGCTCTGAAAAAGGATATCCTAAAACTGGAGAGAGTAAAGCAATGAACAACAACATTAATCAAGGGAATGGAACACTTGACATATGAGGAACATCTAGACAAACTTAGTTTATTTAATTTAGAGAGAAGACAAATAAGAGATCTTATCACAATGTACAAATATATGGGAAGTCAATACAAGGATCTATCTGGTGAGATTTCCATTCCAAGGCCTAATTAAATATCCAGGGGCAACCCCTTGAAATGAGAGGAAAGGAAGTTTCAAATTCAGAAGAGGAATGGGTATTTTATAGTAAGGTCTATTAAATTTCAAGGCCTTATTCTGCTCTAGGGGTGGGAGAAACGTGAGAAAGATTTCCCGCAACACTCTTCACAAAAAATAGATGATTTTTCTCCTGTTTTGTGAAAGTTTTCTACTTTTCTCCAATGCAAAATTGTCCTCCTTTTTCACTTATTCCAGCACCTTTGTTGCTTATTCCAACACAGTTTTCAAGGTATATGTTGTTGTAGGACTCACAACTTACACTTCCAGCTACTTATTTCTCCACTACAATCCTCAGAAGAATTAATATTGTGCTGGGAAATGTTGCACCATAGAAAACACAGGAGAAAAGTTTGTTGAATAGGAGAAAAATGTGTTGAAATAGGTGAAAAATTTGCTAGAATAGGCAAAAAGGAGGAAGATTGTGCACCATAGGAAACATAGGTGAAAAATGTTTTGGAATAGGAGTAAAATGTGTTGAGAGGCATGGTGTGATTGGTGGGACCTTGACAAAATCATTATCATTTATTGCACAAGCTACAGTAACCATTGCTGTAGTCATTTTTGAACTACCACTTTACTCCCAAGTTCCTGCACTGCGCCACCTTTCCCCCTCCCACTTGTGCATTTGCTGGACATTACTCAGTTACTGTGTATGTTTTTACTCTATTCAGTACACAACTGATGGAGTATGATGTCTTTCTTTGGCCCTCAACAAAATTCTCAATGTCGTCTGCTGTCTATCAAGTCTGCCTCAGTCAAAGAGCTCCCAGTCAGCTCTCTGTCACCTAATACATTTATTTATTTATGTATTCATTTTTTAAATGTTTTATTTTTTTATTTTTATTTTTTAAGCTGTCCATCCTATCTTATTACAGTCAGTCCAAAAACATATATAACTAAAAAACAAAATCAACAACTACTTTCCCAAAGACTTCTGCAGCACAAAGATAATAAAATTAAAATCAGCAAGTAATTTGGACCCAGCTGCCTGTGTCTTGCCAGTCAGTCACACCAAATTTTGGGGTAGTTGGGGTCACCCTACTTCCTCCATTCTTCTTCCCCAGAGTGCCCCCAGACTCACCTAATATAGAGAACAAATGTCCTACCTAACAGACTCCATAAATTATGCTTAAATTCCCCTTTATTTGACTATCTTCTCTAGCTCAAAAAATACTGCTTTCTCCTCTCACAAACACAGAATGGCATGCTGTGAAAGTCTGACACACTTGTATATGGATGTAGAAAAGTAGAGAAAACTTTCATGTGGTGGTAAAAATGTTCTTCCCTTTGATTTCAATGTAAAAAGCTAGGTGAAAAAAGTGGGAAAATGTCGCTTTTCGCAAGTATAACGTGCCATTTTTTGGCAATTTTGGTTTGACGCAAAAGTTTTTCCCCATCCCTATTAATGACTGAGGATGATAATGCAGATCTAGAATATATATAACGCCAGCATCCTCTTCTTCTTCAGATACAGATGAAGTTGAGAGTGAGAGATAGCATGGCCAGAAGGTTAGCTGAAAGGCAAATGGTCAATCTTCCCCCACTGAAGAGGAGCACTGTGTTTGTCTATAAACTGAGAAAACAGTTGGAAAGTCTGACCCTGGACAAGCAAAGATGGCAAAAAATACACAGTCATTCTGTCAGCCATCAACAGCATCATCACTGTGTCCAATTCCAAGTCCCACTCACAAACAGAAATAATGTTGAATAACCAGCAACAACACAGGTTATCAGCATCCACAATCTTAGCTTTGATGAGTGCCTCTGCTGCTCTTGGAAGTGCAGCACTTGTGACACCTAGTAATAGTAGTACAATTTCAGCAGCATCTACCCTGACTAGTAGTAGCAGCAGCCTCTCAGGAACCTCACAGTCTATGAAGTCCACAGTACAGAGATACTTCACTCAGGATCCAAAAGCTAAGCATGTTGCTATCTGTTGCCTGTGTAAGAAGCATTTGAGCAGGGAGAAAGCAGGCTGACAGGTGGGCACCTCCTCCATGAAACCCATCTGAAGCACAACCACGTATCTGAGTGGGAGACACATCATCAACAGGTCAGCAGTGCAACAGCTAGTAGCAGCAGAAGTACTCCTAAATGTTTCCAGGGCTGTGGGGTACTATCACGGTACCCGTGCTATTTGGCGACATTCTGTCAATATTCCACTGCTGCTTCCGCTATTGGCTGCTCTGTTGTTGTCCCGCCCAGAATTTGTCCTTAAATGCTGGGTTCTGGCACTTCTCAGGTGTCCTTTCGTGGTGTTCCAGTACCAGTGCTTGTTCCTGATCCTTGTGTGCTCTCAGTGTATCGACCCGGCCTGCCTGACTACTCTGCATCTTGTTTCCTGCCTGTGCCCTGACCCAGCCTGCCTGACCATTCTGCTTCTCATCTCCTGTGTATCGACAAGGCTTGGCTGGCGCTCCTGCTCCATGTACCGACCCGCCGGCTGACGTTCCTGCTCCGTGTACCAACTTGGATTGGCTGACGTTCCTGCTCCGTGTCTTGACTTTGATTGGCTGACGTTCCTGCACAGTGTACCGACTCAGACTGTCTTACGTTCCTGCTCTGTGTGGATCCTGCCCGGTTGGGCTACTGTGGGGCCGTGCCTCCTCTGCACGCTCTGACCGGTCTCCGGTTAGGCTAGTGCTAGCCCCTCGCTGTCTACGGACAGCTCTGCAGATTGGTCTCCGTTGCCTCTGTGTTGCCCAGGCGACATTCCTATGTGTCTGCCTTACTTGCAGTTCCAGGTTGGGTGCCTCTCAGGGTGAGTTGCTCAGTTTCCGTTATTGCTACGACAGTACTCACGTTGACCAGATTCCATTACTGCTATGGCAGTGCTCCAGCTGCTCAGTCTCCGTTACTGCTACGGCAGTGTCCAGTTGCTTAGTCTCCGTTACTTCTACGGCAGTGCTCAAGTTGCTCAGTTTCCATTAATGCTACAGCAGTGTCCAGTTGCTTAGGGCTAGATTTAAAGGCAGCCGTTAAACCAGCCGCTAAGTGAAAAAGGCACATCGCTCGCAAATAATACAGGAGTTACGGCAGATTCAATAGGTACTCTACAAGAATAGCTATAGAGCGTAGACACACAAAAAACACGTAACACAAAAGCCGTTGTCGCTCATGTTAATGCACAACGGGCGGCCAAATCACACGATAACTGCACTCAAAACAACATGTAATATAACGGCTGCCATTGTCAAGCAACCATGATTGATGCCAAAACAAATTCAAACACACAGCCAATCACAAAGCCCCAATGTATCAAATAACTTCAAATACACCTATATATACCCAAAAATAACCGTCACACACTGTCTGTTATCGAGTTCTTCAGAGCTAGATATCAGGACCCAGGAGCGGAGGATAGCGATCAGAGAGAGGGAGAAAGGAGCATTCATTGGAGGTAGAAGGAGATTTTTGAGTTTGGAGTTTGGAGAGAGGTGCACTTACTAGACACATATTACACTTTTGCACATATTACATACACACATACAAACACAAACACATACACATACATACACATAGTCCTTTTTTTCATAATACCTTACACATTTTACTTTTTATTTTGACAGTGTGAATCTGGGAGTGAAAGTGTGTGACAGAGAGTGACTGGATCGAGTGTGTCTGTGAGGGCCTGTGGGAGTGCATGGGTGTGACTGGGTGAATGATGGCAAGGAGAGGAGGACAGGAGAGAGGGATGGGGAGAGTAGTGGAGGAGGAGGAAGCTCAGGAGGGGATCCCTCAGCAGAGCAGGGGTGGGAGAGGGAGATCCGCAGGGCAGAGGGGGACCCGGCCCACAAGAGCAGGAGCACGCAGGACAGGGACAGAACCTGCAGTGGGACGAGGGGTAGTTGCTGGGGAGCACCCCACACAGTCAGGGTCAGACCAGGCAGGGCACTCCGGCTCTGAGTCATCCCATGCCGGAGGTGACGAGGCCAGGATCAGAGACCCAAAGTATACAGAGGAGGAGAACGCGGCTCTTGTGGAAGCTGTCCTGGAGAGGCAGAGTGTTCTCCACCCGACAGCGAAGGTCCCTGGCCTGTCAGCGAGGAGGAAGGCAGCCTGGAACCAGATCTGCGGCCGGGTCAACGCGGTGGCTCCATGCAGGCGGGACGTGGAGTCCATCAAAAAGCGATGGGGCGAATGCCGGAGGGTGGTCAAGAACAAGCTCTCAGAACTCACCAAGCACGCCCGAGGCACTGGAGGTGGCCCACCTGTCCCTATCACCTTCTGTGGCTGGGAGGAGATGGTGCACCAGAATATGTCCCCAACCCTGATCGAGGGGGTTGTTGGAGGAGCTGACACTGGGGATGAGAGGAGCCTCCACACTACCGGTAAGTGCAACACTACAGAACAACACACTACAGCAACCAACACCAGCTGCACACACAGTCACACCTCAACACATGCCCATCATTCATGCACACAACTGCACCAACACAGCACCCTGAGGGTTAAAAACAGGACACAACACAAGGACAAATATCAAGGTCCAACTTGGAACAAACCTGTCCAAGTCCTACTTCAACCCTCCTGTCGCTGTGCTCATCACACACAATACACAAACCATGCTGTTCAAAATGTCGACTGTCATAGATCATCACTGTTCACACACAATGTCACCCATGTCCACACTGGGATGTCAGCACTTAAACCCTTGAGTGCTAGAGGGATCATCAATGCATTGATCAACAATGCTTTGGCAACCCCTCTGGGACTCAAAGGGTTAACCAGACAACAATCAAGTCAATAGGCCAACGATCACATGCTACACAGGGGACATTCACTAAGCAGTGACAAACAGATGGTGGAGAGAAATTCACCCTTACACATCCTCATTTCACCAATACCAGTGTTAGCCTATGGAGAATATGCAATAACATGAATCAAGTTGCTAAGGTCCCATCGTATACACTCCATAGAAAACACTGGAAATGGGGAAATGAGATCACTGGAGAAGTCAGCATCATGTACACTCCATCATGTCGACAACACTGCTTACTGAATCACAAAAAGGATGGAGCAGGTCACACATCACAGTGTCACTGAGAATAACTGCTTGTATGTGCAACACACAGGCCTCAAACAATACCCCAGAATTAAAGGGGGAAAAAGTAGGCCTTGGTGTTGTGTCTGCAATCATTTACTCTAACATCAAATGACATATCTCACATCTGATTCCCACATGGATCCTCAGGGGTGCTGATGCCATGGATGGATGGTACACCAGACACTGTTTGCAGGATACACATGGGAACCAAATATCACCCATTGTACCTTGGTCACCAACAGGCCATGAATGATAGATATCTCGGATTGAGTATGGTTGCCTCACTCAGAAGGATGGATGGGCTCATACTCAAAGAAAAACAGGCCTCAATCAAAGATATCCCTCACTACTGGCGTGATTGTTGTCCTTCAGGATTCAACTGGAACACACGACATGAACAGGATCCTGTCCAGTTCATCAATCTCTGATTGCCAGGGTGGTATCCCATGCCCTACAATGCAATGCATAGGATATGATCCTGACAACCAGAGAGTCACCTGTCAAGTAATGAAAAATTGTGAATTGGACGGGATCGGCTAAGAAGATAGGGTTGAATAACACTTGATTCCCACTGCACATCTGTTCAAAAAAGATATGCACACAAAGGAAAATGGTCAGATATGTACCTTTCAAATGGCTCAAAATATGTCCCAACACGATGTGAACCCAGAGATCATCTCACTGCCTGTGATTGCCCTACTGGCCAGGTATGTGCATCCATCAGAAACTAACTTACATTGATACCATCCAAATACACATACCTAGTATATCCCACTCTACGTAGATGGGATATACGAGGTATGTTCATATCCATCATATCAATCCAATGTATATTTTGATGGGTGCACATATATAGCCAGTAAGGCAATCACACCTACTGAAATGATTTCTGGCTTCATATCTGGAAAGGATATATTCATATCCATATGAAAGGTACACATCCACATGCATATATGACCATTTCTCCTTGTATGTAACTGTAATGGCATAGCAATTGTTAATTTCACCAACATGTGGATCCATGTTAGTCCTATCCCTCCAACCCTCATGGTTAGACAGATATCGCTCTATTTGACAGCTGGAGATTTCAGTCATTAGACCACACGGAGGCTCTTCAGCAGAGCCTAAATTGCCCCATTCAGAGATGGATACATCTTTGAGATGGTCAACAAAGTGTGCCTGGTTTGCAAGCACACTCTGTTCACCATTCCAATGAAGTTTACATCTCTGAATGGGGCAATTTAGGCTCTGCTGAAGAGCCTCCGTGTGGTGAAATGACTGTCAAACATGTCAAAATGACTGTCAAATAGAGCAATATCTGTCTAACCGTGTGGGTTGGAGGGATAGGACTAACATCGATCCACATCTATCTCTTACAATGCCTACAATATTACATCATGGTGAAATTAACCATTGCTATTCCGTTAAAGGGATAGTAATACCTAACATGTGAAAAGAAAAATATATTGCAGGGTTCATCCCCCGAGCAAAACAAGGGTATTCCCACTGCTGAAAGATGTTTCATTCAAAATGTAGCACAGCTCAGGGGCAATATCACAGTGGCCTGGAACTCTACAATGGCGATGTTCTAGACCATCCTATGGACAGCTTACGTCCAGATGCCATAAATTCTCATAGGATAATGTAGCAACAGTGCCAATGTACAACTTCAGGCCACTGGGATATAGCACCAAAGCAATTCTATTCTGAGCTGGGAGACTTTTTGAACAAAAACCCCCTCCAGCAGTGGGAGTACCCTTATTTCACTCAGGGTGATAAACCACAAAACATATATTTCCCTTTCTGCATTTCATGTATTAGTATCCCATTAATCCCATCATGGCTACGTTTACTAATCACACAATCTCAATTCTCCACACAGCTTATGGGCCTCCATCGCAGCAGGAGCGCGTGGAGGAGCCGACCACACCACCCAGTGAGGAGTATACAGAGGAGGGGACTAGCCACTGGGAGCCGTCTACAACCACCACACCTCCTCCCCAACTGGCTGCATCACCACTGCCTGCCTCTCAACTGCCTGCCTCTCAACTGGCTGCCCCTCAACTGCCTGCCTCTCAACTGGCTGCCTCTCAACTGCCTGCCTCTCAACTGGCTACCCCTCAACTGCCTGCCTCTCAACTGGCTGCCCCTCAACTGCCTGCCTCTCAACTGCCTGCCTCTCAACTGGCTGCCCCTCAACTGCCTGCCCCACCACAGGATGCTCCACAAATGTACAGCGGCTGGATTCAGGGGGAGAGATGGATGCATCCCACTACCACCGGGAGCTATTACCCTCCAGCAGCAGCACCACCACCACCAGGGAGGCAATGGCTGCCCGGGAATGTGGCCACCAGCCAATATGGGCCATATTTCACCGAGATGGATCTACCCTCCTGGATGGCTCCCCAACATGGCCCCAGGTATGATCCCAGGTGGGGGCCAAGCACCTACCACTGGCCAAGGTATGACCCTTGGCCACTTGACTACCAACACCTGGGCCTGATTGGGGAGCCCCAGCACCCTCAGCCAAGGGACTTGTTCACCCCACCACCTCAACCAGCACAGGCATCAGTGGGCAGCAGTGGGTCCCTTGATGTGGTGGGCACCCACACACCGTCTGTGCAAGCCACTCCACCAACACAAACAGCAGTAGCAGCCACAGCACACCCAGTACCAGCAGAGGAGACAGCAGAGGCTGGGGAGATAGAGGTTGAGGAGACAGCTGAACCTGTGGAAGCAGCTGCTGAGGAGACAGCTGAAGCTGGGGAAACAGAGGCTGAGGAGACAGCTGAAGCTGGGGAAACAGAGGCTGAGGAGACAGCTGAAGCTGGGGAAACAGCACATGTGTCACCGGCCACTCCCATCTCCAGCAGTCAACGCACCACAGATCTGGAGGCTGAGTGCATGGCCCTTCAAAGAGGACAGCTCCGGGCAACCCACGCCACCAACGACAACCTCACGAGGAACCGGAGGGAATCCCGGAGGAACACAAACAGGTTGGAGACCAGAATCCAAGCTCTGGAGTCAGAGGTTGCCAGGGGGAACACACAACTCCACCAGATCCATACGGGGATGTTGTACATATTTGCACAGGTGCTCGTGGAGTTGCGAGAGATTAACCGCAGGGAGAACCTGAGGATGGAGAGGGAGAACCTGCGTTCCACAGAGGGGTCCACTGCACCCACCACCCCTTCCAGTGTTACCCCAGAAGCCACACCTAGGGGACAGAGGGTGACAAGGCAATCAGCCAGGGCATCCACCTCTGGCACCAAGTCTAAGGCCCCCCCCAAAAAAAAAAAGAAATGAAAGGCCCAACCTGTCATCTGCCCCCTCAATAAATGAAAATTGTGCTTTTGAATCCTGTCTGATCTGCTGTGTATTCACTTATAGATTGGGTGGCAGGGTTGTCTCCAATGCATTGCCAAACAATGCAGTGAACTCAACTACTGCCTGGGGGAAATGTTTGTGTGATGTTACAACATGGGTTCACACACACCCACACCGTTGTCCAAATTCACCTGGCAACCCAGCCCTGTAGCCATATAACACGACAGTGTTACATGGCCATGATGTGTGTCAGATTTGATCAGAACATACCCCTTAGCACAACAACTGGTGCAACACTGAACATTCATCTGCATCAATTGTTGTGTTTGAGGGGAAAACCAAACAAACAGCTATGCGACTTAGCAGGGAAATAACAAGCATGACAGATGGAACAAGCATCAATATGGTCTTTAAATCAAAATTCTATTGTGCAGCTGACTTACTGGGGAACACAATGTATGTGTTACACATCCTAGGGTGATCCTAGGGTGAGCATTGTGTTCTCCAGCAAGTCATCTGCACAACAGGAGTTTGAATCACAGCCTAACTTACTGCATAACCCAATGATCTTCCTAAGATTTCATTGTGTAGCACGCACATTGGAACCTTAGGCTGAGCATTGGCTTATGTATTAAAGGGATAGTAAACCTTGAAAATAAGTTCATTCTATATTGTAGCCCTTAAAAAAACATGTAAAATGATATAAGTCTTATCTCCCAAACCATATATGTTTGGTAGATAAGACATATCATTTTTCATGTTTTTTAAAGGGCTACAATGTGAAATAAACTTATTTTCAAGGTTTACTATCCCTTTAAGTTGTGTTGTTGTTTAACTAAGGTTGTAACACACTTCACCAGTGATAACACTTGTCCACATGGTTGTTTTTGTTGATGTAGCCCATGTACTGAGATATGACAACCTACAGCAATCTCAGGACATTGGTTATATTGAGCAACACACAAACCGTGGACATCACATCACAGTGGAAGTGTGTCCCCTGTATCACCAGCTAATCACTCACAACACACATCAGTGTATCACTGCCATCATGTCATTGCATGTATACATCACAAAGTCCACTCATGGTCAGGCAACTAATGGACTCCTGTGATGTAAATCATGCCTTCCTTTCTATGAGGGATACTCTAGCCTTGGGTATAGTTCCACATTGACAGGTGTTTGATCCAACATTCATTCATACAGACACGGATTGAGTAGTGATGTTTCTTGTGTATTTAGCCAATATGCATTAAACACTTGTATGAGCACAAAAAGGTACATCTGAACTAAATAGGAATACATTAGAAATGCTAGTGAACTGCTCATGTGTTGTCCACATAGTTTGGCATCTGTGTATGAGCAGTCTTACTGTACAGGTCTGATACCTGGATGTTAGTACACACATTAATTTGTGTCCATATGTGAATGTTCCAGTAGAGGTTGCTGTGAACATCAGGTCAAACATTGCATCACCAACACAATCACTTGAAACACCAAGGGGTGAGCTTCATGGAAGTGTTGTCCAGACTTCAGTCCAGTCATATGGAAACTCCTCTGTTCAAGGATGGATCGTGCTATGGATGCCTGTGGAACAAGAGGACAGGATTTGGAACATCACCCTCGAAATGATCGCCATGCAACAGCTACAACATCATGATCCTCTTAATCTTTCCCGTTACATAAGTCTACATAAACCACTGCTTTGTAATGTGTTGTGTACTGGTCTATGAACCATCATGGGGGGATCTAAGGGGATGTTAACCATCCTTAGGGATATTTGCCCCTGACATGGTTACACAGATCAACAAATATGTCCTAATAGCTTCCTGACAACAATATATTTGGGCTGCCACTGTCAGAGACAGGCCAAATATGTTTGATTCATGGAGCTAGTAGGACATATTTGTTAATGTGTGTATTTCTTTCTGGGGCACATATCACTGCACACACACACACACACACACAGGGCAGCATGGTGTCCATGGAGATGTGATCCACATTTCATGAGTTCCATGTTGTGTAAGACACTATTACTGTCGATCCACCCCTCTGCTGCTTTCTTCAACTGTAGCAAGCTACTGGTCCCATGTCCCCACGAATGCCCCCTGAACCCCTTATATGACAGAGTGCTATCCGATGCATTGGCTTGGATGAGACTCCCTCGCTACAGGGGTACCATGGTTGCTATGGGTCTGATCCTAGCAGAACACTTTAGTTGGTGCCTAGGGAGCTGTGGGATATGCTGAACAAGGTTAAAGTGTTGTACCTTGGTTTACAGGGGGGCATGCATGATATCCTTGAGGTAGCAGTATCAACATGGACGACAGGTTGTCAGATGTATTCGGAATCTCTAGGCCCAATCTGACTGGTCCACAGAATAGTTGATGCTGGTGGTCCATACTGCAGCCAGTGTCAGGGCTGTGTCACTGATCCTGTGGGGTGAAACAGAACATGTGTGTTGTGGTGGGTGTGTATGCATGGATTGTGTGCATACATGTATTATACTCACAGCAGAAGTGATCCCTGATCAATCTGTCCCTTGTCTGCATCCCTGTTGGGGTTTCCTCACACTCAACGATATCCACAGGGTCTTCAGGTCTGGGTGGGGGATGGACATCATCGATGAGTCTGGTGTCCACCGCGATATTATGTAGGATGGCACATGCCACGATGATGTCGCAGACCTTGCCTGGTGCATACTGCAATGCTCCCCCCGATTGGTCCAGACATCGGAATAGGGACTTTAGGAGGCCGAAGGTCCGCTCAATGGCATTCCGTGTTCTGGCATGAGCCTGGTTATATCGTTCCTGGGCATCGTTTTGGGGATTGGCGACCGGGGTGAGGAGCCATGGCTTGCATCCATAGCCAGCATCACCTGTGGAAAGTGAGTGACATGGTGTGACAAGGAGCACATATTGTGTGAATGATGTTTTCTGTGGTGAACGTACTAGCACATGTGTATGTGGTGTCATTTGGTGCTGTTAACTCACCCAGAAGCCATCCGCCTGTATAGGTCCCATTTTCGAAATCCCTCTGCACAGATGAATTTCTGAGTATATGTGAATCGTGACAGCTCCCGGGAAATTTCGCACAGACATTCATGATGGCCAGGTTGCTGTCACACACCATCTGCACATTCATGGAGTGGAAGTTTTTGCGGTTCAGGAACATATGTCCCTGATGTGCTGGTGCTTTGATACGGACATGGGTGCAATCTATTGCACCCATGACCCTGGGCATGCCTCCCCTTGCATATAAGCCCTGCTTCAGATGTGTCCACTCCATATAGGTGATGGGGAAATGTATGTAGGTACTGGCCTTGGCTTTGAGGGCTGGCAAGACCTGGGCCAGCACCCTGGAGAATGTGGCCTGGGACATGCCAGATGCATAACCCTCTGTCGACTGAAAGGCGCCACTTGCCATGAAGTGTATGGCACACAGGAGTTTTTGAAGGCCAGTTAGAGCATGGTTATGGTTGCATATGGGATCCACCTGCTCCTTGATGACCTCATACAGGGCTATGATGCTGTGTGGCCTCAACCTTTAGCGATCAATAACCTCATCATCGGTCATTCCAAAGAGAGTGACCCTTGGGCGGTATACCCTGGGCCTTGGTGGTCGTCTATGCATCCTGGGCTGCTGCAGGGGACCCTGTGGCAGCTGGGGAGCATCCTGTTGCTGCAGCTGTGCATCTGCAGGCAGGTGTCCTCCGGGTGAGGATGGGCTTCTGTGTGGCTGCTGAGCCAGAGCCTCCTCACTTGCAACAGGTGGAGGCTGTTGATGAGGCGTGCTTGGAGGTTGCTGATGTTCCCCAGCTCTCTCCCTTGCACGCCTTCTCCGCAGCCTTCGCAACAATATGTAACCCAACATACTGTTTGCTCTCTCTATCTGTCTCTATCTGTCTCTATCTATCTCTCTCTCTCTATCTCTCTCTCTCTCTCCCTCCCTGAGTGGAAAACAAGCCACAAGTGAATGTGTTGAGTTGTCCCTTTAAGTACTTGCTAGGGCATTGTGTAGGTGTGGTGATGAGGTGAGTGCTGACCAATGGTGAGTTGTTTTTGTCCAGGTAAGTGTTAGCAGGTGTGTGTGTGTGTTATAAGATGTGGTGTGTTGTGCTTGTTCTGTGTGTGCCATTTGCGGGTGTGCATTTGTGGGGTGCAGGTCGCGTGTTCATGTTGCCCAGGTGAGCTTGTATTTGCAGGTGTCCACTTTGTGTGATAACCCCCATTGTTCTGTGCCATGCTGTGTTGTTGTTTTTTTGTGTGTCGTTGTCCCTGTGGTGTTGCTTGTTGTTGTGTGTGTAGTGATTTGTGTTGTGTGTGCATGTTTTTGTGTTGTTTTGGCATTGCACGGGTTAATTTTCCCATTTACATGGTTGTGCGGTAAGCATTTTGTGTGTTTTCCTATGTAACGGTTGTTTTGTTTTGGCCGTTAAGTGTCTAACATGTGAGAAAAGTGGGTCTTAACTTTTAGCCCTTAGGTGTGTCTTTTTTTCAGCCGTTATCAGTACCGCAAGCCTTTGAATAGCTCTGGGGTATGTTGTTGAATGCATCTGAATGCACGTAAGTGTATCGGCCGTAAGGATTGTGCAACTGCCGTTAGCTGTTGTTTAGACGGATCTTTGAATTGCAACATGACACTTAACGCACCCGTTAGTGATTTTTTTTACTAACGGCTGCCTTTAAATCGAGCCCTTAGTCTCCATTACTGCCACGGCAGTGCTCAAGTTGCTCAGTCTCAGTTACTACTATGGCAGTGCTCAAGTTGCTCAGTCTCCGTTACTGCTACGGCAGTCCACAATTGTCTGGTATTCATTATCTTGGGCGTTACTCAAGTTGAAGCTCTCACCTCTGTTTGAGCTTCTCAAAGGGCTTTGCACTATTAAGGCCTGTCAACATTCACTGCCTAATATTAACCCATTCAGTACTTACAAGCTGGGACTCACACAAGATCTGCCTGATCTGTGTCAGTATATTGTTCTATGGACTATCTACATATACTGGACCTGTGTGGGCATACCTCTGTATAACCCGTCTTGTGGCTGTACTATATTATGTATATATTACAGGACCTGTGAGGGTTATTGTGTTCTTTATTGTTTAATAAAATTGTGTTTTTTCCAAACCTACTGTGTCTGTGTATCGAACAAACCATTACAGTAAATAATAGAAGAGCAGTTGATGTGTCAGTGACTGTACCAATATGTTCTGCTCCTGCCACAGGGGAGTATGACTCTGAGTTTGTTTTTGGAGATGACAAGAGTCATAGAGTGCATATACATACCGTTACCACCTCCACCACAAGTCATATCATTAAAACAATAAAACGCAAAAAGAAGCTCACATCGCTAAATCACCATAACATTTACATGTAATAAATACAATAAGAAAATGACCAAGTGAGTGTTGATAGCAGCAAGGAATGGAAGGGTTCTCCAGATGCCCAAGTATTAGGCCGAAACCTGAAGTGTGAACACAAAACAAACAACAAGCCTGTGCTCCTCCATACAAATTGTGCAAATCTGTTCCCTATATAAGGCATATATTATACCACTGTGTTAATAAATATGAGGATTTCATTCAATAATTTGGCCAAAGTATATTTAAACTTGTCCACCACATCACAGTACCCCCAATATCAGGCAAGTCCTATACAATACACATATTAAACCCTATCTAAATTAAAAACATTCCCTGCAGGTATCTTGTGAATGAACTTGTTGAAAGCTATATTTCATAGTGGTTACACCAAAGGTAAGTGACAAACAGCTTTTAAAATCTGAAAAGGGAATCACTTGGTATCAATCTTTGTAGGTCTGCAGTGGGTGGGTAGAAGCCCAAGAGGACTGTTAATCCACCAGCCCTCTTTATAGGCCCGTTCCTCCAACCCCCACAGGCCACATGGGGTTTGAATATTATTTTGTTTGCAAACAGACATGTTGTATGCAAGCTCAATCAACAGGACAGTTACTATGTCTTTAAAACCTCTAAAAGAAAGATAGCAGTAGTTCAGATAAGTTGTCTGCAACTCCACTGCCAACATCTTGGCAACCTTTCCATTCCACAGACACACTATGGGATTGTTTTTGTGACGTTTTTGACTCCTTTTTAGGAATTCTGTCAGAGTTGGCAGGACACAGAAGAAGACAAGAACCCTGAAACTTTATTGCTTTAAAAACATGACTAGAGGAGGCAGTGGCAGAATGTATGTGCAGTCTATAACTCTTGTCATGTCCTATAACAAACCCAAAGTCATCATACTCCTCTGCAGATTGTTTTTGTGACATTTTTAACTCCTTTTTAGGAATTCTGTCAGTGTGAGTTAGCAGGACACAGCAGAAGGCAAGAACCTTGTAACTTTATTGCTTTAAAACATGACTAGATGAGGCAGTGGCACATATATGTGCAGTCTATAATTCTTGTCATCTCCTATAACAAACCCAAAGCCATCATACTCCTCTGCAGATTGTTTTTGTGACATTTTTGACTCCTTTTTAGGAATTCTGTCAGTGTGAGTTGGCAGGACACAGCAGAAGACAAGAACCTTGTAACTTTATTGCTTTAAAAACATGACTGGAGGAGGCAGTGGCACATATATGTGCAGTCTATAACTCTTGTCATCTCATATAACAAACCCAAAGTCATCATACTCCTCTGCAGAAGGAGCCATAGGTGCTATTTGAATGAACTAACTGTTGGCAGTGGCACACTCTCTCATACATAAATAACATCACTGCTTCTCTTATGTGCCCCAGAGCCTCTGGAAGATTTTGGAGTGCTTCTGCTGCTGCTAGTTGTGGCATCTCTCACCTGCTGATAGTGTGTCCCCCAGTCAGACCTGTGGTTGTGCTTCAGGGTGGATCTCATAGAGGAGGTGCCTAGTGTGACTTGCTTTCCCCCTGCTCAGGTGATTTTTCGTAGACAACAGATAGCAACATGCTTATTTTTTTGATTGTGAGTGAAATATATCTCCATACTGTGGACTTCATGGACTGAGGGGCTGCTCCAACTACTAGGGCTAGATGTTGAGGCAATTCTACTGTTACTTCTACTAGGTGTCAAAGCTACAGTACATCCAGCAGCATCAAAAGCACTTGTTTTAGCTAAGGCTGTGATTATTAATAACCTATGTTGCTGTTGTTGTTGCTGCTGGTTTCTCAACACAAGTGTGTGTGGCTGAGTGAGACTTGGACTTGGAAGTGGTGATGATGATGATGGCTGACTGGATGACTGTGTACTTTTTTACCATCTTTTCTTGTCCAGGGTCAGAGTTTCCAGTGGTTTTCCCACAGTTTATAGACAGGCACATTGCCTTTGTGCTAAATTTCTAGCCATGTCTTCATCTCTCTCACTCTAAACTTCATCTGTATCATAACAAGATGAAGATGCTGGAGAGATATATTCTAGATCTCCATCATCATTAATCATCATTAGGTCATCCTCATCATCTCTTGCACTTCTTTCCCACTACTCTTATATTCCTCTTTTAGAAGTCTCAAACAATTCCTTTTTACTCTTACTCTTACTTTCACAAAGTTCCTTACTACTTTGACGACAGGTGTTTTGGTGTTTGTTTGTCTCATTGTCAGATGCAGCAGTTGGCCAGCTGCTACACCTTCCTCCATTATGCCATTGCCATCATAAACATTAGAATGAGACTCATAATCCTCCTCAGTGTTCTTCTTAGATGTGTTTTTTGTACTGATGCTGTATGGTGGTGGTAATTGAACTTTTGGTGGGACTTTGACAAACTGCTTCCTCCTCAAGAAGAAAGGGATTACCATCATTTATTGCACATGCTACAGAAATCATGGCTGCAGTTAGTTTTTGAACTACCACTTTACTCCCACGTCCCTGCACTGCTCCACCTTTCCCCCTCCCTCTTCCCCTTGTGCATTTTCTGAACATTACTCAACTACTGTGAGCGTTTTAGTGTCTCACCAACAGTTAAATACTTACATGTTGATATATATGTCACAGTATATTTCCCAATATCAGTTGAATTTTATTTACAAGCTGTGCCTAGCTATTAATGTTTTTCATAATAATGATACATTAAATATAGATATCCTTCAGTTTCAGATATTTTTATTCGAATGATTTGTGAAGTTTTGGTAACATTTTGATACAAATGCCTGTAAGATTTTATGTAGTGCTAGTGGCAATTGCATTGTCTGCTTTCAGTACAATGAAGCATGACAATGACTTTACATTAATTATATATTTTAACAGTCAAAGAATATCTAATACATGACATAGAAATGTATTATTAAATAAATACATTGCTTTAAACAGTTTTAACAATTTTTTTGTGTTATGTTTGTAGGTGAACCCTAAACGTGAATTGCACTGGATCCATGTTAGTTCAGATGGCTGCAGATTAGCTCTGATTTGGAAACTTGGTGGTATATATATGGACAGTGATATGATCTCAGTTAGAGCTATTCCAGAACATAATTTTTTGGCTGCTCAGTCCTCTAAATATTCTAGCAATGGTGTTTTTGGATTCAGTTCCAAACACAATTTCACTTGGACAAGCATGGAAAACTTTGTAAAGAATTATGATGGGACCGTGTGGGGACAACAAGGACCAGCTCTCTTCACACGTGTTCTAGAGCAGGTATGTGACATACCAGATTTTAAAGCTGGAGAGGATATCATGTGTGGAAACATCTCCTTCTTGAATCCTCAACGCTTCTATCCCATTCCATACCCATCTTGGAGGCAATACTACCAGGTATGGGAAAAGTTGCCAACCTTCAACAGCTCTTATGCATTGCATCTCTGGAATTACATGAATCAGGAAAACAGGACTGTGATTCCAGGCAGTGACACATTAGCAGACCATATTTACAAACAGTATTGTCCATCTACCTATGAATCTCTTTCAAGGAAAGAAAGCACCCACCATTGGATGCCTACTATCAGTACACTGTCTGACTCATAATACGTTCGTCAAAGGGATTCACACATGGCAAAGACCCTGGCTAAAGAAAAGGTTCTTTTTAGCTATACAAGCTTTCTGTTGGAATTTATTTAGGGAGAACTTTTTACTTCATCACAACACTATAGCAATGTTGACCACTAACCACTCACAAATCAGGAATATATTGTATTGATCTGAAATCATACATACAGTATATTGTATTAAAATAATATATCAAGCCTCTAAAATAGAAGGACAATTTTAGACCAATGACTGATTTTTCTGATCTTTTCTGGAAAATAAGAAAAGTTTGCAGTCTAACCTTCTCTAAAACTGTCCAAACACTTTCCAAATAAAGACAACATTGAACAATCTTATGGGCCCTTCAGAATAGCTATCCTCCATTTCCATATTATGGGAATGGTCTATAAAACAAGATTCTACTTAACATCTTGTTACATTGGGACCTCTCTAGCATCCATGGATGGAAATAATAGTTTATTAATAGTGATATAACATGGTATTGTATTTCTTTAACTGAAACCAAATCATTGTGAGCTATTTTAATATATCAATACTTTATTTATCATAGTAATATTCAATTTGGGGTGCACCAATGAATCAATGTTCTCTAACAATATATCCTTATTAAATCTTTAATGACCAGAGGGGTGTGCAGCACATTGCTGTGATGAACACATCTCAGGAAATTAAAGGGATAGTAATGTTTCACAAAAAAAAGCAGCTCTAATTAATCATCATAGTATTTGGGTCATGCAGATGTTATTTCAATACTGTCAAGTTCAAGAGTTATTGATTAATAATGTATCCCCTTCCTGCCTCTTTTACTGATGTAACACTTCTCACCTCAAAGCAGCAAGACTGTCCGGATGGATCACAGAGATGCACAATCTTCAGTGAGCATAAAGAAAAACCTGTCAATGGGAGCAGGGTTTTCCTTATGCTCACAGTGAGAAGATTGTCCCTTGCTGTGACCTGTACAGTCAGGAGACCAGATTCCACACCTGAGGGAAGGTGGCTTACACTAGGTAAAAGGGGCAGGAGGGGGATATTTTATAATTCAATTATTGTTGAACTACACCTGTGACATTATTGAAATGATATGATGTGAGCTCTGTGACTGAGGCATACTTGATAGACAGCAACAAGCATTGAGAATTTGGTTGAGGGCTAAGACATCACACGCCATCATTTGTGTACTGTAGAGAGTAAAAACATACACAGTAGTTGAGTATTGTCCAACAAACGCACAAAGGGAAGGGGGAGTGTGAAAAGTGGAGCAGTGCAGGGACATGGGAGTAAAGTGGTAGTTCGAAAACTGACTTCAGCAATGGTTGCTGCAGCGTGTACAATAAATGACAATGATCCCTTTACTCCCAGGGTGGATGTGGCTTGTCAAGGTCCCACCAATCACACCATGACAGTCCCCCACCACCACTACCATACACATTTGCCACATTTTTCAAGGTATATGTTGCTGTATGACTCACATGACTTTCACGTGACTTTCAGCTACTTATTTTTCCACTACAGACCCAGTGTGCTGGGAAATGTTGCACCATAGAAAACACATGAGAAAAATGTGTTGAAATAGATGAAAAATGTGCTAGAATAGGTGAAAAGGTGGAAAATTTAGCATTGGAGAAAAGGAGAAAACTTTTGGGGAAAAAAGAGAAAAATTGTACGTTTTTCTCTAAAAGTCATGTGGGAAATTTTTCTCACTTTTCGCCCACCCCTAACCTCCACCCAGTCCTGCCTTGGTCACAATTTTCCCTCACATCTCAAAGGATGATGTGGGGGGACTGGGCATCATTGAATCTGGGGAAAACTGGTTCTCCCAGAACATTCAATGCTGCTGATGGTCACTTCATCCTACTCCTCTGACTCATCGCCTTTCTTCCAGCTCCTCTGTTTCTTTTTCATCCAAATGCTTATAACATTACTGTGTGATAGCGCACACTCTGCTGCCTTTATTTCACTAAATAAATAGCTAGAAAATCACCTAGCACCCTCTATAGCGCTCTTGCTGCTTTATTTTCTGTTTCACTTAATGAAACATCGCATTTGCACAACAACAGGCCAAAAATGTTGGTAGCCATTAAAAAAAATAGTGAAAACATTTGAAAGAGGAGAGCATTTTAAAGAGTTTGTTGAGGGCGAGTTTACACGTGAAAAAGCAGACAACCATGTTGTTTTTGCAGAATTTCTCAAGGGACTACAATGGAACCTTTTGCCCGCCCCTAATTACAACCCCACCACCACATTATAAATAATGATGAAAATGAAAATACTGGTATTTTACCACCAACTCATGATTCAACACTTATTTTGTGATGAAGACTTTTTAAACATCACTCCCTAAGTGCAGATGGTCTAGGTGGGCTCGTGGGGGTCGCATCATATATTTTGTTGACTTTTTTGGTGGGGATTGTTTTGTGCCACATTGTTCTTGATGTTGGGAGAAGCCAGGGAGACAAAGTGACAGCAGCACCAGATATTTTCTTTGTGGACAGTTTCACATGTTCCCCATACACCTCAGGATTGTTATTCTTCATATCCTTTATTAGGGTGGCAACTTCATCAAGGACTATGCCTATATAGTTGAAGACAGGTAAAAATATTCCCATATCTATGATTTAAGGGGGTGGTCGGGATTGAGAAGGAAGTGTTTGACTGAACATTTTTTTCCAGATGTACCTAAAGTAACTTGTGCTGCTGTTGCCTAATCAGTAGAAGTGGAAGTGGATTATCCACCTGCTGGGCTCTGGTGTCTCTGAGTCATAGGGAATATGATGGGGATGGTTGCAATAACAGCTTGTGGGATCTACTATTACTAGAATTACAGCTGCTGCTACTGGATTCCTCTGCATCAGCACCAGCAGCCTTATAACTCCTCATTTGCTCATTTCTTTCTTTCTCTCTCTCTCTCTCTCTCTCTCTCTCTATATATATATATATATATATATATATATATATATATATATATATATATATCTTTCACACACACACACACACACGCACAGACACAAACATACATACACACACAGACACACGCACACAGTACAGTTCAGCAGGTAACTTACTGGTGCCGATACTTTCTGATTACACAACTATCCCAATCTATCTATCTATCTATCTATCTATCTATCTATCTATCTATCTATCTATCTATCTATCTATCTGTCTAGTTCTATCTGCTTCTTCAACTATCTCTGTCTCAACTATGATGGGACATTTCAAATATTTATAGTAGTGGGGCAAAAATTACCACTGCCATTGAAAGCATAGGCTATGAATGGCAATGTTTTACAGAGAAATTCAATGGCTTTAGGGAGAAGTTGGAAATGTTATGTATTTTAAATGTTCAGGAATTTCCATAAAAATTTCAGCAAATTGTGTGCTTTCTGTAAACATCCTAGTGAAAAAATAAAAACATGCGATTTTGTACATCCCTACAAAATAGATAATTGACCAGTATGCACAGATATACCGGAGATATGGTGCTCCTATCACATTATACAAAACCACAACATGAAGAGCACATTATCCTACAGATCAGTTACTGTTGTATAACTTAGAATGTGTGAAATGTCCAGCACAAGATTATATGTTGGTAGACAGGACAAAGACTAAGATCAATGTTAAAAAGATGCACTTGTGGGTGAACATTTTTGCTACAATGGACATTTAATACTCTGAACTATGAACTGTAACAAGGAATTTGCATTAATCCTCACAATACACATTTTACCTACATAAATATACTCAATTTTGCCTGCAAATTGCAAACTGTCAGAAACACAGAGACCAAATTTTAAGTAATTAACATTTTAAAAGACAGAGACTTCTTGTAAAAATTGGCCATTTTAAAGTGGATTTTATTGCAGACTATGGGCTTGATACTATGCCCAATGGTAAAACAATCATTAAGGCACAAAAGAAGACAATGAATGAGTAACCCACTTTTGTACTGCAGCTATTTTCTAACTGGCCTGGTACTTGGAAGTACTAGCGTAGGCAGCACAAATCAATGCTATCTCAAAACAAGCGATTCTGGCCATTTCCAGCACTGAGTGTTGATAAGTGACAGATAACAATGCTGGATACTTCTACTTCAAAAGAAATTGGCCAACATTTGATGTTAGGAGCCACATCAAGCACTGTCAAGGCTAATTCCAATCCCCAGCCAATTCAAAACGAGCAAAGTTGCAAAATCAGTCCCAAAAATGTATATATACCCCAAAAAAAACAATAATCCTTGCTGGGTGTTGTCTGTGGTTCTTTGGGCTAAAGCATAGAGCCCCAGGAATGGAGGATAGCATTAGTGAGAGAGAGAGAGAGGTGCAGACATTGGAGAGAGGTGTAGTCAAAGTGGTTAGTGGAGTAATAAAAATACACATATAACACTTCTGAACACATCACACAAATTACAACCACACACAATCACAACAAACATCTTTTCTTTTGACATACATTTATATTTATTTTATACAGTGTGATTGAGTGAGTGTAAGGGAGTACCAGAGGGTGAATATGACTGAGTTCTTGTGTGAGTGCCTGTGTGAGTGTTTCAGTGTGAGTGGATGTGAGTGAGGTGGAGGGGAGAGATGGCAAAGAGAGGAGTGGATGCCAGAGGGATGAAGAGAGGAGACAGAGAAGAGGAAAGAGTGCAGGGTATCCCTGGGTTGGGAAGGAGAGAGAGATAGAGCCGGTGAGAGGAGAGGCATCCACCAAGATACAGGTATACGCCAGTAAGGTACAGATTTGGCATTGGGATGGGGTGTGGATGTCAGGGAGGGACACACAGCCAGAGCCAGCACAGGTAGGGCATGCAACATTCCAGCAAACTGAGACTGCAGTGGAGGACAGGCTCAGAGAACCCATGTACACCCTTGTGGTTGCAGGAGTTTTCTTAGCAGTTCCTCTATTTTTGGCTTAGGGAGCATGCTTGTGTGGACTTTCCTTAAGCCAACAAAAATTTTTATCAGGAGTTGTGGATTCTACAACTCGCCTTTGGAGGCTCAGGATTATCAGCAGAAAATATTTCCATTTAATGAGTGAGATCCTTTACCGCATACAATAGAATGCTCCTTGCTTGTTGTTTTCCGTTGATCTGAATGGGCCTTTTTTCACTGCCCGTTGTTTAGATTTACCGCCTGTTTGTTATTTTCAACATGTGTGATAGAATGATGGACTGTGTCTTCAAAACCACCATCACCAGTTTTTATTTTTACTGCTGGGCATAGTATGGAGCCCCTTAAAAGATGCCCCTTCAGAAGTATAAGGATTAATTTAGAGAGAGACTATTTAAAAACTTGTTGCCTGAAAAGGAATCCAAAGCAATCAATAACTTTTATTTCCCACAGTCATGTATATGAGGTGTTCAGTTCTCATTCTGTAACATGTCCAATGAAGAGACCTATGTGCTCTTGAAAGCTTGCACTCTAAAGCTACACAGGTAGCCAATAAAAGTATCAATTTTACTCTGATACTCTTCTGCTTTATCTATAAATAACACTGTGCCATTCTTTACCTAAGATTAGGCCATTAATACACAGAAACATTAAATTAAACAGATTTTAACCAAAATGAAGAAAATGCAAGTAAAATAAGGCCTTTACGTTATGCTTGTTGTCCTTACTAGGGATGGACAAAAAGTAATATTTTTTCCCTGCAGGAATTTTCATGGAAAATAATTAATATACTACTTTTTCAGCAAAAATTCTTATATGAAGAAACCACACAAAATGTCCTAATGTTTACTAAAAAATAGCATGTCTTACAGGAAATGTGCTGGTTTCCATGGATGGTTAGGCTTAGTATGTGTGGTTCTTGGCTGTACCAGTGCAGTGGGACAAAATTGAAGGTTGGTATGTGTAGATTTATGGCTACTGTGAAATAAGTCTGTGAGATTAATATGTGCATTTCTATGTGTGGGTCTATGGGTACTGAGATAAAACACTGGATGTTATTAGTATGAGTAGGGGTGGGCAAAAAGTGAAAAAAAAAATTCCCACATGATTTTTAGTGAAAAACTGAAAATGTTTATCTTTTTTCTCAAAAGTTTTCTCCTTTTCTACAATGCAACATGTTCTTCCTTTTCTCCTATTCTAGCAAATTTTTCACCTATTCCAACACATTTTTCTCCTGTTCTAACACACTTTTTCCTATGTTTAATATGGTGCAACATTTCCTAGCACAATATTACTTCTTCTGAGGGCTGTACTGGAGAAATAAGTAGCTGGAAGTCAAAGTTGTGAGTCCTACAGCAACATATCCCTTGATAAATTTGTTAGCATGCAGAGTGCCTTTGTCCTTTGCCCACAACACTTACTTCCTGCTTAAGTGACACTGGTACATATTCATGATGATGTCAAGTGATTAAAAAACAAATAAAGTACAAACTATAATGTGGGAGATGTGTATGGTAGTGGTGGTGGGGGACTGGTGTGGTGTGATTGGTGGGACCTTGACAAAATGCATCCTCTCCGGTAGGAGAGGGATCATCATCATTTATTGTATATGCTGCAGCAACCATTGCTGCAGTCAGTTTTTGTACTACCACTTTACTCCCACATCCATGCACTGCTCCACCTTTCCCCTCCCACTTTTGCATTTGCTAGACATTACTCAACTACTGTGTGTGTTTTTTCTCCCTACAATATACAACTGATGGAGAGTGATGTCTTGCCTTGGCCCTCAACAAAATTTTCAATATAATCTGCTGTCTTTCAAGTCTGCTTCAGTTACAGGGCTCCCAGTCAGCTGTCTAATATATTTATTTGTTTAATTATTTATGGGGTTTTTTTAAGTTGTCCACTCTATCTTATCACAGATTGTCCAAAAATATATATAAAACTAATAAACAAAATCAACTTCTTTTCCCAGACTTTCCCAGCAGAGAGACAATAAAAGTAAAAACATCAAGCAATTTGGGTCTCAGCTGCCTGTGTCTTGCCAGTTACACCAAATTTTGGGGTATTTTGGGTCAACCTCCTTCCTTCTCCTCTATTGTGCCCCCAGACTCCTCTACTACAGAGAACAAATGTCTTACCTAAACGATTCCCTAAACTAAGCTTCACTTCCCTTTTATTTGACTATTTTCTCTAGCTCAAAAACATGCTGTTCTCTCACAAACACAGTCACGCCAAATTTTGGGGTATTTTGGGTCAACCTCCTTCATTCCTAATTCTCCCCCATTGTGCCCTCGGACTTCCCTACTACAGAGAGCAAATGTTGTACCTAAATGACTCGCTAAACTAAGCTTCAATTCCCCTTTTTTTTGCCTATCTTCTCTAGCTCAAAACATGTTGCTCTCACTTCTCACAAACACAGAATGGCAAGATGTGAGAGCCTGTCACACTTATTTGGCTGTAGAAAACTTTAATGTGGTGGAGAAATATTTTTCTACCCATTGGAAAGTGCCGTTTTTTGCCGATTTCAGTTTGAGGTGAAATATTTCGCCCATCCCTAAGTATGAGTAGTTCTACAGCTACTGTGAAACAAGGCTGATGGTCACAGCAGTAATGTGGAATGTGAGGCACTCCAGTTGCTGTCAGACTAAAATTCCCATCATTTACCACCAGCTGCTGGCCTCACATTGCCTGTCCTGGCTACTAGACAGTAGGTCAAGGCTGAGTGGCCAGTATGTGTGGTTCTGTGGCATCTGTGGAAAAAGACTGTGAGGTGGATCTATTGATACCATGTGACTAGGCTGAAGAGGTCAGTATTTGTGGTTCTATGGCTACCAGAGCTGTTGGACAAGGCTGGGGATCAGTATATGTGGTTATTTGGCTATTGTGGGACATGGCTGGGGGCAAGTGTATTTGGTTGTAGTCCAATTGAATAAGGCAAGAGGTCACTGTGGAAAGAAGTGGAACAAATTTTCATGGGAATTCCCAAAGAAGACAAAAAGAGTAATTTTTCCCTATTTTTCTCTTTTAGGTGAAACCTTTTTGCATATCCCTTGTCCTGGCTGGAGAGCATAAACCAAGTGCATACTGTTTAAACACAATATCAAATAGAAACATATTCATCATGGTGGCATATTTAAGTGGTTTCAATTTGTAATGAGATATTATGAGATATTATATATGTATGCATTATTTATAACACTCTTGATTCAGAATAAGCAAACATTTCCAGTGATAAGCATAGCAAAGAAAGAGCCCATACCTAAACAATAAGCTAGTAAATTAACCATTTGGATGCCAGAGGGGTAGGTAATGCATTGCAAGCAATGTGTTGTGCACCCTTCTGGCACTCAAAGGATTAATCTCCTTCCAAGCTCATAACACAACCACAAAGTACAAAATGTTAGCAACAGCCACACTGACATCAAAATGTGAATTATTTTGCTAATATATATATAGTGTAGGCCAGTGGTGGACAACATGAGGCCCTCCAGCAGCTGCCAGACAACAATTCCCATCATTCCCCTGGCAACGTCTGCTGGGAAATGGAATGGGATTGTATTTTGTCAGCAGTTGGAGGGCCATACCTGATGCCGAAAATATTATTGGAACAGCTTTGAATTACGTAAAACCATTTAACCCTTTGAGTACCAGAGGGGAACGGAATGCATTGCAACGCAATGCATTCTGTACCCCTCTGGCACTCAAAGGGTTAAAAACACACAATAACAGAAACACACACAAAACACAGTTGCATACTTTTTCGTAGTTTAACCAGGGGACACATACTGTTTAACCAAAGCAAATAATAAGATATACTCCCCTTCAATATTTCATATTAACCTTTTAAGAACACAAGGGGTGCACAACAAATTGTGAAGTAATGCATTGCATACCCCTTTTGTCCTTAAAAGGTTAAAATGGCATGTTAAACAAAGTTTGGTTCCTGGTTAAACTATAAAAAGGATGTGCTATTGTTACATGTGTTAAATGTTTGATGACACATAATTTTCCCAGCTTTTAAGTCCAGTTACTGTATTAATGTACCATTTATTTGCTAGTGATATGTGTTCTAAGTGACGCTGGAGGTCAGTTTATCTTTTATTTACTTTTGTTAAACAGTGTGTAATTCCTGTGTAAACTATACAGTAGGATATGGCTGTGTTAACCTTTGTTATAAAGTTTGATTACTGAACTCAGAATTCAATGGGTTTGATTACAGATGCTGATATGAATTTTTAATGGATTCACAAAGGATTATAGTAATAGATATGCAAAACATTAAAAAGTAAACGGGAGTTTGTGCATTGCACTGCATACCTTGACACCAATAATAACTACTTACACAATATATATCTATAAAAGAGAAAGCATCATGTGACCGAAAAACTTGTCAGAAGCCTAACACACTCAGGGGTGGCAGTAAGGAGGAGTTATTCATGTCCCCTCCCTATAGCCAATCCTGGAGATACGGGGTGGGGGAGTGATTTGGACTGGAGGGGGCAGTGCTCTGAAACATATACATACATACATACATGTAGTCCCATGGATATTTTCTGTTGTGGGTTCCTAGGGACTTAGAAGGACTTACTAGGCTGTTTAGAACTGTGTACTTTAGGATGTGAAAAGGAGGCTTGGAATACAAGGAACGCAATAAGCATTCTCAGAACATGAAAAAAAGGCTTGCAATACAAGAAACTTACTGACACAGAACAGACACAGGTATACACACACAGCCCTCTCCTGAGCCTCTTATATGCCCAAATGTCCTCCTGCTCTTCTCCTGTTAACCCTTTCAGTGCCAGATGGGTACGCAACACATTATTTGCAATGTGTTGCAAACCAATCTGCTACTCTAAGGGTTAAACCTTTAAAAACTCTTAACTTGCAGGAAAGTAATTTACAAGGGAGGTCAGGATGTTGGATGCCTATGTTACTGAAAAGGATTAACCCTTGGAGTTCCAGAGTGGTATGCAAAACATTGGTTTGCAATGTGTTGCGAAACTCTTTGTCACTCAAAGGGTAAAAGGGATAGTAATACTTCTATTAAACTTTAGCTCCAAGTCTTCTTTATGTTTTTTTTTTTTTTTTTTACATGTAGCGCTATATTTAATTACTTACAGTGTTGAAGTTCACACGCTATTCAAGCCAAAAGGATCCCCCTGTGTCACTCTGCCTCTCAGTCTGGTCTGGATGGAGCTCGGTAAGGGAGAATCTTCAGTAAGCAAAAGGAAAATCCTGCCCTCCATCCTCCAGGGGGCAGGGATTTCCTTATAATTACTGCATCTGTTGGTACCACGGTTGGATTCCAAATCTAATGGGAGGTGGCCAGAATGGGCAGGAGAGGGAGCCTTTCGGCTTCAATAGTGTTTGAACTATAACACTGTAAGTCATTAAATATAGTGTAATGTTAAAAAAAATATAAAGAAGACTCAGAGATAAACTCAATAACTCAATAGACATTATACACTCTTGACTTTTTTTGGTGTGATCATGTTGGGCTTTTTTTTTCGTTTTTCTTTTTTTATAGATTGATAGTGGATGCCCAGGATCCCTGGTCTTTCCTCAACTCACAGACGCCCAGCATTGCCTCTCCATGGCTGATACCCCTGCCAACCCCTAGGCTCAGGCCTGCTCCCTCAGAATCAACAGCGGCTTCTTCCTCCCGCACTGGATCTGGACATTGTGAGCCACATTATGGGAAGAAGAGTGTCTCTGCTGTACCAGGGACAGTAAAGTGGGGCACTGATTCTACATTATTTATGTCATCTGGACAACTTCTTTATACATTAACAGCACTCTGTTTAACCTTTTGAGAGCCAGACAGATAACTAATGCATTGCACCACAAAAAAAATTGGATACCTTTCCAGCACTCAAAGGGTTAATTCTGACATGACACACAGCTGTATATTGCCTATCACTCTACAGCTTAACATGCTGGTATAAGTCTCTCTCACATAATCTCTTTTTATTTTCTGCTTTCCACTTCTACACACCAAACACACAGATACATAATAGCGCAATTCTGCCCAAAAGTAAAGGAAATAACAAATATCACTGATTTAACGCTTTCAGGACCAGATGGAGACTTCACAACACATTGTGAAGTGATGTCCTCTGGTCCTTAGAGGGCTACATTTGGCTTCTAACGCTCTGAATACTGCAGATATTCACTTTAATACAAGATTGTTACATATTCAGCACTATAAAGCTCCTACACTAAACCCAGGTTGGCAACAGCCCTCACTTCTACACACTTCTACACTCAAATAGCCAGGAACCTCCACACATGGGGGATGGCTATCACTGTGTCAGTGTCCCCTCTGTGTGTATGTCTGTTGCATGTATGTATGTGTATGTCTGTTGCATATGTGTATGTCTGTTGCATGTGAGTGTGTGTGAGCATGTCTGTTGCATGCATGTGTGTCTGCGCATGTCTCTTGTGTGTGTGTGTGTACATCCATTAGATATGTGTGTGTACATGTGTACATCTCCAGTGTGTGCGCATGTCTTTTTGCATGTTTCTGCTTCTCAATGTGTGTATGTGTCTGCCTGTGTGTTGCATATGTCTGTGTTTATCAGTGTGTCTACATTTCAGACACATACTTCCAATGGTCATGACGGGCAACGTCATCCCACATTGCCTGTGTATATATATATATATATATATATTTATTTATAGTAACATGGTAACACAGTAAATTTGGTTGAAAAAAGACACAAGTCCATCAAGTTCAACCTTTGTCTTATAATCAGGAGACATGAGGATTATATAGTTTTCCTATGGCCAAATAAGCTAGTCTTTATCAGACCTTCTTGCTTTGCCTGCTAATATACAGTATAACCCTTATGTTCCATTTTGAAACAAATCTATCTAATTTTCTCTTTAAAGCATCCATTGTATCTGCCATAACCACATCCTCGGGCAAGGAATTCCATAATTTAACAGAACTTAACATAAAAAACCCTTTCCTCTGCTGAAGTTGAATCCACCTTTCCTCTAATCTCAAGGGGTGTCCCCTGGCTATTTGATCAAGCCTTGGAATCAATAGCTCACAAGCAGATCCTAGTATTGACCTCACATATACTTGTACATTGTGATAAGTTCTCTTCATAGTCATCTTTTTCTCTAGAGTAAATAAACCAATTTTGTCTAGTCATTCCTCATATGTCAAGTCCTCCATTCCTTTAATTAATTTTGTTACTCTGTACTGTACTCTCTCCAGTTCTAGAATATCCTTTTTTAGAACTGGTGCCCAACACTGCACTGTATATTCAATGCCAGAATGATGTTATTCAGTCTTGCTTCAAAGATACTTTTTATGCAAAAACGGACTTTGATTTTGCTACTGCTATCTGACACTGGTTACTGTTTCCAAGTTTATAGTTTACCGGGATTCCCAGGTCTTTCTCTAGCAACGAGTCTCCTAAAATTATTCCATTAAGTTTATCAGCAGCATCAGCATTCCCAAATGCATGAATTTTCTCTTTCCCATATTAAACTTCATGTTCTATTTTGGTTGCCCATTCTGACATTTTATGTAAATCTCACTGTAGAGAGCAAATATCCTGTTCTGAATTTTTTACCCTGCATAATTTAGTGTAATCTGCAAATATCTATATTTTGCTCTCTATATCTATTTCCAGATCATTTATAAACATGTTAAAAACAGTTCACCAAGTACTGAACCCTAAGGTCCTCCACTCTCAACATTAACTGTATTGGAGAATTGTCCATTTACAACCACACACTGTTCCCTATCCTTCAAGCAGTTTTCTATCCAATTGCAAAGGCTATCCACTAGCCCTAATTTCCTTATTTTATCACAGCCTTCTGTATGCGCTGTATCAAATGCCTTGGCAAAATCTAGATACACTACATCAACTGCCTTACCATTATCTGGGTTGCTACTTACTTCTTCATAGAAGCTGAAAAGATTAGTTTGGCATGATATATTCCTCATAAAACCATGTTGATTCCTGTTAATAATCATATTTTTGGTGGTGTAATCCTGAATATAATGCCTCACTACAGAGGTCAAACTCGTATGTCTATAATTGCCAGGTTCTGTTTTAGTTCCCTTCTTAAATAGAGGCACTACATTGGTTTTTATGCCAATCTTGTGGCACTGAGCCTGTGGTGAAAGAATCTTTATAGAGTAAAAATAGGGGTCTTGCTAACACTGCACTGAGTTCCTGAAGAACCCTTGGATGTATACTATCAGGACCCAGTGCTTTGTTAGTCTTAATTTTGTTCAGTCTTCCCATCACCTTTTCTTGTGTTAATCCAATATCTGATAATGGTGTGGTTTTATATGTTACTTGATGATGCTCGTCTACCATTCCTTGTTCTCTTGTATATACTGATGCAAAGAAAATGTTTAGAACATCTGCCTTTTTCTTATCCTCTCTAATCAACACCCCCTCCTCATTTCTAAAAGGTCCAATGCACTCCCTCTTAAGTTTTTTTGCTATTTATGTGTTTAAAAACTTTTTGGGATTAATCTTGCACTCTTTAATTTCATACTTTTGAGGGCCATGACTGTTGAGTGATTTGGAAGGGTGAAAAAATTGCACAGTTGGTAATGCTTAAATTAGTTAATGTGGGGATTAAGGGTATTGGTCTGTAATTTGATACCACATTTGTATCACCACTTTTGTAGATAGGCACAACTCTAGCCACTTTCCAGGATTTAGGCATATACCCAAATGAAAAAGGAGGCATTCATAAAGGATGAAATAGGATGGGCTGTGACAGAGGCACTTAGCTTTAGTAACATTGCTGTCAGTTGGTCAGGCCCAGATTTAGATTTTTTTGGTTGAGTAGGCAGTCAGATTTTTTTTTTTTGAACACTAAAAATGTTTTTCTTGAGCTTGGTTTCATATGTGCCTTCTTGGCAACTCTGGAGCAAACCAAATGACAAACAATCATTCCCACTGGTCTCAACAGATTTTCAACGCCCTAAACAGTAGAAAGGTCTCCCATACACTGCAAATCATTGTATCGGAAACCTCTCCCACATAAGTGAGGCAAAAAGCTCCCTTTAAAACAGTGGGGATTTTCATTTGCCCCTGTGGTGTGGCTGACATGCCCCAGAAATGATCCAGTTTGTCTTAGTACATTTGGGGCTCGATTATATTAACAGGGCTAAAAAAAACAGGTGCCATGTTTTATTAAGTCAGGTTTTAACATCCTATTACACAAATTGTGAAAACAAAATCAGGGGTAATTATACACACTGCCAGTCAATAAAAAGCCCATAGAAAACAACCAAAAACAACTTGCAAGTAGCATTCTATTACCCACGCTCAGTATTACCGCCTGTTTTGTGGTTTCTGTCAGTATTCCTGCACCTCAGAGTTGAGGCGTAGAAGCCACACGGATGGTTTCAAACCCATCGTTGTTCAAACAAAAGCAGTGCAGAATATAGTATGCATCATAGAGTGCCCGGCTTTGACATATTAACCCCCCCTTTTAAATTCGAATTACAGTGCTTTCTTTCACCATTTTAATTCAACAAATATTGTTCACATTTGACATTTTAACCCCCCCTTTAAAATTTTACTTATAGCGCTCTCATTGCTTTCTTTCTCCATTTAAATTTGACATTGTTCCTATCCAATTTTTTATGACATGCCCTCATTGTATTTGTATTGCATTATTAACCATATGAGTACCAGAGAGGCAGCAATGCATTGCAATGTCTTTGCTACCCCTCTGGTACGCAAAGAGTTAATAGGCAAGGTATGCGGCTGCATACCTTGCCTGTATATGTGTTCTACATGTTATTTTTTTTATTTATTGTATTAATAAAAAAAAATCAGGCCTCAAGGGGTGCATCAGAACCTCTCCTGACACCCCCCTAGCATTGATCACCTATCCAAAAGGATTGGTGATCAATTGAGGTGACAATTGCTGGCATTTTAACTAAAGCTCATATAACATATGTGTAACATATGTTATATGGGCTTTCTTATTATTATTATTTTTATATTTGCTGTTCAGACATCGAGGGGGGCAACATGACCCCTCCTGACACCCCCTAGCATGGATCACCTATCCTTCTGGAACTCTCTAATATACTGAACCTTACATTGCAGGTCTCCTTAACTTCGCACAGCATGCTCTATACTACTGAATGATGTATACCATAGTAAGACCAGATGGAGCATTTGACACTGTCCCTCATAGAAGACTCATAAATAAATTGCAGTGTTTGGGTCTAGATGTAAAAATAGTGAAATGGATAAGGCAATGGCTGAGTGACAGGAGACAGAAGGTGGTAGTCAATGGAGAATATTCGGACGAAAGGAGTGTTACTAGTGGAGTACCTCAGGGATCTGTACTGGGGCCCATTCTTTTTAATATTTTTATTAGTGATATTGCAAAAGGTCTTCAAGGAAAGGTATGCCTTTTTGCAGATGATGCAAAGATCTGCAATAGGGTAGACATTCCAGGGGGAAAAAGCCAAATGGCGAATGATTTAGGTAAATTAGAAGAATGGTCAAGAGTGTGGCAGATGCACTTTAACGTTGATAAATGTAAAATAATGCACTTGGGACATAAAAATCCAAAGGAAAAATATACCATTAAGGGTACTGTGCTGTCAGAGACAACAGAGGAAAGGGATTTGGGAGTAATTATTTCTAATGACTTAAAGGTAAGCAGGCAATGTAATAAAGCGATGGGGAATGCAAGCAGGGCACTGGGTTGTATAGCTAGGGGCATTAGTAGCAGAAAAAGGGAAGTAGTCATGCCACTGTACAGATCTCTAGTTAGACCTCACCTAGAATATTGTGTACAGTACTGGAGACCCCATCTCCAGAAGGATATTGATACTCTAGAGAAAATTCAAAGAAGGGCTACTAAAATGGTGACTGGTCTACAGGAAAAGAAATATCAGGATAGACTAAAGGATCTGAATATGTATAGCTTGGAGGAGAGAAGAGAGAGAGGGGATATGATAGAAACATTCAAATACATGAAGGGATTCAACAAAGTACAGGATGGAAGTATATTTCAAAA
This sequence comes from Rhinophrynus dorsalis, assembly GCA_037306005.1. Taxonomy (NCBI): domain Eukaryota; kingdom Metazoa; phylum Chordata; class Amphibia; order Anura; family Rhinophrynidae; genus Rhinophrynus; species Rhinophrynus dorsalis. The sequence continues at coordinate 472,300,452 of CM074720.1, read as the reverse complement.
GAGTAAAAACATTAGGACAAGAGGCCATAGTCTAAAACTAGAGGGACACAGGTTTAGATGTAATGTAAGAAAGTTTTACTTCACTGAGAGGGTAGTAGACAAGTGGAATAGCCTACCAGCAGAAGTGGTAGATGTCAATACAGTGACAGAATTTAAGCATGCATGGGATAGGCATAAGGCGGTCCTTAACATAAGAAAAGACCAAGGACCAAAAAAGGTTTGAGGTTTGTTTTTTAACACAGTAGGAAATTGGGCAGACTAGATGGGCCGATTGGTTCTTATCTGCCATCAAATTCTATGTTTCTATGTTTCTATGTAACTCAAAAAGAGGGGAATTAACAGTCTATTGAGGGAGGTCTAAAGCTTCCTGAGGCTAGGGCTTGGAGAACCAGTCATTATCATAAATGGCTATGAAGCCGTTGCTTGTAGAATCATAAACTAACAAGGTGGAAGGGAAAGGAGATGGAAAAAACATAGTGCAGCCATTCCAGTGGAGAAAAAAACTTAAATCACAAGATGAAGTCTGATCTGGCTGATTGAAGATGATTTGAGAATTGGAATCTGGTAGGAGGAGAGGAGAAGGACTAAGTGAGAAATTAAATATCGACCTTGGGGATGATTTTCATAACTAAACTGAGATGACCAAGAAGGGGTTGTAGCATAATTCAAGTTAAGTAGACCTGAGTAGAGTACTGATTAATAGGGGTGGGCAAAAAGTGAGAAAAATTTCCCTCGTGACTTTTCGTGAAAAATGGATGATTTTTCTCTTTTGTCACAAAAGTTTTCTCTTTTTCTCTTTTTTGCCTATTCCAGCAAATTTTTCCCACATAATTTTCTCCTATTCTAACACATTTTTTCCTATTCTAACACATTTTTCTCCTATGTTTAATGTGATGCAACATTTCCCAGCACAATATTACTACTACTAAGGGCTGTAGTGGAGAAATAAGTAGCTGGAACTCAAGGTTGTGGGTCCTATAGCAACATATACCTTGAAAAATGTGTTAGCATGCAGAGTGCATTTGTCCTTTGCCCACAACACTTAACTTTCTGCGTAAGTGACAAAGGCACATATTCATGAGGCTATCAAGTGATTGAAAAAAATAAAGTAGAATGTGGCAGATAGGTATGGTAGTGGTGGTGGGGGACTGGAATGGTGTGATTGGTGGACTTTGACAAACTGCACCCACTCCGGGAGGAGATGGATCATCATCATTTATTGAGCATGCTGCAGCAACGATTACTCCAGTCAGTTTTTGTACTAATACTTTACTGACACATCCCTGCACTTCCTCCAACTTTCCGCATCCTGCTTGTGCATTTGATAGACATTATTCAATTACTGTGTGTGTTTTTACTCTCTGCAGTACACAAATGGTGGAGTCTGCTGTCTATCAAGTCTGCCTCCGTCACAGAGCTCCCAGTTAGCTGTCTAATATATTTATTTGTTTAATTATTTATGTTTTTTTTTTAATTTTTTTAAGTTGTCCACCCCATCTTATCACAGTTAGTCCAATATATATATATATATATATATATATATATATATATATATATAAAACTAAAAAACAAAATCAACAGCTTATTTCTAGTGTTGAGCGAGCATGCTCGGCCGATGCTCGGATCGGCTCGAGCATCGCTCTGCTCGGCACATGGCGGTACTCGTACGAGTACCGCATGTGCTCGCCCGCCATGTTCGGGTCTCCTCCCCGCACGTTTTGCGGCTGCTGCGCAGCCAATAAACGTGCAGGGAGGCTCTGACATCGGTGTAATGCCAGCAGCCATGTTGGCTGCTGGCATTACACTGATTGGCTGGCCAGAACCCGTGGTCGGGTGCTGTATAGCACCTGACCATCGAGTTCGGCTCAGTCTTAGCCAGGGAGAGCTGAGGATAGGAAGGGAAAGGCAGTGTAGGGAGGAAAACAAGCAAAATTGTGAAAAAAAAGAACCAAAAGTCCTTTTTAGGACTACTGTGTGTGGGGGCAGCAGGTTATTTTGTGTGGGGGGGGGGAAAAAAAAAAAATATATATATTCTGTTTAGTGTGCAAAGTTGCAGATTAGAGCACATTCTGTTTAGTGTGCACAGTTGCAGAGTAGAGCACATTCTGTTTAGTGTGCAAAGTTGCAGATTAGAGCACATTCTGTTTAGTGTGCAAAGTTGCAGATTAGAGCACATTCTGTTTAGTGTGCAAAGTTGCAGATTAGAGCACATTCTGTTAAGTCTTCAAACTAAAATATCAAAGTCACATATTCCATTCAGTGTGCTTCGCCGCAGTTTAGCAGCACATTCTGTGTACTGTGCAGAGTTGCAGAATAGGAAGAAATACTGTTAAGTCTTCAAACTAAAATATCAAAGTCACATATTCCATTCAGTGTGCTTCGCCGCAGTTTAGCAGCACATTCTGTGTACTGTGCAGAGTTGCAGAATAGGAAGAAATACTGTTAAGTCTTCAAACTAAAATATCAAAGTCACATATTCCATTCAGTGTGCTTCGCCGCAGTTTAGCAGCACATTCTGTGTACTGTGCAGAGTTGCAGAATAGGAAGAAATACTGTTAAGTCTTCAAACTAAAATATCAAAGTCACATATTCCATTCAGTGTGCTTCGCCGCAGTTTAGCAGCACATTCTGTGTACTGTGCAGAGTTGCAGAATAGGAAGAAATACTGTTAAGTCTTCAAACTAAAATATTAAAGTCACATATTCCATTCAGTGTGTGTCACCGCCGTTTAGCAGCCTATTCTGTGTACTCTGCAGAGTTGCAGAATAGGAAGAAATACTGTTAAGTCTTCAAACTAAAATATTAAAGTCACATATTCCATTCAGTGTGTGTCACCGCCGTTTAGCAGCCTATTCTGTGTACTCTGCACAGTTGCAGAATAGGAAGAAATACTGTTAAGTTTTCAAACTCAAATATTAAAGTCACATATTCCATTGAGTGTGTGTCACCGCCGTTTAGCAGCCTATTCTGTGTACTCTGCACAGTTGCAGAATAGGAAGAAATACTGTTAAGTTTTCAAACTCAAATATTAAAGTCACATATTCCATTCAGTGTGTGTCACCGCCGTTTAGCAGCCTATTCTGTGTACTCTGCACAGTTGCAGAATAGGAAGAAATACTGTTAAGTTTTCAAACTCAAATATTAAAGTCACATATTTCATTCAGTGTGTGTCACCTCCGTTTAGCAGCCTATTCTGTGTACTCTGCACAGTTGCAGAATAGGAAGAAATACTGTTAAGTTTTCAAACTCAAATATTAAAGTCACATATTCCATTCAGTGTGTGTCACCGCCGTTTAGCAGCCTATTCTGTGTACTCTGCACAGTTGCAGAATAGGAAGAAATACTGTTAAGTTTTCAAACTCAAATATTAAAGTCACATATTCCATTCAGTGTGTGTCACCGCCGTTTAGCAGCCTATTCTGTGTACTCTGCACAGTTGCAGAATAGGAAGAAATACTGTTAAGTTTTCAAACTCAAATATTAAAGTCACATATTCCATTCAGTGTGTGTCACCGCCGTTTAGCAGCCTATTCTGTGTACTCTGCACAGTTGCAGAATAGGAAGAAATACTGTTAAGTTTTCAAACTCAAATATTAAAGTCACATATTCCATTCAGTGTGTGTCACCGCCGTTTAGCAGCCTATTCTGTGTACTCTGCACCGTTGCAGACTAGGAAGAAATACTGTTAAGTTTTCAAACTCAAATATTAAAGTCACATATTCCATTCAGTGTGTGTCACCGCCGTTTAGCAGCCTATTCTGTGTACTCTGCACAGTTGCAGAATAGGAAGAAATACTGTTAAGTTTTCAAACTCAAATATTAAAGTCACATATTCCGTGTAAGATGAAGAAGGCGGGTAAAAAGGGACGGGGAAGTGGACGTGATCCTGATAGTTCAGGGCGCGGGTCAGGACGCGGAGAAACTGTGCCTGGTGCCAGAGCACAAGAAAGAAAGACATCCACCATACCTAGCTTCATGTCTAATTTTACAGGGCGTCGCAGGACATCACTCTCGAGGTCCGACCACTGCGAACAGGTGGTCGGTTGGATGACAGCTGATACTGCTTCCAGTCGGTTAAGCACCACCCTGTCTTCCACCAAGTCCACTCTCAGTAGCCAAGAGTCTGGTCAACATAATCCTCACTCTGATCATCCTTCCTCCCACCATACACGGTCTGGTCAAAGAAGTGATCCCACACTGGGATATAGTGAGGAGCTCGTCTCATCACCAATCCTTCATTTGACCCTCTCTCCAAGCACGCTTGCAGAGGAACATGACATCTTGTGCCCTGATTCACAACCTCTAGAGGTTACCCAATCACAAGAAGATGACAGATGTGAACGGCATTTAAGGTCAAAGGAAGTAGTGGATGATGATGATGATGATGAGACACAGTTGCCATTAAATCAACCACTATTTCCGTCTCAAGACCTTGTTGAGGAGAATGTTATACAGTTGTCAATGACTGAGTATGTGGTGGGATCAAGACTTGAGGAGGATGATCAGAGTGAGGAAGTGGAGGAGGACTTGGTGGACGATGAGGTGACTGACCCCACCTGGGAAGGTGTAGAGCCGAGCGATGACAGCAGTCCTGAGGGTGAGCCATCTGCAGCACCGCAACAGGCTGGAAGAGACAGTGGTGTGGCTACAGAAAGAAGGCGGACCGCACCAAACCGGCCCGCAAATGTTCCACGGAGCACCCCCTTGCTTAATCTACCTTGCCAAAGGGTAGGTGTTCCGCGGTATGGCGTTTTTTTAAGGAAAGTGCGGACGACAAAAGAATTGTAGTTTGCAACCTGTGCCACACCAGAATGAGCCGAGGCATGAACACTAGAAACCTCACCACCACCAGCATGATCCGACACATGGCATCCAAGCACCGTAGTAAGTGGGAGGAACGCCTGGATCGCCCATCTGTGTCTGCAGGCCACACCACTGCCTCCTCTTCCCCTGTTTTCGGTGCCGGCCAATCGCCTGTCGAAGGCGCAGGCCCGCATACCTCCCGCCCTGCACCTGTACCATCTGAAGCACCATCAGCGACCACATCCACTTCCCTGTCCCAGCGCAGCGTCCAAATGTCGTTACCCCAGGCATTTGAGCGCAAGAGAAAGTACCCAGCCACCCACCCACAGGCCATAGCACTAACCTCACACCTTTCCAAATTACTGGCCATCGAAATGCTGCCATTTAGGCTTGTGGACACTGAGTCCTTCCGCAGCCTGATGGCAGCAGCTGTCCCTCGGTACGCGGTCCCCAGCCGCCACTACTTTTCCCGGTGTGCCATCCCCGCATTACACCACCATGTGTCCCATAACATCACCCGTGCCCTGACCAACGCAGTTACTGGGAAGGTCCACTTAACGACTGACACATGGACAAGTGCTTGTGGCCAGGGACGCTACATTTCCCTGACGGCACACTGGGTGAATGTCGTGGAGGCTGGGAGCGACTCGGACCCTGGGATGGCACGGGTGCTACCCACGCCGAGGATTGCGGGCCCTACCTCCATCAGGGTTTCTGCCAGCACCTACGTTATTGGCTCCTCCTCCTCCGTTTCCACCTCCGAATTCTCTACACGCAGCGCCACTCCCCCATCAGCCAGTAGCTGGAAGCAGTGTAGCACTGCAGTGGGGAAGCGTCAACAGGCCGTGCTGAAGCTGATCTGCCTTGGGGACAAACAGCACACGGCCTCAGAGCTGTTGCAGGGGATTAGTCACCAGACCGAGCAGTGGCTCTCGCCACTCAACCTGCAACCAGGCATGGTTGTGTGTGATAATGGGCGTAACTTGGTGGCGGCTTTGGAGCTCGGCAAGCTCACACACGTACCATGCCTAGCGCATGTATTTAATTTAGTGGTGCAGCGATTTCTAAAAACCTACCCCAATGTGCATGATCTCTTGACCAAGGTGCGCCGCGTGTGTGCACATTTCCGTAAGTCATCTACAGCTTCGGCCGGCCTGTTGAAGCTGCAGCAGCGCTTACAATTGCCAGCTCACCGGCTGCTGTGTGACGTGAGCACGCGCTGGAACTCCACCTTCCACATGTTGGCCCGGCTTTGTGAGCAGCAGAGGGCAGTAGTGGAGTACCAGCTGTTACACGGTCGTCGCCTCTCCGTTCAAGTTCCTGTAATCAGAAGTGAGGAGTGGGAATGGATGTCAGACCTCTGCGAGGTTTTACGCAATTTTGAGGAATCGACACAGATGGTGAGCGGCGATAACGCTATTATCAGTGTCACCATCCCACTTCTGTGTCTACTGAAACGCTCGCTGCTCACAATTAAAACCGACGCTTTGCATGTGGAAGAGGTGGAAATGGGGGTGGAAGAGCTTACACAAGGTGATAGCCAGAGCACCCTCACTTCGTCTTCTCAGCGACAATTGGAGGAGGCGGAGGAGGAGGAGGAGGAGGAGGAGGAAGACACGGTTGCCTCCGCTACAGAGGGTAGCCATGGAACTTTAGTTCCATCTCTTCAGCGTGGGAGGGCAGAAGAGGAGGGAGAGGATGAGGATATTGAGAGTCATCCTCCTGGTGAGGACAGCGAAATCTTGACTGTTGGTACTCTGGCACACATGGCTGACTTTATGTTAGGCTGCCTTTCCCGTGACCCACGCGTTATACGCATTTTAAACAACACGGATTACTGGGTGTTCACCCTTCTGGACCCCCGCTACAAAGAGAATTTCTCATCTCTCATTCCTCCGGTGGAGAGGACAAGCAAAATGGTGCAATACCAGAAGGTTCTTGTTGAAAAATTGCTCCAAAATTTTCCATCTGACAACGCTGGCGGCAGAGTACGTGCTACCTTGGCCAACAGAGAAGGGGAGAAAAGGGGAGCACACAGCAGTTCCGAGAAAGGCAGGGCAACACTCTCCAAGGCGTGGGACACCTTCATGACACCCCGCCAGCACCCTCACCCTGATGCGCAGCCTAGTGTCACAAGGAGGGAAAAGTTTTGGAAGATGGTGAAGGAGTACGTAGCAGACCGTGTCAGCGTCCTCAATGATCCCTCTGTGCCTTACAACTACTGGGTGTCCAAGCTGGACACGTGGTATGAACTGGCACTCTACACCTTGGAGGTGCTGGCCTGCCCTGCCGCCAGCGTTCTGTCTGAGCGGGTATTTAGTGCTGCTGGTGGCATCATAACAGATAAGCGTATCCGCCTTTCCACCGACAATGCTGATAGGTTGACACTTATAAAAATGAACAAGGCCTGGATTTCCCCTGACTTCTCCACTCCACTGGAGGAAAGCCCCGGGGGAACATAATCTCACTTTACATATATTATTTACAATGATGGGAATACTCTGTATTCCCATTCACCCCTTCCACCCAAAAAACGGGTATATGGTTGACTCTTAATCTTCTCATCCTCCTCCTCCTCTTCCATATGCCCTGTGCTATAATTTTTATATAGGGCCAGCTCACCAGCGGGCCCTGTGATATAATTTTTATATAGGGCCAGCTCACCAGCGGGCCCTGTTTGACAATTTTTATATAGGTCAGCTCACCAGCGGGCCTTCTCATATAATGTTTTATTGGGTCAGCTCTCTAGCGGGCCCTCTCATATAATGTTTTATAGCGTCAGCTCACTAGCGGGCCTTCGCATATAATGTTTAGGATGGTCAGCTCTGCAGCAGACCCTCACCCATAATGTTTTAGATGGTCAGCTCAGCGCACGTTTCCCTCTTAATCATGGCCTCAGTTCTGAAAATCAAGGACATTTTTGGGAGAATTTGCCTCTGCGCACGTTTCCCTCTTAATCATGGCCTCAGTTCTGAAAATCAAGGAAATTTTTGGGAGAATTTGCCTCTGCGCACGTTTCCCTCTTAATCATGGCCTCAGTTCTGAAAATCAAGGAAATTTTTGGGAGAATTTGCAGATGATATACAAGTAAATATACAGCAAATACTGTTTGGTAACAATTTTTCGCCTAAAGTCGTTTTTATTTTCCTTTTTGTGTGTTTTATGGTCAGTCTGTAAAAATGGCGTACTACGGGCGAAAGATCGTTCCCAGCAGCGATGTTGGAGTCCAAGATGCATCCAGACATCCTCCCTATGCTGTCCCTGAACCATTTCTGTGGTGTTTCCATCCTTTTCTGCCATTTTCCTATGGACCAGGCACCCTCCCCTCATCAGAGCAGGGGGTGCCTGGTGTAATGCTCGAGTCCTCCCATTGACTTCAATGGGGCTCGGGTGCTCGGCCGAGCACTCGAGCCTCAGGGGGTGCTCGGTCAGAGCACCCGAACACCCGAGCATTGGGGTGCTCGCTCATCACTACTTATTTCCCTAGACTTCCCCAGCACAGAGACAATAAAAGTAAAATCAGCAAGCAATTTGGACCCCAACTGCCAGTGTCTTGCCAGTTACACCAAATTTTGAGATATTTTGGGTAAACCTCCTTCTTCCCTTCTTCTACCCCATTGTGCTCCCAGACTCCCCTACTACAGAGAACAAATGTCCTACCTAAATGACTCCCTAAACTAAACTTCAATTCCCCTTTATTTGCCTGTCTTGTCTATCTCAAAAACACGTTGCTCTCCCCTCTCAAAAATTCAGAATGGCTGCTGTGAGAGTCTGACAGCCTTTTATTTGGCTGTAGAAAACTTTTGTGGGGAAGAGAAAAATGTTTCTACCCGTTGATTTCAATGCAATGAGCTAGTCGAAAACAGAAGGAAAAGGGCATTTTCTAGTGAAATTTTTTGCCAAGTGGAAACTGCCATTTTTTGCCGATTTCAGTTTGAGGAGAAAATTTTCTCCCATGCCTACTGATTAATAATGGAACAAATGTGTTGCAGTTTGTTTTGGAATCTAGGATGATCCCTAGAAATGTGGTGGATTTGGCAGGGCAATTAGTAGGGGTGGACAAAAGGTCCCATCGTTTTCCCGGGAAAATATCAGTGAAAACCATGTTGTTGTCCACTTTTTCCAGGGAAAATCCCCTTTAAAAACAGTAATTAAAACCTTTGCATGTTTTGACCGTTGGCAAAAATTCTTAGCCATTTTTCTAATTCCTAGAAAATTTCCACCCATTGATAAATTCCAGGAAGTGAAGCAGCTACAGAGCGAGGTAAACGTTCCATGATGTTCTGCTTTGATCTTTTTGCAAAATTGAGCCAGGAGAGGTTCATAGTGACTGCTATCACTATGAGAAAGTTTAAAATTAGTAAAATTAGTAAAAGATGGAACTGAAAGGACCCTTATATGCCCATTGAGTCTGAGAAGGAGGAGAAAGTGAGCACTACTGAACCAATGCTGCCCAGTCCCCCTAAATCACCCCTAGGGATCTTGGGGAAATTAATGTCAAGGGAGGAAGTAGAGAGTTGTAGGAGAGGTCAGCAGCCTGTGCCCACTGCCAGACATGCTGCCCCTGCTACGGCTACCACCATTATTGTGCCTGCTGTCAGATGTGTTGCCCTTGCTACTGCTACCACCATTGCTATACCTGCTGCCAGACGTGCTGCCCCTGCTGCCACCAGTACTGTGTCTGCTGCCAGAAATGCTGCCACTAGTGCTGTGCCTGCTTCCAGTGCTGAACCTGCTGCCATCAGTGCTGAACCTACTGCAGTGTGATTTGTAATACTCAGTAGGGGGAAGGAGAAGATGATGCCAAGTCACACTTGCCATACTGAAGCAGTCCCACCAGGTCCAGCAGCTTGTTAGTGTTAGGAGTGAATGAGGTGGTAATCATCATATTACTAGTGACTGTGAGGAGAAAGACTCCGGGACTGAAATTGATGTGGTTGGTGTTAGTGTTAGTGTTAGTACTAGTAAAAGTGACTATGAAGAAGCCATTGGGACTAGTGTTAGGGGAAGGAATTGAGAGTGTCCAAGCTAGCGGTCAAGGGAGCCCACACCATTTCCCTGACCCTTCTCCCCCACGGTATTGTCCAGGTGGACCATGATCCTGAAGAAGGCAGAATTGTTACCACTGCAAGAACACCACCACTACCAGGAGCACAGATCAGCTACCTGTGCCTGTTGCTAGTGCTGCTAGTCTGACTTCTTCAGGTCAAAAAGAAATGTCAAGTGTGACATTAGGGGACCCTATGACACATTTCTCATCACCTCCTCCAACCAGCATTTATATGTCTGTAATAGAGCAGCAGCACGGAGGGATTGGTGGTGGTGGTGATGATGATGGTTTAGGAGCTGGGGTAGAAGAGACATTGATGGCCTTTTTAACCCAAACTGAGAAGGAATGTGGATGGGAATCACCAACACCACTGGCAATGAGCTTTTGGAATGTGTAACTGCTCTAATTCCTGCTGCTTAGTTGCAAGGGAATCAGGATGCTGAGGAGCAGGCTAATGTACCACACACCACCATGGACACAGTGGGAATGGGATCAACAAGGGATGCGGGACTAGGACAGGTTCCACTTGCCAGCAGCAGCAATTCTACTGGTCCTAGTTGCAGTGCTTGTTCTGAGGCAGTAGCAGCAACACCACAAAATCATCCTCTACCCCAGACAGTGAAGGAGAATGTGGAGGAGAAGTGTAGAAAGAGGTCATTCTTCTCCACCTGTTCCCTACCCCCTGAAGTCATGGGTGTGGGACTATTTTTCTCTTGGGGATGGCACAATGCAGTCATCACCAACGGCACTGTGCACAATTTGTGACAAGGCAGTGAGAAGGGAAAAGGAGAGAACACACCTTGGCACAAGTACCTTGATAACACAGACACCATGACATTTATGTAAAACATGTTAAAGCCAAACATCAACCACAGAAATCGAGCACCACTGTTGCTGTACCCCTTGACTCTCCAGAAAGGCAACAAGAGGCAAGGCGGAGCTCAAAAAGGAGGAAGAATAGGGAAACCCAAGTAGATACTGGAAGTTTGATGACTAGAGAAACAACTAGCTCACCATTACGTTCTTGCGCTAGGGTAACTACATCTTCTGCCAATCCACCTTGCACATTGTTACCGTCCCTGCCAAATGATAGCACCACTGTAGATGTTAGAATGTGGCAGTTCGTGTCCACCCATTGCACACTATATGGTGCACTGATCCCACATGGCAGTGTGGTGGATGAAAGTCCCAAGCAAAGCATCAAGAAGCATCTGTGGAGATTCCATCCCACAGAATATCCTAAGCTGGTGGCAGGGAGGTTTCATCATTACTATTAAACTGTCTGCAAGTTGTCATTTCCTTTGTGGGGTGTGGACAAGGGGCATAGTGACAGCAGCAGTACTTGGTTTCTGGTGGGGGGATTTCACATTGGGCACCTTAAGTATTATGTTGTTCGGATAAAGGTGTGCCAGGTTTTTCATGTGAGTGCAGATGTGCCCATTTGTTCCCAGTCCTTTCCTTATTTACGATAATATACATTCTCAACACACCCATGATTTTGGAGGAGGGGCAGATGGAGAATTATTGGTCAACGTCTTCTTTTCTCCACATATACCTGAAGTGGTAGGGGCTAGATGTGGTGCTGCTACTGCCTCAGATGCATCACTGGAACTAGTTGTGGCAAGTGGAACCTTCATCATCCATCACTTTGAGCTGCTTAATCATCCTGCTGCTTAAACAACTCAGCAGCAGCAGCAAGAACAGCAATCGCAAATTCAGCATTTACATCAGGGCTTTTGACAATGGCCACTGGCCACTGGCCAACACAACATGCCAGTAGGGCATTTTTGTTTCTCAGGGCTTGTTTTTCTTTAAAAAAAAAAAAAAAAACACAGGCCTACAAAAAATGTAAAAATTTTTGAGAGCTTGTTTCTAACAAACCTAAGTCCTACAAATTAATGTTTCCTTAGGGTTGTGCCAAACAAGTCTAAGGAAATCAATGTTTCCTTAGGGCTTGTGCCTCTAACAACAACTCTTACAATTTATTCTCTACAAAATACTCTGTCACGACACGTATCAATGTACCCCAGTGGCAGCTTATATCAGGGGCTCCTATTTCTATTATGTTACATATACATTTCTTATTTTATAAATTTAGTTTTGTATTAACTGTCCCCCCAATCCCAGTAAACAATCCCCAAGCATTCCCTGTTCAACTGATTCTCCACCAACACGGGCACCCTCACACCCATTTTATATTATGCCTTTGGGAAATATGTATTGTGTTTAAATTCAATGTTCCCTTTGATTTCAATGGAATGAGCTATGAGAAAAACAGCTGAAGAACAGTACTTTTGTGGGAAACTTTACTCCAAGTGGGAAGTTCCATTATTCACCGATTTTGGTTTGAGGCAAATATTTTCTCCAGTCCCTTGTCAGGGGAATGGTGTGGGCTCCCTTGACTCCTTGTCACGGTAATTAGGCAAAGAAGGACAGACACAGTAATAAAATATAACCACCTTTATTAGAATACACAGTGATAATATATGAGGTATAGCGATGATATCATCCAACACAACTCCAGACCACCGGATGATAGGACCCAAGCTCCTACCCGGAGATGCACACTGTTCTACGCACTGCACTACTCTGAGGTACCAGAGACTAAAGGCAACAGGGAGTGAGAGTCAGACAGAGCCACCGGACACAGAGGCTAATGGTCAGGTAGGCTAGGAGCGTATGGAGTGAGTAGTCAGCCAGAGCCACAGGTCAGGCAAGCCGGGTATACATGAAGAAAGATAGGAGTCGAAGCCGGAGGACAGACAAAACGGGGACAACACAGAGCGAGTGAGTCAGCCAGAGCTACAGGTCAGAATCAATGTGGGTAGTCAGACAAGCCGGGGTTAACAAGGAGCCAGTTAGTCAGCCAGAGCCACAGGTCAGAACTGATGTGGATAGTCAGACAAGCCAGAGTCATACACGGAGCGAGTAATTAAGCCATAACCACAGGTCAGAACCGATGTGGGTAGTCAGACAAGCCGGGGTCATACATGGAGCAGATTCTCAGATAAGCACAGGTCACAATGGAGCACAAGAGTAACTATCAGGGACACCATGTAAGGGCCATGTCTAATGAAGGTACAGGCTGTCCACCTAATCAGAGCATCCAGTCCAGGATGGATTCTCAAGACCAGAGAATCGACCAATTGTCTTTTACTAGGCAGATACTGTTAAATCATACGGCTCACCTAAAACGCTTTGCTCCGCAACCGTTGACGTCCCCAGCACCTGCACAGGTTGTGGCTACTACCTCTGAAGCTGGCATAAGTAGAGGGTTGTCTAGCTCCGCTCCTTTACCCCAAAGATACAATGGAGAACCTACAATGTGTAAGGGGTTCCTCAATCAGCTAGGAACTTTTTGGAGATGGTACCACATGCATTCCCTACTGAGCGAAGTAAGGTGGGATTCCTGATCTCCCTCCTATCCAGCAAGGCATTGTCCTGGACCAATCCATTATGGGAGACAGAAAAACCCATAGTCCACACTTTCACGGAATTTGTGGCCTCCTTTCTGAGAGTTTTTGATGTTCCTGGGCAAGCAACCTCCGCTGCCAAACTAATTATGACAATATGGCAGGGAGCACGTACCGTAGCAGACTATGTTATTGAGTTCTGTACTCTGGCAGCAGAAGTAGGATGAAACAATGAAGCCTTAGTTTCCGCATTCTCCCAGGGCTTGTGTGAAGCAATTAGAGATGAAACTGCAGCCCTAGACCTACCTGGTGATCTGGAGGAGCTAATCTCAGTCACCATCTACACAAATCCGCAAAAGGCCTTCGTTTAAGGAATAAGGCCATAAAACCTTGCCTCATTTGGCACCCATTTTCTTACGCCCACCCTGTCCTCCCTCACCTCCATGCCTCCTAATTCTGACCCTGCCAGGGTGGAACCTATGCAGTTAGGCTTCACTCACCTTTAGGAGAAGGAGAGGGCTCGGGGCAGGAGGAGGGGCCTTTGCTTGTACTGTGGAGAGCCGGATCATGTGTTGCGTGCTTGCCCTGTACGGCCGGGAAAACGCTCGCACCTAGGGTCAAGTGGGGAACATACCCTGGGTGGCATTTCACAGTCTACATGGTTTATAGGAGAAGAAAAAGAAAGATAGAAAGCAAACAATTGAGCTTTTTAGAAGTGAGGGGCATTTTTTGTTTACTAACACCATCCACCTTAGCTCATATGTAAAGCAGAAGACCAGTTCAGTGATTTTGCAATATGTGAGGTTTTGAAAAATAAATATAACACAATACAATAAGATCAATAATATATAAACATTGGTCAATTCTAAAACTTGATACCGACCTAGCTGAAGTTCTACCCAAAGATACGAAATTACATTTCATAAATCACAGAATATCAAACATTACATAGTACACAGCCATTTTCAGAAAAAAGACTCAAAGTGGCTGTCAACTATGCCAAAGATAAAAGTTACGTTTCGATGCAAAGGCTGCAAAGCATGTCCATTTGTAATAAAATCAAATACTTTCCAAGCCAGATCAGACACCAATGTGTTCCACATGAGACATTTTATAAACTGTAGAACAACAGGCATTATATATATGATGACCTGTAAATTTGATATCCAGTACATTGGTAAAACTGTGTGGGAGTTCAGGGAAAGAATCCTTGAACATATTGGCGATGTAAGAAATCAAAGAGACACCACTATAGCAAGACACATGCAACAACATCATAATAATAACAATACTGAAATGATGCAGTTCCTGGATCTTGAAAAAGTAGAACCATCTCCAAGAAAAGGTGACTTTGATGAAGAACTCTTACAACGTGAAGCCTACTGGATATATAAATTAAAGACACTGAATCCAAACGGTCTGAATGAGGGATTCAACTTTAAACCATTTATTAAATAATCTATATTTCTGATGGTGATATTCCTCTTTTACAGAAAAGCCTTGGAAAATAAATGAAATATACATATCCTTCAGCTCTATCTTTATTACAAATCAATATTCCAATGCAATATCTGGACGATATACAGGATAGGTCCATAATACCAATAACTACAGTTATTGGGTAAAAATGAATTAGGAACAATAGTAGAATATACCTAAGAGGACCATTCTAGGATTTTTAATACATATGCTTCTACATATGAATGTCCCAAGTATAATAACTAGAAAATTCTTGCAATATAAACAGTTACTTTAATTTTGATGCATGACTAAAATGTTAAACCAAAGCAAATATGAGTCAATCAAGTATATATACTAAAAATCTACGTATTCTGATTAATTGGTCATTGTAAATAATGTAGAAATAATAGAAGACATTATACTCAGTTTTCTAAGATCTTTTTATTGATTGACTAAACAGAATGTCAAATATAATGATAAGGTATACAGAATGTTATTTCATCTGTCGTTTGTTCTCTATGTATCACGGTGCCCGTGATTGGTGCTGTTCAGTGTCAGTCACTTGCTGAGTATCATGATTGGCTGTCTGTGATTAGCCCTCCTCACACAGCCTTTTTAAACACAGGCTGAGCACTTCCAGGTTGTCCTTTCGTGGTGTTTCTGACTCCACTCTGCCTGACCTGCTTGTCAGGCTTCTGGGCCTGTTCCTGCTGTACTTGCTGATCCTGTGTTCCAGTGTTCCAGTGTTCCTGTATGCTAGTGTTCCTGTGTTCCAGAGTTCCAGTGTTCCTGTGTTCCAGCACCTCGCTGGTTAATCTTACTGAGTTCCAGTGTTCCTGTGTTCCAGTACCTCGCTGGTTAATCTTACTGTGTTCCTGAATCTTTGGCTCCAGCCGTCGCTCTGGCGACATTGTTCTTCTCGCTGCTGATCATACTTTGTTGGTTTACTCCACTAAACCTGTTTGCGATATACATTGTTGGTCCCAGTGTGCGGACGCTGGTTTACTCCACTAAACCTGGTTGCGATATACATTGTTGGTCCCAGCGTGCGGACGCTGGTTTACTCCACTAAACCTGGTTGCAATATACATTGTTGGTCTCACCGTGCGGACGCTGGTTTACTCCACTAAACCTGGTTGCAATATACATTGTTGGTCTCACCGTGCGGACGCTGGTTTACTCCACTAAACCTGTTTGCGATATACATTGTTGGTCTCAGCGTGCGGACGCTGGGTTACTCCACTAAACCTGGTGGCGATATACATTGTTGGTCCCAGCGTGCGGACGCTGTTTACTCCACTAAGCCTGGTTGCGATATACATTGTTGGTCCCAGCGTGCGGACGCTGGTTTACTCCACTAAACCTGGTTGCTATATACATTGTTGGTCCCAGCGTGCGGACGCTGGTTTACGCCACTAAACTGGTTGCGAGATACATTATTGGCTCCAGCGTGCGGACGCTGGTTTGCTCCACTAAACCTGGTTGCGATATACGTTGTTGGTCCCAGCGTGTGGACGCTGGTTTACTCCACTAAACCTGGTTGCAATATACATTGTTGGTTCCAGTGTGCGGTCGCTGGTTTGCTCCATTAAACCTGGTGGCGCTATTACCATTAGTCCCAACGTGCGGCCGTTGGTTTGCCCCTGTACATCCAGTACTGTGGTCAGTCGCTGTACACTTCCTTGCAGTTGTCTGAGTTTCCCTGGCAATAGACTCCTGCTGAGTAAGACCTCTATACTTATGCTCTATGCTGTCTTAGTCACCTGACAGCTGGTCTACTTGCTCAGGCTGCCCTGCCCGGTTTTGGTGAGGCCGGTAGAACCTTGACGATACCATCCTGTAGGTTGCCTCACCCGGTATTGGCAGGGCCGGTACAGCCTACTCCAGTATTCCTTTGGGCTGCCCTGCCCGGTATTGGTAAGGCCGGTAGAACCTTGTAATTCACCATCTTTAAGGTTGCCTTACCCGGTACTGGTAGGGCCGGTAGAGCCTACATTCAGCATTCCGTGGGGGCTGCCTTGCCCGGTATTGGTAAGGCTGGTAGAACCTTGACGATACCATCCTGTAGGTTGCCTCAGTCGATATTGGCAGGGCCGGTAGAGCCTACTCCAGTACTCCTTTGGGCTGCCCTGCCCGGTATTGGTAAGGCCGGTAGAACCTTGTAATTCACCATCTTTAAGGTTGCCTTACCCGGTACTGGCAGGGCCGGTAGAGCCTACATTCAGCATTCCGTGGGGGCTGCCTTGCCCGGTATTGGTAAGGCCGGTAGAACCGGTATATGTCATCTCACGGTTGCCTTCCCCGGTATAGGCAAGGCCGGTAGAGCCTGTCATTAAAACTGTCACTTGGGTTGCCTTGCCCGGTATTTAGGCAAGGCCGGTAGAACCTATTATATGTTATATTACTGTTGTATTGTTATGTATGTTTACCGTACGGGGACTGCCTTTAACTTTTAATAAAGTTAAGTTATTTTACCAAACCTTAAGTCTGAGAGTCTTCAAATCCGTGACACTATGATATTGTATCATACTCTATCCTGATAGACTTTACAGACAACACTGTTTAAATAAGATTCATCTGTTAAAACAGTGATAATCCATATTATGTATATATTTTATTTGAATACATCACTCAATTAAGTATAATTTGGGTTACCTCAGTGCTAGCCATTATGTTACTTGTGAGTTACTGTACAAACGAACGGTGACTCGATCCAAGATGGGGCTTGGATGATTGCCAGTGAGGTTTAAAAGAGCACGCTAAGGACGGCTCATTTCCTCCTAAGCCCCTGATGAAGCCTGACCAGTGAAACGCGTTGGGCTTTTCAACATTGATGTGGCACTACTAAAAAGATGCCTGGGACATTGATTCATTGGCACTATTGAAATGATGCCAAACTGGATATTTAACAACAATTAGTTAAAAGATAAAACTCAGCACGCTAGTTCTCCTTTATTGGCACCAGTAAAAGAATGCCAGGACACTTACTTGATGTGTTCACGGACTTAACTAGCATTCCACTATTTCTAAATGGAGCATGTTAAACTTTTTTGTATCGGAACCACTAAAAGGATGCTTGGATACTTATTGACTAGATTCTCAGAGTGAATTAGTGTGGAACTATTCTGCTGCTGGCACTATTAAAAATATGCCAGTATACAAAAGTTTCATTGGCACCACTAAAAGGATTCCAAGGTGTGAAACATAATGCAAGGCATTGAGATCGATCTAGCATATCTACCAGTGGATTAATCCTTAAACTTTAAAGTCATTTCACACTGAAAGAGAGAATGGAATTTATCTATGATTGAAATTTCAATCAAAAATCATCACTGTATTAATATAAATGTATATTTACTCAGGCCGTCTCAGGATATAAGACACTCAGATTTGAGGCCATTATTATAGTTGGATAAATAAATAAAGACCAATTCACCAGCTGTTGAGTTAGCAGGGCACCCACAGTCACTTAGGAATTCCTTTCAATACAAAATACTTTGAAAAATAAGGAACTCAGCGGGCAGGGTGCCTGCAGTAATACTACTTTGGTGATACGCTATAATGATGAGAAAATAATTGCATATGAAGCAATTTGCATGTTGTTATATATCCAGCTGCACGACCTTAGTGTGAAAAAGTAGGAATTTAGCAGGCAGGGCATCTGCTGAAATACTATTCTGGTTAAATTAATTGCACATGTAGCAAATAGCTTATTGGTGAGTAGGCAGAGCACCAGCAGTGGCTTAGAGCAGGGCGCCTGCAGAATAACTATTCTGATGAAATCTCAAAACGATGATTGAAAAATAAAATATTACTTTATACTGATCTTTTAAAGGGACAATACCCTAGAAACAAACATTTCAAACAACACATTGATTCTCTTTTAAATTAAAAGAGCACTTTTATTGTGTAAAAATGCTGGAAACCAAAACTCATACTTTTAAAATATTTTTAATAAACACAAGTGTTTAAATAAAGTTATTTATTTTATTTTTCAAAACCTCACATAGTGTGAAAGCACTGGTCTCCTGCTTTACATATCAGCTAAGGTGGATGGTGTTAGTAAACTAAAAATACCCCTCACTTCTAAAAAGCTCAATTGTTTGCTTTCTATCTTCTTTTTCTTTTCTTATAAACCATGTAGTTTATATAATGAAGACCTGCAGTGTGCTATTCAATCTACTAGTAACACCTACCTTTTGATTATGGCATTTTGCAGTCCCCAGAGAGAATTCTGGACACACCTATTCTTGAAGTTGTACTATCTTGGGCCGAGTCTTCAGTGGTGGCACCGACACTACTGGACTCAGGGGCCGTGGGGTTTTTCGTTAATGAGGACTTTGCAGTGAAACATGCTATTCCTTTGCTGCCTCGCTCTTCTCTGTTGGCTATTGAGGCTATTGACGGCAGACCCCTACTGCTAGCACACGTTAGTCATGAGACTCACCCCTTGTCTCTAATTGTAGGGGCACTCCATGTGGACACAC
Source organism: Rhinophrynus dorsalis (assembly GCA_037306005.1). Classification (NCBI taxonomy): domain Eukaryota; kingdom Metazoa; phylum Chordata; class Amphibia; order Anura; family Rhinophrynidae; genus Rhinophrynus; species Rhinophrynus dorsalis. The sequence goes on along the minus strand of CM074720.1, from coordinate 472,281,238 downwards.
AGCAGTTCCAGGTGATATATTCTCCCCATCATGCTGTCATTCTGGGTTTTCCCTGGTTGCAGACTCACAACCCTAGAACTGACTGGCAGACCTGTGATATCCTGTCATGGTCACCTCTATGTAATGAATGTTGCCTCCAGCAGCCTACGAGAATATTGTGTACCTCTACCTCGTTACCTACTGGGTACCAGTCCTACAAAGAGGTATTTAATAAGGTTGAGTCCAGTACATTGCCTCCACACAGGCTTTATGATTGTACTGTTGATCTGGTACCGGTGGCCAGACCTCCTAGGGGCAGAGTTTATCCCTTGTCGGTGGAGGAGAACAAGGCCATGGAGGATAATGTGGAGGATGCTCTATCCAGGGGCATTATCCAGAAGTCTTCCTCCCCTACAGACACAGGCTTCTTTTAAGTTAAGAAAAACATGGGGATGGGCAATAACTCTCAGGCCCAAGGAGGTTTATAAAGGAGTAGAAGGAGGCGGGAACCAATTAGGCCACCCAGAATAGGCCCATAAACAGGCATCCATGCTAGTGCCTGTTACCTACCGTCAGCAATGAGGAAGTGGCAGGAGGCCATGCTGGTTGGTGGCCATACAGAGGTAGGAAGCACGGGAACACTTAGCCTCTATGGGAGACTGTCATACTTCTAGTTTGGATGCTCTGCATTACTTCCCTTACCACTTCCCTAACGTTTGTCCCACCAGCTGCTTCACCATCACTGTTAATACTTATAGCACAAAACCCATCAATTTTAGTCCCTGACCCTTAGTTTTCCTCCTCCCTAGTAATATGATGATCAGCCCCTCCTTCACTCCTAACACTCTATATAAGATGCTGGACCTTCTCCGTAGTAGTCCTAGTGGCGGGACTGCTTGGGGATGGCAAGTGTGACTTAGTGTCCCATGTTGTCACAGTTGGCATCATCTCCCCCCCTATACTTGCAGCAGGTTCACACTGGCAGCAGACGCAGCACTGGTGGCAGAAGTGGCAGCAATAGCAGCAGGAGCAGCACTGGCAGCAAGCACAGACAGCTGACCTGTCCTGCTTACATTACTACACTTTTCTTCATCCCGTGATATAAATTTCTCCAAGATTCCTAGGGGTGATTTAGGGGGACTGGTCAGCATTCGATGTGAGGAATCAGGGAATGCAGACTCTTCAATGCTGGTAGTGATCACTTCCTCCTCCTCCTCCTCAGACTCACTGGACACATAATGGTCCTTCAAGATCCCATTTTATAATTCATAAACTTGCTCATAGTGATAGCAGTCACTGTAAGCCTCTCCTGGTTCAATTTTGCTATTAGCACACAGCACAGAAACCTAGCACCCCTCTCTCACTCTGTATCTGCTTGTATTGTTTTTCATTTCCTGGAATATGGCATGTTTTTATAGAGAAAAGGAGAAAAACATGTTAATAAAGGGACAAAAACTTTCTAGCCATTGAAAAAATAGCAAGTAATTTTTGCCAGTGGGCGAAAACAGTGAAGACTTTAATTGCTGCATTTAAAACAGATTTTCCCACAAAAAATTGGAAACCAGATGATTTTCGCTGATTACATTAGGGGCACTCTACAGTACCTTTTGCCCACTCCTAATAATGACTGACAGGATGACTGAATATTTGGACATCTTTGCTTTTCCAGGATCAGACTTTCCAGGCACAATTCTCCTTTTTCAGTAGTGAAAGACTGAGCCTTTGCCTTTCAGATAACTTATTGGCCAAATCATTGTCTCTGTCCATCTAAACATCATCTCTGTCTGAACAAGATGGGGATGCTGGAGGGATGTATTCTAGAGATTATCCTTTGAAGGATTTTAGCAACATTCATTAGTACTTTCTCGACAGGTGTTTTTGTGCTTGTTTGCCTCACTATCAGATGCAGCAGTTGGTTGAGCTGCTACTCCTTCTTGCACTAGGACATCAACACTGGAATGCAACTCATCTTCAGTGTTTTTATATAGTTTATCAATAGTTCTGGTGGTGGTGTAACTTTTGGTGGGATATTGATAAGCTACATTCTACTTGGGAGGAGAGGGGTCACCATCATTTATTGCACATAGTGCAGCAACCATCGTTGCAGTCAATTTTTGGACTACCACTTTACTCAAATGTCTCTGCACTGATCCTAATCCTTTCACCCTCACCCTGCCTCTTGTGCATTTGCTGGACATTACTCAACTGCTGTGTGGTTTTTACTGCAAAGTACACAATAGAACTGATTGTGTGATGTCTTGCCTTGGATCTCTGCAAAATATACTATCTCATCTAGTATCAGTCTGCCTCATTCACAGCTCATGTCAGGGACCTGTTTCTGTCACCTATCAATATTTATTTATTTATTTATTTGAATATATATGTTTTTATTGTTTAAATAATTTTATTGAGAGGTCTTCACAGATAACACGATAAAATCGGAGAAACTGATACTTTTGGTACAAGATAAGAAAAGGTATCAAATGGATAGAACAATGTTTAAAGAATACAATATGAGAACCATATCAAATATACTACAATATGTAGAAATCCAGGGTAGAGACAAGATAATACCAAAGATATGGTTTGAGCAAATCGAGTATCAGACGATAGAGCTGTGAAAGATCACAATTTTAGATGTATGAGGGAGGGGGAGAGAGAAGAGATAGAAGGAGAAGGAAGAAGTTGAAGATGGACACGGACCTGGGATCACCTAGTAGGTAGGAAATGCAGTCCCCGATCAGGTCACCAACTAACTGGGTTAGTGAGTGTTAAGAGCTAGAAAAGTGGACAGTAAATGGTTAAATTGAGTGAGATCTAAGGCAATTTTCAGGAAGAAAATTTGTTCTTCTGCTTTGGTAAACCAAGCTCTCACTGGGGGAGAAATATTTGACTTCCAATGGAGGGGAATCAAAGATTTGGCTGCATTTAACATAGTAAAGAGAAAAGGTGTTTTCACTTTTGGAACAGGAGGCAGCTCTTTATATAAAATTATCGGGCATGGATTGCGAGGAAGAGAGATCCCCAAACAATTATCAATATGTTGTAGGCAGGAGTCCCAAAATGTAGAGATGTCCAGACAGGTCCACCAGATGTGCAGCAGAGTCCCTGAATTGGAGTGACATCTCTAATAGAAAGGAGAAACCTTTGAGTTAAAACTATGGAGCCTGTGAGTAGGGGTGGGCGAAAAGTGTGAAAAATTTTGCGAAAACGTGCTGATTTTTTGCCTTTTCCGTGAAAAATTTTGCTTTTCTGCATATGCAAAAATGTCCTCCTTTTAGCCTATTTTAACAAATTTTCAGCCTATTTAAACACATTTTTTTGCCTATTTTAACACATTTTTCGCCTATATTTCCTATAGGTACTACATTTCTCACTGTAATATTACTTCTTCTGAGGGCTGAAGTTTAGAAATAAGTGGCTGAAAGTCAAAGTTGTGAGTCCTACAGCAAAATATGGCTTGAAAAATGTGTTAGCATACAGAATGTATTTGTCCTTTGCCCACAACACTTTCTTGCTTAAGTGACACTGGTACATATTCATGATGATATCAAGTAATGAAAAAACTAATGTACAGCCTACAATGTGGCAGATATGTATTGTAGCGGTGGTGGTGGGGGACTGGCATGGTGTGATTTGTGTATGTATTTTTACCATTGTCATACTCTATCCTTCTTCTCAGATTATTGACACATATTACTTATCGGTCATAGCAGTGGTCCCATCTGTCCTCCACCTCCTCATCTGTGCTGCTGTTAATATATTTGTCCTGGCTTTGTCTGTCATGTGTGGTTTCTGCTACTACTACTACTGGAGCTAGATGTTGATGTAATTCTTCTACCACTACTAGGTGTCAAAGGTGTAGCACTTACAGCAGCAGCACCAGTGGTACTCCTCATATCTAACACTGTGGATGTTAACCTGTGTTGCTGTTGCTGGGCACTCAAAACAGGTGTGTGTGGCTGAGTGGAACTAATACTTTGAAGAGGCGATGATGCCGATGATGACTGATAGGGTGACTGTGTATTTTTTGACATCTGTGATTGTCCAGGGTCAGACTTTCCAGTGGCTTTCTCAAACAGTTTATAGTGCTCCTAAAAAGTGGTGGAAGATTCAGCCTTTGACTTTCTGTTAATCTTATAGCCCTGTTACCATCCTCACTTTCAACTTCATCTGTATCTGAACAAGAGAAGGATGCTGGAGGGATATATTCTAGATCTGCAACATCATCAGTTATAATTAGGTCATCCTCAGCAGCATCAGCATCCCCTGACAGTTCTTGCCCACTACTACCCTTATATTCCTCTAAGCTTTTGGAGGTCTCAAACTGGTTCTTTCCCTACTACTTTGAGGATGGGTGTTTTGGTGCTTGTTTGTTTCACTATCTGATGCAGCAGGCGCTTCAGCTGCTACACCTTCCTCTATTATGCCACTGCCAGCATCAACACTTGAATACAACTTGTTGTAATCTTTTTTAATTTAAAAGTTTTTTATTGTTAGAGGCAAAATAGAGCAATACAAAACAGTCACACATTAGTAACAACATCATGTCACAGAGGTATCGAATAAGCATATAGTCAATATACACATATCAATTGACCCATGAGCCTCCAACATTTTAGTGAATCAATCTACTAACAACACAACTAACCCTTAACCTAAACCCCTTGCAGCGGCCAGCATCACACCCCCCAGCCCCCCCAGGAGTGACCCACCACATCTCATCCAGAAGCATACTACATTAAATCAGCACAAGCCAAAAAAAATAAAAAAAAATAAAAAAAATAATTAAAAAAAAAAAGGCTCATCATCATTGCCAGAGGAACCCTCTGGAGGATGAAACTACTTTACTCAGTTCCACTTCAATTCAAACCATCAGCAATACACCGATGGAGACAATCCCCCAAGGACTAACCAAGACTCAGCACCCACGGCCCCCAGATCCTATTGAATCCACCATGAGAACCCCTATGCATATAGGTTAATTTATAGAAGGGGAGATTATGGGCTACCACACCCACCCACGCCTCAACTCCAGGAGGACTGTCAGCCACCCATGCCTTCGCCAACACCCCTCTCGCCATCACTAATAATTCCCTGACCATGGTCCCCCCAGGGCCAGATGCCATCTCATCCGGAAGGATAGAGAGGATACACACCTTAGGATCCAATGGAACAGGATGTTGCAAGGCTCCCTTCAACCTGGCCACCACCCGCCTCCAAAATTCCTGTACTGGCGGACATTCCCAAATTGTATGAAGAAAAGTACCCCTATGAGATCTGCATCTTTTACATAAGTCATCAGAAGCTCCACCCATTTTAAACAGCCGGATCGCCGTATAATAAGACCTATGGAGGATCTTCAGTTGTATCAAGTGATGTTTACTAGACATGGAGACCCGCGCAGAGTCCTCAAATACACCCAGGTCAGCCTCCCACTTCCGTCTTAACTGATCATCTCGCACGTCAGACCTCCCGTCTAGCCATCTATATGTTGTGGAAATGTGCTTTCCCCGCGGATTTCTCAATAAGCGTTCAATAAGAGGAAAAGAAGACACTCCCTTCGAACAGTCACGAAGTTGGGCCGCCAGAGCATGTCGAAGTCGTAAATATGAGTAAAACAGTGTATTGGGAATTCCGAACTCCTCATGTAATTGAGCGTATGATTTAAGTTGAACCCCATGATATATTTGTCCTAAAGTACAAATTCCATACGCCTTCCAAACACTACCAAAATCCAAGTTCCTAAGATGTAAGAGGCCGGCCTCCCCCCAAAGTGGGGTATCAGGATCTATTCCATCATAGCCCGTCATGACCTGTAGCTTTGTCCAAGCCGCACAGATTGATCTAGTAGCTGCACTGGGTTCTACACTTACTTCGGGTCCCAAAAGTATAATATGATTTCTCGAGTATCCATCCCTAAGCAGGGATTCATCAATGACAGGAAACATATGTGAGGACTCAGATGTTAAGTACGCCACAGCATACTGGCCCTGAGCCGCCAAATAATACTTATAAAAATCCGGAAGTGCTATACCCCCCTCTGATTTCGGGCGTTTAAGAGCCGCTAATTTAATCCGCACCTTACCTCCCGACCACAAGAAGTTAGACAAAATTGTGTCAATAATTTTAAAATAACGTTTGGGAATAGTTATGGGAGCAGCCTGGAAAACATACAGAAACTTGGGTAGAAAGATCATTTTAACCAAGTTCGATCTCCCCAATAAGTTAAGAGGGAGTTTCATCCACGCTCGAGTTTTATCCCTAAACAACGATATAATAGGATCCAGATTATCCAGTATAAAAGTGTTCGCGTTGGCTGAGATCTGAATACCTAGGTATTTGAATGAGTCCCCAACTTGTTGTAATCTTTAGTGTTCTTCTTATATGGTTCTTTATTTCTACTTGCACTGGTGGTGCTGGAACTAGTTTTGCTGGGACCTTGACAAACTGCATCCTCCCTTGGAGTAGAGGGATCATCATCATTGATTGAACACTCTGCAGCAACCATTGCTGCAGTCAGTTTTTGAACTACTACTTTACTCTCACGTCCCTGCACTTCTCCACCACTCCCCCTTCCCCTTGTACATTTGCTAGACATTACGCAACTACACTGTGTTTTTTTACTGTATGGTACACAACTGATGCAGCTGTATGATGCCTTGCCTAAGCCCAGTCAGCTGTCTGTCACTGTCACCTAAGATATTTATTTTTTTATTCTATTTTATTTTTTTTATTTTCTTTCTTTATATTTATTTATTTATTTTATTTTTTTTTTTTTTTAAGTTGTCCACCCTTTTGTCTTATTATTTTTTTTGGACAGACTGTGATAACTGAAAAACAAAATCAATTTTCTACAAGGTGTAGACAATGACCTTACCTCCTCACAGGTCGTACGATTGTTCAATTGATTTAGTGCCAGGGGCTGTTCTTCCTAAGGGTCGTATACACTCTCTGTCAATGGCTGAGAATAGGGCCATGGAAGAGTATGTGGTGGACGCTCTCTCTAGAGGTATCTTTCGGAAATCCACCTCCCCGACTGGGGCAGGATTCATTTTCATTAAAAAGAAGGTGTTATGGTTCGCTACACTCAGAAATGGAAGGTGTTGGTAAAAACACAATTTTATTTGCACACAATGAATAACAGTAAGCCTCGCGGGTCCAGCATACAGAGAAACGGTAACTGACACAGGACAGGTTACACAGGAATGATTAACCCACATGGGTCCAGTATGTAGAACAAAATACACTACTGACACAGGTCAGGTAAATCACAATTGATACAGTGTAAATATGACAAGAGATACAAGTGGAGCCAATGACTGAGTCGGCCCTGATGTATGGAAGGCCCAATGTGACTCTTTACGCAGAAAGTAACAACAGCGACTGACTGTATGCAGCTGATATGCCAGCGGATGTCTGGCAAGACAACCAGGGAGGAAGGCTGCTTAAGTGGACGCCCACCAGAGACTACCAACAACGTGAGTCAGTGCTTAGTGCCATAGGAAACATACACCCAACGGAGACTTCAAACTCAACATGTATGCCCAGCACTGCCCCTGAAGCGGTTAACAAACGCTATGGTCTGTAGGTGGAAAGTAACCTGAGGCACCCAACTGAACCCAAACACAGGAACGGCAGACCGAGCGACCGTGTTGCTTATAGGAATGATCGGAGGATAACACTGGCACTATGAGTGAGCGGATCACGGACTGGACTACAAAGCGGAACCGGAGTACCGGAGCTCTGCAGGACCACTGAAGCGTGAGCAACAGCGAACGTAGAGGGATCAGCAAGCAGGAACAGCACAGGAACTTCTACCCAGCCGGGTCAGTACATGGAGCAGGAACGTCAGCCAAGCCGATTCGGTACATGGAGCAGGATCTCCAATCTTGCCGGGTTGGTACACGGAGCAGGAACACCAGACAAGCCGAGTCGGTACACGGAGCAGGAACTTCAGCCAGGCCAGGTCAAAACAGGAAGCAGGAACGTCAGCCAATCCGGGTTGGTACACAGAGCAGGAACGGTAACAGGCAGAGTAGTCAAACAGTCCGGGTTATACACTGGTATCAATAGTAAACGGAACAAACGCTAGGCAACGGATACACCTCGAAAGGGCAACCTGTAAGTGACAGCCCAAGGTATATAAAGGCTGTCACTGGGAGGAGCTATACAGCGCAGCCAATAAAAAGGCACCAGGAAGTAAACATGTCAAAATGTCGCTGGAATCATGGGCACCGTGATAGTACCCTCCTCTCAAAGACCCCTCTCCGAGAAGAGGGGCCCTGCTTTTGGGGATACTTGGCATGGAAACTGCGCTGCAATCTGGGAGCATGAAGGTCCTTTGAATCGACCCAGGAACGCTCCTCAGGACCTAATATTGTAATTTCCCTCTGAATCTTAGTGAGTCAATAATATTTTGTACCTCATACTCTTCCTGACCTTGCACTCGAACAGGACCAGGAGCCACAGGAGTAGTAGTGTACCGATTACATACCAGAGGCTTCAACAAGGATACGTGGAACACATTATGAATTCGCATGGATGCTGGGAGGTCCAGAGCATACGACACAGGGTTAATCAGGGTTAATCTTGTGGATAACTTTGAATAGGCCAACGTCCCCAACCTGAAAGGATACCGCTGGCAACCGTCTACGATTAGCTTGACGCTGATAACGCTGGAACGAAGCACTGAGGGTCCTCTGTAACTGTGCCCAAGTGGAACGGAGTTGCTCCATATGCTTGTCCAGAGCTGGAATTTGCTGCATCTGAAATGAGTCCGGGAGCAAGCATGGTTGAAACCCGTAGTTGATGAGAAACTGACAATGAATTAACTGCACAATTCCTGGCAAACTCCGCCCATGGCAACAGGTCGGCCCAATTATCATGATGATTGGACACAAAACAGCGTAGAAATTGTTCCAAACCTTGATTGGCACGCTCGGCGGCTCCGCTGGTCTGGGGATGGTATGCAGAAGAAAACGATAATTGTATGCCCATCTGCACACAGAATGCCCTCCAAAACCTAGACACGAATTGGCTCACACAGTCAGACACCAACACCCTGGGTACGCCATGCAATCGGAAAACCTCTCTGGCAAATACCATTGCCAACTCCTGGGCAGAGGGAAGGCCAGGAAGAGGCACAAGGTGTGCCATCTTAGAAAATCTATCGACTACCATCAAAATAAAGGAATATCCCCTAGACACCGGTAATTCACCCATAAAGTCGATAGAGACATGAGACCAAGGACATTCTCCATTGGGTACAGGCTGGAGCAGGCCCACCAGAAGGTGTCTAGGGGACTTGGCACAGGCACACGTTGAACAAGCTGCTGTGAATTTGGTGCAGTCAGCACGCAAGGAGGGCCACCAGAATAACCGTGAGAGAGACCAGATCAATTGATTCTTGCCAACGTGACCAGCAGCCTTAGATGCGTGATAGGTTTCAAGTAGACAGGTACGGAAGGGTTCGGCTATGAAACATTTGCCTACTGGGGTATCAGGTGGTGCAGTAGCTTGGTTAGCGAGAATCTCCTCCCCCAATGGCAAAGTAATGCTGGTTCGTAAGGTAGCTAGAATGCGATCATGCTGAATGATAGGTACCAGAGTCTCATCTTTCTCTGTGTCTAGGTTAAATTGCCTAGACAGGGAATCTGCCCTAATATTCTTGGAACCTGGCAAATAGGATACAATAAAATTAAAGCGGGACAAAAACAAGGCCCATCTAACCTGACGAGAGGACAGTCTCTTAGCCTCAGACAGGTGTCTTTGAGTGCTGGACAATTTTTTTGAGAAAAATCCACAAGGCCTTAACATACTTCCAGGGTCCAGGTGCTGCGACAATACTGCCCCTACCCCAGACTCAGAGGCATCGACCTCCAAAGTGAATGGAAGGGAGGGATTGGGGTGGGACAATACAGGAGCAGAAGCAAATGCGGATTTTAGTGTTACAAAAGCCTGTTCAGCTTCCTGAGACCAATGGGAGAGATCCGCACCCTTGTGCATCAAATCAGACAGAGGTTTGACAATCGTGGAAAAGTTTCTAATGAATTTCCTATAATAAAGCGTTGGATAGCCTTGAGCCCCTTAGGACGTGGCCACTGCAGGACTGCTGCCAGCTTATCCTTGTCCATCGCAATGCCACTGTTACGGTTTTCTGACACTCAGACCAAGGTTAGAAATAAAACACAGTTTTATTAAAATAAAATAAGGAACAGTGCCCCTGGGGGCCAGAATCGGTATTACAGTGATGTAAGTAATGGATAATGTACTGTGAGCCAAATGCACTTCCAGGTGCGATTTGATGGAACAACACTGTGAGCGAGAGTGGACCAGAGCCAAGGCACCCTTCCGGTGCCGAAACGGAGCACACACTGACAGAATACCGGAATGCCCTATAGCACCACGTGGTGCGACAACTCCTGGGAAACGAGCACCTAACGAAAGGTACAGCAGTGGTAACAGATAGGCTCGGTGTAGGAGGCAACAGCTCAACAAGTGTTAATATGTTAAGCTTGGCAGGTGTATACAGACAATGGCAATAGCTCGGCAGTACTCTCTGACAGGCTCGGTAACGGAGGCAACAAACGGGCTCAGTATCGGAGGCCACAGTAACACAGGAGGCATGATCAGTCAGTGCAAGCTGTGAGCAGGCTCAGAATGTCGCCAGGCAGGAACGTCAGGCAGGACCGGATGAATCACGGAGCAGGAATGTCAGCCACAACCGGGTCAATCACGGAGCAGGAACATCAGCCAGAACTGGGTCAATCATGTAGCAGGAAGTCAGCCAAAGCTGGGTCAATCACAGAGCAGGAATGTTAGCCAGAACCGGGTCAATCACGGAGCAGGAACGTCAGCCAGAACCGGGTCAATCACGGAGCAGGAAGTCAGCCAGAGCCAGGTCAATCACAGAGCAGGAACGTCAGCCAGAACCGGGTCAATCACGGAGCAGGAACAGCAGAGTAGTCAGACGAGCCGAGTCAGTACACAGGAATACAGGATCACAGCAACAAAAGAGCAGGAACAGGAACACCACGAAAGGGCACCTGACAGGTGCCATAGGCCCAGTATATAAAGGGACACCCTGGGGGGGCCAATCAAGCTCCGCCAATTGAAGAGCACCACCACAAAGAGTGACAGAGAATCACGGGGGCCGTGATAGTACCCCCCTCTCAAAGACCCCCTCCCCTGACCGAGTGTCTGGGTTTCTGAGGATATTTAGAGTGAAAATTGCGCATTAATCTTGGAGCATGAAGGTCCCTCTGGTCGACCCAAGAACGCTCTTCAGGCCCATAACCTTTCCAGTGGACCAAATATTGCAATTTGCCTCTAAACCTCCTGGAATCAATAATACTCTGTACTTCGTACTCCTCTTGGCCCTGAACATCCACCGGCCCAGGAACCACCGGAGTGGTAGTATAGCGGTTGCAAACCAAGGGCTTCAATAGTGACACATGGAACACATTGTGAATGCGCATAGATGCCGGGAGTTCCAGTGCGTAAGCCACGGGGTTAACCTTGCAGATAATTTTGAATGGACCAATGAACTGGGGAGCCAATTTGTTGGATGGCACTTGCAGATTGAGATTTCTGGAGGAAAGCCATACCCTGTCCCCAATCTGGAAGGAGACTGCTGGCAGCCGTCTGCGATTGGCATGCAGCTGATGTCGATGGAAGGACTGGCTGAGGGAACTCTTCACCTGTGCCCAAGTGGAGCGGAGCTGCTCAATATGCTCATCCAGAGATGGAATCTGTTGTGACTGAAACAAGTCCGGGAGCAGACATGGCTGGAACCCATAATTAACAAGAAATGGGGAGCTCCCAGACGATGAATTAACTGCACAGTTCCTGGCAGCGCAGAAACTGCTCCAGTCCCTGATTGGCACGCTCAGCGGCCCCGTTGGTCTGGGGATTGTAGGCAGAGGAGAAGGACAGTTGTATGCCCATTTGGCTACAGAATGCCCTCCAGAATCTCGACACGAACTGACTCCCTCGGTCCAACACTATCACTCTCGGAACCCCATGCAAGCGAAACACCTCTCTGGCAAAAACTACTGCCAGCTCCTGGGCCGAAGGAAGACCAGAGAGGGGCACAAAGTGAGCCATCTTCGAGAACCTGTCTACCACCATTAGTATAAATGTATAGCCCTTAGATACCGTCAATTCTCCCAAAAAATCGATAGATATGTGGGACCATGGGCGTTCACCTTTAGGCACTGGTTGGAGTAGGCCCACTGGGAGATGTCTGGGGGTCTTAGAGCGGGCACAGGTGGCACAGGCAGCAGTAAATGCGAAACAATCAGCCTTAAGGAAGGGCCACCAAAACACTTGTGAGAGAGACCATATCAACTGATCCCTCCCAATATGCCCAGCTGCCTTAGATGAGTGGTAAGTGTCGAGCAAACGGGTACGGAAAGGCTCATCCACAAAGCACTTGCCACCTGGGGTCTCTGGAGGTGCCCGTGCTTGAGATGTCAAAATTTGCTCCCCCAGTGGCGAAGTGATACTGGTGCGTACTGTTGCCAGAATCATATCTGGCTGAATAATAGGTACCGGAGCTTCATCCCTCTCAATGTCAGAGCTAAACTGTCTGGATAGGGCGTCTGCCCTAACGTTCTTAGAACCTGGCAAGTAGGACACTATGAAGTTAAACCATGACAGGAATAGCACCACCTAGCCTGATGGGAGGACAGCCTTTTAGCCTCTGAGAGATAAATCAGATTTTTATGGTCCGTAAGAATTAACATCGGGGTTCTTGTGCCTTCCAATAAATGTCGCTATTCCTTTAATGCCAGGATGATAGCCAACAATTCCCTATCACCAATCTCGTAATGGCTTTGGGCACTAGATAGCTTCTTGGAAAAGAACCCACAAGGTCTCAGGTTGCCACCCTCTTTGGGCCGTTGAGAAAGAACTGCCCCTACCCCTACTTCAGAGGTATTGACGTCTAACGTAAACGGCAGGGTGGGATTGGGGTGGGACAGTATAGGAGCGGAGGCAAATGCAGATTTAAGAGTCTCAAAGGCCATTTCAGCTGCCTCAGTCCATTGATAGGGATTAGCGCCCTTGTGTGTGAGGTCAGACAGGGGTTTTACAATGGTAGATAAATTCTGAATAAATTTTCTATAATAATTGGCAAAGCCCAAGAACCGTTGGATAGCTTCTAACCCTTTGGGCCGTGGCCACTGTAGGACTGCAACCAATTTTTTTTGGTCCATGGCAATGCCATCCTTAGATATCACAAAACCCAGGAAGGGTACTTTGGATCTGTGAAATTCACATTTTTCTAAGCTTATGGCAAAAAACGCTTATCCGATACCACTCATCACCAAGCTTTTTGACAGACTCAAAGGTTCCTCGATTTTCACCAAATTGGACCTACGGGCTGCATACAATTTGATTCGAATCAGAGCCGGTGATGAGTGGAAAACTGCCTTTAACACTAGATCTGGGCACTATGAATATCTAATCATGACATTTGGTCTGTGTAATGCACCCGCAGTATTTCAGGAATTGATCAATGACATTCTCAGAGATATGCTACAGTCATGTGTCGTGGTTTACCTTGACGATATACTTATTCACTTCAAAGATTTGTCACAACACATTAAAGATGTGTCCGAAGTATTGCTATGTTTACGTAAAAATAAATTATTTTGTAAATTGGAGAAATGTGAGTTTCACAGAACTAGTGTGCCATTCTTGGGTTTCGTAACCCAAGAATTCGCTAATTATTATAGGAAGTTTATTAAGAACTTCTCTTCCATTGTTAAACCACTGTCTGACCTCACGCATAAGGGCGCTAATCCATCTCTTTGGCCAGCTGTTGCGGAGAAGGCCTTTGAAAAACTGAAATGGCTTTTGCTAACGCTCCTTTGTTATCCCACCCCAACCCATTACTCCCGTTCACTTTAGAGGTTGATGCCTCGGATATTGGTATTGGGGCAGTGCTTTCTCAACGACCTACTAAAGGTGGAACACTCAGACCCTGTGGGGCTTTTTTGAAAAAATTGACCGGAGCTCAAAGCCATTATGAGATAGGGGACAGAGAATTATTGGTCATTATCCTCGCTCTTAAGGAATGGCGTCATTTACTTGAAGGCACAAAAAATCCTGTTCTAATTTTGACTGATCATAACAATTGTACCAGCCACAGGTAACCTTCCTGGGTTATGTGATTTCCTCCTACGAGCTGGCTATGGACCCTGGGAAGCTTTCTGTGGTACTCCAATGGCTCCTTCCTATGGGACTCAAGGCGATTCAGTGATTCTTGGACTTCGCTAACTATTATCATAAATTTATAAACCAATTTTCTACCATTGTTAAACCTCTTACAGTTTTGTGATGTTCCAGTGCAGTCCTGCATAGTTGTGTCCATGTATGATTCTTGGGTAGCCTATCTGTCTCTCCGGTGTCCTGAGTTGTGGCTTGTCTGACTACCCGCTTGGTATTGGACCTTCGGATCTGGCTGACTACCCGCTCTAGCATTGACCCTGGCTTGTCTGACTATCCCCTTGGTATTGACCATCGGCTCTGGCTGACTACCCGCTCTATACTGACCCTTGGCTTATCTGCTATACTGCCTGATTCTGACTGTAGGCCTGAGTCAGTCTGATATTCATTGTTGCGGCCTTTATGTTCTACTGTCCTGGGTCCTAGCCCCAGTCACCACATTGGTACATTCCCGGCTCCTAGCCCTAGTCATTTCGTTGAGATCTTTCCTGGGTCCTAACCCCAGCAGGTGCTATTGCACAGTCTCCAATGGAGAGTCTACTAGAGAGCAGTCTCCTATTGCTGGTAGGAACCGCTGGCTTCATGTGTTACGCTCTACCCTATCCAGTATCTGTGGTGTTTACATTGAATATCTACATTGCTCAATAAAGGTGGTGTTTCAAAATCTCTACTGTCTCTTGTCCATTCCTTGCTATACGTGACAGGTCTCCAGATCAGAGGACTCACCTGGTCCCAAGAAGGAAACATGTGTTGATAAGGATAAATAATACAACATAAAAAAAAGACAAACTGACAAATTAGCATGATGAATAAGACCTAAATATAAAACTGAGTGCATACGGGGGAGTTAATCCCCAGGATATTTGAGACCCAAGAAAGGCATGTATGTCCACTGTTCCCACCGAGAGACACATCAACCGAAGGGAGAGGGAGAACAGAAAGCAAATCGGCTTGTGGTGAGAGGGGGTAAGTTTAGAGACATGTCTCTTCCCATGGACAAAGGCACACACAAATAGGTATAACTACGAGTCCTATTGGCTAACAATCAAAGCTGTGTCTACCCCTGTGTGCTAAGGAATGAACATGGTGACATAATCGCAACAGGCCACACAGTGGAAGATCACCAGGCGCATAAAAATTATAGTAAGCCCCCTAAAAATGTTAACACCCCAAAACACAACATGAAGCATACAGTGAGTATTATAAGCAACATGCTGCAAGTAAGAGTTAATGTACTATCCCCTTAAGCATAGATTAATAATACACCCACCAGAAACAGGGCCCCATAAAGGAGAGGTGCCAGGTCCTGGTACCTAGTACACAGCATGATATGGGCATTCACTCTCCACCCCAGAGTAAACCAGCCAGTCCCCAGGGGGGAGAAAGAAAAAAGAAAAAAAACATAGAGGCTGGGATACGGCATATTAAATGCCACCAGCAACCGGTAAGCACCCCTGGGTCAGAGAGGGATCGTGACCATCTGTAGTAGCAAAACAACACAGTGGCAAACGTTATTAGAGATAACTACAAAAGTTGTTAACCGCATGTTGCATAAGTACCATTTTATTATAAAGTGAAGCATATTTAACCATATAATGTAGAGCAAATAACAGTGTGAGTAGAAAAACTACAGTTTAAGTATGAAATACCCTTGGCAACCTCAGAGAGAGGGTTGGGAAAAGTTCAGCATAATGGAAGGGCAAGGGGTCAAGAATTACAACTAGGACCTAATTAAGGGCTCGATTCAAATGTTGGCGTTAAAACCAACGTGAAGAAAAAAACTGCCTTCGCTCGTTAAGCAAGACCAGGTAACGTGAGATTCAAATCTTCGTTACCCAGAAGAGTTAACGAGCGACGGCCTACAAAACACACGAAGACTACAAAACTGGAGTCGCCATATATTTGACCTCATCGTCGACGCCAAATACACGAGAAACGCGAGAAACGTCTCCAAAAAACAAACAAACACGCGAAATGTCCAACGTGACCCAGTCCCAGCCAATCACAGCACCCCAAAGTATCAAGTTGAGTCGAATAAACTATAAATAGACCCAAAATCACCTACGCACCTTTGTCTGTTATCGAGGACCCAAGGAGCGGAGGTTAGTTTTTCAGAGAAAGGGAGTTTAGGCGGCACACACACAGACAGGTAGGAGAGTTTGACAGCACACAAAGCGACACAATACACTTTTGAACATAAAAATACACGCATCCAAACACACATACACACATATACATAGCCCATATTTTTTTTTGTAAAACACACACACACTTTTTATCTTTATTTTGACAGTGTGAGTCTGTGAGTGCAAGTGAGTGAAAGAGAGTGAGTGAGTGAGTGTGTGAGGGCCTGAGTGAGTGCCTGGGTGTGAGTGGGTGAGAGGGATGGAGAGGAGAGGAGAGAAGAGAGGGGTGGGGAGTGTAGGAGGAGAGGAGGAGGAGATTCAGGGGGGCAACCCTGGTCAGGGTAGGGGAGGGAGAGGGAGATCTCTGGGGCGGAGGGGCAGCCACCCGAGACCAGGCACATCTAGTGCAGGGGCAGACACAGTGGGACGAGGGGTAGTCCCCCTGCACCACACACAGACAGGGCCAGTGCAGGCAGGGCTGGGGAGCCACAGCCAGGGCTCTCAACCAACCTCTGGGGGTGAGGAGGAGGAGAGGTTAAGAGAGCCCAAATACACAGAGGAGGAAAACCTGGTCCTCTGTGAGGCTGTGGTTGCCCACTACAGGTACCTCTTCCCCAAGGGGCCTAAAGCTGGCCTGTCAGCAAAGAGGAAGGCAGCCTGGAAGGAGGTTGTGGCTGCTGTGAATGCAGTGTCCTGCCGCAGCCTGTCGTTGGATTCTGTGAAGAAAAGGTGGACAGACTGCAAGGCTAAGGTAAGACAGTAACATAGTAACACAGTAATCAATGTTGAGAAAAGACCTGTATACATCTAGTTCAACCCTTTTCCCATTTTTGTCTTCCATTATGAAGGTGAAGAAGAAGATGGGCGAGCAGGCCTTGCATGCTGCTGGCACAGGGGGTGGTCCTCCCCTGCGAGTGGAATACAGCCAGTGGGAGGAGGCTGTGCGTCGGACCATCTCCTCTATCATGGTGTGTGGGATCCCTGGATGGAGTGACACTGGGGATGAAAGTAGCCTCCAGTCCACTGGTAAGTGCATCAAGACCCACACACACATCACACCAATCCTGACACCCACCAGGCAGAGGCCAACACAGTGACACATGGACAGCATTCCACAACACAATTCAGTCACACAGCTTGGAGGGACGTCAAACAAGGACAGAATACATGACCAACCTAGCCTGAATGGTAATGGTCAAGTCCCTGTTGAACCCCCTTCATGCTGTCCAAAATGACATCATGCACAGCACAAAAACAATGCACAATGTCATGTGTCAGTCACAGATCCAACTGTTATGTGTATCACAATGTCATACACAGAGTGACAAAGAGGTCAGCACACAACCCCTTGAATGCCACAGGGATAAGTAATTCGTTGGTCGACAATACATTGGCTAGTCCCTTGGCACCCAATGAGTTACCGGAGAATAGCAAGGAGGGGACTTGGTGTGTTTCCTATTGTATTGTTACTGCATGTCAGGGCTAGACGTTGTACATGTAGGTAGTTAGTCTAAGTGGAATAGTCAAGGTTCAGCTTTCTGCATCATATGTAGCCTGCAGAGTGGGGATGGCCAGGGGGCATTCCCCGCCATCCCCACTCTGCAGGACATATGTGATCCACAGGACTCAACCATGATCGGGGGGGCATTCACTAGGATGTCAGAAAGAGGTGACAATGTGTACATGACAACTGCAGTGTCATCACACCTGAAATCCCTGTGTTGTTCTGTGGAGCCAGTGCACTGAGATCTAAACAACACGTGACATACCAGTGCTTAGGCTCCATAGCATAACAAACATGTTAAAAGGTAGAAACAACCTCCAATAGTACATTCTAACAATGCACTTGTTTGCTGTGTGTTAGGATTTTAGATGTCCTGGGGTGTGTTTGTGTGTCCTCCAGCTGTTTGGGTTGCTGGGTTCCACAGATCATGTTGGTTGGTGTGCTTGGTGTGGTTATTCCTGCTGCCGACATCATTGACTGATTGATTGGCCTCTGTAGTCATAGGTCCTCACTGGTGCATTGCTGTGTTTAGAGGTCCTGGTGTGTTTGCTGTTGAGGCCTAGGTGTAGAATGTGCAGTGGGTTTGTGTCACTCAAGGTGTGATAGTTCAGTTTCGCTCACCACATGGATCCTGATGAATGGGGATAGCAAGGAGGTATATGCCTTGCCATCCCCATTGCTCAGGATACACATGATGACCAAATCACATCACTGCAGGTTAGTGTAATCAATGTATGTGATCATGTCAAACCTAGCAAAGTGTGTTAGGATGGTAACCAATGCATTGCAAAGCAATGCAATGGATACCATCCTGCCACTCAACGGTTCGCGTGTCAATGTAATAGTCTTGCAGCACTCCTGTCATAGTTCACATTACTGATTACATCATGTCATTTCCCCACACAGCACACCAGTCAGCAGGAGCAGAGGACACAGGAGGTTCCTCCTCTGAGGAGGCCAGCACCTCCAGTGCACTACCACCACCACTACCACCACAGCAGCAGAGGCAGCCACAGCAGTGGCCACAGCATGGCCCCCAAGGCCCACCGCCCCACCAGCAGCTGCAGCAGTGGCCACAGCATGGCCCCCAAGGCCCACCGCCCCACCAGCAGCCGCAGCAGTGGCCACAGCATGGCCCCCAAGGCCCACCGCCCCACCAGCAGCCGCAGCAGTGGCTACAGCATGGCCCCCAAGGCCCACCGCCCCACCAGCAGCCGCAGCAGCAGCAGTGGCCATACCATGGCCCCCAGGCTTCGCCCCACCAGCAGCCGACACTGCAGCAGTGGCCATACCATGGCCCCCAGGGCCCACCTCCCACAGTCCAGCACCGGTACACTACCCTGCAGGATGTACCGACAGCCATGGGGAGGCACCGGATGCCAGACATAGTGGGGATGCCACAGCATGGGCCACTGCAGGCAGCCACCAGGACACAGCCGCGGGACACTAGCCAGTGGCCAATGGACTACGAACATTTTGGACTCATTGGCCAGCCACAACGGCCACAGGCCCTGGTGGTGGTCACCACACCATCCCCGCCCCAACACACAACACCCCTGCAAACCATGGCAGCCACACATATGGCGGATGTGCCATCCCCAGGGGCTCACTCATCTGGGGATGCAGTGATGGGCTCCCCATGCTCCCTCCACATCCAGACCTATGGGTCCACCCCGTCTCCCCCACCACCTGTGGTGGAGCCACAGGACAGCCAAAGGGCATCCCCACCACTGTCCCATTCCCCGTCCACACCACACACTCCTGACAACACCATGGTGATGGATCAGGAGTGTCTGGTACTACAAAGGAGGCAACTCAGGGTGGCCAGGAGGTGTGCCCGGTCACTCAACAGGCTTGAGCAGCATATGGCACACCTCCTGGACAGCATGAGGGCACTGGAGGCCCATCACGTTACTCTCAGCAACCACCTGGTCACCCACACCAACAGGGTGACAGCTTCAATTGACCAGGTGGTTGCTGAGCTCCGTGAGAGTAACCGGCTGGAGACCATCCGCCAGGCCCAGGCCTCCAGTTCCAGTGCCTCAATCCCTGCCAGCACTCCACCAGTGGCACCCCCAGCCCCCAGAACCACTAGAGCCTCACGGCATCAAGTGCAGGAAGCTACCCCTGCAGCCCCGCCCAAAGCACCCCCAAAAAAAGAAAATAAATGTGCAGTTGTTGCTTCAGAACATATCCATGTCTGTGTTTTATTCAGGTGATACAGTTAGAGGGGCAGAGTTGTCTCCAATGCATTGCAAAGCTATGCATTGAACACAACTCATTCACATCCAACATGGGTGTCAAGTAATGAGTTGTCTCCAATGCATTGCAAAGCTATGCATTGAACACAACTCATTCACATCTAACATGGGTGTCAAGTAATGAGTTGTCTCCAATGCATTGCAAAGCTATGCATTGAACACAACTCATGCACAATGAATGGTGTCACAAGCTTTTACAGCAGGGGTGAACACACACATCACATTCAGACATGTTTGTCCAAGTTCAACTCACAGACATCTGAAAGCCGAACAACATCAGGGTGTTGTTCCATGATGTGACTTGAACTTAAACAACATGAACACATTAGAAATCTCAACAGATCAACCACATGATCACAATTAAGGGGATAGTAATGCTTAGGATGTGTCAAGACATATGTAGTTGGGTTCACCCCCCTGATTGAAAAAGGGAACTACCACTGCTGAAAGGTGTTTCATTCCAAGGTTATCCCAGCTCAAAGCTTGAAATCAAATATCAAATATCCCAGTGGCCTGAAGGTGTCAAATGGCACTGTGACTACATCATCCTATGGGGATCCATGGTGCAGGGACCGGAGCTGTCCATAGGATGGTGTAGTAACAGTGCCATTTGACACTTTCAGGCCACTGTGATATTCAATCTATGAATGTAAACTTTGAGTTGGAACAACTTTTGAATTCAACACCTGTCAGCAGTGGGAGATCACTTGTTTCACTCAGGGTGATAAACTCTACTGCATGGATTTTCAAACATTCAATGTATTACTATCATCTTTTCAAAGAACATGAAGAGGGAGAAGTAATCAATGACACAAGATAGATAGTTATATATGATCATATGTTTTATTGATATCAACACTAACAAACAGATGATCCTCATGGACGTGGAGTAAACATGTCACCGGAACAAACTTCTGGACCATATGAAATCATGGCCTGGATGCCTGCAGAGAGTGGAAACAAGATTGAAGGTGCACTATGAACACAACAGTCATGCTATTCCTTTACCATCATATTTTCTTTCTCTCTCTCTCTCTCTCTGTAATTGGTATGTACCTGCCAGGTGTGTGTTTTGTCTCCATGGACTGCTGAGGTTACATAGGTGAGCTTGATATGTTGTTGGAGTGACAGGTGTGCATGTGGTGTTGTGTGTTAACCCCTGTTGGTCGGAGGTGTTTTGGGATGGCTTATGTTGTGCTGCTTTGTGTTCCCCTGGTCCCTGTTGGGTTGCTTAATTCTTATGGTTTGTCTGTGTAGGGCGGTGGTTCCCAACCAGGGTGCATTCCTCCCAACATTTCAAATGGCGAAAGAAAGACACTTCTGTTTTAGGTGGCGTTTCTGGGGGCACGGCTGGTAGGTGAGGCATTTCCAAGAATTTTTAAGTTATTTCTTGACCCATCTGCACCTCTTTGTTTAACTGATAAATGATTTAGGAAAAGACCAAAGTATTTTAGTTGCCCATATTAATGTATAAACACATATACTGACAATTAACAACACATTTATGTATGTTTTATTGCTGTGGACCAATGTAATACACATCACTCATTCTGATGTCCTAAAAAGTGGGACAAAAGGGTAGAAAAGAGGGGCAGAGGGATCTCAAAGAGGGACTGTCCCTCCTAAAGAGGGACACTTGGGAGGTATGAGGGTGTCATGTGATGTTGGTGCCCCATGTGCACCAGCTCAGGATGCATCACTTTTCCCATGTTGCTATGTTCTGCACTGGTGATTGGTGATATTGACTTTACACATTTTTGGGGGGATGTGTGTATGGGACATTTGAAGCACTATTCCTCCTCATTGCCATTGACAAAGTGGTACCTGATGCTGGCCATATGTTATTTTTATTGGGGTATTCCCTTGTGCCCGCTTCCTCCAATACCTCTCCTCTCCTCACGCGTTGGCATTGTGCCAACGCGTCTGCAAATTGTAGAAGAGGCGACGCCAGGCAGGGGACAGTGGCGATGTGTGGGCACAATGCCAACGCGTCTGCGAATTGTAGAAGAGGCGACGCCAGGCAGGGGACAATGGCGACGTGTGGGCACAATGCCAACGCGTCTGCGAATTGCAGAAGAGGCGACGTCAAGCAGGGGACAATGGCGATGCGTGAGGAGAGGTATTGGAGGAAGCGGCCAGCAAATACAAGCCTGCCACCCGCTTCCTCCGATGTCTCTCTTGTCCCCAGCCTTTTCTTATGCTGCAGGCTTCACAGCCACCCGCAGCAATGGTACGTTTATGAATGAAGGGAAGCGCTGCAGTCAGAGTGCAGCCTGTGCCCTCAATTGTATTTTAACCCTTTGAGTGCCAGAGTGGAATGCAGCGCACGGCTTTGCAATGCGTTGCTTACCACTCTGGCACTCAAAGGGTTAATAATGTCCTACTTACTGTGTCCCATTGTTATTTGTGTTTTTGCTTCACTCTGCATTGGAAGGAGAGTGGAGCAAAAATAATGATAGCAATGGGACACAAGAGGTGGCCATTACAAATGAATGAATCTAAGTCAATCTACGTTTCATGATAGTATTTAAATTATACAATGTATGAAACACACCCACTCACACACATGCAGGCATACCTTGCCTATTAACCCTTTGGGAACCAGAGGGCTGGGAGACATGCTATGCAATGCTTTCCTACCTCTCTGGTACTCAAAGGGTTGATTGTGGAGTAAAAGACAGATTTGTCCACTACATGGAAGTCTATGAGGTGGATGTGGATGGGGTTAGTATGTCCCATATATGCAATATATGTGACATATTGAGGGGGGGTGTGGAAGGGGGCATTGTGTAGTGCTTGGTGTACTAGTTTTCTTTATTGTAACCCTTTGAATGCAACAGGGGTGAGCAGTGCACATCCCTATGGCATTCAAAGCTGTCTATGGTGCTGAAAGCCATCTCTGTGTTCCCCTAGTAGCTGGGTAGGGAAAAGCACAGAGAATGCTGTTCAGAACTGGAGACGTGGGTTTTTTAACACTGCCTCCTGTGCTATTCTCCAAAAAAAATAGGCGTTAGATTTCTGGCGTGAAATGTTGCAATTTAACGAGCGTTAGCCCTAACTCCAACATTTGAATCGCTTTTGGCTTCGCTTGTAAATTATCCTCTATGGGTGAGATCTTGCTGTTCTGGCGACGGGCGACGTCTGTTTCAGAACTGGCGTCGCTTGTTTCTAGTAGAACATTTGCATTGCTCAGTTGACGTTAAAAGCAGCGTCGCCAGTTTTTTCTGGCGACGCCAACATTTGAATCGAGCCCTAAATTAGAACCATTGTCAATCTAAGTATGTCCATTAACAAAGTAGCCTTATAACTAAGGAGGATGAGTAAATCAGAAGTACCCATGGAGACCAGACTATAAGGGGTCTACACAGGTATCCAACCCTTAGAATACTCGGAACAAGAAAAAACTTAGCTGAATAAAAGAAAAGATAGACACTGTCTCTCAACTGGGATTTTGACAAGCCTGTTTAGCCACTACTGAGGTAGTCTGTGGAGAACCCGGAACTCTCCTCTTCTTTGCAGCCAGTAGCCAAGGAGAGGAGATCTCCATCAGGTCACCCCAAGACATTTGATCCTGGGGGAGTAGTTTCGGTATATCTTCTTCAGCTATCTTGATGTTAAGCGCTGATATGAATGCATGACGATCATCAAAATATTGCAGAGTGTATGTCTGGCTATCTTTGCTGACAGACAGCATTAGCGGGAATCCCCATCGGTACTTCACTTGCATTTGGCATAGGGATGTAGTTATGGGCTTTAGGTCCCTTTTCCAGTGTAAGGTAGTAGGTGTCATGTCACTGAAAATAAAAATCTGGAATCCCTTGTATGGTATTGGTGATTTGTTCTTCGTGCTTGAAACACAGACTCTTTATCTTTTAAGGTCTGGAACTTTACAATGACATCCCTTGGGGCTTCATTTGGGATGCCTTTCAGTTTCAAAGACTGGAGAGCTTTCTCCAGTATAATAGTATTAGGTTCCTCAGCCTGTATAAGAAAGTCAAACAGGCCTTGCAGGAAAGTCAGAACCTCAGGTTTTGTCTCCGGCTTCTGTTCACAATGTCGTCTAATTTGATAACAGTGTCTTAATGAGCAATTTAAAGAGAGGCTATGTGGGATATTGTTTGATCCTTGAATTTTGACCAAGCAGAGTGGTCCACTTCCAGGGGGCTTACTCTGTCCCCCATTTAAGTCAGTTCAAGCCGCACTTCGGTTAGCTCATCATTAATAAAGACATTTAGATCCGCCATTAAGTTTTGTGAATCTCTCCATGTAGATGGAGAGTCCTGTAAATCAACAGAAGAATCCTCATCACAGTCACTACCAGAGCTCGGCAGAGAGTGCTCATCTCGGTCTTCCTTGATAGGAGCACAAATATTATCTGCCATCTTTGGTGGCTGTTTGTCTTGTAGGGAATCCGAGTTGTTTTTAAAATAGAACTGCAAATCCCATTCCTTCTTTTGATGCTTGCCATTAGGCATCTCTGTAAACCCAATAGGGATAAGTAGGTCAGAAAAAAAAGGATATCTGTTGGTTTGATGCATTGTTTCCCTTCTCGAGGCAGGAGCCCAAGTATTATGCGTCCGTGCAAGTTGACAGCCATGCCCCTGAATATATATGTTTTTAATCATTTTATTGTGTAAGAAAAAGCAAAATAAATATGAGGAAAGTAGAGTAAAAACAGTACATCCCCCTAGAGGAGTATATAGCTATACAGTATATTACAGCATAAATATACCTGAGACTTTGGAAATTTGTTGGGGGGAGTAGCATTATTGAATACAGTCAGAATTCAGATTGGCACCCTAAGGGCCACTTGTGGGCCCTACAAGACCCGAGCTAGTTTCTCGAAGCAAAGTGTGCTTGTGATTTTTATTAGGATGATGTAAGACAGCAACACTGTTATTAGAAGGTAAGAGAAAGAGGAGAATAGAAGAAGACACAGGAAAGTAGAAAAGAGGGTAAAAGAGGTTGAAATTGAGAATTAAAGGAGCTTTGGTCACTAGGCCAGATGTCAATTAACCCATACCAGGTTGTAAGATGTTCAGAATCCCCAACATTCAGACCAGGGTTCAAATTACAGCCTGTACTGCAATAGTTACCAACAGGATCCTGTATATTCTATATCCACGATACTGATTCACAAGCAAACCATTATTGCACTGTGTTTTTATAGGGTATATCATGTTGGATTTAATACTCTTAGGCCTAGATTTAAAGGCAGCCGTTAAACCATCCGCTAAGTAAAAAAGGCACGTCGGCCGCAAAGAACACATGGTTTACGGCAGATTCAAAGGTAAGCGTTCAAGAATAGC
Organism: Rhinophrynus dorsalis; assembly: GCA_037306005.1. Classification (NCBI taxonomy): domain Eukaryota; kingdom Metazoa; phylum Chordata; class Amphibia; order Anura; family Rhinophrynidae; genus Rhinophrynus; species Rhinophrynus dorsalis. The sequence goes on along the minus strand of CM074720.1, from coordinate 472,255,824 downwards.
TATCGGGCGTAGGCACTACAAAAACACGTTAAGCAAAAACCAGCGTCGCACCTGATTTTGCATCACCGTGCGTCCCAAACACCCGTTAAAACACAAATTAACTCAAAATGTTACATTATGGCTGCCGTTGTCTAGCAACCCTGATAGATGCACAAACAAAATTCAAACCTACAGCCAATCCCAAGGCCCCAAAGTATCAAAATTGTTCAAATACACCTATATATACCTCAAAATAACGGTTACACCCTGTCTGTGTTTCGAGTTTCAGCAAGCTAGAGCACAGGACCCAGGAGTGGAGGATAGCATTTAGAGAGAGAGAGAGAGATAGAGAGAGAAGCATACAGAGGAGTAAGGTAGAAGGATTTTGGAGAGGAGAGAGTTACATTTAAATAGACACATAGCACACTTTTGCACATAGCACATACATCCATACAAACATATACACATACATACACATAGTCTTTTTTTTTTCATCACACCTTACACATTTTAAACTTTATTTTCACAGTGTGAATCCGTGAGTGAAAGTGTGTGACAGAGAGTGAGTGGGATCGAGTGTGTCTGTGAGGGCGTGTGAGAGTGCCTGGGTGTGACTGGGTGAATGATGGCCAGGAGAGGAGGACAGGAGAGAGGGATGGGGAGACTAGTGGAGGAGGAGGAGGAGGAAGGTCAGGAGGGGATCCCTCAGCAGAGCAGGGGTGGGAGAGGGAGATACGCAGGGCGGAGGGGGACCAGGCCCACAAGAACAGGCACACGAAGAAGAACAGGGACAGATCCTGCAGTGGGACGAGGGGTAGTTCCTGGGGACCACCACACACAGGCAGGGGCAGAGCAGGCAGGACACTCCGGGTCTGACTCCTCGCATGCCAGAGCTGAGGGGGACAGGGTCAGGGATCCCCGATATACCGAGGAAGAAAACACGGCCCTCGTGGAGGCTGTGCTGGAGAGGGAGAGTGTCCTCTTCCCGGGGGACAGACTCCCTGGCCTGTCTGCGAGGAGGAGAGCTGCCTGGAGTCAAATCTGCAGCAGAGTTAATGCAGTGGCCACCTGCAGACGGGATGTGGACTCAATCAAGAAGAGATGGGGCGACTGCAAAAGGCAGGTGAAGAGGAAGATGGGGGATGCCGCCCTGCACGCCCGAGCCACCGGAGGTGGGCCACCTGTCCCCATCACCTTCAGCGCATGGGAGGAGAGGCTGCGGCAGACACTGTCGTCTACCCTCATTGAGTGGGTCCCTGGAGGATCAGACACTGGGGAGGAGAGGAGCCTCCACACCACCGGTAAGTGCATCACCCCAAAACCACACACCACCCCAAACCACACACCCATCACAAACAAGCACTCACATCCCAACATCTGCCCTTCATTCAACCACACAATTGCACCAACACAGCACCCTGAGGGTTTAAACAGGAATCAAGACAAGGACAAATGTCAATGTTCAACAAGGCCAAAACCTGTACAACTCCCTGGTTAACCCTCATGTTGCTGTGCTGATCACACACAATACACACAAACCATGCTCAGTAAAGTGTTGTATGTCAAACATCACAATTGTTGTCACACAGTGTTACCCATGTTCACACAGGGAATCCAGCACATAACCCCATGAGTGCGAGAGGGATCATCAATGCATCGATCAACAATGCTTTGGCAACCCCTCTGGTACTCAAAGGGTTAACCAGACAACAAACATATGTCGATAGGTTAACAATTACATGACACATAGGGGACATTCACTAAGCGGTGAAAAAGAGCTGATGTAGAGAATTTGACACTTACATACCCTCACTTTACCAATTACAGTGTTAGTCTATGGAGAACATCCAATAACAGGATTCAAGCTGCACAGGCCCCATTGTGTGGACTCCATAGAAAACATTGCAGATGGGGAAATGAGGTCAGCGGAGAAGTCAGCATCATAATCAGTTCATCAGGTCCACTTAACCGCTTACTGAATCACCAACAGGATGGATCAGGTCACAAATCACAGTGCCACTGAGAATAAATGCTTGTATGTGCAACACACACGCCAAAAACAATCACACATAACTAAAGGTGAAAAAGTTGGCCTTGGTGTTGTGTATGCAATCATTTACGCTAACTTCAATTTACATAGCTCACATTTGATTCACATATAGATCCTCAGGAGTGCTGATGCCATGGATGGATGGTACACCACACACTATTTGCAGGATACATATGGGAACCAAATATGAACCATTGAGGTTTGGTCAATAACAGGCCAGTGATTATGGATATCTATGATCGGGTCTGGCTGCCTCACACAGAAGGATGGATGGGCTGATCCAGGAAAAAAAAGGCCTCAATCAATGATATCCTTCAATACTGGCTTGATTGTTGCCCCTCAGGATTCAACTTGAACAGACCTCATGGACAGAATCCTGTAATGTACATCAATCCCTGATTGCCACGGTGGTATCCCATGCATCACAATGCAATGCATAGGATACCATCATGACAACCAGAGAGGGACATGTCTAATCTGACAAAATCCAGCACTGTACGGGATGAACTGATAACATAGGGATGAATACTACTTGAATCACACTGCAGATCTATTCAAAAAAGATATGTACAGAAAGAAAAACAACCAGATTTGTATGTGGATATGTCCCTTTCAAATGGGTACAAATAGGTCCCAACAAGATGTAAACCCAGAGTTCGGTTCAGTACGTGTGATTGTCCAACTGCCCATATATGTGCACCCTCAACAAAATAACTCATATTGATATCATCATCAGAGTACATATACCCAGTATATTACACCTACTTGGATGGGTATCACTTGTATCTATGAAAGTTCATTTGTGATGGCTGTACATATATAGGCAGTTAGACAATCACATGTTCTGAACAGATCTCTGGGTTCATATCTATCAAGGATATGTTTGTAACCGTATGAAAGGTACATATACACACATATCAGACCATATTCCTCACTGTGTACCTTGGCATGGCAATGGTTAATTTCACTTGATGTAACCTTGCAGGCATCATAAACAGATGTTTAGAAAGATGTTACTGTATGTGACAGCTGGAGATGTCAGTCATATGACCACACGGAGGCTCTTCAGCAGACCCAAAATTGAACCAATTGGAGATGGATCCATCATTGACATGGTCCACAGAGCGTGCTTACAAACCAGGAACACTTAGTAGACAATGGCAAAGATGTAGTTATCTCCAAATGGGTCAATGTGGAGTCTGCTGAAGAGCCTCCGTGTGGTCAAATGACTGACATCTCCAGCTGTCACATACAGCAACATCTTTCTAAACATCTCTCTATGATGCCCGCAATGTTACATCAAGGTGAAATTAACCATTGCTATCCCGTTAAAGAGATAGTAATACCTAAAATGTGAAAGGAAAAATACATGTCATAGGATTGATCCACCGGGTAATGCAAGGGTATTCCCACTACTGAAAGGTGTTTCATCACAAGAGTATAACAGCTCAAAGTTGAATATTCCATGGACAATATCACTGTGGCCTGAAAATGTACTATGCCAATGTTGCCAGACCATCCTCTGGCTAGCTTTGGTCCAGGGAGCAGATATCCACAAAGGATGATGTGGCAACAGCGCAAATGTACAATTTCAGGCCACTGGGTTGTGGCACCAAAGGAATTCAACTCTGAGCTGCAATACATGTAGAATACAACACCCATCACCAGTAGGAGTACCGTTGTTTCACACAGGGGGATACACCATACAACATATATGTTCCTTTACACATTTCAAGTATTAATATCAATTTGACACCATCATGGCTAAGTTTACTGATCACACAATCTCAATCCTCCACACAGGTTATGTGTCTCCAGCACATCAGGAGCCCATGGAGGAGGCCACCTCACCACCCAGTGAGGAGTATTTGGAGGAGGGGACCAGCCAGTGGGCACAGTACCCAACGACATCCACACCTCTTGGCCAGCTGGATGCACCAACCCTGCCTGCATCAACTCTGCCTGCACCAACTCTGCCTGCATCAACTCTGCCTGCATCAACTCTGCCTGCACCAACCCTGCCTGCATCAACTCTGCCTGCACCAACCCTGCCTGCATCAACTCTGCCTGCACCAACTCTGCCTGCACCAACTCTGCCTGCACCGACTCTGCCTGCACCAACTCTGCCTGCACCGACTTATTACAGTGACTGGATGCCCCCCACCACCTCCAGGAGCTATTATCCCCCAGCAGCAGCAGCACCACCACCACCAGGGAGGCAATGGCTGCCCAGTGATGTGGCCACCACCCAATACGGGCCATACCCACAGATTGACCTACCCTCCTGGATGGCTCCCCAGCATGGCCCCAGGTATGATCCTAGGTGGGGGCCAAGCACATACCAGTGGCCAAGGTTTGACCCTTGGCCACTCGACTACCAACACCTGGGCCTGCTTGGGGAGCCCCAACAGCCTATGCGAAGGGACGTGTTTACCCCACCACCTCCACCAGCACAGACATCGGTGGGCAGCAGTGGGTCAATTGATGTGGTGGGCACATACCCATCTGCAGCACAACCAGCACCAGCAGAGGAGGACACAGCAGCAACAGAGGAGGACACAGCAGCAGCAGAGGAGGACACAGCACCAGCAGAGGAGGATACAGCACCAGCAGAGGAGGATACAGCACCAGCAGAGGAGGACACAGCAGCAGCTGATTCACCAGGCACAAGCATCACCAGCAGTGAACGGCCCACGGGGATGGAAGCTGAGTGTATGGCTCTGCAAAGGAGACTACTCAGGTCAAGCCTCCGCACCAATGACAACATCACCAGGAGCCGTAGGGAATCCCGTATAAACACTAACAGGATAGAGGCAAGGATCCATGCCCTGGAGTCGGAGGTCATGAGGATCAACACTCAACTCCATCAGCTACACACGGGGGTGATGGACCTGCTTGCACAGCTACTGGTGGAGTTGAGAGAGCTGAACCGAAGGGAGGACTTACGTTTGGAGAGGGAAAACCTGCGCTCCACAGAGGGATCCACTGCCCCCACCACCCCCTCTAATGTGACCCCCGAAGCCACACCTAGGGGGCAAAGGGTGACCAGGAGATCATCCAGGTTATCCACTTCTGCCACACAGTCTAAGCCCCCCCCCCCAAGAAAAAAAAATAAAATGCCCAACATGTTAAATTTCCCCTGAATAAAGGAACATTGTGCTTTTGAATCCTGTCTGATCTGCTTTGAATTTGGTCATAGATTTGGGTGGCAGAGTTGTCTCCAATGCATTGCCAAACAATTCAGTGAATACAACTCCTGCCTAGGTAAGATGTTTGTGGGATGTTACAGCATGGGTTCACACACACATCGTTGTACAAAATCAACTGTAAAAACATTCCTGTTGCCATATTACACAACTGTGTTATATGGCAATGTTGTGTGTTGATTTTGCATAACAAAACATTCCCCTTAGCCCAACATTTGGTACAACATTGAACATTCATCTACATCATATGTTGTGTTTAACCCTTTGATAGCCAGAGTGGTAGGCAACGCATTGCAAAGAAATGCGTTGGGTACCACTCTGGCACTCAGAGGGTTAAGGGGATAACCAAACAAACGGCTTAGCGGTGAGATAACAAGCAGGACAGATAAATGGGACATGTATCCATATTGTCTTGGATTCACACACTCATTGTGCAACAGACTGATTGGGGAAGCCAATGTTTTCAACCTAGGATTTCAATGTGTAGCACACACATTGATATCCTGGGGTGAGCATTGGGGCCTCCAGTAAGTTGACTTGTTGTTTTTTCTAAGGGTGTAACAGACTTCCCCAGTGAAAACACTTGTCCACTTGGTCATGTACTGTGATATGTCCCAGTGGAGCAATATCACTGAACATTAATTATACTGAGCAACACATTAACTGTGGACAGGAATTCACTATGGAAGTATGTCCCCTTTATCACCTCTTTACCACTCCCACAACACATTAGTGTATCACTGCCACCATCTGTTAGCGTGAATACATCACTGAGTCCACTCACTTGCAAACAAGTGGTGGAGTCCTGTGATATGGGTGATGCCTTTCCATGTATGGGGATACTCTACCCTGGGTGTGGTAACGCATTGACAACTGTGTTCTCAAATATATCCTCCTACAGACACAGATAGAATGGTGATGGTTCATCTTTATTGTGTCTCAAAGTACATTAGGATGTACATGTGTTTTCTGTGTATTGCCTATATGCATTGAACACCTGTATGAGAACACTAAATGTACTTTGAAACAAAAAAATAGTACTTTAGTAACACTGCTGCCCAGCTCATGTGTTGTCCACAAGGTTTGACAACTCTGTTGCTGAGCATCCTAACTGTACAGGTTATAAAACTCAGGAATTAGTGTTTTCTGTGTCTATATGAAAATTGTCCAGTAGAGGTTTGTGTGAACCTCAGGTCAAACTTTGCATCACCAACAACATCAACATAAACAGCAAGGGGTGATCTCCATGAAGGTGATGTCAAGACATCAATCCAGTCACATAGAAGAACTTCAGTTCAAGGATGGATCATGTTACGGATGCCTGTGGAAGAAGAGGACAGGATTTGGAGCAGTTGACCTGAACTGATCATCAAGCAACAACAATTTAGTCTTTTTGATCCCCTCAATTTTCACAGTTACAGGTGAGTACACAAACCATTGCTTGACAATGTGTTGTGTACTCATCTGTAACCAATTATGTGGAGAACTAAGGACATGTGCCCCAGCCCTATGGATATGTGCCCCTGACATGGATACACACATCAACAAGTGTTCTGAGAGCTCCATGGAAGTAATGAATTTGGGCTGCCACTGTTAATGTGACAGTGGCAGCCCAATGTCATTTGTTCCATGGAACTGTTAGGACACATTTGTTGATGTGTGTATTCATGTTGGGGGCACATATGTCTGCACACTCACAGGTCAGCATGGTGTCCCTGGTAATCTGATCTATGTCTCATGACCTCTACATTGTGTGCCCATACCACTGTACATCCACCCCTGTGCTGCTCTTCTCAGCTGTAGCACAGTACAGGTCCCATTTTGAGTCCAATGGCCCTTTAACCCCTGATGTGACGGAGTATTATCCAATGCATAGCATTGGATAACACTCTTTCGCTACAAGGCTAGCATGGTTGCTCTGGCTATGCTCATGGCAAATCAAGTTAGCTGCTGTCAATCAAGCCCTGTAAGGCGATGAACATGGGTTATGTGTTGTACCTTGTTTCTCCTGAGGGTGTGCGTGATATCCTTGGGGTCTGTATGTCAACGTGGAGAGTGGAATGGAGGATGGTTTTTGAGTCCACACACACAATTTGCCACGTCCGCTGCCAGTGCAGTGCTGTGTCACTGTTCCTGTGGGGTGAGACAGAACAAAATGTGCAGTGTGGTTAGTGTCACAGGACTGATGGGGGACTTGCATGGATTGTTTGCATGCCTGTGTTATACTCACATGTAAAGTGTTCCGTGATGAGCCTGTCTCTGATCTGTGTCCCTCTCAGGGTCTCCTCAACGTGTCCGATGTCCATGGGCACTTCCTGTATGGGGGGGGCCTGGATGTGCTCCAGCAGCCTGGTGTCCACTGCGATGTTGTGCAGTATTGCGCACGCCACAATGATGTCGCACACCTTTCCAGGTGCATACTGCAGTGCTCCCCCCGAGTGGTCCAGACATCGGAATCTTGACTTGAGGAGGCCAAAGTTCCGCTCAATGGCATTCCTCGTTCTGCCATGAGCCTGGTTGTAGCTTTCCTGGGCATGTGTTCGAGGATTGGCCAGTGGGGTCAGTAGCCAGGACTTGCATCCATAGCCAGCATCTCCTGTGTAATGTGAGTGACATGGTGAGACAGGGAGCACATGTTGTGTGAATGATGTTTTGTGTGGTAGACGTATTAGCTGTGGGTCAGGAGCATGCTATGCAGCGTTGTGTGTACGCCTGTGTATGTGATGTGATTTTGTATTGTGAACTCACCCAAAAGCCATCCCCCTGTAAAAGTTCCATTCTCGAAATCTCTGTGGACTGAGGAGTTTTGGAGAATGTATGAATCATGTGAGCTGCCAGGATACTTTGCCCAGACATTCATTATCCTCATATGGCTGTCACACACCATCTGCACGTTGATGGAGTGAAAGTTCTTCCTGTTGATGAATATCTGTGCGTCACGTGCTGGGGCCTTAATTCGGACATGGGTGCAATCTATAGCACCCATGACCCTGGGCATGCCTCCCCTGGCGTAAAAGGCCTGCTTGACTTGTATCCAGTCCATGTCGGTGGTGGGGAAATGTATGTAGGTACTGGCCTTGCTTTTGAGGGCTGGCAGGACCTGGGCCAGCACCCTGGAGAATGTGGCCTGTGACATGCCAGATGCGTAACCCTCTGTGGACTGGAAGGCCCCGCTTGCCATGAAGTGCATGGCACAGAGTAGTTTCTGCAGGCCAGTTAGGGCATGGTTGTGGATGTAGATGGGATCCACCTGCTCCTTGATGACCTCATACAAGGCAATGATGCTGTCAGGCCTCAACCTGTAGCGATCAATTACCTCATCATCAGTCATTCCAAAGAGGGTGACCCTTGGGCGGTATACCCTGGGCCTTGGTGGTCGTCTATACATCCTGTGCCCTCCAGGTGGGGATGGGCTCCTGTGTGGCTGCTGAGCCAGAGCCTCCTCACTTGCAACAGGTGGTGGCTGTTGATCAGGCATGCTTGGAGGTTGCTGATGTTCCCCAGCTCTCTCCCTTGCACGCCTTCTCCGCAGCCTTCGCAACAATATGTAACCCAACATTCTGTTTGCTCTCTCTATCTGTCTCTATCTGTCTCTATCTCTCTCTCTCTCTCGCTCTCTCTCTCTCTCTATCTCTCTCTCTCCCTCCCTGAGTGGAAAACAAGCCACAAGTGAGTGTGTTGAGTTGTCCCTTTAAGTACTTGCTAGGGTGTTGTGTGGGTGTGGTGATGAGGTGAGTGCTGACCAATGGTGAGTTGTTTTTGTCCAGGTAAGTGTTTGCAGGTTTGTGTGTGTTATAAGATGTGGTGTGTTGTGCTTGTTCTGTGTGTGCCATTTGCGGACGTGCAGTTGTGGGGTGCAGGTGGCGTGTTGATGTTGCCCAGGTGAGCTTGTATTTGCAGGTGTCCGCTGTGTGTGATGACCCCCATTGTTCCGTGCCATGTTGTGTTGTTGTTTTTTTGTGTGTCGTTGTCCCTGTGGTGTTGGTTGTTGTTGTGTGTGTAGTGATTTGTGTTGTGTGTGCATGTTTTTGTGTTGTTTTGGCATTGCACGGGTTAATTTTCCCATTTACATGGTTGTGCGGTAAGCCTTTTGTGTCTTTTCCTATGTAACGGGTGTTTTGTTTTGGCCGTTAAGTGTCTAACGGCTAAAAAAAGTGGGTCTTAACTTTTAGCCGTTAGGTGTGTCTTTTTTTCAGCCGTTATCAGTACCGCAAGCCTTTGAATAGCTCTGGGGTATGTTTTACCATGCGTCTGAATGCACGTAAGTGTATCGGCCGTAAGGATTCTACAACTGCCGTTAGCTGGTCTTTAGACGGATCTTTGAATTGCAACATGTCACTTAACGCACCCGTTAGTGATTTTTTTTGCTAACGGCTGCCTTTAAATCTACCCCTTAGTGTGTTGTTTGTTGTTTTTAAATTCTATTAATAAAATGTACATTTTAATAAAGTTGTAAGACCTCTGTTTCACGGAACTGGTCTCTAGCAGTGACTGGAAATTTGATCTAAACCTGGTGACGTGTATTCTCTCCCAGGTGGGAAGGGTTCCCAGTTCTGCAATCTCCTTTTTTCTTATTCAGGCAAGAGGTCAGGTCTGCCCAGGTCTGCATAACATAAATAGTGGCTAGCTTAGTCTTCAGGCTGACACTGTCAGAGGAGTAGTGGATGGCCTCTGCAGAAGAATCCGAGACTTTGCTTCATTCATGAGATGAAAAAATGTTTACTGTGTTTATTGGCAGATATTTGAGTTGGGAGATTGGTGGTAAAGAGATGCAGCAATGGGGAGTTTTATGCACAGTTAAAGTGCCCCAGAAGGTAGAGATCATAGCGAAGCCCTACCATATGTGCAGCATGGAGCCAGTGGAAGAGACTCATCTTCAACAAGATGAGGAGGTGTTTGGATAGAATCTAGCTAGTGCCTGAGGGGTGCAATACCATCTATTAAATAATTTATAGCTGCATTACTTCGTTGCTACATCTGGGGAGGAAGCCAGTCAATTTTTGAGAATACTCAGCTATTATGGGATATTGAGCAATAGTTTAAGCCCTGATTCCTAAGGTTTAGCTGCTAGAGAGCAATGAATAGTAAGCGTAGCTGGGGATCAGAACAGCTGTTGGAAGTGGCTTTGCTGCAACCTTAGCTGTGTTTAAACATGCTGGCTGTGAAACAAGATGACAGGATAGACACTTCTTTCAGGTGGGGTTCCCTGGGATATTCTGAAGGTTGAGAGTGAATGGTCAGACTCAAAAGACTGATTCGAGCTACCTCGAACTTGTAGTAGAGGGAGTACATGTAGGTGCTGTAGAGGATGCCCAATACTTCAGCAGTCAAAAGTAGCAGGTAGCGATGGGTGAAAATTTTCACCTCAGAGTGAAATCATCGAATAATGGCACTTCCCGCTTGGCGAATAATTTCCCATGAAAAGTGTCGCTTTTCCTCTTTTTTCTTCTAGCTCATTCCATTGAAATAAATGGAAACATTGAATTTACACACACCACTTAGCAAAGATTATTTTATTTCCCAAAGGCATAGTATAAAAGGGACATGAGGGTGCCTGTGTTGGTTGGGTGTGGTGAAAGAATCAGTTGAACAGGGAATGTTTTTTGGAGGGGTTTGTTTACTGAGATTGGGGGGACAGTTAATAAAAAATAAATCCTAAATACAATTAACCCCCCCATGAGACATGGTATAAAAGGGGCCTGAGGAGGGTGCCTGTGTTGGTGGGTGGAGTCTGGGGAATTAATCAATTGAAAAGGAAATTTGTTTTGGGGGGGGGGGGTTCTTGACTGGCAAATAAATTAAAAAAAATAAGACATTTGTATGTAAAGTGATAGAAACAGGAACCCCCTGACATAGGCTGCCACTGGAGGGGACTGATACTTGACTTGATAGAGTATTTTGTGGAGAATGATATATTAGATTTGTTGTTAGAGGCCCAAACCCTGAGGAAAAATTGATTTGTAGGACTTAGACTTATTAAAGGTCCAAGCCCTGAAGAAAGATTTGTAGGACTTAAGCTTGTTTGGAACAAGCCCTAAGGAACCAGTGATCTGTAGGACTTAGGCTTGTTAGAAACAAACCACCAAAAATTGTTTATTTTTTAGGACAATATTTTTTATTATTTTTTTTAAGCAAAAGCCCTGAGAAAAAAATACTCTACGAGTCAGTCCTAGTGCCAGTAGGATATGTTGGCCAGTGACCATTGTGAAATTTCCTCCTGAGTCCATAATTACAGAAATTGCAACTGCTGTTCTTGCTGCTGCTGTTGCAGAATTGTTTAAGCAACAGGATGATTAGGCAGCTGAAAGGGAATTGGATCAACAATAGCAATAACATAGGTGATGGATGATGTAGGTTCCACTTGCCACAACTAGCTCCTGCGATGCACCTGAGTCAGTAGCAGAATAATAAGTAGCCCCCAGTATATGTGGAGAAAAGAAGAAGCTGGCCAATAATTCTTCTCCACCTGCCCCTCCTTTAGAATCATGGGTGTGTTGTTATTAGAATAGACAGTTTTTCCCTTGAGAGCAGCAACTGCAATGTTCACAGTGTTTGTGGTAAATAACATCTGGGGGCACAACTGTATACAAACACCATGACATCAGAACCAAATATTTCCGCTGTCATTATACACCTTGTCCAGATCCCGTTAAGGACACATGACAACTTGCTGACAGTTTAATAGTAATAATGAACCCTCCCTTCCAGCATCTTAGTATATTCTGTCGGATGGAATCTCCTCAGATGCTGCTTAATGCCCTTGTTGTGATTCTTCTCCACCAAACTGCCATGCGTGGTCAGCGTACCACACAGTGTGCAATGGGTAGAGATGAACTTCCACATCCTGACATCAACAGAGTGGTATCATTTGGCAGGGGAGGTCATGATGAATGAGGTGGATTGGCAGAAAATATAGTTACCCTAGAGGAATAAGGTGATGGTGAGCTAGTTTTTTCACTCATCATGGAACTTCCAGTCTCTGCCTGTGTTTCTCTATTCTTTCACCTCTTCAATCTCCTCACCTCTTGTTGCCTTTCTGGAGAGTCATAGGGTACAGCAACAATGGTGCTTGATTTCTGTGGTGAGTGTTTGGCTTTAAAATGTTTAACATAAATGTTATGGGGTCTGTGCTTCACATGTGAAATCAGGGCACTTGTGCCAAAGTGTGTTCCCTCCTTTCCCTTTCTCACTGACTTGTCACAAATTGTGCACAGTGCCACTGGTGATGACTGAATTGTGCCTTCCCCAAGAGAAAAATAGTCCCACACCCATGACTTCAGGGGATCGGGAACAGGTGGAGAAGAATTGCCTCTTTCATCTTCTCCTCCACTTTCCCCATCGCTGTCTGTGGCAGAGGATAATGTTGATGCTGTTGTTGCTACTGCCTCAGAATCAGCATTACAACTAGAACCAGGAGTATTGCTGCCGCTGGCAAGTGGAACCTGTCCTAGTCCCTCATCAATTGTTGACCCCATTCCCACTGTGTCCATGGTGGTCTGTAGCACACTAGCTTGCTCATCAGCATCCTGCTTCCCTTGCAACTCAGCAGCAGCAGGAATTAGGGCTGTTGCAAATTCTTCAATTTCCAAAATCTCACTGCTAGTGATGGTGGTGGTGATGCCCATCCTTATCCCTGTCTCCCATTCATTCTCAGTTTCTGCTAAAAAGGCCTTCAATGTCTCTTCCAGCCCAGCTTCTCCAGCATCATCACCACCACCAATACTAATCTCACTCCCTAAATGCTGCTGCTAACATCGCACTACTGCTTGGAAGAGGTGATGAGCAATGTGACAGAGGGTCCCCTAATGTCACACTTGGCAATTCTTTTTGACCTGAAAAAGGCAGATTGGCAGCAGTAGCAGCAGGCACAGGCAGCTGATCTGTGCTTCTGCTGGTGGTGGTGGTATTAATTCTGCCCCTGCTCTCCCCCAACAGTTCAGGCCTCTTCAGGATCATGTTCCACTTGGACATTGCAGTGAATGGAATGGGGACTCCCAGGACCAGAAAAATGGTGTGGGCTCCCTTGACCGCTAGTTTGGATACTCTCAAATGCTTCCCCTACCACTCCCCTAACAGTAGTCCCACCAACTGCTTCACCAGTACTGCTACTACTACTAACACCAACCACATCAACCACATCAAGTTCAGCTGCAGAGTCTTCCTCCTCCCAGTCACTAGTAACATAAGGATATTGATTACCCCCTTTTTCACTCCTAACACTAAGCTGCTGGACCTTCTTAGTAGTAGTAGTAGTAGTACTAGCACAGCAGGACTGCTTGGGGATGGCAAGTGTGACTTAGGGTTCCCTGCTGTTACACTTGGCATCATCTTCTGCTTCCCCCTTTCCTGAGTATTACAAAACACACTAGAAGCAGGTTCAGCACTGGTGTCAGCAGGATCAGCACTGTCAGCAGGCAAAGCATTAGTAGCAGCAGGGGTATCACGTCTTGCAGCAGACACAGGTGGCTGGCCTGTCCTGCTCTCATTAGTACTACCCTTCTCTTCTTCCCTTTCCTTATATTCCCCAACATCCCTAGGGGTGATTTAGGGGGACAGGACAGCATCGGTTCAATAGTGCTCAGTTCCTCCTCCTCCTCAGACTCAATGGACACATAAGGGTCCTTCCAGTTCCTCCTTTTACTATTTTGAAACTTTCTCATAGTGATAGCAGTCACTAAGAGCCTCTCCTGCCTCAAATTTCCAAACAAATAACAGCAGACCAGCACAACACGTCTACCTCGCTCTGTAACTGCTTCTATTGTGTTCCACTTCTACAAATATGTCATATTTTTATAGAGAAAAGGATGAAAATTAATGGACAGAAACTTTCTAGCCATTTAAACATTTGTGAATAAGTTGGCCAATGGGTGAAAGCGGCGAAGATTTTAATCGTTGGTTTAAAAGTGGATTTTCCAGCGAAAAAGTGGAAAATAATGTGGTTTTCGCAGGACCCATTGGAACACAGAGACAATTTTCACCCACTCCTAGTACCAGGATCGTACCAGATGCCGTGTAGTCAGATATAGCAGAGTCGAGCTTGAACAGGGTAGTCAGATGTAGCAGGGTAGCACAAAGAACAGAGTAGTTGGTCATAGCAAGATCATACCGGGAGCAGTGTGTCAGGAATAGGGTAACGCCAGGAACCGGGTAGCCCCTGCAGCCCGAGAGGGGTTGTTCCAACCGTTCTAAAGTCCAAGAGGACTGGAGAGGCTACTGATGAAGGGGTGTGCCAATCCACCTGCGGCGACCACCCGTAAACGGCTGTCGCCGGAGTGGAAGGGCCGTAAGAAAGCCACCGAGGAGTGGGAGGCCCACTTTAATCTACTGAGGAGTGGGCAAGTGGAGAGCCACACAGTAGTGGACTCCAAGAAGCCCCTCTCAGGAAAGGAGCGAGATTGAGAGAGAAACTCAAACAGGTAAGAGGGGAAGCACCAAGGGGAGGCTACGACTAACCCTGCACCCGGACCGCAGAGTCCAGACCCGCTAGGAGACTCGAACACCACACCAGCCCCAATCAGCACCAGGGAAACCCTAGAATGATAAAGGGAACTGGAGCCGGATGCAGCGTGACCCCAAAAACCCCACGCAACTGACCAGGCCAAGTCCTTAACCCCGGGAGGAGGGGCAAGACCTGCCCTAACCAGTAGGAGGGCCCTGGAGACCCCTAACGAACTCCTTCCCCAATAGAAGGGTTACCAAGAACCCCCGAAAGATTAATTAATTAATACTCAGCATAAAGGAGATCTCTCAGTGATGTCATTTAGAGGAATCAAGAAATTTCAGCTAACTCAAAGAAAAGGTGACTTGGACAAAGTACTTCTTAAGAATGAGGCCAAATGGATTTACCTTTTGGAAACAAAAGCACCCAAGGGGTTAAATGAAGACTTCACGTTTCATCCTTTTATCAAAGCTTGACTGGATTCTATCATTCTGTAGCCTTTATAATGTATGGTTCTGTGTCTCATAACCTGATTTTTCCTTAGGTTATAACTCTTTTTAATGTAAAAAACAGTACAAGTCATTGTACTTAAATATCTCAGTTAAATTATCTTAAGAGGGAATTTAACATAACAAATGTGTCTCTCTCTATGTTTACTTCAATTACACAGATGTTACATAATGATAATTACTGATGTGCAAGACTTATGTGTACCTTTATTTCCATACTATAACTTCTTACTATGCTCAACCACAAGCAGAGCTGTTGTATTCACTTATTCAGTGAGTGGTATAAACCCACAGTTAAACACTTAAATACTCAGCACCTAGTAGACCACATAGTGATATCATTCAGAGGGATTAAAAATTCTTAGTTAATTTAAATTAACTAATTTAAATTAATAAGATATATATTTAAATTGGACAAAATAAGAGCACCTAAGGGGTTAAATTAGGCTGACTAGACCTTCCCTTTAACCGGGGACACATGGGAAATAGGCATATTTCAGGACTGTATGCAGTATTTAATTTTCATATGTGTCCCCGGTTAAAGGTGAGGTCTGGTCAGCCTAGGTTAAATGAACCCTTTATTTATTACTGAGGATACTATCACTTTGTGGTTAGCATATACATGGATTTGTGTCTCATAACCCTTTACTCAATAGGTTATGATTCCCTCTCCAATGTAAATAGTGGTATACATTAAACTACTAGGATTTCTTATTTCAATTTACCACTAATAAATCTTTGATGAGGAATATTTATGCTTTGTTAAATCTTGATGAGTGAGAAGTTAGGAACAAGATGTTTTAACATCAATAGTGTACACACTATATAATCTTTTACTATTAACAATGTAAATATCATTCTCATGAGTAAGCTGTCATATGCACGTTTGATTTCACGGTGCATACATCCTTGTTTGGTTATATATACATCTTCAAAGTCACAGACCATCTATTTATGTTTCATCTGTCAATTACTGTATTGGATAAAACCCTGTAAAATGTATCTTGCACTACGTCCCAGACTGTGAGCCATTCACAACAGGAGAAGGAAGACAAGTGATCAACGTCACCCGGACCCTCCCCTAATAGAAAGAAGCCTTAAAGGGATAGTAATACTTCATTTTTACAATCCCCCATCTTGTAGCCCTTAAGAATTGGAATTAAACGAGACCAGCGGCATCTCTCAAGCCTTTATGGATTGAGAGATATCCGCATTCAAAGTTCCCTTTCCCCTGAATTCACTGCTGTAGCTGACAGCAGGGGAATCCAGTCCATGAGCAAACGGCGGCTCTGCAACAGTGCTGAGATCATGTTATGGAAACAGAAATCCTTAACTGAAATGTTCTTCTGTGTGTGCTTGGTTTGCAAGTACACATAGAAGATCATTTCAGTGAAGTATTTCTGTCTCTATAACTCAATCTCTCCACTGCTGCAGAGCTGCTGACGGTCTATAACTCTGATGTCAGGGAGAGAGAAGGAGAGGGAACTTTGAATGTTGGTATCTCTCAAACCATAAAGGTCTTACAGATGCTGCTGGTGTCGTTTAATTCCAATTTTTAAGGGCTACAACATGGGGGATATTAAAAATGAAATATTACTATCCCTTTATATAGCTTGCTTCCCGGCACTCCGGCACATAAGTTTTTCCCCTGTCAAAGCCGCTTGTTAGTGCAGCAAATCGCTTAGGGACAGAAATGGGTTAAATCATGCAGTCAAGTACCCTTAGTGCTAGACCCCTAACAACTGAGAGCTAAGAAAGAAAAATTATATTTCTCTGTACGATTATTCTCTCATTTTCTCTTTCTTTCTATGAGAACCAGGGCTGTAGTACTGGAGGAGGAATCTCCTAACCCGGGAGGTATTCATTAGTGTTTGGCATTCTAAGCACGAGCTCTAGGCACTGCATCTATCATGTCTCTTTCCTTTGTTACTGACTTAGGGGAGGTATATGCTATGTGGAGACTGTTCGATACAAAGCAATACTCCCTCACAATATAGGCAGGAAAGGCTCTATTAGATCAAAACTGTTCTGTTTGATTGAAATGATATCTTCAGATCTCTAGAACCTAGTGAGTAGTCTGTAGCTGCACCCTTACTTATTAGCATTTGTTTTTAATCAATGTGCATGTTTTAAGCTACATCAGCTATACACCACATGTTTTTTAATCCACGGAAAATGGTTTCTCTTTTTACCTGGCAAAATCAAAGGTTATGTTTTAACCATGTGACTTATTACTCAGATCACTCCTCAAATAGCGTTGAACTGGTTAAATATCATCCTGCAGTTCTATACTACCAAATGAAAATAATTTGGTTAGTTATCTAGAATGCAGGAAATTCTCGTCTTCTTATTCTTTTATTTGTGGGCAACACAATCAGGAAGCTCAAATTCAATCAGGAAGCTCAAATTAATGTTCCACAAGATACTTTAATTCCAAACAAAATCTGACATCAGTTGCTAAACATTTTAAGGACACAAGCATATGACAAATCCTAAAGGACTAAGTGCATGGGGTTTACAAAGGGTGAGCTTGGGGATAAGAGGAGGCGACCAAGATAATACCCTCCTGCATTGTGAGAACAAATAGATATTTGTATTAAATTCTCTATCTCCAGCAGGGCTTAATGAGAAAAGGAATTTGGGGATGCATTTAATATAAAACAACCTCATTTAATCACTTTCCCCTAGATCCATAATGTGATATCACTAACTGGTTTTATTGTACTATAATTTTTAGACGTGTTTTCTTTATGGTACACTAATGATGTATTCACTAAGACCCATTCTTGATGAGGTTACATATCTTATCAGTATGTTCATAATGTGATTGACAGTAGGGGTGTGTGAAAGCTCTCACCGTGTTCCCAAGAGAAATTCCACAAAAACCATGTTGTTGTCCGCTTTTTCTCAGGAAAATCTGCTTTAAAACAGTGATTAAAATCTTTGCATTTTTCACTCATTAGCCAACATTCTTCGCCATTTTTTCAATGGCTAGAATGTTTCTGTCCATTGATTTACATGTTTTTAAATGTTTCATTTTAAAAACATGACATATTTGCAGAAGTGAAACACTATAGAAGCAGCTACAGACTGAGGTAGATGAGGCAGGAGAAGCTTATAGTGACTGCTGTCAGCAACTAATGAAAGGAGGAACTGGAAGGACCCATATGCGTTCAATGAATCTGAGGAGGAAGTTAGCACAACTGAATCAGTGATTTCCATTCCCCCATGTTAAATGGCTTATTAATGTTTTAAACTTGACAAAGCTCCAACAGTGGAGCGAACCATGGTGCAGTTACCTCATTTATTAGATGATTGAACTTTTGGAGTCGAGAAAATGCAGTTACATTGTTGCCTTGGAGAAAGACTCAGAGGTGCAGAGGTGTATTTAAGCTTACATAGCGAAAAAACCAATGGAGGTGTATATGAGGATATCTGAATTACAGCAATCAAGAGTACGTGCAGGAGTTATAGCGGTTAACTGTGGACACAGAAAGGTTACTACAATGGTTGAGCAGACTTGCAATATCCTCGTACACCTGATTTGAATACATGGAAAATGGCTTTGGATATCAGTGACTGATGATACTGGAACTGTTCTATCATTGTTATATAAGCTAACACTTTGCAGCAACAAAATGGATATGGTGACTGATATCGTTCAAAGGAATAACTTCTTAATCAGCACTATTGCTATGCTGATATGTCTCTACTGTGTCTGTAATAAGAGTGATATATTTAGATATTAGTATTACAGATGCCGGCATCTTTATTTGGGGTTTTGTTTTTATGATGGTGCTTTTTGTCTCATGGGTAGATGGAGGGTGTAAGAGTTGGGGGGGGCCTTATGCCAGGATTTTTAACGCAATTCCAGAGCCTGAATATTATGTGTGATACTTAATAAAATGTATATTTTTTGATATTATAGTTACATGTATTAGTATTTTTTCCTATATATAGTGAGACAGGTGAGTGCCATATGAATATCCTCTGACATCTATTTTTTTTTTGGTTCATTATAGTTATGGGATAATCAGGCACCCTGTGTATGTAATACATAGTAGCTTCCCTAGGTATTACAATAAGATTGCATGATCTTTATTTTTGTATATTCTTAGCTTATTTAGGCCCCTGAAATCAATACATGGTCTGAGCGCCCCATCTTTTTTCTTAACGAAAAAGAAACCTGCCCCACAGGGGAGGAAGACTTCCAAATTATGCTTCCTAGCTAGGGCATCCTCCACATAGTCTTCCATGGCCTTGTTCTCCTCCACAGACAAGGGATGAACTCGGCCCCTAGGAGGCCTGGACCCTGGTACCAGATCAACAGTACAATCATAGGACCTGTGTGGCAGCAATGTACTGGCCTCTGCCTTATTAACTACCTCTTTGTAGGCCTGATACTCAGCAGGTAACAAGGTAGAGGTACACAATATTCTCATAGGCTGCTGGAGGCAAGACTTCATGCATTGAGAAGACCACAACAGAATATCGCAAGTCTGTCAATCAATTCTTGGGTTGTGAGTCTGCAAAAAGGAAAAACCCAGAATGACAGCATGATGGGGATAATGTATGACTTGGAACTGTTGTGTCTCCACATGGAGTGCCCCTACTCTGAGAGAAGGGATGCGTCTCATGCGTAATGTGCGCTGGCTGTAGGAGATTGCAGTCAATGGCCTCAATTGCCAATGGAGCAGAGTGAGGCAGCAATGGGATAGAGTGATTGGCTGCAAATTCTGCATCCATGAAAAAGCCCACTGCCTCGGAGTCCAGTAGTGCCGGAGCCACTACAGATGACTCTGCCCAAGATAATACTACTTCACGGATAGGTTTGTCCTGAAGTCTATCTGGGGACTGTGAAATTCCACCCTTGGTCTGTCCCCTACATGAACCTAGGTGTGAGCTTTCTCCCGGCTGCACGGGACAAGCATGCAATACATGACCCAGCTCTCCACAGTACAAGCAAAGGTCTCTCCTCCTGCGCTGAGCCCTTTCCTCCACTGACAGGCGTGTGAAGCCTAGCTGCATTGGTTCCCCCTGCCAGGGTCAGAACTAGGAGGTATGGGAAGCGAGAGAGGACAGGGTGGGCATACGACGCAAGGTGCCAATCGAGGCAACGGTTTCTGTACATGCTCCTTGAATGAAGGCCTCCCACAAGTCATTTGGCCGCGGAGGTTGCGTGCCAAGGAACATCAAAGACTCTCCGTAACTCTGAGTAAAGTTATGAATTATGGGTTTTTCAGTCTCCCATAGTTGGTTGGCCCAGGCTAATGCCTTGCCAGACAGGAGGGAGATCAGGAGTCCCACCTTACTTCGTTCACTAGGGAATGCGTGTGGTACCATCTCCAAAAAAAATCTCAGCTTCAGAGGTTGTGGCCACAGCCAGTGCAGGTACTGGAGGCACCACCGGTTGTTGGGTAAAGTGATCAAGGTGAGCAGTGCGATTTAACAGTGTCTGTATAGCGAAAGACAACTGATCTATTCTCTGATCTAGAGAATCCATTCTGGACAGGATGCTGTCACGGTTTGTTAAAGAACACTCAGACAGTTAGGTAAGGTTAAAAGCTTTATTGAAAATAATGCATAATAGCCCCACTCAGGTCCAGATGTGGTCTGTACCAAGTACTTTCCAAATCTGACAAGGGTCAGGGCAAGAACACACACAGTAGTAATAATACAAAATAGGTGTGTTGATCTTGGACTTGCAGGAGAATTTGTAGACAGTATCAGTAACAGAATATCCTCAACAGCCCCACACCGCAATAGGTGACAAAAGCGATGGGTGACTGAAGGGCAATCCCCTAGAGGACTAGGGATATCGGAGGCAGCACAAATAGTGTACAGGGAGACTCTAGACCCTAGGCATCTAGAGTTAATGAAGGCAGCACTGGCAAGACTCTGGCAGAGAACTGACCCTAGTAGTAGGGTAAACGGAGGCAACACGGACAGGACTCTGACAGCGACTGAACCTTAGAACGCTAGGGTTAACTGGGGCAACACAGACAATACTCTGGCAGTGGCTTGACCCTAGAACGATAGGGTTAACGGAGGCAACACAGACAGGACTATGGCAGCGACTGGGCCCTAGCACGCTAGGGTTAACTGAGGCAACACAGACAGTACTCTGGCAGCGGTTTGACCCTAGAACACTAGGGTTAACGGAGGCAACACGGACAGGACTTTGGCAGCGACTGGGCCCTAGCACGCTAGGGTTAACGGAGGCAACAGTCACCATATACTGGCAGTATAGTGTCCCTAGACCACTAGGGTGAGCGTAGGCAACACGGGCAAAAGTCTGGTATAGACTGGACCCTACTATAGCGTTACCGGAGGCAACACAGACACTGGTGTGTGATGGGACTCCCTGTAATGATTTTTAGGACTCTCAGACCAGTAAGTGAAAATAAAACACACTTTATTTTTAAAGTAAAATAATGCACAGATTCGCCCTCTAGTGGCGGTAGGTAATACACAGATAGGTTAAACTGAGGTATTACAATAGTAATAGCACAATAGATATACATGCAAGATAGTAAGCAATAGGGTGATATGAACCCCCAAGGGGTTAATGACTAGATAACAATCCGTCTCAGATGTGGAGGTTTGACACGCCCTGGATGTTAAAAGGCTGTGCTGAATAGACAAAGTTCATCAAGTACTGAAGACCGAACTGCCTAGCCAAGGTGTTTGGATATTAAGCAGAATAGGAATCAACTTAGCCCCCACAGGCGTAGTTACTGGAACTGCTTTGGTTTGTGCAAGTGCAATAGGCCCCACGGGCGTAACGGGAACCGGACGGCAATGCAAGAGCTAACGGCCTCCTCAGACTTTGCTGAATGCTGGAATATGAATGCAAGAGCCACTAGCCCCCTTGGGCGTAGTACCGGATAAGCTAACACTGAAGCCTTACTGCCACCACGCTGTATTACGGATATCGCCGGTAATCGACACCGGAGAGCCTTAGGTGCCCAAACGGCCCAAACAATGTGACTACTCTGCAATGGAGGACTAGAGTTGCCGACGGTGAGTGGCCAACACAGCAGCAGTATCACGGGTATCGAGGCTTGTACTGGAGGTAAAGAGAGTGAAATTGAGGCAGCACTGCAAGAGTTAAAAGGCACGTTTACTCAAGGCTTCAGCGCTACTGGAAGGCTCTGCAATGAGAGGAAGGCACACAGATTCAAACACAGCTCTGCACGGGTAGCGAGGCACAGCAATAATCGTGGGTAACACCAGGCAAGGCAGTCACACTGAAGCGGGCAACAGAGACTGATAATGTCGCGGCAGCGACAACTGGAATGCAGGTCACTGGAACAAGCTGGAAGTCGATCTTCGGAGCAGGAAGTCAGCCGGGCCGAGTCGGAGCACTTAGGAGGTAGTCATACAAGCCGGGTCATACACAAGCAGGAACGTCAGCCTAGCCAGGTCAGGATCCAAGGATGGTACGCAGATGAGCCGGGTCATACACAAGCAGGAACACTGGAGAATAGTCAGGACAAGCCGAATCGGTACACAGGAACTCAGAATACTGGAACACAGCAACAGCACTACTGGCTCAGGAACACCACGAAAGGGCATCTGACAGATGTGATAGCCAGGTATAAAAAGGTCATCAGGGGGCGGGTCAAACCCATTCAGCAAATCAGTGTCAGCCACTTTAGAGTGAAAGCTGCGTACTAATCTAGGTGCATGGAGGTCCCCTTGATCAACCCAAGAACGTTCTTCAGGACCATAGCCCTTCCAATGAACCAAATATTGCAGCTTTCCTCTAAATCTCCTGGAATCAATAATACTCTGGACCTCATATTCTTCTTGGCCCTGGACGTCCACCGGCCCAGGAATCACTGGCGTAGTAGTATAACGATTGCACACCAAGGGTTTCAGGAGTGACACATGGAACACATTATGAATGTGCATTGAGGGTGGAAGCTCCAGAGCATAAGAAACTGGATTAATCTTGCGGATAATCTTAAATGGACCAATGAACCGGGGAGCCAGTTTGTTGGACGGCACTTGTAAATTGAGGTTTGTGGATGACAGCCATACCCTGTCCCCAACTTGAAATGAGACCGCTGGAAGGCGTCTGCGATTAGCGTGCCGTTGCTGCCACCTGAATGACTGACTGAGGGACCTCTGAACCTGTGCCCAAGTGGAACAAAGTTGTGCCAAATGCTCGTCCAAAGCAGGAATCTGCTGCGCCTGAAAGGAGTCTGGGAGCAGACAAGGCTGGAAACCATAATTAACGAGAAACGGGGAGCTCCCGTGGCAACAGGTCAGCCCAATTATCATGATGATCGGTGACAAAGCAGCGCAGGAACTGCTCCAGTCCCTGATTGGCACGCTCAGCGGCCCCATTCGTCTGGGGATGGTAGGCGGAGGAAAATGACAATTGGATGCCCATCTGGCCACAAAATGCCCTCCAAAACCTAGAAACGAACTGGCTCCCACGGTCGGAGACAATCACTCTGGGTACTCCGTGCAGATGGAACACCTCTCTGGCAAAGACTATAGCCAATTCCTGGGCCGATGGAAGGCCAGTCAGAGGCACAAAATGTGCCATCTTAGAGAATCTATCGACCACCATAAGAATGAACGTGTAACCTCTAGAGGCAGGTAATTCTCCCAAGAAGTCAATGGATATATGAGACTAAGGACGGTCTCCGTTAGGCACCGGTTGCAATAAGCCCACGGGGAGATGCCTAGGGGTCTTGGCACGGGCACAGGTGGTACAAGCTGCCGTAAAAGCGGCGCAGTCGGCTCTCAAGGTAGGCCACCAAAATAGCTGCGAGAGCGACCACACTAGTTGGTCCCTACCAATATGCCCAGCTGCTTTAGAAGCGTGATAAGTTTCCAACAGACGGACACGGAATGACTCATCCACGAAACACTTCTCCACTGGGGTTTCAGGAGGTGCCCTAGATTGTGATGCCAGTATCTCCTCCACCAGAGGCGAGGTTATGGTTGTACGAATAGTAGCCAGGATCTGATCTGGCTGAATGATGGGTACCGGGTCTTCCTCCCTCTCAGTGCCAGAAGCGAACTGACGTGACAACGCATTAGCCTTGATATTCTTCGAGCCAGGAAGATAGGATACTATAAAATTGAATCGGGACAAAAACAGCGCCCACCTAGCTTGTCGAGAAGACAGTCTTTTGGCTTCGGAGAGATAGCTTAAATTCTTATGGTCAGTAAGAATTAGTACTGGAGTCTGAGTGCCCTCCAAAAGGTGTCGCCACTCCTTCAGTGCTAGGATGATGGCCAACAGTTCCCTGTCGCCAATCTCGTAATGGCTCTGGGCGCTGGACAATTTCTTAGAGAAAAACCCACAAGGCTTTAAGGCGCCACCTCCCACAGGACGTTGGGAGAGCACTGCCCCAACCCCAACTTCTGAAGCGTCAACCTCCAATGTAAACGGCAGGGAGGGATTAGGGTGGGACAGTATAGGAGCAGATGCAAAGGCAGACTTCAGGGTAACAAATGCGTCTTCAGCTGCCTCAGACCACTGAGAGGGAGAAGCGCCCTTATGAGTCAAATCTGATAGTGGTTTTACAATCGTGGAAAAGTTCTTGATGAACTTCCTATAATAGTTAGCAAAACCTAAGAATCGCTGAATGGCCTTTAACCCCTTAGGCCGAGGCCATTGCAGAACCGCTGCCAACTTTTCCTGATCCATGGCAATGCCACTTTTGGAGGTTATGAACCCCAGGAATGGTACTTGAGATGTATGGAATTCGCACTTTTCTAGTTTACAGAATAACTTGTGCTTACGAAGTCGGAGCAAGACTTCTGAGACATCCTTAATGTGTTGGGAGAGGTTAGCAGAGTGAATCAATATATCATCTAGATATACTACCACACAGGACTGGAGCAGGTCACGTAAAATATCGTTAATCAATTCCTGAAACACTGCAGGTGCATTGCATAAGCCGAATGGCATCACCAGATATTCATAATGCCCTGTTCTGGTATTAAACGCCGTTTTCCACTCGTCACCCTCTTTAATTCTGACTAGATTATAGGCGGCTCGCAAATCAAGTTTAGTAAAGATCGAAGAGCCCTTCAATCTGTCGAATAATTCTGTAATAAGTGGAATGGGATAGGCGTTCTTAGGCATCAACTTATTCAGCCCTCGGTAGTCAATGCAAGGCCTGAGTTCCCCATTTTTCTTTTTAACAAAAAAAAAATCCGGCACCAGCCAGAGACGTAGATTTGCGAATGATTCCCCTCTCCAGGGCATCTGCGATATAATCCTCCATAGCCTTATTCTCTTCACATTACAGTGGGTAAGTGCGTCCCCTGGGGGGCACCGCACCTGGAGGCAAATCAATGGCACAATCGTATGGCCTATGGTCAGGTAATGCACTGGCCTCTCCTTTGCTAAATACGTCACTGAATTGCCCATATTCTGTTGGCACAGCTGGAGAGGTACACATAATCTTAACAGGAAAAGAGAGACAATTCTTGTTACAGTACTCAGACCAGGAGTTAGCTTCACACCTTTGCCAGTCAAATTGGGGATTGTGTGCCTGTAACCATGGAAACCCCAAAATAACTGAATGGTGCGGGGAACTGGAATTGTCTCGAACGTAATGAAAGCAGGATCCAGGGGTCTGCCATCAATGGCCTCTATTGCCACAGGAGAGTCCTTTTTACATAACGGAATGCCCTGCAAATCAGCAAAGGACTGATCCATGAAGTAACCGGCTGCCCCGGAGTCCACCAATGCTAGGACCTTGATAACCTTATCTGCCCAAGCAAATGCCACCTGGATGGTGGTTTTAGTGGTGCTAGTATCTAGGGACTGTTCTACACCACCTAGGGCCTGTACCCCAAGGTACCCTAGATGCGTTCGTTTCCCGGCCTTACTGGACAATTGTTTAATAAATGACCCGGTTTGCCACAATATAGGCATAAGCCTTGCCTCCTACGATACAACTTCTCCTCCTTAGTGAGCCTAGTAAATCCTACTTGCATAGGTTCAGTGCTGTCGGCTGGACGTTCAGGTAGAACGGGTGGAGTGGGTGGGTTAAGGAAACTGTTCTGGCTATAACTTTTAGCTTTAGTCCTTTTAGCCAAGCGTCTCTCCCCGATGCGGGAGTCTATTAACATGACATAGTCAATGTATTCATCCAGCTCGCTGGGTACATCTCGAGCGGCTATCTCATCCTTAATCTGTTCAGCGAGACCCTGGGTAAAGGCTGCAAGTAAGGCCTCATCGTTCCAGCCCACCTCTGCTGCCAAGGTCCGGAACTCGATAGCATACTTGCCCAGAGTGCGTTCGCCCTGCTGAATCTCCATCAGCCTTTTGGCAGCAGAGGCAGCCCTGCCAGGAACCTCAAACACACGTCTGAACTTCATCACGAAATCTCTAAAGTTCAGTGTGCAGGGTCTGGCATTTTCCCACAACGGATTTGCCCATGCCAAAGCTTTGCCCGTCAACAGAGGTATCATAAAGCTGACCTTACTACGGTCATTAGGAAATGCCTGGGGTGCCAATTCCAAAAATATCTCCAACTGGTTAATGAAACCTCTGCATAGGGAGGGTTCGCCATCATATCTTAAGGGTAACGGCGCCGCTGCCGTTAACCCTCTTGAGTTAGCAGAGGGAATTACAGACGGATTCTCCGGTGTCCAGACTGGGGGGACCACCGGATTAGGATCAGGCTTGTCCAAATGTACTGTACGTTCGAGTAACGTCTGTAGAGCCAGTGCCAATTGGTCCAGGCGCTGCTCATGGACATCAATTTTCCAGTGGATGTTCTGAGTATTACTTTCACCCTTACCGTCTGAGGTCATGGCCCTTTCGTACTGTAACGGTTTTTAGGACTCTTAGACCAGTAAGTGAAAATAAAACACACTTTATTTTTAAAGTAAAATAATGCACAGGTTCGCCCTCTAGTGGCGGTAGGTAATACACAGATAGGTTAAACTGAGGTATTACAATAGTAATAGCACAATAGATATACATGCAAGATAGTAAGCAATAGGGTGATATGAACCCCCAAGGGGTTAATGACTAGATAACAATCCGTCTCAGATGTGGAGGTTTGACACGCCCTGGATGTTAAAAGGCTGTGCTGAATAGACAAAGTTCATCAAGTACTGAAGACCGAACTGCCTCGCCAAGGTGTTTGGATATTAAGCAGAATAGGAATCAACTTACCCCCACGGGCGTAGTTACTGGAATTGCTTTGGTTTGTGCAAGTGCAATAGCCCCCACGGGCGTAACGGGAACCGGACGGCAATGCAAGAGCTAACGGCCTCCTCAGACTTTGCTGAATGCTGGAATATGAATGCAAGAGCCACTAGCCCCCTCGGGCGTAGTACCGGATAAGCTAACACTGAAGCCTTACTGCCACCACTCTGTATTACGGATATCACCGGTAATCGACACCGGAGAGCCTTAGGCGCCCAAACGGCCCAAACAATGTGACTACTCTGCAATGGAGGACTAGAGTTGCCGACGGTGAGCGGCCAACTCAGCAGCAGTATCACGGGTATCGAGGCTCGTACTGGAGGTAAAGAGAGTGAAATCGAGGCAGCACTGCAAGAGTTAAAAGGCACATTTACTCGAGGCTTCAGCGCTACTGGAAGGCTCTGCAATGAGAGGAAGGCACACAGATTCAAACACAGCTCTGCACGGGTAGCGAGGCACAGCACTAATCGTGGGTAACACCAGGCAAGGCAGTCACACTGAAGCGGGCAACAGAGACTGATAATGTCGCGGCTGCGACAACTGGAACGCAGGTCACTGGAACAAGCTGTAAGTCGATCTTCGGAGCAGGAAGTCAGCCGGGCCGGGTCGGAGCACGTAGGAGGTAGTCATACAAGCCGGGTCATACACAAGCAGGAACGTCAGCCTAGCCGGGTCAGGATCCAAGGGTGGTACGCAGACGAGCCGTGTCATACACAAGCAGGAACACTGAAGAATAGTCAGGACAAGCCGAATTGGTACACAGGAACTCAGAATACTGGAACACAGCAACAGCACTACTGGCTCAGGAACACCACGAAAGGGCATCTGACAGATGTGATAGCCAGGTATAAAAAGGTCATCAGGGGGCGGGTCAAACCCATTCAGCAAATCAGTGTCAGCCACAACTGAGAGTGACAGGAATCACAGGCACTGTGATACTCCCACAGGCTCCAGGAGACTATAGGAGCGGTTAGGCCTAACAAGCGAAAGGCGGTAAGCGAGTGGGAGTGAGAAGCGTACGTAACGTAACCGGTCAGCAACCGGTGTCACCCTGATCGGTACATGGAGGTGAATATCCAGTCCCATGAGCGACGGAACTAGAAACTCAACCAGGTTGGCACACACCAAATACACAGCCAGTCAGATGGACCACCAGACACTAGCCCAGCCAGATTGGTACAAACAGGGTAGTCAGCCAGTCCTAGTCAGTAACAGAATCAGATACTCAGCCAAGCCACTTTGGTACACAAGGGGTTAGTCAGCCAGTCCTAGTCCGTAATGGAATCAGATACGCAGCCAAGCCAGTTCGGTACACAGGGAGTTAGTCAGCCAGTCCTTTGTCGGTAACGGAATCAGATACTCAGCCAAGCCAGTTCGGTGCACAAGGAGTTAATCAGCCAGTCCAAGGTCAGCAACGGAATCGGATCACAAGAACGTCAGGAGCTAAGCGTAGTCAGGTGAGCCGGGTCATACACGGAAACAGGAACAAGAGCTACTAGTCGCTAGATACGGGTACACCACAAAAGGGCACCGGTATAGTTACAGGAGGGCATACTTAAAGGCAAGCCCTGGGAGGAGTTAACACACAGATCCAATAAGAATGCAGCCAGGGTAAACCCGGAAGTAACAATGTCGCTCAAGCAGAATCACGGGCACAGTGATAGATGCTTAGATTAGGTGGACTGCCTGAACCTACAGTAGACCCTTACATACTGTCATGGTTTTCAGGCAAAGAAGGAAAGACATGAATATAATATATAAATCCACCTTTATTTAATAAGTACAGTAATAATAGTATAGCCAACACAACCCCAGAGCACAGGATGATAGGACCAAGGCTCCTACCCGGAGCTGCACACTGCACTACTGCGAGATACTGGAAACTAGGACTGTGGTGCGAGTGGAACACCAAAGGGAACGGTAACTGAGGCACAAGTCTCCACCCTGGGTCACTCTACCAGAGGCAACAGGGAGTGAGAGCAGACCTGAACCATGAAACACTGAGACTGATGGTCGGGCAAGTTCGGAGAGTATAGCGCCAGTAGACAGCCAGAGCCACAGGTCAGACAAGCCAGGGACTAGACTGAGCGATAGGCAGCAGGAACCAGAGGTCAGACAAACCTGGCACTACACAGAGCGAGTTAGTCAGCCAGAGCCAAAGGTCAGAACTGTTGTGGGTAGTTAGACAAGCCGGGGTCATACACAGAGCGAGTTAGCAGGAGCCACAGGTCAGAACCGATGTGGGTAGTCAGACAAGCTGGGGTCATACACAAAGTGAGTTAGTCAGCCAGAGCCACAGGTCAGAACTGATGTGGGTAGTCAGACAAGCTGGGATCATTCACGGAGTGGATTCTCGGGAGAGAACAGGTCTCAACTGAGCACAATAGACAATATCAGATACACCACATAAAGACAATGACTCCCAGGTCCAGGGAGGTTTATTAAGGAGCAGGAGAAGGCGGGACCCAATTAGGCCACACAGAATAGGCCCATAAACAGGCATCCTAGCCAGTACCTGTTTCATGATGTCAGCAATGCAGAGGTGGCCGCAACTATGCTGGTCGACACACCACAGAGGAAGGAAGCACAGGATAACTAGGCTTCTAAGGTAGACTGTGATACCTGCTCTCACTAGTACTACCCTATTCTCCCTCTCTTCCCATTCCCTTTTCTCCCTCTCTTCCCATTAATTTCCCCAAAATCCCTTGAGGTGACTTAGGGGGACTGGACAGCATTGGTTCAGTACTGCTAGTTATTTCCTCCTCCTCCTCCTCCTCAGACTCAGTGGACACATAATAAGGGTCCTTCCAGTTCCTCTTTTTTGCTGCTCATAGTGATAGCAGTCACTATGAGCCTCTCCTGCCTCAATTTTTCCAATATATCACAGCAGAACAGCACAGCACATCTATCTTGCTCTGTAGCTGCTTCTATTGTGTCTACCTTCAGCGAAAACATCACGTTTTTATAGCGGAAATGCAAAAACAATGTAAATCAATGGGCGGAGACATCAGAGCATTTGTCATTGGCCAGTTGCTACTGGCCAACAGGACATCACCTTGTTGCACCAGGTCAGTAGGGCATTTTTTCATGGCTGTGCTTAAAAAAAAAATAAAAGACAATTAAAAAAAAAAAATCATTTTTGGGGTGTTTGTTTCTAACAAGCCTGCTTCCTACAAATCAATGTTTCTTTAGGGCTTGTGCCAAACAAGCTTAGGTCCTAAAGATCAATGTTTCTTCAGGTCTTGGGCCTCTAATAATTCTAAGTACTACAAACCAATATTTCCTCAGGGCTTGGGCCTCTAACAACAAACCTAACAAATCATCTCTACAAAATACTCTATCAAGTCAAGTATCAGTCTGCCCCAGTGACAGCTAATGTCAGGGGGTTCCTGTCTCTATCACTTTACATACAAATTTATTTATTTATTTTTTTTTACTGACTGTCCCCCCAGTACCAGTCAAGAAGTCACCCCCAAAACAAATTCCCTTTTAACTGATTAATTCCCCAGACTCCACTCACCAACACACGCACCCTCCTTAGATCCCTTTTATACCATGACTTATGTTTTTTTTTAAATTGTATTTAGGATTTATTTTTTATTAACTGCCCCCAATCCCAGTAAACAAAATCCCCAAAAAACATTCCCTGTTTAACTGATTCTTTCCCCACAGTCCAGCAACACAAGCGCCCTCATGCCCTTTTTATACTATGCCTTTTGGAAAATAAAATAATATTTGTTATGTTTTGTTTATAAATTCAATGTTCCCATTGATTTCAATGGAATGAGCTAGGTGAAAAAAGCGGAAATCTACACTTTTCGTGTGAAATTATTTGCAAAGCTGGAAGTGCCATTATTCGCCAGTTTCAGTTTGAGGTGAAAATTTTCACCCATCCTTAATTGACAGTAAATTATACTCTATCATCTTCTTGGAACCACACTGTCTGAATTGGCTATTTAGATGACACCTGTTTGCCTGTAGACTGGAACCAGTACCAGTATAAATAGACATGATTTTTAGCTATGGCATTCCACATACTGCCTCTGAGGAAGGCTAGTGAAAAGTGCATCAGGCGTGTCATGTGTTTCTTTTATTAAAGTAATTTGGCAAGCCGGTTTGTTGCCCTGGCATAGGCAGAGATTCACTCATTGCTTAGAAAGTTTTTTCTTACTTTGAAAGGTTGGGAACCTGTTACACAGATTGCATTGGCAAACTGGTTCTGCCCCGGCACTTTAGAAATCCTCACATTCTATTACTCCTTACTGAAAACTGATTATTCACTGTGGTTTCTATTTAAGCAACCACTTTAGTAATATATTGATCTCTGAGATAATAAGCGGAATAACCTGGCCTTTCATACTCTCAGTAATTGCGACTTTGTTTACCATTGCTTTTTTAAACTGTTCTGTCAGTGATCAATTCTTGACAAGCCGGTTAGTTCCCCGGATCTTTTTCCTGATTCTTCGATCTGAAGCTTCATAACATTAAATCGTATAATTTTATCATGAGCATTCAGTATTTATTTATGTTTATGCTATGAATAACCAAGACTCCTTGAGGACACTTCAGTAGACTCATTGACAGTGAATGTTGTTGTTCTTTACTAGTGATGAGCGAGCACCCCAATGCTCGGGTGTTCGGGTGCTCTGACCGAGCACCCCCTGAGGCTCAAGTGCTCGGCCGAGCACCCGAGCCCCATTGAAGTCAATGGGAGGACTCGAGCATTACACCAGGCACCCCCTGCTCTGATGAGGGGAGGGTGCCTGGTCCATAGGAAAAGGGAAGAAAAGGATGGAAACACCACAGAAATGGTTCAGGGACAGCATAGGGAGGATGTCTGGATGCATCTTGGACTCCAACATCGCTGCTGGGAACGATCTTTCGCCCGTAGTACGCCATTTTTACAGACTAACCATAAAACACACAAAAAGGAAAATAAAAACGACTTTAGGCGAAAAATTGTTACCAAACAATATTTGCTGTATATTTACTTGTATATCATCTGCAAATTCTCCCAAAAATTTCCTTGATTTTCAGAACTGAGGCCATGATTAAGAGGGAAACGTGCGCAGAGGCAAATTCTCCCAAAAATTTCCTTGATTTTCAGAACTGAGGCCATGATTAAGAGGGAAACGTGCGCAGAGGCAAATTCTCCCAAAAATGTCCTTGATTTTCAGAACTGAGGCCATGATTAAGAGGGAAACGTGCGCTGAGCTGACCATCTAAAACATTATGGGTGAGGGTCTGCTGCAGAGCTGACCATCCTAAACATTATATGCGAAGGCCCGCTAGTGAGCTGACGCTATAAAACATTATATGAGAGGGCCCGCTAGAGAGCTGACCCAATAAAACATTATATGAGAAGGCCCGCTGGTGAGCTGACCTATATAAAAATTGTCAAACAGGGCCCGCTGGTGAGCTGGCCCTATATAAAAATTATATCACAGGGCCCGCTGGTGAGCTGGCCCTATATAAAAATTATAGCACAGGGCATATGGAAGAGGAGGAGGAGGATGAGAAGATTAAGAGTCAACCATATACCCGTTTTTTGGGTGGAAGGGGTGAATGGGAATACAGAGTATTCCCATCATTGTAAATAACATATATAAAGTGAGTTTATGTTCCCCCGGGGCTTTCCTCCAGTGGAGTGGAGAAGTCAGGGGAAATCCAGGCCTTGTTCATTTTTATAAGTGTCAACCTATCAGCATTGTCGGTGGAAAGGCGGATACGCTTATCTGTTATGATGCCACCAGCAGCACTAAATACCCGCTCAGACAGAACGCTGGCGGCAGGGCAGGCCAGCACCTCCAAGGCGTAGAGTGCCAGTTCATACCACGTGTCCAGCTTGGACACCCAGTAGTTGTAAGGCACAGAGGGATCATTGAGGACGCTGACACGGTCTGCTACGTACTCCTTCACCATCTTCCAAAACTTTTCCCTCCTTGTGACACTAGGCTGCGCATCAGGGTGAGGGTGCTGGCGGGGTGTCATGAAGGTGTCCCACGCCTTGGAGAGTGTTGCCCTGCCTTTGTCGGAACTGCTGTGTGCTCCCCTTTTCTCCCCTTCTCGGTTGGCCAAGGTAGCACGTACTCTGCCGCCAGCGTTGTCAGATGGAAAATTTTGGAGCAATTTTTCAACAAGAACCTTCTGGTATTGCACCATTTTGCTTGTCCTCTCCACCGGAGGAATGAGAGATGAGAAATTCTCTTTGTAGCGGGGGTCCAGAAGGGTGAACACCCAGTAATCCGTGTTGTTTAAAATGCGTATAACGCGTGGGTCACGGGAAAGGCAGCCTAACATAAAGTCAGCCATGTGTGCCAGAGTACCAACAGTCAAGATTTCGCTGTCCTCACCAGGAGGATGACTCTCAATCTCCTCATCCTCTTCCTCCTCTTCTGCCCACCCACGCTGAAGAGATGGAACTAAAGTTCCATGGCTACCCTCTGTAGCGGAGGCAACCGTGTCTTCCTCCTCCTCCTCCTCCTCCTCCTCCTCCTCCGCCTCCTCCAATTGTCGCTGAGAAGACGAAGTGAGGGTGCTCTGGCTATCACCTTGTGTAAGCTCTTCCTCCCCCATTTCCACCTCTTCCACATGCAAAGCGTCGGTTTTAATTGTGAGCAGCGAGCGTTTCAGTAGACACAGAAGTGGGATGGTTACACTGATAATAGCGTTATCGCCGCTCACCATCTGTGTCGATTCCTCAAAATTGCGTAAAACCTCGCAGAGGTCTGACATCCATTCCCACTCCTCACTTCTGATTACAGGAAGTTGAACGGAGAGGCGACGACCGTGTAACAGCTGGTACTCCACTACTGCCCTCTGCTGCTCACAAAGCCGGGCCAACATGTGGAAGGTGGAGTTCCAGCGCGTGCTGACGTCACACAGCAGCCGGTGAGCTGGCAATTGTAAGCGCTGCTGCAGCTTCAACAGGCCGGCCGAAGCTGTAGATGACTTACGGAAATGTGCACACACGCGGCGCACCTTGGTCAAGAGATCATGCACATTGGGGTAGGTTTTTAGAAACCGCTGCACCACTAAATTAAATACATGCGCTAGGCATGGTACGTGTGTGAGCTTGCCGAGCTCCAAAGCCGCCACCAAGTTACGCCCATTATCACACACAACCATGCCTGGTTGCAGGTTGAGTGGCGAGAGCCACTGCTCGGTCTGGTGACTAATCCCCTGCAACAGCTCTGAGGCCGTGTGCTGTTTGTCCCCAAGGCAGATCAGCTTCAGCACGGCCTGTTGACGCTTCCCCACTGCAGTGCTACACTGCTTCCAGCTACTGGCTGATGGGGGAGTGGCGCTGCGTGTAGAGAATTCGGAGGTGGAAACGGAGGAGGAGGAGCCAATAACGTAGGTGCTGGTGGAAACCCTGATGGAGGTAGGGCCCGCAATCCTCGGCGTGGGTAGCACCCGTGCCATCCCAGGGTCCGAGTCGCTCCCAGCCTCCACGACATTCACCCAGTGTGCCGTCAGGGAAATGTAGCGTCCCTGGCCACAAGCACTTGTCCATGTGTCAGTCGTTAAGTGGACCTTCCCAGTAACTGCGTTGGTCAGGGCACGGGTGATGTTACGGGACACATGGTGGTGTAATGCGGGGATGGCACACCGGGAAAAGTAGTGGCGGCTGGGGACCGCGTACCGAGGGACAGCTGCTGCCATCAGGCTGCGGAAGGACTCAGTGTCCACAAGCCTAAATGGCAGCATTTCGATGGCCAGTAATTTGGAAAGGTGTGAGGTTAGTGCTATGGCCTGTGGGTGGGTGGCTGGGTACTTTCTCTTGCGCTCAAATGCCTGGGGTAACGACATTTGGACGCTGTGCTGGGACAGGGAAGTGGATGTGGTCGCTGATGGTGCTTCAGATGGTACAGGTGCAGGGTGGGAGGTATGCGGGCCTGCGCCTTCGACAGGCGATTGGCCGGCACCGAAAACAGGGGAAGAGGAGGCAGTGGTGTGGCCTGCAGACACAGATGGGCGATCCAGGCGTTCCTCCCACTTACTACGGTGCTTGGATGCCATGTGTCGGATCATGCTGGTGGTGGTGAGGTTTCTAGTGTTCATGCCTCGGCTCATTCTGGTGTGGCACAGGTTGCAAACTACAATTCTTTTGTCGTCCGCACTTTCCTTAAAAAAACGCCATACCGCGGAACACCTACCCTTTGGCAAGGTAGATTTACGCAAGGGGGTGCTCCGTGGAACATTTGCGGGCCGGTTTGGTGCGGTCCGCCTTCTTTCTGTAGCCACACCACTGCCTCTTCCAGCCTGTTGCGGTGCTGCAGATGGCTCACCCTCAGGACTGCTGTCATCGCTCGGCTCTACACCTTCCCAGGTGGGGTCAGTCACCTCATCGTCCACCAAGTCCTCCTCCACTTCCTCACTCTGATCATCCTCCTCAAGTCTTGATCCCACCACATACTCAGTCATTGACAACTGTATAACATTCTCCTCAACAAGGTCTTGAGACGGAAATAGTGGTTGATTTAATGGCAACTGTGTCTCATCATCATCATCATCATCCACTACTTCCTTTGACCTTAAATGCCGTTCACATCTGTCATCTTCTTGTGATTGGGTAGCCTCTAGAGGTTGTGAATCAGGGCACAAGATGTCATGTTCCTCTGCAAGCGTGCTTGGAGAGAGGGTCAAATGAAGGATTGGTGATGAGACGAGCTCCTCACTATATCCCAGTGTGGGATCACTTCTTTGACCAGACCGTGTATGGTGGGAGGAAGGATGATCAGAGTGAGGATTATGTTGACCAGACTCTTGGCTACTGAGAGTGGACTTGGTGGAAGACAGGGTGGTGCTTAACCGACTGGAAGCAGTATCAGCTGTCATCCAACCGACCACCTGTTCGCAGTGGTCAGACCTCGAGAGTGATGTCCTGCGACGCCCTGTAAAATTACACATGAAGCTAGGTATGGTGGATGTCTTTCTTTCTTGTGCTCTGGCACCAGGCACAGTTTCTCCGCGTCCTGACCCGCGCCCTGAACTTTCAGGATCACGTCCACTTCCCCGTCCCTTTTTACCCGCCTTCTTCATCTTACACAGAATATGTGACTTTAATATTTGAGTTTGAAAACTTAACAGTATTTCTTACTATTCTGCAACTGTGCAGAGTACACAGAATAGGCTGCTAAACGGCGGTGAAACACACTGAATGGAATATGTGACTTTAATATTTGAGTTTGAAAACTTAACAGTATTTCTTACTATTCTGCAACTGTGCAGAGTACACAGAATAGGCTGCTAAACGGCGGTGAAACACACTGAATGGAATATGTGACTTTAATATTTGAGTTTGAAAACTTAACAGTATTTCTTACTATTCTGCAACTGTGCAGAGTACACAGAATAGGCTGCTAAACGGCGGTGACACACACTGAATGGAATATGTGACTTTAATATTTGAGTTTGAAAACTTAACAGTATTTTTTCCTATTCTGCAGCTCTGCAGAGTACACAGAATAGGCTGCTAAACGGCGGTGACACACACTGAATGGAATATGTGACTTTAATATTTGAGTTTGAAAACTTAACAGTATTTCTTACTATTCTGCAACTCTGCAGAGTACACAGAATAGGCTGCTAAACGGCGGTGACACACACTGAATGGAATATGTGACTTTAATATTTGAGTTTGAAAACTTAACAGTATTTCTTACTATTCTGCAACTCTGCAGAGTACACAGAATAGGCTGCTAAACGGCGGTGATACACACTGAATGGAATATGTGACTTTAATATTTGAGTTTGAAAACTTAACAGTATTTCTTACTATTCTGCAACTCTGCAGAGTACACAGAATAGGCTGCTAAACGGCGGTGACACACACTGAATGGAATATGTGACTTTAATATTTGAGTTTGAAAACTTAACAGTATTTCTTACTATTCTGCAACTCTGCAGAGTACACAGAATAGGCAGCTAAACGGCGGTGATACACACTGAATGGAATATGTGACTTTAATATTTGAGTTTGAAAACTTAACAGTATTTCTTACTATTCTGCAACTCTGCAGAGTACACAGAATAGGCTGCTAAACGGCGGTGACACACACTGAATGGAATATGTGACTTTAATATTTGAGTTTGAAAACTTAACAGTATTTCTTACTATTCTGCAACTGTGCAGAGTACACAGAATAGGCTGCTAAACGGCGGTGAAACACACTGAATGGAATATGTGACTTTAATATTTGAGTTTGAAAACTTAACAGTATTTCTTACTATTCTGCAACTCTGCAGAGTACACAGAATAGGCTGCTAAACGGCGGTGACACACACTGAATGGAATATGTGACTTTAATATTTTAGTTTGAAGACTTAACAGTATTTCTTCCTATTCTGCAACTCTGCACAGTACACAGAATGTGCTGCTAAACTGCGGCGAAGCACAC
Source organism: Rhinophrynus dorsalis (assembly GCA_037306005.1). Taxonomy (NCBI): domain Eukaryota; kingdom Metazoa; phylum Chordata; class Amphibia; order Anura; family Rhinophrynidae; genus Rhinophrynus; species Rhinophrynus dorsalis. The sequence goes on along the minus strand of CM074720.1, from coordinate 472,218,042 downwards.
TGAATGGAATATGTGACTTTGATATTTTAGTTTGAAGACTTAACAGTATTTCTTCCTATTCTGCAACTCTGCACAGTACACAGAATGTGCTGCTAAACTGCGGCGAAGCACACTGAATGGAATATGTGACTTTGATATTTTAGTTTGAAGACTTAACAGTATTTCTTCCTATTCTGCAACTCTGCACAGTACACAGAATGTGCTGCTAAACTGCGGCGACGCACACTGAATGGAATATGTGACTTTGATATTTTAGTTTGAAGACTTAACAGAATGTGCTCTAATCTGCAACTTTGCACACTAAACAGAATGTGCTCTAATCTGCAACTTTGCACACTAAACAGAATGTGCTCTAATCTGCAACTTTGCACACTAAACAGAATGTGCTCTAATCTGCAACTGTGCACACTAAACAGAATGTGCTCTAATCTGCAACTTTTCACACTAAACAGAATATTTTTTTTTTTTTTTTTTTTGTTTTTTTCCCCCCACACAAAATAACCTGCTGCCCCCACACACAGTAGTCCTAAAAAGGACTTTTGGTTCTTTTTTTTCACAATTTTTGTTTTTTTCCTCCCTACACTGCCTTTCCCTTCCTATCCTCAGCTCTCCCTGGCTCAGACTGAGCCGAACTCGATGGTCAGGTGCTATACAGCACCCGACCACGGGTTCTGGCCAGCCAATCAGTGTAATGCCAGCAGCCAACATGGCTGCTGGCATTACACCGATGTCAGAGCCTTCCTGCACGTTTATTGGCTGCGCAGCAGCCGCAAAACCTGCGGGGAGGAGACCCGAACATGGCGGGTGAGCACATGCGGTACTCGTACGAGTACCGCCATGTGCCGAGCAGAGCGATGCTTGAGCCAATCCGAGCATCGGCCGAGCATGCTCGCTCAACACTATTCTTTACGAAATTTTCACAGCTGCTTTTCAGATATTTCTTCTGATAATAATAAACATTACTAATGTGGCAAGCCAGTAGATGTCCCGGCGTTCACTTTGCAATTATATTCTAATATAAGCCAGATTTATCCCCAGTATTTTTAGTATTAAATAAAAGTTAGGTTTTATTACTTTTTGATGAGTATATTTTGTCCTAATTCCTGTATTTGCTATATTGGGTTTAGAAGTATATAGGTGTGAAAGTACAGCAGGGTTTCTTTCTACTCTCTCTAATATAAAAGATAAATAATTATTCAGTGTGCCCCAGGAAGAGATCAGGTAGCCTAGTATGATGTGTTCTGTACAAGTTTCAGGGGAGTTTGCTGGGTTGAACCAGCAAAAATGTTGAAGCGCTACTCCAGGAGCAAAGGGAACTATACAATCAATCCATTTCTTTGGGGGTAATCTAGAGCAGTGAGTTTTGAAAGTGTTACAACCCAATAGCAGGAGAGTAGATCAGGGCCTACCAGGTCTCCCATAGTAATGGGAAGTTTTAGAAGCCTATGGGGCAGTCATCACTTTTTAGATTCCATATTAAGGAGTTTAAGATTTGCTGTGGAGTCTTAAAATAAGAGGGTGGAATTCTAATGGGCAGCATGTTGTTGAAGAGATAATGAATCTTTGGCAAGAAAATAATTTTTACTGAATTGACCCTGCCCAGCCAAGAGACATAAAGATCCCTCTAATGCGAGATATCAGCCTTGATTGAGATGTTGAGCAGAACTAAGTTCTAGATAAGTCTTTTAATTGTGGTGTTTAAGTGACTCCTAGGTATTTAGGGCTCGATCCAAATGTTGGAGTTAAAACCAGCGTGAAGAAAAAAACTGCCTTCGCGAGTTAAACAAGACTGGGTAACGTGAGATTCAATTCTTCCTTACCCAGAAAAGTTAATGCGAGACGGCCTACAAAACACACGAAAAGTACAAAACTGGAGTCGCCTACAATTTGACCTCATTGTCGAAGCAAAACACACGATAAACATGTGAAACATCTCCAAAAAAAAAAAAAAAAAGCAAAACGTCCAACGTTACGAAGTACCCCAGCCAATCACAGCACCCCAAAGTTGAGTCGAATAAACTATAAATAGACCCAAAATCACCTACGCACCTTTGCCTGTTATCGAGTTCAAAGAGCTAGATCTCAGGACCCAAGGAGCGGAGGTTAGTTTTAGAGAGTGAGGTAGAGAGGAGCACAGCACACAGTTAGGAGTTGGAGTGCATTGGCACTAAATAAAATATACACATAAAACATTTTTGCACATATCCATCACACATATCCAAACACAAACACACATACACACATAGCTCATTTTTATTTTGATAACACATCACACTTTTATATATTTTTTGACAGTGTGAGTCTGTGAGTTCAAGTGAGTGGCAGAGAGTGAGTGAGTGTGTGAGGGCCTGAGTGAGTGCCTGAGTGTGAGTGGGTGAGAGCAATGTAGAGGAGATGAGAGGAGAGGAGAGAGGGGTGGGGAGTGTAGGAGGAGAGGAGGAGGAGATGCAGGTGGTCATCCCTGATCAGGATAGGGGAGGGAGGTCCCTGGGGCAGAGGGGCAGCCACCCAAGAGCTGGCACATCCAGTGCAGGGGCAGTGAGAGTGGGACAAGGGGTAGTCCCCCTGCACCACACACAGCCAGGGCCAGGCAGGCAGGGCTGGAGAGCCACAGCCAGGGCTCTCAACAAACCTTTGGTGGTGAGGAGAAGGAGAGGGTGAGAGAGCCCAGGTTCACAGAGGAGGAGAACCTTGTCCTCTGTGAGGTTGTGGTCGCAAGAGAAAGGGTCCTGTTCCCCAAGGGGCCTGTTGTTGTGATGGGCTCCAGGAGGAAGGCAGCCTGGAAGGAGGTCGTGGCTGCGGTCAATGCAGTGTCCAGCCACAGCCGGTCGCTGGAGTCTGTGAAGAAAAGATGGACAGACTGCAAGGCCAAGGTAAGATAGTAAGATAGTAACACAGTAATCTATGTTGAGAAAAGACTTGTGTACATCTAGTTCAACCCTTTTCCCATTTCTGTCTACCATTCTGAAGGTGAAGAGGAAGATGGGTGAGCAGGCCTTGCACGCTGCTGGCACAGGGGGTGGTCCTCCCCTGCGCGTGGAATATAGCCAGCGGGAGGAGGCTGTGCCCAGGACAATCTCCTCCATTACGGTGCGTGGGATCCCTGGATGGAGCGACACCGTGGATGAAAGCAGCCTCCAGTCCACTGGTACGTGCATCAAGGCCCACACACACACATAACACAAAACTGACACCTAACAGACAGAGGCCAACACAGTGACACCTGAACACATGGACAGCATTTCACACCACAATTCATTCACACAGCTTGGAGGGACGTACAACAAGGACAGAATACTTGACCAACCCAGCCAGAATGGTAATGGTCAGGTCCCTGTTGAACCCCCTTCATGCTGTCCAAAACAATATCATGCACAGCACAAATACAATGCACACTGTTATGTGTCAGTCATAGATCTAACTGTTGTGTGTATCACAATGTCATACATAGAGTGACAAAGAGGTCAGCACATAACCCCTTGAGTGCCACAGGGATGAGCAATGCATTGTTCGACAAAACACTGGCTAGTTCCCTGGCATCCAAAGGGTTATCAGAGAATAGCAAGGAGGGGAATTGGTGTGTTTCCTATTGTATTGTTACTGCATGTCAGGGCTAGGCATTGTACATGTAGGTAGTTTGTCCAAGTGGAAGGTTCAGCATTCTGCATCATATGTAGCCTGCAGAGTGTGGATGACCAGGGGACATTCCCCGCCATCACTACTCTGCAGGACATACGTGAGTCACAAGGATCAATCCTGATGGGGGGGGGGGGCATTCACTAGGGTGTCAGCAAGAGGTGACAATGTGCACATGACAACAACAGTATCATCACATCTGCAATCCCTGTGTTATCCTGTGGAGCCAATGCACTGAGATCTAAACAACACGTGATACATCAGTGCTTAGTATCCACAGCATGACATAGGAAAACGTAGAAGTAACCCCTAATAGTACAGCATAACCATGCACATGTTTGCTGTGTGTTATGATTATGGCTGTCCTGGGGTGTGCTTGTGTATCCTCCAGCTGATTGGGTTGTTGGGTTCAACAGATCATGTTGGTTGGTATGCTTGGTGTGTCTTTAAATGTTTCTGACAGCATCGGTTAGACTGTAGTCATTGTTCATCACTGGTGCATTGTTGTGTTAAGAGGTCACAGTGTTTCCGTTGTTGAGGCCTAAGTGTATGACATGCAATGGGTTTGTGTCACTCAAGGTGTGATGTTTTAGTTTTGGTCACCATATGTATCCTGGTGAAGGAGGTATATGCCTTGCCATCTCCACTGCTCAAGATGCACATGATGACCAAATCTACACCACTGTAGGTTAGTAGAATCAATGTATGGGATCACGTCAAGCTAAGCAATGTGTGTCAGGATGGTAACCAATGCATTGCAAAGCAATGCAATGGATACCATCCTGCCACTCAACGGTTCTCATGTCATTGTAACAGTCTTGCAGCACTCCTGTCATGGCTCACATCACTAATTCCATCATGTCATTTGCCCCCACAGCATCAGTGACCCCAGCAAAGCCCCCAGCAGCAGCAGTGGCCACAACAAGGACCCAAGCAGTCACACCAGCAGTGGGCCCAGCATGATCCTGCCGTCCATGTTTCTCCACCACCGCAGTCTATGGTGAGGCACAGAATGCCACAGGCTGTCCAGATGCAAGGACATGCAGATTCCAGCACATAGGCTAGGCCTCAGCCACCCCTGAGGAGATCAGGAATCCAGGAGGCATCAGTGATGTGGCCCCTGGACTACCAACACTTCAGGATGATTGGGGAGCCACAGCAGCCACAGGGCGCACAGACTTCACTCTCCTACCCCTACCAATGCCATTACCCCCAACCACACCAACAGATGTGCCCCACCCTGAGGCTACAGTAACAGAGGGTAGTGAGGGGTCTGGGTATCAGTTCGCCATATCCCCCCACAGCCTTCATGCTGCAGTCTCTCCTGAGGCACCCAATGGTCGTCCGCTAACACAACCACCTCAGCCAGCCTCCATGCCCACCACTCCCGTGTCACCAGCGCCCACAGCAGTCCTCAAAGCGGCATGTGTGGCTGTCAAGGGGGAGCAGCTCACGGCGATACAGAGGTGTGCCGGATCCCTGTGGAGGATCGAGCTGAACATAGGACAGATCATGGAGTGGCTCCGGTCCATGGAGGCACAACAGTTAGTCACCAACACCCAACAGGCGCAATTCAACAATGGCATGATGGAGGTCCTCGGCCACATGCTGGTGGAGATGCATGAAGCAAACCGGCGGGAAAACCAGCGCCACAACATGGGCCAGCCATCACAAGAGGGGTCCAGTAACGCATCTCCAGCCAGCAGTGATCCACCACCATCCACCAGACACCCTAGGGTAACCCACCGCAGACAGAGGGAATCCACCTCTGAACCCCCCCGACTCTCCCAAGAAAAAGAAGTAGGGCCAACCTTCTTGAGGCCCGTTCAATAAATGTTTGCACTTCTCCATAACATCTGTGTCCATGCATGTTTCTTATTCAAGATGTTGTTTGTTTGGCAGACTTGTCTCCAATGCATTGCAAAGCTATGTAGTGAACACAACTCATGCACATCTAACATGGGTGTCAGAGAATGAGTTGTCTCCAATGCATTGCAAAGCTATGCAGGGAACACAACTCATGCACGATGAATGGCATCACAAGCTTTTACAGCAGCGGTGAACACACACATCACATACAGACATGTTTGTCCAAGTTCAACTCACATATATCTGAAAGACAAACATCAGGGTGTTGTTCCATGATGTGACTTGAACTTGAACAACATGATATATCAACAGATATAACTGAGTAGAACAAGGGAATTCCCACTGCTGAAGGGTGTTTCATTCACAGGTTATTTCAGCTCACAGTTGTTTTTTAGATAGGCAAATCACAGTGGGCTGAAATTGTCAAGTGGCTCTGTTGCTACACCATCCTATGGAGATTCTTGGTGCTGTGACCAGAGCTGTCCATGGGATGGGACAGTGCCACTGTACAATTTCAGGCCAATATGAGATTTGATGTGTGACGTTCAACTTGGAGCTGAAATAACTGGAATGCAAAGCAGGGGGAGTTCCCTTGTTTGACTCAGAGGGATGAACCCTACTAGATGGGTTACTGAAACATCTTCAGTATTACCATACCTTTAAACCCTGACAGGGGAGGGGTAATCAATGACACAAGATAGTCATATGTGATCAGATTTGTAATTGACATGGACATCAACAGGTGATCCTCATGGATGTGGATTCAACGTGTAACCGGAACAAACTTCTGGACCATGAGGGGTCATGCCATGGATGCCTGCAGAGGATGAAAACAAGACTGGAAGGTGCACTACGAACACAACAGTCATGCTATTGCTGACCCATCATCATACCCTTGAGTGCCAGAGGTGTACACAACACATTGGTCAGCAATGCTTTGGAGGCCTTACTTGCACTCCACGGGGACAGCTTGGTTACCTGACACGGAGTGAACAATCCATTGCTTGTCAGGGTGTTGTCTAGCCATCATGATCTTATGGGGTTCGTATCACGGTATGGCAAGCAGACATATGTATATGTGAGTGGGCACACACATCAGTGTGTAAACCAAGACCCATGAAACAGAGGAGCTATTTCATGGATCTTGATCTACATACTGATGAGGTGTGTGCTCAAGGTCTGCGTGACACACATACATATGTCTGCTTGCCTTCCCCTTGATGGACAACTCACATGGTCCTGACGCTTAGACAAGGCATTGACAAGCAATGGAGTGGCATATTCACTGTGCTACACACACACACAAACAAGTCAGCATATCAGGACTTCAGCCGGAGCATGAACAGTTTCAGCAGGTGACAGTTGTTGGACAGGGGTGCTTGGAGGAGGAGGAGGGGGATGAGCCCTAGCCCTCTCACACGTTTGCCTCCACTGTCGTCTTAGGTACAATCATGTGCACATACCGGTGTTGGTCTGTCTCTCTGTCAGTGTCTCTCTCACACTACATTTGAGGAGGGTGGGCTGTCACTGTTAAACAGCAGTAAGGTGGTCATGATGATGGGACCAAAACAAAGGGGAGGAATCACACCAGCTCTGTACATAACTCCTTAATCAAGATAAAACTGTGATCAGCTGAGGTGCACTCATAGGGATATACAATGATACCGGATGAAGGGAAGAAAGAAAGGGGTTAACCAACAGGAGGAGAACCACCAGGCAGTGCCCCCCATCAATATAGCATGAATAACTGATGCACACTACAGGAGTATGCCAAACCAAAGCTTTATCAGGCAATACAAAATTAATCACGTGACTACATCAATTCAAGTACAAACCATCCAGCACAGGAATATGGAGTCATGAAGACATTCCAACAAAGAATAATGCCTCTATAGACTGAGAGCAAGTATATGTAAAGCAAATGTGCAATACCATGTATCCACAAACAAATCAAAATGGCCCATTAGCAATGTGCAATATAATCATACAAAGTGCAACATGATAATAATCCCAAAAGTATGAATACACATATACTTTTCTCTATGAATATAAGTAAGAGCACAAGGGGAGATCAAAGTGTGTGACAGTCTTCTCTCAGGGACTAAACGATACAAATAAAGACGAAGTCGCAGCCCAGTGAATTACCAAGTGATTTGGACCAACTAATTTCATTTGTCATCCTAACTGACACACCTTCACAAGACCACGTAGCCAGGTAATGCACAGGAACAGTAATGAACCAACACAGCAATAAGCTCAGGTACACCACGAAAGGGCAAAGGTAATGACACAGGCTGAGGTTTAAAAACCCTGACAGGCGGGTGGAGCGATGACCTCCACAATATGTTGACCTATAAGAATAGCGACTCAGCGAGAGCGACAGCCAGGAAGTAAATAATGTCGCACTGGTGGTGATAAGAGTGATGGTGGAGCAGCTGGGGTAGAAGAGACAATAATGGCCTTTTTTGCGGAAAGCAAGAAGAAATTGGAGACAGGAATGTAAATGGGGTGGGCATCATCACCACTACCACCAATGAGATTGCTGAGTTTGCTGCTGTTGTAATTCCTGGTTCTGCTGAGTTGCAAGGGCAGCAGGTTGATGAGGAACAGGCTAGTGTGCCACAGACCACTGTGGGAATGGGGTCCACAGCCTGAGGTTTAAAATCCCAGACAGGTGGGTGGAGCGATGACCTCAACAACATGTTGACCTATAAGAATAGTGACTCAGCGAGAGCAACAACCAGGAAGTAAATAATGTTGCACCTATGGCAATACTTCAAGAGGCAATCACGGGGCACTGTGAAACCCTGACATTGTGCCTCTGAGACCTGACACTGACAAAGGCAGAACTGGCTAACAGTATTACCACCAAAACAGATCAGCTGCATGTGCCTGCTGCTAGTGCTGCCAGTCTGCCTACTTCACCTCAAGAGATGGCAAGTATGACAGCAGGGTACCCTCTGTCACATTTATCATCATCAATGTTAACCAGTGCAACTCTTATACAGCAGTAGCCGCAACAGCAACAAGGAGAGACTGGTGGTGATAAGAGTGATGGTGGAGCAGCTGGGGTGGAAGAGACAATAATGGCCTTTTTTGCGGAAAGAGAGAAGAAATGGGAGACAGGAATGCAAATGGGGTGGGCATCATCACCACTACCACCAATGAGATTGCTGAGTTTGCTGCTGTTGTAATTCCTGGTTCTGCTGAGTTGCAAGGGCAGCAGGTTGATGAGGAGCAGGCTAGTGTGCCACAGACCACTGTGGGAATGGGGTCAAGCAGTAGTTGTGATGCAGGACTAGGACAGATTTTACTTTTCAGCAATACACCTAGTCCTAGTTCCACAAGCAGGAATTAGAGTAGTTGTAAACTCCGTAAATTCCAAAAGCTCACTGCTGGAGGTTGTGGAGATGCCCATCCTCATCTCAGTCTCCCATTCCTTTTCATTTTTGGCTAAAAAAGCCATCAATGTCTCTTCCATGCCAGCTTCTCTACCATCATCATGTCCTTAAATCCAATTTGGTAAAAAAGGAAGCTCTCTTCAGTCGCTCAAACAACTCGGTAATGAGTGGGATGGGGTAAGCGTTCTTGATCATTATCTTATTCAGATCCCTACAGTCGATACAGGGTCTGAGTTCCCCATTTTTCTTTTTGACAAAAAAGAATCCAGCTCTCACGGGCGAGGCAGACTTACGAATTATGCCGCGAGCCAGAGCATCAGAGAGGTACTCGTCCATTGCCTGATTCTCCTCACAAGACAATGGATAGGTTCTGCCCTTAGGGGGCATAGAGTCAGGCACAATATTAAATGCACAGTCATATGGCCAATATTGTTGCAAAGTGCTAGCCTCTCCCTTACTGAACAGATCGCTGAACGACTAGTATTCAAGCAGTAATGAGGGAGAGGTACACAAGATCTTGGTAGGTTTGCCTTAAGCAATGTTCCATACAAAAGTCAGACCAAGCCAGGATTTCGCAGGACCTCCAGTCCACTCTGGGATTATCTGTATACAGCCATGGAAATCCCGGAATGACTGCCTAGTGTGGAGACTGAATAATCTGGAACCTTAAAGTCTCTGTGTGAAGCGCTCCGATACGATCACCAATGGACATGTCTCCTAAGTAACCTGGGGAGGCACCAAAGGTCTTCTGTCAATGGTCTCAATGTCCAGTGGGGATTCCATCTCAACCAGTGGAATATTATGCAAGACAGCAAACTCCTTATCCATAAAATAGCCGGCCACGCCGGAATCAATCAAAGCAGGAGCAGTGAAGGAGGAACCTGCCCAGGATGCCACGACCTCCACCACGGGTTTACGTTGTATGCCTTCTGGGGACTGATATATGCCACCTAGGACCTGTCCCCCACCGGACCCTAGGTGCATTAGTTTCCCGGCCGCACAGGACATGATCGCAACAAGTGTGCAGCTTTCCCACAGTACAGACACAAGCCTTGTCTGCGGCAGAAGAGGCGCTCCTCCTTAGACAATTATGTAAAAACCAGCTGCATAGGCTCAATACTACTGCTTGTGACACCAGGAGGCGCAGGAGGTGAGGGAGGCACGGGTGGGAAACCAGGACTGGGTGATGACCCAGTTGGAGGCCTCTATTTACGGTCCTTATAAAGGTTCCTTTCCCTTATGCGAGTGTCATTCATGGTAGCAAATTCAATTAATTTGCCCAGCTCTTCCGGCAACTCACGAGCTGCAATCTCATCTTTTATTTTATCATTGAGGCCTTGCGCGAAGGCTGCCACAAGTGCCTCATCTTTCCAACCAACCTCTGTGGCAAGCATGAGAAATTCAATCGCATAGTCTGCAACAGTACGTGTGCCCTGTTGAATTCACATGAATCATTCAGCTGCAGAGGTGACACTCCCAGGAACCTCAAATACACTACAGACGGCCCTTATGAATTCTGCAAAGTTTGTAGTAATCGGTTTGGCCATCTCCCAGATCGGATTAGCCCAGGCCAGTGCTCTGCCTGTCAACAGGGATATCATGAATCCCATCTTCCTTCTCTCACTCGGAATAGCCTGGGGTACCAGTTCCAAAAAAAATTTCCAGCTGGTTCAGGAAACCACGGCATAAGGTAGATTCCCCATCATATCTCAATGGGGGAGGAGTGGTTGCTCCTCTACATGGATTACTTGGAGCCATAGCTTGTGCCATGGGTGCCAAGACTGGGGTGGCCACTGATGCCTGCACAGGTTTGTCAGGGTGAATGGTATGCTCCAGAATAATCTGCACGGCCAGCGACAACTGATCCAAACGTTGCTCATGCGAATCCATTCTTCAATGGATATTCTCAGAGCTACCTTCACCTGTATTGTCTGGGCTCATTGGCCCTTTTAATACGTTGACGGTTTTGTAAGAACACTCAGGCAATTAGGTAAGGTTAAGATCAGCTTTATTGAAAAATAATATCATGAGCAATCACCCTACTCAGGTCCAGGTGAGGTCCATACCATGGTACTTCCCAAATCTGACGCAGGTCAGGATGGACAGAAATATCAGTAGGCAATTATATACAGTAGGACTAAGCTGGCTTGAGCAGTTGACAGGTCACTGGAACAAGGTTAACCACAACAGTACCACCCCGCGGAAAGGCCAAAATAGTGGTGGGTAACTGCAGGGCAATTCCCTAGAAGACTAGGGATAGCAGAGGCAACACAGAATGATCACAGGAAAGTAACAGAGTCCCTAGTATGCTAGGAATAGCGGAGGCAACCCAGATAGGAACTGGCAAGTGACCAAGTCCTTAGAATGCTAGGGATAGCGGAGGCAACAGAGATAGGACACTAGCAAGTGACCAAGTCCCTAGAACGCTAGGGATAGCGGAGGCAACAGAGATAGGACACTAGCAAGTGACCAAGTCCCTAGAACGCTAGGGATAGCGGAAGCAATAGAGATAGGACACTGGTAAATGACCGAGTCCCTAGAATGCTAGGGGTAGCGGAAGCAGCACAGATACGACACTGGCAAGTGACCGAGTCCCTAGAACGATAGGGATAACGGAAGCAGCATAGATAGGACACTGCAAGTGACCGAGTCCCAGGAACGCTAGGTATAGCGGAGGCAACAGAGATAGGACACTGGCAAGTGACCGAGTCCCTAGAACGCTAGGGATAGTGGAGACAGCACAGATAGGAAACTGGCAAGTGACAGAGTCCCTAGAACGCTAGGGATAGTGGAGGCAGCACAGATAGGACACTGGAAAGTGACCGAGTCCCAGGAACGCTAGGTATAGCGGAGGCAACAGAGATAGGACACTGGCAAGTGACAGAGTCCCTAGAACGCTAGGGATAGCGAAGGCAACAGAGATAGAACACTGGCAAGTGACCGAGTCCCAGGAACGCTAGGTATAGCGGAGGCAACAGAGATAGGACACTGGCAAGTGACCGAGTCCCTAGAATGCTAGGGATAGCGGAGGCAACAGAGATAGGATGCTGGCAAGTGACCAAGTCCCTAGAATGCTAAGAATAGCAGAGGCAACAGAGATAGGACACTGGCAAGTGACCAAGTCCCTAGAACGCAAGGGATAGTGAGGGCAACAGAGGTAGGACGCTGGCAAGTGACCAAATCCCTAGAACACTAGGGAAAGTGGAGGCAGCACAGATAGGACACTGGCAAGTGACCAAGTCCCTAGAACACAAGGGATAGAGGCGGCAACAGAGATAGGACACTGGCAAGTGACCAAATCCCTAGAACACTAGGGATAGCGGAGGCACCACAGGTAGGACACTGGAAAGTGCCAGAGTACCTAGAATGGTAGGGATAGCGGAGACAGCACAACGGACACTGGCAAATGACCTGAGCTACTTGCAACCCTGTCTCCCAGATGACCTTGGGAGATTCAGGCCAAGTAGGCGCTGTAGCGGTATTACTGCAAGTAGGTGGAACGGAGCACAGGGTACGCACCCTGATGGATCTGAAGCCAGAACTGCCAAATCGGTAAACACAGAGGTAGTAGCCAGTTCTAGACAGTAACGGAATCGGATACTCAGCCAAAGCCAGGTCAGTACACACGGAGGTAATCAGCCAGTCCTAGTCAGCAACGGAATCGGAACACAGGAGCGACAGGAACGTAGTCAGGTGAACCGGGTCATACGCGGAGCAGGAACAAGCAGCAACTCAAATGCTAGGTACAGGTACACCATGAAAGGGCGCTGAATGGATGACAGGAGAGAGTTTAAAAAGGCTAACCCTGGGTGGAGCCAGAGCCCAATCACCAATAAGAACCGTACAAGGGAAAACCTGAAAGTAAACATGTCGCCCCGCCACAGAATCACAGGCACTGTGATAAAGAGGGAGAGGGGTGATATGATAGAATCCTCTAATTACATTGAGATGTAATATTGTTCAGGAGGAAAGCATACTTTCAGAAAAAGACAGAATATGCAGAAATACTATTATGAACTGGTCACTCCAGGGACAGCCTCCAGCAGAGATGGTAAGGAACAATTATGTGATGATAATAAAAAATATCTGAACCATGTAAAATTGCTTGTTTTATATTTTTAGGGAAAAAGGCGGACTAGTTAAGCCAGTTTGTAGCCGTTCATAAGAAGCCATGCTTTTATGTGAATATAAAGTGCTACTATTTGTACAAAAAAATTTAAAGGCAGAGCCAAGTAGCGACAAGCTATATAAAACTCAGTGCCTGAACAGGCAACTCAGTGCTTTGACTGGAACTTCTGTACATAACTATATACTGCTACAAGGTATGAAATTTTCGTGGTAGACATCTTGCAATACTACTTTAACAATACAACTTTTCATTCTACTTCGTCTATCCTAAATATATTTATCCCAAGTTCTATGATCTATTTTATCAAACTATCTACAAACCTACAAACTACCTATCAAAACATTTTCGGGTTTGTTAAAAAGTTTGCCTTATTTTCATAGGTTACCTTGTTAAAATGACAAACTATTGTCTTACAGATACAAATTGTAAACATCCATTAAATTATTTTGATATTTTTAATTATTAATTATATACTTCAGAAAATGTTTTATGTTTCTTTAATGTATAAATATGTAACCTTGCGCCTTATTCATCAAGAAAAGAGGTGCAATTCTGGAGAAAACCAAGTGCACAGTGGGGGGTGAACATTGCCCATATAGCCATTGATTTTATGATGGGACTATTAACCCCTTGAATGCTATAGAATTCTCCAGTTCATTGAGAAACCTATACAGCTTGGAAGAGAGGAGGGAGACGGGTGATATGATAGAAACCTTTAACCCCTTAAGGACCTTTGACTGTCCTGGCAAACCATAAGGACCCATGATGTGCAAGGACCATCATGGTCTTCAGGGTTCCTCGTGTGGCTGTACGCAGTTTGGGAGCCCTGAACCGGGATTGCTAATAAAAACAGAGATCCATTGTCTTTAAGTGCAGGCCATGTGTGCACATCGATGGTCCTTAAGGGGTTAAATACATTAATATTGATCAAGAGGGAAGCATTATTTTTGTTTTTCTTCAGAAAAGGACAAATACTAGAGAATAAGGACACAAAATATTACTTTATGAGATGAGTCACTCCTTGAACAGCCTCAAGGCAGAGGTGTTAAAGAACAATACATTGAGGGAATTAACCCTTTGAGAGGTTTTGCATTGTGTTGGACACCCTTCTGGACCTGAAAGGGTTAAAAAAATACCTGAGAGAGACAATAATCTTGATAAGATTTAGCATTTTATGTTGCTTGGAAAATGATCTGGATGAGTCACTTGGTTATCTGTCATAAAAAGTTATGGGTTGTTTCCCACTAGGGTGCAGCTGGTTTGCTCCAGACTTGCATATCCTTAACTTGATGAATAAGGTCACTTATTTTATATACTGTGTCATATAATGTTTTTCACTAAAACTGATTTGATCTACGATAACTTGTTTTACAATTTTTTTTAAGTTATCTCTAATAAACTAATTGTTAAACTAATAGAATATGATCACATCACACAAAAATGGATTTGATTTACATTTTTATTCTGTTCACTTACTATGCAGTTTGTTATCTGATGATAAACTATTAACATTTCTATTTTTGAAAGCTCTCTTACTTAACAGCATTTTTTCACACCTGCCTAAGACTTTTGCAATATATATATATATATATATATATATATATATATATATATACACATATATATATATATATACTACTGTTTAAAGTTTGGGGTCACTTAGAAATGTCCTTGTTTTTGAAAGAAAAGCAAATCTTGTCCTTTAAAATAACATCAAATGGATCAGAGATACAGTGTAGACATTGTTATTGTTGTAAACGACTATTGTAGCTGGAAACTACGGATTTTAAATATCTACATTTGCTGCAAATGGAGGATTCTTTGATGAAAGCAAAGTTTGAAGGGAACAATTCTTATTTAAATTAAAAATCATTATTTCTAACCTTGTCAACATCTAGACTGTATTTCCTATTTATTTTGTAACTTATTTGATGTCTGTTTTCATGGAAAACAAGGGAATTTCTGAAGTAAACCCAAACCTTTGAACGGTAGTGTATATACACACACATATACATGCATGCATTCATACATGCATAAACGGCTGTACTAAGTGAAGGGAACAGGGATAAGGTGTGTAATACTTGTGTTCGGCACCCATAGGGTTAATAGTTACATTTGACTGCTTTGCAGTGTGTTCGGCACCCATAGGGTTAATAGTTACATTTGACTGCTTTGCAGAGATTCATGTACTAGGGAGGAAATCACTAGACTGGCTTATTCCAGCCTCTTATCTGTGTAATTGCAACAATCGTTAGAATATGTTCAAAGCTGAAAAGTTTCCAGACCCCCCCCACAGGGGAGGAGATGGGATGCTGAAGATGCTGAAGAAATGTTATTTGCATTCTCTCCCCTTTCCCCCCCTTCCTGGGAACAAGTTTTGCTTTTCTGTTTTTATATAATTTTCTGTTCTATGTTGAAACTGTGCAACTCGCCCCTCCCTGTAAGGAGGGGTGCTGTATAGGGCTATAAAGGTTTTGGTATGATAAGAATAAAGAGAGAACTTGTATTGTATACGCTGTGTGTGTGCTTCTTTGCGAACTTTACAGCCTACCAGTATACTGGTAATTGACATAGATTTCATAGATAGGCTGACCATAAGAGGGTGAAAGGTATCTCTTCAGGCAGCGATCCAGGTAAAGATTCCCCAACACTAAGGAGAAGTGGAACAAATTCTGAAGTAATCCAATGACACATTAGAGAACCAATACAAATTCTCAGAAATTTCAATCAGGTTTTTAGCCCTTTGAAAGTTAGAAAGGTCTCCAAACAATGCTTTGCAAAACATTAGTAACTTTCCTAGAATTCAGTGGTTAAAAACTCCATTAAAATTAGTGGTAACTTTCTGATTTTTTTATTTGTTCACTAAGATGCAGTTGGTTTGCTTTAGAATTACTCCAGTTACTTTGAATGAGTGAATGAATGAATGAATATGTATATTTATATAGCACCACAAGTGTACGCATTGCTTTACAATTTAAGGCTTTAGTCAATACATGGTTAAAAGTGCTTTGTAGAGTGAAACATTGGGTGCGAGGTCCCTGCCCAAAAGCTTACAATCTAAAGTGGTAATGGGAGAGATACAGAGTATATAAGGGTCAAGTGCTGAATACAGTGCCAGAGTTCTAGTTAGGATAGGGAACATAACAATGCATAGTAGTGTATCAGCCTACTAGATTTTTGGACAAATAATTACAGATGAAGACAAAAACCACATTTTTACAACTGAAGATAAAGGGAGGTAAGGCTAAATTCTGTTTGTATTTCACTTAGGGAAAGAAAGAGACAGAGAGAGAGGAGACAAAAAATAGAAGAGATCCACTTAGTGGCAGAGAGTTATTCAGTACATTGTAACTCAATGCACTGTTTGAAGCATTAGTAGAAACATGTTTTATTAAAATACATTATAGCTTTAATAGCTTTATTTTCCTACAAAGCCCATTTTTTTACACTGTGCAGTATTGAATTATGCTGGAACATATGCACAAAAGCAAAGTGGTATAATTCTGGGGCAAACCAAGTGCACCATTGGGGCTAATAAAAAATCCCATTCATGTCTATAAAACTTTTAACACTTGAATGCTAGAGAGGGCTCCAGCATATTGTTTGCAATGTGTTGGAGAGGTGTTTGTCATTCAAGGGGTGGAACTTGAAAGCCCTTGGTAATGATATTCCGATGCAAGCAGGGGCAAAGAAAAAGACAAGCAAGAAATACAGGGAACATGGTATCCTTTACATTGTGACTAGTAAATGATGAACATAAGAATGCTGCGTTTAAAATTGTACATTTAAAATTTCACTTTTTAAAATCTCACCTAATTAAAACATCTTCTAATATTATGCAGATGATCATTGAATGATTAAGTGTTAGGATAGGGTAAGTGTTAGATTATGGTGTGGATGTGGTCTTTGGATTAGGTTAGGGTAGGCTGAGGGCACATTTGTTAAGGTTTGGGTGTGGGTTTTTGATTTGGGTTAACTTTTGTGACATTTTAAACCCCATTATGAATCAGACTGTTTTAACCCTTTGGGTATACCCTGAGGAAGTGGACAGTGGAAGTCCATGATACACGTGGGAAAAAAGAGAGGAAGGAAGGTATTGGACGTGGTCCCTCTTTGGTCATTCCTCATGTGAAGGAAGCCGGCATCCAGTGTATGAGACAAGATTGTAGGAGTAATATCCCAGTTCTGAAAGAATGACTAAAGAGCCACTTCTGGATAGAGTAGGGGTTACGGGAAAGATACAATAGTGTTTAGAATAATATCCCCTATTGAATGCTGAAAGGATCGTCCATCAAAATCGGACTTCCTGTAGACGGGGGAGGAATATTAGGGAAGCTGGATGTGGAGGCTACACAGTCTTGAGGTTGAGTGAACCAGAAGGGAGAGAGGCGTGAAAATACCTTTCATCCTTGAAGTTTTTAATATATGTGCACTTGTCCGTATTAAAATAAGCACCGTTTTTAGATTTCTTTCTGTTGTGCTTTTAAGTGTTCATTTTTATAGTGAACCATAGAACATTAGTGTTAAAGTGCCTTACCTCGGCCTGCGCCATTCATCCGGAAGCAGGGTTCTGGACAGATGCTCCGGCATCGCTAACCATGTCCCTCTCTGCCTGCAGCCTAGTCTGATTCCTTGTTACTGGCAGCATTCAATCAGACACTTGCCTGGACACCTGTTATAGGCCCAGCCTGAGCAACCTAATTGGTGCATCCTTCTCCTACTCCTTTATAAGCTCTACTCAGTTACCCTTATGTTGTTGTTCTGAGCAGTTAATTTATTTTGTGTTCCTGATTCCTGTGTATGACCCAGCTTGTCTGTCCATCCATTCTGGTGTTGACCTGTGGTTCTGTCTGACCATTCTCTGTGGCTCTGTGGCTCTGATTCTCATGTCACCATTTTTATCATGGCGACATAGTCAAGGTATCTGTAACGATTTTTCAGACACTCAGACAGTGGATTAGAATAAAACACAGTTTTATTAAAGAAAAAATAAGAACAAGATCGCTCTCTATAGGCAATACAGTAAATAGCAGTATATTGGCTACATATGCCTTTACAGGACCAGTATACAGAAGCAAGGATAATACATATACTGTCACAGGACAGGCTAAGAATAGCGAATGGCAAGCAAAAGTTAAATACAAGGAATCGTCAGTCTCAAATGTGGAGTTTGGCACGCCCAAGGTGAATAAAAGGCAGCTAGAGTTGCTAGATTACACAACACCTTAAGTCCTTAAATGTAGAGAGCTGCTTAGGTAGTGCAGAGACTGAGGCAGAACGCTGCAGGGTAATTGGAAGATAGCCCCCACAGGCGTAGAACGGAGACCAACTGTATCGTGATAGCTTGAGCCAATAGCCCCCACGGACGTAGAATGGAGAATACTGTACTGCAAGAGCATGAGCCAATAGCCCCCACGGGCATATAACGGAGGCCAACTGTACAGAGTTAGCTTGAGCCAATAACCCCCATGGGTGTATAAGGAGACAACCTGCACTGCTAGAGCGTGAGCCAGGAGCCCTCCAAGCGTAACATCAGACACTGAGTACTGCAAGAGCTTAGTCGATAGCCCCCACGGGCGTATTAACGGAAACCACCTGTTGCTGCAAGTGCTTGAACCAATTGCCCCACCGGGTGGTATGGGAGAGAACTCTGAAGAAGCTAGAGCCAATAGCGCCTCCCACGGGCACGTTAATGGAGACCGACTACTCTGCTTAGTTGACAATATGAGCCACCGACTAACCAAGGCCCAAGAAGCGGCCAGCTCAGCAGGAGCAGCGGATAAATGCAACAGCTCTGCAAGAGTTAACAACAGCAGCAGTGGTAGAAGATGTAGCTCTGCAAGTACAGTCGGGGCTCAGTGAGTAAAGGAATTGCTCTGCAAGTCCCAAGGAGACTCACCTTAAGATGGTACAGCTCTGCAAGTGTAACGGGAGACTCAGCTCAGGAGACACGGCTCAGCACGAGTTAATGGTAGCAGTCTCGATCAGCACAGACACCCACGCTGCAGCGATCAGAATGTCGCCAGGGCGACAACAGCAGCTGTAAACAGGAACAGTAGCAAGTCGGTGCAGGTCACGGAGCAGGAAGTCAGCCAGGCCGGGTCAGATCACGGAGGAGTTACTCAGACAAGCCAGATCAGCAACGATCAGGAACGTCAGCCAGGCTGGGTCAGATCACGGAGGAGATTTGCAGACAAGCCAGATCAGCAACGAGCAGGGACGTCAGCCAGGCCGGGTCAGATCACGGAACAGGAACACAGGAGCGTAGTCAGAACAGGCCAATTCGGTACACAGGAAATCAGGAACGCAGGAACACAGCAACAGCAACACTGGCTCTGGAACACCACGAAAGGGCCCCTGACAGGTGCCAATGGATAGGTATAAAAAGGTCACCAGGGGCAGGCAAAACAAGCTCAACCAACAGGGGAGCAGCACAAGCGAGAGTGACAGAGAGAGATCACGGGGACCGTGATAGTATCATGCGTGTCTTTTTGCGTGCAAACTTTTAAAAGTGAGCCAAAAAAAAAGGATACCAAGATTGTCACGGTTTTCTAAGAACGCTCAGGCAATTAGGTAAGGTTAAGATCAGCTTTATTGAAAAATAATAACAAGAGCAATCATCCTACTCAGGTTCAGATGAGGTCCGTACCGTGGTACTTACCAAATCTGACGCAGGTCAGGATGGACAGAAATATCAGTAGGCAATGATATACAGTAAGACTAAGCTGGCTTGATCTGTCGACAGGTAACTGGAATAAGGTTAACCACAAAAGTACCACCCCACGGAAAGGCCCTAATAGTGGTGGGTAACTGCAGTCACTAGTACGCTAGGGATAGCGGAGGCAACAGAGATAGGACACTGGCAAGTGACCGAGTCCCTAGAACGCTAGGGATAGCGGAGGCAGCACAACGGATACTGGCAAGTGACCGGAGTTACTCGTAACACAGTCTCCCAGATGACCTCGGGAGTGACAGGCCAAGCAGGCACTGTAGCGGTATTACTGCAAGCAAGAGTAGGTGGAATGGAGCACAGGGTACGCACCAAGATGGGTCTGAAGCCAGAACTGCCAAATTGCTACACACACAGAGGTAGTAGCCAGTCCTAGAGAGTAACGGAATCAGATACTCAGCCAAAGCCAGGTTGGTACACACGGAGATAGTCAGCCAGTCTTTGTTAGCAACGGAATCGGATACTCAGCTAAAGCCAGGTCGGTACACACGGAGGTAGTCAGCCAGTCCTAGTAAGCAACGGAATCAGAACACAGGAGCAACAGGAACGTAGGCAGGCGAGTCGGGACATACACGGAGCAGGAACAAGCAACAACTCAAATGCTAGGTACAGGTGCACCACGAAAGGATGCTGAAGGGATGACAGGAGAGAGTTTCATAAGGCTAACCCTGGGTGGAGCCAGAGCCCAATCACCAATAAGAACCGTGCAAGGGAAAACCCCGAAGTAAACATGCAGCCTTGCTGCAAAATCATGGACACCGTGATTGTACCCCCCTCTCAACGACCCCCTCCCTGCGGAGGACGTCCAGGCTTCAATGGGAACTTTTAGCTCAACTAAGCAGCTTCTCATTTTATCCAGTTTATTCAAAAAGATATAAAAACACGTGATTATTTCATTTCACCAATCTTTTTTCTTTCTCACTTGGCCTTTAAGAATAAGGATTTTTGGCCTGTTCCAGTATGCAATCCCCCTTGTCTGTTTGGTATTATCCATTCCTCACACGACTTGTGGGGAAGGATATATATGGAACATAGTTTTCTATGTAAGCATTTTTCAATGAAGGCCCTCATGGGCCCTGTATCAGGTAAGTCCTCCCTCTACACCTATTTTGTTTTTTTTGTCTTGTTGTATGACTGTTGTTTTTAATTGTATTACACTGGGACAAACAAGAAATAAAAACATCAAAATTATATTTAAAGGGTCCCCACTGACACGTTTAATATAACATCTTTCTTCAGAGAATGTCTGTTTTTAATTTAGATAGGGTCTTTATAGGTGTATTAGAGTAGGACTTTATCACGGTACCCGTGATTCCTTTTCTGTCAGTTATCCTGTAGGAGGCCCTCATTGGTTGCCCTGTGTTTAGCTCGCCCAGTATTGCCTTTATATACTGGGCTCCTGCACCTAGTGGTTGCCCTTTCGTGGTGTTCCTGTGCCAGTTCTAAGTTTATTCTGTGGTTCAGTGTATCGACTTGGCTTGCCATACTACTCTCCTGTTCCGGCGCCTGTGTACCGACCCGGACTGCCTGACTACTCTCCAGCGATTGTTTCCTGTGTACCGACCCGGCATAGCTTACGTTCCTGCTCCTGTGTACCGATCCGGATTGGCTGACATTCCTGTTCCTGTGTCCTGACCCGGCCTGGCTGATGTTCCTGCTCCTGGATCCTGAATTGGCAGTGCCTGTTGTGTACTAGTTGCCTCGGCGACATTGTTACTCCTGTAGCCTTTCTCCTGACACCTCTGTGTATCAGGCTGGCCTGTATTCCTTCACTCTGAGCGCCTCGGGCCTAGTCCCAGGCCTAATTCATTTGCAAGTGCTGCCTCCGTTATTGCACCAGTATAGTGCACTGATTCGCTCCACTCTGTTTAACCGGTTGCTGTGTTGCTTCCGTTATTGCACCGGTATAGTGCACAGGGTTGCTCCACTCCGTTTAACTGGTTGCTTTGTTGCCTCCGTTATTGCACCGGTATAGTGCACTGTTTTGATCCACTCTACCCAACCCAGTTGCAAGTGTTGCCTCTGTGATTGCACGGGTATAGTGCACTGGTTTGCTCCACGCTGTTTTACTGGTTGGTGTGTTGCCTCCATTATTGCATTGGTATAGTGCACTGGTTTGCTCCACTCTACCCAACCCGGTTACAAGTGTTGCCTCCGTGATTGCACCGGGGTAGTGCACTGGTTCGCTCCACTCTGTTTAACCGGTTGTTGTGTTGCCTCCATTATTGCACCGGTATAGTGCACTGGTTTGCTCCACTCCGTTTATCCGGTTTCAAGTGCTGTCTCCGTTATTGCACCGGTATACTTCCATTGGTTGCGCTCCTCCTTGTCAAAACCGGTTGCTATTGTTGCATCCCTTTTAGTACCGGTAGTCCTACTGAAGTCTTCAGTGGCCTGTATATGGTGGACTCTAATTGTGGCGTCTCCTGATGCAGCTGGACGCCCAATCTCCTTGGACTGTTCTCCTTGTCTGTGAACATTAACTCCTGCAGTACTGGAACCTGTATCCTGCATTGCCTGACCTGTGTCAGCATAACTGTGTGTCTCATATATATATATATATATATATATATATATATATATATATATATATATATATATATGTATATATATATATATATATATATATATATATATATATATATATATGCTGGACCTGTGTGGGCATCAATAACCTGTTGTGTGTCTGTACTATATGCTATATACTACAGGACCTGTGAGGGTTCTTCATGTATTATTGTTTTCAATAAAGCTGTGTTTTATCTTAACTCTGTGTCTTTGAGTCAAACAAACCGTTACAGACTTACAGCAAAGTGAGATACCTTGGCGTGGTGGTAAGCTTACACACAGATTGGCCAATTTGTGGGATGAAATTCTCACTTATTTTCACTTAGATTGACTAAGAGTTTATCACGGTGCCCGTGCTATGCTGGCAACATTCTGTCAGTTTCCTCTATTGATCTCGCTCATTGGTTGAAGTAACTTGTTCCCACCCAGAATTTGTCCTTAAATACTGAACCTTGTCACTTATCCGGTGCCCTTTTGTGGTGTTTCCGTACCAGCTCTTGTTCCTGTATTTCGTGGGATCTCTGTGTACTGACCCGGCCTGACAGACAACTCTGCATCTTGTTCCTGTCCTGTGTACCGACTCGAATTGGCTGTCGTTCCTGCTCTGTGTACCGACCCAGCCCAGCTAGCATTCCTGCTCTGTGTACCAACTCGGATTGGCTGGCGTTTCTGCTCTGTGTACCGACCCGGCCCGGCTGGGCTCCTGTAGTTGCGTATCATTCCTGCTCCGCCTTAGCCGGTCTCCAGTTGGGGTTCTGACAGGATCCTCTCTGTCTCCGGACAGTCTCTCTCTGCAGTCTAGTCTCCGTTGTTTCCGCTGTCGCCCAGGCGACATTACTGTGTGTCTGTTACGGTTCAGTACACTCAGAAAGGGAAGGTGTTGGTAAAAACACAATTTTATTTGCACACAATGAATAACAGTAACTCTCGCGGGTCCACCATACAGAGAAACGGTAACTGACATAGGACAGGTTACACAGGAATGATTAACCCACACGGGTCCAGTATGTAAAACAAAATACACTACTGACACAGGTCAGGTAAATCACAATTGATACAGTGTAAATATGACAAGAGATACAAGTTGAGCCAATGACTGAGTCGGCCCTGATGTATGGAAGGCCCAATGTGACTCTCTACTCAGAGACTAACAACAGCGACTGACAATATGCAACTGATATGCCAGCGGATGTCTGGCAAGGCAACCAGGGAGGAAGGCTGCTTAAGTGGACGCCCACCGGAAACTACCAACAACGTGAGTCAGTGCTTAGTGCCGTAGGAAATGTACGCCCAACGGAGACTTCAACCTCAACACGTATGCCCAGCACCACCCCTGCAGGGGTTAACGAATGCTATGGTCTGTAGGTGGAAAGTAACCTGAGGCGCCCAAGTGAACCCAAACACAGGAACGGCAGACCGAGCGATCGTGGTGTTTATAAGAATGATCGGAGGATAACACTGGCACCATGAGTGAGAGGATCACAGACTGGACTACAAAGCAGAACCGGAGTACCGGAGCTCTGCAGGACCACTGAAGTGTGAGCAACAGCAAGCATAGAGGGATCAGCAAGCAGGAACAGCACAGAAACTTCTACCCAGTCGGGTCGGTACACGGAGCAGGAACGTCAGCCAAGCCGATTTGGTACACGGAGCAGGATCGCCAATCTTGCCGGGTCGGTACACGGAGCAGGAATAACAGACAAGCCGAGTTGGTACACGGAGCAGGAACATCAGCCAGGCCAGGTCAGAACAGGAAGCAGGAACGTCAGCCAATCCGGGTCGGTACACAGAGCAGGAACGGTAACAGGCAGAGTAGTCAATCAGTCCGAGTCATACACTGGTATCAATAGTAAACTGAACAAGCGCTAGGCAATGGGTAAACCATGAAAGGGCAACCCAAAAGTGACAGCCCAAGATATATAAAGTCTGTCACTGGGAGGAGCTATACAGCACAGCCAATAAAAAGGCACCAGGAAGTAAACATATCAAAATGTTGCTTGAATCACAGGCACCGTGATAGTGTCCCTTCCCTCTGTGCAGTCCTCGGTTGGGTGCCTCTCCGGACAAGTTGCTCTAGTCTCCATTACTGCTACGGTAGCCCAAAAGTGGCCCTGGTCTCTGTTACCGCTACGGCAGTCCACAAGTTGCTCTAGTCACTGTTACTGCTACAGCAGTCCACAAGTTGCCCTGGTCTTTGTTACTGCTAGGGCAGTCCACAAGTTGCTCTGATCTCCGTTACTGCATGGGCGTTATTCGATATTGTGCTCTCTCTTCAAGATTGAGTTTCTTAAAGGTCCTTGCGCTATTAGGGCCTGTCAGTCCTCCTGGCCTAATAGTAACCCATTCAGTGCTGCCTAACTTGAGTATCACACGAAAACTGACTGACCTGTGTCAGTATATTGTATTCTTTATTGCTTGCATATACTGGACCCGTGTGGGTATACCTCATTGTAACCTGTCCTGTGTCTGTACTATATTGCTGATATATTACTGGACCCGTGAAGGTTATTGTTACTACAACTGTTCAATAAAACTGTGTTTTATCTAAACCTACTGTGTCTGTGTGTCAAACTAACCGTTACAGAGTTATTACATATGCTAAATACAGGGCACTTACGTTCACAGTATATAGAGGAGCGCAGGACTGTCTTTTTTGTATGTGTTTTCAATGGGAACTTAGCATGGAATCAGCACAATAGTAGTGGAGCATGGATGTCAGAGTGGTTCACCCATGAGCGTTTCTCTGGACCATATCCCTTCCAGTGCACCAAGTATTGGATCTTTCCACAGAATCTACGTGAATCCAAAATACTCTGCACCTCGTATTCATCCTGGTCTTGAATATGAACCGGACCAGGGATTGCAGGAGTAGATGTGTATCGATTACATACCAAAGGCTTGAGTAAAGATACGTGGAACACGTTGTGTATACGCATAGATGCAGGCAACTCTAAGGCATAGGAAATGGGATTGACCCTGCAGAGTACCCGGAACGGATCCACGAATCTGGGAGCCAACTTATTGCATGGAACTTGCAACTTAAGGTTCCTGGAGGATAACCATACCCTTTCCCCCACCTGGAATACAGGGGCAGGCAACCTTCTATTATTGGAATGCCGCTAATTCCGTTGAAAGGAGTCACGTAGGGAATTCTGAACTTCTGCCCAAGTAGAGCGAAGTTGCCTAATGTGCTCATCCAGAACCAGAATCTGCTGCGCTTGGAAGGTATCCCGGAGCAAGCACGGTTGGAACCCGTAGTTGGCAGAAAGGGCGAGCTCCCAGATGAAGTGTTAACAGCACAGTTCCTGGAGAACTCTGCCCACGGCAACAAGTCATCCCAGTTGTCGTGATGATTGGAAATGAAACAAAGTAGAAATTGCTCCAATCCCTGGTTGGAGCATTCAGTGGCCCTGTTGGTCTGGGGATGGTATGTAGACGAGAATGACAAATGGATACCCATTTGATCACAGAACGTCCTCCAGAACCTGGACACAAATTGGCTCCCGCGATTGGAGACCAGGACCTTGGGGACTCCATGGAGTCAGAACACCTCCTTCGCGAACAGCACGGCCAATGTTTTAGCCAAAGGCAAGCCAGGGATCGGCACATAGTGGGCCATTTTCAAAAATCTATCAACCAGCATAAGTATAACTGTGTAGCCATTAGATACAGGCAATTCTCCCATGAAATCAATAGATACATGTGACCATGGGCGATCACGATTAGAAACATCTTGTAAAACCACGACTGGAAGGTGCCTTGGGGATGTGGAGTGAGCACAAGTGCACAGGCTGCAGTAAATGTGGCACAGTCAGCCCTCAACATAGGCCACCAGAACATTTGGGACAAGGACCAGATCAACTGATTTTTGCCCAGGTGATCGGCCGCATGAGAGGCATGATACGTCTCCATCAACCTGGCCCGGAATGGTTCAGCCACGAAACACTTGCCCATGGGTTTCTCCGGAGGAGCATTGGCCTGGGATGCCAAGATCTCCTCGTCCAATGTGATACTGGTACATAGTGAGGCTAGGATACTATCTGGAGGTATAATAGGTACATACAGGTTTAGTTTTGGAATCCGGATCTGGACCAAATTGTCTGGACAGGGAGCCAGCCCTCACATTCTTGGTACCAGGTAAGTAGGAAACAATGAACTTCAAACGTGAAAGGAATAAAGCCCATCTGGCTTGTCTGGGGGATAACTTTTTTGCCTCAGACAGGTAGATAAGATTCTTATGGCAAGTCAGAATCAGAATCGGCTCACTGGTGCCCTCCAACAAACGGCGCTATTCACGTAGTGCCAAAATGATCGCCAATAATTTTGCGATCTCCAATGTCATAGACACTTTGAGCCTTGGTCATCTTTTTAGCGAAAAATCCATATGCCATTAGTGTCTTCCCGGGCACAGGCTTCTGTGACAGCACTGCCATTACACCTGTCTATGAAGCATCAACCTCCAAGGTAAATGGCAAACCAGGTATAGGATGAGACAGTACTGGTGCAGAGGAAAATGCGGATTTTAAGGATTCAAACGCCCTCTCTGCCTCTGGAGACCACAGAGAAGCATTAGCCCCTTTATGTGTCATGTCTGTCAACGGTTTTACAGTCATTGAATAGTCATGAATAAATTTCCTATAATAATTAGCAAAACCCAAGAACTGCTGCAATGGTTTGAGACCAATGGGATGCTGCCATTGCAACACAGCAGAGAATTTGTCTTTTTCCATAGCAATGCATTCTTTAGAAATGACATAGCCTAAGAATGGCACCTTGGACTTCTGAAATTTGCACTTGTCCAGTTTGCAGAATAATTTATTCTCTCTCAGCCTCTGCACACCACAGTGACATGCTTACGGTGCATCTCCAAATCAGGAGAATAAATCAAAATGTCGTCCAAGTAGACCACTACACAGGACTGTAACATGTCCCTACAAACATCGTTTATAAGCTCCTGAAATACTGCCGGAGCATTGCATAACCCAAAGGGCATCACTAAATACTCGTAGTGACCGATCTATATTGAAAGCAGATTTCCACTCATCACCCTCTTTGACCCTTATTAGGTTATATGCTGCCCTTAAATCCAATTTGGTGAAAATGGAAGCTCCCTTCAGTCGATCAAACAATTCGGTAATTAGTGGGATAGGGTAAACATTCTTGATCATTATCTTATTCAGACCCCTATAGTCAATACAGGCAGTGAGTTCCCCATTTTTCTTTTTGATAAAAAAGAATCCAGCCCTCGCGGCGAGGAAGACTTAAAAATTATTCCGCGAGCCAGAGCATCAGAGATGTACTCCTCCATTGCCTGATTCTCCTCACAAGACAATGGATAGGTTCTGTCCTTAGGAGACATGGAGCCAAACACAATATTAATAGCACAGTCATATGGCTGATATTGTGGCAAAGTGCTAGCCTTTCCCTTACTGAACACATCGCTGATTGACTGGTATTCAAGTGGTAATGAGGGAGAGGTACACAAGATCTTGGCAGGTTGCTGTAAGCAATGTTCCATACAAAAGTCAGACCAAGCCAAGATTTCGCAGGACCTCCAGTACACTCTGGGATTATGTATATTCAGCCATGGAAATCCCAGAACGACCACATAGTGTGGAGACTGAATAATCTGGAACCTCAAAGTCTCTGTGTGAAGCGCTCCAATATGATCACCAATGGACATGTCTCTTGAGTAACCTGGGGAGGCACCAAAGGTCTTCCATCAATGCCCTCAATGTCCAGTGGGGATTCCATCTCAACCAATGGAATATTATGCAGGACAGCAAGCTCCTTATCCATAAAATAGCCGGCCACAACAGAATCAATCAAAGCAGGAGCAGTGAAGGAGGAACCTGTCCAGGATGCCATGACCTCCACCACGGGTTTACTTTGTGTGCCTTCTGGGGACTGATATATGCCACCTAGGACCTGTCCCCCACCGGACCCTAGGTGCAATAGTTTCCCGGCCGCACAGGATATGACCGCAACAAGTGTGTAGCTTTCCAACAGTACAGACACAAGCCTTGTCTGTGGCGGAAGAGGTGCTCCTCCTTAGACCATCGTGTAAAACCCAGCTGCATAGGCTCAATACTACTGCTTGTGACACCAGGAGGCACGGGAGGTGAGGGAGGCACGGGTGGTAAACCAGGACTGGGTGATAACCCAATTGGAGGCCTCTATTTACTGTCTTTATAAAGGTTCCTTTCCCTTATGCGAGTGTCAATCAGGGTAGCAAATTCAATTAATTTGTCTAGCTCTTCCGGCAACTCACGAGGTGCGATCTCATCTTTTATTTTATCATCGAGGCCTTGTGCGAAGGCTGCCACAAGTGCCTCATCATTCCAACCAACCTCTGTGGCAAGCCTGTGAAATTCAATCTCATAGTCTGCAACCGTATGTGTGCCATGTTAAATTCACATTAATCGTTTTGTTGCCAAGGTGACGCGCCCAGGAACCTCAAATACACTACGGAAGGCCCTTATGAATTCTGCAAAGTTTGTAGTAATCGGTTTGGCCGTCTCCCAGATCGGATTAGCCCAGGCCAGTGCTCTGCCTGTCAACAGGGATATCATGAATCCCACCTTGCTTCTCTCACTTAGAAAAGCCTGGAGTACCAGTTCCAAAAAAAATTTCCAGCTGGTTCAGGAGACCAGAGCATAAGGTAGGTTCCCCATCATATCTCAATGGGAGAGGAGCGGTTGCATACAACACTCTACATGGATTACTTGGAGCCATAGCTAGTGCTATGGGTGCCAAGACTGGAGTGGCCACTGATGCCTGCACAGGTTTGTCAGGGTGAGTAGTATGCTCCAGAATAGTCTTCACGGCCAGAGACAAATGATCCAAGCGTTGCTCATGCAAATCCATTCTTCAATGGATATTCTGAGAGCTACCTTCACCTGTATTGTCTGAGGTCATTGCCCTTTCATACGCTGATTGTTTTGTAAGAACACTCAGGCAATTAGGTAAGGTTAAGATCAGCTTTATTGAAAAATAATAATAAGAGCAATCACCCTACTCAGGTCCAGATGAGGTCCATACCATGGTACTTCCCAAATCTGACGCAGGTCAGAATGGACAGAAATATCAGAAGGCAATGATATACAGTAGGACTAAGCTGGCTTGATCTGTTGGCAGGTCACTGGAACAAGGTTAACCACAACAGTACCACCCCGCGGAAAGGCCCAAATCGTGGTGGGTAACTGCAGGGCAATTCCCTAGAAGACTAGGGATAGCGGAGGCAACACAGAATGATCACAGGAAAGTAACAGAGTCCCTAGTACACTAGGAATAGTGGAGGCAACAGAGATAGGACACTGGCAAGTGACCAAGTCCTTAGAACGCTAGGGATAGAGGAGGCAACAGAGATAGGACACTAGCAAGGGATCGAGTCCCTAGAACACTAGGGATAGCGGAAGCAATAGAGATAGGACAATGGCAAGTGACCGAGTCCCTAGAACGGTAGGGATAGTGGAGGTAGCACAGACAGGACATTGGCAAGTGACCGAGTCCCTAGAACGCTAGGGATAGCGGAGGCAACAGAGATAGGACAATGGCAAGTGACCGATTCCCTAGAGCATTAGGAATAGCCGAGGCAGCACATATAGGACACTGGCAAGTGACCGAGTCCCTAGTATGCTAGGGATAGCGAGGGCAACAGAGATAGGACACTGGCAAGTGACCGAGTCTATAGAACGCTAGGGATAATGGAGGCAACAGAGATACAACAATGGCAAGTGACCGAGTCCCTAGAACGCTAGGGATAGCGGAGGCAGCACAGTGGATACTGGCAAACGACCGGAGCTACTCACAACCCAGTCTCCCAGATGACCTTGGGAGTGATAGGCCAAGCAGGAGCTGTAGCGGTATTACTGCAAGCGAGAGTAGGCAGAAAGGAGCACAGGGTACGCACCCTGATGGGTCTGAAGCCAGAACTGCCAAATCGGTACTCACAGACGTAGTCCTAGACAGTCCTAGACAGTAACGGAATCGGATACTCAGCCAAAGCCAGGTCAGTACACACGGAGGTAGTCAGCCAATCCTAGTCAGCAACAGAATCGGAACACAGGAGCGACAGGAACGTAGTCAGGCGAGTCGGGTCATACATGGAGCAAGAACAAGCAGCAACTCAAATGCTAGGTACAGGTACACTACAAAAGGGCGCTGAAAGGATGACAGGAGAAAGTTTAAAAAGGCTAACCCTGGGTGGAGCCAGAGCCCAATCACCAATAAGTACTGTGCAAGGGAAAACCCGAAAGTAAACATGTCGCCCTGCCGCAGAATCACGGGCACTGTGATAAAGAGGGAGAGGGGTGATATGATAGAAACCTCTAATTACATTGAGATGTAATATTGTTCAGGAGGAAAGCATACTTTCAGAAAAAAGACAGAATATGCAAAAATACTATTATGAACTGCTCACTCCAGGGACAGCCTCCAGCAGAGATGGTGGTAAGGAACAATTATGTGATGATAATAAAAAATATATCTCTACTAACTATGTAAAATTGCATGTTTTATATTGTTAGGGAAAAAGGCAGACTAGTTAAGCCAGTTTGTAACCTTTCATAAGAAGCCATGCTTTTATGTGAACATATCGTTCTACTATTTGTGCCAAAAATTTAAAGGCAGAGCCAAGTAGCGACAAGCTATATAAAACTCAGTGCCTGAACAGGCAACTCAGTGCTTTGACTGGAACTTCTGTACATAACTATATACTGCTACAAGGTATGAAATTTTCGTGGTAGACATCTTGCAATACTACTTTAACAATACAACTTTTCATTCTACTTCGTCTATCCTAAATATATTTATCCCATGTTCTATGATGTATTTTATCAAACTGTCAACAAACCTACATACTACCTATCAAAACATTTTCGGGTTTGTTAAAAAGTTTGCCTTATTTTCATAGGTTACCTTGTTATAATGACAGACTATTGTCTTATAGATACAAATTGTAAACATCCATTAAATTATTTTGATATTTTTAATTATTAATTATGTACTTCAGAAAATGTTTTATGTTTCTTTAATGTATAAATATGTAACCTTGTGCCTTATTCATCAAGAAAAGAGGTGCAATTCTGGGGAAAACCAAGTGCACAGTTGGAAGTGAAAATTGCCCATATAGCCATTGATTTTATGATGGGACTATTAACCCCTTGAATGCTATAGAATTCTCCAGTTCATTTAGAAACCTATACAGCTTGGAAGAGAGGAGAGAGACGGTTGATATGATAGAAACCTTTAACCCCTTAAGAACCTTTGACGGTCCTGGCAAACCATAAGGACCCATGATGTGCAAGGACCATCATGGTCTTCAGGGCTCCCCATGTGGCTGTATGCAGTTTGGGAGCCCTGAACTGGGATTGCTAATAAAAAAAGAAATCCATGGTCTTTAAGTGCAGGCCTTGTGCGCACGCCGATGGTCCTTAAGGGGTTAAATACATTAATATTGTTCAAGAGGGACGCATTATTTTTCTTTTACTTCAGAAAAGGACAAATACTAGAAAATAAGGACACAAAAAATTACTTCATGAAATGAGTCACTCCTTGAACAGCCTCAAGGCAGAGGTGGTAAGGAACAATACATTGAGGGAATTAAACCTTTGAGAGGTTTTGCAAAGTGTTGGATACCATTCTGGGAATGAAAGGGTTAAAAAAATACCTGGGATAGACAGTAGTCTAGATAAGATTTTGCATTTTATGTTGCTAGAAAAATGATCTGGATGAGTCACTTGGTTATCTGTCATAAAAAGCTATGGGGTGTTTTGTGCTAGGGTGCAGCTGGTTTTCTCCACAATCGCATCTCCTTAGCTTGATGAATAAGGCTCCTTATTTTATGTACTGTGTCATATACTGTTTTTTTCATTAAAACTGATTTGATATACGATAACCTAAAAACCGTTCT
This sequence comes from Rhinophrynus dorsalis, assembly GCA_037306005.1. Classification (NCBI taxonomy): domain Eukaryota; kingdom Metazoa; phylum Chordata; class Amphibia; order Anura; family Rhinophrynidae; genus Rhinophrynus; species Rhinophrynus dorsalis. The sequence goes on along the minus strand of CM074720.1, from coordinate 472,185,796 downwards.
AAAACAAGTTATTTCTAATAAACTAATTGTTAAACTAATAGAATATGATCACATCACACAAAAATGGATTTGATTTAGAGTTTTATTCTGTTCACTCACTATGCAGTTTGTTATCTAATAATAAACTATTAACGTTTCAATTTTTGAAAGCTCTTTTACTTAACAACATTTTTTCACACCTGCCTAAAATTTTTTCACTCTCTCTCTCTCTCTCTCTCTATATATATATATATATATATATATTTAACCTTGTCAACATCTAGACTGTATTTCCTATTAATTTTACAAATTATTGGATGTATATTTTCATGGAAAACAAGGGAATTTCTGATGTAAACCCAAACCTTTGAACTGTAGTGTATATACACACACATATACATGCATGCATTCATACATGCATAAACAGCTGTACTAATGAGAAGTGGAACAAATTCTGAAGTAATCCAATGACACATTAGAGAACAAATGCAAATTCTCAGAAATTTCAATCACGTTTTTAACCCTTTGAAAGTTAGAAAGGTCTTGCAAAACATGAGGAACTTTCCTAGAATTCAATGGTTAAAAACTCTATTAAAATTAGTGGTAGTTTTCTGATTTTTTTATTTGTTCACTAAGATGCAGTTGGTTTGCTTTAGAATGACTCAAGTTACTTTGAATGAGTGAATGAATGAATATGTTTATTTATATAGCGCCAAAAGTGTATACAGCGCTTTACAATTTAAGGCTTTAGTCAATACATGGTTACAAGTGCTTTGTAGAGTGAAACATTGGGTGCGAGGTCCCTGCCCAAAAGCTTACAATCTAAAGTGGTAATGGGAGAGATACAGAGTATATAAGGGTCAAGTGCTGAATACAGTGCCAGAGTTCTAGTTAGGATAGGGGACATAACAATGCATAGTAGTGTATCAGCCTACTAGATTTTTGTACAAATAATTACAGATGAAGACAAAAACCACATTTTTACTACTGAAGATAAAGGGAGGTGAGGCTAAATTCTGTTTGTATTTCACTTAGGGAAAGAAAGAGACAGACAGAGAGGAGACAAAAAAAAGAAGAGATCCACTTAGTGGCAGAGAGTTATTCAGTACATTGTAACTCAATGCACTGTTTGAAGTATTAGTAGAAACATGTTTTATTAAAATACATTATATCTTTAATAGCTTTAATTTCCTACAAAGCACATTTTATACACTTTGCAGTATTAAATTATTCCTCTGTATGACCCAGCTTGACTGTCCATCCATTCTGGTGTTGACCTGTGGCTCTGTCTGACAATTCTCTTTGGCTCTGTGTCTCTGATTCTCATGTCACCATTTTTATCATGGCGACATAGTCAAGGTATCATGTGGTCGCACGCTTTCTTGCGTGCCTTTTTGCGTGCAACCTTTTAAAAGTGAACCAAAAAAGCATACCAGAAAAAATTCAAAGACCCTAATCTGTACAAGAGTGTCACGGTTTTGTAAGAACGCTCAGGTAATTAGGTAAGGTTAAGATCAGCTTTATTGAAAAATAATAACAAGAGCAATCATCCTACTCAGGTTCAGATGAGGTCCGTACCGTGGTACTTACCAAATCTGACGCAGGTCAGGATGGACAGAAATATCAGTAGGCAATGATATTAAGTAAGATTAAGCTGGCTTGATCTGTCGACAGGTCACTGGAACAAGGTTAACAACAAAAGTACCACCCCACGGAAAGGCCCTAATAGTGGGGGTAACTGCAGTCCCTAGTACGCTAGGGATAGTGGAGTCAACAGAGATAGGACACTTGAAAGTGACCAAGTCCTTCGAACGCTAGGGATTGTGGAGGCAACAGAGATAGGACACTTGAAAGTGACCAAGTCCCTAGAATGCTAGGGATAGCGGAGACAGCACAGATAGGACACTGGCAAGTGACCGAGTCCCTAGTACACTAGGGATAGCGGAGGCAACAGAGATAGGACAATGGCAAGTAACCGAGTCCCTAGAACGCTAGGGATAGTGGAGGCAGCACACAGATACTGGCAAGTGACAGGAGCTACTCGTAACACAGTCTCCCAGATGACCTCGGAAGTGACAGGCCAAGCAGGCGCCGTAGCAGTATTACTGCAAGCGAGAGTAGGTGGAACGGAGCACAGGGTACGCACCAAGATGGGTCTGAAGCCAGAACTGCCAAATCGGTACACACAGAGGTAGTAGCCAGTCCTAGACAGTAACTGAATCTGATACTCAGACAAAGCCAGGTCGGTATACATGGAGATAGTCAGCCAGTCTTTGTTAGCAACAGAATCGGATACTCAGCCAAAGCCAGGTCGGTACACACAGGGGTAGTCAGCCAGTCCTAGTCATCAACAGAATCGGAACACAGGAGTGACAGGAACGTAGGCAGGCGAGTCGGGTATTTGGTGTGATCTCTGTATACCAACACGGCCTGCCAGATGACTCTGCATCTTGTTCCTGTCCTGTGTTCCGACTCGGATTGGATGACGTTCCTGCTCTGTGTACCGAGCCGGCCCGGCTGCCGTTCCTGCTCTGTGTACCGACTCGGCCCGGCTGGGCTCCTGTAGTTGCGTATCCTTCCTGCTCCGCCTTAGCCCATCTCAATTTTGGGTTGTGACAGGATCCTCTTTGTCTCCGGACAGTCTCTCTCTCTGCAGTCTAGTCTCCGTTGTTTCCGCTGTCACCCAGGTGACATTACTGTGTGTCTGTTACGGTTCAGTACACTCAGAAACGGAAGGTGTTGGTAAAAACAGAATTTTATTTGCACACAATGCATAACAGTATCCCTCGTGAGTCCATCATATAGAGAAATGGTAACTGACACAGGACAGGTTACACATGAATGATTAACCCACACGGGTCCAGTATGTAGAACAAAATACACTACTGACACAGGTCAGGTAAATTACATTTGATACAGTGTAAATATGACAAGTGGAGCCAATGACTGAGTCGGCCCTGATGTATGGAAGGCCCAATGTGACTCTCTACGCAGAGAGTAACAACTCCGACTGACAGTATGCAACTGATATGCCAGCAGATGTCTGGCAAGGCAACCAGGGAGGAAGGCTGCTTAAGTGGATGCCCACCGGAGACTACCAACAACGTGAGTCAGTGCTTAGTGCCGTAGGAAACGTAGGAAACGTACGCCCAACGGAGACTTCAACCTCAACACGTATGCCCAGCATTGCCCCTGATGGGGTTAACGAACGCTATGGTCTGTAGGTGGAAAGTAACCTGAGGCGCCCAACTGAACCCAAACACAGTAATGGCAGACCAAGTGATCGTGGTGCTTATAGGAATGATCGGAGGATAACACTGGCACTATGAGTGAGCGGATCAAGGACTGGATTACAAAGTGGAACCGGATTACCGGAGCTCTGAAGGACCACTGAAGCGTGAGCAACAGCGAGCGTAGAGGGATCAGCAAGCAGGAACAGCACAGAAACTTCTACCCAGCCGGGTCGGTAAACGGAGCATGAACGTCAGCCAAGCCAATTTGGTACACGGAGCAGGATCGCCAATCTCGCTGTGCGGTACACGGAGCAGGAACAACAGACAAGCCGAGTTGGTACACGGAGCAGGAACGTCAGCCAGGCCAGGTCAGAACAGGAAGCAGGAACTTCAGCCAATCCGGGTTGGTACACAGAGCAGGAACGGTAACAGGCAGAGTAGTCAATCAGTCCGAGTCATACATTGGTAGCAATAGTAAACGGAACAAGCGCTAGGCAATGGATACACCATGAAAGGGCAACCCAAAAGTGACAGCCCAAGTTATATAAAGGCTGTCACTGGGAGGAGCTATACAGCACAGCCAATAAAAAGGCACCAGGAAGTAAACATGTCAAAATGTCGCTTGAATTACAGGCACCGTGATAGTGTCCCTTCCCTCTGTGCAGTCCTTGGTTGGGTGCCTCTCTTGGCAAGTTGCTCTAGTCTCCATTACTGCTACTGTAGCCCAAAAGTGGCCCTGGTCTCTGTTACTGCTATGGCAGTCCACAAGTTGCTCCAGTCTCCGTTACTGCTACGGCAGTCCACAAGTTGCCCTGGTCTTTGTTACTGCTAGGGCAGTCCACAAGTTGCTCTGATCTCCGTTACTGCATGGGCGTTACTCGATATTGTGCTCTCTCTTCAAAATTGAGTTTCTTAAAGGGCCTTGCACTATTAGGGCCTGTCAGTCCTCCCGGCCTAATAGTAACCCATTCAGTGCTGCCTAACTTGAGTATCACACGAAAACTGACTGACCTGTGTCAGTATATTGTATTCTGTATTGCTTGCATATGCTGGACCCGTGTGGGTATACCTCATTGTAACCTGTCCTGTGTCTGTACTATATTGCTAATATATTACTGGACCCGTGAGGGTTATTGTTTCTACAACTGTTCAATAAAACTGTGTTTTATCTAAGCCTACTGTGTCTGTGTGTCAAACTAACCGTTACAGAGTTATTACATATGCTAAATACAGGGCACTTATGTTCACAGTATATAGAGGAGCGCAGGACTGTCTTTTTTGTATGTGTTTTCAATGGGAACTTAGCATGGAATCAGCACAGCAGTAGTGGAGCATGGATGTCAGAGTGGTTCACACATGAGCGTTCCTCTGGATCATATCCCTTCCAGTGCACCAAGTATTGGATCTGTCCACGGAATCTACGTGAATCCAGAATACTCTGCACCTCGTATTCATCCTGGTCTTGAATACGAACCGGACAAGGGATTGCAGGAGTAGATGTGTATCGATTGCATACCAAAGGTTTGAGTAATGATACATGGAACACGTTGTGTATAGTCATAGATGCAGGCAACTTTAAGGCATAGGAAACAGGATTGACCCTGCAGAGTACCTGGAATGGATCCACGAATCTGGGAGCCATCTTACTGCATGGAACTTGCAACTTAAGGTTCCTGGAGGATAACCATACCCTGTCACCCACCTGGAATACAGGGGCAGGCAACCTTCTATTATTGGCATGCCGCTAATTCCGTTGAAAGGGGTCACGTAGGGAATTCTGAACTTCTGCCCAAGTAGAGCGAAATTGATTAATGTGCTCATCCAGAACCAGAATCTGCTGCGCTTGGAAGGTATCCCGGAGCAAGCACGGTTGGAACCCATAGTTGGCAAAGAAAGGGCGAGCTCCCTTGATGAAGTGTTAATAGCACAGTTCCTGGCGAACTCTGCCACCGGCAACAAGTCATCCCAGTTGTCGTGATTATTGGAAATGAAACAAAGTAGAAATTGCTCCAATCCCTGGTTGGAGCATTCAATGGCTCTGTTGGTCTGGGGATGGTATGAAGATGAGAACGACAAATGGATACCCATTTGATCACAGAATGCCCTCCAGAACCTGGACACAAATTGGCTCCCGCGATTGGAGACCAGGACCTTGGGGACTCCATGGAGTCAGAACACCTCCTTCGCGAACACCACGGCCAATGTTTTAGCCAAAGGTAAGCCAGGGAGCGGCACAAAGTGGGCCCTTTTCAAAAATCTATCAACCACCATAAGTATAACTGTGTAGCCATTAGATACAGGCAGTTCTCCCATGAAATCAATAGATACATGTGACCATGGGCGGTCACCATTAGGAACATCTTGTAAAACCACGACTGGAAGGTGCCTTGGGGACGTGGAGCGAGCACAAGTGGCACAGGCTGCAGTAAATGCAGCACAGTCAGCCCTCAGCATAGGCCACCAGAATATTTGGAACAAGTACCAAAACAATTGATTTTTGCCCACATGATCGGCCGCATGAGAGGCATGATACGTCTCCATCAACCTGGCCCAGAATGGTTCAGCCACGAAACACTTGCCCATGGGTTTCTCCGGAGGAGCATTGGCCTGGGATGCCAAGATCTCCTTGCCCAATGAGGATGTGATACTGGTACGTAGTGAGGCTAGGATACGATCTGGAGGTGTAATAGGTACATACAAGTTTAGTTTTGGAATCCGGATCTGGACCAAATTGTCTGGACAGGGAGCCAGCCCTCACATTCTTGGTACCAGGTAAGTAGGAAACAATGAACTGGAAACGTGAAAGGAATAAAGCCCATCTGGCTTGTGTGGGAAATAACTTTTTTTGCCTCAGAGAGGTAGATAAGATTAAGTCAGAATCAGAATCGGTGCGCTGGTGCCCTCCAGCAGATGGCGCTATACACTTAGTGCCAAAAAGACCGCAAAAAATTTTGCGATCTCCAGTGTCATCTTTTTAGCGAAAAATCCATATGCCATTAGTGTCTTCCCGGGCACAGGCTTCTGTGACAGCACTGCCCCTACACCTGCCTCCAAAGCATCAACCTCCAAGGTAAATGGCAAACCAGGTATAGGATGAGACAGTACTGGTGCAGAGGAAAATGCAGATTTTAAGGAATCAAACGCCCTCTCTGCCTCTGGAGACCACATAGAAGTATTAGCCCCTTTATGGCCTAGATTTAAAGGCAGCCGTTAAACCATCCGCTAAGTAAAAAAGGCACATCGGCCGCAAAGAACACATGGTTTACGGCAGATTCAAAGGTAAGCGTTCAAGAATAGCTATCGGGCGTAGGCACTACAAAAACACGTTAAACAAAAACCAGCGTCGCACCTGATTTTGCATGACCGTGCATCCCAAACACCCGTTAAAACACAACTTAACTCAAAATGTTACATTACGGCTGCCGTTGTCTAGCAACCCTGATAGATGCACAAACAAAATTCAAACCTACAGCCAATCCCAAGGCCCCAAAGTATCAAAAATACCTATATATACCTCAAAATAACAGTTACACCCTGTCTGTGTTTCGAGTTTCAGCAAGCTAGAGCACAGGACCCAGGAGTGGAGGATAGCGTTTAGAGAGAGAGAGAGAGATAGAGAGAGAAGCATACACAGCAGTAAGGTAGAGGGATCTTGGAGAGAAGTACATTTAAATAGACACATAGCACACTTTTGCACATAGCACATACATCCATACAAACACAAACACATACACATACATACACATAGTCTTTTTTTTTTCATCACACCTTACACATTTTAAACTTTACTTTCACAGTGTGAATCCGTGAGTGAAAGTGTGTGACAGAGAGTGAGTGGGATCGAGTGTGTCTGTGAGGGCGTGTGAGAGTGCCTGGGTGTGAGTGGGTGAATGATGGCCAGGAGAGGAGGACAGGAGAGAGGGATGGGGAGACTAGTGGAGGAGGAGGAGGAAGGTCAGGAGGGGATCCCTCAGCAGAGCAGGGGTGGGAGAGGGAGATACGCAGGGTGGAGGGGGACCAGGCCCACAAGAACAGGCACACGAAGAAGAACAGGGACAGATCCTGCAGTGGGATGAGGGGTAGTGCCTGGGGACCACCACACACAGGCAGGGGCAGAGCAGGCAGGACACTCCGGGTCTGACTCCTCGCATGCCGGAGCTGAGGGGGACAGGGTCAGGGATCCCCGATATACCGAGGAAGAAAACACGGCCCTCGTGGAGGCTGTGCTGGAGAGGGAGAGTGTCCTCTTCCCGGGGGACAAACTCCCTGGCCTGTCTGCGAGGAGGAGAGCTGCCTGGAGTCAAATCTGCAGCAGAGTTAATGCGGTGGCCACCTGCAGACGGGATGTTGACTCAATAAAGAAGAGATGGGGCGACTGCAAAAGGCAGGTGAAGAGGAAGATGGGGGATGCCGCCCTGCACGCCCGAGCCACCGGAGGTGGGCCACCTGTCCCCATCACCTTCAGCGCATGGGAGGAGAGGCTGCGGCAGACACTGTCGTCTACCCTCATTGAGGGGGTCCCTGGAGGATCAGACACTGGGGAGGAGAGGAGCCTCCACACCACCGGTAAGTGCATCACCCCAAAACCACACACCACCCCAAACCACACACCCATCACAAACAAGCACTCACATCCCAACATCTGCCCTTCATTCAACCACACAATTGCACCAACACAGCACCCTGAGGGTTTAAACAGGAATCAAGACAAGGACAAATGTCAATGTTCAACAAGGCCAAAACCTGTCCAACTCCCTGGTTAACCCTCATGTTGCTGTGCTGATCACACACAATACACACAAACCATGCTCAATAAAGTGTTGTATGTCAAACATCACAATTGTTGTCACACAGTGTTACCCATGTTCACACAGGGAATCCAGCACATAACCCCATGAGTGCGAGAGGGATCATCAATGCATCGATCAACAATGCTTTGGCAACCCCTCTGGTACTCAAAGGGTTAACCAGACAACAAACATATGTCGATAGGTTAACAATTACATGACACATAGGGGACATTCACTAAGCGGTGAAAAAGAGCTGATGTAGAGAATTTGACACTTACATACCCTCACTTTACCAATTACAATGTTAGTCTATGGAGAACATCCAATAACAGGATTCAAGCTGCACAGGCCCCATTGTGTGGACTCCATAGAAAACATTGCAGATGGGGAAATGAGGTCAGCGGAGAAGTCAGCATCATAATCAGTTCATCAGGTCCACTTAACCGCTTACTGAATCACCAACAGGATGGATCAGGTCACAAATCACAGTGCCACTGAGAATAAATGCTTGTATGTGCAACACACACGCCAAAAACAATCACACATAACTACAGGTGAAAAAGTTGGCCTTGGTGTTGTGTATGCAATCATTTACGCTAACTTCAATTTACATAGCTCACATTTGATTCACATATGGATCCTCAGGAGTGCTGATGCCATGGATGGATGGTACACCAGACACTATTTGCAGGATACATATGGGAACCAAATATGAACCATTGAGGTTTGGTCAATAACAGGCCAGGGATTATGGATATCTATGATCGGGTCTGGCTGCCTCACACAGAAGGATGGATGGGCTGATCCAGGAAAAAAAAGGCCTCAATCAATGATATCCTTCAATACTGGCTTGATTGTTGCCCCTCAGGATTCAACTTGAACAGACCTCATGGACAGAATCCTGTAATGTACATCAATCCCTGATTGCCACAGTGGTATCCCATGCATCACAATGCAATGCATAGGATACCATCATGACAACCAGAGAGGGACATGTCTAATCTGACAAAATCCAGCACTGTACGGGATGAACTGATAACATAGGGATGAATACTACTTGAATCACACTGCAGATCTATTCAAAAAAGATATGTACAGAAAGAAAAACAACCAGATTTGTATGTGGATATGTCCCTTTCAAATGGGTACAAATAGGTCCCAACAAGATGTAAACCCAGAGTTCGGTTCAGTACGTGTGATTGTCCAACTGCCCATATATGTGCACCCTCAACAAAATAACTCATATTGATATCATCATCAGAGTACATATACCCAGTATATTACACCTACTTGGATGGGTATCACTTGTATCTATGAAAGTTCATTTGTGATGGCTGTACATATATAGGCAGTTAGACAATCACATGTTCTGAACAGATCTCTGGGTTCATATCTATCAAGGATATGTTTGTACCCGTATGAAAGGTACATATACACACATATCAGACCATATTCCTCACTGTGTACCTTGGCATGGCAATGGTTAATTTCACTTGATGTAACCTTGCAGGCATCATAAAGAGATGTTTAGAAAGATGTTACTGTATGTGACAGCTGGAGATGTCAGTCATATGACCACACGGAGGCTCTTCAGCAGACCCAAAATTGAACCAAATGGAGATGGATCCATCATTGACATGGTTCACAGAGCGTGCTTACAAACCAGGAACACTTAGTAGACAATGGCAAAGATGTAGTTATCTCCAAATGGGTCAATGTGGAGTCTGCTGAAGAGCCTCCGTGTGGTCAAATGACTGACATCTCCAGCTGTCACATATAGCAACATCTTTCTAAACATCTCTCTATGATGCCTGCAATGTTACATCAAGGTGAAATTAACCATTGCTATCCCGTTAAAGAGATAGTAATACCTAAAATGTGAAAGGAAAAATACATGTCATAGGATTGATCCACCGGGTAATGCAAGGGTATTCCCACTACTGAAAGGTGTTTCATCACAAGAGTATAACAGCTCAAAGTTGAATATTCCATGGACAATATCAGTGTGGCCTGAAAATGTACTATGCCAATGTTGCCAGACCATCCTCTGGCTAGCTTTGGTCCAGGGAGCAGATATCCACAAAGGATGATGTGGCAACAGCGCAAATGTACAATTTCAGGCCACTGGGATGTGGCACCAAAGGAATTCAACTCTGAGCTGCAATACATGTAGAATACAACACCTATCACCAGTAGGAGTACCGTTGTTTCACACAGGGGGATACACCATACAACATATATGTTCCTTTACACATTTCAAGTATTAATATCAATTTGACACCATCATGGCTAAGTTTACTGATCACACAATCTCAATCCTCCACACAGGTTATGTGTCTCCAGCACATCAGGAGCCCATGGAGGAGGCCACCTCACCACCCAGTGAGGAGTATTTGGAGGAGGGGACCAGCCAGTGGGCACCGTACCCAAAGACATCCACACCTCTTGGCCAGCTGGATGCACCAACCCTGCCTGCACCGACTCTTCCTGCACCGACTCTGCCTGCACCGACTCTGCCTGCACCAACTCTGCCTGCATCAACTCTGCCTGCACCAACCCTGCCTGCATCAACTCTGCCTGCACCAACCCTGCCTGCATCAACTCTGCCTGCACCAACCCTGCCTGCATCAACTCTGCCTGCACCAACTCTGCCTGCATCAACTCTGCCTGCACCAACTCTGCCTGCACCGACTTATTACAGTGACTGGATGCCCCCCACCACCTCCAGGAGCTATTATCCCCCAGCAGCAGCAGCAGCACCACCACCACCAGGGAGGCAATGGCTGCCCGGTGATGTGGCCACCACCTAATACGGGCCATACCCACAGATTGACCTACCCTCCTGGATGGCTCCCCAGCATGGCCCCAGGTATGATCCTTGGTGGGGGCCAAGCACATACCAGTGGCCAAGGTTTGACCCTTGGCCACTCGACTACCAACACCTGGGCCTGCTTGGGGAGCCCCAACAGCCTATGCGAAGGGACGTGTTTACCCCACCACCTCCACCAGCACAGACATCGGTGGGCAGCAGTGGGTCAATTGATGTGGTGGGCACATACCCATCTGCAGCACAACCAGCACCAGCAGAGGAGGACAGAGCAGCAGCAGAGGAGGACACAGCACCAGCAGAGGAGGACACAGCACCAGCAGAGGAGGACACAGCACCAGCAGAGGAGGACACAGCAGCAGCTGATTCACCAGGCACAAGCATCACCAGCAGTGAACGGCCCACGGGGATGGAAGCTGAGTGTATGGCTCTGCAAAGGAGACTACTCAGGTCAAGCCTCCGCACCAATGACAACATCACCAGGAGCCGTAGGGAATCCTGTATAAACACTAACAGGATAGAGGCAAGGATCCATGCCCTGGAGTCGGAGGTCATGAGGATCAACACTCAACTCCATCAGCTACACACGGGGGTGATGGACCTGCTTGCACAGCTACTGGTGGAGTTGAGAGAGCTGAACCGCAGGGAGGACTTACGTTTGGAGAGGGAAAACCTGCGCTCCACAGAGGGATCCACTGCCCCCACCACCCCCTCTAATGTGACCCCCGAAGCCACACCTAGGGGGCAAAGGGTGACCAGGAGATCATCCAGGTTATCCACTTCTGCCACACAGTCTAAGCCTCCTCCCTAAGAAAAAAAAATAAAATGCCAAACATGTTAAATTTCCCCTGAATAAAGGAACATTGTGCTTTTGAATCCTTTCTGATCTGCTTTGAATTTGGTCATAGATTTGGGTGGCAGAGTTATCTCCAATGCATTGCCAAACAATTCAGTGAATACAACTCCTGCCTAGGTAAGATGTTTGTGGGATGTTACAACATGGGTTCACACACACATCGTTGTACAAAATCAACTGTAAAAACATCCCTGTTGCCATATTACACAACTGTGTAATATGGCAATGTTGTGTGTTGATTTTGCATAACAAAACATTCCCCTTAGCCCAACATTTGGTACAACATTGAACATTCATCTACATCATATGTTGTGTTTAACCCTTTGATAGCCAGAGTGGTAGGCAACGCATTGCAAAGAAATGCGTTGGGTACCACTCTGGCACTCAGAGGGTTAAGGGGATAACCAAACAAACAGCTTAGCGGTGAGATAACAAGCAGGACAGATAAATGGGACATGTATCCATATTGTCTTGGATTCCCACACTCATTGTGCAACAGACTGACTGGGGAAGCCAATGTTTTCAACCTAGGATTTCAATGTGTAGCACACACATTGATATCCTGGGGTGAGCATTGGGGCCTCCAGTAAGTTGACTTGTTGTTTTTTCTAAGGGTGTAACAGACTTCCCCAGTGAAAACACTTGTCCACTTGGTCATGTACTGTGATATGTCCCAGTGGAGCAATATCACTGAACATTGATTATACTGAGCAACACATTAACTGTGGACAGGAATTCACTGTGGAAGTATGTCCCCTTTATCACCTCTTTATCAGTCCCACAACACATTAGTGTATCACTGCCACCATCTGTTAGCGTGAATACATCACTGAGTCCACTCACTTGCAAACAAGTGGTGGAGTCCTGTGATATGGGTGATGCCTTTCCATGTATGGGGATACTCTACCCTGGGTGTGGTAACGCATTGACAACTGTGTTCTCAAATATATCCTCCTACAGACACAGATAGAATGGTGATGGTTCATATTTATTGTGTCTCAAAGTACATTAGGATGTACATGTGTTTTCTGTGTATTGCCTATATGCATTGAACACCTGTATGAGAACACTAAATGTACTTTGAAACAAAAAAATAGTACTTTAGTAACACTGCTGCCCAGCTCATGTGTTGTCCACAAGGTTTGACAACTCTGTAGCTGAGCATCCTAACTGTACAGGTTATAAAACTCAGGAATTAGTGTTTTCTGTGTCTATATGAAAATGATCCAGTAGAGGTTTGTGTGAACCTCAGGTCAAACTTTGCATCACCAACAACATCAACATAAACAGCAAGGGGTGATCTCCATGAAGGTGATGTCAAGACATCAATCCAGTCACATAGAAGAACTTCAGTTCAAGGATGGATCATGTTACGGATGCCTGTGGAAGAAGAGGACAGGATTTGGAGCAGTTGACCTGAACTGATCATCAAGCAACAACAATTTAGTCTTTTTGATCCCCTCAATTTTCACAGTTACAGGTGAGTACACAAACCATTGCTTGACAATGTGTTGTGTACTCATCTGTAACCAATTATGTGGAGAACTAAGGACATGTGCCCCAGCCCTATGGATATGTGCCCCTGACATGGATACACACATCAACAAGTGTTCTGAGAGCTCCATGGAAGTAATTAATTTGGGGTGCCACTGTTAATGTGACAGTGGCAGCCCAATGTCATTTGTTCCATGGAACTGTTAGGACATATTTGTTGATGTGTGTATTCATGTCGGGGGCACATATGTCTGCACACTCACAGGTCAGCATGGTGTCCCTGGTAATCTGATCTACGTCTCATGACCTCTACATTGTGTGCCCATACCACTGTACATCCACCCCTGTGCTGCTCTTCTCAGCTGTAGCACAGTACAGGTCCCATATTGAGTCCAATGGCCCTTTAACCCCTGATGTGACGGAGTATTATCCAATGCATAGCATTGGATAACACTCTTTCGCTACAAGGCTAGCATGGTTGCTCTGGCTATGCTCATGGCAAATCAAGTTAGCTGCTGTCAATCAAGCCCTGTAAGGCGATGAACATGGGTTATGTGTTGTACCTTGTTTCTCCTGAGGGTGTGCGTGATATCCTTGGGGTCTGTATGTCAACGTGGAGAGTGGAATGGAGGATGGTTTTTGAGTCCACAAACACAATTTGCCACGTCCACTGCCAGTGCAGTGCTGTGTCACTGTTCCTGTGGGGTGAGACAGAACAAAATGTGCAGTGTGGTTAGTGTCACAGGACTGATGGGGGACTTGCATGGATTGTTTGCATGCCTGTGTTATACTCACATGTAAAGTGTTCCGTGATGAGCCTGTCTCTGATCTGTGTCCCTCTCAGGGTCTCCTCAACGTGTCCGATGTCCATGGGCACTTCCTGTATGGGGGGGGCCTGGATGTGCTCCAGCAGCCTGGTGTCCACTGCGATGTTGTGCAGTATTGCGCACGCCACAATGATGTCGCACACCTTTCCAGGTGCATACTGCAGTGCTCCCCCCGAGTGGTCCAGACATCGGAATCTTGACTTGAGGAGGCCAAAGGTCCGCTCAATGGCATTCCTCGTTCTGCCATGAGCCTGGTTGTAGCTTTCCTGGGCATGTGTTCGGGGATTGGCCAGAGGGGTCAGTAGCCAGGACTTGCATCCATAGCCAGCATCACCTGTGTAATGTGAGTGACATGGTGAGACAGGGAGCACATGTTGTGTGAATGATGTTTTGTGTGGTAGACGTAGTAGCTGTGGGTCAGGAGCATGCTAAGCAGCGTTGTGTGTACGCCTGTGTATGTGATGTGATTTTGTATTGTGAACTCACCCAAAAGCCATCCCCCTGTAAAAGTTCCATTCTCGAAATCTCTGTGGACTGAGGAGTTTTGGAGAATGTATGAATCATGTGAGCTGCCAGGATACTTTGCACAGACATTCATTATCCTCATATGGCTGTCACACACCATCTGCACGTTGATGGAGTGAAAGTTCTTCCTGTTGATGAATATCTGTGCGTCACGTGCTGGGGCCTTAATTCGGACATGGGAGCAATCTATAGCACCCATGACCCTGGGCATGCCTCCCCTGGCGTAAAAGGCCTGCTTGACTTCTATCCAGTCCATGTCGGTGGTGGGGAAATGTATATAGGTACTGGCCTTGCTTTTGAGGGCTGGCAGGACCTGGGCCAGCACCCTGGAGAATGTAGCCTGTGACATGCCAGATGCGTAACCCTCTGTGGACTGGAAGGCCCCGCTTGCCATGAAGTGCATGGCACAGAGTAGTTTCTGCAGGCCAGTTAGGGCATGGTTGTGGATGTAGATGGGATCCACCTGCTCCTTGATGACCTCATACAATGCAATGATGCTGTCAGGCCTCAACCTGTAGCGATCAATTACCTCATCATCGGTCATTCCAAAGAGGGTGACCCTTGGGCGGTATACCCTGGGCCTTGGTGGTCGTCTATACATCCTGTGCCCTCCAGGTGGGGATGGGCTCCTGTGTGGCTGCTGAGCCAGAGCCTCCTCACTTGCAACAGTTGGTGACTGTTGATCAGGCATGCTTGGAGGTTGCTGATGTTCCCCAGCTCTCTCCCTTGCACGCCTTCTCCGCAGCCTTCGCAACAATATGTAACCCAACATACTGTTTGCTCTCTCTATCTGTCTCTATCTGTCTATCTCTCTCTCTCTCTCTCTCTCTCTCTCTCTCTCTATCTCTCTCTCTCTCCCTCCCTGAGTGGAAAACAAGCCACAAGTGAGTGTGTTGAGTTGTCCCTTTAAGTACTTGCTAGGGCGTTGTGTGGGTGTGGTGATGAGGTGAGTGCTGACCAATGGTGAGTTGTTTTTGTCCAGGTAAGTGTTTGCAGGTGTGTGTGTGTGATAAGATATGGTGTGTTGTGCTTGTTCTGTGTGTGCCATTTGCGGACGTGCAGTTGTGGGGTGCAGGTGGCGTGTTGATGTTGCCCAGGTGAGCTTGTATTTGCAGGTGTCCGCTTTGTGTGATGACCCCCATTGTTCCGTGCCATGTTGTGTTGTTGTTTTTTTGTGTGTCGTTGTCCCTGTGGTGTTGGTTGTTGGTGTGTGTGTAGTGATTTGTGTTGTGTGTGCATGTTTTTGTGTTGTTTTGTCATTGCACGGGTTAATTTTCCCATTTACATGGTTGTGCGGTAAGCCTTTTGTGTCTTTTCCTATGTAACGGGTGTTTTGTTTTGGCCGTTAAGTGTCTAACGGCTAAGAAAAGTGGGTCTTAACTTTTAGCCGTTAGGTGTGTCTTTTTTTCAGCCGTTATCAGTACCGCAAGCCTTTGAATAGCTCTGGGGTATGTTTTTCCATGCGTCTGAATGCACGTAAGTGTATCGGCCGTAAGGATTCTACAACTGCCGTTAGCTGTTCTTTAGATGGATCTTTGAATTGCAACATGTCACTTAACGCACCCGTTAGTGATTTTTTTTTGCTAACGGCTGCCTTTAAATCTAGTCCTATGTGTCATGTCTGTCAATGGTTTCATAATCATGGAATAGTCATGAATAAATTTCCTATAATAATTAGCAGAACCCAAGAACTGCTGCAATGGTTTGAGTCGCAGCCATTATAACATAGCAGAGAGTTTGTCTTTGTCCATAGCAATGCATTCTTTAGAAATGACAGCCTAAGAATGGCACCTTGGACTTATGAAATTCGCACTTGTCCAGTTTGCAGAATAATTTATTCTCTCTCAGCTTCTGCAACACCGCAGTGAGATGCTAACGGTGCGTCTCCAAATCAGGAGAATAAATCAAAATGTCGTCCAAGTAGACCACTACACAGGACTGTAACATGTCCCTACAAACATTGTTTATAAGCTCCTGAAATACTGCCGAAGCATTGCATAACCCAAAGGGCATCACTAAATACTCATAGTGACCCGTCTGAGTATTGAAAGCGGATTTCCACTCATCGGGTCTTTTTGACCCTTATTAGGTTATATGCTGCCCTTAAATCCAATTTTGTGAAAATAGAAGCGCCCTTCAGTCGATCAAACAACTTGGTAATTAGTGGGATGGGGTAAGCGTTCTTGATCATTATCTTATTCAGACCCCTATAGTCGATACAGGGTTTGAGTTCCCCATTTTTCTTTTTGACAAAAAAGAATCCAACCCTCGCGGCGAGGATGACTTACGAATTATGCCGTGAGCCAGAGCATCAGAGATGTACTTCTCCATTGCCTGATTCTCCTCACAAGACAATGGGTAGTTTCTTTCCGTATGAGGCATGGAGCCAGGCACAATATTAATAGCACAGTCATATAGCTGATATTGTGGCAAAGTGCTAGCCTCTCCCTCACTGAACACATCGCTGAATGACTGGTATTCAAGTGGTAATGAGGGAGAGGTACACAAGATCTTGGTAGCTTGCTGTAAGCAATGTTCCATACAAAAGTCAGACCAAGCCAAGATTTCGCAGAACTTCCAGTCCACTCTGGGATTATGTATGTGCAGCCGTGGAAATCCCAGAATGACCACATAGTGTGGAGACTGAATAATCTGGAACCTCAAAGTCTTTGTGTGAAGCGCTCCAATATGATCACCAATGGACATGTCTCCTGAGTAACCTGGGGAGGCACCAAAGGTCTTCCTTCAATGGCCTCAATGTCCAGTGGGGATTCCATCTCAACCAATGGAATTTTATGCAGGACAGCAAACTCCTTATCCATAAAATAGCCGGCCACAACGGAATCAATCAAAGCAGGAGCAGTGAAGGAGGAACCTGTCCAGGATGCCACGACCTCCACCACGGGTTTACTTTGTGTGCCTTCTGGGGACTGATATATGCCACCTAGGACCTGTCCCCCACCGGACCCTAGGTGCGTATCACGGTGCCCATGCTTTTCCTGTCAGTCTCTGTGTGTTGCTCTCCCATTGGCTGAGCTTGGTTTGGCCCGCCCAGTATGGCCTTTTTATACTGGGCCTCTGGCACCAGTCGGGTGCCCTTTCATGGTGTTCCTGTACCAGTGCTTACTTGAGTTGCTGTGTTACCGTGTACCAACTTGGCCTGTTTGACTACTCCACATATGGTTCCTGCTCCGTGATTTGACCCGGCCTGGCTGACGTTCCTGCTCTGTGACCTGACCCGGCTTGTCTGGTGTTCCTGCTCTGTGACCTGACCCGGCTTGTCTGGTGTTCCTGCTCTGTGACCTGACCCGGCTTGTCTGACATTCCTGCTCCAAGATCTGGCCCAGCTGTCCAGTTCCTGCTCATCGTGTCGCTGGGCAACATTCTGACTTCCGTCAAGTCTGGGCCTGCCAGACAGTGTGTCACTGTTGCCTCCCCTACTTCTCCAGTAGTGTCCATTCCGCTGAGCATCCCGTTAACTCTTGCAGAGCTACTGTTGCCTCTGTTACGGCTGAGACTTCCGTTAACTCTTGCAGAGCCACTGTTGCCTCCGTTACTGCTGAGCCTTCTGTTAACTCGTGCAGAGCTATTGTTGCCTCCGTTACTGCTCTGGCAGTGTGCCCGTGGTTGCGATTCCGTTCACCTCTTGCAGAGTACTGTTGCCTCCGTTACTGCACCGGCAGGGTGCCATTGACTCATTTCAAATCCGGTCTCGCAGAGTACTGTTGCCTCCATGACGGCACCGGCCTGGTGCCCGTGGCTCTAGTCCGTTCATCTCTTGCAGAGTATTGTGTGGCCTCCGTTACTGCTACGGCAGAGGGTGTAAGTCTCAGCTCTGCTCTGCAGATCTAAGGTGCCTGTCTCCATTCTAGAACCACAGTCTCCTGATAGCTGTTTATCCATCATACTGGGCGTTACTGAAAACACCACATCAGAGACTGATTATATCATTGGACTTTAACCCATGCTGTGCTGAGTCCTCCTTGTTATGCCTGACTTGTGACAGTATGTGTACCATCCATCTCATTGTTATACTGGGCCTGTGTGGGCATATGTCTATGACCTATTATCACGGTGCCGTGATTGCTGGCTTTTGCTGTCAGTTAGTTGTAAGATCTCTCCATTGGCTGCCTGTCATTAGTCCGCCCAGTATTGCCTATATAGACTGAGATCAGGCACCCTTTGGTTGCCCTTTCGTGGTGTCTTTATGTCAGTGATCACCTGCCCTTGGTTCCTGTGTCTCTGGGCCCGCTTAAGCTACCTATTGCCAGTGTCATTGTCTTTGCCCAGATGTCAGTGTCACTCTTGAGTGGTACCTGTTTCCATTCCTGAACCGGTTTGTCTGCCGTTCCTGCTTCCGTTCCTGATCCGGTGTGGCTGTCGCTACTGCTCCAGTATCCTGCTCTGGCCTGACTGTTGTTCCTGCTCCTGGATCCGGACTGACATTCTCCTTATGACTATGGTCGCCTGGGCGACATTCTGACTACTGGATTCTCCTTATGTTGCCTTCTGATCCTAGGCTGGGCCTCCGTGTTGTCCAGTATGCGGTACTGTTTTACTCCATATCACCGGTTGCTAGCTGCCACCATTACAGCACCGGTAGGGCTTCTGTGTTGTCCAGTACGCGGTACTGGTTTACTCGATATCACCGGTTGCTAGCTGCCACCATTACAGCACCGGTAGGGCTTCTGTGTTGTCCAGTACATGGTACTGGTTTGCTACTTTACACACCGGTTGCTAGCAGCTTCCATTACAGCACTGTTAGGGCTTCCCTGGTTGTCCAGTACGTGATACCGGTTTGCTCCACAATACCATCTATTGCTGATGCCACCTACATTACAGCACTAGTGGGGCTGTTTCCTTAGTCATTCTGTTAGGCTGCCTTGCCCGGTATATTGGCAAGGCCGGTAGAGCCTCATTCCTATTGTTGTGCCATCCTTTAGGCTGCCTTGCCTGGTATATTGGCAAGGCCGGTAGAGCCTCATTCCTATTGTTGTGCCAGCCTTTAGGCTGCCTTGCCCGGTATTTGGCAAGGCCGGTAGAGCATACTAACCTGTATCATTGCATGAGTTACTATTTTGAACCTATCTTGTGTATGTCTTATATATGTATGTACTGGACCTGTGAGGGTTCTTATTAACTTTTTAATAAAGTTTGATTTTATCTTACTCTGTGTCTGAGAGTCAAAACAAACCGTGACACCTATAATCACCTGTCTATTCTGCTGTGATAAGCTATAGCCCGCTAAGGGTATTTCATTGTGTCTTTTAATAAAACTGTGTTTTATTCTAGCCTACTGTGTCTGAGTGTCGAACAAATCATTATAGTATGAAAGGGCCATGACCTCAGACAGTAAAGATGAAGGTAATTCACAGAACATCCACTGCAGGATGGATGTGCACGAGCAGCTCCTTGACCAGTTGGCACTGGCCTTCCAGACTTTACTTGAGCATACGGTACACCTTGATAAACCGAGTCAGAACCCAGTGGTCCCCCCAGTTTTGACACCGGAGAATCATTCCGTGAATTCTGCTGCATCGACTAGAGGGTTAACGGCGGCGGCGCCGTTACCGCTCAGATATGATGGCGAACCTACCCTATGCAGAGGGTTTATTAATCAATTAGAGATATTCTTGAAACTAACGCCTCATGCCTTCCCAAACGACTGGAGCAAGATTGGGTTCATGATATCATTACTAACAGGCAGAGCCCTGGCTTGGGCCAGTCCTCTGTGGGAGAATGCCAAACCCTGCACTCATGACTTCAGGGAGTTCGTACAAATGTTCCGGAGAATGTTTGAGGTTCCTGGTAGAGCCGCCTCTGCTGCCAAGAGATTGATGGAGGCACAACAGGGTAATTGTACCGTGGGCGATTATGCTATAGAATTTTGTACATTGGCAGCAGAGGTAGGATGGAATAACGAGGCATTAGTGGCAGCTTTTGCCCAAGGTCTGTCTGACCATATCAAAGATGAAATAGCTGTGAGAGATGTAGTCAATGACTTGGACGAATACATTGATTATGTCATGCTAATTGATTCTCGTATTCATGAAAGATGTTTGGCTAAAGATCGGAGGCCGTGGTCTAGAAACTATGGGCAAAGCAGCCTTTTGAACCCACCCATGCCTCCCTCGCCTCCCATGCCTCCTGACTGCTTACCTGAGTCCAGCGAACCAATGCAACTCGGGTTCACCAAACTCACAAGGGAGGAACGGGCACACCACAAGAGGCAGGGCTATGTTTATACTGTGGCAAGGCTGGGCACCTACTACGCACTTGTCCTGTACGGCCGGGAAACGAACACACCTAGGGTACCTTGGGGGACAGGCCCTAGGTGGTGTTCAGCAGTGCCTAGATCCAAGTACAGAAACCCACTATCCAGGTGGTATTTTCATGGCAGAACAGCCATTTGAGGTTCTGGCCCTGGTGAATTCCAGCGCAGCTGGTTACATCATGGATTGTTTGTTGGCCGAGTTACATAAAATTCCTTTGGTCAAGAGGGACTCTCTCTTAGCCATTGAAGCCATTGACGGCAGACCTTTGAAACCAGCGCTGATTACAATGGAAACTATTCCTATTACCATGTCTATTGGGGCCCTCCACAAGGAGGAGGAATTGTGTTTCCAGATAATTCATTCCCCTCATCATGCAGTCATTCTGGGGTTCCCATGGCTACATCTGCATAATCCTCAGTTTGACTGGCAGAGATGTGAGGTCAGATCGTGGTCTGAGTATTGTATGGAGCATTGTTTGTTGCACCCAGTTAAGATTTTATGTATCTCTCCCTCCGTGCCAGCTGAATACCGTAAATTCAGTGACGTATTCAGTAAGGGAGAGGCTAGAGCATTGCCTCAGCACAGACCGTATGATTGCGCTATTGATTTGCCTCCGGGCGTGGTGCCTCCCAGGGATCGCACATACCCATTGTCCTGTGATGAGAATAAGGCTATGGAGGACTACATTGAGGACGCCCTTAAGAGAGGGATCATACGCAAATCCACTTCTCCGGCTGGTGCCGGTTTCTTTTTTGTAAAAAAGAAAAATGGCGAACTAAGACCTTGTATTGATTACCGTGGACTTTATAAACTCATGTCTAAGAATGCCTACCCCATACCACTTATTACGGAACTATTTGACAGGTTAAAAGGTTCCTCCATTTTTACGAAACTTTATCTACGGGCCGCTTATAACCTGATCAGAATTAAGGCTGGGGATGAGTGGAAAACAGCATTTAATACCAGGTCTGGGCATTATGAATACCTAGTTATGCCTTTTGGCCTCTGTAAAGCACCTGCGGTATTTCAAGAGTTTATTAATGACATCCTCCATGACATGCGTCAGTCCTGTGTTGTCATATACCTTGATGACATACTTATAAATTCTGCTAATCTAGCCCAACACCTCAATGATGTGTCCGAAGTATTGCTTCGCTTATGCAAAAATAAACTATTCTGTAAATTGGAAAAATGTGAGTTTCACAGGTCCAGAGTGCCTTTCCTGGGTTTTGTGATCTCTAAAGATGGCATTTCCATGGACCAGGAGAAACTCGCAGCTGTGTTACAATGGCCACGACTCAAGGGGTTAAAAGCTATCCAACGCTTTCTTGGCTTTGCCAATTATTATAGGAAATTCATCCAGAACTTTTCCACGATTGTTAAACCCCTGTCTGACCTTACGCAAAAGGGTGCTAATCCACCTCAATGGCAGCTGAAAACGCTTTTGAGAAATTGAAGCCTGCTTTTGCATCTGCTCCTGTACTGTCCCACCCCAACCCTGCTCCGCCATTTCCATTGGAAGTTGATGCCTCCGAAATAGGGGTAGGGGCAGTACTGTCCCAGTGCCCAGTTGCGGGTGGCATCTTGAGACCTTGTGGGTTCTTCTCAAAGAAACTTTCGAGTGCCCAAAGCCATTATGAAATTGGTGACAGAGAACTCCTGGCTATTATTCTTGCGTTGAAGGAATGGCATCACCTACTGGAGGGCACTAGAACTCCTGTGTTAATTTTAACTGACCACAAGAATCTGACTTATCTCTCTGAAGCGAAAAGGTTGTCCTCTTGCCAGGCTAGATGGGCACTATTTCTATTCTGATTTAATTTTATAGTATCCTACCTGCCGGGCTCTAAAAACGTTAGGGCAGATGCCCTGTCTAGACAACTCGGGCCAGAGGTAGAGAAGGATGAGCCTCCTGTGCCTATCATTCAGCCTGATCGTATTCTGGCTACTGTACGTACTAGTATTACCCCACTGGGGGAAGAGATTTTAGCTACCCAGGCTACTGCACCTCCAGAAACCCCAGTAGGCACGTTTTTTGTGGGTGAGCCATTCCGTACCCGTCTGCTTGAGACATATCACTTGTCTAAGGTGCTGGGCATATTGGGAGGGATCAACTAATATGGTCTCTCTCACAAGTATTTTGGTGGCCCTCCCTTAGAGCTGATTACTCCGCATTCACTGCAGCCTGTGCCACCTGTGCTCGTGCCAAAACCCCCAGACACCTCCCAGTGGGCCTACTTCAACCTGCACCTAATGGCGAACGCCCATGGTCCCGCGTTAACTGCCAGTGTCCAGGGGGTATACATTTATCTTGATGGTGGTTGACAGATTTTGTAAGATGGCTCATTTTGTACCCCTTTCTGGTCTTCCTTCATCGCAGGAACTGGCAGTGGTTTTTGCTAGAGAAGTGTTCCGCTTGCATGGGGTTCCTAGAGTCATGGTGTCCGACCGGGGCAGCCAATTCGTGTCTAGGTTCTGGAGGGCATTCTGTAGCCAGATGGGCATCCAATTGTCCTTTTCCTCCGCCTACCATCCCCAGACCAATGGGGCTGAAGAGCGTACCAGTCAGGGACTAGAGCAGTTCCTGCGCTGTTTTGTGACTGATCATCACAACAATTGGGCTGACCTGTTGCCTTGGGCAGAGTTCGGAGTTCGCCAGGAATTGTTCAGATAATTCCTCGTCCGGGAGCTCCCCGTTCCTCATCAACTATGGGTTTCAGCCATGCCTGCTCCCGGACTCATTCCAGTCGCAGCAGATTCCAGCTCTGGACGAGCATATTGAGCAACTCCGCTTCACTTGGGCACAGGTTCAAAGCACCCTCAGACAGTCATTTCAACAATATCAGCGACATGCCAATCGTAGACGGCTGCCAGCGGTCTCCTTCCAGGTTGGGGACAGTGTATGGCTCTCCTCCAGAAACCTTAAATTACAAGTTCCATCCAATAAGCTGGCTCCCCGGTTCATTGGTCCCTTCAGGGTGATCGGCAAAGTTAATCCTGTTTCATATGCATTGGAACTCCCAGCATCTATGTTCATACATAATGTGTTCCATGTGTCCCTCTTAAAACCTTTGGTATGCAACCGCTACACTACCACTCCGGTGGTTCCTGGGCCTGTGGATGTTCAAGGCCAAGAGGAGTACGAAGTTCAAAGCATAATTGATTCACGGAGATTTAGAGGAAAATTGCAATATTTGTTCCATTGGAAAGGCTATGGCCCTGAAGAGCGTTCATGGGTCGATCAGAAGGACCTTCATGCCCCTAGGTTATTGCGCAATTTTCACTCTAAATATCCCCAGAAACCAGGACCCTCTGCCAGGAGAGGGGGTCTTTGAGAGGGGGGTACTATCACGGTGCCCGTGTTTTTCCTGTCAGTCTCTGTGTGTTGCGCTCCCATTGGCTGAGCTTAGTTTGGCCCGCCCAGTATGGCCTTTTTATACCTTTCGTGGTGTTCCTGTACCAGGGCTTACTTGAGTTGCTGTGTTCCCGTGTACCTACTTGGCCCATTTGACTACTCCACATATGGTTCCTGCTCCGTGATTCGACCTGGCCTGGCTGACATTCCTGCACTGTGACCTGACCCGGCTTGTCTGATGTTCCTGCTCCGTGATTCGACCCGGCCTGGCTGACGTTCCTGCTCTGTGACCTGACCCGGCTTGTCTGACGTTCCTGCTCCAAGATCCGGCCCAGCTCTCCAGTTCCTGCTCATCGTGTCGCTGGATGACATTCTGACTTACGTCTAGTCTGGGCCTGCCAGACAGTGTGTCTGTAACGGTTTTGTATGACACTCAGACCAGTAGGTGTCAGGGTTTGTTAAAGGGATAGTAATACTTATAATGTAAAAAAATATGAAAGGTGAAAGGTGTTTCATTCAAAAGCTGTTAATTTTCAAAGTTTAATTTTTTTAGGTGCAATATCACAGTGGCCTGAAATTCTACAGTGGCGCTGTTGCTACACGATCCTATGGACAGCTCTGGTCCTCGGACCATAAATCTCCATAGGATGGTGTAGCAACAGCGCCACTGTACAATTTCAGGCCACTGTGATATTGCACCTAAAAAATTCAACTTTGAAAATTAATGACTTTGAATGAAACACCTTTCAGCAGTGGGAGTACCCTTGTTTTACTCAGGGGGATAAACCCTACAACATATTTGTTTTTACATTTTAAGTATTACTATCCCTTTAAGACTCTCAGACGCTAAGTTAGGTAAAAACACAACTTTATTGAAAAGTTTAAGAAAATCCCATAGGATCTCATACACGCACATACATATACTTAGAAATGACAGGAAAAGCAGTAATAATAGCAAATTAGGCTCTACTGGCCTTGCCAATATACCAAGCAAGGTAGCCTGGACAGGCAAAAGAGGAATAGGTGGCTCTACCGACCCTGCCAATATACCTGGCAAGGCATCCTGGACTGGTACACTCAGGATGGTTGGCTCCACCGGCCCTGCCAATATACCGGGCAAGCCAGCCTAGCGGAACACCAGAAATATACAGGCTCTACTGGCCCTGCCAATATACCGGGCAAGGCAGCCTAACGGAATACAAGAAGTATACAGGCTCTACCGGCCCTGCCAATATACCGGGCAAGGCAGCCTAACGGAATACAAGAAGTATACAGGCTCTACCGGCCCTACCTATATACCGGGCAAGGCAGCCTAACGGAATACATCTAAATACAGGCTCTACCAGCCCTGCCAATACCGGGTAAGGCAACCCAAGATGGAAATGAAGGAAGGGTTCTACCGGCCTTACCAAAATACCAGGCAAGGCAGCCTAAACGGAAAGGTTGGCAACCACTGAGGCCTCAGTGACCGTCAGATGACAAGAACAGTCACACGGATAACATGCAGAGGCTAATTAAGCATAAGTGGCAAGCCAAGGAATGACAGGGAGCCACCAGTACCCGCGTACTGGGGTGTCAACGTAGCTGTCTAGGACTGGACAGCATAAACCAGCATGGAGCAAACCAGTACCCGCGTACTGGGAACCCAAGTGTATATCGAGGCAACAATAGCCGTGAGACTGTGGAGCAAACCAATACCCGCGTACTGGAACCCAATTGTATACCGAGGCAACAATAGCCATGAGGCAGTGGAGCGAGCCAGTACCCGTGTACTGGGAAGCCAATTGTATATCGAGGCAACAATAGCCGTGAGGCTGTGGAGCGAACCAGTACCCGCGTACTGGGAACCCAAGTGTATATCGAGGCAACAACAGCCGTGAGGTTGTGGAGCAAACCAGTACCGCGTACTGGGAACCCAATGGTATACCGAGGCAACAATAGCCGTGAGGCAGTGGAGCGAACCAGTACTCACGTACTGGGAAGCCAGTTGTATATCGAGGCAACAATAGCCGCGAGGCAGTGGAGCGAACCAGTACCTGCGTACTGCAAAGCCAATAGTATATCGAGGCAACAATAACCGTGAGACTGTGGAGCGAACCAGTACCCGTGTACTGGAAACCCAATAATATATTGAGGCAACAATAGCCTTGAGGTGGTGGAGTGAACCAGTACCCACGTACTGGGAAAACCAGCAAGGTTGGAAATGTCGCCTAGGCGACCAGGGAGCAATCGTTGGTACAGGTGAACTGGAAAATGGGCGCTGCAGCAACACAGGAACCAGCATACACGTCGGTAAACAGGATCAGGAATGGCAGCGGGGACTGGCAGCAGGAAGCAGCGACACAGGACGACTCCAACCAGATCAGGAACAGAAACAGGAAACGCTGAACAGGAGACTCAGGAACTAAACGATCTCAGGATAGCAGGAATTCAGCAAAGGCCCAATAAGCTCAGGAACACGATGAAAAATGCGAGCAGCATAGAGACAACATGAAAGGGTAACCAAAGGGTGCCCAGGCTTAGTCTAAATAGGCAATGCAGGGCGGGCTGAAGGCAAACAGCCAATGGGAACCCCCTACAGGTAACTGACACTAAAAGGCAGCAAACACGGGCACCGTGATAGTAGGTTAGAATAAAACACAGTTTTATTAAAAGACACAATAGAATGCCCACTACGGGCTATGGAGAATCACAGGAAAATAACAATCATGTACATATGCACTCTCAGGCCCAGTATACAAAGGTAGAGAATAGATACTGTCACAGGACAGGCATAATCAGGCAATTCCAGCACAGTTCATGAAAGGTAATTAGTCTCTAATGTGGTGTGTTTGACAACGCCCAGTAAGATGGTAAAGGTAGCAAGAGACTGTGGTGCGAGATGTGGAAGCACCTAGGGCTCGATTTAAAGGCACTAACGGGTGCGTTAAGTGTCATGTAGCAATTCAAAGACCCGTCTAAAGAACAGCTAACGGCAGTTGCAGAATCCTAACGACCGATACACTTACGTGCATTCAGGCGCATGGAACAACATACCCCAGAGCTATTCAAAGGCTTGCGGTACTGGTAGCAGCTGAAAAAAAGACACACCTAACGGCAAAAAGTTAAGACCCACTTTTCTTAGCCGTTAGACACTTAACGGCCAAAACAAAACACCCGTTACATAGGAAAATACACAAAATGCTCACCGCACAAGCATGTAAATGGAAAAATTAACCCGGGCAATGCCAAAACAAAACAAAAACATGGACACACAACACAAATCACTCCACACACAACAACAAGCAACACCACAGGGACAACGACACACAAAAAAACAACAAAACAACATGGCACGGAACAATGGGGGTTATCACACAAAGCGGACACCTGCAAATATAAGCTCACCTGTGCAACATCAACATGCGACCTGCACCCCACAACTGCACACCCGCAAATGGCAGACACATACCAAGCACAACACACCTCATCTTATAACACACACACACCTGCAAACACTTACCTAGACAAAAACAACTCACCATTGGTCAGCACTCACCTCATCACCACACCTACACAACGCCCTAGCAAGCACTTAAAGGGACAACTCAACACACTCACTTGTGGCTTGTTTTCCACTCAGGGAGGGAGAGAGATAGAGATAGAGAGAGAGAGAGATAGACAGATAGAGACAGATAGAGAGAGCAAACAGTATGTTGGGTTATATATTGTTGCGAATACTGCGGAGAAGGTGTACAAAAGAGAGAGCTAGGGAACATCAGCAACCTCCAGGCACGCCTGATCAACAGCCTTCACCTGTTACAAGTGAGAAGGCTCTGGCTCAGCAGCCACACAGGAGTCCATCCCCACCTGGAGGGCAGAGGATGTATAGACGACCACCAAGGCCCAGGGTATACCGCCCAAGGGTCACCCTCTTTGGAATGACTGATGATGAGGTCATTGATCGCTACAGGTTGAGGCCCGACAGCATCATTGCCTTGTATGAGGTCATCAAAGATCAGGTGGATCCCATCTACATCCACAACCATGCCCTAATTGGCCTGCAGAAACTACTGTGTGCCATACACTTCATGGGAAGTGGGGCCTTCCATTCCACTGAGGGTTATGCATCTGGCATGTCACAGGCCACATTCTCCAGGGTGCTGGCCCAGGTCCTGCCAGCCCTCAAAAGCAAGGCCAGTACCTATATACATTTTCCCAACACCGATATGGACTGGATACACATCAAGCAGGCCTTTTATGCCAGGGGAGGCATGCCCAGGGTCATGGGTGCTATAGATTGCTCCCATGTCCGAATTAAGGCCCCATCACGTGACGCACAGCTATTCATCAACAGGAAGAACTTCCACTCCATCAACGTGCAGATGGTGTGTGACAGCAACATGAGGATAATGAATGTCTGTGTAAAATATCCTGGCAGCTCACATGATGCATACATTCTCCAAAACTCCTCAGTCCACAGAGATTTTGAGAATGGAACCTTTACAGGGGATTGGCTAGTGGGTGAGTTCACAAAACAAAATCACACCACATACACAGGCGTACACACCACGCTGCTCAGCATGCACCTGACCCACAGCTACTACGTCCACCACACAAAACATCATTCACACAACATGTGCTCCCTGTCTCACCATGTCACTCACATTACACAGGTGATGCTGGCTATGGATGCAAGTCCTGGCTACTGACCCCTGTGGCCAATCCCCACACACATGCCCAGGAAAGGTACAACGAGGCTCATGCCAGAACGAGGAATGCCATTGAGCGGACATTTGGGCTCCTCAAGTCAATTCCGATGTCTCGACCACTCTGGGTGAGCACTGCAGTATGCACCTGCTAAGGTGTGTGACATCATTATGGCGTGCGCAATACTGCACAACATCGCAGTGGACACCAGGCTGCTGGATCACATCCCAGACCCCCCCATACAGGAAGTGGCCATGGACATCGGGCATGTGGAGGAGACCATGAGAGGGGCACAGATCAGAGACAGGCTCATCACGGAACACTTCACCTGTGAGTATAACACACATATGCAAACAATCCATGCAAGTCCCCATCAGTCCTGTGACACTAACCACACTGCACATTTTCTTCTGTCTCACCCCACAGGAACAGTGACACAGCACTTCACTGGCAGTGGACGTGGCAAATTGTGTGTGTGGACTCAAAAACCATCCTCCATTCCACTCTCCACATTGACTTACAGACCCCAAGGATATCACGCACACCCCCAGGAGAAACAAGGTACAACATATTACCCATGTTCATCACCTTACAGGGCTTGATTGACAGCAACTACCTGGATATGCCATGATCGTAGCCTGAGCAACCATGCTAGCCCAGTAGTGAAAGAGTATTATCTAATGATATGCATTGGATAATACTCAGGCACATCAGGGGTTAAAGGGACATTGGACTCAATATGGGACCTGTACTGTGCTAGAGCTGAGAAGAGCAGCAGAGAGGTGGATGTACAGTAATATGGTCACACTATGTAGAGATCATGAGACGTAGATCAGATTACCAGGGACTCCATGCTGACCTGTGAGTGTGCAGACAAATGTGCCCCCGACATGAATACACACATCAACAAATATGTCCTAACAGTTCCATGGAACAAATGACATTGGGCTGCCACTGTCACTTTCACAGTGGCAGCACAATGTCATTACTTTCATGGAGTTCTCAGAACACTTGTTAATGTGTGTATACATGTCAGGGGCACATATCCATAGGGTTGGTGCACATGTTCTTAGTTCCCCACAGAATTGGTTACAGATGAGTAAACAACACATTGTCAAGCAATGGTTTGTGTACTCACCTGTAACCGTGACAATTGAGGGGATTAAAAAGACTAAATTGTTGTTGCTTGATGATCAGTTCAGGTCTACTGCTCCAAATCCTGTCCTCTTGTCCCACAGGCATCCGTAACATGATCCATCCTTGAACTGAAGATCTTCCATGTGCCTGGATTGATGTCTTGACAACACCTCCATGAAGATCACCCCTTGCTGTTTATGGTGATGTTGTTGGTGATGCAATGTTTGACCTGAGGTTCACACAAACCTCTACTGGAACATTCTCATATAGACACAGAAAACACCAATTCTTGAGTGTTATAACCTGTACAGTTAGGATGCTCAACACATGAGCAGGGCAGCAGTGTTACTGAAGTAGTACGATTTAGTTTCAAAGTACATGTAGTGTTCTCAAACAAGTGTTAAATGCATATAGGCAATACATACAGAAAACACATGTACATTCTAATGTACTTTGAGACACAATAAAGATGAACCATCACCATTCTATCTGTGTCTGTATGAGGATATATTTGAAAAACACATTTGTCAATGCGTAACCACACCCAGGATAGAGTATCCCCCATACATGGAAAGGCATCACCCACATCACAGGAGTCCACCACTTGTTTGCCAGTGAGTGGACTCTGTGATGTATCCATGCAAACAGATGATGGTGGCAGTGATGCACCAATGTGTTGTGGGAGTGATAAAGAGGTGATACAGGGGACATACTTCCACAGTGAATACCTGTCCACAGTATCTGTATTGCTCAGTATAATCCATGTTCTGAGATTTTGCTCCACTTTGACATATCTCAGTACATGGGCTATAGCAACGAACAAACAGACTAAGTGGACATGTGTTATCACTGGTGAAGTCTGTTACACCCTTAGGGAAACAGCAACTCAACTTACTGGAGACCCCAATGCTCACCCCAGGATTTCAATGTGTGTGCTACACATTGAAATCCTAGGTGAAAAACATTGGCTTCCCCAGTAAGTCAGTTGCACAGTGAGTGTGTGAATCCAAGACAATATTGATACATGTCCCATTTATCTGTCCTGCTTGTAATGTCCCCGCTAAGTCACAGAGCTGTTTGTCTGGTTATCCCATTAACCCACTGAGTGCAAGAGTGGTCCCCAATGCATTTCTTTGCAATGTGTTGCCTACCACTCTGGCACTCAAAGAGTTAATCACAACATATGATGTAGATGAATGTTCAATGTTGTACCATTTGTTGTGCTAAGGGGTATGTTTTGTTGTTCAAATTCAACACACAACATCACCATATAACACAGTGGTGTAATATGGCTCCAGGGATGTATTACAAGTTGAATTTGTACAACGGTGTATGTGTGAACCCTTGTTGTAGCATCCCACTAACATTTCACCCAGGCAGAGGTTGTGTTCACTGCATTGTATGGCAATGCATTGGAGACAACCCTGCCACCCAATCCATAACTGAAGACACAACAAATCAGACTGGAATCCAAAAAAAGGTTTCTTTATTGAGGGGAAAGTTAACAGGTTGGGCCTTTCATTTTTTCCTTTTTGGGTGGGGGGCCTTAGCCTGGGTGCCAGAGGTGGATGCCCTTGTTGATCTCCTGGTAACCCTCTGCCCCCTAGGTGTTGCTTCAGGGGTAACACTGGAGGGGGTTGTGGTTGCAGTAGACCCCTCGGTGGAACGCAAGTTCTCCCTCTCCATCCTCAGGTTGTCTCTGCGGTTGATCTCCCTTAACTCCATAAGGACCTGTGTCAACATGTCCATGAGACCAGTCCTGAGCTGGTGGAGTAGTGTGTTCCCCCTGGCCACCTCCGACTCCAGGGCTTGGATTCTGGTCTCCAATTGGGCAATGTTCCTCCTGGATTGCCTCCTGCTCCTGGTGATGTTGCTGTCTTTACTTCTGCTCAACCGGAGTAGTCTTCTCTGAAGGGCCATACACTCCGCCTCCATCCCTGTGAGGAGTGCAGTGCTGGAAGTGGATGTGCCCGGTGTCCCTGGTGCTGCTTTTTCTGTTTCCTCTGCTGCTGAGGGTGCTGATTCCTCTGCTGCCGAGGGTGATGTTTCCTCTGCTGCTGCTGAGGGTGCTGTTTCCTCCTCTGCTGCTGTTGAGGGTGCTCTTTCCTCCTCTGCTGCTGCTGAGGGTGCTGTGGCTGCTGTTGGAGTGGCTGGTGCAGATGATGGGCATATGCCCACCACATCAAGTGATTCCAAGCTGCCCAAAGATGTGTGTGCTGGTGGAGGTGTGAATATGTCCCTGGTTAGGGGGCGCTGGGGCTCACCTATCAGGCCCAGGTGTGGGTAGTCCAGTGGCCAAGGGTCATATGGTGGCCACTGATAGGTGCTGGGACCCCACCTGGGATCATACCTTGGGGCATGTTGTGGAGCCATCCAGAAGGGCGGGTTGATCTGAGAAGAATATGGCCCATATTGGGTGGTGGCCACTGTCCCTGGCAGCCATTGCCTCCCTGGCGATGGTGGTGCTGCTGATGGAGGGTAGTAGCTGGTGGAGGTGGATGGGTATGTCCACCTCTCCTTCTGTGGCATCCAGCCACTGTACTGGAGAGGTGCAGCTTGAAGGGGTGGTGCAGCCTGTGGTGGTCCAGCTTGAAGGGGTGGTGCAGCCTGTTGTAATCCAGCTTGAAAGGGTGGTGCAGCCTGTGGTGGTTCAGCTTGAAGGGGTGGTGCAGCCTGTGGTGGTCCAGCTTGAAGGGGTGCAGTAGGTGATGGTGCAGCCTGTGTTGGAGGGGATGGTGATGGTGGGTAAGGTGACCACCGGCTGGTCCCCTCCTCTGTGTACTCCTCACTTGGGGGTGACATTGCCTCCTCCACTGTCTCCCGCTGGGCTTGAGGGCCGTAAGCTGTGTGGAGAAATAAGATGTTGTGATTAGTGACCTTAGCCATATGTTTGTGGAGACAGTTATACTTTGGTATGTGGTGAAGTAAAATATATGTGTTTGGGTTAATCCCCCTGGGTAAACAAGGGTACTCCCACTGCTGAAAAGTGTGGTTTGAGTTATTACGGGTGAAGGTTTCATTTTGAGGTGCAATATCACAGTGACCCAAAATAGTACAGTGGGGCTGTTGCAACACCCTCCCATGTAGATATCTGGTCCCTGTACCAGAGCTGTCCATATGATTGTGTAGTAACAGCACCACTGTACAATTTCAGGCCACTGGGATATTGCCCCTGACATATCCATGTCTGAGCTGTGATACCTTTTGAATCAACACACCTTTCAGCAGTGGGAATACCATTGTTTAACTGGGGGGGGGTGAATCCAACAACATATATTTGTCTTCACAACTTGTAGGGATGGCTATCCCTCCAGGGGGATGGCAAAGTTAAGTTCACCTTGATGTCATATTGTAGACATTGTGAAAACAGACGTTGTTCTCTGTTAGTCCTATCCCTCCTACCCTCATGGTTGTTCAGATATTGCTCCATGTGATAGATGTAGATTTCAGTCATTTGTCCACACGAGGGCTTTAATTGGAATGGTGTATAGTGTGCATGGTTTGCAAGCACAATCTGTGGACCATTCCAAAGAGGTATTAAACTTGATATGTTGCGACTCTGACTCTGCTGAAGAGCCTCCGTGTGGTCAAATGATAGATATCTCCACCTTTCACATGGAGCAATATCTGTATAACCATGAGTGTTGGAGGGATGGGACTTAGACTGAGACACATCTTTTAACGATGGCAAAGATATGACATCATGATGACATTACCCATTGCTATCCCATTACAGTCACACACAAGTAGAAATGGTCATATATGTATGTGGAAATGTACCTTTCATATGGATACAGTAATATCCTTCCAAGATGTGAAGCCAGAGAGCAGTTCAGTAGGTGTGATTGCCTTACTGACTATATATGCGCACCCATCCAACAATACATTGGATTGATATGATGGATGTGAACATACCTCGTATATCTCATCTACATAGAGTGTGATATACTATGTATGTGTATTTGGATGGTAGCAAAGTAAGTTGATTTGTGATGGGTGCACATATCTGGCCAGTAAGGCAATCACATCCAGTGAACTGATCTCTGTGTTCACATCGTGTTGGAACATATTTAGTAACATTTGAATCCTAAGGGCAACAATCCAGCCAGTAATGAGTGATATCTTTGATTGAGGCCTGTTTTTTCTCTGTGTATGAGCCCATCCATCCTTCTGTGTGAGGCAACCGTACTTAATCCATCAGACATGGCCTGTTGGTGACCATGGTACAATGTTTGCTTTTTGTTTCCATGTGTATCCTGCAAAGAGTGGCTGGTGTACCATCCATCCATGACATCAGCACCCCTGTGGATCCATGTGGGAATCAGATATGGGATATGTCATTTCAAGTAAGAATAAATGATTGCAGCCACAACACCAATGCCTACTTTTTCTAGCTTGAATTCTGTGGAATAGTTTTCGGCCTGTGTGTTGCACATACAAGCTTTTATTCTGTGGGACACTGTGATGTGTGACTTGATGCCCCCTTTTTGTGATTCAGTAAGCGGTGATGTTGAACTGATGAAGTGAACATGATGGTGACTTCTCCAGTGATCTCCTTTCCCCATTGCCATTGTTTTCCATGGAGTCTGTACAATGGGACCTTGTGAACTTGATTCTTGTTTTGGCATATTCTCCATGGACTAACCCTGGTATTGGTGAAGTGAGGGTGTGTGAGGGTTACTTTGTGTCCACCATCTCTTTGTCACCGCTTAGTGAATGTCCCCTGTGTAGCATGTGATCGTTGGCCTATTGACTTGTTTGTTGTCTGGTTAACCCTTTGAGTTCCAGAGGGGTTGCCAATGCATTGTTGATCGATGCATTGATGAATCCTCTAGCACTCAAGGGGTTAGGTGCTGACTTCCCTGTGGGGACATGGGTGACACTGTGTGTGAACAGTGATGATATTTAACAGACGACATTTTGAACATAACGGTTTGTGTATTGTGTGTGATGAGCACAGCGACAGGAGGGTTGAAGTAGGACTTTGTCCCAAGTTGGACCTTGCCATTTGTCCTGGTGTTGTGTCCTTTTCTAACCCCCAGGGTGCTGTGTTGGTGCAGTTGTATGGCTGAGTGATGGACATGTGTTGAGGTGTGACTGTGTGTGCAGCTGGTGTTGGTTGCTGCAGTATGTTGTTCTGTAGTGTTGCACTTACCAGTAGTGTGGAGGCTCCTCTCATCCCCAGTGTCAGTTCCTCCAATGACCCCCTCAATCAGGGTCGGGGACATGGTCTGCCACACCATCTCCTCCCAGCCGCAGAAGGTGATAGGGACGGACGGTCCACCTCCAGTGCCTCGGGCGTGCTTGGCAAGCTTGGTCATCTTGTTCTTGATGACCCTCCGGCAGTCGCCCCATCTCTTTTTGATGGACTCCATGTCCCGCCTGCATGGAGCCACCGCGTTGACCCGGCTGCAGATCTGGTTCCAGGCTGCTTTCCTCCTCGCTGACAGGCCAGGGACCTTCGCCGTCGGGTGAAGAACACTCTGCCTCTCCAGGACAGCTTCCAAGAGAGCTGTGTTCTCCTCCTCTGTGTATTTGGGATCCCTGATCCTGGCCTCATCACCTCCGGCATGGGATGACTCAGAGCCGGAGTGCCCTGCCTGGTCTGACCCTGACTGTGTGGGGCGCTCCCCAGCAACTACCCCTCGTCCCACTGCAGGTTCTGTCCCTGTCCTGCGTGTGCCTGCTCTCGTTGGCCGGGTCCCCCTCCTCCCTGCGGATCTCCCTGTCCCACCTCTGCTCTGCTGAGGGATACCCTCCTGACCTTCCTACTCCTCCACTACTCTCCCCATCCCTCTCTCCTGTTCTCCTCTCCTCGCCATCATTCACCCACTCACACCCAGGCACTCCCACAGGCCCTCACAGACACACCCGATCCACTCACTCTCTGTCACACACTTTCACTCACAGATTCACACTGTCAAAATAAAATGTAAAATGTGTAAGGTGTTATAAAATAAAAGGACTATGTGTATGTATGTGTTTGTGTTTGTATGTGTGTATGTAATATGTGCAAAAGTGTGATATGTGTATATTTAGTGCACCTCTCTCCAAACTCCAAACTCCAAAACTCCTCTACCTCCAATGTACGCTCCTGTCTCCCTCTCTCTAATCACTATCCTCTGCTCCTAGGTCCTGATATCTGGCTCTGAAGAACTCGATAACAGACAGTGTGTGACGGTTATTTTGGGGTATATATAGGTGTATTTGAAGTTATTTGATACAATGGGGCTTTGTGATTGGCTGTGTGTTTGAATTTGTTTTTGCATCAATCATAGTTGCTAGACAACGGCAGCCGTTATGTTAGATGTTGTTTTGAGCGATGTTATTGTGGGATTTGGCCGCCTGTTGTGCATTAACATGAGCGACAACGGGTTTTGTGTTACGTGTTTTTTGTGTGCCTACGCTCGATAGCTATTCTCGTAGAGTACCTATTGAATCTGCCGTAATTCATGTATTATTTGCGAGTGATGTGCCTTTTTCACTTAACGGCTAGTTGCTGCCTTTAAATCTAGCCCCTAGTCTGTAACGCAGGACTGAGACTCTACTCTGTGCTGAGCAGAACGGAGGCCACAATACTCTGCTAGAGCTAGCACTACCTTGAGCCGTGAGCTTCCGGCCGGTGCAGTAACGGAGACACTGTGCACTGCAAGAGCTGAGGGATTGGAGCCAATAGCACCCGACCGGTGCGGTAACGGAGACACTGTACACTGCAAGAGCTGATGGAATTAGAGCCAATAGCACCCGACTGGTACGGTAATGGAAATACTGTACACTTGAAGAGCTGATGGAATCAGAGCCAATAGCACCCGACCGGTGCGGTAACGGAGACACTGTACACTGCAAGAGCTGATGGAATTAGAGCCAAAAGCACCCGACCGGTGCCGTAACTGAGGCCAGAGTGCTCTGCAAGTGTAATGGAAGGCTCAGTGTAACGGAGGCTACAGTGCTCTGCAAGTGTTTAACGGAAGGCTCAGGGTTAATGGAGGCAACAGTACTCAGTCTGCTAACACAAGCACCAGCGGAAGTAAGAATGTCGCCCAAGCGACACGGAGGTCAGGATCAGGATCACCGCTGGATCTCAAGCAGGAACATCAGACTAGCCGGGTCAGGTCACGGA
This sequence comes from Rhinophrynus dorsalis, assembly GCA_037306005.1. Classification (NCBI taxonomy): domain Eukaryota; kingdom Metazoa; phylum Chordata; class Amphibia; order Anura; family Rhinophrynidae; genus Rhinophrynus; species Rhinophrynus dorsalis. The sequence goes on along the minus strand of CM074720.1, from coordinate 472,148,689 downwards.
GCAGGAACGTCAGCCAGGCCGGGTCGATTCACGGAGCAGGAACGTCAGACATGCCAGGTCGGATCACGGAGCAGGAACGTCAGCCAGGCCGGGTCAAATCACGGAGCAGGAACCAGAAGTAGTCAGACGGGCCAAGTCAGTACACAGGAACACAGGAACACAGCAACACAGTAGCACTGGTACAGGAACACCACGAAAGGGCACCTGACAGGTGCCAGAGACCCGTTATAAGAAGGCCATACTGGGCGGGCCAAACTAAGCTCAGCCAATGGAAGCGCAACACACAGAGAGTGACAGAAAGGATCACGGTCACTGTGATAGTACCCCCCTCTCATAGACCCCCTCTCCTGGCAGAGGGTCCTGGTTTCTGGGGATATTTAGAGTATAAATTGCGCAGTAACCTAGGGGCATGAAGGTCCTTCTGATCGACCCAAGAACGCTCTTCAGGGCCATAGACCTTCCAATGGACTAAATATGGCAATTTCCCTCTAAACCTCCTAGAATCAATAATGCTTTGAACCTCATACTCCTCTTGGCCTTGAACATCCACCGGCCCAGGAACCACCAGAGTGGTAGTGTAGTGGTTGCATACCAAAGGTTTTAACAAGGGCACATGGAACACATTGTCACAGGAACCACCGGGCCCTTGGCTTTTGGTGGGGCCTGGGGGCCAGCCACTTCCTACAGAGTCTGTGGACTGTTTTAACCATTTTTAAGACTATTGGAGTTAATATTGCTATATAGAACTTTTGGACGTTATATTGACGGACAACTATGCCAAAAGGGCTAAAAATAATAACCTGCTTACAGGAGACTGGGCTGTTAGGAGTTAATTATTTGAGTTTACCTAAAGTTACTTGCAATGTGTATTGTAGTCTCTCAAGGCAATGTATTGTGATCTGTACTGAGACCCCCTGCCGTGTGTTAATTCATTCAAGCCCCTCAAGTGTTTGTGTCCATTGTCTGAGTTCAGCAACCCTTTTGTGTGTGAAATGTAATCATGTCTAAGTCATTGTACTTGTTAGACCATCTGTTTACTGTATGGTGATTGGATTATGTCCCTATTTTATCTGCTTTGTCTAGGTATTTGAATGCAAGGTTTGAGTATAAATATGTGTGGTTTGTTTCAATAAAGAGAGTTCTTGTCTTAACCTACACTGGTGGTGTCTGGTGAGGTTAAGCTTGCTGTATCCAGAGTGTGGTTCTGGTTACTCTGACACTGGTTCTGCCTGGTGATTCAGAGTAGATTGCGGTATGCTGCGGGAGCCTTTGCTGGTGGATTCTGGGAAGAAGTGATCCTTGACAATGACACCAACGCTGGGTGTCCGCTGGTACTGTCACACACATTATGTATGCGCATAGATGCTGGGAGTTCCAATGCATAAGAGACAGGATTAACTTTGTGAATTACCTTGAAAGGACCAATGAACCGGGGAGCCAAATTATTGGATGGCACTTGCAAATTAAGATTTCTGGAGGAAAGCCATACCCTGTCCCCAACCTGGAAGGAGACCGCTGGCAGCCGTCTATGATTGGCATGCCTGCTGTTGTCGTTGGAATGACTGACTGAGGGTCCTTTGAACCTGTGCCCAAGTAGAGCGAAGCTACTCAATATGCTCGTCCAGAGCTGGAATCTGCTGCGACTGGAGTGAGTCCGGGAGCAGGCATGGCTGAAACCCGTAATTGATGAGGAATGGAGAGCTCCCGGACAATGAATTAACTGCACAATTCCCGGCAAACTCTGCCCATGGCAACAGGTCAGCCCAATTGTCATGATGATTGGTCACAAAACAGCGCAGGAACTGCTCCAGTCCCTGATTGGCACGCTCAGTGGTCCCATTGGTCTGGGGATGGTAGACGGAGGAAAAGGACAATTGGATGCCCATCTGGCTACAGAACGCACTCCAAAACCTGGACACGAACTGGCTCCCCCAGTAAGACACAACCACTCTGGGAACCCCATGCAAACGGAACATTTCTCTGGCAAAAACCACTGCCAGTTCCTGGGCCGAAGGAAGGCCAGAGAGGGGCACGAAATGAGCCATCTTAGAGAACCTGTCAACCACCATTAGGATAAATGTATAACCCCTAGACACTGGCAGTTCTCCCAGGAAATCAATGGATATGTGGGACCATGGGCGTTCGCCGTTAGGCACAGGTTGGAGTAGGCCCACTGGGAGGTGTCTGGGGGTTTTGGTACAAGCACAGGTGACACAGGCTGCAGTGAATGCGGAGCAATCGGCTCTAATGGAGGGCCACCAAAATACTTGTGAGAGAAACCATATTAATTGATCCCTCCCAATATGCCCAGCAGCCTTAGATGAGTGATATGTCTCAAGCAGATGGGTACGGAATGGCTCATCCACAAAACACTTGCCTACTGGGGTTTGGAGGTGCCGTAGCTTTGGATGCCAAAATTTCCTCCCCCAGTGGCGAAGTGATACTAGTACGTACAGTAGCCAAAATACAATCTGGCTGAATAATAGGCACGGGTTTTTATCCCTCTCAACTTCTGGCCCGAATTGTCTGGACAGGGCATCTGCCCTAATGTTTTTTGAGCCCAGTAGATAGGATACTACAAAATTAAATCAGGAAAGAAACAATGCCCATCTAGCCTGGCGGGAGGACAACCTTTTCGCTTCTGAGAGATGTCAAATTCTTATGGTCAGTTAGAATTAACACCGGGGTTCTGGTGCCCTCCAGTAGGTGACGCCATTCCTTCAATGCGAGAATAATAGCCAGGAGTTCTCTGTCACCAATATCATAATGGCTTTGGGCACTTGAAAGTTTTTTAGTAAAGAACCCACAAGGTCTCAGGGTGCCACCCACAACTGGGTGCTGGGAAAGTACTGCCCCTACCCGTATTTCGGAGTCACTACAGAGACCAAATGGCATCACTAGGTATTCATAATGCCCAGACCTAGTATTAAATGCCGTTTTACACTCATCCCCAGCCTTAATTCTGATCAGGTTATAGGCAGCCCATAGATCTAGTTTCGTAAAGATGGAGGACCCTTTTAACCTGTCAAATAGTTCAGTAATAAGTGGTATGGGGTAGGCATTCATAGACATGAGTTTATACAGTCCACGGTAATCAATACAAGGTCTTAGTTCACCATTTTTCTTTTTTACAAAAAAGAAACTGGCACCAGCCGGAGAAGTGGATTTGCATATGATCCCTCTCTTAAGGGCGTCCTCAATGTAGTCCTCCATAGCCTTATTCTCATCACAGGACAATGGGTACGTGCGACCCCTGGGAGACACCATGCCCGGAAATCAAATCAATAGCGCAATCATACGGTCTGTGCTGAGGCAATGCGCTAGCCTCTCCCTTACCGAATTCGTCACTGAATTCACGGTATTCAGTTGGCACGGAGGGAGAGATACATAAAATCTTAACAGGGTGCAACAAACAGTGCTTCATACAATACTCAGACCATGATCTAACCTCACATCTCTGCCAGTCAAACTGGGGATTATGCAGATGCAGCCATGGGAACCCCAGAATGACCGCATGATGAGGGGAGTGAATTATCTGGAAACGTAATTCCTCCTTGTGGAGGGCCCCAATGGACATAGTAATAGGAATAGTTTCCATAGTAATCAATGCAGGTTCCAAAGGTCTGCCATCAATGGCTAAGGGAGTGTTCCTTTTGACCAAAGGAATTTTGTGAAATTCGGCAAATGAACAATTCATGAAGTATCCGGCTGCTCCAGAATCTACCACGGCCAACACTTCCACAAGCTGCTCAGCCCAGAAAAATACCACCTGGATGGTGGGTTTCTGTGTACTAGGATCTAGGGACTGCTGTACACCACCTAGGGCCTGTCCCTCAAGGTACCCTAGGTGCATCCGTTTCCCGGCCGTACAGGACAAGTGCATAATAAATGCCCAGCTTTGTCACAGCATAATCATAAACCCTGACTTCTGCCGTGCGCCCGTTCCTCTCTCGTGAGTTTGGTGAACCCGAGTTGCATTGGTTTGCTAGGCTCGGGTGAATGGTCAGGAGGTATGGGAGGCAAGGGTGGGTTCAAAAGACTGCCATGCCCATAGTTTCTGGATCTCACCCTTCAATCTTTAGCCATGCGTCTTTCACGAATACGGGAGTCAATTAGCATGACATAATCAATATATTCGTCCAAGTCACTGGGTACATCTCTGGCAGCTATTTCATCTTTAATAAGGTCAGCCAAACCTTGGGCAAACGCTGCCACCAATGCCTCATTATTGCATCCTACCTCTGCTGCCAATGTCTGAAATTCTATGGCGTAATCGCCCACAGTACGATCACCCTGTTGTATCTCCATCAATCTTTTGGCATCCAAGGTGGCTCTACCAGGGACCTCAAACACTCTCCGGAACTTTTGTACGAACTCACTGATGTTCTGAGTGCAGGGTTTGGTATTTTCCCATAGAAGATTAGCGCAGGCCAGGGCTCTGCCCGTTAGCAAGGATATCATGAACCCGACCTTGCTCCAGTCATTAGGAAAGGCATGAGGCGTTAGTTCCAGGAATATCTCTAATTGATTAATAAACCCCCTGCATAGGGTAGGTTTGCCATCATATCTTAATGGTAACGGCGGCGCCACAGTTAAACCTCTGGTTGGTGCAGCAGGACCCACGGAATGATTGTCCGGTGTCAAAACTGGGGGGACCACTGGATTCTGATTGGGTTTGTCAAGGTGTACCGTACGCTCAAGTAATGTCTGCAAGGCCAGTGCTAACTGGTCCAGGCGCTGCTCATGCACATCCATCCTCCAATGGATGTTCTGTGAATTAACTTCACCTTTACTATCTGAGGTCATGGCCCTTTCGTACTGTAACGGTTTTGTACAACACTCAGACCAGTAGGTTAGAATAAAACACAGTTTTATTAAAAGACACAATAGATTGTCCACTACGTGCTATGGAGAATCACAGGAAAATAACCATCATGTACATATGCCCTCTTAGGCCCAGTATACAAAGGTAGAGAATAGATACTGTCACAGACAGGCATAATCAGGCAATTCCAGCACAACATGGGTTAAAGTTCATGAAAGGTAATCAGTCTCTAATGTGGTGTGTTTGACAACGCCCAGTAAGATGGTAAAGGTAGCAAGAGACTGTGGTGCGAGATGTGGAAGCACCTAGCCTGTATCGCAGGATTGAGACTCTACTCTGTGCTGAGCAGAAAGGAGGCCACAATACTCTGCTAGAGCTAGCACTACCTTGAGCCGTGAGCACCCGGCCGGTGCAGTAACGGAGACACTGTGCACTGCAAGAGCTGAGGGACTGGAGCCAATAGCACCCGACCGGTGCGGTAACGGAGACACTGTACACTGCAAGAGCTGATGGAATTAGAGCCAATAGCACCCGACCGGTGCAGAAATGGAAATACTGTACACTGTAAGAGCTGATGGAATCAGAGCCAATGGCACCCGACCGGTGCGGTAATGGAGACACTGTACACTGCAAGAGCTGATGGAATTAGAGCCAATAGCACCCGACCGGTGCCGTAACGGAGGCCAGAGTGCTCTGCAAGTGTAACGGAAGGCTCAGTGTAACGGAGGCTACAGTGCTCTGCAAGTGTAAATGGAAGGCTCAGTATATTGGAGGCAACAGTGCTCTGCAAGAGTAACGGAAGGCTCAGTATAACGGAGGCAACAGTGCTCTGCAAGAGTTAATGGAAGACTCAGTGTAACGGAGGCTACAGTGCTCTGCAAGAGTTAACGGAAGGCACAGTATAAGGGAGGCAATAGTACTCAGTCTGCTAACACAAACACCAGCGGAAGTAAGAATGTCGCCCAAGCGACACAGAGGTCAGGATCAGGATCAACGCTGGATCTCAAGCAGGAACGTCAGACTAGCCGGGTCAGGTCATGGAGCAGTAACGTCAGCCAGGCTGGGTCGATTCACGGAGAAGGAACGTCAGACAAGCCGGGTCGGATCACGGAGCAGTCAGATGGGCTAAGTCGGTACACAGGAACGCAGGAACACAGCAACACAGTAGCACTGGTACAGGAACACAACGAAAGGGCACCTGACATGTGCCAGAGACCCGGTATAAGAAGGCCAAACTGGACGGGCCAAACTAAGCTCAGCCAATGGGAGTGCACCACACAGAGAGTGACAGAAAGGATCACGGGCACCGTGATAGTGTCACTGTTGCCTCCCCTACTGCTTCGGCAGTGTCCCTTCCGCTGATCATCCCGTTAACTCTTGCAGAGCTACTGTTGCATCCGTTACTGCTGAGCCTTTTGTTAACTCTTGCAGAGCCACTGTTGCCTCCGTTACTGCTGAGCCTTCCGTTAACTCGTGCAGAACTATTGTTGCCTCCGTTACTGCTCTGGCAGTGTGCCCGTGGTTACGATTCCGTTCAGCTCTTGCAGAGTACTGTTGCCTCTGTTACTGCACCGGCAGGGTGCCATTGACTCATTTCAAATCCGCTGTCACAGAGTACTGTTGCCTCAGTGACGGCACCGGCCGGGTGCAATTGGCTCAATCTATTCAGCTCCTGCAGAGTACTGTTGCCTCCGTTACTGCACCAGTCGGGTGCCCGTGGCTCTAGTCTGTTCATCTCTTGCAGAGTATTGTGAGGCCTCCGTTACTGCTACGGCAGTCTCCTGATAGCTGTTTATCCATTATACTGGGAGTTACTGAAAACACCACCTCAGAGACTGATTATATCATTGCACTTTAACCCATGCTGTGATGAGTCCTCCTTGTTATGCCTGACCTGTGACAGTATATGTACCATCCATCTCATTGTTATACTGGGCCAGTGTGGGCATATGTCTTATCACAGCAGAATAGACAGACAGAATATACAGATGAATATATGTCTATGACCTATATTCACCTGTCTATTCTGCTGTGATAAGCTATAGCCCGCTAAGGGTATTTTCATTGTGTCTTTTAATAAAACTGTGTTTTAGTCTAACCTACTGTATCTGAGTGTCGAACAAACCGTTACAGTGCGATAGTATCCCGGCCGCACAGGACATGACCGCAACAAGTGTGCAGCTTTCCAACAGTACAGACATAAGCCTTGTCTGCGGACGAAGAGGCGCTCCTCCTTAGACAATCGTGTAAAACCCAGCTGCATAGGCTCAATACTACTGCTTGTGACACCAGGAGGCGTGGGAGGTGAGGGAGGCACGGATGGGAAACCAGGACTGGGTGACGACCCAGTTGGAAACCTCTATTTATGGTCTTTATAAAGGTTCCTTTCCTTTATGAGAGTGTCAATCAGGGTAGCAAATTTAATTAATTTGTCCAGCTCTTCTGTCAACTCACGAGCTGCGATCTCATCTTTTATTTTCGAGGCCTTGTGCGAAGGCTGCCATAAGTGCCTCATCGTTCCAACCAACCTCTGCGGCAAGAGTGAGAAATTCAGTCTCATAGTCTGCAACCGTATGTGTGCCCTGTTGAATTCACATTAATCATTTTGCTGCCAAGGTGGCGTGCCCAGGAACCTCAAATACACTACGGAAGGTCCTTATGAATTCTGCAAAGTTTGTAGTAATCGGTTTGGCCGTGTCCCAGATCGGATTAGCCCAGGCCAGTGCTCTGCCTGTCAACAGTTTATCATGAATCCCACCTTGCTTCTCTCACTCGGAAAAGCCTGGGGTACCAGTTCCAAAAAAAAATTACAGCTGGTTCAGGAAACCACTGCATAAGGTAGGTTCCCCATCATATCTCAATGGGAGAGGAGTGGTTGCGGACAACCCTTTACATGGATTACTTGGAGCCATAGCTTGTGCCATGGGTGCCAAGACTGGGGTGGCCACTGATGCCTGCACAGGTTTGTCAAGGTGAGTAGTATGCTCCAGAATAGTCTGCACCACCAGAGACAACTTATCCAAGCGTTGCTCATGCAAATCCATTCTTCAATGGTGTAACGGTTTTGTAAGACACTCAGACCAGTAGATTAGAATAAAACACAGTTTTATTAAAAGACAAGAAAGGCTGCCCTCTATAGGCAAAACAGAATGACTGGAAATAGACAGTGAAGTACAGATGCCCTCTCAGGCCCAGTATACAGGGAAATAAATATATACTGTCACAGGACAGGCATAAGCTAGCATACAGGGTGCTCAAGGGTTAAAGTTCATAGAAATCAATCAGTCTCTGTTGTGGTGTGTTCGACACGCCCATAAGATGGTAAAGGAGCAATGTAGTGGTGCTAGATGTGAGAACACCAGTAAATGGAGCAGCACAGAGACTACTGCTTATGCTAAGCAGGGACTGAGGTCAAAATACTCTGCAAGAGCTTAGGAGTTTGAAGCCACTAACACCCAACCGGTGTGTTAACGGAGAGCAAGTGCACTTGAAGAGCTGAGATGTAAAGAGCCAATAGCACCCACCCGGTACATAGCGGTGACCAAATACACTGCAACAGCTGAGGAGTACAGAGGCAATAGCACCCAACCGGTGCTGTAATGGAGACCAACTACACTGCAAGAGCTGAATGTATAGAGCCAATAGCGCCCCTCCGGTGCTGTACCGGAGACCAACTACACTGCAAGAGCTGAGGTGTATGGAGCCAATAACGTAGACCACAAGTCTTTGCAAGTGTAAACGGAAGGCTCAGGGATAACGGAGGCAACTGCTCTGCAAGTGTAAAGGGAAGGCTCAATGTAACTGAGAACGATGCTCTGCAAGTGTTAACGGAGGCTCAGTGAACGGAGCCAACAGTGTTTCGCAAGTGCAAATGGAAGGCTCACTGAACTGGGACCACTGTGCTCTGCAAGTGTTAACGGAGGCCCAGTGTAACAGAGGCAACAGTGCTCAGCAAGAGTAAACAGGAAGGCCCAGTGAATCAGAGGCAACAACTCTGTCAGCCCTGCAATCAGCACAGCGGAAGTCAGAATGTCGCCCAGATGACACAGGATCAGGATCTCAGCAGGAACACAGGCAGGGTCGTCAACGTAGCCGGGACAGGTCACGGAGCAGGAACGTCAGCAAGGCCGGGTCAAATCATGGAGCAGGATAGTCAGACAAGCCAGGTCAGATCACGGAGCAGGAACGTTAGCCAGACCAGGTCGAATCACGGAGGAGGAACCAAGGAGCGTAGTCAGATGGGCCAAGTCGGTACACAGGAACACAGCTACACAGTAAAACTGGCTCAGGAACACCATGAAAGGGCACGTGGCAGGTGCCAAAGGCCCGGTATAAAAAGGCCATACTGGGTGGGCCAAACAAGCTCAGCCAATGGGAGCGCACCACAGCAAACAGTGACAGAAACGGATCACGGGGACTGTGATAAATGGATATTCTGAGAGCTACCCTCACCTGTATTGTCTAAGGTCTTTGGCCCTTTCATACATTGACGGTTTTGTAAGAACACTCAGACAATTAGGTAAGGTTAAGATCAGCTTTATTGAAAAATAATATCATGAGCAATCACCCTACTCAAGTCTAGATGAGGTCCGTACCATGGTACTTCCCAAATCTGATGCAGGTCAAGATGGACAGAAATATCAGTAGGCAATGATATACAGTAGGACTAAGCTGGCTTGATCTGTTGGCAGGTCACTGGGACAAGGTTAACCACAACAGTACCACCCCGCGGAAAGGCCCTGATAGTGGTGGGTAACTGCAGGGCAAATCCCTAGAAGACTAGGGATAGCGGAGGCAACAAAGAATGATCACAGGAAAGTAACAGAGTCAAGCAGCAACTCAAATGCTAGGTACAGGTACAACACAAAAGGGCGCTGAAAGGATGACAGGAGAGAGTTTAAAAAGGCTAACCCTTGGTGGAGCCAGAGCCCAATCACCAATAAGTACCGTGCAAGGGAAAATCCAAAAGTAAACATGTTGCCCTGCCGCAGAATCACGGGCACCGTGATAAAGAGGGAGAGGGGTGATATGATAGAAACCTCTAATTACATTGAGATGTAATATTGTTCAGGAGGAAAGCATACTTTCAGAAAAAGACAGAATATACAGAAATACTATTATGAACTGCTCACTCCAGGGACATCCTCCAGAAGAGATGGTAAGGAACAATTATGTGATGATAATAAAAAATATCTGAACCATGTAAAATTGCATGTTTTATATTGTTAGGGAAAAAGGCAGACTAGTTAAGCCAGTTTGTAACCTTTCATAAGAAGCCATGCTTTTATGTGAACATACCGTGCAACTATTTGTGCAAAAAATTTAAAGGCAGAGCCAAGTAACGACAAGCTATATAAAACTCAGTGCTTGAACAGGCAACTCAGTGCTTTGACTAGAACTTCTGAACATAACTATATACTGTTACAAGGTATGACATTTTCGTAGTAGACATCTTGCAATATTATTTTTTAGCAATACAACTTTTCATTCTACTTCATCTTTTCCAAATATATTTATCCCATGTTCTATGATCTATTTTATCAAACTATCTACAAACCTTCAAACTACCTATCAAAACATTTTCGGGTTTGGTAATACTTTGGTCCTTATTTTCATAGGTTACCTTGTTAAAATGACAAACTATTGTCTTACAGATACAAATTGTAAGCATCCATTAAATTATTTTGATATTTAATTATTAATTATATACTTCAGAAAATGTTTTATGTTTCTTTAATGTATAAATATGTAACCTTGTGCCTTATTCATCAAGCAAAAAAGAGGTGCAATTCTGGGGAAAACCAAGTGCACAGTTGGAAGTGAAAATTGCCCATATAGCCATTGATTTTATGATGGGACTATTTACCCCTTGAATGCTATAGAATTCTCCAGTTCCTTGAGAAACGAATACAGCTTGAAAGAGAGGAGGGAGACGGGTGATATGATAGAAACCTTTAACCCCTTAAGAACCTTTGACGGTCCTGGCAAACCATAAGGACCCATGACGACCATCATGGTCTTCAGGGTTCCTCGTGTGGCTGTACGCAGTTTGGGAGCCCTGATTGCTAATAAAAAAAAAATCCATGGTCTTCAAGTGCAGGCCTTGTGCACACGTCAATGGTCCTTAAGAGGTTAAATACATTAATATTTTTCAAGAGGGAAGCATTATTTTTCTCTTTCTTCAGAAAAAGGCAGAGGTGGTAAGGAACAATACATTGAGGGAATTAACCTTTTGAGAGGTTTTGCAATGTGTTGGATACCCTTCTGGAACTGAAAGGGTTTAAAAATACCTGGGATAGACAGTAGTCTAGATAAGATTTTGTATTTTAGGTTGCTAGGAAAATGATCTGGATGAGTCACATGGTTATCCTATATAATAATTCGCTAATTTGTGTATAACGCATGACATGCGCAGTAGACACTGCTGTGTGTGCTGCAGTCATGAGCAGTAGAGACTGCCCGCGCTGCGGCTGATATAGAGCTGGGTGCTCCGAAGGAGCGTCCAGCTCTTTATCAGCCGCGGCGTGGGCAGTCTCCACTGCGCGTGACTGCCCCGCGACCGGGTGACAGTGGCACTGTGGCCCGTGTAACGGGCTGTTCAACTAGTCTGTCATAAAAAGCTATGGGGTGTTTCCTTCTAGGGTGCAGCTGGTTTGCTCCAGAATTACATCTTCTTAGCTTGATGAATAAGGCCCCTTATTTTATACACTGTGTCATATACTGTTTTTCACTAAAACTGATTTGATCTACGATAACTTGTTTTAGAAAGTTTTTTTTAGGTTATCCTATATAATAATTCGCTAAAGCGTGTGTAACGCCGCGACATGTGCAGCAGACACTGCTGCTCGTGCTGCAGTCATTCGCAGTAGAGACTGCCCGTGCCGTGGCTGATACAGAGCTGGGCACTCAGAAGGAGCATCCAGCTCTGTATCAGCCATGGCGCGGACAGTCTCTACTGTGTGTGACTGCTCCGCGACCGGGTTGCAGCGGCACTGTGGCCCGTGTAACGGGCTGTTCAACTAGTCTCTAATAAACTAATTGTTAAACTAATAGAATATGATCACGTCACACAAAAATGGATTTGATTTAGATTTTTATTCTGTTCACTCACTATGCAGTTTGTTATCTGATAAACTATTAACGTTTCTATTTTTGAAAGCACTCTTACTTAACAGCATTTTTTCACACCTGCCTAAAACTTTTTCACTATATATATATATCTATATATATAAAAGAATAAGCCTCATTGCATAATTTATGGTACTTCACACACAGAACATAATTTATGTCTCGTCATAAAACAAACACACATTGAACAGAATGCCTCATTACATAATTTATGTCTCATTAGGAGACACAACTCCCATTGAGTGATTGAATTGGGGCATTACTGTTCCCATTGGGTGATTCATTGGGGGCGTGTTTATCATACAGGGAGTTGGCCCGCCCCCTCCAGCCCACCCACCACTATCCAACTGACAAAAAAATATACAGCTGCCTCTCGCTCCTGAAGTAGGGGATATCAATAACTTCTCCTGGCCACACACACTCTCACTCAGGATCATGACCCCACAAACACTCTGTTTCACCTCCCACAGATAATTGTAACCCTCCATACACTCTGTGTCACCTCCCACAGATAATTGTAACCCTCCATAGACACTGTTTTACCTCCCACAGATAATTGCAACCCTCCATACACCCTGTTTCAGTACCCTCCATACAATCTGTTTCTGACACTCAAAGGGTTAACTCTTTTAATCTCTTCAGTCATCTCACTGTCTGTTTTCAATTGTCACTCCTCCACTTCCTGCTTCCTGATTCCCGCCCTTTCTCCTTTAAGGGAGAGAGATGTTTTGCTGTATGTTACAGAGGGCAAGCCTCAAACACCACTTTCTATTTGATCCCTCAGCATATTGCTACATTGCCTCAACTGAAGAGCCACTGTGTGTTATATTGCTATGTTACCTCTGCTTAAGTAAGGAGTTACTGTTCCCATTGGGTGATTCAATGGAGGAGTGATTTAAATCATTCAGGGAATTGGCCTGCCCCCACTATCCAACCCGCCCACCACTATCCAAGTGACTGAAAAAACAAAATGACTGCCACTCACTCCTACACCACAGACTCACACAAAAGCCAAACACACATACGCACGCAAGCCACACACACACACAAAAGCCACACACACACACACACACACAAAAGCCACACACACACACATGAGCCACACACACACAAAAGCTACACACACAGAGTCCCCAGGGGTCCCTCCACCAACCTGAGGCACAAAATGAGCTGATCCCAGCTGCTTCATGTAGCTTGGAGGCAGGCAGGCCCAGTAGCAAATCCTTCATGTTCCCCCTTCATGAAGCACAACACTTCATCCTCTACAAGCAGCAGCTGGATGCGGATTTTACCCGTGGCTGAGGGGCTGGAGACAGACCATGCTGGGGCCACTTTGTAGTACACACTCTTACACACAAGCTTCTTCGCCGCCTCTCTCTGCCCGCTGTCACACACCTGCATTGTGTAAGTATTCTGGCACAAAAAATATACATGCCGCACTATAGCTGCTCCAACAACACACACCATCCCTGCTCCAACCACACACACCATCCCTCCTCAGTTCCCGCTCTCGGTGCCCGGGCTGCGTCCCTAGTAACGCTCTTGGCTGAGGCCTGGGGCAGAAGTTGTCTTCCTGGCCAGGGAGCCGGGCCGGCGGTTGTCTGGCAGCCTCTGAGTGTGCATGTACAGAGTCCACTTCAGGGACTGTGGACTCCATGACTCTCGCTACATACTGGGACAGTTGGTTAACCCTTTCAGTGCCAGAGGATTAAGCAACACAATGAGCAATGCCTTGCCTACACCTCTGGCACTTACAGGACCGTAATAATATCTGTATGTGTGTGTGTATGCATGTATGTACGTGTGTATGTATGATCAATGTCTGTATATGTCACTGTATCTGTGTGTGTCTATGTATGTGTGCAATATGATTCTTTCTGCTTCACACAGTACACAAAAAAAACATCATCAGTCAATACAGCTAAAAGAAATGTACAATACAAACAAACACAAAAAATTCTTACAAAATACCTTCAACATGTCACCTACAACATTTCAAACAAAAAATGCTACATAACACATACCCTACTACAATGATGGTCAACGCTGTCACAGATTGCTAGTATATATATATATATATATATATATATATATATATATATACACACTTATATATACATATACACTACCATTTAAAGTTTGGGGTCACTTAGAATTGTACTTGTTTTTGACAGAAAAGAAAATCTTGTCCATAAAAATAACATCAAATGGATCAGAGATACAGTGTAGACATTGTTATTGTTGTAAACGACTATTGTAGCTTGAAAGTACGGATTTTAAATATATACTTTTTGCTGCAAATGGAGGAATCTCTGACGAAAGCAAAGTTTGAAGGGCACAATTATTATTTAATTTAAAAATCATTATTTCTAACCTTGTCAACATCTATACTGTATTTCCTATTCATTTTGCAACTTACTTGATGTTTTCATGGAAAATAAGGGAATTTCTGAAGTAAACATGAACCTTTGAACGGTAGTGTATATACACACACATATACATGCATGCATTCATACATCATAAACAGCTGTACTAATGAGAAGTGGAACAAATTCTGATGTAATCCAATGAAACATTAGAGACCAAATACAAATTCTCAGAAATTTCAATCAGGTTTTTAGCTCTTTGAAAGTTAGAAAGGTCTTCAAACAACACTTTGCAAAACATTAGGAACTTTCCTATAATTCAGTGGTTAAAAACTCTATTAAAATTAGTGGTAGCTTTCTGATTTTTTTTTTTATTTGTTTCCTAAGATGCAGTTGGTTTGCTTTAGAATGACTCCAGTTACTTTGAATGAGTGAATGAATGAATATGTTTATTTATATAGCGCCACAAGTGTACGCATTGCTTTACAATTTAAGGCTTTAGTCAATACATGGTTACAAGTGCTTTGTAGAGTGAAACAATGGGTGAGAGGTCCCTGCCCGAAAGCTTACATTCTAATGTGGTAATGAGATACAGAGTATATAAGGGTCAAGTGCTGAATACAGTGCCAGAGATCTAGTTAGGATAGGGGACATAACAATGCATAGTAGTGTATCAGCCTACTAGATTTTTGGACAAATAATTACAGATGACGAGAAAAACCACATTTTTACTACTGAAGATAAAGGGAGGTAAGGCTAAATTATTTTTGTATTTCACTTAGGGAAAGAAAGAGACAGAGAGACAAAAAAAAAAAAAAAGAAGAGATCCACTTAGTGGCAGAGAGTTATTCAGTACATTGTAACTCAATGCACTGTTTGAAGTATTAGTAGAAACATGTTTTATTAAAATACATTATATCTTTAATAGCTTTAATTTCCTACAAAGCACATTTTATACACTTTGCAGTATTTAATTATTCCCCTGTATGACCCAGCTTGTCTGTCCATCCATTCTGGTGTTGACCTGTGGCTCTGTCTGACTATTCTCTGTGGCTCTGTGGCTCTGATTCTCATGTCACCATTTTTATCATGGCGACATAGTCAAGGTATCATGTGGTCGCAGGCCTTCTTGCGTGCCTTTTAGCGTGTAACCTTTTAAAAGCAAACCAAAAAAGCATACCAGAAAAAATTCAAAGACTCTAATCTGTACAAGAGTGTCACGGTTTTCTAAGAACGCTCAGGCAATTAGGTAAGGTTAAGATCAGCTTTATTGAAAAAAAATAACAAGAGCAATCATCCTACTCAGGTCAAGATGAGGTCCGTACCGTGGTACTTTCCATATCTGACGCAGGTCAGGATGGACAGAAATATCAGTAAGCAATGATATACAGTAAGATTAAGCTGGCTTGATCTGTCGACAGGTCACTGGAACAAGGTTAACAACAAAAGTACCACCCCACGGAAAGGCCCTAATAGTGGTGGGTAACTGCAGTCCCTAGTACGCTAGGAATAGCGGAGGCAACAGATATAGGACACTTGAAAGTGACCAAGTCCCTAGAACGCTAGGGATAGTGGAGGCAACAGAGACAGGACAATGGCAAGTGACCGAGTCCCTAGAACACTAGGGATAGTGGAGGCAGCACACGGATACTGGCAAGTGACAGGAGCTACTCGTAACACAGTCTCCCAGATGACCTAGGGAGTGACAGGCCAAGGCGGCGCTGTAGCGGTATTACTGCAAGTGAGAGTAGGCGGAACAGAGCACAGGGTACGCACCCTGATTGGTCTGAAGCCAGAACTGCCAAATCAGTATACACATAGGTAGTAGCCAGTCCTAGACAGTAACGGAATCAGATACTCAGCCAAAGCCAGGTAGGTACTCACGGAGATAGTCAGCCAGTCTTTGTTAGCAATGGAATCAGATACTCAGCCAAAGCCAGGTCTGTACACATGGAGGTAGTCAGACAGTCCTAGTCAGAACCGAATCGGAACACAGGAGCGACAGGAACTTAGGTGGGCGAGTCGGGTCATACACGGAGCAGGAACAAGCAGCAACTCAAACACTAGATACAGGTGCACTACGAAAGGACGCTGAAGGGATGACAGGAGAGAGTTAAATAAGGCTAACCTTGGGTGGAGCCAGAGCCCAATATGAACCGTGCAAGGGAAAACCCAGAAGTAAACATGTAGCCCTGCTGTAAAATCATGGACACCATGATTTCCCCCCCTCTCAACGATCCCCTCCCTGCGGAGGAGGTCCAGGCTTCAGTGGGAACTTTTAGCTCAACTAAAGCAGCTTCTCATTTTATCCAATTTATTCACAAAGATATAAAAACACGTGATTACTTTATTTCATTTCACGAATCTTTTTTCTTTCTCACTTGGCCTTTAAGAATAAGGCTTTTTGGCCTTTTCCAGTATGCAATCCCCCTTGTCTGTTTCGTTTCATCCATTCCTCACATGACTTGTGGGGAAGGATATAAATGGAACATAGTTTTCTATGTAAGCATTTTTCAATGCAGGCCCTCATGGGCCCTGTATCAGGTAAGTCCTCCCTCTACACCTATTTTGTTTTTTTTGTCTTGTTGTGTGTCTGTTGTTTTTAATTGCATTACACTGGGACCCACAAGAAATAAAAACATCAAAATGATATTTAAAGGGTCCGCACTGACACGTTTATTATAACATATTTCTTCAGAGAATGTCTGTTTTTAATTTAGATAGGGTCTTTATAGGTGTATTAGAGTAGGACTTACCGCAAAGTGAGATACCTTGGCGTGGTGGTAAGCTTATACACGGATTGGCCAATTTGTGGGATGAAATTCTCACTTATTTTCACTTAGATTTACTAAGTGTTTATCATGGTGCCCGTGCTATGCTGGCGACATTCTGTCAGTTTCCTCTATTGATCTCGCTCATTGGTTGAAGTGACTTGTCCCTGCCCAGTATTTGTCCTTAAATACTGGGCCTTGTCACTTATCCGGTGCCCTTTCTTGGTGTTTCCGTACCAGCGCTTGCTCCTGTATTTCGTGTGATCTCTGTGTACCAACCCGGCCTGCCAGATGACTCTGCATCTTGTTCCTGTCCTGTGTACTGACTCGGATTGGCTGACGTTCCTGCTCTGTGTACCGACCCGGCCCGGCTGACGTTCCTGCTCTGTGTATTGACTCGGATTGGCTGGCGTTCCTGCTCTGTGTACCGACTCGGCCCGGCTGGGCTCCTGTAGTTGCGTATCCTTCCTGCTCTGCCTTAGCCGGTCTCCAGTTGGGGTTGTGACAGGATCCTCTCTGTCTCCGGACAGTCTCTCTCTGCAGTCTAGTCTCCGTTGTTTCCGCTGTCGCCCAGGTGACATTACTGTGTGTCTGTTACGGTTCAGTACACTCAGAAAGGGAAGGTGTTGGTAAAAACACAATTTTATTTGCACACAATGAATAACAGTAAGTCTCGCGGGTCCACCATACAGAGAAACGGTAACTGACATAGGACAGGTTACACAGGAATGATTAACCCACACGGGTCCAGTATGTAAAACAAAATACACTACTGACACAGGTCAGGTAAATCACAATTGATACAGTGTAAATATGACAAGAGATACAAGTTGAGCCAATGACTGAGTCGGCCCTGATGTATGGAAGGCCCAATGTGACTCTCTACTCAGAGACTAACAACAGCGACTGACAATATGCAACTGATATGCCAGCGGATGTCTGGCAAGGCAACCAGGGAGGAAGGCTGCTTAAGTGGACGCCCACCGGAAACTACCAACAACGTGAGTCAGTGCTTAGTGCCGTAGGAAATGTACGCCCAACGGAGACTTCAACCTCAACACGTATGCCCAGCACCACCCCTGCAGGGGTTAACGAATGCTATGGTCTGTAGGTGGAAAGTAACCTGAGGCGCCCAAGTGAACCCAAACACAGGAACGGCAGACCGAGCGATCGTGGTGTTTATAAGAATGATCGGAGGATAACACTGGCACCATGAGTGAGAGGATCACAGACTGGACTACAAAGCAGAACCGGAGTACCGGAGCTCTGCAGGACCACTGAAGTGTGAGCAACAGCAAGCATAGAGGGATCAGCAAGCAGGAACAGCACAGAAACTTCTACCCAGTCGGGTCGGTACACGGAGCAGGAACGTCAGCCAAGCCGATTTGGTACATGGAGCAGGATCGGCAATCTCGCCGGGTCGGTACATGAAGCAGGAACACCACAAAAGCTGAGTCAGTACACGGAGCAGGAACGTCAGCCAGGCCAGGTTAGAATAGGAAGCAGGAACGTCATCCAATCCGTGTCGGTACACAGAGCAGGAAGGTAACAGACAGAGTAGTCATAATAATAATAATAATAATCAGTAGTCAATCAGTCCGAGTCATACACTGGTATTAATAGTAAATGGAACAAGCGCTAGGCAACGGATACACCACGAAAGGGCAACCCATAAGTGACAGCCCAAGGTATATAAAGGCTGTCAGTGGGAGGAGCTATATACCGCAGCCAATAAAAAGGCACCAGGAAGTAAACATGTCAAAATGTCACTGGAATCACGGGCACCGTGATAGTGTTCCTTCCTTCTGTGCAGTCCTCAGTTGGGTGCCTCTCCGGGCAAGTTGCTATAGTCTCCATTACTGCTACGGCAGCCCACAAGTGGGCCTGGTCTCTGTTACTGCTACGGCAGTCCACAAGTTGCCCTGGTCTCTGTTACTGCTACGGCAGTCCACAAGTTGCTCTAGTCTCTGTTACTGCTACAGCAGTCCACAAGTTGCCCTGATCTCTGTTACTGCTACAGCAGTTCACAAGTTGCTCTGATCTCTGTTACTGCTTGGGCGTTACTCGATATTGTGCTCTCTCTTCAAGATTGAGTTTCTTAAAGGGTCTCACGCTATTAGGGCCTGTCAGACCTCCCAGCCTAATAGTAACCCATTCAGTGCTGCCTAACTTGAGTATCACACAAAAACTGCCTGACCTGTGTCAGTATATTGTATTCTGTATTGTTTGCATATACTGGACTCGTGTGGATATACCTCATTGTAACCTGTCCTGTGTCTGTACTATATTGCTGATATATTACTGGACCCGTGAGGGTTATTGTTACTACAACTGTTCAATAAAACATCTAAACCTACTGTGTCTGTGTGGTAAACTAACTGTTACAGAGTTCTTACATATGCTAAATACAGGGCACTTATGTTCAGTATACACAGGAGCACAGGACTGTGTTTTTTGTATGTGGTTTCAATGAGAACTTAGCATGGAATCTGCGCAACAGTGGTGAAGCATGGATGTCAGAGTGGTTCACCCATGAGCGTTCCTCTGGACCATATCCCTTCCAGTGCACCAAGTTTTGGATCTGTCCACGGAATCTACGTGAATCCAGAATACTCTGCACCTCGTATTCATCGTGGCCTTGAATACGAACCGGACCAGGGATTGCAGGAGTAGATGTTTATTGATTACATACCAAAGGTTTGAGTAAAGATACGTGGATGTCACACTTTTATTGAACACTCAGACAATTGGGTAGGATAAAATAAAGAAGCTTTATTAGGCAGAATAAAGCGCACAAGGCCCCTCACGGGTCCAAACTCTACAAACAGTAGTAATAAAGATTGACACAGGACAGGGCATGCAAAATAGCAATACAATAGTGAGATTCTACTGGCCTTACCGAATACCGGGTAAGGCAGCCTAATTACTAATGCAACAAGGAACAGAGGAGGCTCTACCGGCCTTACCGAATACTGGGTAAGGCAGCCTTATATCTGGTGCAAGAAGGAAATGAGGAGGCTGTACCTGCCTTACTGAATACTGGGTAAGGCAGCCTTATATCTGGTGCAACAAGGAACTGAGGAGGCTCTACCGGCCTTACCGAATACCGGGTAAGGCAGCCTGATATCTGGTGCAATAAGGAACTGAGGAGGCTCTACCGGGTCACAGGCTGAGCGTATAGTGGGAAGGCAACAGTAACCGCTTAGTGACCGGATAGCACTGGCTGGATGTGCTTAACGGAGGCCACAGGTAGTCACAGGCTGAGCGTATAGTGGGAAGGCAACAGTAACCGCTTAGTGACCGGATAGCACTGACTGGATATGCTTAACGGAGGCCACAGATAGTCACAGGCTGAGCATATAGTGGGAAGGCAACAGTAACCGCTTAGTGACCGGATAGCACTGAATGGATATGCTTAACGGAGGCCACAGATAATCACAGGCTGAGAGTAGAGCAACCGGAGGCAACAAATCAGAGAGAACTGACAATAATAGCGAGGGCAACAAGATAGCGTGTCAGTTAAAGCCTGGATCGGTACACAGAGAGCGGTTGTAGCCAAAGCCTGGATCGGTACACAGAGAGCGGTAGTCAGCCAAAGCCCGGGTCGGTTCACAGAGAGCGGTAGTCAGCCAAAGCCTGGGTCGGTACACAGAGAGCGGTAGTCAGCCAAAGCCTGGATTGGTACACAAGAGCAGAACAGGAGCTAGGTCAGATGGAAACCGGATCAACACGGAACAGGAGCACTGAATAACGTAAGGTCAGGAACACCACAAAAGGGCACCGGCCTAGTGACAGGAGAGCGTAAATAAGGCTAGCCCTGGGAGGGGCTAGACAGCTAGCACCAATAAAAGACAGCAAAGCACAACCCGGAAGTCAGAATATCGCACAAGAATCATGGGCACCGTGATAGTACCCCCCCCTCAAAGACCCCCCCTCCTGCCTTGACGGGGTCTGGGTTTGCTAGGAAACTTGGCATGGAATCTGCTCAACAGAATAGGAGCATGAATATCAGAGTGGTTAACCCATGAACGTTCCTCTGGACCATAACCCTTCCAATGCACCAAGTATTGGACCTGGCCACGGAATCTAGGTTAGCACTCTGCACTTCATATTCATTGTGATCCTGTATGCACACAGGACCAGGGACAGCAGGAGTGGTAGTGTAGCATTTGCACACCAATGGTTTGAGGAGTGACGCATGGAACACATTGTGTATTCTAATAGAAGCCAGTAATTCCAGCGCATAGGAGACAGGGTTAACTCGACGGAGCACACGGAACGGACCCACAAACTGGGGAGCAAACTTGAGACATGGAACTTGCAACCTGAGATTTTTAGAGGATAACCAGACCCGGTCCCCCACCTGGAATACAGGAGCCGGTAGACGTCTGTTATTGGCATGCTGCTGGGCGCGTGCAAAAGACTCATGTAGGGTATTCTGGACCTGTGCCTATGTGGAGCGGAGCTGCCTAATATGCTCATCCAGAGACGGAATCTGCTGTGTCTGAAAGTTATCTGGGAGCAAGCATAGTTGGAACCCGTAGTTGATCAGGAAGGGTGAGCTCCCAGATGTGCTGCACACCGCACAGTTCCTGGCAAACTCTGCCCACGGCAACAAGTCAGCCCAATTGTCGTGATGACTAGAAATGAAACAGCTCAAGAACTGCTCCAATCCCTGGTTGGCACGCTCAGCGGCCCCACTAGTTTGGGGATGATAAGCCGAGGAAAATGACAACTGAATCCCCATCTGTTCACAAAAGGCCCTCCAGAATCTCGAGATGAATTTACTCCCACAATCCGAGACCAGCAACTTGGGTACCCCGTGAAGTCGGAATACCTCCCTGGCAAATACACTTCAGTGAGTTCATAAGGAAGTTCCGTAGAGTGTTTGAGGCACCTGGCAAAGCCACCTCTGCTGCCAAAAGATTGATGGAGATATAAATGGGCGATCGTACAGTGGGCGATTATGCCATAGAATTTCGGACATTGGCAGCAGAGGTGTGATGGAATAATGAGGCGCTAGTGGCAGCCTTTGCTCATGGGTTGTCTGACTCCATCAAAGCTGCCAGAGATGTACCCAGTGACTTAGATGAATATATCAATTATGTCATGCTTATTGACTCTCGTATCTGTGAAAGGCACCTGGCTAGAAGGGCGAAATCCAGAAGCTATGGGCACGGCAGCCCTTTAATCCCACCCTCGCCTCCCATTCCTCCTGATCGAGCATCTGAAAAGGGTGAACCAATGCAACTCGGATTCACTAGACTTACTAAGGAGGAACGTGCGCACCGTAAAAAACCCAGCCAATCAGTTTTAAGCACAGCGTCTCGAATATGATTGGCTGGGATGTGTGTGTGTCAGCACATCTCAGCCAATGGCTGTGAGGGAATTGGATCAGAGGCTGCCCATATATAGGGCAGTCTCTGCTCTGGTTCCCTCATTGCGGAACGGACATCGCCCCGAAAGGTGGGATCCAGTGGCTCACAGCACTGTCTCCGCTGTCTCCGCTGCCGCCACCTCTGCGGCCACGCACAGCAGCGGAGACACATACTAAAGCTAAGGCAACATTCTTTGTTTCAGGGATATTGACCATATGTGCACACATGTTCTCTGGGGGGCAGATTTTATTTGGCAATTTAATATGGCACTGTATATGTTTATTTTGTGGCACTTAATTAACCCGTTGAGACCAGAGAGGTACGTAACACATTGCTTTGCAATGCGTTGTATACCCCTCTGGCACTCAAGGGGTTAAACTATATGTTGTTTCAAAGATGTAGTTATACACTATTTTCTATTACAGGACAGCAAGAGAGAAGAAAGAAGAGAGAAAATAAGAAGGAAGAGACAATAGAAGAAAGAAGCGACAAAAGAAGCGAAGGTAGAAGAAAGAAGAGAAGAACAGAAGAGGAGCAGGGAGCTGAGGGCTCCGCTGGACATCAGGATTAATGGTAAGTGTAACTTTTCATGTGATGATGTTTTTCACTTAGTCGGCTTAACCCTATGAATGCCGGCGGGGTAATTATACCCCGCTGGCACTCATAGGGTTAATTCAGGCACTTTGGATGTATTGATGTGGGTCTTGGGGCCCCATATCAATACATCCACTGAGGACTTTGTTTTTTTTTGCCAGTTAACAGCTCTGTTAGCTGGCAAAAGATCTGATGTGGGACTCTATGGCAAAACAAACTGGGTCTTAAATTTTAGGCGGTAATGAGTCCCTCATCAGATCTTTTTCAGCTAACGCAGGCTATTGAATGGCAAAGTGGAGCGTTTTTTTTGTTTCTGTGGGCCAAAACACACATTAGTGTAGCGGCTGGTACACTAGATGAACTGCCGTTAGCAGTTCATTACATGGCACTTTGAATGGCCTACTGCATGTTAAAGTGATAGTAATGTCTAAAAAAAACTTTTTTGCATTTAGAAGAGCTCAAAAAGCTGATCTAAATGCAAAAATGGTAAGTGTAACTTTTCATGTGATGATGTTTTTCACTTAGTCGGCTTAACCCTATGAATGCCGGCGGGGTAATTATACCCCGCTGGCACTCATAGGGTTAATTCAGGCACTTTGGATGTATTGATGTGGGTCTTGGGGCCCCATATCAATACATCCACTGAGGACTTTGTTTTTTTTTGCCAGTTAACAGCTCCGTTAGCTGGCAAAAGATCTGATGTGGGACTCTATGGCAAAACAAACTGGGTCTTAAATTTTAGGCGGTAATGAGTCCCTCATCAGATCTTTTTCAGCTAACGCAGGCTATTGAATGGCAAAGTGGAGCGTTTTTTTTGTTTCTGTGGGCCAAAACACACATTAGTGTAGCGGCTGGTACACTAGATGAACTGCCGTTAGCAGTTCATTACATGGCACTTTGAATGGCCTACTGCATGTTAAAGTGATAGTAATGTCTAAAAAAAACTTTTTTGCATTTAGAAGAGCTCAAAAAGCTGATCTAAATGCAAAAAACCGTATCTCTCAAACCGCTATGGTTTAAGAGATATGGGCGTTTGGAGTTTGATTTCTCCTACTGACAGCTGTAAAGCTGTCAGCAGGAGATTTGTGTCGGTCGACACTGTGGCGCTTGAGAAGTGCCGGGATCTCGTTACTTACACAGAATCCCTTCATTGGAATGGTCTAAAATGTGTACCTGAACACTAGGCACATGTTTTAGACCATTCCATTGAAGGGATTCCGTGTAAGTAACGAGATCCCGGCACTTCTCAAGTGCCACAGTGTCGACCGACACGAATCTCCTGCTGACAGCTTTACAGCTGTCAGTAGGAGAAATCAAACGTCAAACGTCCGTATCTCTTAAACCATAGCGGTTTGAGAGATATGGTTTTTTTGCATCTAGATCAGCTTTTTGAGCTCTTCTAAATGCAAAAAAAGTTTTTTTAGACATTACTATCACTTTAAGACACCCATTAGTCTTTTTTTTGGCTAACGGCTGCCTTTAAATCTAGCCCTAAATATCCCCAGAAACCTAGACCCTCTACAAGGGGAGGGGGTCTTTGCGAGGGGGGTACTATCACGGTTCCCGTGATCTCGCTGTCACTCTCTGCTGTGGTGCACTCCCATTGGCGGAGCTTGTATAGCCCACCCAGTGTGGCCTTCATATACCGGGTCTCTGGCACCTGTCAGGTGCCCTTTCGTGGTGTTCCTGTACCAGTGCTTCCGTTGCTGTGTTCTTGCATTCCTGTGTACCGACTTGGCCCGTCTGACTATTCTTGTTCGTTCCTGCTCCGTGATTGACTCGGCTTGGCTGACGTTCCTGCTCGGTGATTGACCCAGCTTGGCTGATGTTCCTGCTCTGTGATTGACCCGGCTTGGCTGATATTCCTGCTCCGTGACCTGATTCTGGTGTTCCTGTCGTCCTGAGAGTTTCCTGCGAGATCCTGATTCTATGTCGCCTGGCGACATTTTGAACTGTAGAGTACAGTGCAGTGCAGACTGATCATCCACTTAACCCTTGCAGAGCTTGTTGCCTCCGCTACTGAGCCTGTCCATTAAACACTTGCTGAGCACCGTTGCCTCCACTACCGAGCCTGTCCGTTAACACTTGCAGTGCTTGTTGCCTCCGATACTGAGCCTGTCTGTTAACACTTGCTGAGCTTGTTGCCTCCGTTACCGAGCCTGTCCATTAACACTTGCAGAGCATTTGTGGCCTCCGTTAACTGTGCTTCCATCTTACACCTTACGAGCACAGGGTAGCAGTTGTCGCACCGCGTGGTGCTATTGGGCGATACCGTTCAGCTCTTGCAGTGTTTGTGACTCCGTTAACACACCGGAAGGGTGCTATTGGCTCTGGTCCCATTCAGCTCTCGCAGTGTTCATGACACCGTTACCGCACTGGAAGGGTGCTATTGGCTCTGGTCCCATTCATCTCTTGCAGTGTTCGTGACTCCGTTACCGCACAGGAAGGGTGCTATTGGCTCTGGTCTTATTCAGCTCTTGCAGTGTTTGTGACTCCGTTACCGCACCGTTAGGGTGCTTTTGGCTCTAGTTCCATTCAGCTCTTGCAGAAGTGTTGGGTATCTCGCTTATCGCCTGTCCTTGGAGTGTTTCAGCTCTGCCTCACTGCTAAGGTGCTTCCCACCTCACACCACAGTCTCTTGCTGCTCTTACCATCCACTGGACATTGTCTAAACTCACCACAACAGAGACTGATTACTTGCACTGGACTTTAACCCTTCTGCTACTACTGTTTCTTGTATATGACAGTATTGCTCCTAATCCATACTGTGCCTGCAAAGACATCCATTATCTATATACATTTACGTGTCATTACCTATTTTAGCCCATAGGGATCCGTGTGCCTTGTTTCTCTCAATAAAAATGTGTTTTATTCTAACCTCTGGTCTGAGTGTCTTACAAAACCGTTACACTTGGCCACAAAGCACTTGCCCACAGGTCTCTCTGGAGGAGCATTGTGCTGGGATGCCAAGATCTCCTTCCCTAAAGGAGACATGATACTGGTTCGTAGGGTGGCAAGTAAAAGGTTTGGAGGGATGATAGGCACCGGAATAGAGTCAGCTTCTGGATCTGAGCCAAATAGCGCCCATCTCGCTTGCCTCGGAGAAAGCCCTTTAGCCTCTGATAGATACATGAGATTTCTATGATCAGTCAGGATCAAAATAGGTACCTTAGTGCCCTCCAACAAATGTCGCCATTCACGTAAGGCCAGAATAATCGGCAGGAGTTCCCGGTCTCCAATGTCATAAAGACTCTGTGCTTTGGTCAACTTCCTCAAAAAGAACCCACATGGTCTCAAGGTCTTATCCGGACCTGGTTTTTGGCCCAAGACTGCCCCGACTCCAGTCTCAGAAGCATCCACCTCTAAAGTAAATGGCAACCTAGGAATAGGATGCGACAGAACTGGAGCAGTAGAAAATGCCAATTTTAGAGTCTCAAATGCCTTAATTGCCTCTGGGGACCATTCTGAGGTGGAGGCACCCTTGTGGGTCATATCGGTGAGTGGTTTGACAATACTGGAATAGTCGCAAATAAATTTCCTATAATAATTTGCAAATCCTAGGAAATGCTGTAAGGGTTTGAGTCCCGTGGGCCACGGCCACTGTTGTACAGCTGCAAGCTTGTCCTTGTCCATAGCAAAGCCCTCTTTAGAGATCATGTACCCCAAAAAGGACACACTAGACCTATGGAACTCACAATTCTCGAGTTTGCAATACAGCTTGTTCTCCCTTAACCTCTGCAAGACCACAGAGACATGGCCACGGTGAGTCTCCAGGTCAGGAGTGTAAATCAAAATGTCGTCTAGGTACACGACTACAAAGGATTGTAAAAACTCATGTAGGACATCAATAATCAATTCTTGAAACACCGCCGGGGCATTGCACAGACCAAATGGCATAACTAAATACTAGTAATGCCCCGTACAAGTATTGAAAGCTGTTCTCCACTCATCACCGTCTTTAATCCGGACTAAATTATACACCACCCTCAGATCCAGTTTAGTAAAAATGGAAGCGCCCTTTAAACGATTGAACAATTCGGTGATGAGTGGAATGGGGTAGGCGTTCTTTATCATGATTTTGTTAAGACCCCTATAATCAATACAGGGTCTTAGTTCCCCGTCCTTTTTAACAAAAAAGAATCCAGCCCCAGCAGGTGAGGAAGACTTGCGTACAATACCCCGAGCCAGGGCGTCACTGATATACTCCTCCATGGCACTGTTTTTGTCACCAGACAATGGGTATGTCCTACACTTCGGGGCATAGCGCCTGGAACAAGATCAATAGCACAGTCGTACGTACAATGCACCGGCAAAGTGCTAGCCTCACCCTTACTGAACACATCACTGAATGACTGATATTCCAGCAGTAAGGAGGGAGAGGTACACAACATTTTTGTAGGCTGACTCAGACAGTGGGTTTTACAGTACTCAGACCAATACAATACTTCACAATTTCTCCAGTCCAGTCTGGGATTATGCTTATGTAGCCACGGAAACCCCAAAATGACCTCAAAATGGGGGGACTGGATAATCTGGAATTGATTGGTCTCTTTGTGAAGGACTCCAATGCAAACAGATAAAGGACATGTCTCCTGCGTGACTTGAGGTGGTACCAGTGGTCTCCCATCAATGGCCTCAATGTCGAGTGGAGACACTCTGCTCACCAAAGTAATGTTATGCATCATTGCAAAATTCTTGTCCATGAAATACCCGACTGCACCAGAATCAATTAGGGCCGGCATCTTAGCAGATTCAGAGGCCCAAGAGATCACGTCAATCATAGGTTTCCTTAACATGCCTTCTGGGGACTGGTATATGCCACCTAGGATCTGTCCCCCACATGACCCTAGGTCAGCTCGTTTCCCGGTCGCATGGGACAGGTTTTTAGCAAATGACCTGCCTTGCCTAACCCCTGTTTGCGACGGAAGGAGCGCTCTTGCTTGGACAATCATGTAAAACCGACTTGCATAGGTTCTGTGCTCCCTATAACAGGACCCAGAGGTATGGGAGGAGAGGGAGGCATGGGTGGGAAATTAACCCTGTTGCCAGGTTCACCAGTGGATCTTACCCTGCGATCCTTGTACACACTCCTCTCCCTTATGCGAGAGTCAGTCAGAATCGTGTACTCAATGAATTCGTCTAGAACCGCTGGTAGGTCTTTGGCCGCAATTTCATCTTTAATTTTATCGTCAAGTCCCTGGGGAAATGCAGCAACAAGTGCCTCATCGTTCCAGTTTACCTCTGCTGCAAGTGTATGAAACTCAATGGCAAACTCAGAAACAGTACGTGTGCCCTGCTGGATTCTCATAAGGCACTTGGCAGCAGAGGTGGCATGCCCTGGAACCTCGAACACACTGCAGAAGGCCCTTACAAATTCAACAAAATTTGTAGTAATTGGTTTGCCAGTCTCCCAAATTGGATTTGCCCAGGCTAAGGTCTTGCCCATGAGTAGTGAGATCATAAATCCCCCCTTGCTTCTGTCACTGGGAAACGCCTGTGGCACTAGTTCAAGAAAAACTCCAGTTGGTTCAAGAACCCACTGCAAAGTGTTGGCTCCCCATCATACCTCAAAGGCAGCGGAGAGCTGGGTACACTAGCCTGTGTCAATGGTGCCAGAACTGGAGTGGCAACCAAAGATTGTACAGGTCTCTCGAGGCAAGCAGTGCGTTCAAGAATGATCTGAATAGCCATAGACAGTTGGTCTAACCGTTGTTCCTGCGCGTCCAATCTCCACAGGAGATTCTGGGAACTACCCTCACCAGCATTGTCTGAGGTCATGGCCCTTTCGTACTGTCACGGTTTTATTGAACACTCAGACAATTGTGTAGGATAAAATAGAGAAGCTTTATTAGGCAGAATAAAGAGCACAACGCCCCTCACGGGTCCAAACTCTACAAACCGTAGTAATAAAGTTTGACACAGGACAAGGCATGCAAAATAGCAATACAATAGTGAGGGTCTACCGGCCTTACCAAATACCGGGTAAGGCAGCCTAATTACTAATGCAACAAGGAACAGAGGAGGCTCTACCGGACTTACCAAATACCGGGTAAGGCAGCCTGATATCTGGTGCAACAAGGAACTGAGGAGGCTCTACCGGCCTTACCGAATACCGGGTAAGGCAGCCTGATATCTGGTGCAACAAGGAACTGAGGAGGCTCTACCAGGTCACAGGCTGAGCGTATAGTGGGAAGGCAACAGTAACCGCTTAGTGACCGGATAGCACTGAATGGATATGCTTAACGGAGGCCACAGATAATCACAGGCTGAGAGTAGCGTAACTGGAGGCAAAAATCGGAGAGAACTGACAATAATAGCGAGGGCAACAAGATAGCGTGTCAGTTAAAGCCTGGATCGGTACACAGAGATCGGTTGTAGCCAAAGCCTGGATCTGTACACAGAGAGCGGTAGTCAGCCAAAGCCCGGGTCGGTACACAGAGAGCAGTAGTCAGCCAAAGCCTGGGTCGGTACACAAAGAGCTGTAGTCAGCCAAAGCCTGGATTGGTACACAGAGAGTGGTAGTCAGCCAAAGCCCAGGTCGGTACACAGAGAGTGATAGTCAGCCAAAGCCTGGGTCAGTAGACAGAGAGCGGTAGTCAGCCAAAGCCTGGATCTGTACACAGGAGCAGAACAGGAGCAAGGTCAGACGGAAACCGGATCAACACGGAATAGGAGCACTGAATAATGTAAGGTCAGGAACATCACGAAAGGGCACCGGCCTAGTGACAGAAGGGCATAAATAAAGGCTAGCCCTGGGAGGGGCTAGACATCTAGCACCAATAAAAGCCAGCAAAGCACAACCCGGAAGTCAGAATGTCGCACAAGAATCACGTGCACCGTTATAGTGGAACACATCGTGTGTACGCATAGATGCAGGCAACTCTAAGGCATAGGAAACAGGATTGACCCTGCAGAGTACCCGGAACGGATCCACGAATCTGGGAGCCAACTTATTGCATGGAACTTGCAATTTAAGGTTCCTGGAGGATAACCATACCCTGTCCCCACCTGGAATACAGGGGCAGGCAACCTTCTATTTTTGGCATACCGCTAATACCGTTGAAAGGAGTCACGCAGGGAATTCTGAACTTGTGCCCAAGTGGAGCGAAGTTGACTAAAGTGCTCATCCAGAACCAGCATCTGCTGTGCTTGGAAGGTATCCCTGAGCAAGCACGATTGGAACCCATAGTTGGCAAAGAAAGGGCGAGCTCCTGGATGAAGTGTTAACAGCGCAGTTCCTGGCGAAGTCTGCCCACGGCAACAAGTCATCCCAGTTGTCGTGATGATTGGAAAGGAAACAAAGTAGAAATTGCTCCAATCCCTGGTTGGAGAGTTCAATGGCCCTGTTGGTCTGGGGATGGTATGCAGACGAGAAAGACAATTGGATACCCATTTGATCACAGAATGCTCTCCAGAACCTGGACACAAATTGGCTCCCGCGATTGGAGACCAGGACCTTGGGGACTCCATGGAGTCAGAACACCTCCTTCGCGAACAATACGGTCAATGTTTTAGCCGAAGGCAAGCTGGGGAGTGGCACAAAGTGGACCATTTTCAAAAATCTATCAACCACCATAAGTATAACTGTGTAGCCATTAGATACTGAAATCAATAGATACATGTGACTATGGGCAGTCAACATTAGGAACATCTTGTAAAACCACGACTGGAAGGTGCCTTGGGGATGTGGAGCAGGCACAAGTGGCACAGGCTTCAGTAAGTGTGGCACAGTCAGCCCTCAACATAGGCCACCAGAACATTTGGGACAAGGACCAGATCAATTGATTTTTGCCCACGTGACCAGCCACATGAGAGGCATTATACGTCTCTATCAACCTGGCCAGGAATGGTTCAGCCACGAAACACTTGCCCATGGGATGCCAAGATCTCCTTGCCCAATGGGGATGTGATACTGGTACGTAGTGAGGCTAGGATCCAATCTGGAGGTATAATAGGTACATACAGGTTTAGTTTTGGAATCCGGATCTAGACCAAATTGTCTGGACAGGGCATCAGCCCACACATTCTTGGTACAAGGTAAGTAGGAAACAATGAACTTGAAACGTGAAAGGAATAAAGCCCATCTGGCTTGTGTGGAAATAACGTTTTTTTTGCCTCAGAGAGGTAGATAAGATTCTTATGGTAAGTCAGAATCAGAATCGGTACACTGGTGCCCTCCAGCAAATGGCGCTATACAAGTAGTGCCAAAAAGATTGCGAAAAATTTTGCGATCTCCAATGTCATAGACACTTTGTGCCTTGGTCATCTTTTTAGCGAAAAATCCACATGGCATTAGTGTCTTCCCGGGCACAGGCTTCTGTGACAGCACTGCCCCTACACCTGTCTCCGAAGAGTCAACCTCCAAGGTAAATGGCAAAACAGGTATAGGATGAGACAGTACTGGTGCTGAAGAAAATGCGGATTTTAAGGATTCAAAAGCCCTCTCTTCCTCTGGAGACCACATAGAAGCATTAGCCCCTTTATGTGTCATGTCTGTCAATAGTTTCACAATCATGGAATAGTCATGAATAAATTTCCTATAATAATTAGCAAAACCCAAGAACTGCTGCAATGGTT
Source organism: Rhinophrynus dorsalis (assembly GCA_037306005.1). Taxonomy (NCBI): domain Eukaryota; kingdom Metazoa; phylum Chordata; class Amphibia; order Anura; family Rhinophrynidae; genus Rhinophrynus; species Rhinophrynus dorsalis. The sequence goes on along the minus strand of CM074720.1, from coordinate 472,117,050 downwards.
TGAGACTAATGGGACACGGCCATTACAACACAGCAGAGAGTTTGTCTTTGTCCATAGCAATGCCTTCTTTGGAAATGACATAGCCAAAGAATGGCACCTTGGACTTATGAAATTTGCACTTGTCCAGTTTGCAGAATAATTTATTCTCTCTCAGCCTCTGCAACACCGCAGTGACATGCTTACGGTGCGTCTCCAAATCAGGAGAATAAATCAAAATGTCGTCCAAGTAGACCACTACACAGTACTGTAACATGTCCCTACGAACATCGTTTATAAGCTCCTGAAATACTGCCGGAGCATTGCATAACCCAAAGGGCATCTCAAATACTCGCAGTGACCCGTCCAAGTATTGAAAGCGGATTTCCACTCATCACCCTCTTTGATCCTTATAAGGTTATATGCTGCCCTTAAATCCAATTTGGTGAAAATGGAAGCGTCCTTCAGTCGATCAAACAACTCCGTAAATAGTGGGACGGGGAAAGCATTCTTCATCATTATCTTATTCAGACCCCTATAGTCAATACAGGGTCTGAGTTCCCCATTTTTCGTTTTGACAAAAAAGAATCCAGCCCTCGCGGTGAGGAAGACTTACGAATTATGCCGTGAGCCAGAGCATAAGAGATGTACTCTTCTATTGCCTGATTCTCCTCACAAGACAATGGATAGGTTCTGTCCTTAGGAGGCATGGAGCCAGGCACAATATTAATAGCACAGTCATATGGCCGATATTGTGGCAAAGTGCTAGCCTTTCCCTTACTGAACACATCACTGAATGACTGGTATTCAAGCGGTAATGAGGGAGAGGTACACAATATCTTGGTAGGTTGCTGTAAGCAATGTTCCATACAAAAGTCAGACCAAGCCAGGATTTCGCAGGACCTCCAGTTCACGCTGGGATTATATATATGCAGCCATGGAAATCCCAGAACGACCACATAGTGTGGAGACTGAATAATCTGGAACCTCAAAGTCTTTGTGTGAAGCTCTCCAAAATGATCACCAATGGACATGTCTCCTGAGTAAGCTGGGGAGGCACCAAAGGTCTTCCGTCAATGGCCTCAATGTCCAGTGGGGATTCCATCTCAACCAGTGGAATATTATGCAAGACAGCAAACTCCTTATCCATAAAATAGCCGGCCATGCCGGAATCAATCATAACAGGAGCAGTGAAGGAGGAACCTGTCCAGGATGCCACAACCTCCATCACGGGTTTACTTTGTGTGCCTTCTGGGGACTGATATATGCCACCTAGGAACTGTCCCCCACCGGACCCTAGGTGCGATAGTTTCCTGGCCGCACAGGACATGACCGCAACAATTGTGCAGCTTTCCAACAGAACAGACACAAGCCTTGTCTGCGGCGGAAGAGGCGCTCCTCCTTAGACAATCGTGTAAAACCCAGCTGCATAGGCTCAATACTACTGCTCGTGACACCAGGAGGCGTGGGAGGTGAGGGAGGCATGGGTGGGAAACCAGGACTGGGTGGCGACCAAGTTGAGGCCTCTATTTACGGTCTTTATAAAGGTTCCCTTCCCTTATGAGAATGTCAATCAGGGTAGCAAATTCAATTAATTTGTCCAGCTCTTACGGCAACTCACGAGCTGCGATCTCATTTTTCATTTTATCATCGAGGCCTTGTGCGAAGGCTGCCACAAGTGCCTCATCATTCCAACCAACCTCTGCGGCAAACCTGCGAAATTCAATCTCATTTTCTGCAACCGTATGTGTGCCCTGTTGAATTCACATTAATCGTTTTTCTGCCAAGGTGTCACGCCCAGGAATCTCAAATACACTATGGAAGGCCCTTATGAATTTTGCAAAGTTTGTAGTAATTGGTTTGGCCATCCATGATCGGATTAGCCCAGGCCAGTGCTCTGCCTGTCAGCAGGGATATCATGTATGCCATCTTGCTTCTCTCACTCGGAAAAGCCTGGGGTACCAGTTCCAAAAAAAATTCCAGCTGGTTCAGGAAACCACGGCATAAGGTAGGTTCCCCATCATATCTCAATGGGAGAGGAGCTGTTGCGGACAACCCTCTACATGGATTACTTGGAGCCATAGCTTGTGCCATGGGTGCCAAGACTAGGGTGGCCACTGATGCCTGCACAGGTTTGTCAAGGTGAGTAGTATGCTACAGAATAGTCTGCACGGCCAGAGACCACTGATCCAAGCATTGCTAATGCAAATCCATTCTTCAATGGATATTCTGAGAGCTACCCTCACCTGTATTGTCTGAGGTCATTGGCCTTTTCGTACTGTCATGGTTTTGTAAGAACACTCAGGCAATTAGAGAAGGTTAAGATCAGCTTTATTGAAAAATAATAACAAGAGCAATCACCCTACTCAGGTCCAGATGAGGTCCATACCATGGTACTTCCCAAATCTGACGCAGGTCAGGATGGACAGAAATATCAGTAGGCAATTATATACAGTAGGACTAAGCTGGCTTGAGCAGTTGACAGGTCACTGGAACAAGGTTAACCACAACAGTACCACCCCGCGGAAAGGCCCAAATAGTGGTGGGTAACTGCAGGGCAATTCCCTAGAAGATTAGGGTTAGTGGAGGCAACACAGAATAATCACAGGAAAGTAACATAGACCCTAGTATGCTAGGAATAGCGGAGGCAACCCAGATAGGACACTGGCAAGTGACAATGTCCTTAGAACGCTAGGGATAGCGGAGGCAACAGAGATAGGACACTAGCAAGTGACCAAGTCCCTAGAACGCTAGGGATAGTGGAAGCAATAGAGATAGGACACTGATAAGTGACTGAGTCCCTAGTACACTAGGGAAAGCGGAGGCAACAGAGATAGGACACTGGCAAGTGACCAAGTCCCTAGAACAATAAGGTTAGCGGAGGCAACAGAGATAGGGATAGTGGAAGCAGCACACATAGGACACTGGAAAGTGACCGAATCCCTAGAATACTAAGGATAGAGGAGGCAACAGAGATAGGACACTGGCAAGTGTCAGAGTCCCTAGAATGCTAAGGATAATGAAGGAAACAGAGATAGGACACTGGCAAGTGACAGAGTCCCTAGAATTTTAGGGATAGTGGAGGCAACAGAGATAGGACACTGGCAAGTGATCAAGACCCTAGAATGCTAGGGATAGCGGAGGCACCACAGGTAGGACACTGGCAAGTTACCGAGTCCCCAGAATGCTAGGGATAGCGGAGGCAGCACAACGGATACTGGCAAGCGACCGGAGTTACTCACAACCCAGTCTCCCAGATGACCTTGGGAGTGACAGGCCAAGCAGGAGCTGTAGCGGTATTACTGCAAGCGTGAGTAGGCGGAACGTAGCACAGGGTACGCACCCTGATGGGTCTGAAGCCAGAACTGCCAAATCGGTACACACAGAGGCAGTAGCCAGTCCTGTACAGTAAAGAAATCGAATACTCAGCCAAAGCCAGGTCAGTACACACTGAGGTAGTCAGCCAATCCTAGTCAGCAATGGAATAGGAACACAGGAGCGACAGGAACCTAGTCAGGTGAGGTGGGTCATACACGGAGCAGGAACAAGCAGCAACTCAAACGCTAGGTACAAGTACACCACAAAAGGGCACTGAATGGATGACAGGAGAGAGTTTAAAAAGGCTAACCCTGGGTGGAGCCAGAGCCCAATCACCAATAAGTACCGTGCAAGGGAAAACTCGAAAGTAAACATGTCGCCCTGCTGCAGAATCACGGGCACCGTGATAAAGAGGGAGAGGGGTGATATGATAGAAATCTCTAATTACATTGAGATGTAATATTGTTCAGGAGGAAAGCATACTTTCAGAAAAAGACAGAATATGCAAAAATACTATTATGAACTGGTCACTCCAGGGACAGCCTCCAGCAGAGATGGTAAGGAACAATTATGTGATGATAATAAAAAATATCTGAACCATGTAAAATTGCATGTTTTATTTTTTTAGGGAAAAAGGCAGACTAGTTAAGCCAGTTTGTATCCTTTCACAAGAAGCCATGTTTTTATGTGAACATACCGTGCAACCATTTGTGCAAAAAATTTAAAAGGAGAGCCAAGTAGCGACAAGCTATATAAAACTCAGTGCTTGAACAGGCAACTCAGTGCTTTGACTGGAACTTCTGAACATAACTATATACTGTTACAAGGTATGAAATTTTCGTGGTAGACAACTTGCAATATTATTTTTTAACAATACAACTTTTCATTCTACTTTGTCTTTTCCAAATATATTTATCCCATGTTCTATGATCTATGTTATCAAACTATCTGCAAACCTACAAACTACCTATCAAAACATTTTTTGGGTTTGGTAATACTTTGGTCCTTATTTTCATAGGTTATCTTGTTAAAATGACAAACTATTGTCTTACAGATACAAATTGTAAACATCCATTAAATTATTTTGATATTTAATTATTAATTATATACTTCAGAAAATATTTTATGTTTCTTTAATGTATAAATATGTAACCTTGTGCCTTATTCATCAAGCAAAAAAGAGGTGCAATTCTGGGGAAAACCAAGTGCACAGTTGGAAGTGAAAATTGCCCATATAGCCATTGATTTTATGATGGGACTATTAACCCTTTGAATGCTATAGAATTCTCCAGTTCATTGAGAAACTGATACAGCTTGGAAGAGAGGAGGGAGACGGGTGATATGATAGAAACCTTTAATCCCTTAAGAACCTTTGACGGTCCTGGCAAACCATAAGGACCCATGACGTGCAAGGACCATCATGGTCTTCAGGGTTCCTTGTGTGGCTGCACGCAGTTTGGGGATCCTTAAGGTGTTAAATACATTAATATTGTTTGACAGGGATGCATTATTTTTGTTTTTCTTCAGAAAAGGACAAATACTAGAAAATAAGGACACAAAATATTACTTTATGAAATGTGTCACTCCTTGAACAGCCTCAAGGCAGAGGTGGTAAGGAACAATACATTGAGGGAATTAACCCTTTGAGAGGTTTTGCAATGTGTTGGACACCCTTCTGGACCTGAAAGGGTTAAAAAAAATACCTGGGAAAGACAATAATCTCGATAAGATATTGCATTTTATGTTGCTAGGAAAATGATCTGGATGAGTCACTTGGTTATCTGTCATAAAAAGCTATGGGGTGTTTCCCACTAGGGTGCAGCTGGTTTGCTCCAGACTTGCATATCCTTAACTTGATGAATAAGGTCGCTTATTTTATATGCTGTGTCATATAATGTTTTTCACTAAAACTGATTTGATCTACGATAACTTGTTTTAGAATTTTTTTTTTAAGTTATCTAAAATAAACTAATTGATAAACTAATAGAAAATGATCACGTCACACAAAAATGGATTTGATTTAGATTTTTATTCTGTTCACTCACTATGCAATTTGTTATCTGATAATAAACTATTAAAGTTTCTATTTTTGAAAGCTCTCTTACTTAACAGCATTTTTTCACACCTGCCTAAGATTTTTTCAATATTATATATATATATATATACACATATATATATCTATCTATATATATCTATATATATATATATACACACACACACACACACACACACACACACACACACACACACACATCTACCGTTTAAAGTTTAGGGTCATTTAGAAATGTCCTTGTCTTTGAAAGAAAAACAAATCTTGTCCTTTAAAATAACATCAAATGGATCAGAGATACAGTGTAGACATTGTTATTGTTGTAAATGACTATTGTAGCTGGAAACTACGGATTTTAAATATCTACATTTGCTGCAAATGGAGGATTCTTTGACGAATGCAAAGTTTGAAGGGAACTATTATTATTTCATTTAAAAATCATTATTTCTAACCTTGTCAACATCTAGACTGTATTTCCTATTCATTTTGTAACTTATTTGATGTCCGTTTTCATGGAAAATAAGGGAATTTCTGAAGTAAACACGAACCTTTGAACTGTAGTGTATATACACACACATATACATGCATGCATTCATACATGCTTAAACAGCTGTACTAATGAGAAGTGGAACAAATTCTGAAGGAATCCAATGACACATTAGAGAACCAATACAAATTCTCAGAAATTTCAATCATGTTTTTAGCCCTTTGAAAGTTAGAAAGGTCTCCAAATAATGCTTTGCAAAACACTAGGAACTTTCCTAGAATTCAATGGTTAAACACGCCATTAAAATTAATGGTAGTTTTCTGATTATTTTATTTGTTCACTAAGATGCAGTTGGTTTGCTTTAGAATGACTCCAGTTACTTTGAATGAGTGAATGAATGAATATGTTTATTTATATAGCACCACAAGTGTACGCATTGCTTTACAATTTAAGGCTTTAGTCAATACATGGTTACAAGTGCTTTGTAGAGTGAAACAATGGGTGAGAGGTCCCTGCCCAAAAGCTTACCTTCTAATGTGGTAATGGGAGAGATACAGAGTATATAAGGGTCAAGTGCTGAATACAGTACCAGAGTTCTAGTTAGGATAGGGGACATAACAATGCATAGTAGTGTATCAGCCTACTAGATTTTTGGACAAATAATTACAGATGAAGACAAAAACCACATTTTTACTACTGAAGATAAAGGGAGGTAAGGCTAAATTCTGTTTGTATTTTACTTAGGGAAAAAGAGAGACAGAGAGAGAGGAGACAAAAAAAAAAGAAGAGATCCACTTAGTGGCAGAGAGTTATTCAGTACATCGTAACTCAATGCACTGTTTGAAGCATTAGTAGAAACATGTTTTATTAAAATACATTATAGCTTTAATAGCTTTAATTTCCTACAAAGCACATTTTATACACTGTGCAGTATTTAATTATGCTGGAACATATGCACAAAAGAATAGTGGTATAATTCTGGGGCAAACCAAGTGCACCATTGGGGCTAATAAAAAATCCTATTGATGTCAATAAAACCTTTAACACTTGAATGCTAGAGAGGGCTCCAGCATATTGTTTGCAATGTGTTGGAGAGGTGTTTGTCATTCAAGGGGTTGAACTTGAAAGCCCTTGGTAATGATATTCCGATGCAAGCAGGGGCAAAGAAAAAGACAAGCAAGAAATACAGGGAACATGGTATCCTTTACATTGTGACTAGTAAATGATGAACATAAGAATGCCGCATTTAAAATTGTACATTTAAAATTTCACTTTTTAAAATGTCACTTAATTAAAACATCTTCTAATATTATGCAGATGATCATTGAATGATTAAGTGTTAGGATAGGGTAAGTGTTAGATTAGGGTGTGGAGGTGGTCTTTGGATTAGATTAGGGTAGGCTGAGGGCACATTTGCTAGGGTTTGCGTGTGGGTTTTTGATTTGGGTTAACTTTTATGAATTTTTAAACCCCATTATGAATCAGGCTGTTTTAACCCTTTGGGTATACCCTGAGGGGTATATCCAAATCAATACATCCAAAGTGCCTAAAACCTGTCCAAAATTAGTAGGATTAACCCTATGAGTGCTGGTGGGTTATAATTACCCTGTTGGCATTCATAGGGTTAACCCGACTAAGTGAAGCAACATTGCATTAACACTTAACATTAATCCTGATGTCCAGCGGAGTCTTCAGCTTGCTGGTCCTTCTGTCCTGTCTTTTTTCTTCTATCTTCCACCTTCTCCCTGTAAAATAAAATAAAAATATAAAAATCAAGCCTGAATGAATACATTCCAGAACCGTTTGAGTGGCAGAGGGGTATGCAACGCACTGCAAAGCAATGCGTTGTGTACCTCACTGTCACTAAAAGGGTTCAATATTAGTGCTCCATAAAAAAGCTACACATATATATAAATCAATGTGATTTATTAATGCCCAAAATTTAACGTAACTTTTAACTGTCTCCGCCATTTGGAGTTGCCGCGAGGGCAGCGGCGGCGGAGGCACAAATGTCCCATGACAGTTCTCTTCGGCTGTGTATGGGCCGATGCCCATAACACACTGATGGCATTTGAAGTGATCCTGCCTTTTTATATGGCCAGGCTCACTTCAATTGCCCTCACTGCAATTGGCTGGGATGTTCTTCACATCCCAGCCAATCATTTTCAAGAACAGCTGCTCGACTACTTTTCTCTTGTGGCAGGCGCAGTGCAGTCATCAACAGTGGACCAGTGCACAAATTGTGACAAGTCAGTGAAAAAGGGAAAGGAGTGAATGAGCCTTGGCACATCCACCCTTATAACACACATGAAACAGACATCATGACATTCATGTCAAACATGTTAAAGCCAAACATCCACCACAGAAATTGGGCACTACTGTTGCTATACCCCCTGGCTCTCCCGAAAGGCAACAAGAGGTGTAGCAGAGATCAAAGAGGAGGAAGAATAGAGAAACCCAGCCAGAGGCTGAAAGTTTGATGATAAGCAAAACACCTGGCTTACCATCACGTTCTTGATCTAGGGTAACTACATCTTCTGCCAATCCACTTCATTCATCTTTACCTCCCCCGCCAAGTGATAGTCATTCTGTAGATGATAGGATGAGGCAGTTCATGTAAACCCTGTGTGGTGCTAACACGGTGCCCGTGATCCTTAACTGTCACTCTCGTTTGTGGGCACTCCCATTGGCTGAGCCTGTTTGACCCGCCCATTGTGGCCTTTTTATACCTGGCCTTTGGCACCTGTCAGGTGCCCTTTCGTGGTGTTCCTGAGCGAGTGTTGCCGTTGCTGTGTTCCAGTGTTCCTGCTTCCTGTGTACCGATTTGGCTTGTTTTGACGACGCTCCTGGTTTCCTGCTCCGTGATCTGACCCGGCCTGGCTGACGTTCCTGCTTGTGACCTGATCTGGCTTGTCGGAGAATCCTGCTCTGTGATCTGACCCAGCCTGGCTGACGTTCCTGCTTGTGACTTGATCTGGCTTGTCTGAGAACCCTGCTCCGTGATCTGACCCGGCCTGGCTGACTTCCTGCTCCGTGAGCTGAACCGGCTTGCTGCTGACCCTGCCTCCGTTCCTGCCGCTGCTGCTTGGTGTCGCCGAGGCGGCATTCTGATTTCCGCCTGTGCTTGTGGCAGGGCTGATCGTGTCATAGCCTCCGTTAACTCTTGCAGAGCCGTGCCTCTGTTCGCTGAGCCTCCGTTTGTACATGCAGAGCTGTTATTTCCATTCCGTGAGTCTCCGTTTACACTTGCAGAGCTGTGTGTCCATTCACTGAGCCTCCAGTACACTTGCAGAGCTGCTGTCTCCATTCGCTGAGTCTCCATTAACACTTGCAGAGCCGTTGCCAGATCTTCCGCTACACTTGCTTAGCCGGTTACGTTTCAGAGCCTTGTATAGGCGGTGGATCATCCCGTCTATCTTGCAGTGTAGTCGGTCTCCCTTAACGCGCCCGCGGGAGGCGCTATTGGCTCTAGCTTGTGCAGTGTTTGCTCTCCGTTATATGCCCGGTGGGGCTATTGGCTCAAGCTCTTGCAGTGATTAGTCTCTGTTAAACGCCCGTGGGGGCTATTGGCTCAAGCTCTTGCAGTGAGGTTTTCTCCGTTACTACGCCCGTGGGGGCTATTGGCTCTAGCTCAACTCTGCAGTGTTTTGGACTGAGTTCCTGCTCAGTCTAAGCAGCAATCTCTGTTCAATAGACTGACGGTGTTGTTTGATCTAGCACCACTTGCTGCTCCATTACCACCTTGGGTGTGTTAAACACCACAACAGAGACTGATTGATTTACATGTACTTTAACCATTGAGTACCCTTATGTTTCTATGCCTGTCCTGTGACAGTATATGTATATTTATTGCATAAATATACTGGGCCTGAGAAGGCATCTGTAAGCCACTAATCTCTCAATTACTCTGTATTGCCTATAGAGGGCGGTCTTTCTTGTTTTGTTTTAATAAAACTGTGTTTTATTCTAACCTGCTGATCTGAGTGTCCTATAAAACCGTTACAGTACGAAAGGGCCATGACCTCAGACAGCAAAGGTGAAAGTAATACACAAAGCATCCACTGGAGAATGGATGTTCATGAGCAGCGCTTGGACCAGTTGGCACTGGCCTTACAAACTTTACTTGAGCGTTCGGTACACCTTGACAAACCTAAAGAGAATCCGGTGGTCTCCCCAGTTTCAACACCAGATAAGCAGTCTGTAGTTCCTACTACACATACCAGAGGCCTAACGGAGGCGGCACCGTTACAGTTGAGATATGCTGGTGAACCTACCCTATGCAGGGGCTTTATTAATGAATTGGAGATATTTCTGGAACTAACGCCCCAGGCATTTCCTAACGACCGGAGTAAGGTCGGATTTTTGATATCCTTACTAACGGGCAAGGCACTGGCATGGGCCAATCCTCTGTGGGAGAATGACAAACCCTGCACTCAGAACTTTAGTGAGTTTGTAAGAAAGTTCCGCAGAGTGTTTGAGGTTCCTGGTAGAGCTGCCTCTGCTGCCAAAAGGTTAATGGAGATACAACAGGGCGATCGTACCTTAGGCGACTATGCCATTGAATTTTGGACCTTGGCAGCGGAGGTGGGGTGGAATAACGAAGCATTAGTGGCAGCTTTTGCTCAGGGTCTGTCCGAATCCATCAAAGATGAAATAGCTGCCAGAGATGTACCCAGTGATCTGGATGAATACATTGACTATGTCATGCTTATTGATTCCCACATTCGTGAAAGACGGCTGGCTAAAAGGGCGAGATCCAGTAATTATGGGCATGGCAGTCTTTTAAACCCACCTTCACCTCCCATTCCTCCTGAACGTTCACCCGAATCTGGAGAACCAATGCAGCTTGGGTTCACCAGACTTACTAAGGAGGAGCGTGCGCACCGTAAAAGGCAGGCCCTATGCTTATACTGTGGCAAAGCTGGGCACTTATTACGCACATATCCAGTACGGCCAGGAAACGGACGCATCTAGGGTACCTTGGGGGACAGGCCCTAGGTGGCGTGCAGCAGTCCCTAGTCTTAAGTACACAGAAACCCACCATCCAGTTGGTATTCTCCTTGGCTGATCTGTCTGTGGTGGTTATGGCACTGATAGACTCTGGTGCAGCCAGGTACTTCATGGATCAATCGTTTGCCAAGTTGCACAAAATTCCGTTCGACAAAAGGGAGTCTCTCTTGACTATTGAAGCTATTGACGGCAGACCTTTGGAACCTGCGTTTATCACTATGGAAACGATTCCTATTACTATGTCAGTTGGGGCTCTCCACAAGGAGGAATTACGTTTCCAAATAATTCGATCTCCTCATCATGCAGTCATTCTGGGATTCCCATGGCTTCTATTACATAATCCCCAGTTTGACTGGCAGAGATGTGAGGTTAAATCATGGTCTGAATACTGTGCTAAAAACTGTTTGTCACATCCTGTCAAGATTTTGTGTACCTCTCCCTCCGTGCCATCTGAATATCGAGAATTCAGTGACGTATTCAGCAAGGGGGAGGCTAGTGCATTGCCTCAGCACAGATCCTATGAGTGCGCTATTGATCTGCCTCCAGACGTGGTGCCTCCGCGGGGTCGCACTTATCCATTGTCCTGAGATGAGAACAGGGCTATTACGGTTTTCAGAAACTCAGACAGAGGGTTTGATAAAACACAGTTTTATTGACAGAAAATAATGAACAATATCGCCCTCAACAGGCACACAGTGGATAGTAAGGAATAGGTGCATAGACCCTCACAGGGCCAGTATACTGGATACAGACTGTGTATATATTGATATAGGACAGATACAACTAGAGACAAGCAATCAATAGTAACACTTAGAACTCGTCAGTCTCTGTTGTGGTGTTGGCACGCCCAAGGTGATAATAAGGCTGTACAAGTGTTAGGAGTTCAACACTAGTAGTCCGTAGGAGAGCAAGCGGCTTGCTAAAGGCAGAGACTGACCCAGAACGCTTAGAGCAATAGCGAATAGCCCCCACGGGAGTATAACGGATACCACCAGTACTATGGAAGCGTGAGTCGTTAGCCCCCACGGCCGTATAACGGAGACTACTAAGCTGCAAGAGCAAGACTCGTTAGCCACCACGGGCATTAAAGGAAACCAACCGAAATGATAGCTAGTGCCAAGTAGCCCCCACGGGCGTATAACGAATCCACCAGTGCAAAGTGCGCGAGCCAAGAGACCACCGGTACGAACCGGTACAACTACTCTGCTACGGATGGAATATATGAGCCGCCGTCTATCTAGGCCCAAGCGGCCGGCTCAGCAAGAGTAATATAGCTTTGCAAGGGATAACCATGGCACCTGGTAGGAGATAAGGCACAGCAAGAAATCGGCTCAGCGATCGGTATCGCCCTGATGGTACAGCTCTGCAAACTTAAAGGAGACTCAGCTAGTAGTACAGCTCAGAAAGCGTTAGCAGCGACACAGCGGCCCAAGGGTTAAGGTCAGTCTCGAGCACTAGCGTGACTACAGGAATCAGAATGTCACCCAGTGGTACAGCAGCAGGAACATAGTCAGACCTGAACCGGGAACAGTGGAGAATCGTACACAAGCCGGATCAGCAACAAGCAGGAACGCCAGCCAGGCCGGGTTGGATAACAGAGCAGGTTCGCAGACAAGCTGGATCAGCAATGGGCAGGAACACAGAAGAGTCGTCAATGCAGGCCAAATCGGTACACCGGAAATCAGGTACACAGCGAACAGCAGCATAGGCTCAGGAACACCACGAAAGGGCATCTGACAGGTGCCAGTGGCCAGAATAAAACAGGTAACCAGGGGCAGGCCAACACAACTCAACCAATCAGGGAGCAGCACAGTAGAGAGTGACAGAAAGGATCACGGGGACCGTGATAGTATCCCCCTCTCAAAGACCCCCTCCCCCTGCCGGAGGTCTTGGTTTCTGAGGGTATTTAGGGTGGAAGTTGCGCAACAGCCTGGGCGCGTGGAGGTCCTTCTGATCTACCCAGGAGCGTTCCTCAGGGCCATATCCTTTTCAATGGACCAAGTATTGCAACTTCCCCCTAAATCTCCTACAATCAATGATACTCTGAACCTCATATTCCTCCTGGCCTTGAACATCCACCGGCCCAGGAATCACTGGAGTGGTAGTGTAGCGGTTGCAGACCAATAGTTTTAATAGAGATACATGGAACACGTTATGTATGTGCATAGAAGCTGGAAGTTCCAATGCATACGAGACTGGATTTACCTTGCGGATGACTTTAAAGGGCCCAATGAACTGAGGTGCTAGTTTATTGGAAGGCACCTGCAACTTGAGATTTCTGGAGGACAGCCATACTCTGTCCCCCACGTGAAAGGAAACCGCTGGTAGCCGTCTATGATTGGCATGCTTCTGGTAGCGCTGAAATGACTGACTGAGGGTCCTCTGCACCTGTGCCCAAGTGGAACGAAGCTGCTCAATATGCTCATTCAGAGCTGGAATCTGTTGTGCCTGGAATGAGTCCGAGAGTAGGCAGGGCTGGAACCCATAATTAATGAGTAAAGGGTAACTCCCGGACGATTAATTAACTGCACAGTTCCTGGCAAACTCCGCCCAAGGCAACAGGTCGGCCCAATTGTCATGATGATTGGTTACAAAACAGCGCAAAAACTGTTCCAGTCCTTGATTGGCACTCTCAGCGGCTCCATTGGTCTGGGGATGATAGGCGGAAGAAAACGACAACTGGATGCCCATCTGCCCACAAAATGCCCTCCAAAATCTGGACACAAACTGGCTCCCACGGTCAGACACCACCACTCTAGGCACCCCGTGCAACCGAAACACTTCCTTGGCAAATACCACAGCCAATTCCTGAGCCGATGGAAGGTGCATGAAATGAGCCATTTTAGAGAACCTATCAACCACCATAAGGATAGACGTGTACCCCTTAGATGCTGGCAATTCTCCCAGAAAGTCAATAGAAATATGGGACCATGGGCGGTCGCAATTAGGTACTGGTTGAAGCAAACTTACTGGAAAATGCCTGGGTGTCTTGGCACGGGCACAGGTGGCACAGGCTGCAGTAAAAGCGGAGCAATCAGCCCTAAGGGAGGGCCACCAAAACAACTGGGATAGCTGATCCCTCCCAATGTGCCCAGCCGCCTTAGATGAGTGGTAGGTTTCTAATAGATGGGTACGGAACCGCTTATCGACAAAACACTTGCCTACCGGGGTTTCTGGAGGAGCCCTAGCCTGAGAGGCCAAAATTTCTTCCCCCAGTGGCGAAGTGATGCTAGTGCGGATAGTGGCCAGTATACAATCTGGCTGAATGATGGGTACTGGTTCTTCCTCCCTCTCAATGTCTGACACAAACTGGACAAGGCATCTGCCCTGACATTCTTGGAACCCGGTAGATAGGAAACCACAAAATTGAACGGGACAAAAAGAGCGCCCATCTGGCCTGACATGAGGAGAGTCTCTTAGCCTCCGAGAGATATGTCAAATTCTTGTGGTCAGTCAGAATTAGTACTGGTGTCTTAGTACCCTCCAATAGGTGGCGCCACTCCTTAAGTGCCAGAATGATAGCCAACAGAGTTCCCTGTCACCAATCTCGTAATGGCTTTGGGCGCTGGACAGTTTCTTTGAAAAGAACCCACAAGGTCTTAATGTACCACCTCCCACCGGGCGTTGGGAGATCACTGCCCCAACCCCAACCTCAGAGGCATCAATTTCCAGGGTAAATAGCAGGGCTGAGTTAGGGTGGGACAGCACTGGAGCAGAAGCAAAGGCAGATTTCAGTGTCTCAAATGCATTCTCAGCTGCCTCAGACCATTGAGAAGGAGTAGCACCCTTATGAGTTGTCAGACAAGAGTTTCACAATAGTGGAGAAGTTCTGAATAAATTTCCTATAGTAGTTGGCAAAGCCCAGAAAGCACTGAATAGCTTTTAACCCTTTGGGACGCGGCCACTGTAGGACTGCTGCCAACTTCTCCTGGTCCATAGCAATGCCATCTTTGGAAATCACGAATCCCAGGAAGGGTACATGGGACCTGCGAAATTCGCACTTCTCAAGTTTACAAAACAATTTATTTTTACGTAATCAAGTCAAAACCTCAGAAACATCCTTGATGTGTTGGGTAAGATTGGTAGAGTGAATCAATATATCGTTAAGATATACCACAACACAGGACTGAAGCATGTCCCGAAGGATGTCATTAACAAATTCCTGAAATACCGCAGGAGCATTACATAGGCCGAATGGCATTACCAGATATTCGTAGTGCCCTGATCTGGTATTAAATGCCATCTCCAGCTTTAATTCTGATCAGGTTATATGCAGCCCGGAGATCGAGTTTAGTAAAGATGGAAGAGCCCTTTAACCTGTTGAATAACTCGGTAATGAGTGGAATGGGGTAGGCACTTCTAGACATTAATTTATTTAGCCCCCTGTAATCAATACAAGGCCTGAGTTCGCCATTTTTCTTCTTTACAAAGAAGAACCCGGCACCCGCCGGTGAAGTGGATTTATGGATAATCCCTCTCTTGAGGGTATCCTCAATATATTCCTCCATTGCCCTATTCTCCTCCACTGACAATGGATAAGTGCGACCCCTGGGAGGTACCGCGCCCAGGGCAAATCAATGGCACAATCATAAGGTCTGTGCTGAGGCAGGACGCCAGCCTCCCCCTTACTGAATACGTCACTGAATTCCTGGTATTCAGCTGGCACGGAGGGAGAGGTACACAATAACCTGACAGGGTGTGAGAGGCAGTTATCTGCACAATAATCTGACCAAGACTGTATCTCACATCTTTGCCAGTCAAACTGGGGGTTGTGTAACGATAGCCATGGGAACCCCAGGATGACTGCGTGATGAGGTGAACTAATTATTTGAAAACGTACCTCCTCCTTATGGAGGGCCCCAATCACCATAGTAATAGGGAGTGTCTCCATAGTGATAAATGCCGGTTCCAACGGCCTGCCGTCAATGGCCTCAATAGCCAGAGGAGACTCCCTTTTGACTACCGGAATCTTATGCAACTCAGCAAAGGACTGATCCATGAAATAACCGGCTGCACCGGAGTCTACCAGAGCCATAACTGTCACAGAGGAGTCTGCCCACATGAATACCACCTGGATAGTGGGTCTCTGTGTACTAGTATCTAGGGACTGCTGTACGCCACCTAGGGCCTGTACCCCAAGGTACCCTAGGTGCGTTCGTTTCCCGGCCAAACCGGGCAAGCGCGTAATTAGTGCCCAGCTTTTTCACAGTATAGGCATAGGCCCATTCTTTTACGGTGCGACCTCTCCTCCTTTGTCAGTCTGGTGAACCCGAGCTGCATTGGCTTCCCAGCTTCAGCTGTACGTTCAGGAGGACAGGGTGGCGAGGGTGGGTTCAAAAGACTGCCATGCCCATAATTCCTGGATTTTGCCCTCTTAGCCATCCGCCTCTCGCGAATGCGGGAGTCAATAAGCATGACGTAATCGATATACTCATCCAAATCATTAGGCACGTCTCTGGCAGCAATTTCATCCTTGATGGATTCTGATAGGCCCTGGGCAAAAGCTGCGACTAATGCCTCGTTATTCCAACCTACTTCTGCTGCCAAGGTTCGAAATTCAATTGCGTAATCGCCCGAGGTACGATCGCCCTGTTGTATCACCATCAGCCTTTTGGCAGCAGAAGCGGTTCTACCAGGTACCTCGAACACTCTGCGGAACTGTCTTACGAACTCCTTAAAGTTCAGGGTGCAGGGTTTGGCATTCTCCCACAGAGGATTCTCCCAAGATAGTGCCTTGCCAGTTAATAGGAAGATCATGAACCCAACCTTACTTCGGTCGTTAGGAAATGCCCGAGGCGTGAGCTCAAAGAATATCTCCAATTGGTTGACAAAGCCTCTGCATTGGGTAGGTTCGCTATCATATCTTAACGGTAACGGTGCCGCCGCCGTGAACCCTCTGGTCTGTGTATTAGGAACTACAGTCAGATTTTCCGGTGTCGAGACTGGGGTGACCACCGGATTCTGATTGGGTTTGTCTAGGTGTACCATACGCTCAAGTAAGGTCTGCAAGGCCAGTGCCAACTGGTCGAGGCGCTGCTCGTGATCTTCTATTCTCCAATGGATATTCTGTGTGCCAGTATCACCCTTGCTGTCTGAGGTCATGGCCCTTTTGTACTGTTACGTTTTTCAGACACTCAGACAGAGGGTTTGATAAAACACAGTTTTATTGACAGAAAATAATGAACAATATCGCCCTCAACAGGCACACAGTGGATAGTAAGGAATAGGTGCATAGACCCTCACAGGGCCAGTATACTGATACAGACTGTGTATATATTGACATAGGACAGATACAACTAGAGACAAGCAATCAATAGTAACACTTAGAACTCGTCAGTCTCTGTTGTGGTGTTGGCACGTCCAAGTTGATAATAAGGCTGTACAAGTGTTAGGAGTTCAACACTAGCAGTCCGTAGGAGAGCAAGCGGCTTGCTAAAGGCAGAGACTGACCCAGAATGCTTAGAGCAATAGCGAATAGCCCCCACGGGCATATAACGGATACCACCAGTACTATGGAAGCGTGAGTCGTTAGCCCCCATGGGCGTATAACGGAGACTATTAAGCTGCAAGAGCAAGACACGTTAGCCCCCACGGGCGTTAAAGGAAACCAACCGAAATGATAGCTAGTGCCAAGTAGCCCCCACAGGAGTATAACGAATCCACCAGTGCAAAGAGCACGAGCCAAGAGACCACCGTTACGGAACCGGTACAACTACTCTGCTACTGATGGAATATATGAGCCGCCGTCTATCTAGGCCCAAGCGGCCGGCTCAGCAGGAGTAGTATAGCTCTGCAAGGGTTAATCACGGCACCTGGTAGGAGATAAGGCACAGCAAGAAATCGGCTCAGCGATTGGTATCACCCTGATGGTACAGCTCTGCAAACTTAAAGGAGACTGAGCTAGTAGTACAGCTCAGAAAGCATTAGCAGCGACACAGCGGCCCAAGGGTTAAGGTCAGTCTCGAGCACTAGCGTGACTACAGGAATCAGACTGTCGCCCAGTGGTACAGCAGCAGGAACGTAGCCAGACCGGAAGCGGGAACAGTGGAGAATTGTAGGCAAGCCGGATCAGCAACAAGCAGGAACGTCAGCCAGGCCGGGTTGGATAACAGAGCAGGTTCGCAGACAAGCCGGATCAGCAACAAGCAGGAATGTCAGCCAGGCCGGGTCGGATAACAGAGGAGGTTCGCAGACGAGCCAGATCAGCAACGGGCAGGAACACAGAAGAGTCGTCAATGCAGGCCAAATCGGTACACCGGAAATCAGGAACACAGCGAACAGCAGCATAGGCTCAGGAACACCACGAAAGGGCATCTGACAGGTGCCAGTGGCCAGAATAAAACAGGTAACCAGGGGCGGGCCAACACAGCTCAACCAATCAGGGAGCAGCACAGTAGAGAGTGACAGAAAGGATCACGGGGGACCGTGATAGCTACGGAGGACTATATTTTGGACGCCCTAAAGAGAGAGATCATTTTCAAGTCTACTTCCCCAGCTGGTGCTGGTTTCTTCTTTGTAAAAAAGAAAAGTGGTGAACTAAGACCATGTATTGATTACCGGGGGCTGAATAAGTTGACGTCTAAGAATGCCTACCCCATACCACTTATTACTGAATTATTTGACAGGTTAAAGGGCTCTTCCATCTTTACTAAACTTGATCTGCAGGCCGCTTATAACCTGATCAGAATTAAGGCTGGGGATGAGTGGAAGACGGCATTTAAAACCAGATCAAGGCATTATGAATATCTGGTGATGCCATTTGGTCTATGCAATGCACCTGTGGTGTTTCAAGAATTCATTAATGACATCCTTCGTGACATGCTTCAGTCTTGTGTGGTGGTATACCTCGATGATATATTGATTCACTCTGCCAACCTGACCCAGCATATTAAAGATGTCTCTGAGGTTTTGCTTCGATTACGTAAAAATAAACTGTTCTGTAAATTAGAAAAATGTGAGTTTCATAGGTCCCAAGTACCCTTCCTGGGGTTCGTAACTTCTAAAGATGGCATTGCTATGGACCAGGAGAAACTGTCAGCAGTCCTACAATGGCCTCGCCCCAAGGGGTTAAAAGCTATCCAGCACTTTTTGGGCTTCGCCAACTATTATAGGAAATTGATCCAGAATTTTTCTACTATTGTGAAACCTCTGTCTGACTTGACACAGAAGGGCGCTAATCCCTCTCAGTGGTCCGAGGCAGCTGAAAATGCTTTTGAAACTCTGAAATCCTCCTTTGCTTCTGCTCCGGTGCTGTCCCACCCCAATCCCGCCCTGTCATTCACCTTGGAAGTTGATGCCTCTGAGGTTGGGGTTGGGGCAGTGCTTTCCCAACGTCCTGTGGGAGGTGGCGCCTTGAGATCTTGTGGGTTCTTTTCTAAAAAACTCTCCAGTGCCCAAAGCCACTATGAAATTGGCGACAGAGAGATTCTGGCTATTATTCTTGCACTAAAGGAATGGCGTCACTTATTGGAAGGTACCAGAACCCCGGTGTTAATCCTAACTGACCACAAAAATTTAACTTATATCTCTGAAGCAAAAAGGCTGTCCTCCCGACAAGCAAGGTGGGCACTTTTTCTGTCTCGGTTCAATTTTGTAGTGTCCTATCTACCAGGCTCAAAGAATGTTAGAGCAGATGCTCTGTCCAGACAGTTTGCATAGGACATTGAGAGGGATGAAGAACCAGTACCTATTATTCAGCCAGATCGTATCCTGGCAAAGGTGCGTACTAACACCACTTCGCCACTGTGAGAAGAGATTTTGGCATCTCAGGCAAGGGCTCCCCCAGAAACCCCAGTTGGCAAGTGTTTTGTGGATGAGCCATTCCGTACCCGTCTGTTGGAGACATACCATTCTTCTAAGGCTGCTGGGCATATTGGGAGGGATCAGCTAATATGGTCTCTTTCACAGTTATTTTGGTGGCCCTCCCTTAGAGCCGATTGCTCCACTTTTACTGCAGCCTGTGCCACCTGTGCTCGTGCCAAGACCCCCAGGCATCTCCCAGTGGGCCTACTCCAACTTGTGCCTAATGGCGAACGTCCATGGTCCCACATACCGACTGACTTCCTGGGAGAACTGCCAGAATCTAGGGGGTACACGTTTATCCTTATGGTGGTCGACAGGTTCTCTAAGATGGCTCATTTCGTGCACCTTTCTGGCCTTCCATTCGCCCAGGAATTGGCGATAGGTTTTGTCAGAGAAGTGTTCCGCTTGCATGGGGTACCCAGAGTGGTGGTGGTGTCTGACCGTGGGAACCAGTTCGTGTCTAGATTCTGGAGGGCATTCTGTGGCCAGATGGGCATTCAATTGTCCTTTTCCTCCGCCTACCATCCCCAGACCAATGGTGCCGCTGAACATACCAATCAGGGACTGGAGCAGTTCCTGCGTTGCTTTGTGACCGATCATCATGACAATTGGGCCAACCTGTTGCCGTGGGCAGAGTTCGCCAGGAATTGTGCAGTTAATTCATCATCCGGGAGCTCCCCTTTTCTCATCAATTACGGGTTCCAGCCGTGCCTGCTCCCGGACTAATTTCAGTCGCAGCAGATTCCAGCTCTGGACGAGCATATTGAGCAGCTTCGCTCCATTTGGGCACAGGTTCAGAGGACCCTCAGTCACTCATTTCAGCGACATCAGCGGCATGCCAATCATAGACGGCTGCCAGCGGTCTCCTTCCAGGTTAGGGATAGGATATGGCTGTCCTCCAGAAATCTCAATCTGCAGGTGCCTTCCAATAAGTTGGCTCCCCAGTTCATTGGCCCATTCAAAGTGATTCGCAAAGTGAATCCCGTCTCGTACTCATTGGAACTCCCAGCTTCTATGCGCATACATAATGTGTTCCATGTATCGCTGTTAAAACCCTTGGTTTGCAACCGCTACACTACCACTCCGGTGGTTCCTTGGCCTGTGGACGTTCAAGGCCAAGAGGAGTACGAAGTCCGGAGTATTATTGATTCCAGGAGATTTAGGGGGAAATTGCAATATTTGGTCCATTGGAAGGGCTATGGCCCTGAGGATCGTTCTTGGGTGGATCAGAAGGACCTCCATGCACCTAGATTGTTACGCAATTTCCACTCTAAATATCCCCAGAAAACTAGACCTCCTACTGGGAGAGGGGGTCTTTGAGAGGGGGTACTATCACGGTGCTCGTGATCCTTAACTGTCACTCTCGATTGTGGGAGCTCCCATTGGCTGAGCCTGTTTGACCCGCCCATTGTGGCCTTTTTATACCTGGCCTTTGGCACCTGTCAGGTGCCCTTTCGTGGTGTTCCTGAGCCAGTGTTGCTGTTGTTGTGTTCCAGTGTTCCTGCTTCCTGTGTACTGATTTGGCCTGTTTTGACGACGCTCCTGGTTTCCTGCTCCGTGATCTGACCCGGCCTGGCTGACGTTCCTGCTTGTGACCTGATCTGGCTTGTCTGAGAATCCTGCTCCATGATCTGACCTGGCCTGGCAGACGTTCCTGCTTGTGACTTGATCTAGCTTGTCTGAGAACCCTGCTCCGTGATCTGACCCAGCCTGGCTGACTTCCTGCTCCGTGACCTGAACCGGCTTGCTGCTGACCCTGCCTCCGTTCCTGCCGCTGCTGCTTGGTGTTGCCGAGGTGACATTCTGACTTCCGCCTGTGCTTGTGGCAGAGCTGATCGTGTCATAGCCTCCGTTAACTCTTGCAGAGTCGTGCCTCTGTTTGCTGAGCCTCCATTTGTACATGCAGAGCTGTTATCTCCATTCCCTAAGCCTCCGTTTACACTTGCAGAGCTGTGTGTCCATTCCCTGAGCCTCTGTTAACACTTGCAGAGCTATTGTCTCCGTTCACTGAGCCTCCAGTACACTTGCAGAGCTGCTGTCTCCATTCGCTGAGCCTCCATTAACACTTGCAGAGCCATTGCCAGATATTCCGCTACACTTGCTGAGCCGGTTATGTTTAAGAGCCTTGTATAGGCGGTGGCTCATCCTGTCAATCTTGCAGTGTAATCAGTCTCTGTTATCGCACCCGTGGTAGGTGCTATTGGCTCTAGCTCGTACAGTGTTTGCTCTCCATTATATACCAGGTGGGACTATTGGCTCAAGCTCTTGCAGTGATTAGTCTCTGTTACTACGCCCGTGGGGGCTATTGGCTCAAACTCTTGCAGTGCAGTTTGTCTCTGTTACTACGCCCATGGGGGCTATTGGCTCAAGCTCTTGCAGTGAGGTTATCTCCGTTACTACGCCCGTGGGGGCTATTGGCTCTAGCTCAACTCTGCAGTGTTTTGGCCTCAGTTCCTGCTCAGTCTAAGCAGCAATCTCTTTTCAGTAGACTGACAGTGTTGCTTCATCTAGCACCACTTGCTGCTCCATTACCACCTTGGGCGTGTCAAACACCACAACAGAGACTGATTGATTTACATGTACTTTAACCATTGAGTACCCTTATGTTTCTATGCCTGTCCTGTGACAGTATATGTATATTTATTGCATCAGTATACTGGGCCTGAGAAGGCATCTGTATGCCACTAATCTCTCAATTATTCTGTATTGCCTATAGAGGGGAGTCTCTCTTGGTTTGTTTTAATAAAACTGTGTTTTATTCTAACCTGCTGGTCTGAGTGTCCTATAAAACCGTTACAGGTGCACTGACCGTACATGGCAGTGTGGTGACAGAAAATCACTAGCAGGGCATAAAGCAGCATCTGAGGAGATTTCAAACCACAGAATATGCTAAGCTGGTGGCAGGGAGGGTTCATCATTACTATTAAACTGTCTGCAAGTTGTCATGTGTCCTTTGCGGGATAGGACAGGGGCATAGTGACAGCAGCAGTACTTGGTTTCTGGTGAGGAGATTTCATATTGGGGACCCAAAGTGTCATGGTGTTTAGATAGAGCTGTGCCAGGGGTTTGATGCAAATGCAGATGTACCAATTATTCTCAGTCTTTCCTGAAGAGGGGGGGCTAGTTATGGTGCTGCTATGGCCTCAGGTGCATCACTGGAGCTAGTCATGGCAAGTGGAATCTTCATTATCCATCACCCATTTTACTGCTGTTGTTGATCCCATTCTCTTTGAGCTGCCTAATCATCCTGCTGTTGAAACTACTCAGCAGCATCAGCAGCAGCAAGAACAGCAGTTGCAAATTCAGCAATTACATCAGGGCATTTGACAATGGCCAGTGGCCACTGGCCAACATGACATGACCTGCTGGCAATAGGGGGCTTTTTCTTTAAACAAAAAACAAAAATACAGAGGCCTACAAAAAAAAAGTTTGGGGCTTGTTTTTAACAAGTCTAAGTCCTAAGTGTTAGGTAAAGGAAGTGGAGTAGAAAAAAGGGAAAGAAGCAAGAATAAGAGGAAGAAAAGGAAGAAAGGACAAATAAAGAGAAATGGAAAAAAAGGTAGAGTAGAGAGAGGGTCGAGCACTGCACCTTACAGTCTGGGTAAACTACTAGCAGTCTATCGTTTCACCTTGATAAGGAAAAGGGTCATGGAGTCTGGGTTAAAAAGTGCCCTGCTGAGGTAGGTGAGCCTGAGACGGATCAAGTAATTGCTCACTCTCAAGTACCACACAGAATAAGAAGGGAGTCATATCCTTCCAGTGAAATGGAATAAGGGATTTGGTGGCAGTTAGCATAATCAATAGAATGTGCTTGTGTATATGAGGTATGATTGGTAATCCCAGGAAAAATAGGATGGGTAGAGGTTTCCCCAAGGGACAGTTCCTGCGTGTTCCCAGGAACTGTTCAACTGAGGAAGATTTTTTAACATCGTCACGTGAACTGGCGCAGAGATTTCAGGTGAGGGGTTTTGCTAAAGGTTTAGTAACCAAGGCTTTTGACTCTGCTCTATGTGTACCCAGGGTCAACCTGCTGAAGGAAAACACCAGTTCAGACAGAGGGTTGGTCAATGATGTTAGGTTTATTACCTCATATAGTGCACAATATAAATCTATCTGTGACATAGTCTGTAGACATTTGCCGGTGTTAAATGCAGATGAGAAATTGACCAATATTATTAGTGATGGATGTAGTTTTCTAGCATGACATGGTGTTACTATTGGCAACCTTGTTTCACCTAGCTTGTTTATGACAGCAAAGCCAAAACCTACTTGGTTAGCACATAAAGGTTTTTATAATTGTGGTGCAGCTAGATGCAAGAGCTGCCGATATATACACCAGACTGACAAGTTTAGAGGAACAGTTACCAATAAAGATTATAGTATAAGGAGTTATATCAATTGTGCTACTACTAGTGTTGTATATTTGTTTACATGGACATGCTGTTCTATACAGTATGTAGGTCGAAATGCTCGACCAGTACAACAGAGAATCAGGGAGCATGTTTATCAGGCAGAGAAACATCTCCTTGATTCTGCCGTGACCAGATATGTCCATGATGCACATGATGGTGATTTAACATGTTTGCAGTTTGTGGGCATAGAGAAGGTATGTTTACCTTGGAGAGGAGGAGATATTAATCGGCTTTTAGAGGAGCGTGAAGCCATTTGGATTTTAACCCTTAAGACTAGGGTTCCAAATGGGCTTAATGCTGAATGAGATACTGCCCATATTTTTTAATGCATTTCCCCAAATGTTTAAATACTTACGTACTTTATTATATTTCATTCATTTTCAATGTATTATTTAGTATTATTTTAATATGAATGATTATTCCTTTTTGATATGTGTCTGTTGTGGCTTTTTGAGGCTTCCTTTAAGACATAGTATGGTTGATGGATGTCCCTGGCTTTCCCCACAGGTGCATACACTGGTATGTGTGGAGGACTGTTTTGGGGTTTGCTTACTTGGATCAATGTCTAATTGGAGCCATTAAGCCGCACTGATATTAATATATGGGAAATATATTGGTTTTTTTTTAATTTTGATTTATTGGGGTGGTTTTCTTCTCTTCCCCATTGTTTTAAATATCCATATACCAGTTTGTATACCATGCGTAATGCTTCCACGACATCACACTTTGTTCCTTTTCTCATCTGGCCTGGTCCGGTCAGGTTAGACAGGGGTTAAGTTGAGAATTTGTTTCCCAATTGTCTTGGTTATAGCTGTGGATGTGATCGAATGGGAGGGGTTACATGAGGTGGTGTCGTGTAGGTGTTTGTTTGTCTTCTAATAGGGTGTTTCACTGTTTGTTTTTAATTAAGTGTCCAATCATGGCCGAACTATCTGTTTTAAATTGAGCTATCCTTGATTGTTCATGCAGCCTATAATTAAGCACCATGTAGCGCGAAACATGTCAGACTATGGTCAGTGTCAATAGCTTCTCTAAGTGCATGTGGGGGGTGGGGTTTGCTCCCTCAAGTTGAGCCATGCTAGAACGTTTATTTTAAATTATGTAATAAATTTGTGTTTTTAAATTGGTTGGATACTTGTGGTCTTCTAGTACCTTTGCAAGTTTATCATTATATTTTCCTGCAAAACAAGGAGTGCTTCCACAACCATTGGAATCCGTTTGAACTTTTATACAGCATTTGGAGCGCTGTCAATCCGGTCAGCACCCCTGAGATGCCGATGAGTCCAGTATTCTATTCGTATTTAAGCTGTTTTTTATTACATTGTAATGATAAGCACCATATCTATGTTTTTTTCATTATAACATGTGAGATGTTAGCCAAGAAGGCGGGGGAAGGTGAATGGGTAAAGTCTGAAAGTAATAAAGTATGCGGGGGAGTATATTCATCTTCACAAAACTTATACATCCTGACCATGAAAGGAATAGGGAATCCCACTTTAAATCCGTACTAATAGTGGCTAATAGAGGTGGGAAGTTGGCGCATCGAGTAAGGAAGTGAGACAAATACCCAGATACTTGATTGGGAAGGAGGAGAACAGAACAACTGGAGGAACTCCAAGTGTTATAACTTCTGATTTGTCCTATTTTAACTTCCAATTTGTCCGATTTTAAAGTTAGAATAGGTGGAAAGGTGTTGAAATTCTGACATAAGTGCAGGCATGGAAATGGAAGGGATCATAATAGTAACAAGAATGTTGTCCGCAAACATTGAAAGTTTATGCACCCGGTTGGTAGCTGATGTTCCATAAATAGTGGAATGAAGCCATGTGTGTTGTGCCAGGGTCTCCATGACCATTATAAACAATGTGGGAGAAAGCTGCAGCCTTATTGCATGCTGTTGGCGATCCGGAACAATTCTGATAGGAATCCATTAGTCTTAACTTTTTGCAGAGGGATTGGTGTATAGAGCCATAATGTGCCATTTAAAATCAGAGCCTGGCCCAAAAGAGACTAAGGTCTGAAAGAGAAAGGGCCATCTGACCCTGTTGAAGGCCTATTTTGCATCTGATGTAAGGAGGACTTTCGGTTTCGGTAAATTATTTGCAGATTTTAGTTTGAGGTGAAAATGTTCACCCATCCCTAAATATATTTTTGTTATGCTGTTTATGTGCTAGCTACAACCTAGAGTTTGTGATCTTGCACCCTTACAAGTCTCAGGGTTGCTCATCTCTTTGCTGATACTGTTGTAATGGTTTTGTAAGACACTCAGACCAGGAGGTTAGAATAAAACACAGTTTTATTAAAAAACAAGGAACAATGCCCACTACAGGCTTAGTCTGAAATGACAGGTAAATGGATACAGATATATGAATGCCCTCTCAGGCCCAGTATAGAGCAAGAACATATATTGTCACAGGACAGGCATAATAATGAAATAATAGCAGCAAAAGGGTTAAAGTCCTAGGTAGGTAATCAGTCTCTGTTGTGTTGTGTTAGACAACACCCAGTAGATGGTAAAAGCAGCAAGAGACTGTGGTGCTAGGTGTGGAAGCACCTTAGCAGTGAGGCAGGACTAACACACTCCCAAGGCAGGCAATGAGCGGAGATACACAACACACTGCAAGAGCTGAATGGAACCAGAGCCAATAGCACCCTTCCGGTGTGGTAACGGAGTCTCAAACACTGCAAGAGCTGAAAGGTACCAGAGCCAATAGCACCCTTCCGGTGCGGTAACGGAGTAGCAAAAACTCCAAGAGCTAAATGGAACCAGAGCCAATAGCACTCTTCTGGTGAGGTCACGGAACCCTGTACACTGTGAGAGCAGATGGAATCTCCCAATAACACCACCCGGTGCGGTGACTGATATACTGTGCGAGTAAAGGTTTAAGCGGAAGCACAGTTTAACGGAGGCCACAATGCTCTTCAAGTTTAACCAGGAGGCTCGGTATAGCGGAAGCTGCAATGCTCTGCAAGTGTAATGGAAAGCTCAGTATAACGGAGGCCACAGTGCTCAGCAAGTGTTAACGGAAAGGCTCGGTATAATGGCGGCAACAGTTCTCAGCAAGTGTTAACGGAAAAGCTCAGTATAACGGAGGCAACAGTGCTCTGCAAGTGCAACGAAAGGCCCTGTGTATTGAGGCAACCGGCTCTGCAAGAGTTAACGGAATGTTCAGTCTGCACAACACTGCACACAAAAGTTCAAAATGTCGCCAGGCGACATAGAATCAGGATCTCAGCAGGTACACTCTCAGGATGTCAGGATAGCCGGAATCAGGTCACAGAGCAGGAACGTCAGCTAGGCTGGTCAATCACGGAGCAGGAAAGTCAGACAAGCTGGGTCAATCATGGAGCAGGAACGTCAGCCAAGCCGGGTCAATCACGGAGCAGGAACGTCAGCCAGGCCAGGTCAATCACGGACAAGGAACCAATAAGAATAGTCAGACAGGCCAAGTCGGTACACAGGAACGCAGGAACACAGCAACAGTAGCACTGGTACAGGAACACCACGAAAGGGCATCTGACAGGTGCCAGAGGCCTGGTATATGAAGGTCATACTGGGCGGGCCAAACAAGCTCAGCCAATGGGAGCGCACCACAGCAGAGAGTGACAGAGAGATCACGGGAACCGTGATAACTGTATACTTTGTTCTGCCTACCTATATCTCTTGTATTATGCTAATGTCTGCACCTCTTTTCCAGTTTCAATAAACCTTTTTTTGTTAAACCATATTTTCCCTCTAATTCCTTAAGTACACCCACACAACTTATATACCATTCTTTTAGGAAGTAGGGATTTCATTTGATGCCATAAATGGAGGTATAACCCATCAATTAGCTCAATAATAATATAAAAGTGAAAAAAATAAAAAACACAAATACATATTTTTCTGTAGGTTTTATTGAGATGGTTTGTGCTCAGGTAATATATTTTTTAACAGGGACTGGAAAAAAATATATGAATGTCCATTCATATCTCCCAAATGTCCCTTTTATGGGATTATTGTCCTTCTGAGAGGCAAATTCCTATGTCCCTCTTTCCTGCCATGTTATATCTCTTTTTAGGAGATCAGACTGTGTGGTTCGTATCACGTTGCTCCACAGTAATAAAACCACATTAATGTTTGTTTAACTTCAGTGTATGTTTATAAATTAGTCTGCATAAATAAAAAAAACTTTGGTCTTGTTCTAAATCGTTTATTCAGCTACACAAATAGGTGTCAGTAGGTCATGAAATAACCTAAAATACATGTTAAATGCTCTATTGATCAGTCCTGCTCCCAGCACCAATACCAAAAACAAGTGACCCCCTCTTTGGCCATTTGAAGTGTGTGTTCTCTGCCTCTCTCTCTTCCTTACTATCCAAGGTAGGAAGAGACAGGCACATGTGCAGAGCCACCAGGGAAAGATTGAGGAGTCAGTGCCAGTCTCCCTACCAAAATCAACATTCAAGAAGTGAGGTACAAGCCATTTCTCTATCACCTGCTCTAGTGTACTTATATGGCTTTGTGGGCCTGTGTCTCAAAACTCCAAATGCACAAGGTGGCGTGCCAATGGTATGGGCTATCCTGCTGCTGCTACCTTTTAATCACACTGCCAGAACCAGAAGCAAGATTACAGGTTGTCATCTGATGCTATAAACTAGTACTGTTGCCCACTGTTGGTGGTGGGGGAAAAACAGAGTGAGCAGTCACAGTAATATAGTCTGCACTCTGCCCACTTGTCCACATATCTTGTCAGGAGGATTTTCTTGATGTACAAACTTTCCAGTGCCCACCACACTAACCACCTGCTTGTACAATTCTGACACTGCCATCCTGGAAAAATAACTGAATCTTGGTATATGTCAGAGAGGAGCTACACATGACATCAGTCTAAGTTTGGTTTTCAACAAAAGAATATAAAAACAAGTCCATTGCCAACATCTTGGCAAATTTGCTATTACACAGGCACATTTTGGTAATTGTTTTTGTGAAGTTGGGTTGGCACTGCAGTACATGGCAGAAGAACCATGTAATTTGATTGTCTTAACAACAAGACTAAAAGAGGTGGTAGAGGTGGAGGCAGCAAGTTTGGGCAGTCTATGGCCTCGATTAAAAGAATTCTGCTAAAACATGTGGTAGGGCAAAATTGGTATGCAATTGTCCTACGAGCTGATACCACAATGAACGTTAGGCTGTAGAAATAGACTTGTGGCCAAAAGTCCATTTTGTGTGTTACGTTCCCAAAACTTTGCTAAATATTGTGAATAATGTTGACTTCAAAGGAAATAAGTTAACGATCGGTGCCTGACACACTGTCAAGCACACAGTCACCCTACCAAACTCTAACCCTACACTACCCCTAATGGTAAAGTGCAACAATACTAACCCTAACACTATCCTAACACCGACAGCTGCATAACACATACCTGTCCTGCACAGTCTGTCCTTTTCAATCTTTCTTCTTCTGTTCTCTGTCATCTTCATTCTTTTTTCTTCCTTTCTTCTTTGTCTTCTTCATCTGTATGGAAAAAAAAGGAAAATGTCAAAGAAAGACTTTTAAAAAAACATACCCCCAAGTTACCTCTCCAGCAATCAAAGGGTTAAATGCAAAAAAAAAAAAAAAAAACAGCAAAAGAAGAAAGGGCGCCCAAGGGTGTAGTACAGTCTAACAATCAATAATAAATAAAAAGTGTGTAAGTATACTCACAAAGATTAATGTCAGTTCAGATGTAAACTGACAAATGCGCATTTGGAGAAGATAGCCCTGTCTCCGCTCAGGGTGATAATAGTGCTGGAACTTCTGTAGCAATGGAACTCCAAATCACTAAAAATATCTTGCACAGCTCCAAAATACAATGTATGACAAATTTATTAAAATAATAAATCCAATAGGATATATAAAATAAAGATTAATAAATATAGATACAGAAGCAGTCTAACGCTTTTTGTGGCTATAAACGCCACTTTATCAAAGATATAGTACAAACTTCTGAACTAAAAGAGTGGAGCCGGCATTACATAGATGTTTAAATAACTCCCGCTTCACTGTGACAGGGCCAATGAATCTAACGCCAGTGAATGGCCAATCCATCGAATAAACTAAAACATGACGAGCCTCCAACAATCGAGGCTACGTCCACATTAGAAAAACGGGAACCAATCAAAGAGGTGAAATAAATGATCACGTGATCGCAACTACCCACGATCACAATAACAACGTAAACAACATCAGTTTTAGTGGCTATCGCAGCCAAGCAGGAGAAAAACAATACAAGGCAAAAAACAAAATAAAACAATAATCCATGATCACCTTAAAACAATAATACAGCTCCTCCTCCATGTGAAATGACAAATGCTAATTGTGTGGGAAAAAGGTGATCCCAGTCAGTGATAGAATACATTAACCATAACCATTGTGGCAATATATTCCATCTGATGATGAATAAATCATACATCAAAAGTGTGTTAAACCCCCCCCGAAGGGATAGCATATGCTGGCCATAGAATCACCCCAAAACCCACACTAATCCTCTCAATCCCCTATGTGCATTAATCTATAATAAATAGTGAATGTAAAAAAAATACTAATTTAAATAAATGATATTTATCTACTCATATTATTTAAAGATGTGACACCTTAAAGTTATATACAGCTGTATATAATTATACACAACTGTATACAACTATATAAATGTGATATCTAAAATAACATATATATATATTTGTGAACCAATCTCAGAAAAATATATCAATCATATGACAATAATAACCATTTATATTTGTTCATAAGTCCAAATAGAGAAAAAAGATCAAAGTGATCAACAAACTCATCTACCTAACAAATTGTATATTTTTGATATATATTTAAATCAAAATAATCATTAAAAATTCAAAATATGAAATATAAAAATCCACATCATCAGGGTACCTCAACAGTGGGTCTAAACCCTGATATAGTGAAAAAAAAATATCTCATTAAGACCATAAGGAACAAGGGTAGACAATCTATAGATCCGATATGACTCACGACTATTAAGTTTATATTGTCTATCATAATTTGTAGATGGAAAAATATGTTCTATGGGTACTACAGTTAACCCTTTTGGGTCCTGGCCATGATGTTCCCTCAAGTGTCTCGACAGACTATGCTGTTGAAAACCATTTAAAATGTTTCTCCTGTGTTGGCCAAAACGTGTCCTCAGATGTTGATTCGTACTGCTAATATACTGTAAGCCGCAAGGACAACACAGGAGATACACTACAAACCTAGTATCACAATTCATAAAACTTCTGATATCAAAAGTCTCCTTGGTGATCCTGGAAGAAAAACAAAAGGTCTTATACATCAAAAAAGGACAGGTTTGGCATCTTGAATTTAAACATCTATATGCACCTCAGGTTTTCTCTACACTTCCTCTAAGTATCTTGATGTTAGTATCTCCCAAATTGGATGTAATCTGAAGGGAACTTTGTACTAATCTCCCATCAGTCTTAGACTGACTGAATCTACTTGGTGCAAGTTTATTTTTCAAAGTATTTGCCTTCCAAAAGACCAATCATGGATTCTGGGGTAAAGTATCTTTCAAAAGGGGGTCATTTAACAAGATAGGCCAACGTCTCCTCAAAATATTGTAGATTTCATTAGACATGGTATTATATTTAGTAATAAATAATGGACAGTCTGTAAAGATCGAATCGTTTCTATTCTGTTGACCCTCCACTATTACAGGATTCCTAGCTCTTTTTTATGAGTCTTGAACTAGATTGGCAGGATATGATTTCTCCAAAAATCTTCCAAAAAGTACTTTGGTCTGATCATCATAGTCCTCGATCTTTGAACAGTTCTTTCTGATCCTATGGAACTGGCTATAGGGGATATTTCTCAGCCATTTTGGATGGTGACAGCTGTGAAAATCCAGGTAGCTATTTTTGTCAACAGATTTAAAATGAGTTTTTGTTGAAATCAGTTTTCCCGGTAGGCCCATCAATTCAAGATCGAGAAAATTCATAATAGTCTCATGAATGGTAGAAGTGAAATTAATATTCCACTGGTTATCATTCATATAATCTACAAAGGTAGGAATATCTTCCCGTCTACCATTCCAAATGACGATAATATTGTCAATATATCTGAGATAGAGCACCAAGTTCACGCCAAAAGGATTACGTCCATAAACCCTCTGGGACTCTAAGAGGCCCATAAATAAATTGGCGTAACTAGGCGCGAACTTGGTGCCCATCACTGTACCCTTCACTTGGAGAAAAAATCTCCTATTAAACTCAAAAAAATGATGGGTCAAAATATATTCAATTGCACTAAGGAGGAAGTCCGTCTGGCCAAGAGGCTTTAATTCATCCTGTAAAAGGAAATGTTTGGCAACCATTAAACCCCCTTGATGAGGAATATTAGAGTAAAGTGAGGTAACATCCAAAGAAAGCCAATAATAATCCTCTGACCAGACGAAGTCTCTCAGTAGTGCAATCAAATGTGAAGAGTCTTGAAGGTATGAAGGGAGTCCAAAGACTAACCTTTGGAGATGAAAATCAACATATGCGGAAAAATTAGATGTTAAAGAATTAATCCCAGATATGATGGGCCTACCTGGGGGTGACTCTAAAGTTTTATGAACTTTAGGTATGTGGTAATAAATCACCACTCTTGGATTATGTACATAAAGGAAATCTCTTTCCTTCTGTCAAGTATTCGATCTCCATAAGCTTGTTCCACCAAAAGACTAAAAGACTTCATAAACTGTGTTGTAGTGTCACTTTTTAACTCAGTATAATAATTGGAATCTCCCAAAATTCGGGTTGCTCCCGCCAAATAATCATCCTTATCCTGTATTATTATGGCTCCCCCTTTATCGGCGGGTTTAATTATAATAGTATCATTACTCCTTAATGAGTTAATAGCTTCCTTTTCCTCTCTAGTAAGATTAGATGGTCACTTAGAAAATCTTTTCTTCCCATTCATTTTCCTAAAGTCATTTAGGACCATAGTTCCAAAGGTTTCAACAAAGCTCCCTTTGGATTGACTTGGAAAGAACTTTGATTTATGTCTCAAACCTGATGGTACACTACCATTCAAAATGTAGTCAGTTTCCGCATCTACATCTACCAAAGGTAGAAGCTCCCTACCTTGGGAATCAATGAAAGCATCATTAATTACAATAGGGACTTTATCCAAATGTCTGTTCTTTTTATTAGCAAAGAATCTCCGTACCGATAATTTCCGAATAAATTAGTTAGTGTCCACAAACAATTGAAAGAGATCACAATCTGACGAAGGTGAAAATGATAGACCCTTCGCCAAAAGTGATGCCTCATTCTTTTTGATCTCATAAGAGGATAGATAAATAACATTATTACTCTTTATCTGTTGTCCAGTTTGGATTTTTTTGGTATGGTGCCCTCTGCCTCTGTGTCCTCTAAGTTTACCCTTTTTCCCCCCTCCCCTTCCAGAGGGGGGAAGTGATTGAGGTCTCTCCACCACATCATATCCAATGAAAGGGCAGGATCCCTCATCGCAGTCCCCAAAAAAGGAGACAAAGTGGAGGGAGAAGGGGAGGGCACGGAGGCAGACGGCTCACCATCACCTCCTATCACAGTGCCCGTGATTCATGCTATCCTGTGTCTATCACTTGCTGGGAGTTCCTCATTGGCTGTCTGCTAATAGCCCACCTCACACAGCCTTTTTAAACCCAGTCTGGGCACTCCCAGGTTGCCCTTTCGTGGTGTTTCTGACATTACTTGTCCTGACCTGCTTGTCAGGCTCTTGGGCCTGAGGTACCTGTGTTCCAGTGTTCCAGTGATCCAGTGTTCCGGTGTTCCAGTGTTCTGGTGTTCCTGTGTTCCAGTACTTCCACTGTTGATCGTTCCTGAGTTCCTGAGTCTCCTGCCTGTTTGCCTCTCCAGCCGGTTCCGGTTACTTTCCGTGGCTCCAGCACTTCCGGTCATCTGTCAGTGGAGCAGTGTTCGCTCCCGTGGATCCTCCGCTTGATCTCAGGGCTCTCACTCTATCCACTGTCGCTAGGTGACATTGTTCTTGTTTCGCTCCGGTGAATTACTACTGTTGTCCCAGCGTGCAGACGCTGGTTAGCTCCATTAACCTGG
The DNA here is from genome assembly GCA_037306005.1 of Rhinophrynus dorsalis. Lineage (NCBI taxonomy): Eukaryota > Metazoa > Chordata > Amphibia > Anura > Rhinophrynidae > Rhinophrynus > Rhinophrynus dorsalis. The sequence goes on along the minus strand of CM074720.1, from coordinate 472,082,902 downwards.
TGGCGTATATTACCGTTGGTCCCAGCGTGCGGACGCTGGTTACCTCCATTATCCTGGTGGCGTATATTACTGTTGGTCCCAGCGTGCGGACGCTGGTTTTCTCCATTAACCTGGTGGCGCTTGTTATTGTTAGTCCCAGCGTGCGGACGCTGGTTTACTCCATTAAACCTGGTGGCGCTTGTTACTGTTGGTCCCAACGTGCGGACGCTGGTTTACTTCATTTAACCTGGTGACTCATATTACTGTCGGTCCCAGTGTGCGGACCCTGGTTTTCTCCATTAAGCCTGGTGGCTCATACTACTGTTGGTCACAGCGTGCGGACGCTGGTTTGCTCCTTGACTATTCAGATACTGAGGTCAGGTTGCTGTCCAATTCCTTATGCAGTTGTCTTGTATTCTCTGGCAAGAGACTTCTGCTAGCGAGACCATTGTTCCTATTCCACACAACTGTTATAGTCATCTGACAGCCAGGTCTCCTCTCTTGGGCTGCCCTGCCCGGTATTGGTAAGGCCGGTAGAACCTATTAACGTTACCATCTTTAAGGTTGCCTTACCCGGTATAGGCAGGGCCGGTAGAGCCTACTATCTGTGTTCCCTCAGGCTGCCCTGCCCGGTATTGGTAAGGCCGGTAAAACCTGTTCATGCTGCCATCCTTAGGTTGCCTTACCCGGTATTGGCAGGGCTGGTAGAGCCTACACTCAGTACTCCTTTGGGCTACCTTGCCCGGTATTGGTAAGGCCGGTAGAACCGGTACGTTCATCTCACGGTTGCCTTACCCGGCATAGGCAAGGCCGGTAGAGTCTATTGTTATTGCATCTGTCACTTGGGTTGCCTTGCCCGGTATTGTTGGCAAGGCCGGTAGAACCTATTCTCTTGTCATTTATTGTTGTATTGTCATATATGTTGATACCCTATGGGCATTGCCTTAACTTTTCAATAAAGTTACGTTTTTACCAAACCTTAAGTCTGAGAGTCTTCAAATACCGTGACACCTCCCAGAGGTCTAATATTAATCTGAGGATTAGGTTCAATAAAACCCCCAGGTGTACCAATGGAAACTGTTTGATTATCTACTGGGGGTAATGGAGTAGCTATTATAGGGTCCTGGACCTTATTTTTACTATTAGGTTTCGAATTTAGTACTTTATTAATCCTATTTGTCCGAGGTCTCATCTCCATTCTTATAATATTACCTCTTAGGGGATTAGAGGAGTCATCACCTGATTTCCGGTCTAAAGTTACTTCTCCATTCTTCAGAGTGTCTGTTTGATTGGTTTGAGCTTTATGTAATACAGATTTTTTTGGGTGCACTGATTTTCTTTCTCAATTGTAAATCTGATTTTTCTTATAATGTTCCTCATCCCTAAGTAGTTTTTCCTTTCAATAACAGAAATATGATGGCTATTCACATTTTTATTTGTCCTTTCCTCAAAGAAAGTAAACCCAGATAAGTCTCTGAATGATCCTAAATTTGATATAGAGGATTCAATTTTGTCCATAATATCCTTAATTTTATTTCCCCTGTGGTCAATCAACAAGCGCATAAGAGTGAACGAACTGGCATCCAATATCCTATGCTTATTCTTCTCCACCTGTTCCCTATCCGTCTCTCCAGAAGTCATGGGTGTGGGACTATAATTCTGTTCAGGCAGGCACAATGCAGTCATCATCAACAACGGTATAGTGCAAAATTTGTGACAAGTTAGTAAAAAGGAGAAAGGAGGGAACACACCTTGGCACAACCTCCTTGATAACACACATTAAACACAGACACCATGACATTTATGTCAGACACGTTAAAGCCGAACACTCATTACAGAAATCTAGCACCGCTGTTACTGTATTCCCCTGAGTCTCCAGAAAGGCACCAAGAGGCGAGGTGGAGATCAAAGAGGAGGAAGCATAAAGAAACCCAGACAGACTCTGGAAGTTCCATGACGAACAAAACAACTAGCTCGCCATCAACATCACCTTCTTCCTCTAGGGTAACATCTCCTGCCAATCCACCTACTTCATCGCTACCTCCCCCGCCAAATGATAGCCAAAATGTGCTAGGATTCTGGCATGGATAGTTCATCATTACTATTAAACAGTCAGCAAGTTGTCATGTGTCCTTAGTGGGATCTGGACAAAGGGTATGGTGACAGCGGCAGTACTTGGGTTCTGGTGTCATGGTATTTGGATACAGTTGTGCCCCCAGATGTTATTTACCATACATACTGTGCACCTTACAGTTGCTGATGAGAGCCACAGTTCCTGCTCTCAATGGAAAAGAATATATTCTAATAACAACACACCCATGATTTTGGAGGAGGGGCAGGTGGAGAAGATTAATGGCCACCTTCTTCTTTTCTCCACATAGACTGTGGACTACTTATTGTGCTGCTACTGCCTCAGGGGCATCACTGGAGCCAATTGTGTCAAGTGGAACCTTCATCATCCATCTTCCATGTTACTGCTATTGTTGATCCATTTCCCTTTCAGATGCCTAATCATCCTGCTGCTTAACCCACAGGATTCAGGAGGACATTTGACAGTGGCCACTGGCCAACATGACCTGCTGGCATTAGGCCAGTAGGGCATTTTTATTTTTTTCCTCAGGGCTTGTGCTTTGAAAAAAACAAAAACAAAAACATAGTCCTACAAAAAATTAAACAATTTTTTTTTTTTGGGGGGGGGGTTTGTTTCTAACAAGCCTAAGTCCTACAGATCAATGTTTCTTCAGAGCTATAAAAGTCTTAACAACAAATCAAACAAATCATCCACTACAAAATACTCTATCAAGTCAAGTATCAGTCCACCTCAGTGGCAGCTTATATCAGGGGGTTCCTGTCTCTATCACTTTACATACAAATGTCTTATTTTATTTTATTGATTTATTTTTTTATTAACTGTCCCCCCAATAGCAGTCAAGAAACTCCCCCCAAAACAAATTCCCTGTTCAAATGATTCATTCATTCACCAACACAGGCACCCTCCTCAGACCCCTTTTATACCATGTCTTATGGTTTCTATTTTATTTTATTTTGGATTTATTTTTTATTAACTGCCCCCCAGTCCCAGTAAACAACTTCTGTGTTCCCACTGATTTCAATGGAATGAGCTAGGTGAAAAAAGCAGAAAAAACTGGAAAATCGGCACTTTGTCGCAGGAAATTTTTTGCCGATTTCAGTTTGAGGTAGAAATTTTCACCCATTCCTACCACTAGGGGTACAGGAAGTTAACCCATTCAGTGCTCGGGAGCTCATGTGTTGGACTTAAGTTAAACATTAACCTTTATTTTCAGTTATTTAAAAGAAATATTGACCGAGAGCTAAGTGGCTCAGAGATCAGTGAAACTAAGATCAAGAAAAATAAAAATAAATGGTTTAACAGACATTTCAATAATCCCTCTTTTTTAGGCCAACCAGGGGGCCAAGGCCAGCTAACGCAACAACAGTTAAATCTGAGGGACAGAAACAGATGGGGGTACAAGATGACCAACACCCACCAATATCTATGGTCCGTGACCATACAGAACCATGAACCCCTTCGAACAGTATGCAAATTATGAACTTATCTAACAAAGTCCTTAACAAGTATCACCAATAAGTATTAAGAAAAGGTTAAGAAAAGGTATCTCATTCTGCCCTACTAACTCATTCAGGCTGTTTGACTGCATTAAAGATCTTAATTTATTTGCCAGAAAACTTCTGTTACATACATTTTTAAAGTCTGACAGTACAATTAAGGGAGCCAGTACCTAAGAATCCAGTAAAGTACAGAACATAATGTACTTCCTGGAAGAGAATAGTACACCTAGGGAAGTCACCAAGGGCCCCTTCACAGATTTGAAGAATAATTTAAAATGTATTCCTCCTATGTCAGTTTCCCCCAATGTGGAGGTGTTTGTACAGATGAGAACTAGAGAGGTTGGAGAAATCACCACCACAAGGGGTGATGAAGCAACCCAGCCTTACTAAACAAGAACAAATGGCACTGAATTATTTAACTGATGATACTAATATATTTATCAAACCATCAGATAAAGGGGTGTAATGTAGTAATAATGACCACAAGCTACTATGAACATGAATGTAATCATCTACTAAGTGACAAGAATTGCTACACCCTACTTAAGAATGATCAAACTGATCAATATCTCACTGAACTGAAACCTATATTCAAGATGGTCTTGTAGAAGGAATAATTGATCAAATATAGTTTTATTTCTTACTAAACACAAAACCTAGTGTTGCCACCTTCTATATCATCCCTAAAGTTCACAAGAACCCTGAAAAACCACCTGGTAGACCCATAGTGTCTGGAATAGGAAATCTTACAGAAAGGTCCAGTATCTATATTTATCAGATACTGAGGAGATTTGTGACAAGCCTGACCTCTTACATCCAAGACTCACGGGATGCCATCACCAAAGTAGGAGGTATACATCTGGAAGAACAGCACTACCTGGCAAGTTTAGATGCAGAGTCCCTCTACATGAGCATTCTGCATGATGTGGGTATTAGGGCAGTGGATTACTTTTTATCCGCAAGAGGACATTCATTTCTGATGCATAATTAGTTTGTCCTTCGACTGTTAAAAATTTTCCTGACCCATATTTATTTCATATTCGATAAAAGATTATATCACCAAATACAGGGTACTGAAATGGGGAGCACATGTGCCCCCATGCATGCAAATATCTACCTGGGATGGTGGGAGGACACTATGGTATTTGCGAAGGGAATGAGTCAATATACCCAGCATATTTCTATGTGGCTGAGGTTCATAGATAGCATACTTTTGGTATGAACAGGCACAAAAGAACTGTTCCATCAATTTGTTAATTAGATTAATATTAACAATATTAACCTGAAGGTTATGTCTAATATCCATGAATCCTCAATGACATTCTTAGGCATCACGATAAAGAGAGGCAATGACAATACAATAAAGACCACCCTCTCCTGCAAACCCACAGCCACCAATAGTCTCTTACTCGCCACAAGCAACCATCCTCTCACTGATACAGAGCATTCTGATGGGCCAGTATTTGAGAATCAGGAGATTCAATACACAAATAGAGTAGATTTCAAGCATGAGACGAAAGGGCTAGAGATGTGCTTTAAACAAAGAGAGTACAGTAATAGATGCCTAAAAAAAGCATACTATAAGGCCTTGATGTCTAATAGAGAGGCTTTACTACATCCAGCCTCCAGGTTTATTGGCACTTACGACAATGCTTATGTCCAAGTCAGACATTAGAATCTGCTAAGGGGGGACCCAGACTTGGCTGAAGTTGTCAGACAATATGCCAATATTACCTAGAGAAGAGGTTCCAACCTAAAAGATTTGTTAACAACAAGTCACTATAATCCATCACCTAAACAGACTTGATTGAAATCTACACTGACAGGCTCACATCCCTGCCATGACTGCCAGGCATTTATTTATATGCAGAAAAGCAAAACTGTTTACAACCCAGAAAGACTGGATGAGTATGAAATAAGACAGTTTATTAAATGCAAAACAGTAGGAGTCATTTATTTCATGAGCTGTGCATGTGGTCAGAGATATATTGGCAAAACAGAACGCCAGCTCAGGAGACGAGTGTTACTGTTGGCAAGCAAGACAAGGAGTCAGACGGTATAATTAAGATCACCTTTATTAGAATAATAATAACAGTAATGCAAAAGAAAAATAACAGGCAGAGGGTGACTGAAGAGGCTACGAATCTATAAGAAATAGGAGTCTTCCAAAAGATCCACCACTACTACTAGAGTCTAGGCCTCAGCCCACTGTAGCCTCTGTATATGGAGAAACACCCAACGGACTAGCACTGACTCAGCCTGCAGTCAGTCTAGGAGAGATGTCTCCAATAATGAATGCAACCAACGAGACTACTGACTCACGCCTGCAGTCAGTAAGATAGGAGTCTGATAGAGCCCCAGGTCTGCACTAGGATGGATGTCTGTGTTGAACGGGAGCCAAAACACATAGGAAACAGACAGAGTCCCTAGTCAGCACTAGCTGGGATAGTCAGACAAGCTGGGTCAAACATGGAGCGGGAAGTCAGCCAGAGTCACAGATTTGCACCAGATAGGATATCCACTGAAGCTTTGGTATACTGGATGCGCAGTGGACAGGGCCCCAGGTCAAAACCAGGATGGTTAGTCAGACAAGTAAGGTCATACACAGAGTGGGTAGTCAACATGAGACACAGGTTTGCACCAAAAAGGATGTCTAAGCCAAATCAGAACGCTCAATGAGAATGGTCAGACAGAGCCACAGGTCAACACCAGGATGGATGGACAGACAAGCCGGGTCATACACAGGAATCAGGAATAAAAATCAATGAACTGCTCAGAACAACCATGTAAGGGTAACTGATACACAGGTCCATAGAGGTTTATAAAGGTGTAGAAGAAGGCGGGAACAATTAGGTCCCCCAGGTTGGGCCTATAACAGGCATCCAGACAAGTGCCCAATTCAGTGCTGCCAGTAACAAGGAACCAGACTACGCCGCAGGCAGAGAGGGATGCAGCTAGTGATGCATGAACGTCAGTCCAGAACCCTGCTCCCAGCCAAATGGCACAGGCGAAGTAAGGCACTGTGACAACGAGTACTGGAACATGTGGGGGACAAAAGGAATAAAAGAGGCAAGCCTGTTGCCAATCATATAAATCGCTTCCATAATGGAGACCTGAAGGTCATTTCATTTAAAGGGATTAGAAGATTCAAATTAAATTAAAGAAAAGGTGACCTAGATAAGGTATTTCTTAGACCAGAGGTATACTGGATTTACAGGCTGAGCACAAGAACACCAAATGACCTTAATGAGGGGTTCACATATACACCATTCATTAAGGACTGATATCAAAACAGTCATTTTTGTATACCCCCCTTTTATGTAATAGTGTAGTGAGAACTGATCTCCTCATCACGTGATACATCCTTTGTATACCGAGTCTTGGTTGCCTATGTGGATAAATCATTTATATATGCTATATGTTGTCCACATTGCCTGGTTGTCACATATTTACACCACAGAGGTATAAATCTGGTGATTAATACCATTATGGGTACACATCTATATGTTCTCCAAATAGTCCTTTGCTAGCTTTTCACAGATTGTTCCTGGTGTTTGTCAAGTGATAAGTGCCATGTGTTCAATCATGTCACTTGGTAATTGGATATTAAATAACACATCTAATGTGGGTACAGTGATATATCTCCTTGATGTGAGGTTCAATTAGGACTTTGTCATATTAATCAATAGGATTTATTACATTTATACACTGGTTAACGAGTACATGTAACAGTGTTCTACAATGTAACTGTATAATAATAACGATACAACTGATGTCAAGCTGGTATCACGGATCAATGTATTTGCTTCCAATTACAGATTGTGTTTTTATATTGAAAGCGATCAACAAGCACGGCTGAATCTCATACTAGGTGTTTATTCTTTCACTTTCACCAATAGGAATGTTATGAGTGGGTTAATTATTCAAACCTTCTGTTTTCATTCCTAGGATTATAACAAAAGGGTTAACTGTCAATGAGCCGTAGACTGTCTTAACAATGTTGCAATAAAGTTCAACTGAATACACTTGAGACAAACCTCTGAGTCACAACCAATCAAATACAATTGTGAGGGATCCCGATTATGCATTTGGGACCGCCCTATTTTAGAGACCTTAAATATGGCAGAATGGAAGTGTCCCGGTAACATAGCCCCTGACAAAGCCTCCTTATTGAGCAACGAAAAGCGTAGGGTATTCCAAGGGTTAATGGGTTGCCACTTTCAGATTGAATTTGCTATCCTACTGTAGGGTTGAAATATCAAAAAAAAAAAAACAGCAAAATCCAAATATTAACAAACTATGCTAGGATACTTCTCTATCACTACCTGAATGCTTGAACTAGAATAGGGATTGTACTGGTAAGGCTTCAACCGATCTGGGAGGTTTTAGTTTCCGTGTTCTTTATACACGGGCTCCAGGCAAGTATTCTTTCTATATGAATAGAGAGGGACTGTACCGGTGAGGCTCGAACCAATCCTGGAGATATTTAGTGCTTGTCTCACTTACATACGAGCTCTAGGCAAACTTCTCTTACTCTGCTCGCTTTTACTAGCAAATTGAGCAGGTGAAATATCTGCACTCCCTCTATCTTTAAGTGGCAACAGCCCTTTTGTGACGCGAGTCCTGGTACTAGAGGTCAGTACCACCGTCACTTCTCTGCTTCTGGTGCACCAACATCCCAATCTCCATCGTTCATTCAGCATAACCCCTCCAATAACCAGACAGGACCAGTTTGGAGGGTAAAATGTAGATTGTTTATTGCAAAACTCTTTGGGCTTATATACCCAATTACTCAGAAGAATCACACAATGTACACAAAAGACTGAAACATATGGTAAATACATGATACATAGGAGCAGACATGATTGGGTTATCTAGACAAAGGATGTAACAATGGATAAACACTGGGACAAAAGGTTGAGGGGCTTGAATACACATTTGTAAACAATGGCCAGGGGGTTGAAGCATCTTTGAATATTCTGCTTCAACCCCTGGCTGTCACAGACTCAATAACGAGATCAGGACCAGTACTGTAGGTAACTCAATCTTTATTAAGAATACAACATACAGAAGATACGGCAATAAAAGGTGTGCAATACAATATAGACAAGTAAACTGGATAAACAGCTGAGTTGTGTCGAACCGAATCCCAGAAGGCCGCAGGGAATAAGCTGACTCATGTCCACACCTGAGTGGTCACAACAGGTATGCACCCGTACAGATAAAGACCACAAGCAAGGACTGGGTTACAGGTCTGCACCTGAACCACCAGAATAAGGATGGAGCACGGAGGCACTAGAATCACTGGAAGAATCCGGAATAACCTCAAGTCCGCACCTGAGTTAATAACACAGGTTGTGCCTGTGAGAGCAAGGCTGGGTACAGGTCTGCACCTGAATACTCCAGTATATGAATGGATGCAGCAGAGATCTGCTAGAGCCACTGGGAGAACCTCAGACTATCACTGGAGCTTGGAATGCTGGATGCGCAGTGAGTAGTCTCAGGTAATTCCACGGTGGATAGTTAGACACACAGAGAAGAACAGAGCAAATAATAACCAGAGCCGTAGGTCTAAACCAGATTGGTTATCAGACTAGCCAGGGTCAAACACGGAGTGGGCAGTCAGACAGAGCCACAGGTCAGCACCACAACAGATAGTCAGCCAGGCCAAGGGTCATTCACGGAGAAGGTAGTCTACCAGACCTGCAGGTCCACACCAGAGGGAATTGTCAAACAAGCCAGGATCATACACAAAGCGGGTAGTCAGACAATCCTAGGTTGGCACCAGAACAGGTAGTCAGACAAAGCAAGGTACACAACTAAATGCAACTGCACTGGAAACCATGAAAGGGCAACAGTGAATGATGTCCAGGGAGTATATATAATTCGGGCGCCAGGAAGGGGAGGAGACCCAAATGGTGCGCTCTCACTTTAAATGGAGCGCATGTCCTGCCAATGGACGTGCGCCAATAGTATAGACCCGCCCGGAAGCCCTGCCAGGAGTGTATGTTCTGATGGCTGCACGCCTGGAACACCCTCCAGCCGTGAGGCTGGAACCGCTGAGAACATTGCGGCTGGAGCCACCAGGGGAAGCAGCGGTCGGCTCGGGCAGCCGCCACTTTCGGTAACACTGGCCAATCCAGTGCCTAGAGTTGGCTGACCAATCCTGGCCAAGCTTGTCACGGATGTGTTGGCCAATCATACCCTTTGGGTGGGCAGCTGACTGACCAATCCCTGGGTGGCATACTTTCCCCCATTTTAACTCTATGGGGGACCTTTAAACCTGTCACCCAGGGCTTCGGCCAATCCAGAAGCTGCCTACTTTCCCATGTTGTGTCAGTGGTGGCTTGTCATAGTTCTGCCGGCCGTCCTCGTCCCCGTGAATTTCACTCCTTAGCGGGAAAAAGTATCTCTCCAGGGCCACTTTACAAGGCAGAGTCCAGAGCTCCATGACAGTCCCATCACATATCTCCCCCTTGTCCACCTCCGACAGCTACAGCATGACCCACACGGGTCTGCTCGCTGCTGTCTGGAGTGGACATATAGAACGGTAGTGACATGTCTGCCACAGTACTTGTCCCAGAAGTCTTGTCCCCAACCAGCCCCTACAGTCCTGGGGTCTGGCCAGCTTTGCACCCTGCATCTCCAGGTACAGGGTGACTTAGACATAAGACGCCTTGAGCCAGAGAGGCTGTCAAGCCCAGGCTCCGGTACACAGCAGTCTCTGACCCAGTAAAAACCCCTGCCCAAACAAAGGTGCCCTCCCGGCCAATACTTTACTGGGATCTCCGCTGCTTTCCCGGCTGCCTGAAGATGATGGGAGTAGTGTGTAGAGTCCGTTGCAGCTCTGCTTCCCGGTAATTGCTGGGGTCGCGTCTGGCTTCTGGGAAGGAGAGCTGGCTGGGCTACTCCATTGGAGCTGCTCTGGATACTATGGAGGGAGCAAGCAATACTCCATCTCCCCCTGGATCTCACTCAGCTGCTGGGGGGTGATATTGACCGCATTCACTCCTGGAAACATACACTTTAGCTGGAGGGAAGGCACGACAGCTCCCACTCCCGACTGCAGGGGGAGGCCGACTCCCTCCTCTCTGAAAGCACGGATCTCCCGCTGGGGAGGGAGGGCAGCAACCTCCACTCCCAGAACCAGGCACGACTGCACCATCCCTTGGAATACTGCACCTTGATGCTGGGACATCCTTAACAGAAGGGGTAGCGGCGACCGTAGTCTCACATACTACCCGCTGACCAGACCATACCAGGTCGCTGAGGTCAGCCACAGGAAGAGTCGGAGGAGCCCACTGTTCTACTTGCAGGGTGCCCATGGTGACCGAAGTGTCATCCATGACGCCTGCAATTTCCAAAGTCATCGGCCGCTGGGGAGAGAGGTCAACTACCTCCTCTCGCTGTAGCTCAGACAGTCTCTGGGGCTAGACTCCAGTTGTGCCTTCTCCTTGGCACCCAAAGGCTGCAACCCATGCTGGACAGAAGCTAACGTTCCTTCTAGCAGATGAGGCCTCTGTGCTGTGAGCAGGGCAGAGGACAGGGTCCCTCTGCCCTGTTGCCAGTGCTTCTGCCTGTTCTGCGTCTCGCTGTGCTGGGCAGTGAACAGCATCCCTCTGACACAACCTGACTTCTCTCTCTTTCAGTCTCCAGGGCTGGTCAAATGACGCCACTCTTAACTGGGTTACCTCTTCATGGACCCTTGTGATCACTTTGTGAGGGGGTTTTCGCTGTAGAGGGCCAGGCGCCGCATAACCTCTCGCTGAAACTTGGCAAAGTTCATTAACCCAGATGAGGGGTTGCTATTCTTCTCCCCCTCCCATAATTAATCTTTTAGTGTTCTGCGTTTCAGAACCTAGTAGAGTTTCTCCATCCACTACTCTCTGTGTTGCTGAAAACGGGGACAAGCCAGCGGCTATATCTCCCCATGGATTCTGGCCTCAGTTTCAGTTGCTGAGACTGGGGTCAAGCCAGAGGCTATATCTCCCCCTGGATTCTGGTCTCAGTTTAGCAGATCTTAACGCTGGTGAATTCGCCGGCGACGAGGTCCAGGTGGAGGTTTGGATGTCCCAGACAACAGAGGATCATCCCACCGCTTGCCACCAAATGTGATGTGAGTCCTGGTACTAGAGGTCAGTACTAGTGATGAGCGAGCACCCCAATGCTCGGGTGTTCGGGTGCTCTGACCGAGCACCCCCGGAGGCTCGAGTGCTCGGCCGAGCACCCGAGCCCCATTGAAGTCAATGAGAGGACTCGAGCACTACACCAGGCACCCCCTGCTCTGATGAGGGGAGGGTGCCTGGTCCATAGGAAAAGGGCAGAAAAAGATGAAAACACCACAGAAATGGTTCAGGGACAGCATAGGGAGGATGTCTGGATGCATCTTGGACTCCAACATCGCTGCTGGGAACGATCTTTCGCCCGTAGTACGCCATTTTTACAGACTGACCATAAAACACACAAAAAGGAAAATAAAAACGACTTTAGGCGAAAAATTGTTACCAAACAATATTTGCTGTATATTTACTTGTATATTAGCTGCAAATTATCCCAAAAATTTCCTTGATTTTCTGAAGTGAGGCCATGATTAAGAGGGAAATGTGCGCAGAGGCAAATTATCCCAAAAATTTCCTTGATTTTCTGAAGTGAGGCCATGATTAAGAGGGAAACGTGCGCAGAGGCAAATTATCCCAAAAATTTCCTTGATTTTCTGAAGTGAGGCCATGATTAAGAGGGAAACGTGCGCAGAGGCAAATTATCCCAAAAATTTCCTTGATTTTATTGAACTGAGGCCATGATTAAGAGGGAAACGTGCGCTGAGCTGACCATCTAAAACATTATGGGTGAGGGTCTGCTGCAGAGCTGACCATCCTAAACATTATATGCGAAGGCCCGCTAGTGAGCTGACGCTATAAAACATTATATGAGAGGGCCCGCTAGAGAGCTGACCCAATAAAACATTATATGAGAAGGCCCGCTGGTGAGCTGACCTATATAAAAATTATATCACAGGGCATATGGAAGAGGAGGAGGAGGATGAGAAGATTAAGAGTCAACCATATACCCGTTTTTTGGGTGGAAGGGGTGAATGGGAATACAGAGTATTCCCATCATTGTAAATAACATATATAAAGTGAGTTTATGTTCCCCCGGGGCTTTCCTCCAGTGGAGTGGAGAAGTCAGGGGAAATCCAGGCCTTGTTCATTTTTATAAGTGTCAACCTATCAGCATTGTCGGTGGAAAGGCGGATACGCTTATCTGTTATGATGCCACCAGCAGCACTAAATACCCGCTCAGACAGAACGCTGGCGGCAGGGCAGGCCAGCACCTCCAAGGCGTAGAGTGCCAGTTCATACCACGTGTCCAGCTTGGACACCCAGTAGTTGTAAGGCACAGAGGGATCATTGAGGACGCTGACACGGTCTGCTACGTACTCCTTCACCATCTTCCAAAACTTTTCCCTCCTTGTGACACTAGGCTGCGCATCAGGGTGAGGGTGCTGGCGGGGTGTCATGAAGGTGTCCCACGCCTTGGAGAGTGTTGCCCTGCCTTTGTCGGAACTGCTGTGTGCTCCCCTTTTCTCCCCTTCTCGGTTGGCCAAGGTAGCACGTACTCTGCCGCCAGCGTTGTCAGATGGAAAATTTTGGAGCAATTTTTCAACAAGAACCTTCTGGTATTGCACCATTTTGCTTGTCCTCTCCACCGGAGGAATGAGAGATGAGAAATTCTCTTTGTAGCGGGGGTCCAGAAGGGTGAACACCCAGTAATCCGTGTTGTCTAAAATGCTTACAACGCGTGGGTCACGGGAAAGGCAGCCTAACATAAAGTCAGCCATGTGTGCCAGAGTACCAACAGGCAAGATTTCGCTGTCCTCACCAGGAGGATGACTCTCAGTATCCTCATCCTCTTCCTCCTCTTCTGCCCACCCACGCTGAAGAGATGGAACTAAAGTTCCATGGCTACCCTCTGTAGCGGAGGCAACCGTGTCTTCCTCCTCCTCCTCCTCCTCCTCCGCCTCCTCCAATTGTCGCTGAGAAGACGAAGTGAGGGTGCTCTGGCTATCACCTTGTGTAAGCTCTTCCTCCCCCATTTCCACCTCTTCCACATGCAAAGCGTCGGTTTTAATTGTGAGCAGCGAGCGTTTCAGTAGACACAGAAGTGGGATGGTTACACTGATAATAGCGTTATCGCCGCTCACCATCTGTGTCGATTCCTCAAAATTGCGTAAAACCTCGCAGAGGTCTGACATCCATTCCCACTCCTCACTTCTGATTAGAGGAAGTTGAACGGAGAGGCGACGACCGTGTAACAGCTGGTACTCCACTACTGCCCTCTGCTGCTCACAAAGCCGGGCCAACATGTGGAAGGTGGAGTTCCAGCGCGTGCTGACGTCACACAGCAGCCGGTGAGCTGGCAATTGTAAGCGCTGCTGCAGCTTCAACAGGCCGGCCGAAGCTGTAGATGACTTACGGAAATGTGCACACACGCGGCGCACCTTGGTCAAGAGATCATGCACATTGGGGTAGGTTTTTAGAAATCGCTGAACCACTAAATTAAATACATGCGCTAGGCATGGTACGTGTGTGAGCTTGCCGAGCTCCAAAGCCGCCACCAAGTTACGCCCATTATCACACACAACCATGCCTGGTTGCAGGTTGAGTGGCGAGAGCCACTGCTCGGTCTGGTGACTAATCCCCTGCAACAGCTCTGAGGCCGTGTGCTGTTTGTCCCCAAGGCAGATCAGCTTCAGCACGGCCTGTTGACGCTTCCCCACTGCAGTGCTACACTGCTTCCAGCTACTGGCTGATGGGGGAGTGGCGCTGCGTGTAGAGAATTCGGAGGTGGAAACGGAGGAGGAGGAGCCAATAACGTAGGTGCTGGCGGAAACCCTGATGGAGGTAGGGCCCGCAATCCTCGGCGTGGGTAGCACCCGTGCCATCCCAGGGTCCGAGTCGCTCCCAGCCTCCACGACATTCACCCAGTGTGCCGTCAGGGAAATGTAGCGTCCCTGGCCACAAGCACTTGTCCATGTGTCAGTCGTTAAGTGGACCTTCCCAGTAACTGCGTTGGTCAGGGCACGGGTGATGTTACGGGACACATGGTGGTGTAATGCGGGGATGGCACACCGGGAAAAGTAGTGGCGGCTGGGGACCGCGTACCGAGGGACAGCTGCTGCCATCAGGCTAAATGGCAGCATTTCGATGGCCAGTAATTTGGAAAGGTGTGAGGTTAGTGCTATGGCCTGTGGGTGGGTGGCTGGGTATTTTCTCTTGCGCTCAAATGCCTGGGGTAACGACATTTGGACGCTGTGCTGGGACAGGGAAGTGGATGTGGTCGCTGATGGTGCTTCAGATGGTACAGGTGCAGGGCGGGAGGTATGCGGGCCTGCGCCTTCGACAGGCGATTGGCCGGCACCGAAAACAGGGGAAGAGGAGGCAGTGGTGTGGCCTGCAGACACAGATGGGCGATCCAGGCGTTCCTCCCACTTATTACGGTGCTTGGATGCCATGTGTCGGATCATGCTGGTGGTGGTGAGGTTTCTAGTGTTCATGCCTCGGCTCATTCTGGTGTGGCACAGGTTGCAAACTACAATTCTTTTGTCGTCCGCACTTTCCTTAAAAAAACGCCATACCGCGGAACACCTACCCTTTGGCAAGGTAGATTTATGCAAGGGGGTGCTCCGTGGAACATTTGCGGGCCGGTTTGGTGCGGTCCGCCTTCTTTCTGTAGCCACACCACTGCCTCTTCCAGCCTGTTGCGGTGCTGCAGATGGCTCACCCTCAGGACTGCTGTCATCGCTCGGCTCTACACCTTCCCAGGTGGGGTCAGTCACCTCATCGTCCACCAAGTCCTCCTCCACTTCCTCACTCTGATCATCCTCCTCATGTCTTGATCCCACCACATACTCAGTCATTGACAACTGTATAACATTCTCCTCAACAAGGTCTTGAGACGGAAATAGTGGTTGATTTAATGGCAACTGTGTCTCATCATCATCATCATCATCCACTACTTCCTTTGACCTTAAATGCCGTTCACATCTGTCATCTTCTTGTGATTGGGTACCCTCTAGAGGTTGTGAATCAGGGCACAAGATGTCATGTTCCTCTGCAAGCGTGCTTGGAGAGAGGGTCAAATGAAGGATTGGTGATGAGACGAGCTCCTCACTATATCCCAGTGTGGGATCACTTCTTTGACCAGACCGTGTATGGTGGGAGGAAGGATGATCAGAGTGAGGATTATGTTGACCAGACTCTTGGCTACTGAGAGTGGACTTGGTGGAAGACAGGGTGGTGCTTAACCGACTGGAAGCAGTATCAGCTGACATCCAACCGACCACCTGTTCACAGTGGTCGGACCTCGAGAGTGATGTCCTGCAACGCCCTGTGAAATGAGAAATGAAGCTAGGTATGGTGGATGTCTTTCTTTCTTGTGCTCTGGCACCAGGCACAGTTTCTCCGCGTCCTGACCCGCGCCCTGAACTATCAGGATCACGTCCACTTCCCCGTCCCTTTTTACCCGCCTTCTTCATCTTACACGGAATATGTGACTTTAATATTTGAGTTTGAAAACTTAACAGTATTTCTTCCTATTCTGCAACTGTGCAGAGTACACAGAATAGGCTGCTAAACTGCGGTGACACACACTGAATGGAATATGTGACTTTAAAATTTGAGTTTGAAAACTTAACAGTATTTCTTCCTATTCTGCAACTGTGCAGAGTACACAGAATAGGCTGCTAAACTGCGGTGACACACACTGAATGGAATATGTGACTTTAATATTTGAGTTTGAAAACTTAACAGTATTTCTTCCTATTCTGCAACTGTGCAGAGTACACAGAATAGGCTGCTAAACTGCGGTGACACACACTGAATGGAATATGTGACTTTAATATTTGAGTTTGAAAACTGAACAGTATTTCTTCCTATTCTGCAACTGTGCAGAGTACACAGAATAGGCTGCTAAACTGCGGTGACGAACACAGAATGGAATATGTGACTTTAATATTTGAGTTTGAAAACTTAACAGTATTTCTTCCTATTCTGCAACTGTGCAGAGTACACAGAATAGGCTGCTAAACTGCGGTGACACACACTGAATGGAATATGTGACTTTGATATTTGAGTTTGAAAACTTAACAGTATTTCTTCCTATTCTGCAACTGTGCAGAGTACACAGAATAGGCTGCTAAACTGCGGTGACACACACTGAATGGAATATGTGACTTTAATATTTGAGTTTGAAAACTTAACAGTATTTCTTCCTATTCTGCAACTGTGCAGAGTACACAGAATAGGCTGCTAAACTGTGGTGACGAACACAGAATGGAATATGTGACTTTAATATTTGAGTTTGAAAACTTAACAGTATTTCTTCCTATTCTGCAACTGTGCAGAGTACACAGAATAGGCTGCTAAACTGCGGTGACACACACTGAATGGAATATGTGACTTTAATATTTGAGTTTGAAAACTTAACAGTGTTTCTTCCTATTCTGCAACTGTGCAGAGTACACAGAATAGGCTGCTAAACTGCGGTGACACACACTGAATGGAATATGTGACTTTAATATTTGAGTTTGAAAACTTAACAGTATTTCTTCCTATTCTGCAACTGTGCACAGTACACAGAATGTGCTGCTAAACTGCGGCGAAGCACACTGAATGGAATATGTGACTTTGATATTTTTGTTTGAAGACTTAACAGTATTTCTTCCTATTCTGCAACTCTGCACAGTACACAGAATGTGCTGCTAAACTGCGGCGAAGCACACTGAATGGAATATGTGACTTTGATATTTTAGTTTGAAGACTTAACAGTATTTCTTCCTATTCTGCAACTCTGCACAGTACACAGAATGTGCTGCTAAACTGCGGCGAAGCACACTGAATGGAATATGTGACTTTGATATTTTAGTTTGAAGACTTAACAGTATTTCTTCCTATTCTGCAACTCTGCACAGTACACAGAATGTGCTGCTAAACTGCGGCGACGCACACTGAATGGAATATGTGACTTTGATATTTTAGTTTGAAGACTTAACAGTATTTCTTCCTATTCTGCAACTCTGCACAGTACACAGAATGTGCTGCTAAACTGCGGCGACGCACACTGAATGGAATATGTGACTTTGATATTTTAGTTTGAAGACTTAACAGAATGTGCTCTAATCTGCAACTTTGCACACTAAACAGAATGTGCTCTAATCTGCAACTTTGCACACTAAACAGAATGTGCTCTAATCTGCAACTTTGCACACTAAACAGAATGTGCTCTAATCTGCAACTGTGCACACTAAACAGAATGTGCTCTAATCTGCAACTTTGCACACTAAACAGAATATATGTTTTTTTTTTTTTTTTTTTTTTTTTTTCCCCCCACACAAAATAACCTGCTGCCCCCACACACAGTAGTCCTAAAAAGGACTTTTGGTTCTTTTTTTTTCACAATTTTGCTTTTTTTCCTCCCTACACTGACTTTCCCTTCCTATCCTCAGCTCTCCCTGGCTAAGACTGAGCCGAACTCGCTGGTCAGGTGCTATACAGCACCCGACCACGGGTTCTGGCCAGCCAATCAGTGTAATGCCAGCAGCCAACATGGCTGCTGGCATTACACTGATGTCAGAGCCTCCCTGCACGTTTATTGGCTGCGCAGCAGCCGCAAAACGTGCGGGGAGGAGACCCGAACATGGCGGGCGAGCACATGCGGTACTCGTACGAGTACCGCCATGTGCCGAGCAGAGCGATGCTCGAGCCGATCCGAGCATCGGCCGAGCATGCTCGCTCAACACTAGTCAGGTACCACCGTCACTTCTCTGCTTCTGGTTTACCGACATCCCAATCTCCATCGTTCATTCAGCATAACCCCTCCAAGAACCAGACAGGACCAGTTTTGAGGGTAAAATGTAGACTGTTTATTGCACAACTATTTGGGCTTATATACCCAATTACTCAGAAGACTCATACAATGTACACAAAAGACTGAAACATACGGTAAATACATGATACAAAGGAGCAGACATGATTAGGTTATCTAGAAAAAGGATGTAACAATGGATAAACACTGGGACGAAAGGTTGAGGGGCTCAAATACACATTTCTAAACAATGGCCAGGGAGTTGAAGCATCTTTGAATATTCCGTTTCAACCCATGGCCAAACCGGTGCCTAGAATTGGCTGTCCAATTATCACGGTCCCGTGATCTCTCTCTGTCACTCTCGCTTGTGCTGCTCCCCTATTGGTTGAGCTTGTTTGGCCCGCCCCTGGTGACCTTTTTATACCTGTCCATTGGCACCTGTCAGAGGCCCTTTCGTGGTGTTCTAGGGCCAGTGTTGCTGTTGCTGTGTTCCTGCGTTCCTGATTTCCTGTGTACCGAATTGGCCTGTTCTGACTACGCTCCTGTGTTCCTGTTCCGTGATCTGACCCGGCCTGGCTGATGTTCCTGCTAGTTGCTGATCTGGCTTGTCTGCGAATCTCCTCCGTGATCTGACCCGGCCTGGCTGACGTTCCTGCTCGTTGCTGATCTGGCTTGCAGAGCTGTACCATCTTAAGGTGAGTCTTCTTGGGACTTGCAGAGCAATTCCTTTACTCACTGAGCCACCAATTGTACTTGCAGAGCTACATCTTCTATCACTGCTGCTGTTGTTAACTCTTGCAGAGCTGTTGCAGTTATCCTCTGCTCCTGCTGAGCCGGCCGCGTTGTGGGCCTCGGTTAATCGGCGGCTCATATTGTCAACTAAGCAGAGTAGTCAGTCTCTGTTAACACGCCCGTGGGAGGCGCTATTGGCTCTAGCTCCTTCAGAGTTCTCTCCCATACGACCCAGTGGGGCAATTGGTTCAAGTACTTGCAGCAACAGGTGGTTTCCGTTAATACGCCCGTGGGGGCTATCGACTAAGCTCTTGCAGTACTCAGTGTCCGATGTTACGCTTGGAGGGCTCCCGGCTCACGCTCTAGCAGTGCAGGTTGTCTCCTTATACACCCGTGGGGGTTATTGGCTCAAGCTAACTCTGTACAGTTGGCCTCCGTTCTACGCCCGTGGGGGTTATTGGCTCAAGCTATCACGATACAGTTGGTCTCCGTTATACTCCCGTGGGGGCTATCTTCCAACTACCCTGCAGCGTTCTACCTCAGTCTCTGCACTACCTAAGCAGCTCTCTACATTTAAGGACTTAAGGTGTTGTGTAATCTTGCACCTCTAGCTGCCTCTTATTCACCTTGGCCGTGCCAAACACCACAAATGACACTGAAGATTCTTTGTATTTAACTATTGCTTGCCATTCACTATTCTTAGCCTGTCCTGTGACAGTATATGTATTATCCTTGCTTCTGTATACTGGTCCTGTGAAGGCATATGTAGCCTATATACTGCTATTTACTGTATTGCCTATAGAGGGCGATCTTGTTCTTATTTTTTCTAATCCACTGTCTGAGTGTCTGAAAAACCGTTACACCAATCCTGGCCAAGCTCGTCACAGCTGTCTTGGCCAATCAGACCCTTTGGAGGGCAGCTGACCAATCCATGGGTGGCCTACTTTCCCCCATGTTAACTCTATGGGGGACCTTTAAACCTGTCACACAGGGCTTCGGCCAATCTGGAAGCTGCCTACTTTCCCATGTTGTGTCAATGGTGGCTTGTCATAGTTCTGCCAGCCGTCCTCAACCCCATGAATTTCACTCCTTAGCGGGGAAAAAGTATCTCTCCAGGGCCACTTTACAAGGCAGAGTCCAGAGCTCCGTGACTGTTCCGTCACATACTTTAAACTATCCAGCGGTACAAATGAGGGAGCAGGACTTAACTCTCGGTCAGCTGTTCATTTTTAAACGTCAAACACTAGAAGTTTTATTCTTTTACATAACTGAAAATAAAGGTTCCGTTTTAAATTAAGTCCACCACATGAGCTCCCAAGCCCTGAATGGGTTAACTTTCTGTACCTCTAGTGGTGAGTGGGGAAGGTTTCCACCACTATCTGGGAATAAATATATTCTTTCTTTATCATTATTCATTATATTTACCTGCGGTGCTATTTACAAAATGTTAGGATACCGACATTTCCTTTATAGTGAGTTGTTTAAGCAGCAACATAATTAGGCAGCTCAAAGGGAATGGAATCAACAACAGCAGTAACATGGGCGATGAAGGTTCCACTTGCCACGCCTGAGGCAGTAGCAGCACCATAACTAGCTAACACCACTTTAGGTGTATGTGGAGAAAAGAAGAAGTTGGCAACCTCCAAAATCATGGGTGTGTTGAGAAAATAAATTTTTCCCTTGAGAGCAGGAACTCTGTCTCTCACATCAGCAAATGCAATGTGCACATGTCATGATTCTGTCCTCTCCTCAGCCTGGTACAGTACCTCACAGTGTCACTATCTTTCTGTGGTGATGTTGTAGGCTGCTGCACTTAGACTAAAAAGATCTGATTCTGTTCCCAGCTGGCCCTACCTTGCAATCACCTCCTCCTTATTTAGTTCAGTCTCTCCCCTTCCTCTGGGCCAGATAATACTGATCAGTTCAAATCAGTTTCAGTTCAGTTCTTTTTAAACCTGCACCCTAAATAACTTGAGCTAAGCTGCACCCTGAGTTCCTTGAGATAAGCTGCACCCTGAATTCCTTGAGCTGGCTGTTTTTCTGTGTTCCTGTGCTGGACGTTTTCCTGTGTTCCTGAGCTGGCTGTTTTCCTGTGTTCTTGAGCTGGCTGATTCCCTGGGTTCCTGAGCTGGCTGTTTCCCTGTGACTCCCTCCTGTGTTCCTGAGCTAACTTTATCCCTGTACCCAGAGGCCCTGCTCCCTGTACCCAGAGGCCTTGGAACCAGAGGCCCTGCTCCTTTCATTTTTATTGAGTGTTCTGTCGTGCATTATTCTTTCATGTTCCTTGCATATACATATACATATATAATCTGTTAGGTTATAGCAGAAAGGGGGTTAGGTCTCAGCCGAGCACCTTCCCTTAGGATATATAGAAGAATTTGTAGTATTACGATTTATATTAGGTGCTTAGATACAATGTATTAGTTTATTAATGCAAACCTACCTCTCTTGTCCTAGCTCAACTTAAAGCAGCCAAGCAGAATTGTCCACTCTTCTTCTTGCCCAGTCTCTACGGTCTAACACCTGAATGCGGTACTAGCACTCTCGACTAGGGGACAAGTGTGGTAAGACTCTAGGTAGATTGGTTCATAAGGTGAGAGTCTTCTCACATGTTCATAAGATACAGCTAATGGGGAGAAAGAAGACTTATAACTATGAGGGGATAGCTGCTACTTTCTGAGATTACTTCAATGCCTTATACAATTTGAAAGGCTCTGCTACTCATCAGACTGCTTTTACTTCACTCAGATCTATACTTGCCTTCCTAGACAGGGTGAATATCCCCCAACTTTCCCCAACAGACTCCAATTTCCTTGAATCACCCATCACTAAGGTTGAGGTGAGCAAGACGCTTAAGACAACACCTTTATGTAAAAGTCCAGGCCCGATGGCTTTTCACTGCGGTATTATAAAATGTTTGTTGCTCAACTTTTCTCCTACATCCTTGATGGTTTTAATAGTATCCTATTGGGTGAACCTTGGCCACCACACTCCCTACTGGCCCCAAAGCAGGCAAAGATCCCACTCAATGTGGAAATTACAGACCAATTTCTCTGCTAAACTATGACCTCAAGCTCTTTGCCAAAATTCTTGCCAATCATTCAAACCCTCCCTCAAAACTCTTATAGCCCTGGACCAGGCTGGCTTCATCCCTGGCAGAGGAAACAAGGATAATATAATCAGCTCAATCATGTTTTTGCAAACGGTCTCGGCTAACCATCTTCAATCTGTCCTTTTGTCGATAGATGTTGAGAAAGCCTTCAACATAGTTGGCTGGATATATATGTTGGAAGTGCTTCAGTGGGTGACTGTGGGGCCTCATTTTCTGTTTGCTATCCTCTCATTCTACTCTTCTCCCTCAGCGCATGTATTAGTCAATGGACTTTTTTCCCCTCCTTTCCCATTATCAATAAAACATAACAGGGCTGCCCACTCTCCCCCCTACTATTTGTTCTCACTTTGGAACCACTCTTGTCAGTGATCCACACTACAGATGACATCACAGGGGCAAAAATTAGCACAAGGGAAATTAAAATTACCTTGTTCACTCTCAGGTTGTTCTGAATGACAGGACACATTTCTATTACTGAAAAATTGTACAAATGTACTTAATAATACTACTGTGGCAGATGTAATTCTATGTCCCCTACTGTTTCTTTGCTATATGTTTGGAGCGGCTTGATAATAAAATAAAAAAAAATTACCTGTTTCACAGATGACATCTTAGCTTATCTCTCTCTTCCCCGCTTGTGTTCCTCCAGCTTTATCTTCTACACTCTCCCTCTATGGCTCCTTCTCTGGAGTGAAGACCAACTTGAATAAAATGGAAATTTTACCCCTTCATATCCCCCCACCCCTGTAACTCACACTAGCTTGAAACAGCATTTTCCCTCTCCTTGGGCAATATTCTCAGCCACATATCTGGGAATTTGCCTCACACCTCGGGTGAATGACCTTGGTGCTGTTAACCTTACAGGTTTGGGGAAGTTCACAACCATGCCAGCAGGCTCTCTTTAGAATGCTGTTCTCTTTGTCCCTACAAGCTCTTCTTCTCTCAATTCTCTCTCCTCCCTCGAACACATCATCTACACTCCTGTCTACCAAGGCCTCTCTCTGCTGTTGGCTCCTTTTGATTACAACAGCTAGAGAGTGTATTCCCAGACTTTAGGGGTCAGCGACATCCATCTTTCTCTCACTCCAGGACCAGCTAAGCACTTCTCATCCTTCCCAGCACTCCCTCTATCCCATCTTTACTTTCCTTTTTCTTCCTCCTCTTCTCACTAACATGCCACTAAGGCATCCTTGGTATGTTGATGACTTCAGCTAATGTCTACTCAGGGGTTTTCAGCTTATTTGCTCTGATATGTATGCATTTCACTATGCACTGCACTGTAATTTTTTCACCATTTCTTTATGCTGTGAACCTTTTCTCAATAAAATTTCTTAAACAAAAAAAAATATATATTTAGTATTACTCTTAAGATGTGCAAAATGCCTTGATTATAGATGGAAATGTCTTTCTTCTGCGTTTTAAATACAAATACCTGTTCATAGGCAATGCCCGTGTAAATCAAGTTCTCTTTTTCTTCCCCCAAGGTTTAATCATTGTATGATGAAAGCACTGAAGATATTTTCCAGTTTGCTACTAATCACAGCCTTTGGATTTATCTACAAAATTATCCACAGACAGAAGAGTAACCTCTATATACCCTTCTTATATTCAAGTACTAGTATAAGTCCAAAGGACATTCTAAGTCAAGGAAATGGAATAATATTTCTAGAGACTACCGCCAGGATGAAGCTACCCTCCTTGGTGCTATGTTCTATTGAATCAGCAGCACGGGTGTACCATGATAGGCCTGTGGCATTCTTTATGAAAGGATTATCAGACATAAACACAACAGATGAGAACAGAGTACGAAAACGATACCCAACTCTGTTGCCTTTTGATAATGTTTACCTCTTTCCTCTCATAATGGAAGAATTGTTTAAGGACACACCTCTTCTCCCCTGGTATATGAAGGTATGTGTTTATGTATATTTTTATTTATATAGTGCCAAAATTCTGAATTCCCAAACTACAAGAAAATATAGAACTGTCATTTATAAGTATATACATATATGCCTAAAGTCAATGAAACTGGAACTAAGATTGAAAAAATAAAACTTATCATAACAATGTGGATCAAATGTATTTAACCCCTTAACGACCCTTTACGGTCCTGGCATGTCATGGGTAGATTTGATTTAAGGACCCACGACGTGCCAGGACCGACATGGAATTCAGGGCTCCCGGTGCAGCTGCACGCTATTGGGAGAGCCCTGAACCGGAAGAAAAAAAAAAGGTCCGTGGTTCATAAGTGACGGCCACATGCACAATCAGCTGTCATTAAAGGGTTCATTTACACATGTAATGTTGGGTATTATATAAACTCTGCTCAACTACACAGTAAGTACTATATATGCATTTTTGTATTTATGTGTTAGTACATTCCCTGTGTTCTCAAGTGAAGAAGTTGCCTTTGGCCAATATGGCTTGGTCTCGTCCCAGCTAGGGATGGGCAAAAAATTCAGAGAAATTTCACACAGGACTTTTAAGGAAAAAACAATGATTTTACACTTTGTGAAAAATGATTCCCACCAGAACTTTGCCATATTTTGTCTATGTTTTCTATGAGTGCAAAATTTCCCACCACAATATCACTTCTTCAGAGGGCTGAAGTGGAGAAATAAATAGCTGAAAGTAAAACTTGTGAGTCCTACAGCAACAAATACGAGGGCCTTTGTCTTTTGCCCACAATACTAACTTCTTTCTTATGTAACATTGTCACAACCATCCTTGAAAAATAACCCCATCTTGGGATATTCCAGCTCCAAAAACAAAGTCAGAGTCATCCTCCTTTATAGCAGGAGCAGAAATTCCTGGCACACATATAAACAGAACTTCTAATATCCCATAGACCCAGAAACATTTAGGAGTACTTCTGCTGCTGCTAGTTGTGGCACCTGTGACGAGTTCATGGTGTGTTTCCCAGTTAGACATGTGGGACCTAGGTGTGACCCTGCTTTCCCCTGCTCATGTGTTTTTTTGCACATACTACAGATAATAACATGTTAAACATTTGGATCCTGAGTCTTGATTCTCCATACTGTTTACTTCAGCGTTCTGGACAGGCTGCTACTACTACTGGTGCTAGATGTTGTTGCAATTCTACTACTATTACTGGGTGTCAAAGCTTCAGCAAGTCTAACAGCATCAGAGGCACTCATTATCAGGGATGGGTGAAAATTTTTGCCTCAAACTGAAATTGGCGAATAATGTCACTTTCAGTTTGGTGAATAATTTTCTGCGAAAAGTGTAGTTTTTCAGCTTTTTCCTGCCTTTTTCACCTAGCTCATTGAGCATTGAATTCAATGGGAAGAAAGTTTTCTACAGCCAAATAAAAGGGTGTCTGGCTCACACAGATTGCCATTCTGTGTTTGTGAGAGGAGAGAGCGGCACCTTGTTTGAGCTAGAAAAGATAGAGGAATTGAAGTTTAGGTAAGATATTTGATCCCTGTATTAGGAGAGTCAGTGGGGCACTCTGGGGAGAAGAATGACACCAAATAATACCCCAAAATTCAGATTGACTTACTGGCCAGACACAGGCAGCTAGGGACCTATTTGCTTGCTGATCTTGCTGTTATTGTTTCTTTGCTGTGTAGTGAAGTCTGGGGAATGAAGCTGTTGATTTTGTTTTTCAGTTATAATTTTTTTTGGATAACAGGGTAGACAACTTACAAAAATAAAAATAAATAAATAAAAAAGAATAAAGAACTAAATAAATTAATTGACAGTGACAGACAGATGACTGGGCTTAGGAAGGCATCATACAGCTCCATCAGTTCTTTTGTGTACCATAGAGTAAAACAACACAGTGTAGTTGCTTAATCTCTAGCAAACGCACAAGGGGAAGGGGAGGGGTGGAGCAGTGCTGGGACATGAGAGTAAAGTAGTTCAAAAACTGACTGCAGCAATGGTTGCAATCAATGATGATGATCACTCTACTTCAAGGGACGATGCAGTTTGTCAAGGTCCCAGCAAAACTAGTTCCACCACCACCAGTGCCAGTAGAAATAAAGAACCACATAAGAAGAACACTGAAGATGACAACAAGTCACATTCAAGTGTTGATGATGCTGGCAATAGCATAATAGAGGAAGGTGTAGCAGCTGAACCACCTGCTGCATCAGATAGTGAGACAAACAAGCACCAAAACACCTGTCCTCAAAGTAGTAGGGAACGTTTTACACTAAAAGTAAAAAGAAATTGTTTGAGACCTCCAAAAGCTTAGAGGAATATAAGGGTAGAGGGCAAGGTTTGTTATGTGATGCTGATTCTGCTGAGGATGACCTAATGATGACTGATGATGATACAGAGCTAGAATATATCCCTCCAGCATCCTCCTCTTTGTTCAGATACAGATGAAGTTGAGAGTGAGGATGATGACAGGGCTATAAGGTTAGCAGAAAGTCAAAGGCTGACTCTTTCATCACTTTTAAGGACCACTGTGCCTGTCTATAAACTGTTTGAGAAAGCCATTGAAAAGTCTGATCCTGGACAAGCACAGATGTCAAAAAAGCGCACAGTCACCCAAACAGTCATCATCAGCATCATCACCTCTTCAAAGTCCAAGTCCCACTCAGCCACACACCTGTTTTGAGTACCCAGCAGCAGCAACAGCAGGTTATTAACATCCACAATGTTAGCTATGATAAGTGCTTCTGCTGCTGTAAGTACTGCACCTTTGACACCTTGATACGGTTTTACTGAACACTCAGACAATTGGGTAGGATAAAATAGAAAAGCTTTATCAGGCAATATAAAGCGCAACAAGGCCCTTCACAGGTCCAAACTCTACAAACAGCAGTAAGAAAGTTTGACACAGGTCAGGGCATACAAATAGCAATACAATAAAGGAGGCTCTACCGGCCTTACCGAATACCGGGTAAAGCAGCCTGGTAACTGGTGCAACAAGGAACAGAGGAGGCTCTACCGGCCTTACCGAATACCGGGTAAGGCAGCCTGGTATCAGGTGCAACAAGGAACAGAGGAGGCTCTACCAGCCTTACAGAATACCAGGTAAGGCAGCCTGGTATCAGGTGCAAAGGAGCAGAGGAGGCTCTGCCGGCCTTACCGAATACCGGGTAAGGCAGCCTGGTAACTGGTGCACAGAGGGAGTACTGACAGGTAGTAACACTGTAGACCGGTGCGCTCAGGAGGTAGTACTGGCAAAGGCCCCACCGGGTCACAGTCTGAGTGAGTGTAATGAGCTGACAACAGTAACCGCTAGTGACCGGATAGCACAGACTGGGTGTACGTAACGGAGGCCACAGAGAATCACAGGCTGAGCTTAGTGTAATGGATTGGGAACGGTAACCGCTAGTGACCGGATCAGACTGGATTCTCGTAACAGAGGCCACACTGATACACAGGCAGAGAGTAGAGCAACCGGAGGCAACAAATATGAGAGGACTGACAATAGTAGCGAGGGCAACACAAGGAGCGTAAGTCAGTCAATGCCTGGATCAGTATCAGAGAGCGGAAGTCAGCCAAAGCCTGGATCGGTACACAGGAGCGGTAGTCAGCCAAAGCCTGGATCGGTACACAGGAGTGGAACAGGAACAAGGTCAGACGAAAACCGGATCAACACGGAACAGGAGCAAGAATAACGTAAGTTCAGGAACACCACGAAAGGGCACTGGCCTAGTGACAGCAGGGCGTATAAAAAGGCTAGCCCTGGGAGGGGCACCAGTAAGAGGCAGCCAAACACAAACCCGAAAGTAAGAATGTCGCACAGAGAATCATGAGCACCGTGATACACCTATTAGAAGTGACAGTAGAACTGCATCAGCTTCTATCCTCAGTAGTGGTAGCAGCAGCACCACCTCAGGAACCCCGCATTCCATGAAGTCTACAGTATGGAGATACTTCACTCAGGATCCTCAAGCTAAGCATGTTGCTATCTGTAGTCTGTGCAAGAAGCACATGAGCAGGGGGAAAGAAGGCTCACACTTAGATACCTCCTCTATGATATCCTACCTGAAGCACAACCACAGGTCTGACTGTGAGACACACTATCAGCAGACCAAAGGTGCCACAGCTAGCAGCAGCAGAAGCACTTTGAAAAGTTCCAAGGGCTCTAGGTGCAGAAAAAAGAAGTAGTGAAGTTATTTATGTGTCAGAGAGTGTGCTACTGCCAATGCCAACAGTTAGTTCAGTCGAAAAAACACCTTTTGCTCCTTCTGCAGAGAAGTATGATGAATATGGCTTTGCTGTAGGAGATAACAAGAGTCACATACTGCTGACCCATGCTGCTTCTATCACCACCACCACCAAGTTTCAGGCTTCTTCTGCCATGTCCTGCCAATCACACTGACTGAGTTCCTGGGAAGGAGTCAAAAACGTCACAAAAACAATCCCAAGGTATGCCTATGGAATAGCAAGGTTGCCAAGATATTTACAATGTACATGCTGCCATGTTCTTTTGTAGAAAACCAAGGTTTCAGAGAAGTGACGTCATGTGTAGCTCCACACTGGAATATCCCAAGCCACAGTTATTTTTCCTGGACAGCTGTGACTGAATTGTACAAGCAGGTGGTTAGTGTTGTGAGTAAAGTGTTGAAAAGTATGAATGAAAAGAAAATCCATCTGACAACAGATATGTGGACAAGTGGGTAGAGCAAAGTCTATATGACTGTGACTGCTCGCTGGGTTTCCCTCCCAGCACCAAGAGTGGAAAACACTAGCTTACAGCATCAAATGAAAGCCAGTAATCATTCTTCTTGTTGTGGCTGTGTGATTAAAAGGCGGCAGCAGTAGCAGCAAGATAACCCATACCATCATCTCTCCACCTTTCATTCAGAGTTTTGAGAGACAGTCCCACAAAGCTGTTGATATTTTAAGTAAGCTGGAGCAGGTGATAGAAGAATGGCTTGTACCCCACTCCTTAAAAGCTGGTTTTGTATCTGCTGATAATGGCTCCAACATAATCGCTGTTTGGAGAATAGGTGGTATGGTGCATGTGCCCTGCTTTGCTCATGTGCTAAATTTAATTGTGACCAGATTCCTGGCAGAATCTAAAACACTCAAAGAGATGCTTGCTTTTGCCTGCAAAATCTGTGCCCATTTTAGGCTCTCCTATAGTGCACACAACACTCTATATTCCATACAAGAGGGTAAAAACCTGCCCCATCATCAGCTGAAAATTGAGGTCCCTACCAAGTGAAAATCCATACTGTACATGCTAGATCGTTTATACGAGCAGAATAAGGCCATGATCGAGTACAACATGCAAAACTGGATGGCTTTGGAGGGAGCCTCTTTGTCACCTGGCCAATGGCAACTTATGTGCAATGTACGTGAGCTGCTGAAACCCTTTGAGGATGTAACCATGCTGGTGAGTCGCACTGGGGAAGGAATGAGTGAAATTCCAACACTGACATATTTATTGCAGAAAAGCATGGCTGAGGATTCTTACCAGAATGACAACAGACATGCATCAGGACATGTTAGTATGCTTTGAACAAGATCCTTGCATAGTGTCCATTAAAAGCAATGAGGAATACATTCTTGCCACTTTGCTGGACCCCTGCTTCATACACAAAATTTCTGAATTTCTGACAAAGGGCCATCAGCAGTTTGTCACAACATGGAGTTATGACGATCAGCAGCAACTCTGAGGAATCGGATTCTGTCAAGAAATATCGACATATGCTTATTGACCGAGTGGAGGACTGCATTGTGAAGGATGAGAGGGAGAAAGAGAGAGCACAAAAATCATCTTGACAGTATAGTGAAAAGGAAGGTAGCAAAACACTTCAACCAGCAGAAGCAACTACATCATCAACCAGAATATCCCATTCGGAACACAGGGAAATTCATGGGTCTCAGCAAGGGCGTCAAAAACTCTACATTGGTAATGGTGGTGTGGCGGCACATATCTTTGGGACTTGCTCCCTGAGTATGGGTTGGTAACTGACACACAGGAACACTGTGTAGCTCCAAGAAGTGGTCCCACTGCATGTGAGATGGTTTCTGCAAACTTGCAGGATAACTACATTTTAGGCAGAAACAATGACCCCATGGACTACTGGCAAACAGAGCAATTTGTGTGGCTAGCATTGACACGTACTGCAGTGAAAACTCTTAGTTGTCCTCCAGGAAGCGTTGAGTCTGAGAGGGTTTTCAGTGTGGCTGGTTACATTGTAAATGACCACAGAACGCGGCTATCACGTACCAATTTTGGAAGACTAGGGGCTCGATTTAAAGGCAGCCGTTAATAAAAAAAAAAGACTAACGGGTGCGTTAAGGTGCAGTAAGCCATTCAAAGGTCTGCGTTATGTTCAACTAACGGCAGAGCGCAAGTCACAACGGCTGATACATTTACATGCATTGGGACCCGTAGAACAAAATTTCCCAGAGCAATTCAAAGGAATGCAGGACTGCTAACAGCAGCGAAAAAGATACAGTTAACGGCCAAGAGTTAAGACCCACTTTTGTTAGGTGTTAGACATCTAACGGACAAAAAAACACCCGGCTACATGGTAAAACAGACAAACTGCTCGCCGCACAAGAATACAAATGGGAAAATTAACCCATGCAATGCCAAAATAACACAAAAAACATGTCCACACACCACAGATCACTGACACAAACAACACAACAATCAAGCAACACCACATGGACATGGTATCACGGTGCCCGTGATTGCTGCAGTTCCTTGTCTGTCACCAGTAGGGGGCTTCTATTGGCTGTCTGCAGATAGCCCGCCTCTTATTGCCTATTTAAACCTGGATTGGGCACCCTTTGAGTGCCCTTTCGTGTTGTTTCTGACCTTCTTGCTATCACTATGCCAGTGATAGCTGGTCCTCTGTTCCAGTGTTCCTGAGTTCCTGATCTCATGTGTTCCTGAGTTCCTGATCTCTACTGTTCCAGTGTTTCCTGCCTGCTGAGTTGTTCCAGTCCTGGTTCCGGCCTAGTCTCTGGTGTTGCAGTTCCTGCTGAACTTCTTCTCTACTGTTTCCTGACCTGACTGATCGTTGCTGGTTCCTGTCATCTCATCGCCTGTCTCCTGTATCCTGGCGACCTCCTGCCGGGTCGCGTCGGCGACATTGCTTGTTACACCAGTGTGCGGTCACTGGTTTGCTCCAAAGCCTATCGGCTATACTATTCTGTGTTGGTCCCAGCGTGCGGACGCTGGTTTGCTCCTAAGCCTTACGGTTATACAAAACTCGCTTGTTACACCAGTGTGCGGTCACTGGTTTGCTCCAAAGCCTATCGGCTATACGATCCTGTGTTGGTCCCAGCGTGCGGACGCTGGTTTGCTCCTAAGCCTTGCGGCTATACAAAACTCGCTTGTTACACCAGTGAGCGGTCACTGGTTTGCTCCAAAGCCTATCGGCTAGACAATCCTGAGTTGGTCCCAACGTGCGGACGCTGGTTTGCTCCAAAGCCTTGTGGCTATACAAACTCGCTTGTTACACCAGTGTGCGGTCACTGGTTTGCTCCAAAGCCTATCGGCTATACAATCCTGTGTTGGTCCCAGCGTGCGGACGCTGGTTTGCTCCAAAGCCTTGTGGCTATACAAACTCGCTTGTTACACCAGTGTGCGGTCACTGGTTTGCTCCAAAGCCTATCGGCTATACAATCCTGTGTTGGTCCCAGCGTGCGGACGCTGGTTTGCTCCAAAGCCTTGTGGCTATACAAACTCGCTTGTTACACCAGTGTGCGGTCACTGGTTTGCTCCAAAGCCTATCGGCTATACAATCCTGTGTTGGTCCCAGCGTGCGGACGCTGGTTTGCTCCAAAGCCTTGCGGCTATACAAACCTCGCTTGTTACACCAGTGTGCGGTCACTGGTTTGCTCCAAAGCCTATCGGCTATACAATCCTGTGTTGGTCCCAGCGTGCGGACGCTGGTTTGCTCCAAAGCCTTGCGGCTATACAAACTTGCTTGTTACACCAGTGTGCGGTCACTGGTTTGCTCCAAAGCCTATCGGCTATACAAGTCAGTATTGGTCCCAGCGTGCGGACGCTGGTTTGCTCCAAAGTCTTGCGGCTTTACGATTCCCCTGTTGGTCTCAGTGTGTGTACACTGGGTTGCTTACGATCCTGTCAATTTGCCATTACCATCTGACTGCTGCTACTATCTCTGGGCTGCCCTGCCCGGTATTGGTAAGGCCGGTAGAACCTTTTGCCACATTCCATCTGAGGTTGCCTTACCCGGTATTGGCAGGGCCGGTAGAGCCTACATTGTGAATCTTTTGAGGCTGCCTTGCCCGGTAATTCGGTAAGGCCGGTAGAACCGTTATGCTATTCCATCTGCAGGTTGCCTTACCCGGTATTGGCAAGGCCGGTAGAGCCTAACATTCTGCTTCTTCAGACTGTCCTGTCCGGTATATTGACAGGACCGGTAGAGTCTGCCTTCTGTCTTGTTATATTCTGTATATATCTGTATGTACGTGTTTGCCATCCTACGTTATCAATTTATTATTTCAATAAAATTGATTTTTACCTAAAACTTGTGCCTGAGAGTCATAATAAACCGTGACACATGGCCCAACAAAAAAACACCAACACAACATGCCACGGAACAATGGGGGTTAGCACACAACACGGACACCTACCAAAACAAAACAAGCTCACCTGGGCAACATCACCACACGATCCAGACACAACCTGCACTGCAAAGTTCCACACCTGCAACTCACAGGGATACACCAACCAAAACACAGCACACTTGTAAACACAGACACACCTGCAAACCCTTACCTGGACAACAAACATCTTACCATTCATCAGCACTCACCTCATCACCACACCTACACAACGTCCTACCACCTACTTAAACGGCCTGTTGGTAACCAACGCCTGTTGGCATTAACATGAGCCAACGCCCGTTGGCATTAACATGAGCAACAACGGCTTTTGTGTTACGTGTTTTGGCTGTGCCTACACTCAATAACTATTCTTGTAGAGTACCTATTGAATCTGCCGTAACGCATGTATTATTTGCGAGCAATGTGCCTTTTTCACTTAGTGGCTGGTTTAACGTGAGCCTTTAAATCGAGCCCTAACATTCTTAAAAATGAACCAACATCTCATACCATCTGAGTATCAGGTAGCAGAAATCACACATGACAGACAAAGTCAGGACAAATTTATTAACAGCAGCACAGATGAGGAGGTGGAGGAGCGATGTGAAGAAGGGTTTCCACCATCTACCTCACTTGGGACCACTGCTTTGAGTAATGTGTGTCACTAATCTGAGAAGGAGGATAGAGATTTGACGCAAACATGACATTAGTAAAAACTGTATACTTATACAGATCACACCATACCAGCCAGTCTCCCACCACCACCACCACTACAATATACATCTGCCACATTGTAGGTTGTACTTTATTTTTATTATTACTTAACTCCATCATCATGAATATGTGTCAGTGTCACTTAAGAAGGAAGTTAGTGTTGTGGGCAAAGGACAAATGTACTTTTCAATATCTTCCCTCCTTGTTTACTTTCCCCCTTATCCTATAATATAAAAGGCCAGATGTATGCTTGTCTGATGCGGTCATGCGCAGTAGAGACTGCCTGAATGCACACTTTGCAGTCACGCACAGTACAGACTGCCTGAATGTGAATCCAGGCCCTTTAACTACACATCACAGCACCCTTGGCTGGTCGGCATTTCACTCTGCCCCCAGAGCCCAGCAAGGGCCGATACAAGTAAGCCAGGCACTGTACGTCTGTCAATGGTAGGTCCCAGGGCTTACCAAGCAGGCACCGGCTCAGCTTTTCCAGCCTCACAGATGCAAGGCTCTGACAAGAAGCACACCGAAGGCAGCACAGCAGCCCAGCACCTGATCAAGTGAGTCCCCAAGCGCACTGATCCACTGTGATCAAGATATAGATGGGTAATAGGAACAGGCCCAGAAATTAGCGTGCCCAGCGGCCAGTGGCAGCACTACAGACAGGGGCTCACTGCACTGTGTAGGCCGTAACCCATGAGCCCATCAATCCTGTCCCACAGCTCCGAGTTTTAGCTCATGTGATGGAGCACAGTGCAGGGAACACAACAGGGGTCAAATATAAAGCTGGGAGGTGAGCTGTTGCCTTTACACATTTTGGCCTGTGTACACGGGCTTTTACACTAGTCTTCTTATACTCACCATATTGTTGACAACTAGGGATGAGCGAAAACTTTTGCCTCAAACTGAAATTGAATAATGGCACTTCCCACTTTGAGAATAATTTCTTGTGAAAAGTGCAGATTTTCTGCTTTTTTCGCATAGCTCATTCCATTGAAATCAAAGGGAGAGTTGAATTTACACACAACACATAACAAATATTATTTTATTTCCCAAAGATATAGTATAAAATGGACATGAGGGTGCCTGTGTTGTGGGGTGTGGGGAGAGAATCAGTTGAACAGGGGGTTGTTTACTGGGATTGGGGGTAGTTAGTAAAAAGAGAAATCCTAAATACAATAAAAAAACCCATAAGACATGGTATAAAAGGAGTCTGAGAAGGGTGGCTGTGTTAGTGGGTGGAGTGTGGGAAATTAATCAGTTGAACAGGGAATTTGTTTTGGGGGGGGTTCTTGACTCGTATTGGGGGCACAGTTAATATAAAAATAAATCTATCAAATAAAATAAAAACTTTGTATGTAAAGAGACAGGAACCCCCTGACATAATCTGCCACTGGGGTGGACTGTTACTTGACTTGATAGAGTATTTTGTAGAGGATAATTTGTTAGATTTGTTTTTAGAGGCCCAAGCCCTGAGGAAATATTGATTTGTAGTACTTAAGCTTGTTTGGCACAAGCCCTAAGGAAACATTGATTTGTAGGATTTAGACTTGTTAGAAACAAACCCCCAAAAAATTGTTTATTTATTTTTTTTGTGGGACTATGTGTTGCTGACAGGTCCACGCTTATATATGTGTGTGGAGACTAAGGTTGGGATGAGTCTTGATTTCTCTCAGGGACGGAGATCCCCAGTGCACACCAGAAAGAAAGTACTTCTGGTGAAGAACATAATGTGACTGATCTGCCGTTGTATGAGGCATGTAGTGAAAACAGATACCCCCATCTAAAACGGTTTTTCAGAGAACGGAGGTGGTCAGTAGTAGTTTAAAGGATCGTCTTAAATACAGCATATGCGGTGAGATGTCATTAAACAGCAAGATCCCATTGCCTTCATGGCGTATAGAGCCTTTTTCATTACTTTTGTTTATGATAAGTTCCTTGATTTCATGTCTATGTAGACACATTATGACACCTCTAGATGCACCCCTGGCTGTGTCTTTCAGTTTTAATGGTCAGTGAATCCATTCTATGTAAACTGGATGTGGTAAGTTCAGGCCCAATAAAGATGAGAAAAGATTCAAAATTGTAGGTTTCAGCTCTTGAAGCAGGATGTTTTCTGTGAGATTTTTAAGGCAAACATTATTAAATATCGCTCTGTTTTCTAAGTCACCAACTGTTCTGGTCAGTTGATGGATCATTTCAGCCTGATCAGCAATAATCTGCTCTAGACCAGAGACTTTGTCCACTGTATATTTGTGTTCCTACTCCAGGAAGGCAATGCATTTCCCTATCTTGGAAAAGTCTCTTTCAGGGTCAGCATTTCAGTTTTAAAGGTGGTTTTATGGTCTTCCATATATGTTTTTGAAGTCCTCTTTGGACACCAACCCCTTCATCATCTCCTACATGTCTGGTGTAGCAGGAGTCTAACCAATTGTCATCGCAATGATCTGTGTTGTTCCAGAAGCAACTCTGTCAGTGTTACGTATAGACAAGATTTCCCTCCCTGACTCAGGAGAGTTGATTTGTAGCTGTGTCACAGGCTGCCGGGCGGTATGAGAAGGCCTGACTGGGAGATAGTTTGTAAATTCGCCCGATTTAGTTTTGTTTTTCCCCTTATGGCCTAAGATTCGCTTGGTTGTTTAATTAAGAGATAATAGGAGGCCAACATTCTCTTCAATAATAGCTTAAATCATTGCCCAAGCACGCCCGCTCCCAGAGCAGACTCAAAAAGTATCCAGTGCCATGAACTATCAGCCATGCCTCCCTTGCTTATTTTTTATTTCATTCTTAGTTATGGGGCTGTTACTCCCCCCATTAGGTCAGTTACCATTGCTGGCTTCCCCTGGAGGATTGACCAGTGTTCAGGTGAAGACAGAAATGGAGATTGTTGAGTAACCTTTTGAGTGCCATGGTCCCAATTGGTCCCCTTCCTACAGGGGTTCTTTAGGAGCCTTGAACTGCATTTATTATAGGTATTTTATTAGTAGTTTTTCCCTCAGTTAATGAGCATGGATGGCTGCTTTAGGGTAGTTAACACCTTCCCTGCTGGTTTCTCTGCAGCTGGGGCTATTTCATGGGTTTTCCATTCAGATTTATTCCTTTTTATTACCCCCTACATATCCCCTTGGGTCTTAGGGTGTTTTTGGTAACTTTTTACACATTTTTAGTTTTTGGTGCTTGTTTGCCTTTAAGTCGCACTTCCCGCCACAGCCTCATTTGCTCCATTGACTTCTATGGTACAAATGTTTCTCTGGGACATATCTCTGCAACCATTTCTCATACAGAGTACAGACATGGTTCATTCTTCTTGTCTTCACATTTCATGGCATCCACTTCACACTCCCAGTGTCTTGAGGGCCCCTGGGGACCACTAGTGCAATTGTAGGCTTTTCTAGGTAACAAGTAATAGAAAAGACTACACTTCTATCACGGTGGCCGTGCTTATGGCCGCAGGCGGCGACATTCTGATTCCCTAACTTCATTGCCTTTCTCTGATTGGCCAGATATCTCTGTCACCACCCTGGGCTAGCCTTTATATACTCTGTCATGTCTATACTGAGGCGCCCTTTTGTGGTGTACTTGTTCCTGACGTTTGTTCCTGAGTCTCTCTGTTCGTGTATGACCTGGCCTGCCTGACAACGTTCCTGCGCTTCCTGTGTTGCTGCTCCGTTGCTGAACATATCTGGATGAGAAACCACTCCACTGCTGACTTTATCTAGCTGAGAACCCGCTCTGTTGCTGACCGTATCTGGCTGAGAACCCGCTCCGTTGCTGACTATATCTGGCTGAGAACCCGCTCCGTTGCTGACCGTATATGGCTGAGAACCCGCTCCGTTGCTGACTGTATCTGGCCGAGAACCTGCTCCGTTGCTGACCATATCTGGCTGAGAACCCGCTCCGTTGCTGACCATATCTGGCTGAGAACCTGCTCCGTTACTGACCGTATCTGACTGAGTACCCTCTCCGTTGCCATCAGTACCTGGCTATACTCGGTTGCCTCTGTCTGGCCAGCGTTATCCACTGTGGCCTTTTCGTTACGCTTGTCTGTTGACCATAGGCTAAACAAACATTCATGCTATAGCCGCTTTCTTAACCGCCTCAGGCAGTGTGCACACACAAAGTACCGGTACAGTGCTGTATAGCGCTGACTGAGTTACTCTGATCGCTATCTGTGTCCACCTCCCTATCATAGCTGGGCTCACTCCCTCAGGGAGTTGCAGTATTCTCTCTGGGCGTTACCTATTGACCCGTTCAGTGCCTAGATCTTCTAGGCAGGGCCGGTGCTCCATTATCCTCTGCAGTAGCCTTTGGGCTCAAGAGCCAGCGATTGCATTACATCATACTTATTAGTGTGAGGGGACTCAAATTGCCTTCCTGAAGTGTATCACGATCCACCCCTAACATTCTAGGGTTTGCCTATCATAAGCGTTTGCCTTGGTCTCTCTGTGACCCTTGTCCTAGGGTCAGTGTTGCCTACCATCAGCGGTTGCCTTGGTCTCTATGTGACTCTAGTCCTAGGGTCAGTGTTGCCTACCAAAAGCGGTTGCCTCGGTATCCCTGTGACCCTAGTGCCAGGGTCAGTGTTGCCTCGCTCCTACTGGGTTCAGTGCCTCCCAGACGTCTGGGTTTGTGCCATTTATTTACTACTGGACTACTTGTCATCTGAGACCTGCTGTCAGCTCCTGGGCTGCATTGCCTTCAGTCATCAGGGTTCAAGCCCAGAACTCTCGTTAGCCAGCAACTGCCTCCATTTCCTGATATATTTCTAAGACTTGCTTGCTATTGCTGTGTATATATCCATTTATATATGTTCTGTTATTGTGGGTCTAAGGGCCTAACTAGTGAGTGTTCATTAAAAAACCATGACAACTTCACAGAATGCCCATTTCCTAGGCTTTCTCCCAATTTGCTCCTGGTTTTCCAGACGCCATTTTACTTTACTTCCTTGAAGGTTTAGACTTCTGCTCTCTCTCTCTGTGTTTTTCCAGAGATGCATTGCTATCATGCCAAGATGTTAAGGTGTTCTTTCAGGGGGAGTTGCCCATGCTTTCCCTGGCTACAAGGCTTCCACACCTCTGTGGGACCTTAATCTGGTTCTGGGAGTATTAAAACGGCCTCCCTTTGAGTCCTTGGCTATCATTCCTTTACTTATCTTGACGTGTAAGGTTACTTTTCTTTTGGCTGTGGACTCTGTGCTCAAGGTAGCTGAGCAGCAGGCTTTGTCCTGCAGGCCATCTTTCCTGGTTTCTCTCAAGGACAAGGCTGTACTTTGAACTTCTCGGCAATTCCTTCCTTAGGTGGTCTCTGAGTTCCACATCAATCAGGAGATTGTTGTGCCTTCGTTTTGCCCTGAACCCAAGTCTGACAAGGAGTGAGACTTCCACTTGTTGGACGTGGTGCACTGTCTCAAGTTTTATGTGCATCGTACAGAGTCTTTGCATAAGACTGACTTGTTTGTCATTCCTGAGGGTCCTAGGGCAGGATGCTTCTAAGATCACTATTACATCTTGGATTAAGTCTACCATTCACAAGGCATATTAACTCAGGAAGAAACCTGTTCCATTTTGTGTTACAGCACATTCCAGAAGGTTTGTTGGGGCCTCCTAGCTGGTAAGCCTAGATGGCTCTTGTTCTTGTGTGCTGTGCTATTGTTTTCAGTGTCTGTTGATACTTAGTTATGTGTGGGCTGATCCTAGTTCTGGATAGTCCTAGGGAACCCAAGTTTCATGGGGCCTGGCACTAGATCCTTTCTATTACTTCCCACCACTGGGAGCCTACTGTTGGTATATCCCACAATACCTGTATTCCACATTGGATGAAAGAGAAAATACATCCTTTTCTCTTAGTCCATATGGAATACAGGTCTCCCACCTAGAGAAAGTGGACCTCATCTAGTCTCATTTGACTGGACAGGGTCTTTTACTCAAAGGAGCTTCCCTCTTCTTTTATTGCTGTCCTATCCAGTGAGCCTGTCTCACATGAAAACTGGAGCAGGGGCAGGGATAGTCTGTAGAAGGAGAGAGAAGGATCCAACTTCAATACCTTGTCTTCTGCAATGTTTCTGCCTTCCAAGGAAGGAAGATCTCCTCCCATGGCATCTGCATTCCCTATGGACTAAGAGAAATGATTTAACAGGTTAAGACTAAGATACTATTTTGGTATACACAAATCCAGACAAACCTCAAACATAAACATATTTTAACAGTTACTAAATATACTACAGAAAGATCATGACAAGGTGCAGCCAATGTAAGCTGACAGAGTAAAGCTTTGCTGAGTGGGATCCCAAAAATGAAATACCTTCTCAGTAGGCCTCAGTGAGCCAGAGGCTAGGGAGCACAGGCTGGGGATCGTAGCTAGCTGGTGGGGCCTGTTCTAGGAAAGCTTTGTTGAGGCATAGACCATGTTAGATTTGCTGACCATGAAGCCAGATAACAGAACGGCAACCTTAGACACAGACAGCTACTCACACAGGGCTCTATTCTACTACCAGAGCTAAAACCGGCGTTACAAGAAAAACAATCAACGTGAATTTTTCAAACATGTGTTACGTTGGTATTCTATTGCAAAACTACAGTAAAACAAAACTGGCGTAGACAGCACATTTCAGAGTACTAACAAAATTGGTGCTGTCTGCTTTTATTCGACTACCTCCTAAAAAAAAACAAGGAAAATGTCAAAGTCCACGGAAATAGGTACATTTGACGACAGAAAGATCAAGTTCAGTGTTAGATGTTTTTCCCACATTATCAAAATCCGACACAGAGTGCACTACTTTGACATTTTAACCCCCCCTTTTAAAATTTGACTTACAGTGCTTTCACCACTTTAATTCGACAAATATTATTCACATTCCACATTTTAACTCTTCCCATTCAAAAAGGAGTCTACTTTTTACAATAGTTTCACTTATTGTTATGTAAATTGGATCACACTTATTCAGTAACCTTTCTCACAACAGTAAAGGAGGGGTTGGTATCACTTCTTACTGCAGCATTAACACATCAAATGGGTTTAGCCAACAAATAGTAGGAGTGAGAGGTCTTTCAGACTTATCACAGCAAGTTATTCATTGTTGCACAGGGACACTGTGACACATAAAGTGTCTGTATTTTGCAGTAAAATTGGAGAATAAACAATGTTGAATGAGAGCACTATTATTCAAATTAAAATGGAGAAAGAAGATCACGGGAGCGCGCTAAGTCAAATTTTAAAGGGGAACGGTTAAAATTTGAATGTGAACATTATTTGTCGAATTTAAATGGTGAAGAAAAGCAATGTAAGTCAAATTTTGAAGTGGAAGGTTAAAATGTAGAATGTGAATAATATTTGTCAAATTAAAATGGTGAAAGAAAGCACTGTAAGTCTAATTTTAAAAGGAGGGGGTTAAAATGTCAAAGTGGGGTACTCTATGTCAGATTTCTATGCTGTATACTGTATTCTGCATTGCTTTTGTTTGAACAACATGGTTTTGAAACTGTTGTTGTGGCTTCTATACCTCAACCTCTGAGGTGCAGAATTTCCAACTTAAATTGCATAAACAAACAGGCAGTAATACTGAGCGTGGGTAATAGGATAATACTGGCACTTTGTTTTTAATTGTTTCCTATGGGCTTTTTTTGACTGGTGGTATGTGTAATTACCGCTGATTTTGTTTTCACAAGTCGAGTAATAGGATACCAAAATCTGACTTAAAAAACACAGCTCCTGTTTTTTTTTAGCACTGGTAATAGAATCGAGCCCCCATTCTGGTATCAGGGTCGATAAACTACCAGCAGTACAGCTGTCTCTGTCATAGTGTAGGAACAGGAAAAGCAGTCATAGACTTGAGGGGGTCTCAAGGTTCTAACCTGATGGGAGGCTGCAGTAGAAGTACTCAACAGAAATGGCCAACAGCATTGAACTCCATTAGGTGGTTGACAGTGTTTAAAGAGACTAGGTGGTCAACAGCTTGAATTCGACTAGGTGGTCGACATGGTAGAACTCGACACAACAGGCACACGAGAACCTCAAGACTTAGAGGAAGAATAGTCAACAAGC
Organism: Rhinophrynus dorsalis; assembly: GCA_037306005.1. Taxonomy (NCBI): domain Eukaryota; kingdom Metazoa; phylum Chordata; class Amphibia; order Anura; family Rhinophrynidae; genus Rhinophrynus; species Rhinophrynus dorsalis. Next base: position 472,041,348 of record CM074720.1, on the reverse strand, counting down.
CAATCGGTAGCAGGTGGACAGAGACAGTACCAGGGATAAGACAGAGGAAGAGTTGGGCAAGCCAAGGTCAGAACCAGTCGAGCAAAGCAGTACACAATCAGCAGGCAGAAGAGTAGACAAATAAACAAACCAATGTCAAAACTAACACAGGATATCAAAGCCAAATCAAAAGACAAAGACAAAGTCGAGGGAAAGCGGGTCAAACACTAGAATCACTCTAATAAACAAGAACCTGAGAAACTAGATCACAACAGGAATGCTTTGTTCATGCACCACCACAAAGTGCCAGTGCTTGATAAAGGCTCACAAAACAGCATCATAACAACAAGGAGGAGAAAAGAGTACAAGGGAAAAACTGAATATCTGTCAAGAGATGCCAGCAAAACCTGAAAGGACATGACAGGTCTGTATTTCTACCCTGTCATTTAATCCATTGAGTGCCAGAGTGGTAGCCAATGAATTGCTTCTCAATATGTTGGCTACTACTCTGTCACTCAAAGTGGCAAAGGTAAAAATCCAGAAATCTTCCCTTCTACAGACTTGTCAGTTCCTCCAGTGTAAAGACATATTCCTCAATGGTCTGCATTGCAAAAGAACAGCAGGAGACATTGGTGTTATTATAACAAAACATATTGCCTCAATTTCTGAGACATCTGCAACTCTACTATTATGTGCACCTGGACTCTGGATCTAGATCTATTATATGCACCTGGACTTTTTGGAGTGCTTCTACTACTGCTGTTTGTTGCATGCCTGAGGTGTTTGCTGGGATGTCTTCTAATTAGCCGTGTGGTTGTGCTTCAGTGGCGCTTTCAGTGAAGATGTGCGTAGCTGGTAGCGGTGGACAAAAAGTGTGAAAAACTTTTTGGAAAAATATTGTGATTTTTCGCTTTTCCCGTGAAAAATTGAGTCTTTCCGCCTATTTTAAAACATTTTTTTTTGCCTATATTTACTATAGGTACTACATTTTCCACTGTAATATTACTTCTTCTGAGGGCAGCAGTTTAGAAATAAGTGGCTGAATATCAAATATCAGATTATTAACACACATTACGTATTGGTCATAGCAGTGGTCCCAAGTGGTGTAGATGGTGGAAACCCTTCCTCAAATCCCTCCTCCACCTCCTCATCTGTGCTGCTGTTAATATATTTGTCCTGGCTTTATCTGTCATGTGTGAATTCTGCTACCTGATACTCAGATGGTATGAGATGTTGGTTCATTTTTAAGAATGTTAGTCTCCCAACATTGCTGCTTGATGACTGACAGGGTGACTGTGTGCTTTTTGACATATGTGCCTGTCCAGGGTCAAACTTTCCAATGGCTTTCTCAAACAATTTATAGACAGGCACAGTGCTCCTTAAAAGTGGTGGAAGATTCAGCATTTGACTTTCTGCTAACTCTGAGTGCAGTCATCATCCTCACTCTCAATGTCATCTGTATCTGAACAAGAGATGGGTGTTGGAGGGATATATTCTTGATCTGCATCATCATCGGTCATCATTAGGTCATCCTCAGCAGCATTAGCATCACCTGACAGTTCTTGACCACTACTATCATTATATTCCTCTAAGCTTTTGGAGGTCTCAAACAATTTCGTTTTATATTTACAAAGTTCCCTACTACGGGTGTTTTGGTTCTTGTTTGTCTCACTATCTGATGCAGCAGGTGGTTCAGCTGCTACACCTTCCTCTACTATGCTATTGCCAGTATCACCTACACTTGAATGCGACTTGTTGTCATCTTCAGTGTTCTTCTTATATGGTTCTTTATTTCTACTGGCACTGGTGGTGCTGGAACTAGTTTTGCTGGGACCTCGATAAAATGCATCCTCCCTTGGAGTAGAGGGATTTTCATCATTGATTGCACACACTTCAGCAACCATTGCTGCAGTCAGTTTTTGAACTACTACTTTATTCTCACATCCCTGCATTGCTCCACCCCTCACCCTTCCTTTTCCCTATCACGGTGCCAGTACTCTAGGGCGCAGGTGGCGACATTATTATTCCTGATTCACTGCCTCTGTCTTATTGGTCTTGTGATCCTGACTCCACCCAGGGCCAGCCTTTATATACTCTGTCATGTCTATACTGAGGCACCCTTTCGTGGTGTACCTGCTCCTGATGTTAGTTCCTGTGTTACTCTGATTGTGCTGACCTGGCCTGCCTGACAACGCTCCTGCACATCCTGTGTTGCTGTTTCCGTTGCTGACTGATCTGGCTGAGAACCCGCTCCGTTGCTGACTGATCTGGCTGAGAACCCTCTCCATTGCTGACTGATCTGGCTGAGAACCCGCTCCATTGCTGACTGATATGGCTAAGATCCCGCTCCGTTGCTGACAGATCTGGCTGAGAACCCACTCCGTTGCTGGGTGATATGGCTGAGAACCCGCTCCATTGCTGGCTGATCTGGCTGAGATCCTGCTCCGTTGCTGACAGTATCTGGCTGAGAACCCGCTCCGTTGCTGACTGATCTGGCTGAGAACCTGCTACATTGCTGACAGTATCTGGCTGAGAACCCGCTACGCTGCTGACTATCTCTGGCTGAGAACCCACTCTGTTGCTAACAGTGCCTGGCTGAACCCGCTCTGTTGCCTCTGTCTGGCTAGCATTCCACTCTGCTGCCTTCCTGTTGCGCTTGTTTGTAGTAGCGCAGCGTGGCGCTTTCATTCTCTTGCTGATCGTAGGCTGAGCATTCGTGCTATAGCCGCTTACTGAATAACCGCTGCAGGCGGTATGCACATGCGAAGTACTGGTTCAGTGCTGTATAGCGCTGACTGAGTTACTCTGATCTCCATCTGTGTCCTCCTCCGTTTACATAGCTGGGCTCACTCCCTGTGCGAGTTGCAGTATTCACTCTTGGCGTTACCTCTAGATCCTTTCAGTGCCTAGATCCTCTAGGCAGGGTCAGTGCTCCATTCTCTCCTGCAGTAGCCGTAAGGCTCAAGAGCCAGCTGTTGCGTTACATCACACTTTGCAAGTGTGCGGGGACACAAGTTGCCTTCTTATAGTGTGTCTCGATCCACCCCTAGCATTCTATGGTTTTCCTACCAAAAGCGGTTGCCTTGGTCCTTCTGTGACCTTAGTCCCTAGGGTCAGTGTTGCCTCGTTACTACTGGGTTCAGTGTCTCCCAGGCATCTGGGTCTCGTGCCAGTTACCTACTACTGGACTCCTAGTCTTCTAGAGTTCTGCTACCAGCACTTGGGCTGCGTAGCCTCTGCTAGCCCCTAGTCCACTAGGGTTGGGTTGCCTATTGTCTTGCGTGCCTCCAGTCTTTAGGGTTCAAGTTCAGAACTCTCTCCAGCCAGCTGTTGCCTCCATCTCTTCCTATAGCTCAAGGGACTGGCTTGTTATTGCAATATTTATATGTTCTGTTATTGTGGGCTTGTGGGCCTAACTCATTGTATGTACTTTATCTTAATAAAGTCATTTTAACCTTACCAGTCGGGTCTGAGTGTTCATCAAAAACCATGACATTCCCCTTGTGCTTTTGCTGGACTTTACACAACTACACTGTGTTTTTTTACTTTACGGTGCACAGCACAACTGATGGAGCTGTATGATGCCTTGCCTAAGCCCAGTCAGCTGTCTGTCACTGTCATCTAATATATTTAGTTCTTTATTCTTTTTTAATAAATTTTTTATTTATTATTTTTTAAGTTGTCCACCCTGTTGTCTTATCAGTCGGTCCAAAAAAAATTATAACTGAAAAACAAAATCAACAACGTCTTTCCCCAGAATTCCGCACCCAGCACAGAGACAATAACAGCAAGATTAGCAAGCAAATAGGTCCCTAGCTGCCTGTGTCTTGCCAGTCAGTCACATGGAATTTTCGAGTATTTGGGGTCAACCTCCTTTACCTCCTTCTTCTCCCCAGAGTGCTCCACTGACTCTCCCAACAAAACAAATGTCCTACCTAAAAGATTCCCTAAAGTAATCTTCAATTCCCCTCTCTGTCTTCTCTAGCTCAAAAAACATACTGCTCTCTCCTCTCACAAACACAAAATGGCATGCTGTGATAGCCTGACAGCCTTTTATATATGGCTGTAGAAAAAGGCAGGAAAAAGCAGAAAAATGGCACTTTTCGTGGTAAATTATTTGCCAAGTAGAAACTGCCATTATTCCCCGATTTCAGTTTGAGGCAAACATTTTCGCCCATCCCTACTAGCTGGATTCCTGGTTTCACCCTGCTTAAATGTTTTACACAGACAACAGATAGCAACATATTTAGATTTTGGATTGTGAGGAAAGTATCTCCACACTGTAGATCTTGGTGATCTAAGATATTACTTAGACAACAACTTTTGGTGAACAGGTTAAAATGGACTTTGACACAGTGACACTGATGCTCTTAATGATGATTTTTTTATTTTTAGGCATGCTTTTGTTTTCCAGAGTAAGACTTTCCAACTGATCTCTCAAAAAGTTTATTAACAGGCATTTTGCTCCTTTGCATTGGTGGGAACCTTTTCCTTTCAGATACAGCTAATTTGCAGGCAATATCATCATCACTCTCAGTATTCACTTCATTTGTACCATAAGAAGAATCAACATCATTAATGGTTAGGGCAGCAGCAGCAGCATCTGCTTCTTCCTCATACACTGATATTAATCTAGGTTTTGGAAACCAAAAACAGTTTGTTTCTACTTTTGACACTTTCTAGTGTCTGACAGCAACACTAGAATGTTACTTGTCTTTATAGTTTTTTAAAAGTTGCAGTACTACTATTGGTGGTGAGATGTTTTCGTGTCACTTTTACAAACTGCCACAGGAAGAAGATCATCATAATTTATTGCACAATCTAAAACAATCTTGGGCATTGTGTTTACTACCACCAGCACATCCATGTACTCCTCCTACTCATTTCTCCTTGTCTCTTGTCCCTTGCAAAATTGATTGGCATAACAAAAGTAGTGTTGATATTTACTGTGTGTGTGACGTGGCTTTTCAAGTGCAATGAAACTTTTTTTTATTAAAAGCCAGGTCTTGTGGTGAGCTATTAGGAGCCCTCTTGATGCCCCACTGCTACTGATCTCCCATCCAACTTGACTGGGAGATCAATACTGAGAAAACAAGGGAGCAAGAGAGCTCCCCTGCTTCTATTGCACCCCAAGTATTGAGTAGGAGTGGGCAGGATCGGGAAACCCTTTGCACGTTATTTGTTTTAAAAATTGAGGCATGAGAGGCTCATAGTGACTGGTATCATTATGAGCAGGGTTTAAAACTAAGGAGGAACTAGAAGGACCCATGTGTGTCCATTGAGTCTTAGGAGGAGGAGGAAGTGAGCACTACTGAACCAATGCTGTCCAGTCCCCCTAAATCATCCTAGGATTCTTGGAGAATTTACTTGGAAGGGAGGAAGAAAAGGGTAATACTAGTGAAAGCAGGACAGGTCAGCTGCCTGTGCCTGCTGCAAGGAGAAGATGATGCCAAATGTGACAGCAAGGTACCCTAAGTCACAATTGCCATCCCTAAGCAGTCCCACCAGTGCTAGTACTACTACTAAGAAGGTCCAGCAGCTTTTTAGTGTTAGGAGTGAAGGAAGGTGTAATCAATATCCTCATGTTACTAGTGACTGGGAGGAAGAAGACTCTGCGTCTGAACTTGATGTGGTTGGTGTTAGTAGTAGTAGTAGCAGCAGTAATGGTGAAGCAGCCGGTGGAAATAGTGTTAGGGGAGTGGTAGGGGAAGCATTTGAGAGCGTCCAGACTAGTGATCAAGGGAACCCACAACATTCCTTTGGCTCTGAGAGTCCCCTTCCCTTCACTACTACCACTTTCATGTGGTGGGGAAAAACATTTTTGTCCACTGATTTCAATGCAATGAGCTGGGTGAAAAAAAAAGCAAGAAAATTGCACTTTTTGCAGGAAACTATTTGTGAAACAGGAAGTGCCATTTTTCTCCGATTTTGGTTTGGGGCGAAAGTTTTTACCCATCCGTAGTAGTGACTAGGGATGGGTGACAAATTTCGCCTCAAACTGAAATCGGCAAATAAAGGCACTTCCCGCTTAGAGAATAATTTCCCTCCGAAAAGTGACGATATTCTGCTTTTTTGCCTAGCTCATTCCATTGAAATCAACTGGAACATTGACGTTACACAAAACATATACCAAATGTTATATTATTTTCCAAAAGCACAGTATAAAAGGGGTATGAGGGTGTCTGTGTTGGTTTGGTATGGGGAAAGAATCAGTTGAATAGGGAACTTTTTTGGTGGGTTGTTTACTGGTATTGGGGGGAATTAATAAAAAATAAATCCTAAATACAATTAAAACCCCCCATAGAACATGGTATAAAGGGGCTCTGAGGAGGGTGCTTGTGTTGGAGGGTGGAGTCTGAGCAATGAATCTGTTTTGGGTGGGGTTCTTGACTGGTATTGGTGGGGACAGTAAATAAAAAAATAAATCAATTAAAATAAAATAAGAAATTTGTATGTAAAGTGATAGAGATAGGAACCCCCTGACATAAGCTGCCACTGGGGTGGATTGATACTTGACTTGATGGAGTATTTTGTAGAGGATGATTTGTTAGAATTGTTGTTAGAGGCACAAGCCCTGAAGAAACATTGATTTGTAGGACTTAGGCTTGTTAGAAACCCCCCCCCAATTTTTTTTTATGTAGAACTATGTTTTTTAATTTTATGTTTTTTTTCCAAAGCATAAGCCCTGAGAAAAAATATGCCCTACTGGCCTAATGCCAGCAGGACATGTTGAGCAGTGGCCACTGGCCATTGTGAAATGTCCTCCTGAGTCCATATTGCGGAATTCGCAACTGCTTTTCTTGCTGCTGCCGAGTTGTTTAAGCAACAGGATGATGATTAGGCAGCTGGAAGGGAATGGGATTAACAATAGCAGTAACATGCATGATGGATGATGAAAGTTCTACTTGATCCAGTAATGCGCCTAAGGCAGTAGCAGCACAATAGGTAGCCCCCAGTCTATGTTGAGAAAAGAAGAAGTTGGCCAATAATTCTTCTCTACCTGCTCCTCCTCCAAAATCATGGGTGTGTTGTTATTAGAATATATTTTTTTCCCTTGAGAGCAGGAACGGTGGCTCTCATCAGCAACTGCAATGTGAACAGTGTGTGTGGTAAATAAAATCTTGGGGGCACAACTGTATCCAAACACCATGACACCAGAAACCAAGTACTGCCGCTGTCACTATACCTCTTGTCCAAAACCCTCTAAGGACACATGTCAACTTGCTGACAGTTTAATAGTATTGATGAACCCTCCCTTCCAGCATCTTAGAATATTCTGCAGGATGGAATCTCCTCTGATGCTGGTTGATGCCCTGCTTTTGATTCTCATCCACCACACTGCCATGTGTGGTCAATGCACCACACATTGTGCAATGGGTAGAGAAAACTGCCACATCCTAACATCAACAGAGTGGCTATCATTTGGCAGGGGAGGTAACAATGAATGAGGTAGATTGGCAGAAGTTACAGTTATCCTTTAAGGTGATGGTGATGGCAAGCTAGTTGTTTCACTTGTCATGGAACTTCCAGTCTCTGCCTGGGTTTCTCTATTCTTCCCCCTCTTTTATCTCTGCTTCACCTCTTGTTGCCTTTCTGGAGAGTCAGGGGGTACAGCAACAGTGGTGCTTGTTTTTTGTGATGGGTGTTTGGCTTTAACATGTTTGACATAAATGTCATGGTGTCTGTGTTTTATGTGATCAGGGTGGTTGTGCCAAGGTGTGTTCCCTCCTTTCCTCTTCTGACCGACTTGTCACTATATTGTTCACAGTGCCGTTGGTGATGACTGCACTGTGCCTGCCCCAAGAGAAAAATAGTCCCACACCGATGACTTAAAGGGATAGTAATGTTTCATAACAAAAGCAGCTCTAATTAATCATTGTAGTATTTGGAATTTGGAGAGTGTTATTTCAATTCTGTCAGAGTTGTAGTTCCAGAGTAATTCAATGACAAAGTCTCCCCCTCCCGCCCCTTTTACTGATGTCACACTGTTCAGCCACAGCAGAAGGGAGGTGCCCAGGTAAACTGCAGAGATGGACAATCTTCAATTAAGATAAGGGAAAAACCTGAAAAGCTTGTCAAGGGTGGCAGGGATTTCATTGTTTTCATAGGAATAAGAGTGTCCCCTTCTGTTATCTGTCTGGTCTATTGACTGCTTTCCACATCTGAGAAGAGATTACTATCCCTTTAAGGGGGGAGGGAACAGTTGGATGAAAAATGTCCACTTTCTTCTTGTCCTCCACATTCCCCTTCATTGTCTGTGGCAGTGGATAATGTTGCTGCTGTTGCTGCTACTGCCTCAGATTCAGCACTGCAACTAGGAGGACCAGGAGTATTGCTGGAGCTGGCAAGTGGAATCTGTCCTAGTCCCACGTCACTTGTTGACCTCATTCTCACTGTGGCCACTGTGGTTTGTGGCACACTAGCTTGCTTCTCAGCATCCTGCTACCTTTGCAACTCAGCAGCAGAAGGTATTAGACCAGTTGCAAATTCCTCAAATTCCAAAATCTCACTGCTAGTGGTGTGATGCCCATCCTCATCCTTGTCTCCCATCCTTCCCAGTTTCGGCTAAAAAGGCCTTCAATGTCTCTTCCACCCCAGCTTCTCCATCATCATCATCATCACCATCACCACTAGTCCTTGCGTGCTGCTGCTCTATTACAGACATCTCACTGCTGATTGTAGGAGGTGACGAGCAATGTGACAGAGGGCCCCTAATGTCACACTTGGCATTTCCTTTTGACCTTATGATGGCAGACTGGCAGAAGTAGCAGTAGTCACAGGCAGCTGATCAGTGCTCCTGGGGGTGGTGATATTAATTGTGAGTCTGCTAACCCCAGCAAGAGTTCTGGCCGCTTAGTCTTCAGGATCATGTTCCAATTGGATACTTTAGTGAAGTGAAGGAGAGGACTTCCAGGATCAGAGAAATGGTGTTGGCTCCCTTGAGTGCTAGTCTGGATGCTCTCAAATGTTTCCCCTAACACTCCATCTGCTTCACCATTACTGCTACTACTACTAACAACAACCACATCAAGTTCAGCCTCAGAGTCTTCCTATTCACACTCACTAGTAATAATAGGATATTGTTGATTACCCCCTACTTCAATCCTAATGCTAACAAGCTGCTGGACCTTAGTAGTAGTAGCAGCACTTGCGGGATTGCTTGGAAACGGCAAGTGTGACTTAGGTCCCTTGCTGTCACACTTGCCATCATCTTCTCCTTCCTCCCCTCCTGAGTATTACAAGACACACTAGCAGCAGGCACTGCACTGGTGGCAGCAGGGGCAGCGCTGGCAGCAGGCACAGCAGTTGTGGCAACAGGGGCAGCAGGTCTGACAGCAGGTTCAGAACTGGCAGCAGACACATCACTGGTAACAGCAGGAGCAGCACTGGCAGCAGGCACAGCACTTGTGGTAGCAGGGGCAGGTCTGGCAGAAGGCACAGCACTGGTGGCAGCAGGGGCAGCATATCTGACAGTGGCAAAGTACTGGTAGCAGCAGGTCCAGCACTGGTGGCAGAAGGGGCAGCACGTCTGACAGGAGGCACAGCAATGGTGACAGCATAGCATAGGCAGCACGTTTGACAGTAGGCACAGCACTAGTGGTGGCAAAGGCTGTTCATCTGGCAGCAGGTACGGCAATGGTGGCAGCAGGAACAGCAATGGTGGTAGGCGGGGCAGCATGTCGTTCAGCAGGCACAGGCAGCTGATCTGACCTGCTCTCACTAGTATTACCCTTTTCTTCCTCTTTTCCCATTAATTTCCCCAAGATCCCCAGGGGTGATTTAGGAGGAATGGACAGCATTGGTTCAGTAGTGTTTATTTCCTCCTCCTCAGTGGACATATAAGGGTCCTTCCAGTCCCTACTTTTACTATTTTTAAACCTGCTCATAGTGATAGCAGTCACTATAAGCCTCTCCTAGTTCAATTTTTCAAACAGATCAAAGCAGAATAGCACAGCATGTCTACCTCGCTCTGTAGATGCTTCTATTGTGTTTCACTTAAAGGGATAGTAATACCTAAAATGTAAAAAAAAATATGTTGTAGGGTTTATCCCCCTGAGTAAAACAAGAGTACTCCCACTGCTGAAAGATGTTTCATTCAAAAGTTATTAATTTTCAAAGTTGAATTTTTTAGGTGCAATATCACAGTGGCCTGAAATTTTACAGTGGCGCTGTTGCTACACCATCCTATGGAGATTTATGGTCCTGAGACAAGATCTGTCCATAGGATCGTGTAGCAACAGCGCCACTGTACAATTTCAGGCCACTGTGATATTGCACCTAAAAAATTCAACTTTGAAAATTAATAACTTTTGAATGAAACATCTTTCCGCAGTGGGAGTACTCGTTTTACTCAGGGGGATAAACCCTACAACATATTTTTTTTTACATTTTAGGTATTACTATCCCTTTAAGCAAAAAAAAAAATGATTTAGGGGGACTGGACAGCACTGATTCAGTTGTGCTAATTTCCTCCTCCTCAGTCTCATTGGACACATAAGGATCCTTCCATTCCCCTTTTATTAGATACTGAAAGCAGTCATTATAAGCCTCTCCTGCCTCGACTACCTTGCTCTGTAGCTGCTTCTATTGTGTTTCCCTTCCACAAAAAGGTGAAAACCACATAAATTAATGGGCGGAAGCTTTCTAGTCACTGAAAAATTGGTGGGGAATTTTGGCCAATGGGCGAAAATCTCAAAAATTTTAATCGTTGTTTTAAAAGCGGATTTTCCCATGAAAAAGCGGACAATAACATGGTTTTTATGGGATTTGTCATGAGAATGTGGAAACAACTTTCGCCTATCTCAGGTATTAACTAGGATTAACTGTCCATATGATTCTCGCTTATCTGTTAAAAAACGTTGCGTTCTACCTTTCCTTTCTCTGTTCACACCCTTACAACCAGAGAACAAATACTCCTATCACGCAACTCCGGCTCTGTCTCTATCTTTGCCTGTTTGCCCCTAGAAACAAAATTAATCTGGTTCTCTCACAGTTTCAAACAAAGTCTCACAAGATGCAGGAAATTTACACCACTTTTACACTAGCATAGCAGGAATACATTGAAGAAATCCCTACATGGGAGAGAAATGTATTATTTATTTAAATGCAATGAAAATGGTGGAAAAAGGTGGGAAAACTGTACTTTTGTATTAGATTTTTTCCACATGGTACAATTTTTTTGCATGATTTGTTGAGGTGGACTATTTTACCTATCCCTATTAATCAACCTTTTTATATGCTTGAAAAACATTCTCTTATGCTTCCTGTGTCACTACTCCTTGTTGTTGTGATATCAAAATAATATTACTAATAATTATTGGGGGTGCTAGATAGTATTAAACTAATAAACAGAAGCTTCTGTGCCAGTGAGATAAAGATTTTTATTTGAAATCAGGAAAACCCATACCTATTTGGATGACATACATTTTGTATGCTATTCTTTAATTCCACATTTTCACTATTATATCTTCCATTGTCTTTTTAGATTGATCCAGAGAAGGAGCTCTATTGGGTCCATGTAAGCTCAGATGGTTGTAGACTGGCATCAATTTGGAAATATGGTGGCATTTATTTTGATACCGATGTGATATCAATTCGACCAGTACCAGATAAGAACTTTTTGGCTGCTCAACAATCTCAGACTTCTAGCAATGGTGTGTTTGGATTGTCTCCTCATCACGATTTCTCATGGATATGTATGAACAACTTTGTGCAGGATTATAGAGGTGAAGTATGGGGATACCAAGGGCCAATCCTCTTTACACGTGTACTGAAACAGTTATGTAACTTACCAGATTTTAAGGCAGTAGAAGATGTCTTGTGTGGAAACATCTCCTTCTTGAACCCTCAACGTTTCTATCCTATCCCATACCCAGAATGGACAAAATACTATGAGGTTTGGGAAAAGTTGCCAACTTTCAATGACTCCTATGCTTTGCATCTCTGGAACTATATGAATAAAGGACAAAAGTTTTTAATTCCAGGGAGTAACACTTTGGTGGATCATTTGTACCAACAGTATTGTCCCACTCTATATGAAGCTCTTAAAAATAATAAGCCCACTTTCATTTAAAAATGGCCACTCCCCTTTTCCGGTTGGGGTTGGATGGGGACAGGGAGGAGGGTTTAGTTTTTTGTAAGGGGCTGGGTAATAGGATGGGAAGAGTTAGTAGTGGGGTATATCCCTGCTCACTGGGAGACAGGCAAGCTACATGCATTTATTCTAATGGCTATGGCTAGTAAATTGATCCCTATCACCTCCTGGGATGTCAGGGGTCTAAATGACAGCATTAAACACTCTAGTCCTGAATCATGCCAGGAAACACAAGCCGGATATTTGGCTTCTCCAGGAGACCCACCTACACGGGGGGTAAAGTTTTGGCTCTTAAGAAGTCATGGGTGGGGTGACACTATCATGCAACTTTTGCTACTCATGCAAGGGGGGTCTCTACTCTGGTTAGTAAATCCCTGCAATATGAATTGGTGGACTTCAAATCTGACCCATTGGGTAGATACATCTTTTTGGACTTTTTGGTATCTGACATCCCGGTTAATATAATAAACACCTACATTCCTCAACCTTTTGTGTCTGAGGTCCTACAGGAAGCTCTCTTATATGTGTCTGCGAGGCCTGGTCATTGTCTTGTTATGGGGGACTTTAATATGTTCACTGACATCGAATTGGATAGGATGGGTACCAGGTCAAGTTTTTCGTTTAACCTTCAGCAAATGTGTTTAATAAATAGTATGCGTAAATAAAATATTTGCTTTGTTTTAAATTTATTTAAAAATAACAAGTTGCTCTTAGCAGGTCAGAAATCGACCTGCATTCAGCCTGCCCTGGAAATGGATCTGCATCCAGCACTGAAGGAGTTAATACACCCAACTATTGCCTAATTTTATGATTTTGTGTTTGTTTATTGCCTTTGTGAATGAAAATGGAGGTACATGTGACCGCTGTAAAGAGACAGGAACCTCCTGACATAAGCTGTCACTGGGTTAGGCTGATACTTGATTTGACAGTATTTTGTAAAGGATGAATTGTAAGATTTGTTGTTAGAGGCCTATGCCCTAAGGAAACATTGATTTGTAGGACTTAGACTTATTAGAGGCTCAAGCCCTGAGGAAACATTGATTTGTAGGACTTAGACTTGTTTGGCACAAGCCCTAAGGGAACAATGATTTGCAGGACTTAGGCTTGTGAGAAACAACCCCCCAAAATTGTTTATTTTTTTTGTAGGACTATTTTTTTTATTATTTTTTTTTTTTATTTTATATTTTTAAAGCATAAGCCCTGAGAAAAAAAATGCCCTGCTGGCCTAGTGCTAGAAGGTCATGTTGGTCAGTGGCCAGTGGTCATTGTCAAATCTCCTCCTGAGTCCATGATTGCAGAATTTGCGACTGCTGTTTTTGCTGCTGCTGTTGCTGAGTTGTTTAAGCAACAGGATGATTAGGCAGCTGAAAGGGAATGGGATCAACAATGGCAGTAACATGGATGATGGATGATGAAGGTTCCACTTGCCACGGCTAGCTCCAGTGAAGCTCCTGAGGCAGTAGCAGCACAATAAGTAGCCCCCAGTATATGTGGAGAAAAGAAGAAGTTGGCTAATTATTCTTCTTCACCTGCCCCTCCTCCAAAATTATGGGTGTGTTATTATTAGAATAGAAATGTTTCTGTGGAGAGCAGGAACTGTGGCTCTCATCAGCAACTGCAATGTCCACAGTGTGTGTGGTAAATAACATCTGGGGGCACAACTGGACCCAAACACCATGACACCAGAACCAAAGTACTGCCTCTGCCACTATACCCCTTGTCCACACCCCACTAAGGACACATGACAACTTGCTAACACTTTAATAGTAATAATAAACCCTCCCTTAGCATCTCCTCAGATGCCGCTTGGTGTCCTGCTTGTGATTCTCCTCCACCACACTGCCAAGTGTGGTCAGTGCACCACATAGTGTGCAATGGGTGGAGACAAACTGCACCATCCTAACACCAACAGAGTGGATATCATTTGGCGGGAAGTAACAATAAACAAGGTGCATTGGCAGAAGATGTAGGTACCCTAGAGGAAGAAGGTGATGGAGAGCTAGTTGTTTCACTCATCATGGAACTTTCAGTTTCTGCCTGGGTTTCTCTATTCTTCCTCCTCTTTGATCTCCACCTCGCCTCTTGTTGCCTCTTTGGAGAGTCAGGGGGTACTGCAACAGTGGTACTTGATTTTTGTGGTGGGTGTTTGGCTTTAACATGTTTGACATAAATGTTATGGTGTCTGTGTTTCACATGTGATATCAGGGTGCTTGTGCCAAGGTGCGTTCCCTCCTTTCCTCTTCTCACTGACTTGTCACAAATTGTGCACAGTGCTGTTGGTGATGATGTCACTGTACCTGCCCCAAGAGAAAAATAGTTGCAAACCCATGATTTCAGGGGGTAGGGAACAAGTGTAGAAGAATGGCCTCTTTCTTCTTGTCTTCCTCATTCTCCTTCACTGTCTGTGGCAGGGGATGATTTTGCTGCTGTTGCTGCTACTGCCTCAGAACAAGCATTGCAGCAAGGACCAATAGCTGCTGCTGTCAAGTTGAAACTGTCCTAGTCCTAGATCACCTGTTGACCCCATTCGCACTGTGTCCACGGTGGTCTGTGGCATACTAGCCTGTTCCTGAGCATTCTGCTGCCCTTGCAACTCAGCAGCAGCAGGAATTAGAGCAGTTGCAAATTCCTCGGATTCCAAATTCTCACTGCTGGTAGGAGGAGATGACAAGCAATGTGACAGAGGGTCCACTAATGTCACACCTGATATTTCTTGGTGATGAGAAGAAGGCAGACTGGCAGTAGTAGCAGCAGGCACAGGCAGCTGATCTGTGCTCCTGGTGTTGGGGGTGGTATTATTGTGGTGGTGACAATTCAGCCTTCTTCAAGATCATTTTCCACATGGACAATGACGTGGGGGGAATGGGACTCCCAGGGTCAGGTGAATGGTGTGGGCTCCCTTGATCTCTAGTCTGGACGCTCACAATTGCTTTCCCTACCACTCTCCTAACACTAGTCCCACCGGCTCCTTTACCATCACTGTTACTACTACTACTAACACCAACCACATCAATTCCAGACCTTGAGTCTTCCTCTTCACAGTCACTATTTATATGATGATTGCCTGCTCCTTCACTCCTAAGGCTAACAAGCTTCTGGACCTACTTAGTAGTAGAACTAGCTCTAGTGGGACTGTTTGGGAAGGGCAAGTGTGACTTAGTGTCCCCTGCTGTCACACTTGGCATCATCTTCTCCTTCCCCCCTTCCTGAGTATTACAAGACACACTGGCAGCAGGCACAGCACTGGTGGCAGCAGGGGCAGCAAACCTGACAGCTGGCACTGCACTGGTGGCAACAGGGGCAGTACTGGCAACAGGCACAGCACTGGGGGTGACTCTGACAGCAAACGCAGCATATCTTACAGCAGGCATTGCATGTCTGGCAACATGCACAGGCAGCTGACCTGTCCTCACTACTACTACCCTTTTGCTCCTCCCTTGACATTAATTTCCCTAAGAACCCTAGGGGTGATTTAGGGGGACTGATCAGCTTTGCTTCTATAGTGCTCACTTCCTCTTTTTAAACTTTCTCATAGTGATAGCAGTCACTATGAGCCTCTCCTGCCTCAATTTTGCTAAAAGATCACAGCAGAGCACCACAGCACGTCTACCTACCTGTAGCTGCTTCCATTGTATTTGACTTCTGCAAATATGTCACGTTTTTATAGTGAAAAAGAGAAAACAACACATAAATCAATGGACGGAAACTTTTTAGCCATTGAAAAAATGGCGAAGAATTTTGGCCAATGGGTGAAAAATGCGAAGATTTTAATTGCTGGTTTAAAAGCGGGTTTTCCAGTGAAAAATTGGACAAAAACTTTGTTTTTATGGGATTACTCTCAAGAAGACAGCGAGAGCTTTTGCCCACCCCTTCTGCTGAGTTGTTAAAGCAGCAGGATGATTAGGCTGCTCATAGGGAATGGGATGAACAGCAGTAGTAAAATGGATGATGGATGATAAAGGTTCCACTTGCCACGACTAGCTACAGTGCTGCTCCTGAGGCAATAGCAGTAAAACATCTAGCCCCACTTCCCACACACTTAAGGTATATGTGGAGAAAAGAAGTTGGCCAATAATTCTTCTCCACTTGCCCCTCCTCCAAAATCATGGTTGTGTTGTTAGTTTCAGCATCAGCTACAGGCACAAGGCTTCAAGCATGCAGCAGGCCTCTGTTTTATGTGTTTGCTTCCTGTAGTCTCCTCCTACTTACTTCCTTCTATCCACTTCCTCCCTCTGAGCTGCTCCACCCACCTAATTCATGTGGAGAGGTTTAAAAGGCAGGCTGAGTCCTGACTCAGTTGCTTTGCGTTGTTGTTCATAGCAGTTCTGTTACCTTGGGCTCCATGTATGACCTGGCTAGTCTTCCATCCATTCTAGTGTTGACCTGTGGCTCTGTCTGACTATTCTTTCATCTTTTCCCCTGGTGTTCAGACACCCAATCTAGTGTGGGCCTGGGGCTTTGGTAGACTTGCATAGCTGACTGCAGGCGTGAGTCAGTTTTCACCTTACTTCTACTGACTGCAGGCACGAGTCAGTGTTCGCTCCTACTGACTGCAGGCATGAGTCAGTATTCACCCTTACTGGCTCCAGGTGTGAGTCAGTGATATTTCCTTCTGACTGCAGAGTCAGAGTCAGACCTCATTCCTCATTGGATCAAGATCCTGGGTTCCTGTTCCAGTTCCTGTTCCTGGTTCCAGCTGAGACTTCCAGTGGCTAAGGCCTAGTCTCCAGCACAGTGGTTTAGCATTGGAACCTATTATTTCTGATAGCAGGCTTGCTGGCTATTACCCTGTGCTTAATTCTATTGTATATATTGTATATATCCTCTTTATATCATTTGTTAATAAACTGGATTAACTAAACCGTACTGACTCCTGAACTCCTCTGGGTAACCGTGACACTATGACCCTTGTCCACACCCTGCTAAGGACAAATGCCAACTTGCTGACAGCTTAATAGTAATAATGAACATTCCCTGCCACCATCTTAGCATATTCTGCGTGATGGAATCTCCTCAGATGCCGCTTGATATCCTGCTTGTGATTCTCCTCCACCACACTGCCATATGTGGTCAGTACACCACACGGTGTGCATTGGGTGGACAAGAACATCTAGAGAGTGACTATTATTTGGCATCGGGGGTAACGATTAGGGGTGGGCAAAAGGTCCTACCGTGTTCCTTAGAAAAAATCTTCGAAAACAAGTTATCCACTTTTTCAGTTAAAAATCCACTTTAAAAACAGAGATTAAAATATTCACATTTTTTGCACATTGGCAAGAATTCTTGCCCATTGATTTACTGATTTTTTGCCTTTGCACTATACAAACGTGACATATTTGTTACGTACCCCTCTGGCACTCAAAGGGTTAACACTCTCACTCTGCAGAGAGTGAATAAATAGTGAGTAATGCCACAGAAGTAAACGGAGGCCCAGGACAAGCTTAAGGACTGCCGTAGCAGTAACGGAGGACTGAGACTGTATGCCCGGAATGGTACCCAATGGAGACTGCAATGATAGAAATCCGGTGGAAGATGACACCTTCCCTGAAGGGGTTAACGAATGCTCAGATCAATGTCGACTGCTCATTATGGAGAACAGCCTGAGGCACCCAAAAGAAGACCAACCTCATCTGGTGGCAGGAAAAAGGGTCAAGTGTACCGTGGTGCACAGACGGAGGAATCACACCGGAGTGTTGCCCGCGCGACACAGACTGCAACCGAGACTAGACTGAGGGAATGACAATGAGGCAACAGTGACTCTGTCCGGAGACAGAGAGGAACCCGGAAGACAGCCCCAAACCGATACCAGATGGTAGTGTAACGGTTTCATATCAATGGCTTCAGAAGGGATAAGTGGAACACATTGTGAATCCGCATGGATGCTGGGAGATCCAGGGAGTACGAAACTGGGTTAATTTTGCAGATAACTTTAAAGGGACCAATGAACCTGGGAGCCAACTTATTACAAGGAACTTGCAAATTGAGGTTTCTGGAGGATAACCATACCCTATCCCCAACCTGGAAGGAGACCGCAGGCACCCGTCTGCGATTAGCGTGGCATTGATAACGCTGGCACGAAGTAATGAGGGTCCTTTGTACCTGTACCCAAGTGGAGCGGAGTTGCTCGATATGCTCGTCCAGAGCTGGAATCTGCTGTTTCTGAAATGAGTCCAGGAGCAAGCACGGTTGGAACCCGTAGTTAATGAGAAACGGGAAGCTCCCGGACGATGAATTAACTGCACAGTTCCTGGCGAACTCTGCCCATGACAACAGGTCAGCTCAATTATCATGATGATCAGACATGAAACAGCGTAGGAATTGTTCCAATCCCTGATTGGCACGTTTGGCGGCTCCATTGGTCTGGGGATGGTAGGCAGATGAAAAGGACAACTGTATGTCCATCTGGTCACAGAATGCTCCCCAAAATCTGGACACAAATTGGCTCCCGCGGTCTGACACCAGTACCCTGGGTACCCCATGCAACCGAAACACTTCTCTGGCAAAGACAATAGCTAACAAAGTGTGCCATCTTAAAATCTATTGACCACCATCAGAATGAAAGAGTAACCCCTAGGTACTGGCAGTTCTCCCAGAAAAGCAATAGAAACGTGGGACCAAGGATGCTCACCATTAGGCACTGGTTGAAGTAACCCAACTGGGAGGTGTCTAGGGGACTTGGCATGGGCACATGTAGTACAAGCTGCTGTGAATGCGGTGCAGTCAGCACGTAGAGAAGGCCACCAGAACAACTGTGAAAGAGACCAAATCAATTGATCCCTCCCTATGTGCCCCGCTGCCCGAGTGTAACGGTTTTTTAAGACACTCAGACCAGTTAGTAGAATAAAACACAGTAAGGTGAATGATCGCCCTCTACAGGCAACACAAAATAATAGCAAAATATGGACAGATATGCCCTCACAGGCCCAGTATACAGAACCAGAGTATCACATATACTGTCTCAGGACAGGCATACAGTAGTAAAGCACATCAAGGGTTAAATGCAATAATCAGTCAGTCTCTGTTGTAGTGTTTGGCACGCCCAAGTTAGTGATAGAGCAGCTGTACGTGTAGATGGTAAAACACCCAGAGTTCTAGAGACTGGGAAGCTGCTAGGCAATACGTGACCAGAGGTAGAATCAGCAGAAAAGTTGCACAGAATAGCCCCCACGGGTGTAGCCACGGATACAACTAAATCTGCAAGTGCGTGAGTCGGTAGCCCCCACGGGCGTAACAACGGTAATAGTTTGCACTGCAAGAGCTGGCTAGTAGCCCCCACGGGCGTAATAACGGAGACCAACGTACAGGAATAGTTTAAGCCAATGCCCCCACGGGCATATACTGGAGACAACCTGCAAGAGCTTGAGCCAGTAGCCCCCACGGGCATAACAACGGGGACCACACTACGCTGCAAATGGTGAAGCCAATAGCCTCCCAGTGGAGACCACCCTTTGCTGTAATAGTTTGAGCCAATAGCCCCTACAGGCGTAAACCGGAGAACAACCGTATGAGTACGAACCGCCTTACCGGGCGTGTTAACAAACGTGACTACTCTGCTGTTGACAGGATGAGCCGCCGACCAACCCAGACATATACGCGGCCGACTCAGCAGAAGTAGTGCGATATAGCTAGGCTCTGTACCGGTGTTAGAAGGCTCAGCTAAGGAGGCGGCAGCACAGCTAGGGTTAATATGCAGCTTTAAGGATCGAAGGCTCAGTATAGAGGAATAGCTCTGCAAGTACAAAGAGGCTCAGTAACGTAAGCACAGCTCTGCAAGTGAGCACGGAGACTCAGCACTGGGGACCAGGCACTGCAAGGGTTAAGGAGGTCACACTATCAGTCTGGTAGGCAGTTGCAGCGGAAATCAGAATGTCGCCACGGCGACAACAGGAGCAGGTAGCAGGAACAAGCAGGTCACTGGAGCGGGCCGGTTCGGGTCACGGAGCGGGAAGTCAGCCAGGCCGGGTCGGATCACAGAGGTGGTACTCAGACGAGCGGGGTCAATCACGAGCAGGAACTTCAGCCAAGCCGGGTCAGATCACGGAGGTGGTTCTCAGACAAGCCGGGTCAATCACGAGCAGGAACACAGGAGCGTAGTCAGAACAGGCCAAATCGGTACACAGGAATCCCGAACACAGCAACAGCAACACTGGCTCAGAAACACCATGAGAGGGCACCTGACAGGTGTCACGGCCAGGCATAAAAAGGTCACCAGGGGCGGGTCAAACCAATTCAGCAAATCAGAGCACACCACAAGCAAGAGTGACAGAGGAGGATCACAGGCACTGTGATACCGAGATGCATGATATGTTTCAAGTAGGATGGTATGGAATGGCTTAGCTACAAAACACTTGCCCACTGGGGTATTAGGAGGTGCAGCAGCACGGGTAGCAAGAATCTCCTCCCCCAGTGGCAAAGTGATGCTGGTACGTAAGGTAGCCAAAATGTGATCAGGCTAAATGATGGGTACAGGAACTTCATCTTTATTCATCTCTGGACCAAATTGCCTGGACAGGGCATCTGCCCTAACATTCTTGGAACTGGGCAAGTAGGATACAATAAAATTGAAGTGGGACAGAAACAAGGCCCATCTGGCTTGTCGAGAGGACAACCACTTAGCCTCAGAAAAGTACGTCAGGTTTTTATGGTCTGTCAGCATCAACACCGGAGTCCTAGTACCTTCCAGCAGGTGGCACCATTCTTTAAGAGTGAGAATAATTGCCAGGAGTTTCCTGTCCCCAATCTCATAGTGACTCTGGGCACTAGACAAATTTTTGGAGAAGAACTCACATGGTCTCATTACACTCTCAGAGACTGGATGCTGTGACAACACTGCCCCTACCCCTGTCTCAAAGGCATCCACTTCCAAGGTGAATGGAAGGGAGGGGTTAGGGTGGAATAGCACAGGAGCAGATGCAAAAGTGGACTTAAGTTTCACAAAGGCTTGATCAGCAGCCTCAGACCATTGGGAAGGATTGGCACCCTTATGCGTGAGGTTGGACAGTAGCTTAACAATCGCGGAGAAGTCTCGAATAAATTTCCTATAATAATTGGCAAAACCAAGAAAGCACTGGATTGCCTTGAGTCCCTTGGGTCATGGCCATTGCAACACTGCTGCGAGTTTTTCATTATCCATAGCAATGCCATCCTTAGAAATTACAAAGCCCAGAAAAGGCACCATGGACTTGTGGAATTCGCATTTCTCGATTTTGCAGAATAATTTGTTCTTACGTAATCTGAGCAGAACTTCAGACACATCCTTGATGTGTTGCGACAAGCTAGAAGAATGTATGAGTATATCATCAAGATAAACCACTACACAAGACTGTAGCATATCACGTAGAATGTGGTTAATAAACTCTTGAAACACTGCAGGAGCGTTACATAGCCCAAAAGGCATCACTAGGTATTCGTAGTGTCCAGATGTGGTATTGAACGCCGTTTTCCACTCGTCCCTGGCTCTTATTCTGATCAGGTTATATGCAGTCCTTAGGTCTAACTTAGTGAAAATAGAGGAGCCTTTCAACCTGTCAAACAGTTCAGTGATGAGTGGTATCGGGTAGGCATTTTTGGACATGAGCTTATTCAGGCCATGATAATCGATGCAGGGTCGTAATTCGCCATTCTTCTTTTTTAAAAAAAGAAACCAGCCCCCGTGGGCAAGGTTGACTTTCTAATAATACCTCTTTCGAGGGCATCTGAGATATATTCCTCCATGGCCCGATTCTCTTCGAATGACAACAGGTACGTGCGGCCCCCGGGGGGGGGGAAGAGCACCAGGAGGCAAATCAATAGCGCAATCGTAAGTCCGATGCTGAGGCAAAGCGCTAGCTTCTCCCTTACTGAAAACGTCACTGAATTGACGATATTCAGCTGGCATGGAGGGAGAGGTACACGGGATCTTAGTCGGATGAGAAACACAATGTCACATACATTATACAGACCAGGATGTTATCTCACAAGTCTGCCAGTCAAACTTAGGGTTGTGTAGATGTAACCATGGAAACCCCAGGATGACCACATGGTGAGGAGACTGGATGATCTGGAACTGCTGTTTCTCTGTGCGGAGCGCTCCAATATTCATAGATAGCGGTATCGTTTCCATGGTGATCTGAGCTGGTACCAATGGTCTGCCATCAATGGCCTCAATAGCTAAGGGAGATTCCCTCTCAACCAGCGGAATCTTATGTAGTGCAGCAAATGAATTGTCCATAAAATATCCGGCTGCACTGGAATCAACAAGGGCCAGAACCTCCACCGAGTGTTCTGCCCAAGAGATTACAGCCTGGATCATGGGTTTCTGATTAACTGGGTCTAAGGACTGCTAAACGCCACCTAGGGCCTGTCCCCCAAGGTAACCTAGGTGCGTCCGTTTCCCAGCCATATAGGACAGGTACACAACAGGTGTCCGGGTTGGCCACAATACAGACAGAGACCCTGTCTTCGGCGATGCACCCGTTCCTCCTTAGTCAACTTGGTGAACCCTAGCTGCATTGGTTCACTATTTTCCTGGGTACTATCATGGTGCCCGTGCTCCCCTTGCATCTTTCTATCAGTCTACACTGTGCTTTGCTCCCACTGGCTATTCTGTGTTTGTCCCGCCCAGTATGGCCTTTATATACTGGGCTCTGTGTAACGGTTTTCAAGACACTCAGACCAGCCGGTAAAATAAAACACAGTTTTATTAAAAAAAAAAAAGAATGACAAAGAACGCCTTCTACAGGTGTTAACAGGAATAGCGAGCAATTGTAATAACAGTTAATATGAGAACAGACAAGAACAGTACTTAGCAAATAGAAAATAGTAGTCAGGCTACTCAAGGGTTAATACTACACAATCCCTCTCAACTGAGGAGTTTGGCATGCCCAAGGTGGTGATATCTCTGCAGATGGTAATGCCCAGGAGGCTGATGACTGCACAATCAGTACTGCCTAGATGATATTGGGGCATAGCCCCCACGGGCGTAGTGCTACCGGCCACAATAGGAGTTAGTGCTAGAGTCGGTAGCCCCCATGAGTGTCCAAATTAAGACTGTTAGGATGCGAGAACTGGCCAATAGCCCCCACGGGCGTATACCGGAGGAACCTGACAGAGCTTAAATCAAAAGCCCCCACGGGCGTAATATCGAGACTGCTGTATATTTGGAGATGGCCAATAGCCCCCACGGGCGTTTACCGGAGGCCACTCGGTGCTGCACAGGAGGTGAACCAATAGCCCATTACGAGTGTAAACCGGAGGCAACTCTGAAGCCTCTAGCAACTCACCGGACGCAACGATCAGTACCGACTACTCTGCTAGATAGAGGAATAGCTGCCGACTAAATAGGAGCACAGGCAGCCAGCTCGACAGTAGTAGTGGTAACCAGGAGTAGGCTCAGTATGAAGTGGAATGGTTCACAAGAAGGATGCCAGCACTGATCGGGTTAAGCAGCTCGTTTAAATCTAGCTTAAATCAGAAAGAGTAATGCTCTGCAAGTATCGAGTAGGCACAAAGCGGAGGCAAAGTTCAGCAGTCGGTAACCGAGACTCAGCACGGGATGCTACACTGGAGGAGAACAGTAGCGAGGTACACAGTCCGGTAAACAGCCTCAGCGGAAGTCAGAATGTCGCCACGGCGACAGTGGTGCAGGAAGCAGCATACACAGGACTCAGGAACAAGCCGGTTCAGCCGGACCGGATCGGTGCACGGAGATGGTTCTGCAGACTAGCCGGGTCAATCACAAGCAGGAACATCAGCCAGGCCGGGTCGGTACACGGAGGAGATTCACAGACAAGCCGGGTCAATCACAAGCAGGAAAGTCAGCAAGGCTGGATCGGTACACCAAACAGGAACACAGGAGCGTAGTCAGGACAGGCCAAGTCGGTACACGGGAATCAGGATCCAAAGAGAACAGCAACAGCAACACTGGCTCAGGAACACCACGAAAGGGCAAGTGACAGGTGTCAATGGCTGGGTATAAAAAGGTCACCGGGGGTGGGCCAAACCTCCTCAGCCAATAGGATAGCAACACAAGAGATACTGACAGAAAAGGGATCACGGGCACCATGATAGTACACCCCTCTCAAAGACGCCCTCTCCCTGCAAGAGGTCTTGGTTTCTGGGGATAGTTAGAGTGGAACTTGCGCAACAGCCTAGGTGCATGGAGGTCCTTCTGATCCACCCAAGAGCACTCCTCCGGGCCATAACCTTTCCAATGGACCAAATATTGCAACTTCCCCCTAAATCTCCTAGAGTCAATGATACTCTGGACTTCGTACTCCTCCTGGCCTTGAACGTCCACTGGCCCAGGAATCACAGGAGTGGTAGTACAGCGGTTCCAAACCAAGGGTTTCAAGGGAGATACATGGAACACATTATGGATACGCATAGAAGCTGGGAGTTCCAGTGCATATGAGACAGGATTGAACCTCCGGATAACTTTAAACGGACCAATGAACCAGGGAGCCAATTTATTGGAGGGCACCTGCAAATTGAGGTTTCTGGAAGAGAGCCATACCCTATCCCCTACCTGAAATGAGACTGCTGGTAGCCGCCTGAGATTAGCGTGCCGCTGATGTCGCTGAAATGACTGACTGAGGGACCTCTGAACCTGTGCCCATGTGGAACGAAGTTGCGCCATATGCTTATCCAGGGCAGGAATCTGTTGTGACTGAAATGAGTCCGGGAGCAGGCAAGGCTGGAACCCATAATTAATGAGAAATGGGGAGCTCCCGGACGATGAATTAACTGCACAATTCCTGGCAAACTCTGCCCATGGCAACAGGTCAGCCCAATTATCAATTATCAACAAAACAACGCAGGAACTGCTCCAGTCCCTGATTGGCATGCTCAGCGGCCCCATTGGTCTGGGGATGGTAGGCGGAGGAAAAGGACAATTGGATGCCCATCTGGCCACAAAATGCCCTCCAAAACCTGGACACAAACTGGCTCCCACGATCCGAGACCACCACTCTGGGTACCCCATGCAAGCGAAACACTTCTTTGGCAAAAATCATAGCCAATTCCTGGGCAGATGGAAGGCCAGTGAGAGGCACAAAATGAGCCATTTTAGAGAACCTATCCACCACCATTAGGATAAATGTGTACCCGCTGGATACAGGCAGCTCTCCCAGAAAGTCAATTGATATGTGGGACCATGGACGTTCACCATTAGGTAAAGGCTGGAGTAGGCCCACTGGGAGATGCCTGGGAGTCTTAGTACGGGCACAGGTGGCACAGGCTGCGGTTAAAGTGGAGCAATCAGCTCTGAGGGAGGGCCACCAAAATAACTGTGACAGAGACCATATTAGTTGATCCCTCCCAATATGCCCAGCAGCCTTAGAGGCATGATATGTCTCCAACAATCGGTTTTGAAATGGCTTGTCCACAAAACACTTGCCCATTGGGGTTTCTGGGGGGGCCCTAGCTTGAGAGGCCAAAATCTCT
Source organism: Rhinophrynus dorsalis (assembly GCA_037306005.1). Classification (NCBI taxonomy): domain Eukaryota; kingdom Metazoa; phylum Chordata; class Amphibia; order Anura; family Rhinophrynidae; genus Rhinophrynus; species Rhinophrynus dorsalis. The sequence continues at coordinate 472,015,853 of CM074720.1, read as the reverse complement.
TCCCCCAGTGGCGAAGTGATGCTAGTACGCACCATTGCTAGGATACGGTCAGGCTGAATAATGGGTACCGGGTCTTCATGTCTCTCAATGTCCGAAGCGAACTGTCTGGACAGGGCATCTGCTGTAACATTCTTTGAGCCTGGTAGGTAGGACATTACAAAACTGAACTGAGACAAAAAAAGTGCCCTATCCTGTCGAGAGGACAGCCGTTTAGCCTCCGAGAGATAAGTCAGATTTTTTGTGGTCAGTTAGGATTAACACCGGGGTTTTGGTACCTTCCAATAGGTGAAGCCACTCTTTGAGAGCCAGAATAATAGCCAGAAGCTCTCTGTCACCAATCTCATAGTGGCTTTGGGCAATAGAGAGTTTTTTAGAAAAGAACCCACAGGGTCTCAGAGCATCACCTCCCACAGGATGTTGGGACAGCACTGCCCCAACCCCGACTTCAGAGACATCCACCTCCAAGGTGAATGGCAGGGCGTGATTGGGGTGTGATAGCACTGGAGCAAAAGCAAAGGCAGATTTCAGAGTCTCAAAGGCAGATTCAGCTGCCTCGGACATTGAGAGGGATCAGCACCCTTATGTGTCAAGTCAGACAGGGGTTTCACAATGGTAGAGAAGTTTTGGATGAACTTTCTGAAATTATGAACCCAAGGAATGGTACTTGGGATCTATGAAATTCGCACTTCTCTATTTTACAGAACAGTTTATTCTTGCACAACCGCAGCAAGACTTCGGAGACATCCCTGATATGCTGGGTGAGGTTGGTAGAGTGAATTAATATATCGTCTAGATATACCACCACACAGGACTGGAGCATATCACGCAAGATATCATTAATAAATTCTTGGAATACTGCGGGAGCATTGCATAGACCAAATGGCATCACCAGATATTCATAATGCCCGTTTCTGGTATTAAAGGCCGTCTTCCATTCATCACCAGCCTTAATTCTGATCAGGTTATATGCTGCCCGCAAATCCAGCTTAGTAAAAATGGAGGAACCCTTTAATCTGTCAAACAACTCCGTAATAAGAGGAATAGGATAAGCATTCTTAGGCAACAGTTTGTTTAACCCCCGATAATCGATACATGGTCTGAGTTCTCCATTTTTCTTTTTCACAAAAAAGAACCCAGCCCCAGCTGGAGAGGTAGACTTGCGTATGATCCCCCACCTTAGGGCGTCCTCAATGTATTCCTCCATAGCCCTGTTTTCCTCACGCGACAGTGGGTAAGTGCGACCCCTAGGAGGTACCACACCCAAGGGCAGATCAATAGCGCACTTATAGGGTCTGTGCTGGGGCAATGCGCTAGCCTCCCCCTTGCTAAACACGTCACTGAACTCTTGGTATTCAGCTGGCACAGTAGGGGAGGTACACAGAATCTTAACAGGATGCGATAGACAGTTCCTGGTACAATACTCAGACCAAGATTTTACTTCACATTTCTGCCAGTCAAACTGGGGATTATGAGAGAGTAACCATGGAAACCCCAGGATGACCGCATGATGAGGAGAACGAATAATCTGAAACCGTACTCTCCTCCTTATATAGAGCCCCAATGGACATAGTAAAAAGAGTAGTCTCCCTGGTAATAAATGCTGGTTCCAGTGGTCTGCCATCAATGGCCTCAATAGTCAGGAGAGACTCTCTATTGAGAAGTGGAATTTTGTGTGACTCGGCAAAGGACTGATCCATAAAGTACCCAGCAGCGCCCGAGTCCACCAATGCCCTGGTCTCTACGGACTGGTTAGCCCAGGAAAATGCCACCTGGATGGTGGGTTTCAGTGAACTTGTGTCCAGGGACTGTTGTATACCACCTAGGGCCTGTCCCCCAAGGTACCCTAGGTGAGTCCGTTTCCCGGCCTTACCGGACAAGTACGTAATAAGTGCCCAGCCTTGCCACAATACAAGCAAAGGCCCTGTTTTTTACGGTATGCCCTCTCCTCCTTAGTAAGTCTAGTAAACCCAAGCTGCATAGGTTCCCCAGCCTCCGGTAACTGTTCAGGAGGAAAGGGCGGTGAGGGTGAAAGACTACCATGCCCATAGTTTCTGGACCTTGCCCTTTTTGCCAACAGTCTTTCACGGATGCGGGAGTCAATAAGCATGACATAATCAATGTACTCATCCAGATCACTAGGTACATCTCAGGCAGCTATTTCATCCTTAATGGGTTTGGACAGACCCTGAGCAAAGGCTGCCACTAACGCCTCATTGTTCCATCCCACCTCAGCTACCAAGGTCCGAAATTCGATGGCATAATCGCCCAAGGGGCGATCGCCCTACTGTATCTCCATTAACCTTTTGGCAGCTGAGGCAGCTCTACCAGGAACCTCAAAAACTCTGTGGAACTGCCTTATAAATTCATGAAAATTCAGAGTACAGGGTTTAGCATTCTCCCACAGGGGGTTAGCCCATGCCAGTGCTTCGCCCGTCAATAGGGATATCATAAATCCGACCTTGCTTCTGTCATTAGGAAATGCTTGGGGCGTGAGTTCCAGGAAAATCTCCAACTGATTAATAAAGCCCCTGCATTGGTTTGTCCCACCATCATATCTCAACGGTAACGGTGCCGCCACCGTAAGACCTCTCGAATGTGTAGTGGGTACTACAGACAAATTATCCAGTGTCGAAACTGGGGGGACCACCGGATTCTGGTTAGGTTTTTCAAGGTGTACCGTACGCTCAAGTAACGTCTGCAAAGCCAGTGCCAATTGATCTAGGCGCTGCTCATGAACATCCATTCTCCAGTGGATGTTCTGCATGTTACCTTCACCCTTGCTGTCTGAAGTCATGGCCCTTTCGTACTGTAATGGTTTTCAAGACACTCAGACCAGCCTGTAAAATAAAACAAAGTTTTATTAAAAAAAAAAGAATGACAAAGAACGCCTTCTACAGGCGTTAACAGGAATAGCGAGCAATTGTAATAACAGTTAATATGAGAACAGACAAGAACAGTACTTAGCAAATAGAAAATAGTAGTCAGGCTACTCAAGGATTAATACTACACAGTCTGTCTCAATTGAGGAGTTTGGCACGCCCAAGGTGGTGATATCTCTGCAGATGGTAATGCCCAGGAGGCTGATGACTGCACAATCAGTACTGCCTAGATGATATTGGTGCATAGCCCCCACGGGTGTAGCGCTACCGGCCACAATAGGAGTTAGTGCTAGAGTCTGTAGCCCCCACGGGTGTCCCAAATGAAGACTTCTAGGATGCGAGAACTGGCCAATAGCCCCCACGGGCGTATACCAGAGGAACCTGACAGAGCTTAAGCCAAAAGCCCCCATGGGCGTAATATCGAGACTGCTGTATACTTGGAGATGGCCAATAGCCCCCACGGGCATTTACCGGAGGACACTCAGTGCTGCACAGGAGGTGAACCAATAGCCCCCACGGGCGTAGCGCTACCGGCCACAATAGGAGTTAGTGCTAGAGTCTGTAGCCTCCACGGGTGTCCCAAATGAAGACTGCTAGGATGCGAGAACTGGCCAATAGCCCCCACGGGCGTATACCAGAGGAACCTGACAGAGCTTAAGCCAAAAGCCCCCATGGGCGTAATATCGAGAGTGCTGTATACTTGGAGATGGCCAATAGCCCCCACGGGTGTTTACCGGAGGTCACTCGGTGCTGCACAGGAGGTGAACCAATAGCCCCCACGGGCGTAAACAGGAGACAACTCTGAAGCCTCTAGAGACTCACCGGACGCAACGATCAATACCGACTACTCTTCTAGATAGAGGAATAGCTGCCGACAAAATAGGAGCACAAGCGGCCAGCTCGACAGTAGTAGTGGTAACCAGGAGTAGGCTCAGTATGAAGTGGAATGGTTCACAAGAAGGATGCCAGCACTAATCGGGTTAAGCAGCTCGTTTAAATCTAGCTTAAATCGGAAAGAGTAATGCTTTGCAAGTATCGAGTAGGCACAAAGCGGAGGCACAGTTCAGCAGTCGGTAACCGAGACTCAGCACGGGATGCTACACTGGAGGAGAACAGTAGCAAGGTACACAGTCTGGTAAACAGCCTCAGCGGAAGTCAGAATGTTGCCACGGCGACAGTGGTGCAGGAAGCAGCATACACAGGACTCAGGAACAAGCCGGTTCAGCCGGACCGGATCGGTGCACGGAGATGGTTCTGCAGACTAGCCAGGTCAATCAAAAGCAGGAACATCAGCCAGGCCGGGTCGGTACATGGAGGAGATTCACAGACAAGCCGGGTCAATCACAAGCAGGAACGTCAGCAGGGCTGGATCGGTACACCAAACAGGAACACAGGAGCGTAGTCGGGACAGGCCAAGTCGGTACACGGGAATCAGGATCCAAAGAGAAAAGCAACAGCAACACTGGCTCAGGAACACCACGAAAGGGCAAGTGACAGGTGTCAATGGCTGGGTATAAAAAGGTCACCGGGGGCAGGCCAAACCTCCTCAGCCAATAGGATAGCAACACAAGAGATACTGACAGAAAAGGGATCATGGGCACCATGATACTCTGGCACCCCTCCGTTGCCCTTTCGTGGTGTTCCTGTACCAGTGTTTGTTTCTGCTCAATGATTCCCAGTGTACCGACTTGCCTGACTGACTACTCTGCATCTCATCTCCTGCCTGTGTACCGACCCAGATTGCCTGACCATACTTCTGCGCCTGCTCCTGTGTACCGACCCAGCTTGGCTGACGTTCCTGCTCCTGTGTACCGACCCGACTTGGCTGATGTTCCTGCTCCGTGATTCGACCCGGGTTGGTTGACGTTCCTGCTCTGGCTGCCTATGTGTAGCCTTGGCGACATTCCAATCCATCAGGCATTTTGTGTCGCTTCTGGTTGGTTACGACCTCAGGGCGAGTTGCTTGGTTGCCCAGTCAGTCCGGTCACAGCAGTGTTCAATTGTGTCTCCGTACTGCTTCTGCAGAGTGCAAGTGGCCTAGTTTCCATTACTGCTACGGCAGTGTGCCATTGGCCTTGTCTCCATTACTGCTTCTGCAGAGCGCAAGTGACCTAGTCTTCGTTACTGCTACGGCAGTGTGTTATTGGCCATGTCTCTTGTACCACTCCTGCAGAGTGCAAGTGGCCTAGTCTCCATTACTGCTATGGCAGTGTGCCATTGGCCTTGTCTCCGTTACTGCTACGGCAGTGTGCTATTGGCCTTGTCTCCGTTGCTGCTCCTGCAGAGTGCAAGTGGTCTGTTTCCATTACTGCTACGGCAGTGTGCCATTGGCCTTGTCTCTGTTACTGCTCCAGCAGAGTGCAAGTGGCCTGGTCTCCATTACTGCTACGGCAGTGTCATTTGTTGCTCAATTCCTGATATTACTCTGGCAGTTCACGTTTGTTCTGCTAACCTATTTCTGGGCATTACGTATCCTTAAGCTCTCTATATGGAGTGAGCTCCATCACAGACCTCTCTTCACATGGGACTGTTTACACTCATTGAAGACCATTAACCCATGCAGTCTCCTGGGAATTCAGCATATTCTGCCTGGCCTGTGTCAGTATATGCTGTTATGGACTTTATGGTTATATTGGACCTGTGTAGGCATATGTATATGTAACCTGTCGTGTGTCTGTATTATTCTGCTTAAATACTACAGGACCTGTGAGGGTTATTATATTTCAATAAAACTGTGTTTTATCCTAAACCACTGTGTCTGTGTCTCAAACAAACCATTACAGGTACGCTCAGGAGGCATGGAAGGCAAGGGAGGCATGGGTGGGAAATTTTGACTTACCAGTCCAAAATTTCTGGCCCGCTGCCTGCTATCTTTAGCCGCAATTCGTTCACAGATGCGGGAATCAATTAGTATAGCGAAATCAATGAGTTCATCCAGATCGTTAGGCATATCTCTGGCTGCCGTCTCATCTTTAATACGGTCAGCGAGTCCCTGAGCAAATGCTGCCACCAGGGCCTCATTGTTCCAGCCTACCTCTGCCGCCAACGTACAAAATTCAATAGCATAATCCGCCACTGTACAAGAACCTTGTTGTATCTCCATTAATTCTTTGGCAGCATAGGCGGCTCTACCTGGGACTTCAAACACTCTGTGGAAGTCACGCACAAACTCCCTGAAGCTCTTAGTGGAAGGTTTGTCAGATTCCCACAAGGGGTTGGCCCATGCCAGGGCTCTGCCAGTCAGTAATGAGATCATAAAGCCTACCTTACTTAGGTCATTAGGAAAGGCTTGAGGAGTTAGCTCCAGGAAAATCTCCAATTGGTTGATAAACCCTCTGCACAGGGTGGGTTCGCCATCATATCTTAGAGGTAACAGAGCTGTGGCGGTTAACCCTTTACTCGAGGCCACTTGCGTCAGGGATTGAGCTACCGGTGTCGAAACGGGGAGACCACCAAAGCTTGAACCGGTTTATCGAGATGAGCAGTGCGCTCTAGTATAGTTTGTACGGCTAGTGCCAACTGGTCCAAATGCTGCTCATGTAAATACATCCTCCAGTGGATGCTTGGTGCATTACCTTCACCTGTATTGTCTGAGGTCATGGCCCTTTCGTACTGTAACGGTTTTATTTGAGACTCAGACACAGTAGGTTAGGTAAAAAACAATTTTATTGAACAACTCAGAATAACAATAACTCTCACGGGTCCAGTAATATATATATACACAATATAGTACTGACACAGGACAGGTTTATAGCAATAAATACCCACACGGGTTCAGTATATGTACAGTTCAGCAACAATGATATACTGACACAGGTCAGGTAAAGTTCGTGTGATACTCAAACGAGGCAGCAGTGAATGGGTTACTATTAGGCCAGGAAGACTGACAGGCCCTAGTAGAGCGAGGACCTTAAGACTCTCACTCTGCAGAGAGTGAATAAATAGCGAGTAATGCCACAGAAGTAAACGGAGGCCCAGGACAAGCTTAAGGACTGCCGTAGCAGTAATGGAGGACTGAGACTGTATGCCTGGAAGGGTACCCAATGGAGACTGTAATGATAGAAATCCGGTGGAAGATGGCACCTGTCATGGTTTGTTAAGACTCACAGACGCAAAGTTAGGTAAAAACACAACTTTATTGAAAAGTTTAAGAAAATCCCATAGGATCTTATACACGTACATACATATACTTAGAAATGACAGAAAAAGCAGTAATAATTGCGAATTAGGCTCTACCGGCCTTGCCAATATACCGGGCAAGGCAGCCTGGACAGGCAAACGAGGAATAGGTGGCTCTACCGACCCTGCCAATATACCGGGCAAGGCAGCCAGGACTGGTGCACTCAGGATGGTTGGCTCTACTGGCCCTGCCAATATACCGGGCAAGGCAGCCTAGCGGAACACAAGAAATATACAGGCTCTGCCGGCCCTGCCAATATACCGGGCAAGGCAGCCTAACGGAATACAAGAAGTATACAGGCTCTACCGGCCCTGCCAATATACCGGGCAAGGCAGCCTAACGGAATACAAGAAGCATACAGGCTCTACCGGCCCTGTCAATATACCGGGCAAGGCAGCCTAATGGAATACATCTAAATACAGGCTCTACCGGTCCTGCCAATACCGGGTAAGGCAACCCAAGATGGAAATTGAAGAAAGGGTTCTACCGGCCTTACCAATATACCGGGCAAGCCAGATTTAAAAAGTTGGCAACCACTGAAGCCTCAGTGACCCTCAGATGACAAGAACAGTCACACGGATGACATGCAGAGGCCAATTAAGCATAAGTGGCAGGCCAAGCAATGACAGGGAGCCACCAGTACCCGTGTACTGGGGCGTCAACGTAGCTGTCTAGGACTGGACAGCATAAACCAGCATGGAGCAAACCAGTACCCGCGTACTGGGAACCCAATTGTATATCGAGGCAGCAATAGCCGTGAGGTTGTGGAGCAAACCAGTACCGCGTACTGGGAACCCAACTGTATATCGAGGCAACAATAGCCGTGAGGCTGTGGAGCGAACCAGTACCCACGTACGGGGAACCCAATTGTATATCGAGGCAACAATAGCCGTGAGGTTGTGGAGCAAACCAGTACCACGTACTGGGAACCCAATGCTATACCGAGGCAACAATAGCCGTGAGGCAGTAGAGCGAACCAGTACCCACGTACTGGGAACCCAATTGTATATCGAGGCAACAATAGCCGTGAGCCAGTGGAGAGAACCAGTACCCCCATACTGGGAAGCCAGTTGTATATCGAGGCAACAATAGCCGTGAGGCAGTGGAGCGAACCAGTACCCGCGTACTGGGAAGCCAATAGTATATTGAGGCAACAATAACCTTGAGGTGGTGGAGCGAACCAGTACCCGCGTACTGGGAAAACCAGCAAGGTTGGAAATGTCGCCTAGGCGACCAGGGAGCAATCGTTGGTACAGATGAACTGGAAAATGGGCGCTGCAGCAACACAGGAACCAGCATACACGTCGGTCAACCAGATCAGGAACAGCAGCGGGCACTGGCAGCAGGAAGCAGCGACAAAGGACGACTCCAACCAGATCAGGAACGGAAACAGGAACCGCTGAACAGGAGACTCAGGGACTAAACAATCTCAGGATAGCAGGAACTCAGCAAAGGCCCAGGCTCAGGAACATGATGAAAAATGAGAGCAGCATAGAGACAACATGAAAGGGCAACCAAAGGGTACACAGGCTCAGTCTAAATAGGCAATGCAGGGCGGGCTGAAGGCAGACAGCCAATGGGAGCCCCCTACAGGTAACTGTGTTACGGTTTTTCTGACACTCAGACCAGGTTGTAAAGTAAAAACACAGTTTATTGAAACAGAATGATAAACAGTGCCCCTAGGGGCCAGTATAGGTAAGAACAATACTGACAAATGCAGGCAAAGTATAGGTAATATAAACAGAGGATTAAATACAGCTAAAGGCTGTAGCTACCCCAAAGGGTTAACAGGAGCAACTGGTGAGGCTCAGGCTAGATTGGCCAACGTCCAGGAGAGATATCAGTCTCTGGAGAACAGTCTCTAGATGTAGAGCCAGGAACACAGGATCAGCACTGTATCACTCTCTAAGCGGAAGCAGGATGCGCCCCTGCTGCTCTGAGCTGAGCCAGTACCACCACCGTGGGCTAGGAGGAATGCTACTGCCAACCTGAAGTAACCAGAATAGGAATCGCCCAGAATGAGTAGTGAGTAACCCTGCGTGTGCCAATGATAGTATACAAGCCCTTGGGATGCCTCAGTAGATGATAGTTGCCCAAGCTACGAAGAGCCGATGCACCGAGCAGTGCAGATGGAACTGTGCACTTTGAGAGAATGAGAGACGGGCCCGGACACCCTTCCGGTGTCGCGCAGAATCCTTTAGCAAGAGAGAACAGACTGCCGGCGCCAACCGGCGTGATCACGGTGCACCCCGAACACCGGACAAGCGGAGCTCTGCAAGGACTGGTATAGCGTCAAAAGGAGACTCAAAGTGTAACGGCTCAGAGAACCAACAGAAGCTTGGCAAGCTAAACGAGTGGCACGTAATCGGAGGCTACAGGCACTGCAAGGGTTAATCTGGTACATTCAAAAGAGCAATGCTCAGCGAGTACAAGGCAGGCAACCTCGGCTACAGCTGAATGAGCGAGAGAGGAACAGAGAAACAGTTCAGAATGTCGCCAGCGCAACCGGAGGACACTGGAGCAGCAACCGGACAGGAGCGATAGCCGGAACCGGATGACACAGTCGCAGGAACACCACCGGAGAGCGGATCAATCACGGAGCAGGATCAGTAGCCAGAACCGGGTCGAATCACGGAGCAGGGTCATCAGCCAGAGCCGGGTCAGATCACGGAGCACGGTCTTCAGCCAGAGCCGGGTCAGATCACAGTGCAAGGTCGTCAGCCAGAACCGGGTCAAATCACGGAGCAAGGTCGTCAGCCAGAACCGGGTCAAATCACGGAGCAAGAACAGGAGAAGAGTCAGACTAGCCGGGTCGGTACACAGGAGACACTGGAAATCAGCAACAAGGCGCAGCACAGGAACACCACGAAAGGGCAACTGACAAGTGCCCAAACCTCAGCATAAAAAGGCACATCCTGGGCAGGCCAATCAGACTCCTCCAATGCAAAGGTACACAGTCAGAGATTGACAGGGAATCACGGGAACCGTGATAGTACCCCCCTCTCAAAGACCCCCTCCTCTGCCAGAGGGTCTAGGTTTAAGAGGATATTTAGAGTGAAAGTTGCGCATCAGTCGTGGAGCATGTAGATCTTTATGATCAACCCAAGAGTTCTCCTCAGGCCCATAACCTTTCCAGTGGACCAAATATTGCAACTTGCCTCTAAATCTCCTGGAGTCAATAATGCTCTGAATTTCGTACTCCTCTTGGCCTTGTACATCCACTGGCCCAGGAACCACCGGAGTGGTAGTATAACGGTTGCAAACCAAGGGCTTAAGAAGAGACACATGAAACACGTTATGAATACGCATAGTCCTAGGGAGCTCCAATGCGTATGTCACGGGGTTGACCTTGCGTATAATCTTAAAGGGCCCAATGAACCGAGGAGCCAGTTTGTTCGAAGGCACTTGCAGGTTAAGCTTTCTGGAGGAAAGCCATACCCTGTCCCCAACCTGGTAGGAGACCGCTGGTAGCCGTCTGCGATTAGCCTGCCGCTGATGTCTCAGGAAGGACTGACTGAGGAACCGTTGTACCTGTGCCCAAGTGGAGCGGAGCTGCTCCATGTGCTCATCCAAAGCCGGAATCTGTTGGGACTGAAATGAGTCTGGGAGTAGACAGGGTTGGAACCCATAATTAACCAGGAACGGAGAACTCCCAGACGATGAATTAACCGCACAGTTCCTGGCGAACTCCGCCCATGGCAACAGGTCGGCCCAGTTATCATGATGATCAGTCATGAAGCAGCGCAAAAACTGCTCAAGTCCCTTATTGGCACGCTCAGCGGCCCCATTGGTCTGGGGATGGTAGGCAGAGGAAAATGACAATTGAATGCCCATCTGGCCACAGAATGCCCTCCAGAATCTAGACATGTATTGGCTTCCCCCGATCCGACACAATCACTCTGGGATCCCCATGCAAGCGGAATACCTCCCTGGCAAAAATCCCTGCCAATTCCTGGGCCGAAGGGAGGCCAGAGAGGGGCACGAAATGAGCCATTTTAGAGAACCTATCTACCACCATCAGGATAAACGTGTAGCCCTTAGCTAAAGGCAGCTCTCCCAAGAAATCAGTAGAATTATGGGACCAGGGACGGTCACCATTGGGTACTGGTTGGAGTAACCCCACAGGGAGATGTCTGGGAGTTTTAGCACGAGCACAGGTGGCACAGGCAGCGGTAAATGCGGAGCAGTCCGCTCTCAGGGAAGGCCACCAGAATGTCCGTGACAATGACCAAACCAACTGATCCCTGCCAATGTGCCCGGCTGCCTTAGATGAGTGATAGATCTCGAGTAACTGGGTACGAAAAGGTTCGTCCACAAAACACCTGCCAGCTGGGGTTTCGGGAGGTGCCCGTGTTTGTGAAGCCATGATTTGCTCCCCCAGTGGCGAAGTGATGTTGGTACGAATAGTAGCCAGGATCCTATCTGGCTGAATTATAGGCACCGGGGCTTCATCCCTCTCAATGTCTGTGCAGAATTGTCTGCCCTAATATTTTTGGACCCCGGCAAGTAGGAGACTATGAAATTAAATCTGGACAAGAAGAGAGCCCAACGAGCCTGGCGAGAAGACAGCCTTTTGGCCTCAGACAAGTAAATCAGATTTTTATGGTCAGTGAGGATTAAGACTGGGGTCCTAGTGCCCTCCAGGAGATGTCGCCATTCTTTCAAAGCCAAGATGATAGCCAACAATTCCCTATCACCAATTTTATAATGGCTTTGGGCACTAGAAAGCTTCTTGGAAAACAATCTGCACGGTCTCAAATTACCTCCCTCCCTGGGTCGTTGGGAGAGAACTGCCCCTACCCCAACCTCGGACGCATCGACTTCTAGGGTAAAAGGCAGGGTAGGATTAGGATGGCACAGAATAGGGGCAGATGTGAATGCCTGCTTGAGGATCACGAAGGCCTGTTCAGCTGCCTCAGACCATTGAGAGGGATTTGCGCCCTGATGCGTCAGGTCAGAGAGAGGTTTAGTAATGGTAGAAAAGTTCTGAATAAATTTTCTGTAATCGTTGGCAAAGCCCAGGAATCTTTGGATAGCTTTTACCCCCTTGGGTCGTGGCCATTTAAAAACTGCAGCCAACTTTTCTTGGTCCATAGCTATGCCATCCTTGGATATAACGAAACCCAAAAAAGGTACTTGAGAACAGTGAAATTCACACTTTTCTAGTTTACAGAACAATTTGTTTTTGCGCAAACGAAGCAATACCTCAGAAACATCCTGGATATGCTGGGTTAAATTAGCTGAGTGAATCAAAATATCGTCCAGATATACCACTACACAAGACTGTAACATATCGCGGAAGATATCGTTGATGAACTCCTGAAATACGGCAGGTGCATTACATAATCCGAATGGCATAACTAGGTATTCGTAGTGCCCTGACCTTGTATTGAAGGCTGTCTTCCACTCATCACCGGCCCGTATTCTTATTAAATTGTAGGCGGCTCGTAAATCGAGTTTTGTGAAAATGGAGGAGCCTTTCAATCTATCAAATAACTCTGTGATGAGCGGAATGGGGTAAGCATTTTTGGACGTGATCTTATTGAGTCCACGGTAGTCAATACAAGGTCGCAATTCGCCATTTTTCTTTTTCACAAAAAAGAACCCTGCACCTGCCGGAGAGGATGATTTACGAATAATCCCTCGTTTGAGAGGATCCTCAATATATTCCTCCATTGCCTTAGTCTCATCACAGGACAATGGGTACGTCCTACCCCTCGGTGGCACCACTCCCGGGGGTAAATCAATAGCACAGTCATATGGCCGATGCTGCGGCAGAGAGCTAGCCTCCCCTTTACTGAAAACGTCACTGAACTTGCTGTATTCAGTTGGCACAGAAGTGGAGGTACACATAATCTTAACTGGACGAGATAGACAGTGACTGGTGCAGTATTCAGACCATGACTTGACTTCACATGTCTGCCAGTCAAACTGGGGATTGTGCAATGTCAACCAAGGGAACCCCAGAATGACCGCATGATGGGGTGAGTGAATAATCTGGAAACGAACCTCCTCCTTGTGGAGGGCCCCCACTGCCATAGTAAGGAGAATAGTCTCCATCGTGATAAGTGCTGGTTCAAGAGGTCTGCCATCAATAGCCTCAATGGCTAGCGGAGTATTTCTTTTAGACAGAGGAATATTATGCCTTTCAGCAAATGCCTGGTCCATGAAATAGCCAGCTGCGCCAGAATCTACCAGGGCTAGTACCTCCACAGCTTGATCGCCTAGGAGAAAACTCACAGGTATAGTGGGTTTCATGGAGCAAGGATCTGAGGACGACTGTACACCACCTAGGGCCTGTCCCCCAAGGTACCCTAGGTGCGTACGTTTCCCGGACGCACCGAACATGTGCATAATAAATGCCCACCTTTGCTACAATACAGGCATAATCCTTGTCTTTTGCGATATGCCCTCTCCTCCTTGGTCAATCTAGTGAAACCAATCTGCATAGGTTCCCCAGTATCAGGTACACGGTCCGGAGGAATGGGAGGAGAGGGTGGGTTAAACAATTTCTCATGCCCATGGGTCTTGGAACTCGCCCTTTTTGCCAAGAGTTTCTCACGCATGCGAGTATCAATGAGTATCATGTAATCGATGTACTCATCCAAATCTGTAGGTACCTCCCTGGCAGCTATTTCATCTTTGATAGCATCCGAAAGCCCTTGAGAAAATGCTGCCAGGAGTGCCTCATTATTCCATGCCACCTCTGCAGCTGGAATCCGAAATTCTATAGCATAGTCAGCCACAGTATGATCGCCCATCTGAATTGTCAACGGTTTTTTGGCCGCAGAGGTAGCTCGCCCAGGTGTCTCAAACACTCTACGGAACTGTTTAACAAATTCTTTAAAGCACAACGTGCAAGGTTTAGCCTGTTCCCATAAAGGATTGGCCCATGCCAGAGCTTTTTCAGTTAAAAGGGATACCATGAACCCCACCTTGCTACGGTCATTCGGGAAGGCATGGGGTGTGAGTTCTAGGAATATCTCTAGCTGGTTAAGGAAACCCCTGCACAGTGTGGGTTCGCCATCATATCTTAGCGGTAACAGCGCCGCCGCCGTTAAACTTCTCGGGTGAGCCAAGCATTGCCCAGTAGTATTATCCAGTGTCATAACTGGGGGGACCACCGGATTTTGATTCGGTTTATCAAGATGTACCGTCCGTTCAAGCAAAGTCTGCATGGCCAATGCCAACTGATCTAAGCGTTGCTCGTGAATATCCATCCTCCAGTGGAGGTTCTGTGTATTACTGTCACTTTTCCCGTCTGAGGTCATGGCCCTTTCGTACTGTTACGGTTTTTCTGACACTCAGACCAGGTTGTAAAGTAAAAACACAGTTTATTGAAACAGAATGATAAACAGTGCCCCTAGGGGCCAGTATAGGTAATAACAATACTGACAAATGCAGGCAAAGTATAGGTAATATAAACAGAGGATTAAATACAGCTAAAGGCTGTAGCTACCCCAAAGGGTTAACAGGAGCGACTGGTGAGGCTCAGGCTAGATTGGCCAACGCCCAGGAGAGATATCAGTCTCTGGAGAACAGTCTCTAGATGTAGAGCCAGGAACACAGGATCAGCACTGTATCACTCTCTAAGCAGAAGCAGGATGCGCCCCTGCTGCTCTGAGCTGAGCCAGTACCACCACCGTGGGCTAGGAGGAATGCTACTGCCAACCTGAAGTAACCAGAATAGGAATCGCCCAGAATGAGTAGTGAGTAACCCTGCGTGTGCCAATGATAGTATACAAGCCCTTGGGATGCCTCAGTAGATGATAGTTGCCCAAGCTACGAAGAGCCGATGCACCGAGCAGTGCAGATGGAACTGTACACTTTGAGAGAATGAGAGACGGGCCGGACACCCTTCTGGTGTCATGCAGAATCCTTTAGCAAGAGCGAACAGACTGCCGGCGCCAACCGGTGTGATCACGGTGCACCCCGAACACCGGACAAGCGGAGCTCTGCAAGGGCTGGTATGGCGTCAAAAGGAGACTCAAAGTGTAACGGCTCAGAGAATCAACAGAAGCTTGGCAAGCTAAACGAGTGGCACGTAATCGGAGGCTACAGGCACTGCAAGGGTTAATCTGGTACATTCAAAAGAGCAATGCTCAGCGAGTACAAGGCAGGCAACCTCGGCTACAGCTGAATGAGCGAGAGAGGAACAGAGAAACAGTTCAGAATGTTGCCAGCGCAACCGTAGGACACTGGAGCAGCAACCGGACAGGAGCGATAACCGGAACCGGATGACACAGTCGCAGGAACACCACCGGAGAGCAGATCAATCACGGAGCAGGATCAGTAGCCAGGACCGGGTCGAATCACGGAGCAGGGTCGTCAGCCAGAGCCAGGTCAGATCACGGAGCACGGTCTTCAGCCAGAGCCGGGTCAGATCACAGTGCAGGGTCATCAGCCAGAACCGGGTCAAATCACGGAGCAAGGTCGTCAGCCAGAACCGGGTCAAATCACGGAGCAGGAACAGGAGAAGAGTCAGACTAGCCGGGTCGGTACACAGGAGACACTGGAAATCAGCAACAAGGCGCAGCACAGGAACACCACGAAAGGGCAACTGACAAGTGTCCAAACCTCAGCATATAAAGGCACATCCTGGGCAGGCCAATCAGACTCCTCCAATGCAAAGGTACACAGTCAGAGATTGACAGGGAATCACGGGGACCGTGATAAACTGACACTAAAAGGCAGCAATCACGGGCACTGTGATAGTACCCCCCTCTCAAAGACCCCCTCTCCTAGAAGAGGGTCTGGGTTTCTGAGGGTATTTAGAATGAAAAATTTGCAGTAGCTTGGGTGCATGAAGGTCCTTACTATCCACCCAGGATCGTTCTTCAGGACCATAACCTTTCCAATGCACCAAATACTGCACCCTTCCTCTAAGCCTGCGGGAATCAGTGATACTCTGGACTTCATACTCCTCCTGACCTTCAACCTCAATAGGCCCTGGCACCACAGGGTTAGTGGTATAATGGTTACATACGAGAAGCTTGAGGAGAGATACATGGAAGACATTATGAATACGCATGGACACAGGGATGTCCAAGGCATACGAAACAGGGTTAATTTTGCGAATGACATGGTACGGACCAATGAATCGAGGAGCCAACTTATTAGATGGGACTTGAAGCTTAAGATTCCTGGAGGAAAGCTAAACTCTGTCCCCAACCTGAAAGGAAACCGCTGGCAGTCTTCTGTGATTAGCATGGCGCTGATGGCGCTGGAATAACTGACCAAGTGCCCTCTGGACTTGTTCCCAAGTGGAGTGGAGTTGCTCGATATGCTCATCCAGAGCTGGAATCTGTTGTGCCTGAAAGGAATCCGGGAGCAAACAGGGCTGGAACCCATAATTAATCAGAAACGGAGAGCTCCCGGATGAAGAGTTAACCGCACAATTCCTGGCGAACTCTGCCCAGGGCAACAGGTCGGCCCAATTGTCATGATGGTCAGTAATGAAACAGCGCAAGAATAGTTCCAAGCCTTGATTGGCATGCTCAGCGGCCCCATTGGTCTGGGGGTAGTAGGCGGAGGAAAAGGATAATCGTATGCCCATCTGTTCACAAAATGCCCTCCAAAATCTGGACACGAACTGGCTCCCCCGGTCAGACACCAGCACTCTGGGTACTCCATGCAACCGAAATACTTCTTTAGCGATTACCACCGCTAATTCTTTAGCAGAGGGAAGGCCACGGAGGGGCACGAAATGAGCCATTTTAGAAAACCTCTCCACCACCATCAGTATGAAGGAATACCCTGTAGACACTGGCAATTCTCCCATAAAATCAATGGAAACGTGGGACCAGGGGCGTTCACCATTAGGTACCGGCTGAAGCAGGCCCACCGGGAGGTGTCTAGGGGTCTTGGCACGGGCACAAGTGGCACAGGCATTCGTAAAATCAGCACAATCTACCCTCATAGAAGGCCATCAAAAGACCCGAGAGAGGGACCACAACAATTGGTCCCTACCAATATGTCCCGCAGCTTTAGAGTAATGGTATGTCTCAAGTAATCGAGTACGGAATGGCTCATCAACAAAACACTTGCCCACCGGGGTTTCAGGGGGAGCAGAGGCCTGGGAGGCCAAAATCTCTTCCCCTAGTGGTGAATTGATACTAGTTCGTATAGTAGCCAATATTAGATCAGGTTGAATAATAGGTGCTGGTGCCTCATCTCTGTCAATCTCAGCCTCAAATTGTCTTGACAGTGCAACAGCCCTGACATTCTTAGACCCTGGCAAATATGATACAATAAAATTGAATCGAGGCAGGAACAGTGCCCACCTGGCCTGGCGTGAGGACAATCTTTTAGCCTCAGAGAGATGAGTCAGGTTTTTGTTATCGGTCAAAATTAAGACAGGGTTTTTTGTGCCTTCAAGTAGGTGGCACCATTCCTTAAGAGCGAGGATAATGGCCAGTAATTCTCTGTCCCCTATCTCGTAGTGGCTTTGAGCCCCGGTCAATTTTTTTGAGAAAAACCCACAAGGTCTGAGAGTTCCTCCTTTAATAGTGAGAAAGCACTGCCCCAGCCCCAATATCTGAGGCATCAACCTCCAATGTAAACAGGAGTGATGGGTTGGGGTGGGATAACACAGTAGCATTAGCGAAAGCTGATTTCAACTTCTCAAAGGCCTCTTCCGCAGCCACTGACCATTGAGACGGGTTAGCACCCTTGTGCGTGAGGTCAGACAATGGTTTAACAATAGAAGAGAAGTTCTTAGTAAACTTCCTATAATAATTATCGAAGCCCAAAAATTGTTGGATGGCTTTAAGACTCTTAGGCCGTGGCCATTGCAAGACTGCCGCTAGTTTCTCTTTGTCCATGGCAATGCTCTCTTTGCCAATTACGAACCCCAAGAATGGCACGCTAGTTCTGTGAAACTCACATTTTTCCCATTTGCAGTATAATTTATTTTTACGAAGACAAAGCAACACCTCAGACACATCTTTAATGTGTTGTGACATATTACTGGAATGGATAAGTATATTGTCAAGGTAGACAACGAAACACGACTGCAGCATATCCCTGAGGATGTCATTGATCAATTCCTGAAATACTGCGGGTGCGTTACAAAGACCAAATGGCATGACTAGATATTCATAGTGCCCAGATCTAGTATTAAAGGCAGTTTTCCACTCATCACCAGCTCTGATCCGAATCAAATTATATGCAGCACGCAGGTCCAACTTAGTGAAGATAGAGGAACCTTTGAGCCTGTCAAACAGCTCGGTGATGAGAGGTATCGGATAAGCGTTTTTTTGCCATTAGTTTGTTTAAGCCACGGTAATCAATGCATGGTCTCAGCTCGCCATTTTTCTTTTTTACAAAAAAGAATCCGGCCCCGGCTGGAGAGGTAGATTTCCTTATGATCCCTCTCTTAAGGGCATCAGAAATATATTCCTCCATAGCTTGGTTCTCATCACAAGACAATGGGTATGTGCGTCCCCTTGGGGGCTCCACTCCAGGAGGCAACTCAATACTACAGTCATAAGATCTGTGCTGGGGTAGGGTGCCAGCTTCTCCCTTACTGAATACATCGCCAAACTGCTGGTACTCGTCTGGCAGTGAAGGGGAGGTGCACAAGATCTTAACCGGGTGGGTTACGAAATTCTCCATACTAGACTGAGACCAAGCGGAGATTTCGCACTTTTACCAATCGAACTGTGGGTTATGCAACTGTAACCAAGGAAATCCCAATATTACTGCATGGTGAGGAGAATTGATAGTTTGGAACTGCTGTTCCTTCTTGTGAAGTGCCCCAATAGTCATAGATAATGGCATTGTTTCAAAGGTAACCTGTGCAGGTTCTAAGGGTCTGCCGTCAATAGCTTCAATAGCAAGAGGGGTCTCTCTTTCAATCCGCGGAACACCATGCAATTCAGCAAAGGTATTATCCATAAAATACCCAGCTGCGCCAGAATCCACCAAGGCCAAAACCTCCACTGAGCGTTTTGCCCAAGAAAGTACCACCTGTATGGTAAGTTTCAGTGTGCCCAAACCTGGGGACGATTGAACACCACCTACGGCCTGTCCCCCAAGGTACACTAGATGTGTTTGTTTCCCGGACATATAGGACAAGATCTTAGCAGGTGCCCATTCTTGCCACAATATAAACACAGCCCTTTCTTCCTGCTGTATATTCTCTCTTCCTTGGTTAGCCTAGTGAAGCCTAATTGCATAGGTTCACTTGGTTCTCGTAACTGTTCATTAGGCTTAGATGCCAAGGGAGGGATGGGTGGACAAAATGTACTGCTAGATCCATTATTCTTTGACCGTAGCCTGCGGTCTTTGGCCGTTAATCTCTCACGGATCCGGGTGTCAATTATTATAACATACTCAATATAGTCATCTAGATCAGTAGGCAATTCTTTTGCCGCAATCTCATCTTTAATTTGATCACTCAGGCCCTGAACAAAGGCTGCCAACAATGCCTTGTTGTTCCACCCCACCTCTGCTGCCAAGGTGCGAAATTCAATGGCATAATCGCCCACCGTACACCTGCCCTGCTGTATCTCCATAAGTCGTTTAGCAGCAGAGGTGGTTCTACCAGGAGGCTTGAACACTCTCCGAAATGATTGCACAAATTCTCTGAAATTCTTTGCACAGGGTTTCGCAGTTTCCCATAAGGGATTGGCCCATGCCAATGCTCTGCCAGTCAGCAGGGATATCATGAAACCAACTTTGCTGCGATCACTGGGGAAAGCATGTGCCGTCAATTCCATAAATATTTCAAGTTGGTTGATAAACCCTCTGCACAGATTAGGATCACCATCATATCTGAGTTGCAAGGGTGCGGAAGCAGTTAACCTCTTGACTGCAGCCCCTGAGGGCATAGTATCGTTCTCTGGTGTCTGGCCTGGAGAGACCACCGGACTAGAAACGGATTTGTCAGAGAGTACAGTGCGTTCAAGAATAGTTTGGATCGCTACAGCTAGCTGATCCAGGCGTTGCTCATGGACATCCATCCTCCAATGGATATTTTGTGTGTTACCATCACTCTTATTGTCTGAGGTCATGGCCCTTTTGTACTGTCCCGGATTGTTAAGACTCTTAGACGCAAAGTTAGGTAAAAACACAACAAGGTTGGCAACCACTGAGGCCTCAGTGACCGTCAGATGACAAGAACAGTCACACGGATGACATGCAGAGGCTAATTAAGCATAGGTGGCAGGCCAAGGAATGACGGGGAGCCACCAGTACCCGCGTACTGGGGTGTCAACGTAGCTGTCTAGGACTGGACACAAGCGTGGAGCAAACCAGTACCTGCGTACTTGGAACCCAATTGTATATCGAGGCAGCAATAGCCGTGAGGTTGTGGAGCAAACCAGTACTGTGTACTGGGAACCCAATTGTATACCGAGGCAACAATAGCAGTGAGGATGTGGAGCGAACCAGTACCCGCGTACTGAGAAGCCAATTGTATATCGAGACAACAATAGCCGTGAGGTTGTGGAGCAAACCAGTACCGCTTACTGGGAACCCAATTGTATATCGAGGCAACAATAGCTGTGAGGCAGTGGAGCGAGCCAGTACCCGCGTACTGGGAAGCCAATAGTATATTGCGGCAACAATAACCGTGAGGTGGTGGAGCGAACCAGTACCCGCGTACTGAGAAAACCGGCAAGGTTGGAAATGTCGCCTAGGCGACCAGGGAGCAATTGTTGGTACAGGTGAACTGGAAAATGGGCGCTGCAGCAACACAGGAACCATCATACACGTCGGTCAACCGGATCAGGAACGGCAGCGGGGACTGGCAGCAGGAAGCAATGACACATGATGACTCCAACCGGATCAGGAACGGAAACAGGAACCGCTGAACAGGAGACTCAGGAACTAAACGATCTCAGGATAGCAGGAACTCAGTAAAGGCTCAATAAGCTCAGGATCATGATGAAAAATGCGAGCAGCATAGAGACAACACAAAAGGGCAACCAAAGGGTGCTCAGGCTCAGTCTAAATAGGCAATGCAGGACAGGCTGAAGGCAGACAGCCAATGGGAGCCCCCTACAGGTAACTGACACTAAAAGGCAGCAATCACGGGCACCGTGATAGCACCTTCCTCGAAGGGGTTGACGAACGCTCAGACCAATGTTGACTGCTCGTTATGGAGAACAGCCTGAGGCACCCAAAGGAAGACCAACCTCAGCTGGTGGCAGGAAAATGGGTCAATCATACCTTGGTGCACAGATGGAGGAATCACACCGGAGTGTCGCCCATGCGACACAGACTGCAACCGAGACTAGACTGCGGGAATGACAATGAGGCAACAGTGACTCTGTCCGGAGACAGAGAGGAACCCGGAAGACAGCGCCAAACCGAGTACCAGATGGGGCTGCAGGCAGGCCCTGATACATGGACAATGGAGCCCTAACCGGGCCGGTACACAGAGCAGGAACATCAGCCAATCCAAGTCGGTATACAGAGCAGGAACGTCAGCTAGGCTGGGTCGGTACACAGAGCAGGAACGTCAGCCAATCCAAGTCGGTACACAAAGCAGGAACGTCAGCCGGGCTGGGTCGGTACACGGAGCAGGAACAAGATAGCAGAGTAGTCAGGCAGTCCGGGTCGGTACACCAAGAAGGAACGGATACAGCAGAGTAGTCAGGCAGTCCAGGTCATACACAGAGATCACACGAGAAACTGGAACAAGCGCTGGTAACGGAAACACCACGAAAGGGTATCTGAGAAGTGACAAGGCCCAGTATTTAAGGACAAATACTGGGTGGGACAAAGCCACTTCAACCAATAAGAGTCAGCAGGAAGTAAAACTGACAGAATGTCGCCACAATAGCACGTGCACCCTGATAGTTGCAAGGGCAGCAGGATCCTGAGGAGCAGGCTAGTGTGCTACACATCACTGTGGACACAGTGGAAATGGGAACAAGTGATCAGGGCCGGATTTGTCATAAGGCAGAGTATGCATCTGTCTACAGGTGCACCACACAGAGGGGCGCTTGTCATTGGAATCGATTTTTTTATTTATTTTTATATTTTTTTTTAAGTGGCGAAACCCTCCGCCCACATGGTAAGGTCTGTGCTGAGAGACCTGTAGCTGCTGAGCTCCTCCGGCTCTGATTACTAAAGAGAAGACAATGTGGGAGCTCCAGCAGCTACCTGTCTGTGCAGAAGCACAGATCTCTCCTGCCACTGGACCACCAGGGAGACAGGAAATGGGTACAGGGGGCAAAGTGGGGGCAATGTGGAGCTGATGGGGGCAAGTTGAGATGATGGGGGCAATATGGAGATGATGGAGGAAATGTGGAGATGATGGAGGCAATGTGGGGGCAAGTTGGAGCTAATGGGGGCAATTTGAGGGCAAATTGGAGCTGATGGGGGCAATATGGAGCTGATGGGGGCAGTTTGAGGTCAATATGAGGATGGGGGTAATGTGGAGGTTAGGAGTATTGTGGAGGTGTCCAGCAGAGATGGCCAATGGGGAGGGGGGCCTTCAGATTTCTGTGCCTACAGGCTCCTGAGATGTAAATCCAGCCCTGCAAGTGATGCGGGAATAGGACAGGTTCCTGTTACCAGCAGCAGAAATACTCCTGGTCCTAGTTGCAGTGCTTGTTCTGAGGCAGTAGCAGCAATAGCAGCAACATCATCATCTGCCCCAGACAGTGAAGAGAAATGTGAAGGAGAAGAAGAAACAGTCCATTTTTCTCCACCTGTTATCTACCCCCTGAAATCATGGGTGTGGGACTATTTTTTTTTTTTTGCCAGGCACAGTGTAGTCATCACCAATGGCACTGTGCACAATTTATGACAAGTCAGTGAGAAGGGGAAAGAAGGGAACACACCTTGGCACAACCTCCCTGGTAACAGACGTGAAAAACAGACACCATGCCATTTAGGTCAAATATGTTAAAGCCAAACACCCACCACAGAAATTGTGCACCACTGTTGCTGTACCCCCTGACAAGGGGTGGACGAAAGCTCTCGCTGTGTTCCTACGAGAAATTCCACAAAAAACACATTGCTTCACACTTTTTCATGGGAAAATCCACTTTAAAACAAGCTATTAAAATCTTCACCAAACTCTTGACCAAAATTCTTCTCCATTTTTTCAATAGCTAGAAAGTTTCAGCCCATTGATTTACCTGTTTTTCGCCTTTTCACTATAAAAACATGATGTATTTGCGGAACTGAAACACAATAGAAGTAGAGTCTGAGGAGATGAAGGAAGTGAGCATTACAAGATCAATGATGTCCAGCCCCCTAAATCATCCCTAGGGAACTTGGGGAATTTAATGGGAAGGGAGGAAGAAAAGGGTAGTTGTGAGACCAGGACAGGTCAGCTGCCTGTGTCTGCTGCCAGAAGTGCTGTCCCTGCTTCCACTAGTGCTGTGCCTGCTGTCAGATGTGCTGCCCCTGCTACAGCTACCACCAGTGCTGTGCCTGCTGCCAGTGCTGCCCCTGCATCCACCAGTGCTGTGCCTGCTACCAGTACTGAACCTGCTGCCACCTGTACTGTTCCTGCTGTCAGATGTGCTGCCCCTGCTTCCACCAATGCTGTGCCTGCTTCCAGTGCTGAACCTGCTGTCAACAATACTGTGCCTGCTGACAGACATGCTGCCCCTGCTTCAACCAGTGCCGTGCCTGCTGCTAGTGCTGAACCTGCTGCCACCAGTGCTGAACCTACTGCTAATGTGTCTTGTAATACTCAGGAGGGGGGAATGGAGAAGATGATGCCAAGGATGACAGCTGGGAACTATCTAACAAGCTGCTGGACTTTAGCAGTAGAAGTACTAGCACTGACAGTATTGTTTGGGAATGGTAAATGTGACTTAGGGTCCCCTGCTGTCAATCTTGACATCATCTTCTCCCCCCCCCTCCTGAGTATAACAAGACACACTAGCAGCACCTTCAGCACTGGTGGCAACAGGTTCAGCACTGGCAGCAGGCACAGCACTAGTTGCAGGAAGGGCAATACTGGCAGCAGGCACAGCCCAGGTGGTGGCAAGGTCAGTACTGGCAGCAGGCACACCAATGGTGTTGGCACTGGCAGCAGGGGCAGCATGTCTGATAGCAGGCACAGCACATCTTGCAGCAGGCTCAAACAGCTGACCTGTCTTGCTCTCACTACTACTAATACCCTTTTTTTCGTCCCTTGACAGCAATTTCCCCAAAAACCTTAGGGATGATTTAAGGGGAGTGGCCAGCATTGTTTCTGTAGTGCTCACTTTCTCTTCAGACTCAGACTCAGTGGACACATATAGGTCCTTCCAGTTCCTCCTTTTATTACTCTTAAACTTTCTCAGAGTGATAGCAGTCAATATGAGCCTCTCCAGCCTCAAGTTTCCTAAAAGATCACAGCAGAACAGCATAGCATGTTTACCTCGCTCTGTATCTGCTTCTTTTGTGTTTGACTTCTGCAAATACATCACGTTTTTATAGTGAAAAGGAAAAAACCACATAGATAAATGGGTGGAAACTTTTTAGCCATCAAAAAAATGGCGACACATTTTTGGTCAGTGGGCAAAAAACGCAAAAATTGCAGGTTTTAATTTCCTGCTGGTACATGGTGAGAGATTTTGCCCACCCCTACTTGAGAGCAGGAGCTGTGCCTCTCATCAGCAACTGCAATGTGCACAGTGTGTGTGTGGTAAATAAAATCTGGGGGCACAACTGTATCCAAAAACCATGACACCAGAACCCAAATACTGCCGCTGTCACTATACCGCTTGTCCAAAACCCTCTAAGGACACATGACAACTTGCTGACAGTTTAATAGTAACGATGAACCCTCCCTGCCAGCATCTTAGCATATTTTGCTGGATGGAATCTCCTCAGTTGCTGCTTGATGCCCTGTTTGCGATTCTCCCACCACACTGCCATGTGTGGTCAGTGCATCACACATTGTGCAATGGGTGGAAAAACCTGCCACATCCTAACATCAACAGAGTGGCTATCAATTGGTGGGGGAGGTAATGATGAACGAGGTGGATTGGCAGAAGTTGTAGTTACCCTAGAGGAAGAAGGTGATGGTGAGCTAGTTGTTTCACTCACCATGGAACTTCCAGTCTCTGCCTGTGTTTCTCTATTCTTCCTCCTCTTTGATCTCTACCTCACCTCTTGTTGCCTTTCTGGAGAGTCAGGGGGTACAGCAACAGCAGTCTTAAGTGCTGCAAATCAATATTTCCTCAGGACTTGGGCCTCTAACAACAAATCTAACAAACCATCCTCATCATCAAGAAAATACTCTATCAAGTCAAGTATCATTCTACCCCAGTGGCAGCTTATGTCAGGGGGTTTCTGTCTCCATCACTTTACATACAAATTTCAAATTTTATTTTATTGATTTTTTTTATTAACTGTCCCCCCAATACCAGTCAAGAAACCCCTCCAAAAAAATTCCTTTTCAAGTGATTCATTCCCCTGACTCCACCCACCAACCCAGGCACCCTCCTCAGACCCATTTTATACCATGTCTTATGGGGTGTTTTATTTGGATTTAGGATTTATTTTGTATTAACGTCCCCCAATCCCAGTAAACAACCCCCACAAAAAAACATTCCCTGTTCAACTGATTCTTTCCCCACTCCCCACTAAGACAGACATCCTCATGCCCCTTTTATACTATGCCTTTGGGAAATAAAATATTTCCGATTGATTTCAATGGAATGAGCTAGGTGAAAAAAAAAACAGAAAATGTGCACTTTTCACGGGAATTTATTCACCAAGCAGGAAGTGCCATTATTCGCCTATTTCAGTTTGAGGAGAAATTTTTCCACCATCCCTACTATTTATCACAAAGAATACAATATGTGTCTATTGCTGACATTGCTTCCTTTATGTCAAATTAACAAGTGGGGTTCCCCAAAAAATTTTGACCTCCTTTTATCCCTATTTATAAATGATCTGCTTTGTGCTTTTTATGCTTACATGTGTGTGTGTGTATATATATATATATATATATATATATATACACACACATACACACAGAGAAAAAAGGCTGCAGCACACTCAGGGCTTCTAATGAGTTATTTTATTCTTAGGCTTTGCTGGCCTTCCTCAGGACAAGTGAATAGTGTACCGAACATCCCTTTAATACCCCTGCATGTGTAGGACGCCGGACTAACCGGTAGCATGTGGTTCTGATGTCACGCTGACGCTGAAAACACCACCGCACTGTGATACAGTACATTAACAAATCCATGACCACGAGGTGGCCATTATAATATAACCTCTGATTTAGTCATAGTGGCTTGCGTGTATATAAAGAATGTGTAAAGTATATGGAGTGAAGATCCAACGCAAAGTACAACCTTCAGTTATTAGTATATTACCTAGATAAGTATCTATCAGAAAATGAGTTTACTGATCAGTTAAAGCGGAACTACCACCTATTTATAACTTTATGGCAAATAATTACCCATCAGGCAACTAGCTGCTCAGTAGTGCTAGTCGCCAGAATAATTACCTGGTTAATGAGATTGATACCTTGCTTCGGGGCTGAAAGGCATAGAGAGAGCAGATTTCTTTCCATAGTGATGTCTGTGCATCTACGCTGACAGTCCCAGCCTGCTCTAGGAAGCATTGCAGGGAGCTGTTCAGCTCCAAAAGGGACTGACAATGCAGGCGCACAGACATCACTATGGAAAGATCTCTGCACTCTCCACTGCCTGTCACCCCTGGAGCAGGGTATCCAAACACATCTATAGACACTAAGGTGGGGCAAGTTTGGTGTAGAGCTTTGTGGGTCAACCACAAAGGATCAACCATCAGTATATACTTGTCTTGACCGAATGATGACCTTCTCACCAAAAATTAATAGTATGTTTCATAAAACCTATGTGAGTTGTAGTTAATGAGTGAGACCCATGGGATGTAGGGGGTTCATTTGGTATAAAAGTTTTGCCTCTGTTTGTAGAAGTAGTTTGTGGCAATTGCCAACTCTTTTAGGCAAATTAACTTGAACAATAGGATAAATATGAAGTGTGAAAGTTTATGCTGAAGTGTTCCATACTGTCAAGACTTAGCAGCTAAAGTTCCAGTGACTGCCTTTCTTATAGAGCTTTTATGATTGTTTATACGCTCTTTAAAGGTAATCGTAGTCCTGTCTGCATAAAATAGCACAGAGGGGCAAATAATAATAATAATATAAAGAACAAATTTGCTGTCAAAGTCTAAATAGTCTTTTATACTGAAAATCCTGCCATTGTGGGGATGCAGTTACGTTTTGCCAATGATGAGGATCCCACAATTGGTACAGACCCTACACCAGTACTAAAATGTGGGGACTTTTTGACTGTTGGCCATGTCTGGCATCACCTGCCAGAATTGGTCAAAACCTCAAAACTGTCTGTTTCATTTTATGGGATGCGGGGGTAAAGGTGGTCTGTATGCCAAAACAATCATTGTTATCATCACAGTCATAATTCAGAGGAGATAGAACAGCAGATCAATTGAGTGCAATGCCTTTATTTATTGCCTTTTGAACAATATGAGCATCATAGCCTCTTTGTAGGATTTTTTACCTATATTTCTAAGCCCTGCTTCTCTAAGGATGGGGTCAGAGGTTGTACGAATCACCCTGAGCATCTGAGAATAAGATAAACCTTTCTTCAAAGGTGCCTAAGTATGGCCCAAAATGTTGACCTGACTAACTAAATAAATATTGAGTTAATTTGTTAGTAAATCAAAGAGCGCCATTCATGTATACTTTTATTTTATATATATATATATATATATATATATATATATATATATATATATATATATTCTTTTATTCTTTTTTTTTTCCATGTAAGTAGTTTATTGGTGTCAAGGTATGCGGTGCAGTGCACACACTCCCTTTTACTCTTTAATGTTGTGCACATCTATTACTATAATCCTTTGTGAAACCAATCAAACCCATTGAATTCTGAGTTTAATAATCAAACTTTATAACAAAGGTGAACACAGCCACATCCTAATGTATAGTTTACACAGGAATCACACACTGTTTAACAAAAGTAAATAAAAGATAAACTGACCTCCAAATTAGTTTAGTTTAACGTCACTTAGAACACATATCACAAGCAAATAAATGGTACATTAATATAGTAACTGTACTTAAAAGCTGGGAAAATTATTTGTGATCAAACATTTAACACATGTAACAATAGCACATCCTTTTTATAGTTTAACCAGGAACCAAACTTTGTTGAAATTCAATGTATTACTTCACAATGTGTTGTGCACTCCTCTTGTTCTTAAGGGTTAATATGAAATACTGAAGCAGAGTTTATCTTATTATTTGCTTTGATTAACCCCTTAGGGACCCATGACGGTCTTGGACCATCATGGGTTGCTATACCCTTGAGGACCCATGAAGGTCCTGAACCGTCATAGGTTAAACTCTCCCATTGCCGCCGCACGGAGCGATGGGAGATCGCAGGCTGCTTGTTACTAAGTGCCCCGGTATTGGGACACTTAGTAACAACCAGTAAAAACTTTGTTGCAACATGCGATTCGCTTGATGAGCGAATCGCATGTTGCAAAAGCTGAATGACAGGGATAGTAATTGTAAATACTGTCACTGTCATATATCTCTGCCTCCCTCCATCTTGCACACTGCTGAGGTGGAGAGAGACAGAGAGAGATCGTGTCAGATCATGTTCCAGTGTTCCTGTAAAAAAAAACTGTTTAAAAAAAGAGAAATTTAACCCTTTGATCACTGTTTTGCAGTGATCAATAAGTCCTGCCCCCATCTGATCACTCTTGGAGTGATCAGTTTGCTTCAGATCAGCGTTTGTTGATCTGTGGGACACCCCCTCATCCCCCCTGTATTTTTTTATTTTTTTTACATTTTTTAAATTTTTTTATTTTTTATTTTTTTTAATAACAATTTAATACTTAATATAGTTTAGGTAGTTTAGGTAGGTAGTTGGATAGGTTTAGTGTAGACGTCTGTTAGGGAAAGGATTAGGGTTAGATTTAGGGAAAAAAAAATTATAGTTTAGATAGGTAGTTCACTTGGGTTAGGTAGGTTCAGGGTATACTTGGGTTAGGGTAAGGTTTAGGGTTAGATTTAGGTTTAGGGGTAGCGTAGGGAAAAAAAATAAAAAAAATCCAAAAAAAAGATTATTTTATTAAAAAATGTATTCTATATTATAAGCAAGTTTAGATAGGTAGTTGGGTTGGGTAGGTTCAGGGAATACGTGTGTTAAGGTAAGGCTTAGTGATAGATTTAGGTTTAGGAGTAGAATAGGGAAAAAAATATATAAAAAAAAAATTATCATAGGAATAGTGACCGTTTGGGGTGAGAGGTATAGTTAGATATAGAAGTTAGTAGTTTATTTAGTTTAGAGTAGGTGTGTACAATGCGTTATAGTTTAGAAGAGGCTTATTCCTTTTTGGCATCTGACTCAGAATCCACAGACACTGCGTTAGACTTTGACATCACTCAGTTTTCTGAGAGTGAGAGCAGTTCTAGTAGTGATGACACTGGGCCTTTTGTGAAAAAAAGACGTACTGCCCCAAGAGCTGCCCCAGTAACTGCCCCAACAACTGCACCAAGAGCTGCCCTGGCAAATGCCCCAAAAGCTGCCCCAGCAACTTCCCACAGAGCTGCCCAAAGACCTTCCCAAAGATCTGCCCTAAGAAATGCCCCAAGACCTGCCACAAGTACTGCTCCAATACCTGCCACAAGTACTGCAACTCCTGCTGATGAATGGGTATCACCAGCCAATTTATGCCCACAAATTCCTGAATTCACAGGCAACCCAGAAATTCAAGTGGATGTGGCAGGATTTTCCTATGTTCAGTTTTTTTATTTATTTTTGAGGGAAGACATTTTGGGGGAAATCGTGACTCAAACAAATTTATACGCTGCCCAATATATTGCCACCAACCCATCAGCTTTCATTTCCAAGCAAGAAATATGGCAACCCACAGACCTTTTAGAATTTAAGAAATTTGGGGCCCTTACAATGACAATGGGAATAGTTAAAAAACCAAGTATTAGATCATACTGGAGTAAAAACCCCATATATGATACCTCTATATTCGCCAAAACAATGACTAGGACTAGATACGAAATGATTTTGCGCTTTATGCACTTTAGTGATAATACCCTGTGCCTCCCAAAAGAACACCCCCAGTATGACAGACTGTTCAAAATTTGCCCCCTAATAAATCATTTACAGTTAAAGTTTGCCCAAGTATACACCCCCCAAAAGCACATAAGTATAGATGAATCCCTCATGAAATATAAAGGCAGGTTAGGTTTCAAACAATACATCCCCTCCAAGAGATCCAAATTTGGAGTTAAATTTTATAAATTGTGCAAAAGTGCCACAGGCTATACCTAGGCTTTTCGAATTTACGAGGGCAAAGACAGCCAACATGACCCTCCTGGTTGCCCCGAATCTCTGGTAATAAATGGGAAGCTAGTTTGGGATCTGATTTACCCCTTGTTAAATAAAGGATATAATTTATATGTTGACAACTACTACACCAGCCCCCTTTTATTTGTCACTTTTTTTATTTTGACACCGTGGCCTGTGGCACTGTCAGGCACAATTGCAGGGAGATGCCCAAAGAACTTGTAGAAAAAAAACTTAAAACCGGAACGTCCTCAGCTTTATGCCAACAAGAGCTGCTGGCAGTTAAGTTCAAGGACAGAAAAGATGTCTACATGCTTTCCACCATGCATGAGGACAAAACTGTGGCAGTCTCTGTTCGTGGCAGAAGGGGGGTACTAAGAAAGCCAGTCTGCATCAGATACTACAACAAGCACATGGGGGGAGTTGATCTGTGTGATCAACTCATGCAGCCATACCTCACCATGTGAAAGTGTAGGGCATGGTACAAAAAAGTTGCCATTTACATGATGCAGACTGCAGTATACAATACTTTTTTGATTTTCAAATTGGCAAACCTCACTCTAAAACTAAGTTTTCTGCAGTAACAGCTTCATCTTATTTACCAATTTTTGTTTCAAGGGGCAACAGAAATAATTCCACCAAAACCCGGGGTAGTACATTTTATTTATAAAATCCCCCCAACCCCCCAAAAGAAAAACCCACAAAAGCGCTGCAGGGTTTGCTACAGCAAGGGAATATGGAGAGAAACCCCCACTTACTGTCCTAATTGCCCTTCCAAACCTGGCCTCTGCATGGGTGACTGCTTCAAGCAATACCATGAAGGCACAATGCAGTAGTGCTGTAAAGTTTATTTTATTATTTGGCCACTTTTACCCCCTGAAATATCCTGTTTTTTTATTTTTCAAAACACATCCCTCCTTAGATCTAACACTATCAAAATATAATGGGAAGCAAAGCACCCTAAGTTTTTTCCATCTCTGATAATGGAAAAACACATGTTTCCTACTGGGCCCAGTAGTTCCCCCAAACCCTGACAAACCTATGCATATGGGGCATTGCTGTACTCAGACAATGTAACTCACCACTAATGTAAAGCACTTAAAAAATCTGCAAATATCATCTGATTGAAATCCAGAGCAACACTAAAATATAAGTGTGAAACAATGGTGTTTCTTTGCCTTACTGCAGGTTTTGGGAGGGATTGCTGATAGAGTGGCAGCAAAAAAATTGAAAAAGTGCAAATAGAATGAAAGCCAGGGTTATCTACTCTTCTACAACATATACTTTTGGGGGTAAAATTCATTGCAGTATTGCCAAACAGTCCGAAATGAGACAAGGCACCAGCTGTAAAAATGGCATGTCTGTAAAATGAAACTCACATGTTCCAACTGGGCCCAGTATCTCCCCGAAACCCTGACAAACCTTTCCATATGGGGCATTGCCGTACTCAGAAGAAGGAGCTGAACACAGTTTATAAAATCTTCACCTATCCTGTGCTTGAAATTCACATCAACATTGAAGTCTAGGTGTGAAAAACGCACCTAAAACGAAAGCCTGGGGTGTCCACTTTCCAAAAATATACACTTTTTGGGGGAAATCTTAAAAAAGAGCACTGTTACACAGGCTATATGAGAAATGGCATCAGTAACGCAAGCTGTGAAAATTCAAAGTGTGAAACTGGAAATGCGCATGTTCCAATTTGGGCCCGTAGCTCCCCCAAACCTTGAGAAACCTATGCATATGGGGTATTGCCATACGCAGAAGAAGAAGCTGAACACTAAACAATGCATTTTTAAAAATCTTCACTTATCATGTGCTTGAAATTCACATCAATATTGAAGTCAAAGTGTGAAAAACTTGTTTTTTTTAACTTACATCAAGATTTACGAGGGTTTGGTGGTAAAATGGCTGTGTAAAAAATTGGAAAAAATACATAAAATGAAAGCCTGGGGTGTCTACTTTCCAAAAATATACACTTTTTGGGGGGAAATCTTAAAAAAGAGCACTGTTACACAGGCCAAATGAGAAATGGCATCAGTAAGGCAAGCTGTGAAAATTCAAAGTGTGAAACTGGAAATGTGCATGTTCCAATTTGGACCCTGTAGCTCCCCCAAACCTCGAGAAACCTATGCATATGGGGTATTGCTGTACTCAGAAGAAGAAGCTGAACACTAAACAATGCATTTTTAAAAAGCTTCACCTATCATGTGCTTGAAATTCACATTAACATTGAAGTCAAAGTGTGAAAAACGTGTTTTTTTAACTTACATCAAGATTTACGAGGGTTTGGTGGTAAAATGGCTGCGTAAAAAATTGGAAAACATACATAAAATCAAAGCCTGGGGTGTCTACTTTCCAAAAATATACACTTTTTGAGGTGAAATCTTAGAGTGGAGCACTGTTACACAGCCCCAAATGAGACATGACACCAGTGAGGCAAGCTGTGAAAATTCAAAGTGTGAAAATGGAAACGCATATGCTCCAATTTGGGCCCCATAGCTCCCACAAACCTTGAGAAACCTATGCATAAGGGGTATTGCCGTACTCAGAAGAAGGAGCTGAATACTAAACAATGGATATTTTTAAATTTTCAACTATCCCGTGCTTGATAGCAACAATAATATTGAAATGTAAGTGTGAAAACTTCAAAAAAACAAAATGTTTCCACAATTTTGAAAAATATTTCTGATAAAATAGCTACATAAAAAACTCAAAAATTCTCCTGATTATTTACCTTATGTTGTCTAGTTTTCAGAAACATATACCTTTGTGGGGCATTTTTGGGTCTTGCACCATCAACTAAGCTATGAATCTCACATGCCAATTGTTGAAAAATTACAAGTTGGAAATAATGGCATCCATTTTGTAATATTTACCTTCTAAATGTGAGGAAGGGATTGAAATACTAGGCATGTGGGGTACTCTTATATTAAGGAGAAGCAAATTAATATATTTAGGGGTATTTTTTTGTCATGGACTAATAGTATGCAAATCCTGAAAATGTAAGCAAAATGTTGTTTTTTTAAACATTTTTTTCCTCTTTTTTTTCTATTTTAATCAAATTAAACAATGAGGTATTCATATAATTGTGGTATCAAAAGAAAGTCCTACTTGTGCTTAAAAAAAGTATATAATTTGTGTGGGTGTACAAAAGGAATTAAAGAGAAAATATGGTTGAACAAAGACATAGTCAAAAAAGTCAAAATTACTCTGGTCCTTAAGTGAAAATGACATCAGATTTTCCTGGTCCTTAAGGAGTTAAACAGTGTGTCGCCCCTGGTTAATTTACAAAACGCATGTGATGGTGTTTTGTCTCTGCGTGTTTCTGTTATCGTATTTTATGTGTTTTTAAATGAAGTTTTACATAATTTAAAGCTGTTCAAGTAGAATTTTCCAAGTTGCATTAATTTTCTGCCTCAGGTATGGGCAATACCAATTGCTTTCAAACTATAACCCCCCCCATTTACCACTAAATGTTGGCTGGGGAATGATGGGAGTTGTAGTGTGTAGGGGTGGATGAAAGGTCTTATCATGCTGCATGCTGTCCTCTTTTTTGCTGAAAAATCCGCTTTAAAAACAAAGATTAAAATCTTTGCATTTTTCGCCCATTAGCAAAAATTCGTAATCACTTTTTCAATGTTTCCTTGGTTTTACATGGTTTTCGCCTTTTCACTATAAAATTGACATATTCAAGGAAGTGAAACACAATAGAAGCAGTCACAGAGCAAGGTAGACATGCTGTGCTGTTCTGCTGTGATCTTTTTGCAAAACTGAGGCAGAAGAAGCTCATAGTGACTGCTATCACTATGAACAGGTTTAAAACTAATGAAAGAAGGAACTGGAAGGACTGGAGTGTGAAAAGGAGAAGGAAGTGAGCACTACAGAACCAATGCTGTCCAGTCCTCATAAATCACCCCTAGGGACCTTGTGGAATTAATGTCAATGTAGTGCTGTCCCTTCTGCTAGTGCTGAACCTGCGGTCACTAGTGCTGTGCCTGCCACCAGTGCTGAACTTGCTGCCAGTGTGTCTTGTAATACTCAGGAGTAGGGAAGGAGAAGATGATGCCAAGTGTGACAGCTGGGGACCCTAACTCACACTGCTAGTACTACTAAGAATGACCAGAAGCTTATTAGTGTTAAGAGTGAAGGAGGGGGTAATCATCTTAATTCTAGTGACTGTGAGGAGGAAGACTCAGGGACTGAAATTGACGTGGTTGGTGTTAGTAGTAGTACTAGTGATGGTGAAGCAGCCGATCGGATTAGTGTTAGGGGAGTGGTAGGGGAAACAATTGAGAGCATCCAGACTAGTGGTCAAGGGAGCCCACATCATTCCCCTGACCCTGGGAGCCCCTTCCCACCTGATCCTAAAGAAGCCAGAACTGGTGACTAACAGCAATAATGCCACCACCACCACCAGGAGCACAGATCAGCTGCCTGTGCCTGCTGCTAGTGCTGCCAGTCTTCCTTCTTCAGGTCAACAAGAATGGCAAGGTTGACAGCAGGGAGATTTCTGTAATAGAGCTGCAACAGCAGCATGGAGGGACTAGTGGTGGTGCTAATGATGATGGCGGAGAAGCTGTGGTGGAAGAGACATTGATGGCCTTTTTAGCAGAAACTGAGAAGGAATGTGAGACAGGGATGGGGATGGGCATGACAATCACTAGCAGCAGCAGTGAGCTTTTGGAACTGGAGGAATTTGCAACTTCTCTAATTCCTGCTGCCGCTGAGTTGCAAGGGCAGCAGGATGCTGAGGAGCAGGCTTGTGTGCCACAGACACTGTGTACACAGTGGGAATAGGATCAGCAAGTGATGCTGGACTAGGACAGGTTCCACTTGCCAGCAGCAGCAATACTCCTGCTCCTAATTGCACTGCTGATTTAGAGGCAGTAGTAGCAACAGTATCATCATCATCTACCCCAGACAGAAAAGGGGAATGTGGAGGAGAACAATAAAGAGTCCAAACTTCTCCTCCTTTTCCCCTCCCCCTGAAATCATGGGTGTGGGACTATTTTTCTCTTGGGGCAGGCACAGTGCAGTTATCAACAACGGCACTGTGCAAAATTCGTGACATGTCAGAGAGAAGGGGAAAGGAGGGAACACACCTTGGCACAACCTCCCTGATATCAAACATGAAACACAGACACCATGACATTTATGTCAAACATGTTGAAGCTAAACACCCACCACAGAAATCAAGCACTGGTGTTGCTGTACCCCCTGACTCTCCAGAAAGGCAGAAAGGAGGGAGAATAGTGCAACCAGGCCAGAAGCTGGATGTTCTTTGACAAGCAAAACAACTAGCTCACCATCACTTTCTTGTTTTAGAGTAACTACATCATCTGCCAATTCACCACATTCATTGTTACCTCCCCCACCATGTGATATCCACTCTGTAGTTGTCAGGATGTGGCAGTTGGTGTCCTCCAAATGCACACTGTGTGGTGCACTGACCACACAAGGCAGTGTGGTGGAGGAGAATCACAAGCAGGATATCAAATGGCAACTGAGGAGATTCCATACTGCAGAATATGCTAAGCTGCTGGCAGGGAGGGATCATCATTACTATTAAAACTGTCAGCTAGTTGTCATGTTCCTAAGTGGGGTGTGACAAGGGGCATAGTGACAGCAGCACTACTTGATTTCTGGTGGGGGGATTTCACATTGGGGACCATAAGTGTCATGGTGTTTGGATACAGTTGTACCAGGTGTTTCATGTGAGGGCAGATGTACCCATTGTTCACAGTCCTTCCCTTATTTTCGTTGTGCACTTTGCAGTTGATGATGAGCTGAGAGGCATAGTTCCTGCTCTCAAGTGAAAAAAATATTATTCTCAACACACCCATGATTATGGAGGAGGGGCAGGTGGAGCAGCATTATTGGCCAACTTCTTCTTTTCTCCACATATACCTGAAGTTTCTGCTTAAACAACTCAACATCAGCAGCAAGAAAAGCAGTCATAAATTCCTCAGTTATATCAGGGAATTTGGCAATGGCCAGTAGCCACTTGCCAACATGACATGATCTGCTGGCACTAAGCCAGGAGGGCATTTTTTTTCTCATGGCTTGTGCCTTTTAAAAAAAAAAAACAAATAGGCCTACAAAAAAAATGCAAAAAAGGAAAGCAGCGCAGAAAGGATCTTCTGAGCGTATTATGTAAGATACTTTGGAGTCAACACCAAGCACCCGGTGCTCTTGAAATTTTACTCACTTGCTATAGAGGCTATTTGGATCACCTATAAATCATATATGCATTCCTGATATTAACCCCAGGATGGTTACCCACGTCAGTCCGCCTCCTGTGTTCCTGGATCACTGCCTTCTGCTACTGAGAGATCTAGGGCTTTATTTTTAGTCTTGCCATGGATATTAATCCAAGCTGACTCAAGAATGCCCAGTCTCCTTCCAGAACCGAGGTAGTGGGAATGAAAATATAGTAGGGTGCTAAAGGGTGCTAAGGGTGCTAAAATATGGTAGATGTTAGCCAAAGATTTATTCTATTAAACATACAAAATACTTAAAATGAATACAATACTTGATACAAACTTGCTCTACACGTTTTGTAATAATAGTTACTTCTTCAGGCGCTCTAGGGTTCTGTCCATAATGCTCTTATGTATAAGCATAATCTTACCAGTAACTGAAAGTTTCATTTCCTCGTTTGCTGCCAAGCCACAGTTTCCACAGGATGTTCCTTCATTTAGGGAGTCTAACAGTGATGTCCATGTCTTCCACTATGAAATGCTTGGATGCTCCCATTATACGCATGCGCCTGATTTCTGGTCTCTCATGCACATGCTCAGAAGCTTTTCCCTGCGTTCCACAGTTGCAATGCTTTTTAAAGATTTGTTATATTTTATTTTACTACCCTGAAAAAATCAAAAGGTCACCGTACCAGATTGAAAATTAGAAACAATACTTCTATTGGAGACTTTGCATCAAGGCTGTTCTAATGACTTCTCCAATGCCTTTTAACCCTTGTCCCTCCTACCACTGTTATTAATTCAAGGCTTTGAGATGTCAGAGGATCCTGCTTGACCAATCCAATTGGTGGTTCTTTCTCATAAATCCCTTGGCTTTGCTGCAAACCAATATAAGGCAAAGAGCTATTACTAAAAAATAGACATTGTATGATACAGTGGTCCAAATAAAAACATTTACAGCAACAAAGCACAGTCTGAGCATTAACAGCATATTATACCTGGGAAATTACCTCATTGGGATTGACTCAACATTAAAGTTTATATCTTTTCATACTTATAATTAGTGTTCTTTATTAATATTTATATTTATTTTGTATCTACTTTATCTAGTGATAGATTTTTTTCTAATTATTTTTTTTTTTACAAAATAGTGTGTATTTATTATATTGATTTAAGTGTGAAAAAAATATATATTGTATATTTTTTATTTTACTGTGTATGTATTCACAACTAATACTGTTACTTATTCAAATGAGTGCATATCTATTTCTTCATTGACTCCTTCCTCTGTCAGTATTCCCAGTGTATATATCCAATATGCCTCACTTTTACAAAGAGAGGCATATCTGTTTGGTTTTTCAATAGGTATATGGTTTGTGCTCATTTCTTTAAGACCCCCCCCCCCAAGCCTCCTTTAGGACATGTAGAAAAATGCTTTGATACACCATGGTCCATATTTCTTTTTATAATTTTCATTTTATGTTCTCCTATTCTTGTTCTGAATTTCCTGATGGTCTTTAGTACATATGCAGCTCCACAGTCACAGCTTATGAGGTAGGTAGGTTGTATCACAGCAACTATGCTCCTTAACTCGATATATTTGACCCCCCCCCCACATTGGTAAATTTACTCTGTCCTTTTGTCAAAAATGGACACATGGTGCACATTTTATTGTGACATTTGTAATTTCCCATTTTTAATCCTAATTTTCCTTTTCCTTCTTGTTCTTTCGAAACTAATACCTTCGGTCTACTTGGGGCAATATGTGCTCTTACATCTCTATTTTTCCTATATATCATGTTTGGATTTTTGGGGAGTGTTTCACTTTGAAGAATATTCCAGTATTTTACTTACTAAGTTATTTATTTTTCTACTTTGACAGTTATATGTAGTTATTAAGCTGGTGTCATATTTAGAATTATGTGTCTTTAATATTTTTTCTTTTTTTTTTTAAATATTGTTTTTTTTACCTGTCTAAATTCCAAGGACATTTTACACTGTAATTTTAAATCAGAGAGGCGCTCACTTTTTGCTGACCCTGGGGACTGCTTTTAGCTACTTCCCAGAGAGAAGCTTAACAAAAGTATCTACAAAAAATAAACACTTTTTGGGGTTTGTTTCTAACAAGTCTAAGTCTTACAAATTAATGTTTCCTTAGGTCTTGTTGCAGACAAGCCTAAGTCCTACAAATCAATGTTTCCTTAGGGCTAGTGCCAAACACAAGTCTTATTTCCTACAACAAATCAATGTTTCCTGAGCACTTGGGCCTCTAACAACTAATATTACAGATCATGGTCTACAAAATACTCTATCAGGTCAAGAATTATTCTACCCCATTGGCAGCTTACGTCACATTATGTACAAATTTCTTATTTTATTTTGTTTATTTATTTATTTATTTTTTATTAACTGTCCCCCCAATACCAGTCAAGAAACCACCACAAAACAAATTACCTGTTGAACAAGTTCTTTCCTCAGACTCCGCCCATCAACATAGGAACTCTCTTCAGACACCTTTTATACCATGTCTTATTTTTATTCTTAAATAGCTTTATTAGGAAGTTTGCATGAGTATAAAGAGTAGAGAACAGGTCCTACAAATTATCAGGAAATGACAAAAGTAGTATCAGTATAATGAACATAGAACCACACTACTTTGTCGAGATGGGAGAGATATAGATTAGCATATGAAGATAGTTATAGTGGGAAGGGAGAGAGTGAGGAAAAGAGGGGTCAAAGGGGGAGATGAAAAAGAAAAAAAATTAGGGGGGTCATGCCAATTTTGTGAGTCACTGAGCAGGGCCGGATTTACATCTCAGGAGACTGTAGGCACAGAAATCTGAAGCTATATACAATACGCACAAATACCCATGCACACTGATCTAATCACAAAAGACACAAGAAAGGATGTCAATGAGGAATAAAGACGTACAGGTGCTACAGGGAAACGGATGATAATAGAAAAAATAGAAAAAGAGCCCTGCTGAAATAGCACTCAAAAGCATCTAAATATTCCTCAGCATCCCTGAGTCAAGACACTATAAAATATCACTTTTATTCCATATTAATTAAAAAGAGAATATTGAACTGAGAAACACAGCTTTATCAAGTAAGTCATCCAATTGAGTATAAAAACACTTAAAATTGCTCGCTAAATTCTCAAAACACTCCTGTGACGTCTCACTAGGATACTATTGAGAAATTATAGCGAACAAAAAATCATCATTGGAAAAGCTATAAACTTGATCTCTCAAAGGAGAACAAGGAAATCATCCGATTTCATCCTGTAGGTGATCTCCTGTACAGCGCAGTTATACTAAAGGACACTCCTATGCAGCGCTATAATATCGAGAGACGCTACATATAACATACTCAGTCCTACATCTTCATAGCTCTCCAATTATTCCAGCCTCTCTGTATACCTAACTCAATATTTTATTGCAATGATATGTCCGGTGCTCTGCTTAAACAATCTGGTGAGTCAATGAGATGATTACTGAAATCAAAATTGCACACGGAGTCACCAAGCAGAGCAATCCGGAAAAAAGAATGAAAAGAAGGGGAGAGAGTTTGCTAAAGCTCTACCTCCCCGATTTCATCCACATACCCGCAAAGGCTAACTAGAGACGGGAGGATAAAGAGTCAGCAACACGATCCGACGCGCGTTTCGTCGGCAAAAGCAAACTTCATCTGGGTAGTGTTGCAAAACCAAAGAGACTCCGAAGATACCTCTTTTTTATACCGTGTAAACCATTGATGATTGGATGTAACACAAGAACCAATCACTCAAAAAGGATGACATGCACCCCGCTTCAAAAGGTGATTGAACATGTCAATCAAAAGCGAAGCAAATGACATCATATAGTATGTTTTCTCAAATTCCATAAACCAAAGAACGCTGTTTGTAATCGGAAAAAGGGATATATTGTATCACACATAAGCATGTAAACGTTCTCAAAGATCTCAAGTGTACACTGCTTAGAAAACACACAGTATCCTATCGCACGATACCAGGATTGTAACATAGTTCGTGCTAACTAAAAGAACAGCGATATTACTAATATATCTCATAATATGAATACCATATATTCCAAAAAGTGTCTCACTGATCAAACCAGTTATCAAAAAGTTTGAAAACTCATTATAAGTAATAGCAAAAAGTATAAAATTAAATATACTATGTGAGTAA
Source organism: Rhinophrynus dorsalis (assembly GCA_037306005.1). NCBI lineage: Eukaryota > Metazoa > Chordata > Amphibia > Anura > Rhinophrynidae > Rhinophrynus > Rhinophrynus dorsalis. Next base: position 471,975,096 of record CM074720.1, on the reverse strand, counting down.
TAGATCGCATAAATAGCCATTCCATATCGCTATATATCTAAACAACGTAAAATTAAATCTTATATGACATACATATTATGAGTTACAGCCCACAAAGGTTTAAAATTTTTGTTATCAAAAAACCGTTGTCATACCGAAATATATATGTGTATCTTTATGGAGGAAAGAAGACAGGATCAGAAGAATATAAATATATAACTAAAGATGGACACTTAAGGTCCATTCTTCATTCAGTCCTGCTGGCGTCATACTATTGAGCAAAAAAATCCAACGATTCTCATTTTTAAGAAGAATGTGATTGTAATCTCCTCCTCTTATACCAAGTTTAACTTGTTGCAAACCATAAGCTTTCAAACCTGTAGGATTAGAATTATGATAAGACATAAAATGTTTGGCTACTGATGTTAGTTGTTTCCCAGTCATAACTGATTCCTGAGGTGCCCTAAGTATGTTATGCACATGTTCTCTGATTCTTAATTTGAGTTTCCTAATGGTTTTACCCACATATTTCATCCCACATGGGCATTCCAGACAGTAAACAACTGCCTTAGTTTGACAAGTAATAAAATCAATAATATTATGTTGTTTCCCAAATCTATCATTGATCACTTTTACAGTGGTCATATGTTGACAAGCAACACAATGACCACAAGGATAAGATCCTGGGGATACTGGTTTATTTTTGTGCTGTAAGTGACTATGTACCAGTTTATCACGTAAATTGGGCGCTCTCTTACAAGACATAGAAACCCTGTCTCCCAGGATAGTTTTTAAATCCTCATCACTCATCAGAATATGCCAATGTTTGTCAACAATCTTCCTTAACTGCTCCCATTGACAACTATATGTTGATACAAATCGTATTTGTTGTTCATCAGAGGTTTTCTTATGATGATATAATAGAAAAGGACGTGAGCTATACAAAGCCCTTTTATAGGCTTTTTTAATCACTGTCTTTCTATATCCTCTCTGTATGAATCTCTCTGTTAAATCAACAGATCTCATCTTAAAGTCTTCCATAGTGCTACAATTGTGTCGTAAACGTAAAAATTCTCCCACAGGGATGTTATTTTTCATCATTTGTGGGTGATGACTGTTATAATGTAGCAAAGTATTAGTTGCAGTTGGTTTTCTATAGAGATCTGTAATAATGCAGTTGTTAATATTTCTCTTAATGGTAATATCCAAAAAATCAACCGCATTATAGCTACAATTCATAGTGAGTTTTAGATTCATGGTATTCTCATTAAGTTTCTGAACAAATTCAACAAGCAATTCTTGAGGCCCCTCCCACAAAATGAACAAATCATCTATATACCTTAACCATAACATAACATGATCTGTATAATGTTCAAAAAGTTCAGAAAAAACAACCATCTCCTCCCACCACCCGAGGTACAAATTAACATAAGTGGGAGCACATGCACTCCCCATAGTAGTACCTCGGGTCTGCAGGAAGAAGCTATTTTTAAAAACAAAGAAATTCTTTGTAAGAATGAATTTCAATAAATCCAACAGAAAATATTTTTTATAATCATTATGCGTACTATCTTTGTTTAAGAAATATTCTACTGCCTTTAAACCAAATATAGTATCAATTGATGTATATAGAGACTCTACGTCACAAGTCACTAGCAGAGTTTCTGATGATATTGGTAATAATTCAATCTTGGAGATGATATCTCCAGTATCTCTAATATATGAACCAAGACTGTACACATATTGTCTAAGATTATAATCAATATATTGACTTGCTTTTTCTGTCAAACCACCATTACCTGAAATGATCGGTCTGCCAGGCGGTACTTTATCATTCTTATGAATTTTAGGTAAAAGGTATAAGGTGGGAGTTCTTGGATATATTACTTGTAAGAATTTATGTTCTTGTTTAGAAAGAAGAGACTGACTCAATGCCTCATTAATAATTCTATCATATTGTGATTTGAGATCTTGGGTTGGATCGCTGAAAAGTTTTTTATAACATGTTTGATCATTCAACTGTCTAGCTGCTTCTGCCTCATACATATCCATAGGCCAAATTACAACATTTCCGCCTTTATCTGATGGTTTTATAACCACATCTTTCCACTGTGCAATATCTAAAAGAGCCTGATTTTCTTCTCTGTTCAGATTTCTATTGGTGGTAATACTCGGTAAATCCAAGATATCTGCAGAAACTAATTTACCAAATATTTGTGCTGCAGGACAGATGTTACCAGGCGGTATAAAAGTAGATTTAGATTTAGGAGCTGAAGGCATTTTATGTCTAGGATTTTCATTCATGAGATTGATAAGACTATCCAAATCATCATCATCATCCAACTCAGCTGAAGAGAGTGGAACAGCATCAGTATTAACCGATCTATCCCTCTCTTTAAAGAACTTATGTAACAATAATTTCCGTATAAAAATTTGTAAATCTATGATGGTCTCAAATTTATTCAAAGATACTGTCGAAAAAATCTAAGAAGCCAACCAGACGGGGTCGCAAGGGAGCTGAGAAACAGAGACAAGTGGGCCTACAGAAGAACGGATTGCACATAGCAAACAATAATACTAAGATATCTAATCTGCAAATCATTAATCTCTCTGGTCACATTCTCACTGATATACAAAAAAGAGTTCTTTCAGTGGGTTTGAGCTTTTCTTTGTTTTTAAAAATAGCTTCTTCCTGCAGACCCGAGGTACTGCTATGGGGAGTGCATGTGCTCCCACTTATGCTAATTTGTACCTCGGGTGGTGGGAGGAGACGGTTGTTTTTTCTGAACTTTTTGAACATTATACAGATCATGTTATGTTATGGTTAAGGTATATAGATGATTTGTTCATTTTGTGGGAGGGGCCTCAAGAATTGCTTGTTGAATTTGTTCAGAAACTTAATGAGAATACCATGAATCTAAAACTCACTATGAATTGTAGCTATAATGCGGTTGATTTTTTGGATATTACCATTAAGAGAAATATTAACAACTGCATTATTACAGATCTCTATAGAAAACCAACTGCAACTAATACTTTGCTACATTATAACAGTCATCACCCACAAATGATGAAAAATAACATCCCTGTGGGAGAATTTTTACGTTTACGACGCAATTGTAGCACTATGGAAGACTTTAAGATGAGATCTGTTGATTTAACAGAGAGATTCATACAGAGAGGATATAGAAAGACAGTGATTAAAAAAGCCTATAAAAGGGCTTTGTATAGCTCACGTCCTTTTCTATTATATCATCATAAGAAAACCTCTGATGAACAACAAATACGATTTGTATCAACATATAGTTGTCAATGGGAGCAGTTAAGGAAGATTGTTGACAAACATTGGCATATTCTGATGAGTGATGAGGATTTAAAAACTATCCTGGGAGACAGGGTTTCTATGTCTTGTAAGAGAGCGCCCAATTTACGTGATAAACTGGTACATAGTCACTTACAGCACAAAAATAAACCAGTATCCCCAGGATCTTATCCTTGTGGTCATTGTGTTGCTTGTCAACATATGACCACTGTAAAAGTGATCAATGATAGATTTGGGAAACAACATAATATTATTGATTTTATTACTTGTCAAACTAAGGCAGTTGTTTACTGTCTGGAATGCCCATGTGGGATGAAATATGTGGGTAAAACCATTAGGAAACTCAAATTAAGAATCAGAGAACATGTGCATAACATACTTAGGGCACCTCAGGAATCAGTTATGACTGGGAAACAACTAACATCAGTAGCCAAACATTTTATGTCTTATCATAATTCTAATCCTACAGGTTTGAAAGCTTATGGTTTGCAACAAGTTAAACTTGGTATAAGAGGAGGAGATTACAATCACATTCTTCTTAAAAATGAGAATCGTTGGATTTTTTTGCTCAATAGTATGACGCCAGCAGGACTGAATGAAGAATGGACCTTAAGTGTCCATCTTTAGTTATATATTTATATTCTTCTGATCCTGTCTTCTTTCCTCCATAAAGATACACATATATATTTCGGTATGACAACGGTTTTTTGATAACAAAAATTTTAAACCTTTGTGGGCTGTAACTCATAATATGTATGTCATATAAGATTTAATTTTACGTTGTTTAGATATATAGCGATATGGAATGGCTATTTATGCGATCTATTACTCACATAGTATATTTAATTTTATACTTTTTGCTATTACTTATAATGAGTTTTCAAACTTTTTGATAACTGGTTTGATCAGTGAGACACTTTTTGGAATATATGGTATTCATATTATGAGATATATTAGTAATATCGCTGTTCTTTTAGTTAGCACGAACTATGTTACAATCCTGGTATCGTGCGATAGGATACTGTGTGTTTTCTAAGCAGTGTACACTTGAGATCTTTGAGAACGTTTACATGCTTATGTGTGATACAATATATCCCTTTTTCCGATTACAAACAGCGTTCTTTGGTTTATGGAATTTGAGAAAACATACTATATGATGTCATTTGCTTCGCTTTTGATTGACATGTTCAATCACCTTTTGAAGCGGGGTGCATGTCATCCTTTTTGAGTGATTGGTTCTTGTGTTACATCCAATCATCAATGGTTTACACGGTATAAAAAAGAGGTATCTTCGGAGTCTCTTTGGTTTTGCAACACTACCCAGATGAAGTTTGCTTTTGCCGACGAAACGCGCGTCGGATCGTGTTGCTGACTCTTTATCCTCCCGTCTCTAGTTAGCCTTTGCGGGTATGTGGATGAAATCGGGGAGGTAGAGCTTTAGCAAACTCTCTCCCCTTCTTTTCATTCTTTTTTCCGGATTGCTCTGCTTGGTGACTCCGTGTGCAATTTTGATTTCAGTAATCATCTCATTGACTCACCAGATTGTTTAAGCAGAGCACCGGACATATCATTGCAATAAAATATTGAGTTAGGTATACAGAGAGGCTGGAATAATTGGAGAGCTATGAAGATGTAGGACTGAGTATGTTATATGTAGCGTCTCTCGATATTATAGCGCTGCATAGGAGTGTCCTTTAGTATAACTGCGCTGTACAGGAGATCACCTACAGGATGAAATCGGATGATTTCCTTGTTCTCCTTTGAGAGATCAAGTTTATAGCTTTTCCAATGATGATTTTTTGTTCGCTATAATTTCTCAATAGTATCCTAGTGAGACGTCACAGGAGTGTTTTGAGAATTTAGCGAGCAATTTTAAGTGTTTTTATACTCAATTGGATGACTTACTTGATAAAGCTGTGTTTCTCAGTTCAATATTCTCTTTTTAATTAATATGGAATAAAAGTGATATTTTATAGTGTCTTGACTCAGGGATGCTGAGGAATATTTAGATGCTTTTGAGTGCTATTTCAGCAGGGCTCTTTTTCTATTTTTTCTATTAACAGAAATCTGAAGCACCCCCACCCATTTTCCATCTCCACTGGACACCTCCACAATGCTCCTAATCTCCACACTGCCCCCCATCATCTCCATATTGCCCTCACATTGCCCCCCATCAGCTCCTTATTGCCCCTCCATCTTCATATTGCCCTCACATTGCCTCCCATCATCTCCACATTGCCCCACCATCTCCATATTGCCCTCACATTGCCCCCATCATCTCCACATTGCCCCACCATCTCCATATTGCTCTCACATTGCCCTCACCTGTTCCATATTGCCCCATCATCTCCATATTGCCCTCACATTGCCCCCATCAGCTCCATATTGCCCCCATCAGCTCCAATGTGCCCCCGTCAGCTCCATATCGCCCTCACAATGCGTCCAATATCTCCACATTTCCCCATCAGCTCCATATTGCCCCATCAGCTCCAAGTTGCCCCCATCAGCTCCATATTGCCCTCACATTGCCCCATCATCTCCACATTGCCCCGCCATCTCCATATTGCTCTCACATTGCCTCCATCAGTTCCATATTGCCCCCATCATCTCCAATGTGCCCCCCATCAGCTCCATATTGCCCTCACATTGCCTCCAATATCTCCAAATTGACCCCCTCAGCTTCATATTGCCCCATCAGCTCCAACTTGCCACCCATCAGCTTCATAATGCCCTCACATTGCCCCCATAATCTCCATACTGCCTCCATTACCTCCATATTGCCCTCAAACTGCCCCCATCATCTCCACTTGGACCTCACACGGCCCCCCATCATCTCCAACTTGCCCCCCCATCAGCTCCATATTACCCTCACATTGCACCCACCCCCATTTCCTACCTCCTCCCTGGTGGTCCAGTGGTGTGGCAGGAAAGGTCTGTGCCTCCTTCTACATAGACCTGTAGCTGCTGGAGCTCCCACTCGGTCTTCTCTTCAGTAATGAAGAGTGCTGGGAGATGATGTCATCTCCCAGCACTCTGCATTAGTAAAGAGCCGGAAGAGCTCATCAGTTATGGGTCTGTGCCGAAGGAAACGCAGACGGTAGACCTGATTGGGTGGGGGGTTAGAGCCTGCACTGCTCGCGGCAAGGATAATTAAAAATAAATAAATAATAACTTTAAAAAAATGGGTCCCAATGACAGGCACCCCTCTGTGGGGTGCGCCTGTAGCCAGATGCCTACTCTGCCTTATGAGAAATCCGGCCCTGTCCTTCAGGGATTGGGACAAGAGGAAAAGGGTCTTGAAGGTCTGTTAAAGAGCAAGAGAGAGGAAGCGGAGGACCTCAGAGTGAAGGTCTGAAGGCAAGGTTAGGGAAAGCCTCATTTATTGGGGTGTTTTTAATTGTACTTATTTTTTATTTTTTTATTAACTGCTCCCCCAATAGCAGTAAACAACCCCCCACCCAAAACATTCCCTTTTCAACTGATTTTTCCCCAAAAAATCAGCCAACATAGTGTTAGGGACCAGGAACAAGACAGACACAAAAATTTACTGAAAATACATCAAGTAGATTTTTTGTCGTTTTGTTGCTCTATTCGTCAGTTTGTCAGAAATATCAAAGGTAGTCATTTTTTATTTGCTTAAGAAAACAGAAGCCCTATAAAGATACACGAATATTGATATCCAAAATTTGCAATACTTTTCTTTTTTTAAATATATGTTTATTAATTTTTTAAAGCAAATTTTAAACAAAGACAAAAAATACAAATCACATACTACAAGCATGACAGAAAAGAATAACATTAGGCATCACCTCAGTGGGTGCACACAGTGTGTTGTCATGGCAAGGCCCACTAAGGGCCAGAACAGAGACAATCGGTAACCATTAAAGTAGAAAAAGGTGAGCCATAGAGGAAGAGAAAGGAAAGAATAAGGTGGAAGAAAGGACAGAGCGGCATAGAGAAAAGAAGAAAAGAAAAGAGGATCAAGGCCATGTGTGTAGGCATTTCAGAGAGGACACACACCCTCAGGGAGAGCATCCATCCAATCTCCTCTGAAAATCATCCCCTCCCAATAGAACCAGCATGTGGCATGGGCTAGGCCATGTCCCTCAGCTGCAAGCGCCAGATCTTCTGCAGATCGGATAGACTCAATGGAGGATATCCAATCCCTGTAGGTGGGAGGGTGAGTTTGTTTCCAGAACCTGGGAATCAGCACTTTGGCCGCATTGATCAGGCGTATCATGAGTAGGCATGTGTAACTGTGTATGGTATAGGAACTGGGATGCAGAAGAAGGGCCATAGGGGTCATGGGAAGCATAGGATCCGCCACTTCCCTGATCGTATCCACCACCGCAGTCCAAAAAGGCTGCAGCAAGGGGAAGGACCACCAAATGTGCAAGAAGTCGCCCCTGTGAAGGAGGCACCTCCAGCATGTGTCCGAGACTACTGGGTTTAGCCTATGTAACAATGTGGGGACCCGGTACCAATGAACTAAAACTTTGTACGCACTTTCCTGAATTCTAGATGACATAGAACATTTGTGGGCAAGCGTAGCGATTTTAGACCATTGCATTTCCGTCAAAACACTACCACAATTTCTCTCCCAAGATCTAACAAAGTGAGGTTTGGAGGAATGGGATATGTAAAGCAGAAATCAATCTACGAGGTGGATCAGGAGAGGAGCAAAGAACTTCTAAGAGTGTCTTAGGGGGAGCGAGAGCAGGAGCCATCAGTAGGAAGTTAACAAAGTGAGTCAGCTGAGTATAGAAATATGGGAAAGATGGGTGGCAAGCCCTGTCTCCTAGTAAATTCTGTAATGGGAGAAGTTTACCTTCATGCAGCACATCCTGCAGTCTAGGGGTCTTAATCTCAACAGGAAGGAGTCTCTCTAACTATCACGGTGCCCGTGCTTCCCGTTCTGAACGGCGACATTATTAGCACTGCTGTTCCCTGATTGGCTGGTCTTAATTGCTCCTACTAGGGCTTGCCTTTATATACCCTGGGAAGTCTTCTCTTAGGCGCCCTTTCATGGTGTACGAGTTCCTGAGTTTATTTTGTGCTTTTGATGATTCGTGTATGACCTGGTCTGCCGGACTACGATTATGTTCCTGAGTTCCTGTTGCTGCCTCCGTTGCTGACTGTATCCAGGCTGAGAACCCGCTCCATTGCTGACCGTACCTGGCAGAGAACCCGCTCCATTGCTGACTGTATCCTGGCTGAGAACCCACTCCGTTGCTGACCGTATCTGGCAGAAGAACCCGCTCCATTGCTGACTGTATCCTGGCTGAGAACCCGCTCCGTTGCTGACCGTATCTGGCTGAAGAACCCACTCCATTGCTGATGGTATCCTGGCTGAGAAACTGCTCCGTTGCTGACTGTATCTGGCTGAAGAACCCGCTCCATTGCTGACGGTATCCTGCCTGAAAACCCGCTCCGTTGCTGACTGTATCCTGGCTGAGAACCCGCTCCATTGCTGATCGTATCTCGCTGAAGAACCAACTCCATTGCTGACGGTATCCTGACTGAGAACCCGCTCCATTACTGATCAGATCTGGCCATTGCACCTATCCATTGCTGACCGTATTGGGCTGTCTTCTGCGCTGTGGCTGTTGCTGACCATGGATTCCTATCCACATTATTACCATGTGTTGTCTGTGCCACTTGGTGACCCTGTGAGGTCATCGGTTTCCAGGGCCTTGCAGATTACTCTTGGTGTGCGCCACAGGGCGCTGTTTTCTGTCGACCAAAGGATGAGTCTTGTGCTCGAGCTGCTATACTGCAATCTAGGCAGTATGAACAATCGAAGTACCGGTGCAGTGTTCTACACACTGACTGAGTTACTGTGATCACTCTCTGTGTCTGCCTCCCTACTAGTGCTGGGCTCACTCCCTCAGGGGGTTGCAGTTACTCTCTGGGCGTTGTCCATTAACCCTATATGTACCTGGAGCATCCAGGTAATAGCACTACCGTTCCTCACTGCAGAGCCGTGGGCTCAAGAGCCAGCGTTACAATTTCCACCTTGCAGGTTGAGGGATACTGGTTGCGTTCCTATTACTTACCATATATTGATCCACCCCTAGAGTTCTAGGGTTTTCCAGTAGCAGCTGCCTTGGTCTCCTGTAACCCTTTCGGGGTTGGTCCACAGATACACGATTGCCTCCTGCCAGAGGTCTAGGGCCTTGGCCAGTGTTGCCTCGCTCCTGCTGTGTCAGTACCCAGGAGTCTGGGTTGTGCCAGTCCTCCACTGTGGACTTCTATCACGGTGTCCGTGATTGCTGCTTTTGGGTGCCTATTACCTGTAGGGGGCTCCCCTTGGCTGCTTGCCTTCAGCCCGCCCCTCTTTGCCTTTTTAGACTGAGTCTGGGCACCCTTTGGTTGCCCTTTCGTGGTGTCTCTAGGCTGCTTCTATTTTCATCATGTTCCTGAAGTTCTATGGGCCATAAGCTGTGTTCCTGCTATCCTGAGATCGTCCAGTTCCTGAGTCTCCTGATCAGCTGTTCCTGGTTTCGTTCCTGATCCGGTTGGAGTCGCCCCACGTTACTGCTTCCTGCTGCCAGTCCTCGTTGCCGTTCCTGATCCGGTTGACCATCGTAGTGCTGGTTCCTGTTTTGTCTTCAGCGTCCAGTTTCCTTTTCATCTGAGGTGGCTGTGATCTCTGGTCGCTCAGGCGACATTTCTACACTGTTGGTTCCCAGCACGCTGGCGCTGGTTCGCTCCACTGCCTTAGGTCTTACAATACATTGTTACTGTTGGTTCCCAGAGCACGGGCGCTGGTTCACTCCACTGCCTTACGTCTTACAATACATTGTTACTGTTGGTTCCCAGCGCGCGGGCGCTGGTTCGCTCCACTGCCTTATGGCTTACAATACATTGTTACTGTTGGCTCCCAGCGTGCGGGCGCTAGTTCACTCCACTGCCTTACGGCTTAATATACATTGATACCAATGGTTCCCAGCGCACAAGCGCTGGTTTGCTCCACTGCCTTACGGCTTACGATACACTGATACCGTTGGTTCCCAGCACGCTGGCGCTGGTTCGCTCCACTGCCTTACGGCTTACTATACATTGCTACTGTTGGTTCCCAGCGCGCGGGTGCTGGTTTACTCCACTGCCTTACGGCTTATGATACATTGATACTGTTGGTTCCCAGCGCAGGCGCTGGTTCGCTCCACTGCCTTACGGCTTACTATATATAGGGGCTGTTGGTTCCCAGCGTGCGGGCGCTGGTTTGTTCCACTGCCTCACGGCTGACATTACAGTGATACTGATGGTCCCTGGTGCGCTGGCACTGGTTCACTTCATGCTGTCCAGTCCTAGACAGCTAGTTATTTGTCCAGTACGCGGGTACTGGTGTTTGCAGTGTACCTGGTATTAACACTAGCTCATTTAGCCTCCATATATCATCTCTATAACTGTCATTGTCACCTGACAGTCATTGAGGCCATAGTGGTTGACATCATCTCCTTTAAGGCTGCCTTGCCCGGTATATTGGTAAGGCCGGTAGAATCTTCCAGTCATTTTCATTTTGGGTTGCCTTACCCGGTATTGGCAAGGCCGGTAGAGCCTATATCATATGGTGTTCTGTTAGGCTGCCTTGCCCGGTATATTGGTAGGGCTGGTAGAGCCTGTATACTCCTGGTAGTCCGTTAGGCTGCCTTGCCCGGTATATTGGCAGGGCTGGTAGAGCTATCTATATTTCGTTGCATGCCAAGGCTGCCTTGCCCGGTACATTGGCAAGGCCTTTAGAGCCTGTTTCTCCTTGTATTCTTATAGGCTACCTTGCCCGGTATCTTGGCAGGGTCGGTAGAGCCACCTATTTCCCATTGCTTGTCCAGGCTGCCTTGCCTGGTATATTGGCAGGGCCGGTAGAGCCTTACTCGCTAGTACTACCACTTTCATGCCATTTCTATGTATGTGTATGTATATGTATGAGATCCTATGGTATTGTCTTAAACTTTTCAATAAAGTTGTGTTTTTTACCTAACTTTACGTCTGAGAATCTTAACAAACCGTGACAACTTCATGCCACTGTAGTCCTGTTGCCGTTCCTTGACTATGCACCCTTTACCTTGCCAGTTCTGCCAGAATCCTTAACTGTCAGTTGGTTCCAGTCCATTCCGTTTGCCCTTAGGGGTTCCAGTACCCAGGCATCTGGGTTGTTCTGTCCTATTAGTGGACCTCCTCTATTGGCGTTTACCCATCAGTTCTGGAACTGTACCTCAAACTATATATATCGTTGCCAAAATTCTAATTGTTTAGTCCGGTCCTATTCACTGTACCCATTGTGTTTATTTTCCTGTTCTGTATTGTGGGTCTTGGGGCCTACACTCGTGTATGCACTTTATTCTAATAGTTCTTTTAACCTTACCGTTCTTCCTGAGTGTTCATCTCAAAAACTGTGACACTAACATCCGACCCGACAGACCATGTGGGAAGTCCGAATTGTGAACCAAGGGGAGAAGGGGAGAGGGGCTGCTAAGGCGACCCGGGGTTGAGGCCAAACGCCTCCACAACCGGAGGGTGTGGGGTATCAGAGGGTTTGACCCATCCACCAACACCTTTTGCTGAGGAGCCACCCAAGCAACCACAGATATAGGTACCAGAAGGAAGTCCTGCTCCAGAACAGTCCACGTCTTGTCTGATGGCGCCGTCCATTCCACCACCCGAGCCAAAACAGTCGCCCGGTAATATTCCTCCAGATCCGGCAGGCCCATCCCTCCATATTCTGTATGACGAACCAGATAAGAGTAGCCCAACCGCCGACCCCCTGAAAACCAGATAAATTTGGTCAATAGTCATCTCACACCCTGAAAAAATTACCTTGGGACAAAAATGGGTAAGCAGGGTAAGATATTCATTTTTACCACAGCCATACGTCCAAACCAGGAGAGCTTTAATTTAGACCATTTATCTAAGTCCGCTTTTAGAGTTGTTCCGAGAGGAGCATAATTACATTCGAATAGGGTGGAAGGGGTCGCCGTGAGAAAGATACCAAGGTAACGTATCCGATCAGAGGCCCATTTAAACAGGAAGGAGGACCTTAGGTTGTCACAGAGTCCTGGGGACAGGGAGACGTTAAGCGCTTCTGATTTGTCCATGTTGATTTTAAAGTGAGACAAATGCCCATATTCATGTAACTCTAATAGGAGATTGGGCAAAGAAATTAGAGGTTGGGTTATAGTAAATAGAAGATCATTGGCAAATGCCGCAATCTTAAAGTCCTGACGAGACACAGTAATCCCGTGAATCTAAGAATTTTGACAGACCGCATTAAGAAAGGGCTCTAGGGCAAGAACAAAAAGGAGAGGAGATAAGGGGCAGCCCTGACGGGTCCCATTCGACAAGGTGAGCGGCTCAGAGAGCAAACCATTCACCTGAACTCGGGCAGATAGTAGGTGATATAAGGATGTTATCCAGTGGAACATCTGGTCCCCCAATCTATTGTGTCTCAGAACGTGCTATAAGAAAGGCCAGCTCACCCTCTTGAAGGCCTTCTCCACACAACAATGTAGGAATATCTCGAGACCTGTCCAAATGTATCAGATTGATGGCCTTGACCGTGTTATCCCTAGCCTCACGGCCAGGAAGGAACCCCACCTGATCCTTGTGGATTAGATCAGCAAAGGCTAGCTTCAGACGGCAGCTAAGGATCTTGGCAAACAGCTTCACGTCAATGTTCAGCAAGGAAATAGGTCGGAAACTGGAGCAAAGTTCCGGTTCTTTCCCAGGTTTTGGAAGAACAGTAACATGTGCGGTTAAAGAATGATAAGCCAAATAAGTGCCTGGGATAAGAGAGTTAAAGGTAGAGCGAAAATGTGGGAGCAAGATTTTACGAAAAGTTTTATAGTAAAAAATAGTTAGTCCATCTGGGCCCAGGCATTTGCCACCCGGAGTAGACTTGATAGCTTATACAATCTCTTCTTCAGTCAATGGGCTGTCAAGAGAATTGTCAACTTGAGTTGACAGCATGTGCGGCATATAGTGGCTTAAGTAGTCCGCAAACTCAGGAACAACCCTCGATGGGTCGGGGGGGAAGAAGAGCAGTTGATGTTGTACAAAGACTAGTAATAGAGGCGGAAAGATTCTGCAATCTCGTCAGAACGATGGAGCAAAGTGTGAGAAGCAGACCGTATCTTAGGAATAAAGGCTTGAGCCTGCTTGGTCCGAAGGGCTCTGGCCAGGAACCTGCCAGGCTTGTTACCATAAACATAATAGGAACTCTTCACCAACTGGCAAGCTAGCACCATAGACTTGTTACAAACAGAAGACAATTCTGCCCGCAGCGGAGTTAGCTCCTAATAAACTGCCTGAGACAGGGTCGTCTTGTGTTCCCTTTCAATAGCAGCAATACTGTCAAGAAGGGAAAGCAGTCTGGCCGCACGCTGTCTCTTACGAAAGGCCCCCATACTGATCAGCTGACCACGAATCACCGTCTTGTGGGCCTCCCAAACGACCAAAGGAGGGGTATCCAACCCGGTATTTTCATCAAAATACTGCGTGAGGGTCTCACACAATTTAAGCACATTGGAAGAGTCCTTTTTTACTACTTTATTGTTTAAAACCGTGAGACAAATTTCCCAACAGCCCTAGGGGTGATGTAGGGGGACTGGCCTTCAATAGGTCTGTGGTCACGTCTCCTCTGACTCACTGGACCCATAACAATCCTTTCAGCTCCTCATTTTATGGTTCTTAAACTTGCTCATAGTGATAGCAGTCACTATGAACCTCTCCTGCCTCAATTTTGCTATTAACACACAGCACAACAGTCTAGCACCTCTTTTTCTCTCTCTCTCTACTTGCATGTATTCTGCTTTACTTTCTGGAAAATGACACATTTTATAGAGAGAACAGGTGAAAAAAAATCTGATTAAAGGGGCAAAAACTTTGTTGCCATTGAAAAAATAGTGCAACATGTTTGCCAATAGGTGAAAACGGCAAAGACTTTAATCATTTTATTGCGAAAAAGCAGACAACCACGTTGTTTTCATGGATCTTAATATTCTTTGTCTATGATCTGAATATCTTCTACTTTGCTCATTTACTAACATTAATTAGCTTTTCCTACAAGCTGAAGGCTTAAAGTTAGGTAAACGGAATAGGGCCTTCTTATCTAGAAAAAGCAAAATCCACTAATCACAAAGGGAAAAAAACATTTTGAGAGGGATGGGTTAATAAAGTTGAAGCTTGATTGTATGAAAGGGAGGGTGTTATAGGGATGAGTGCAGTAGAGGTGTGATTGGTGGTAAAGGAGGGATATTAGGCAGAGTAGAAATAGACTTCACTAAAAAGGTAAATTTTCTGTTCCATAGGTATAACTGGAGAATGTTAATTAGAGTGGGCAAAAGTAGTGTAATGTGGGGAGGCAACAACTAAACTAGTTCCAGGACATAAAAATAGAAATAAAATAATAGGTTATAATGTTACGTGCTCATAATGTAAACCATAATTTTGAACTTAATCATAGATTACATTGCCAATTAAGGAATTAAAAAAGAGATGTAGTGTTAGTAGAACTATGAGTGAAATGGGTAGCTTACTCCACCCTTACATAACAATTTACCTAAATGTATATGAAGGTACAATAAAGGGATGTCTAAGCAGTAAAATAGAAATAAGTGCTTGGACCGGTGCTTCATTTCTTTGCTTGTCTGCTGGATCTGGAGCTTCTGCTTGTAGTGGTACTTATAGCAGGAAAGGTATGAGATTTCTATATTACTGATAAGTGACAATGTATTTATAATAATACATTTCCATTTCTCCTACTATTTGTATCTGAATTATTGTTAGGTTAAATTAACAAATCTATTTAATTATCATACATAAACCTTCTCACAATCTGTTCAAAACAAAGGCATTTTAATTTGTATATCATATTTGAGTTCTAGTTTATATGTCGTAACCAGTTAAATATATAAATATTTCATTACAAATAAAAATTTGAAACATTTTTGAAGCTATTCTGCATCTTTAAACTCAGTTGCTAAATAATTTTGGATTCACCTCTTGCTATTCTTCGGAATTTAAAGGGATTGCAATATCCCAAAAAAGTATCTTCTAAATGGTAGCTGCACTAAAAAAACATGTAATGCTCTTAATACTTTCTCTCAAACCGTTATGGTTTGAGAGATGTAATATAATAAAGACCTCCGCTCCCTCCCCCTTCTCATGGGTCAGCTGTACAGCAGACGTCATGAGATCCTGCTTCTGTGACAAGACAGCGGCTCTTCAGGAGTGCTGTCATCTAGATATCTAAGTATAATTACTTAATCGGAATGGTCTACAACGTGTGCTTGCAGGCAGAAAGGGGAGGAAACGGAGGACTTTATTTTCTTACATCTCTCAAACTATAATGGTTTCAGAGAAAGGATTAAGCGCATTAAGTGTTTTTAGTGCAGCTACCATTTAGAAGATACTTTTTTGGGGACTTTACTATCCCTTTAATGTACACTGTTTATAGAAGGTTTTAATACCATTTTTATATGTAAATGTGTTACTCTTATTTTCTGACTAGAATTGTATTAACACTTTTTCTTAATAACAGAAAACTACAAAGAATGACTGAACTAGATACTTTTCTATACAAGAATTAATCAAATTATTTTCATAACTGCTAAAAAATATTATTTGTAGAATATGTGCAACATCTGGGAGAGTTAAACACAGGTTGGTAAATACTGCTGGTGAAGCCTGTACAAGGCACCTGAGTGCAGAACAAAAAGTTGCCCTTGAGCTGCTTTCAGATTTCACATTTTATTTACCTCATCCCTTTAAAATTAAATATTATTGTGAGGGTTGGTAATGGCATCCAGTGGGGCAATTGGTTCCAGCTTCTTCCTTCCATTTTACTATTTGCACTACAGCAAGGAGAATAGTGGTAGCACCAGATCAACCAATCAGTAAAGCATACCTTGTTTTAATGAGATGGATGGGTCTATCTGAAGTGGAAGGGAGCCATGGCTGCATGTACCCACTAGGGATGGACAAAAGTCCAACTTTTTGCTTGACAGAAATTTTAAGAAAGAAACCATGATTTCCCACTATTCCCATGAAAGTTCCTGCACTCTGGAAATCCATACACTTTCCTTCTTTTTGCTAATACTAATAATTTTGCAGCAAGAACCAATCTCTGCTTATGCCCAAGAATTTCTACAGGCATGCAGACTCAATGTGGTATGGCTACCAGTAAAGTTGATATAGACTAGGATTCCTGAGAGATCAGTACTTGTGGCTCTGTAGCTACCATGGGGCAATGTTGTGAGTTCAGCATGTGTGTTTCTAAGGTTACCAGTGCATTGGGACAAGGCTTGGGGGGTTCAGTATGCATGGGCTTAGCAATGCGTTCCATACCCCTCTGGCACTCAAAGGGTTAAATCTACTGTTGGACAAGCTTGAGTGGTGCAGAATTGGAGATTCTCCATCTTTTTCCAGACTATAACTCCCATCATTCCCTGCAAGACAATGGAAGTTGTAGTCTGGAAGCAACTGGATGACCTCCCATTGCCCATCATACACCAGACTAAGTGGGACAAGGCTGGGTTTTCAAAAGCAACACAGGCAAAAAACGACACATCAGGTTCCTGCAGCATGTCATTTCTGTATTTGTTAGCAAGAGAAAAATCAGTATAATTTTGAGCTAGTTAGGAGAGGCAAGACAGTTTTCTCATTGTTAGTGGAGTCTGAGAGACTCTGGGGGAGTGTGAAGGGATATAGCAAATATACCCCAAATGCCCCAAAGTATTGGTTGAATGGCAGCTGTGATTAAAGTCCCTTCGTGATCTGGCTCCTGTCTCTGTGTTAGAGGAGTATGGGAGTCTGAGAAGGGGCAAAATATATTAACTCTAAATTTTTTATGACTTGGAAGACAGGCAGCTGTGATCCAAGATCCTTACAGCTTGCTAATTTCTTTATTAGGAGAGTCTGGGGTGTGAGAAGGAAGCAAAGGAGATTTACCCCAAATACCCCAAAAATCTAGTCTGATTTCTGGGAAGACACAGACAGCTGTAATCAAGTTCCTTCCAACTGGTTGTCCTCTATGTTAGAGGAGTCTGGGGTGTGTGAAGGTTGCAAAGAAGATATACCCCAAAATTTTGTGTGACTGATTTGGAAGACACCAGAGCTGTGACCAAAGACTCTTCCAGCTGGCTGTTCTCTCCATGTTAGGGGAGTCTGGGGGATTGATGCTTGCACCCGCACAGGGATCACCCTCTAAGACAGAAATGGGAAGGATACCTGGGGATGCTGGAGGAGTGGGAGTGGTCCATGGCCAAGACTAGTCCACAAGGGACATCCTTACATGACCGACATCAGCTGATCCAGTTGAAAATTCTTCACCGGGCATACTTTACTTCAGTTACACTACATAGGATGGGTACTAGGGATAAAAACATACTTGACAAATGCTCTCATGCAATTGGTACTTTTCTTCATCTTATTTGGGACTGTCCTGAGGTCTTCAGGTTTTGGAAGTGAGTCATTTCCTCTCTGTCTGGGGGAAAACCAATCCCCCTGACTTGAAGTCTGGGTCTTCTGTCAATTAACTCTGTACTAGACACTCACCCTGTTAAATCTCTTCTGAGAGACTTTGGTTATGGCACGTACGATAGTCACTATGGAGTGGATATCTGCATAACTGGGTACATCTGGAGGGCCAGAATCTTCTACTATATCATCTCTATAACTGTCATTGTCACCTGACAGTCATTGAGGCCATAGTGGTTGACATCATCTCCTTTAAGGCTGCCTTGCCCGGTATATTGGTAAGGCCGGTAGAATCTTCCAGTCATTTTCATTTTGGGTTGCCTTACCCGGTATTGGCAAGGCCGGTAGAGCCTATATCATATGGTGTTCTGTTAGGCTGCCTTGCCCGGTACATTGGTAGGGCTGGTAGAGCCTGTATACTCCTGGTAGTCCGTTAGGCTGCCTTGCCCGGTATATTGGCAGGGCTGGTAGAGCTATCTATATTTCGTTGCATGCCAAGGCTGCCTTGCCCGGTACATTGGCAAGGCCGGTAGAGCCTGTTTCTCCTTGTATTCTTATAGGCTACCTTGCCCGGTATCTTGGCAGGGTCGGTAGAGCCACCTATTTCCCATTGCTTGTCCAGGCTGCCTTGCCTGGTATATTGGCAGGGCCGGTAGAGCCTTACTCGCTAGTACTACCACTTTCATGCCATTTCTATGTATGTGTATGTATATGTATGAGATCCTATGGTATTGTCTTAAACTTTTCAATAAAGTTGTGTTTTTTACCTAACTTTACGTCTGAGAATCTTAACAAACCGTGACAACTTCATGCCACTGTAGTCCTGTTGCCGTTCCTTGACTATGCACCCTTTACCTTGCCAGTTCTGCCAGAATCCTTAACTGTCAGTTGGTTCCAGTCCATTCCGTTTGCCCTTAGGGGTTCCAGTACCCAGGCATCTGGGTTGTTCTGTCCTATTAGTGGACCTCCTCTATTGGCGTTTACCCATCAGTTCTGGAACTGTACCTCAAACTATATATATCGTTGCCAAAATTCTAATTGTTTAGTCCGGTCCTATTCACTGTACCCATTGTGTTTATTTTCCTGTTCTGTATTGTGGGTCTTGGGGCCTACACTCGTGTATGCACTTTATTCTAATAGTTCTTTTAACCTTACCGTTCTTCCTGAGTGTTCATCTCAAAAACTGTGACACTAACATCCGACCCGACAGACCATGTGGGAAGTCCGAATTGTGAACCAAGGGGAGAAGGGGAGAGGGGCTGCTAAGGCGACCCGGGGTTGAGGCCAAACGCCTCCACAACCGGAGGGTGTGGGGTATCAGAGGGTTTGACCCATCCACCAACACCTTTTGCTGAGGAGCCACCCAAGCAACCACAGATATAGGTACCAGAAGGAAGTCCTGCTCCAGAACAGTCCACGTCTTGTCTGATGGCGCCGTCCATTCCACCACCCGAGCCAAAACAGTCGCCCGGTAATATTCCTCCAGATCCGGCAGGCCCATCCCTCCATATTCTGTATGACGAACCAGATAAGAGTAGCCCAACCGCCGACCCCCTGAAAACCAGATAAATTTGGTCAATAGTCATCTCGCACCCTGAAAAAATTACCTTGGGACAAAAATGGGTAAGCAGGGTAAGATATTCATTTTTACCACAGCCATACGTCCAAACCAGGAGAGCTTTAATTTAGACCATTTATCTAAGTCCGCTTTTAGAGTTGTTCCGAGAGGAGCATAATTACATTCGAATAGGGTGGAAGGGGTCGCCGTGAGAAAGATACCAAGGTAACGTATCCGATCAGAGGCCCATTTAAACAGGAAGGAGGACCTTAGGTTGTCACAGAGTCCTGGGGACAGGGAGACGTTAAGCGCTTCTGATTTGTCCATGTTGATTTTAAAGTGAGACAAATGCCCATATTCATGTAACTCTAATAGGAGATTGGGCAAAGAAATTAGAGGTTGGGTTATAGTAAATAGAAGATCATTGGCAAATGCCGCAATCTTAAAGTCCTGACGAGACACAGTAATCCCGTGAATCTAAGAATTTTGACAGACCGCATTAAGAAAGGGCTCTAGGGCAAGAACAAAAAGGAGAGGAGATAAGGGGCAGCCCTGACGGGTCCCATTCGACAAGGTGAGCGGCTCAGAGAGCAAACCATTCACCTGAACTCGGGCAGATAGTAGGTGATATAAGGATGTTATCCAGTGGAACATCTGGTCCCCCAATCTATTGTGTCTCAGAACGTGCTATAAGAAAGGCCAGCTCACCCTCTTGAAGGCCTTCTCCACACAACAATGTAGGAATATCTCGAGACCTGTCCAAATGTATCAGATTGATGGCCTTGACCGTGTTATCCCTAGCCTCACGGCCAGGAAGGAACCCCACCTGATCCTTGTGGATTAGATCAGCAAAGGCTAGCTTCAGACGGCAGCTAAGGATCTTGGCAAACAGCTTCACGTCAATGTTCAGCAAGGAAATAGGTCGGAAACTGGAGCAAAGTTCCGGTTCTTTCCCAGGTTTTGGAAGAACAGTAACATGTGCGGTTAAAGAATGATAAGCCAAATAAGTGCCTGGGATAAGAGAGTTAAAGGTAGAGCGAAAATGTGGGAGCAAGATTTTACGAAAAGTTTTATAGTAAAAAATAGTTAGTCCATCTGGGCCCAGGCATTTGCCACCCGGAGTAGACTTGATAGCTTATACAATCTCTTCTTCAGTCAATGGGCTGTCAAGAGAATTGTCAACTTGAGTTGACAGCATGTGCGGCATATAGTGGCTTAAGTAGTCCGCAAACTCAGGAACAACCCTCGATGGGTCGGGGGGGAAGAAGAGCAGTTGATGTTGTACAAAGACTAGTAATAGAGGCGGAAAGATTCTGCAATCTCGTCAGAACGATGGAGCAAAGTGTGAGAAGCAGACCGTATCTTAGGAATAAAGGCTTGAGCCTGCTTGGTCCGAAGGGCTCTGGCCAGGAACCTGCCAGGCTTGTTACCATAAACATAATAGGAACTCTTCACCAACTGGCAAGCTAGCACCATAGACTTGTTACAAACAGAAGACAATTCTGCCCGCAGCGGAGTTAGCTCCTAATAAACTGCCTGAGACAGGGTCGTCTTGTGTTCCCTTTCAATAGCAGCAATACTGTCAAGAAGGGAAAGCAGTCTGGCCGCACGCTGTCTCTTACGAAAGGCCCCCATACTGATCAGCTGACCACGAATCACCGTCTTGTGGGCCTCCCAAACGACCAAAGGAGGGGTATCCAACCCGGTATTTTCATCAAAATACTGCGTGAGGGTTTCACACAATTTAAGCACATTGGAAG
The DNA here is from genome assembly GCA_037306005.1 of Rhinophrynus dorsalis. Lineage (NCBI taxonomy): Eukaryota > Metazoa > Chordata > Amphibia > Anura > Rhinophrynidae > Rhinophrynus > Rhinophrynus dorsalis. The sequence goes on along the minus strand of CM074720.1, from coordinate 471,954,002 downwards.
AGTCCTTTTTTACTACTTTATTGTTTAAAACCGTGAGACAAATTTCCCAACAGCCCTAGGGGTGATGTAGGGGGACTGGCCTTCAATAGGTCTGTGGTCACGTCTCCTCTGACTCACTGGACCCATAACAATCCTTTCAGCTCCTCATTTTATGGTTCTTAAACTTGCTCATAGTGATAGCAGTCACTATGAACCTCTCCTGCCTCAATTTTGCTATTAACACACAGCACAACAGTCTAGCACCTCTTTTTCTCTCTCTCTCTACTTGCATGTATTCTGCTTTACTTTCTGGAAAATGACACATTTTATAGAGAGAACAGGTGAAAAAAAATCTGATTAAAGGGGCAAAAACTTTGTTGCCATTGAAAAAATAGTGCAACATGTTTGCCAATAGGTGAAAACGGCAAAGACTTTAATCATTTTATTGCGAAAAAGCAGACAACCACGTTGTTTTCATGGATCTTAATATTCTTTGTCTATGATCTGAATATCTTCTACTTTGCTCATTTACTAACATTAATTAGCTTTTCCTACAAGCTGAAGGCTTAAAGTTAGGTAAACGGAATAGGGCCTTCTTATCTAGAAAAAGCAAAATCCACTAATCACAAAGGGAAAAAAACATTTTGAGAGGGATGGGTTAATAAAGTTGAAGCTTGATTGTATGAAAGGGAGGGTGTTATAGGGATGAGTGCAGTAGAGGTGTGATTGGTGGTAAAGGAGGGATATTAGGCAGAGTAGAAATAGACTTCACTAAAAAGGTAAATTTTCTGTTCCATAAGTATAACTGGAGAATGTTAATTAGAGTGGGCAAAAGTAGTGTAATGTGGGGAGGCAACAACTAAACTAGTTCCAGGACATAAAAATAGAAATAAAATAATAGGTTATAATGTTACGTGCTCATAATGTAAACCATAATTTTGAACTTAATCATAGATTACATTGCCAATTAAGGAATTAAAAAAGTGATGTAGTGTTAGTAGAACTATGAGTGAAATGGGTAGCTTACTCCACCCTTACATAACAATTTACCTAAATGTATATGAAGGTACAATAAAGGGATGTCTAAGCAGTAAAATAGAAATAAGTGCTTGGACCGGTGCTTCATTTCTTTGCTTGTCTGCTGGATCTGGAGCTTCTGCTTGTAGTGGTACTTATAGCAGGAAAGGTATGAGATTTCTATATTACTGATAAGTGACAATGTATTTATAATAATACATTTCCATTTCTCCTACTATTTGTATCTGAATTATTGTTAGGTTAAATTAACAAATCTATTTAATTATCATACATAAACCTTCTCACAATCTGTTCAAAACAAAGGCATTTTAATTTGTATATCATATTTGAGTTCTAGTTTATATGTCGTAACCAGTTAAATATATAAATATTTCATTACAAATAAAATTTGAAACATTTTTGAAGCTATTCTGCATCTTTAAACTCAGTTGCTAAATAATTTTGGATTCACCTCTTGCTATTCTTCTGAATTTAAAGGGATTGCAATATCCCAAAAAAGTATCTTCTAAATGGTAGCTGCACTAAAAAAACATGTAATGCTCTTAATACTTTCTCTCAAACCGTTATGGTTTGAGAGATGTAATATAATAAAGACCTCCGCTCCCTCCCCCTTCTCATGGGTCAGCTGTACAGCAGACGTCATGAGATCCTGCTTCTGTGACAAGACAGCGGCTCTTCAGGAGTGCTGTCATCTAGATATCTAAGTATAATTACTTAATCGGAATGGTCTACAACGTGTGCTTGCAGGCAGAAAGGGGAGGAAACGGAGGACTTTATTTTCTTACATCTCTCAAACTATAATGGTTTCAGAGAAAGGATTAAGCGCATTAAGTGTTTTTAGTGCAGCTACCATTTAGAAGATACTTTTTTGGGGACTTTACTATCCCTTTAATGTACACTGTTTATAGAAGGTTTTAATACCATTTTTATATGTAAATGTGTTACTCTTATTTTCTGACTAGAATTGTATTAACACTTTTTCTTAATAACAGAAAACTACAAAGAATGACTGAACTAGATACTTTTCTATACAAGAATTAATCAAATTATTTTCATAACTGCTAAAAAATATTATTTGTAGAATATGTGCAACATCTGGGAGAGTTAAACACAGGTTGGTAAATACTGCTGGTGAAGCCTGTACAAGGCACCTGAGTGCAGAACAAAAAGTTGCCCTTGAGCTGCTTTCAGATTTCACATTTTATTTACCTCATCCCTTTAAAATTAAATATTATTGTGAGGGTTGGTAATGGCATCCAGTGGGGCAATTGGTTCCAGCTTCTTCCTTCCATTTTACTATTTGCACTACAGCAAGCAGAATAGTGGTAGCACCAGATCAACCAATCAGTAAAGCATACCTTGTTTTAATGAGATGGATGGGTCTATCTGAAGTGGAAGGGAGCCATGGCTGCATGTACCCACTAGGGATGGACAAAAGTCCAACTTTTTGCTTGACAGAAATTTTAAGAAAGAAACCATGATTTCCCACTATTCCCATGAAAGTTCCTGCACTCTGGAAATCCATACACTTTCCTTCTTTTTGCTAATACTAATAATTTTGCAGCAAGAACCAATCTCTGCTTATGCCCAAGAATTTCTACAGGCATGCAGACTCAATGTGGTATGGCTACCAGTAAAGTTGATATAGACTAGGATTCCTGAGAGATCAGTACTTGTGGCTCTGTAGCTACCATGGGGCAATGTTGTGAGTTCAGCATGTGTGTTTCTAAGGTTACCAGTGCATTGGGACAAGGCTTGGGGGGTTCAGTATGCATGGGCTTAGCAATGCGTTCCATACCCCTCTGGCACTCAAAGGGTTAAATCTACTGTTGGACAAGCTTGAGTGGTGCAGAATTGGAGATTCTCCATCTTTTCCAGACTATAACTCCCATCATTCCCTGCAAGACAATGGAAGTTGTAGTCTGGAAGCAACTGGATGACCTCCCATTGCCCATCATACACCAGACTAAGTGGGACAAGGCTGGGTTTTCAAAAGCAACACAGGCAAAAAACGACACATCAGGTTCCTGCAGCATGTCATTTCTGTATTTGTTAGCAAGAGAAAAATCAGTATAATTTTGAGCTAGTTAGGAGAGGCAAGACAGTTTTCTCATTGTTAGTGGAGTCTGAGAGACTCTGGGGGAGTGTGAAGGGATATAGCAAATATACCCCAAATGCCCCAAAGTATTGGTTGAATGGCAGCTGTGATTAAAGTTCCTTCGTGATCTGGCTCCTGTCTCTGTGTTAGAGGAGTATGGGAGTCTGAGAAGGGGCAAAATATATTAACTCTAAATTTTTTATGACTTGGAAGACAGGCAGCTGTGATCCAAGATCCTTACAGCTTGCTAATTTCTTTATTAGGAGAGTCTGGGGTGTGAGAAGGAAGCAAAGGAGATTTACCCCAAATACCCCAAAAATCTAGTCTGATTTCTGGAAGACACAGACAGCTGTAATCAAGTTCCTTCCAACTGGTTGTCCTCTATGTTAGAGGAGTCTGGGGTGTGTGAAGGTTGCAAAGAAGATATACCCCAAAATTTTGTGTGACTGATTTGGAAGACACCAGAGCTGTGACCAAAGACTCTTCCAGCTGGCTGTTCTCTCCATGTTAGGGGAGTCTGGGGGGATTGATGCTTGCACCCGCACAGGGATCACCCTCTAAGACAGAAATGGGAAGGATACCTGGGGATGCTGGAGGAGTGGGAGTGGTCCATGGCCAAGACTAGTCCACAAGGGACATCCTTACATGACCGACATCAGCTGATCCAGTTGAAAATTCTTCACCGGGCATACTTTACTTCAGTTACACTACATAGGATGGGTACTAGGGATAAAAACATACTTGACAAATGCTCTCATGCAATTGGTACTTTTCTTCATCTTATTTGGGACTGTCCTGAGGTCTTCAGGTTTTGGAAGTGAGTCATTTCCTCTCTGTCTGGGGGAAAACCAATCCCCCTGACTTGAAGTCTGGGTCTTCTGTCAATTAACTCTGTACTAGACACTCACCCTGTTAAATCTCTTCTGAGAGACTTTGGTTATGGCACGTACGATAGTCACTATGGAGTGGATATCTGCATAACTGGGTACATCTGGAGGGCCAGAATCTTCTACTATATCATCTCTATAACTGTCATTGTCACCTGACAGTCATTGAGGCCATAGTGGTTGACATCATCTCCTTTAAGGCTGCCTTGCCCGGTATATTGGTAAGGCCGGTAGAATCTTCCAGTCATTTTCATTTTGGGTTGCCTTACCCGGTATTGGCAAGGCCGGTAGAGCCTATATCATATGGTGTTCTGTTAGGCTGCCTTGCCCGGTATATTGGTAGAGCCTGTATACTCCTGGTAGTCCGTTAGGCTGCCTTGCCCGGTATATTGGCAGGGCTGGTAGAGCTATCTATATTTCGTTGCATGCCAAGGCTGCCTTGCCCGGTACATTGGCAAGGCCGGTAGAGCCTGTTTCTCCTTGTATTCTTATAGGCTACCTTGCCCGGTATCTTGGCAGGGTCGGTAGAGCCACCTATTTCCCATTGCTTGTCCAGGCTGCCTTGCCTGGTATATTGGCAGGGCCGGTAGAGCCTTACTCGCTAGTACTACCACTTTCATGCCATTTCTATGTATGTGTATGTATATGTATGAGATCCTATGGTATTGTCTTAAACTTTTCAATAAAGTTGTGTTTTTTACCTAACTTTACGTCTGAGAATCTTAACAAACCGTGACAACTTCATGCCACTGTAGTCCTGTTGCCGTTCCTTGACTATGCACCCTTTACCTTGCCAGTTCTGCCAGAATCCTTAACTGTCAGTTGGTTCCAGTCCATTCCGTTTGCCCTTAGGGGTTCCAGTACCCAGGCATCTGGGTTGTTCTGTCCTATTAGTGGACTCCTCTATTGGCGGTTTACCCATCAGTTCTGGAACTGTACCTCAAACTATATATATCGTTGCCAAAATTCTAATTGTTTAGTCCGGTCCTATTCACTGTACCCATTGTGTTTATTTTCCTGTTCTGTATTGTGGGTCTTGGGGCCTACACTCGTGTATGCACTTTATTCTAATAGTTCTTTTAACCTTACCGTTCTTCCTGAGTGTTCATCTCAAAAACTGTGACACTAACATCCGACCCGACCAGACCATGTGGGAAGTCCGAATTGTGAACCAAGGGGAGAAGGGGAGAGGGGCTGCTAAGGCGACCCGGGGGTTGAGGCCAAACGCCTCCACAACCGGAGGGTGTGGGGTATCAGAGGGTTTGACCCATCCACCAACACCTTTTGCTGAGGAGCCACCCAAGCAACCACAGATATAGGTACCAGAAGGAAGTCCTGCTCCAGAACAGTCCACGTCTTGTCTGATGGCGCCGTCCATTCCACCACCCGAGCCAAAACAGAGTCGCCCGGTAATATTCCTCCAGATCCGGCAGGCCCATCCCTCCATATTCTGTATGACGAACCAGATAAGGAGTAGCCCAACCGCCGACCCCCTGAAAACCAGATAAATTTGGTCAATAGTCATCTCACACCCTGAAAAAAATTACCTTGGGACAAAAAATGGGTAAGCAGGGGTAAGATATTCATTTTTACCACAGCCCATACGTCCAAACCAGGAGAGCTTTAATTTAGACCATTTATCTAAGTCCGCTTTTAGAGTTGTTCCGAGAGGAGCATAATTACATTCGAATAGGGTGGAAGGGGTCGCCGTGAGAAAGATACCAAGGTAACGTATCCGATCAGAGGCCCATTTAAACAGGAAGGAGGACCTTAGGTTGTCACAGAGTCCTGGGGACAGGGAGACGTTAAGCGCTTCTGATTTGTCCATGTTGATTTTAAAGTGAGACAAATGCCCATATTCATGTAACTCTAATAGGAGATTGGGCAAAGAAATTAGAGGTTGGGTTATAGTAAATAGAAGATCATTGGCAAATGCCTCAATCTTAAAGTCCTGACGAGACACAGTAATCCCGTGAATCTAAGAATTTGACAGACCGCATTAAGAAAGGGCTCTAGGGCAAGAACAAAAAGGGAGAGGAGATAAGGGGCAGCCCTGACGGGTCCCATTCGACAAGGTGAGCGGCTCAGAGAGCAAACCATTCACCTGAACTCGGGCAGATAGTAGGTGATATAAGGATGTTATCCAGTGGAACATCTGGTCCCCCAATCTATTGTGTCTCAGAACGTGCTATAAGAAAGGCCAGCTCACCCTCTTGAAGGCCTTCTCCACACAACAATGCTAGGAATATCTCGAGACCTGTCCAAATGTATCAGATTGATGGCCTTGACCGTGTTATCCCTAGCCTCACGGCCAGGAAGGAACCCCACCTGATCCTTGTGGATTAGATCAGCAAAGGCTAGCTTCAGACGGCAGCTACAGGATCTTGGCAAACAGCTTCACGTCAATGTTCAGCAAGGAAATAGGTCGGAAACTGGAGCAAAGTTCCGGTTCTTTCCAGGTTTTGGAAGAACAGTAACATGTGCGGTTAAAGAATGATAAGCCAAATAAGTGCCTGGGATAAGAGAGTTAAAGGTAGAGCGAAAATGTGGGAGCAAGATTTTACGAAAAGTTTTATAGTAAAAAATAGTTAGTCCATCTGGGCCCAGGCATTTGCCACCCGGAGTAGACTTGATAGCTTATACAATCTCTTCTTCAGTCAATGGGCTGTCAAGAGAATTGTCAACTTGAGTTGACAGCATGTGCGGCATATAGTGGCTTAAGTAGTCCGCAAACTCAGGAACAACCCTCGATGGGTCGGGGGGGAAGAAGAGCAGTTGATGTTGTACAAAGACTAGTAATAGAGGCGGAAAGATTCTGCAATCTCGTCAGAACGATGGAGCAAAGTGTGAGAAGCAGACCGTATCTTAGGAATAAAGGCTTGAGCCTGCTTGGTCCGAAGGGCTCTGGCCAGGAACCTGCCAGGCTTGTTACCATAAACATAATAGGAACTCTTCACCAACTGGCAAGCTAGCACCATAGACTTGTTACAAACAGAAGACAATTCTGCCCGCAGCGAAGTTAGCTCCTAATAAACTGCCTGAGACAGGGTCGTCTTGTGTTCCCTTTCAATAGCAGCAATACTGTCAAGAAGGGAAAGCAGTCTGGCCGCACGCTGTCTCTACGAAAGGCCCCCATACTGATCAGCTGACCACGAATCACCGTCTTGTGGGCCTCCCCAAACGACCAAAGGAGGGGTATCCAACCCGGTATTTTCATCAAAATACTGCTTGAGGGTCTCACACAATTTAAGCACATTGGAAGAGTCCTGTTTTACTACTTTATTGTTTAAAATCGTGAGACAAATTTCCCAACAGCCCTAGGGGGTGATGTAGGGGGACTGGCCTTCAATAGGTCTGTGGTCACGTCTCCTCTGACTCACTGGACCCATAACAATCCTTTCAGCTCCTCATTTTATGGTTCTTAAACTTGCTCATAGTGATAGCAGTCACTATGAACCTCTCCTGCCTCAATTTTGCTATTAACACACAGCACAACAGTCTAGCACCTCTTTTTCTCTCTCTCTCTACTTGCATGTATTCTGCTTTACTTTCTGGAAAATGACACATTTTATAGAGAGAACAGGTGAAAAAAAAATCTGATTAAAGGGCAAAAACTTTGTTGCCATTGAAAAAATAGTGCAACATGTTTGCCAATAGGTGGAAAACGGCAAAGACTTTAATCATTTTATTGCGAAAAAGCAGACAACCACGTTGTTTTCATGGATCTTAATATTCTTTGTCTATGATCTGAATATCTTCTACTTTGCTCATTTACTAACATTAATTAGCTTTTCCTACAAGCTGAAGGCTTAAAGTTAGGTAAACGGAATAGGGCCTTCTTATCTAGAAAAAGCAAAATCCACTAATCACAAAGGGAAAAAAAACATTTTGAGAGGATGGGTTAATAAAGTTGAAGCTTGATTGTATGAAAGGGAGGGTGTTATAGGGATGAGTGCAGTAGAGGTGTGATTGGTGGTAAAGGAGGGATATTAGGCAGAGTAGAAATAGACTTCACTAAAAAGGTAAATTTTCTGTTCCATAGGTATAACTGGAGAATGTTAATTAGAGTGGGCAAAAGTAGTGTAATGTGGAGGAGGGCAACAACTAAACTAGTTCCAGGACATAAAAATAGAAATAAAATAATAGGTTATAATGTTACGTGCTCATAATGTAAACCATAATTTTGAACTTAATCATAGATTACATTGCCAATTAAGGAATTAAAAAAGAGATGTAGTGTTAGTAGAACTATGAGTGAAATGGGTAGCTTACTCCACCCTTACATAACAATTTACCTAAATGTATATGAAGGTACAATAAAGGGATGTCTAAGCAGTAAAATAGAAATAAGTGCTTGGACCGGTGCTTCATTTCTTTGCTTGTCTGCTGGATCTGGAGCTTCTGCTTGTAAGTGGTACTTATAGCAGGAAAGGTATGAGATTTCTATATTACTGATAAGTGACAATGTATTTATAATAATACATTTCCATTTCTCCTACTATTTGTATCTGAATTATTGTTAGGTTAAATTAACAAATCTATTTAATTATCATACATAAACCTTCTCACAACTGTTCAAAAACAAAGGCATTTTAATTTGTATATCATATTTGAGTTCTAGTTTATATGTCGTAACCAGTTAAATATATAAATATTTCATTACAAATAAAAATTTGAAACATTTTTGAAGCTATTCTGCATCTTTAAACTCAGTTGCTAAATAATTTTGGATTCACCTCTTGCTATTCTTCGGAATTTAAAGGGATTGCAATATCCCAAAAAAGTATCTTCTAAATGGTAGCTGCACTAAAAAAAACATGTAATGCTCTTAATACTTTCTCTCAAACCGTTATGGTTTGAGAGATGTAATATAATAAAGACCTCCGCTCCTCCCCCTTCTCATGGGTCAGCTGTACAGCAGACGTCATGAGATCCTGCTTCTGTGACAAGACAGCGGCTCTTCAGGAGTGCTGTCATCTAGATATCTAAGTATAATTACTTAATCGGAATGGTCTACAACGTGTGCTTGCAGGCAGAAAGGGGAGAAACGGAGGACTTTATTTTCTTACATCTCTCAAACTATAATGGTTTCAGAGAAAGGATTAAGCGCATTAAGTGTTTTTTAGTGCAGCTACCATTTAGAAGATACTTTTTTGGGGACTTTACTATCCCTTTAATGTACACTGTTTATAGAAGGTTTTAATACCATTTTTATATGTAAATGTGTTACTCTTATTTTCTGACTAGAATTGTATTAACACTTTTTTCTAATAACAGAAAACTACAAAGAATGACTGAACGAGACTCTTTCTATACAAGAATTAATCAAATTATTTTCATAACTGCTAAAAAATATTATTTGTAGAATATGTGCAACATCTGGGAGAGTTAAACACAGGTTGGTAAATACTGCTGGTGAAGCCTGTACAAGGCACCTGAGTGCAGAACAAAAAGTTGCCCTTGAGCTGCTTTCAGATTTCACATTTTATTTACCTCATCCCTTTAAAATTAAATATTATTGTGAGGGTTGGTAATGGCATCCAGTGGGGCAATTGGTTCCAGCTTCTTCCTTCCATTTTACTATTTGCACTACAGCAAGGAGAATAGTGGTAGCACCAGATCAACCAATCAGTAAAGCATACCTTGTTTTAATGAGATGGATGGGTCTATCTGAAGTGGAAGGGAGCCATGGCTGCATGTACCCACTAGGGATGGACAAAAGTCCAACTTTTTGCTTGACAGAAATTTTAAGAAAGAAACCATGATTTCCCACTATTCCCATGAAAGTTCCTGCACTCTGGAAATCCATACACTTTCCTTCTTTTTGCTAATACTAATAATTTTGCAGCAAGAACCAATCTCTGCTTATGCCCAAGAATTTCTACAGGCATGCAGACTCAATGTGGTATGGCTACCAGTAAAGTTGATATAGACTAGGATTCCTGAGAGATCAGTACTTGTGGCTCTGTAGCTACCATGGGGCAATGTTGTGAGTTCAGCATGTGTGTTTCTAAGGTTACCAGTGCATTGGGACAAGGCTTGGGGGGTTCAGTATGCATGGGCTTAGCAATGCGTTCCATACCCCTCTGGCACTCAAAGGGTTAAATCTACTGTTGGACAAGCTTGAGTGGTGCAGAATTGGAGATTCTCCATCTTTTTCCAGACTATAACTCCCATCATTCCCTGCAAGACAATGGAAGTTGTAGTCTGGAAGCAACTGGATGACCTCCCATTGCCCATCATACACCAGACTAAGTGGGACAAGGCTGGGTTTTCAAAAGCAACACAGGCAAAAAACGACACATCAGGTTCCTGCAGCATGTCATGTCTGTATTTGTTAGCAAGAGAAAAATCAGTATAATTTTGAGCTAGTTAGGAGAGGCAAGACAGTTTTCTCATTGTTAGTGCAGTCTGAGAGACTCTGGGGGAGTGTGAAGGGATATAGCAAATATACCCCAAATGCCCCAAAGTATTGGTTGAATGGCAGCTGTGATTAAAGTTCCTTCGTGATCTGGCTCCTGTCTCTGTGTTAGAGGAGTATGGGAGTCTGAGAAGGGGCAAAATATATTAACTCTAAATTTTTTATGACTTGGAAGACAGGCAGCTGTGATCCAAGATCCTTACAGCTTGCTAATTTCTTTATTAGGAGAGTCTGGGGTGTGAGAAGGAAGCAAAGGAGATTTACCCCAAATACCCCAAAAATCTAGTCTGATTTCTGGGAAGACACAGACAGCTGTAATCAAGTTCCTTCCAACTGGTTGTCCTCTATGTTAGAGGAGTCTGGGGTGTGTGAAGGTTGCAAAGAAGATATACCCCAAAATTTTGTGTAACTGATTTGGAAGACACCAGAGCTGTGACCAAAGACTCTTCCAGCTGGCTGTTCTCTCCATGTTAGGGGAGTCTGGGGGATTGATGCTTGCACCCGCACAGGGATCACCCTCTAAGACAGAAATGGGAAGGATACCTGGGGATGCTGGAGGAGTGGGAGTGGTCCATGGCCAAGACTAGTCCACAAGGGACATCCTTACATGACCGACATCAGCTGATCCAGTTGAAAATTCTTCACCGGGCATACTTTACTTCAGTTACACTACATAGGATGGGTACTAGGGATAAAAACATACTTGACAAATGCTCTCATGCAATTGGTACTTTTCTTCATCTTATTTGGGACTGTCCTGAGGTCTTCAGGTTTTGGAAGTGAGTCATTTCCTCTCTGTCTGGGGGAAAACCAATCCCCCTGACTTGAAGTCTGGGTCTTCTGTCAATTAACTCTGTACTAGACACTCACCCTGTTAAATCTCTTCTGAGAGACTTTGGTTATGGCACGTACGATAGTCACTATGGAGTGGATATCTGCATAACTGGGTACATCTGGAGGGCCAGAATCTTCTACTCTACCATTTAGTATACACCCACAGAGGGGGCCCCGCACAGGTTTCAGGTGGTTTGATTATCTCACTTTGAGTTGAACCCCTCCCCCTAGATTTGGCACTGGAAGTTGTGATGCACCAGGGGTGTTGACTGTTTTTTAATAGAACTGTGACATCAATTTTTTCTCCTGACTGTTACAAGCAATTATCACTCTCCTTCCTCATTGCCTGTCTTCACCACAATGAAGGGTAAGGACCCTCCTATTTGCTGTGATGAATGGAAGGGGCCATCCTCTTCACCATGGCAAAAGGGAGAGTCCATCTGTCCCTTCACCATAGGGAAGAAGAATATGCATTGGTGACCCCTTCCCTTTGCCAGGGCAAAAAGGATAGTTCCTCCACTTCACTGTGTTGAAGGCAGGAGATGAGGACGGAGAGTGAACATTGCTTGTAACAGTCAGGAGGAAATATCGATGTCAAAGTTCTAATTAAAGAACCATCATGATTTCAGAGCTTTTCTCCATACACCTTTCTGCAGTACCAGCATGTTAGTAAGAATCATATTTTACCTTATCAAACATTGCCATAACTGTAAGAAAAGCCTGAAAGAACTGCCCTAAACTACACTCTGTGTCTGTAAATATCAAGGAATCTTGTTATCAGGGATTTGCAGAAATCGTATTGTTTATTTTTTATTGCCACAAGTTTCCAGGTCAGATTATGTACAATAACAAATGATTTAATTGAAGAATAATAATTGAACCTGCTCTCAAGACAAAATATTACAACAGCTTTCCTACAATTAAATTACATAGACAATTATAATTAAATACCTACTTGATAGGATTGACCTCCAACACTCACACAAAATATATCTCATCTATGATATACCTTGATGGATATGTGTAAAACACAATTGGCTCCCACATGAATACATATTTATAATTCTTTTCTGACTTTTTTTAGATTGCTGACAATGGCAATCAACAACATCTTCTGTGAACATAGACCAGTGTCACTATAGTCAGTATTGTGGAAAAGATCGTTACTATCAATATAAGTACTGTATGAGACCGTCAAAAAAAAACAGCCTTTTTTGCCTTTTTGTGTAGTTCTATACATTGTTGCACTGATGTATTAATTATCCACTACTTGTCTATCTTATCAAAATAACATATGTGCAACATTGAGCTAGAATGCTCTTGACACACTGTAGCACTCACATGCTCCAGTAGATTACATGCTTGAAAAATGAGTCCCAGAGGCAACACACAGACATATGATTGGAACACATCCTAGTGTGAACTAACATACAGTGTGATCGTATGCACTACTGCAGACTGTGTACTAGTCCACACATCAAGTAATATGCTTGTTCTGGTGATTACCATTTATAATGCATTAATTGCCAGGTCTCAAGCGCACTGCACAGCCTTTCCGCTTTTATCCACATTTACCTCACTAGCGCTGACACTAACATAAAGTGATATAGATACTAGGTACATCTCCCAGAGCATCTCGCCTTTACTGTCCAGGTATTATCTATCATCCATTTAGTTTCTTTTACACAATTATAAGAAGTTTAAGCGCATCCCGCCGCAGAACACTTATGCGGTAACTAAGTATGACAGCTCATCTTATCTAGATTAGATACTGTGATGGCTTTTAGCCAGCTATATACCCTATACATATGGTTTACACCTGGGAAATAAGATATAAACACAGCACACTTTGTAATGATTAATTGAGTCATCATTGGTGACTGTGCTATTGTAATAGTTATCTATCGTTATGTAGATTCTCCATATACATGTATGTCTATTAGTGATGAGCGAGCATGCTCGGCCGAAGCTCGGTTCGGCTCGAGCATCGCTCTGCTCGGCACATGGCGGTACTCGTACGAGTACCGCATGTGCTCGCCCGCCATGTTCGGGTCTCCTCCCCGCATGTTTCGCGGCTGCTGCGCAGCCAATAAACGTGCGGGGAGGCTCTGACATCAGTGTAATGCCAGCAGCCATGTTGGCTGCTGGCATTACACTGATTGGCTGGCCAGAACCCGTGATCGGGTGCTGTATAGCACCCGACTCGCGAGTTCAGCTCATTCTCAGCCAGGGAGAGATGCGATCAGGCAGGGAAAGTCAGTGTAGGGAGAATAAAAGTGTTGGTACTCTTTCAAGACCCAAAAGTCCTTTTTAGGACTGTTGTGTGTGGGGGCAGCATTTATATTTTGTTTGGGGGGGCACAATTTCCTTTTTTTTGTGGGGGGGATATTAGTAAGGTGACATTGTACTAGGTGCACAGGGACAAATATTGTACAACGCAGCGACAAAAAGGGCCATTTTAAACGTGTGCCTAGCCATAGATTATTGTCACATTCTGTTTAGTGTGCAAATTCACAAATTAACGTCACATATTCCGTTCACTGTGCCTAACCGCAGATTAGCGTCACATTCTGTTTCGTGTGCCTAGCCGCAGATTAGCGTCACATATTGTTTAGTGTGCAAATTCACAAATTAACGTCACATATTGTTTAGTGTGCAAATTCACAAATTAACGTCACATATTCCGTTCACTGTGCTTAGCCGCAGATTAGCGTCACATTCTGTTTCGTGTGCCTAGCCGCAGATTACCGGCATATATTCCGTTTAATATGAAGAAGGCGGGTAAAAAGGGAGGGGGAAGTGGACGTGATCCTGATAGTTCAGGGCGCGGGTCAGGACGCGTAGAAACTGTGCCTGGTGCCAGAGCACAAGACAGAAAGACATCCACCATACCTAGCTTCATGTCTCAGTTTACAGGGCGTCGCAGGACATCACTCTCGAGGTCAGACCACTGCGAACAGGTGGTCGGTTGGATTTCAGCTGATACTGCTTCCAGTCGGTTAAGCACCACCCTGTCTTCCACCAAGTCCACTCTCACTAGCCAAGAGTCTGGTCAACATAATCCTCACCCTGATCATCCTTCCTCCCACCATAGAGGGTCTGGCCAAAGAAGTGATCCCACACTGGGATATAGTGAGGAGCTCGTCTCATCACCAATCCTTGATTTGAACCTCTCTCCAAGCACGCTTGCAGAGGAACATGAGATCTTGTGCCCTGATTCACAACCTCTAGAGAGTACCCAATCACAAGAAGATGACAGAGGGGAACGGCACTTAAGGTCAAAGGAAGTGGATGATGATGATGAGACACAGTTGCCATCAAATCAACCACAATTACTGTCTCAAGACCTTGATGAGGAGGATGATACACAGTTGTCAATGACTGAGGATGTGGTGGGATCAAGAAATGAGGAGGATGATCAGAGTGAGGAAGTGGAGGAGGACTTGGTGGATGATGAGGTGACTGACCCCACCTGGGAAGGTGGAGAGCCGAGCGATGACAGCAGTCCTGAGGGTGAGCCATCTGCAGCACCGCAACAGGCTGGAAGAGGCAGTGGTGTGGCTAAAGAAAGAAGGCGGACCGCACCAAACCGGCCCGCAAATGTTCCACGGAGCACCCCCTTGCGTAAATCTCCCTTGCCAAGGGCTAGGTGTTCCGCGGTATGGCATTTTTTTAAGGAAAGTGCGGACGACAAAAGAATTGTAGTTTGCAACCTGTGCCACACCAGAATGAGCCGAGGCATGAACACTAGAAACCTCACCACCACCAGCATGCTCCGACACATGGCATCCAAGCACCGTAATAAGTGGGAGGAACGCCCGGATCGCCAATCTGTGTCTGCAGGCCACACCACTGCCTCCTCTTCCCCTGTTTTCGGTGCCGGCCAATCGCCTGTCGAAGGCGCAGGCCCGCATACCTCCCGCCCTGCACCTGTACCATCTGAAGCACCATCAGCGACCACATCCACTTCCCTGTCCCAGCGCAGCGTCCAAATGTCCTTACCCCAGGCATTTGAGCGCAAGCGAAAATACCCAGCCACCCACCCACAGGCCATAGCACTAACCTCACACCTTTCCAAATTACTGGCCATCGAAATGCTGCCATTTAGGCTTGTGGACACTGAGTCCTTCCGCAGCCTGATGGCAGCAGCTGTCCCTCGGTACGCAGTCCCCAGCCGCCACTACTTTTCCCGGTGTGCCGTCCCCGCCTTACACCACCATGTGTCCCTTAACATCACCCGTGCCCTGACCAACGCAGTTACTGGGAAGGTCCACTTAACGACTGACACATGGACAAGTGCTTGTGGCCAGGAATGCTACATTTCCCTGACGGCACACTGGGTGAATGTCGTGGAGGCTGGGAGCGACTCGGACCCTGGGATGGCACAGGTGCTACCCACGCCGAGGACTGCGGGCCCTACCTCCATCAGGGTTTCCGCCAGCACCTACGTTATTGGCTCCTCCTCCTCCGTTTCCACCTCCGAATTCTCTGCGCGCAGCGCCACTCACCCATCAGCCGGTAGCTGGAAGCAGTGTAGCACTGCAGTGGGGAAGCGTCAACAGGCCGTGCTGAAGCTGATCTGCCTTGGGGACAAACAGCACACGGCCTCAGAGCTGTTGCAGGGGATTAGTCACCAGACCGAGCAGTGGCTCTCGCCACTCAACCTGCAACCAGGCATGGTTTTGTGTGATAATGGGCGTAACTTGGTGGCAGCTTTGGAGCTCGGCAAGCTCACACACGTACCATGCCTAGCGCATGTATTTAATTTAGTGGTTCAGCGATTTCTAAAAACCTACCCCAATTTGCATGATCTCTTGACCAAGGTGCGCCGCGTGTGTGCACATTTCCGTAAGTCATCTACAGCTTCAGCCGGCCTGTTGAAGCTGCAGCAGCGCTTACAATTGCCAGCTCACCGGCTGCTGTGTGACGTGAGCACGCGCTGGAACTCCACCTTCCACATGTTGGCCCGGCTTTGTGAGCAGCAGAGGGCAGTAGTGGAGTACCAGCTGTTACACGGTCGTCGCCTCTCCGTTCAACTTCCTCTAATCAGAAGTGAGGAGTGGGAATGGATGTCAGACCTCTGTGAGGTTTTACGCAATTTTGAGGAATCGACACAGATGGTGAGCGGCGATAACACTATTATCAGTGTAACCATCCCACTTCTGTGTCTACTGAAACACTCGCTGCTCACAATTAAAACCGACGCTTTGCATGTGGAAGAGGTGGAAATGGGGGAGGAAGAGCTTACACAAGGTGATAGCCAGAGCACCCTCACTTCGTCTTCTCAGCGACAATTGGAGGAGGCGGAGGAGGAGGAGGAGGAGGAAGACACGGTTGCCTCCGCTACAGAGGGTAGCCATGGAACTTTATTTCCATCTCTTCAGCGTGGGTGGGCAGAAGAGGAGGAAGAGGATGAGGAGATTGAGAGTCATCCTCCTGGTGAGGACAGCGAAATCTTGCCTGTTGGTACTCTGGCACACATGGCTGACTTTATGTTAGGCTGCCTTTCCCATGACCCACGCGTTAAACGCATTTTAGACAACACGGATTACTGGGTGTTCACCCTTCTGGACCCCCGCTACAAAGAGAATTTCTCATCTCTCATTCCTCCGGTGGAGAGGACAAGCAAAATGGTGCAATACCAGAATGTTCTTGTCGAAAAATTGCTCCAAAATTTTCCATCTGACAACGCTGGCGGCAGAGTACGTGCTACCTTGGCCAACCGAGAAGGGGAGAAAAGGGGAGCACACAGCAGTTCCGACAAAGGCAGGGCAACACTCTCCAAGGCGTGGGACACCTTCATGACACCCCGCCAGCACCCTCACCCTGATTTGCAGCCTAGTGTCACAAGGAGGGAAAAGTTTTGGAAGATGGTGAAGGAGTACGTAGCAGACTGTGTCAGCGTCCTCAATGATCCCTCTGTGCCTTACAACTACTGGGTGTCCAAGCTGGACACGTGGTATGAACTGGCACTCTACGCCTTGGAGGTGCTGGCCTGCCCTGCCGCCAGCGTTCTGTCTGAGCGGGTATTTAGTGCTGCTGGTGGCATCATAACAGATAAGCGTATCCGCCTTTCCACCGAAAATGCTGATAGGTTGACACTTATAAAAATGAACAAGGCCTGGATTTCCCCTGACTTCTCCACTCCACTGGAGGAAAGCCCCGGGTGAACATAAAGTCACTTTAGATATGTTATTTACAATGATGGGAATACTCTGTATTCCCATTCACCCCTTCCACCCAAAAAACGGGTATATGGTTGACTCTTCATCTTCTCATCCTCCTCCTCCTCTTCCATATACCCTGTGATATAATTTTTATATAGGGCCAGCTCACCAGCGGGCCCTGTGATATAATTTTTATATAGGGCCAGCGGGCCTTGTTTGACAATTTTTGTATAGGTCAGCTCACCAGCGGGCCTTCTCACATAATGTTTTATTGGGTCAGCTCTCTAGCGGGCCCTCTCATATAATGTTTTATAGCGTCAGCTCACTAGCGGGCCTTCGCATATAATGTTTAGGATGGTCAGCTCCGCAGCAGACCCTCACCCATAATGTTTTAGATGGTCGGCTCAGCAGCAGACCCTCATTCCTAATGTTTTAGATGGTCAGCTTAGCGCATGCCCTCGCCCCTAATGTTTTAGAGGGTCACCAGCAGGCCATTAATCCTAATTTTTCAAGGGTGTGTATGATGCCCTCCTTTATGTGTAATAAAGGGTGTATTGGAGTGACATTTCAGTCTAATTTTTGGCAGCCCTTTCACTTAGTGCATAGGCTTTATGAGTGTTGGACCACTACCTGAACTATTGTACCACAATGTGAATGAGGCCCTCCATTTTGTGATATACAGGTTGTATCGGAGTGCCTCAGGTCCTCCCATTGAATTAAATAGGGCTGGGGTGTTCGACAGAGCAGAAGGTAGTTCTTGCCTTCATCCACTAAGTCTCTTCGTCACTTTTACTCAATGGATCAGACCCCACTGTTCCGACTATAAATTTTGGACTTAACAAGGGCAAACGGACATGTTGTAAAACCTGTGGTAGCTGCGGCCTCCGTTCCTGAATGCTGTACCTTACCCGGGCCATAACCACGTTGAACACCTGCTTTACGCTGTGCACGTTTCCCTCTTAATCATGGCCCCAGTTCCGAAAAATCGATGAAATTTTTTGCAGAATTTGCAGATGATATACAAGTAAATATACAGCAAATACTGTTTGGTAACAATTTTTCGCCTACAATCGTTTTTATCTTCCTTTTTGTGTGTTTTATGGTCAGTCTGTAAAAATGGCATACTACAGGCGAAACATCGTTCCCAGCAGCGACGTTGGAGTCCAAGATGCATCCAGACATCCTCCCTATGCTGTCCCTGAACCATTTCTGTGGTGTTTCCATCATTTTCTGACCTTTTCCTATGAACCAGGCACCCTCCCCTCATCAGAGCAGGGGGTGCCTGGTGTAATGCTCGAGTCCTCCCATTGACTTCAATGGGGCTCGGGTGCACGGCCGAGCACTCGAGCCTCCGGGGGTGCTCGGCCAGAGCACCCGAACACCCGAGCATCGGGGTGCTCGATCATCACTAATGTCTATATATTTTTAACCAGCACTTACTTAATGTTGGGGTTAAATTTATCCACACATGGAGGCACTTATGTTAATTGTTTAATTAGAGACACTTGATGCTTGCTTTGGGTGCCAAAACACTGTTTGATGGTATATAAGGGATCACTTTGTTGCTTGTACTTTGTCCTGACGAACAGTGCCATTTAGACATCCGAAACGTTGACACAATAAAATTCTTTATTTTTGTATAACTGTCTAAGACCTGAGTGTGCTTCATGCTAGTTGGACACTACATTATTTGCTACTGCACTAAGCACCCAGTCATATAAGCAAAATCTAATTGTGAGTGCTTCCCCACCGGCATGTATAAATATATATATATATATATATATATATATATATATATATATATATATATATATATATATATATATATATCTCATCCCACCAGAAGCCAAGTACAATTGAATAATAATAATGATGTGTCCCTCCCTGCCACCAGCTTAGCTTATTCTGAGGGGTGGAATCTCTTCAGATCCTGATCTATGCCCTCTTGGCGATTATCCGCCACCACACTGCCATGTCTAGTTATTGTACCACACTCTGTGCAATGGGTCGACACGACACAAACTGCCACATCCTGACATCTAATAAATGTCAACTGCTGGGGAAGGTAAAGATGAATGAGGTGGATTGCCAGAATATGTAGTTACCCTAGATCAAGAAAGTGATGGCAAGCCAGGTTTTTCACTTGCCATCAAACTTTCAGCCTCTGGCTGGGTTTCTCTATTCTTCTTTCTATTTGATCTCCACCTCTCCTCTTGCTGCCTTTTGGGGAGAGTCAGGGGGTACAGCAACAGTGGTACCCAATTTCTATGGAGGGTGTTTGGCTTTAACATGTTTGACATAAATGTCATGGTGTCTGTGTTTCATGTGTGTTATCAGGGTGGTTGTGCATTCCCTCTTTTCCTCTTTTCACTGATCTGTCATAAATTGTGCACAGTGCCATCACTGATGACTGCACTTTGCCTGCCCCACGAGGAAAATAGTCCCACACCCAGGACCTCAGGAGGTGGAGGGGGGAAGGTGGAGAAGAATGGCCTCTTTCTTCTTCTCCTCCTCCATATTCCCCTTCACTGGCTGAGGCAGAGAATGATGTTGCTGCTACTGCCTCAGAATCAGCACTGTAACTAGGACCAAGGGTATTGCTGCTGGCAAGTGGAACCTGTCTTAGTCCCACATCACTTGAACACATTCCCACTGTTTTCATGGTGGTCTGTGGCACACCAGCTTGCCCCTCAGCATCCTGCTTCCCTTGTAACTTAGCAGCAGCAGGAATTAGAACAGTAGAAAACTACAAATTCCAAAAGCTCACTGCTGGTGGTTGTGGTCATGCCCTTTCCCATCCCTGTCTCCCATTTGTTCTCAGTTTGGGCTAAAAAGGTCATTAATGTCTCTTTCTGCTGCTGCTCTGTTACAAACATCTCACCAGTTGGAGGACTTAATGAGAAATGTGACAGAGGGTCTCCTAATGATCACTTGCTATTTCTAGTTGACATGAAGAAAGCAGACTGGCAGCACTAGCACAGGGACCTGTGCTCCTGGTGGTGGTGGCATTATTGCTGCTAGCCACCAGTTCTGGCTTCTTTAGGATCATGTTCCACCTAGACAATGCCGTTGGGACTGGTAAAGGGGGACTCCCAGGGAGTTCAGGGGAATGTGGGCTCCCTTGACCACTAATCTTGTTTCTCTGCATTACTTTCCCTACCACCTAGTCCCACCAGTTGATTACCATCACTGTTACTACTACTAACACCAATCACATCAATTTCATTACCTGAATCTTCCTCCACACTAGTATATGATCGACCTCTCCTTCACTCCTAACACCCTGTATAAGCTGCTGGACCTTCATAGTTGTAGGACTGCTTGGGTATGGCAAGTGCCACTTAGGGTCCCCTGCTGCAAGATCTCTATGGGTAATGCAGGGGGACTGGTCATCACTGAGTCTAGTGAATCAGGGTATCCAGACCTTTCATGTTGGTGACAGTGGTTACTTCCTCCTCGTCAGACACACTGGACACATAACAATCCTTCCAGCTCCTCCTTTTATTATTATTAAACTTGCTCATAGTAATAGCAGTCTCTGCGAGTCTCTTCTGCCTCAATTTTGCAAAGCAACTCACAGCCAACAGCCTAGCACCTCTCTTTCTCTGTAGCTGCTTGTATTGTGTTTCACTTCATGGAAAGTGAGATGTTTTTATAGAGAAAAGGTGAAAAATGTGATTAAAGGGGGAAAAAGTTCTAGTCATTGAAAAACAGCCAACATTTTTCACCAATGAGCAAAAATGGTGAAGATTTGAATCTTTTTATTTAAAGTGGATTTTCCCCAGAAAAAGCAGACAATCACATGGTTTTTGTGAATTTTTTGCAGGAACATGACTGGACTTTTTGACCACCCCTACTCCTGAGGGGCAATTTGTCAAAGTCCCATAAACCATTTCACTATGAAGGAGACAGACCAATATGGTTTCTTGGCAAGTGAACTCCATATGGCGACCAACTAAAGCTTTAATAAGCAGTGTACTGCATACCTCATTTGATACCTAACCAAAACTATTGGTTACTGAGGTGTTACGGATGCCTTATCACAAAAAGAAACCAGTTTGGTCCAAGCACTCGCCAGGTATAACTGATTTTCTTACCATACACCACAAGCAAAGGCGGGAATCCGATGAACTGGGCAAGCTGGTTACTTCCACCCCGAAACTATTGCTTGGAGAGGCTAAAAGCCAACTACGACTGCTGGCTAATATTGAAGTGTCCCTTGGAGACGCACTACTGAATAGGAGTGGGTGAAAGTTGCCGTTGTGTACCCAATAGAAAGCCAGGGAAAACCACGTTATTGTCTGCTTTTTCTTGGGAATGTATGCATTTAAAACAGCAATTAAAATTTTTGTGTTTTTCACTCATTGGCCAAAGTTCCCTGCCAATTTTTCAGTGGCTAGAACATTTCTGCCCATTGATGTATGTGATTTTCACCTTTTTGCAGAAGTGAAACACAATAGAAGCAGCTACAGAGTGAGGTAGATTTGCTGTGCTGCTCTACTATTATTGTTTTGAGAAAGTGAGACAGGAGAACCTCATAGTGACTGCTATCACTATGAGTAGGTTTAAAACTAATATAAGGAGGAACTGGAAGGACCCTTATGTGTCTGAGGAGGAGGAAGAAATGAGCACTACATAACCAATTTTGTCCAGTCCCTCTAAATCACACCTAGGAATCTTGGGTAAATTAATGGCAATGGAGGAAGAGAAGGGTAGTAGTAGTGAGAGAGCAGGACAGGTCAGCTACCTGTGCCTGCTGCAAGATGTGGTGCCCCTGCTGCCAGCATTGCTGTACCATGTACCACCATTGCTGTGCCTTTTGCCAAATATGGTCCCCTGCTGCCACTAGTGCTGTATCTGCTGCCATACTGTTGTTGGGGGACAGCAGGCGCACAATTAATACCAACAGCACCAGCCAGAGCACAGATCAGCTACCTGTGCCTAGTGATGACAATCTGCCTTATTCAGGTCAAAAAGAAATGCCAAGTGTGACACTAGGGTACCCTCTATCACATTGCTTGTCATCTCCTCCAAGCAGCAGTGAGATGTCTGCAAAGGAGCAGCAGCAGCAGCACATAGGGACTAGTGGTGGTGATGAGGATGATGCTGGAGAAGCTGAGGTGGAAGAGACATTGATGGCCTTTTTAGCAGAAATTAAGAAGGAATGGGAGACGGGGATGAGGATGGGCATCACCACCACCACTAACAGTGACATTTTGGAATTTGAAGAATGTGCAACTGCTCTAATTTCTGCTGCTGCTGAGATGCAAGGGCAGCAAGATGCTGAGGATCAAGATAGTGTGTCACAGACCACTGTGGACACAGTGAGAATGAGGTCAACAAGTGATGTGGGACAAGGACAGGTTCCTCTTGCCAGTGTCAGCAATACTCCTGGTCCTAGTTGTAGTGCTGAATCTGAGGTAGTACCAGCAACAGCAGCAACATTATCTGCTGCCACATACAGTGAAGGGGAATGTGGAGGACAAGGAGAAAGAGGCCATTCTTCTCCACCTTTTCCCTCCCTCCTGAAGGCATGGGTACGGGAGGCCCAAATCAGTTCGTGGTCATGAAGGATGATCTAAAGGCCCTGGCAGCCGACATTAAGGAGACTGTTAAAGGTGAAATAGCTGATCTGAGAAAAGACTTGGTACAGATGGGTAGGGATGGGCAAAACTTTTCACCTCAAACTGAAATCGTCAAAAAATGGCACTTTCTCCTTGGCGAAAAATTTCCTGCGAAAAGTGCAGATTTTCCGCTTTTTCCCTCTTTTTTCGCCTAGCTTATTCCACTGAAATCAACATTGAAGTTACACACAACATAAAACAAATATTATTTTATTTGCCAAGGCATAGTATAAAAGGGGCATGAGGGTGCCTGTGTTGGTGTGGTGTGGGGGAACAATCAGTTGAACGGGGATGATTTTTGGGGAGGTTGTTTACTGGGATTGGGAGGCAGTTAATAAAAACTAAATCCTAAATAAAATTAAAAAACCCCCCATAAGACATGGTATAAAAAGGGTCTGAGGAGGGTGACCTGTCTTCCTCTGTCATCTCTTCTGGTTCCTGACTCTTGGCTTGATCCTGACATTGCTGATTTCCATATTCCTGACCCCGGCTTGTCTGAGTACCTGCCTTGGTGACCCCGTCTTGTCTTTTGGTTTACAGTCCTGTCACAATGATATTTGGCACAAAGCACAAATTCTGTAATCTCAGCAATACCCACCTATCCACTGTAAGGAAGTCTAATCATAAATTGGCCCCAGTGGACTCCTACAAAAATCTTGGTATGTGGCTTGACCCCAACCTCACTTTTGGTCATCATATTGACAAATTAACCTCCAAGCTTTATCCCAAAATCAGTACTCTTTTTAGACACAAATCATGTTTAAGTCCCCTGGTGTCACGGTTTTTTAAGACTCTCAGACCAGTGTGTGAATAAGAACACAATTTTATTAAGAATAAAATAAGGCAATAACACGCCCTCTAGTGGCGGTAGATATACACCAGTGATAGTTATATATATAGATATAATGGTAAATGCACAAATGACTTATAAGTACAATTACACAGCAGTAGAATAGCGTATACCCCCAAGGGGTTAAGTCCTTGATAACAGTCAGTCTCAGATGTGGATGTTTGGAACGCCCAGGGCGTTATAAGGCTGTGCTAGAGACCAAGACTATCGCCGGCTGTATACTGGACTGCCTCGCCACGGTGTTCAGTAAGAAGAAGCACAAGAGTCCACGTAGCCCCCTCGGGCATACCTACTGGAACTGCTTCAACTAGTGCAAGTGCAAAAGGCCCCCACGGGCGTGATTGGAACCGGCCTTCAATGCGAGAGCTGCCAAGCCTCCTCAGACTTAACCGGACAACGGGATAACATACGCTAGAGCCGACAGCCCCCACGGGCGTAATTACCGGAATACAAATGCTGATGCCTGTGCCTGCCACCACTCGGTAAAGCGGAATCGCTCAATGAACAAGAGAGAGAGTCTTAGGCGCCCAACCGGCCAAACGGATGTGAATACTCTGCAAGGATGTGTGGAGCTGCCGACGGAGAGCGGCCAACTCAGCAGTAGTATCACCGAGAAAGAGACTCTTACAGGAGTAGCGAGAGAGTGGAACCCAGGCGGCACTGCTAGGGTTAATTAGCACTTTTACTTGAGGCTTTTCAGCGGTATAGCAAAGCTCTGCAGTCTGAAGGAGGCGCGTATACGCACAACTCTGCAAAGGAAAATACACTGCACAGATCGGAGTACACCAGGCAAGGCAGTCACACCAAAAGCTGGAACAGCAGGTAGAAATGTTGCGGCAGCGACAACTGGAACACAGGTCACTGTAGAAAGCAGGAGTCGGTCTTCGGAGCGGGAAGTTAGCCAGGCCGGGTCGTAGCACGTAGAAGGCAGTCATACAAGCCGGGTCGTACACAAGCAGGAACGTCAGCCAAACCGGGTCAGGATCCAAGGGTGGTAGTCAGACGGGCCGGGTCATACACGAGCAGGAACACAGGAGAATAGTCAAGACAAGCCGAGTCGGTACACAGGAATCCGGAACACAGGAACACAGCAACAGTATAACTGGCACAGAAACACCACAAAAGGGCCAGTTATACTGTTGCTGTGTTCCTGTGTTCCGGATTCCTGTGTACCGACTCGGCTTGTTTTGACTATTCTCCTGTGTTCCTGCTCGTGTATGACCCGACCCGTCTGACTACCACCCTTGGATCCTGACCCGGTTTGGCTGACGTTCCTGCTTGTGTACGACCCGGCTTGTATGACTGCCTTCTACGTGCTCCGACCCGGCCTGGTTGACTTCCCTCTCCGAAGACCGACTCCTGCTTTCTACAGTGACCTGTGTTCCAGTTGTCGCCGCCGCGACATTTCTATCTGCTGTTCCAGCTTTTGGTGTGACTGCCTTGCCTGGTGTACTCCGATCTGTGCAGTGTATTTTCCTTTGCAGAGTTGTGCGTATACGCGCCTCCTTCAGACTGCAGAGCCTTCCTATACCGCTGAAAAGCCTCGAGTAAAAGTGCTAATTAACCCTAGCAGTGCCGCCTGGGTTCCACTCTCTCGCTACTCCTGTAAGAGTCTCTTTCTCGGTGATACTACTGCTGAGCTGGCCGCTCTCCGTCGGCAGCTCCACACATCCTTGCAGAGTATTCACATCCGTTTGGCCGGTTGGGCGCCTAAGACTCTCTCTCTTGTTCATTGAGCGATTCCGCTTTACCGAGTGGTGGCAGGCACAGGCATCAGCATTTGTATTCCGGTAATTACGCCTGTGGGGGCTGTCGGCTCTAGCGTATGTTATCCCGTTGTCCGGTTAAGTCTGAGGAGGCTTGGCAGCTCTCGCATTGAAGGCCGGTTCCAATCACGCCCGTGGGGGCCTTTTGCACTTGCACTAGTTGAAGCAGTTCCAGTAGGTACGCCCGAGGGGGCTACGTGGACTCTTGTGCTTCTTCTTACTGAACACCGTGGCGAGGCAGTCCAGTATCCAGCCGGTGATAGTCTTGGTCTCCAGCACAGCCTTATAACACCCTGGGCTTTCCAAACATCCACATCTGAGACTGACTGTTATCAAGGACTTAACCCCTTGGGGGTATACGCTATTCTACTGCTGTGTAATTGTACTTATAAGTCATTTGTGCATTTACCATTATATCTATATATATAACTACCACTGGTGTATATCTACCGCCACTAGAGGGCGTGTTATTGCCTTATTTTATTCTTAATAAAATTGTGTTCTTATTCACACACTGGTCTGAGAGTCTTAAAAAACCGTGACAGTAACTGCGGTGTAATTGTACTTATAAGTCATTTGTGCATTTACCATTGTATCTATATATATAACTACCACTGGTGTATATCTACCGCCACTAGAGGGCGTGTTATTGCCTTATTTTATTCTTAATAAAATTGTGTTCTTATTCACACACTGGTCTGAGAGTCTTAAAAAAACGTGACACCTGGTTAGAAAACATATCGTGCAACAGATGTTGCTGCCTGTCATAGACTATGGTGATGTAGTTTATGCCCCAGTGCCAGAAATCAACCTTAGTAAACTTGAGACCCTGCTGGTGAGATAGCTCAGTGGTAAAGTCCTGGACTAGGCAGTCTGTTCAAACCTCAAGATTGCAGGTTTGAATCCAGGCAGAGTCAACTCAGCCCTTCATCCTTCCAAAGGTCAATAAACGAGTACCCTTGATTGGGTAATAATAACAATTATTATTTCAGCTGTCGATTTGGTTAATTCCGAGAGCATGCGCTGAAAGCGTCTTGAGTCCCACTGGGAGAAAGGCGCAATATAAATACAAGTTATTGTCATTATAATTCAATATGCTGCTTTAGCCTCCAATGCAATTACACTACTCATCGCTGTGATATGCTAAAAGAACTAAATTGGTTAACACTCAAATCTAGATGTACCCTTCACCTTTCTTGTTTAGTACACAACCACTTCTCTGGAAAACTACCAGACTACCTGAGCAGTATGCTCACTCCTGCTCTCCATACTAACTATAACCTCCATTCCACTGCTAACATCTCGCTACACATACCACAATGCAAGAAAGAAACAGGAAGATCTGCCTTCTTCTTCAGAGCTCCAAAGGCCTGGAACAATCTGCCTGACATAATCAAATCTGCTCCCAGCCTAAATACTTCTTTATATCTAAAAACAGAGAGTAACTGTATATAATTTTAATATTCCATATGTATGTATATTCATATGTGTATGTATATATAATAACATGTAATATATAATGTTTCTCAATTTGTGTAAATATGCAACCCTTTACTGAAAACTATCCAGGACATACCGTAAAATCTCAGGTATAATACGCAGCTGTCTATAATACACAGGTGTATATTATTCCTAAGATTTTAGGGGAAAACAAGAGTGCCTATGTATAATACGCACCCTTGTTTTCTCCCTTAATACAAAAAAAATATAGTGTTAGCAGACCTCTTCCCTCCCCCGGTGCTCCGCTTTGAAGATAAACCTTACTTTTGTGCAAGTGAACTGCCGAAGAGAAGGAAAACTTTTTTCATTGTAAAAACTCTCATTTATAATATGCACCCCCCACTTCACATAAGATGAAGTAGGGTAAAATTGTGCGTATTATACCCGAGATTTTACAGTACTTGAAAATGAGAGAAATTTCAAAGTATTCTTCCTGGTAAAACATTTTTGAAATAAATAAATAAATTTTCGCAGGAAATTTTTCACCAAGCAAAAAGTGCAATTTTTAACCAATTTTGTTTTGAGGCGAAAGTTTTCACCCATCCCTAGTGGGTAATGAACAAGGGGCATAGTGACAGCAGCAGTACTTGGTTTCTGGTGGGGGGATTTCACATTGGGAACCCTAAGCTTCATGGTGTTTGGATAGAGCTGTGCCAGTTGTTTCATGTGAGTTCAGATACACCCATTTTCTCAGTCCTTCCCTTATTTGCCACACACAAGAAGACTTTGAAGCTGTCTGGCACACAATGGGTATAGAAACAAAAAAACAGGTGCTACTCAGTCCACATTGATAAAAACACACTCATGGGGATACTGAAAGATGTTGACTCACCGAAACATTCGAGGTGCTACACCAAGTCAGCTCTCCAGCACTGAAACAGCAAATAGTACACATAACAAACAAATGGTCCGGGAGCACCCTCTAGTCAGCGTCTTCATTGTGGTGAAATCAGCTGTGACTCACACTTGATAAAACTTGAAATATTTTATTAATATCTTTAAAAGGACTAAAAGGTCCGGTACGGGAGGAGCAGAGATACTAATGCACATACAAATTAGTTAGATGAAGACCATATGATGTGTTGACGCCGACTAGAGGGTGCTCCCGGACCATTTGTTTGTTATGGCACACAACGGGGTTAATGATGAGTTGTGTGAGCTTCGGTAAGATTGTTAGGTTACATGAGGACACTGAAGAGACTGTGGTGGTCGCATGCTCTTTGGGTCAAATAGCCACCTATCTCATGCTTGAGAATCCTGAACCATTGAGCCTGTAAACGACTGTCTAGCCACAAATGGGAGGCTTGCAAAGGCCTTTCAACTACACTGTAATAGCAGAATGGCTGTTTGCAATTCTTTTTGGTTTGTTTTTGTATGTGTCATGCATTACTAAATTTTTGATACATTCCAGCCATTATCTGGCCAAAGTCCCCATCAGGTGGGATCCAATTAATTATACATTCTTTTCTTTTCCACATGTATGTTTACAAACCAGTATTTACAATTTCCCTGCCAAATGTACACATATCATGAGTACAAACAAAGTAGACTGTGTTGTTCACAACTGTTCTTCGAATCTATGATCCAGCTTTTACCAAGTATCCACCATGAACATTTTTTGCCAAAACTGGATACTGTTATGATGTAAAGCAACATGGAAAGTTTGCTACTGGAACAAAGTCTTGCATTCCCCTGTAATGCCCCTCCCAGGTTTGGGAATTATTGTAATATTATTTTTTATGTTTTTACTTCAATGGTTTCATATGCTGATGGTAATGTAGTTTTTATTTTCTCCCACAGTTGTATGTTACAATGAAGAAGGCACAAAAGATTTTTTATATATTAGCTTTATTCGCAGTCGTTGGATTCATCTACAATTTTTACATAAATGTGTTCGGCTCCACTACAATAAGTCCAACTGATGTTTTAATTCGAGGCAATGGAATAATATTTCTGGAAACAACTGATAGGATGGAGCTACCTTCCTTGGTGCTATGCGCTATTGAATCAGCAGCTCGTGTGTATAATGATAAGCCAGTGGTATTCTTCATGAAAGGATTACCAGACATACACAAAAAAGAAGATGAGAACAGAGCACGGAAAAGATATCCAACTCTTTTGTCTTTTGAAAATGTATATCTTTTCCCTCTTAGAATGGAACAGCTATTTAATGGTACACCCCTTCTACCATGGTATATGAAGGTATTGTATGTGAATATGTATAATTTTATGCAGTGCCAACATGGCAGAGATACATTTGTTGTATCTTATGTCCTGAAATATCTGTTGTTCTGTCTAAACATCAAAACAATTTACCTAAAATATGTTCTGTTTCTGCTGATTAATGTAAAACCTACTTACTAAAATGTCTTTGTGGTTAGTATACAGTTTAAATTCTGCTCGATATTCATTAAGCATTGTCTAACTATTTTTATGTTTACAGTATTACAGTTTGTATTATTTAGAAACATGTTAGACTTTTTTTCCATGAAAAATATGCTATATGGATTTTTTTCTGTAGTGTAAAACAAGGCTACTTCCTTTGCAGGGAGGTTTTTCTTTCAAAAGCAACAGTACTTACTGTAGTCCAGATGGCAAATTTGTATAATGCATTCTATGCATGAGTTAGAGTTATGAACTAAGGCTCTCCATAGTAACTGGGAGATATTCAGAAGTAAAGTTTCCCCTGGAGTGATGTCATTGCTCCACGCTTCAGATTTGGAATCTGGTCGCCAGACCAGCAGTGTCTATCCAGAAGTGCTGAGATCATGATCTTTAAAAAGAATTTCTTAATTGGAATGGTCTACAAAGTGTGCTTTCAAGCCAGGCACACTTTTTACACAGTTCCAATGAAGTAGTTCTTTTCAAAGATCGTGATCTCGGCACTGCTAAAGAGCTGCCGGTTGCTAGGTGGACCGAATTCCAAATCTGTCCACTAGATGGCAGACTTGGCTGAAACAGCAAGGAACAGTGAACTATACTATACTTTATATACTATAAAGGTTTGGGAGATAAGAGTTTTATCATCTTTCATGGTTTTTTAAGGGCTACAATATAAAATAAACTTATTTTCAGGTATTACTATCCCTTTAATGAAAAATACCATGAAAAATTCAAGTCTGATCAAGCTCCCCAATCATCTCTAATGATAAATATGCAGTACCTAGTGCAGAGAACCAAAACAATGTATGGGTCGGAACATATTATCAGGAAACAATCATAATATACACTAGGTGTCAATGTAGTAACCACACAGAGGGAACATGTTAATAGGGTATGAATAAGATCTCATATGACTTAAGGATATACACCCAGGACTCTGACATATTGCAATGCATGCGTTATATGAGGAGATAGTAAGGCAAATTCAACCATGAAAGTGTAGGTACCCTAAAGACAAGATCCAGAGACGTAGCAAATAAATCTGGTGTGCATAGACATGTTACGCAGTGTCCTAAAGTAAATCGGAAGGTCTAATATACTTTAAGGCTATAAACCTGGGACTCCAACATATCATAACGCTGGCGTTAAATGTGGAGATGACAAAGTAAGGTCAAATGTAGAGATGTGGGTACCCTAAAGCTTAATGCCACTGAAGCTTCCATATTATCTAAGGGCAAGACTTTTGTTCCAACAGTACATCATGAGCACACCACATTTGACAAAGAGCTTCACAAATTTCAAGGAAACCTAAAGTAGTGGAAATACCTGAAGTGAAATAGTGGACCTGAAGCATACATTCTAACCACACAGTACTTTTGAACCCATTAATTAATTAAAAATACATCAATAAAAACATTTACGAGACTTACAGAATTAGAAAATGACAACTATTTGGATTTACCTAGGAGAAGATTAAACATTACTAAAAGTGAACACAAAACCATTACAACTTTATCTGATAATAAAGAAAATTCCCAGTTTGCCTGCTGCACTGGGCTTCCCTAGGGCTGCTTTAAAATCCAGAACAGCAATCTGTAGCTGCAAGATGACAGGATTGTGGCCCTGAGATCTGAAGCACTTGGGGAATAGTGATCATAACATGGTATCGTTTGAGATTAATTCAAAAAAGCAATTTGGTATGGTTCCACCACAACACTGAATTTTAAAAAGGCCAACTTTAGCAGGTTTAATTTATCCCTTGGTCTTGTTGACTGGGATAAAATATTTTCAGGAAAAAACACAGAAGGTAAGTGGAATGCCTTCAAAATAACATTGCAAAAATACACATATAAATTTATCCCTGTTGGAAACAAATACAAAAGAAGCAAATTAAAACCAATGTGGCTACCCAGTAAAGTAATTCATGAAATAAATAACAAGAAAGCAGCATTTAAACTTTATAAAGCTGAGGGATCAGTAGAGGCATTTTCAGAATACAAAAATGCCAACAAAACCTGTAAAAAGGCTATTAAATTAGCTAGACTAGAGAATGAAAAAAATATTGCTAAGGAGAGCAAGATAAACCCAAAAAATGCTTTAAATACATTAATGGCAACAAATTAAAGTCTGATAATGTTGGGTCCCTGTTATTTGAAACGGGTGAGATGGTCAAGGGGGACAGAGAGAAGGCAGATATTTTAAATAATTTCTTTTCTTCTGTTTTTACCAAGGAAGACCCAATGGGCAAGAATCTGCAAACTACTTTTACAGAACAGTCACAGCAAACATGGGACTGGCTAACACAAGAAAAAGTGTTAAAACAATTGAATGGTGTTAAGGTAGACAAAGCTCCGGGGCCAGATGGTATAACCCACGTATCCGGGGGCCAGACCGTTATATTTGATTTTCAGGGATTCTTTTATTTCAGGTATGGTGCCAATGGATTGGCGTAAAGCAGATGTGGTGCCCATATTTAAAAAGGTTTCAAAGTCACAGCCAGGAAATTACAGACCTGTAAGCTTGACATCTGTGGTAGGGAAGCTGTTTGAAGGGTTGCTAAGGGAATATATTTAAGAATTCTGCTGGAACAGGAATATTATTAGCAGGAGTCAACATGGCTTTGTGAAAGACAGGTCTTGTCAAACTAACTTGATCACATTTGTGATTTATTTAGACTTTGCCAAGGCATTTGATACGGTTCCACACAAGAGGTTACTGTACAAATTGAATGAAATAGGCCTAGGGGAAAATGTTTGTGTGTGGATCGGAAATTGGCTGAAAGATAGAATGCAAAGAGTGGTAGTAAATGGCAAGTTCTCCAGTTGGATAAACGTGATAAGTGGAGTACCTCAGGGATCTGTCCTGGGTCCTCTTCTTTTTAATTTGTTTATTAATGACCTTCCAGAGGGCATAGGGAGCCATGTATCAGTGTTTGCCGATGACACAAAATTAAGTAAGGTAATAAAGTCTGAACTGGATGTGTCTTCATTACAAGAGGATTTGGACAAATTGAGTAACTGGGCAGGCAAATGGCAAATGAGATTCAATATAGACAAGTGTAAAGTCATGCATTTTGGGTATAATAATAAAAATGCAACATATAGTTTAAATGGTGTTTCTCTGGGGAAATCTACAAATAAAAAGGATTTGGGAGTAATGGTAGACAATAGACTTAGCAGTAGCATGCAGTGCCAGCTGGCAGCTGCAAAGGCCAATAAGATATTGGCATGTATTAAAAGGGGTATTGACTCAAGGGAGGAAGATATAATTATGCCTCTTTACAGGTCCATGGTAAGACCCCACCTAGAATATACTGTTCAATTCTGGGTGCCCTTTCTGAAAAAGGACATTATGGAACTAGAGAAAGTGCAGAGGAGGACTACAAAACTAGTAAGGGGAATGGAAAGTTTTAGTTATGAAGAAAGGCTAGAAAAGTTAAACTTGTATACACTAGAGAAACGGCGTCTTAGAGGGGATATGATAACAATATATAAATATGTTCAGGTCCCATACAAAGGGCTCTCCAAAGACCTGTTCATTAACAGAACAGTACATAGGACAAGGGGCCACCCGCTTAGACTTGAGGAAAGGAGATTTAATCTACAACAGCGGAAGGGTTTCTTTACTGTAAGGACAATAAAGGTATGGAATTCACTGCCTGAGGAGGTGGTGCTATCGAATACATTAGATGCCTTTAAAAAGGGCCTGGATACTTATTTAAAAGAGCATAACATAGAGGGCTATGTACATTAGTATTGGGATTAATATTTACTTAGGGCTTGTTGATCCAAGGAGAAATCTGATTGCCATTTGGAATCAAGAAGGAATCCCCCCCCCCCCCCATTCAAGGCAAAATTTGAAATTGCTATATTGAGGGTGTTTTTTTGCCTTCTTTTGAATCAACAGTGGTAAACAGGAATAGGAAAAGGGTTGACCTAGATGGACGCAAGTCTTTTTTTCAACCTAAATTACCCAGTGACGTCAGATGCAGTGTGAGGAAGAGCACTGTGACTGCGCACCAGGTTGGCCTCCTGCATGCCGCACATTAAGCAGAGAGAGCTGAGTCTGAGCTGCAGCACAGAGTCAAGTAAGTGTTTCGAAACTTTCCAGCACAGGCAACTGAGGCATGTAATCCTCCTTGTTGTGAGGAGACGGGTAATGGGCTGCTGTCTGAGGTAAGGTGGCTGGGGACCTCTTCTGCCCAACATAGTGCGCTTCAGCCAATGAGCTTTAGGGTGTTCTTGGTGTCTAATTTTTTGAGCATCTCTGTGTTCAGGTAGAGCACATGTTTGCAGCATGTCGTGCTCCAACTGTTGGAATACCGCTTTAATCACCCTTGCTGTGTGGCTGTCTGAGGATGATGGGAATTATAACCCAACGATTTGAGATACACCTGTTTCCAAGGCAGATTGTACTGAAATTGTATCTTTGATATTGTATTATGAATATCTTGTTTAGGAAGTGGCTGTACTGGTGTTAGTTGGAGGCAAGGTCCTTTCTACAGTTGTGTGTTTATCACCGCTTACAAATGTTTTTTTTCCAACATAATCTCTAGCAGGGTTTTTTCTTTTTTAACATCAATCACTTATTATTAAATTATTATTTTGTAGTGATGTCCTCCCCTAGTCTTTTTTTTTTCTTTCGCCAGGTGCAGTGTCCCTGCCCCATTGAGCTTCCAATCTAATTGGTAGTGCCAAGAGCACTGCAGGGTAACTGCCATAAATCTCACTAGGAGGCGGAGCTGAGTGGGCAATCAAAACAGAGCAGATCGGCACTAAGCCTAAATGTAACTGATCTTTTTCTCCCACCCCCTGATTACAATACTCTTGTTTTGCAAGTAATATCACTGGTTTTATCTTGTGGACTTATTGTACTAAATATATATGAGGATAATGTGGAAATATAGAGCTAAAACCAGGGATACACTTTTTATATGCAATTCATCCCATGGGAACAAAACACTCCAGCACTCCTGAATACTTAATGTATATTTATGGCTTGCTGCTATTTTGTGGTATAAGTTTTGCATGGCAATGTAGGCATTAAAAAAACATGAAGAACAATATAAGTCTTATCTCTCAAACCTTTGTGGTTTGAGAGATATTCACATGCAAAGTTTCCCCTCCCATCCCTTTTACCTAGTGTAAGCCATCCCTTTCAGATGTGGAATGCAGTCCATAGACCAGACAGATAACAGCAGGGGACAATCTTAATCCTATGAGAACAATGAAAGTTGGCACAAACAAGCTCTGATTAAGGAAAAAATGGCCATGGATATGTAGCAATCCTGAAAAAACACCTACAGCAGATATTACCATTATCATGTTTGTGTCAAATGTAAGATATCCTTATTCTTAGTTTATTGGCGCAAATTAATTATTGGTCATAACAGTGGTCCAAGTGTGGTACATGGTAGCATCCCTTCTGTGCTCCTGTTAATACATTGGCCTAGCTTTCTCTGTCATGTGTCATTTCTGCTACCTGATATGCAGATGATATTAGATGTTGGTTCATTTTTAAGAATGTTAGTCTCCCAACATTGCTGCTTGATAGCAGTGTCCAAAGGTCATTTACAATTTAACTAGCGGCACTGTAAACCCGCTTAGAATCCATGCTTGCTGGAGAGCAACTAAGGGTTTCTAGTGCAGTGCATGTCAGTGCTGACCACACACACACTATTTTTTTTTTGCCACTACTCCATGAGGTCATTGTTTCTGCTTAGAATGTAGCTATTCTGCAGCTATGCTGAAACCATGTCAAATGTACTGGGACCACTCCTAGGAGCCACACAGTGTTCCTGTGTATCAGACACCAAAATGTACTTAGGAAGGAAGTCCCACAGAGATTTGCCATCACTAGAGATTGGCAAAAATGTTTGCCTCAAACTGAAATCAACGAAAAATGTGATGTATTGCACGCTAACATGTCATTTACCAGCTGGTGCATGTCTGTGTTGTCATTATGGTAAGATTTGTCAGCCATGCTCCTAATATTTTTCTGCAGTAAAAATATCAGTGGTAGAACTTCACTTATTCCTGCCCCAAAGCGACTCACCAGCATGGTTGCCTGCTCAAAGGGTTTCAGCTGCTTGTACACATCGCACATTAGTTACCATTGGCCAGGTGAAAAAGACCTCCAAAGCCTTCCAGTTTTGCATGGTGTATTCACTAATAGCCTTATTCTACTTTTACAAATGCTCTAGGATGTACATTGTGGAATTCTACTTGGTAGGGACTAGTGATGGGATAATAATGGCACTTCCCGCTTTGGCAATAATTTCCTGCGAAAAGTGCAGATTTTCCATTTTTTTCTTTTTTTGAAAAAACTTTATTGAAATTCAAGAATTACAAAGTTCAATAAACTCAAATATAAATCAGCTAACACTTAACGTTACACAAATCAAACTCATAATAAATGATCCATATACTGGTACATCTTACTTGAGAAATAGATGTTAAACTCTATGACATATTAATATAAATTAATTCATAAAAGCAGCCAATCATCATTTGTTACCCCAAAAGAGATACTTGCCATGGAGAATCAAATGATCCCACATGTGGAAAGGAACAAAAAAAAAAAAACCAACAGGCAAGTAATAGTAAAGAGCATAAAGTAAGAAAGGAGATGAAACAAGTGAGGGCAGTTTGCACAGATCCCCTCTCAGAAGAGGGGAGAGGAAAAATACTGACTTGGAATTCAAAGAAAAGAATGGGGTGGGGGGCCTGTAAATTCACCAAGAGTACATCTAAGTAAGATCCGAGGAAAATTATAAAATTACATAGTTGAACCTAGGAGAGAGAGGAGGACTGGACAAAAAGTTGAGTAGGATTACTAACAGAGAGCTAGACATGATTCCACCTCCAGAGGCCCACCCCATCAACCAGAAGTACTGGTTAAGGACTCATTCAGCGCCATTAATATTAGCATTACCACTATCCGTGCATGAGAAAGTGTCATCAATACAATGGTTTCCAAAAATGTATGATATAGGGCTAGCTTCCAGTTGGGTTCGCCATAAGGACCATGTCTCCTCAACTGATCCCAGCAAGCCATTGGAAAGAGCATGCAATTTTTCAAGTTCATAAGTCCCAATCACCCCAGCCTGCCACATTTTGATCGATGGGGGAGAATCTGTCTTCCAAAGTCTCGGGATTAAGTGTCGAGCATGATGCAGCAGCAATTTAAGTTAGGGTTTAAGACTAGAAAGGATCAATGGTGGAGTTGATAGGACAAGAAACAGACACATGAGGGGCTCAAGTTTTAGGGAGACTGAGAAGACCGAATTTATACATAATACAACCTTCTCCCAGTATCTTGTAATCAATGGGCAAGTCCACCATAAGTGGAAAAGAGTTCCCTCGGCCCCAAAGCACCTCCATCAACACAAGGAAATTGCAGGTGAAATTCTGTGGAGCCGCACTGGGATGTAATACCAGCATGTGATAAGTTTATAATTTTCTTTCATCAGAATGTTGGGAGTGTCCGAAAGCATATTACGCATTAGGCCAAACCAATGTAACACAGAATAAGAGACCTGAAGGTCATCTTCCCATGCTAAAATAAAAGCGGGTTTGTTATGATTTGTGCTACCAAACATAAATCAATATACTTTTGTTAAAGTGTTGGTGGCTAGAGACCCCGAGTCGAATACCCACTCAAAATCGGTGAGATCCCTATGGGTGTAGCCTGTAGCATTCCAATGTTGCTACTCCTTGTTGTTGTGATATCAAAAGAAAATTACTAATAATTTTTGGGGGTGCTGGATAGTAGTAAACTAAGAAACAGAAGCTTCTGTGCCAGATAAAGGTTTTTATTTGAAATCAGGAAAACCTAGACCTATTTGGATGAAATACATTTTTGATGCTATTCTTTAATTCCACATTTTTAATATTTTATTTTCCATTTTCTTTTTAGATTGATCCAAAGCAGGAACGCCACTGGGTCCATGTAAGCTCAGATGGTTGTAGGCTGGCATCAATTTGGAAATATGGTGGCATTTATTTTGATTCCGATGTGATATCAACTCAACCACTACCAGATAAGAACTTTTTGGCTGCTGAAAGGTCTCAGACTTCTGGCAATGCTGTGTTTGGATTATCTCCTCATCACAATTTCTCATGGATATGTATGAACAACTTTGTGCAGGATTATAGAGGTGAAGTATGGGGATACCAAGGGCCAATCCTCTTTACACGTGTACTGAAACAGTTATGTAACTTACCAAACTTTAAGGCAGTAGAAGATATCTTGTGTGGAAACATCTCCTTCTTGAACCCTCAACGTTTCTATCCTATCCCATACCCAGAATGGACAAAATACTATGAGGTTTGGGAAAAGTTGCCAACTTTCAATGACTCCTATGCTTTGCACCTCTGGAACTACATGAATAGAGGACAAAAGTCTTTAGTTCCAGGGAGTAACACTTTGGTGGATCATTTGTACCAACAGTATTGTCCCACTATATATGAAGCTCTTAAAAATAATAAGCCCACTTTCATTTAAATATGGCCACTCCACCACGCTGTTGACAAAGTTGGAAAGTACAATCTCTGAAAAAATAACAAAGCTTATTTAGAATGTGAGAGAGAGAGGTAGGAATGAGATAAATTATTCTTTAAAGTGGAACCTTCATCCCGTGTATATAGTCACCCTCCAATAATTAAGCAGGTATCAACTAGCTTTATAATATATATATTATCTCTCAAATGTTGCTGATTGTAAAGAAATCCTTTATTTTAGGAGACCAGAAGCCAGGCATCAGCGCAGACATTTTTCTGCGTTGTCAGTCCCAGTCTCCATTGAGAAGCATTGCAGTTACCACAAGGTATCCGGAAGGGACTGAAGGTGCAGGAGAGCAGATTGCACTAACCCTGTCATCAGTCTCCTAAAATAAAGGATTTCTTTATAATCAGCTACATTGAGAGGTAAGTTATATATATATATTATAAAGCTAGTTGCTACCTGCAGGGTGACTATATATTGGATGAAAGTTCAACTTTCATATTGTTTTTTAAAACTCAATTTTTCACAAGACCTGAACATGTTTTGTAGTATATGTTTTATGCTGGGAAGGTGGTCATGTGATGCTCTCAAAAACAAAAAATCAGGTTTGCATAACCAGAACAAGGTAGGAGAAGTGCTTGTGTGGGTTGTTACTAATTAGTATGCTGATGCAACAAACCTTAAGATGTTCAGCTTTGATTTAGGAATAAAAAAAACACTCTAAAATGGTGTTTTCACACAGTGTTACCATGTTGGCAATGTTGTTATTAATAAACTATTCCCAAAGCATATTCAGTACCTGATGTTAGTTATGTTTAATCATATTTTTACCAAGTATCTAATTAATTCTTGTAAAATAAATTAAACCTTTGCACAAATGATAAAAAAAGTATTCACTTCCTTGTATCATAGTGTATTGAGTCTATTTTCTTATTTCTCTCTCTCTATTTATTGCACAGATTTGTCCTAAAATAAAACTCCATGTTCACTTCATCAGATTGAACATCAAAATCCCTCAATAAAGTAATGGCAAACTGGCAAAGATTATGAATGGAGTTAAGATAATATGGTTACAACTTGAGGATATACATATCAAAGTATAGACTAATTAGAAAAATAGACCTTTTTTCATAAAATGTAATAAACATCCTGCAATTTGCCTATTTTTCCACAGAAATTAAAGCACATACAAATCCCATGAAATATCAATCTATTCACTAACCCCAAGAAGTTTCTGTTTCCATCTATCCTCATAATTTTTAGCCAGGGAATCACACTCAATGTTTGTTGTTATATTGCTAATTGGCTACTAGTGCAGTTGGACAAGCATGGAAGTCAGAGGTCAGTATGTTCTGGTTCTGTTGCTACCAATGCAGTAAGAAAAGACTTGAGAGGGTACTGCATTGGTAGCAACAGAACCGAAACATACTGACCTCTGACTTCCATGCTTGTCCAATTGCACTAGTAGCAATCTAGCAATATAACAACAACATTGAGTGTGGATTCCCTGGCTAAAAAGTGGTACAAGGCTGGAGGTTAGTATATGTGATTCTATGTCAATTGTGGGCAATGCTAGGTCATCGGGTGGTGATATCACAGTCTACCTTTGAGGCTTAGTTAGCCTGTGCTTCCTTCCTCTGTGGTATGTCGGCCGGCATCCTTGCGGCCTCTGCATTATTATGTCTGTTACAGGCACTAGCTCGGACACCTGCTTATGG
This sequence comes from Rhinophrynus dorsalis, assembly GCA_037306005.1. Taxonomy (NCBI): domain Eukaryota; kingdom Metazoa; phylum Chordata; class Amphibia; order Anura; family Rhinophrynidae; genus Rhinophrynus; species Rhinophrynus dorsalis. Next base: position 471,914,233 of record CM074720.1, on the reverse strand, counting down.
GCCTATTCTGGGTGGCCTAATTGGGTCCCGCCTCCTTCTGCTCCTTTATAAACCTCCTTGGGGCTCGGAGTCATTGCATTTATGTAGTGTTCCTGTTCATTACTCTTTGCTCGCCGTTGTGACCCGTGTTTGCCTGAGAATCTCGCTTTGTGTATGACCCAGGCTTTTCTGACTACCCACATTGGTTCTGACCTGTGGCTCTGGCTAACTATTCGCTCTGTGTATGACCCCGGCTTGTCTGACTACCCACATCATTTCTGATCTGTGGCTCTGACTGTCTACTCGCTCTCTGTGTATAACCCCAGCTTGCCTGACCAGTGGCCCTGGCTACCACCCGCTCAGATTAGCCTTCAGTTGCCTTTCCTGAGGGCCTGGTTACTTTTGCTCCTTGTAGTCCTCATTTTGCCTGACCAGTGGTCATAGCTCCTACTCGCTCAGCATAGTCTCCGGTTGCCTAACCAGTGGCCTGGTTACTCTCGCTCCGTGTAGTCCCCAACTTGTCAGACTTGTGACTCTGGATGCCTACTCACTTCCTGCTTGCCTGACCTGTAGTCTCCATGTCTCCTTGCTCTGGTCTGCTCTTGCTCTCTGTTGCCTCCGTTCACAGACCAAGTAGTAACTTACACATATTCTACCATTCTTCTGTTGTCCCACTTGAGCCACTTCCCTAGTCTCAAGATCTTGACTATTGCAGTGCACAGCACAGTGTGCAGCTCCGGAGGGACCATGGGTCCTATTTCCAGATGTCTGGGGTTCTGTTTCGGCTCTACCATTATTGTTGTTATAATAAATGAATGTGGATTTATATTTTATATTCATGTCTGTTCTTATTTGCCTGATTACCATGACAGTACATAAGGGCCATGTTGAATGAAGGTACAGTCAACCTAATTAGAGTTTCCCTACTGAGCGAAGTAAGGTGGGACTCCTGATCTTCCTTCTATCTGGCAAGGCATTGGCCTGGGCAAATCCAGTATGGAAAGCGGAGAAGCCCATAATCCACAATTTCACTGAATTTGTAGCCTCATTTCAGAGAGTCTTTGACGTTCCTGGGCATGCTACCTCCACTGCCAAAAGACTGATGACAATACGACAGGGTGCATGTACTGTAGCGGACTATGCTATTGAGTTCCGCACTCTGGCAGCGGAGCTTGGTTGGAACAATGAAGCCCTAGTTGCCACATTCTCTCAGGACTTGTGTGACACAATTAAGGATGAGATGGCAGCCCGGGAACTGCCTGGTGATCTGGAGGAGTTGATGTCAGTCACCATCCTGTTAGACACGAGAATCCGTGAGAGGCCTTCATTCAAAGAGCATGGGCATAAAACTTTACCCAGGTTGGCACCTAGTTTCTTATGTCCACCCTGTCCTCCCTCACCTCCCATATCTCCTAATTCTGACCCCGCTCTTGGGGAACCTATGCAGCTAGGCTTCACATGCCTTTATGAAGAGGAGAAGGCTCAGCGCAGGAGGAGGGATCTTTGCTTATACTGTGGGGAACCTGGCCATTTGTTGCGTGCTTGTCCTATTCGGCCAGGAAATGCCAGCACCTAGGGTCAAGTAGGGGTCAGACCCTGGGTGGAATTTCACAGTCCCCAGAGAGAGTAATAGACAAGCCTATTTTTAAAGTCGTACTATCCTGGGCTGAGTCTTCTGAGGTGGCTCCGGCACTACTGGACTCAGGGGCCGTGGGATGTTTCATTGATGCAAACTTCGTAGCCAAACACGCTATTCCACTGTTGCTTCACTCCGCTCCATTGGCCATTGAGGCTATTGACGGCAGACCTCTACAGCTGGCACAAGTTATTCATCCCTTGTCTCTGAGGGTAGGGGCACTCCATGTGGAGTCACAGCAGTTCCAGGTGATACATTCCCTCCATCATGCCATCATTCTGGGGTTTCCCTGGCTGCAGACTCACAACCCTAGAATTGATTGGCACACCTGTGACATCCTGTCATGGCCATCTTTATGTGCAAGGTCTTGTCTCCAGCAGCCTACGAGAATATTGTGTACCTCTACCTTGTTACCTGCTGAGTATCAGGCCTACAAAGAGGTATTTAGTAAGGTAGAGGCCAGTACATTGCCACCAGACAAGCCCTACAATTGTACTGTTGATCTGGGACCAGGGGCCAGACCTCCTAGGGGCCAAGTTTATCCCTTGTCGTTTGAGGAGAACAAGGCCATGGAGTATGTGGAGGATGCCCTAGATAGGGGGCATTATTTTGGACATCTTCCTCCCCTGCGGGCGCATGCTTCTTTTTCGTTAACAAAAAAGATGGGGAGCTCAGACCATGTATTGGTTTCAGGGGCCTAAATAAGCTAATGGTAAAGAATACTTATCCTATACCATTGATCACGGAGCTATTTGATCGTATCAAAGGCTCGCCAATTTTCACGAAACTTGACTTGAGGGCCGTATACAACTTGGTACGAATAAGAGAGGACGATGAAAGGAAGACAATGTTTGACACTCGGAGTGGGCACTATGAGTATTTGGTTATGCCTTTTCAGACTGTGCAACGCTCCCTCTGTCTTCCAGGAGTTCATTAATGATGTTTTAAGAGACCTACTCCAGAGCTGTGTTGCAGTATATTTGGACGATATACTCATCCATTCTCCTACCTTGGAGACACAGAGCAGATGTAGTCTGGGTTCTACAACTGCTAAGAGAGAACAAGTTGTTCTGCAAATTAGAGAAGTGTGAATTCATCAAATCCCAAGTGACCTTCTTGGGATACGTGATTTCATCCACTGATCTAGCTATGGATCTGCAAAAACTGTCTGCTGTCTTACAGTGGCCACTTCCCGTGGGGCTAAGATCCATACAGAGGTTCCTGGGCTTCACTAATTATTTGTCACCGTTACCCAAAGCACTCAGGAGTCAGAACATATATATAAATCACCTTTATTAAGGCACAGAACAAGCACCGAATGAGACAATATAAACAGGCAGAAGGTCAGCAGACTAGCTTGCACTACTATCAGGAATAGTAGGCTGTTTAGAAAGGCTGTATCCACCAGAAGTCTCTACAGGAGCTATGGCAGGAGCAGGAACGGAAACCTTTGCGGATAATCTGTGACTGGAACTGGAACAGGAACTGGATCAGCCACAGAAGGTCTACTTCAGGAAGAACTAGACAGGAGACTCCGACCAGGAACCACGGAAAAACACTGACACACTCCTGCTCTCAGTCTAGCTAGGAGGAAATCTGTCTCAAGACTGATATCAACTTAGTAGGAGTCGATCACTGACTCACACCTGCAGTCAGGACCACTGGGATCTAATACCGGACTCACGCCTGCAGTCAGTATAGATGAAAGTCTACCAGGACCCCAGGTCTGCATCAGATGGATGTCCGCAGGAGGGACGCAAAACTAAGACTAGCTGGACAGAGCCACAGGACAGCACCAGATGGGATGGTCAGATGCACCTGGTCATACACGGAGAGATTAGTCTGCCAGAGCCGCAGTTTTGCACAAGATTGGATGTCAGACAAGCCAAGGGTCATACACGGAGTGGATAGTCAGATAGAGCCACAGGTCAACACCAGATTGGGTAATCAGACAAGCCTAAGGTCATACATGGAATGGTTAGCCAGCCAGAGCCACAGGTTTGCACCAGATTGGATGTCAGACAAGCCAAGGGTCATACACGGAGTGGGTAGTCAGACAGAGCCACAGGTCAACACCAGATCGGGTAGTCAGACAAAACCAGGTAATACACAGGGCAAACAGAAGCACAAGTGCACTGGAACACCACAAAAGGGCAACTGAAGTGGTGTCCAGGCAGTTTATATACAAATTTCTCCACCCCCAAGAGGTGGAGCAATAAATGTGATGTACCTTTTCGAACCGGGTCACAATGTCATCAAGGAATTCCTATGACGCGCGCCCGAGTTCCGATGCGGCTGGAGCCACCAGGGGGAGCAGCAAGGAGGCCGGTCGCCTGGATGAACACCAGGCTCACCGGTACTTCTGACAGACGCGGCAAGCTGCGAGGACATAGAAACCGGCCGCCCACAAGGTCTGGTGGCTGGCTCGAAGGTAAGCAACCACTTACATTATTACAGGAAGTTTATCCAAAACTTTTCCTCAGTCGTGAAACGATTCACTTACATGACTCAGAAGGGTGCTAATCCTTCAGACTGGGCACCTAAAGCACTTCAGGCTTTTGAAGACTTGAAGTTCGGCTTTGCGAAGTCCCTGATATTGTCCCACCCGAACCCCTCCTTGCCATTTACACTGGAAGTGGATGCCTCGGAGTGTAGGCACATTGCTATGCCAGTGCATGGGCCCTGTTAAACCATTGCTACCATGCGGCTTTTTCTCTAAAAATCTGTCAAAGGCTGAAAGTTTATATGATGTGGGTGATTGGGAAAGAATGGCGTTATCTGTTGGAGGGCACCGATCCTGATACTGAAGGATCCCAAAACCCTCACATATTTATTGGAGGCTAAGAGGTTGTCTTCAGGTCAGGCCAGATGGGCCATCTTCCTTTCGAGGTTTAATTTTGTGGTTTCCTACCTTCCTGCTACCAAAAATATTAGAGCGTATGCTCTCTCTCGACAATTTGGGTCCGAATCCCAGAAGGAGTCTCCTCTGGTGCCTGTTATTCCTCCTGACTGCATCTTGGCTACGATATGCACCAGTATTACATTTCCGCTGGGTGAGAAGATTTTGGCTGGCCAAGCTTCAGCTCCGGCAGAGAGACCTAATGGGATATGTTTTGTGCCCAAATCCCTCCGTACCAGACTTCTGGAGATATAGCATTCCTCAAAGGCTGCAAGACATGTTGGTAGAGACCAACTGATATGGTCGATGTCCAGACACTTTTGATGGTCCAGCATGAGGGCAGACGGTTCCACTTTTGTTTCAGCATGTTCCACTTGTGTGCAGACTAAGACTCCTCGTCACCTGCCAGTAGGCCTCCTGTAGCCCATCCTGAATGGGTAATGCCTATGGTCTCACTTGTCAATTAACTTTAAGGTTGAGTTGCCGATCTCTGAGGGTTACACAGTCATTCTTATGATCGTGGATAGATTTTCGAAGATGGCCCATTTTGTGCTGCTTAAGGGACTCCCCTACTACAAGGAGTTGGCAGAGAGGTTTGTGAAGGAGGTAGTTCATCTCCATGGTATACCCAAGGTGATAGTCTTGGATCACGGGAGCAAGTTTGTGTCACGTTCCTGGAAAGCTTTTGCGGTCAGATGGGGATCCAGCTCTGGTTCTCCTCAGCTTACCAACCACAGTCGAACGGCACTGCTGAAAGGTCTAATCAGGATCTAGAACAGTTTCTCCGGTGTTTAATTTCTGACCATCATGACAATTGGGTGAAATTGTTACTGTGGGAAGACCTGGCCAGAAACAGTGCAGTTAATTCTTCCTCTGTGAACTCTCCCTTTCTGATTAATTATGGGTTCCAACCTTCTCTCCTGCCTGAGTCATTCGAGGCGCAGAACATTCCTGCTCTGGAGGAGCACTTGATGGCGTTCTGCTCCACATGGGGACGGGTTCAGAGATCCCCACAGAGTTCCACGATGAGCTATTAGAGACAAGCAGACCGTAGGCAATTACCAGCTCCGGTGTTTCGGGTGGGAGAGTCTGATTGTCCTCACTCAATCTCAAGCTCCAGGTGCCTTGTAAAAAGCTAGCTCCCCGATTTGTGTGTCCCTTTCAGGTTCTCCACAAGATTAACCCTGTGATGTATGCTCTCAAGCTTCCCGCTAACATGCACATTTCCAATGTGTTTCATGTGTCTCTACTCAAACGTCTGGTTTGTAACCATTATACTAAGGCTTCGGTCCATCCCAGACCCATTCAAGTGGGGGACCATGAGGAATACGAAGTACAGAGTATCCTCTACTCTAGCATGGTCAGAGGCCGGGTACAATATTTGGTGCACTGGAAAGGCTATGGACCTGAGGAGCATTCCTGGGTCGCTAAGAGAGATCTGCATGCACCTGCCCTTCTCAGAGAGTTTCATTCCCGCACTGCCTATAGTGCTGGTCCTCTTCCGTGGGGAAGAGGTCATTAAGGGGGAGGTACTATCACTGTCTACCTTTGAGGCCTAGTTAGCCTGTGCTTTCTTCTGCTGTGTTGTGTCGGCCAGCATCCTTGCAGCAACCTAGGCATTACTATGTTTGTTACAGGCACTGGCTCAGACTCCTGTTTATGGCCCTATTCTGGGTGGCCTAATTGGGTCCCGCCTCCTTCTGCTCCTTTATAATCCTCTTTGGGGCTAGGAGTCATTGCCCTTACGTGGTGTTCCTGCTTGTTACTCGCTCTGTGCATGATCCCGGCTTGCCTGACTACCCACATCGGTTCTGACCTGTGGCTCTGGCTGAATATTTGCTCTGGGTATGACTCCAGCTTGTCTGACTACCCACATCGGTTCTGACCTGTGGCTCTAGCTGACTACCCACTCAGTGTGGCCTTCAGTTGCCTTTCCTGAGGGCCTGGTTACTTTTGCTCCTTGTAGTCCTCAGTTTGCCTGACCAGTGACCCTGAGTCCTACTCGCTCAGCATAGTCTCCGGTAGCCTTACCAGTGGGCCGGTTACTCTCAGTCTGTGTAGTCCCTGGCTTGTCTGACCTGTTACTCTGGCTGCCTACTCGCTTCCTATACTACCTGCTTGCCTGACCTGTAGTCTCCGTGCCTCCTGGCTCTGGTCTGCTCTTACTCTCTGTTGCCTCCGTTCGCAGACCAAGTGGTGACTTATACATATTCTACCATTCTTCTGTTTTCCCACTTGAGCCGCTTGCCTAGTCTCGAGATCTTGAGTAGTGCAGTGCACAGCACAGTGTGCAGCTCTGGAGGGACCTTGGATCCTATTTCCATATGTCTGGGGTTCTGTGTGGGCTCTACCATTATTGTTGTTATAATAAATAAAGGTGGTTATATTTTATCTTGTGTCTGTCCTTATTTGCTTGATTACCCTGACATGTGGAGAATGATGGGAGAAGAAGACTGTTGTCAGCTAGAGAGCCTCATGTTGCCCATCAGTATGTTCTTTCACTATTGTAGGATAATAGTCTATGGATATCATAGGACTATGCCTGGGGCCTGTATGTGTGGATCTCAGGCTACAGAAGAAGTGGAACAAGATTGGAGGATCAGTTATCTGGCTACAGTGGGACAAGGCTGGGGATTACTATTTATAGTTCTATGGAGACCATTGTAGTTTGAGTCAATATGTGTGCAGTGGGAAAAAAAAATCTGAAAAACTTCTCTTTTCATGGGAGTTCCAGAGGAATATGAAAATTGACATTTTGCACACATTTAGAAGAAAAATTACACCTATCCCTATCAAAATATATTTTTTACTTATCCTTAATTGTAAATCTTGGCCAAGATGCACTAAGAGTCAATATGGGCTCAGGAAGGACGTCAATGTTATGTAGGATCTGTGTCGTAGGCACATCGCCAATCTGCACTAACATGTCTTAGCCATCATATCCCCATCAATCAGTAACCAAATCACTGTTATCACCATCAGTCCACCATGCCTTTGAAAGGTTTATGATTTTGTGCTAAACACATCACCTACCTGAGGTCAGCAATGTTGGGCTCTCCCTGTAGCTCTCTATGGAAATTTTCTGTTTCTGCAAAAGAGCAAAGCGAGCAGCTGCATTCCCTAAACTCTTTCAGTGCAATAGTGATGCACATTGCACAACTCTGTGGCACCGAAACAGTTAAACAATTTACTATTAACAACATTTTTTGTTGTTGTTCATATTTCTTTAAATTATAGTGTAAGTTTAATTCAGATTTCTAATTGTTCCTGAACAATAGTACCAGAAGTGGATAAATCAATATGTGGGTAATCTGTTACTGAATTGCCATCCTTGGCAGATAGATGATAATCAGACAACAGCTTAACAGCTACATACTGGCTGCATTCACCCTTAAGTAAGGGCAACACTGCACATAAATTGAAAAAGCATGATTTAAGTTTTAGTGAAATAAATGGACAATGAACAAGTTGTAGTTTATACTGTTAAATAGAGTGAATATCGTAAAATTGCATTTTTTATACACAGATGATGGAAAGGTCATCAAAGTAAAGTACTGGAGAACTTTAGCACAGCCAGTGGGTTAAAACATCCTTGAAATAATGTGTAAAAAATAAATACCAAATACAATTTAAAAAAAAACAAAAAGACATGGTATAAAAGGGGTCTGAGGTGGTGGATGGAGTCTGGGGAATGAATCAGTTGAACAGGGAATTTGTTTTGGGGGTTTATTGACTGTTATTGAGGGGATAGTTAATAAATTTGTATGCAACATGATAGCAACAGTGATTCCTGAAGTAAGCTGCCACTGGGGTGGACTGATACTTGACATAATATAGTATTTTCTGGAGAAGGATTTATAAGATTTGTTGTTAGAGGCACAAGGAAACATTGATTTGTAGGACTTAGGTGTGTTCCCTTCTTTCCCTTTCTCACTGACTTATCACAAATTGTGCACAGTGCCATTGGAGATGACTGCACTGTGCTTGCCTCAAGAGAAAAATATGCCCACACCCATGACTTCAGGGGGGAGGGAAAAGATGGAGTAGAATGGCCTCTGTTTTCTTCTTCTCCACATTCCCCTTCACTGGCTGGGGAAGAGGATGATGTTTCTGCTGTTGCTGCTACTGCCTCAGACTCAGCACTGCAACTAAGACCAGTAGTTTTGCTGCTGCTGGCAAGTGGAACCTGTCCTAGTCACGCATCACTTGTTGTCCCCATTCCCTCTGTGTCCATGGTGGCCTGTGGCACACTAGCAACTCAGCATCAGCAGGAATTCGAGCAGTTGCAAACTCTGCAAATTCCAAAGCTCACTGATGCTAGTGGTGGTGTTGCCCATCCCTGTCTCCAATTCCTTCTTGGTTTTGGCTAAAAAGGCCAATAATGTATCTTCCACCCTAGCTTGTCCACCATCACCATCAGCACCACCATTCCCTGCTTGCTGCTGCTGCTCTATTACAGACATCTCACTGCTTGGAGAAGGTGATGAGAAATGTGACAGTGGGTCCCCCAATGTCACACTTGCCATTTCTCAGTGACCTTAAGAAGGCAGACTGCCAGCACTAGCAGCAGGCACTGGCATCTGCTCTGTGTTCCTGGTGGTGGTGGTATTATTGCTGCTAGGAAACAATTCTGCCTTCTTCAGGATCATGTTCCACCTGAACAATGCCATGGGCAGAAGAGAACTCCCAAGGTCAGGGCAATGGTGTGGGCTTCCATGACCGCTAGTTTGGATGCTCTGCATTGCTTCCACTATCAATCCCCTAAAGATAGTACCACCAGCTGCTTCACCATCACTGTTACTACCACTAACACCAAATTAATCTATTTAAGCCCCTGAGTATTCTTCCTCAAAGTCACTAGTAATATTATGATCCCCCCTCCTTCACTCCTAACACTCTGCTGCTGGAACTTCTTAGTAGTAGTAGTATTACTCTTATACTTGCTCATAATGATAACAGTTACTATGAGTAGTGGTGTATGAAAAGTGAGAAAAATTTCCTGCATGACTTTTTGCGAAAGTTTTCTCCTTTTCGCCAATGCAACATTTTCCTCCTTTTTCACCTATTTTAACACATTTTTCTACTATATTTTCAATGGGTACAATATTTCCCACTGCAATATTGCTTCTTCTGAGGGTTGTAGTGGAGAAATCAGTAGCTGAAAGTCAAAGTTGTAAGTCCTACAGCAACATATGCCTTGAAAAATGTGTTCGCATACAGAATGCATTTGTTCTTTGCCCACAACACTAACTTCCTGCTTAAGTGACACTGGCACATATTCATGATGTTAAGTAATAGAAAAATAAAGTACAACCTACAATGCGCAGATGTGTATAGTAGTTGTGGTGGGGGACTGACATTGTGTGATTGATTTGTGTATGTATTTATATATATTTGTCCTAGCTTTCTCTGTCATGTGCAGTTTCTACTAACTGATACTTAGATGTTATGAGATCTTGGTTCATTTTTGAGAATATTAATCTCCCAACACTGCTGCTTGATAGTCGTGTCCTGCAGTCCTGCACTGAAAACCCGCTCAGATTTAATGCTTCCTGGAGGAAAACTAAGGGTTTTCACTGCAGTACATGTCAACGCTGGCCACACACACTGAAATGTTTGCCAGTAGTCCATGGGGTCATTGTTTCTGCCTAGCATGTAGCTATCCTGCAAGTATGCAGAAACCATCTTATATGCAGTGGGATCACTTCTAGGAGCTACATGGCATTCCTGTGTGTCAGTTACCAACCATACTCAGGGATAAAATGCCAAAAATATGTGCCACCACCACCACACCCACCAGTGTTGGGCTTTTGCCGTCCTTACTGAGACCCATGAATTACCGTGTGTTCAGAATGGGAAATTCTGGTTGATAATGTAGGAGCTTCTGATGGTTATAATGCTTCGCTGCCTTCCTTTTCACTATGCTGGCTCTCATCCTACACAATGCAACCTTCCACTCTATCAATAAGCATATCTCAATATTCCTTCAGTTGCTGCTGATCGTCATGAATTCTTATTGTGACAAACAGTTGATGGCCCTTTGGCAGAAATTCTGAAATTTTGTGTTTGAATCAGGGGTCCAGCAAAGTGACAAGAATGTATTCCCAATACTCATTTCTTTTAGTGGACACTAAGCAAGCATCTTGTTTAAAGAATGCTAGCATGTCCTTTACCAGCAGGTGCATGTCTGTGTTGTCATAATGGTAAGATTCCTCAGCTATGCTCCTCATTTTTTCTGCAATACCAATATCAGTGATAGAATGTCACTAATTTCTGCCCCAATGAGACTCACCAGCATGATTGCCTCCACAAAGGGTTTCAGCAACTCACATGTATTGCACAGTAGTTGCCATTGGCAAGGCATGGTGTGCTCACAGCCTTATTCTGCTCATACAAACACTCTTGCATGTACAGCATGGAATTGTACTTGGTAGGGACCTCCATTTTCAGCTGATGATGGGACAAGTTGTTACACTCTTGTGTGGATTATAGAACATTGCGTGCACTGTAGGAGCGACTAAAATGGGCACAGATTTTGCAGGCAATAGTAAGCATCTCTCTGAGGGTTTCGGATTCTACCAGGAATCTGGTCACAACTAAATTTAGCACGTAGGCAGAACAGGGTACATACACCATATCAGCTATTCTCAAGTCATTGATTATGTTGAAACAGTCATAAGCAGACATAAAATAAGCATTTAAGGAGCGGGGTACTAGCCAATCCTCTATCACCTGCTCTAGCTTATGTAAAACATCTATGGCTTTGTTGGACTGTCTCTCAAAACTATTTATCAAAGCTATCCTGCTGCTGCTGCCTCCTTTTAATCACACTGCCAGAACCAGAAGCACGATTACTGACTTTCCCCTGATGCTGTAAGCTAGGGTTGCCCATTGTTGTTGGTGGTAGGGAAATCCAGTGAACAGTTACAGTCATATAGTCTTTGCTCTGCCCACTTGTCCACATTTCTGTTGTCAGGTGGATTTTCTTGCCATGTGCACTTTTCAGCCCTTTTCCCATCACGACAACCACCTCCTTGTACAATTCGGGCACAGCGTCCTAGAAAAATAACTGAGGCTTGGCATATGCCAGTTTGTCAGTTTTCTGAAGCCTTGGTTTTCTACAAAAGAATACAGCAGCATGTCTACTGCCATCATCTTGGCAACCTTGACATTCCGCAGGCATACTTGTACGCTTGTGCAATGCTTGTGAAATGGCAAGATTGCGAAGATGTTGGCAGTGGGCATGCTGCCATATTCTTTTGTTGAAAAACAAAGATTTAGAGAAATTATGTCATGTTTAGCTTCTTGCTGGCATGTCCAAATCCACAGTTATTTTTCAAGGACAGCTGTGCCAGAATTGTAAAAGCAGGTGGTTTTTGTGGTGAGGGCTGGAATGCTCATACTACAATATAATGCACCTGACAATGGAGAAGTGGACAAGTGGGCAGAGTACAGACAATATGACTGTGATTTCACACTGGGTTTCCTTCCACCATCAGTGGACAACACTACAGCTTACAGCATCAGGTGACAGCCAGTAATCTTACCTCAGGCACATTTTAGCCGCTCCTACTGTGCACACAATGCTTTACATTCCATACAAGAGTGCAACAACCTTCCCCATCACCATCTGTACATGGAGGTCCCTACCAGGTAGAATCCCACACTGTATAAGCTAGATCATTTGTACGAGGAGAATAAGGCAATTAGAAAGTACACCATACAAAACTGGAAGGCTTTTAAGGGAGTCTCTTTGTCATGTGGGCAATGGCAACTAATGTGAGATGTATGTGAGCTGCTGAAGCTTTTTGAGGAGGCAAAAATGCTGGTTAGTCATGTAGGGGCAGGAAATAGTGAAAGTCTAGCACTGATATATTTATTGAAGACTAGTAGTAAGACTGCTGACATCACAGACATGTGCCAGCTGGTGAAGGATATGCTAGCAATGAGGAATTAATTCTTTCTACTTTGTTGTACCCCTGATTTAAACATAAAATTTCAGAATTTCAGTGAAGGCATAATCAGTGTGTCACTCACAAATACAAGAGTCAAGATGATCAGCAGCATCTGTCTGTGGAATCAGATTCAGTCAAGGAATATAAACATATGCTTATTGATTGAGTGGAGCGTTGCATTGTGGAGGATGGGAGGGAGAAAGTTAGGGCCAAAATCTGCTAGAAAGCATAGTAAAAAGGAAGACAGCAAAAAGTTTATATCAGCAGCAGCAGCTGTTGCATCAACCAGAACACCCCATTCCCATTCTGATCAAATGATAATTCATGGGTCTTAGGGCTGACACATCTCATTGGACTTGCTCGCTGAGTGTACATTGGTAACTGATACACAGGAACATATGTAGCTCCTAGGAGTTTTTCCGCTGCATGCGAGATGGTTTCAGCATACTTGCAGGTAGGTATGGGTAAACATTTTCACCTCAAACCAAAATCAATGAAAAATGGCACTTCCCACCTGGTGGAAAATTATCTGTGAAAACAAAAGTTGTTACTCTTTTTTTGCCTAGCTCATTGCATTTAAATCAAATGGAACATTGAATTTACACTCAACACATAGCCCAAGTGTATGGTATAAAAGGATCTCAGGGTGCCTGTGTTGGTGGAGGCTGATGAAAGAATCAGTAGAACAGGGAATGCAGGGCTGTTGACTGGAATTAGGGGGACAGTTAATAAAAATAAATACATTAATTAATTTAAAATAAAATAAGAATTGCTACATATCGTGACAGTGACCCCCCTGACTTAAGCTATGACTGGGGCAGACTGATACTTGAAGGGATAGATTATTTTGTAGAAGATGATTCGTGGGACTTAGACTTATTGATAGAGGCCTAAGCCCTGATGAAACATTGATTTGTAGGACTTAGACTTGTGTTAAGTCCAAATCCTGAGGAAACATTAATGTGTGTGGGAATTGGACTTGGGACCAAGCCCTGACGAATCATTGATTTGTAGGACTTTGGCTTGTTAGAAACAAGCACCCTAAAATTGTGTTTTGGAGGCCTCTGGTTTATGTTTAAAGAACAAGCCATGAGAAAAACAAATATGCCCTACTGGCCTAGTGCCAGTAGATTGTATTGTGGTGACCAGTGCCCATTGTCAAATACCCTGGTGTCCTTGCGGCATTTTTTGACTGCAGTTCTTGCTGCTGCTGCTCAGTTGTTTAGGCAGCAAGATGATTAGGCAGCCCCAAGGGAATGGGATCAACAACTGCAGTGATGTGGATGATGATGATGATGATCAAGCTTCCACTTGCCATGCCCACTACTAGCTGCAGTGATGTGGGTGATGATGATGAAGCTTCCACTTGCCATGCACACTACTAGCTCCAGTGATGCTCCTGACGCAGTAGCAGCACCACAACTAGCCCCCACCACTTCAGGTATATGTGTAGAAAAGTAGTTGGCCAATAATACTTCTCATCCTGCCCCTCCTCCAAAATCATGGGTGTGTTGTCAGAATATAATTTTTCCCTTAAGAGCAGTGACATTAATGTGCACAGTGTGTGTAGGAAATAAGGGAAGGACTGGGAACAGTGGGCATTCTGCACTCACATCACCTGGAACAACTCCATAACCAAATACCATGATGCTTAGGGTCCCCAGTGTGAAATCATCCCACTAGAAACCAAGTACTGCTGCTGTCACTATACCCCTTTTCCACTCCCTGCTAATGACACATGACAACTTGCAGTTTCAATAGTAATGATGAACCCTCCCTGTCACCAGCTTAATGTATTCTGTGGGATGGAATCGCCTCAGATGTTGCATGATGCCCAGGTTACAATTATTATCCACCACATTTCCGTGTGTGGTCATCACGCCACACAGTGTGTAATGGGTGGACATGAACTGCCACATCTACAGAATGGCTATCAACTGGTGGGGGAGGTAATGATGTACGAGGTGGACTGGAAGAAGACATTGCTGCAATGTCTTCCCGCAGCTGGACCCTAAAGGAAGAAGGTGATCGCGAGCCAGATGTTTTGCTTGCCACCGAACTTACAGACCCTGACTGCGTTTCGCTATTCTTTCTCCTCTTTGATTGCCAGCTTGCCTCTTGTTGCCTTTGGGAAAGATGGGGTACAGCATCAGCGGTTCCTGGTTTGTTTTGTGGGGGTTTCGCATTAACATGCTTCGCATAAATGTCATGGTGTTTGTATGTGTTATTAAGGTGGTTGTGCCAAGGTGCATTCCTCCTTTCAATCAGTTTCACTGACATAAATCATACAAGGTTACGTCACTGATGACTGCACTGCACCTGCCACAAGAGAAAAATAGTCCCACATTGAGTACCTCAGGGGGAAGGAGAAAGATATAGAAGAATGGCCTCTTATTTCTTCTGATCCACATTCCCCTTCACTGGCTGAGGCAGAGGATGATGTTGCTGCTTATGCCTCAAATTCAGCACTACAACTAGGACCAGACGTAGTGCTGCTGGCAAGTGGACTGTGTCCTAGTCCCACATCACTACTCCTGGTCCCCATTCCCACTGTGTTCTCGGTGGTCTGTGGCACATTAGCCTGCTAATCAATGTCATTGTGCTGTCCTTGCAGTCTAACAGCAACAGGGATTATGGCAGCAGCAATCACCACAATGTTGTCACTGTTGCTATTATGCCTATCCCCAATTGTTTCTTTGTATTCCATTCCTTTTCGGTTTGGGCTAAAAAAGGCCATTCACCCCAGCTGCTCCATCATCACCACCACCAGTCCATCCTTGCCGCTGATCTATTAGAGTCTAACTTGTTGGAGTTGGTGACAAATTTGACAGCGGGTCCCCTACTGTCAGACTTGCCATCTTTTGAGTTGAGAAAGGCATACTGGCAGCATTAGCAGCAGTTACAGGCATCTGCCTTCCTCTACATCATGTCCAGAGGCACAATGCTAGGGGAAAGGGATCATAGGGTCAGGGAGATATTGTGGGCTCCCTTGACCGTTAGTCTGGTCACTCCACATCACTTCCCCTTCCACCTCAGTATTAGCAGGAGGATTTACTGTAGTAATGCTAACAGTAAGAACATCAACTTCAATCTCAGAGTCTTCATCACTATCATCCCCTCCCTCTCTCTGAACACTCTGAGTCTCTAGCTGCTGGTTCTTAGTAGTAGTAGTAGTAGTGGGACTGCCAGGGGATGGAAAATGTGACTTAGGGTCCCCTGCTGTCACACTTGGCATCATCACCTCCTCCCCCACATCCTAAGAATTGCAAGGCACACTGGCAGACCTAGCAGCAGGCACAGGTAAATAACCCGTCATGCACACACACTGCTACACTCTTCTTCCACTGCCTGTGACACTATTTCTCCATGATCCCTTGGAGTAATGCAGGGGGACAGGACATCATTGGTTCTGGGGAATCAGGACATCCAGACCCTTCAATGTTGGTAATGGTCACTTTTTCCTCCTCCTCAGACTCCCTGGGAAAATGACAGTCCTTCCAGCTCATCCATTTGTTTGTATTTCAGGTGCTCATAGTGATAGTATACACTATGAGCTTCGCCTGCCTCTATTTTGCTAAATAAATCACAGCACAACAGCCTAGGACTCTCTCTCTCTACCTGCTTTTATAGTTTCCCTTCCTGGAAACATCACATTTTTGGTGGGAAAAAGCATAGTACATGTAAGTAAAGTGGCAAAAAGTTTGTATATATCCAACAACCAGAAAAATATATCTGCTCAAACATGGCAACATAAATGACTGAACAGTAAAAATCTATGGAGATCCCTAAAGATAGCTTCAATATTGTACCTATAACTTAACATGTGTGCCACTTTAAACTTCCCCAAAAGCTTTCACCATACAAGAAAAATAGAAAAGGGCTCCATTACATAGAAAATCCTTTTAGACTACAAACTCATAAAACAATACATCTTATTAGCATATATTAAAAATATAAAAAGCATTTATCATCTGACCAGAACTGTGCAACATCCAAAGGAGACTCCTTGAACGGGTGCAAGCATCCTGTCTACAGCTGCCAGCAGTGATCAACTCTTTTTGTGCAGACCGCACTTACTCATGATCAAAGCGGCAGAAACACTCTCCTTCTTATAACATTCTGCTGTTAGCGACAAGGCCACCAAAGTGGTTAATTTAATCATTATGATGTCTGATTGAGATCAAACAAGACAAAAAGCAGAGACAAATCATATAGTTGCTGTGAAATTAACTTGTATTGCACTGATCCCCACATATACATAAAATAAATCCCTTTACAGGGGGTCAAACATACAGGGAGACACAGTGCAATCACACGCAATTAACCACTGTGGTTACGATCTCCATATACACATTGAGTAAATCGCTCAACATAGGGTCAAACACAAAATGTATCAATAAAGGAGATATATTGTGGAGCAATCATTCATCACAAACCTAATGAGCACAGCAAAGAATCTCCAAAGATATAAAACACTGTGTGTGAAGAAATAACATCTCTTATAATCTATAAGTCAATTTCTTTTAAAACATCAGCATAAATACTCTACAGTGCAATCCCACACAATTAACCCCTTTCATGCCAGTCTCCATGTATACATGGAAAAAGTAACTTAAAATTAAACACAGAGTGCATCAATCAAGGAGATATAATGTAATAGTCATGAACGTTAAAAGTATACAAGTGAACATAAGTGAACTTGACACTAAAATACTCCCAAGATATCAAACACTGTGTGCAAAGGAATAACATCTCTTATAATTTATAAACTGATTTCTAAGAATGTCATAAACTCTCTATCAAAGAAAAGCACTACTGTACCCACAGAGAACATTAACTCTATAATTATAAAAAAACATATATACCTCAGCTTTTTTTGTTTTTCGTCCATGGCAAAAAGTTTGTAGTTATTGAAAAAAAAATAGCAAATTTTTTTGCAATGGGCAAAAATCCGTGAAGATTTTAAGGGCTCTACTTAAATTGGATTTTCCTCGAAAAAGCAGAGAACCACATTGTTTTAGCAGATTTTTTTCATGGGAACACAGCGGAAGCATTCACCCACCCTTCCTTGCAGGATAGCTACATTCTAGGCAGAAACAATGACCTTGTGGCTTAATGGCAAACAAAAGAATGTGCGTGTCCAGCACTGACACTTTGCACAGTGGAAACCCTTAGTTTCCCACCAGCAAGAGTTAAGTCTGAGCTTGTTTTTAGTGCAGCTGATTATATTGTAAGGGCTCGATTTAAAGGCAACCGTTAGCAAAAAAAATCACTAACGGGTGCGTTAAGTGTCATGTTGCAATTCAAAGATCCGTCTAAACAACAGCTAACGGCAGTTGCACAATCCTAACGGCCGATACCCTTACGTGCATTTAGACGCATTCAACAACATACCCCAGAGCTATTCAAAGGCTTGCGGTACTGATAACTGCTGAAAAAAAGACACACCTAACGGCTAAAAGTTAAGACCCACTTTTCTTAGCCGTTAGACACTTAACGGCCAAAACAAAACACCCGTTACAGAGGAAAAGACACAAAAGGCTTACCGCACAACCATGTAAATGGGAAAATTAACCCGTGCAATGCCAAAACAACACTAAAACATGTACACACAACACAAATCACTACACACACAACAACAACCAACACCACAGGGACAACGACACACAAAAAAACAACAACACAACATGGCACGGAACAATGGGGGTCATCACACAAAGCGGACACCTGCAAATACAAGCTCACCTGGGCAACATCAACACGCGACCTGCACCCCACAACTGCACATCCGCAAATGGCACACACAGAACAAGCACAACACACCACATCTTATAACACACACCTGCAAACACTTACCTGGACAAAAACAACTCACCATTGGTCAGCACTCACCTCATCACCACACCCACACAACGCCCTAGCAAGTACTTAAAGGGACAACTCAACACACTCACTTGTGGCTTGTTTTCCACTCAGGGAGGGAGAGAGAGATAAAGAGAGATAGAGAGAGAGAGAGAGAGAGGTGTAGAGAGGTAGAGAGAGAGAGACAGATAGAGACAGATAGAGAGAGCAAACAGTATGTTGGGTTACATATTGTTGCGAAGACTGAGAAGAAGGCGTGCAAGGGAGAGAGCTAGGGAACATCAGCAACCTCCAAGCATGCCTCATCAACAGCCTTCACTTGTTGCAAGTGAGGAGGCTCTGGCTCACCAGCCACACAGGAGTCCATCCCCACCTGGAGGGCACAGGATGTATAGACGACCACCAAGGCCCAGGGTATACCGCCCAAGGGTCACCCTCTTTGGAATGACTGATGACGAGGTCATTGATCGCTACAGGTTGAGGCCTGACAGCATCATTGCCTTGTATGAGGTCATCAAGGAGCAGGTGGATCCCATCTACATCCACAACCATGCCTTAACTGGCCTGCAGAAACTACTCTGTGCCATACACTTCATGGCAAGCGGGGCCTTCCAGTCCACTGAGGGTTACACATCTGGCATGTCACAGGCCACATTCCCAGGCCCAGGTCCTGCCAGCCCTCAAAAGCAAGGCCAGTACCTATATACATTTTCCCACCACCGACATGGACTGGATACACGTCAAGCAGGCCTTTTACGCAAAGGGAGGCATGCCCAGGGTCATGGGTGCTATAGATTGCACCCATGTCCGGATTAAGGCCCCAGCACGTGATGCACAGATATTCATCAACAGGAAGAACTTCCACTCCATCAACGTGCAGATGGTGTGTGACAGCAACATGAGGATCATGAATGTCTGTGCAAAATATCCTGGCAGCACACATGATGCATACATTCTACAAAACTCCTCAGTCCACAGAGATTTTGAGAATGGAACCTTTACAGGGGGATGGCTAGTGGGTGAGTTCACAAAACAAAATCACACCACATACACAGGCGTACACACCACGCTGCTCAGCATGCACCTGACCCACAGATACTACGTCCACCACACAAAACATCATTCACACAACATGTGCTCCCTGTCTCACCATGTCACTCACCTTACACAGGTGATGCTGTCTATGGATGCAAGTCCTGGCTACTGACCCCTCTGACCAATCCCCAAACACATGGCCAGGAAAGCTACAACCAGGCTCATGCCAGAACGAGGAATGCTATTGAGCGGACATTTGGGCTTCTCAAGTCAAGATTCCGATGTCTGGACCACTCTGGGGGAGCACTGCAGTATGCACCGGCTAAGGTGTGTGACATCATTGTGGCGTGCGCAATACTGCACAACATCGCAGTGGACACCAGACTGCTGGATCACATCCCGGACCCCCCCATACAGGAAGTGGCCATGGACATCGGGCATGTGGAGGAGACCATGAGAGGGGCACAGATCAGAGACAGGCTCATCACGGAACACTTCACCTGTGAGTATAACACATGCATGCAAACAATCCATGCAAGTCCCCCATCAGTCCTGTGACACTAACCACACTGCACATGTTGTTCTGTCTCACCCCACAGGAACAGTGACACAGCACTGCACTGGCAGTGGACGTGGCAAATTGTGTGTGTGGACTCAACAACCATCCTCCATTCCACTCTCCACGTTGACATACAGACCCCAAGGATATCACGCACACCCCCAGGAGAAACAAGGTACAACATATTACCCATGTTCATCACCTTACACGGCTTGATTGACAGCAACTAACTGGATATGCCATGATTATAGCCTGAACAACCATGCTAGCCAAGTAGCGAAAGAGTATTATCTAATGATATGCATTAGAAGGGACATCAGACTCAATATGGGACCTGTACTGTGCTACAGCTGAGAAGAGCAGCACAGGGGTGGATGTACAGTGGTATGGGCACACAATGTAGAGGTCATGAGACGTAGATTAGATTACCAGGGACTCCATGCTGACCTGTGAGTGTGCAGACCAATGTGCCCCCGACATGAATACACACATCAACAAATATGTCCTAACAGTTCCATAGAACAAATGACATTGGGCTGCCACTGTCACTTTCACAGTGGCAGCACAATGTCATTACCTCCATGGAGCTCTCAGAACACTTGTTAATGTGTGTATACATGTCAGGGGCACAAATCCATAGGGCTGGTGCACATGTCCTAAGTTCCCCACAGAATTGGTTACAGATGAGTACACAACACATTGTCAAGCAATGGTTTGTGTACACACCTGTAATCAAGAAGATTGAGGGGATTAAAAAGACTAAATTGTTGTTGCTTGATGATCAGTTCAGGTCCACTGCTCCAAATCCTGTCCTCTTGTCCCGCAGGCATCCGTAACATGATCCATCCTTGAACTGAAGATCTTCCATGTGACTGGATTGATGTCTTGACAACACCTTCATGAAGATCACCCCTTGCTGTTTATGGTGATGTTGTTGGTGATGCAAAGTTTGACCTGAGGTTCACACAAACCTCTACTGGAACATTCTCATAGAGACACAGAAAACACCATTTTTTGAGTGTTATTACCTGTACAGTTAGGATGCTCAACTACAGAGTTGTCAAACCTTGTGGACAACACATGAGCAGGGCAGCAGTGTTACTGAAGTATTACGATTTAGTTTCAAAGTACATTTAGTGTTCACATACAGGTGTTAAATGCATATAGGCAAGATACACAGAAAACACTTGTACATTCTAATGTACTTTGAGACACAATAAAGATGAACCATCCACATTCAATCTGTGTCTGTAGGAGGATATATTTGAGAACACATTTGTCAATGCGTAACCACACCCAGGATAGAGTATCCCCCATACATGGAAAGGCATCACCCACATCACAGGAGTCCACCACTTGTTTGCCAGTGAGTGGACTCTGTGATGTATCCATGCAAACAGATGATGGTGGCAATGATGCACCAATGTGTTGTGGGAGTGATAAAGAGGTGATACAGGGGACATACTTCCACAGTGAATACATGTCCACATATTCTGTATTGCTCAGTATAATCAATGTTCTGAGATTTTGCTCCACTTTGACCTATCTCAGTACATGGGCTATATCAACGAACAGACTAAGTGGACATGTGTTATCACTGGTGAAGTCTGTTGTTACACCCTTAGGGAAACAGCAACTCAACTTACTGGAGACACCAATGCTCACCCCAGGATATCAATGTGTGTGCTACACATTGAAATCCTAGGTTGAAAACATTAGCTTCCCCAGTAAGTCAGTTGCACAATGAGTGTGTGAATCCAAGACAATATGGATACATGTCCCATTTAGCTGTCCTGCTTGTAATGTCCCCGCTAAATCACAGAGCTGTTTGTCTGCTTATCTCATTAACCCACTGAGTGCAAGAGTGGTCCCCAGCGCATTTCTTTGCAATGCGTTGCCTACCACTCTGGCACTCAAAGGGTTAAACACAACATATGACGTAGACGAATGTTCAATGTTGTACCATTTGTTGTGCTAAGGGGTATGTTTTGATGTTCAAATTCAACACACAACACCGCCATATAACACAGTGGTGTCATATGGCTCCAGGGATGTATTACATGTTGAATTTGTACAACGGTGTGTGTGTGTGAACCCATGTTGTAGCATCCCACTAACATTTCACCCAGGCAGAGGTTGTGTTCACTGCATTGTATGGCAATGCATTGGAGACAACCCTGCCACCCAATCCATAAGTGAAGACACAACAGATCACACAGGAATAAAACTAAAATGTTTTTTTTTATTGAGGGGAAAGTTGACAGGTTGGGCCTTTCATTTTTTCCTTTTTTGTGGGGGGGGGGGGGGGCTTAGCCTGTGTGCCCGAGGTGGAAGCCCTTGTGGATCTCCTGGTAACCCTCTGCCCCCTAGGTGTGGCTTCAGGGGTAACACTGGAGGGGGTGGTGGTTGTAGTAGACCCCTCGGTGGAACGCAAGTTCGCCCTCTCCCTCAACTCCACAAGGACCTGGGTCAACATGTCCATCACACCAGTCCTGAGCTGCTGGAGTAGTGTGTTCCCCCTGGCCACCTCCGACTCCAGGCCTTGGATTCTGGTCTCCAATTGGCCAATGTTCCTCCTGGATTGCCTCCTGCTCCTGGTGATGTTGCTGTCAGTACTCCTGCTCGACTGGAGTAGTCTCCTCTGAAGGGCCATACACTCCGCCTCCATCCCTGTGAGGCGTGCGGTGCTGGAGGTGTCCCTGGTGCTGCTGTTTCCTCCTCTGCTGTTGAGGGTGCTGTTTCCTCCTCTGCTGCTGGTGCTGCTGTTTCCTTCTCTGCTGCTGGTGCTGCTGTTTCCTCCTCTGCTGCTGAGGGTGCTGTTTCCTCTGCTGCTGGAGGTGCTGTTTCCTCCTCTGCTGGAGGTGCTGTTTCCTCTGCTGCTGCTGAGGGTGCTGTGGCTTCTGTTTTAGTGGCTGGTGCAGATGATGGGCATATGCCCACCACATCAAGTGATCCCGAGTTGCCCAATGATGTGTGTGCTGGTGGAGGTGTGAATATGTCCCTGGGTAGGGGGCGCTGGGGCTCACCAATCAGGCCCAGGTGTGTGTAGTCCAGTGGCCAAGGGTCATATGGTGGCCACTGATAGGTGGTGGGACCCCACCTCGGATCATACCTTGGGGCATGCTGTGGAGCCATCCAGGAGGGTGGGTTTATCTGGGAGGCATATGGCCCATATTGGGTGGTGGCCACTGTCCCTGGCAGCCATTGCCTCCCTGGCGGTGGTGGTGGTGGTACTGAAGGAGGGTAGTAGCTGGTGGAGGTGGATGGATATGTCCACCTCTCCTCCTGTGGCATCCAGCCACTGTACTGGGGAGGTGCAGCCTGTGGTGGTGCAGCCTGTGGTGGTCCAGCCTGTGGTGGTGCAGCCTGTGGTGGTGCAGCCTGTGGTGGTCCAGCCTGTGGTGGTGCAGCCTGTGGTGGTCCAGCCTGTGGTGGTGCAGCCTGTGGTGGAGGGGATGATGATGGTGGGTAAGGTGACCACCGGCTGGTCCCCTCCTCTGTGTACTCCTCACTGGGGGGTGACATAGCCTCCTCCACTGTCTCCCGCTGGGCTTGAGGGCCGTAAGCTGTGTGGAGAAATAAGATGTTGTGATTAGTGACCTTAGCCATATGTTTGTGGAGACAGTTATACTTTGATATGTGTTGAAGACAAATATATGTGTTTGTGTTAATCCCCCTGGGTAAACAAGGGTACTCCCACTGCTGAAAGGTGTTGTTTGAGTTATTATGGGTGAAGGTTTAATTTTGAGGTGCAATATCACAGTGGGCCGAAATAGTACAGTGGGGCTGTTGCAACACCCTCCCATGTAGATATCTGGTCCCTGTTCCAGAGCTGTCCATATGATTGCGTAGTAACAGCACCACTGTACAATTTCATGCCACTGGGATATTGCCCCTGACATATCCACGTCTGAGCTGTGATACCTTTTGTATCAACACACCTTTCAGCAGTAGGAATACCATTGTTTAACTCGGGGGAGGGGGGAAATCCGACAACATATATTTGTCTTCACAACTTGTAGAGATGGCAAAGGTTAAGTCCACCTTGATGTCAGATTGTAGAGATTGTGAAAACAGATGTTGTTCTCTGTTAGTCCTATCCCTCCTACCCTCATGGTTGTTCAGATATTGCTCTATGTGCCAGATGTAGATTTCAGTCATTTGTCCACACGAGGGCTCTTCAGCAGAGCCCAAATCGCCCCATTTGGAGAACAATACTTAATTGGAATGGTGTACAGAGTGTGCATGTTTTGCAAGCACACTCTGTGGACCATTCCATAGAGGTATTTATCTCGACATGTTGCGACTTTGGCTCTGCTGAAGAGCCTCCGTGTGGTCACATGATAGATATCTCCACCTGTCACAATATCTGTATAACCATGAGTGTTGGAGGGATGGGACTTAGATCAAGACACATTTGTTAACGATGGCAATGATATGACATCATGATGACATTACCCATTGCTATCCCATTACAGTGACACACAAGTATAAATGGTCATATATGTATGTGGATATGTACCCTTCATATGGATAGAGTAATATCCTTCCAAGATGTGAAGCCAGAGAGCAGTTCAGTAGGTGTGATTGTCTTACTGGCTATACATGTGCACCCATCCAACAAGACATTGTATTGATATGATGGATATGAACATACCTCGTATATCCCATCTACATAGAGTGTGATATACTATGTATGTGTATTTGGATGTTTGCAATGTAGGTTGATTTGTGATGGGTGCACATATCTGTCCAGTAAGGCAATCACATCCAGTGAAGTGATCTGTGTTCACATCGTGTTGGAACATATTTAGTAACAAACATTTGAATCCTAAGGGCAACAATCCAGCCAGTAGTGAGGGATATCTTTGATTGAGGCCTGTTTTTTTCTGTGTATGAGCCCATCCATCCTTCTGTGTGAGGCAACCGTACTCAATCCTAGATATCCATCAGTCATGGCCTGTTGGTGACCAAGGTACAATGATGTTTGCTATTTGTTTCCCATGTGTATCCTGCAAAGAGAGGCTGGTGTACCATCCATCCATGGCATCAGCACCCCTGTGGATCCATGTGGGAATCAGATATGGGATATGTAATTTCAAGTCCGAGTAAATGATTGCAGCCACAACACCAATGCCTACATTTTCCAGCTTGAATTCTGTGTAATAGTTTTCGGCCTGTGTGTTGCACCTACAAGCATTTATTCTGTGTGACACTGTGATGTATGACCTGATGCCCCCTTTTTGTGATTCAGTAAGCGGTGATGTAGAACTGATAAGGTGAACATGATGGTGACTTCTCCAGTGATCTCCTTTCCCCATTGCCAGTGTTTTCCATGGAGTCTGTACAATGGGACCTTATAAACTTGATTCTTGTTTTTGCATATTCTCCATGGACTAACACTGGTATTGGTGAAGTGAGGGTGTGTGAGGGTTACTTTATGTCCACCATCTGTTTGTCACCGCTTAGTGAATGTCCCCTGTGTAGCATGTGATCGTTGGCCTATTGACTTATTGTCTGGTTAACCCCTTGAGTACCAGAGGGGTTGCCAATGCATTGTTGATTGATGCATTGATGATCCCTCTAGCACTCAAGGGGTTAGGGTGGGGGTGGAGACATGGGCGACATTGTGTGTGAAGAGTGATGATATTTAACAGACGACATTTTGAAGATAACGGTTTGTGTATTGTGTGTGATGAGCACAGCGACAGGACGGTTGAAGTAGGACTTTGACAGGTTTGTGCCAAGTTGGACGTTGTCATTTGTCCAGGTGTTGTGTCCTTTTTTTAACCCTCATGGTGCTGTGTTGGTGCAGTTGTATGGCTGAGTGATGGACATGTGTTGAGGTGTGACTGTGTGTGCAGCTGGTGTTGGTTGCTGTAGTGTGTTGTTCTGTAGTGTTGCACTTACCGGTAGTGTGGAGGCTCCTCTCATCCCCAGTGTCAGTTCCTCCAATGACCCCCTCGATCAGGGTCGGGGACATGGTCTGCCGCACCATCTCCTCCCAGCCGCAGAAGGTGATAGGGACTGCTGGTCCACCTCCAGTGCCTCTGGCGTGCTTGGCGAGCTCTGTCATCTTATTCTTGACGACCCTCCGGCAGTTGCCCCATCTCTTTTTGATGGACTCCACGTCCCGCCTGCATGGAGCCACCGCGTTGACCCGGCTGCATATTTGGTTCCAGGCTGCCTTCCTCCTCGCTGACAGGCCAGGGACCTTCGCTGTTGGGTGGAGAACACTCTGCCTCTCCAGGACAGCTTCCACGAGAGCCGTGTTCTCCTCCTCTGTGTATTTGAGGTCCCTGATCCTGCCCTCGTCAGCTCCGGCATGGGAGGATTCTGAGCCGGAGTGCCCTGCCTGGTCTGACCCTGACTGTGTGTGTTGCTCCCCAACAACTACCCCTCGTCCCACTGCAGGTTCTGTCCCTCTTCTTTGTGTGCCTGCTCTTGTGGGCCGGGTCCCCCTCCGCCCTGCAGATCTCCCTCTGCCACCCCTGCTCTGCTGAGGGATCCCCTCCTGAGCTTCCTCCTCCTCCACTACTCTCCCCATCCCTCTCTCCTGTCCTCCTCTCCTGGCCATCACTCACCCAGTCACACCCAGGCACTCCCACAGGCCCTCACAGACACACTCGATCCAGTCACTCTCTGTCACACACTTTCACTCCCAGATTCACACTGTCAAAATAAAAAGTAAAATGTGTAAGGTGTTATAAAATAAAAGGACTATGTGTATGTATGTGTTTGTGTTTGTGTTTGTATGTGTGTATGTAATATGTGCAAAGATGTGCTATGTGTCGTATTCTGTGCAATGCTCTCCTCTCTCCAAACTCAAAAACTCCTGTACCTCCAATGAACGCACCTCTCTCCCTCTCTCTAATGACTATCCTCCGCTCCTGGGTCCTGATATCTGGCTCTGTAGAACTCGATAACAGACAGTGTGTGCCGGTTATTTTTGGGTATATATAGGTGTATTTGAAGTTATTTGATACGTTGGGGCTTTGTGATTGGCTGTGTGTTTGAATTTGTTTTGGCATCAATCATGGTTGCTAGACAACGGCAGCCGTTATGTTAGATGTTGTTTTGAGCGCTGTTATCGTGTGATTTGGCCGCCCGTTGTGCATTAACATGAGCGACAACGGCTTTTGTGTTACGTGTTTTTTGTTTGCCTACGCTCGATAGCTATTCTTGTAGAGTACCTATTGAATCTGCCGTAACTCCTGTATTATTTGCGAGCGATGTGCCTTTTTCACTTAGCGGCTGGTTTAACGGTTGCTTTTAAATCTAGCCCTAACATTCTTAAAAATGAACCAATATCTAATACCATCTGAGTATCAGGTAGTAGAAGTGGAGGAAGCCACTGTGAAAGCAAGACCACATGTATAATTAAAAGAAGCACAAAGGATGAGGAGTATAATGAGGAGGAGGGATGTGCAGGGTTGATACCATCTACCACTGTGGGATCACTGCTATGAACACTGTTTACAAAGTGAGTCAGCTGAGTATAGAAATATGGGACAGATGGGTGTCAAGCCCTGTCTCCTAGTAAATTCTGTAATGGGAGAAGTTTACCTTCATGCAGCACATTCTGCAGTCTAGGGGTCTTAATCTCAACAGGAAGGAGTCTCTATCACCATGCCCGTGCTTCCCGTTCTGAACATTATTAGCACTGCTTGGCTGATTGGCTGGTCTTAATTGCTCCTACTAGGGCTTGCCTTTATATACCCTGGGAAGTCCTCCCTTAGGCGCCCTTTCATGGTGTACAAGTTCCTGAGTTTATTTTGTGCTTTTGATTATTCGTGTATGAACTGGTCTGCCTGACTACGATTACGTTCCTGAGTTCCTGTTGCTGCCTCCATTGCTGACTGTATCCTGGCTGAGAACCCGCTCCGTTGCTGACCGTATCTGGCTGAGAACCCGCTCTGTCACTGACTGTATCCTGGCTGAGAACCCGCTCCATTGCTGCCTGTATCCTAGCTGAGAACCTGCTTCATTGCTGACCGTATCTGGCTGAAGAATTCGCTCCATTGCTGACAGTATCCTGGCTGAGAAACTGCTCCATTTCTGACCGTATCTGGCTGAAGAACCTGCTCCATTGCTGACGGTATATCTGACTGAAAACCCACTCCGTTGCTGACTGTAGCCTGGCTGAGAAGCCGCTCCGTTGCTGATTGTATCTCGCTGAAGAACCCGCTGTCACGGTTAGTTAAGACTCTCAGACTTAAGGTTTAGGTAAAAACATAACTTTATTGAAAAGTTAAAGTAATCCCATAGGGCTATCATACACATACAAACAATACAAATAAGCAAATGACCATATGAATAGGTTCTACCGGCCTTGCCAATAATACCGGGCAAGGAAACCCAGGCGACTCAGACGAAATAGCAGTAGCAGGCTCTACCGGCCCTGCCAATACCGGGTAAGGCAACCGTGAGATGGTAACGTACCGGTTCTACCGGCCTTACCAATACCGGGCAAGGCAGCCTGAGGGAATACTGTGAGTAGGCTCTACCGGCCCCGCCAATACCGGGTAAGGCAACCTTAAGGATGGCAACATAAATAGGTTCTACCGGCCTTACCAATACCGGGCAGGGCAGCCCAAGAAAGGAGACCTTCCTGGAACCAACTGACTGTCAGGTGACAATGACAGTAGGATGGATGAGGTAGCAACTAGGATAAGCGGTCTCGCTCAAGCAGAAGTCTCATGCCAGAGAACGACAAGACAACTGAGTAGGGACTGGACAGCAACTCGGACCTCACAGTACCTGACTACAGTTAGGGAGTAAACCAGCGTCCGCACGCTGGGACCAAGTGAGGAATGTGAACTGCAAGGTGTACTGGAGTAAACCAACAGTAGTAATGACACAAGGTTTAATGGAGTAAACCAGCGTCCACACGCTGGAACCAACAGTAGTATGAGCCACCAGGTTTAATAGAGTAAACCAGCGTCCGCACACTGGAACCAACAGTAATATAAGCCACCAGGTATAATGGAGTAAACCAGCGTCCGCACGCTGGAACCAACAGTATTATGCGCCACCAGGTTAAATGGAGTAAACCAGCGTCCGCACGCTGGAACCAACAATAGTATAAGCCACCAGGTTTAATGGAGTAAACTAGCGTCCGCACGCTGGAACCAACAGTAATATAAGCCACCAGGTATAATGGAGTAAACCAGCATCCGCACGCTGGAACCAACAGTAGTATGCGCCACCAGGTAAAATGGAGTAAACCAGCGTCCGCACGCTGGAACCAACAATAGTATAAGCCACCAGGTTTAATGGCGTAAACCAGCGTCCGCACGCTGGAACCAACAGTAATATAAGCCACCAGGTATAATGGAGTAAACCAGCGTCTGCACACTGGAACCAACGGTAGTATGCACCACCAGGTTAAATGGAGTAAACCAGCGTCCGCACGCTGGAACCAACGGTAGTATGCGCCACCAGGTTAAATGGAGTAAACCAGCGTCCGCACGCTGGAGCCAACAGTATTGCCGGAGCGAAATGAGAGCAATGTCGCCTCAGCGACTGCAGACGGGGAACCACTGAGACCAGGCAGAGGATCAACCGGAACGAGCACCACTGAACTGACAGGTGACCGGAACATCAGCAACCACGGAGAACAACTGGAACCGACTGGAACGACAAGCAGGCAGGTACACAGGAACAGGTAGACTCAGGAACTCTGAAACACTGGAACACTAGAACACTGGAACTCTGGAATTCTGGTACTCTGGAACTCAGGAGCTCAGGCCCAATCAGCATGGCAGGCAGGACAGAAAAGATGCTGTCAGAGACACCACGAAAGGGCAACCAGAGGGTGCCCGGACTGAGTTTAAAAAGGCAATGTGAGGCGGGCTGACAGCAGAAAGCCAATGAGGAGCCTCCAGCAAGTGATAGACATAGGATAGCACGAATCACGGGCACCGTGATACCCGCTCCATTGCTGATGGTATCCTGGCTGAGAACCCGCTCCATTACTGATAAGATCTGGCCATTGCACCTATCCGTTGCTCACCGTATTGGACTGTCTTCTGAGCTGTGGCTGTTGCTGACCATGGATTCCTATCCACGTTATTACCGTGTGTTGTCTGTGCCACTTGGTGACCCCGTGAGGTCATCGGTTTCCAGGGCCTTGCAGATTACTCTTGGTGTGTGCCACAGGGCGCTGTTTTTTGTCGACCAAAGGATGAGTCTTGTGCTCGAGCTGCTCTACTGCCATCTAGGCAGTGTGTACAATCGAAGTACCAGTGCAGTGTTCTACACACTGACTGAGTTACTCTGATCACTCTCTGTGTCTTCCTCCCTAGGAGCGCTGGGCTCACTCCCTCAGGGAGTTGCAGTTACTCTCTGGGTGTTGTCCATTAACCCTATATGTACCTGGAGCATCCAGGTAATAGCACTACCGTTCCTCACTGCAGAGCCGTAGGCTCAAGAGCCAGCGTTACAATTTCCACCTTCCAGGTTGAGGGACACTGGTTGCACTCCTATTACTTACCATATATTGATCTACCCCTAGCGTTCTACGTTTTCCAGGAGTAGCTGCCTCTGTCTCCTGTAACCCTTTCGGGGTTGGTCCGCAGATACACGGTTGCCTCCTGCCAGAGATCTAGGGCCTTGGCCAGTGTTGCCTCGCTCATGCTGTGTCAGTACCCAGGAGCCTGGGTTGTGCCAGTCGTCCACTGTGGACTTCATGCCACTGTAGTCCTGTTGCCGTTCCTGGACTGTGCACCCTTTACCTTGCCGGTTCTGCCAGAATCCTTAACTGTCAGTTGGTTCCAGTCCATTCCATTTGCCCTTAGGGTTTCCAGTACCCAGGCGTCTGGGTTGTTCTGTCCTATTAGTGGACCTCCTCTATTGGTGCTTACCCATCTGTTCTGGGACTGTACCTCGAACTATATATATCTTTGCCAGAATTCTGATTGTTTAGTCCGGTCCTATTCACTGTACCCATTGTATTTATTTTCCTGTTCTGTATTGTGGCTCTTGGGGCCTACACTCGTGTATGCACTTTATTCTAATTAAGTTCTTTTAACCTTACTGTTCTGCCTGAGTGTTCATCTAAAAAACTGTGACACTAACATCCGACCCAACAGACCATGTAGGAAGTCCGAATTGTGAACCAAGGGGAGAAGGGGAGAAGGGCTGCTAAGGAGACCCGGGGTTGAGGCCAAATGCCTCCACAATTGGAGTATGTGGGGTATCAGAGGGTTTGACCCATCCACCAACACCCTTTGCTGAGGAGCCACCCAAGCAACCACAGATATAGGTACCAGAAGGGAGTCCTGCTCCAGAACAGTCCACACTTGTCTGATGGTGCCGTCCATTCCACCACCCGAGCCAAAACAGTCGCCTGGTAATATTCCTCCAGATCCGGCAGGCCCACCCCTCCATATTCTCTATGACGAACCAGATAAGAGTAGCCCAACCGCCGACCCCCTGAAAACCAGATAAATTTGGCCAAAAGTCATCTCACACCCTGAAAAAATTACCTTGGGACAAAAATGGGTAACATCTGGATAAGATAAAGAAAGCGTGGTAAGATATTCATTTTTACCACAGCCATACGTCCAAACCAGGAGAGCTTTAATTTAGACCATTTATCTAAGTCCGCTTTTAGAGTTGTTCAGAGAGGAGCATAATTACATTCGAATAGGGTGGAAGGGGTCGCCGTGAGAAAGATACCAAGGTAACGTATCCGATCAGAGGCCCATTTAAACAGGAAGGAGGACCTTAGGTTGTCACGGAGTCCTGGGGACAGGGAGACGTTAAGCGCTTCTGATTTGTCCATGTTGATTTTAAAGTGAGACAAATGCCCATATTCGTGTAACTCTAATAGGAGATTGGGCAAAGAAATTAGAGGTTGGGTTATAGTAAATAGAAGATCATCGGCAAACGCCGCAATCTTAAAGTCCTGACGAGACACAGTAATCCCGTGAATCTAAGAATTTTGACAGACCGCATTAAGAAAGGGCTCTAGGGCAAGAACAAAAAGGAGAGGAGATAAGGGGCAGCCCTGAAGGGTTCCATTCGACAAGGTGAGTGGCTCAGAGAACAAACCATTCACCTGAACTCGGGCAGATGGTAGGTAATATAAAGATGTTGTCCAGTGGAACATCTGGTCCCCCAATCCATTGTGTCTCAGAACGTGCTATAAGAAAGGCCAGCTCACCCTCTTGAAGGCCTTCTCCACATCAGTGGACAACAATGTAGGAATATCTCGAGACCTGGCCAAATGTATCAGATTGATGGCCTTGACCGTGTTATTCCTAGCCTCGTGGCCAGGAAGGAACCCCACCTGATCCTTGTGGATTAGATCAGCAAAGGCTAGCTTCAGACGGCAGCTAAGGATCTTGGCAAACAGCTTCACGTCAATGTTCAGCAAGGAAATAGGTCAGAAACTGAAGCAAAGTTCCGGGTCTTTCCCGGGTTTTGGAAGAACAGTAACATGTGTGGTTAAAGAATGATGAGCCAAATAAGTGCCTGGGATAAGAGGTTAAAGGTAGAGCGAAAATGTGGGAGCAAGATTTTACGAAAAGTTTTGTAGTAAGAAGTAGTTAGTCCATCTGGGCCCAGGCATTTCCCACCCAGAGTAGACTTGATAGCTTATACAATCTCCTCTTCAGTCAATGGGCTGTCAAGAGAATTGTCAACTTGAGCGGACAGCGTGTGCGGCATATAGTGGCTTAAGTTGTCCGCGATCTCAGGAACAACCCTCGATGGGTCGGGGGGGGGGGAAGAAGAGCCGTTGATGTTGTACAAAGACTAGTAATAGAGGCGGAAAGATTCTGCAATCTCGTCAGGATGGTGGAGCAAAGTGTGAGAAGCAGACCGTATCTTAGGAATAAAGGCTTGAGCCTGCTTGGTCCGAAGGGCTCTGGCCAGGAACCTGCCAGGCTTGTTACCATAAACATAATAGGGACTCTTCACCAATTGGCAAGATCGCACCATAGACTCGTTACAAACAGAAGCCAATTCTGCCCGCAGCTGATTTAGCTCCTGATAAACTGCCTGAGACAGGGTCGTCTTGTGTTCCCTTTCAATAGCAGCAATACTGTCAAGAAGGGAAAGCAGTCTGGCCGCACGCTGTCGCCTACGAAAGGTCCCCATACTGATCAGCTGACCATGAATCACCGCCTTGTGGGCCTCCCAAACGACCGAAGGAGGGGTATCCAACCCTTATTTTCATCAAAATACTGCGTGAGGGTCTCACGCATGTTAAGCACATTGGAAGAGTCCTTTTTTTAATACTTTATTGTTTAAAACCGTGAGACAAATTTCCCAACAGCCCTAGGGGTGATGTAGGGGGACTGGCCTTCAATAGGTCTGTGATCACGTCTCCTCTGACTCACTGGACCCATAACAGTCCTTTCAGCTCCTCATTTTATGGTTCTTAAACTTGCTCATAGTGATAGCAGTCACTATGAACCTCTCCTGCCTCAATTTTGCTATTAACACACAGCACAACAGTCTAGCACCTCTTTTTCTCTCTCTACTTGCATGTATTCTGCTTCACTTTCTGGAAAATGACACATTTTATAGAGGGAACAGGTGAAAAAAAATCTGATTAAAGGGGCAAAAACTTTGTTGCCATTGAAAAAATAGTGCAACATTTTTGCCAATAGGTGAAAACGGCAAAGACTTTAATCATTTTATTTAAGTGGATTTTCCTGCGAAAAAGCAGACAACCACATTGTTTTCATGGATTTTTTTGCGGGACTTTTTACCCATCCCTACCTGTTACCATACCAAGGTGCCCCATTGTAGGCAAATCCTAATCTTAATATGCTTTGTCTATGATCTGAATATCTTCTACTTTGCTCATTTACTAACATTAATTAACTTTTCCTACAAGCTGAAGGCTTAAAGTTAGGTAAACGGAATAGGGCCTTCTTATCTAGAAAAAGCAAAATCCACTAATCACAAAGGGAAAAAGACATTTTGAGAGGGATGGGTTAATAAAGTTGAAGCTTGATTGTATGAAAGGGAGGGTGTTATAGGGATGAGTGCAGTAGATGTGTGATTGGTGGTAAAGGAGGGATATTAGGCAGAGTAGAAATAGACTTCACTAAAAAGGTAAATTTTCTGTTCCATAGGTATAACTGGAGAATGTTAATTAGAGTGGGCAAAAGTAGTGTAATGTGGGGAGGCAACAACTAAACTAGTTCCAGGACATAAAAATAGAAATAAAATAATAGGTTATAATGTTACGTGCTCATAATGTAAACCATAATTTTGAACTTAATTATAGATTACATTGCTAATTAAGGAATTAAAAAAGAGATGTAGTGTTAGTAGAACTGTGAGTGAAATGGGTAGCTTACTCCACCCTTACATAACAATTTACCTAAATGTATATGAAGGTACAATAAAGGGATGTCTAAGCAGTAAAATAGAAATAAGTGCTTGGACCGGTGCTTCATTTCTTTGCTTGTCTGCTGGATCTGGAGCTTCTGCTTGTAGTGGTACTTATAGCAGGAAAGGTATGAGATTTCTATATTACTGATAAGTGACAATGTATTTATAATAATACATTTCCATTTCTCCTACTATTTGTATCTGAATTATTGTTAGGTTAAATAAACAAATCTATTTAATTATCATACATAAACCTTCTCACAAACTGTTCAAAACAAAGGCATTTTAATTTGTATATCATATTTGAGTTCTAGTTTATATGTTGTAACCAGTTAAATATATAAATATTTCATTACAAATAAAAATTTGAAACATTTTTGAAGTTATTCTGCATCTTTAAACTCAGTTGCTAAATAATTTTGGATTCACCTCTTGCTATTCTTCTGAATTTAAAGGGATAGTAAAGTCCCCAAAAAAGTATCTTCTAAATGGTAGCTGCACTAAAAACACTTAATGCGCTTAATCCTTTCTCTGAAACCATTATAGTTTGAGAGATGTAATAAAATAAAGACCTCCGCTCCCTCCCCCTTCTCATGGGTCCACTGTACAGCAGACGTCATGAGATCCTGCTTCTGGGACCAGACAGCGGCTCTTCAGGAGTGCTGTCATCTAGATATCTAAGTATAATTACTTAATCGGAATGGTCTACAACGTGTGCTTGCAGGCAGAAAGGGGAGGAAACGGAGGACTTTATTTTCTTACATCTCTCAAACTATAATGGTTTCAGAGAAAGGATTAAGCGCATTAAGTGTTTTTAGTGCAGCTACCATTTAGAAGATACTTTTTTGGGGACTTTACTATCCCTTTAATGTACACTGTTTATAGAAGGTTTCAATACCTTTTTTATATGTAAATGTGTTACTCTTATTTTCTGACTAGAATTTTATTAACACTTTTTCTTATAACAGAAAACTACAAAGAATGACTGAACTAGATTCTTTTCTATACAAGAATTAATCAAATTATTTTCATAACTGCTAAAAAATATTATTTGTAGAATATGTGCAAGATCTGGGAGAGTTAAACACAGGTTGGTAAATACTGCTGGTGAAGCCTGTACAAGGCACCTGAGTGCAGAAGAAAAAGTTGCCCTTGAGCTGCTTTCAGATTTCACATTTTATTTACCTCATCCCTTTAAAATTAAATATTATTGTGAGGGTTGGTAATGGCATCCAGTGGGGCAATGGGTTCCAGCTTCTTCCTTCCATTTTACTATTTGCACTACAGCAAGGAGAATAGTGGTAGCACCAGATCAACCAATCAGTAAATCATACCTTGTTTTAATGAGATGGATGGGTCTATCTGAAGTGGAAGGGAACCATGGCTGCATGTACCCACTAGGGATGGACAAAAGTCCAACTGTTTGCTTGACAGAAATTTTAAGAAAGAAACCATGATTTCCCACTTTTCCCATGAAAGTTCCTGCACTCTGGAAATCCATACACTTTCCTTCTTTTTGCTGATGCTAATAATTTTGCAGCAAGAACCAATCTCTGCTTATGCCCAAGAATTTCTACAGGCATGCAGACTCAATGTGGTATGGCTACCAGTAAAGTTGATATAGACTAGGATTCCTGAGAGGTCAGTACTTGTGGCTCTGTGGCTACCATGGGGCAATGTTGTGAGTTCAGCATGTTTGTTTCTAAGGTTACCAGTGCATTGGTACAAGGCTGGGGGGGTCAGTATGCATGGGCTTAGCAATGCGTTCCATACCCCTCTGGCACTCAAAGGGTAAAGCTACTGTTGGACAAGCTTGATTGGTGCAGAATTGGAAAATGAGATGTTTTTATAGAGAAAAGGTGAAAAACTTGATTAAAGGGGTGAAAAAGTTCTAGTCATTGAAAAACAGCCAACATTTTTCACCAATGAGCAAAAATGGTGAAGATTTGAATCTTTTTATTTAAAGTGGATTTTCCCCAGAAAAAGCAGACAATCACATGGTTTTTGTGGATTTTTTTGTGGGAACATGACTGAACTTTTTGACCACCCCTAATCCTGAGGGGGAATTTGTCAAAGTCCCATAAAACGTTTCACTATGAAGGAGACAGACCAAGATGGTTGCTTGGCAAGTGAACTCCATGTGGCGACCAACTAAATCTTTAATAAGCAGTGTACTGCATACCTCATTTGATACCTAACCAAAGCTACTGGTTACTGAGGTGTTACTGATGCCTTATCACAAAAAGAAACTGGTTTGGTCCAAGCACTCGCCAGGTATAACTGATTTTCTTACCATACGCCACAAGCAAAGGCGGGAATCCGATGAACTGGGCAAGCTGGTTACTTCCACCCTGAAACTATTGCTTGGAGAGGCTAAAAGCCAACTACGACTGCTGGCTAATATTAAAGTGTCCCTTGGAGACGCACTACTGAATAGGGGTGGGTGAAAGTTGTCGTTGTGTACCCAATAGAAATCCAGCGAAAACCACGTTATTGCCAAAGTTCCCTGTCAATTTTTCAGTGGCTAAAACATTTCTGCCCATTGACATATGTGATTTTTACCTTTTTGCGGAAATGAAACACAATAAAAGCAGCTACAGAGTGAGGTAGATTTGCTGTGCTGCTCTACTGTTATTGTTTTGAAAAAGTGAGGCAGGAGAACCTCATAGTGACTGCTATCACTATGAGTAGGTTTAAAACTAATTTAAGGAGGAACTGGAAGGACCTTTATGTGTCTGAGGAGGAGGAAGAAATGAGCACTACATAACCAATTTTGTCCAGTCCCTCTAAATCACCCCTAGGGATCTTTTGGTCATCATATTGACAAATTAACCTCCAAGCTTTATCCCAAAATCAGTATTTTTTTATAGACACAAATCATGTTTAAGTCCCCTGGTTAGAAAACATATTGTGCAATAGATGTTGCTGCCTGTCATAGACTATGGTGATGTAGTTTATGATCCAGTGCCAGAAATCAATCTTAGTAAACTTGATACCCTGCTGGTGAGATAACAACAGAGTGTAACTGTATATAATTTTAATATTCCATATGTATGTATATTCATATGTTTATGTATATATAATAACATGTAATATATAATGTTTCTCAATTTGTGTAAATATGCAACCCTTTACTGAAAACTATCCAGGACATACCGTAAAATCTCAGGTATAATACACACCTGTGTATAATACACAGGTGTATATTATGCCTAAGATTTTAGGGGAAAACAAGAGTGCGTATGTATAATACGCACCCTTGTTTTCTCCCTTAATACAAAAAAAATATAGTGTTAGCAGACCTCTTCCCTGCCCCGGTGCTCCGCTTTGAAGATAAACCTTACTTTTGTGCAAGTGAACTGCCGAAGAGAAGGCAAAACTTTTTTCATTGTAAAAACTCTCATTTATAATATGCACCCCCCACTTCACATAAGGTGAAGTGGGGTAAAATTTTGCGTATTATACCCGAGATTTTAGGGTACTTGAAAATGAGAGAAATTTCAAAGTATTCTTCCTGGTAAAACATTTTTGAAAGAAATAAATAAAAACATTTTCGCAGGAAATTTTTCACCAAGCAAAAAGTGCAATTTTTAACCAATTTTGTTTTGAGGCGAAAGTTTTCACCCATCCCTAGTGGGTAATGAACAAGGGGCATAGTGACAGCAGCAGTACTTGGTTTCTGGTGGGGTGATTTCACATTGGGAACCCTAAGCTTCATGGTGTTTGGATAGAGTAGTGCCAATTGTTTCATGTGAATTATACCCATTTTCTCAGTCCTTCACTTATTTGCCACACACATTTGCTCACAAGGTAAAAAATTCTATTCTAGTAACAATGCACCAATGCTTTTGGAGAAGGGGGAGGAGCAGAAGTGTTATTGGTCAACTTCTTCTTTTCTCTACATATATCTGAAGTGGTAGGGAATAGTTATGGTGCTGCTACTGCCTCAGGCACATCACTGGAGCTAGTCATGGCAAGTGGAACCTTCATCAGCCACCACCCATGTTACTGCTATTGTTGATCCCATTCCCTTTGAGCTGCCTAATCATCCTGCTGTTTAAATAACTTAGCAGCATCAGCAAGAACAGCAGTTGCAAATTCCACAATTACACCACGGCATTTGACAATGGTCACTGGCCACTGGCCAACATGACATGACCTGTTGGCACTAGGCCTGTGGGGCATTGTTTTTTCTTCAGGGCTTGTTCTTAAAAAAAAAACCAAAACAAACAAACAAAAAAAAACAGAAACAATGTTTTGGGGTCTTGTTTCTAACAAGTCTAAGTCCTACAAATAAATGCTTCCTTAGTGCTTGTGCCAAACAAGTTTAATTTCTACAAGTTAATGTTTCCTCAGGGCTTTAGCTTAACACAACTCTAATTTCATGCAACTGATCAATGTTTCCTCAGGGCTTGTGTCATTAGTAATAAGTCTATGTCCTACACATCAATGTTTCCTCAGGACTTGGGCCTAACAAAAGTCTAAGTCCTACAAATCTTCCTCTGCAAAATACTCCTGTCAAATATCAGTCCATCCCAGTTGCAGCTTAGGTCAGGGGGTCCCTGTCTCTGTCACGTTATGTGCTAATTTCTTATTTTCTTATTTTTTTTAACTGTCCCCACAATAACAGTCAACAAACCCCCCAAAACAAATTCCCTGTTCAACTGATTCTTTACCCAGACTCCACCCACTATCACAGTCACCCTTCTCAGACCCCTTTTATACCATGTCTTATGGGGGG
Organism: Rhinophrynus dorsalis; assembly: GCA_037306005.1. Lineage (NCBI taxonomy): Eukaryota > Metazoa > Chordata > Amphibia > Anura > Rhinophrynidae > Rhinophrynus > Rhinophrynus dorsalis. The sequence goes on along the minus strand of CM074720.1, from coordinate 471,875,212 downwards.
AGTTAAATGCATTTCGTTTTTGTTAACTGTCCCCCCCAATACCAGTAAAGAACCCACCCAAAAAACATTCCCTGTTCAACTGATTCTTTCCCCTCACTCCACCCTTTATACTATGCCTTTGGGAAATAAAATAATATTTGCTATGTGTTGTGTGTAAATTCAGTGTTCTCATTGATTTCAATGGAATGAGTTAGACGAAAAAAGTGGAAAAACTGCACTTTTTGCTGGAAATTATATGCCAAGTGGGAAGTGTCATAAATCTCTGATTTTGGTTTGAGGCGAGAATTTTCACCCATCCCTATTCACCAAAGAATATTTAAAGAAAATTGAAAGGCTCCCCTCAAGTTCTAACTGTGCCATTGCTGAAACCCATGTGACACCAAGAAAAGTGTCAAAGGCACATCAACAGTATGCACTGTGCTTTTGATGTCATATCCCCATCAATCTGCCCACATGACATCCATCTGATATTCCTGACAACCATCTGACATGCCTTCTCAAGGTTTATGAACTTTCACATTGATAGTGACCTATTTCCATATGGAAATGCAGCACAATGAGTAATTTCCATATGGAACTGCAGGGTAATGATTCATTACCGTATTAATGTGGGTGTATTTATATGTTAATGTGACACTTCACCACAGCCTCTTCTGTCAGAGTTCAAAATCTCAGCTTTGCCTACCTGAGGCTGGCTAAGTTTGGATCTCCCTGTAGTTTCGTCTGCAGTAACAGCCCTAAATCAATCATAAGCATGGAGGGTTGCGGAACTGCTAGCGATGTGGAAGGGATTGTCTCCCTCACACATCACCTGCAGTAGACAACCCTGAATTTGGAGAGCATTCTTTGTGCTTCCCCACTTAATCGGTAGTGGAATAGAGAGGATCCTTTCAGCAATCATCCTCTCATCTCAGTGTTATTTTTCATAGTCATATTTGAAATGCACTCCCACTATTAAACAAATTGAAATGTAACCCCTTGGCTGGTAGCAATGCCATATCTATAATTATCAGTTGTGCATCCAATGAGATTTGTTCACTACCAGCTGCCCCCTAGCCTTGTTCTCTTGCCAAATGGAAGCCATTGATTCCCATGTCTGCTGACTGGCCCCCAGACTTGTTCCGGTGCTCACTGGTAGCACAGATCCCCATTTACACTGTCTATCCCCCTCTCCCCAGCTTTTTAGGCAAGTGAACAAAGCTGGGGGAGGGCAGACATTGTAAATGAGGATATGTGGCTACTAGTAGCAAATGGAACAAGTCTGAAGACCGCAGAATACATGGGGATCAATGGCTACGAATGGACAAGGGAACAAGGCTGTGGTTAGCTGGTATCCACAAATCCCCATATCCCCATGGACACACAACTGATAATTAAATTATAGTCTACCAGCCAAGTGGTTAAATTACATTTTGTTTAATAATGGGATGCATTTCAAATATGGCTATGAAAAATGACACAGAGATAAGGGGATGATTGTGTACTGCTTGGTGTACTTTTTTAACTTTATTTTTTATTGGATCAAGGATTGTAACAGTACAGAAATAACAAATAGGATATGGAAAACATTACAAGTCATAGGCAGAGACATATAATGATCCTGATGTACAAAGGGAAACAGTTACAAAGAAAAAAGGATCATGGAGAATGCCAATATATCCTTGTTCCAGTCTTCCATTTTTTTCCAAAAAGGGGAGATATGGAGGGGAAAAGTGGAATGGTAGATTAGTCAAGGAGAAAAAGAGAGTATGGAAGGTCAGGCTGAAGAAGTATAGAGCAATGCACTAGAAGAAAAGTAAAGAGAGAGATAAACCTGAGTGATGACAAGAATGTAAAATCAAGGTAAAGATAGATAAATGAGAGTAGAGAAGAGAAGTAAAGAGAAAGGGGAAGAGAGAGTGAAAGAGAAAGAAATGGAGAACGAAAAGGAAAGAAAGAAAGAAAGAAAGAAAGAAAGAAAGAAAGAAAGAAAGAAAGCAAGCATTCAAGCACTCCGGAGTGTATCGCGACATCAAGCACCAAGTCGACCTCTATGTGTGAAAACCTCTATGGTCATACCTGATCCTAAGCAGATAGGATGGAGAACTGTAAGAGGGGGCTTGGTGTGTTTTTTTTACCTTTTGAGCACCACAGAGGTGTGCAATGCACATCCCTGTTTTCCCCAAAAATGGTCACAACAGGAAACACTAAGCAGGCCTCAAAAAACTCAACCTCAAACAATAACAAACCAAAGTAAAAGGAAGAGAAGTTTATACATATATAGTGCACATACACTACAGTTCAAAAGTTTGGGTTCACTCCAGAAATTCCCTTGTTTTCCATAAAAACATACATGAAATAAGTTGCAAAATGAATTGGAAATACAGTCAAGATGTTGACAAGGTTAGAAATAAGGTTTTTTAATTTAAATAATAATTGTGTCCGTCAAACTTTGCTTTCGTCAAAGAATCCTCTATTTGCAGAAATGTAGATATTCTTTTAAAATCATCCATTTCCAGACACAAGAATCATTTACAACATTAACAATGTCTACACTGTATTTCTGATCCATTTGATGTTATCTTAATGGACAAGATTAATTGTTGTAACAGTTAGGCTAGGGGCTGGGTAGTATATTTTTGTTTTTGGTACTGTTTATTATGCATCACACAAGAAAACTTTGAAGCTGTCTGGCACACAATGGGTATAGAAACAAAAAAACAGGTGCTACTCAATCCACATTGATAAAAACACACTCATGGGGATACTGAAAGATATTGACTCACAGAAACTTTCGAGGTGCTACACCAAGTCAGCTCTCCAGCACTGAAACAGCAAATAGTACACATAACAAACAAATGGTCCGGGAGCACCCTCTAGTCAGCGTCTTCATTGTGATGAAATCAGCTGTGACTCACACTTGATAAAACTTGAAATATTTTATTAATATCTTTAAAAGGACTAAAAGGTTCGGTACGGGAGGAGCAGAGATACTAATGCACATACAAATTAGTTAGATGAAGACCATATGATGCGTTGACGCTGACTAGAGGGTGCTCCCGGACCATTTGTTTGTTATGGCACACAATGGGGTTAATGGTGAGTTGTGCGAGCTTGGGTAAGATTGTTAGGTTATATGAGGACACTGAAGAGGCTGTGGTGGTCGTATGCTCTTAGGGTCAAATAGCCACCTATCTCATGCTTGAGAATCCTGAACCACTGAGACTGTAAACGACTGTCTGGCCACAAACGAGAGGCTTGCAAAGGCCATTCATCTACACTGTAATAGCAGAATGGCTGTTTGCAATTCTTTTTGGTTTGTTTTTGTATGTGTCATGCATTACTAAATTTTTGATACACATACATATCATGAGTACAAACAAAGTAGACTGGGCTGTTCACAACTGTTCTTCGAATCTATGATCCAGCTTTTACCAAGCATCCACCATGAACATTTTTTGCCAAAACTGGATACTGTTATGATGTAAAGCAACATGGAAAGTTTGCTACTGGAACAAAGTCTTGCATTCCCCTGTAATGCCCCCCCTCCCAGGTTTGGGAATTATTGTCATATTATTTTTTATGTTTTTACTTCAATGGTTTCTTATGCTGATGGTAATGTCGTTTTTATTTTCTCCCACAGTTGTAAGTTACAATGAAGAAGGCACAAAAGATTTTTTACATATTAGTTTTATTCACAGTCGTTGGATTCATCTACAGTTTTTACATAAATGTGTTCGGCTCCACTACAATAAGTCCAGCTAATGTTTTAATTCGAGGCAATGGAATAATATTTCTGGAAACAACTGACAAGATGGATCTATCTTCCTTGGTGCTATGTGCTATTGAATCAGCAGCTCGTGTTTATAATGATAAGCCAGTGGTATTCTTCATGAAAGGCTTACCAGACATACAGACAAAAGAAGATGAGAACAGAGCACGGAAAAGATATCCAACTCTTTTGCCTTTTGAAAATGTATATCTTTTCCCTCTTAGAATGGAACAGCTATTTAATGGTACACCCCTTCTACCATGGTATATGAAGGTACTGTATGCGAATATGTATAATTTTATTTTATGTAGTGCCAACATGGCAGAGATACATTTGTTGTATCATATGTCCTGAAATATCTATCTAAACATCAAAACAATTTACCTAAAATATGTTCTGTTTCTGCTAAGTAGTGCTGATTAATGTAAAACCTACTTACTAAAATGTCTTTGTGGTTAGTATACAGTTTAAATTCTGCTCGATATTCATTAAGCATTGTCTAACTATTTTTATGTTTACAGTATTACAGTTTGTATTATTTAGAAGCACGTTAGACTTTTTTTCTATGAAAAATATGCTATATGGATTTTTTTCTGTAGTGTAAAACAAGGCTACTTCCTTTGCAGGGAGGTTTTTCTTTCAAAAGCAACAGTACTTACTGTAGTCCAGATGGCAAATCTGTATAATGCATTCTATGCATGAGTTAGAGTTATGAACTATGGCTCTCCATAGTAACTGGGAGAAATAGAGTTAAGATGAATACAAACTGAGCTGTGATACTTTTGAATGAAAAATCCCCTTATAGCACCATTGTCTTATTCAGAAGTAATAGCCAAGTAACATTCATATTTTTCTCAAAAAATGTTACTGCTCCTTTAAATCAATAACCAAATGTAATTTCATTTTTCTACCTCTATTTCCTTGTTTAAAATGTTAACTACCACCCCATAAAAACTTAAAATAAAAATACTCCCCAAATGTCCTTACCTAGCTTAAAATCTAGCAATAATCAATCAAGTCTTCATTATTCTCTTCACGCCAAAAAAACTAATAGTGTAGCAAAAAATAAGTTTGCATGACACAAGACAGCCCATCACATGTTGTTACTAGGTAAAATGCTATAATGAGGAAATAATAAAAACTATGAGAAGCGAAAAGAAAGAACAGAGGGAGCACTGCTAAGTGTAGTATACTTAATAGTGTCTCTCCAGCCTCTATTGCAGTCACCCCACCAGATGGAATTCCATCCTCTTCTGTCTTGTATGAAAGTCTGCTATTTAGTCCAATTTGGGACAGCAGTATGTTGTTGTTTAGGGTAAGCAGGGCCACGGGACTCACCCAGGAGTTTCTCTCAGGGGGGCTGAGTCTATAGGTGTTTGGGATGCACTCTCTGAAACAGTGCACACATATCCTGAGTACTCAAATCAAAGAAAAGATGCATAAGGTTTTGTGAAAGTAGAGATGGCACTCTAAGGAACTTTTGTAAATGTAAAAGCAGGTTACATTTATTGCATCAACATTTCGGCTGTCAAAGCAGCCATCTTCAAGATTATAAGCACGTGAACTCTAAAGCCTTATAAACCCTTCTAACAAACAAACCTCTAATTGAAAGATGCACCAAACATAATTAGAACTCCAATTAATTAATTGCAATTAAACTCAGTGTGACAAACCTAATTGCAGTGAACAGATGAAAAGTCATCATACCATATACATAAAGTGATATAATACATAAAACATGTGTGTGAGTAAAAACACTAAACAAACATGCAATAAGTATAATGAAAAATACCATGAAAAATTAAAGTCTGACCAAGCTCACCAATCATCGCTAATGATAAATATGCGGAACCTAGTGTAGAAAGCCAAAAAAATGTATGGGTCGGAACATATTATCAGGAAACAATCATAGTATACAGTAGGTGTCAATATAGTAACTACACAGAGGGAACATGTTAATAGGGTATGAATAAGATCTCATATGATTTAAGGCTATACATCCAGGACTCTGACATATCGCAACGCATGCATTATATGCAGAGATAGTAAGGCAAATTCAACTATGAAGGTGTAGGTACCCTAAAGACAAGATCCAAAGATGTAGCAAATAAATCTGGTGTGCATAGACATGTTACGCAGTGTCCTAAAGTAAATCTGAAGGTCTAATATACTTTAAGGCTATAAACCTGGACTCCAACATATCGCAACGTTGGAGTTAAATGTGAAGATGACAAAGTAAGGTCAAATGTAGAGGTGTGGGTACCTTAAAGCCTAATGCCACTGAAGTTTCCATATTATCTAAGGGCAAGACTTTTGTTCCAACAGTACATCATGAGAACACCACATATGACATAGAGCTTCACAAATGTCAAGGAAACCTGAAGTAGTGGAAATACCTGAAATGAAATAGTGGACCTGAAACATACATTCTGACCACACAGTACTTTTGAACCCATTAATTAATTAAAAATACATCAATAAAAACATTTACAAGACTTGCGGAATCAGAAAATGACAACTGTTGGGATTTACCTAGGAGGAGATTTAACATTACTAAAAGTGAACACAAAACCATTACAACTTTATCTGATAATAAAGATATAATCACAAAACCAGCAGATAAAGGCACGGCCAGATTGACCTACCGGGGTACAAGGAAAATTCCCGGTTTGCCTGATGCACTATGCTTCCCTGGGGCTGCTTTAAAATCCAGAACAGCAATCTGCAGCCGCAAGGTGACAGGACTGCGGCCGTGAGATTTGAAGGACCACCGGCCGCGTCTCGTGTGTGCACACTGACACAGCACAGAAGAGTAGAGGCAGGCTGTGTCTAGACCCAGTGACGTCAGACGCAGTGTGAAGAAGAGCACTGTGTCTGTGCACCAGGTCGGCCACCTGCACACCGCACATTAAGCAGAAAGATCTGAGTCTGAGCAGCACCACAGAGTCAAGTAAGTGTTTCCAAACTTTCCAGCACAGGCAACTGAGGCAAGTAATCCTCCTGTTTGGCAATGTAGTATGCTTGTTGTGAGGAGACGGGTAATGGGTTGCTGTCTGTGGTGAGATGGCTGGGGACCTCCTCTACCCAACATAGGGCGCTTCAGCCAATGAGCTTTAGGGTGTTCTTGGTGTCTAATATTTTGAGCATCTCTGTGGTCAGGTAGAGCACAGGTTTGCAACATGTCATGCTCCAGCTGTTAGAATACCGCTTTAATCACCCTTGCTGTGTGGCTATCTGAGGATGATGGGAATTATAACCCAATGATTTGAGAGAAGCCTGTTCCCAAGGCAGATTGTACTGAAATTGTGGCTTTGATATTGTATTATGAATATCTTGTTTAGGAAGTGGCTGTACTGGTGTTAGTTGGAGGCAAGGTCCTTCCTACAGCTGTGTGTTTATCACCGCATACAATTTTTTTTTCCAACATAATGTCTAACAGGGTTTTTTTTTTTTAACATCAATCACTTATTATTAAATGTATTATTTTGTAGTGATGTCCTTCTCTAGTCTTTTTTTTTCTTTCGCCAGATGCAGTGTCCCTGCCCCATAGAGCTTCCAATCTAATTGGTAGTGCCAAGAGCACTGCAGGGTAACTGCCATAAATCTCACTAGGAGGTGGAGCTGAGTGGGCAATCAAAACAGAGCAGATCGGCACTAAGCCTAAATGTAACTGATCTTTTTCTCCCACCCCCTGATTACAATACTCTTGTTTTGCAAGTAATATCACTGTTTTTATCTTGCAGACTTATTGTACTAAATATATATGAGGATAATGCGGAAATATGGAGCTAAAACCAGGGATAAACTTATTATATGCAATTCAACCCATGGGAACAAAACACTCCAGCACTCCTGAATACTTAATGTATATATGGTTTGGTGCTATTTTGTGGTATAATTTTTGCATGGCAACATACATTCTTTTCATACAAAAAGTAATTATCATTTACACTAGTCATATTTTGTAGTATTGAATACTTGCATAGCATTATGATGTAATCATTGATTTGCTTTTCTCTCCAGAATTACTCTATTTTGGTGTATGTTCTAAGTTAAGCTTGATATTGTATGGAACTTAGTAGAAAATAGCAATACTTCTAAATATGGTTGGGTTATTTATTGAAGTGTATTCCACATTTGTTGGCATAATGTTGCCATGGGCCTGGTATTGTGAGTGGAGTTAAGCTGTTGATTAGTATGAAGCCTTTATTGTGTGTCTTTCTACACTAGTATAGATAGTGTCACTCTATTGCACCAAACTGCAGTATTTACTAAGTTTCTGATGTACTGCACTAAGACAGTCCATCTTCCAATGTGTTTTAAAGTGCATGTTTTCCCCTTTTATGAACCAGAAAAAAATGCCATTATGGTATGGGGCTGGTATAATGACGCAGTGCTATGGGGTTGGTATAATGATGCAATGCTATGGGGCTGGTAAGCAATTTTTTCAGGACTGGCTTTTATTCCCAGTCTGGCCCTGGATTAAGGTGGTGCCATACTCATTTTGGTTTATGACTATTACCCAGCAGACCTATCATTTCAGACAGGGGGTCTTTATTACAACCTCTGGCCTAACTTGTGAACCATTACACCCAACCCCTGCTTCCATCCATACCTAGTTATATCAGGGATACCTCAGATCTACTCATCAAACTTAAAGGTCTAGGTCTAGTAACAGAACACGCTCTGCTTATAACTATGGATGTTACAAGCCTATACACGGTGATACCGCTTGAGGATGGCATAGAAGCAGTAAGGGATATTTTAGAGAAGAATCCTTTATCCACACATCCTCCGGACAATTACATAATTGAACTTTTGAAATTGTGCTTGACATATGCCATAGTCATTTTGGTTTATGACTATTACCCAGCAGACCTATCATTTCAGACAGGGGGTCTTTATTACAACCTCTGGACTACTTTGTGAACCATTACACCCAACCCCTGCTTCCATCGTTACCTAGTTATATCAGGGATACCTCAGATCTACTCATCAAACTTAAAGGTCTAGGTCAAGTAACAGAACATGCTCTGCTTATAACTATGGATGTTACAAGCCTATACACAGTGATACCGCTTGAGGATGGCATAGAAGCAGTAAGGGATATTTTAGAGAAGAATCCTTTATCCACTCATCTTCCGGACAATTACTTACTTGAACTTTTGAAATTGTGCTTGACATTAAATTTCTTTAAATTTGAAAACAGGTTCTATCGTCAAATTTCGGGGACAGCTATGGGAAGCAATGTAGCACCCTCATATACTAACAGCTATCACAGTCCCCCTAAGCAGGCCTTAGTGTTCCTGTGCTTCCTTCCTCTGTTGAGAGGTTAGCCGGCATGTTGCGGCTACTCCTGCAATTCTGACATCATGGAACGGGTGCTGTGTCGTGTACCTCTTTATGGGCCTATTCTCTTTTGCCTAATTGGTTCCCGCCCTTATAGGTGCCTTTATTAACCTCCTTGGTCCTAGGAGTCATTGCTCTAATGTGGTGTTTCTGCTAGTGTCTCTTGTGCTCCATTGTGAACCTATCACGGTGCCCGTGATTCGTGCTGCTCTGTGTCTATCACCTGCTGAGTATTCGTGATTGGCTATCTGTCATTAGCCCTCCTCACTCAGCCTTTTTAAACCCAGGTGGAGCACTTCCAGGTTGCCCTTTCGTGGTGTCTCTGACTCCACTCTGCCTGACCTGCTTGTCAGATCTCTGGGCCTGTTTCCAGTGTTCCTGTATGCTACATTCCGGTGTTCCAGTGATCCAGTGTTCCTGTACATTAACGTTCCGGTGTTCCAGTGTTCCTGTACGTTAATGTTCCGGTGTTGCAGCGTTTCAGTGTTCATGTATGCTAACGTTCCGGTATTCCAGTGTTCCAGCGTTGCGGTGTGACTGTATTCTGGGGTTCCTGTGCTCCAGCACCGTGCGGGTTAACCTGTACGAGTTCCTGAGTCTCGCGTTCCAGCTGTCGCTCTGGCGACATTGTTCTCCTCGCTCTTGCATACACATTGTTGGTTCCAGCGTGCGGACGCTGGTTTGCTCCACTAAACCTGGTTGCTATATACATTGTTGGTCCCAACGTGCGGACGCTGGTTTACTCCACTAGACTGGTTACGAGATACATTGTTGGTTCCAGCGTGCGGACGCTGGTTTGCTCCACTACCTGGTTGCAATACACATTGATGGTTCCAGCGTGTGGACGCTGGTTTACTCCACTAAACCTGGTTGCGATATACATTGTTGGTCCCAGCGTGCGGACGCTGGTTTGCTCCATTAAACCTGGTTGCGATATACATCATTGGTCCCAGCGTGTGGACGCTGGTTTACTCCATTAAACCTGGTTGCGATATACATTGTTGGTCCCAGCGTGTGGACACTGGTTTACTCCACTAGACTGGTTGCAATTTACACTGTTAGTTCCAGTGTACGGTCGCTGGTTTGCTCCATTAAACCTTGTGGCGCTATTTACCATTGGTCCCAACGTGCGGACGTTGGTTTGCTCCTGCACATCCAGTACTGTGGTCAGTCGCTGTCCACTTCCTTGCAGTTGTCTGATTATCCTTGACAATAGACTTCTGCTGATTAGACATCTATACTTATGCTCTCTGCTGTCTTAGTCACCTGACAGCTGGTCTACTTATTCAGACTGCCCTGCCCGGTATTGGTGAGGCCGGTAGAACCTTGACGACACCATCCTGTAGGTTGCCTCACCCGGTATTGGCAGGGCCGGTAGAGCCTACTACAGTACTCCTTTGGGCTGCCCTGCCCGGTATTGGTAAGGCCGGTAGAACCTTGTATATCACCATCTTTAAGGTTGCCTTACCCGGTATTGGCAGGGCCGGTAGAGCCTACATTTTGCATGCCATTGGGCTGCCTTGCCCGGTATTGGTAAGGCCGGTAGAACCGGTATACGTCATCTCACGGTTGCCTTACCCGATATAGGCAAGGCCGGTAGAGCTTGTCATTAAACTGTCACTTGGGTTGCCTTGCCCGGTATTTAGGCAAGGCCGGTAGAACCTATTGTATATTCTATTACCGTTGTATTGTTATGTATGTTTACCCTACGGGGACTGCCTTTAACTTTTAATAAAGTTAAGTCATTTTACCAAACCTTAAGTCTGAGAGTCTTCAAAAACTGTGACAGAACCGTGCTTTATCTCAGAATCAGCTCCATGTATGATCTGGCTTGTCTAATTACCCACATCATGTCTGACCTGTGGCTCTAGCTGACTACTTGCTCCGTGTATGACCCCGGCTTGTCTGACTACCCACATCGGTTCTGACCTGTGGCTCTAGCTGACTACTTGCTCCATGTATGACCCCGGCTTGTCTGACTACCCACATTGGTTCTGACCTGTGGCTCTGGCTGACTAACTCGCGCTGTGTATGACCCTGGCTAGTCTGACTACCCACATCTGTTTTGACCTGTGGCTCTGGCTGACTACTTGCTCTGTGTAGACCCCGGCTTGCCTGACTACCCACATCGGTTCTGACCTGTGGCTCTGGCTGACTAACTTGCTCTGTGTAGTCCCCAGTTTGTCTGACCTCTGGCTCTTGCTGATTATCGCTCCATGTAGTCACTGGCTTGTTCGACCTGTGGCTCTGGCTGACTACTTGTTCCATATGCTCCTAGCGTGCCTGACCATGTGTCTCGGTGTTCAGTGGTTCAGGTATGCTCTCGCTCCCTGCTGCCTCTGGTCGCATGACCTGGGAGGGAAACTTGGCATTAGTTACTGTTCCCACTAGTGTTCCACCCATACCTCTGTCTTAGTCTCCGGTATCTCGCAGTAGTGCAGTGCGCAGCAATGTTTGAAGCTCCGGGTAGGAGCCTGGGTCCTCTAATCCTGTGTTCTAGGGTTGTGTGGGCTAATACTTTTATTGCTGTACATAATAAATAAAGGTGGTTATATATTTTATGATTGTTCCTGTCCTTCTTTGCCTGAAAACCATGACAACCCCTTTATTTCTATAAATATATAGTTGTATATAGGCCTGCTTGCCCATACTGGATTGTTGGAATTGTAGCATTCTTAATATCTGCAATCTTTTTTTTAACTCTCTCCCCTCCCATATCATCTCCTGTATTTTTCTTCTCTTCCCCCCCCCCCCCACACTCTGCCTTGCACAGGGTATTTACGACCCTCTGCAAGAAGAATGTGAATTCTGTGTCCTTGTGCTCAGAAATGCTTTAGACTTGAGAAAGGGAGTTTGTCCCAAAAGCTTCTTAATCCATAATTCTGTTAGTCCAATAAAAAAGGTATTACAAGATATTAATTGTGTTTATTATTATTATATATATATATATATATATATATATATATATATATGTATATAAGTATAAGGATATAAGGAGAATCAGCACTCTCAGGAATCTTTTTCAAATGCAATAAAAGATTTATTGAAGATCAACTTTTCGATCCCAGCAGGGATCTTTATCAAGATGGCGAACAAACACAAAGCACATCTCTTAAATACCCTGTGACCCATGACCTGTGACCTGACCCTAAATTAGCAACAAGTGAATTTTAAAATAATTCAGACAAATCTAATGTCTTACATTAATCTAATGTGATCTACCCCAAGTGTGTCATAATCACCACAAAATGTAAATATAAACATAAGACATTATAAAAGTAAAGTCACAATTTGAAACAGACATCTCACCTAGATCGTTATTCACATTACCATATACTGTATTATGTTGTCTTAAAATGCTCTGTGTTTCAATAGAATACATCCAGGCAATGAACGAATCAAAGTGAGACAAAGAATCACCTTATATATGGTAATGTAACTGGGAGCTTACCACTGTAGATTGTGGGTCTCCCTGACATCGCGCAGCACTTGCTGTCATGTCTGGGAGCTTCACACCGATATTACTTGAATTTAAAAAACAAATAAATCAATATTGGTATTCTCCTCAAATGAATGGCATATTGATAATAATCAAAAGATTTTATAGATACCAACTATCATGATCGGATGTCATGCCATCTCACAGTGAGACCTGCCAGCGTGTCGGAAGAACACATTCCGCATTACACTGAAGAGCCCCAACGTGTTTCATTCAATAGCTTATCGCATAGCAAGATACAATGTATCTACTAGAAGACAACTCACACCGCTTCTTGTTCTGTATATAAGCCACATACATCAGCTCAAGCCACATCATTTCTTACATTTGAAATAGATGATTAAATAGTATACATTCTACCGAACAGGGAAATATTAAGAAAAAAAGCATATATTGGAGCTAATGCACTCTGTTACCTCAGTCAATATGATTATATGATTATATATTGAAAATTGTGGAAATTTACCCTATAAAGCCTGAAAACTATTTTATACACAGATATGATCTATAACATCCTATTGATCAATACAAGGGTGTCCAACCTTCTTTATGGATCATGATATTTCTGCGGGATGGCTACTACATAGGTCCAGATAAATACCACCATGCCAAGTACCATGTATCAAAAGCTAGTCCTTACTCCTGTTGGATCAGGGGCCCATGGGTACAATGGATACCTGAATCCGTCTTCAGAGCAGGGCTGCAGATAAATTAAGCCCAGGTGATCTGTTGGCTTCTCTTAGTCCTGTACTGTATGCACACGGTATAATAAAATTTATATTGTCTGGATGTATTCCAACCACCTCCACCCGATGGTGTATTAGAATGGTTATGCCTGTTATTCCCGCTGTTCTCACCCAGAGGTGTAACAAAAGACATTCTTCATCATCTTGATCAACTTTTTTCTTCTTTTCATAAGTTAATTCCGACCACCTCCACTCTCAGTGGATTAGAATGGTCACTCCAGTGATCCAATCACCCTTATATTGTTTCTCAATATTTCCTCATGTATTAATACAATAAAATGTAAATACAATAAAATGTCTTGCTACAGGTTTATCCGATGATCCTGTTTGTAATGCATCCCTGATTGTCTTTCTGTGATTTGCCATTCTCTCACGTATAGATGTAATAGTCTTGCCAATATATAATAAAGAGCAAGGGCATCTAATAAAGTAAATCACATGTGTGTAGGTGCAAGTTAATTTAGATTTAATAGGGATCATCTTTCCAGATCTAGGATCTTTGAAAAATTGTCCTGTCAATAAATTTTTACACGTGATGCAATTGGGACATTTAAAACATCCTGTTTTCTCTTTGGGTAACCAAGATTGTTGATCACTTATATAACATTCCTTGGGGTCTGTTTTTACCAGTATACTCTTTAAGTTTGGCCCCCTTCTATATGCCATCATTGGGGTATGTCGAAAAATTGGAGGTAGACTTCTATCATTTGATAAAATTTGCCCATGATTTAATATGTTTCTTTTAATAATGTTAGAAGCTGGAGTATATTTGGTGCTGAAAATAAGTCGTTGTGGAGTAGAATCCTTAGTTGTTTTAATTTGTAATAATTTGTCTTGAGTTTTTTCACATGCTCTCACCAACTATTGTCTCAAATCCTTTTCTTTGTAGCCTCTTTCTTTCAATCCGGTTATTAGATCCTCAATTTGCGCCATGCCTTTAAATCTATCACTATTATTTCTTAATATTCTGACCATTTGTGAAAATGGTACAGATTGTGTGATATGTCTAGGATTGCAACTACTTCGAAGAAGTAACGTATTTCTCTCCGTAGGTTTTCTAAAATTTTCTGTTATAATAATACCATTAACCACAGAAATTGTTACATCCAGAAAATTAACAGTATCCGGATTGATAGTACTTGTGAATTTAATAGGTGTTTCCAAGGCATTCAGTTCTTCTATGAATAAGTGTAATGAGCTCTCTATCACGGTGCCCGTGATTTGCTGCAGTTACTTGTCTGTCACCAGTAGGGGGCTTCTATTGGCTGTCTGCAGATAGCCCGCCTCTTATTGACTATTTAAACCTGGATTGGGCACCCTTTGAGTGCCCTTTCGTGTTGTTTCTGACCTTCTTGCTATCACTATGCTAGTGATAGCTGGGCCTCTGTTCCAGTGTTCCTGAGTTCCTGATCTCATGTGTTCCTGAGTTCCTGATCTCTACTGTTCCAGTGTTTCCTGCATGCTGAAGTACTTCCAGTCCTGGTTCCGGCCTAGTCTCTGGTGTTGCAGTTCCTGCTGAACTTCTCTGCTGTTTTCTGACCTGACTGATCGTTGCTGGTTCCTGTCATCTCATCACCTGTCTTCAGTATCCTGGCGACCTTCTGCCTGGTCGCGTTGGTGACATTGCTGCAATTCCGTGTTGGTCCCAGCGTGCGGACGCTGGTTTGCTCCTAAGCCTTGCGGCTATACAAACTCGCTTGTTACACCAGTGTGCGGTCACTGGTTTGCTCCAAAGCCTATCAGCTATACAAATCTGTGTTGGTCCCAGCGTGCGGACGCTGGTTTGCTCCTAAGCCTTGCGGCTATACAAACTCACTTGTTACACCAGTGTGCGGTCACTGGTTTGCTCCAAAGCCTTTCAGCTATACAAATCTGTGTTGGTCCCAGCGTGCGGACGCTGGTTTGCTCCTAAGCCTTGTGGCTATACAAACTCGCTTGTTACACCAGTGTGCGGTCACTGGTTTGCTCCAAAGCCTATCAGCTATACAAATCTGTGTTGGTCCCAGCGTGCGGACGCTGGTTTGCTCCTAAGCCTTGCGGCTATACTACTCGCTTGTTACTCCAGTGTGCGGTCACTGGTTTGCTCGCTAAGCCTAACGGCTATACTATTCAGTGTTGTTTCCAGCGTGCGGACGCTGGTTTGCTCCAAAGCCTTGCTGCTTAACGATTCTGCTAATTTGCCAGTTCCATCTGACTGCTGCTATTATCTCTGGGCTGCCCTGCCCGGTATTGGTAAGGCCGGTAGAACCTTTTACCACATTCCATCTGAGGTTGCCTTACCCGGTATTGGCAGGGCCAGTAGAGCCTACATTGTGTATCTATTGAGGCTGCCTTGCCCGGTAATTTGGTAAGGCTGGTAAAACCGTTATGCTATTCCATCTGCAGGTTGCCTTACCCGGTATTGGCAAGGCCGGTAGAGCCTAAGACTGTCCTGTCCGGTATATTGACAGGACCGGTAGAGTCTGCCTTCTGTCTGTGCTATATTCTGTATATATATATATGTATGTTATTGCCATCCTAAGTTATCATTTATTATTTCAATAAAATTGATTTTTTTTACCTAAACTTGTGTCTGAGAGTCATAATAAACCGTGACAGTACGAAAGGGCCATGACCTCAGACAGCAAGGGTCAAGGTAACGCACAGAATATCCATTGGAGGATGGATGTGCTCGAGCAACGTTTGGATCAGTTGGCAGTTGCAATTCAAACGATCCTTGAACGCACGGTACCTGCTGACCAATCTAGCTCTAGCCCGGTGGTCTCGCCAAGTCAGACACCGGAAAGTGATACCAGACCCCTAGGGGGTACTGTTAAAGGGTTAACGGCTTCTGCACCCTTGCCGCTAAGATATGATGGTGACCCTAGTCTCTGCAGAGGGTTCATCAATCAACTCGAAATCTTTATGGAATTGACGGCACACGCATTTCCCAATGATCGTAGTAAAGTGGGGTTCACGATATCACTGCTCACTGGCAGAGCATTGGCCTGGGCTAACCCCTTGTGGGAGAATGCTAAACCTTGTACTAAGAACTTTAGTGAATTTGTGCGTTCCTTTCGAAGAGTGTTTGAGCCTCCTGGTAGAACCACCTCTGCTGCCAAACGCCTTATGGAGATACAACAGGGCAGGCGTACAGTGGGCGACTATGCCATCGAATTCCGCACATTGGCAGCAGAGGTAGGTTGGAATAACGAGGCATTATTGGCAGCCTTCTCTCAAGGCCTGAATGACCACATTAAAGACGAAATCGCTGCTAAAGATCTACCTATTGATCTAGATGATTACATTGAGTATGTTATGATAATTGACTCCAGAATACGTGAGAGATCAATTGCCAGAGATCGTAAGTTACGGTCAAAAAATAATGAGCCTAGTAGCATGTTTTGCCCACCCATCCCTCCCTTGGCATTGAAGTCTAGTGAACCAGTACGGGAAACAAGTGAACCTATGGAAATAGGCTTCACTAGACTATCCAAGGCTGAGAGACTATATCGCAAAAAACAAGGGTTATGTTTATACTGCGGTAAAAAAGGGCACTTGCTAAATTCCTGTCCGGTACGTCCGGGAAACGCACACACCTAGGGTATCTTGGGGGACAGGCCCTAGGTGGTGTACAATCGTCCCCAGTGTCGGGCATAATGAAACCCACCATACAGGTGGTATTGTCTTGGGCACAACGCTCTGTGGAGGTTTTGGCCTTGGTTGACTCCGGTGCAGCAGGGTATTTTATGGATAATACCTTTGCTGAATTGCACGGAGTTCCACGCATTGAAAGAGAAAACCCCTTGACTATTGAAGCGATTGATGGTAGACCCTTAGAACCGCCTCAGGTTATATTTGAAACTGTGCCATTGTCTATGACTATTGGGGCACTTCACAGAGAAGAGCAGCAGTTTCAACTGATTAATTCCCCGCACCATGCGGTGATATTGGGATTTCCGTGGTTACAGTTACATAACCCACAATTAGATTGGAAAAAGTGTGAAATTGCTGCTTGGTCCCAGTTTTGTATGGACAAGTGCGTCATCCAGCCTATTAAGGTCATGTGCACCTCCTCTGCTATGCCGGATGTGTACCAACAGTTTGGCGATGTTTTTAGCAAAGGAGAGGCTAGTATGCTACCCCAGCATAGACCTTATGATTGTTGCATTGAATTGCAGCCTGGTGCAGTACCTCCGAAAGGACGCACTTATCCATTATCTTGTGATGAAAATAAGGCTATGGAGGATTACATTTCTGATGCCCTTGCTAGAGGGATCATACGTAAATCTACCTCTCCAGCTGGGGCTGGGTTCTTTTTTGTAAAAAAGAAAAATGGCGAATTAAGACCATGCATTGACTACCGGGGCTTGAATAAACTAATGGCAAAAAACGCATACCCAATACCACTCATCACCGAGCTTTTTGACAGGCTTAAGGGCGCTTCGATATTTACCAGGTTGGACCTACGGGCCGCTTACAATCTGGTTCGCATTCGAGCAGGTGATGAGTGGAAAACTGCCTTTAATACTCGAGCTGGGCACTACGAGTATCTAGTAATGCCTTTTGGGCTGTGTAATGCACCCGCAGTTTTCCAGGAACTGATAAATGATGTTCTGAGAGATATGTTACAGACGTGTTGTGGTGTACCTCGACGATATACTGATTTACTCCCAAAACATGGCACAGCACATCAAAGATGTATCCGCAGTATTGCTACGACTCCGTGAGAACAAATTATTTTGTAAAATGGAAAAATGTGAGTTTCATAGAACCAGTGTGCCATTCTTGGGGTTCATAATTGGCAATGATGGCATTGCCATGGACAAAGAAAAGTTGTCAGCTGTCCTACAATGGCCAAAACCCAAGGGTCTTAAAGCCATACAGCGTTTCCTGGGTTTCGCTAATTATTATAGGAGGTTTATTAAGAACTTTTCTTCCATTGTCAAACCTCTGTCCGATCTTACGCACAAGGGTGCTAATCCTTCTTGTTGGCCGGTATCTGCTGAGAAAGCCTTTGAAAATTTGAAGCTGGCATTTGCTGCGGCTCCTGTGTTATCCCACCCCAATCCTCTACTTCCATTTACGTTAGAGGTTGATGCCTCAGATATTGGGGTCGGGGCAGTACTTTCGCAGCGACACGAGAAAGGTGGAACTCTCAGACCTTGTGGGTTTTTCTCTAAAAAGTTGACTGTCACTCAAAGCCACTATGAGATAGGTGACAGAGAATTATTGGCCATTATCCTTGCTCTTAAGGAATGGCGTCATTTGCTTGAAGGTACTAAGAATCCTGTCTTAATCCTAACAGATCATAAGAATCTGACCTATCTCTCGGAGGCCAAGAGATTGTCCTCTCGTCAGGCCAGGTGGGCACTGTTCCTGTCTCGATTTAATTTCATTGTATCATATTTGCCAGGGTCAAAAAATATCAGGGCTGATGCACTGTCAAGACAATTTGAGGCCGACAGTGACAGAGTGGAAGCACCAGCTCCTATCATCCAACCTGATAGAATACTGGCTACTATACGCACGAGTATCACTTCTCCTCTAGGGGAGGAGATCCTGGCCTCTCAGGGGTCCGCTCCCCATGAAACCCCAGTGGGCAAATGTTTTGTCGCTGAATCATTTCGTACTAGGCTGCTCGAAACCTACCATTCCTCTAAGGCTGCGGGACATATTGGTAGAGACCAATTGTTATGGTCCCTTTCTCAGTTATTTTGGTGGCCTTCCATGAGAAACGATTGTGCCGAATTTACGAATGCCTGTGCCACCTGCGCCCGCGCTAAGACCCCGAGACATCTCCCTGTGGGCTTGCTTCAACCGGTGCCTAATGGCGAACGCCCCTGGTCTCATGTTTCCATTGATTTTATGGGAGAGTTGCCTATGTCGAAGGGGTACTCCTTTATATTCATGGTGGTGGACAGGTTTTCTAAAATGGCTCATTTCGTGCCCCTCCGTGGTCTTCCTTCAGCGAAGGAATTGGCAATGGTGTTCGCCAGAGAAGTATTCCGGTTGCATGGAGTGCCTAGGGTACTGGTGTCTGACAGGGGGAGCCAGTTTGTGTCTAGATTTTGGAGGGCATTTTGCCAACAGATGGGCATACAGCTGTCCTTCTCCTCTGCCTACCATCCCCAGACCAATGGAGCCGCTGAACGAGCTAATCAGGGCTTGGAACAATTTCTCCGTTGTTTCGTTACTGACCATCATGATAATTGGTCCGACTTGTTGCCTTGGGCAGAGTTCGCCAGGAACTGTGCGGTCAATTCTTCATCTGGGAGCTCTCCGTTTCTGATTAATTATGGGTTCCAGCCCTGTTTGCTTCCAGACTCATTTCAGACGCAACAGATTCCAGCTCTGGATGAGCATATCGAGCAACTCCGTTCCACATGGGCACAAGTTCAGAGGGCACTTGGTCAGTCATTTCAGCGTCATCAGCGCCATGCTAATCGCAGAAGGCTTCCAGCGGTTTCCTTTCAGGTTGGGGATAGAGTATGGCTTTCCTCCAGAAATCTCAAGCTGCAGGTTCCGTCTAATAAGTTGGCTCCTCGGTTTATTGGTCCATACAGAGTTATTCGCAAAATTAACCCTGTCTCCTATGCACTAGACCTACCTGCATCCATGCGTATCCATAATGTGTTCCATGTGTCCCTTCTTAAGCCTCTGGTTTGCAATCGCTATACTACCACACCTGTGGTGCCAGGTCCTGTTGAGGTCGAGGGCCAGGAGGAGTACGAGGTTCAGAGCATTATTGATTCCCGTAGGCTTAGAGGAAGGGTACAGTACCTGGTACATTGGAAAGGGTATGGTCCTGAGGATCGGTCATGGGTGGATAGTACGGACCTTCATGCACCTAGGTTAACTAGGGCCTTTCATGCCAATTACCCGCAGAAACCTAAACCCTATTCTAGGAGAGGGGGTCTTTGACAGGGGGGTACTATCACGGTGCCCGTGATTTGCTGCAGTTACTTGTCTGTCACCAGTAGGGGGCTTCTATTGGCTGTCTGCAGATAGCCCGCCTCTTATTGACTATTTAAACCTGGATTGGGCACCCTTTGAGTGCCCTTTCGTGTTGTTTCTGACCTTCTTGCTATCACTATGCTAGTGATAGCTGGGCCTCTGTTCCAGTGTTCCTGAGTTCCTGATCTCATGTGTTCCTGAGTTCCTGATCTCTACTGTTCCAGTGTTTCCTGCATGCTGAAGTACTTCCAGTCCTGGTTCCGGCCTAGTCTCTGGTGTTGCAGTTCCTGCTGAACTTCTCTGCTGTTTTCTGACCTGACTGATCGTTGCTGGTTCCTGTCATCTCATCACCTGTCTTCAGTATCCTGGCGACCTTCTGCCTGGTCGCGTTGGTGACATTGCTACAATTCCGTGTTGGTCCCAGCGTGCGGACGCTGGTTTGCTCCTAAGCCTTGCGGCTATACAAACTCGCTTGTTACACCAGTGTGCGGTCACTGGTTTGCTCCAAAGCCTATCAGCTATACAAATCTGTGTTGGTCCCAGCGTGCGGACGCTGGTTTGCTCCTAAGCCTTGCGGCTATACAAACTCACTTGTTACACCAGTGTGCGGTCACTGGTTTGCTCCAAAGCCTTTCAGCTATACAAATCTGTGTTGGTCCCAGCGTGCGGACGCTGGTTTGCTCCTAAGCCTTGTGGCTATACAAACTCGCTTGTTACACCAGTGTGCGGTCACTGGTTTGCTCCAAAGCCTATCAGCTATACAAATCTGTGTTGGTCCCAGCGTGCGGACGCTGGTTTGCTCCTAAGCCTTGCGGCTATACTACTCGCTTGTTACTCCAGTGTGCGGTCACTGGTTTGCTCGCTAAGCCTAACGGCTATACTATTCAGTGTTGTTTCCAGCGTGCGGACGCTGGTTTGCTCCAAAGCCTTGCTGCTTAACGATTCTGCTAATTTGCCAGTTCCATCTGACTGCTGCTATTATCTCTGGGCTGCCCTGCCCGGTATTGGTAAGGCCGGTAGAACCTTTTACCACATTCCATCTGAGGTTGCCTTACCCGGTATTGGCAGGGCCGGTAGAGCCTACATTGTGTATCTATTGAGGCTGCCTTGCCCGGTAATTTGGTAAGGCTGGTAAAACCGTTATGCTATTCCATCTGCAGGTTGCCTTACCCGGTATTGGCAAGGCCGGTAGAGCCTAAGACTGTCCTGTCCGGTATATTGACAGGACCGGTAGAGTCTGCCTTCTGTCTGTGCTATATTCTGTATATATATATATGTATGTTATTGCCATCCTAAGTTATCATTTATTATTTCAATAAAATTGATTTTTTTTACCTAAACTTGTGTCTGAGAGTCATAATAAACCGTGACACTCTCATCTCCTCTCCAGATTAGAAACAGATCGTCAATAAATCGATAATAACATAATAATCGATTCACTTGTTTGGGAAAAATATATGTCTCTTCAAACATTGACATGTACAAATTGGCAAAAGATGGTGCTATATTTGACCCCATTGAGGTGCCGGCAGTTTGTAAATAGTATGATCTTTCGAATTTGAAATAATTGTACCCCAAACAAAATCCTAACAGAGTCATCAAGAATTCTGTAGGGGGTCTATTTCCGTCCGGATACTTAATAAGTGCTTGTCTTACTGCTTCCATGCCTTCCACTATAGGAATCACTGTATATAATGATTTCATATCAAGTGTGACCAACAAAGCCTCATTAGGTATACTCCCAAGTGTTTTTAATTTAAGTAGAAAATCTGATGTGTCTCTTATATATGATGAAGTCTTACGTACTACTGACTGGATATAATAATCCAGAAATTGTGCTTTTGGTTGTAGTAAAGAACCAATTGCCACCACTATGGGTCTTCCTGGTGGACATTTTGAGTCTTTGTGTATTTTGGGAATTGTATAAAAGATAGGACAAACTGGATGGTTATTTGTTAGAAAACCAAATGTATTTGTGTCTATCCAGCCTGACTTGTGAGCAATTTCCAAGGTCTTATCGAGGTGAGATGTCTGTTTCAAATTGTGACTTTTCTTTTATAATGTCTTATGTTTATATTTACATTTTGTGGTGATTATGACACACTTGGGGTAGATCACATTAGATTAATGTAAGACATTAGATTTGTCTGAATTATTTTAAAATTCACTTGTTGCTAATTTAGGGTCAGGTCACAGGTCATGGGTCACAGGGTATTTAAGAGAGGTGCTTTGTGTTTGTTCATCATCTTGATAAAGATCCCTGCTGGGATCGAAACGTTGATCTTCAATAAATCTTTTATTGCATTTGAAAAAGATTCCTGATAGTGCTGATTCTCCTTATACTTGTGGATTATTGTATCCGGCACCCAGGCAATAGCCTAATTATCGAGAGTGCATCCTTTCCTATGAGAAATTTGAATCTGTGGAGAGCACCCGTGTTTACAGTGGACTTATATCATACTTTAAGAACTGATCACCTTTTACTCTAGATTCCTGAATCTTGATCATGGAATTTGCTGAAACAGACATCAATAACCTTCATCTTGGAACATCCACAGGACCATATTATACGGAGGCTCAAGCTGCTGCTATTTTATTCACTGAGACAGCGATTGAAGACACTCCTGTACAGGTACCCATAGACATTTTTCATAACTTATTGAGATTGAAGAAAAGGGAAATTGATTTACATTTACATGGGATTTATCTTTCAGATTACTATAGACAAAAAAAGATCCCCAGGGGTTTTCGTATATCAGTATTCCAACTATTGTACGTAATAACCCTGACTTTTGTCAAAAATGGTGCTCTATATTGAATAAGTGCTCCTTTGACTTAATTCTACTGGTAATTGAGGAGGTTACAAGATTATGGCAATTAATTAAATCTGAAGTGGTAGCATATGAAAATAATTATTTAAAAACATTAGAAGAAGATAAAACTGACACTTGGATGGACAAACTTACAAGTCAGTTATTGACATACAGAAC
This sequence comes from Rhinophrynus dorsalis, assembly GCA_037306005.1. Lineage (NCBI taxonomy): Eukaryota > Metazoa > Chordata > Amphibia > Anura > Rhinophrynidae > Rhinophrynus > Rhinophrynus dorsalis. The sequence goes on along the minus strand of CM074720.1, from coordinate 471,851,941 downwards.
AGAGTTACATCGATTTAAAAGGAATAAAGTAGATAAGGTCAATTTAGATTACACAGAAAAAAGAGTATACAAATGGCTCTCAGGAGCAGACGATAGAAGACGCCCCCCTAGAAAATTCCTAAGGAACAGAACACAGAAAACAAATTTATCTACCATAGATACTTCATCTGGTAATTCATCTGGCTCTGAATCTGAGACACCTAGGGAAGGAACTGCAACTAACACTAATTCTGAGTCTAATAATACAACAACACCTTTTTTAGGTGTAAGCACAAGAAATCAAACTTGCAAACCACAATTTTAAGCGCTAAATACAACAGAAGTATATGTCAATAGATACACACAATGATAGTGACATACACCATAAAACATATATATATATAACCTGAACAGATATGAATTTCAGTCTTTGTCAGCAGTGCAGCTCGTCTCCCCAGACTTCTGGTACAAAAGTCCACTCTCCAAGATCCAACACCACCAAGAAAGGAAAACACAAAGCGCACACAATCTGAGTGTAGACTGTTATTGGAATTTATAATATTCTTTTTCTGAACCTTCACCAAGTGAGCTTCTGTTTCAATAGACACCTCCTTCACCGTGGAAATCACCTTTTCTTCAGGTAGGTATTGCACTCACCTTTACCTGAGGCAATCCAGCCTCCTGGGATTAACACTTTCACTGGTTCACCACCAGTGCAGGTTTCCTTACGTAACCTCCTCCGGTCAACAACCTCCGCTCCTTAGGAATCTCTCCTCTGCTGTTTTCCAGTATTAATCGGTCCTCTATCTAGGACCCACTATTGATAAAGCATATGTGGGGGAACCCAACTGGAGCTACTGTTATATATGACACTCGGCCAGGTATAGCGTAAGGATATACAAATTTATTAATTGATTAAAATAAAATTTGTGCAATGAGTATATAAAATAATAAACGAACAAAATATAGATATCTAATGCAATACTATATAATAAAATCACCCAACGCGTTTCTCAGACTTGCTGCTTCGTCAGGCTGGATTGCCTCAGGTAAAGGTGAGTGCAATACCTACCTGAAGAAAAGGTGATTTCCACGGTGAAGGAGGTGTCTATTGAAACAGAAGCTCACTTGGTGAAGGTTCAGAAAAAGAATATTATAAATTCCAATAACAGTCTACACTCAGATTGTGTGCGCTTTGTGTTTTCCTTTCTTGGTGGTACAAGAAATCAAACAGCCAGGGGGAGGGGAGGCCCCACAAGAGAAGGGGTGGGAGGAGACATAGGAAATCCTCCATTAAACAATCAGAAACCACCAGCAAGGGGCAGGAAGTGATTTTTAATTTATCATCGCATATTTTAACCCCCCCAGAAAAAAAGTTACTATCCCGTGGTTTGTCATTCATACCTACTACTAAATATACTCAGTTGGATATTGCAATTGATATTCATAAATTTCAAAGAACTATGAAACTGAAAGATTTCTTTCAACACAATACTTCATCTGTGATTCCATTTAAAGCTAAAAGTACATTTGAACCTGTGAATACTAATAAATCCATTAGTAACTTTTGTCAGATATTAGAAGAGGATGTGAGATCAATACCATCTAGAAAACAATATTCTAATTTATCCTTATCTGAAAGAGAAGCAATCAAGTCCTTAACCTCTAACCACAATATTGTCATTCGACCTGCTGACAAAGGAGGGGCAATTGTTTTGATGGATTATCAAAACTACAGACCTGATATAATGACACAACTGGCAGATAAACAGACATATCAATTATTATCTGGAGATCCAACTATGAGATACAAAAAAATGATAGATAAGACCTTGGAAATTGCTCACAAGTCAGGCTGGATAGACACAAATACATTTGGTTTTCTAACAAATAACCATCCAGTTTGTCCTATCTTGTATACAATTCCCAAAATACACAAAGACTCAAAATGTCCACCAGGAAGACCCATAGTGGCGGCAATTGGTTCTTTACTACAACCATTAGCACAATTTCTGGATTATTATATCCAGCCAGTAGTACGTAAGACTTCATCATATATAAGAGACACCTCAGATTTTCTACTTAAATTAAAAACACTTGGGAGTATACCTAATGAGGCTTTGTTGGTCACACTTGATGTGAAATCATTATATACAGTGATTCCTATAGTGGAAGGCATGGAAGCAGTAAGACAAGCACTTATTAAGTATCCGGACGGAAATAGACCCCCTACAGAATTCTTGATGACTCTGTTAGGATTTTGTTTGGGGTACAATTATTTCAAATTTGAAAGATCATACTATTTACAAACTGCCGGCACCTCAATGGGGTCAAATATAGCACCATCTTTTGCCAATTTGTACATGTCAATGTTTGAAGAGACATATATTTTTCCCAAACAAGCAAATCGATTATTATGTTATTATCGATTTATTGACGATCTGTTTCTAATCTGGAGAGGAGATGAGAGCTCATTACACTTATTCATAGAAGAACTGAATGCCTTGGAAACACCTATTAAATTCACAAGTACTTTCAATCCGGATACTGTTAATTTTCTGGATGTAACTATTTCTGTGGTTAATGGTATTATTATAACAGAAAATTTTAGAAAACCTACGGACAGAAATACGTTACTTCTTCGAAGTAGTTGCCATCCTAGACATATCACACAATCTGTACCATTTTCACAAATGGTCAGAATATTAAGAAATAATAGTGATAGATCTAAAGGCATGGCGCAAATTGAGGATCTAATAACCGGATTGAAAGAAAGAGGCTACAAAGAAAAGGATTTGAGACAACAGTTGGTGATAGCATGTGAAAAAACTCAAGACAAATTATTTCAAATTAAAACAACTAAGAATTCTACTCCACAACGACTTATTTTCAGCACCAAATATACTCCAGCTTCTAACATTATTAAAAGAAACATATTAAATCATTGGCAAATTTTATCAAATGATAGAAGTCTACCTCCAATTTTTCGACATACCCCAATGATGGCATATAGAAGGGGGCCAAACTTAAAGAGTATACTGGTAAAAACAGACCCCAAGGAATGTTATATAAGTGATCAACAATCTTGGTTACCCAAAGAGAAAACAGGATGTTTTAAATGTCCTAATTGCATCACGTGTAAAAATTTATTGACAGGACAATTTTTCAAAGATCCTAGATCTGGAAAGATGATCCCTATTAAATCTAAATTAACTTGCACCTCCACACATGTGATTTACTTTATTAGATGCCCTTGCTCTTTATTATATATTGGCAAGACTATTACATCTATACGTGAGAGAATGGCAAATCACAGAAAGACAATCAGGGATGCATTACAAACAGGATCATCGGATAAACCTGTAGCAAGACATTTTGCTCAGCAAAAGCACACTGTTAACTCTTTACAATACATGCTAATTGACCAAGAACCGATTCACCCTAGGGGAGGAGATCGTGCCAGAAAGCTTCTACAGCGAGAAGTAAAGTGGATAAAACGGCTTAATACAATTGCACCCTGTGGCCTGAATGAATATATATCATACTCATGCTTCATGCAATTTTATTGTATTAATACATGAGGAAATTTTGAGAAACAATATAAGGGTGATTGGATCACTGGAGTGACCATTCTAATCCACTGAGAGTGGAGGTGGTCGTAATTAACTTATGAAAAGAAGAAAAAAGTTGATCAAGATGATAAAGAATGTCTTTTGTTACACCTCTGGGTGAGAACAGCGGGAATAACAGGCATAACCATTCTAATCCACCATCAGGTGGAGGTGGTTGGAATACATCCAGACAATATAAATTTTATTACACCGTGTGCATACAGTACAGGACTAAGAGAAGACAACAGATCACCTGGGCTTAATTTATCTGCAGCCCTGCTCTGAAGACGGATTCAGGTATCCATTGTACCCATGGGCCCCTGATCCAACAGGAGTAAGGACTAGCTTTTGATACATGGTACTTGGCATGGTGGTATTTATCTGGACCTATGTAGTAGCCATCCCGCAGAAATATCATGATCCATAAAGAAGGTTGGACACCCTTGTATTGATCAATAGGCTGTTATAGATCACATCTGTGTATAAAATAGTTTTCAGGCTTTATAGGGTAAATTTCCACAATTTTCAATATATAATCATATAATCATATTGACTGAGGTAACAGAGTGCATTAGCTCCAATATATGCTTTTTTTCTTAATATTTCCCTGTTCGGTAGAATGTATACTATTTAATCATCTATTTCAAATGTAAGAAATGATGTGGCTTGAGCTGATGTATGTGGCTTATATACAGAACAAGAAGCGGTGTGAGTTGTCTTCTAGTAGATACATTGTATCATGCTATGCGATAAGCTATTGAATGAAACACGTTGGGGCTCTTCAGTGTAATGCGGAATGTGTTCTTCGACACGCTGGCGGGTCTCACTGTAAGATGGCATGACATCCGATCATGATAGTTGGTATCTATAAAATCTTTTGATTATTATCAATATGCCATTCATTTGAGGAGAATACCAATATTGATTTATTTGTTTTTTAAATTCAAGTAATATCAGTGTGAAGCTCCCGGACATGACAGCAAGTGCTGCGCGATGTCAGGGAGACCCGCGATCTACAGTGGTAAGCTCCCAGTTACATTACCATATATTAGGTGATTCTTTGTCTCACTTTGATTCGTTCATTGCCCGGATGTATTCTATTGAAACACAGAGCATTTTAAGACAACGTAATACAGTATATGGTAATGTGAATAACGATCGAGGTAAGATGTCTGTTTCAAATTGTGACTTTACTTTTATAATGTCTTCTGTTTATATTTACATTTTGTGGTGATTATGACACACTTGGGGTAGATCTCATTAGATTAATGTAAGACATTAGGTTTGTCTGAATTATTTTAAAATTCACTGGTTGCTAATTTAGGGTCAGGTCACAGGTCATGGGTCACAGGGTATTTAAGAGAGGTGCTTTGTGTTTGTTCGCCATCTTGATAAAGATCCCTGCTGGGATCGAAACGTTGATCTTCAATAAATCTTTTATTGCATTTGAAAAAGATTCCTGAGAGTGCTGATTCTCCTTATACTTGTGGATTATTGTATCTGGCACCCAGGCAATAGCCTAATTATCGAGAGTGCATCCTTTCCTATGAGATATATATATATATATATATATATATATATATATATATATATGAAGGGAAATATATACTAACTAAATATGGAAGTAAAATATTTGCCTATTATTGTTTCATAGAAGATAATTAGATTTTTTGCCTCGGAACTGCTGAGGAATTTACCACATAGGAACATAATTTGAACAAATTACCTGCTCCGATTCGGCTTACAAGCAAGATGGATATCACAGAAATCTATTTCCTCGATGTCACACTTCCCATTAAATATCATGTTATTCAGTCTGAAAACTTCAGAAAAAAACATCCCACCTTGGGTTGACTGAGCCAGGTACTGGGTGTTTTAATATAACATTGCTAGATCATCCTTAACCAGTAAGTCTCTTAGGTTTGAACCTTTTTTGTGGATGATCAGTGGAGGTTCTTTAAACACTGATGAAAGTGTGTTGTCTGTTGCTACAATGTTACTTTACTTCGGCTTATAAAAAAACCACGCTTACCAGCATTGCGTCTTTACAAACCACTCTCCCTGGGTGGAGTGGCTCTTCCGAATATTACTAGCTATTATACCGTAGTTGCAGTTTCTCTTCTCATAGATATAATAAATCTGACTGAGCACAGCAGAAATTCAGGGGAACCATGTACAAAATTTTTGGTAGCGTTATCATCTTTATTAGGTTTGTTCTGCCAAACCAGGAGACAAAAATCTTGCTCCATCTCTGTAGATCTTCAGGTATGGTGTGCATCAGGTGGTCAAGATTTTCCACTTTTTTCATCCAGCTCATTCCATTGAAATCAATGGGAACACTGACTTTACAAACATTGCATGACAAATATTTTATTTCACAAAGGCATAGTATAAAAGAGGCATGAATTGTATTGGTGGGGTGCGGAGAAAGAAGCAGTTGAACAGGGAATGCTTTTTGAGGGGGTTTGTTTACTGGGATTGGGGGCAGCTAATAAAAAAATAAATCCTAAATACAATTCCCCCCCATAAGACATGGTGTAAATGGGGTCTGAGGAGGGTGCCTGTGTTGGTGGGTGGAGTCTGGGGAATGAATAATTTGAACAGGCAATTTATTTTTGGGGGGTCTTGATGGGGGACAGTTAATAAAATATTAAATCAATAAAATAAGAAATTTGTATGTAAAGTGATAGACAGGAACCCCCTGACATAAGCTGCCACTGGGGTGGACTGATACTTGACTTGATTGCGTATTTTGTAGAGGATGGTTTGTTAGATTTGTTGTTAGAGGCCCAAGCCCTAAGGAAACATTGATTTCTAGGACTTAGACTTATTAGAGGCACATGCCCTAAAGAAACATTGATTGTAACTGCAACATGCACAGTGTGTGGTAAATAATATCTGGGGGCACAACTGTATCCAAACACCATGACACCCGAAACCAAGTACTGCCGGTATCACTATACCCCCTTGTCCAGACCACGCTAAGGACAAATGACAACTTGCTGACAGTTTAATAGTAATGATGAACCCACCCTGCCAGAATCTTAGCATATTGTGTGGGATGGAATCTCCTCAGATGCCTCTTGATGCCCTGGTTGTGATTTCCACACAGTGTGCAATGAGTGGACATGAACTGCTGCATCCTAACATCAACAGAGTTTGATTTGACAGGGGAGGTAACTATGAACAAGGTGGGTTGGAATAAGATTTAGTTACCCTAGAAGGTGATGGTGATGGCAAGCTAGTTGTTTCACTTGTCATGGAACTTCCAGTCTCTGCCTGGGTTTCTCTATTCTTCCTCCTCTTTGATGTTTGCCTCACCTCTTGTTGATTTTCTGGAGAGTCAGGGTATACAGCAACAGTGTGTTTGATCTCTGTGGTGGATGTTTGGCTTTAACATGTTTGACATAAATGTCATGGTGTCTGTGTTTCATGTGTGATATCAGGCCGCTTGTGCCAAGGTGTGTTCCCTCCTTTCCTCTTCTCAGTGACTTGTGATAAATTGTGCACAGTGGCATTGGTGATCAGTGCACTGTGCCTGCCCCAAGAGAAAAATAGTCCCACACCCATGACTTCAGGAGGGAGGGAAAAGGTGGAGAAGAATGGCCTCTTACTTCTTGTCCTCCACATTCCCCTTCACTGTCTGTGGCAGCAGATAATGTTGCTGCTACTGCTTCAGATTCAGCACTGTACACATACATATACATACCACCTCTTGACTCTTGATTCCCCCCATTTGCCTCTTTCTCCCCCTCTTGATTCCCACCTTTTGCTTCATTCTCCCCCTCTTGACTCTTAAGCCCCCTCCCTTTGCTTTTTCTCTCCCTTTTGATCCCCCTTTCTCCCCCTCTTTGACTCTTGATCCCACCCTTTTGTCTCTTTCTCCCCCTCCTGATCCCCCTCCTTTTGCCTCATGATTCCCCTCAATTTGCCTCTTTCCCCCCTCTTGACCCCCTCTGCCTCTTTTACCCGCTCTTGATGCCCCTTTTGCCAAGTTGCCTCTTTACCCCTCTTGATCTTCCTTTTGCCATTCTCCCCCCTCTTGATCCTCCATTTTGCCTCTACCCCCCTTGTCTCTCTCTCCCCTTCCTGATTCCCCTTCTGCCTCTTTCTCCCCCTCTTGATCCCCATCCTTTTGCCTTTTTCTCCCCTCCCCCATTTCCCCCTGTCTTGATCCCCCTTTGCCTCTTTCTCCCCCTCATTGACTCTTGATCCCCCCCTTTGCCTCTCTCTCCCCTTCTTGACTCTTGATCCCCCTCCTTTTGCCTCCCGATCCTTCTTCCTTTTGCCTCTTTTTTCTCCCATTTGCCTCTTTTTCTCCCTCTTGACCCCCCGCCTCTCACCCGCTCTTAATGCCCCCTCTTGATTCCCCTTCTTTTGCCTTTTTCTCCCTCTTACCACTTTACCTACCCCTCTTGAATGATCCCCCTTTTGCCTTTATCTCCCTTTTACCACTTTAGCTACCCCTCTTGAATGATCCCCCTTTTGCCTTCCTCCCACTTACCTCTCTTTACCCCACTTGAATGATCCCCATTTGCCTTTCTCCCCCTCTTGATCAACCCTTTTGCCCATTTTCCCCTCTTTCCTGTAACATCACTGGGTCTGGCAAGTGGCCGGCGCGACTGGCTTCTGCTGACTGACTGTGCTCCCGCCGGCCTCCTGCTCAGATCAGCTCTCTCGTCTCAGCTGCGGTGTTCAAGTTAGGTGCGGCCGACTGCTGGCCTACCTGGTGCACAGCAGACGCAGTGCTCGTCACTGGGTCTAGACCGGGCCTGCCCGCACTCTGTAGATGCGGCCCGGCGCTGGCGGTTCCTGTCACCTTGCGGAGAAATTTAATTGGACTGGGAAAAAAAAAATTCTCCCCATTTTGGCACCCCCCGAAGTGTCGCCCTAAGGCGGCTGCCTAAGCTGCCTTATGCTAGCACCGGCGCTGACTGGCAGGACTGCTTGGGGATAGCAAGTGTAACTTAGGGTCCCTTGCTGTCACACTTGGCATCATCTTCTCCTTCCCCCCACAAGACACGCTAGTTGCAGGTTCAGCACAGGTGGCAGCAGAGGCAGCATGTCTGACAGCAGGCACAGCACTAGTGGTAGCAGGGGCAGCATGTCTGACAGCAGGCACAGTACTGGTGGTAACAGGGGCAACACTTCTGACAGGAGGCACAGTACTGGTGGTAACAGGGGCAACACTTCTGACAGCAGGCACAGTACTGTTGGCAGCAGGTTCAGCACTGGCAGCAAGCACAGCACTAGTGACAGCAGGGGCAGCACGTCTGACAGCAGGCAAAGCAATGGTGGTAGCAGTAGCATGTGCAGCACGTTTTACAGCAAGCACAGCACTAGTGGCAGCAGGGGCAGCATGTCTGGCAACAGGTACAGCAAGGGTGGCAGCAGGTACAGCAATGGTGGAAGCAGGGGCAGCACGTCTGGCAGCTGACCTGTCCTGCTCTCACTAGTACTACCCTTCTCTTCCTCCCTTGCCATGAATTTCCTCAAGTTCCCTAGGGGTGATTTAGGGGGACTGGACAACATTGGTTCTGTTCACTTATTCCTCCTCCTCCATAGACTCATTGGACACATAAGGGTCCTTCCAATTCTTCCTTTTACTATTTTTAATCCTGCTCATAGTGATAGCAGTCACTATGAGCCTATCCTGCCTCAACTTTTCAAATCAACAACAGCAGAACAGCACAGCATGTCTACCTCGCTCTGTGGCTGCTTGTATTGTGTTTCACTTCCACAAATATGTCATGTTTTTTTAAAACGAAAAGGCAAAACCCACATAAATCAATGGGCAGAAACTTTCTAGCCACTAAAAAATTGGTGGCAATTTTGGCCAATTGGTGAAAAATGCAAAAATTTTAATCTCTGTTTTAAAAGCGGATTTTCACGTGAAAAAGGGGCCAATAATGTGATTTTCGTGGGAACACATAGATAACTTTCACCCATTCCTATTAGGGACCTCCATTTTCAGCTGGTAATGGGCAGGTTGTTAAGCTCTTGTACGGAATATAGAGTGTTGTGTGCACTATAGGAGCAACTAAAATGGGCACAGATTTTGCAGGCAATAGTACACATCTCTCTGAAGTTTCTGGCTTCTGTCAGGATTCTGTTCACAACTAAATTTAGCACATGGGCAAAGCAGGGCACATGCACCATATCACCTATTTGGAAAGCAGCAATTATGTTGTAGCCATTATCAGCAGGCACAAAACCAGCTTTTAAGGAGTGGAGTATAAGCCATTACTCTGTCACCAGCACTTGCTTCCTTAAAACATCCACAGCTTTGTGGGACTGTCTCTCAAAACTCTGCTTACACAAGGTGGCATGACAATGGTGTGGGCTATCCTTCTGCTGCTGCTGCCTTTTAACCACACTGCCAGAACCAGAAGCACGATTACTGGCTGTCAGTTGATGCTGTAAACTAGTGTTGTCCACTGTTGGTCCTGGGAGGAAAACCCAGTGAGCAGTCACATAGTCTATGCTCTGCTCACTTATCCACATATCTTTTGTCAGATGGATTTTCTTGCCATATGCACTGTTCAGCCCTTTGCCCACCACACTAACCACCTGCTTATAAAATGCAGGCACAGCCATCCTGGAAAAATAACTGTGGCTTGGAATATGCCAGAGTGGAGCTACACATGACATCAGTTCTCTGAAACCTCGGTTTTCTATAAAAGAATATGGCAGCATGTCCCCTGCCAACATGTCCTTGTCAGTCCACCGGCATGCTTTGGGATTGTTTTTGTGAAGTTCTTGACTCCTTCCCAGGAACTCAAGTCAGTGTGGGTTGGCAGGACATGGAAGAAGAAGCCTGGAACTTTATTGCTTTAACAACTTGACAAGAGGAAGTGGTGACGGTAGAGGCAGCATTTGTGGGCAGTCTATGACTCTTGCCATCTCCTACAGCAAAGTCATCACACTCCTCTGCAGAAGGAGTCATAGGTGTTATTTGTAGTTAACTAACTGTTGGCAGTAGCACACTCACTGACACATAAATAACTTCACTACTTCTTTTTTCTGCCCTAGAGCTCTGGAAACTTTTTAGAGTGTTTCTACTGATAGTGTATCTTCCAGTCAGTCCTGTGGTTGTGCTTCAGGTGGGATCTCATAGAGGAGATGCCTAGGTGTGAGCCTGCTTTCCCCCTGGCCACATGCTTTTTGCACAGACAACAGATAGCAACATGCTTAGCTATAAGATCCGGAGTGAAATATCTCCATACTGAGGGGTTCCTGAGGTGCTGTTGTTATTACTACTGGAGCTAGATGTTGATGCAATTCTACTGCTACTGCTACTACTAGGTGTCAAAGGTTCAGCACTTCCACCAGCAGCAGAGGCACTCGTCATATCTAACATTGTGAATGCCAAACATATATGTCCTAGCACTCTCCCAATCAAAATCAATGGCCTGGGTGCCTGGTTCCACAAAAGATACATACAGTTTTGTTGTTCAAGAACCGCACTCACAGGACTTCCAAATGCTTCAAAATTGTGCAAAGTTTATTATCAACGTTTCGGCCCTGCCTTGGGCCTTTGTCAAGATAGGTTACAGAAAGAGTGAAAAGTACCCTTAAATACCCTAAGATGGCCTCTGAATGACATCATAGATCATGTGACATATATTATACAAAGAAACAAGCTTATATTCATACAAAAGAGTAAAGTTTAAACAGAAAAAATAAAAAGGAAAGAAAAGAAGGAAAAGGAAAACCAATGTATTAAGAAATTTAAAAAAAAAAAATCAGGTGTTTAAAAACAATAGCGAATGGTCTAACTGTGTTGCACAATTAGATGATTTGTTCCAGCGATTTAGGGCCAGGGGATATCCCAGTGAAGTGTTAGATATACAATTACTAGTGTTGAGCGAGCATGCTCGGCCGATGCTCGGATCGGCTCGAGCATCGCTCTGCTCGGCACATGGCGGTACTCGTACGAGTACCGCATGTGCTCGCCCGCCATGTTCGGGTCTCCTCCCCGCACGTTTTGCGGCTGCTGCGCAGCCAATAAACGTGCAGGGAGGCTCTGACATCAGTGTAATGCCAGCAGCCATGTTGGCTGCTGGCATTACACTGATTGGCTGGCCAGAACCCGTGGTCGGGTGCTGTATAGCACCTGACCAGCGAGTTCGGCTCAGTCTTAGCCAGGGAGAGATGAGGATAGGAAGGGAAAGTCAGTGTAGGGAGAAAAAAAGCGATTGTGAAAAAAAAAGAACCAAAAGTCCTTTTTAGGACTACTGTGTGTGGGGGCAGCAGGTTATTTTGTGTGGGGGGAAAAAAAAACAAAAAAAAAAAAAAAAAACATATATTCTGTTTTGTGTGCAAAGTTGCAGATTAGAGCACATTCTGTTTAGTGTGCAAAGTTGCAGATTAGAGCACATTCTGTTTAGTGTGCAAAGTTGCAGATTAGAGCACATTCTGTTTAGTGTGTAAAGTTGCAGATTAGAGCACATTCTGTTAAGTCTTCAAACTAAAATATCAAAGTCACATATTCCATTCAGTGTGCTTCGCCGCAGTTTAGCAGCACATTCTGTGTACTGTGCAGAGTTGCAGAATAGGAAGAAATACTGTTAAGTCTTCAAACTAAAATATCAAAGTCACATATTCCATTCAGTGTGCTTCGCCGCAGTTTAGCAGCACATTCTGTGTACTGTGCAGAGTTGCAGAATAGGAAGAAATACTGTTAAGTCTTCAAACTAAAATATCAAAGTCACATATTCCATTCAGTGTGCTTCGCCGCAGTTTAGCAGCACATTCTGTGTACTGTGCAGAGTTGCAGAATAGGAAGAAATACTGTTAAGTCTTCAAACTAAAATATCAAAGTCACATATTCCATTCAGTGTGCGTCACCGCAGTTTAGCAGCCTATTCTGTGTACTCTGCACAGTTGCAGAATAGGAAGAAATACTGTTAAGTTTTCAAACTAAAATATCAAAGTCACATATTATTTTCAGTGTGCGTCACCGCAGTTTAGCAGCCTATTGTGTACTCTGCACAGTTGCAGAATAGGAAGAAATACTGTTAAGTTTTCAAACTAAAATATCAAAGTCACATATTCCATTCAGTGTGCGTCACCGCAGTTTAGCAGCCTATTCTGTGTACTCTGCACAGTTGCAGAATAGGAAGAAATACTGTTAAGTTTTCAAACTAAAATATCAAAGTCACATATTATATTCAGTGTGCGTCACCGCAGTTTAGCAGCCTATTCTGTGTACTCTGCACAGTTGCAGAATAGGAAGAAATACTGTTAAGTTTTCAAACTAAAATATCAAAGTCACATATTATATTCAGTGTGCGTCACCGCAGTTTAGCAGCCTATTCTGTGTACTCTGCACAGTTGCAGAATAGGAAGAAATACTGTTAAGTTTTCAAACTAAAATATCAAAGTCACATATTATATTCAGTGTGCGTCACCGCAGTTTAGCAGCCTATTCTGTGTACTCTGCACAGTTGCAGAATAGGAAGAAATACTGTTAAGTTTTCAAACTAAAATATCAAAGTCACATATTATATTCAGTGTGCGTCACCGCAGTTTAGCAGCCTATTCTGTGTACTCTGCACAGTTGCAGAATAGGAAGAAATACTGTTAAGTTTTCAAACTAAAATATCAAAGTCACATATTCCATTCAGTGTGCGTCACCGCAGTTTAGCAGCCTATTCTGTGTACTCTGCACAGTTGCAGAATAGGAAGAAATACTGTTAAGTTTTCAAACTAAAATATCAAAGTCACATATTCCGTGTAAGATGAAGAAGGCGGGTAAAAAGGGACGGGGAAGTGGACGTGATCCTGATAGTTCAGGGCGCGGGTCAGGACGCGGAGAAACTGTGCCTGGTGCCAGAGCACAAGAAAGAAAGACATCCACCATACCTAGCTTCATGTCTCATTTCACAGGGCGTCGCAGGACATCACTCTCGAGGTCCGACCACTGCGAACAGGTGGTCGGTTGGATGACAGCTGATACTGCTTCCAGTCGGTTAAGCACCACCCTGTCTTCCACCAAGTCCACTCTCAGTAGCCAAGAGTCTGGTCAACATAATGCTCACTCTGATCATCCTTCCTCCCACCATACACGGTCTGGTCAAAGAAGTGATCCCACACTGGGATATAGTGAGGAGCTCGTCTCATCACCAATCCTTCATTTGACCCTCTCTCCAAGCACGCTTGCAGAGGAACATGACATCTTGTGCCCTGATTCACAACCTCTAGAGGGTACCCAATCACAAGAAGATGACAGATGTGAACGGCATTTAAGGTCAAAGGAAGTAGTGGATGATGATGATGATGATGAGACACAGTTGCCATTAAATCAACCACTATTACCGTCTCAAGACCTTGTTGAGGAGAATGTTATACAGTTGTCAATGACTGAGTATGTGGTGGGATCAAGACATGAGGAGGATGATCAGAGTGAGGAAGTGGAGGAGGACTTGGTGGACGATGAGGTGACTGACCCCACCTGGGAAGGTGTAGAGCCGAGCGATGACAGCAGTCCTGAGGGTGAGCCATCTGCAGCACCGCAACAGGCTGGAAGAGGCAGTGGTGTGGCTACAGAAAGAAGGCGGACCGCACCAAACCGGCCCGCAAATGTTCCACGGAGCACCCCCTTGCGTAAATCTACCTTGCCAAAGGGTAGGTGTTCCGCGGTATGGCGTTTTTTTAAGGAAAGTGCGGACGACAAAAGAATTGTAGTTTGCAACCTGTGCCACACCAGAATGAGCCGAGGCATGAACACTAGAAACCTCACCACCACCAGCATGATCCGACACATGGCATCCAAGCACCATAATAAGTGGGAGGAACGCCTGGATCGCCCATCTGTGTCTGCAGGCCACACCACTGCCTCCTCTTCCCCTGTTTTCGGTGCCGGCCAATCGCCTGTCGAAGGCGCAGGCCCGCATACCTCCCGCCCTGCACCTGTACCATCTGAAGCACCATCAGCGACCACATCCACTTCCCTGTCCCAGCACAGCGTCCAAATGTCGTTACCCCAGGCATTTGAGCGCAAGAGAAAATACCCAGCCACCCACCCACAGGCCATAGCACTAACCTCACACATTTCCAAATTACTGGCCATCGAAATGCTGCCATTTAGGCTTGTGGACACTGAGTCCTTCCGCAGCCTGATGGCAGCAGCTGTCCCTCGGTACGCGGTCCCCAGCCGCCACTACTTTTCCCGGTGTGCCATCCCCGCATTACACCACCATGTGTCCCGTAACATCACCCGTGCCCTGACCAACGCAGTTACTGGGAAGGTCCACTTAACGACTGACACATGGACAAGTGCTTGTGGCCAGGGACGCTACATTTCCCTGACGGCACACTGGGTGAATGTCGTGGAGGCTGGGAGCGACTCGGACCCTGGGATGGCACGGGTGCTACCCACGCCGAGGATTGCGGGCCCTACCTCCATCAGGGTTTCCGCCAGCACCTACGTTATTGGCTCCTCCTCCTCCGTTTCCACCTCCGAATTCTCTACACGCAGCGCCACTCCCCCATCAGCCAGTAGCTGGAAGCAGTGTAGCACTGCAGTGGGGAAGCGTCAACAGGCCGTGCTGAAGCTGATCTGCCTTGGGGACAAACAGCACACGGCCTCAGAGCTGTTGCAGGGGATTAGTCACCAGACCGAGCAGTGGCTCTCGCCACTCAACCTGCAACCAGGCATGGTTGTGTGTGATAATGGGCGTAACTTGGTGGCGGCTTTGGAGCTCGGCAAGCTCACACACGTACCATGCCTAGCGCATGTATTTAATTTAGTGGTTCAGCGATTTCTAAAAACCTACCCCAATGTGCATGATCTCTTGACCAAGGTGCGCCGCGTGTGTGCACATTTCCGTAAGTCATCTACAGCTTCGGCCGGCCTGTTGAAGCTGCAGCAGCGCTTACAATTGCCAGCTCACTGGCTGCTGTGTGACGTGAGCACGCGCTGGAACTCCACCTTCCACATGTTGGCCCGGCTTTGTGAGCAGCAGAGGGCAGTAGTGGAGTACCAGCTGTTACACGGTCGTCGCCTCTCCGTTCAACTTCCTGTAATCAGAAGTGAGGAGTGGGAATGGATGTCAGACCTCTGCGAGGTTTTATGCAATTTTGAGGAATCGACACAGATGGTGAGTGGCGATAACGCTATTATCAGTGTAACCATCCCACTTCTGTGTCTACTGAAACGCTCGCTGCTCACAATTAAAACCGACGCTTTGCATGTGGAAGAGGTGGAAATGGGGGAGGAAGAGCTTACACAAGGTGATAGCCAGAGCACCCTCACTTCGTCTTCTCAGCGACAATTGGAGGAGGTGGAGGAGGAGGAGGAGGAGGAGGAAGACACGGTTGCCTCCGCTACAGAGGGTAGCCATGGAACTTTAGTTCCATCTCTTCAGCGTGGGTGGGCAGAAGAGGAGGAAAAGGATGAGGATATTGAGAGTCATCCTCCTGGTGAGGACAGCGAAATCTTGCCTGTTGGTACTCTGGCACACATGGCTGACTTTATGTTAGGCTGCCTTTCCCGTGACCCACGCGTTGTACGCATTTTAGACAACACGGATTACTGGGTGTTCACCCTTCTGGACCCCCGCTACAAAGAGAATTTCTCATCTCTCATTCCTCCGGTGGAGAGGACAAGCAAAATGGTGCAATACCAGAAGGTTCTTGTTGAAAAATTGCTCCAAAATTTTCCATCTGACAATGCTGGCGGCAGAGTACGTGCTACCTTGGCCAACCGAGAAGGGGAGAAAAGGGGAGCACACAGCAGTTCCGACAAAGGCAGGGCAACACTCTCCAAGGCGTGGGACACCTTCATGACACCCCGCCAGCATCCTCACCCTGATGCGCAGCCTAGTGTCACAAGGAGGGAAAAGTTTTGGAAGATGGTGAAGGAGTACGTAGCAGACCGTGTCAGCGTCCTCAATGATCCCTCTGTGCCTTACAACTACTGGGTGTCCAAGCTGGACACGTGGTATGAACTGGCACTCTACGCCTTGGAGGTGCTGGCCTGCCCTGCCGCCAGCGTTCTGTCTGAGCGGGTATTTAGTGCTGCTGGTGGCATCATAACAGATAAGCGTATCCGCCTTTCCACCGACAATGCTGATAGGTTGACACTTATAAAAATGAACAAGGCCTGGATTTCCCCTGACTTCTCCACTCCACTGGAGGAAAGCCCCGGGGGAACATAAACTCACTTTATATATGTTATTTACAATGATGGGAATACTCTGTATTCCCATTCACCCCTTCCACCCAAAAAACGGGTATATGGTTGACTCTTAATCTTCTCATCCTCCTCCTCCTCTTCCATATGCCCTGTGCTATAATTTTTATATAGGGCCAGCTCACCAGCGGGCCCTGTGATATAATTTTTATATAGGGCCAGCTCACCAGCGGGCCCTGTTTGACAATTTTTATGTAGGTCAGCTCACCAGCGGGCCTTCTCATATAATGTTTTATTGGGTCAGCTCTCTAGCGGGCCCTCTCATATAATGTTTTATAGCGTCAGCTCACTAGCGGGCCTTCGCATATAATGTTTAGGATGGTCAGCTCTGCAGCAGACCCTCACCCATAATGTTTTAGATGGTCAGCTCAGCGCACGTTTCCCTCTTAATCATGGCCCCAGTTCCGAAAAATCGAGGAAATTTTTGGGAGAATTTGCCTTTGCGCACGTTTCCCTCTTAATCATGGCCTCAGTTAAATAAAATCAAGGAAATTTTTGGGAGAATTTGCCTCTGCGCACGTTTCCCTCTTAATCATGGCCTCACTTCAGAAAATCAAGGAAATTTTTGAGATAATTTGCCTCTGCGCACGTTTCCCTCTTAATCATGGCCTCACTTCAGAAAATCAAGGAAATTTTTGAGATAATTTGCCTCTGCGCACGTTTCCCTCTTAATCATGGCCTCACTTCAGAAAATCAAGGAAATTTTTGGGAAAATTTGCAGATGATATACAAGTAAATATACAGCAAATATTGTTTGGTAACAATTTTTCGCCTAAAGTCGTTTTTATTTTCCTTTTTGTGTGTTTTACGGTCAGTCTGTAAAAATGGCGTACTACGGGCGAAAGATCGTTCCCAGCAGCGATGTTGGAGTCCAAGATGCATCCAGACATCCTCCCTATGCTGTCCCTGAACCATTTCTGTGGTGTTTCCATCCTTTTCTTCCCTTTTCCTGTGGACCAGGCACCCTCCCCTCATCAGAGCAGGGGGTGCCTGGTGTAATGCTCGAGTCCTCCCATTGACTTCAATGGGGCTCGGGTGCTCGGCCGAGCACTCGAGCCTCCGGGGGCGCTCGGTCAGAGCACCCGAACACCCGAGCATTGGGGTGCTCGCTCATCACTAACAATTACAAAGGGCCTTGCAATTTCAACAAAAAGATTTGATTAGCAATTCACAACCACAGAGGGACAAAACCTACTCTAGTGGCAGCACTGTAATCCGAAAGAAAGTACATCAATATTGGAACATTCTTTCCTGTGATGAATCCCTACCAGAGTGTTTTCGGAATAAACCTCTACAAAGTTACAGACGAGGTAAGAATTTAAAAGATTTATTAGTACAGACTGATCCTGAGCACTGCTATAAAAAAACAACTGGAACTTGGCTAACTACCAAAAAAATGGGGTGCTTTAAATGCCCAAATTGTACTACTTGTAGAAGTCTTCTCTCGGGAGACAGTTTTGTGAACCCACTCACAGGTGAAGAATTTTCAATCCGACATAGATTAACATGCACCAGAGTATACGTTATCTACTTTATCATTTGCCCTTGTAAAAAACTATACGTGGGACTCACTACATGCTCATTCAGAGAAAGAATAGCCAATCATAGAGCCAGCATAGCAAAAGCCATTGTGGATAAGAAAAGTGACAAACCGGTTGCTAGACATTGGATTGAGCAAAAACATGTTCCATCCGATGTAAAGTGTATGCTGATTGACCATATTCCGCTTTTGAGACGTGGGGGTAACAGAGAAAAAACGTTACACCAGTTGGAGAGCAGATGGTTGTATAAGCTCCAGATGATTGCACCCAAAGGATTGAATGAAAAATTGTCTCTAAAGGTTGATTGCCAACCAGTCTCTGACTTAGGATGAACCAGACCATTGTATTGGTCTTTTTGCGGTCCCTAGTCATGTATAACTTTGGGTAGAGTGATCAGATCAGTGGAAAGGACGTTATGGTCTGCTGTGATACACATCAAGTGTACTTGTTATCGGTGGAATGAACTATCAGAAAAAATCTATATGATTATAACTGTTTTTTTATATCTCCCCTTGTCTCAACCAATGAAGTTCCGCTCTGAACTAATTTTGTGAACATTCATAGAGAAGTGATATCTGCAGCATTTTCAGAAGTATTGAAGACTGTATGGGCTATACTTGGATTTTTTTACTATCTGGACATTTATTGTGCAATGATGGATCAGTCCAATGTTTTGAAATCTGACAGCCAGAGGATTTTGTGGACAATGACTTTATGTACTATTGATTAATCCACACTTATCATTAGATAGTGTTGGTTTCTTGGTTCACAGTCAGATGCGCATTTTTATTATTTCCACAATTGCTAATAATGCATCTTTTGGTTAATATAAGTATACATTTTTCCCTCTGTTTGATATTTTGGCCTTTTGGGTGCCTGGGGGGCTGGCGGCTCATGGCATTGCGGTGCGTTGCCCGCCCTTCCGACACTCGGGGGGTTAATTCATCTTTGGTAGTTAATATCTTTGGGTCCCGGCTCTGATGTGTTGTGGCGCATCTGAGGCATACCACTTCACCTTTGAGTGGGTTGTGGGTGCCTTGGATGTGCAGATTACACGCAGATCCAGACATAACCAACGGTTGCTGCACTTGTATATTGTTAATATACCTGTTTAGCATTTAGATAGTATGGTTATACATGTGTATATCTTTTTTCTCACTACTGTCCTTTATTATTAACTTTTGGCTGGCTAGACAAGATGAAGATGATATAGATGTTGTATACTATGCTTATGCTGACCCAAGTGATGGGTTTATTTAAGTTTATCTTTTGATAATTTTTTCAGTGGTAGTTTACCCTGACGAGTGTCCACCTTGTCTTAAAGTTGGCCTTTTAAGTTATATTATAGTGCTTTATGGACTAACATCTATAGCCCTGATTTTAGCATTATAGACAGTAAGATATTGATTGAACACGTACCAAGAGTGAGTGTTATGATTTTATGGAGCGCTGTGTTGTAGGTACAATGAGGAGATTGTGACATCACAGTGATTATTCTTTAAATATAGCTCTAATATACACTCTCTGTATGGTCCGAGTTCAAGCATGTATAGCCCGTTAAATAACCAACATAACGTTGCAGTAATAATGTTTTTATTATGTCCACATATTGACAGGACTTTTCCATACATTTGACCCTTTGGGTGCCGGAGTTGTACGGAGTGCATTGCTTTGTGGTGCATTCCGTGCCACTCTGACACTCAGGGGGTTAACATCTGGGAATTGCATTATGTTTATAATCATCTCAATATGCAATATTGCTATACAATTTCTGTCTATACTCTATATATTTTAGCATCATTTGTATACATGGATACTGACTTAATTCATTTATTTAATGTTGAAATGATTTGTGTATGTTTTTCTTTGCTGTTTGTTTATCCACATTGCCCTCTGACCGCTACCCTTTACCTAGGGTTGCTTTTTTAAACACTTGATTTTTTTTTTTTTTTAATTTCTTAATACATTGGTTTTCCTTTTCCTTCTTTTCTTTCCTTTTTATTTTTTCTGTTTAAACTTTACTCTTTTGTATGAATATAAGCTTGTTTCTTTGTATAATATATGTCACATGATCTATGATGTCATTCAGAGGCCATCTTAGGGTTCCAACCCCCTGGAACCTTAAAACTTGTAGCTTTGATTTTGTAATAAAAAGCACTCTAAAACTGTAACTATCCCTATTAATCAACCCTTTTATATGCTTGAGAAACATTCTATTATACTTCCAGTGTTGCTACTCCTTGTTGTTGTGATATCAAAAGAATATTACTAATAATTTTTGTGGGTGCTGGATAGTAGTAAACTAAGAAACAAAAGCTTCTGTGCCAGATAAAGGTTTTTATTTGAAATCAGGAAAACCTAGACCTATTTGGACTAAATACATTTTTGATGCAATTCTTTAGTTCCACATTTTCACTATTTTATTTTCCATTATCTTTTTAGATTGATCCAAAGCAGGAACCCCACTGGGTCCATGTAAGCTCAGATGGTTGTAGGCTGGCATCAATTTGGAAATATGGTGGCATTTATTTTGATTCCGATGTGATATCAACTCGACCAGTACCAGATAAGAACTTTTTGGCTGCTGAAAGGTCTCAGACTTCTAGCAATGGTGTGTTTGGATTATCTCCTCATCACAATTTCTCATGGATATGTATGAACAACTTTGTGCAGAATTATAAAGGTGCAGTGTGGGGATTCCAAGGGCCAATCCTCTTTACACGTGTACTGAAACAGTTATGTAACTTACCAAATTTTAAGGGAGTAGAAGATATCTTGTGTGGAAACATCTCCTTCTTGAACCCTCAACGTTTCTATCCTATTCCATTCCCAAAATGGAAAAGATACTACGAGGTTTGGGAAAAGTTGCCAACTTTCAATAACTCCTATGCTTTGCACCTCTGGAACTACATGAATAGAGGACAAAAGTCTTTAGTTCCAGGGAGTAACACTTTGGTGGATCATTTGTACCAACAATATTGTCCCACTATATATGAAGCTCTTAAACATAATAAGCCCACTTTCATTTAAATATGGCCACTCCACCACGCTGTTGACAAAGATGGAAAGTACAATCTCTGAAAAAATAACAAAGCTTATTTAGAATGTGAGAGAGAGAGAGAGAGGTAGGAATGAGATAAATTATTCTTTAAAGCGGAACCTTCATCCCGTATATAGTCGCCCTCCAATAATTAAGCAGGTATCAACTAGCTTTATAATATATATATTATCTCTCAAATGTTGCTGATTGTAAAGAAATACTTTATTTTAGGAGACCAGAAGCCAGGCATCAGCGCAGACATTTTTCTGCGTTGTCAGTCCCAGTCTCCATTGAGAAGCATTGCAGTTACCACAAGGTAACTGGAAGGGTCTGACGGCGCAGGGGCGCAGAATGCACTAACCCTGTCATCAGTCTCCTAAAATAAAGGATTTCTTTATAATCAGCTACATTTGAGAGGTAATATATATATATTATAAAGCTAGTCGCTACTAGCTTAATTATTGCAGGGTGACTATATATCGGATGAAAGTTCCACTTTCAAGTTAGTATATAAAATTCAATTTTTCACAAGACCCAAACATGTTTTGTAGTATGTGTTTTATGCTGGGAAGGTGGTTATGTGATGCTCTCAAAAACAAAAAATCAGGTTTGCATAACCAGAACAAGGTAGGAGAAGTGCTTGTGTGGGTTGTTACTAATTAGTATGCTGATGAAACAAACCTTAAGATGTTCAGCTTTGATTTAGGAATAATAAAACACTCTAAAATTGTGTTTTCACACAGTGTTACCATGTTGGCAATGTTGTTATTAAAAAACTATTCCCAAAGCATATTCAGTACCTGATGTTAGTTATGTTTAATCATATTTTTACCAAGTATTTAATTAATTCTTGTAAAATAAATTAAACCTTTGCACAAATGATAAAAAGTATTCACTTCCTTGTATGACAGTGTATTGAGTCTGTTTTCTTATTTCTCTCTCTCTATTTATTGCACAGATTTGTCTGAAAATAAAACTCCATGTTCACTTCATCAGATTGAACATCAAAATCCCTCAAAAAATGAATGGCAAACTGGCAAAGATTATGAATGAAGAGGGTTAAGATATATGGTTACAACTTGAGGATATACATATCAAAGTATAGACTAATTAGAAAAATAGACCTTTTTTTCATAAAATTTAATAAACATCCTGCAATTTGCCTATTTTTCAACAGAAATTAAAGCACATACAAATCCCATGAAATATCAGTCTATTCACTAACCCCAATAAGTTTGTTTCCATCTATCCCCATAAATTTTAGCCAGGGAATCGCACTCAGTGTTTGTGGTTATATTGCTAATTGACTACCAGTGCAGTTGGACAAGCATGGGATTCAGAGGTCAGTATGTTCTGGTTCTATTGCTACCAGAGCAGTAAGAAAATACTTGAGAGGGGGGACAATATGTGAATCTGTTGTGACCATTATAGAGGGTCAATGTTGAGGGGTCAGTATGTATGGTTCTGGATAGTATGGGACAAGGCTGGAAGTTAGTATATGTGGTTTTCTGGCTACAAAGTGGTACAAGGCTGAGGGTTAGTATATTTGATTCTGTGTCAGTTGTGGGCAATGCTAGGTCATCGGGTGGTGGTATCACAATCTACCTTTGAGGCTTAGTTAGTCTGTGCTTCCTTCCTCTGGGGTGTGCCGGCCAGCATCCTTACGGCAACCTCTGCATTATTATGTCTGTTACAGGCACTAGCTCGGGCACCTGTTTATGGGCCTATTCTGGGTGGCCTAATTGGGTCCCACCTCCTCTGCTCCTTTAAAATCCTCCTTGGGGCTCGGAGACATTGCCTTTACGTGGTGTTCCTGCTTGTTACTCTTTGCTCTTCGTTGTGACCGGTGTTTGCCCGAGAATCTTGCTCTGTGTATGACCCAGGCTTGTCTGACTACCCACATCAGTTCTGACCTGTGGCTCTGACTGTCTACTCGCTCTGTGTATAACCCTGGCTTGCCTGACCAGTGGCCCTGGCTACTACCCGCTCAGTGTAGCCTTCGGTTGCCTTTCCTGAGGTCCTGGTTGCTTTCGCTCCTTGTAGTCCTGTAACGGTTTGTTTGACACTCAGACACAATAGGTTAGATAAAACACAGTTTTATTGAACAGATTTAGAAAACAATAACCCTCACGGGTCCAGTAATATATAATACTGACACAGGACAGGTTACAGCAATATATACCCACAAGGGTCCAGTATATGTTAAATACAGCAACACAATATACTGACACAGGTCAGGTAACTTTTGTGTGATACTCAAACGAGACAGCACTGAATGGGTTACTATTAGGCCAGGAGGACTGACAGGTCCTAATATCGCGAGGCCCTATAAGACTCTCACTCTGCAGAGAGTGCACAAATATCGAGTAACGCCACAATAGTCAATGGAGGCCCAGAACAAGCTTGTGAACAGCCGTAGCAGTAACGGAGAACTGCCTGTAACCCCAGAGAGGCAACCAAATGGAGACTGCACAGATAGATAGCTGGTGGAATCAGCACCTTCCCCGAAGGGGTTAACATGCTTAGACCAATGTCGACTGCCCAGTCAAGTGAACAGCCTGAGGCGTCCAGAGTAAGACCAACCTCAGCGTGTATGGCAGGAAGAAAGGTCAAGCGTACTGTGGTGCACAGATGGAATGAACACACCAGCAATGTCGCCCGCGCAACACCGACAGATAACGGAGACTAGACTGCAAGATTATAGTGAGGTCACAGTGATACTGTCCGGAGACAGAGAGGAGCCTGGGTCACAACCCCAACTGAGTACCGGATGGGGCCGTATGCAGGGCAGATATATGGCAAATGACGCCCAACCGGGCAGGTACACAGAGCAGGAACATCAGCAAATCCGATTTGGTACACAGAGCAGGAATGTCAGCCAATCCGAGTCGGTACACAGAGTGGGAACGAGATGCAGAGTAGTCAGGTAGTCCAGGTCGGTACACAGAGATCACATGAAAACAGGAACAAGCGCTGGTAACGGAAACACCACGAAAGGGCAACGGAGCAGTGATAAGACCCAGTATTTAAGGACAAATACTGGGTAGGACAAGTCACTTCAGCCAACAGGCATAAGCAGGAGTGGAAACTGACAGAATGTCGCCAGCATAGCACGGGCACCGTGATAGTACCCCCTCTCAAAGACCCCCCTCCTAGAAGAAAGGCCCGGTTTCAGAGGGTATTTGGAATGAAAATTACGCAACAACCTGGAAGCATGAAGGTCATTCTGATTAACCCAGGAAAGCTCTTGAGGGTCATAGGCCTTCCAATGAACCAAATATTGTAATATTCTTCTATACCTTTGTGAATCAATAATGTTTTGAACTTCGTACTCCTCCTGGCCTTGAACTTGAACAGGACCGGGCACAGCAAGAGTGGTAGTGTAACGGTTGCATATCAGAGGCTTCAGAAGGGATATGTGGAACACATTGTGAATACGCATGGATGCTGGGAGATCCAAGGCGTACAAAACTGGGTTAATTTTGCGGATAACCTTAAAGGGATCAATGAACCGGGGCGCTAACTTATTGCAAATTGAGGTTTCTGGAGGATAACCATACCCTATCCCCAACCTGGAAGGAGACCGCCGGCAACCGTCTGTGATTAGCATGGCGCTGATAATGCTGGAACAAATTACTGAGGGTCCTCTGTTCCTGTGCCCAGGTGGAGTGGAGTTGCTCGATATGCTCATCCAGAGCTGGAATCTACTGCGTCTGAAATGAGTCCGGGAGCAAGCACAGCTGGAACCCGTAGTTAAAGAGAAACAGGGAGCTCCCAGACGATGAATTAACCGCACAGTTCCTGACGAACTCTGCCCATGGCAACAGGTCGGCCTAATTATCATGATGGTCGGACACAAAACAGAGTAAGAATTGTTCCAATCCCTGATTGGCACGCTCGGCCGCTCCATTGGTCTGGGGATGGTAGGCAGACGAAAAGGACAGCTGTATGCCCATCTGGTCACAGAATGTTCTCCAAAATCTGGACACAAATTGGCTCCCACAGTCTGACACCAGTACCCAGGGTACCCCATGCAATCGGAACACCTCTCTGGCAAAGACAACAGCCAACTCCTGGGCTGAGGGAAGGCCAGGAAGGGGCACAAAGTGAGCCATTTTAGAAAATCTATCAACCACCATCAGGATGAAAGAGTAACCCCTAGACACTGGCAGTTCTCCCAGAAAATCAATAGAAACGTGGGACCAAGGACACTCGCCATTAGGTATTGGTTGAAGTAACCCAACTGGGAGGTGTCTAGGGGACTTGGCATGGGCACATGTAGTACAAGCTGCAGTGAATGAGGTGCAGTCAGCACTTAGAGAAGGCCACCAAAACAGTTGTGAAAGAGACCAAATCAATTGATCCCTCCCAATGTGCCCAGCTGCCCGAGATGCGTGGTATGTCTCAAGTAAACGGGTATGGAATGTCTCAGCTACAAAGCACTTGCCCACTGGGGTGTCAGGGTGTGCAGCAGCCTGGGTAGCAAGAATCTCCTACCCCAGTGGCGAAGTGATGCTGGTACGTAAGGTAGCCAAAATCCGATCAGGCTGAATGATGGGTACAGGGACCTCATCTTTCTCCATCTCTGGACCAAATTGCCTGGACAAGGCATCTGCCCTAACATTCTTGGAACCGGGCAAGTGGGATACAATAAAGTTGAAGCGAGACAGAAACAAGGCCCATCTGGCTTGTCGCAAGGACAACCTTTTAGCCTCCGAAAGGTACGTCAGGTTTTTGTGGTCTGTCAGGATCAACACCAGAGTCCTAGTACCTTCTAGCAAGTGACGCCATTCTTTAAGAGCGAGAATAATTGCCAGGAGTTCTCTGCCCCCAATCTCATAGTGTCTCTGGGCACTAGACAGCTTTTTGGGGAAGAACCCACATGGTCTTAGTGCACTCCCAAAGACTGGACGCTGTGACAACACTGCCCCTACCCCAGTCTCACAGGCATCGACCTCTAAGGTAAATGGAAGGGAAGGGTTAGGGTGGGATAGCACAGGAGAGGATGCAAAAGCAGACTTGAGTGTCGCAAAATCTCAATCTGCTGCCTCAGATCATTGGGAGGGGTTGGCACCCTTATGCTTAAGGTCAGACAGTGGGTTAATGATAGTGGTGAAGTCCCGAATAAATTTTCTATAAAAATTTGCAAAACCAAGAAAGAGCTGGATTGCCTTCAATCCCTTGGGTCGTGGCCATTGCAACACTGCTGCAAGCTTTTCCTTATCCATAGCAATGCCATAACTAGAAATCACGAAGCCCAGGAAAGGCACCATGGACTTGTGGAACTCGCATTTCTCGATTTTACAAAATAGTTTATTCTTGCGTAATCTGAGCAGAACTTCAGACACACCCTTGATGTGTTGCGATAAACTAGACGAGTGTATGAGTATATCATCCAGATAAACTACTACGCAAGACTGCAGCATATCACGGAGGATATCATTAATAAGTTCTTGGAACACTGCAGGTGCGTTACATAGCCTAAAAGGCATCACTAGGTATTCGTAGTGTCCAGATCTGGTATTGAACGCCGTTTTCCACTCACCCCCGGCTCTTATTCTGATCAGGTTATATGCAGCCCGTAGGTCTAACTTAGTGAAAAAAGAGGAACCTTTCAACCTGTCAAACAATTCAGTGATGAGTAGTATCGGATAAGCGTTTTTGTACATGAGCTTATTCAAACCATGATAATCGATGCAGGAGCTTAACTCGCCATTCTTCTTTTTTACAAAAAAGAAACCAGCCCCCGCGGGTGAGGTTGACTTTCTGATAATACCTCTCTCGAGGGCATCTGAGATATAATTCTCCATGGCCTGATTCTCCTCGCATGACAACGGGTACGTGCGACCTCGAGGAGGGACGGAGCCAGGAGGCAGATCAATAGCGCAAATGTAAGCCCGATGCTGAGGCAAAGCGCTAGCCTCTACCCTACTGAAAACGTCACTGAATTGATGATATTCAGCCGGCACCGAGGGAGAGGTACACATGATTTTTGTCTGATAAGAAACGCAATGCACCATACAATATTCAGACCAAGACATTATCTCACAAGTCTGCCAGTCAAACTGAAGATTATGTAAATGTAACCATGGGAACCCCAGGATGACCGCATGGTGAGGAGACTGGATAATCTGGAACCACTGTTTCTCAGTGTGGAGAGCCCCAATACTCATAGTTAGCAGTATCGTTTCCATAGTGATCTGAGCTGGTACCAATGGTCTGCCATCAATGGCTTCAATAGCTAGGGGAGATTCCCTCTCGACCAACAGAATCTGGTGTAGTGCAACAAAGCAATTGTCCATAAAGTATCCGGCTGCGCCGGAATCAACCAGGGCCAGAACCTCCACCGAATGTTCTGCCTACAAGAATACCACCTGGATCGTGGGTTTCTGCTTAATTGGGTCTAGGGACTGCTAAACGCCACCTAGGGCCTGTCCCCCAAGGTAACCTAGGTGCGTTCGTTTCCCGGCTGTACAGGAGAGGTACGCAACAGGTGTCCGGGTTGGCCACAATACAGACATAGACCCTGTATCACGGTGCCCGTGATTGCTGCAGTTCTCTGTCTATCACCTGCAGGGGGCTCCCATTGGCTGTCTGCAGTCAGCCCGCCTCTGGTTGCCTTTTTAAACTCAGTCTGGTCACCCTTTAGTTGCCCTTTCGTGGTGTCTCTGACAGCATTCACTTTGCCTGTCTGCTGTAGCTATTGGGCCTGTTCCTGAGTTCCTGAGTTCTTGAGTTCTTGAGTTCTTGAGTTCCTCAGTTCCTGAGTTACCTGTTCCTGTGCTCCTGCCTGCTTGTCAGTTCCAGTCTGGTTCCGGTTGCTGTCGTTCCGGTTGCCAGCCGACTTGCGGTGCTCATCCCGGTTGAGCCTCGGCCTGCTCCTGCTGTTTCCTGTGATCAGTTCCTGTGGCGATATTCCTCTCCTGTCGCTCCGGCGACATTCTGTCTGTTGGTCCCAGTGTGCGGACGCTGGTTTACTCCATTAGCCTTGCAGCTCACTATACTGTTGTTGGTCCCAGCGTGTGGATGCTGGTTTACTCCATTAGCCTTGCGGCTCACAATACTGTCTGTTGGTCCCAGCGTGCGGACGCTGGTTTACTCCATTAGCCTTGCGGCTCACAATACTGTCTGTTGGTCCCAGCGTGCAGATGCTGGTTTACTCCATTAGCCTTGTGGCTCACAATACTGTCTGTTGGTCCCAGCGTGCGGACGCTGGTTTACTCCATTAGCTTTGCAGCTCACAATACTGTATGTTGGTCCCAGCGTGCGGACTCCGGTTTGCTCCATTGGCCTTGTGGCCCATGCTACTGCCTGTTGGTTCCAGCGTGCGGAAGCCAGTTTACTCCATTTGCCTTGCGGCTCAAGGTACAGTTGTTGGTTCCAGCGTGCGGACGCTGGTTTACTCCCTGACTTGCAGTCAGGGTCCTGGTGCTGTCCAGTCCTAGCAGCACTTGTTTCAGATGTGTACCGACACTAGCCTCTCCTTGGGTGAGACAGCTTGACCGCATACTCTATTTACCATCCTACTTTCATTTTCATCTGACAGTCACTGGTCTTAGTGGTGTCTCCCTTCTTGGGCTGCCCTGCCCGGTATTGGTAAGGCCGGTAGAACCTTTCAAGTTGCCACCTTTAGGTTGCCTTACCTGGTATTGGCGGGGCCGGTAGAGCCTATTCTTGGGTATCCATTCTGGACTGCCCTGCCCGGTATTGGTAAGGCCGGTAGAACTTGTTATGTTGCCACTACACGGTTGCCTTACCCGGTATTGGCAGGGCCGGTAGAGCCTATTCCTTGTGTAATCCTCAGGCTGCCCTGCCCGGTATTGGTAAGGCCGGTAGAACCAGTACGTTACCATCTTACGGTTGCCTTACCCGGTATTGGCAGGGCCGGTAGAGCCTACTTATCTCTATTCCTTCAGTATCACTTGGGTTGCCTTGCCGGTATTATTTGCAAGGCCGGTAGAACCTATCTCAATTGTCAATTGCTTATATATATGTGGTGTTTGTATGTGTATGAAAACCCTATGGGATTGCCTTAACTTTTCAATAAAGTTATGTTTTTACCTAAACCTTACGTCTGAGAGTCTTAACAAACTGTGTCACCCTGTCTCCGGCGATGCGCCCGTTCCTCCTTCGTCAACTTGGTGAACCATTAGCTGCATTGGTTCACTACTGTCCTGGGTACGTTCAGGAGGCATGGGAGGGAAATTTTGACTTGCCTGTCCAAAATTTCTGGCCCGTTGCCTGCAGTCTTTAGCCGTGATTCATTCACTGATACGGGAATCAATTAGTATAATGAAATCAATAAACTCATCCAGATAGTTAGGCACCTCTCTAGCTGCAGTCTCATCTTTAATACGGTCAGCAAGTCCCTGAGCAAATGCTGCCACCAGCGCCTCATTTTTCCAACCTACCTCTGCTTCCAATGTATGAAATTCGATAGCATAATCTCCCACTGTACGAGAACCTTGTTGAATCTCCATTAATCGTTTGGCAGCAGAGGCGGCTCTACCTGGGACTTCAAACACTCTGCGGAAGGCACGCACAAACTCCCTGAAGTTCTTAGTGCAAGGTTTAGCAGACTCCCACAAGGGTTTGGCCCATGCCAGGGCTCTGCCCATCAGTAACGAGATCATAAAGCGCACCTTACTACGGTCATTAGGAAAGGCTAGGGGAGTTAGTTCCAGAAAAATCACCAATTGGTTGATAAACCCTCTGCACAGGGTGGGTTCGCCATCGTATCTTAGCAGTAACAGAGCTGTGGCAGTTAACCCTTTACTAGAGGCCACTTGCGTCAGGGATTGAACTCCCGGTGTCAAAACGGGAAACCACCGAGGCTTGGACCGGTTTATCAAGATGTGCAGTACGCTCTAGGATGGTTTGTATGGCCAGTGCCAACTGGTCCAAACGCTGCTCATGTAAATCCATCCTCCAATGGATGTTTTGTGCATTACCTTCACCTGTACCGTTTGAGGTCATTGCCCTTTCGTACTGTAACGGTTTGTTTGACACTAAGACACAGTAGGTTAGATAAAACACAGTTTTATTGAACAGATTTAGAAAACAGCAACCCTCCCAGGTCCAGTAATATATAATACAATAGAGTACTGACACAGGACAGGTTACAGCAATATATACCCACACGGGTACAGTATATGTTAAATAGAGCAACATAATATACTGACACAGGTCAGGTAACTTTCGTGTAATACTCAAACGAGGCAGCACTGAATAGGTTACTATTAGGCCAGGAGGACTGACAGGCCCTAATAGCGCAAGGCCCTTTTAGACTCTCACTCTGCAGAGAGTGCACAAATATCAAGTAACGCCACAATAGACAATGGAGGCCCAAAACAAGCTTGTGAACTGCCGTAGAAGTAACGGAGAACTGACTGTAAGCCCAGAGAGGCAACCAAATGGAGACTGCACAGATAGATAGCTGGTGGAATCAGCACCTTCCCCGAAGGGTTAACACGCTCAGACCAATGTTGACTGTCCAGTCAAGTGAACAGCCTGAGACACCCAGAGTAAGACCAACCTCAGCGTCTATAGCAGGAACAAAGGTCAAGCGTACTGTAGTGCACAGATGGAACGAACACACCAGCAATGTCGCCCGCTCGACACCGACAGATAACGGAGACTAGACTGCAAGCATACAGTGAGGCAACAGTGACACTGTCCAGAGACAGAGAGGAGCCTGGGTCACAACCCCAACCGAGGACTGGATGGGGCCATATGCAGGGCACATACACGGCAAATGACGCCCAACCGGGCAGGTAAACCAAGCAGGAACATCATCGAATCCAATTTGGTACACAGAGCAGGAATGTCAGCCAGGCCGGGTCAACACACAGAGCAGGAACGTCAGCCAATCCGAGTTGGTACACAGAGCAGGAACGTCAGCCGGGCCGGTCTGGTACACGGAGCAGGAACGTCAGCCAATCCGAGTCGGTACACAGAGCAGGAACGAGATGCAGAGTAGTCAGGCAGTCCGGGTCGGTACACAGAGCAGGAATGAGATGCAGAGTAGTCAGGCAGTCCGGGTCAGTACACAGAGATCACAAGAAAACAGGAACAAGCGCTGGTAAAGGAAACACCACGAAAGGGCACCGGAGAAGTGACAAGACCCAGTATTTAAGGACAAATACTGGGCGGGACAAGTCACTTCAGCCAATAGGCGTAAGCAGGAGTGGAAACTGACAGAATGTCGACACGGGCACCGTGATAAGTCCTCGTTTTGCCTTACCAGTGGCCGAGGCTCCTACTCGCTCAGCATAGTCTCCGGTTGCCTGACCAATAGCCTGGTTACTCTCTCTCCGTATAGTCCCTGACTTGTCAGACTTGTGACTCTGGCTGCCTACTCACTTCCTGCTTGCCTGCCCTGTAGTCTCTGTGCCCCCTGGCTCTGGTCTGCTCTTGCTCTCTGTTGCCTCCGTTCGCAGACCAAGTAGTGACTTACACATACTCTACCATTCTTCTGTTGTCCCACTTGAGCTTCCCTAGTCTCGAGATCTTGAGTACTGCAGTGCACAGCACAGTGTGCAGCTCCGGAGGGACCTTGGGTCCTATTTCCATATATCTGGGGTTCTGTGTGGGCTCTACCATTATTGTTGTTATAATAAATAAAGGTGGACTTATATTTTATATTCGTGTCTGTCCTTATTTGCCTAATTACCATGACAGTACATAAGGGCCATGTCGAATGAAGGTACAGGCAGTCCACCTAATCAGAGCATCTATTATGGTGCCCGTGATTGCTGTCTTCTCTTGTCAGTTAGGTGATTGGGCTCCCCATTGGCTGCCTGTCTTCAGCCCGCCCTGTATTGCCTATTTAGACTGAGCTTGGGCACCCTTTGGTTGCCCTTTCGTGGTGTCTCTATGTTGCTAACACCTGCACTGGTTTCCTGAGCTTCCTTGGCCGTGACTATTCTACTTCGCTCCTGAGATCTCCTGTGTACCTGCCTGACAGCGTCCTCGTGGTGTTGGTTCCTGCCTCCGTTCCTGATCCGGTATAGGCCGTTGTTCCTGCTGTCTTTCCTGATCCGGTTGGCTGCCGTTGCAGTTCCTGCTTCCTGGCCTGGCCTGGCTGTGTTCCTGCTCCTGGATCGCGTGCAGAGTGTCTCCTCCTTCATATCTCCTTGGGCGACATTCTGATCGTTCAGTGTTTTGTGTATCCAGTACGTGAGTGCTGGTTCACTTCATGTATAACTGGTTGCTTGCTGCTTTCATACAGCACCGGTAGAGTTGTGCTTAGTCCAGTACGTGGGTACTGGTTCTCTCTATGTATAACCGGTTACTTGATGCTTTCCCTACAGCACCGGTAGAGTCTTGTGTAATCTAGTACGCGGGTACTGGTTCGCTCCATGTATAATCTGTGGCTCGCTGAATTCCATACTATACTGGTAGAGGCTTGTGTAATCCAGTATGCGGGTACTGGTTCTCTCCTTGTATAACCGGGTGCTTGCTGCTTTCCATACAGCACCGGTAGAGTCTGGTTATCTAGTATGCGGGTACTGGTTCGCTCCATATATACCGGTTGCTTGCTGCGTTCCATTCAGCACCGGGAGAGGCTAGTGTATCCAGTACGCGGCTACTGGTTCAATCCATGTATAACCGGTTGCTTGCGGCATTTCCATTCTGCACCTCTAGAGTCTTGCCTACCCAGTACGCGGGTACTGGTTTGCTCCATGTATAGCCGGTTGTTCACAGTATCCAGATAGCACCGGTGGTGTCAATGTTGTCCAGTGCGCGGGTACTGATTTGCTCCATCTTTACTGGGTGCTAGCTTACATCTATTCAGCCCCGGTAGGCCTCTGTATGCCCAGTATGGTGACTGGTTTACTCCACCTACATTCCAGCCGCTGAGGCCATCTCCATTTATGCTCCTGTACTTGCAGTTCTCTGGGTCTAGCGAGGCTGCCTTGCCCAGTATATTGGCAAGGCTGGTAGAGCCTCCTCTCTTTGTGTGCCATTCTCAAGGCTGCCTTGCCCAGTTTATTGGCAAGGCCGGTAGAGCATCATCTCTCTTTGTGCCAGTCTCAAGGCTGCCTTGCCCGGTATATTGGCAGGGCCGGTAGAGCCTCCTCTTTTGCTTGCAAGCCTCCAGGCTGCCTCGCCTGGTATATTGGTAAGGCCGGTAGAACCTATTTCCATATTGCCAGTCCTAAGGTTGCCTTACACGGTATTGGCAAGGCCGGTAGAGCCTTTCTATTATCCACTGTATCACTATTCTCTATTGCATTGTACTAATGTTGTGTTGTTATATATGTATGCCAAACCCACAAGGGTTCTCTTTAAACTTTCAATAAAGTTGTGTTTTTATCTTAACTCTGTGTCTGAGAGTCAAAACAAACCGTGACAGTACGAAAGGGCCATGACCTCAGATAGTAAGAGTGAGGGTAATGCACAGAACATCCATTGGAGGATGGATGTACATGAGCAGCGCCTGGATCAGCTAGCATTGGCGATCCAAACCATTCTTGAATGTACAGTACTCACGGACAAGTCTGTCCCGAGTCCAGTGGTCTCCCCCGGTTCAACACCGGAGAACGATACTCTGCCCTCAGGGGCTGCAGTCAGAGGGTTTACCGCTTCCGCTCTTTTGCCACTCAGATATGATGGTGAACCCAGCTTGTGCAGAGGGTTTATAAACCAACTTGAGATATTTATGGAATTAACCTTGCATGTCTTTCCTAATGATTGCAGTAAAGTTGGATTTATGATATCCCTAGTGACTGGCAGAGCCCTGGCACGGGCCAATCCCTTATGGGAAAGTGAGAAACCTTGCTCAAAGAATTTCAGGGAATTTGTGCAATCATTTCGGAGAGTGTTTGAGATCCCTGGTAGAACCGCCTCTGCTGCCAAATGCCTGATGGAGTGTCACGGTTTATTATGACTCTCAGACACAAGTTTTAGGTAAAAAAAATCAATTTTATTGAAATAATAAATGATAACTTAGGATGGCAATAACATACATATATATATATACAGAATATAGCACAGACAGAAGGCAGACTCTACCGGTCCTGTCAACATACCGGACAGGACAGTCTTTAGGCTCTACCGGCCTTGCCAATACCGGGTAAGGCAACCTGCAGATGGAATAGCATAACGGTTTTACCGGCCTTACCAAATTACCGGGCAAGGCAGCCTCAATAGATACACAATGTAGGCTCTACCGGCCCTGCCAATACCGGGTAAGGCAACCTCAGATGGAATGTGGAAAAAGGTTCTACCGGCCTTACCAATACCGGGCAGGGCAGCCCAGAGATAATAGCAGCAGTCAGATGGAACTGGCAAATTAGCAGAATCGTTAAGCAGCAAGGCTTTGGAGCAAACCAGCGTCCGCACGCTGGAAACAACACTGAATAGTATAGCCATAGGGCTTAGCGAGCAAACCAGTGACCGCACACTGGAGTAACAAGCGAGTTTGTATAGCCGCAAGGCTTAGGAGCAAACCAGCGTCCGCACGCTGGGACCAACACAGATTAGTATAGCTGATAGGCTTTGGAGCAAACCAGTGACCGCACACTGGTGTAACAAGCGAGTTTGTATAGCCGCAAGGCTTAGGAGCAAACCAGCGTCCGCACGCTGGGACCAACACAGATTTGTATAGCTGAAAGGCTTTGGAGCAAACCAGTGACCGCACACTGGTGTAACAAGTGAGTTTGTATAGCCGCAAGGCTTAGGAGCAAACCAGCGTCCGCACGCTGGGACCAACACCGAATTGTATAGCTGATAGGCTTAGGAGCAAACCAGTGACCGCACACTGGTGTAACAAGCGAGTTTGTATAGCCGCAAGGCTTAGGAGCAAACCAGCGTCCGCACGCTGGGACCAACACAGATTTGTATAGCTGAAAGGCTTTGGAGCAAACCAGTGACCGCACACTGGTGTAACAAGTGAGTTTGTATAGCCGCAAGGCTTAGGAGCAAACCAGCGTCCGCACGCTGGGACCAACACAGATTTGTATAGCTGATAGGCTTTGGAGCAAACCAGTGACCGCACACTGGTGTAACAAGCGAGTTAGTATAGCCGCAAGGCTTGGGAGCAAACCAGCGTCCGCACGCTGGGACCAACACGGAATAGTAGCAATGTCACCAACGCGACCAGGCAGAAGGTCGCCAGGATACTGAAGACAGGTGATGAGATGACAGGAACCAGCAACGATCAGTCAGGTCAGAAAACAGCAGAGAAGTTCAGCAGGAACTGCAACACCAGAGACTAGGCCGGAACCAGGACTGGAAGTACTTCAGCATGCAGGAAACACTGGAACAGTAGAGATCAGGAACTCAGGAACACATGAGATCAGGAACTCAGGAACACTGGAACAGAGGCCCAGCTATCACTAGCATAGTGATAGCAAGAAGGTCAGAAACAACACGAAAGGGCCCTCAAAGGGTGCCCAATCCAGGTTTAAATAGTCAATAAGAGGCGGGCTATCTGCAGACAGCCAATAGAAGCCCCCTACTGGTGACAGACAAGTAACTGCAGCAAATCACGGGCACCGTGATAGTACCCCCCTTTCAAAGACCCCCTCTCCTAGAATAGGGTTTAGGTTTCTGCGGGTAATTGGCATGAAAGGACCTAGTTAACCTAGGTGCATGAAGGTCCGTACTATCCACCCATGACCGATCCTCAGGACCATACCCTTTCCAATGTACCAGGTACTGTACCCTTCCTCTAAGCCTACGGGAATCAATAATGCTCTGAACCTCGTACTCCTCCTGGCCCTCGACCTCAACAGGTCCTGGCACCACAGGTGTGGTAGTATAGCGATTGCAAACCAGAGGCTTAAGAAGGGACACATGGAACACATTATGGATACGCATGGATGCAGGTAGGTCTAGTGCATAGGAGACAGGGTTAATTTTGCGAATAACTCTGTACGGACCAATAAACCGAGGAGCCAACTTATTAGACGGAACCTGCAGCTTGAGATTTCTGGAGGAAAGCCATACTCTATCCCCAACCTGAAAGGAAACCGCTGGAAGCCTTCTGCGATTAGCATGGCGCTGATGACGCTGAAATGACTGACCAAGTGCCCTCTGAACTTGTGCCCATGTGGAACGGAGTTGCTCGATATGCTCATCCAGAGCTGGAATCTGTTGCGTCTGAAATGAGTCTGGAAGCAAACAGGGCTGGAACCCATAATTAATCAGAAACGGAGAGCTCCCAGATGAAGAATTGACCGCACAGTTCCTGGCGAACTCTGCCCAAGGCAACAAGTCGGACCAATTATCATGATGGTCAGTAACGAAACAACGGAGAAATTGTTCCAAGCCCTGATTGGCTCGTTCAGCGGCTCCATTGGTCTGGGGATGGTAGGCAGAGGAGAAGGACAGCTGTATGCCCATCTGTTGGCAAAATGCCCTCCAAAATCTAGACACAAACTGGCTCCCCCTGTCAGACACCAGTACCCTAGGCACTCCATGCAACCGGAATACTTCTCTGGCGAACACCATTGCCAATTCCTTCGCTGAAGGAAGACCACGGAGGGGCACGAAATGAGCCATTTTAGAAAACCTGTCCACCACCATGAATATAAAGGAGTACCCCTTCGACATAGGCAACTCTCCCATAAAATCAATGGAAACATGAGACCAGGGGCGTTCGCCATTAGGCACCGGTTGAAGCAAGCCCACAGGGAGATGTCTCGGGGTCTTAGCGCGGGCGCAGGTGGCACAGGCATTCGTAAATTCGGCACAATCGTTTCTCATGGAAGGCCACCAAAATAACTGAGAAAGGGACCATAACAATTGGTCTCTACCAATATGTCCCGCAGCCTTAGAGGAATGGTAGGTTTCGAGCAGCCTAGTACGAAATGATTCAGCGACAAAACATTTGCCCACTGGGGTTTCATGGGGAGCGGACCCCTGAGAGGCCAGGATCTCCTCCCCTAGAGGAGAAGTGATACTCGTGCGTATAGTAGCCAGTATTCTATCAGGTTGGATGATAGGAGCTGGTGCTTCCACTCTGTCACTGTCGGCCTCAAATTGTCTTGACAGTGCATCAGCCCTGATATTTTTTGACCCTGGCAAATATGATACAATGAAATTAAATCGAGACAGGAACAGTGCCCACCTGGCCTGACGAGAGGACAATCTCTTGGCCTCCGAGAGATAGGTCAGATTCTTATGATCTGTTAGGATTAAGACAGGATTCTTAGTACCTTCAAGCAAATGACGCCATTCCTTAAGAGCAAGGATAATGGCCAATAATTCTCTGTCACCTATCTCATAGTGGCTTTGAGTGACAGTCAACTTTTTAGAGAAAAACCCACAAGGTCTGAGAGTTCCACCTTTCTCGTGTCGCTGCGAAAGTACTGCCCCGACACTGGGGACGATTGTACACCACCTAGGGCCTGTCCCCCAAGATACCCTAGGTGTGTGCGTTTCCCGGACGTACCGGACAGGAATTTAGCAAGTGCCCTTTTTTACCGCAGTATAAACATAACCCTTGTTTTTTGCGATATAGTCTCTCTGCCTTGGTTAGTCTAGTGAAGCCTATTTCCATAGGTTCACTTGTTTCCCGTACTGGTTCACTA
This sequence comes from Rhinophrynus dorsalis, assembly GCA_037306005.1. Classification (NCBI taxonomy): domain Eukaryota; kingdom Metazoa; phylum Chordata; class Amphibia; order Anura; family Rhinophrynidae; genus Rhinophrynus; species Rhinophrynus dorsalis. The sequence goes on along the minus strand of CM074720.1, from coordinate 471,814,031 downwards.
GACTTCAATGCCAAGGGAGGGATGGGTGGGCAAAACATGCTACTAGGCTCATTATTTTTTGACCGTAACTTACGATCTCTGGCAATTGATCTCTCACGTATTCTGGAGTCAATTATCATAACATACTCAATGTAATCATCTAGATCAATAGGTAGATCTTTAGCAGCGATTTCGTCTTTAATGTGGTCATTCAGGCCTTGAGAGAAGGCTGCCAATAATGCCTCGTTATTCCAACCTACCTCTGCTGCCAATGTGCGGAATTCGATGGCATAGTCGCCCACTGTACGCCTGCCCTGTTGTATCTCCATAAGGCGTTTGGCAGCAGAGGTGGTTCTACCAGGAGGCTCAAACACTCTTCGAAAGGAACGCACAAATTCACTAAAGTTCTTAGTACAAGGTTTAGCATTCTCCCACAAGGGGTTAGCCCAGGCCAATGCTCTGCCAGTGAGCAGTGATATCGTGAACCCCACTTTACTACGATCATTGGGAAATGCGTGTGCCGTCAATTCCATAAAGATTTTGAGTTGATTGATGAACCCTCTGCAGAGACTAGGGTCACCATCATATCTTAGCGGCAAGGGTGCAGAAGCCGTTAACCCTTTAACAGTACCCCCTAGGGGTCTGGTATCACTTTCCGGTGTCTGACTTGGCGAGACCACCGGGCTAGAGCTAGATTGGTCAGCAGGTACCGTGCGTTCAAGGATCGTTTGAATTGCAACTGCCAACTGATCCAAACGTTGCTCGAGCACATCCATCCTCCAATGGATATTCTGTGCGTTACCTTGACCCTTGCTGTCTGAGGTCATGGCCCTTTCGTACTGTCACGGTTTATTATGACTCTCAGACACAAGTTTTAGGTAAAAAAAATCAATTTTATTGAAATAATAAATGATAACTTAGGATGGCAATAACATACATATATATATATATACAGAATATAGCACAGACAGAAGGCAGACTCTACCGGTCCTGTCAACATACCGGACAGGACAGTCTTTAGGCTCTACCGGCCTTGCCAATACCGGGTAAGGCAACCTGCAGATGGAATAGCATAACGGTTTTACCGGCCTTACCAAATTACCGGGCAAGGCAGCCTCAATAGATACACAATGTAGGCTCTACCGGCCCTGCCAATACCGGGTAAGGCAACCTCAGATGGAATGTGGAAAAAGGTTCTACCGGCCTTACCAATACCGGGCAGGGCAGCCCAGAGATAATAGCAGCAGTCAGATGGAACTGGCAAATTAGCAGAATCGTTAAGCAGCAAGGCTTTGGAGCAAACCAGCGTCCGCACGCTGGAAACAACACTGAATAGTATAGCCGTAGGGCTTAGCGAGCAAACCAGTGACCGCACACTGGAGTAACAAGCGAGTAGTATAGCCGCAAGGCTTAGGAGCAAACCAGCGTCCGCACGCTGGGACCAACACAGATTAGTATAGCTGATAGGCTTTGGAGCAAACCAGTGACCGCACACTGGTGTAACAAGCGAGTTTGTATAGCCGCAAGGCTTAGGAGCAAACCAGCGTCCGCACGCTGGGACCAACACAGATTTGTATAGCTGAAAGGCTTTGGAGCAAACCAGTGACCGCACACTGGTGTAACAAGTGAGTTTGTATAGCCGCAAGGCTTAGGAGCAAACCAGCGTCCGCACGCTGGGACCAACACCGAATTGTATAGCTGATAGGCTTAGGAGCAAACCAGTGACCGCACACTGGTGTAACAAGCGAGTTTGTATAGCCGCAAGGCTTAGGAGCAAACCAGCGTCCGCACGCTGGGACCAACACAGATTTGTATAGCTGAAAGGCTTTGGAGCAAACCAGTGACCGCACACTGGTGTAACAAGTGAGTTTGTATAGCCGCAAGGCTTAGGAGCAAACCAGCGTCCGCACGCTGGGACCAACACAGATTTGTATAGCTGATAGGCTTTGGAGCAAACCAGTGACCGCACACTGGTGTAACAAGCGAGTTAGTATAGCCGCAAGGCTTGGGAGCAAACCAGCGTCCGCACGCTGGGACCAACACGGAATAGTAGCAATGTCACCAACGCGACCAGGCAGAAGGTCGCCAGGATACTGAAGACAGGTGATGAGATGACAGGAACCAGCAACGATCAGTCAGGTCAGAAAACAGCAGAGAAGTTCAGCAGGAACTGCAACACCAGAGACTAGGCCGGAACCAGGACTGGAAGTACTTCAGCATGCAGGAAACACTGGAACAGTAGAGATCAGGAACTCAGGAACACATGAGATCAGGAACTCAGGAACACTGGAACAGAGGCCCAGCTATCACTAGCATAGTGATAGCAAGAAGGTCAGAAACAACACGAAAGGGCCCTCAAAGGGTGCCCAATCCAGGTTTAAATAGTCAATAAGAGGCGGGCTATCTGCAGACAGCCAATAGAAGCCCCCTACTGGTGACAGACAAGTAACTGCAGCAAATCACGGGCACCGTGATATGGAGATACAACAGGGTAGGCGTACCGTTGGCGATTATGCCATTGAATTCCGCACATTGGCAGCAGAGGTAGGTTGGAATAATGAGGCGTTGCTGGCAGCCTTTGCTCTAGGTTTGAGCGAGCAGATCAAAGATGAAACTGCAGCTAAAGAGCTGCCTACTGATCTAGACGAATATATTGATTATGTTATCCTAATTGACACTCGGATCCATGAGAGATTGATGGCTAAGGACCGTAGGGTACAGTCAAAGAATAACGGATCTAGCAGTTCATTTTGCCCACCCATCCCTCCCTTGGCACCCAAGCCTAATGACTAGTTACGGGAAGCAGGTGAACCTATGCAATTAGGCTTCACCAGATTAACCAAGGAGGAAAAAGCACACCGCAGAAGGCAGGGGTTGTGCTTTTACTGTGGCAAAACTGGGCACCTGCTAAGATCTTGTCCCGTACATCCGGGAAACGAACACACCTAGGGTAACTTGGGGGACAGGCCATAGGTGGTGTTCAACTATCCCCAGGTTTGATCATACAGAAACCCACCATAGGGTGGTACTCTCTTGGGCAGATCACTCGGTGGAGGTTCTGGCCCTGGTTGATTCCGGCGCAGACGGATATTTTATGGATAATGCCTTTGCTGAACGACATAAGATTCCATTGGTCGAGAGAGAATCTCCTCTCGCTATTGACGGCAGACCTCTAGAACCTGCACAGGTTACCTTTGAAACTATACCATTACCTATGACCACTGGGGCACTTCATAAAGAGGAACAGCAGTTCCAGATTGTCAGTTCTCCACACTATGCAGTCATTCTGGGATTTCCCTGGTTGCAGCTTCATAATCCTCAGTTTGATTGGCAAAAGTGTGAAATCTCTGCTTGTAATAGATGAGAGTTGGTACCGTGTTAGCCGTAGAAATACAGGATGCCAAATTTTTTTGTAAAGTTGATACCTTTATTGGCTAACTAAACAGATTTAAAATGCAAGCTTTCAAGACTTCTTAGGTCTCTTCCACAGGCATGTTATACCTGAGGAAGAGACCTGAGAAGTCTTGAAAGCTTGCATTTTAAATCTGTTTAGTTAGCCAATAAAGGTATCAACTTTACAAAAAAATTTGGCATCCTAAATCTCTGCTTGGTCTCAGTATTGTATGGAGCATTGTGTATCCCACCCTTCATTGCCTGATGAATATCAACAATACTGTAATGTGTTTAGTAAGGGAGAGGCTGGCACCCTACCCCAGCACAGATCCTATGACTGCGCTATTGATTTGCCTACAGGGGTGGTGCCCCCTAGGGGATGCACATATCCACCGTCTTGCGATGAGAACCAAGCTATGGAGGAATACATTTCAGATGCCCTCAAGAGAGGGATTATAAGGAAATCCCCCTCTCCAGAAGAAGAATGGCGAACTGAAACCATGCATTGATTACCGTGGCCTAAACAAATTAATGTCAAAAAATGCTTATCCAATACCACTCATCACCGAATTATTTGACAGGTTAAAAAGTTCCTCAATCTTTACCAAATTGGACCTACTTGCCGGTTATAACCTGATTTGGATTAGAGCTGGTGATGAGTGGAAAACGGCATTTAACACTAGACCCGGGCACTATGAATATCTAGTTATGCCGTTTGGTCTCTGTAATGCACCCGCAGTATTTCAAGAACTGATTAATGATATGCTCAGGGATATGCTGCAGTCCTGCGTTGTTGTTCACCTGGACGATATACTCATTCATTCTGAAAATGTGTCACAACACATTAAAGACGTGTCAGAAGTTTTGCTCTGCATACGTAAAAATAAATTGTATTGCAAATTGGAAACATGCAAGTTTCACAAATCCAGTGTGCCCTTCTTGGGGTTCGTGATTGCCAGAGAAGGCATTGCCATGGATCAGGAGAAACTGGCGGCAGTTTTGCAATGGCCTCGGCCTAAGGGCCTAAAAGCTATTCAGAGATTTCTGGGTTTCGCTAATTATTACAGAAAGTTTATTAAGAACTTTTCCACGATTGTCAAACCATTGTCTGACCTTACTCACAAGGGTGATAATCCCTCACAGTGGTCGGGGGCAGCTGAAGTTGCTTTTGAGAGGTTGAAATCTGCTTTTGCAACCACTCCTGTGTTATCCCACCCCAACCCATCTCTCATGTTTACATTGGAGGTTGATGCCTCAGAGATCGGGGTTGGGGCAGTACTTTCTCAACGACCTGTGAAAGGAGGAACTCTCAGACCATGTGGGTTTTTCTCCAAAAAATTGTCTGTGGCTCAAAGTCATTACGAGATAGGTGACAGAAAACTACTGGCTATCATTCTCGCCCTGAAAGAATGGTGTAATTTATTAGAAGGCACCAAAAATCCAGTATTAATTCTCACTGACCACAAAAATTTTACCTATCTCTCTGAGGCGAAAAGATTGTCATCTCGCCAGGCCAGATGGGCATTGTTCCTCTCTCGATTCAATTTTGTTGTATCATACCTGCCTGGGTCCAAGAATGTTAGGGCTGATGCTCTGTCTAGACAATTTGAGCCTGAAGTAGACAGGGACGAGGTCCCAGCACCCATAATACAGCCTGATCATATATTGGCTACTCTACGCACAAGTATCACTTCACCATTGGGGGAAGAGATATTGGCCTCCCAGACTACCGCTCCCCCAGAAACCCCAGTGGGCAAGTGTTTTGTCGATGAGTCATTTCGCATTTGATTGCTTGAGACATACCATTCCTCTAAAGCCGGTGGGCATATTGGTAGAGATCAATTGATTTGGTCTCTCTCACAAGTATTCTGGTGGCCCTCCCTGAGGGCAGATTGTGCTGCATTTACTAATGCCTGTACCACCTGTGCCAAGACCCCTAGACACCTCCCTGTGGGCATACTCCAGCCGGTGCCTAATGGCGAACGTCCATGGTCTCACGTTTCCATTGATTTTATAGGAGAGTTGCCAGTGTCTGGAGGGTATTCCTTCATACTTATGGTGGTGGACAGGTTTTCTAAGATGGCTCACTTTGTGCCTCTCCGTGGCCTTCCCTCAGCCAAAGAATTAGCAGTGGTTTTCGCTATAGAAGTATTTCAGTTGCATGGAGTACCCAGAGTGCTGGTGTCCGACTGGGGGAGCCAGTTTGTGTCCAGATTTTGGAGAGCATTTTGCGAACAAATGGGCATCCAATTGTCCTTTTCCTCTGCCTATAACCCCCAGACCAACGGGGCCGCTGAGCATGCCAGTCAGGGACTAGAGCAGTTCTTGCGCTGTTTTGTTACGGATCATCATGATAACTGGGCTGACCTGTTGCCGTGGGCAGAGTTCGCCAGGAACTGTGCGGTTAATTCTTCATCCAGGAGCTCCCCTTTTCTGATCAATTATGGGTTCCAACCTTGTTTGCTCCCAGATTCATTCCAGTCGCAGCAGATTCCAGCTCTGGATGAGCATATCTAGCAGCTCTGCTCCACATGAGCACAGGTTCAGAGGGCACTCAGTCAGTCTTTCCAGTGCCAGCAGCGTCATGCCAATCGTAGACGGCTGCCAGCGGTTTCCTTCCAGGTTGGGGCAGAGGTTGGTTGGAACAATGAAGCCCTAGTTGCCATATTCTCTCAGGGCTTGTGTGACACACTTAAGGATGAGACGGCAGCCTGGGAACTGCCTGGTGATCTGGAGGAGTTGATCTCAGTCACCATGCTGTTAGACACGAGAATCCGTGAGAGGCCTTCATTCAAAGAGCATGGTCATAAAACTTTACCCAGGTTGGCACCTAGTTTCTTACGTCCACCCTGTCCTCCCTCACCTCCTAATTCTGACCCCTCTGGGGGGGAACCTATGCAGCTAGGCTTCACATGCCTTTCTGAGGAGGAGAGGGCTCAGCGCAGGAGGAAGGGTCTTTGCTTATACTGTGGGGAACCTGGCCACTTGTTGCGTGCTTGTCCTATTCGGCCGGGAAACGCCAGCACCTTGGGTCAAGTTGGGGACAGACCCTAGGTGGAATTTCACAGTTCCCAGAGAGAGTAATGGACAAGCCTATTTTTAAAGTCATACTATCTTGGGCTGAGTCTTCTGTGGTGGCTCCAGCAGGACCGCGGGATATTTCATTGATGCAGACTTCGTGGCCAAACATGCTATTCCACTGTTGCTTCACTCCACTCCACTGGCCATTTAGGCTATTGTAGAAATATATACAGGAACCAGCGCTTGACTCCTATCTCTCAACCTCTGAATGATACCACAAGAGTGAGTATGTGTATATATACAATGGAACGTATAAAGTAGCTGGTGTAATAGAGGCACCCTGCAAGCTATATTCGGTCTATATTTTTCTTTTTAATTGCTGCTAGTTCCCAAAGGTGCTCAGATCCATGAGTGAGTATATAGAACGTGAAAAGTGTGGAGTGGGTCAGCGCATGAAAAAAGAAAATCAAAGAGTGATACTAAGTGTAGTATTCAAATGGGAGAGTAGAAACAATGTAAGCAAATACCAGATGGATAAATATCTGTAGAGTAGTATACTAGGATAATGGGATGAACAGAAATAAAAAACAACAATACTTTATTGGTATATATAAAGAAAAATAAAATATGGTGACAAAAGTAGTGACAGATATAGATAACTAGGTATCTCTGTCTATGTCTATATGGAACATAAGCATATAAAATGTTATGATGAATCAGTGTTCAATAGTATAAGTGTGAAAGTAAAAACACGGTGGTACAGATGTACCCTTACTTGGTAATCTTCTTGAACTGTGCCCTCAATAGTCCGAATACATAAGTTGTTGCCGCCTTCAGAACTCTCTCCTTATTCAGATGTCTTTATGAACGATGTATCAGTATGAAGACGCCACAGTCTGTATGAGCGATGTATCCGTATGAAGACGCCAAAGTCATAAATCGTGCGATTGTTGCTGATGTGGATCACACTGATCTGGTTGCCAGGTCTAATTCTTACTTGGGATGCCAGTAAGAAAATCACTGTATGTGCGGCAATATGCCGCTGGGCTTTGCGATACGATGGAGATCTTATTGCAACCTGTCTTGATCTCGTGTCCGTATCCAAAGCAAAGGAGGGGTAACATGTATATACAGTCTGGAGATACTCAAGTTATTTGGTCTCCGAATCCAGATAACGGTGAAGAAATAAGCGGATCCAAAGTGCTCTGTCCCGAATTCACTTGATCCACGGTACACAATCCAATAGTGTTAAAGAAATTTGCGGATCCACAGTGCTCTGTTTCAAATCCACTGGGTCCACAGTCCACAATCCAACTCGTTTTGGCGCTGTAAACACGCGCCTTTCTCAAGGATAGATAACAGGGTGCCTCTACCTGGAGTAGAATTTAAATGTGGGGTAGCCACTATTTCACAGTTACTTACTATATAGAGCACTGTGGATCCGCAAATTTCTTTAACACTATTGGATTGTGTACCGTGGATCAAGTGAATTCGGGACAGAGCACTTTGGATCCGCTTATTTCTTCACCGTTATCTGGATTCGGAGACCAAATAACTTGAGTATCTCCAGACTGTATATACACGTTACCCCTCCTTTGCTTTGGATACGGACACGAGATCAAGACAGGTTGCAATAAGATCTCCATCGCATCGCAAAGCCCAGCGGCATATTGCCGCACATACAGTGATTTTCTTACTGGCATCCCAAGTAAGAATTAGACCTGGCAACCAGATCAGTGTGATCCACATCAGCAACAATCGCACGATTTATGACTTTGGCGTCTTCATACGGATACATCGCTCATACAGACTGTGGCGTCTTCATACTGATACATCGTTCATACAGACATCTGAATAAGGAGAGAGTTCTGAAGGCGGCAACCACTTATGTATTCGGACTATTGAGGGCACAGTTCAAGAAGATTACCAAGTAAGGGTACATCTGTACCACCGTGTTTTTACTTTCACACTTATACTATTGAACACTGATTCATCATAACATTTTATATGCTTATGTTCCATATAGACATAGACAGAGATACCTAGTTATCTATATCTGTCACTACTTTTGTCACCATATTTTATTTTTCTTTATATATACCAATAAAGTATTGTTGTTTTTTATTTCTGTTCATCCCATTATCCTAGTATACTACTCTACAGATATTTATCCATCTGGTATTTGCTTACATTGTTTCTACTCTCCCATTTGAATACTACACTTAGTATCACTCTTAGTTTTTCTTTTTTCATGCGCTGACCCACTCCACACTTTTCACATTTAGGCTGTTGACGGCGGACCTCTACAGCTGGCAAAAGTTACTCATCCCTTGTCTTTGAGGGTAGGGGCACTCCATGTGGAGACACAACAGTTCCAGGTGATATATTCCCCCCATCATGCCATCATTCTGGGGTTTCCCTGGCTGCAGACTCACAATCCTAGAATTGATTGGCAAACCTGTGACATCCTGTCTTGGTCATCTCTATGTGCAAGGTCTTGCCTCCAGCAGCCTACGAGAATATTGTGTACCTCTACCTTGTTACCTGCTGAGTATCAGGCCTACAAAGAGGTATTTAGTGAGGTAGAGGCCAGTACATTGCCGCCACACAGGCCCTACAATTGTACTGTTAATATGGGACCAGGGCCAGACCTCCTAGGGGCCGAGTTTATCCCTTGTCGGTTGAGGAGAACAAGGCCATGGAGGACTATGTGGAGGACACCCTAGATAGGGGCATTATTTTGGAAGTCTTCCTCCCCTGCGTGTGCAGGCTTCTTTTTCTTTAACAAAAAAGATGGGGAGCTCAGACCATATATTGATTTCAGGGACCTAAATAAGCTAATGGTAAAGAACACTTATCCTATACCATTGATTATGGAGCTATTTGATCGTATCAACAATTTTCACGAACATTGACTTGAGGGCCGCATACAACTTAGTATGAATAAGAGAGGACAATGAATGGAAGACAGTGTTTAACACTCGGAGCGGGCACTATGAGTATTTGGTTATGCCTTTCGGATCGTGCAACGCTCCCGCTGTCTTCCAGGAGTTCATTAATGATGTTTTAAGAGACCTAAACCAGAGCTGCGTTGTAGTATATTTGGATGATATACTCATCCATTCTCCTACCTTGGAGACACAGAGGAGATGTAGCCTGGGTTCTACGACTGCTAAGAGACAACAAGTTGTTCTGCAAATCAGAGAAGTGTGAATTCCACAAATCCCAGGTGACCTTCTTGGGATACGTGATTTCATCCACTGATCTAGCCATGGATCCGCAAAAACTGTCTGCTGTCTTACAGTGGCCACTTCCCGTGGGGCTAAGATCCATACAGAGGTTCCTGGGCTTCACTAATTATTTGTCACCGTTACCCAAAGCACTCAGGAGTCAGAGCGTATATATAAATCACCTTTATTAAGGCACAGAACAAGCAACGAATGAGACAATATAAGGTTGGCAGACTAGCTTGCACTACTGTCAGGAATAGTAAGCCGTTTAGAAAGGACCAAACTGCTGAGACTAGGCCGTAACAACCAGAAATCTCTACAGGAGCTAAGGCAAGAGCAGGAATGGTAACCCCAGCGGATAATCTGTGACTGGAACTGGAACAGAAACTGGAACAGCCGAGGAAGGTCTTCTTCAGGAACAAGGACTGGAACTAGACAGGTGACTCTGACCAGGAACCACAGAAAAACACTGACACACACCTGCTGTCAGTCTAGCTAGGAGGAAAGCTGACTCAAGCCTGACATCAACTTAGTAGGATTTGATTGCTGACTCACGCCTGCAGTCAGGACCACTGGGATCTAATACCTGACTCACATCTGCAGTCCGTATAGTTGAGAGTCTACCAGGACCCCAGGTCTGCACCAGATGGATGTTCGCAGGAGGGAGGCAAAACTGAGACTAGCCGGACAGAGTCACAGGACAGCACCAGATGGGATGGTCAGACACACCTGGTCATACACGAAGAGATTAGTCTGCAAGAGGTTTTCACCAGATTGGATGTCAGGCAAGCCAAGGGTCATACACGGAGTGGATAGTCAGACAGAGCCACAGGTCAACACCAGATCGGGTAATCAGACAAGCCTAAGGTCATACATGGAATGGTTAGTCAACCAGAACTGCAGGTTTGCACCAGATTGTATGTCAGACAAGCCAAGGGTCATACACGGAGTGGGTAGTCAGACAGAGCCACAAGTCAACACCAGATCGGGTAACCAGACAAAACCAGGTAATATACAAGGCAAACAGAAGCACAACCGCACTGAAACACCACAAAGGGGCAATTGAAGTGGTGTCCAGGCAGTTTATATACAAATTGCTCCACCCCCAAGAGGTGGAGCAATAAATGTGATGTCCCTTTAAGAACCGGGTCACGACGTTGTCAGGGAACCCCTGTGATGCATGCCTGAGTTTCGATGTGGCTGGACCCGCCAGGGGGAGCAGCAAGTAGGCCGGTCGCCTGGATGAACACCAGGCGCATCGGTACTCCTGACAGACACGGCAAGCCACGAGGATACAGAAATTGGCCGCCAACAGGGTCTGGCGGCCGGCTCGAAGGTAAGCAGACGCTTAAAGTACCTTCCCCTTAACACCCCCTACCTGCAGGAGTGGTCGAGGCTTAGAAGGAAAACAAGAGTGAAATCTCCGTATGAGAACAAGAGCATGCATATCAGTGAACGAGATCCAAGAACGCTCTTCGGGTCCATATCCCCTCCAGTGTACAAAATATTGTAATCGGCCACATACCCTACGGGAGTCGAGAATGCTCTGTACTTCATGCTCCTCGTGATCTGCAACTACCACGGGAGCCTGGGGTACAGGAGCTGAGGTATACCAGTTGCAGACCAAGGGTTTCAATAAGAAGACATGGAATACATTATGAATTCGCATATTGGCTGGCAGTTACAGAGCATAAGCGACAGGATTTATTCCTATGTAAGACACGGAAGGGGCCCATAACAAGGTACTCGTAAGTTCAAGTTTTGTGGATAGCCAGACTCTCTCCCCCACCTGAAACATCTGTGCTGGTAACCGTCTACGATCGGCCTGATTCTTTTGCTGCTGAGTGGACCGTTGCAAGGTTCTCTGAACCCGTATCCATGTGGAACAGAGTTCCCTTAAATGCTCCTCTAGAGTTGGAATATTCTGTGCCTAAAATGACTCAGGAAGCATTGAAGGTTAATCATGAAAGGAGAAGTCTGAGTCGACGAGTTCATGGCACAATTCTGGTCAAACTCCGTCCAAGGTAACAGGCTCGCCCAGTCATCGAGATGGTTCTATATATAGCAGTGCAAGAACTGTTCCAAGGCCTGGTTTGATCTCTCAGCCACATCATTAGACTGAGGGTGATAGGCGGAGGAGAAGGAGAGTTGGATACCCAATTACACACAAAAGGCTCTCCAAAATTGAGACACAAACTGGCTACCCCTGTCCGACACAATTACTTTTGGCACCCCATGGAGCCGAAAAACCTCCTTGGCGAAGATCTTTGCCAATTGAGGAATGGTAGGCAATTCTTTGAGGGGTACAAAATAAGCCAATTTCGAAAAATGGTCTACAATCATCAGAATAACTGTGCAGCCCTCGGAAACCGGTAATTCTACCATAAAATCAATGGAAATGTGCCACAGTGGACGCTCCCCATTAGGCACTGGAAGAAGGAGGCCTAGGAGTCTTGGTAGCTGCACAAGTCTGGCAAGCTGCTACGAAAGCAGACACATCTGTACGGATACCAGGCCACCAAAATAGTTGGGATACAGACCAGAGCAACTGATCTCTTCCAATGTGCCCAGCATCTTTGGAAGAGTGATATGTTTCCAATAATTTTGCCCTTAAGCCCTCAGGCACAAGCATCTCCCATGCGAATTCTCAGTCGGGGCTGTCCCTTGGGCAGCCAAAATCTCTTTCCCCAAGGGAGATATAATACTGGTGCGAACAGTCGCAAGGATATGATCCGGAGGGATCACCGGCGTGGGATCGCAATCCTCTTTAGACAAGACCCTGAAATGATGGAACAGAGCATCAGCACTCACATTCTTGGTCCGGGCAGATAAGAAACTACAAAATTAAAGCGGGATAAAAACAAAGCCCACCTAGCCTGTCCGGGGGAAGGCGTTTAGCCTTGGATAGGTACATCAAGTTCTTGTGGTCTGTGAGAATAAGAATAGGCACAGAAGTGCCTTCGAGTACATGCCGCCATTCACAAAGTGCCAGAATAATGGCTAACAGCTCACGGTAACCAATGTCATACAGAGTCTCAGGCTTAGACAGTCTGCACGAGAAGCAGCCACATGGCATAAGTGGCTCCTCTGGAGAAGACCGCTGAGACAGGAGGGCACCTACTCTTGACTCAGACGCGTCAACCTCCAAAGTAAAAGGCAATTTTGGATTCGGATGCCGTAGTACTGGTGCAGCGGCAAATGCAGCCTTTAAGTGTTCAAAAGCCTGTAAAGCCTTCGGGGACCATTCGGAAGCATTAGCACCTTTGTGCATCATGTCCGTAAGAGGTTTGACAATCGTAGAGAACTGACTTATAAATTTTAGTGTTGAGCGAGCACCCCGATGCTCGGGTGCTCGGGTGCTCTGACCGAGCACCCCCTGAGGCTCGAGTGCTCGGCCGAGCACCCGAGCCCCATTGAATGCAATGGGGCGACACGAGCATTATACCAGGCACCCCCTGCTCTGATGAGGGGAGGGTGCCTGGTCAATGCCCCCCTTCATCTCCGCTATGCCCCCTTCATCTCCGTATGCCCCCTTCAGCTCCGCAATGTCCCCCTTCATCTCCGCTATGCCCCCTTCATCTCCGCTATGCCCCTCTTCCACAATGTCCCCCTTCATCTCCGCTATGCCCCTCTTCCACAATGTCCCCCTTCATCTCCTCTATGCCATAGTTTCCCGTGGGTCCATAGTCAGCCTGGAGGAGGAGATCGCATAGCCCAGAAAAGTTACTTGTGACTGATGAAACTCACATTTTTCTAGTTTACAGAAAAGATTGTTGGCCCTTAAGAGAGACAACACTTTTGCAACATCCTTTTGGTGTTGTTACATGTAACGGAAGCTGAGAAGGAACCGCATCGCCTTCCGCCGTCGTTACCCGGGTCTCTCCTTCTTGACGCAGATAAGCGCAGTCGGATGCACCAGTTGAAGTATGGACAGTCACTGGAAACAGCTGAAGGATCGCTGGAAGCAGGGAAGAGTCCCCGTCGCCGCCTGACAGCATATGAAGTTGGGACGCAGGAAGCTGGCAGCAGGCGGTCGAAGATTCAGGATACTTGGCGCAGATGAGTATCAGAGTGGACACTTTAGACCATAAGCAATACAAGACTCCAGGACTCCTTGTTCACTCCAAAACATAACACTTTATTACAATAAACCACAGCATATTTATACAGTTTCAAACCACACTAACTTGGAGCACAGTACAGGAGACTTAATTCAATCACAGTTCCTCCAATAGGGTACAGCAAATGGTAGGGCAGAATACCAACAACAACCAACAACAAATGATTCAGGGAAACATAATAGGGCAGAGATGATTGGATTAGCACACAGCAGGGGGCCACAAGACAGTTCTCAATACAATGACTTGAGTGGCTAGAATATACATTCCCTTAACAATGGCCAGGGGTTGAATAATTAAGCAAAAGGCTTGGGGGGCAGCAATACAAATTGAAAGTAAATATGTCCAAACTAAAATAATTAACCCTTTGCAGGGCAGAAGAGTTTGCAGCACACAAGCCTTGAATTGCTCTTTCCTCTGGCACAGCTGCCTATCCACATAAGGCTAGCCAACGTCTCTTAGTCCAGGATAAGGACTTGAGAGATTGTATGCCCGGGCACAAAGGAGTGTCCAATATCCATAATCCTTGGGCCCAGGGGTGAATAAATGCCATGCCCAGACAAGGCTCTAGTAACGGGTGGGATCCGTTACATTTCTCCCCCTTTTTTGTACCAAGCCAGCAGTTGCGGTAGTGAATGCTGGCTTGGAACCCTAGAAGAGCATTGCTCTTGTGACCCGCTTGTCTGGACAGTTCATTAGTCCGGAGGCCTTGGTCCTAGGCCAGTCTTGAAGGAGGAGTCCCTTGTCCTGGGCCTGGGAAACAAGGATTCAGCCTGGGGTCCTGGGCCAGGAGAAAATGCAAGCCCCTTGTCCACGCCTGGAAACAGAAAACAGGTCCCTTGTCCTGGATCAGAGGTACAGTCTCGGTTCTTAATCCTGGGCCGGGGAAATTGGTGCCTGTTTGTCCTTGCAATCATCAAATTGGGTGGCCTCTCCTGGGCCATGCTCCATGCAGCACTGGGGTTCAATGTTCCTGGGTCTGGGGCCAGTGGCTCAGGGTCCAGAGCCAATCTATAAGGGGGATCTCCCTGGGGCAACTGTGTCTCTGGGTCCTCAGCGGCCTGAGCATCAAAGTGTGGGGAGAGTGGCACATCTCCCCCTTTTAGTTGGGCAAGTGCCCCAGGGGGACAGGAGAGGTTGTCCTTCCCACTCTCCTGGGCTGGGGCAACGTTCTGAGCACCGTCCACATGACTGGGCACTCGTTTGGGCAGGGCAGGGGTATTCAAAGTTTCAAAGGACCGGGTGGAGGACACATTCCCACCCCCCAGGCAGAACTCAGGGAATCCAGGGGCCCCAGCAACATCCCTGGTGAGGACTGTGGTCCCACTCATCAAGTCAGGGTCCAAAGGGGGACTAATGGGGAGTGCCTTCTTGGGGCTGCTGGTGTGCTTGCTCCCACTCACCAGCATCAGGACAAAACAAGGGGTGGTGTGCTCACTCCTACACACCACAGCAGGGGATTCACAAGAGCTGATGAGGACCGCATTCCAACCCATCAGTGCACAGTTCATATCTTCAGGAGGGCCAGCAGCACTGATTTTTCCCAGCCTGCTGGGGTCCTCCTCTTGTAGGCCATTATTAACAGTCCCTTTTTCTGCCTTGAGGGAGACCGCAGTCCCATCCCTCAAGGCGGCAGCATCCATGACCCTGGGGAGCCCACACGGCTCCGCTCCCAGGGCATTCTCCAGTACAACAGGGGGCATCACTTTTGGGGCTGTTGGTGAGCTCTTCCACACTCACTACAGCAGGGGGTCATAGGGACTGATGGGCTCTCTCCCACCCATCAGTTGGGACATACAATTGCTGCTGGTGGGGACCTGCATCTCATCCACCGCAGCTGGAAAGACAGGGAAAGGGGCAACATGCCTATCAGGGGAGACTTCTGTCCCATCCCCTGATGCAGAGACATCTTCTTGGCTGAGGAGGAATGAATTCCCACTCCTCAGCTCAGGCAACACACAGTCCAGGGGCAAAGGGGTATCAGGAAGGACGATTTTCCCACTTCCTGATGCAGGGTCAACAACATGGGCACTGGTGAGGAACAAATTCCCACTCACCAGTGTGGAGTGAACAGGGGTAACACAATCCTGGTCCTCAAAGTCGCTGAAGTCCTCCTCAGATGCGTTACCCCCCCCATTCTTCTTCCTCTTTTTGGAATTTCCGGACCTCTCGAATGAACCCAGCATATAGTTGTTCCAGGTCCCATTCACATCCTGCCAGAATATCCAAATTTCCCTGGCAGTCTGCAGGAATGTATCCACCAAAACGGTCCTCTCTTTTGTCCCGGATCTCCCAGTATCTGCTGGAGTCAGGGCACCCAAAAGTAGAGTCCATGTGGTAGGCGTTCCATACCAGCCCTTGGATTTCCCATCGCAAGCGGGCTGGGCACCAGTCGAAAAGGCCCTGATCTGTGTACCGACCCGGCCCGGCTCACGTTCCTGCTCTGTGAACCTACTCGGACTGGCTGGCGTTCCTGCTTTGGATACCGATTCTGGTTGGCTGTTGTCCCTGATCTGTGTACAGACCAGTTGGGCCTCCATTTACTATCTGTCCAGGATTGCCTTCTGCTCCAACTGTGGCTCCGTTGGGCTTGGCATCCAGACAGTGTTGCATACCGTACATTCATTCCAATCCAATCCTAAGGATTTAAAATGTTGGGGTTTAGAAACCATTCGACCCAACATTAGAAGAGGAAATCTGGATAGAGTCCTCTTGCAGAAAGAGTCTCGATGGATTTATCTCACGAATTGTATTGTCCCTTGGGGTCTTAATGAGAATAACAATTTAGGGGTATTCCTATAGGGATATTGGGTTAAATCTGGCTTTATATTATCAGCTAAGATAAATGAGAACTATGATCATAACATGTATAGGGAAGTATATTACTAGTTATAGTAGTTACATATACAGTAATTTATAAGATTTATCCCTGAGATGTTGTCATATATAGCTGGATAGTATTACATTATAATTGTCCAATTTGAAGCTGTATGGAGAATATGTATTCAATTGGAGAACAAACAATGAAATTCTTTCATGTCAATATATATAATGATTATTTTTTATTATATAATCTTGAGATGTATTTCACTTACACTATATAGTAGACAACAATAATATCACTTCACGTAAAAGCATATTTTTAAGATGCTTTTATTTATTAATTATCATCACAGTATTCACATATTATACCACATTTTTAAGTCACATTATTTATTTTATATTATTTTTATTATTAGCACCAGTATTTTTATTTAAATTAACACTTTATATAGTGTCATTTTCCTTTTCTCCTTATCACGGATTTTTTGGTTGTTTTCTCCACTGAAACATACGATATTGGACTGAAATGGCAATGTTCGCTCAGAGGTGGCGCTGTCTTTCCCAATATGTATATATATATCTTGTTCGTTAGAAGGGATGGCGCTTTTCTACTTTATGGGACAGCACCTTTATAGCTGAAGGGATATTCAGCTTCTATATGTGATAATGGAGAAATGAAGATTCCTACAAGATACTAAGTCTCTATCGAGTTTTCTCCTTCTAAGTAACACATTGAGAGATTTCCTTTTTTTCGCAAAAGATGATTGGATGTTGGGACTATTTAAACTCTGGATGAAGAGCCGTTTCATAGCCTTGAAAAAGCCTGTGGGTGAAACGCGCGTCAGCGTTTTATCTCGGCACTCTGCAATGATATAAACATGTAGACATATACAATTTAGATACGTGTAAATTTATCCATGAGCAAACTTTTTTGGACCTTTATTAGATTGATTAGTTCATGGATACTGTTGGGAAGGCAGGGTGCCGATTATTTTAATGTAACAGGCTGCTGCAGTGCTGTGGGAAAGCCAAACTACGATACTTTCAAACCTCTTTGTAGCTAGTAGTAGCTTTCAATAGGAGATTTAGATAGTTTAACTTCTTTTTTGAGCACATCAGTCTCTGTTCTGACTTTACAGACCAGAGTCTAGGATATAAATCTGGCAAAGTTTAAACTGAATTTGGCTAGTCCACGGCAAAGTCAACAGCTTGTTTCTTATTTTTTTAATTTATTCATATTTTGACATTCTAATAAAAGTTATGTTTTAATACGTTCACAGCAAGCAGAATATATTTGAATTGAGGACTATTTCCTGTGACTTCATACACTAGAGTGCCCTAAAAAGTATCTATGTGAATTCCCCTTTTTTTCGTTATAAACTATACTCCTGTCATCAGCTGAGGTTGGGCTTTCTTGGGCGCCTCAGGCTACTTCCATCTCGGCAGTCGACATTGGTCTGACCGTTCATCTACCCCCACGGGGGATAGGGCCGTTCTCCACCGGTGGTTGGCATTGTAGTCTCCGTTGGGCAATCTCTGGGCATACAGTCTGTCCTCCTCTACTGCTACGGCAGTCTATAAGATTACTAAGATGCAGATTGTTAGAGGCACTCCTGACTCTAGTAGCTATAGGTTATTCATAGAATAAGGAGAGTGTGCTAGAGATTAGATAAATAACATGTAATCACAAAAGAAAAAAAGAATCTCATTGAAAGCACCAATCTCACTACTATATACGTATTGTTGTGAAATCAAACTGGTATCATGCAATAAGAGGAAAATATTAAAACCAATTTTAAAATGTAACTTTTATTTTATCCCTTTAATATAAAATCAACATTAATCTAAAAACACTAATGGTCCCAATGCTTACTAATCATGTGTTAAATAAGACGCTATCTTAAGTTCTTATACTCCTATTGAAATTCTCACTTCCAAAACACAGTAAGTGCTTCAGTATCCTACCATGGCGGTTATACCGCCTTCTAACTCTCTATCTCAAAGTATGGGCGTTAATAAACAGATGACCCAGATGTCTGAGCAAACGTCCCACTTTCTAATTGCATTCATATGTATGCTTCATAACACATGATATAACTCCAAACTCTATTTTTATAATAATGCTCCCTACCTACATAACGTTTAAAGAGAGAAGAGAGGGTGGCCGCAAAAAGTGATCACTTAAAAATTGAAGCTAAACGCTTCCAAAACCCCAGCGGTTAAGTCTTCAAAAATCATTAGGTAATAGACCCGCTGGGCAAGTGACCGATATAGGCCAAAAAATAAAGTGAGGAAAAGGATAGTAAAGAGAGATGTCTCATACTACATATAAGCACTGGAACCACCAAGACAAATTTTACAAAATATGGAGGAGTTTGAGACTCCTTTGAATATCATAATCTATTTACATGAAAATATGATATTGATAAATACATTAGTTTATAAAGATAACAGAGAAAAAACTGTCAATGATATTATATCATTTGGATGAACGAATGGAATATATATATAATTTGTATGAGTCTTACTATACTATAACTATTTGGATGAAACTATGTTCCCTATAATGAATATTAGATGGGAGCTTTATAAATTTATGGGTCTGGATGTCATCTGTTGAATGCTGGGGATATTCGTATTCATGATTTGTTCTATTGGATCATGGAAGGGTTAACAACACAGAATTCTTTAGAGATTTCGTTCTGGTGTATATATACTCAAGATCATGAAACGGATAATGGAGCATGTGTTGTGATAAGATGAATATCATTGGAGTACTTTGTGAATTATAATCTTTACCAGCTATTCCTGAATAGCTTATATTAGGATTCAGACTCAGTTCTATAAATATATAAACGGATTTGGGAGGTTCCGTATGTCTCTGTTGCAATCTACTAATATGAGACAGTGAAATGGTTAATTGTGAAATACGAATAGTATTGTTTTCCACTGTCTTATGTAACTATATGGATACTTATCGAAACAGATGAATAAACTAAGTCACCTGCGTGTCATCATTACTATCTATTATTATGCGGCAATAAAATGGTCACTTATGAAATACGACCTGTAGGGTTCTTATTATTCGGGGTTTCTATTTGGAATGGGAAAAGCAAGGGTTAATGATTCATACCAATTAATTATTACCTGTGACCAATAAGGGGAAGTACGTAAGAGCTTAAATACGGTCTTTTCTGGCCGGCTCTTTGCCCTTTGAAAAAGCCGACAGGCGAAACGATCGTCAGGGTTTCTGGAGCACAGACTTTGTGTTTCAGTCTTGGTGGTTCCAGTGCTTACATACTCTATGTAGTAGGAGACAACTCTCTTTACTATCCTTTTCCTCACTTTATTTTTTGGCCTATATCGGTCACTTGCCCAGCGGGTCTATTACCTAATGATTTTTGAAGACTTAACCGCTGGGGTTTTGGAAGCGTTTAGCTTCAATTTTTAAGTGATCACTTTTTGCGGCCACCCTCTCTTCTCTCTTCAAACGTTATGTAGGTAGGGAGCATTATTATAAAAATAGAGTTTGGAGTTATATCATGTGTTATGAAGCATACATATGAATGCAATTAGAAAGTGGGACGTTTGCTCAGACATCTGGGTCATCTGTTTATTAACGCCCATACTTTGAGATAGAGAGTTAGAAGGCGGTATAACCGCCATGGTAGGATACTGAAGCACTTACTGTGTTTTGGAAGTGAGAATTTCAATAGGAGTATAAGAACTTAAGATATTGTCTTATTTAACACATGATTAGTAAGCATTGGGACCATTAGTGTTTTTAGATTAATGTTGATTTTATATTAAAGGGATAAAATAAAAGTTACATTTTAAAATTGGTTTTAATATTTTCCTCTTATTGCATGATACCAGTTTGATTTCACAACAATACGTATATAGTAGTGAGATTGGTGCTTTCAATGAGATTCTTTTTTTCTTTTGTGATTACATATAAGATTACTAAGGGCCTTCATTTATTCCTGTGGCATTACTCGCTGTTTATACTCTCCCTCCCTAGTGAGAGTCTTAAGGGCCTCGCGCTGATAGGGCCTGTCAGTCTTCCTGGCCTATCAGTAACCCGTTCACTGCTGCCTCGTTTGAGAATCATACTTATTACCTGACCTGTGTCAGTATATTGTTATTACTGTCTGTACAATTGCTGGACCCGTGTGGGTATTTACTACTGCAACCTGTCCCGTGACAGTACTATATTGTATATATATTACTGGACCCTTGAGGGTTATTGCCACTTTTAATTTGTTCAATAAAACTGTGTTTTTTACCTAACTTACTGTCTCTGAATGTCAATAAACTGTAACAACTCCTGGAAGACAGCAGGAGCATTGCAAAGACCAAAGGGCATTACCAAGTATTCGTAATGCCCGCTCCTGGTGTTAAACTCTGTCTTCCACTCATCGCCCTTACGGATACGCACCAGATTATAAGCTGCCCGAAGGTCTAGTTTGGTAAAGACCGTTGAACCTCACAACCAGTCAAACAACTCCTTGATCAGAGGTATAGGATATGCGTTCTTGACCAAGAGTTTGTTAAGACCTTGCAAATCAATACATGGCCTCAACTCGCCATCCTTCTTCTGAACAAAGAAGAACCCTGCCCCAGTTGGGGATGAAGATTTCCGAATAATCCCTCTGGCGAGAGCATCAGCCATGTTCTCCTCCATAGCCTGATTCTCCGCCACGGAGAGATGGTATACTTGACCCCTCTAAGGAACAGCCACTGGCACCAAGTTAATTGAGCAATCGTATGGCCTATGAGGAGGTAAGGTTGTGCCCTGTATCTTGTTGAATACATTACGGAAGGCTTGACACACCTCAGGTAAAGCAGAGGAGGAGGTGGAGGAAGAGGAAGCCATGCCAAATATTCTGATAGGATGAGTCAAACACGACTCCGTACAATACAGAGACCAAGACAAAATGTCACAACTACGTCAGTCCATTGTGGGGTTATGTTTTTGGAGCCATGAAAACCCCAGAATGACCGCATAATGTGGAGAGTTTATGACCTGGAACTGGAGTATCTCATGATGGAGAGCTCCAACCAACAGGGATACCGGAACGGTCTCATGAGTAATCTGAGGCAGTTGTAGAGGTCTACCGTCAATAGCCTCAATCGACAATGGAGATGCCCATGGTAATAAAGGGATAGCGTGTTTCTCCGCAAACCCGGCATCAATTAAATGCCCCGCTGCCCCTGAATTGATTAAAGCTGGGGTAGATACAGGAGAATTCACCCAAGATAGGATAACTTCCAGAGTAGGCTTCTCCTGGAAATCTCCTGGGGACTGAGACACCCCACCTAGAGACTGTCCCCTACGTGACTCTAGGTGCGCCCGTTTCCCGGACATATGGGACAAGCATGCAACAAGTGTCCAGCTTTGCCGCAATATAGGCAAAGCCCCTCCCGTCTACGGTAAGCTCTTTCTTGAGCAGAAAGCCGGGTGAATCCCAACTGCATGTGTTCCCACCTCCTAGATCTGAACCAGGAGGCATGGGAAGAGAGGCAGGAATGGGTGGGCAACTGAAATTCGGAGCCAAATGTACCAGAGACCTCCGTATGTGTTCCTTAAAGGAGGGTCTCTCTCTGATACGGGTGTTGATCAATATGGTAAATGAGATCAGTTGGTCTAAGTCCGAAGGCAACTCTCTGGCCGCAATCTCATCTTTAATGACATCACTTAATCCCTGCGAGAAAGGGGCTACCAGTGCCTCATTTTTCCAGCCTACTTCTGCTGCCAATGTGCGAAACTCAATAGCATACTCGGCCACCGTACGACTGCCCTGGTCGATAGACATAAGATTTTTTGGCAGCAAAGACAGAGCGAGAGGGTACGTCAAACACCCGTTTGAATGCAGACACAAACTAGAAAAAATCGTGAATGATAGGTTTATCACTCTCCCAAAGCGGATTCGCCCCTGCAAAAGCCTTGCTTGACAAAAGTGAGACCAACAGTCTGACTTTACTGTGCTCATTGAGGAATGCTTGCAGTACCATCTCCATATAAATGCCCAATTGGTTTAGGAACCAACGACACAGAGATGGGTCTCCCCCGCACAGCTCAGGAAGTGGAGCTCGACAGGAAAAACCCCTGTATCAGGGGCTGCTTGTACTACCAGTACCATACTAACTGAGGAGGCCACCGGTTGTCCGACAGAACTGTCAAGGTGAGCAGTGCGGTTCAACAGTGTTTGCAAAGCCATCATAATCTGATCAATACGTTGCTCCTGAGCTTCAACCCTGCTTAATAAGTGCTGGACAGAAGGTTTACCAGTACCATCTAAAGACATGGCCCTTTTGTACTGTCCCCGTTACCCAAAGCACTCAGGAGTCAGAACGTATATATAAATCACCTTTATTAAGGCAAAGAACAAGCAACGAATGAGACAATATAAACAGGCAGAAGGTCGGCAGACTAGCTTGCACAACTATCAGGAATAGTAGGCCGCCTAGAAAGGTCTAAACTGCTGAGACTATGCCGTAGCCACCAGAAGTCTCTACAGGAGTTAAGGCAGGAGCAGGAACGGGAACCCCCATTGATAATATGTGACTGGAACTGGAACAGAAACTGGATCAGCCACTGAAGGTCTTCTTCAGGAACAAGGACTGGAACTAGACAGGAGACTCCGACCAGGAACCACGGAAAAACACTGACTCACACCTGCTGTCAGTCTAGCTAGGAGGAAAGCTGACTCAAGCCTGACGTCAACTTAGTAGGAGTCGTTCGCTGACTCACACCTGCAGTCAGGACCACTGGGATCTAATACCGAACTCACGCCTGCAGTCGGTATAGATGAGAATCTACCAGGATCCCAGGTCTGCACCAGATGGATGTCTGCAGGAGGGAGGCAAGACTGAGACTAACCAGACAGAGCCACAGGACAGGACAAGATGGGATGGTCAGATGCACCTGGTCATACATGGAAAGATTAGTCTGCCAGAGCCGCAAGTTTGCACCAGATTGGCTGTCAGACAAGCAAAGGTCATACACGGAGTGGATAGTGAGACAGAGTCACAGGTCAACACCAGATTGGGTAATCAGACAAGCCTAAGGTCATACACAGAACTGTTAGTCAGCCAGAGCCGCAGGTTTGCACCAGATTGGATGTCAGACAAGCCAAGGGTAATTCACGGAGCAGGTAGTCAAACAGAGCCAGAGGTCAACACCAGATCGGATAGCCAGACAAATCCAGGTAATACACAAGGCAAATAGAAGTACAACTGCACTGGAACACCACGAAAGGGCAACTGAAGTGGTGTCTAGGCAGTTTATATACAAATTGCTCCACCCCCAAGGTGGAGCAATAAATATTATGTCCCTTTAAGAACTGGGTCACAACGTCATCAAGGAATTCCTATGACACATGCCTGAGTTCCGATGTGGCTGGAGCCACCAGGGGAAGCAGCAAGGAGTCCGGTCGCCTGGATGAACACCGGTACTCCTGACAGACATGGAAAGCCGCAAAAACACAGAACCTGGCTTCCCACGAGGTCTGGTGGCCGGCTCGAAGGTAAGCAACCGCTTACATTATTACAGGAAGTTTATCCAAAACTTTTCGTCAGTCATGAAACCATTGACTTATATGACTCAGAAGGGCGCTAATCCTTCAGACTGGGCACCTGAAGCAGTTCAGGCTTTTGAAGACTTAAAGTTCGGCTTTGCGAAGGCCCCGATATTGTCCCAACCGAACCCCTCCTTGCCATTTACACTGGAGGTGGATGCCTCAGAGTCCGGTGTAGGCACATTGCTATGCCAGCGCATAGGCCTATCACGGTGCCCGTGCTATATGGCGACATTCTGTCAGTTTCCACTCTTGCCTACACCTATTGCCTGCACTGCTATTGTCCAGCCCAGTATTTGTCCTTAAATACTGGGTTCTGGCACTTCTCCATTGCCCTTTCGTTGTGTTCCCGTACCAGTGCTTGTTCCTGTACTCCGTGTGATCTCTGTGTACCGACCCGGCCTGCCAGATGACTCTGCATCTTGTTCCTGCCTGTGTACCGACCCGGACTGTCTGACTATTCTGCATCTTGTTCCTGCTTGGTGTATCGACTCGGATTGGCTGATGTTCCTTCTCTGTGTACCGACCCGGCCCTGCTGACGTTCCTGCGTGGTGTACTGACTTAGATTGGCTGACGTTCCTGCTCTGTGTGTTGACCCGGCCCGGCTGGGTTCCAGTGGTTGTCTCCATCACTGCTACGGCAGTCCACAAGTTGCTCAGTCTCCGTTACTGCTACAGCAGTCCACAAGTTGCTCTATCTTTGTTACTGCTACGGCAGTCCACAAGTTGCTCAGTCTCTGTTACTGCTACGGCAGTCCACAAGTTGCTCTGTCTCCGTTACTGCTACGGCAGTCCACAGGTTACTTAGTCTCCGTTACTGCTACGGCAGTCCACAAGTTGCTTAGTCTCCGTTACTGCTACGGCAGTCCATAAGTTGCTCAGTCTCCGTTACTGCTACGGCAGTCCACAAGTTGCTCTATCTCCGTTACTGCTACAGCAGTCCACAAGTTGCTCAGTCTCCATTACTGCTATGGCAGTCCACAAGTTGTTCAGTCTCTGTTACGGCTACAGCAGTCCACAAATTGCTTAGTTTCCGTTACTGCTACGGCAGTCCACAAGTAGCTCTGGTCTCCATTGCTGTTTGGGCGTTACTCAATATTATGCTCTCTCTCCAAGATTGAGTTGCTTAAAGGGCCTCTCGCTATTAGAGCCTGTCACTCCTCTGGGCCTAATAGTAACCCATTCAGTGCTGCCTTCTTTGAGTATCACACGGAAACTGCCTGACCAGTGTCAGTATATTGTATTCTGTATTACTTGCATATACTGGACCTGTGTGGGTATACCTCATTGTAACCTGTCCTGTGTCAGTGTTATATTGCTAATATATTACTGGACCCGTGAGGGTTATTGTTATTACAACTGTTCAATAAAACTGTGTTTTATCCATACCTACTGTGTCTGTGTGTCAAACAAACCATTACAGTAAGAAAGGGCCATGACCTCAGACAGTAAAGGTGAAGGTAATGCACAGAACATCCATTGGAGGATGGATTTACATGAGAAGCATTTGGACCAGTTGGCAATGGCCATACAAACTATTCTAGAGAGCACGGCTCACCTTGATAAACCAGCTCAAGCACCGGTGGCCACCCCAGTTTCGACACCGGAAGCTCAATCAGGGGTTGGAACAATTCTTACGCTGTTTCATTTCCGATCATCATGATAATTGGCCTGTTGCCGTGGGCAGAGTTTGCCAGGAACTGTGCGATTAATTCGTCATCCGGGAGCTCCCCGTTTCTCATCAACTACGAGTTTCAGCCATGCTTGCTCCCGGACTCATTACAGAGGCAGCAGATTCCAGCTCTGGACAAGCATATCAAGCAACTCCGCTCCACTTGGGCACAGGTTCAGAGGGCCCTCAGTAAGTTGTTCCAGCGTTATCAGCGCCATGCTAATCTCAAACGGTTGCCAGCGGTCTCCGTCCAGGTTGGGGACAGGGTATGGCTTTACTCCAGAAATCTCAATTTGCAAGTTCCATGCAATAAGTTGGCTCCCCGGTTTATTGGTCCCTTCAAGGTGATCCGCAAAGTTAACCCTGTTTCGTATGCTCTGGACCTCCCAGCATCCATGCGATTCACAATGTGTTCCACGTATCCTTTTTGAAACCCCTGATATGCAACCGTTACACTACCACTCCTGCGGTTCCCGGTCCTGTGCAAGTTCAGGGTCAGGAGGAGTACGAAGTCCAAAGTGTCTTTGATTCACATAGATTTAGAGGAACTTTGCAATATCTGGTCAATTGGAAGAGCTATGGCCCTGAGGAGTGTGCCTGGGTTGATCAGAGTGATCTTTATGCTCCTAGATTGCTGCACAATTTTCACTCCAAATATCCGCAGAAACCAGGTCCCTCTTCTAGGAGAGGGGGTCTTTGAGAGGGGGGTACTATCACGGTGCCCGTGCTATTTGGTGACATTCTGTCAGTTTCCACTCTTGCCTACTCCTATTGGCTGCACTGCTATTGTCCCACCCAGTATTTGTCCTTAAATACTGGGTTCTGGCACTTCTCCAGTGCACTTTCGTGGTGTTCCCGTACCAGCGCTTGTTCCTGTAATCCGTGTGATCTCTGTGTACCGACCCGGCCTGCCAGACGACTCTGCATCTTGTTCCTGCCTGTGTACTGACCCAGACTGTCTGACTATTCTGCATCTTGTTCCTGCTTGGTGTACCGACTCGGATTGGCTGACGTTCCTTCTCTGTGTACCAACCCAGACCGGCTGATGTTCCTGCTCTGTGTACCGACTTGGATTGGCTGACGTTCCTGCTCTGTGTACCGACCCAGCCCGGCTGACGTGCCTGCGTGGTGTACTGACTCGGATTGGCTGACGTTCCTGCTCTGTGTGTTGACCCGGCCCGGCTGGGTTCCAGTGGTTGTCTCCTTTACTGCTACGGAAGTCCACAAGTTGCTCAGTCTCCGTTACTGCTACAGCAGTCCACAAGTTGCTCTGTCTCCATTACTGCTACGGAAGTCCACAAGTTGCTCAGTCTCCGTTACTGCTACGGCAGTCCACAAGTTGCTCTATCTCCGTTACTGCTACGGCAGACCACAAGTTGCTCAGTCTCCGTTACTGCTACGGCAGTCCACAAGTTGCTCTGTCTCTGTTACTGCTATGGCAGTCCACAGGTTACTTAGTCTCCGTTACTGCTATGGCAGTCCACAAGTAGCTCTGGCCTCCATTGCTGTTTGGGGCATTACTCGATATTATGCTCTCTCTCCAAGATTGAGTTGCTTAAAGGGCCTCTCGCTATTACTGGGCCTAATAGTAACCCATTCAGTGCTGCCTTCTTTGAGTATCACACGGAAACTGCCTGACCTGTGTCAGTATATTGTATTCTTTATTACTTGCATATACTGGACCTGTGTGGGTATACCTCATTGTAACCTGTCCTGTGTCAGTGTTATATTTCTAATATATTACTGGACCCGTGAGGGTTATTGTTATTACAACTGTTCAATAAAACTGTGTTCTATCCATACCTACTGTGTCTGTGTGTCAAACAAACCGTTACAGGGCCCTGGTAAACCATTGCTGCCATGTGGCTTTTTCTCTAAAAATCTGTCGAAGGCTGAGAGTTTATATGATGTGGAGTAATCGGGAAAGAATGGAGTTATCTGCTGGAGGGCACAGCAGTTCCGATCCTGATACTGAAGGATCACAAAAACCTCACATATTTATCGGAGGCTAAGAGGTTGTCTTCAAGTCAAGCCAGATGGGCCCTCTTCCTTTTGAGGTTTAATTTTGTGGTTTCCTACCTTTCTGGTACAGAAAATATTAGAGCGGATGCTCTCTCTCGAGAATGTGTCTCCTCCGGTGCCTGTTATTCCTCCCGACTACAGAACATTCCTGTTCTGGAGGAGCACTTGAGGGCACTCTGCTCCACATGGGTACGGGTTCAGAGATTCCTGTAGAGTTCCATGATGCACTATAAGAGACAAGCAGACCATAGGCGATTACCAGCTCCAGTGTTCCAGGTGGGAGAGCCTGATTGTCCTCACGCAATCTCAAGCTCGAGGTGCCTTATAAAAAGCTGGCTTCCCGATTTGTGGGTCCCTTTCAGGTTCTCCGCAAGATTAACCCTGTGACATATGCCCTCAAGCTACCCGCTAACATGCGCATTTCCAATGTGTTTCATGTGTCTCTACTCAAACGTCTCATTTGTAACTGTTATACTAAGGCTTCGGTCCATCCCAGACCCATTCAAATGGTGGACCATGAGGAATATGAAGTACAGAGTATCCTGTACACTTTCATGATCAGAGGCCGGGTACAATATTTGGTGCACTGGAAAGGCTGTGGACCTGAGGAGCGTTCCTGGGTCGCTAAGAGAGATCTGCATGCACCTGCCCTTCTCAGAGAGTTTCATTCCCGTACTGCCTATAGAGCTGGTCCTCTTCCGTGGAGGAGAGGTCATTAAGGAGGAGGTATTATCACAGTCTACCTTTGAGGCCTAGTTAGCCTGTGCTTCCTTCTTCTGTGGTGTGTCGGTCGGCATCCTGCAGCAACTTAGGCATTACTATGTCTAGGACTCCTGTTTATGGGCCTATTCTGGGTGGCCTAATTGGGTCCCGCCTCCTTCTGCTCCTTTATAATCCTCCTTGGGGCTAGGAGTCATTGCGTTTACATGGTGTTCCTGCTTGTTACTCGTTCTGTGTATGATCCCGGCTTGCCTGACTACCCACATCAGTTCTGAGCTGTGGCTCTGGCTGACTACCCGCTCAGTGTAGCCTTCGGTTGCCTTTCCTGAGGGCCTGGTTACTTTTGCTCTTTGTAGTCCTCTGTTTTCCTGACCAGTGGCCCTGGGTCCTACTCGCTCAGCATAGTCTCCGGTAGCCTTACCAGTGGCCTGATTACTCTCGCACTGTGTAGTCACTGGCTTGTCTGACCTGTGACTCTGGCTGCCTACTCAATTCTTATACTACCTGCTTTCCTGACCTGTAGCCTCGGTGCCTCCTGGCTCTGGTCTGCTCTCGCTCTCTGTTGCCTCCGTTCGCAGACCAAGTGGTGACTTACACATATTCTACCATTCTTCTGTTGTCCCACTTGAGCTGCTTCCCTAGTTTTGAGATCTTGAGTAGTGCAGAGCATAGCACAGTGTGCAGCTCCGGAGGGACCTTGGGTCCTATTTCCATATGTCTGGGGTTCTGTGTGGGCTCTATCATTATTGTTGTTATAATAAATAAAGGTGGTTATATTTTATCTTGTGTCTGTCCTTATTTGCTTGATTACCCTGACATGTGGAGAATGATGGGAGAAGAAGGCTGTCGTCAGCTAGAGAGCCTCATGTTGCCCATCAGTATTTTCTTTCACTATTGTAGGATAATAGTCTATGGATATCATAGGACTATGCTGAACCTGTATGTGTGGATCTGAGGCTACAGAAGAAGTGGGACAAGATTGGAGGATCAGTTCTCTGACTACAGTGGGACAAGGCTGGGGATTATTATTTATAGTTCTATGGAGACCATTGTAGTTTGAGTCAATATGTATGCAGTGGGAAAAAAAATCTGAAAAACTTCTCTTTTCATGGGAGTTCCAGAGGAATATGAAAATTGACATTTTACACACGTTTAGATGATAATTTCCACCTATCCCTATCAAAATGTATTTTTTACTTATCCTTAATTGCAAATCTTGGCCAAGATGCACTAAGTGTCAATATGGGCTCAGGAAGGATGTCAATGTTATGTAGGATCTGTGTCGTAGGCACTTCTCCAATCTGCACTAGCATGTCTTAGCCATCATATCCCCATCAATCAGTAACCAAATCACTGTCATCACCATCAGTCCACCATGCCTTTGAAAGGTTTATGATTTTGTGCTAAACACATCACCTACCTGAAGTTAGCAGTGCTGGGCTCTCCCTGTAGCTCTCTATGGAACCAGTTTTCTGTTTCTGCAAAAGACAGCAGCAGCGTTCACTAAACTCTTTCAGTGCAATAGTGATGCACATTGCACAACCCTGTGGCACCAAAAGAGTTAAAAATTGTACTATTAACAACAATTTTTGTTGTTGTTCATATTTCTTTAAATTATAGTGTAAATTTAAATCAGATTTTTTACTGTTCCTGTACAATAGTACCAGAAGTGGACAAATCAATATGTGGGCAATCTGTTACTGAATTATTATGGTTATCATCCTAAACCTATCAATTGCCATCCTTGGCAGATAGATGATAATCAGACAACAGCTTACGAGCTACATACTGGCTGCATTGACCCTTAAGTAAGGGCAACACTGACATATATTGAGAAAGCAGGATTTTAAGTTTTAGTGAAATAAATGGACAATGAACAAGTTGTAGTTTATACTGTTAAATAGAGTGTATATTGTAAAATTGCATTTTTATACACAGATGATGGAAAAGTCATCAAAGTAAAGTACTGGAGAGCTTTAGCACAGCCAGTGGGTTAAAACATCCTTGAAATAATGTGTAAAAAAATAAATGCAAATACAATTTAAAAAAAACAATAAGACATGGTATAAAAGGGGTCTGAGGTGGTGGATGGAGTCTGGGGAATGAATCAGTTATACAGGGAATTTATTTTTGGGGTTTGTTGACTGGTATTGAGGGGATAGTTAATAAAGAATTAAATAAAATAAGAGATTTGTATGTAACATGATAGCGACAGTGACTCCTTACGTAAGCTGCCACTGGGGTAGACTGATACTTGACGTGATATAGTATTTTCTAGAGAAGGATTTATAAGATTTGTTGTTAGAGGCACAAGGAAACATTGATTTGTAGGACTTAGGTGTGTTCCCTCCTTTCCCTTTCTCACTGACTTATCACAAATTGTGCACAGTGCTGTTGGATATGACTGCACTGTGTCTGTCCCAAGAGAAAAATAGGACCACACCCATGACTTCTGGGGGGAGGGAAAAGATGGAGAAGAATGGCCTCCGTTTTCTTCTTCTCCACATTCCCCTTCACTGGCTGGGGCAGAGGATGATGTTTCTGCTGTTGCTGCTACTGCCTCAGACTCAGCACTGCAACTAGGACCAGGAGTATTGCTGCCGCTGGCAAGTGGAACTGTCCTAGTCATGCATTACTTGTTGAACCCATTCCCACTGTGTCCATGGTGGTCTGTGGCACACTAGCAACTCAGCAGCAGCAGGAATTCGAGCAGTTGCAAACTCTGCAAATTCCAAGGCTCACTGCTGCTAGTGGTGGTGTTGCCCATCCTCATCCCTGTCTCCCATTCCTTCTCATTTTGGGGTAAAAAAGCCATCAATGTCTCTTCCACCCCAGCTTCTCCACCAACATTATCACCACCCACCACAACTAGTCCCTCCGTGCTGCTGCTCTATTACAGACATCTCACTGGTTGGGGAAGGTGATGAGAAATGTGACAGAGGGTCCCCTAATGTCACACTTGCCATTTCTCGGTGACCTTAAGAAGGCAGACTGCCAGCACTAGCAGCAGGCACTGGCAGCTGATCTGTGCTCCTGGTGGTGGTGGTATTATTGCTGCTAGGCAACAATTCAGCCTTCTTCAGGATCATGTTCCACTTGAACAATGCCGTGGGCGGAAGGGAACTCACAAGGTCAGGGGAATGGTGTGGGCTCCCATGACCGCTAGTTTGGATGCTCTGCATTGCTTCCACTATCAATCCCCTAAAGCTAGTACCACCAGCTGCTTCACCATCACTGTTACTACCACTAACACCAAACTCATCTATTTCAGCCCCTG
Source organism: Rhinophrynus dorsalis (assembly GCA_037306005.1). Taxonomy (NCBI): domain Eukaryota; kingdom Metazoa; phylum Chordata; class Amphibia; order Anura; family Rhinophrynidae; genus Rhinophrynus; species Rhinophrynus dorsalis. The sequence goes on along the minus strand of CM074720.1, from coordinate 471,782,196 downwards.
AGTATTCTTCCTCACAGTCACTAGTAATAGCATGATCCCCCTCCTTCACTCCTAACACTCTGCTGCTGGGACTTCTTAGTAGTAGTATTATCACTCTTATACTTACTCATAGTGATAGCACTTACTATGAGTAGTGGTGGATGAAAAGTGAGAAAGATTTCCTGCATGACTTTTTGCAAAAGTTTTCTCCTTTTTGCCAATGAAACATTTTCCTCCTTTTTCACCTATTTTAACAAATTTTTCTACTATATTTTCAATGGGTACAATATTTCCCACTGCAACATTGCTTCTTCTGAGGGTTGTAGTGGAGAAATCAGTAGCTGAAATTCAAAGTTGTGAGTCCTGCAGTAACATATGCCTTGAAAAATGTGTTAGCATGCAGAATGTATTTGTTCTTTGCCCACAACACTAACTTCTGGCTTAAGTGACACTGGCACATATTCATGATGTTAAGTAAAAGAAAAATAAAGTACAACCTACAATGTGAAGATGTGTATAGTAGTTGTGGTGGGGGACTGACATTGTGTGATTGATTTGTGTATGTTTTTATATATATTTGTCCTGGCTTTCTCTGTCATGTGCAGTTTCTACTAACTGATACTTAGATGTTATAAGATCTTGGTTAATTTTTGAGAATGTTAGTCTGCCAACATTGCTTCTTAATAGTTGTGTCCTGCGGTCCTGCACTGAAAACCTGCTCAGATTCAATGCTTCCTGGAAGAAAACTAAGGGTTTCCACTGCAGTACATGTCAGCTCTGGCCACACACACTGAAATGTTTGCCAGTAGTCCATGGGGTCATTGTTTCTGCCTAGCACGTAGCTATCTTGCAAGTATGCAGAAACCATCTTATATCCAGTGGGATCACTTCTAGGAGCTACATGGCATTCCTGTGTGTCAGTTACCAACCCTTACTCAGGGAGCAAGTGCCAAAGATATGTGCCACCACCACCACTACCAGTGTTGGGCTTTTGCCGTCCTTGCTGAGACCCATGAATTGCCGTGTGTTCAGAATGGGAAATTCTGGTTGATGAGGTAGGGGCTTCTGCTGGTTATAATTCTTCGCTGCCTTCCTTTTCACTATGCTGGCTCTCATCCTACACAATGCAACCTTCCACTCTATCAATAAGCATTTCTCAATATTCCTTGACAAAAAAATCAAAGCGTTTTTGCCCCAATGAGACTCACCAGCATGGTTGCCTCCTCAAAGGGTTTCAGCAACTCACATACATTGCACAGTAGTTGCCATTGGCCAGGCATGGTCTGCTCATTGCCTTATTCTGCTCATACAAATTCTCTAGTATGTACAGCATGAAATTGCACCTGGTAGGGACCTCCATTTTCAGCTGGTGATGGGGCAAGTTGTTACTCTCTGTAGGAGAGACTAAAATGGGCACAGATTTTGCAGTAAGCATCTCTCTGAGGGTTTCAGAATCTGGTCACAACTAAATTTAGCACATAGGCAAAACAGTGTACATACACCATATCAGCTATTCTCAAGTCATTGATTATGTTGAAACAGTCATAAGCAGACATAAAACAAGCGTTTAAGGGCAGGGTACTAGCCAATCCTTTATCACCTTCTCTAGCTTATGTAAAACATCTATGGCTTTGTTGGACTGTCTCTCAAAACTATTTATCAAAGCTTTCCTGCTGCTGCTGCCTCCATTTAATCACACTGCCAGAACCAGAAGCATGATTACTGTCTTTCCCCTGATGCTGTAAGCTAGGGTTGCCATTGTTGGTAGTGGTAGGGAAATCCAGTGAGCAGTCACAGTCAGATAGTCTGTACTCTGCCCACTTGTCCACATATCTGTTGTCAGGTGGATTTTCTTGCCATATGCACTTTTCAGCACTTTTCCCATCACAACAACCACCTGCTTTTACAATTCGGGCACAGCGTCCTTGAAAAATAACTGCGGCTTGGCATATGCCAGTTTGTCAGTTCTCTGAAACCTCGTTTTCTACAAAAGAATACAGCAGCATGTCTACTGCCAACATCTTGGCAACCTTGCCATTCCGCAGGCATACTTTGGGATTTTTTGTGAAGTTTTAACTCCTTCCCAGGAACTTCAGTCAGTGTGGAAGTCAGTTGGAAGGACATGGCAGAGGAAATCTGGAACTTTATTGTTTTAACAAAATGACTAGAGGAGGTGGTGGAGGTAAAGGCAGGATGTGTGGGCAGTCTATGACTCTTGCTATCTCCTACAGTAAAGCCAGAGTCATCATACTCCTCTGCAGCAGGATCCATAGGTGTGGAATGAACTGTTGGCAGTAGCATACTCTTTAACACATAAATAACATCACTACTTCTCTTTTCTGCCCCAGAAAAATTCAGCCTTTGCCTTTCTGCTAACCTTGTGACCATGTCACCATCCTCTCTCTCACTCTCAACTTCATCTGTATCTGAACACGAGAAGGATGCTGGAGGGATATATTCTAGATCTGCATTATTGTCAGTCATCATTAGACCATCCTCAGTATCAGAAATTTCTTTTTATTATTCACAAAGTTTACTTTTAGTTTCAGGGTTGGTGTTTTGGTGCTCATTTGTCTCACTATCTAGTAAAGCAGTTGCTTGGCACCTTCCTCCATTATGCTATTGCCATCAACACTAGAATGTTCTTCTTATATGTCTTCTTATATGGTTCTCTTTTTGTAGTGGCACCAGTGGTGCTGGAATTTTTTGTGGGACCTTAGCTAACTGCACCCTCCCTTAGAGGAGAGGGATCTTCAACATGTATTGCACATGCTGCAATCATTACTGCAGTCAGTTTTTGAACTACTACTTTACTCTTACTTCCCTGCACTGCTCCACCTTTCCCACTCTCCCTAACCCTTGTGTGTATGCTGGACTTTATTCAACTACTGCGTGTGTTTTTACTCTACAGTACACAACACAACTGATGGAGTGTGATGTCTTGCCTTAGCCCAGTCAGCTGTCTGTCACCTAATATATTTAGTTTTTTGTTTATTTCTTTATTATTAATTTTTTATGTTGTCCACCTTCTCTTATCACACAGTCTTTAAAAAACTAATAAATACTGAAAAACAAAATCAACAATGAGTAGTGAGGTTGATGTGTTAGAGACTGTACCAGGTGTTTCTTCAGTTGATATAACATCTATAGCTCCTGCTGCAGAGGAATATTATGACTCTGAGTTTGATATAGGAGATTGAATGAGACATAGACTGCCCACACATGCTGGCATCATCTCCACCACCTCTTCTAGGCATGTTACAGGGTTCTTCTTGGGAAAGAGTCAAACACTTCACAAAAACAATTGCAAAGTACGCTTGTGAAATGGCAAGGTTGCGAAGATGTTGGCAGTGGGCATGCTGCCATATTCTTTTGTTGAAAAACAAATATTTAGAGACATTATGTCATGTTTAGCTTCTTGCTGGCATGTCCAAATTCACAGTTATTTTTCAAGGACAGCAGGTGTTTTTTATGGTGAGGGCTGGAATGCTCATACTGCAATAAAATGCACCTGACAATGGAGAAGTGGACAAGTGGGCAGAGTACAGACAATATGACTGTGATTTCACACTGGGTTTCCTTCCACCACCAGTGGGCAACACTACAGCTTACAGCATCAGGTGACAGCCAGTAATCTTACCTCAGGCATTGGCAGTGTGATTAAAAGGCAGAAGCAGGATTGACCATACCATCGGCATGCCATATTGTGCATGCAGAGTTTTGAGAGACAGAATCACAAAGTTGTAGATGTATTAAATAAACTAGAGCAGTGATACAGGAATGACTTGTACCTGGTTTTGTGTCTGCTGATAATGATGCCAACATAATGGTGCTTTTCCCATGTGCTAAATTTAGTTGTGACCAGATTCTTGGCAGTATATGAAAGAGAGATGCTAAATATGGCCTGTAAAATTGGCTTACATTTTAGCCGATCCTACTGTGCACACAATGCTTTACATTCCATACAAGAGTGCAACAACCTTCCCCATCACCATCTGAACATGTGGAATCCCACACTTTATAAGCTAGATCATTTGTATACCATAAAAAACTGGAAGGCTTTTAAGTGAGCCTCTTTGTCATGTGGGCAATGGCAACTAATGTTAGATGTATGTGAGCTGCTGCAGCTTTTTGAGGAGGCAAAATGCGGGTTAGTCATGTAGGGGCAGGAAATAGTGAAAGTCTAGCACTGATATATTTATTGAAGACTAGTAGCAAGACTGCTGACACCACAGAAATGTGCCAGATGGTGAAGGATATGCTAGCAATGAGGAATTAATTCTTTCTACTTTGTTGTACCCCTGCTTTAAACATAAAATTTCAGAATTTCGGTGGAGGCATAATCAGTGTGTCACTCACAAATACAAGAGTCAAGATGATCAGCAGCATCTGTCTGTGGAATCAGATTCAGTCAAGGAATATAAACATATGCTTATTGATTGAGTGGAGCGTTGCATTGTGGAGGATGGGAGGGAGAAAGTTAGGGCCAAAATCTGCTAGAAAGCATAGTAAAAAGGAAGACAGCAAAAAGTTTATATCAGCAGCAGCAGCTGTTGCATCAACCAGAACACCCCATTCCCATTCTGATCAAATGATAATTCATGGGTCTTAGGGCTGACACATCTCATTGGACTTGCTCGCTGAGTATACATTGGTAACTGATACACAGGAACATATGTAGCTCCTAGGAGTTTTTCCGCTGCATGCGAGATGGTTTCAGCATACTTGCAGGTAGGTATGGGTAAACATTTTCACCTCAAACCAAAATCAATGAAAAATGGCACTTCCCACCTGGTGGAAAATTATCTGTGAAAACAAAAGTTGTTACTCTTTTTTTTGCCTAGCTCATTGCATTTGAATCAATTGGAACACTGAATTTACACTCAACACATAGCAAATTTTATTTCCCAAGGGTATGGTATAAAAGGATCTCAGGGTGCCTGTGTTGGTGGAGGCTGGGGAAAGAATCAGTAGAACATGGATTTTTTGGCAGGGCTGTTGACTGGAATTGGGGAGACAGTTAATAAAAAATAAATACATTAATTAATTTAAAATAAAATAAGAATTGGTACATATTGTGACAGTGACCCCCCCTGACATAAGCTATGACTGGGGCAGACTGATACTTGACGGGATAGATTATTTTGTAGACGACGATTTGTGATACTTGGACTTATTGTTAGATGCATAAGCCCTGATGAAACATTGATTTGTAGGACTTAGACTTGTGTTAAGTCCAAACCCTGAGGAAACATTGATTTGTGGGACTTAGACTTGTTAGAGGCCCAAGCCCATAGGAAACATTAATGTGTGTGGGAATTAGACTTGGGACCAAGCCCTGATGAATCATTGATTTGTAGGACTTTGGCTTTTTAGAAACAAGCACGCTAAAATTGTTTTTTGGAGGCCTTTGGTTTATGTTTAAAGAACAAGCCATGAGAAAAACAAATATGCCCTACTGGCCTAGTGCCAACAGATCGTGTTGTGGTGACCAGTGCCCATTGTCAAATACCCTGGTGTCCTTGCGGCGTTTTTTGACTGCTGTTCTTGCTGCTGCTTCTCAGTTGTTTAGGCAGCAAGATGATTAAGCAGCCCCAAGGGAATGGGATCAACAACTGCAGTGATGTGGATGATGATGATGATCAAGCTTCCACTTGCCATGCACACTACTAGCTCCAGTGATGCTCCTGACGCAGTAGCAGCACCACAACTAGCCCCCACCACTTCAGGTATATGTGTAGAAAAGTAGTTGGCCAATAATACTTCTCATCCTGCCCCTCCTCCAAAATCATGGGTGTGTTGTTGGAATATAATTTTTTCCCTTAAGAGCAGGAACTGTACCTCTCATCAGCGACATTAATGTGCACAGTGTGTGTAGGAAATAAGAGAAGGACTGGGAACAGTGGGCATTCTGCACTCACATCACCTGGAACAACTCTAACCAAACACCATGATGCTTAGGGTCCCCAATGTGAAATCATCCCACTAGAAACCAAGTACTGCTGCTGTCACTATGCCCCTTGTCCACTCCCTGCTAATGACACATGACAACTTGTAGTTTCAATAGTAATGATGAACCCTCCCTGTCACCAGCTTAATGTATTCTGTGGGATGGAATCTCTTCAGATGTTGCTTGATGCCCAGGTTACAATTATTCTCCACCACATATCCGTGTGTGGTCATCACGCCACACAGTGTGCAATGGGTGGACATGAACTGCCACATCCTGACATCTACAGAATGGCTATCAACTGGAGGTAATGATGTAGGAGGTGGACTGGAAGAAGACATTGCTGCAATGTCTTCCTGCAGCTGGACCCTAAAGGAAGAAGGTGATCGCGAGTCAGATGTTTTGCTTGCCACTGAACTTATAGACCATGACTGCGTTTCGCTATTCTTTCTCCTCTTTGATTGCCAGCTCTCCTCTTGTTGCCTTTGAAAAGATGGGGTACAGCATCAGCGTTTCCTGATTTCTTTAGTGGGAGTTTCGCATTAACATGCTTCACATAAATGTCATGGTGTTTCTATGTGTTATTAGGGTGGTTGTGCCAAGGTGCATTCCTCCTTTCAACCAGTTTCACTGACATAAATCATACAAGGTTCCATCACTGATGACTGCACTGCGTCTGCCACAAGAGAAAAATAGTCCCACACTGAGTACCTCAGGGGGAAGGAGAAAGGTATAGAAGAATGGCCTCTTCTTTTTTCTCATCCACATTCCCCTTCTGTCACGGTTTGTTAAGAACCCTCAAACAGTTAGGTAAGGTTAAAAGTTTTATTGAAAATGATGCACAATCGCCCCACTCAGGTCCAGATGAGGTCCGTACCAAGTACTTTCCAAATATGACGCAGGTCAGGGTGAAAACACACACAGTAGTAATAATACAAAATAAGTGTGGTGATCTTGGACTTGCAGGCAGAATTCGTAGATAGTTTCAGGGACAAGAATATGCTCGACAGCCCCACACCGCAATAGGTGACACAAGTGATGGGTGACTGAAGGGCAAACCCCTAGAGGACTAGGGATATCGGAGGCAGCACAGATATTGTACAGGTATACACTAGACCCTAGACTTCTAAGGTTAAAGGAGGCAACACTGGCAAGACTCTGGCTGAGGACTGACCCTAGGAGTTTAGGGTAAACGGAGGCAACACGGACAGGACTCTGGCAGTGACTGAACCCTAGAACGCTAGGGTTAATCGAGGCTACACAGACAGTACTCTGGCAACGGCTTGACCCTAGAACTCTAGGGTTATTGAAGGCAAGACGGAATGGACTCTGGCAAGAACTTGGCTCTAGCACGCTAGGGTTAACAGAGGCAACACTGCTACGACTCTGGCAGTGGCTAGACCCTAGAACACTAGGGTTAACGGAGGCAACACAGACAGGACTCTGTCAGTGACTGGGCCCTAGCACGCTAGGGTTAACGGAGGCAACAGACACCAGATACTGGCAGTATAATGACCCTAGGCCACTAGGGTGAGCATAGGCAAGACAGGCAGAAGTCTGGTATAGACTGGACCCTGATATTATAGGGTTACCGCAGGCAACACAGACACTGGTGAGTGATGTGACTCTATCACGGTGCCTGTGCTATGCTGGCGACATTCTGTCAGTCTTTACTTACTGCTGACACTTATTGGCTGGAGAGACTTTGTCCCGCCCAGTATTTGTTCTTAAATACTGGGCCTTGTCACTTCTCCGGTGCCCTTTCGTGGTGTTTCCGTTACTAGCGCTTGTTCCAGTTCTCATGTGATCTCTGTGTACCGACCCGGACTGCCTGACTACTCTGCTGTATCCATTCCTGCCTGTGTACCGACCCGTACTGCCTGACATTCTGCTGTATCCGTTCCTGCTCTGTGTATCGACCCGGCCCGGCTGATGTTCCTGCTCTGTGTACCGACTCGGATTGACTGACGTTCCTGCTCTGTGTACTGACCCGGCCCGGCTGATGTTCCTTCTCTGTGTACCGACTTGGATTGGCTGATGTTCCTGCTCAGTGTACCAGCCCAGTTGGGCCACATCACATGTGTATCTCTCTTGCCTGCGATCCCATTCTGGTCCTCAGTTTGGGTTTCACCTCCAGGCTTCTGTCTGTCTCCAGACAGTATCACTGTTGCCTCAGAGCCACTCCTGCAGTCTAGTCTCAGTTCAGTCTGTGTCGCAAGGGCGACAGTTCTGTGCCTATCTCCCATCTGTGCACCACGGTACTCTTGACCCTCCTTCCTGCCAATACGCTGAGGTTGGTCTTCCATTGGGCACCTCAGGCTGTGCTTACGATCGGGCAGTCGACATTGGTCTTAGCATGCGTTAACCCCTTCGGAGAAAGTGCCATTATCCACTGGCTATTCTACCGTGCAGTCTCCATTGGGTGCCCTCCTGGACAGACCTTCACAGTCCTCCTTTACTGCTACGGCAGTACACAAACTTTTCCTGGGCCTCCGTTGTTTACTGGGCGTGTCTCGCTATTTGTGCACACTCTGCAGAGTGAGAGTCTTAAGGGCCTCACACTATTAGGGCCTGTCAGCATTCCTGGCCTAATAGTAACCCATTCATTGTTGCCTCGTTTGAGTATCACATGAACTTTGCCTGAACTGTGTCAGTATATTGTAAATTCTGTATTGTACATATACTGGACCCATGTGGGTATAAATTGCTGTAACCTGTCCTGTGTCAGTACTATATTGTGTGTGTATATATATATATATATATATATATATATATATTACTGGACCCGTGTGGGTTATTGTTTCTGTGTCTATTCAATAAAACTGTGTTTTATCTCACCTACTGTGTCTGAGTGTCAAGTAAAACCGTAACAGACTCCCACAGGCTCCAGGAGACTATTGGAGCAGTAAGCGAGCAGGAGAGAGAATGGTACGTAATGTAACTGGTCAGTAACGGGTGTCACCCTGATCAGTACACGGAGGTAATCAGCCAGTCCCATGAGCGATGGAACTAGAAGCTCAACCAGGTCGGCACACATGGAATTCACAGCCAGTCAGAAGGACCACCAGACACTAGCCCAGCCAGATCAGTACACAAGGAGTTAGTCAGCCAGTCCTAGTCGGTAACGGAATCAGATACTCAGCCAAGCCAGTTCTGTACACAAGGAGTTAGTCAGCCAGTCCTAGACGGTAATGGAATCAGATACTCAGCCAAGCCAGTTCTGTACACAAGGAGTTAGTCAGCTAGTCCAAGGTCAGCAACGGAATCAGATCAGATAAGCATAGTCAGACGAGCCGGGTCATACACGGAAACAGGAACAATAGTTACTAATCACTAGATACGGGCACTACAACTAGGACCAGAAGTATTGCTGCTGGCAAGTGGACTGTGTCCTAGTCCCACATCACTACTCGTCCCCATTCCCACTGTGTCCTCGGTGGTCTGTGGCACAGTAGCCTGCTAATCAATGTCATTGTGCTGTCCTTGCAGTCTAACAGCCACATGGATTATGGCAGCAGCAATCACCACAATGTTGTCACTACTGCTATGATGCCTATCCCCAAATGTTTCTTGGTCTTCCATTCCTTTTCTGTTTGGGCTAAAAAAGGCCATTCACCCCAGCTGCTCCATCATCACCACCAACAGTCCATCCTTGCTGCTGCTCTATTAGAGTCTAACTTGTTGGAGTTGGTGACAAATTTGACAGAGGGTGCCCTACTGTCAGGCTTGCCATCTCTTGAGTTGAGGAAGGCATACTGGCAGCATTAGCAGCAGTTACAGGCATCTGATATGTTCTGATGGTATTAATGCTGCTAGCCAGTTCTGTTTTCCTCTAAATCATGTCCCAGAGGCACAATGCTAGGGAAAAGGGAAACATAGGGTCAGGGAGATATTATGGGCTCCCTTGACCACTAGTTTGGTCACTCCACATCACTTCCCCTTCCACCTCAGTATTAGCAGGAGGATTTACTCTAGTAATGCTAATCCCACCAGCTGCTTCACTAACAGTAAGAACATCAATTTCAATCTCAGAGTCTTCATCACTATCATCCCCTCCTTCTCTCTCAACACTCTGAGTCTCTAGCTGCGGGTTCTTAGTTGTAGTAGTAGTGGGACTACCAGGTGATGGCAAATGTGACTTAGGGTCCCCTGCTGTCACACTTGGCATCATCACCTCCTCCCCCATGTCCTAAGAATTGCAAGGCACACTAGCAGGGCTAGCAGCAGACACAGATAAATAACATGTCATGCACACACACTACTACACTCTTCTTCCGCTGCCTGTGACACTGATCCCTTGGAGTAATGTAGGGGTACAGGCCATCATTGGTTCTGGGGAATCAGGACATCCAGACCCTTCAATGCTGGTAGTGGTCACTTTTTCCTCCTCCTCAGACTCCCTGGGCAAATGACAGTTCTTCCAGCTCATCCTTTTGTTTGTATTCCAGGTGCTCATAGTGATAGCATACACTATGAGCTTCGCCTGCCTCTATTTTGCTAAATAAATCACAGCACAACAGCCTAGGACTCTATCTCTACCTGCTTTTATAGTTTCCCTTCCTGGAAACATCACATTTTTGGTGGGAAAAAGCACAGTACATGTAAGTGAATTGGCAAAAAGTTTGTATATATCCAACAACCAGAAAAATATATCTGCTCAAACATGGCAACATAAATGACTCAACAGTAAAAATATAAGGCGATCCCTAAAGATAGCTTCAGTATTGTACCTCTTACTTAACATGTGTGCCACTTTAAGCTTCCCCAAAAGCTTTCATATCAACATACAAGAAAAATAGAAAAGGGCTCCATCACATAGAAAATCCTTTTAGACTACAAACTCATAAAAACAATACATCTTATTAGCATATATTAAAAATATAAAAAGCATTTATCATCTGACCAGAACTGTGCAACATCCAAAGGAGACTCCTTGAACGGGTGCAAGCATCCTGTCTACAGCTGCCAGCAGTGATCAACTCTTTTTGTGCAGACCGCACTTACTCATGATCAAAGCGGCAGAAACACTCTCCTTCTTATAACACTCTGCTGTTAGCGACAAGGCCACCAAAGTGGTTAACTTAATCATTATGATGTCTGATTGAGCTCAAACAAGCCAAAAAGCAAAGAAACAAATCATATAGTTGCTGTGAAATTAACTTGTATTGCACCGATCTCCACATATACATAAAATAAATCCCTTTACAGGGGGTCAAACATACAGCACATCAACCAGGGAGACACAGTGCAATCACACGCAATTAACCCCTGTGGTTACGATCTCCATATACACATTGAACAAATCGCTCAACATAGGGTTAAACACAAAGTGAATCAATAAAGGAGATATATTGTGGAGCAATCATTCATCACAAACCTCAAAGGGTTACTAATGAGCACAGCAAAGATATAAAAAACTGTGGGCTAGATTTAAAGGCAGCCGTTAGTAAAATAATCACTAACAGGTGCATTAAGTTTCATGTAGCAATTCAAAGATCCGTCTAAAGAACAGCTAACGGCAGTTTCAGAATCCTTACGGCCGATACATTTATGTGCATTCAGACGCATCGAACAACATACCCCAGAGCCATTCAAAGGCTTGCGGTACTGGTAACGGCTGAAAAAAAGACACCGCTAACGGCAAAAAGTTAAGTTTCTCAGACGTTGGACACTTAACGGGCAAAACAAAACACCCGTTACATAGGAAAATACACAAAATGCTTACCGCACAAGCATGTAAATGGAAAAATTAACCCGTGCAACGCCAAAACAACACAAAAACATGGACACACAACACAAATCACTGTCACACACAACAACAAGCAACACCACAGGGACAATGACACCCTAAAAAACAACAACACAGCATGACACGGAATAATGGGGGTTATCACACAAAGTGGACACCTGCAAATATAAGCTCACCTGTGCAACATCAACAATCGACCTGCACCCCACAACTGCACACCCGCAAATGGCAGACACATACCAAGCACAACACACCACATCTTATAACACACACACACACTCACTTGCAAACACTTACCTGGACAAAAACAACTCATCATTGGTCAGCACTCACCTCATCACCACACCTACACAACACCCTATCAAGTACTTAAAGGGACAACTCAACACACTCACTTGTGGCTTGTTTTCCACTCAGGGAGGGAGAGAGAGAGCGATAGAGAGAGATAGAGAGAGATAGAAAGAGATAGAGAGAGATAGAGAGTGCAATCAGTATGTTGGGTTACATATTGTTGTGAAGACTGCAGAGAAGGCGTGCAAGGGAGAGAGCTAGGGAACATCAGCAACCTCCAGGCACGCCTGATCAACAGCCTTCACCTGTTGCAAGAGAGGAGGCTCTGGCTCAGCAGCCACACAGGAGTCCATCCCCACCTGGAGGACAGCACCTGTCTGCAGATGCACAGCTGCAGAAACAGGATGCTCCACAGCAACAGGATGCTCCACAGCAGCAGAGGATGTATAGACGACCACCAAGGCCCAGGGTATACTGCCCAAGGGTCACCCTCTTTGGAATGACTGATGATGAGGTCATTGATCACTACAGGTTGAGGCCTGACAGCATCATTGCCCTGTATGAGGTCATCAAAGATCAGGTGGATCCCATCTTCATCCACAACCATGCCCTAACTGGCCTGCAGAAACTACTGTGTACCATACACTTCATGGCAAGTGGGGCCTTCCAGTCCACTGAGGGTTACACATCTGGCATGTCACAGGCCACATTCTCCAGGGTGCTGGCCCAGGTCCTGCCAGCCCTCAAAAGCAAGGCCAGTACCTATTTACATTTTCCCACCACCCACATGGACTGGATACACGTCAAACAGGCCTTTTACGCAAGGAGAGGCAAGTCCAGGGTCATGGGTGCTATAGATTACACCCATGTCCGTATTAAGGCCCCAGCACGTGACGCACAGCTATTCATCAACAGGAAGAACTTCCACTCCATCAACGTGCAGATGGTGTGTGACAGAAACATGAGGATAATGAATGTCTGTGCAAAGTATCCTGGCAGCTCACATGATTCATACATTCTCCAAAACTCCTCAGTCCACAGAGATTTTGAGAATGGTACTTTTACAGGGGGATGGCTTTTGGGTGAGTTCACAATACAAAATCACACCACATACACAGGTGTACACACAACGCTGCTCAGCATGCACCTGACCCACAGCTAGTACGTCCACCACACAAAACATCATTCACACAACATCTGCTCCCTGTCTCACCATGCCACTCACATTACACAGGTGATGCTGGCTATGGCTGCAAGTCCTGGCTACTGACCCCTGTGGCCAATCCCCAAACACATGCCCAGGAAAGGTACAACCAGGCTCATGCCAGAACGAGGAATGCCACTGAGAGGACCTTTGGCCTCCTCAAGTCAAGATTCAGATGTCTGGACCACTCTGGGGGAGCACTGCAGTATGCACCTGCTAAGGTGTGCAACATAATTGTGGCGTGCGCAATACTGCACAACATCACAGTGGACACCAGGCAGCTGGATCACATCCAGGACCCCCCATACATAAAGTGGCCATGGACATCGGGCATGTGGAGGAGACCTTGAGAGGGGCACAGATCAGAGACAGGCTCATCATGGAACACTTCACCTGTGAGTATAACACAGGCATGAAAAAAATCCATGCAAGTCCCCCGTCAGTCCTGTGACACTAACCACACTGTTCTGTCTCAACCCACAGGAACATTGACACAGCATTGCGCTGGCAGCAGCATGGCCCCTTACATCAACCATACCATGGACGTGGCAAATTGTGTGTGTGGATTCAAAAACCATCCTCCATTCCACTCTCCACGTTGACATACAGACCCCAAGGATATCACACACACACCCAGGAGAAACAAGGTACAACATATAACCCATGTTCATCACCTTACATGGCTTGATCGACAGCAACTAACTGGATATGTCATGATCGTAGCCTGAGCAACCATGCTAGCCCAGTAGTGAAAGAGTATTATCCAGGGGAGGGCTGGCAACATACAGCCCAGAGGGCAAATACAATCAAGTGGTCCATTTCTACTATCGGCCGAGCACACTCTTTCAGCCCACCCCTGTTAATTTTAAAATTGTCCTTAATGTTGTGAAGTAAGGCAAGTGATACCACAGAGCTTACAGTTGAAATGGAGCTACATTAGTGATACTACAGTGCTTATAATTTAAGTAAAGCTACACTATTGATGCCATAGAGCTTACAAGGGAAATGGGCTATACTACTAGTGTAGCTCTATTTGGATTGTATTTAGATTAATTTCAAATGTAATCTCTGTGGTATCACTAGTTTAACTCCATTTACAAGTGGGAGATTGAGTGAGGCAGTGGCCCACCAGCCCAGACACATGACCAGCCCAGGGGGCAAATGCCCCCCTGCCCCCCAGGCCAGCCCTCCCCTGGTATTATCCAATGCTATGCATTGGATAATACTCTGGCACATCAGGGGTTAAAGGGCCATTGGACTCAATATGGGACCTGTACTGTGCTAGAGCTGAGAAGAGCAGCAGAGGGGTTGATGTACAGTGGTATTGTCACACAATGTAGAGGTCATGAAATGTAGATCAGATTACCAGGGACTCCATGCTGACCTGTGAGTGTGCAGACATATGTGCCCCCGACATGAATACACACATCAACAAATATGTCCTAATAGTTCCAGGGAACAAATGACATTGGGCTGCCACTGTCACTTTCACAGTGGCAGCACAATGTCATTACTTCCATGGAGCTCTCAGAACACTTGTTAATGTATACATGTCAGGGGCACATATCCATAGGGCTGGTGCACATGTCCTTAGTTCTCCACAGAATTGGTTACAGATGAGTACACAACACATTGTCAAGCAATGGTTTGTGTACTCACCTGTAATTGTGAAAACTGAGGGTATTAAAAAGACTAAATTGTTGTTGCTTGATGATCAGTTCAGGTCTACTGCTCCAAATCCTTTCTTCTTGTCCCACAGGCATCCGTAATATGATCCATCCTTCAACTGAAGATCTTCCATGTGACTGGATTGATGTCTTGACAACACCTTCATGAAGATCACCCCTTGCTGTTTATGGTGATGTTGTTGGTTATGCAATGTTTGAACTGAGGTTCACACAAACCTCTACTGGAACATTCTCATATAGACACAGAAAACACAAATTCTCGAGTGTTATAACCTGTACAGTTAGGATGCTCAGCTACAGAGTTGTCAAACCTTGTGGACAACACATGAGCAGGGCAGCAGTGTTACTGAAGTAGTACGATTTAGTTTCAAAGTAAATTTAGTGTTCTCATACAAGTGTTCATTGCATATAGGCAATACACACAGAAAACACATGTACGTTCTAATGTACTTTGAGACACAATAAAGATGAACCATCACCATTCTATCTGTGTCTGTATGAGGATATATTTGAGAACACTTTGTCAATGCGTAACCACACCCAGGATAGAGTATCCCCCATACATGGAAAGGCATCACCCACATCACAGGAGTCCACCACTTGTTTGCCAGTGAGTGGACTCTGTGATGTATCCATGCAAACAGATGATGGTGGCAGTGATACACTAATGTGTTGTGGGAGTGATAAAGAGGTGATACAGGGGACATACTTCCACAGTGAATTCCTGTCCACAGTATCTGTGTTGCTCAGTATAATTGATGTTCTGAGATTTTGCTCTACTTTGACATATCTCAGTACATTGCCTACATGAGCGAACAACCAGACTAAGTGAACATGTGTTATCACTGGTGAAGTCTGTTACACCCTCAGGGAAACAGCAACTTAACTTACTGGAGACCCCAATGCTCACCCCAGGATATCAATGTGTCTGCTACACATTGAAATCCTAGGTTAAAAACATTGGCTTTCCGAGTAAGTCAGTTGCACAATGAGTGTTTGAATCCCAAACGATATTGATACATGTCCCATTTATCTGTCCTGCTTGTTATGTCCCGCTAAGTCACATAGCTGTTTGTCTGGTTATCCCATTAACCCACTGAGTGCAAGAGTGGTCCCCAAAGCATTTATTTGCAATGCGTTGCCTACCACTCTGACACTCAAAGGGTTAAACACAACATATGATTTAGACGAATGTTCAATGTTGTGCTATTTGTTGTGCTAAGGGGTATGTTTTGTTGTTCAAATTCAACACACAACATCGCCATATAACACAGTGGTGTAATCTGGCTCCAGGGATGTATTTCCAGTTGCATTTGTACAACGCTGTGTGTGTGTGTGTGTGTGTGAACCCATGTTGTAGCATCCCACAAACATTTCACCCAGGCAGAGGTTGTGTTCACTGCATTGTATGGCAATGCATTGGAGACAACCCTGCCACCCAATCCATAACTGAAGACACAACAGATCAGACAGGAATCCAAAAAAAAGTTTTTTTTATCGAGGGGAAAGTTGACAGGTTGGGCCTTTCATTTTTTCCTTTTAGGGTGGGGGGCCTTAGCCTGGGTGCCAGAGGTGGATGCCCTTGTTGAACTCCTGGTAACTCTCTGCCCCCTAGGTGTGGCTTCAGGGGTAACACTGGAGGGGGTCGTGGTTGCAGTAGACCCCTCAGTGGAATGCAAGTTCTTCCTCTCCATCCTCAGGTTCTCCCTGTGGTTGATCTCCCTCAGCTCCACATTGACCTGTGTTAACATGTCCATCAGACCAGTCCTGAGCTGGTGGAGTAGTGTGTTCCCCCTGGCCACCTCCGACTCCAGGGCTTGGATCCTGATCTCCAATTGGGCAATGTTCCTCCTGGATTGCCTCCTGCTCCTTGTGATGTTGCTGTCAGTACTCCTGCTCGACCGGAGTAGTCTCCTCTGAAGGGCCATACACTCCACCTCCATCCCTGTGAAGCGTGCAGTGTTTGAGGTGGGTGTGCCCGGTGTCACTGGTGCTGCTGTTTCCTCTGCTGCCAAGGATGCTGATTCTTCTGCTACCGAGGGTGCTGTTTCCTCTGCTGCCGAGGGTGCTGTTTCCTCTGCTGCTGAGGGTGATGTTTCCTCTGCTGCTGCTGAGGGTGCTGTTTCCTCTGCTGCTGCTGGGGGTGCTCTTTCCACTGATGCTGCTGAGGGTGCTGTTTCCTCTCTGCTGCTGGAACTGCTGTTTCCTCTGCTGCTGCTGGAGGTGTTGTGGCTGCTGTGACAGCTGTTGGAGCGGCTTGTGCAGATGATGGGCATATGCCCACCACATCAAGTGATCCCGAGCTGCCCAATAATGTGTGTGCTGGTGGAGGTGTGAATATGTCCCTGGGTAGGGGGCCCTGGGGCTCACCTATCAGGCCCAGCTGTGGGTAGTCCAGTGGCCAAGGGTCATATGGTGGCCATTGATAGGTGCTGGGACCCCACCTGGGATCATACCTTGGGGCATGCTGTGGAGCCATCCAGGAGGGTGGGTTGATGTGGGAGGCATATGACCCATATTGGGTGGTGGCCACAGTCCCTGGCAGCCATTGCCTCCCTGGCGGTGGTGGTGCTGCTGATGGAGGGTAGTAGCTGGTAGAGGTGGCTGGATAGGTCCACCTCTCCTCCTGTGGCATCCAGCCACTGTACTGGGGAGGTGCAGTTTGAAGGGGTGCAGCCTGTGGTGGTCCAGCTTGTAAGGGTGCAGCCTGTGGTGGTCCAGCTTGTAATGGTGAAGAAGGTGGTGGTCCAGCTTGAAGGGGTGCAGTAGGTGGTGGTGCAGCCTGTGTTGGAGGGGATGGTGATGGTGTGTACGGTGACCACCGGCTGGTCTCCTCCTCTGTGTACTCCTCACTGGGGGGTGACATAGCCTCCTCCACAGTCTCCCGCTGGGCTTGAGGGCCGTAAGCTGTGTGGTGAAATAAGATGTTGTGATTAGTGACCTTAGCCATATGTTTGTGGAGACAGTTATACTCTGATATGTGGTGACGAAATATATATGTGTTTGGGTTAATCCCCCTGGGTAAACAAAGGTACTCCCACTGCTGAAAGGTGTTGTTTGAGTTATTACGGGTGAAGGTTTCATTTTGAGGTGCAATATCACAGTGGCCCGAAATAGTACAGTGGGGATGTTGCAACACCCTCCCATGTAGATATCTGGTCCCTGTACCAGAGCTGTCCATATGATAGTGTAGTAACAGCACCACTGTACAATTTCAGGCAACTGGGATACTGCCTCTGACATATCCATGTCTGAGCTGTGATACCTTTTGAATCAACACACCTTTCAGCAGTAGGAATACCATTGTTTAACTCGGGGGGGGGGATCCAACAACATGTATTTGTCTTCGCAACTTGTAGGGATGGCTATCCCTCCAGGGGGATGGCAAAGGTTAAGTCCACCTTGATGTCATATTGTAGACATTGTGAAAACATATGTTGTTCGCTGTTAGTTCTATCCCTCCTACCCTCATGGTTGTTCAGATATTGCTCTATGTGACAGATGTAGATTTCAGTCATTTGTCCACATGAGGGCTTTTCAGCATAGCCCAAATCGCCCCATTTAGAGAACAATACTTAATTGGAAAGGTGTACAGAATGTGCATGGTTTGCAAGCACACTCTGTGGACCATTCCAAAGAGGTATTTATCTCGAAATGTTGCGACTTTGGCTCTGCTGAAGAAGCTCCGTGTGGTCAAATGACAGATATCTCCACCTGTCACATAGAGCAATATCTGTATAACCATGAGTGTTGGAGGGATGGGACTTAGATGGAGACACATCTTTGAACGATGGCAATGATATGACATCATGATGACATTACCCATTGCTATCCAATTACAGTCACACACAAGTAGAAATGGTCATATATGTATGTGGATATGTACCCTTCATATGGATACAGTAATATCCTTCCAAGATGTGAAGCCAGAGAGAAGTTCAGTAGGTGTGATTGCCTTACTGGCTATATATATGTGCACCCATCCAACAATACATTGGATTGATATGATGCATATGAACAGTCCTCGTATATCCCATCTACGTAGAGTGTGATATACTATGTATGTGTATTTGGATGGTAGCAATGTAGGTTGATTTGTGATGGGTGCACATGTCTGGCCAGTAAGGCAATCACATCCAGTGAACTGGTCCCTGTGTTCACATCGTGTTGGGACATATTTAGAAACATTTGAATCCTAAGGGCAACAATCCAGCCAGTAGTGAGGGATATCTTTGATTGAGGCCTGTTTTTCCTCTGTGTATGAGCCCATCCATCCTTCTGTGTGAGGCAACCGTACTCAATCCTAGATATCCATCAGTCATGGCCTGTTGGTGACCAAGGTACAATGTTTGTTATTTGTTTCCCATGTGTATCCTGCAAAGAGCGGCTGGTGTACCATCCATCCATGGCATCAGCACCCCTGTGGATCCATGTGGGAATCAGATATGGGATATGTCATTTCAAGTCAGAGTAAATGATTGCAGCCACAACACCAAGGCCTACTTTTTCCACCTTTAATTCTGTGGAATAGTTTTCGGCCTGTGTGTTGCACATACAAGCATTTATTCTGTGGGACACTGTGATGTGTGACCTGATGTACCCTTTTTGTGACTCAGTAAGCAATGATGTTGAACTGATGAAGTGAACATGATGGTGACTTCTCCAGTGATCTCCTTTCCCCATTTCTAGTGTTTTCCATGGAGTCTGTACAATGGGACCTTATGAACTTGATTCTTGTTTTTGCATATTCTCCATGGACTAACACTGGTATTGGTGAAGTGAGTGTGTATGAGGGTTACTTTGTGTCCACCATCTCTTTGTCACCGCTTAGTGAATGTCCCCTGTGTAGCATGATCGTTGGCCTATTGACTTGTTTGTTGTCTGGTTAACCCTTTGAGTCCCAGAGGGGTTGCCAACACATTGTTGATCGATGCATTGATCATCCCTCTTGCACTCAAGGGGTTAGGTGCTGACTTCCCTGTGGGGACATGGGTGACATTGTGTGTGAACAGTGATGATATATGACAGACGACATTTTGAACATAACGGTTTGTGTATTGTGTGTGATGAGCACAGCGACAGGAGGGTTGAAGTAGGACTTTGACAGGTTTGTCCCAAGTTGGACCTTGACATTTGTCCTGGGGTTGTGTCCTTTTTTTAACCCTCAAGGTGCTGTGTTTGTGCAGTTGTATGGCTGAGTGATGGACATGTGTTGAGGTGTGACTGTGTGTGCAGCTGGTGTTGGTTGCTGTAGTGTGGTGTTCTGTAGTGTTGCACTTACCGGTAGTGTAGAGGCTTCTCTCATCCCCAGTGTCAATTCCTCCAACGACCCCCTTGATCAGGGTCGGGGACATGGTATGCCGCACCATCTCCTCCCAGCCGCAGAAGGTGATAGGGATGGCTGGTCCACCTCTAGTGCCTTGGGTGTGCTTGGCAAGCTCTGTCATCTTGTTTTTGACCACCCTCCGGCAGTCGCCCCATCTCTTTTTGATGGACTCCACGTCCCGCATGCATGGAGCCACCGCGTTGACCCGGCTGCAGATCTGGTTCCAGGCTGCCTTCCTCCTCGCTGACAGTCCAGGGAACTTCGCCGTAGGGTGTAGAACACTCTGCCTCTCCAGGACAGCTTCCACGAGAGCCGTGTTCTCCTCCTCTGTGTATTTGGGGTTCCTGATCCTGCCCTCATCAGCTCCGGCATGGGAGGATTCTGATCCGGAGTGCCCTGCCTGGTCTGACCCTGACTGTGTGGGGTGCTCCCCAGCAACTACCTCTTGTCCCACTGCAGGTTCTGTCCCTGTCCTTTGTGTGCCTGCTCGTGTGTGCCGGGTCCCCCTCCGCCCTGTGGATCTCCCTCTCCCACCCCTGCTCTGCTGAGGGATACCCTCCTGACCTTCCTCCTCCTCCACTACTCTCCCCATCCCTCTCTCCTGTCCTCCTCTCCTAGCCATCACTCACGCACTCACACCTAGGCACTCCCACAGGCCCTCACAGACACACTCGATCCACTCACTCTCTGTCACACACTTTCACTCACAGATTCACACTGTCAAAATAAAAAGTAAAATGTGTAAGGTGTTATAAAATAAAAGGACTGTGTGTATGTATGTGTATGTGTTTGCATGTGTGTATGTAATATGTGCAAAGGTGTGCTATGTGTCGTATTATATGCAATGCTCTCCTCTCTCCAAAATCCAAAACTCCTCTTCCTCCAATGTATGTCCTGTCTCCCTCTCTCTAATCACTATCCTCCGCTCCTGGGTCCTGATATCTGGCTCTGAAGAACTCGATAACAGACAGTGTGTGACGGTTATTATTGGGTATATATAGGTGTATTTGAAGTTTGCTAGACAACGGCAGCCGTTATGTTACATGTTGTTTTGAGCGATGTTATCGTGTGATTTGGCCGCCCGTTGTGCATTAACATGAGCAACAAATGCTTTTGTGTTACGTGTTTTGTGTGTGCCTACGCTCGATAGCTATTCTCGTAGAGTACCTATTGAATATGCCGTAACTCATGTTTTACTTTCGAGCGATGTGCCTTTTTCACTTAGTGGCTGGTTTAACGGGAGCCTTTAAATCTAGCCCTGTGTGTGAAGAAATCTAGTCAATTTCTTCAAGATATCAAACACTGTGTGCAAAGGAATAACATCTCTTATAATTTATAAACTGATTTCTAAGAATGTCATAAACTCTCTATCAAAGAAAACCACTACTGTACCCACAGTAAAAATTAACTATATAATTATACAAAAACATATATACCTCAGCTTTTTTGTTTTTCGTCCATGGCAAAAAGTTTGTAGTTATTGAAAAAAATATCAAATTTTTTTGCAATGGGCAAAAATCCGTGACGATTTTAAGTCTCTATTTAAATTGGATTTTCCTCGAAAAGCAGAGAACCACATGGTTTTAGCAGATTTTTTTCATGGGAACACAGCACAAGCATTCACCCACCCTTCCTTGCAGGATAGCTACATTCTAGGCAGAAACGATGACCCCATGGCCTAATGGCAAACAAAAGAATGTGTGTGGCCAGCACTGACACATTGCACAGTGGAAACCCTTAGTTTCCCACCAGCAAGAGTTGAGTCTGAGCTTGTTTTGTAGTGCAGCTGTTTATATTGTAAATGCCTGTAGGAAATGGCTATCAAGCAGCAATGTTGGGAGACTAACATTCTTAAAAATGAACCAATATCTAATACCATCTGAGTATCAGGTAGTAGAAGTGGAGGAAGCCACTGTGAAAGCCAGGCCACATGTATTATTAAAAGAAGCACAAAGGATGAGGAGTATAATGAGGAGGAGGGATGTGCAGGGTTGATACCATCTACCACTGTGGGATCATTGCTATGAACACTGATTACTGTGTGCTAAAAATCTAAGAATGAAAACTTTAGACTCAAACATAGTGATGGTAATAATTGCAGTAGGAATCATGTTGAGTATGTATAAATCAATAAATATATATAAAGACATGCATCAATCACACAACACCAGTCTACCACCACCATGCACATATGCTACCTTCAATTTGGATTTTGTATCCCTTTTTTACTTATTTTTTATTTCTCTTTATAAACAATAGCTAGGTAGCATAGCAGCAGGCTGTAATAAAAAAAAAAAAAAAAAAAAAGTTGAAGGATATATGTGTGTGCACTGCACTATGTGGTGTTCCAGAGGACACCGAATGAACTGCTCCACACTGCTCATCCCTCTCCCACCTCAGGGGTTTCCCTTCACACATCCTTGCTCTGTTCATGTCTCCTAAAACTCCCAAAAGAGGTGACACAGCTTTTCTCAGATGTTTCTTCAGGTCTCGACTGCAATCGATGCTACACAAGAAAGCAAGCCTGGTAAGACAAAGGGCAGTTACTCCCAAGCCTCTCAGGAGTTGGAGGCACCACAGAGACCTCCCTGGCCAAACTTGTCCATACTCTCCCAACACCTGATGCCTAAATAAATGGGGCCACCTTTTGCATCCCCAAAGATTAAACTAATGACTGGCTCATTATTGGTTGCGTTCTGGACACAACATGCAGGACTCAGGTTAGTCAAACACAAGCCCTGAGATAAAATGAACTTGTATGCCTTAGACTTGTGAGGCACAACATTCCTGAGGAAACAATGATTTGTAGGACTTAGACTTGTTAGGCACAATAACTCAAGAAACATTGGTTTGTAAAGGCCTCTGGCTTTTCAAGATTGAGACAAAAATAAAAGTATGCTCTACTGGCCTATTGCCAGCAAGTTATTTTATGGTGATCAGTGGGCATTATCAAATGCCGTTATGACATTGCAGCATTTACTACTGCTGTTATTGCTACTACTGAGTTTTCTAATCAGCAAGACAATTAGGCAGCTCCAAGGGAATGGGATCATCAGCAGCTATATGAGACAGGTGATAATGGTCACACTTGCACCTAGCTCCAGTGATACTCCAGAGACAGTAGCAGCACCCCAGCTACCCCCCACCACTTAAGGTTTATCTTGGCCAATAATGTGTCTCCTCCAGCATATCCTCAAAAATCATGGGTGTGTTGTTTTAATACAAATCTTTCCTTTGCGAGCAGGAAAGAACTGTGCATGTCATCAGCAAATGCAATGTGCACAGTGTGCAGGAAAGTTGTGAAATACGGGAAGGACTGGGAACAATGGACACATATGTGCTCATATCCAATAATTGGTACAACTACAACCAAACACCTTGACACTAAGGTTAACAATGACAAATCAATCATCCCCCCAGAAAACACATATTGCTGCCACTATGCCCCTGCTAGTGACATCCAGCAGACTTAGTAAAAATGATGAATCCTCCATTCCACCAGTTTACCATATTCTGTGGAATGAAATATCCTCAGATGCTCCTGGATTCCCTGCTTGCATTTAGTCTCTGCCACATTAACATGTTTGGTCAGCACATCACATATTGTATATAAATAGTATATAGTGTATTTAGTATTTAAATAACAAATTTAAAGTTGATATTGGTCCTCTTCAGTCTGAGACAGGTGAATTGATTAGTGAGGATAAGGATTTGGCTGATACCTTAAAAACATTATTTTCTTCTTTATATAAACCATTATAGCAAACTGACCATTATACCAATGCATTTTAGTTTGTTTGTTAATAATCTAGAAGTGGGAATTGAAAACAGTGACTCAATCTTTGCTGATGACACCAAGCTGTATAAGGAAATACATACAGAGGTTGTTTTTTTCTCTGAAGAAGGATTTAGATAAATTGAATGAATGGACAGAAAAGTGGTAGATGACATTTAATGTAGATAGATGTAAGTTATTAATTTGGGCTGTAGAAACAAACAGACTACCTATGCATTAAATGAGAAACAGCTTGGGAAACCTCATTAAAGAAAAATGTAGGAGGACAGTAGGGATGGGAGAAACATTTCACCTCAAACTGAAATTGGCGAATAATGGCACTTTGCAAATAATTTCCAGAGAAAAGTGCAGATTTTCCTCTTATTTCACCTAGCTCGTTCCATTGAAATGGGGGGGGCGGTTGTTTACTGGGAATGGGGGGCAGTTAATAAAAAATAAATCCTAAATACAAATTAAAAAAAACTGTGTTGGTGGGTGGAGTCTGGGGAATTAATCAGTTGAACAGGGAATTTGTTTGGGGGGGTTCTTGACTGGTATTGGGGGGTCAGTTAAGAAAAAAAAGAAATCAATAAAATAAATAAGAAATGTGTATGTAAACTTATAGAGACAAGAACCTCCTGACATAAGCTGCCACTGGGATGGACTGATACTCGATAGAGTATTTTGTAGAGGATGATTTGTTTGATTTGTTGTTAGAGGCCCAAGCCCTGAGGAAACATTTATTTGTAGGACTTACACTTATTGGAGGCACAAGCCCTGAAGAAACATTGATTTGTAGGACTTAAGCTTATTTGGCACAAGCCCTAAGGATACATTGATTTGTAGTACCTAGGCTTGTTAGAAACAAATCCCCAAAAAGTGTTTATTTTTTTGTAGGACTATTTTTTTTATCAAAACACAAGCCAAGTGCCAGCAGGTCATGTTGGCCAGTGCCTCCAGGCCATTGTCAAATGTCTTCCTTAGTAAGAATGGGTGAAAATTTTACTTTTATTGTCTCTGTGCTTGGAAAGTCTGGGGAAAGAAGTTTTTTTATTTTGTTTTTAGTTGTATATATATATATATTTTTTTTTGTTTGTTTGTTTGTTTGTTTTTTTTTACTAACTGTGATAAGATAGAGTGGACAACTTAAAAAAAATAAAAAAAATAATTTTTTTAAAAATATATATATATATATATATATATATAATTAAATAAATATATTAGACAGCTGACTGGGAGCTCTGTGACTGATGCAGACTTGATAGGCAGCAGATGGCATTGACAATTTTTATTGCGGGCCAAGGCAAGACATCACACTTAATCAGTTGTGTCCTGTAGAGAGTAAAAACATACACAGTAGTTGATTAATGTCTAGTAAATGCACAAACAGAAGGGAGAAAGGTAGAGCAGTGCAGGGACGTGGGAGTAAAGTGATAGTACAAAAACTGACTGCAGCAATGGTTGCTGCAGCATATACAATAAATGATGATGATCCCTCTCCTCCCAGAGAGGATGCATTTTGTCAAGGTCCCACCAATCACACCATGCCAGTCACCCACCACCACTACCATACACATCTGCCACATTGTAGTTTATACTTTTTTTAATCACTTCATCATGAATATGTACCAGTGCCACTTAAGCAGGAAGTAAGTGTTGTGGGCAAAGGCATGCTAACTAATTTTTCAAGGTATATGTTGCTGTTGGACTCACAACTTTGACTTCCATCTACATATTTTTCCACTACAGGCCTCAGAAGTAGTAATATTGTGCTGGGGAATGTTGCACCATATTAAACATATGAGAAAAATGTTTTGTAATAGGAAAAATGTGTTGGAATAGGAGAACAATGTGTTAGAATAGGAGAAAAATATGTTGAATAGGAAAAAAGGAGGAAAATTTTGCATTCGAGGAAAGGAGAAAACTTTTGTGAAAAAAGATAAAAATTACCTGTTTTTCGTGAAAACTCATGCAGGAAATTTTTCTCACTTTTCACCCACCCTTACTCTTGAGTCCATAATTGCAGAATTTGCAACTACTGTTCTTGCTGCTGCTGCTGATGCTGAGTTGTTAAAGCAACAGGATGATTAGGCAGCTGAAAGGGAATGGGATCAACAATAGCAGTAAAGTAGGTGATGTATAATGAAGGTTTCACTTGCCACAACTAGCTCCAGTGATGCGCCTGAGGCAGTAGCAGCACAATAAGTAGCCCCCAGTCTATGTGGAGAAAAGAAGAAGCTGGCCAATAATTCTTATCTACCTGTCCCTCCTCCAAAATCATTTTCCCTTGACAGCAGGAACTGTGCCTCTCATCAGCAACTGCAATGTGCACAGTGTGTATGGTAAATAACATCTAGGGGCACAACTGTATCCAAACACCATGACACCAGGAAGTACTGCCGCCGTCACTATACTCCTTGTCCACATACAACTAAGGACACATGAAAACTTGCTGATAGTTTAATAGTAATGATGAACTCTCCCTGCTAGCATCTTAGCCTATTCTGTGGGACGGAATTCCCTCAGATGCCTTTTGATGCCCTGGATGCGATTCTCCTCCACCACACTGCCATGTGTGGTCAGTGCACCACACAGTGTGCAATGGGTGGACATGAACTGCCACATCCTAACAACATCAGAGTGGCTATAATTTGGAAGGCAGGTAATGATGAACAAGGTGGATTGGCAGAAGATGTAGTTACCCTAGAGGAAGAAGGTAAATGTGATGGCTAGCTAGTTGTTTCACTTGTCATGGAACTTCCAGTCTCTGCCTGGGTTTCTCTACTCTTCCTCCTTTGATGTTTGTCTCACCTATTGTTGCCTTTCTGGAGAGTCAGGGGGTACAGCTACAGCGGTGATTGATTTCTGGTGGGTGTTTGGCTTTAACATGCACTGGTGGCAGCAGGAGCAGCACATCTGACAGCAGGCACTATTGGTGGCAGCAAGTTCAGCACTAGCAGCAGGCAAAGCACTAGTGGCAGCAAAAGCAGCATGTCTGACAGCAGGCACAGTATTGTTGGCAGAAAGAATTAATCTCTCAAGATCTCTGAGCATATACTGAAGGTCTCAAGCAGACCATGCAGTCTGAGCTTCCACCATTAATGAGAACTTATATCAACTGGCACAACGTGTCACGTTCTTGAAAGAAGGTTAGGAAATAGCAGCAGATCATGCAACAATCTTGGAACAGGCTGCTACATATGGGTGGGCTAAAAGTGAGAAAAATGTCCTGCACGACTTTTCGTGAAAAACTGATGTTTTTTCTCTTTTTTCGCCAAAGTGTTCTCCTTTTCTCCAATGCAAAATGTACCTCCTTTTCAACTATTTCAACACATTTTTCACCTATTCCAACACATTTTTCTCATATTGCAATACATTTTTCACCTATGTTTCCCATGGTGCAACATTTCAAAGTTCTTCTTCTGAGGGTTGTAGTGGAAAAATAAGTAGCTGGAATTCAAAGTTGTGAGTCCTACAGCAACATATCCCTTAAAAATGTGTTAGCATGCAGAATTCATATGTCCTTTTCCCACAACACTAACTTCCTGCCTAAGGACTTGTGCCTCTTTGATTTTACTTTACCATCATTATGACGTGAAAAACATCAGCACTCAGCCGATGGAAAGTACGTATTCATTATCATAGAAGAGAACACAGGATATTAATCAAATTCACTGAAACAGAAGACTATGGACAAGATTCATTAAAGATTGATGTTGTGGTGTTATGATTTTGATGTACACACACACTGGCATATTCACTAAAATTTATGGATGAAAGGGAAGGGGAGGAGGAGGTACCTATTTGTATACAGAATTATTGAAGTGCTGTTGATGTAGAAGGAATACCCTCCCTTTACACATCACCAACACTATGGCAATCCATGGTCCATGCTCCCTACTGCCTCATTTGGTCACTAGGGGAATGGAGAGAATCCTTTCAACACCATGGACAGCATCACTCCTTTATCCTCTTGAGTGTCATAGGGATGTGCATTGCTTACCCCAGTGGCACTCAAAGGGTTAAAAAAAAAGTACACCAAGCACTACACACCTATCCCCTTAGCTCTGTATTGTATGTGATATATGTTGTGCACTCCCAAGGGAACAAGACTGGCTACCTCCTGGCCACCAGCCTTGTTCCCTTGTCCACTGGCATCTCAGTTTTTCATGAATGAATCAATCACCCGGTTTGGTTATTCCTGGTCACCTATTGGATAGGTGATCAATGCCAGAGGGGCATCTGCAGGGGGTCCTAATGCCCCCGCTATGTCTGATTTTCTTTAAACCAAACAGACATTTTTTTACATAGAAACAAAAGTTTTGCCACACCATATTTCTGCTATTAAGTGGGGGCGGTATATGTCAAATTTTGCTGGGGAGGCAGCATGCTGGAGTAATAGATTGTGGGGCATCATTTTGAATTTATATGGCACCAAATGTTGAATTTTGCTGGGGGAGCAGCATGTAGGAGTTAGCAATTGTTGGGCAGCATGTCAGATTAATATGGCACCATATGTCAAATTTTACTGGGGGGGAAGCATGTTAGCGTGGTAAATTGTGGGCAGCCCCACATACACTACCTGACACCCCCAGCCCTCTTCCCTTGCCCAGGCAGTGGCCATGGGGATTTGTGGAAAAGGCTGGAGAGAGTCAGACAGTGTACATAGGGCTACCAGTGGGCAAGAGAACATGTATGGGGACCAGGCATTGTATATAGAGTTAGATGACTACCAGTGGGAAAGGAAACAAGGCTGGG
The DNA here is from genome assembly GCA_037306005.1 of Rhinophrynus dorsalis. Classification (NCBI taxonomy): domain Eukaryota; kingdom Metazoa; phylum Chordata; class Amphibia; order Anura; family Rhinophrynidae; genus Rhinophrynus; species Rhinophrynus dorsalis. The sequence continues at coordinate 471,753,476 of CM074720.1, read as the reverse complement.
GGACAAGTGTTAGCCTCAAAATCCCCATAGATGCTGTCTGACCCCCAGCCTTGTTCCATTGAGAGTGCACAACATGTATCATATATGATACAGAACTAAGGGGATAAATAGTGGTTGGTGTATTTTTTTTAACCATTTGTATGCCACAGGGGTGAGAAATGCACATTCCTAGGGCACGCAAAGGGATAAGGGAGTGGCAACGTGGGGCAGCAGGAAGAATGCTCTTAAGCTTCAGGATTGTCATAGTGCTGATGATGTGTGAGGGAAAGCATCCCTTCCACACTGACAACAGTTCACCCATCAACCCCTCTCTATGCTTGTGATTGATTGAGTGCTTTTACTGTATAGGAAAGTACAGGGAGATCCCAATCTTGCTAATCTCAGCTAGGTGAAGTTGAGACTGTGAACTCTGACAGCAGAGGATGCTGTCGGCATTTAGTGAATGTATTGAAGTGCCTCATTAACATATCAACACCCCCCTTGCATACAATACTGGCTAATTATCCTACATTTCCATATAGAAATATCACAGTCTCTCAGCCTGGTGAGGATTAGATTGTGTGTAGGATGTAAAACACACAAGCTCCGAACCCTACTGCAGAAGGCCAGAAGTCGACAAACAGAGCAGGCAGATGTCTTTAAGTTAGCCGACAGATAATAGAAGTCTGCAAGTCAACAATATCTGGAGTCGCAGAACACAGGAGTGTCGAGGTCAAGTTGATAAGTAGTCGAGTAGAGTTGGATGTCGACTACACAGGGTCATAGACAAATGGGAAATCGTAGGCAAGCCAGGTCTGGTACAGAGAGTCGAGCAAGAGGATATTCGGTACCTTGGGATAGTCGAGAAGCGGAAAGTCGTAGGCGAGCCAGATTCGGTACACAAAGAGTCGAGCAAACTGGTAGTGAATATCACAGAATCAGAGATATGCAGAGAGTGGTCAGGCTAGCCTGAGTCAGTACATAGAAGGTCAAGCAGATGACTGGAGCAAAGAGTTGGATCACTGGAATGAGAAGGATGAGCCCTCTTCAAGCTTTAGTGAATCTAGGCCCATGAGTACTAAGAAAATATGTAGGGACAGAGACTAAAGACAAAATGAGGAATTGAATGAAATGAAGAAATATATTTATGGACAGAGATTACTGTGCTTGTGTCCTTATGAATGAACCCATGGATTATGCACAATTCCTCCGATGAGCTACATTGGAGTAAGGGGTGGGGAAGTCTGGGTAAAGAAGTTGTTGATTTTGTTTTTCAGTTATAATTTTTTTTTTTGACAGACTGTGATAAGATACCAGTCATGAATAAGCATGTGTAACGCGAAACACGTTGATTATACCGTTCGTTATTGTAAGACCTAAGACAGAGATTGGATGTCTGGGACGTGGTAAACTATTTTATGATTCTATATTAATAAATATTTTTTGTTTTTAATGTTGCTTCTCTTAAGCCATTTATTGGAGAGGTGCAGCTGCTTTCGTTTGGATGTGGATGTGATAAAATACCCTCCAGCTTCTCTGTTCTCTGATTAAGAACCACCGTCCTACAAGAATAATAACTATTACATGAGGAAATAATATGACGGTACATAAGGAAGGGACTGGTTGGTCTATTTTTTAATATATTAAATACTACATGCCTAACGTCAGCTGATTTTTTTGGTTATGATAATGGTTTGGATCTTGGAGAAGATGTAAAATGATACAAGGATCCCTGTAAGTTTTAAGTAATAACTTCAAACTGTAGTATGAGCAGGTATTGATATATACATTATATTCTGATGAAGTTGAATGCTGGTGTTTGAGATGCCTGTAATTGAAGATAATTGAAATCAACCCAAATGCTATACGTTCTTATACTATATTATATATGCTGCTTGTATGTACATGGATAGATCAAGTATTGCCCCCCCTTCTATGTCTGTGACCTAGCTGTCTGTATGTATATGTATATATATATATATATATATATATATATATATATATATATATATATATATATAGACAATTTTATAACGTTAACCTAGTCTATACTTATAGTGTCTTATGTAGTGATTTGGATAGCGTCTGTGTATTTAGTATTGATGATTTATATAATATATGGCCTAATATATAGTGTGAATTGGAGCTTATCTGCTGCTACACATACCGGAATTGATTACTGGTGACATACTTGAATAAAGGAATCTGATTAATGCTCTCATAACAGCCTAAATTTGGGATGATAAAATATTATATTGGTGGTAGTGAAGCATTTGGACATAGCCTGTGCTGTGAATTTGTTGGGATAGTGCTCTTACTGGCCGGCTGTGAGATAAGTCTGTTGCACGGCTATGACGTCACTTGTGAGGGTGCTAGGACTAATAAGAAGATTAAGTAAGTCTATGTAAGAGTTTCTGATTAATGAGCAATCGTAATGTTAATTTTATGGTAACATTGGGCACTGATGTATAAATATGTAAACAATTGTGGAACAGTGAAGCTAATGTACGATTTAAGTCTTGCTATTTGCTAGGACGCTGCAAGTGATTCTATGCAATATGATGCAGTTGTCCTTTGAATATGATGTGTACACCTTGCTATCTGTCTGTACTGATGATCTGACCCGCAGAACACAGGATGCACATGGAAGGATGCTGGGGTTTAAATATCCTCCAGCTCATCCCACAGATAGAGGCAGTTTGCCTTATACATGTACAGTAATGCGCAAAAGTTTTAGGCAGGTATGAAAAAATGCTGTAAAGTATGAATGTTTATTTATCAATTAACAAAATGCATAGTGAGTGAACAGAAGAAAAATCTAAATCAAATCAATATCTGATGTGACCACCCTTTGCATTCAAAACAGCATCAATTCTTCTAGGTAAACTTGCACACAGGTTTTTAAGGAGCTCTGCAGGTAGGTTGTTCCAAACATCTTGGAGAACTAACCACAGTTCTTCTGTGGATTTAGGCAGCCTCAGTTGCTTCTCTCTCTTCATGTAATCCCAGACAGACTAAATGATGTTGATATCAGGGCTCTGTTCTTCTTTATGCTAAAGACAGTTCTTAATGACTTTGGCTGTATGTTTAAGGCTGTTGTCATGCTGCAGAATAAATTTGGGGTCAATAATATGCCTCCCTGATTGTATTGCATGATAGATAAGTATCTGCATGTACTTCTCAGCATTGAGGATACCATGAATTCTGACCAAATCCCCAACTCAATTTGCAGAAATGCAATCCCAGACTAGCAAGGAACCTCCACCATGCTTCATTGTTGCCTGCAGACATTCATTCTTGTACTGCTTTCTGCTACAGCCATATACTTCAAAATTTGACTCATTAGTCCAGAACACCGGCTGCCATTATTCTCAGCTACAGTTCCTGTGTTTTTGTGCATTGTTGAGTCTCTTGGCCTTGTTTCCATGTTGGAGGTATGGCTTTTTGGCCACAAGTCTTACATGAAGACTACTTCTACCAGACAGTTAATGAGTATACCAGGGTCCCTATCACGGTGCCTGTGCTCCTGATCTGATGGCGACATTGTTATTCTGCCTCATTTCAATGCCGTCCTCTCACTGGCCTGTTATTCTTGCTCCACCCAGGGTTTGTCTTTATATACCCTTTCATGTCTATACCAAGGCACCCTTTCGTGGTGTATCTGTTCCTGACGTTTGTTACTAAGTTGCTGTTATCGTGTATGACCTGGCCTGCCTGACAACGTTCCTGCGCTTCCTGTGTTGCTGTTCCATTGCTGATTGATCTGGCTGAGAACCCGCTCTGTTACCGACTGATCTGGCTGAGGACCCACTCCGTTACCGACTGATCTGGCTGAGAACCCGCTCCATTGCTGACTGATCTGGCTGAGAACTCGCTTCGTTGCTGACTGATCTGGCTGAGTACTTGCTCCGTTACCAACTGATCTGGCTGAGGACCCGCTCCATTACCAAATGGTCTGGCTGAAGAACCTGCTCCATTGCTGACTGATCTGACTGAGAACCCGCTCCATTGCTGACTGATCTGGCTGTGTACCCACTCCGTTGCTGACCTATCTGGCTGTTGAGCCTGTTCCGTTGCTTCTGACCTGGCTGTGCTTCCGTTATGCTTGTGGCTATCCCTGGCTGAGCACCCGCTCCGTTGCCATCCGTGCATGGCTGTACCACTCCGTTGTCCTTGTTTGGCCAGCGTTACAAGCAGCGGATTCCCAGTTGCCATGTCTGTTGTGCATCGCGTGGCGCTATTCTTATCTTGTCGACCGTAGGCTTGGCATTCGTGCTATAGCTGCTTACTCTAACCACCCCTGGTGGTGTGCACACGTGAAGTACTGGTACAGTGCTAATTAAGTGCTGATACTGCTGATGCAGTATATCTATCTTGTGTCTTGTTGTTGTGCTCAGTCTTGCAATGGTGTATGACTTTTGACTAGGGGTGGGTGAAAGTTGTCTCCGTGTTCCCGTGGGAAATTTTGCAAAAAACAGGTTGTTACATACTTTTTTGTGGGAAAATCCACTTTAAAACTAGCGGTTAAAATTTTCTCATTTTTCGTCCACTGGCCAAAATTTTTCGCCCTTTTTTCAATGACTAGAAAGTTTCCACCCATTGATTTACGTTGGTTTCTCGCTTTTCCGCTATAAAAATGTGACATTTTCATTGAAGGCAGACACAATAGAAGCAGCTACAGAGAGAGAGATACACATGCTGTGCTGTTCTCTTGTGATATTTTGCAAAAAGTGAGGCAGGATAGGCTCATAGTGACTCCTATCACAATGAACAGGGTAAAAAATAATCAATGAAGGAGCTGGAAAGACCATTATGTGTCCACTGAGTCTGAGGAGGAAGGGACCACTACTGTAACAATGCTGTCCAGTCCCCCTAAATCACCCTAAGGGATCTTGGGGAATTTAATGGGAAGGGAGGGAGAAAAGGGAATGGGAAGGGAGGGAGAAAAGGTTATTACTAGTGAGAGCAGAACAGGTCAGCTGCCTGTGCCTGCTACAAAACTTGCTGCCCCTACTGCCAGTGCCACCATTGCTGTACCTGCAGCCACTAGTGTTGTACCTGCTGTCAGATGTGCTGCCACTAGTGTTGAACCTGCTGCCAGTGCTGAACCTGATGCCAGTGCTGAACCTGCTGCCAGCATTACTTTGCCTGCTGCTAGTGTTTCTTGTAGTACTTAGGGGGGAAGAAGAAAATTATGCCATGTGTGACAGCAGGGGGCCCTCTGTCACATTGCTCGTCATCTCCTCCAAGCAGCAGTGAGATGTCTGGAATAGAACAACAGCACGTAGGGACTAGTGGTGGTGGTGGTGTTGGAGAAGCTGGGGTGGAAGAGACATTGATGGCCTTTTAAGCAGAAACTGAGAAGGAATGGGAGACAGGGATGAGGATGGGCATCACCACCACCACTAGCAATTAGCTTTTGGAATTGCGGAAATTGCAACTGTTCTAACTTCTGCTGCTGCTGAGATGAAAGGGTAGCAGGGTGCTGAGGAGCAGTCTAGTGTGCCACAGACCACCGTGGACACAGTGGGAATGGGGTCAACAGGTAATGCAGGACTAGGACAGGTTCCACTTGCCAGCAGTAGCAATACTCCTCCTGATCCTAGTTGCAGTGCTAAATCTGAGGCAGTAGCAGCAACAGCAGCAACATTATCTGCTGTCACAGAAAGTGAAGGGGAATGTGGAGGACAAGAAGAAAGAGGCCATTCTTCTCCATCTGTTCTCTATCCCTCCCCCCAGAAGTTATGGGCTTGGGACTATTATTCTCTTTCGGCAGGCACAGTGCAGTAATCATCAACAATGTTACAGTGCAAAATTTGTGACAAGTTAGTGAGAAGGGGAAAGGATGGAACACACCTTGGCACAACCGCCCTGATAACACACATAAAACACAGACACCATGACATTTACTCCAAACATGTTAAAGCCAAACACCCGTTACAGAAACCTAGCACTGCTGTTACTGTACCCCCTGACTCTCCAGAAAGGTGGAGATCAAAGAGAAGGAAGAATAGAGAAACCCAGACAGACACTGGAAGTTCCATGATGAGCGAAACAACTAGCTCGCCATCAACATCACCTTCTTCCTCTAGGGTAACAAGTACATCTCCTGTCCATCCACCTCATTCATCATTACCTCCCCTGCAAATGATAGCCACTCTGTTAATGTTAGGATATGGAGGTTCATCTCTACCCATTGCACACTGTGTGGTGGAGGAGAATCGATACCAGGTCACCAGGTGGCATATGAGGAGATACCATCCCGCAGAATATGCTAGGATTCTGGCAGGGAGGATTCATCATTACTATTAAACTGTAAGCAAGTTATCATGTGTCCTTAGTGGGGTCTGGACAAGGGGCACAGTGACAGCGGCAGTACTTGGTTTCGGGTGTCATGGTGTTTGGATACAGTTGTGCCCCCAGATGTTATTTACCACACACACACACTGTGCACATTGAGGTTGCTGATGGAAGCCACAGTTCCTGTTCTCAAGGGAAAAATATATATTCTAATAACAACACACCCATGATGATTTTGGAGGAGAGGCAGGTGGAGAAGATTTAATGGTCAACTTGTTCTTTTCTCCACATATACTGGGGCTACTTATTCTTCTGCTACTGCCTCAGGCTCATCACTGGAGCCAGTCGTGGCAAGTGGAACCTTCATCAGCTATCTTCCATGTTTCTGCTATTGTTGATAACTAGAGAAACTTTTAATTGGCTCTGGAGTTACCAGAATCTCTTGAAGTTCAACCACAGTGTCCTTCCAAACAGATAGCAGAAAACATGTGCCAGGTAGAACAATGACCCTCCCAGGTCATAACAATATAGCACTCAACCACACAATCTATTGCACAATGTTAGACACTCCCGTGATAATTAAAACTATGAAAATTTTATTATCAAAAATAAAACAAGTACTTATCCATATCCATGACTCAAGTTACATGATCTCCTCAGTTATCCAGAGGGTTTAAACATCAATGCGTTTGGCGTGTTACCGCTTAATCATGATGGCCATGATGGATAAGTACTTGTTTTATTTTTGATAATAAAATTTTCATGTTTTTAATTTTCACGGGAGTGTCTAACATTGTGTGGTAATCTGTGTGGTTGACTGCTATTGTTGATCTCATTCCCTTTCAGCTGCCTAACCATCCTGTTGCTTAAACAACTCAGCAGCAGCAGTATGAACAGCAGTTGCAGCTCAGGAGGACATTTGACAGTGGCCACTGGCAAACATGACCTGCTAGCGTTAGGCCAGTAGGGCATTTTTATTTTTTTTTCATGGCTTTTGTTTTGAAAAAAAAAAAAAAAATAGTCATAACAAAAAAATAGACAATTTTTGGGGGATTTGTTTCTAACAAGCCTACGTCCTACAAATCAATGTTTCCTTATGGCTTGTGCCAAACTGTCTCAAGTTCTACAAATCAATGATTCCTTAGGGCTTGTGCCAAACAAGCTTAAGTCCTACAAATCAATGTTTCTTCAGGGCTTGGGCCCCTAATAAGTCTAAGTCCTACAAAGGCCCCTAACAACAAATCAAACAAATCATACTCTACAAAATACTCTATCAAGTCAAGTATCAGTCTACCCCAGTGGCAGCTTATGTCATGGGGTTCCTGTCTCTTTCACTTTAAATACAAATGTCTTATTTTATTTTATTAATTTATTTTTTATTAACTGTCACCCCAATAGCAGTCAAGAAACCCCCCAAAACAAATTCCATGTTCAACTGATTCATTCATTCAACAAAGGCACCCTCCTCATACCCCTTTATACCATGTCATATGGTTTTCCTTTTATTTAGGATTTCTTTTTTATTAAGTGCCCCCCAATCCCAGTAAACAACCCCCTGAAACATTCCCTGTTCAACTGATTCTTTCCCCACACCCCACAGGCACCTTCATGACCCTTTTATACAATGGCTTTGGGAAATAAAATATTATTTGTAATGTGTTGTGTGTAACTTCTATGTTCCCATTGATTTCCCATTTTGTGGGAAATTTTTCACCGATTTCAGCTTGAGGTAGAAAGTTTCGCCCATCCCTACTTTTGACATTAAATTGTTTTTAACAGCCTCAACTTGTTAGCCGAGTTTAGCTCAGCCTCACCCAGTTTTATTCCTCCTACACAACTGTTTCTCTTTCAGTTAATGATTGTGTTTCAATCTACATATTAAATTTGGAGATCATTATCATCTGTTTGGTATAATTGTTTAAGTATACACCTGACTACTACAAAATCCCTGACTGTGCAGCTGTACCTAGAATAATTTATGATGTTTTGAAGGTAAAGGGTGTCACATCAAATATTGATTTGATTTAGATTGTTCTTCTTTTGTTAAATTGATAAAAATAAACATCAATTTTTGAAAGCATTATTAATTTTCAGCATGTTTTCATACTTGCCCAAAACGTTTGTACATTACTATATTTTAATATATTAGAGTTATACATATGGACGCCAGAAACATGAGAACCTTATCATGACACATTAATAATAATATTGAATGTAGCATATAATAATGTGACCCCATCTGGTTTTTCATTCCAAAGTGCAATTGGAATCAAAATCCCCCCAAAAAAAGAACATACATTAGTCAATACTAGGGATGGGCAAAAACTAAAATAATGACACTTTCCACTTGGTGTATAATTTCCTGTGCAAAGTGCAGTTTTTCCGCTTTTCCCCTGCCTTTTACACCCTTTGAAATCAATGGGAAGAAACATTTTTCTCCACCACATGAAAGTTTTCTACAGCCATATAAAAGGCTGTCCGGCTCTCACAGCATGCCATTCAGTGTTTGTGAGGGGAGCAAGCAGCACCTTGTTTCAGCTAGAGAGGGGAATTGAAGTTTAGTTTAGGAAATCTTTTAGTAGGGTATTTTTTCTGTGTAAGTGTTTATTATGAGAGTCAGTGGGGCACTCTGGGGAGAAGAAAGGAGGAAGGAGGTTGGCCCAAAATTCTCCAAAATTCTATGTGACTGACTGGCAAGACACAGGCAGCTAGGGATCTCTTTGCTTGCTGATCTTGCTGTTATTGTCTCTGTGCTGGGTGGGGAAGTCTGGGGAAATAAGTTGTTGATTTTGTTTTTCAGTTAAAAAATTTTTTTGACAGAGATAACAGGGTGAACAACTTAAAAAAATTAAATAAATACAAAATAAAATTAAATAAATAAATAAATACAAATAAAGAACTAAATATATTAGGTGACACTGACAGACAGCTGACTGGGCTTAGGCAAGTCATCATACAGCCCCATTAGTTATGTTGTGTACTGTACAGTAAAAAAACAAAAAAAAAAAAAAACACATTGCAGTTGCATAATGTCTAGTAAACACACAAGGAGAAAGGGTAGGGGAAGGGGTAGGGGTAGACCAATGCAGGGACATGAGAGTAACATAGTTTTTCAAAAACTGACTGCAGCAATGGTTTCTGCACAGTGTGCAATCAATGATGATGATCTCTCTACTCCAAAGGAGGATGCAGTTTGTCAAGGTCTCAGCAAAACTAGTTCCAGAACCACCAGTGCCAGTAGAAATAAAGAGCCATATAAGAAGAACACTGAAGATGACAAGTCACCTGTTTTGAGTACCCAGCAACAGCAACACAGGTTATTAACATCTAACATTAGCTACAACGAGTTCCTCTGCTGCTGCTGTAAGTGCTGCAACTTTGACACCTAATAGTAGTGGCAGTATAATTGCCTCAGAATCTAGCCCCAGTAGTATTAGTAGTAGTAGCAGCAGCACTGCCTCAGGAACCCCTCAGTCCATGAAGTCCACAGTATGGAGATACTTCACTCAGAATCCTAAAGCTAAGCATGTTGATATCTGTTGTCTGTACAAAAAGAACGTGAGTAGGGAGAAAGCAGGCTCACATCTAGGCACCTCCTCTATGAGATCCCACCTGAAGCACAGCCACAGGTTTGACTGGGAGACACACTATCAGCAGGCCAAAGGTGCCACAACTAGCAGTAATATAAACACTTTAAAAAGTTCTCAGGGCTCTAGGGCAAAAAAAAGAAGTAGTGAAGTTATTTATGTGTCAGAGAGTGTGCTACTGCCAGTGCCAACAGTTAGTTCAGTCCAAATAACACCTATGGCTTCTGCTGCAGAGGAGTATGACAGATAAAGCCAGGACAAATATATTAACAGCAGCACAGATGAGAAGGTGGAGAAGGAATGTGAAGAAGGTTTCCAACATCTACCCCACTTGGGACCACTGCTGTGAGCGACAAGTAATGTGTGTCAATAATCTGAGAAGGAGGGTAGAGATTTGATGCAAACATGACAATAGTAAAAACTATATACATACACAAATCACACCATACCAGACAGTCCCCCACCACCACCACTACAATACACATCTGCCACATTGTAGGTTGTACTTTATTTTTTTTTATTACTTGACATCATCATGATGAATATGTGCCAGTGTCACTTAACTAAGAAGTTAGTGTTATGGGCAAAGGACAAATGCATTCTGCATGCTAACACATTTTTCAAGGCATATGTTGCTGTAGGACTCACAGCTTTGACTTCCAGACACTTACTTCTAAACTACAGCCCTCAGAAGAAGCAATTACAGTGGTAAATGTAGTACCTACAGGAAATTCTTGATAGACACAAGCAGAGTTAATTATATGAAAATAAATACCTCCTGCATGTGAAATAAACAGAGCCTAAACAAAAATTATCCTGTGGCATAAAATGATATTGATCTATCGCTCAAAGTGCAATGAACATAAGTACAACCCAAAAAAGTGCATTGGTGGTCCCTGACACTAATAAAAAACACTCCTATTCACAGACAGGTGGGGGGAAAAACGTAATCATTCCCCTGTCTGAAAAGAACAATGCCAGTCAGGGGCACCCCACAAACCGGTACCTACTAAATTGATCACCTGACATTTCGGCAGACTGACTGCCTTCCTCAGAGGTGTAGCAAGGGGGGCCAGGTCCTCAGGTATTTATATCTAATGGACACAGGAAGGCATGAGTTGGCACCAAAAACTGGACCCCACATATTATTATTATTCATATTGAGAGATGCTCATGTCGAATCCACCTATCTACAGGAACAGACAATACCCCCCTAGATAATATTAACACTAAAGATTACACTTGCCAAACAAGTCATCAAAACAACACAGAGGAAATTGCTACGAACCTAAATGCAGTGAATATGATTTGTGAATGTGTTTATAATTAAACTTATACTGTGATAAACCTAACCACCCAACTTATATAAATGTGAACGTATCCAACTTGTAATTAAGCCCCTTAGGTCTCAAAGTGTCCATCATATATATCCAGTATGTTTCCCTATTGCATAGGGTCCTAAATATGTCCCCTCCTACCACTGAAGATGGGATATGTTCAATTGGCATCAAGATGGTACCTTCCATGTCTCCATTATGCATGATCTCATAATGTTTACTCACAGGATATCTTAGGTCTCTTTTTATGATAGTCCTCCGATGCTCAAGGAAATGCTCACATAACTTTCTTTTAGTACGACCAATATAACACTTGTCACACGTGCATCTAATCCCATATACCACAAGTGTTGTATTACAAGTGATACGCTGTTTGATCACACATGGTTTCCCCCTATTATCCAAAAATTATTTTCTATTATTACCCATAATAGAAAATAATTTTTGGATAATAGGGGGAAAACATGTGCATATGCGATTTTAGATACAAAGTAAGGTTTATATTTTCACATTTATTTGTCTCATTGCATTGTTGGATTTTAGATACAAAGTAAGGTTTATATTTTCACATTTATTTGTGTCTCATTGCATTGTTGGATCAAGACTATTTGTAATAGGTATTGTGCTCTCCCATATTGTTAGCTTTTTCTAGGAGAAAAAAATGTTAGAATAGGAGAAAAATGTTTTAGAATTGGAGAAAAATGTGTTGGAATAGGTGAAAAATGTGTTGTAATAGGTGAAAACTTTGCTGGAATAGGTGGAAAGGAGGAACATTTTGCATTGGAGAGAACAAAAATCTTCAGTTTTTCGCAAAAAGTCATGCGGGGAAATTTTTCTCACTTTTCGCCCAACCCTACTTGGCACAATCACCTTGATAACACACATGAAACACAGACACTATGACAATTATGTGAAACATGTTAAAGCCAAACACACACGACAGAAATCGGGCACCGCTGTTGCTGTACCCCCTGACTCTCCCCAAAGGCAACAAGACTAGAGGAAGGGATCAAAGAGGAGGAAGAACAGAGAAACCCAGCCAGAAGCTGAAAGTCAAAGTTGTGAGTCCTACAGCAACATTTACCTTGAAAAGTGCATTTGTCCTTTGCCCACAACACTTACTTCTTGCTTAAGTAACACTGGCACATAGTCATGATGATGTCAAGTGATTAAAAAAAAAATAAAGTACAACCTACAATGTGGCAGATGTGTATGGTAGTGGTGGTGGGGGGAGTGGAAAGGTGTGATTGGTGGGACAAACTGCATCCACCGGGAGGAGAGGGATTATCATTAGTGTTGAACGAGCACCCCGATGCTCGGGTGCTCGGGTGCTCTGACCGAGCACCCCCTGATGCTCGAGTGCTCGGCCGAGCACCCGAGCCCCATTCAAATGAATGGGGCAACACGAGCATTACACCAGGCACCCCCTGCTCTGATGAGGGGAGGGTGCCTGGTCAATGCCCCCCTTCATCTCCGCTATGCCCCCTTCATCTCTGAATGCCCCCTTCATCTCCGCAATGTCCCCCTTCATCTCCGCTATGCCCCTCTTCCACAATGTCCCCCTTCATCTCCGCTATGCCCCTCTTCCACAATGTGCCCCTTCATCTCCGCTATGCCCCTCTTCCACAATGTCCTCCTTCATCTCCTCTATGCCATAGAGGAGATGAAGGGGGACATTGTGGAAGAGGGGCATAGCGGAGATGAAGGGGGACATTGTGGAAGAGGGGCATAGCGGAGATGAAGGGGCACATTGTGGAAAAGGGGCATAGCGGAGATGAAGGGGGACATTGTGGAAGAGGGGCATAGACTCTATGCCCCTCTTCCACAATGTCCCCCTTCATCTCCGCTATGCCCCTCTTCCACAATGTGCCCCTTCATCTCCGCTATGCCCCTCTTCCACAATGTCCCCCTTCATCTCCTCTATGCCATAGAGGAGATGAAGGGGGACATTGTGGAAGAGGGGCATAGCGGAGATGAAGGGGGACATTGTGGAAGAGGGGCATAGCGGAGATGAAGGGGGACATTGTGGAAGAGGGGCATAGACTCTATGCCCCTCTTCCACAATGTCCCCCTTCATCTCCGCTATGCCCCCTTCATCTCCGCAATGCTCCCGTACCTCCAGTCCCTGGTGGTCCAGCGGAGCGTCTTCTGATCTGTGCCTCTTCCGGCACAGATCCCCGCCACCCGAACATGGCGGGAGAGCACATGGCGGTACTCGACGAGTACCGCCATGTGCCGAGCAGAGCGATGCTCGAGCCGATCCGAGCATCGGCCGAGCACTCTCGCTCAACACTAATTATCATCATTTATTGAACGAGCTGCAGCAACCATTGATGCAGTCAGTTGTTGTACTACCACTTTACTCCCATGTCCCTGCACTGCTCCACCTTTCCCCCTTCCGCTTGTGCACTTGCTAGACATTACTCAACAATTGTGTGAGTTTTACTCTCTACAGTACACAACTGATGGAGTGCGATGTCTTGCCTTGGCCCTCAACAAAATTTTCACTATGGTCTGCTGTCTATCAAGTCTGCCTCTGTCAGAGATCTCCCAGTCAGCTGTAAATAAATATGTTTATTTGTTTAATTATTTTTTTTTAATTTGTATTGTTTATATCTATCTATTTTTAAGTTGTCCACTCTATCTTATCACAGATAGTCCAAAAAATATATATATAACTAAAAAACAAAAACAACTTCTTTCCCCAGACTTCCCCAGTACAGAGACAATAAAAGTAAAATCAGCAAGACATTTGGACCCCAGCTGCCTGTGGCAGTCAGTCACTCCAAATTTTGTGATATTTTGGGTCAACCTCCTTCCTTTCTTCTTCTCCCCAACTGTGCCCCCAGACTCCCCTACTACAGAGAACAAATGTCATACCTAAATGACTCTCTAAACTAAGTGTCAATTCCCCTTTATTTGCCTACCTTCTCTAGCTCAAAAATATGCTGCTCTCTCCTCTCACACAGACTGGCATGCTGTAAGAGCCTGAAACCCTTTTATATGGCCATAGAACAGTTTTGTGTGTGGAGAAATATTTTGTACCCATTGAATTAATGCAATGAGCTAGGCGATAAAAGAGGGAAACACTACACTTTCAGCAGGAAATGTTTTGCCAAACTGCTAATCGATAAATCCAAAAAAATCAACTTCATCTGTATCATTCTGATAAGAATATGTAGACTGACATCATTGGTGTTCAATATATTTATGATATTCTATGATAATGAACATGTACTACTATACTATTTTATACTTTCCACCGGCTGAGTGCTGATGTTTTTTACATCATTAATGAGTATTTAAACTATGACCTCATCAGTTTGATTTGAACTCCAGAGGGTATTTAAACCTACCCTATTGTTACAACTGGTGTTTACCTCAAGAGAAGCCCTTGCTATGAGCAAAATGCAATTGGCGTTTAATCAATGTGGTTGCCAATGGGTTGGAGGGTACTATAGAGCACAGAATAATGAAATAATTACTAGCAAGGAGCTCTAATAATATAAACTATCTGAAACAGCAGGGATCTGAGATCTGTTGACCATTGAGATACAAGTTGTAAAAATGACTCATAGGCAATATTGGTCAATTAATATATTTTGACTGATGAGAGATGGCATAACTGCCTCCTGTTCTGTTTGTTTGGCATGTGTGTCTGCCGACATTGTACATATGTCTTTGGAAACATTATTGATACAATTGCTTAGCTGATCTAAGTGGAGCTTTGCTTGATATTATTACTTTCCCTATTTATGCATAGTCAGGGGTTCCTCATATATACTCAGATTGGTGGTGATTACTGATTTGTCAATCCCACCATATGGATATTACATAATTATCCCCATTTTTACGCAAGTGGGCAAGATCTTATATGGCGAATGGTTGTCAATTAGTAAGATTCTGTTAGCACATGCAGTCGCGAAAAATAAAGTACACCCTCTTTAAATTCTATTGTTTTACATATCAGGATATAATAACAATCATCTGTTCCTTAGCAGGTCTAAAAATTAGGTAACTGCAAATGCAGATGAACAACACCAGATTACATATTACACTGTGTCATGATTTATTTAACAAAATTAAAGCCAAAATGGAGAAGCCATGTGTGTAAAACTAAGTATGCCCTTATTGCTTCCATAGGAATCAAGACACTAAGTAGCAGACAGATGCTGCTAATCAAATGACCTTGATTAATTGATCATCAGCAAGTGTGACCACATCTATAAAAGCTGAAGTTTTAGCAGTTTGCTTATCTGGAGACATCATCAATGATCTTAGAGAAGCAATTGTTGCTGCCCATTAATCTGGAAAGGGTTATAAGGCCATTTCCAAACAATTTAAAATCCACCATTCTACAGTAAGAAATATTATTCACATGTGGAAAACATTCAAGACAGTTGCCAATCTTCCCAAGGAGTGGACATCCCAGCAAATTCACCCCAAGGTCAGACCGTGCAATGCTCAGAGAAATTGCAAAACACCCGAGAGTTACATCTCAGACTCTACAGGTTTCAGTTAGCATGTTAAAGTTCATGACAGTACAATTTGAAAAAGACTGAACAAGTACAGTTTGATACCAGGTGAAAGCTTCTTCTCTCTAAAAAAAAACATGGCAGCATGGCTGAGGTTTGCAAAGTTGCATCTGAACAAACCACAAGACTTCTGGAACTATGTCTTTTGGACAGATGAGACCAAAGTGGAGATGTTTGGCCATAATGCACAGCTCCACATTTGGCAAAAACCAATCACAGCATAACAACACAAACACCTCATATCAACTGTCAAGCATGGTGGTGGAAGGATGATGATGTGGGCTTGTTTTGCAGCCACAGGACCTGGGAACCTTGCAGTCTTTGAGTCGACTGTGAACTTCTCTGTATACCAAAATGTTCTAGAGTCATATGTGAGGCCATCTGTCTGACAGCTAAAGCTTGGCCGAAATTGGGTCAAGCAACAGGACAATGATCCCAAGCACACTAGCAAATCTACAACAAAATGGCTGAAAAAGAAAAGAACCAAGGTGTTGCAATGGCCCAATCAAAGTTCAGGCCTCAACCCAATTTAAATGCTGTGGCAGGACCTTAAGAGAGCTGTGCATAAACAAATGCCCGAAAACCTCAGTGAGCTGAAGCAAAGTTTTAAAGAAGAGTGGGCCAAAGTTCCTTCACAATGACGTGAGAGACTGATAAAGTCATACAGAAAATGAATACTTCAAGTTATTGCTGCTAAAGGTGGTTATACAAGCTATTGACTCATAAGGTGTACATAGTTTTTCACGCATGGCTTCTCCATTTTGGATTTATTTTTGTTAAATAAATCATGACCCGGTGTAATATGTCATGTGTTTTTTTTCCTAGGTTGTATTTACTTAATTTTTACACTTTCTAAGGAACAGATGATTGTAATTATGTCCTGATATGTAAAACCATAGAATTCAAAGAGGGTGTACTTTCTTTTTCACTCAACTTTATGGTGTCTGTCATAAAATATGTGTTGAACAGTTATGAAATTGCTCTTACTTAAGGATAGGTAACTGTTAGCATAGGAATGTTAGCAGTCTGAAAGCTTAACTGTACAATAAGGAATAGTACAGTTGGTAGCAGGTTGCTGAAATTAACCCCTTAGTGACGGCCGCGTGCAGATGCGGCCGTCACTTAACGCCCGTCTAACATTTTTTTTTTTTTTCATTAGAATCCGGAGTCCCCAAATGGCGTGCAGCCGCGCGGGGATCCGGATTTCCTGGACGTACATGTACGTCCTCTGTCACTAAGTGACAGCCACAGAGGACGTACATGTACGTCCATTGTCGCTAAGGGGTTAATCTGATAAGAAGGAAGAAGCCAGCGAGACAACAAAAACAAAACAGAAACCTGGAGCTAGCAGAAAAAGACCAAAAAACGCAGTACCGAAAAGGAGGATGACAAGATAATGGTAAGGGCAAGCAAAAAAGGTTAGGGGCTGGAGCACAGGTTCAAAAACATTAGGAAGAGCCAAAGGCCAGGGATTGGCTGAGAAGGAGAGACAAAACGAACAAAAACAATCCGAGGGTCGAAACTGGCTAGACAAAATTTAGATTGCTGATAACAAAAGCCAAAAACAAAAGACGATCTCTAATACCAGAGCACTCAAGGTCTGCCCGACCGGGTGTTTTGTAGATCTCGAGTGCAACTGACATCATAACGCATGACACCGACTAAACCTGAAAATAGACGCAATCCTTCACCCGCGCCTGCTCGAAACGGTCACCGTCCGAGATAGGGGCAACAAGTATGACAAGGAATCAGGTTACTCGACTTTAGCCATTCCTCTTTAAATTAATTTCACTGGTTTAAATCATCCACTGCTTAATCTGGCCTCGTTACTTTATTATTTCAGAGATGATACCTATATCTGTGAATTTCCTCCTCCTAGTGGTAATACCACAATTTTTTTTGTTTTGTCTGGAATTATTTTAAATATATTTTAAATAAAAGTTATATTTTATGTACAGTATCTCACATAAGTGAGTACACCCCTCACATTTTTGTAAATATTTTTATTTTATCTTTCATGTGACAACACTGAAGAAATGACACTCTGCTACAGTGTAAAGTAGTGAGTGTACAGCCTGTATAACAGTATAAATTTGCTGTCCCCCTCAAAATAACTCAACACACAGCCATTAATGTCTAAACCGTGGCAAGAAAAGTGAGTACACCCCTGTTACAGTAGCGGCAGCTGCCGAGCCGACCGCTACCTTACCTGCTGGTTCGCCAGCATTCTGTGTCAGCGGCGCTGCGGTCCGTTCCTATCTGCAGCCTGCCGCAGCCTCTTCCGGCGGGCTCTCAGTGTGCCTTGGCGCGCGCCCAGCTAGACGTGTGTCTGTATTTAAAGGGACAGGCACACTTTTTTGGTCTCCACCTCTTCCTGGGGGCTGGTCCTTATAACCCACTGGACACTACTCTCAGTTGCCCTTTCGTGGTGTCCAGTGTGGTTGGGAGGTTGTAGTACTGACTATCTGTTCTGGTTATGACCATTGGCTTGTTCTGACTATCCGCTCTGTGTATGATATTGGCTTGTCTGACAACCATTCTGGTGCATAATCTGCGGCTCTGGTAGACTACCCTCTCTTTGAATGACCCGGGCCTGGCTGACTATCCGTTCTGGTGCTGACGTTTGGCTTTACCTGATTTCCTTTTCTGTGTGTTACGCTGGCTGGTCCTGTTGCCTCTGGGATCTGACCTACTGCTCAGGGTTTTCATATTTCCCTTGCATTCTTGTATATCACTATCTACCTTGGTCGACCTACGGTTGTCAACTGCGCAACCAGCATACAAACGCTCCAGGGGATAGCCGTTGGGCACCTTGGTAGCTCTAGTGGCCTCTCGATCCTGGTTTCTGGTAGTACAGGTGCGGACCTGTCGGTCGATTCCTATCTTTGTTGTACAGGTGCGGACCTGTCGGGAGATTCCTACCTTGGCTAGTAAAGGTGCGGACCTGTCGGGCGATTCCTACCTTGGTTAGTACAGGTGCGGACCTGTTGGGCGTTCCTACCTTGGTTAGTACAGGTGCGGACCTGTCGGGCGTTTCATACCTTTGGCGGTGCAGTTGCGGGCCGGTAGTGGAGCTCCGGTGCGGACCTGAGTCGAGTCCTTCCTGGCTATCATTGTGGCTCAGTTCCTTGTACTTCAGAAGAACAGTATTGCTGCCACCCGTGTTGCATTGTACTTTACTGTACCGTTGCCTGTATGTGTGTTTCCTAATAAAGCTCTGGTGAAGTAGTACGGACTCCAGTATCGTTATTTCTGCCGTGACGACCCCTAAGTGGAAATGTCCAAATTGGGCCCAATTAGCCATTTTCCCTTCCCGGTGTCATGTGACTCATTATTGTTACAAGGTCTCAGGTGTGAATGGGGAGCAGGTGTGTTAAATTTTGTGTTATCGCTCTAACACTCTCTCATACTGGTCACTGGTAGTTCAACATGGCACCTCATGGCAAAGAACTCTCTGAGGATCTGAAAAAAAAATGTTGCTCTACATAAATATGGCCTAGGCTAAAAGAAGATTGCCAAGACCCTGAAACTGACCTGCAGCATGGTGGGCAAGACCATACAGTGGTTTCACAGGACAGGTTCCACTCAGAACAAGCCTCGCCATGGTCGGACAAAGAAGTTGAGTGTACGTACTTAGCGTCATATCCAGAGGTTGTCTTTGGGAAATGAGTGCTGCCAGCATTGCTGCAGAGGTTGTGGGGGGGTCAGCCTGTCAGTGCTCAGACCACACACCACACACTGCATCAAATTGGTGGAAGGAAGCCTCTTCTAAAGATGATGCACAAGAAAACCTGAAAACAGTTTGCTGAAGGCAAGCAGACTAAGGACATAGATTACTGGAACCATGTCCTGTGGTCCAATGAGACCAAGATAAACTTATTTGATTCAGATGGTGTCAAGCGTGTGTGTGTCGGCAACCAAGTGAGGAGTACAAAGACAAGTGTGTCTTGCCTACAGTAAAGCATGGTGGTGGGAGTGTCATGGTCTGGGCCTGCATGAGCGCTGCCAGCACTGGGGAGCTAAAGTTCATTGAGGGAACCATGAATGCCAACATGTTCTGTGACATACTGAAGCAAAGCAGGATTCCCTCCCTTTGGAGGAGTATTCCAACATAATAACGACCCCAAACACACACCCAAGATGACCACTGCCTTGCTAAAGAAGCTGATGGTAAAGGTTATGGACTGGACAAGCATGTCTCCAGACCTAAACCCTATTGAGCATCTGTGGGGCATCCTCAAATGGAAGGTGGGGCAGTGCAAAGTCTCTATCATCCACCAGCTCTGTGATGTCATCATGGAGGAGTGGAAGAGGACTCCAGTGGCAACCTGTGAAGCTCGTGGCAACCTGTAAAGCTCTATTGAACTCCATGCCCAAGAGGGTTAAGGCAGTGCTGGAAAATAATGGTGGACACACAAAATATTGACACTTTGGGCCCAATTTGGACATTTCCACTTAGGGGTGTACTCACTTTTGTTGCCAA
The DNA here is from genome assembly GCA_037306005.1 of Rhinophrynus dorsalis. NCBI lineage: Eukaryota > Metazoa > Chordata > Amphibia > Anura > Rhinophrynidae > Rhinophrynus > Rhinophrynus dorsalis. The sequence goes on along the minus strand of CM074720.1, from coordinate 471,733,255 downwards.
GGTTTAGACATTAATGGCTGTGTGTTGAGTTATTTTAAGGGGGGCAGCAAATTTACACTGTTATACAGGTTGTACACTCACTACTTTACATTGTAGCAGAGTGTCATTTCTTCAGTGTTGTCATATGAAAGAAAAAATAAAAATATTTACAAAAATGTGAGGGGTGTCCTCATTTATGTGAGATACTGTATGTATCATATACACGCATCTTACCAGAAACATTCAAAGTAGACACATTATTAAAGGGATGAGAAAGTGTCCCTGTAAATTAGGTTTTCTTTATTCTTTTTGCCCATTTTTATTAATTACTACAGGGCACCTGCTCCTTTGTGGATTTCTTCACAGGGGTAATTCTTCCCATATATAAATGAGAGTTGGTGCCACTAATTTCTCCTCCATTGCCTTATTTCCTTTTGTGATTTGCCCTAATATAAAATGTCATAGTCTATTCACAGATGAAAAGTGTTTCACATACTCTAAATAGGGTAGGAACTTTAAATTGATAGTGGCTATGCCATTGGAATCTTAAGAAGTGCAATTATTATTGGTAGTTTGCCATACCTCATTAAGACAGGCAGGTATAGCTTAATATTAAAAGTTTCATAATCATATCTGGAACAGTAATTTACATTTGATTTTATTTTCCATTAACTCTTAGTTGCACACTTTATTACTTACTGTGGAGGACTTAGATTCTACTGTCTCTTTTAAAGTAATTGATTTATTGGTACATAGCTTGAACTGCAACTCTGCTTGCCGCCTGTCTGTTACTGGGATGGTCCTGATGGACAGTTTCTTTGTATTTGTCTCTATAGTACTTGGCTTCATACGAAACAGAATCTTTATATTTGACTTTCTCAAAGTGCTCTCTAGTACAGGTTGCTTATTTTCTTGCTCTGAAACTTAGAGGGTCACTCCTCCATTACACTACTGTGTATTCAGTTTTTGGCTATCCATTGTTAAAAACAATTTCTCCTTGAAGTAAATTATTTGACAGAACCAACTGCTTGTAAATAGCTCTTTATCCTGTCACACAAAGAGTTAACATAAGGCACTGTTCCAAAACACACAAATGAACAACCAGAGATTTTCTAATGGTTCTTACTTGCAATGACAATACTGAGAATTTTATACCCTAAAGGAATCATTTACATGGTAGACATTAAGGCCTCTATTCATCTTCCCCAATGCCAAAAAAAACCACCCAACAGCATTTCTCCAAGCATGGTAAACAATTCAATTACATGTGCTATGAAGAAACACCTGCAGTTTTTTTTTTTATTTAACAAGACATTTGGAAGAAGATAAGAAGAAAGAAGACAGAAGATTACATAAGAAAGAACAGAAAATTGAAAAAGAAGACAGGCAGTGGATGACAGGTAGTGTTTCACAGATCTGGGTTTTATGCTAGTGTTAGAGCTATTATTCTTGCACGTTACCATCAGGGGTAGTGTTTGGGACAGTGACTCGGCATTTGACTAAACCTATGTAATAATTAACCATTTGATACATGTTATTAGGATATGCATTCAGAATCACCAGACAAAGTGCTAAAGGTATCTTTTCAGAACCGAACTATAATCTTTTTGGGACTATTGCAAGTTACAAAAACATAAAAATACTGATCCAAATATAATAATAATACAAATTGCATGTAAATTTTATATAAATACTCAGATTGCCTACCAAAATAAATCTCATCCCCACATCAAATAACGATATAGCATTGATTTCTAAAAGATTAAACATCCCCTTAAAGTATCAAAATCATCACTGTCCATAACATCTCTTTAAGCATAATTTCAATAGAAACTTACAATTTATCTGATACAACTGGCATACACACTTTTCTAATAATTTATTTCATATTTGATTTTAGAAAACGAGAGATATATAACACATCAATTAGACAATTTTTATTAAAAATTCCCTCTCATATTAACTCCTCATCACCTTAAAACCAATAGACTAACAGATTCTAGATCTAATTATCAGCACAATTTCTTTGGTATCTATATTGTCAAATAAGTTAAATGAAAATTAGTGCAATTGATCAAGAAATAAAAAAAAACTAAATAAAGATTATATGATATATATATTGTATAATAATATAAACATTAAGCAATTGTTTTATGTGAATTATAGATTCCTCTAAATTGAAAGGATTTACTACAAACCTAATTTTGTTAATGATCTAATGACAAAGAACTAGAAGTGAAAAATTGATTCTTATTAGATATTTAAATTTTTTAATCTTTTAATCCTTTTATAGGTGCTAATTATGATGACTATATATTTAAAGTGAAAGGACAGGGAATCCAAGATAATAATATTTTACAAACTATAAATGCCCGTATTGTTGCCTCATGTACATAAGCTCAGAAGTACCACTCAGCAAGTGTTTTATAAAAAGAGTTCAGGCAGCCAGTGGCCAGGCACTCTGTTGAAAAGGGACACTCACTTGCAAACATAAAGACTATGTTGATTGATCATGTGCCATGGGAAAGGGGGTAACCGAGACTCCATTCTGCTCCAAAGAGAAATGTACTGGATACATAGCCTTAACACTATATCTCCCAATGGACTGAATGAACTAGCCACATTTTCATGGTTTCATTAGCTGAGCAATATGAGTGGGTCTACCTGTTCATACCATTTTACCATAACGGTGGGAGTGATGAGGCATTTGTGCTGCATAGGGGTAATTTTGTGACTGTGATTTTACTTTGTAATAACTACCTGAGAGCTAGCTATGTGTATTGCTTTATGTACTGACCTCTGTGGTTGTTTCCATGTTTTTTCTCTAACTTGTGGCTGCACATTCCATGAGAGTTGCTGTATGTTCCCTGAGGTTGGACCCCTGGGGCCCCAGATCTTTGCCCTTTTTGCAATCTCTGGGGTTGATACACGTATGGCTGCATGGAGGAATAGAGCTGTGATATACTGTTGAGAGCCAGGATAATCTCCTGGCTCCCTTGGTTTGTTCCCAAGCTGGGCTGATTTGTAGCACTTGTTGGGTCCTGGATGATTTCTGGGTCTCCGAGTGAACTATAGCCACGGTTATTTGCCAACATTAGACACTTATCACTATTTTTGCCCACACTAGCAGCATAAAGCCAGAAATATTTCCCTATGCATTGCGATGTGATGGTGTCCAGTAGCGTTTTGCAATTGGCTAGAGTTCTTGACAAGCTCTCCCCTGAAATGATATCCAGTGACCTGATGGATGTAGCAGGTAAGGTTATGGCATTGCTGACTCTGACTTGGCTGAGTATTGCTATAATCCATCAGAACACAGACCTGCTCTGTACAGGAGATTCCCTTAGACTTCAGCTGTTGCTACTTGTAAATAGTTTAATCCATCTTAATTCATGTATTGAATCACAATGTAGCACAGTGGTGTTATACTCTACTATGGACAGAAGAGGTCTTTTCCTTACACATGAACTCTATTGAATTCTACACTGTATAGGGTGATTTCTTTTGGTCACCTAAGGTTACCTGAGGACAACCAACTAGGGAGACACGTGATGATGTCATCAAAGATGCTGGGGACTGGAATTTAGTGGTTCTTTCGTTTGAAATATGTATACAAAGGGAGGGGGTGATGGAGTTTACACTTGACCCTGCTGAAAATGTGGTTTACACATTGAAACGTTGACATCTTTCAAGTAAAATATTTCCTTTAAAAGTCTTGAGAGTGCTTACTCATTTTTTCTGATATCTCTCTCTCTCTATATATATATACTAGTTGAAGAGCCCATTACACGGGCCACAATGCCACTTCCAGATGGTCACGGGGCAGTCGTGCGCAGTAACAACTACCCGCGCAGCAGCTGATACAGAGGCATCCAGCTCTGTATCAGCCGCGGCACGGGCAGTCTCTACTGCGCATGACTGCAGCACGCGAAGCAGTCTCTACTGCACATGACTTTGTCTTTACACAAGTTTTAGCAAATTATTATATAGGATATATATATATATATATATATATATATATATATATATATAATGTATAGTTAAGGTGACTGTACAGAATAGGGCACTCAAAAGGACTTAATGAAAAAAAGGGTATTTTTTAATGATTAAGGTCGATGTTTCGGCACCCAACTAGGGCCTTCCTCAAGACACAAAACAAACGGAATCAATACACAATACAAGTTTATATACACACTGACCTGATGTTAGGCACCAAAACTCGTTAAACAGAAACCTCGTGAGTTCACCCTGAGGTCACTTGACTTAGTATATTGGCTAATACATCCTATCTCCCGTATAACCCCAAATGACTCCAACCGCTGGTGTCCCGTCAATCGGTATGCAAAATAATATACATGTATCAATAAAAAAAAATCAACATGTGTCTAAACATTGAATCAATCACATAGATCAACTTGATCTCATCATCACATCAGTGTCCCGGCTGCTCCCAAGACCGTGCAATGTATTTCAGTACACCTCGTATACAATGTAACACACAAATGATCCAACACAAAATAATCCACCATGGAGATCAAGAATATACTCCCAAGTACACAAACAAGATCATTCACATCTAGAACCAAATGTCTGTTTCAGCAACGGAGTCTGATATCCATTATGTTGGATCCTCAATCTGGGAACTCTTGGCTCTATGTGAGCTATCCCCTGATAGACTATACGGAGTCCTATTATATGAACGCTCCTTATGTGTCGGGGATTCGCTGACACATCGCAGAACGGTGTACTAGGTGCATCAACAGCAATGGAAGCTATAGCTGTTAACGCTGTTTATTATGTCCTGCCCAGCTTATATATTTTGTTCCCCTTATTTCAACATGAGACTCCTCTGGGCGTGGCACCCGGGGCAAGCTCTGACTACTTTGGATGGGTGGCTGGTCTTGCTCTGCTCACCACTCTAGTGATCGCTGACCGTGGGTGCTCGTTGGATAGACAGGCGCAACTGACACATTCCCCATGATAGTTGAGTTTATGCAAGATTTTCATTTTTTGATGAAAAAATACTCTGTTTATTGCTGAGCAAGTGTTCCACTACATGATAAATACCACCTCTGATGAATGGGGGATGATATCACATTCTTTGGTTTTCTATTACAGACTTCCTACTCTAACAGGTATCACGGGTGAGACGTTCAATTACCTATGATAAAACAATGGTCAAATCTACTCAACGGATACAGTATGGATGAATTATATTTCTTACAAAGACTCATAAGTATCGCGGTTGAACTCTATAATAGGACTCTGTGTTGTCTATCTGGTAGATAGCTCATGTAGAGTCAAGAGTTCCCAGATTAAGGATCCAACATAATGGATATCAGACTCCGTTGCTGAAACAGACATTTGACTGTAGATGTGAATGATCTTGTTTATGTACTTGAAAGTAGGGGTGGGCGAAAAGTATAAAAAATTTCCTGCACGACTTTTCGAAAAAAGTGCTGATTTTTCGCTTTTCCCACAAAAAGTTTCACCTTTCCACCTATGCAAAAATGTTCTCCTTTTCGCCTATTTTAACAAATTTTCTGCCTACGTAAACACATTTTCGCCTATTTTAACAAAATTTTAACCTATATTTCCTATAGGTATTACATTTCCCACTGTAATATTACTTCTTCTGAGGCCTGAAGTTTAGAAATAAGTGGCTGAAAGTCAATGTTGTGAGTCCTACAGCAACATATGGCTTGAAAAATGTGTTAGCATGCAAAATGCATTTGTCCTTTGTCCACAACACTAACTTCCTGCTTAAGTGACACTGGTACATATTAATGATGATGTCAAGTAATAAATAAAAAATAAAGTACAACCTACAATGCGGCAGATGTGTATGGTAGTGGTGGTGGTGGGGGTCTGGCATGGTGTAATTTGTGTATGTATATTGTTTTTACCATTGTCATACGCTATCCTCCTTCTCAGGTTATTGACACACATTACTTATCAGTCATAGCAGTGGTCCCAAGTGGGGTAGATGTGGCAACCCTTCTTCACATCCGTTCTCCACCTCCTCATCTGTGCTGCTGGTAATATATTTCTCCTGGCTTTGTCTGTCATGTGTTGTTTCTGCTACCTGATACTCAGATTGTATGAGATGTTGGTTCATTTTTAAGAATGTTAGTCTCCCAACATTGCTGCTTGATAGCTGTGCCCTGCGGTCAATGACAATATAACCAGCCACACTGAAAACCCTCTCAGACTCAACACTTGCTGGAGGGCAACTAAGGGTTTCCACTGCAGTACGTGTCAATGTTGGCCACACACACTGCTTTGTTTGTCAGTATTCCATGGGGTCATTGTTTCTGCCTAAAACATAGCTATCCTGCAAGTATGCAGAAACCATCTCACATGCAGTGGGACCACTTCTAGGAGCTAAATGTTGTTCCGGTGTGTCAATTACCAAACCATACTCAGGGAGCAAGTCCCAAAGAGATGTGCCGCCACCACCACCACCACTACCAGTGTTGGGTTTTTGCCACCGCTACTGAGACCCATGAATTTCCCTATGTTCTGAATCAGATATTCTGGTTGATGATGTAGCTGTTTCTGCTGGTTGAAATGCTTTGCTGCCTTCCTTTTCACTATAGTGTCTAGATGTTTGTTGTGCCCTCACTTTATCTCTCTCATCCTCCACAATGCAACCCTCCACTCAATCAATAAGCATATCTCGATATTCCTTGACAGAATCCGATTCCTCAGAGAGTTACTGCTGATCACCCTGACTCCTTGCTGTGACAAACTGCTGATGGCCCTTTGGCAGAAATTCTGAAATTTTGTGTTTAAAGCAGTGGTCCAGCAAAGTGGCAAGAATGTTTTCCTCATTGCTTTTAATGTACACCATGCAAGGATCTTATTCAAAGCTTGCTAACACGTCCTTTACCAGCTGGTGCATGTCTGTGCTGGCATTCTGGTAAGATTCTTCAGCCATGCTCCTCATTTTTTTCTGCAATAAAAATATTTTTTTTCACTAATTTCTGCCCCAGTGTGACTGACCAACATGGTTGCCTCCTCAAATGGTTTCAGCAGCTCACTTACATCACGCATTACTTGCCATTGGCCAGGTGACAAAGAGTCTCCCTCCATGATATACTCACTAATGGCCTTATTCTGCTTGTACAAACGCTCTAGCATGTACATGGTAGGAACCTCCATTTTAAGCTGGTGATGGAGCAGATTTTTACACTTTTGTATGGAATATAGAGCATTGAGTGCACTGTAGGAGTGACTACAATGGGCACAGATTTTGCTGGTAATAGTAAGCATCTCTTTGAGAGTTTCGGATTCTGCCAGGAATCTGGTCACAACTACATTTAGCACAGGGGCAAAGCAGGGCACATGAACCATATCACTTATTCTCAAACCAGCAATTATGTTGGAGCCTTTATCAGCAGACACAAAACCAGCTTTTAAGGAGCAGGGTACAAGCCATTCCTCTGTCACCTGCTCTAGTTTACCATCTAGTTTACCATATACAGCTTTGTGGGACTGTCTCTCAAAACTCTGCATGCACAAGGTGGCATGGTGATGATATGGGCTATCCTGCTGCTTCTGCAGCTGCCGCCTTTTAATCACACTGCCAAAACTAGAAGCATGGATACTGGCTTTCACCTGATGCTGTAACCTAATGTTGTCCACTGTTAGTGCTGGGAGGGAAATCCAGTGAGCACTCACAGTCATATAGTCTGTGCCCTGCCCACTTGTCCACATAACTGTTGCCAGTTAGATTTCCTTGCCATAAGCACTTTTCAGCCCTTTGCCCACCACACTAACCACCTGCTTGTACAATTCAGGCACAGTTATCCTGAAAAAATAACTGCGGTTTGGGATATTCCAGCGTGGACCTACACATGACATCTGTTCTATGAAACCTTGTTTTTCTACAAAAGAATACGGCAGCATGTCAATTGCCAACATCTTGCCAACCTTTCCATTCCACAGGAGTACTTTGGGACTGTTTTTGCAAAGTTTTTGACTCCTTCCTAGGAACTTCATCAGTATGGGTTGACAGGACATGGCAGAAGAAGCCTAAAACGTTATTGCTTTAACAACATAATTAGAGGAAGTGGTGGCAGTAGATGCAGCATGTGTGGGCAGTCTATGACTCTTGCCATCTCCTACAGCAAATCCAGAGTCATCATACTCCTCTGCAGCAGGAGCCATAGGTGTTATGTGGACTGATCTAACTGTTGGCACTGACAGTAGCACACTCTCTGACACATAAATAACTTCACTACTTCTTTTTTATGCCCTAGAGCCCTGTGGACTTTTTAAAGAGCTTCTGCTGCTGCTAGTTGTGGCACCTTTGGCCTGCTGATAGTGTGTCTCCCAGTGAGACCTGTGATTGTGCTTCAGGTGGGATCTCATATAGGAAGTGCCTAGGTGTGAGCCTGTTTTCCCCCTGCTTACTGGCTTTTTGCCCAGACAACTGATAGCAATATGCTTAGCCTGAGGATCCTGTGTGAAGTATCTCCTGTTCCCTGTAACTTTATGTTGACTGTGAGGGAGCAACCTTGTTGCAGGGAGAAGATCTAATTAATGCAGTTGGTGGCAATATTTTAAATGCGGGTTTAGGGATAAAAGGAAGTGCTGCTTGTTTGTAATTAGATAGTTAATAATAGATTAGTGTTTGAAAAAATAGTGGTTTGATGCTACGAATCCCATAACATTTTTATGAGCTTATATTCTTTTTATACTCATTGTTTGTAAAACTATTTATGACTACATATGGTGGTCTATTTTAATAAATCATGTTTATATATTTGTAAACATTAAAACTAACAGCGCATATTTCCTTTGTTCATTGAAGCTATCGATTATACCACTGGTTTAACGTGAGAGATTTATCTTTTAAGTACCGGACTGCATTTGGGAAAAGACACCCCAGTGGTGATTGAGCAGAGTCAAGCTTTATAATTAATCCCTGCAAGCGACATCTATACCACTGTATATATAAAATACACCAGTGAATATTACTATCTTTCTGCAAAATATATCCAAAGAGAGCTTGTACCTGTAGAAATTCTACTTGCACTGAGGAGTTCCTGAGGTGCTGCTGCTACTACTACTACTACTACTGGGGCTAGATGTTGATGCAATTCTACTGCCACTACTAGTAGGTGGCAAAGGTGCAGCACTTACAGCAGAAGCAGAGGCACTCATCGTATCTAACATTGTGGATATTAACCTGTGTTTCTGTTGCTGGGTACTCAAAAAAGGTGTGTGTGTGTGTGTGGCTGAGTGGGACTTGGACTTGGACCTTAAAAGTGGTGGAAGTGTCAGCCTTTTACTTTCTGCTAACCTTATAGCCCTGTCATCATCCTCACTCTCAACTTCATCTGTAAGAGAAGGATGCTGGAGGGATATATTCCAGATCTGCACCATCATCAGTTATCATTAGGTCATCCTCAGCAACATCAGCATCACCTGACAGTTCTTGCCCACTACTACCCTTATATTCCTCTGAGCTTTTGGAGGCCTCAAACAATTTCTTTTTACTTTTACTGTAACAAAGTTCCCTATAATGGGTGCTTTGGTGCTTGTTTGTCTCACTATCTGAGGCAGCAGGTGGTTCAGCTGCTACAACTTCCTCTAAATACTATGGCCAGCATCATCAACACTTGAATGCGACTTGTTGTCATCTTCAGTGTTCTTCTTATATGGTTCTTTATTTGTTACTGGCACTGGTGGTGCTGGAACTAGTTTTGCTTGGACCTTGACAAACTGCATCCTCCCTTGGAGTAGGGATCAACATCATTGATTGCACACGCTGAAGCAACCATTGATGCAGTCAGTTTTTGAACTACTACTTTTCTCTCATGCCCCTGGACTGATCCACCCCTCCCCTTCCCTTCCCCTTGTGTGTTTGCTAAACATTACACAACTACAATGTGTTTTTTACTGTACTGTACACAACATAACTGATGGAACTGTATGATGCATTGCCTAAGCCTAGTCAGCTGTCTGTCACTGTCACCTAATATATTTAGTTCTTTTTACATTTTATTTTTTTTTTTTTTTTAATTATTTTTTTTAAGTTGTCCACCCTGTTGTCTTATCACATTCTGTCAAAAAAAAAAAATTATAACTGAAAAACAAAATCAACAACATCTTTCCCCAGACTTCCCCACGCAGCACAGAGACAATATAATTTTTATATAATTATATATAATTATTTATAATTAATTGATATCAATGGGCGAAAATGGCTGGAAAAAGCAGAAAAATTGCACTCTTTGCAGGAAACTATTCGCCAAGCAGAAAGTGCCATTATTCACCGATTTCAGTTTGAGGCATACGTTTTCACCCATCCCTACTTGGGAGTATATTTTTGTGAATGATCTTGTTTATGTACTTGGGAGTAGGGGTGGGCGAAAAGTATAAAAAATTTCCTACACAACTTTTCGCAAAAATGTGCCGATTTTTCGCTTTTCCCACAAAAAGTTTCACCTTTCCACCTATGCAAAAATGTTCTCCTTTTCGCCTATTTTAACACATTTTCTGCCTACGTAAACACATTTTCGCCTATTTTAACAAATTTTTCACCTATATTTCCTATAGGTATTACATTTCCCACTGTAATATTACTTCTTCTGAGGCCTGAAGTTTAGAAATAAGTGGCTGAAAGTCAATGTTGTGAGTCCTACAGCAACATATGGCTTGAAAAATGTGTTAGCATGCAAAATGCATTTGTCCTTTGTCCACAACACTAACTTCCTGCTTAAGTGACACTGGTACATATTAATGATGATGTCAAGTAATAAATAAAAAATAAAGTACAACAACATCTTTCCCCAGACTTCCCCACGCAGCACAGAGACAATATAATTTTGATATAATTATATATAATTATTTATAATTAATTGATATCAATGGGCGAAAATGGCTGGAAAAAGCAGAAAAATTGCACTCTTTGCAGGAAATTATTCGCCAAGCAGAAAGTGCCATTATTCACCGATTTCAGTTTGAGGCATATGTTTTCACCCATCCCTACTTGGGAGTATATTTTTGATCTCCATGGTGGATTATTTTGAGTTTGATTATTTGTGTGCTACATTGTATATGAGGTGTACTGAAATACATTGCACGGTCTTGGGAGCAGCCAGAACACTGATGTGGTGATGAGATCAGGTTTATCTATGTGACTGATTCACTGTTTAGACACGTTGATTATTTTTTTTTATTGATATATGTATGTTCTTTTGTGCACCAACTGACGGGACACCAGTGGTTGGAGTCATTTGGGGTCATACGGGAGATAGGATGCATTATCCAATACACTAAGTCAGGTGACCTCAGGGTGAACCCCATCCATTAGTTAATGCTACAGTAACGATGGATGACGTTGCACTGACGTCACAAGGTTTCTGTTTAACGAGTTTTGGCACTTAACCTCACGTCAGTGTTTATTTAGACTTGTATAGTGTATTGATTCCATTTGTTTTATGTCTTGAAGAAGGCCCTTGTTGGGGGCTGAAACGTCAACCTTATTCGTTACAGTAAAGATGATGTAGAGAATGAAAGAGGGCAGCACCCATGGGATTTATTAAATAGCTTTATTTATACAAATAGGCAAGGATATAAGGTCAACGTTTTGGTCCCCCTTAGGGAACTTTCTCAAGACAATGCATGTGAATAATGGCATGTGTTAAATACCTTTGTGCCCTCAGCATTGCTCGTGTCGCCGATGACATAATCATTCACCAAACTGTTGATAGGACAGTGGTGGATGGACAGCCCTCATTGGTCACGCATTACTGGTGGCAAGATACAAAGTATATGTGAAATGCAGACTCATAAGGGTCCTGCACCAGGTAAGTCCTTTATCTACACCTTTTATATTTTATTGTATGTCTGTTGTTTTTAATTGCACTACATAGAGGCTCACTAAGGGACGCGTTTCAAAATAACATCTTCCTCAGTATTTTTTAATTTTAATTTAATTTAGACAGTTATTTAGATAGTTTTTGTAGGTGTATTAGAGTAGGACTTACCATCAAGTGAGATACCGTGACGTGGTTGGTAAGCTTACACACGGATTGGCCAATTTGTGGGATGAAATTCTCACTTATTTTATCTATATTTACTAAGGATTATTAAATATACACATTACAGGGAACATATCATTCACAGCATGCAGAGGAGCGCAGAATTGTTTGTTTGTATATATTACATGAGCCCATGATATAGTCTCTCTCTGCAAGTGGAACAAATGGTAGTCTATAATATACGAGTGGCAAAGTGAAAGACGCATATAATCACAGGGTGGGAAATCTGTCCCTATAGTCTGATACATACCAGGGAAATAGTTCATTCTTAAATAGGAGTCTCTTCAAATGTAATAACATGACAATGTTCAGTTTCATATATGAGTGTGCAGTTCCATGGTTGGATGTAGTACCCCAGTAAAAGTCATAGTAGGGTAATAAGGGATAACTTACAAAAAATATATATATATATACTAACTGGGACCCCTACATGTACCACCATCAGAGAGATAAGAATTATAAGTCAGGCATGCAAAAACTGGGACAACACTATGTCCATGATATCAGTGACCAATGCAGAGTGGAGAGAATCTGAAGGTAGATCAAATGCTACAGGCAACATACCAGCATAAGAGTATATTACAGGCAACATTATAAATGATGAATAAATAAATAATCAAAAAAGTCATCCATACCTAACCAAGAGGTAGAGTCAAGTCCCAGAACGGTGGGATGTTAGTAGCAATGCCCCGCTATTCAGGGTTCTATGCCCATCCCTACCTGGAGAGACTTATTCCTCAAGAGTGTGACAAAAGTTTCTACACCTCTGCACCACAGAGGGTATACTATCACACTCTTTGGATGATGAACATATGGTGACAAGACATTCAAAGATCTTAGTTTCATAGAAAGCATGCCCATTGATAAAGCTCAAGTATATATACTTATACATACACACATGCATGCATAAATGTCCGTCTATAATTATAGAAACACTTACTAGAAACACTTAGCATAAGAAGTTTATGAGGCCACAGTCCAAGCCTGCAGAAGCAAGGAACTCCATCAGCAGCAGTACTTTGAATTGGTCACTCGGTGGGTATACAGCAAGTCTCAGCCAATCAGAAGCTCCATGCAACATTCAGCAGTCCAGATAGTTGAGTTAATTGCTTACTTGGATGCAGAAATAGCCAGCAAGTGGATTTCCATGATAGGGTCAAGGCATTGAGCGTCTAAGCTGGAGTCTGAGACTCAGGTATAGTACCTGCAGTGCAAGTGGGGAATCCACAGAAGAAGTGCACTAATCGGCACGCAACAGCCACATTGTGTAACCATAGTGACCTCGGGGTGGGAGCGTCAAAGGGAAGTCAAAATTCTCTGTGTTTACGGTGGGTTTATACTGTATCCTTTTGAAAGGTTGCACGAGAAAGAGCCTGCAACCTTTTAAGTCATTCACCACGTCACCATGCTCAAAATGACGACATGACAATCTCTCACTGCATGACATTGCCAGATTGTAATGTTGCCTACTTAATGGTCGCATACACGGCCTCCGTGAAGAGGTAAGGCCATGATAACTTGGAGGCTAGGACAATAATATTTGCCTTGTCCAGACTTGAAATTAAGCATATACATATAACATACATTTCATAAGTTATGAAACAATAGATGGCAAAGCCTAAAAATACTCTGGGGATACTGAAGAGGGGCATCTGGAAGGCCTCCATGTTCTGCATAAAAAAAAGGAATATTATGTATGCAGCACATGAAGGCGCTCCAGATGCCTCTTTGCAGCATCCCCAGAGCATTTTTAGACTTTGCCATCTATTGTTTCATAACTTATGATATTTAAGTTATATGTATATGCTTAATTTTGAGTCTGGACAAAGTAAATATTATTGTCCTCGCCTCCAAGTTATCTTGGCCTTTCCTCTTCATGGAGGCCGTCTATGCGACCATTAAGTAGGCGACATGACATTCTGGCGCTGTCATGCAGTGCGAGATTGTCATGTTGCCATTTTGAGCATGGCGACGTGGTGAATGACTTAAAAGGTTGCACGCTCTTTAGTGTATGACCTTTCAAAAGTGAACCAGTTTCTACATAGTGTCCAAAGTACAGAACACCAGGGTGGGAGTCCGAACATCAGGTTTGTCACTTGCATTACAGGAGGGAGGTTCACAGAGAAGGTGCAGAAATGTCATCCAATAACTATATCCTTTGTGTAGCTTTTGTGAGCCCAATGGAGTCTAACCATCGATTGGTGGTTCCGTTATGTACCACTCTCAGCTTTGCTGAAACATCATTGAGTATGCTATATTCTTTGTATGTAGACTTTTCTTGACATCAAGGAATTTACACCTTTGACGTTGGACTTCAGATGAGAAGTCAGGGAAGATGGAAATTTTCTGATTTTCTAATTGAATTTCACCCTTCATCAGGACCATTCGTAGAACTGCATTCTTGTCACAGAAGTTTAGCAACTTGGTCATGAGAGGTCTTGGTGCTGCTCCAGGTGGAGGAAGAGCCAGGGAAACCCGATGCACCCTCTCCGCCACAAACATTCTGGACAGGTCTTTACTCCCCATGGTATACTTAATCCATCCCTCCAAGAATTTTTCAGGTGACCTGCCCTCAACCGTTTTGGGGAAACCCAGCAGTTGAATGTTACACCTTCTGGGCCTGTATTCTAGGTTGTCCATTTTATGCTGCAATCCTTTCACTTGCTCATGAATGGCCTCAGTGGACTCAGTCATAGGGGTATAATGTCCTCGACAGTTGATTTTGATCTCTGAGTTTCACAAATATTTTCACAAATTGCTTTCTGATCTGCTCTCAACAGAATCAATTTTGGTTCTTAACACATTCTGGCAGTTTGTGATCATTGCCATTAATTCAGAGAAGTGAGAGCTCACTGGGTCATCCTGCTCCAGAGAATGTGATGGTGAACGTGACAGAGAATAGGATGTCGATGGAGACTCCATGATCTCTTCTACCTCTCCTGCTACCATTTGGCATCTCGTACTTGTTGAGTTTAGCTTTATAGTCTCCTGACTTTCTACTCAAGTTAAAGGTGGTATGTGTAACAGAGAAAGATAGCCCAAGGGCAGTTGGCAATGAGAGGTAGCTATGTAGTATTTCTTCTCACAAGTCACACAGTAATCAGCCACCCAAGGGAGGCTGTATCAGGCAAAGGACAGCGGTATCTGCAGTGAAGCTACCGCAGGGTGCAAGGCTGTCTCAGCTTCAAATACTTAAATTTAACATATCATACCTTCACCCACACTGTTTATCGTGGACAGGGTGTCCATGGGGATATGTAACAGACAGAATGTGACTGGCCTATTAGGAGGGGAGGACACTAGGAGGCAAAAAATAACAAACAGGAGGGTGAACTAAGGGGAGTAAGGAGGCAGAAGTCAGAGTCTATCCACAGAGGTGTTCCCAGCTCAGGACCACACAGAGGCAGTCCTCGGAGGTGAAATTGGGCAATAGAAATAATCCCACCTTTCCTATAAGGGTGCGGCTCAAAGCTCTGAAGCCCCTCCAGCCCAGCAGAGCACTACAGGGAGCTGAAGAATCCATAGCATGGAGCTGGGCAATTGCAGTATATAATGGCCTCTGGAGGCAGCCGAAGTGGCTAGTAGATTGTGCTACAATCTGCCCCTGTATATTTCCAAACTAGATCTCCCTCCAGAGTGGAAGAGGCCCACTGCCCAAGCCATACAGTGACACCCAGGTTATGCAGTGAGAGTTTTATATGTATATTTAAGGTGGATGTGGCATAACCTTGCAATGAAAGAGGGGGAAAGGACAGACATTACCAGTTTAGGCGGATGGAGAGGTGACTCACAGGGTAGCAGCATGGTATAGGCAAACCCAGGGTTCCAGCAGCAACACAGCACACCAGCACCTTTTTCAGCAAAGGCAGGGAGCTGAAGATCTCACAAGGTAGAACCAAGGCACCCTCCACAGCAATCACAATGAAGATCTGTTGAGTGGGAGACCCCTGGGACCTGGACCAGGAAGGCAAGATACGTAGACACCACACAAATCCAGAACTGTGCTATGGTGAACCATTGCATCCATGTTGGAGCTGTCCATCAGATGGTCTCTTTCCTTTCCCCTTCTCTCCTTTGTTCTGCTTCTTCCCATTGCTACCACCCAGAGCACTGGCACTCGAGACTTCTGCAGTCAGTTTTTATATTAACACTTTACTCCCACGTCCCTGCACTTCTCCACTTTTCCCCTTTTCACTTGTGCATTTGCTAGACATTACTCAACTACTGTGTGTTTTTACTCTCTACAGTACACAACTGATGGAGTGTGATGATTTGCCTTGGCCCTCAAAAAAATTCTCAGTATTGTCTGATGTCTATCAAAGTTGCCTTCGTAAAAGATCACACATCAGGCTCCCAGTCAGCTGTCTAATATATTTATTTGTAAATTTATTTATTTATTTATTTTTTATTTTTTTTTATGTTGTCTACCCTATCTTATCACAGTTACTCCAAAAATATATATATATAACTAAAAAACAAACTCAACAACTTATTTTCCCAGACTTCCCCAGCACAGAGACAATAAAAGTATAATCAGCAAGCAATTTGGACCCCAGATGCTTGTGTATTGCCAATCAGTCACACCAAATGTTGGGGTATTTTGGGCCAACCTCCTTCCTCTGTTCTTCTCCCCCATTGTGCCTCCAGATTAACCTACTACAGAGAACAAATGTCCTACCTAAATGACTCCCTAAACTAAGCTTCAATTCCTCTTTATTTGCATATCTTCTCTGGCTCACAAACATGCTGCTCTCTCCTCTCACAAACACAGAATGTCATGCTGTGAGAGCCTGACATCCTTTTATATGCCTGTAGAAAACTAGAAAAAACTTTTGTGTGGTGGAGAAAAATTTGTCTACCCATTAACTTCAATGCAATGAGCTAGGCGAAAAAAGGGGAAAACAACACTTTTTATGGGAAATGTTTTGCCAAGTGGAAAGTACCATTTTTTGACGATTTCAGTTTGAGGTGAAAATTTTTGCCCAGGCCTACTCTTGACTTCCCCTTGATGAATTTTCTTACAATAACAGTTTTCATCAGTCCATAAAAATGTCTCAGATTATTGCCAACTGTGGAAATGATCACCAACCATTAACAATATCGTTTTCAGACTCCCCTGTTCCTAAAGTCACGTATGGAATTCAGAAGCTTTGAGACTGACAAAAAAGTGCTACAGCAAAGCTTTCCCCAAGCACAGTCTGCCTATAAGAAACAGGCCAGATGACAACAGGAGGGGATTGAGTACACGGACCCGATCAGCATTCAACAGCCAAATGTAATCTTAAAGTCAGTACTGAAAAAGGCTCTTTATTAAACAAAAATTTAAGCTTAAAAACATCAAGATACTCGATTACAGAGAATCATCCAAATGACACAGCCAGCCATTAAAAGCAAAAAAGAGAGCATTGATCACCTAACGCGTTTCAAACTTAGAGTACTTAATCACAGGAATAATCAAAACCACCTAAACTGTCAAAGTTTTGCTGAACTGCTCCAATTCTGCCTATTGATTCTGCTGTCTGAGCTAATCTAGTGCTCTGCTATCCACTGCTGTTGTCTTCTGAGTTTCTGGCTCTGGCTGAATCAGCTGACCTCTCTGATTACTCCACTGACTGTTATCAGCCAACCCTCTCAGGGTATTTAAAGCAGCTTGGCTCACTTTCCCATTGTCCTTGTGTTTGTTTGCTGACCTGTTGCTGCTGTGGATTTTCCTGCGCTCCTGTTTGCTGTGTTCCAGACCCCTTGGCTAGACTTCTGTGCTTCTGACCCTTGGCTTGTTCCTGACTTTGCATTCTTCTGGTTTCCTGACTCAGGCTCGGCTGACTACCTGTCTTGGTTCCTGACTCTGGCATGTCTTTTGGTTTATGCTCTTGGATCATGCTTCTGTTTTTGTTGCACTAATACAGGTGTATTGCATTTTACCTTTTTGTGTCCTGTCTGGTTCCTTGTCCCTAACATAAACACTCTCATTTAAGTGATACACAGTGAATATGTTGCCCTACAATCAGATCAGGTACCAATCACTATATCTAATGGAGATTTAAACTGACCACTCATATGGCTACTTTAATTAATGGATGTCTAAGCATACATATAGTCTCCATATTGCTTCCTTCATAATGGATTGACCCATTCGCTGCCAACACCAAGTCAGAGAGATTATAAAGACTGTAAACATCCCTCCTCAACTTAAAAACAGGTTTTACGAAAATGAGTATGCAAATCCTATAAAACACAAAATACAAAATTACAACATTAGAAAAAATGCTGGCAACAAATGCAAAAGCTATATATTTAACCCATTCAAAACAATGCAAACATATGTCAGTAAAACCCTATAACTGCAATACACTGAAAAGTGCCCAAACCACTGCTTAATTTTATTAACAACATCATTTAAAATATATTAATCATTTGTCTATCAAGTCATTCTAAACAAAAGAAAATGTGTATAGAGATCTAAGCAATGGATACGGACAAGTGTCAATACATATATACTCAGTCTTAAAAACAATTGTGAAGGAAGCATTATGTAGACTATATGTATACTTAGACATCAATTAATTAAAGTAGCCACATGAGTGGTCATTTTAAATATCTGTTAGATATAGTGACTTATTTCTCATCTGATTGTAGGATGACCCATTCCCTGCATA
Source organism: Rhinophrynus dorsalis (assembly GCA_037306005.1). Lineage (NCBI taxonomy): Eukaryota > Metazoa > Chordata > Amphibia > Anura > Rhinophrynidae > Rhinophrynus > Rhinophrynus dorsalis. The sequence continues at coordinate 471,714,564 of CM074720.1, read as the reverse complement.
TGACTTAAATAAGAGCGTTTAACGTGTTTTCATCATTTGTATGATTAAGCGCTCTAAGTACAAAACTCGTTAGGTGATCAATGTGCTCTTTTTTGCTTTTAATGGCTGTCTGTGTCATTTGGATGATTCTCTGTAATCGAGTTTCATAATGTTTTTAAGCCTGAATTTTTGTTTACTAAAGGGCCGTTTTCACTACTGACTTTAAGATTACATTTGGCTGTTGAATGCTGAGCAGGTCTGTGCACTCGCTCCCCTCCTGTTGTTGTCTTGTCTGTCAGAGCCCCTGGCTGGAGCTGTGGGAAGTGCTCCGGACCTACGCCTCAAACTTTGTTTGGTGAGTTCCATTTGCTATTATTGCATTGTTACTGTGTGGCTGTAGCATTCCCATTGTTAGAATAATATATAATAAACAGGCCAACAAGTACTGATCTGCTTCTCCCTTATTCCAACTGTGGATAAGGTCTGGCTTTCCTCCAGTCATCTTCATCTGTGATGTACTCCTAAAAAATTGGTTTCATCTATTCCTAGGACCATTTCCTATTGTCTGGTGAATTCATTCCATAGCCTGTCAGTTGCTCCTACCATCTTCATGGATGACGCATCCATCCTTCCATGTTTCTTAATTGAAACATTGGATACCCAGTAATGACTCTCATCTGCAACGTCATCTGCTATGGGTTCAAGGGTGTGATGAATATTAGGTAAAGCTATCCTGGACTACCATAACCATTGAGGCCGGCTGGAATACTTTATACATTGGAATGAGGTACTCCCCGAAGAACGGTTTTGGACTTTCCATCAGGCTCATCCATCTCTCCCAGGTCCTATGATCATCTGGAGGTCTCATATTGGGGGGCATCCTTTCATACCTCAGCTCCAGACCATCATGGTGCATCACGCCTTCCTCAAACTATCATGGCACTCAGCATCCTTCACCTCCATCTCTGACATTTCTGCATCAGCACGTAGCGTCATCACGTCAGTGCACAGCTTCATTACAACATCATGGGCTGAATCTTTTTAGCGACTTGTGCATGCAGCATCATTCTGATGATGCGGACACACAGTGTCATTCCAACAACATAGTCATGCACCATCATTCCTGGGACCAGCAGCATTGACGCAGATACATCATCACTATGTGCCTATTTATACTCATTGAAGCCTATGTCTTGTGCTTAGTTCTGGATTTGACCTTGTTCTGCCTGACCGATTTTGAACCTTTTCCTCCTGCCCTGATCTCTGTTTGGCCATTGATTCTGAACCTACGATGCCTGCCTTGACTCTGAACCTAAACTGCTTGCCCTAACCTGAGGCCTGTCCATCAGTATATAATTTATAGTTTAACTTGCTGTTTCACCTATCATCATTCTAGTTGTAGTGCTGATTCTGAGGCAGCAGCAGCATCCTCTGCCCCAGCCCAAAAGCAAAAAGATATGAGGAGGAAGAATACAGAAACCCAACCAGATCCTCAGCATTCGATAACGAGCAAAACACCTGGTTCCCCATCAACTTCTTGCACTAGGGTCTGGGCACAGGGAGACATAGTAGCAATGTCATCTGTAGGAATGGGCTAAAGGTCCCTTAGTGCTCCCACGAAAAAATCCCCCAAAACCACGTGGTTGTCTACTTTTCATGGAAAAATACAGCAATTAAATATTTGCCGTTTTCGCCCATTGGAAAAAAATCTTCACAATTTTGTCAATGGCTAGAAAGTTTTTGCCCCTTTATTCATGTGTTTTTCACCTTTTTACTATAAAAATGTACTGTTTTCTAGGAAATTAAACAACATACAAGCATCTACAGTGTGAGAGAGTTGCTAGAAAGCTGTGTTGTGATATTTATAGCAAATTTGAGGCAGGAGAGGCTCATAGTGACTGCTATCGCTATGAGCAGGTTTACAAACAATAAAAGGAGGAGCTGAAAGGACCCTTATGTGTCCAGTGAGTCTGAGGAGCAGGTAGAAGTGACCACTAAAACCTAATGCTGGTCAGTCCCCCCAAAAAAAATTACCTCTAGATAACTTGGGGAAATTAATCTTGCTGGAAATAAAAGGGGGTAGAATTGAGAGCAGGACAGGCCAGCTGCCTGTGCCTGCTGCCGGTGCTGCACTTGCTGCCAGTGCTGCACCTGCTGCCACCAGTGCTATGCCTACTATCAGTGCTGAATCTGCTTCCCTGGGTGTTATAATTTTTAGGAGTGGGGGGAAGGAGAAGATGATGCCAAGTGTGACAGCAGGAGACCCTAATTCACACTTGCATCCCCAAGCAGTCCTGCTACTAGTACTACAACTAAGAAGGTCCAGCAGCTTATTAGTGTTAGGAGTGAAGAAGGGAGCGATAATCGTATTACTAGTGACTATGGGGAGGAAGTCTCAGCAACTAAAATTCATGTGGTTGGTGTTAGTAGTTGTAACAGTGATGGTGAAGCAGCTGGTGGTATTAGTGATAGGTCAGTGGTAGAGGTAGCAATGCAGAGCATCCGAACTGGTGGTTAAGGGTGCCCACACCATTCCCCTGACCCTGGGAGTCCCATTCCCCCCACGGCATTGTCCAGGTGGAACAAAATCCTGAAGAAGGCAGAATTGTTGCCTAGCAGCAATAATACCACCACCACCACCACCAGGAGCACAGATCAGCTGCCTGTGTCTGCTGCTAGTGCTGCCAGTCTGCCTTCTTCAGGTCAACAAGAAATGGCAAGCGTGACATTAGGGGACCCCCTGTCATATTTATCATCACCTCCTCCAACCAGCAGAGAGATGTCTGTAATATAGCAGCAGCAGCACATGGTGGTGGTGATGATGATGGTGGAGAAGCTGGGGTAGAAGAGAAATTGATGGTATTTTTAGCAGAAACTGAAAAGGAATGAGAGACAGGGTTGAGGATGGACATCACCCCCACCACCACCACCACCACCAGTGATATTTTGGAATTTGCAACTGCTCTAATTCCTGCTGCTGAGTTGCAAAGGCAGCAGGATGCTGAGGAGCAGACTAGTTTGCCACAGACCACCGTGGACACAGTTGGAATGGGGTCAACAAGTGTTGCGGGACTAGGACAGGTTACACTTGCCAGCAGCAGCAATAGTCATGGTCCTAGTTGCAGTGTTGATTCTGAGGCAGTAGCAACAACAGCAGCAACATCATCTTCTTTCCCAGCCAGTGATGGGAAATATGTAGGAGAAGAAGAAAGAAGCCATTCTTCTCCACCTTCCACCTTTCCCTTCCCCCGGAAGTCATGGGTATTGGACTATTTATCTCTTTGGGCAAGCACAGTACAGTAATCAACAATGGTACTGTGCACAATTTGTGACAAGTCAATGAAAAGTGGGAAGGAGGGAATGCACAGCTGCCCTGATAGCACACATGAAGCACAGCCACCATGACATTAACGTTCAATGACGAGCTAGACTACTAGCTCTCCATCACCTTCTTTCTCTAGGGTAACTACATCTTCTGTCAATCCACCTCGTTCATCGTTAGCTCCCCAGCCAAGTGATATCCATTCTGTAGATTTCAGGATGTGGGAACTTGTGTCCACCCATTGCACACTGTTTGGTGCACTGACCACACATGGCAGTGTGGTGGAGAAGAATCGCAAGCAGGGAATCAATTTGCATCTGAGTATATTCCATCCCTCAGAATATGCTAAGCTGGTGGCAAGGAGGGTTCATCATTAAAATTAAACTGTCTGCAAGTGGGGGCATGGCCTGGCAGTCATACTGAGTGGAAGTGTTTGGGAGCGGCTCCGTATCCCTCAGCAGTTATCTGGTGCCATCCGCCCAGTGGAAATTTGTATCGAGTTACTTCTTGTCAGAATTGCTCCCCCGTGAACGGGGCTACTGGTGGATATCCTTCTTGACCCGTCTACCACCTTGAGTGACTGTTTTTACACCGGCCGTGGCCTAGGCCATGCGTCCATGGCCTCGTGTGCCGCTTCTGCAGACCGGGGTGGCCATAATTGACTTCCGTCCTCCTGCCTCATCGGGTGCCGGAGCTGTCCTGGGATATTGAAATATACTGGTCTGGCCTTCACATACGCTGATTGAGGTGCGGGCTGCACATCCGCGGCCTTGCGTGACACTCCACCCAGAGCCATGCCTGTGGAACACATAGCACTTACCTTGCCAAGACTCGGACTGTTGCAATCTGTTGAGCAGTTGTGGAGGACCTTGCTCCAATGTCCTTAGGCAGGCCAGCAGAACTGTGGTAACGGGAGGAGTGAGGGGCTACTGAATGCCATCCTTTGCTGCAACACAGCAGGGGACAAATAAAAGAAAAAGAAAGAAAAAAAATCGGACGTCTATAGCTTACTCCGGGAAGCCTCTGAGACTTCACCACAGTGCCCTTCATGGATCCGGATTCCCATCCATGAGTGACCTACCAGGGGCTTAAATTAAACTAGCTTTCCCATTTTATGGGTCTTTGATCTCCCCCTCTGGATCCCTAGATTACCCTAGTGCACCCTCCTGTTTGTTATGTTTTCCCCTGTGTCCCCTGTCCTTTCCCATTTGGCCTTCATAAATACCTAAGTGTTTCACTAAACCGCAGTGTGAAAGGCGCACCCCTGTAGACGCTGGCGCAGAGGGGGAACTGAGTATCAAGGTATTTCAGAGGGTTTTCTGGCTACCTTTCTTGGATTACTCTCCCTATCCACCAGTGCATTGTTCTTTTAACATATAGTCAGCCTAAATAACTCTATACTTGTGTTACTTGGAGTCATTTACAGGTATCACTGGATGCTACTGTGATGTATCATGAATCTGGGTTCTGGAATATCTTGTAAGTGCTTTAATCCTACTCCACTTTGATACTCCCTAGCCTGAGAACAGCACTGTTGATCAAAGATAGAGCTACCCTGGTGCAATTATTAGTACTACACTTGTGTTACCTTGGCTCATCCCCCTGGTTTGTCAGTTTCTCATGTATATGTCTTCCCTCATCTCTCCCATGTATTTGTTTTGGCTACAGGCTACCCACTAAGTAGTCTAATGTCCTGTAACTGGAAAAAAGGACAATACCTTATCACTCATGTCTTATAGATCTAGTTCTAGTTCACTCAATGACTGAAATTTAACTTATATATGATCCTGTCTGCATATTGCCTACTGCTAATATCCATAGCCACCCGCGGTTGTGCTGGGCCTACAATATTATAATCTACAATTATCTGCATACTCCACTATGGTTAGAAAATCTACATACTACAGAAAGAAATTGAGCAGGTTTGCCAGGAAAACTATGGTGGCGGAGGAGGTGGCAGCTTTGATGGAGGCTCCTTCTGCTTCTGCATCCCCCGGGCAGTCCTCAGCCTTTGAAGAAGGTAACACTAACTCACAATTTACATAAATAATGTCGGCGATTGCTAATTGCCAAGCGGTTTGACCAAGAAAATCAACACTGTACAAGTAGAGATCAACTTATTAACAGTGGACCAACATAACCTTCGTAAAAGTATAACTGATGTCCATCAATGTATCCCTACCGTTGAAGATACGTTCCTCCTGTCGCTACTTCAGTGGATGAATTGAAGGTTCAAGTAAGGTCACTCCAATCAAACATAGACGATCTAGAAAATAGATCAAGACACAGTAATGTCCGTATCATTGGTCTGCCGGAGAGTGGTGAGGGCCGAGACCCAGAGCAATATATGGAGGCGTGGCTGAGGGAGCATGTTGGTACAGAGGGCCTTTCAGCGTCTTTCACAATAGAGCGGGCACATCGCATACCAATGGGGCCATATCACGGTGCCCGTGATTTTTGCCTTTACATGTCAGTTACCTGTAGGGGGCTCTCCATTGGCTGCTTGCCTTCAGCCCGCCTTGCACTGCCTATTTAAACTGAGCTTGGGCACCCTTTGGTTGCCCTTTCGTGTTGTCTCTATGCTGCTGCTCCTGCATTGTGTTCCAGTGCTTCCTGGGCCTTGTCGCTGTTCCTAATTGCCAGTGGTATTCTAGCTCCTGCTTCCAAGTCACCTGGTTCCTGCATCTATTCCTGATCCAGTTGGAGTTACTGTTCCTGTCATTGTTTCCTGCTGCCGTTCCAGATCCGGTTGACCATCTGCAGTGCTGATCCTCTTCATCCCCTGCTGGGTTCCTGTTTCATCATCTACCGGGTGGTTGGCATTCCCGGTGGTCTGGGCGACATTATTATTCTCTCATTGGTTATTCCAGTACACGGGTACTGGTTCGCTCCACTGTGACCGGCTGTTGTTGCACCGGTAGTATCGTTGGTTACTCCAATACGCGGGTACTGGTTCACTCCACTGTTTCGGCTGCTGTTGCACCGGTAGTATCGTTGGTTACTCCAGTACGCGGATACTGGTTCGCTCCACTATAACCGGCTGCTGTTGAACCGGTAGAGTCATTGGTTTCTCCAGTACGCGGGTACTGGTTTGCTCCACTGTTACTGGCTGCTATTGCACTTATATGAGCCATTGGTTACTCCAGTATGCGGGTACTGGTTCGCTCCACTGAGACTGGCTGATATTGAACTTATATGAGCCATTGGTTATTCCAGTACGCGGGTACTGGTTCGCTCCACTGTAACCGGTTGCTGTTGCACCGGAAGAGTCATAGGTTATTCCAGTACGCGGGTACTGGTTCGCTCCACTGAAACTGGCTGCTGATGCACCTAATGAGCCTTTGGTTATTCCGATACACGGGTACTGGTTCGCTCCACTGTAACCGGTTGCTGTTGCACCGGTGAGTCATTGGTTACTCCAGTACGCGGGTACTGGTTTGCTCCATAGATTGAGGCTGTTCAGTCCTAGACAACCTGACAGATTGAAGGTTTCTCCCAGTACACGGGTACTGGTTTGCTCCTCGCCTAACCGGTGGCTAGTTGCTCTTCCAGACTACACTGGTGGTGACTGTGGTACACTGCTCGTTATTGTTCCAACCTTTTATGAGTGGCAGTCCAGTTCAATCTATATATCCTGTGGTCTCGCTTGTCATCATTGGTGACTGGTTGTCTCCACCTAGCCAGTTACCTCGGCCACCTTTGCTGCCCTCATTATCAGCAGTGGGCTGCCTTGCCCGGTATTGGTAAGGCTGGTAGAACCTGGTTGTGTCTATTCCTTGAAAGGTGGCCTTACCCAGTATTGGCAAGGCCGGTAGAGCCTCATTACCTACAGTCCCAGTATCTTGGCTGCCTTGCCCGGTATATTGGCAAGGACGGTAGAGTCTCATTACCTACAGTCCCAGTATCTTGGCTGCCTTGCCCGGTATATTGGCAAGGCCGGTAGAGACTCATTACCTCAGTCCCAGTGTCTTGGCTGCCTTGCCCGGTATATTGGCAAGGCCGGTAGAGACTTCAGTATTCCTTGCATGTGTCTCCAGGCTGCCCTGACCGATATATTGGTAAGGCCGGTAGAACCTGTTACCATCTTGTGCCATCTAAGGTTGCCTTACCCGGTATTGGCAGGGCCGGTAGAGCCTGTATCCCGTTTCATGTATCATTACTATGCTCCTATGTAAATTGCTCTCTATATATATATTTTGTATGTGTATACTACCCAATAGGGTTCTCTCTAACTTTTCAATAAAGTTATGTTTTTACCTATCTCTGTGTCTGAGAGTCATAACAAACCGTGACAGTACAAAAGGGCCATGACCTCAGATATTAAGAGCGATGGTAATACACAGAACATCCATTGGAGGATGGATGTACATGAGCAACGCCTGGATCAGCTAGCGGTAGTGATCAAAACCATTCTTGAACGCACTGTACTCTCAGATAAGACTGTTTCGAGTCCGGTGGTCTCCCCAGGCCAGACACCGGAGAACGATACCATGCCCTCATGGGTTGCAGTTAAAGGGTTAACTGTTACGGCTCCGTTGCCACTCAGATATGATGGTGATCTGAACCTGTGCAGAGGGTTTATTAACCAACTTGAAATATTTATGGAACTGACTGCGCATTCCTTTCCCAGTGACCGCAGTAAAGTTGGGTTTATGATATCTCTGCTGACTGGTAGAGCCCTTGCATGGGCCAATCCCTTATGGGAAAGCGCAAAGTCTTGTACAAAAAGTTTCAAGGAATTTGTGTAGTCTTTTCGGAGAGTGTTTGAACCTCCTGGTAGAACCACCTCTGCTGCTAAACGCCTCATGGAAATATGGCAGGGCAGGCGTACGGTTGGCAACTATGCCATTGAATTCCACACCTTGGCAGCAGAGGTAGGTTGGAACAATGAGGCGTTGTTGGCAGCCTTCGCCCAAGGTCTGAGTGACCAGATTAAAGATGAAATTGCAGCTAAAGACGTGCCTATGGATCTAGATGATTATATTGAGTATGTTATCCTAATTGATACCCGGATCCGTGAAAGACTGATGGCAAAAGAGCGAAGGCTAAGGTAAAAAAATAATGGGACTAGCAGTACAGTTTGCTCACCCATCCCTCCCTTGGCATCTAAACCTACTGAACAGTTTCTGGAATCTGGTGAACCTATGCAATTGGGCTTCACCAGACTAACCAGGGAGCAGAGAACGTATCACAGAAAGCAGGGATTGTGCTTATATTGTGGCAAGAGTGGGCACCTGCTAAGATCCTGTCCATTACGGCCGGGAAACGAACACACCTAGGGTACCTTGGTGGACAGGCCCTAGGTGGTGTTGAATCGTCCCCAGGTTTGAACATATTGAAACCCACCATACAGGTGGTACTGTCTTGGGCAAAACACTCAGTAGAGGTTTTGGCCCTGGTGGATTCCGGCGCAGCTGGATACTTTATGGATAATACCTTTGCTGAATTGCATGGGGTCCCACGTACTGAGAGAGAATCCCCTCTCGCTATTGAAGCCATTGACGGCAGACCCTTAGAACCTGCACAGGTTACCTTTGAAACAATGCCATTATCTATGACCATTGGGGCACTTCACAAGGAGGAACAGCAGTTCCAACTTATCAGTTCTCCACACTATGCAGTCATTCTGGGTTTTCCTTGGTTGCAGCTTCATAATCCACTGTTTGATTGGCAAAAGTGTGAAATTTCGGCTTGGTCTCAGTACTGTATGGAGCATTGCGTATCCCACCCGGTTAAGATCTTGTGTACCTCCCCTTCACTTCCAGATGAGTATCAACAGTTCAGTGACATATTCAGTAAGGGAGAGGCTGGCACCCTGCCCCAGCACAGATCTTATGACTGTAGTATTGATTTGCCTCCGGGGGTGGTGCCCCCTAGGGGACGCACGTATCCATTATCTTGTGATGAGAACCAAGCTATGGAGGAATATATTTCCGATGCCCTTAAGAGAAGGATTATAAGAAAGTCCACCTCACCAGCAGGGGCTGGATTCTTTTTTGTAAAATAGAAAAATGGCGAATTGAAACCATGCATTGATTACCGTGGCCTAAATAAGCTTATGTCTAAGAATGCTTATCCGATGCCACTCATCACAGAGCTATTTGACAGGCTTAAGGGCTCCTCAATCTTTACTAAATTGGACTTGCGAGCTGCTTATAACTTGATCTGGATCAGAGCTGGTGATGAGTGGAAAACTGCCTTTAACACGAGATCGAGGCACTATGAATATTTAGTCATGCCATTTGGTCTTTGTAATGCACCCGCAGTATTTCAAGAACTAATCAATGATATCCTGAGGGATATTTTGCAGTCCTGTGTGTTTGTCTACCTGGACGACATACTCATTCATTCTGAAAATATGTCAGAACACATTAAAGACGTGTCTGAGGTGTTGCTCCGCCTACGAAAAGACAAATTATATTGTAAATTGGAGAAGTGCAAGTTTCACAAAACCAGTGTGCCATTCTTGGGTTTTGTAATCGGCAAAGAAGGCATTGCCATGGATGAAGAGAAACTAGTGGCTGTTCTGCAATGGCCACAGTATACGGTATATTGAACACGGTATGCGGTATATTGCATTTCTGCTTCTGATGGGACCTCGAGTGGGGGACTTTCAGAACCAGGCTGAGTCCCTTCTTAATATCTCACCTGCATAAGTCCACTATGTCCCAATTAAATCTGCAGCGTCTGTGTCACTGATACTGTCTCCCTCATATGGACACGCACCCCCTGCTGGGCTTCTCATTTTGTCTCTTCTGGGGAGCTTTGCTGCGGAGACTACTATCCCCTCTGGTATTTATGCTCAGGCTTGATATGTTTCCCTGCCTCTGTATGTTCTCAATAATACTGTTGTGTTCTCCTGTGTTTGGGCTGGGTCTGCTGGGGGGTGGAGGAGTGGCGTGGGGTGGCCTGGGGCTTTCCTCAAGGGTGCTCTCTTTGGGCGGCCTTCTGGGGGGTCAGGGGGCTCCACGGAATCTCCTTCATTCTTGCTGCCTATAATGGATGGGCCGGGGGGATCTCTAGCTAGGGTTGAGATGACAGTACCTTATAATGTTGCAATGTAACATGGCTTTAACTTGTAGTAACAGATTTATTATGTCTAGCATATGGGAGTGTGAGGTACTGACACAGTCAGGCCATTTATCATCTATCACCTTACCACTCCTGATTTACTTTATCTCATATAGTGCCGAAATGTGTTTGTGTTGGGACACTTGTCTGGTTGGGGAATGGGTTGGGGGCTGTTCTGGGATGGTGGGGGACGGGGTGGTTGCGTGTGTGGCCTCCTGGGGGGGAACCGGGTTGGTCTGCGGTCTCTCGTCTTTTGCTTAGTGCTGCATTGGTACTGGGAGATGGTGCATTTGGGATGGAGAGTGAGGAGGAATTATATATGTGCCTTCTGTTGTCAATCCTGATTTTATGAGGGGTAATAATTTCCTCTTTTTTTGTGATATTTGAGGTGGTGGGCGGTGCAGACGATATTGTAAATGTTAGACTGGTTTATGGTTAACTCAATTTTACATACTTTTGAGGTGGAGGGTCTGGGTGTGGCTGCCAGGCCATGGTTAAGGTAATGTTTTCGGTTGAGATCTCTATCAGGTTAGGGATGATGGAGGTAGGGTGGGCTGTTCTAGTAGGGTACAGATTAGTTAGTTTAGGAGTACTCCTCTCTCTTCTGGGTCTGGGCGCTCCCCACCCCCCGTGGATCCGACTTGTTGACCATGATATTGCAATATTTTGATTCTATCCAAATGGCGAGTGAGGTTTGTAAGTTTTTATCCTGGAATGTACGCAGTCTGAATGATGAAGTAAAGCGATCTTTAGTTTTGAACCACATTAAAAAGCAAATGCCTGGGGTGGTTATGCTTCTGGAGACCCATCTTTCTCAGGGCAGAATTATGTCTCTCAAAAGACATTGGATACAAAGCCATTATCATACCACCTTCTCCACATATGCTAAGGGGGTCTCAATATTGATAACTAAACTTATTTCATTTGAATTCGTTGACCTCAAAACAGACCCACAAGGTAGATACTTTTTCCTAACATGTAAGCTGCAAGGAGCTCTGTAAACACTATTGAATATATACATACCATCCCCATTTGACCCTTCCATTCTTAGGGATGCACTGACATATATTTCGGAAAGACCAAATCACCACGTTGTCTGTACGGGCGATTTTAACATAGCTTCTGATGCTGACATGGACAGGCTAGGTGGAATGACTGCTGATTCTAGACCACAGAGAGACGCTTTCCTCAATCTCATCAGCGACATGGGGCTCATGGATTCCTGGAGAACCATTCATCCCTTGGCTAGGGAGTTTTCCTGCCACTCGTCCACTTATAAAACATTATTGAGAATAGATTACGAGTTTATTGATCATTCAATTGGCGTATGGTTAAAGATTGCTGCTTTTTGATGAGGGTAGCATTGGACCATTCGCTGTTACTACTAACGGTTGAAATGGGGTTGCAGCTTAGATCTAGAGTTTGGAAACGCTGTCCTGTATGGCTAACTAATACTCAGCTGGTGACTAAACATCGTGAAGACCTGAATTAATATTTTGTAAATAACGGTTGTTCAACTACGCAGGGTATAATCTGGGATACAGCTACGGCAGTAGCTATGGGCTCTTTGATATATCTTATAACATCACAAAAACTTATTAAGTCTAGAGAAGCTGAAACTTTGGAAAATGAGGAGGCAGTGGCTGAAAAGCAATATGTAAACAGGGGGGACTCAATCTCTTACACAAACTTTGTCTCTTGCTCATTACAATACTCGTTAAGACTGTCTGAATTAAATGCCCGTAATGTCTTTTTTAAAAAACAGAATATCTTTGAAAATCTGGACAAATCTGGGAGGCTGATGGCTCATCTTGTTAGACAAAACAGAGGGATCCTTATGATTGCATCAATACGCTATGTGGAGGGGGGACTGGTGGTCGATCCGCAGGCGATAAACTTACAGTTTCAAACGTTTTATTCACACCTCTATGAATCCCGCCTGGTCCGCTCTGACATTCAAATTTCCGAATTTCTACTTGGGTGCGATCTGCCACAGCTCTCATTTGAACATAGACAAATGTTAGATGCCCCAATTCTCCTAAGAGAGGTGGTGGAAGCCATTCACAGCTTTTCAATGGGTAAAACCTCAGGTGGGGATGGTCTACCTTCGAATGGTACCGGGAATTTTTAGATATACTGGCCCCTCACTTGCTAAATACCTTTTATGCAGCTATAGATGATGGCCGACTCCCTGAGTCTCTTACCAATGTTTCCATAATTGTACTACCAGGGAAGGATCTGACTCTCTGTGACTCTTATAGACCTGTTTCACTACTAAATACGGATGCTAAAATCCTGACAAAAATCCTGGCTAATAGGCTGAATGCAGTGATAGGTACAGTAGTGCATGAAGATCAAACAGGATTCATGCCTGGCAAATCAACATCGCACAATCTTAGGAGACTATTCACACATCTGCAAATCCCTCATGATAATTCAGGGTCTCGAGCAATAGCATTTTTGGATGTCTCCAAGGCATTCAATTCCATTGAATGGAAGTATTTATGGGGAGTACCACGGAAGTATGGGTTCGGTCCTTCTTTTATTAATTGGTTATATATATTGTATATGGACCCCAAAGCTGAGATGATAACGGGTGTGGTACGATCAACACACTTTTCATTACACTGAGGTACTAGACAGGGATGTCCATTCTCTCCTAGCTTGTTTGCCTTGGCTTTGGAACCTCTGGATGCGCACATTAGGGCAGATCCGGTGATTCAAGCACTTTGCTTAGGAAATAGAGAGGAGAAGATAACTTTATATGCAGATGACATACTACTTTTTCTGGGGGATCGCTGGAGGCCATACTTCATCTGGTGGACTCCTTCGGTTCTTATTCAGGTCTGCAAATCAACTGGTCTAAATCGTCCCTACTCCCGATAGATGACCTATCTTGTGAAACTTGACTTACTGACACTCTGATGAGATGTGCTGAGGAGTGTATATACTTGGGGATTAAGGTCGGAGCCTCAACGGTGCCCTTTCTGGAAAGGAACCTACTTCCGAACATTCAGTGAAAAAACAACTGCATGGCTACAGCTACCTCTTAATGTGATTGGCAGATCAAATCTCATAAAAATTATCTTTATACCTAAATTTCTCTGTTTTTCAAAATATGCCAGTTAGCATTCCCAAAGAATACTTTAAACAAAGTGAAAAAATCCTAACACACTTTCTATGGCGGGGTGACCACCCTAGAATTAAACTGATCACGCTTATGAAACCCAAGGGTGAGGGAGGAATTGCTCTGCCCAATTTTTATAGATACTACTTAGTGGCTCAGAGCAGATATGCCCTGGACTATGCCTCTCCACGGCCTAGATATTAAGCTACCCAGGTGAACAAATTGCTATTGCGGCCTCTATATGAACTATCACATTTCATGGCAGTCCAGCGGCCTTTAAAGATCAATTTCCCTTAGCTTGGGCTCTTTATGAAACATGGGTGACACAGACTGCAACACCTACTTGGCACTGATTTTGGCCATACTTGGGCCAGATTTTGAGTCACTACCCAGGGTCAGCTATATCAAAATAATCAACTAAAATCTTTTGCACAACTACATACTGAATTCCAAATATTGAACACTCTTTTTTATTCATATCTTTGTATAAGACACGCTCTGCAAGCTCAGTGAGGGAAACGGAACCTGACGATAGATACATTTCGGCTTCTTAACAGATTACTTCTTAAGGAGCCCTCAAGACCATTGTCTTTTATTTACCAATGGCTGGAAAGCAACATCACAGACCAGGAGGGTCCTGTGCGACACAACTGGGAAAAAGATGTGGGTACTTTGGAACCCTGGGAGTGGAACATGGCCAAAGCGGGCCCAATGCAGGTGGCGACATCATCCAGACACCAAATGATACAGTTAAATATTCTACCCAGGGTCTACTATACGCCAGTCAGGTTAAATAAAATGGGAAACTCCTGTAGTGATAAATGCCCTATATGTGATGAAATCCGGGGAATATACTTACATATGATATGCGACTGCTGCGGTGTTCAGGAATTTTGGAAGAAGGTAATACACATTATAGCCTTGGTGATGGAAAAGCCTATTCAGCTAACACCAAAACTTTGCCGTCCACATTCCCTGATGAGACTGACGGTATGGCTGACAGATCTCTATTGAGTTAACTCCTGGTGATGGCTAGAAAGGTAGTGGCTTTGACCTGGATGTCTGACAGGGCTCCTAGCTGTACGACATGGCTAAACCTGGTTTCGCAAAATGTTTTGCAATTTAAACTTGTCTATTTACACCGGGGGACACCACATAAATTTGAGAAAATTTTGGGAAGGTGGCAGGAATGGTGGTTGAGTGGAGCGTATGGGGTCCCTATGGACAAAGAGGTGCATTTAGATGGGGGCGATTGAATGCAGTTGAGTGAATACTGGATATCAACTGGCTCGTGCTTGAAATGTGGCTGTTGCGAGAGCTTTCATGATAGGGAATACTATACTTAACAGCACAAAACAAAGTTGTGGCCTGATGCTGCTGTTGCATGGTGGACAAGCAGGTGGAGGAGGGTTCTGCGGGTTCAGGCGAGAGAGGAATTGGGGATCTGGGTGATTTAGTTTAGCTGTTAGGTGGGTTACTGGGTTGTTTGTTTGTTAAAAAAAAATAAAAATAAAAGCCTCAAGCTAGCTCTGAACGTCTTGAGACATATTTATATTATTGTTGATTTGTTCAAATGTATCTAATATCACTACTGTGAAAGATGCCATTATTTGTACCCTTTCATGTATGAGATTTGTGTTTGGTGCGGCTTGATAATAAAATCTATTTAAAAAAAAACTGCAAGTTGTCATGTGTCTTTAGCGGGGTGTGGACAAGGGGCATAGTGACAGCAGCAGTACTTGGTTTCAGGTGGGAGGATTTCACATTGGAGGATCTAAGTGTCATGGTGTTTGGAAAGAGTTGTGCCAGGTGTTTCATGTGAGTGCAGATGTTCCCATTGTTCCCAATCCTTCACTTATTTACACTGTGCACATTGCAGTTGTTGATGTGAGAGGCACCGTTCCTGCTCTCAAGGGAAAAATTTCTATTCTCAACACACCCATAAGGAGGGGTAGGTGAAGAAGCATTTTGGGCCAAATTCTTTTCTCCACATATAGCTGAAGTAGTGGGGGCTAGGTATGGTGTGCTACTGCCTCAGGTGCATCACTGGAGCTAGTCGTTGAGAGTAGAATCTTCGCTGTTACTGTTACTGCTGTTGTTGTTGATCCCATTCCCTTTGAGCTGCCTAATCATCCTGCTGCTTAAACAACTCAGCAACAGCAAGAACAGTTAGCAAATTCTGCATCTACATCAGGGCATTTGACAATGGCCATCAGCCAGTGGCCAACACAATATGAACTGCTGGTACTAGGCCAGTAGGGCATTGTTTTTTCTCTAGGCTTGTTCTTTAAAAAAACAACAACAAAAAAACAATTTTTGGGGGCTTGTTTCTTACAAGTCTAAGTCTTACAAATCAATTTTTCATTAGGGCTTGTACCCAAACAAGTCTAAGTCCTATAAATCAATGTTTCCTCAGGGCTTGGGCCTTTAACAACAAGTCCTAAAAATCATACTCTACAGAATACTCTATCCCGTCAAGTGTCAATCTACCCCAGTCACAGCTTATGACAGTGGGTCCCTATCGCTGTCAAAATGTTTTCCTTTATTTTATTTATTTTTTCTTACCTGTCCCCCAATACCAAACAACCCCCACAAAATAAGTTTCCTTTTCAAATGATTCTTTCCCCAGAATCCACCCGCAAACACATGCACTCTCCACAGACCCCTTTTATACCATGTCTCTTTTTTTGGGGGGGTTAATTGTATTTAGTTTTTGTTTCTTTATTAACTGTCCCCCAATCCCAGTAAACTCCACCCAAAAAAAAATTTGCTGTTCAACTGATTCTTTCCACACACTCCGCCAGCACAGTCATCCTCATGCCCCTTTTATTCTATGACTTTGGGAAATGAAATAAAATTTGCTATGTGTTGTGTGTAAATTCAATGCTCCCATTGATTTCAATGGAATGAGATGGGCAAAAATAGCAGAAAAACTGCACTTTTTGCAGGAAATTTTTAGCCAAGCAGGAAGTACCATTATTCACCGATTTTGGTTTGATGCAAAAATGTTCACCCATCCCTACTCTTTTGGTGATCCACCTCTGTCATCGTTACCTCCTCATCAGCTGATAGCAATTCTGTAGATGTGAGGATGTGGCAGTTCGTGTCCACCCATTGCACATTGTGTGCAATCCCTGTCAACAAAATCCACCTAAAAAAAATTCCATGTTCAACCTATTCTTTCCCCAGACTCCAACAACACAGGCACCCTGCTGCCAGTGTATCTTGTAATACTCAGGAGGGAGGGAAGGTGAAGATGAGGCCAAGTGTGACAGCAGGGCCCCCTAAGTCACACTTGCCATCCCCAAGCAGTCATCCCCCAGTGCCTGTGTTGTTGGGTGAGTAAGTTAATGGTCACTGCGCCACTTTGTTGTGTGTTTTGTTAATTACTGGTCTCTCCCTGCTCCACTCTGTTGCGGGATTGCACCGTTGCTGTAATTCTCTATGTCGTAATAGGTGCAAAGGCACATTTTACAACCATTGCATTAAATTTATGGCTGAACCTGCATCATAAATGGAGCAGGTGGTGTCTAATAAATAGAAATGTGGGCAAAAACATGGTAGCACGTGAGCGGCAGGCTTTGAGCACCAAAACAACGTCGCAGGAGCTTTAGGGCCAAATGCAACGTAAATGGACGCAAGTGCAGTCCACCCAAAATAGCTAAATCTGGGCACCCAAGAATGGCACTGGCTAAACTTAAGGCTGCTGAAACTCACGCACACACCATGCTTGCTTGTGCTCCAAAACTGAGACTACACAATAATAATAACAGCAAAAGTGACGCTCATCGTATATGAAATAGACACGAGGCTAAAGTCAAGTTAGCTCAAGCATTGAACTTACACCCACAATAATTTATTTATGTCTGCAAAAAGTCCACATGGTCACAGCCAAAAACGGTGCTTGTGCGACATGTGGTTTGACGCAAAAAGGTATACCTAGAGAAGTTTGCGCTAATGACCAATACCACAATTGACACAATAACACCCCAGTAATAACAATAAGCAATAATATTTAATAAAAACAATAATAATATAACATGAATAATACACTGCATATTATTAAATATATTCTAGCTAAACACCTAATAATACCAACTAGACAATTACTTACTTGGAGCAATCATTCCAGGAGTCATACTACTTTGTGAGCATACTTTCTTTTTAGAATCTAGAATATTGGATTTGGAAAGAAATATTGCAACATTGCATGACATTGGAAACCTGGAAAGCAGTTTAGAACTCACAGATCAGGTATTATGTGAAGTTAGTGGTGAAGAGGGTGCTAATCTATTCTAATAGATTTCTACTGTCCTCCAACATTCACTCTAAGGTAAGTAAACCAAATTTAAGTGTGAATTTAGTAAATCCCTTGAAATTACCTTCACCACAGAACTGATTTCTCCATTTTCTTTCCAACTCCGCTTGTTTGCAGTCCACTTGAATGCAGCTACATACATATATTAGTGCATAGGCTCCATATATAAACATAGGAAGTTTAGAAGTGATAGAACTGAACAAGTCTTCTTAATAACACCTTAGTGTATAACCCCATACTGTGCTAAGGGATAGTGTCAGTTGTCCAGCTTCACCTAACATCCTGGCCAAACAACACCTTTACGTTCTTTTGCTTTCCTAAGTGGATTGTAAGTTGAAATTGGACAACAGTGTATCTGTTGTGTATGGTTACCAT
This sequence comes from Rhinophrynus dorsalis, assembly GCA_037306005.1. Classification (NCBI taxonomy): domain Eukaryota; kingdom Metazoa; phylum Chordata; class Amphibia; order Anura; family Rhinophrynidae; genus Rhinophrynus; species Rhinophrynus dorsalis. The sequence continues at coordinate 471,696,372 of CM074720.1, read as the reverse complement.
GGCCCAGCACCTTACAAACAACTAATATGTGCAGGAGTCGTGTTCATGCCATTGCTTTGCAATGCATTCAAGACATCTCTTTTAGAAAATAGAACATTTCACAGACATGATTTGGATCAATAAGTCCTAATTTTATTTGGGGGGAATATGACACATGGGGGTGGGGACATATTTAAACCCATTCACTACTTTGTCCCACATAGTGCACAGTGCAGTCACTGATGACTGCCCTGTGCCTGCCCCAAGGGAAAAATATTCCCACATCCATTATTTCAGTGAGGTGAGAGATGGAAAAGAATGGCCTAGTTCTTCTTCTCCAGAATCACCTTCACTGACTGGTACTAGTGATAATGCTGTTGCTGCCTCAGCACAAGAACTTGGTAGCAGGAGTATTGGTGGCAAGTGGAACCTATCCTAATCCCACATCACTACTCTTTGAACCAGTTCTATGGTGGTGGCCATGGTGGGCTGTGGTGCAGTGACCTGCTCATCCTCATACTGCTGCTGTGACAGATGAATGTCATTCTATGATGACTCAGCAGCAACAATCACAGCAGCAGCAAATGCCGCAAGGAATGTCACTGCTGGTGGTGGAGCGATGCCCATCCCCATTTGCATCATTTTCTCCCATTCCATTTTGATGTCCACCAAAAATGCCCTCATGCTCTCCTCCACACTCACTCTCATCAGCACCACAAGTCTCTTGTTGCTCAGTGGCAGTGGGACTGCTTGGTATTGATGGCAGACAGAGGACCCCTGCTGTCACACTTCCCACCTCCTCCTAAGAAGGCACAATAGCAGCAATAGCAGCAATCACAGGCAGCTGACATGTCCTGCTCATACTTCTAGTCAGCTCTGCCTTCTTCAACATATTCCACAAGAGGAACATGCCAGGGAAATGGAAATTGTTGTTTCATAGATGTAACGTGTTTCAAATACTTTAAATTGATAATACATATGCCACTGGAATCTTAAGAATTGCAATTGCTACTGAAGGCTTGCCATACCTCATTTAAACCTATGTTAGGCAAGAAAGTATACCTTAAATTATATGTGATTAAAAATGTCATAATCATATCTGGAACAGTAATTTATTAATATTATTTTCCAAGAACTCTCAGTTGCACAAATTATTACTCATTGTGGAGGGCTTGAATTCTACTGTACCTTTTAAAGTATTTAATTTACTGATACATAGTTTGAACTGCACTCTGCTTGCTGGAAACTGGAATGGTCAGGCAGGACAGTTTATTTGTATTTAACTCTATTGTACTTGGCTTCATATGGAAGACAAGCTGTATATTTGACTTTTCAAAAGTGCTCTCTAATGCAGGATGCTTCTGTGAAACCTATCCTCACAGATTTCTCTGGAATCTGTTTTCTGAATTCTTTAGTCCTTTCTTCTCCTTATCAATCTTTCTTACAATCATCTTTGAAGATGGTCAGTCCTCTTTGAAGATTAAATGAAATAAGATTAGATTATATAAGATATTCATATATGTTTCATTATACTATTTTGTATTCAATCTTTTGCTAAAAAACAGTTTCTTCTTGAAGTATATTATTTGATAGAATCACAGACAGCTTGTAAATAGATATTTATCCTGGCACACAAAGGGTTAACAAAAGCCAATGTTCCCAAATATTTGAATAAAGAACCAGAGCTTTTATAATGGTTGTGACTTGAAATGACGATACCAAGGGTTTTATACCCTAATGAAATAATTTATATGATAAACATTAAGGGCCTGATGCAATTGTGGCTGGTAAAACTGTCTTTAAGTCAGAATGGCCAATGGGCATCAGAATGGCCCAACCACTCCATGTAGATCAAAAACCTGTGTCACACTGTTTTGCACATCACTGTGCTTTCCAATCAGCCGATAATTAAATTACTATACATCTCATGACAAGGAAAAAGATAATGGTTGAAGTTATCTAGCAACCCTGACTGTTGTCAAGACAGGTTCAAACTCACAGCCAATCACAAAACACCAAAGTATCACACACATTCAAATACACACAGTCAGGGTCAAGTCAGGCAGAGACTGAAAGCCAAAGCTCTGATACGGCCAAAGCTAGCGCAGATGAGGAGAGGCTGTTTGACCCCAATTAGACCTATGAGGAGAACAAGGCCCTCATCCAAAGCATCCTGGTGAGGAAGAGTATCCTGCATCTTAGGGAGAGGGTTTATGGCCTGGCTGCTCAGAAGAAGGTCAGCTGGAGTCAGGTCCTCAGCAGGGTCAATGCAGTGTCTACCTGCAGTCAAACCATGGAGTTGTTGAAAAAGCGGTGGGGTGATTGCAAGAGACTGGTCAAGCACAAGATGGGTGAGGTTGCTCTGCATGCCCAAGGCACTGTAGTTGGTCTTCCTGCCCAGATCAATTCACCACCTGGGAGGAGATGCTGAGGGAGAGTCTGTCAGCTACTGCTGTTGAGGGGATCCCTGGAGGGTCTGGTACTGTGGACAACAGCAACCTCCACACTTCCAGTAATTGCATCATTCCATGAATAGACACCACACAAACAGGCCAAATTGTGTCCAAATTCTGGTTTAACCTCCTTGTTGCTGTGTTGATCTTCATACACACTCCACACAAACAATGATTGCCATCAAGCTGTCAAATGAAGATGTGTTATGTTCCGCCACAATATAACACATGGAGCCACATGGAGGTTAGCACCCAACCCCTTGAGTACTAGAGGAATAAGCAGCACATTGACCCAATATGAGTTGGGTACTCCTCGGGCACTCATAGGGTCAACAGATGATAAACACAATACAACAGGGTAACACTGGCCAGGTCCACAGGGGTAAGTTCACATAACACAGTTTCATTGACACAAATTGATTTTATGTACAACAGATAGGCATCGAACACACACACAGAAAAAAAACAGCCACACAGCTATTTATTGCACAGTCGCCAAAATAATAAAAAAAAAAAAATGTTTAATGAATCCTCAAGTTATCAGTTGTATCCTAAAGAGTGGATATTGCAAGGAGATATTAATTGCCATCCTCTCTCTTCAGGATACTTATGATAACTAAAGTTCAACCACTGTAGATTGCACACATCAATATAGAGGATCTTGTTGAGATGAGCAAACAAAGAGTGCCAGGATGGTATTTGATATATTGCAATGTGATGCATGTGATACCATTCTGCCCCTCCAGGGTTAACATGTCAATGTCATCATCTTCCATCCAACATGTCATAGCTCAGTTGACTAATCACATCATCTCATTCCCCACATAGCATATGTACCTGCAGCACAGCAGGAGGACAGTGAGGAGGAGGAGCAGCCCTGTGACATCCTCCCCCAGTGACTTTCCACTGGAAGAGGAAGAATAGGGTCCAAGCAGGAGGGCACCATCACCACCGTCACCACCACCAGCCACTGAGTCCAGGCTACCACCAGCAGACACTGTGTTCAGGCTACTGCCAACTGCCGAATATAGGCTTCCACCCAGCGCCGCCACAGAGTGAATGCCATGCCTCCAGAGAGATGGATGCCGACCATCATACATGCCCAGCAATGGATGGCACCACCACCACTACCACTGGGCCAGCTCTGGATGTCAAGTACAGTGAGCACCGCACAATATGGCTTATTTGGGCTCACACCAATGCCAAAGCTCCCATCATGGGTGCAGCCACAGTATGGACCCAGATACGAACCCCACATCCAGGTTGGAGGGAAGCTGCTACAAGTGGCCAAGCTATGACCTGTGGCCACTAGACTATGAGCATGTTGGACTTCTTGGAGAACCACAATGCCATCAACCCCTTGAGGAGTTCACCCCCCCAACACACACTCAACCAGGTGGGGAGTCTCAACCAGAGGGAGGCACATCTGTGAGGAGTGGGGACTCTATTGATGTGGTGGGGGACCAAGCATCTTTGTATTCCTTGCATGCTGGCCCCCCGACACCTCCCCCACAGGATATTCCACCACAATCACCACCATTGGAAACAGAAGTGGATTCTGATGCTAAAGAGGATCTGGCAGAGGAGTTTGGAGAGGCATCCCCACCACCGGTAACTCCAGCCTCTATGGCCATATCCCCTGGCACAGTGAGCCAGATCACTGCTACTGACACAGAGTGCCTACGCATGAAAAGGAGGTAGGTTAGAGAGAGCAGGTGATCCAACAGGTACCTGAGAAGGATCCAGAGGTATGCACAAAGGAACACTGCCACAGTCCATGCATTGGAATCCCAGCAGATCACATTGACCAGTGAGATCTGGCAGTTCAGTTCTGGGATAATAGACATTTTGGGCCAGATGCTGGTCAAGATGAGGGAATTCAATATGAGGGAGAACCAGCAAGTACAGAGAGAAAGCCAGTCCACAGATGGGGCCCTACTCCACTGCATCAACATCCTCCTCCAGTGTGACCCCTGCATAAACACCAAGAAACCCAAGAGTAACCAGGCAATCTGTATAAATATGCACTGATTCATTCCATTTATGTATGTGAATATTTCTGGGATCTAACAGGTAAAGTGGCAGAGTTGTCTCCAGTGCATTGCAAACCAATGTATTAAACACAACTCCAGCAAATATTACTTATTTTAAAGGTTTTGTAACAAGGATAAGCACTATGGATGGGCAAAATTTTCGCCTGAAACCACAATCGGAGAATAATGGCAGTTCCCTCTTGGCAAATAACTTTCTATGAAAAGTGACATTTTTCCTCTTTTTCTCACCTAGATCATGCCATTGAAATCAGTGGGAACATTGAATTAACACACAACACATAGCAAATATTATTTTATTTCCCAAAAAGTATAGTATAAAAGGGGTATGAGGGTGCCTATGATGGTTGATTGTGGGGAAAAATTTAATTGAGCCGGGGGGGGGGGGGGGTTGTTTACTGGGATTGGGGGGCAGTCGGTTAATAAAAAAATAAAAACTAAATACAATTAAAAAAAACATAAGACATGTATCAAAGGGATCTGAGGAGGAGGACTGTGTTGGTGGGTGGAATCTGGTGAAAGAAACAGTTGAACAGGGATTTTTTTGAGGGGTTCTTGACTGATATTGTGGGGACAGTGAAAAAAAAATGTAAAATATAATAAGAAATTTGTACATAACATGATAGAGACAGGAACTCCCTGATGTAAGCTGCGACTCTGGTACACTGATACTTATCGTGATAGAGCATATTGTAGAGGATGATTTGCGAGATTTGTTCTTAGAGGTCAAAGAAGAAACATTGATTTGTAGGATAAAAATCCTGTGCCCTGCTGGCACTGTTGTGTTGGACAGTGGCCTCTGACCAATGTAAAATGCCCTGATGTAGATGCAGAATTTGTGACTGCTGTTCTTGCTGCTGCTTCTGCTGAGTTGTTTAAGCAGCAGAATGATTAGGCAGCTCAAAGGGAATGGGATCAACAACACCAGTAATATGGATGATGGATGATGAAGATTTCACTTGCCACGACTAGCTCCAGTGATGCACCTGAGGCAGTAGCAGCACCAAATCTAGCCTCACCACTTCTGGTATATTTGGAGAAAAGAGGAAATTGGCCAATAAACCTTCTCCACCTGTCCCTTCTCTAAAATCATGGGTGTGTTACTAGAATAGACATTTTTCCCTTGAGACCAGGAACTGTACCTCTCACATTAGCAACTGCAATGTGCACTGTGTAAATAAGGGAAGGACTGGGAAGTGGAACAATGGGTACATCGGCACTCACATGAAACACCTGGTACAACTATATCCCAACACCAAGACACTTAGGGTCTCCAATTTGAAATCCCCCCCACACTGCTGCTGTCACTATGCCCCTATCACAGTGCCCGTGCTTTTTGTTTTTGTTTTTCTGTCAGTCTAGTCTGTGCCTTGCTCCCATTGGTTACTGCATGTTAGTCCCGCCCAGTGTGACCTTTATATACTGGGCTAGGGGCACCCCTCCGGTACCCTTTCGTGGTGTTACTATGCCAGTGCGTTATCTATGTTTACCAGTGTACCGACTTGGCCTGCCTGACTACTCTGCATATTGTCCGCTGCCCTTGTGTTCTGACCCGGATTGTCTGACTATTCTCTGAGGTTCCTTCTCCTTGATTCGACCCGGCTCGGCTGACGTTCCTGCTCCGTAATCTGTCCCGGCTTGTTGACATTCCTGTACTGTGTCACCTCTGTGACATTCTGAGTGTCTGGCAGTGGGTCTTCTCCTTGCAGAGTATCAGTGGCCAGTCCTGTTACCACTCCGGCTATTGAGCCACCGGTTGCCTCCGGTTAAGCTTTGCAGAGTGCAAGTTGTCTCCGTTACTGCTACAGCAGGTTCCATTGGGCCTAGTCTCTGTTACTGCCTCTGCTCAAGCAAAGTGTCTGCCTCCGTTACCACTCTGGCTGTTGAGCCACTGGTTGCCTCCGGTTAAACTGTGCAGAATGCAAGTTGTCTCCATTACTGCTACGGCAGGTTCCATTGGCCCTAGTCTCCGTTACTGTCTCTGCTCTAGCAAAGTGTCTGCCTCCATTACCACTCCGGCTGTTGAGCCACTGGTTGCCTCCGGTTAAACTGTGTAGAGTGCAAGTTGTTCCCATTACTGCTACGGCAGCTTCCATTGGGCCTAGTCTCCGTTACTACCTCTGCTCAAGCAAGAGTCTGACTCCGTTGCCACTCTGGCTGTTGAGCCACCGGTTAAACTGTACTGAGTGCAGTGTTGACTCCGTTCTGCTACGGCAGGTTATCCTGGGCCTAGTCTCCGTTGTTGCCTTTGCTCAGAACAAGTGTTGCCTCTGTTACTTCTCCCGCAGTACCTCACGTTTCTCTTTTCCAGTATTGCCTAGAGCTCATGCCAGGACTGCTGATCTGGCTATTGACTTCATCCACTCCTCAGCTGGTTATATACAGAGACCCATCACTGATATCTTTGCACATGGGACTGTTTACACTCTGAAGTCCATTAACCCATTCTGCACATTGTTACTGGGAAGCCATTACTCTGCCTGACCTGTGTCAGTATAGACTATTGTGTACTTATTGTTTATGCTGTACCTGTGTGGACTGATATTTATATAACCTGTCGTGTGTCTGTACAATATTGATTACTACAGGGCCTGTGAAGGTTATTCCTTTTAATAAAACTGTGTTTTATCCTAAACCTGTGTCTGTGTGTCAAACAAACTGTTACAGCCCCTTGTCCACACACTGCTTAAGACACATGACAACTTGCAGACAGTTTAATAGTAATGATGAACCATCCCTGCCACCAGCTTAGAATATTCTGCAGGATGGAATATCCTCAGGTGCCGCTTTATGCGTTGCTTGTGATTCCCCTTCACTACACTGCCACTTGTGATCAGTGCACTACACAGTGTGTAATGGGTAGACACAAACTGCCACATCCTGACATCTACAGAATGGCTATCACTTGGTGATATGTTGAAGGTTCCAATCCTGGCAGGGTCAACTCAACCCTTCATCCTTCCGAGGTTGATAAATGAGTACCATTGATTGGGTAATAATAACATCTATTATTTCAGCTGCCAATTCGGTTAATTCTGAAAGCGCTTTGAGTCCCACTGGGAGAAAGGTGCTATATAAATACTAGTTATTATTATTATAACATGTTTCACATAAATGTCATACTGTTTATGTTATGTGTGTTATACGGAGTGGTGGTGCCAAGGTGTTTTCCCTCCTTTCCCCTTTTCACTGACTTGTCACAAATTGTGTACAGTGCCATTGATGATGACAGCACTGTGCCTGACCCAAGAGTAAAATAGTCCCACACCCGGGGTAATGTCCTGGCAGCCATACTGAGTGAATGCATTGTGGAGAGGCTCTGCTGCTGTTTCTTATTTATCAACTATCATCCGCATATTGCAGCACATTTTAGATCAATCTAACCCTAACATCTATGCCCACTGTCTTTGGTGCTGCCGGAGGATACTTAATTTCTTGCACCTGGTGCATTTCTATGCTGTCTGACGCTGGGGCCTAGAGCTGCGGCCTTGCGTGCTGCCTCGGCCCAATGGAGGAATGGGCTGGAGGAAAGGTCAGTGGTTCGGCCACTGGATCATTCAAATATAGCTCCCTGGAGAGAGTGGGAGCGAAGCATCTGCGGATTCGACTAGAGGTACTGTGCCGCGAGGCAGGGGAGACGTGGGGAACCCCTCTATCACCGGATTGAACCGGACAATTTCCTTTTATATATGTTATGATCTGGGGATCTAGATCAGTAGCGCTGCAGGCCCTGTCCCATACACGTTTATAACCCTTTCCATTTTAGTGCGCCATTTTATTTGTTATTTTATTCCCAGTACACCTTCCCTTTTCCAATAGGCCTACCTGCTTGGTACAATATCCAGGGCAAATTTATCATGGGTACTTTATAATACGCTATTGCCTAATCCTGGATTACTGATCCCCCTGTCTGTCACCTTACCTGTATCTGTTCCCCTTTCTGCCCCATGTATATTTGCTTACTCAAATTCAAGATACAGAGGATTATTTGCATATTACATTCTACAAATGAAGTATTGATACAGGCTGTGTGTACCTGTTGAACTTTGCAGAATTCTGTTCTGCCTTCAAACTTTGAAGATTCAGGAGTGGCTGCGGGGCCTATTGTTGCTATTCTGGCCTCCAGTGGTAACCATTGCTCTCAGACGATATTTCTGAGTTCCTCAATGCCTCCAGTGGTATATGCTGCCCTGTCTGTTGCCTCTCCTATCTGTGTCTCCCTCCTCTGCCCCATGTATTACAAAGGATTCTTTGCATATTCCAATCTACAAATGAAGTATTGATACGGGCTGTGTGTACCTGTTGAACTTTACAGTGCTCTGTTCAATCTACACACTTTGAAGATTCAGGAGTGGCTGTGGAACCTATTGTTACTGTACTGGCCTCCAGTGGTAGTTATTGCTCTCAGATGATATTTCTAAGTTCGTCAATGCCTCCAGTGGTATATACTCCCCTGTTTGTTGCCTCTCCTATCTGTGTTTCCCTCCTCTGCCCCATCTATATCTGAATTTACCAGTTCAGGATTCTGAAAGTTCTTCACTTATTCCAGTTTACTTATGACGTCGTGAGGCAAGTTATGTCTGACATCTGAACCTTGGGGGTCCTGCCCACAATTGCCAGCCTCGACAATTATTGTCCGCCCAAAACTGCAATTGTTTTGCTTTGATCTATCTTACAATTGCTTCCCTATACTCACTATGGTTAAAAAGACATCAGAATAAAAAAAGAAATTAAGTACATTTGCTAGAAGAGCTATGGCAGTAGAAGAGGTTATGGCTCTGTTGGAAGCTCCCTCTACAGCGGCCTCACCAGTGCAATCCTCAGCTTCCGAAGAGGATGACTCTAAATCCCAATTTGCGGAAATCATGTCTGCAATTGCTATCTGCCAAGTAGTCTTGACCAACAAAATCGACACTGTTCACGTGGAAATCAATCTTCTGCGTGCAGACCAGCAAAATCTGCATGAAAGTATCACCGATGTTCGACAACGTATTTCTACTGTAGAAGACACGCTCCCTCCGGTGGTTACCTCGGTGGATGAGTTAAAAAATCAAGTACGTCTCTACAATCTAAATATCTCATATTCCATGTTGTTTTCTGCTAGATTGAGAATTGTCCATGATGGTAATACCATCTTCTTCACGTCAGAATCGGAGGCTAAAGAATGGGCGGATACTCACTAAGATCCTTTCAACACTTTACTAGAAAGATGCCACAGCCCTGTTTTATTGTACTTTCCTGTGCCTGTACTTTCCTGCATGCCATGATGACACAATTCCTGGTGGGTGCTGATGCGGGGCAATGTTGATGATGAACTCCACCGCTTCACTTTGCTCTTCCTGCAGCTGATGGCAGTGTGATCTCTGCTGCAGTGTTGAGGTTGGAGAGAGATGGTTCTGTCACTCTTGCCTAAGCCTACTTACATTCTGTTATACTACTGTTGCTATTAATATGTATGCCTAGGTGTACCTAACTATGAGCATGTACATGTATGATATGTATGTCTGTGTGGATATCTATATCTATATATTGCATTGTTGTTTTTTTCTCCTCTATTGCAATGCTGCGTTATTGCTCCGCTGCTGTTGTCCATTGGGGGGGGGGGGGGTCCGGGACTTCCCCTTTGGATGGCTGCGATAGCAGCGCCTTGGGGGTGGGTCCCGGGCCGTCTTCACTCTCCTCTTAACTTCCCGGACTTACTGCTGGGATGGGGGATGTGCTGATTTGGGAAGAGACTGTGGTAATGTTATAAATAAGTGTTTTTTTCTCATATGCTATGAAATGATGATGTGTATGACTGGGATCTACTCTCATGTTGTGAGGGGCAGGGGGTGTGGGCGGGACTGTAAGTGGACAGTTTTGATTACTGGTTACTTGTTTATGGGATTTGGGAGGGAGGGATGGGGGGACAGTTCTGGCTGCCAGGCCACAGAAATGTGTTTGTTAAGGGAAAAGATCTCTGTCAGGTTGGGGGAGATAGAGGTAGGGTGGGTTGTTTGGATATGGGTTGACTTAGTAATTAGGATTCCTCTCTCTTCTGGGCCGGGCACTCCTCGCCCCCTGCGGGCCCTGCCGTATGGCCAGGGGTATAGCATATAATATTTACATTAGTAATGACAACAGTAAATTGTAAATTCTTGTCATGGAATGTGCGTGGATTGAATGATGCTGTGAAAAGATCCCTGATCTTGAACCACATCAGAAAACAAGCTCCAGGGGTGGTTATGTTGCAGGAGACCCATCTTGCTGCAGGTAGAGTTTTGTCTCTTAGAAGACAATGGATTCAAGGTCATTATCATGCTACATAGTCTACGTATGCCAGGGGTGTTTCCAATCTTATTATTAAAGTAGTTTCTTTTGAATTCATTGACCTTAAGACGGACCCTCAGGGAAGATACATTTTCTTAACATGTAAATTACAGGGAACTCTATTTGTTCTACTGAATGTTTATATCCTGCCGCCTTTCGATCCTTCAGTTCTTAGAGACATCCTTTTATATATTTCTGACAAACCTCACCACCATATAGTATGTATGGGCAACTTTAATATTGCTACCAATTCTAATTTGGACAGGTTGGGTGGAACTGCTGTTGACTGCAAGATGCAGAGAGATATGGGACATGGGGTTCATAGATGTGTGGAGAACTCTCCATCCTCAAATTCGGGAGTTTTCATGTCATTCGGCCACTTATAAAACTTTATCTAGAATAGACTATGTGTTCACTAATCAGTTGACTCTGAATTTGGTTACGGACTGCTGTTTTCTGACCAGGGTAGCTTCAGACCATTTCCCCCTATTGCTAACATTACAAAGGGACCAGAGACCCAGGTCCAGGTTGTGGAAGTTCAGTCCTGTGTGGCTGAGTAACACTCATTTGGTGTCTAAACATAAAGATGAACTATGTGAATATTTTGCTAATAATGTAGACACTGCTGCTCAGGGCATTGTTTGGGAAGCTGCTAAGGCGACTGCAAGGGGCTCCTTGATATCTCTTATATCTATGCAAAATAGACTCAAGACCAGGGAAGCAGAAACATTGGAATCTGAGGCAGCTGCGGTGGAGAAACAGTTTATTGAAAGGGGAGATTCACTCTCTTATACTAACTTCGTCTCCTGTTCATTAAGATATTCTATAAAATTATCCGAATTGAGCGCGCAACATGTTTTTTTCTTTTTTAAACAGAGTGTCTTTGAAAATGGGGATAAGGCGGGAAAGTTAATGGCTCATCTTATTTGTCAAAATAGAGGTGCCCCATCGATTTCTTCACTCCGCGATCCTGGAGGTGCACTGGAGGTGGATCCACAGGTGATTAACTACCGATTCCGGTGCTTCTACTCTCGTCTTTACAAATCCCGCTTAATACGTTCTGATTCTCTGCATTGCTACCTCTACAAAGGCACTCTACAAAGGTGTTATCAATAATAACACCAGCTGCTTCACCATCACTGTTACTACTAAGGGTGGGTGAAAAGTGAGAAAAATTTTCTGCATGACTTTTCACAAAAACTGGCCAATTTTTCTCTTTTTTCACAAAATATTTTTTTGTGCTGATGCAATGTTTTCCTTTCACCTATTTTAACAAATGTTTTGCCTACATTTCCAATGGTTACAATATTTCCCACTGCAATATTACTTTTTCTGATGGCTGTAGTAGGGAAATAAGTAGCTAACAGTTAATGTTGTGAGTCCTACAGCAACATATGCCTTGAAAAATGTAATATCATGTGTGTGTTTGTCCTTTGCCCACAACACTGCCCACAACACTAACTTCTTGCTTAAGTGACACTGTCACATATTCATGATGATGTCAATTGATAAAAAAATAAAATAAAATACAACCTACAATGTGGCAGATGTGTGTGGTTGTGGTGGTGAGGGACTGGCATGGTGTCATTGATTTGTATATAAAAAAAAAAAAAAAAAAAAAAAATATATATATATATATATATATATATATATATATATATATATATATATTACAGTTTTTACCATTGTCATGTTTGTGTCAAATTGCTATCCTCATTCTCAGATTATTGACACACATTACTTAATGGTCCTAGCACTGGTCCCAAGTGGGGTACCAGTGCTATGATCTCCTCCTCCTTCTCATCAGTGCTGTTTTTAATGTATTTGTCCTGGCTTTCTCTGTTATGTGTGGTTTCTGCTACCTGATACTCTGCTGGTATGAGATGTTGGTCCATTTTAAAGAATAATAGTCTCCCAACATTGTTGCTTGATAGACGCATCCTGCGGTCATTGACAAGGTAACCAGCTGCACTGAAAACCTGCTCAGACTCAACCATTTATGGAGGAGAACTACGGGTTTCCACTGCAGTACATGTCGATGATGGGCACACACACTGCTTTGTTTGCCAGTAGTCCATGGGGTCATTGTTTCTGCATAGAACATAACTATCCTGCAAGTATGCAGAAACCATCTCATATGCAGTTGGACCACTTCTAGGAGCTTCATGGTGTTCCTGTGTGCCAGTTACCAACCCATACTAATGGAGCAAGTCCCAAAGAGATGTGCCACCAGCACCAGCAAAGTGGCAAGAATGTAGTCCTCATTACTTTTAATGGACACTGTGAGAGGATCTTGTTCAAAGCACATGTGCCCTTTACCAGCTGGTGCATGTCTGTGTTATCATTATGGTAAGATCCCCTCAGCCATGCACCTCATTGTTTTCTACAATAAAAATATCAGTAATAGAAGTTTACTTATTTCTGTCCCAGTGCGACTCACCAGCATGGTTGCCTCCTCAAAGGGTTTCAGCAGTTCACATACATTGCACATTAGTTGCCATTGGTCAGGTGGCAAAGAGGCTCTCTCCAAAGCATTCCAGTTTTGCATGGTGTACTCTTTCTCTAATGGCCTTATTCTACTCATACAAATGCTCTAGCATGTACAGTGTTGAATTCCACCTGGTAGGGATCTCCATTTTGAGCTGGTGATGGGACAGGTTGTTAAGCTCTTGTATGGAATATAGAACATTTGGTGCACTGTAGTAGTGACTAAAATGGGCACAGATTTTGTTGGCAATAGTAAGCATCACTTTGAGAGTTTCAGAGTCTGCTGGGAATCTGATCAGAACTAAATTTAGCACATGGCAAAGCAGGGCACATGCACCATTTCACTTATTCTCAAAGCAGTGATTATATAGGAGCCATTATCAGCAGACACAAAACCAACTTTTAACCTGTTAAGGACCCATGATGGTCCAGAACCATCATGGGTAGATTCCACTTAAGGACCCATGATGCTATCATTTATTCCAGGCTGAGAATGAACGCTCCGGTACTGGAGCATTCAGTCTCAGCCCTTTTCAGTTCTGCCGGGTCATGTGATCGCTGAAGCAGAAAGAGATGTGCACACTGTCTCTGAGTCTCTCCTCCACCTGTCTGTCCCTTACCAACAAAGTAAGGGACAGAGAAGCAGAGAGGAGACACCTACTGGTGTAAAAAAAAATCAGCAGCCTGAGGTATTAACCCCTTAACTGCTGTGCTAGAGGCAGCTGTTTGCAGGTAAATTTTTGACCTGCTAAAATCAACTTTTGTTTTTTTTTTGTTTTTTTATTTTGCAAAAAAAAATAATATATATTTAAAAAAACAATATGTCAATTACCAAAAGTGGAAGTGTGATTGTTGTGGAGCCATGTAATACCACTATATACACCGCCACATTTAATTAATAATAAAAGTGGGAAAATTGGGTGGGAAAAAGGGACATGGAGATTTTCACCCAGGGGGACAGTGCCCACTTTGTAGGTTTGACTGACCGGTCATAACTTTCATGCAGTCTCCATAATAATGTAACCCATTGTGCCCAAATGATCCAAAGAGAAAAAAATATGCAGTTTTTTTACATTTTTTTTAGCTTTTTCTTTAATTTTACTAAAATAAATGGTGGGCTATCCATATAAGCATGGTATCAAAAGAAAGCCCTATTTGTGTGTAAAAAAACGGTCTATAATTCTCATGGGTAAAATAAAGTACTTAGAGGGAAAACACTGTTGAACAAAGACATAGTCAAAAAGGTCAGAATTGCTCCGGTCCTTAAGTGAAATCCAACTCAGATTTTCACGGTCCTTAAGGGATTAAGGAGTTAGATACAAACCATTCCTCTATTACCTGCTCTAGCTTACTTAAAACATCAGTGGCTTTGTGGGACTGTCTCTCAAAACTCTGCATGTATAAGGTGGTGTGTCGATGGCATGGCCTATCCTGCTGCTGCCACCTTTTAATCACACTGCAAGAACCAGAAGCATGATTACTGGCTGTCTCCTGATGCTGTAAGCTAGTGTTGCCCACTTTTGGTGCTGGGAGAGAAATCCAGTGAGTAGTCACAGTCATATAGTCTCAACTTCATGGACTGAGGGGATCCCGATGGGCTGCTACTACTACTGGAGCTAAATGTTGATGCAATTATACTGCTGCTACTACTACTAGGTGTCAAAGGTGCAGCACTTCCAGCAGCAGAAGAGACACTTATCATATCTAACACTGTGGATGTTAATAACCTGTATTGATGTTGGTGTTGTGGCTGCTGAGTACTCAGCACTGCTGTGTGTGGCTGAGTGGGACTTGGAAGAGGTGATGATGCTGATGATGAATGATCAGGTAACTGTGTACTTTTTGCCATCTTTACTTGTCCAGGGTCAGCATTTACAATGGTTTTCTCAAACAGTTTATAGTCAGGTGCAGTACTCATTTTCAGTGGTGGAAGATTCAGCTTTTGCCTTTCTGCTAATTTTATGGCCATGTCATCATCCTCTGTCTCACTCTCAACTTCATAAGTATCTGAACAAGAGAAGGATGCTGGAGGGGTATATTCTAGATATGTAACATCATCTTCATCATCATCATTCATCATTAGGTCATCCTCAGCATCACCTGCTACTTCTTGCCCACTACCCTTATATTCCTCTAAGTTTTTAGAGGTCTCTAACAATTTCTTTTGAATTTACTTTTACTTTCGCAAAGTTCTCTACTACTTTCAGTATAGGTGTTTTGGTGCTTGTTTGTCTCACTATCTGATGCAGCAGGTGGTTCAGCTTCTATACATTCCTCCATTATGTTATTGCTATCATCAACACTAGAATGCAACTTGTTATCATCTTCAGTGTTCTTCTTATTTGGTTCTGTTTTGAAATGGCACTGGTGGTGCTGGAAGTTTTGCTGGGATCGTGACAAACTGCAATCTTCCTTGGAGGAGAGGCATCATCATCATTTATTGCACACGCTGCAGGAACCATTGCTGCAGTCAGTTTTAAAACTACCACTTTTTTAAACTATCACTTTCCCCCTCCCCCGACCCTTGTGCATTTGCTGGACATTACTCAACTACTGTATGTGTTTTTACTCTACAGTACACAACTGATGGGGTGTGATGTCTTGCCTTAGCCCAGTCAGCTGTCTTCCAATTAATATATTTAGGTGTTTGTTTATTTATTTATTTTAAGTTGTCCACCCTCTCATATCACAGTCTGTCAAAAAAATTAGATCTGAAAAACAAAATCAACAATTTCTTTCCCCACACTTCCCCAGCACAGAGACATAATAGCAAGATCATCAAGCAAATTGGTCCCCAGCTGCCTGTGTCTTGCCAGTCACACGGCATTTTGGGGTATTTGGGGTCAACCTCCTTCCTCCCTTCTCTTCCCAGAATGCCCTCAGACTCTGACAATACAGAGTACAACATCCTACCTGAAAGAGTTCCTGAACTAAGCTTCAATTCCTCTTTATTTGCCTATATTCTCTAGCTCAAAAAACATGCTGATTTCTCCTCTCACAAACACAGAATGGAGTACTGTGACAGCCTGACACTATTATATGGCTGTAGAAAATGGTGACAGCTTTCTTGTGGTGGGGAAAATGTTTTCTTGCCATTGATTTCAATGCAATGAGCTAAGTGAAAAAAGTGGAAAAAAGGCACTTTTTGCAGGAAATTATTTGCTGTTATTCAACGATTTTGGTTTGAGGCGAAAATTTTCAGCCATCCCTACTTACTTCTACTACTAACACCAACCATATCAATTTCAGTCCCCGAGTCTTCCTCCTGACTAGTAATGTGATCACCCCCTTCTTCACTCCTAACACTAACAAGCTGCGGTACCTTATTAATAGTAGTACTAGTGGTGGAACTTTTTGAGGATGGCAAGTGTGACTCAGGGTCCCCTGCTGCCACACTTGGCAACATCTTCTGCTTCCACTCTCCTATGAATTACAAAACATACTGGCAGCAGGTTCAGTACTGGCAGCAGGCACAGCACTGGTGGCAGCAGGGCCAGCACTGGCAGCAGGCACAGCACCGGCAGCAAGCACAGGCAGCTGACTTGTCCTGTTAATACTACTACCCTCTTCTTCCTCCCGTGATCCACAAGATCCCTATGGGTGATTTAGGGGGACTGGCCAGCATTGCGTCTTGAGAATCAGGGCATGCAGACACTTCAGTGCTGGCAGTGGTCACTTCCTCCTCCTACTTAGACTCACTAGACTTCCAGCTCCTCTTTTTATTGTTAGTAAACCTGCTCATAGTGATTGCAGTCACTATGAGCTTCTCCTGCTTCAATTTTGCTATAACTATCACAGCACAACAGCATAGCACCTCTCTCTCTCTCTAGCTACCTGTAATGTGTTTCACTTCCTGGAAAATGGCATGTTTTTATACCAAAAAGGCAAAAAAACATGTTACTAAAGGAGCAAAAACGTTCTAGTCTTTGAAAAAATAGCCACAAATTTTTGGCAATGGGCAAAAACAGCAAAGATTTTAATCACTTTATTTAAAGTGGAATTTCCCACAAAAAAAAGGGGACAACCATGTGGTTTTCACAGATTTTTTCATGGGAACATGACAAGACCTTTTGCCCACCCATAGTAAGCACATACATCACATAAACTGTTGTCCAGCTTCAACACACAATCCACCTAGCAAAGCCAAACAACATTTAGTTGTTTGTTGTTTGGTCATGATATGAGTTGAACTTGAAGAACTGACAATAATATGTGCCTGACTGTCCCCAATCACTTCCAGCCACTGGTGTGGTTTTTCGGATATCAGTCAACCATAAATTTAGGTTTGATAAGTCACTTGCAGGATATATCTCTTAAAACACATACACTCTAATTAGTGAATACAACATAGTAACATAGTTGATAAGGCTGAAAAAAGACATGTGTCCATCAAATTTAGCCCATGCCAAAAATCTTTTGATCCAGAGGAAGGCAAAAAAAAGCCCTCTAAAGCCATTTCCAATTTAGCCCCAAGTGGGTAAAAAAATAATACCTTTCTGAAGTAATCTGTCATAATTTTCAGTATTGTTCTGTGCAAGATAGGCATCCATTGTAGTTGCATTATTTGCAAGTACAACATCCCAAGGCAAAGAATTCCATAGCTTTGCCGCCCTTACTGTAGAGAATCCCTGCCTTTGTTTTAGTCGAAAGCGCCTTTCCTCTAGTCTTAATGGATGACCTCCTGTTCTTAGCTCAGCTCTTTGTGTGAATAATTAACTGGATAGTTCTTTGTATTGATCTTGAATGTATTTGTAAATGGTCATCATAAAACTACTTAGATGTTTCTTCTCTAATGTAAACAAACCCAGTTTGGCTAGTCTCTATTTATAACTCAGATCCTCCAATCCCTTTATCAGTTTTGCTGCACGTCTCTGCACCTTTTCCAGTTCAACAATGTCTTTTTTAAGAACTGGCACCCAAAATTGTACTCCATATTCTAGATGAGGCCTAACCAAAGATTTATACAGAGGTAGGATAATATTAGCTTCCTTGCATCTACACCTCTTTTTATGCAGGCTTGTACCCTAATTGCTCTTGCAGCTGCTGAGTGACTCTGCACACTTCTGTGAAGTCTAAATATTTCTCTAATTAGGATTCCCCAAGTTGCTTCCCATTTAGAGTATATGTAGCAAGTTTGTTTCTACAGCTCAAATTACACTTATCTACATTAAATGCCACCTGTCACTTTTCTGCCCATTCCCTCAGTTTATCTAAATCCTTCTGCAAAGAAAAAACATCCAGCTCTGTATGTATTTCTTTACATAGCTTAGTGTCATCAGTAGTGATGAGCGAGCACCCCAATGCTCGGATGTTCGGGTGCTCTGACCGAGCACCCCCTGAGGCTCGAGTGCTCGGCCGAGCACCCGAGCCCCATTGAAGTCAATGGGAGGACTCGAGCATTACACCAGGCACCCCCTGCTCTGATGAGGGGAGGGTGCCTGGTCCATAGGAAAAGGGCAGAAAAAGATGGAAACACTACAGAAATGGTTCAGGGACAGCATAGGGAGGATGTCTGGATGCACCTTGGACTCCAACATCGCTGCTGGGAACGATCTTTCGCCCGTAGTACGCCATTTTTACAGACTGACCGTAAAACACACAAAAAGGAAAATAAAAACGACTTTAGGCGAAAAATTGTTACCAAACAGTATTTGCTGTATATTTACTTGTATATCATCTGCAAATTCTCCCAAAAATTTCATCGATTTTCTGAAGTGAGGCCATGATTAAGAGGGAAACGTGCGCAGAGGCAAATTATCCCAAAAATTTCCTTGATTTTCAGAACTGAGGCCATGATTAAGAGGGAAACGTGCGCAGAGGCAAATTCTCCCAAAAATTTCCTTGATTTTCAGAACTGAGGCCATGATTAAGAGGGAAACGTGCGCTGAGCTGACCATCTAAAACATTATGGGTGAGGGTCTGCTGCAGAGCTGACCATCCTAAACATTATATGCGAAGGCCCGCTAGTGAGCTGACGCTATAAAACATTATATGAGAGGGCCCGCTAGAGAGCTGACCCAATAAAACATTATATGAGAAGGCCCGCTGGTGAGCTGACCTATATAAAAATTGGCAAACAGGGCCCGCTGGTGAGCTGGCACTATATAAAAATTATATCACAGGGCCCGCTGGTGAGCTGGCCCTATATAAAAATTATATCCCAGGGCACGCTGGTGAGCTGGCCCTATATAAAAATTATATCCCAGGGCATATGGAAGAGGAGGAGGAGGATGAGAACATTAAGAGTCAACCATATACCCGTTTTTTGGGTGGAAGGGGTGAATGGGAATACAGAGTATTCCCATCATTGTAAATAACATATATAAAGTGAGTTTATGTTCCCCCGGGGCTTTCCTCCAGTGGAGTGGAGAAGTCAGGGGAAATCCAGGCCTTGTTCATTTTTATAAGTGTCAACCTATCAGCATTGTCGGTGGAAAGGCGGATACGCTTATCTGTTATGATGCCACCAGCAGCACTAAATACCCGCTCAGACAGAACGCTGGCGGCAGGGCAGGCCAGCACCTCCAAGGCGTAGAGTGCCAGTTCATACCACGTGTCCAGCTTGGACACCCAGTAGTTGTAAGGCACAGAGCGATCATTGAGGACGCTGACACGGTCTGCTACGTACTCCTTCACCATCTTCCAAAACTTTTCCCTCCTTGTGACACTAGGCTGCGCATCAGGGTGAGGGTGCTGGCGGGGTGTCATGAAGGTGTCCCACGCCTTGGAGAGTGTTGCCCTGCCTTTGTCGGAACTGCTGTGTGCTCCCCTTTTCTCCCCTTCTCGGTTGGCCAAGGTAGCACGTACTCTGCCGCCAGCGTTGTCAGATGGAAAATTTTGGAGCAATTTTTCAACAAGAACCTTCTGGTATTGCACCATTTTGCTTGTCCTCTCCACCGGAGGAATGAGAGATGAGAAATTCTCTTTGTAGCGGGGGTCCAGAAGGGTGAACACCCAGTAATCCGTGTTGTCTAAAATGCGTACAACGCGTGGGTCACGGGAAAGGCAGCCTAACATAAAGTCAGCCATGTGTGCCAGAGTACCAACAGTCAAGATTTCGCTGTCCTCACCAGGAGGCTGACTCTCAATATCCTCATCCTCTTCCTCCTCTTCTGCCCACCCACGCTGAAGAGATGGAACTAAAGTTCCATGGCTACCCTCTGTAGCGGAGGCAACCGTGTCTTCCTCCTCCTCCTCCTCCTCCTCCTCCTCCTCCTCCTCCTCCTCCGCCTCCTCCAATTGTCGCTGAGAAGACGAAGTGAGGGTGCTCTGGCTATCACCTTGTGTAAGCTCTTCCTCCCCCATTTCCACCTCTTCCACATGCAAAGCGTCGGTTTTAATTGTGAGCAGCGAGCGTTTCAGTAGACACAGAAGTGGGATGGTTACACTGATAATAGCGTTATCGCCGCTCACCATCTGTGTCGATTCCTCAAAATTGCGTAAAACCTCGCAGAGGTCTGACATCCATTCCCACTCCTCACTTCTGATTACAGGAAGTTGAACGGAGAGGCGACGACCGTGTAACAGCTGGTACTCCACTACTGCCCTCTGCTGCTCACAAAGCCGGGCCAACATGTGGAAGGTGGAGTTCCAGCGCGTGCTCACGTCACACAGCAGCCGGTGAGCTGGCAATTGTAAGCGCTGCTGCAGCTTCAACAGGCCGGCCGAAGCTGTAGATGACTTACGGAAATGTGCACACACGCGGCGCACCTTGGTCAAGAGATCATGCACATTGGGGTAGGTTTTTAGAAATCGCTGCACCACTAAATTAAATACATGCGCTAGGCATGGTACGTGTGTGAGCTTGCCGAGCTCCAAAGCCGCCACCAAGTTACGCCCATTATCACACACAACCATGCCTGCTTGCAGGTTGAGTGGCGAGAGCCACTGCTCGGTCTGGTGACTAATCCCCTGCAACAGCTCTGAGGCCGTGTGCTGTTTGTCCCCAAGGCAGATCAGCTTCAGCACGGCCTGTTGACGCTTCCCCACTGCAGTGCTACACTGCTTCCAGCTACTGGCTGATGGGGGAGTGGCGGTGTGTGTAGAGAATTCGGAGGTGGAAACGGAGGAGGAGGAGCCAATAACGTAGGTGCTGGTGGAAACCCTGATGGAGGTAGGGCCCGCAATCCTCGGCGTGGGTAGCACCCGTGCCATCCCAGGGTCCGAGTCGCTCCCAGCCTCCACGACATTCACCCAGTGTGCCGTCAGGGAAATGTAGCGTCCCTGGCCACAAGCACTTGTCCATGTGTCAGTCGTTAAGTGGACCTTCCCAGTAACTGCGTTGGTCAGGGCACGGGTGATGTTACGGGACACATGGTGGTGTAATGCGGGGATGGCACACCGGGAAAAGTAGTGGCGGCTGGGGACCGCGTACCGAGGGACAGCTGCTGCCATCAGGCTGCGGAAGGACTCAGTGTCCACAAGCCTAAATGGCAGCATTTCGATGGCCAGTAATTTTGAAAGGTGTGAGGTTAGTGCTATGGCCTGTGGGTGGGTGGCTGGGTATTTTCTCTTGCGCTCAAATGCCTGGGGTAACGACATTTGGACGCTGTGCTGGGACAGGGAAGTGGATGTGGTCGCTGATGGTGCTTCAGATGCTACAGGTGCAGGGCGGGAGGTATGCGGGCCTGCGCCTTCGACAGGCGATTGGCCGGCACCGAAAACAGGGGAAGAGGAGGCAGTGGTGTGGCCTGCAGACACAGATGGGCGATCCAGGCGTTCCTCCCACTTACTACGGTGCTTGGATGCCATGTGTCGGATCATGCTGGTGGTGGTGAGGTTTCTAGTGTTCATGCCTCGGCTCATTCTGGTGTGGCACAGGTTGCAAACTACAAATCTTTTGTCGTCCGCACTTTCCTTAAAAAAACGCCATACCGCGGAACACCTACCCCTTGGCAAGGTAGATTTACGCAAGGGGGTGCTCCGTGGAACATTTGCGGGCCGGTTTGGTGCGGTCCGCCTTCTTTCTGTAGCCACACCACTGCCTCTTCCAGCCTGTTGCGGTGCTGCAGATGGCTCACCCTCAGGACTGCTGTCATCGCTCGGCTCTACACCTTCCCAGGTGGGGTCAGTCACCTCATCGTCCACCAAGTCCTCCTCCACTTCCTCACTCTGATCATCCTCCTCAAGTCTTGATCCCACCACATACTCGGTCATTGACAACTGTATAACATTCTCCTCAACAAGGTCTTGAGAAGGAAATAGTGGTTGATTTAATGGCAACTGTGTCTCATCATCATCATCATCATCCACTACTTCCTTTGACCTTAAATGCCGTTCACATCTGTCATCTTCTTGTGATTGGGTAGCCTCTAGAGGTTGTGAATCAGGGCACAAGATGTCATGTTCCTCTGCAAGCGTGCTTGGAGAGAGGGTCAAATGAAGGATTGGTGATGAGACGAGCTCATCACTATATCCCAGTGTGGGATCACTTCTTTGACCAGACCGTGTATGGTGGGAGGAAGGATGATCAGAGTGAGGATTATGTTGACCAGACTCTTGGCTACTGAGAGTGGACTTGGTGGAAGACAGGGTGGTGCTTAACCGACTGGAAGCAGTATCAGCTGTCATCCAACCGACCACCTGTTCGCACTGGTCGGACCTCGAGAGTGATGTCCTGCGACGCCCTGTGAAATCAGACATGAAGCTAGGTATGGTGGATGTCTTTCTTTCTTGTGCTCTGGCACCAGGCACAGTTTCTCCGCGTCCTGACCCGCGCCCTGAACTTTCAGGATCACGTCCACTTCCCCGTCCCTTTTTACCCGCCTTCTTCATCTTACACGATATATATGACTTTAATATATATGAGTTTGAAAACTTAACAGTATTTCTTACTATTCTGCAACTCTGCAGAGTACACAGAATAGGCTGCTAAACTGCGGTGACACACACTGAATGGAATAAGTGACTTTAATATTTGAGTTTGAAAAATTAACAGTATTTCTTACTATTCTGCAACTCTGCAGAGTACACAGAATAGGCTGTTAAACGGCGTTGAAACACACTGAATGGAATATGTGACTTTAATATTTGAGTTTGAAAACTTAACAGTATTTCTTATAATTCTGCAACTGTACAGAGTACACAGAATAGGCTGTTAAACGGCGGTGAAAGACACTGAATGGAATATGTGACTTTAATATTTGAGTTTGAAAACTTAACAGTATTTCTTATAATTCTGGAACTGTACAGAGTACACAGAATAGGCTGTTAAACGGCGGTGAAAGACACTGAATGGAATATGTGACTTTAATATTTGAGTTTGAAAACTTAACAGTATTTCTTATAATTCTGCAACTGTACAGAGTACACAGAATAGGCTGTTAAACGGCGGTGAAAGACACTGAATGGAATATGTGACTTTAATATTGGAGTTTGAAAACTTAACAGTATTTCTTATAATTCTGCAACTGTACAGAGTACACAGAATAGGCTGTTAAACGGCGGTGAAAGACACTGAATGGAATATGTGACTTTAATATTTGAGTTTGAAAACTTAACAGTATTTCTTATAATTCTGCAACTGTACAGAGTACACAGAATAGGCTGTTAAACGGCGGTGAAAGACACTGAATGGAATATGTGACTTTGATATTTGAGTTTGAAAAATTAACAGTATTTCTTACTATTCTGCAACTCTGCAGAGTACACAGAATAGGCTGTTAAACGGCGTTGAAACACACTGAATGGAATATGTGACTTTAATATTTGAGTTTGAAAACTTAACAGTATTTCTTATAATTCTGCAACTGTACAGAGTACACAGAATAGGCTGTTAAACGGCGGTGAAAGACACTGAATGGAATATGTGACTTTAATATTTGAGTTTGAAAACTTAACAGTATTTCTTATAATTCTGCAACTGTACAGAGTACACAGAATAGGCTGTTAAACGGCGGTGAAAGACACTGAATGGAATATGTGACTTTAATATTTGAGTTTGAAAACTTAACAGTATTTCTTATAATTCTGCAACTCTGCAGAGTACACAGAATAGGCTGTTAAACGGCGGTGAAAGACACTGAATGGAATATGTGACTTTGATATTTTAGTTTGAAGACTTAACAGTATTTCTTCCTATTCTGCAACTCTGCACAGTACACAGAATGTGCTGCTACACTGCGGCGAAGCACACTGAATGGAATATGTGACTTTGATATTTGAGTTTGAAGACTTAACAGTATTTCTTCCTATTCTGCAACTCTGAACAGTACACAGAATGTGCTGCTACACTGCGGCGAAGCACACTGAATGGAATATGTGACTTTGATATTTTAGTTTGAAGACTTAACAGTATTTCTTCCTATTCTGCAACTCTGCACAGTACACAGAATGTGCTGCTACACTGCGGCGAAGCACACTGAATGGAATATGTGACTTTGATATTTTAGTTTGAAGACTTAACAGTATTTCTTCCTATTCTGCAACTCTGCACAGTACACAGAATGTGCTGCTAAACTGCGGCGAAGCACACTGAATGGAATATGTGACTTTGATATTTGAGTTTGAAGACTTAACAGTATTTCTTCCTATTCTGCAACTCTGCACAGTACACAGAATGTGCTGCTAAACTGCGGCGAAGCACACTGAATGGAATATGTGACTTTGATATTTGAGTTTGAAGACTTAACAGTATTTCTTCCTATTCTGCAACTCTGCACAGTACACAGAATGTGCTGCTACACTGCGGCGAAGCACACTGAATGGAATATGTGACTTTGATATTTTAGTTTGAAGACTTAACAGTATTTCTTCCTATTCTGCAACTCTGCACAGTACACAGAATGTGCTGCTAAACTGCGGCGAAGCACACTGAATGGAATATGTGACTTTGATATTTGAGTTTGAAGACTTAACAGTATTTCTTCCTATTCTGCAACTCTGCACAGTACACAGAATGTGCTGCTAAACTGCGGCGAAGCACACTGAATGGAATATGTGACTTTGATATTTTAGTTTGAAGACTTAACAGTATTTCTTCCTATTCTGCAACTCTGCACAGTACTCAGAATGTGCTGCTAAACTGCGGCGACGCACACTGAATGGAATACGTGACTTTGATATTTTAGTTTGAAGACTTAACAGAATGTGCTCTAATCTGCAACTTTGCACACTAAACAGAATGTGCTCTAATCTGCAACTTTGCACACTAAACAGAATGTGCTCTAATCTGCAACTTTGCACACTAAACAGAATGTGCTCTAATCTGCAACTGTGCACACTAAACAGAATGTGCTCTAATCTGCAACTTTGCACACTAAACAGAATATATATATTTTTTTTTTTTTTTTTTTTTTTTTTTCCCCCCACACCAAATAACCTGCTGCCCCCACACACAGTAGTCCTAAAAAGGACTTTTGGTTCTTTTTTTTTCACAATTTTTGTTTTTTTCCTCCCTACACTGCCTTTCCCTTCCTATCCTCAGCTCTCCCTGGCTCAGACTGAGCCGAACTCGCTGGTCAGGTGCTATACAGCACCTGACCACGGGTTCTGGCCAGCCAATCAGTGTAATGCCAGCAGCCAACATGGCTGCTGGCATTACACCGATGTCAGAGCCTCCCTGCACGTTTATTGGCTGCGCAGCAGCCGCAAAACGTGCGGGGAGGAGACCCGAACATGGCGGGCGAGCACATGCGGTACTCGTACGAGTACCGCCATGTGCCGAGCAGAGCGATGCTCGAGCCGATCCGAGCATCGGCCGAGCATGCTCGCTCAACACTAGTCATCAGCAAAGATTGAGACGCTACTTTCAATTACCATTTCTAGTTCATTAATAAACAAATTAAAAAACATTGGGCCCAGGACTGAACCCTGTGGCACCCCACTTATAACTTTAGACCAATTTGAAAAGGTTCCATTTACAACAACTTTCTGCCTATCATTTAACCATTTCTCAATCCATGTACAGATATCACCGCCCAAACTGAAGCCTTTTAATTTATGCAGTAACTTGTTGTGAGGCACTGTATCCAAGGCTTTTACAAAATCTAAGTATTCTTCTTCTTATTATTATTATTCTTTATTTATATAGCGCCAACTAATTCCGCTGTACAATTGGGAATAGACATACAGAGGTATTAAATAGTACAATCAGATGTGAAGAACGGAAGGATCAGAAGGCCCTGCTCGTGAGAGCTTACAGTCTAGAGGAAGGTAGGTTTGATACAGAAGGAGTAAGTGCTATTGCGTTTAAGTGCCTCCTGCCACATGAACTGCCGGTCAGTGGGTGGGAGTGAGAAGTGCCGTTGAGTGCAGTAGTCCGTGCAAGGGGTGAATCTTGGTGATGATGTTTATGGAGGCAGTTGATAGGCCTCCCTGAAGAGGTGAGTCTTCAGGGAGCGTCTGAAGATTTGAAGGCTGGGGGAGAGTCTGATGGGGCGGGGGAGGGAATTCCACAGCTCAGGTGCAGCACGGGAGAAGTCCTGTAGGCGGGAGTGGGAGGATGTGATAAGAGCTGTGGAGAGCAGAAGATCATGTGCAGAGCGAAGATGGCGGGCGGGAGTATATTTGGAAATGAAAGATGAAATATAGGAGGGTGCAGGGTTAGTGAGGGCTCTATAAGTTAGCACCAGAGTTTTGAATTTTACTCTGTATGCTAACAGGAGCCAGTGTAGGGACTGACAGAGGGGTGTGGTGTTAGAGAAGCGATGAGTGAGGTAGATTAGTCTTGCAGCAGAGTTCATTATGGACTGTATCGGGGTTAGTCGGGTGAGAGGTAGGCCAATTAGTAAAGAGTTACAGTAGTCAAGACGGGACATGATGAGTGTTTGGATTAGAATTTTGGTAGTGTCTTCTGTGAGAAAGGGTCGGATTCTAGAGATGTTGCGGAGGTGGAGGCGGCATGAGTTGGAGATTGACTGGATGTGAGGAATGAAGGATAGGGCAGAGTCAAATGTGACCCCCAGGCAGCGTGCTGTAGGGGTTGGTGTTATGGAAGTGTTGTTAACGGTGAGGGTAATATTTGGGATAAGGTTGGTTGTAGATGGAGGGAAGAGAATTAGATCAGTTTTGCCAAGGTTAAGTTTGAGTTGATGGGAGGACATCCAGGAAGACACAGCAGACAGACAGTCAGACACTCTGGACAGGAGGGAAGGGGAGAGGTCTGGGGAGGAAAGATATATTTGGGTGTCATCAGCATAGAGATGATGGTGAAACCCAAAGGAGTTTATTAGTTTTCCAAGGGAAGCAGTGTAGATTGAGAAGTGCAAGGGTCCCAGTACTGATCCTTGAGGCACACCAACAGACAGTGGGAGGGGTGGGGAAGTGGAGCTGGAGTAGGAAACACTGAAGGAGCGGTTGCAGAGATAAGATGAAAACCAGGAGAGTGCAGTGTCGCAGAGACCTAGGGAGTGGAGGGCTTGGAGGAGGAGTGGGTGATCAACTGTGTCAAAGGCGGCTGACAGGTCCAAAAGAATGAGTAAGGAGTAGTGGCCTTTTGACTTGGCTGAGAGCAAGTCATTAGCCACTTTAGTGAGGGCAGTCTCAGTGGAGTGATGAGGGCGGAATCCGGATTGCAAGGGATCTAGCAGGGAATGGGAGCAGAGGAATTTAGTGAGCCGGTTATATGCAAGGCGCTTGAGAAGCTTGGAGGCGAATGGGAGTAGGGAAATTGGCCGGTAATTTGACAGTGAGTTTGGGTCCAGGGAGGGTTTTTTTAGGATGGGAGTGATTAGTGCATGTTTGAAAGAGGATGGGAAGGTGCCAGTTGACAAAGAGAGGTTGAATAAGTGAGTAAGGATTGGAGTTAGAAGAGGGGAGAGTTCTTGGGTGAGCTGAGATGGGATTGGGTCGAGATCGCATGTGGTTAGGTTTGAGCGAGTGAGGAGAAGGGAGACTTCATCCTCAGTGACAGGTGGGAAGGAGCTTAGTGTGCATGTGGGAGAGGCGACAGGGCTGGGCTGGCTGGGTGGGGGTGGAAGTGATGAAATGTCATGTCTGATAGATTCAATCTTGTTCTTGAAGTGGTTGGCGAGATCTTGGGCAGAGAAGTTAGTGGAAGGTGTTTGTGTTGGTGGGTTTAGAAGAGATGTGAAGGTTGAGAATAGGCGTTTGGGGTTGGAGGAAAGATTAGAAATTAGAGAGGAGAAGAATGACTGTTAAGCCAGGGAGAGGGCAGAGCTATACGAACAAAGAATGAATTTGTAGTGTGTGAAGTCAGCTGTGGAGCGCGATTTCCTCCAGTGCCTTTCAGCAGTGCGTGAGCACCTTTGGAGGTATCGCGTTAGTCTTGTGTGCCAGGGTTGTAGTGGGGTTGTGCGTGGGTGGCGTGGAGTTGCAGGTGCAGCGATGTCAAGGGCTGAAGTGAGAGTGCTGTTGTAGAGAGCAGTAGTTTTGTCTGGGCAAGTAAGTGTGATGATGGGGTTGAGAAGAGGCTGCAGGGAGGTGGAAAATTGTTGCTTGTCAAGAGTATGCAGATTTCTCCGCATGCGCTTGATTGTGGCGGGGGTGATGGGTTTGCGTGGTATGATGAGGTTACCGGTGAGGAGGTGGTGGTCAGATGTGTATATTTGTCTAAGAGCATTTTAAACACATTCCGTGAATCTTGTGCATTTTTAACTTTGAAAATTACATCCTACTGAATATCTTTTAATACTTCTTTTAGCTTTGTAAAATATCACACTTAGTAATGTAAGGTGACTCATTGAGCAAAAATGGCTCCAGGACAGCAGCATGAAGAAGACACTAGTCTTAGTCTGGTCAATTGATTACACTAAGCAGGGAGTAAATCAGGGATTATCCAGTAAGGTGTGATAATGGGCTGATAAGGTTATTATGACATCTTTAGTGATATCACCTCTCCAGTTCCCATGTTATTCTATATAGCCTATACACCAAGATCTCTCAAATTAGAGCAATCTCACTGTATAGGCTCATGGGAACAACTTAGGAACTGTAATACCACTGGAGAAGTTATCTCCACTTAGTCGCCTCTAATTGACCTTGTCAACTGTCACGGGAGACTAGACAAATAACGACTCTGACAGGTACAGATAAAATCAACACCACTTTATTAAGAGCAAATACAAAAATGAAAACAGCAATTTGCACTTCCCCAACCTTTGCGGGGTCAGGCATGAGGACAGTGCTACAGTCTATTACCAGGAGCTGACACTTTACTTAGCAGACAATGAGTCCAGAAAAGGAAGAGAACCAGAACAGTAACCAGAACCACCTGAGACAGCGCAGAGTGGTGCCCGTGATTGCTGCCTTTTCCTGTCAGTTATCTGTGAAGACTCTCCATTGGCTGCCTGTCTTTAGTCCGCCCAATATTGCCTATATAGACTGGGTTCTGGCACCCTTTGGTTGCCCTTTCGTGGTGTCTCTATGTCTATAGCCACCTGCATTGTTTTTCTGATTTCCCTGGGCCTTGGCTGCATACTCTACTTTCCAGAGTCTGCCTGCTTACCTACCTGACAGTCTCCTCTGCTGAAGTGGTTCCTGCCTCCGTTCCTGATCCGGTTTGAGCTGACATTCCTGCTTCCGTTCCTGATCCGGTAGTCTGCCGTTACTGTTCCAGCTTCCTGTACCGGCCTGGCTGTTGTTCCTGCCTCTGGATCGTGTGCAGAGTTTCTCCGCCTTCATGACGCCTGGGCGACATTCTCATCCCTGGGTGTTACCTGTTTAGTCCAGTACACGGGTACTGGTTTGCTCCCACGCAGCTCCGGTTGTGACACTTGTAGTCCAGTACGTGGGTACTGGTTTGCTCCATGCACACCGGGTGCCTGCTGTCTCATATGAAGCACCGGTAAGGCCTCCGTGCATCTAGTATGCAGTACTGGTTTCCTAATACGGCCCACCGGTTGCTTGCTGCCTCTTGTTTCGCACCATTGCTCATATGTGTAGTTCAGTACGCTGGTACTGGTTCGCTCCATTTATCACCGGTTGCTTGCTGCTTCCCATACAGCACCGATAGTGTCAATGTGTAGTCTAGTACGTGGGTACTGGTTCGCTCCATTTATCACCGGTTGCTTGCTGCTTCCCATACAGCACCGGTAGTGTCAATGTGTAGTCCAGTACGCAAGTACTGGTTCGCTCCATATATCACCGGTTGCTTGCTGCTTCCCATACAGCACCGGTAGTGTCAATGTGTAGTCCAGTACGCGGGTACTGGTTTGCTCCATATATCACCGGTTGCTTGCTGCTTTCCATACAGCACTGGTAGTGTCTTGTTTAGTCCAGTACGCGGGTACTGGTTCGCTCCAATATTAACCGGTTGCTTACTGACATCTATACAGCACCGGTAGGCCTCTGTGTAGTCCAGAACATGCGACTGGTTTGCTTCACCACTATTCCGGCCGCTGAGGCCACTTACGCTACTCCACCAGTACTTGCCACCTCTGGGCTCAAGGCTGCCTTCCCCGGTATATTGGCAGGGCCGGTAGAGCCTCCTCTCTCGTTGTGCCAGTCTCCAGGTTGCCTTGCCCGGTATATTGGTAAGGCCGGTAGAGCCTATTTCCATATTGTGCCAGTCCTAAGGCTGCCTTACACGGTATTGGCAAGGCCGGTAGAGCCTCTCTATTATTCACCATACCATTATTCACCATTGCATTGTACTTATCACGTGTTGAGATATATGTGTAATGTAAAAACCGTGAGGGTTCTCTTTAAACTTTCAATAAAGTTGTGTTTTTATCTTAACTCTGTGTCTGAGAGTCAAAACAAACCGTGACAGTATGAAAGGGCCATGACCTCAGATAGTAAGAGTGAGGGTAATGCACAGAACATCCATTGGAGGATGGATGTACATGAGCAGCGCCTGGATCAGCTAGCATTGGCAATCCAAGCCATTCATGAATGCACAGTACTCACGGACAAGTCCGCCTCGAGTCCGGTGGTCTCCCCAGGTTTGACACCCGAGAGCAATACCATGCCCTCAGTGGCTGCAGTCAAAGGGTTAACCGCTTCCGCTCCATTGCCACTCAGATATGATGGCAAACCAAGCCTGTGCAGAGGGTTTATCAACCAACTTGAGATATTTATGGAATTAACCTCGCATGCCTTTCCTGATGATCTCAGTAAAGTTGGGTTTATGATATCCCTATTGACTGGCAGAGCCCTGGCATGGGCCAATCCCTTATGGGAGAGTGTGATACCTTGCACAAAGAATTTCAGGGAATTTGTGCAATCATTTCAGGGAGTGTTTGAGATCCCTGGTAGAACCGCCTCTGCTGCTAAACGCCTAATGGAAATACAACAGGGCAGGCATACTGTGGGCGTTTATGCCATTGAATTCCGCACACTGGCAGCAGAGTTAGTTTGGAATAATGAGGCATTGTTGGCAGCCTTTGCACAAGGTCTGAGTGAGCAGATCAAAGATGAGAACCAAGCTATGGAGGAATATATTTCAGATGCCCTCAAGAGAGGGATTATAAGGAAATCCACCTCTCCGGCGGGGGCTGGTTTCTTTTTTGTGGAAAAAAAAAGAATGACAAATTGAGACCGTGCATTGATTACCGTGGCCTAAATAAATTGTAAAAAAATGCTTATCTGATACCACTCATCACCAAATTATTTGACAGGTTAAAAGGTTCCTCAATCTTTACTAAACTGGACCTACGTGCTGCTTATAACCTGATTCGGATCAGAGCTGGTGATGAGTGGAAAACGGCCTTTAACACTAGATCCGGGCACTAATTATATCTAGTTATGCCGTTTGGTCTCTGTAATGCACCCGCAGTATTCCAAGAACTGATTAATGATATCCTCAGGGATATGCTGCAGTCCTGTGTTGTTGTCTACCTGGATGATATACTCATTCATTCAGAAAATGTGTCACAACACAATAAAGACATGTCAGAAATGTTGCTTCGCCTACGAAAAAACAAGTTGCATTGCAAATTGGAAAAATGCGAGTTTCACAAATCCAGTGTGCCCTTCTTGGGGTTCGTGATTGGCAAAGAAGGTATTGCCATAGATCAGGAGAAACTTGCGGCAGTATTGCAATGGCCTCAGCCTAAGGGCTTAAAAGCAATTCAGCGATTTCTGGGTTTCGCTAATTATTACAGAAAATTTATTAAGAACTTCTCCACGATTGTTAAACCATTGTCTGACCTTACTCATAAGGGCGCTAATCCTTCCCAATAGTCTGTGGCAGCTGAAGACGCTTTTGAGAAGTTGAAATTCGCTTTTGCAACTGCTCCCTTGCTTTCCCACCCCAAAGCATCTCTCCCGTTTACATTGGAGGTTGATGCCTCAGAGATTGGGGTTGGGGCAGTACTCTCTCAATGATCTGTTAACGGAGGAACTCTCAGACCATGTGGGTTTTTCTCCAAGAAATTGTCTGTGGCTCAAAGTCATTATGAGATAGGCGACACAGCTACTGGCTATTGTTCTCGCCCTGAAAGAATGGCGTCATTTACTTGAGGGCACTAAAAATCCAGTATTAATTCTGATTGATCACAAGAACCTGACCTATCTTTCTGAGGTGAAAAGATTGTCCTCTTGCCAGGCCAGGTGGGCGTTGTTCCTCTCTCAATTCAATTTTATTGTATCATACCTTCCTGGGTCCAAGAACGTTAGGGCTGATACCCTGTCTAGACAATTTGAGCCTGAAGTGGACAGGGACAAGGTCCCAGCACCTATAATACAGCCTGATCGTATATTGGCTACACTATGCACAAGTATCACTTCGCCACTGGGGGAAGAGATTTTGGCCTCCCAGGCTACCGCTCCCCCGGAAACCCCAGTGGGCAAGTGTTTTGTTGATGAGCCGTTCCGCACTCGATTACTTGAGACATATCACTACTCTAAAGCCGGTGGGCATATTGGTAGAGATCAATTGATTTGGTCTCTCTCACAAGTTTTCTGGTGGCCCTCCCTGAGGGCAGACTGTGCTGCGTTTACTAATGCCTGTACCACCTGTGCCCGTGCCAAGACCCCTAGACACCTCCCTGTGGGCCTAATCCAGCCAGTGCCTAATGGCGAACGTCCTTGGTCTCACGTGTCCATTGATTTTATGGGAGAGTTGCCAGTGTCCAGAGGGTATTCCTTTATACTTGTGGTGGTGGACAGGTTTTCTAAAATGGCTCATTTCGTGCCTCTCCATGGCCTTCCCTCTGCCAAAGAATTAGCAGTGGTTTTCGCTAAAGAAGTATTTCGGTTACATGGAGTACCCAGAGTGCTGGTGTCCGATTTTGGAGAGCATTTTGCGAACAAATGGGCATTCAATTGCCCTTTTCCTCTGCCTATCACCCCCAGACCAATGGGGCCGCTGAGCATGCCAATCAGGGACTGGAGCAGTTCCTACGCTGTTTTGTTACTGACCATCATGATAACTGGGCTGACCTGTTACCTTGGGCAGAGTTCGCCAGGAACTGTGCGGTTAATTCTTCATCCGGGAGCTCCCCTTTTCTGATCAATTATGGGTTCCAGCCATGTTTGCTCCCGGATTCATTCCAGTCTCAGCAGATTCCAGCTCTGGATGAGCATATCGAGCAGGTCCTCTCCACATGGGCACAGGTTCAGAGGGCACTCAGTCAGTCTTTTCAGCACCATCAGCATCATGTCAATCGTAGACGGTTGCCAGCGGTTTCCTTCCAGGTTGGGGACAGAGTATGGCTTTCCTCCAGAAACCTCAAACTGCTGCTGCTTCCCATACAGCACCGGTAGTGTCAATGTGTAGTCCAGTACGCGGGTACTGATTCGCTCCATTTATCACCGGTTGCTTGCTGCTTCCCATACAGCACCGGTAGTGTCAATGTGTAGTCCAGTAAGCGGGTACTGGTTCGCACCATTTATCACCGGTTGCTTGCTGCTTCCCATACAGCACCGGTAGTGTCAATGTGTAGTCCAGTACGTGGGTACTGGTTCGCTCCATATATCACCGGTTGCTTGCTGCTTCCCATACAGCACCGGTAGTGTCAATGTGTAGTCCAGTATGCAGGTACTGGTTCGCTCCATATATCACTGGTTGCTTGCTGCTTCCCATACAGCACTGGTTATGTCAATGTGTAGTCCAGTACGCGGGTACTGGTTCGCTCCATATATCACCGGTTGCTTGCTGCTTTCCTTACAGCACCGGTAGTGTCTTGTTTAGTCCAGTACACGGGTACTGGTTCGCTCCAATATTAACCGGTTGCTTACTGACATCTATACAGCACCAGTAGGCCTCTGTGTAGTCCAGAACGTGCTACTGCTTTGCTCCACCACTATTCCGGTCGCTGAGGTCACTTACGCTACTCCACCAGTACTTGCCACCTCTGGGCTCAAGGCTGCCTTGCCCAGTATATTGGCAGGGCCGGTAGAGCCTCCTCTCTTGTTGTGCCAGTCTCAAGGCTGCCTTGCCCGGTATATTGGCAGGGCCGGTAGAGCCTCCTCTCTCATTGTGCCAGTCTCCAGGCTGGCTTTTCCGGTATATTGGCAGGGCCGGTAGAGCCTTCTCTCTCGTTGTGCCAGTCTCCAGGCTGCCTTGCCAGGTATATTGGCAGGGCCGGTAGAGCCTCCTCTCTCGTTGTGCCAGTCTCAAGGCTGCCTTGCCCAGTATATTGGTAAGGCTGGTAGAGCCTATTTCCATATTGTGCCAGTCCTAAGGCTGCCTTACCCGGTATTGGCAAGGCCATTAGAGCCTCTCTATTATTCACCATACCATTATTCACCATTGCATTGTACTTATCACGTGTTGAGATATATGTGTAATGTCAAACCCGTGAGGGTTCTCTTTAAACTTTCAATAAAGTTGTGTTTTTATCTTAACTCTGTGTCTGAGAGTCAAAACAAACTGTGACACGTACTCTCTCTGACTATGGTGCAGATACTGAAGGCCCAATACTCCTGTGGGCCTAATCCAGCCAGTGCCTAATGGCGAACGTCCTTGGTCTCACGTGTCCATTGATTTTATGGGAGAGTTGCCAGTGTCCAGAGGGTATTCCTTCATACTTATGGTGGTGGACAGGTTTTCTAAAATGGCTCATTTCGTGCCTCTCCATGGGCTTCCCTCTGCCAAAGAATTAGCACTGGTTTTCGCTAAAGAAGTATTTCGGTTACATGGAGTACCCAGAGTGCTGGTGTCCGATTTTGGAGAGCATTTTGCGAACAAATGGACATTCAATTGCCCTTTTCCTCTGCCTATCACCCCCAGACCAATGAGGCCACTGAGCGTGCCAATCAGGGACTGGAGCAGTTCCTACGCTGTTTTGTTACTGACCATTATGATAACTGGGCTGACCTGTTACCTTGGGCAGAGTTCGCCAGGAACTGTGCGGTTAATTCTTCATCCGGGAGCTCCCCTTTTCTGATCAATTATGGGTTCCAGCCATGTTTGCTCCCGGATTCATTCCAGTCTCAGCAGATTCCAGCTCTGGATGAGCATATCGAGCAGGTCCTCTCCACATGGGCACAGGTTCAGAGGGCACTCAGTCAGTCTTTTCAGCACCATCAGCATCATGTCAATCGTAGACAGTTGCCAGCGGTTTCCTTCCAGGTTGGGGACAGAGTATGGCTTTCCTCCAGAAACCTCAAACTGCTGCTGCTTCCCGTACAGCACCGGTAGTGTCAATGTGTAGTCCAGTACGCGGGTACTGGTTCGCACCATTTATCACCGGTTGCTTGCTGCTTCCCATACAGCACCGGTAGTGTCAATGTGTAGTCCAGTAAGCGGGTACTGGTTCGCACCATTTATCACCGGTTGCTTGCTGCTTCCCATACAGCACCGGTAGTGTCAATGTGTAGTCCAGTACGTGGGTACTGGTTCGCTCCATATATCACCGGTTGCTTGCTGCTTCCCATACAGCACCGGTAGTGTCAATGTGTAGTCCAGTACGCGGGTACTGGTTCGCTCCATATATCACTGGTTGCTTGCTGCTTCCCATACGGCACTGGTTATGTCAATGTGTAGTCCAGTACGCGGGTACTGGTTCACTCCATATATCACCGGTTGCTTGCTGCTTTCCTTACAGCACCGGTAGTGTCTTGTTTTGTCCAGTACACGGGTACTGGTTCGCTCCAATATTAACCGGTTGCTTACTGACATCTATACAGCACCAGTAGGCCTCTGTGTAGTCCAGAACGTGCGACTGCTTTGCTCCACCACTATTCCGGTCGCTGAGGTTACTTACGCTACTCCACCAGTACTTGCTACCTCTGGGCTCAAGGCTGCCTTGCCCAGTATATTGGCAGGGCCGGTAGAGCCTCCTCTCTTGTTGTGCCAGTCTCAAGGCTGCCTTGCCCGGTATATTGGCAGGGCCGGTAGAGCCTCCTCTCTCATTGTGCCAGTCTCCAGGCTGGCTTTCCCGGTATATTGGCAGGGCCGGTAGAGCCTTCTCTCTCGTTGTGCCAGTCTCAAGGCTGCCTTGCCCAGTATATTGGTAAGGCCGGTAGAGCCTATTTCCGTATTGTGCCAGTCCTAAGGCTGCCTTACCTGGTATTGGCAAGGCCATTAGAGCCTCTCTATTATTCACCATACCATTATTCACCATTGCATTGTACTTATCACGTGTTGAGATATATGTGTATTGTCAAACCCGTGAGGGTTCTCTTTAACCCCTTAAGGACCGGACGTTATGGGACATTTCCGTCCCATAACGTCCGCATAGGGGCACTTGGACGCGCCGGTACACGTGACCTGTCACGTGTATCGGCGCGTCACTATGGGGCTTGAAACAGATCGCTCCGATCTTGGAGCGGTCTATTTCATGCCCCATTTTTACTTACAGCGCTCCCGGTAGAGCGCTGTAAGTAAAAAGTATGTGACGTACCAGGACCGTCAAGGGTCTTTCAAGCAAGTTTACCCTTGATGGTCCTGGTACGTCAAGGGTCCCTAAGGGGTTAAACTTTCAATAAAGTTGTGTTTTTATCTTAACTCTGTGTCTGAGAGTCAAAACAAACCGTGACACGTACTCTCTCTGACTATGGTGCAGATACTGAAGGCCCAATACTCTAGAACACTAGGGTCGCTAGACACAATACCCTAGAACGCTAGAGTCACAGGAGACTGACACAAGCCCTAGAATGATAGGGTTCACAGGAACACAGAAGGACTAGGTGCTGCTTAGACTATGGAATATACACACCCGTATAGAGACCAGGCCCCGGAGCCTGCACAGAGAGAGAGCCAGGCCCAAGGGAGAACAATTGAAACAAAGAAGGCCAAGG
Source organism: Rhinophrynus dorsalis (assembly GCA_037306005.1). NCBI lineage: Eukaryota > Metazoa > Chordata > Amphibia > Anura > Rhinophrynidae > Rhinophrynus > Rhinophrynus dorsalis. The sequence continues at coordinate 471,659,006 of CM074720.1, read as the reverse complement.
TCATACACGGATCGGGTAGTCAGACGGAGCCACAGTACTTAGCACGGAGTGGGTAGTCAGTCAGGCCAAAGGTCATACACAGATTGAGCAGTCAGACAGGGCCAGGAATCGAGCACAGAGCAGATAGTCAGCCAAGGCCAGAGGTTCAGGCACAAATCGGGTAGTCAGATGAAGCCAAGGGTCATACACAACTCGGAATCAGCAGCCAAGAACAGATCGCAAAGGAAGAAATGATGTGCTCAGATACACCATGAAAGGGCACTGAGGCTAGGACTGAAGCAGCATATGAGGCCTCCTGGAAAGACTGGGCCTCATTCGACCAATTCGGTACAGGCTATAACAATGTTGAGCATGCAGTAATGATGCGCGTATGCAATCAGGAAGTCAGCACCAGCAATGCTGCCACCGAGCACACGCGAGGAAATACAGGTAACGCCATAGACCAGGATCACTGGCACTGTTATAGTCAACACACCTTAGTGATTCTCGGCCATCATCTCCTCGCATCAACACATCCCCCCACTCCACTCATGGTCTCTGTTCAATTAGTAGACTGCTGTGACCAGGGTCATGCCTTCCTAAATATAACAGATACATAACTCCAACCTTTGTTTCCCTGTGTAGAGATGGCTAATCCAAAATCAGTATCAAGACACCTCTTGGATAGGGATGGGCTTCCTTTAATATGTCTACCAATACAATGAAGCATACATTGCATATACACATTTGTATAGTACCAATATGCACTTAAGAGTTAGAAAGGTGCCCAAAAGATAATTCTGATATAAAAACTATTGAAGAAACAAAATTATACTACTCATGCATTCAATAAAAGGTATTCTGACCCTATGGAAAAGCAATATTACCTAAGGATTTCAAACTGGATCTTAAGCAACACATACAAATATTCTGGATTATTCTGTTAATATTTGAAAAGCTCATTTGAGGTTGCTGTCAAGTTCAAGTTTCACATTGCATCAACACCAGCAATTGAGAACATTGAGGGGTGAGCTTCACGGAAGAGGAGTGAAGGCTTTCAGGAGAGTCAAGTGGACATTCCTCTGTTCCATGATGGGTCATGCTATGGATGCCTGTGGGAAGAGATGACAGGATATGGAACTGCACCACCTAACTGTGTGTCATGCAACAGATGAGCCATCATTACACCATTAACCCTTTGTGTTCCAGGTGAGTAGACAATCAATTGGTTTGCAACGGGTTGTCTACCCCTCTGGAACCCATAAGATTGGGAACAAGGGATGCTAATGAGCCAGATGTATATGTGCCTGCGACATTGAATCAACACATCCTTGAGCATGTGAGCACAGTCCCATAAAACAGGGGTGTTTCGTGGCTATGTCATTGCCCTGCACACACATACACACATGTCTGCATGGTGGGTCTTGCAACATGGTTCCAATATAATTACTCCAATGCTGTAGAAAACACACCACAACAGATCCATCTCTATGCTGCTCCTTTAGGCTTTACATGACTGATGTTCTCAGGATAACTCCAATACCCATTTAACCCCTGGAATGACAAAGTGGTATCTATTGTGTTGCACTGTACATTCCTCTCTCATTCCAAAGTTCCATGGAAGATATGGCTATGGCCAATTCACTCTATGTTTTTTACTATCATCAGTTGAACCCTGCTATGTGATGAACGTGTGCAATGTGTTGTACCTTTGTTCGCATGGGGAATTCATGACATCCTTTAAGTGGCACTGTCAATGTGGATGGAGGAATGGCAGATGTAAGTTGACATTTCACCCTCAATGTGCATGTCCATGGAATAGTAGCTGCATGGGTTATATACTGCTGGCAATCTCAGGGCTGTGTACATCATTCATCCTCTGGGTTGAAATAGATCATTATGTATTGTGTAAAAACCCTGTTTGACACGTGTCCACTCCATGTCAATGGTGAGGAAGTGGATGTAGGCCCTGGTGTTCCTCTTGAGGGCTGCCAACATTGTAGCCAGTGCCCTTGAATACATGGCCTGGGACATGCCAGATACATATCCTTCTGTGGACTGGAAGAATCCACTTGCCATAAAATGGATGGCACACATGAGCTTCTGCAATCTGGATAGGGCATGGCTGGTGTTGTAAATGGGATCAATGTCATCTTTGATCACCTCATACAACTGGACTGTTCAGGTGGAGCATCTGCATCAACAGGTGTGCTTGTGGGAGAATGCTGATCCATGGCACTTGCACACATTCATCTCTACTCAACAGAAATAGGTATGCAAACATACTTCTGATCTCTTTCTGTCTTTGAGTGGTCTTACTGTAAACAAGCCATGTCTGATGATGAGATGTCCCTTTATGACAGTAGTGGGGTGTTGTCCAGACTCAGGCATGAGGTTGGAAGTGACCAATGGTAGGGTGTGTATTGTCTGGGTAAGTGTTTGTCTCTGTGTCTCTTGTTGTTTGTGTGATTTGTTGTAATTGCTGTATATCAGTCAGGTGTATGTGTGACGTTGTCAGGCATATGTTATGTCTCCATTGCATGTTGATTTTGCCCAAGTGATATTGGTTTGCTTTGGGATTGACAGGTGTGCGTGTTGTGTATTAACCCCTGTTGTTCCAGGGTATGTTGTGATGTCTTGTGTTGGGATGCTTTGTGAAGCCCTTGTCACTGGGGGGTTGGTAGGTTTTTATTGCTTATCTGTGACATGTTTGTAGGACATAGGCATTGTTGGTATTTTTGTTTAGCTTTGCAGGGGTTAATTTTGCCATTGGCTGACTTGTATTATATTCTGTGTGTTGTGTGAGCTACTGTTTCTCTGCTTTCTTTTGTTTTTAGGATCCGTTGTGTGGTTTACACTGGCTCTGAGGATCGCTGTTCCATTGTCCTCAATGGGCAAGGTAATACCGTCCATTGTGATTTTAAAACTGCCATTAGCTGTTGTTAAGAAGTATAATTGAATCTGTTATCATGCTTATTAAACTGTTGTCAGCTGTTTTTTTTTTTGCTGTCAGATCCAATTTAATTGAGGCCTGAATTTAAATTCTAGCCAGTTCTTCTCCATGTTTTGGCAATATGCAATGTAATGCTCTGGAGTTGCTTATTTCTCCTAAATGCTCCCACCTATTTCTTGTCCAACCTGCTTTACCGCATTATTCTATTAAATATTTTTATATGTTCCGGGACAACAGCCAGATATCAGTGATTGATTTATTTCTCCACCCTAGATGTTAACTCCTTTGTTACGAGACAACGCATGCCGCTGCCTCTGTCACTGCTGCCCTGTGTAACCCCACATCCCTGCCAATGGGAGCATGGGAATTGGGTAATGGCCCAAGAGCTATGAGGAGAGGGGATTTTTGCTATTGTTTCCTACCACCTCCACCTCCGGCAGCAGTGATGGCAGTGTAAGTTTTATGATATATTTTAATGACTATATATATTTTTTTTACAGGTTCAACAATAAGTTTAAAGAAGAAAGATGAAGAGGAGCACAGATGAAGAAAGAAGATGGAGATGACAGATGAATATAACAGATGAAGTAGAAGAAAGAAAAGTATGACAGATAAAGAAGAAGAATGAAGATAAAAACTTTCAGAAAAATAATTGAAGGCGATCAGGGTGCAGAAGACCCTGCTGCACTGTGCAATGCATTGCATACCCTATTGACATTCAAAGGGTTAATTGTTTTTACATTCACACACATTTTTTGGAACCCCTTCAGTGCCATAGGTATACACAATGCATTGTTTAGCAACGCATTGTGTACCCCTCTGACAATAAAAGGGGTGTTACTTATTTTTGCTTTACACACATTTTTAAAATCCTTTGGTGTCAGAGGGGTATGCAACGCATTGCTTTGCAATGCACTGCTTATCCCACTGGCACTAAAAAGGTTAAACTTTGGATGTTTTGATATGGGCCTTAGAGTGCCATATCAATACATCCATGGGTCACTTGTGTAGGGATCACTACTTTAGAATTTTTTTCTATCTTTTTTTTACTACTTCACTTACATGTCGGGAGTTCAGAATACACATTAGGGGACTCAGTGCAAACTTTTTTGGCTGGAAATTTTTGGTGATAAAGTTGACTCCCTTAATGCTTGTTATTAGCCACTGCGTGTAATTGCATCACAACTTCTTCTTTTACATTGCTTTCTATGGGCACAAATTTAGTGTCCAAAATGAATTTGATGCTGCCGCTGTAGTAAAAACTGACCCTTCTAATCTGATTGTCCCAATAAAAGAGCTGAGCTTAGAACAAGAGGTCATCCATTAAGACTTGAGGAAAGGCGCTTTCAACTAAAACATAGGCAGGGATTCTTTACAGTAAGGGTGGTAAGGCTATGGAATTCTTTGCCTCAGGATGTTGTGCTTGCAATTAATGCAACTGCATTCAAAAAAGCAATGGGTGCCTATCTAGCACAGAACAATATTGACAATTATGACAGATGGCTTCAAAGCAAATAGGAACTATTTGACTACCAGTTGGAGTCAGGAAGGAATAGTTCCCCCCACACACACACACACACACTTGGGACTACATTGGAAATTGCTCCACAGGACTTTTTTGTTGCCTTCCTCTGGATCAACAGGGGTGTTATTGGCATGAGCTGGACTTGATGGACGCATGTCTTTTTTCAGCCTTATCTACTATGTAATAAAGAAAAGCCTCTACAAATAGAACCTATAAATGAATGCTACACAACAAACAATTTTGAAGCATCTGAATCATCGGGACTAAAAGGGAAATTCCAAATATAAATACCACCAGGCAAAATACGGCACAAATACCAGGTACGAGCACATTAACTTCAATCCATATAAGTTGGAGGTCAGAAAGGACTAACCTCAAGCAAGTAAACCATACCAAGTGTTAATCTTCCCCCAACATCAGACGGCAAATCTGATCTCATAGAAATCTTGAAGCAAATCTCACAATAAAATCCAAATATATAGACAGTGTATAGCAGATACATAATAGCTTTATAGGACATCCAATTAATAAACAATGAACCCATGACAATTCATGTCCAAATCACCCGGACAAAGAGGAATCACACTTCATGGATGGTGATCTCCTCCTATCTGCCTGAGTCAGAGGATAGAGATTATATTAGTACTAGATTCATGTCTCTCCAATACTTAGACAATTTTTTTTTTTTTTTTTTTTTTAAAGGCTTAGCAAAAATGACATACCATAACTTATTTTATCACTAAACACATAATGTATGACATCTGAAATGTATGGCTGAAAGGCAAAATCCATAACCATACTAAACATTGAACAAAATATCTATGTGGGTAACATTAAATGGATGCAAATACACCTTACATCCACACAGGTCAGAGGACAAAAAATACTATGTCTGGAGAAAATAAATTAATATTTTTCCCCCTGTACTTAGAAAAAGATTTTTGTGCTTTATAGAAATGGCAATCCTTAGCCTAATATTTCAACTCACTCAATTACATATAATGTGACATTATATTAAACGTGTTAAGTTTATGTATATTGTGAACAAATGCAATGAAGGTACTTGAAATTGATAGTATAATTAACTATATATATGTACCTCCTAAATAAACTATAATGATATGTGTATGTGTAACTACTGACAAAAACTCTAAAAACCACTATATGAAACACAATAAAATTCAACCTAACGTGATTTATAAAACATTATAATGTATGTTATATGTGTGCCTAAAAGAGAAAAAAGGAGTCTAACTAAGAGGGGATTCAAAAACTTCATTGAGACCCAAAGGAAAAGGGTTGATAACTTAAATAAATCCCCAAATATTCCTTATTATTAAGCCATTGAATCTGATGATAGAAACCAGAAGAAGGTACATGTTCAATGGCCATAACCTCCAAATCTGAGGTCCTCCTATCATGATGATACAAGAAATTATTTAATACAATGGGGAGATTCACTAAGCAGTGATAAAGAGGTGATAATGTGGAGATGACTTCTCCAGTTTATCACTTCTGCGGTTCCTATGTTATTTTATGGAGCCTATTTATTAAAATCTCCAAAGCTGAGGAATTCTTAGTGCATAGGTGCCAAAGAATAACATAAGAACTGGATAATTGATAAACTGGAGAAGTCATCTCCATTTTATCACCTATTTATCACCACTTAGTTAATCTCCCCCAGTGTGTTGAGCAAAGCCCTTTTGAATGTTTGTGTTATATTGTCCAATGCGTGTTCTTAAATTTTGTGTGGTTTGGCCTATATACTGGAGATTACAGGTGCATGTTTTTAAATAAACTATAAAATAGAACTGTAATTTATCATAGAAAAGACAACTTCCAGCGCTAACTCACCTTAATGTGTAAAGAATATATATGTGTATATATATATAATGTGTGTATATTACCTTATAATACTATTAATTATATTAAAGTGTCCATTAAAGAATAAATAGAGATACCTGAAGTGTGCAGCAAGGAATACAGGGGCTCTCCAACCCCCCAAAAAAGTGTAAACATAGAACAGACCATAAACCTGCGCTCCTCCAGAATAATAGTGATTAGTGCACCCTATATAGGGCATATATAATAACACTGTATAAGAATGAGGCATTAGTGCCAACCTTTTTAGGCCCAAAAAAGAGGGGGTAAGCTTGCCAACCACATCAAGGTTCCTCATTTATGGCAAGTACCTACTCTCAACACTTAATCCCTATCTAAAAAAAATAAAAAAGTACCCTGAGGAGATGTTATAATAACGCGTTGGAGGGGGACCCCTTTCCTTTGTAATTTATCAGATGTTTGTAGGTCCCCATGTATGCAATTAAAAACAATGGACAAACAATTTAAAAAAGTGTGAGAAAGGACTTGCTACCTGTATTGGGGAGAGATCACCACACAAGAACTGGAGCTCACAGCCCTTATAGGCAATCACCCCCACAGGTCACATGTGGGATAATCATTTGAAAACTAGCTGCATGTTAAAACCCAAATTAACCTCTTGGGGCCTAAAATAAGAAAATTAAGTGAATAGAACAGATAGTGAGAAGCTGCTAAGGAAAGCAATGGAGATAAATGGAAACAAACAGAAAAGACAACTTCCAGCGCTAACTCACCTTAATGTGTAAAGAATATATATGTGTATATATATATAATGTGTGTATATTACCTTATAATACTATTAATTATATTAAAGTGTCCATTAAAGAATAAATGGAGATACCTGAAGTGTGCAGCAAGGAATACAGGGGCTCTCCAACCCCCCAAAAAAGTGTAAACATAGAACAGACCATAAACCTGCGCTCCTCCAGAATAATAGTGATTAGTGCACCCTATATAGGGCATATATAATAACACTGTATAAGAATGAGGCATTAGTGCCAACCTTTTTAGGCCCAAAAAAGAGGGGGTAAGCTTGCCAACCACATCAAGGTTCCTCATTTATGGCAAGTACCTACTCTCAACACTTAATCCCTATCTAAAAAAAATAAAAAAGTACCCTGAGGAGATGTTATAATAACGCGTTGGAGGGGGACCCCTTTCCTTTGTAATTTATCAGATGTTTGTAGGTCCCCATGTATGCACTATATTATATATGCCCTATATAGGGTGCACTAATCACTATTATTCTGGAGGAGCGCAGGTTTATGGTCTGTTCTATGTTTACACTTTTTTGGGGGGTTGGAGAGCCCCTGTATTCCTTGCTGCACACTTCAGGTATCTCTATTTATTCTTTAATGGACACTTTAATATAATTAACAGTATTATAAGGTAATATACACACATTATATATATATACACATATATATTCTTTACACATTAAGGTGAGTTAGCGCTGGAAGTTGTCTTTTCTGTTTGTTTCCATTTATCTCCATTGCTTTCCTTAGCAGCTTCTCACTATCTGTTCTATTCACTTAATTTTCTTATTTTAGGCCCCAAGAGGTTAATTTGGGTTTTAACATGCAGCTAGTTTTCAAATGATTATCCCACATGTGACCTGTGGGGGTGATTGCCTATAAGGGCTGTGAGCGCCAGTTCTTGTGTGGTGATCTCTCCCCAATACAGGTAGCAAGTCCTTTCTCACACTTTTTTAAATTGTTTGTCCATTGTTTTTAATTGCATACATGGGGACCTATATAGGGTGCACTAATCACTATTATTCTGGAGGAGCGCAGGTTTATGGTCTGTTCTATGTAATTTATCATAGTCTTAGCATGGAAAACTTCAGATGTAAAACTAGATGTAAATTAAGTAGATTTATCTAAAATATAGGAGCATGCCAAGTATCTACTTTTACTAGGGGTAAGCAAAAGATTCAGTTGTGTTCCCTCAAAAAAATCCCTGAAAACCATGTGATTGTCTGCTTTTTCATAAGAAAAACTAAAATCTTCACCATTTTTGCATACTGGCAAAAAATGTATGCAATTTTTTCAATGGCTAGAAAGTTTTCGCTTCACTATAATCATGTTATTCACCTTTTCTCTATAAAAACATTTCATTTTCCAGAAAGTAAAACACAATACAGCAGCTACAGAGCAAAGAGAAAGAGGTGCTAGGCTGTTGTGCTGTTAGTTGATTTGCAAAATTGAGCTCATAGTGACTGCTATAACTATGAGTAAATTTATTAATAATAATAATAATAATAATAATAATAATAATAATAAAAGGAGGAGCTCAAAGGACAGTTATGTGTCCAGTGAGTCTGAGGAGGAGGAAGTGACCATTACCAACATGAAAGTGTCTGGATGCCTTGGTCCCCAAGACCCAATGATGGCCCGTTTTCTTACCTAACCCTTAGGAATCTTGGGGAGATTTGTGTCACTGTAGGAATAAAAGGGTTGTAGTTTGAGCAGGACTGGTCAGCTACCTGTGCCTGCTGCCAGTGCTGCCCCACCTGACAGTCTGGATTCTGCTGCCAGTGTTGCTCCTGTTGCCAGTGCTGCACCTGCTGTCAGTGTGTGTCTTGTAATTCACAGAATGGGGGAAAGGAGGTGGGGATGATGCCAAGTGTGACAGAAGGGGACACTAAGTCACACTTGCAATCCCCTAGCAATCTCACCATTAGTATTACTACTAAGGCCCATTAGTTTGTACAGAGTGTTAGTGTGAGGGAGAGGGTGATCATATTGCTAGTGAGGAGGTGAGGAGAGAAAACCATCCAGAGGCTGAATGTTCAGTGATGAGCAACACACCTGGCTAACCATCACCTTCTAACTCTAGGGTAACTACATCTTCTGGCGATCCACCTAATTCACCCTTTACCTCCCCCACCTGATAATAGACATACATTAGATGTCAGGATGTGGCAGTTCATGACCACCCATTGCACACTGTGTGGTACACTGACCACACTTGGCAGTGTGGTGTATGATAATTGCAACTTGGGCATAAGGCTGCATCTGAGGAGATTCCATCCCGCAGAATATGCTAAACTGGTGGCAGGGAGGGTCTATCTACAAGTTGTCATGTGCCCTTAGCTGGGAGTGAACAAAGGGCATTGTAACTACAGCAGTACTTAGTTTCTGGTGGGATTAATTCAATTTGAGGACCCTAAGCTTCATGGTGTTTGGTTACAGTTATGCCAAGTGTTTGATGTGAGTCCAGATGTGCCCATTGTTCCTAGATCTTCCCTTATTTATCATTGTGCATACTGCAGTTGCTGATGAGAGGCACAGTTCCTTGAATGTAGGTCAAAAGGAAACCCTTGATATCATCCAGAGACAAAAGGACAGGACACGGATGAAATTCTAACACGAACACATTTCATTTGACAAACTTCAGCTTTTTATGTACAGTTAACCACATTTCAATCAGGGCACAATACAATGGGAAGAAAGGCAGTAAACACAGGATGAGGACACAGTACAATGGGGCAGACGTGATTACATTAGTGTATTTAAAGGGGACAGAGAGCGGAAGCAGCCAGTAGAACAAAGGTAGTGGCCGGAATACACATTTCAAACAATGGCCACGGGGTTGAAGCATCTTTTAGTCTGTTTGAATATACCGCTTCAACCCATGGCTAATTGGGAGCCTAGAATCAGCTGGCCAATCCTAGCCAAGATCGTCATGACCATCTCGGCCTATCAGAACCTTTGGGCGGGCAGCTAACTGACCAGTCCCTGGGCTGCCTACTTTCCCCTATGTTAACTCTATGGGGACCTTTAAACACGTCACCCTGAGCATTGGCCAATCATGAAGGACCTCACTTTTCCCTATGCAAAGTAAATGGCGGCCCTTTAACTCCGACCGACCAATCAGGAGCCAGCCGATGTTTAAACTCATGGAGGTTTTTCTGTAGTTTTGCTGGCTGTCTCTGGCTAAGTGAATTCAGTCTTTTGAGAAGAGCTGGTTTTCCATAATGTGTAGTAAAGTCCCCAGTAATGGCCTATGGGCCATTACAGGTGGGGATAGTTTTGGTGCTGTTACTTCCTCAGGTGCATCACTGGTGCTAGTAGCAGCAAGTGGAACCTTCGTCAACCATCACCCCTGTTACTGCTGTTTTTGATTCCATTCCCTTTGAGCTGTCTAATCATCCTGCTGTTTAAACTCAGCAGCAGCAAGAACAGCAGTTGCAAATTCCGCAATTACATCAGTGCATTTGACAATGGCCAGTGGTCACTAGCCAACACAACATGACCTGCTGGTATTAGGCCAGAAAAGTATATTTTTCCCCTCAGGGCTTGTTCTTAAAAAAATGGGGGGGGGCTTGTTTCTAACAAGCCTAAGTACAACCAATCAATGTTTCCTTAGGGCTTGTGCCAAATAAGTCTAAGTTCTACAAATCAATGTTTCTCCAGGGCTTGGGCCTAACACAAATCTAATTTCCTATAAATAATCAATGATTCCTCAGGGCTTGTGCCCCAATTAAGTCTAAGTCCTACAAATCAATGTTTCCTCAGGGCTTGGGCCTAACACAAGTCTAATTTCCTACAAGTAATCAATGTTTCCTAAGGCCTTGTACCTTTAATAAGTCTAAGTCCTACAAATCAATATCTCTTCGGGGCTTGAGTCTCTAACAACAAGTCCTGCATATCATCCTATGCAAAAATACTTTATCTTGTCAAGTATCAGTTTGCCCCAGTCACTGATTATATCAGGGGGTCCCTGTCTCTATCACTTTATGTACCAGTTTCTTATTTTATTTTATTTTTTTATTAACTGTCCCCCCAATACCAGTCAACAACCCCCCAAAACAAATTCCCTGTTCAACTGATTCTTTCCCCAGACTCCACCCACCAACACAGACACACCCTCCTCAGACACCTTTTATATGGTGTCTTATGTTTTTTTTAATTGTATTTTTTTTATTAACTGTCCCCCCAATCCAAGTAAAGGCCCCCAAAAAACATCCCTGTTCATCTGATTGTTTCCACACTCTCCACCAACACAGGCACCCTAATATCCCTTTTATACAATGACTTTGGGAAATAAAATAACATTTGCTATAGTGTTGTGTGTATATTCAATGTTCTTATTGATTTCAATGGAACGAGCTAGGCGAGAAAAACAGAAAAACTGCACTTTTCACAGGAAATTATTAGCCAAGCGGGAAGTGCCATTATTCAAAGATTTTGGTTTGAGACAAACTTTTTCATCCATCCCTAGTTTTTAGTGGGTTGAGCTTCCTCGCTAGTGGGTTTTTAGTGGGTTGAGCTTCCTCAGTGATTCTGCCATTAATTCCCACATGTTGCCATGACTGTTAAGGTCCTTAAATGTATTACATGGAATATCAGAGGCTTGAATTATTCTACAAACAGGTCATTATTAGTCTTTACTTATTTAAAAAAAGCATAGACCAGACCTAATATTGTTACATCGGACCATTCACCTTTGGTCCTGACCATTCGATTGAAAACATCCACACCGCCCAACAGATGGAGGCTTAACATTTTTTGGTTATCTAATAATTTGGTGTCTAATCAGCACAAACATGATCATGAGTCTTATTTTTCATAAAACTCTTGCTCCACATAACAAGATATAGTATAGGAAGCTGCGAAAGCATCGGCACGGGGTTCTCTGATCTCACTGATAGCATCCACAAAGAAGAGCAATTCTTCAAGTTCCCTATTATTTGAGGAGGAGGTGAGGACGGTGGAGTTGCAGTATATGACAAATGGAGATTCCCTATCCTATGACTGTTTCATTAGGGCATACACAGCACACACAACCAAGATATCATAAGTCATCGCATCTCAACAAAAAACATAAACTGTACGAGAATGGGGACAAGATTGTAAGATTTCTAATGCAGCTGATTAAGAGAGCCAGAGATTCTCACTTGATTTCTCTAATTTATAATGTATATGACCATTGACAGACGGACTGTGAAATAATAAGTATTTTCAGATTACTAAACTCACTTATACACTTCAAGACTAAGGAGAGCTGTCCCACAGATAGAACAATATTTATTTGTATGTGAGATCTTTCTCCACTACAGAAGGGCTAAGATGAACGCACCTGTGAGACCTGCTCTAGGAGCAGTCTCCAAGAACCATCAGCTCGCTTTTCTTGTTTTGAGTGGCAATTTCCTTTAGGTGTTGAGCTATATCTGAAAGGGAATGTGCTGGGGTATTTGGTGGTCTGTAGATGCCAACAATTATGATTTGTTTTGAGTATGGAAGACAAATACTGATTCCTGTATGTATATGATTACCCCTCCTCCTCGCTTTGCACGGTCTTTTCTAAAGCATGAGTATCCATCTATGGCAACAGCAGTATCAGGTATTTTCGGGGATAACCAAGATTCAGTAAGAATAAGAATTTTAGGTTTGTATGCGTAACACCATGCTTTTAGTTCATCCATTTTTGGCAGTATACTGCGTATGTTGCAGTGCACAAAAGACAGACCCTTTTTAAAGGGGAGGTTGCCATTTATTGCTGTTTGAGGGCCAGGGTTGGTTTCTATATCATTTGCCAAGGCAAGTAATAGAATGCATAAAAATGTAGTGATTTGTTTTCGGTGAGTATATAGTGAGAGGGTGCGTCTGTTGCTATAATTACTGGGGGAGGGTGAGCTTGTCTTTAACACTCTCCACCAGCATTCAGAGGGAAGTGCACATGTATGCAGAAGTCCATGGTGTATTAATATGATATGGTGCGGGTGCTGGGCATGGTTGCAGGGATAAGAGGAAATCTGTATTAGTAGTGGAATGGTTAGTACACATAGAAGTAATATGTTCATGTTGGCATGCATATGACAAGGCTCACAGGGTGCATACAGATAGACAAACCAGCTGAGATTAAAAATTAAATTAATATTACAAGTATAAAATTATCTATTTTCTCCAATTCCTCTTTATTCACTTGCTGTATTGATCAGTAGGTGTGCTGCAGCTGCTGTGTTTCTTTCCTGTCCACTCTCCTGTCCAACTCTCTTGTATAACTCTCCATACTTCGATAAGGTGTTACTTAGAGAATTTGGTAATACCCTGGCAAATGCCACCCCGGCATAATGCCACCCCTAACTGGGCTCTAAATATATACTAGATGGAGCCCCTAGGAAGACTGACACACTGACTGAGAGAATTCCAAATTCCAAATTGTTTAGCATTGGACTCGCCCAGAGTGCGTTCAGCTGTGACCATTAAAACATCTGATAAGGAGCAGACACAGAGATATAGGACAGGGATGGGGAGGTAAGCAGTATGGAGACTGGAAAAGGGCTAATTGTTAGCACATACCATAGGGGGTTAAATTTATACAGAGAGATTGCATGGGATTTGAAGTTCCAGTTTAAACTAGCCCTGGTTAGTACATACCACACAAAGTGTTAAAATTGTGAGGGGAGACAGTATGAGATTTGTTCTTCCACACAACAGGACTGGCTTGTACATACCACACAAAGGGTTAAAATTGTGAGGGGAGACAGTGTGAGATTTGTTCTTCCAATGTGATGATGGTCTCATGCTCAAACATGTATACTGTATCATATGTGCTTCCAGCTATATCCTCAATAAAACCTTAAAAAAAAAAAAAAAAAACTTGCCAAAATGTTGGTGGTTGACATGCTGCTCTTTTCTTTTGTTGGAAACAGAGGCTTTAAAGAACTGATGCCATGTATTGCACCCTGCTGAAATATCCCAAGCCATAGTTATTTTTCAAGGATGGTAAGCCACATGTAGCTGTAGGACCCATAACTTTTACTTTCAACTATATATTTCTCTACTTCTGCACTCAGAGGAAGTAATATTGTGGAGGGAAATCTTTCAGTCAGAGAAAACATAGGCAAAATATGGAAAAATTCATAGCAGTGTTAAAATGAAGAACATTTTATGTATTGTTTATGGACATGAAGTTTCCCCAAAAAAGCAAAAAATCATTGTTTTTTGCAAAAAGTCCAGCGGGAAATTTTTGTCTGATTTTTCACCCATTCCTAGTTAACAACTAAGGTCTGCAGCGATGAGATGCGTTGCTGAATAGTTGAGCAGCAATGAGATGCCTAAGTGAAGGTGAACAGCTGAGGTCTGCAGCAATTAACCTTAATATGTATTTCCAAATGAACTTAATCTCCTACTTCGCTCTTTCTCTAACTTAATTTATTCTGAGAACTGAATCTTTGCCAGCTTACTCACCTTCCAGGATTTGGGCATGTACCCTGTTGCCAAAGAGGTATTAATTATAGATGCAATTGGTTTGGCCATTACCATAGCACTGAGTTTTAATGGCATTGCTGGTAGTTTGTCAGGGCTAGATTGGCATTTCATTTTTGAATTGAGGAGGTGATCATATATTTCGCTTTCATTTACTGGCATGAAATTGAATTCATTTTCATAATTGGACTGGGCAACAGGTGCCAGTGAATGTTCTGTAGATGGCTGAACTTCCAAGTTATCTTTGTTTTGTGTAATCAGGGTGGTGGCACATCCAACAAAGTAGCTGTTAAATGCATTGGCTATGGCTGTGGGGCACTGTATTGTTTCATTATCTATGATTATTGTTGATGGGTGAGTATGATTAGGAGGGTTATAGAGGTTTTTAATAACCTTCTAAAAGTTGGCTGGCTTTGAAATGTTACTGTTTAAGTTGTCAGTAAAATATTGTGCTTTTGCTAATTTTGTTTGTTTTGTACATGTATCCCTTATTAACCCCTTTATGCTGCAACATATTGCCTGCTTATCACCACTATATTAAAGATGAAGTTTTAGTGATATAATATGGGCATAGTTTACTAAGCTTGCCACCACAGCAATGTCCCTCCTTATAGGCGAGTCTTTTTATCTGAATCTCTTCTTCTTCACTTTTCTTAAAAGCTGAAGGCTCAAAATTAGGTAAAGGGAACAGGGCCCTCTGATCTAGAAAAAGCTAAATCCACCAATCACAAAGAGAGAAATGAAGAAAGACATTTTGAGGAGGAGTGTCAATAAAGTGTGACACTATGGGATGGAGTAAAGGTGTGATTGGTGGTAAAGGAGGGTATTAGTTAGATGGAAAGGTGCATTTTCTGGGAAATGTTAAAGGTTTGGAGGCTAGTGCAAAGACCCTGATGGAGTAAAGTAGAGAATGAGTTCAATAAGTTGGGACTGACTGTAACATTTCATTGGTATAACTGTGAAATGTTAATTAGAGGTGAAAAGAGTAGTGGAATGTGGGTGGGGGCAATTAAAATAATGTCAAGAAATAAAATAAGATGTAACAATGTTACTTGCTTATAATTTAAACCATAATTTTGAACTTAATTATAGATTACATAGACAACCATAGAATGAATTGCAGTATTAATAGGGTGATGAGTGAATTGGGAAATGTTACCTGTGCCACTAAAATAATACTCCACCCTTATATAATAATTTGCCTAAACGTATCTGAAGGTACAATAAAGGGATCTCTAGGCAGTAAAACAGAAATACGTGTTTGAACATTTGCTTAATTTCATTGCTTGTCTGACTGTATCTGAAGCTTCTGTTTGTAGTGTACCAGCATCAGAAAAGGTATGAGATTTTTATATTACTGATATGTGACAAAGTATTTATAATAATGAACTTCCATTTGTCCTACTACTTGTATCTGCATAAATTAACAAATATCCTCTTTGATTAGCATACATTAAACTTCCCACTACTTGTTCCAGAACAAAGGCATTTTAATTTGTATACCATATTTGAGTTCTAGTTTACATGTGGTAACCATATAAATATATATATATTTCATTGCAATTTAGAATTCAAAACATTTTAAAGCTGTTCTGCATCTTTAAACTCATTTGCCAAATAACGTTGTTAAATGTAAATGTTTTACTCTATTTTCTGACTAGAATTTTCCTGACATTTTTTCTTATAATGCAGAACTGCATTAGAATGTCTAAAATAGATACTTTTCTAAACAAGAATTAATATGATTTTCTTAATTGCTAAAAAATATCATTTATAGAATATGTGTGAGACCCGGAAGAGCTAAACACAGGGGTGGAAATACTGCTGGTGAGAAAGTAGAGTGAACATTTCTGGTAACAGTAAAGAGAAAATATTGATGTCACAGTTCTATCAAAAGAACCATCATGGTTTAAGAGCTCTAAAAGTTCTGGATTTCCAGAAGTCCCTGTGTATATCACAGCCACCAGTCCCAAATCAATATGATTAAAAACAGACTGCAATAAATGGGCTCTACGAATCTCTACGCATGTCAGTGCCAATGCTAGAGTTGTGCGCAAAATTTGTATAGTTCTGCAATCTTTCAATCCTAGTGAAATCTGTTAGAACCCCTTACCTTGTCATCATATTAGATTGTGCTGTTAGTTCTATAAGCCTTTCTGTAGTAACATAGTAACATAACAAATTAGGTTGAAAAAAGACACCAATCCATCAAGTTCAACCCTTGCCTCATAACCCAGTGACATATTATAGAGCTTTCCTGCTACCAAATAAATTAGTCTTTATCAGACCTTTTTGTTTTGCCTACTCATACACAGTATATCACTGTATGTTCCTTTTTGACAGAAATGTATCTAATCTTCTGTTAATGTATACATTGTATCTGTTAATCTATCCATTGTATTTGCCATAACCACATCACTGGGCAAGAATCTCCATAATTTAACAAACCTTACTGTAAAAAAAACCCTTCCTCAGCTGAAGTTGAAACCGCCTTTCCTCTAATCTCAAGGGATGTCCCCTAGTTATTTGATCAGGCCATGGAGTGAAAACCTCACCAGAGAGATCCTTGTATTGACCTCTCATATACTTGTACATTGTGATAAGATCTCCTCTTAGTCTTAGAATCATAATTTACCTTTTTAAATATTGCCATAACTCTAAGAAGAGGCTGAAAGAACTGCCCTAAATGACACTCTGCGTTTGTACAGGTCATGGAAACTTGGAGACTTTCCATCTTACTCACTGCGATGGTAGCAGGGATTAGCAGAAATCGTATTGTGCAATTTTTATGACCCCAAGTTTCCAGTTAGTTATTACGGGTCAAATTATGTACAATAACAAAGTATTTAAGAGAATAATAAAACTTTGGTCTTCTCTCCAGACAGACAAAATATTCCAACAACTTTCATTCATTTTGCTCATTAAAGGGATAGTAATGCTTCGTTTTATCTTTATTTTATTTTGTAGGCATTAAAAAATCATGAAGAATGATATAAGTCTTAGCTCTCAAACTTTTATGGTTTGATAGATATTCACAAGCAAAGTTTCCCCCTCCCACTCCTTTTACCTAGTGTAAACCATCTCTTCTCAGATGTGGAATGCAGTCCATAGACCAGACAGATAACAGCAAGGGACAATATTCTTCCTATCAGAACAATGAAAACCCTGCCCCCCCTTGACAAGCTTTTCAGCTTTTTCCCTTATCTTAATTGAAGATTGTCCCTCTCTGCAGTCTACCTGGGCACCTCCCTTCTGCTCTAGCTGAGCTATAACTCTGACAGTATGGAAATAACACTCTCCAAAGTCCAAATACTATGATGATTAATTAGAGCTACTTTTATTATGAAACATTACTGTCCCTTTAAATGACATAGTTAACACTTAACAGACAATTCAATAAAATGTGTGAGAAGCCATTGTGAGCCAGTCATTTGTGGCCTCATTAGAGTTTGTCTGTGAAAATTTGTAGGGTTTTTAATAGACAACCAAGAAAAGTGGATGAGGTTAAAGGGATAGTAATTAGTGATGAGCGAGCATGCTCGGCCGAAGCTCGGTTCGGCTCGAGCATCGCTCTGCTCGGCACATGGCGGTACTCGTACGAGTACCGCATGTGCTTGCCCGCCATGTTCGGGTCTCCTCCCCGCACGTTTCTCGGTTGCTGCGCAGCCAATAAACGTGCGGGGAGGCTCTGACATCAGTGTAAAGCCAGCAGCCATGTTGGCTGCTGGCATTACACTGATTGGCTGGCCAGAACCCGTGATCGGGTGCTGTATAGCACCCGACGCGCGAGTTCGGCTCATTCTTAGCCAGGGAGAGATGCGCTCAGGCAGGGAAAGTCAGTGTAGGGAGAATAAAATTGTTGGAACTCTTTCAAGACCCAAAAGTCCTTTTTAGGACTGTTGTGTGTGGGGGCAGCATTTATATTTTGTTTGGGGGGGCACAATTTCCTTTTTTTTGTGGGGGGGATATTAGTAAGGTGACATATAATACTCGATGCACAGGAAGTCAGTGTAGGGAGAATAAAATTGTTGAAACTCTTTCAAGACCCAAAAGTCCTTTTTAGGACTGTTGTGTGTGGGGGCAGCATTTAATTTTTTTTGAGGGTGGCAGAATTTCATTTTTTTGTGGGGGGGACATGTTCTAAGGTGACATTGTACTAGGTGCACAGGGACAAATATTTCACAGTGCAGTGACAAGCTGCCATATTCTGTTAGGTGCACAGGGCCAATTATTTTACAACGCAGCGACAAAAAGGGCCATTTTAAACGTGTGCCTAGCCATAGATTATTGTCACATTCTGTTTAGTGTGCAAATTCACAAATTAACGTCACATATTCCGTTCACTGTGCCTAGCCGCAGATTAGCGTCACATTCTGTTTCGTGTGCCTAGCCGCAGATTAGCGTCACATTCTGTTTCGTGTGCCTAGCCGCAGATTAGCGTCACATATTGTTTAGTGTGCCTAGCCGCAGATTAACGTCACATATTGTTTAGTGTGCCTAGCCGCAGATTAGCGTCACATATTGTTTAGTGTGCCTAGCCGCAGATTAGCGTCACATATTGTTTAGTGTGCAAATTCACAAATTAACGTCACATATTGTTTAGTGTGCAAATTCACAAATTAACGTCACATATTCCGTTCACTGTGCCTAGCCGCAGATTAGCGTCACATTCTGTTTCGTGTGCCTAGCCGCAGATTAGCGTCACATTCTGTTTCGTGTGCCTAGCCGCAGATTAGCGTCACATATTGTTTAGTGTGCCTAGCCGAAGATTAACGTCACATATTGTTTAGTGTGCCTAGCCGCAGAGTAGCGTCACATATTGTTTAGTGTGCCTAGCCGCAGATTAGCGTCACATATTATTTAGTGTGCAAATTCACAAATTAACGTCACATATTGTTTAGTGTGCAAATTCACAAATTAACGTCACATATTCCGTTCACTGTGCCTAGCCGCAGATTAGCGTCACATTCTGTTTCGTGTGCCTAGCCGCAGATTAGCGTCACATATTGTTTAGTGTGCCTAGCCGCAGATTAGCGTCACATATTGTTTAGTGTGCAAATTCACAAATTAACGTCACATATTGTTTAGTGTGCAAATTCACAAATTAACGTCACATATTCCGTTCGCTGTGCCTAGCCGCAGATTAGCGTCACATTCTGTTTCGTGTGCCTAGCCGCAGATTACCGGCATATATTCCGTTTAATATGAAGAAGGCGGGTAAAAAGGGACGGGGAAGTGGACGTGATCCTGATAGTTCAGGGCGCGGGTCAGGACGCGTAGAAACTGTGCCTGGTGCCAGAGCACAAGACAGAAAGACATCCACCATACCTAGCTTCATGTCTCAGTTTACAGGGCGTCGCAGGACATCACTCTCGAGGTCAGACCACTGCGAACAGGTGGTCGGTTGGATTTCAGCTGATACTGCTTCCAGTCTGTTAAGCACCACCCTGTATTCCACCAAGTCCACTCTCACTAGCCAAGAGTCTGGTCAACATAATCCTCACCCTGATCATCCTTCCTCCCACCATAGAGAGTCTGGCCAAAGAAGTGATCCCACACTGGGATATAGTGAGGAGCTCGTCTCATCACCAATCCTTGATTTGAACCTCTCTCCAAGCACGCTTGCAGAGAAACATGAGATCTTGTGCCCTGATTCACAACCTCTAGAGGGTACCCAATCACAAGAAGATGACAGAGGGGAACGGCATTTAAGGTCAAAGGAAGTGGATGATGATGATGAGACACAGTTGCCATCAAATCAACCACAATTACTGTCTCAAGACCTTGATGAGGAGGATGATACACAGTTGTCAATGACTGAGGATGTGGTGGGATCAAGAAATGAGGAGGATGATCAGAGTGAGGAAGTGGAGGAGGACTTGGTGGACGATGAGGTCACTGACCCCACCTGGGAAGGTGGAAAGCCGAGCGATGACAGCAGTCCTGAGGGTGAGCCATCTGCAGCACCGCAACAGGCTGGAAGAGGCAGTGGTGTGGCTAAAGAAAGAAGGCGGACCGCACCAAACCGGCCCGCAAATGTTCCACGGAGCACCCCCTTGCGTAAATCTCCCTTGCCAAGGGCTAGGTGTTCCGCGGTATGGCGTTTTTTTAAGGAAAGTGCGGACGACAAAAGAATTGTAGTTTGCAACCTGTGCCACACCAGAATGAGCCGAGGCATGAACACTAGCAACCTCACCACCACCAGCATGATCCGACACATGGCATCCAAGCACCGTAATAAGTGGGAGGAACGCCCGGATCGCCAATCTGTGTCTGCAGGCCACACCACTGCCTCCTCTTCCCCTGTTTTCGGTGCCAGCCAATCGCCTGTCGAAGGCGCAGGCCCACATACCTCCCGCCCTGCACCTGTACCACCTGAAGCACCATCAGCGACCACATCCACTTCCCTGTCCCAGCGCAGCGTCCAAATGTCGTTACCCCAGGCATTTGAGCGCAAGCGAAAATACCCAGCCACCCACCCACAGGCCATAGCACTAACCTCACACCTTTCCAAATTACTGGCCATCGAAATGCTGCCATTTAGGCTCCTGGACACTGAGTCCTTCCGCAGCCTGATGGCAGCAGCTGTCCCTCGGTACGCAGTCCCCAGCCGCCACTACTTTTCCCGGTGTGCCGTCCCCGCCTTACACCACCATGTGTCCCTTAACATCACCCGTGCCCTGACCAACGCAGTTACTGGGAAGGTCCACTTAATGACTGACACATGGACAAGTGCTTGTGGCCTGGGACGCTACATTTCCCTGACGGCACACTGGGTGAATGTCGTGGAGGCTGGGAGCGACTCGGACCCTGGGATGGCACAGGTGCTACCCACGCCGAGGATTGCGGGCCCTACCTCCATCAGGGTTTCCGCCAGCACCTACGTTATTGGCTCCTCCTCCTCCTCCTCCGTTTCCACCTCCGAATTCTCTGCGCACAGCGCCACTCACCCATCAGCCGGTAGCTGGAAGCAGTGTAGCACTGCAGTGGGGAAGCGTCAACAGGCCGTGCTGAAGCTGATCTGCCTTGGGGACAAACAGCACACAGCCTCAGAGCTGTTGCAGGGGATTAGTCACCAGACCGAGCAGTGGCTCTCGCCACTCAACCTGCAACCAGGCATGGTTGTGTGTGATAATGGGCGTAACTTGGTGGCGGCTTTGGAGCTCGGCAAGCTCACACACGTACCATGCCTAGCGCATGTATTTAATTTAGTGGTTCAGCGATTTCTAAAAACCTACCCCAATTTGCATGATCTCTTGACCAAGGTGCGCCGCGTGTGTGCACATTTCCGTAAGTCATCTACATCTTCAGCCGGCCTGTTGACGCTGCAGCAGCGCTTACAATTGCCAGCTCACCGGCTGCTGTGTGACGTGAGCACGCGCTGGAACTCCACCTTCCACATGTTGGCCCGGCTTTGTGAGCAGCAGAGGGCAGTAGTGGAGTACCAGCTGTTACACGGTCGTCGCCTCTCCGTTCAACTTCCTGTAATCAGAAGTGAGGAGTGGGAATGGATGTCAGACCTCTGTGAGGTTTTACGCAATTTTGAGGAATCGACACAGATGGTGAGCGGCGATAACGCTATTATCAGTGTAACCATCCCACTTCTGTGTCTACTGAAACGCTCGCTGCTCACAATTAAAACCGACGCTTTGCATGTGGAAGAGGTGGAAATGGGGGAGGAAGAGCTTACACAAGGTGATAGCCAGAGCACCCTCACTTCGTCTTCTCAGCGACAATTGGAGGAGGAGGAGGAGGAGGAGGAGGAAGACACGGTTGCCTCCGCTACAGAGGGTAGCCATGGAACTTTATTTCCATCTCTTCAGCGTGGGTGGGCAGAAGAGGAGGAAGAGGATGAGGAGATTGAGAGTCATCCTCCTGGTGAGGACAGCGAAATCTTGCCTGTTGGTACTCTGGCACACATGGCTGACTTTATGTTAGGCTGCCTTTCCCGTGACCCACGCGTTATACGCATTTTAGACAACACGGATTACTGGGTGTTCACCCTTCTGGACCCCCACTACAAAGAGAATTTCTCATCTCTCATTCCTCCGGTGGAGAGGACAAGCAAAATGGTGCAATACCAGAAGGTTCTTGTCGAAAAATTGCTCCAAAATTTTCCACCTGACAACGCTGGCGGCAGAGTACGTGCTACCTTGGCCAGCCGAGAAGGGGAGAAAAGGGGAGCACACAGCAGTTCCGACAAAGGCAGGGCAACACTCTCCAAGGCGTGGGACACCTTCATGACACCCTGCCAGCACCCTCACCCTGATGCGCGGCCTAGTGTCACAAGGAGGGAAAAGTTTTGGAAGATGGTGAAGGAGTACGTAGCAGACCGTGTCAGCGTCCTCAATGATCCCTCTATGCCTTACAACTACTGGGTGTCCAAGCTGGACACTTGGTATGAACTGGCACTCTACGCCTTGGAGGTGCTGGCCTGCCCTGCCGCCAGCGTTCTGTCTGAGCGGGTATTTAGTGCTGCTGGTGGCATCATAACAGATAAGCGTATCCGCCTTTCCACCGAAAATGCTGATAGGTTGACACTTATAAAAATGAACAAGGCCTGGATTTCCCCTGACTTCTCCACTCCACTGGAGGAAAGCCCCGGGTGAACATAAAGTCACTTTAGATATGTTATTTACAATGATGGGAATACTCTGTATTCCCATTCACCCCTTCCACCCAAAAAACGGGTATATGGTTGACTCTTAATCTTCTCATCCTCCTCCTCCTCTTCCATATGCCCTGTGATATAATTTTTATATAGGGCCAGCTCACCAGCGGGCCCTGTGATATAATTTTTATATAGGGCCAGCTCACCAGCGGGCCCTGTTTGACAATTTTTATATAGGTCAGCTCACCAGCGGGCCTTCTCATATAATGTTTTATTGGGTCAGCTCTCTAGCGGGCCCTCTCATATAATGTTTTATAGCGTCAGCTCACTAGCGGGCCTTCGCATATAATGTTTAGGATGGTCAGCTCCGCAGCAGACCCTCACCCATAATGTTTTAGATGGTCGGCTCAGCAGCAGACCCTCATTCCTAATGTTTTAGATGGTCAGCTTAGCGGCATGCCCTCGCCCCTAATGTTTTAGAGGGTCACCAGCAGGCCATTAATCCTAATTTTTCAAGGGTGTGTATGATGCCCTCCTTTATGTGTAATAAAGGGTGTATTGGAGTGACATTTCAGTCTAATTTTTGGCAGCCCTTTCACTTAGTGCATAGGCTTTATGAGTGTTGGACCACTACCTGAACTATTGTACCACAATGTGAATGAGGCCCTCCATTTTGTGATATACAGGTTGTATCGGAGTGCCTCAGGTCCTCCCATTGAATTAAATAGGGCTGGGGTGTTCGACAGAGCAGAAGGTAGTTCTTGGCTTCATCCACTAAGTCACTTCGTCACTTTTACTCAATGGATCAGACCCCACTGTTCCGACTATAAATTTTGGACTTAACAAGGGCAAACGGACATGTTGTAAAACCTGTGGTAGCTGCGGCCTCCGTTCCTGAATGCTGTACCTTACCCGGGCCATAACCACGTTGAACACCTGCTTTACGCTGCGCACGTTTCCCTCTTAATCATGGCCCCAGTTCCGAAAAATCGATGAATTTTTTGCAGAATTTGCAGATGATATACAAGTAAATATACAGCAAATACTGTTTGGTAACAATTTTTCGCCTAAAATCGTTTTTATCTTCCTTTTTGTGTGTTTTACGGTCAGTCTGTAAAAATGGCGTACTACGGGAGAAACATCGTTCCCAGCAGCGACGTTGGAGTCCAAGATGCATCCAGACATCCTCCCTATGCTGTCCCTGAACCATTTCTGTGGTGTTTCCATCATTTTCTGACCTTTTCCTATGAACCAGGCACCCTCCCCTCATCAGAGCAGGGGGTGCCTGGTGTAATGCTCGAGTCCTCCCATTGACTTCAATGGGGCTCGGGTGCTCGGCCGAGCACTCGAGCCTCCGGGGGTGCTCGGCCAGAGCACCCGAACACCCGAGCATCGGGGTGCTCGATCATCACTAATAGTAATACTTAAGATTAGATATGGGCAAAACTTTTCGGCATTAACTGAAATCAGCGAAAAATGGCACTTTCTGCTTGGTGAAAAATTTCCTGCGAAAAGTGCTGATTTTCTGCTTTTTTTTCCCATTGAATCAATGGGAATGTAGACGTTACACACAACACATTACAAATAATATTTTATTCCCCAAAGGCATTGTATAAAAGGGGCATGAGGGTGCCTGTGTTGGTGGGGTATGGGGAAATAATCAGTTGAACAGGGAATGTTTTTTGGGGGGTGTTTACTGGGATTGGGGGGCACTTAATAAAAAATAAATCTAAAATAAAAACAATAAGACATAGTATAAAGGGGTCTGAGGAGGGTGCCTGTGTTGGTGAATGAATGAATCATTTGAAAAGGGAATTTGTTTTGGAGGGCTTTCTTGACTGCTATTGGGGGGACAGTTAATAAAAAAAAATCAATAAAATAAAAAAGACATTTGTATTTAAAGTGACAGAGATAGGATCCCCCTTACATAAGCTGCCACTGGGGTGGACTTATACTAGACTTGATAGAGTATTTTGTAGCGGATGATTTGTTTGATTTGTTGTTAGAGGCCTTTGTAGGACTTAGACTTATTAGAGGCCCAAGCCCTGAAGAAACATTGATTTGTAGGACTTAAGCTGGTTTGGCTCAAGCCCTAAGGAAACATTGATTTGTAGGACTTAAGCTAGTTTGGCACAAGCCCTAAGGAAACATTGATTTGTAGGGCTTGTTAGAAACAAACCCCCCCAAAATTGTTTATTTTTTTTGTAGGACTAGTTTTTTTTACATTTATTTTTTTTTTTTTAAACACAAGCCCTGAGAAAAAAATAAAAAATCCCTACTGGCCTAATACCAGCAGATCATGTTGGCCATGGCCACTGTCAAATGTCCTCCTAAGTCCTGAGTTGCAACTGTTGTTCGCACTGCTGCTGAGTTGTTTAAGCAGCAGGATGATTAGGCAGCTGAAAGGGAATGGAATAAGCAATAGTAGTAACATGTGTGATAATGGATGATGAAGGTTCCACTTGCCACGACTAGCTCCAGTGATGAGCCTGAGGCAGTAGCACACAATAAGTAGCCCTCAATCTATGTGGATAAAAGAAGAAGTTGGCCAATAATTCTTCTACACCTGCCCCTCCTCCAAAAACATGGGTGTGTTTTTATTAGAATATACAATTTTTTCCCTTGAGAGCAGGAACTGTGTCTCTCATCAGCAACCTCAATGTGCACAGTGTGTGTGTGGTACATAACATCTGGGGGCACAACTGTATCGAAACACCATGACACCTGAAACCAAGTACTGCCACTGTCACTGTACCCCTTGTTCAGACCCCGCTAAGGACACATGACAACTTGCAGACAGTATAATACTAATGATGAACCCTCCCTGCCAGAATCCTAGCATATTCTGCGGGATGGAATCTCCTCAGATGCCACTTGTTGACCTGGTATTGATTCTCCTCCACCACACTGGCTTGTGCTGTCAGTGCACCACACAGTGTGCAATGGATAGAGATGAACTGCCATATCCTAACATTAACAAAGTAGCTATCATTTGGCAGGAGAGGTAACGATGAACGAGGTGGATTGGCAGGAGATGTAGTTGTTACCCTAGAGAAAGAAGGTGATGTTGATGGCGAGCTAGTTGTTTCGCTCATCATGGAACTTCCAGTGTCTGTCTAGGTTTCTTTACTCTTCCTCCTCTTTGATCTCCACCTTTCTGGAGAGTCAGGGGGTACAGTAACAGCTGTGCTAGATTTCTGTAACGAGTGTTTGGCTTTAACATGTTTGACATAAATGTCATGGTGTCTGTGTTTCATGTGTGTTATCAGGGAGGTTGTGCCAAGGTGTGTTCCCTCATTTCCCCTTCTCACTAACTTGTCACAAATTTTGTACTGTACCATTGCTGATGATTACTGCAGGGTGCCTGCCGGAAAAGAGAATAATAGTCCCACACAAGACTTCTGGGGAGAGGGAGAGGGAACAGGTGGAGAAGAATGGCCTCTTTCTTCTTGCTCTCCACATTCCCCTTCACTTTCTGTGGCAGCAAATAATGTTGCTACTGTTGCTGCTATTGCCTCAGATTTAGCACTGCAACTAGGCTCAGGAGCAGTATTGCTACTGCTGGCAAGTGGAACCTGTCCTAGTTCCGCATTACTTGTTGACCCCATTCCCACTATGTCCACTGTGGTCTGTGGCACACTAGCCTGCTCCTCAGCACTCTGCTGCCCTTTCATCTCAGCAGCAGCAGAACTTAGAGCAGTTGCAATTTCCGCTAATTTCAAAAGCTGACTGCTAGTGGTGGTGGTGATGCCCATCCCTGTCTCTCATTCCTTCTCAGTTTCTTCTAAAAAAGGCCATCGATGTCTCTTCCACCCCAGCTTCTCTAACCCCACCACCACTACCAGTCCCTATGTGCTGCTGCTCTATTCCAGACATCTCACTGCTGCTTGGAGAAGGTGACAACCAATGTGACAGAGGGTCCCCTGCTGTAACACATGGCATCATTTTCTTCTTCCCCCCCCCCCGAGTACTACAAGAAACACTAGCAGCAGGCAACGTATTAGTAGCAGCTAGTCCCTATGTGCTGCTGCTTTATTCCAGACATCTCACTGCTGATTGGAGAAGGTGACAAACAATGTGACAGAGGGTCCCCTGCTGTCACACATGGCATCATTTTCTTCTTCCCCCTCTGAGTACTACAAGAAACACTAGCAGCAGACAAATTATCGGTGGCAGCAGGTTCAGCAATGGCAGCAGGTTCAGCACTGGCAGCAGATTCAGCACTGGCAGCAGGTACAACACTTGTGGCTGCAGGTACAGCAATGGTGGCACTGGCAGCAGGGGCAGCACGTCTTGCAGCAGGCACAGGCAGCTGACCTGCCCTGCTCTCACTAGTACTACCCTTTTCACTAGTACTACCCCTTTCTCCCTCCCTTCCCATTCCCTTTTCTCTCTTCCTTCCCATTCTAATTTATCCCTCCCTTGCCATTAAATTCCCCAAGATCCCTTGGGGTGATTTAGGGGGCTGGACAGCATTGGTACAGTAGTGGTCCCTTCCTCCTCAGACTCAGTGGACATATAATGGTCCTTCCAGCTCCTCCATTGATTATTTTTTACCTGCCTCACGTTTTGCAAAATATCACAAGAGAACAGCACAGTACGTCTGTCTCTCTCTGCAGCTGCTTCTATTGTGTCTGCCTTCAGTGCAAATGTCACGTTTTTATCGCTGAAGTGTGAAAAAACGTAAATCAATGGGCAGAAACTTTCTAGCCATTGAAAAAATGGTGAAAAATTTTGGCCAATGGGCAAAAAATGCGAAAATTTTAAGCGCTAGTTTTAAAGCGGATTTTCCCGTGAAAAAGCGGATAACAATGTGGTTTTCACAAAATCTGCAGCGGGAACACGGCGACAACTTTTGCCCACCCCTACTTAAGATGTAAAAAATACACTGTATGTTGTAGGGTTTATGTCACCGGATAAAACAAGGGTAGTCCCACTGCTGAGAGATATTTTATTAAAAAATTATATCAGCTCAAACTTGAATTTTTAGGTGCAATTTCACAGTGGTCTGAAAATTTACAGTGGCACTGTTGCTACACCATCCTATGGAGATTTATTGTCTATGGACCAGAGCCGTCCATAGGATGGTGTAGCAACAGCGCCACTGTAAATTTTCAGGCCACTGTGATAGTGCACATAAAAACTCAAGTTTGAGCTGTTATAATTTTTTAATAAAATTTCTCTCAACAGTGGGAGTACTCTTGTTTTACTCAGGGGGATAAACCCGACAACATAATTTTTTTACATTTAAAGTATTACTGTCCCTTTAAGGAAAAGTAAAGGAAGCTATGCTAGATTTAATGATCTTTGAAAAACATTTAGGACTTCCAGGTATGATTTGCTTCATTAAAGTATCTTTCTACTTTTTTATGTAGCGTGTCCCCTCCTCTTTGCCAGCGTTAACAGCACTCCCATTTACCATGGGGAACAAGGTGGCCACTCCACTTTTCTTGTGGCAAAAGCAGGAGATGAGATAGGAGAGAACTTTGTGGTTGGTTGAGGAGGCAGGGGACTTCAATGACTACAAAGTTTCCTCCCATTGATTTACGTGGTTTTCACCTTTCGCTATAAAAACTTGACATATTCCAGGAAGTGAAACACAATAGAAGCAGCTACAGAGTGTGGTAGATGTGCTGTGCTGTTCTGCTGTGTATTTATAGCAAAACTGAGGCAGGAGAGGCTCATAGTGACTGCTATCACTATGAGCAAGTTTAAAATTAATAAAAGGAGGAATTGGAAGGACCCTTATGTGTCCACTGAGTCTGAGGAGGAGGAGGAAGTGAGTACTACAGAATCAATGCTATCCAGTCCCCCTAAATAACCATAGGGATCTTGGGGAATTTAATTGGAAGGGAGGAAGAAAAGGGTATTAGTGAGAGTAGGACAGGTCAGCTGCCTGTGCCTGCTGCCAGACATGCTGTCCCTGTTGACACCATTTCTGCACCTGCTACCAAACATGCTGTCCCTATTGCCAATAGTGCTGTGCCTGCTGTCAGACATGCTGCCCCTGCTACTGCTACCAACATTGCTGTGCCTGCAGCCAGACGTGCTTCCCCTGCTGCCACTAGTGCTGTGCCTACTGTCAGACAAGATGCTACTGCTGGCACCAGTTCTGTGCATGCTGCCAGTGCTGTAACTGCTGACACCAGGGCTGAACCTGCAGAAGATGATGATACTAAGTGTGACAGCAGGGGGCCCTAAGTTACACTTGTCATCTCCAAGCATTACCACCAGTGCAAGTACTACTCCTACTAAGGTGCAGCAGCTTGTTAGTATTAGGAGTGAAGGAGCGGGGTAATCAATATCCTCATATCAATAATGACTGTGAGGAGGAAGACTCTTGGGTTGAACTTGATGTGGTTGGTGTTAGTAGCAGTAGCAATAATGGTGAAGCAGCTGGTGGGACTAGTGTTAGGGGAGTGGGAGGGGAAACATTTGAGAACATCCAGACTAGAAGTCAAGGGAGCCCACACTATTCCTCTGGACCTGAGAGTCCCATTTCCTTCACTACAGTGTCCAAGTGGAACATGATCCTGAATAGGCCAGAACTGTTGGGGGATAGCAGGCGCAGAAATAATACCACCACCAACACCAGAAGCACAGATCAGCTGCCTGTGCCTGCTGCTACTGCTGCCAGTCTGCCTTCTTCACATCACCAAGAAATGACAAGTGTGACATTAGGGGACCTTCTGTCACACTGCTTGTCACCTGCTCCAAGCAGCAGTGATAAGTCTGTAATAGAGCAGCAACAGCAACATCACATAGAGACTAGTGGTGGTCGTGATGATGATGATGGTGGTGGAGAAGCCAGGGTGGAAGAGACATTGATAGCCTTTTTAGCAGAAACTGAGAAGGAATGGGAGATAGCAGTGAGCTTCTGGAATTTGAAACTGCTCTGATTCCTGCTGCTGCTGAATTGCAAGGGCAGCAGGATTCTGAGGAGCAAGCTAGTGTTAAATAGACAACCATGGACACAGTGTGAATGGGGTCAACAAGTGATGCAGGACTAGAACAGGTTCCACTTGCCATGCCATCAATACTCCTGGTCCTAGTTGCAATGCTGATTCTGCGGCAGTAGCAGCAACAGCAGCAACATCACCTGCTATCACAGACAGTGAAGAGGAATATGGAAAACAAGAAGAAAGAGGCCATTTTTCTCTACATGTTTCCTCCCCCCTGAAGTCATGGGTGTGGGACTATTTTTCTCCTGGGGCAGGTACAGTGCAGTCATCCCTAACGGCACTATGCACAATTTGTGACAAGTCAGTGAGACGAGGAAAGGAGGGAGCACACCTTGGCACAAGTTCTCTGATATCACACATGAAACACAGACACCATGACATTTATATCAAACGTGTTAAAGCCAAACACCCACCTCAGAAATTGAGTACCGCTGTTGCTGTTCCCCCTGTCTTTCCAGAAAGGCAACAAGAGGTGAGGCGGAGATCAAAGAGGAGGAAGAATATTCAACCCAGGAAGAGAATGGAATCACCATCACCTTCTTCCTCTTGGGTAACTACATCTTCTGCCAATTCACCTCATTCATTGTTATCTCCCCCGACAAATGTTAACCATTCTGTTGATGTTAGGATGTGGTAGTTCATCTCCACCCATTGCACACTGTCTGGTGCACTGACCACACATGCCAGTGTAGTGGATGAGAATCACAAGTGGAGCATCAAGCGGCATCTGAGGAGATACCATCCTACAGAATATGCTAAGATGGCAGCAGGGAGGGTTCATTGTTACTATTAAAGTGTCAGCAAGTTGTCATGTGTCCCTAGCGGGTTCTGGACAAGGAGTTTAGTGACAGCGGCAGTATTTGGGTTTTGGTGTCATGGTGTTTGGATACAGTTGTGGCCACAGATGGTATTTACCACACACACACTGTGCACATTGTAGTTTCTGATGAGAGACACAGTTCCTGCTCTCAAGGGCAAAATGTGTATTCTAATTAAAAACACACCCATGATTTTGGAGTAGGGCAGGTGGAGAAGAATTATTGGCCAAGTTCTTCTTTTCTCCACATATACTGTGGGCTACTTATTTTTCTGCTACTGCATCAGGTGTGTCACTGGATCTAGTCATGGCAAGTGGAACCTTTATCATCCATCACCCATGTTACTGCTATTGTTGATTCCATTCCCTTTCAGTTGCCAAATCATCCTGCTGCTTAAACAACTCAGCAGCAGCAGCATGTTAGGGACCAGGAACCAGACAGGACACAAAAAGGTAAAATGCAATACACCTTTATTATTGCAACAAAAACTGCATGATCCAAGAGCATAAACCAAAAGTCACGCCAGGGTCAGGAATCAAGACAGGTATTCAGCCGAGCCGGAGTCAGGAAACCAGAATTCTGTGATGTCAGCAACAAGCCAAGGGTCAGAAGAACAGAAGTCAGAGAAGTCTGGAACAAGCTGATGGTCTGGTACACAGCAAAAAGGAATGCAAGAAAGTCCACAGCAGCCAGCAGCAACAGGTCAGCAAACAAACACAAGGACAATGAGGAAGTGAGTCAAGCTGCTATAAATACCCTGAGAGGGTTGGCTGATAACAGTCAGGTGAGTAAGCAGCTCAGCAAAACCTTGACACAGCAGCAAGAACAGCAGTTGCAAATTCCACAATTATGGACTCAGGAGGACATTTGACAATGGCCAGTGGCCGATGGCCAACATGACCTGCTGACACTAAGCCAATAGGGCATTTTAGGGCTTGTGCTTTGAAAAAAATAAAATAATAATTAAAAAAAACATAGTCGTAAAAAAAAAAATAAACTATTTTTCGGGGGTTTGTTTCTAACAAACCTAAGTCCTACAAATCAAAGTTTCCTTAGGGCTTGTGCCAAACAAGCTTAAGTCCTTCAAATCAAGTTTTCTTCATGGCTTGTGTGTCTAATGAATCTAAGTTCTACAAATCAATGTTTCCTCAGGGTTTGGGCCTCTAACAACAATTCTAACAAATCATCCTCTACAAAATACTCTATCAAGTGAAGTATCAGTCCACCCCAGTGGCAACTTATGTCAGGGAGTTCCTGTCTCTCTCTATCACTTTATATACAAATATTTTCTTTATTTTATTTTTCATTAAGTGCCCCCCCAATACCAGTCAAGAAACCCCACCAAAACAAATGCCCTGTTCAGCTGATTCATTCCCCAGATTCTACCCACCAACACAGGCACCCTGCTCAGGCCCCTTCTATACCATGTCTTATGGGGGGCTTTAATTGTATTTAGGATTTCTTTTTTTATTAACTGCCCCCAATCCCAGTAAACAACCCCCCAAAAACACATTCTCTGTTCAACTGATTCTTTTCCCACACTCCACCAACACAGGCACCCTCATGCCCCTTTTATACTATGACTTTGGGAAATAAAATAATATATGTTATGTGTTGTGCGTAAATTCAATGTTCCCAGTGATTTCAATGGTATGAGCTAGACGAAAAAAGAGGAAAATCAGAATTTTTCTTGGGAAATTATTCTCCCATTTCAGACAAAATTTTTTGCCCATCCCTAGTCGCAACCAGGATCCACCAGGAAAGTCTCCAGGCCCCCATTATCAACAATTATAGAGTGGAAAAACGTGTATATACTGTGTATTAACCCTTTATAAGGGTCAAGAATAAAATTAAGCTAATTACTAATTATACAGAGTAACTGAGCAGTATGAAGTAATGATATATCTATGTCTTAACTTCCTGATGATACAGGCACAATTTTGAAAATCATATCACTCATAATATCACTGAAATGCTAACATAAGGCCCCCATCATAAAATCAAATGGACTTTGCAGAATAGTGATATACTCTGGTTGTGTAGTGAATACAGTGCCCAATTGTTGGAATTTAGGGACCTAGAGTGCCAACAACCTCTGTGTTCATGTCCAGATTCTAAGAATATCTGTTGAATCTTATATCTCCTAATGGTGGTGGTATTATTGCTGCTAGGCAACAATTCTGCCTTCTTCATAATCATGTTCCACCTAAACAATGCCATGGGGGGAAGGGGGCTCACAGGTTAGGGGATTGGTGTGGGCTCACTTGACCGCTAGTCTGGATGCTCTGGTTGCTGCCCCTAACGTAACACTCCCCTAATGTAAGCCCCACCATCTGCTTCACCATCACTGTTACTACTACTAACTAGGGATGGGTGAAAATTTTCACCTCAAGCTGATAACGACTAATAATTGCACTTCCCACTTAGTGAATAATTTCCCACGAAAAGTGCAGTTTTTCTGCTTTTTTGCATAGCTCATGCCATTGAAATCAATGGAACAGTGAATTTACACACAACAAATAGCAAATATTATTTTATTTCCCAAAGGCATAGTATAATAGGAGCATGAGGGTTCCTGTGTTGGTGGGGTGTGTAGAAAGCATCTGTTGAACAGGGGATTTTTTTGGGGGGGTTGTTTACTAGGATTGAGGCAGTTAATAAAAAATAAATCCTAAATACAATTAAAAAACCCATCAGACTGATATAAAAGGGGTATGAAGAGGGTGCTGCAGAGTCTGGGGTATTAATCTTTTGGGAATTTGTTTTTTTTTGGGGGGGTTGTTGACTGGCATTGGGGGGACAGTTAATAAAAAATAAATAAATAAAATAAGACATTTGCATGAAAAGTGATAGAGACTGGGGTGGACTGATACTTGACGTGATAGAGTATTTTGTAGAGGATAATGTTAGATTTGTTGTTAGAGGCCCAAGCCTCTAACTTAGGCTTGTTTGGCACAAGCCCTAAGGAAACATTAATTTGTAGGATTTAGGCTTGTTAGAAACTAACCCTCCCAAACAATGTTTATATTTTTTTTGTAGTACTATGGTTTTTTTTGTTTTTTTACTTATTTTTTTTTAAGCACAAGCCCTGAGAAAAATAAAAAATGCCCTACTGGCCTACTGCTAGCAGGTCATGTCATGTTGGCCAGTGGCCACTGGCCATTGTCAAATTCCCTAATGTAGACTCGGAATTTGCAACTGCTGTTCTTGCTGCTGCTGAGTTGTTTAAGCAGCAGAATGATTAGGTAGCTCAAAGGGAATGGGATCCACAACAACAACAATAACATGGGTGATGGATGATGAAGGTTCTACTTGCCACGACTAGCACCAGTGATGCACCTGAGGCAATAGTAGCACAATAAGTATATGTGGAGAAAAGAAGAAGTTGGTCAATAATTCTTCTCCACCTGCCCCTACTCCAAAATCATGGGTGTGTTGTTATTAGAGTGCAGGAACTGTGCATTTCATCAGCAACTGCAATGTGCACAGTGTGTGTGGTAAATTACACCTGGGAGCACATCTGCATCCAAACACCATGACACCAGAAAGCAAGTACTGCTCCGGTCACTATACCCCTTGTCCAGATCCCACTTAGGACACATGACAATTTGCTGACAGATTAGTAGTAATGATGAACCCTCTCTGCCACCATCTTAGCATATTCTGTGGGATGGAATCTCCTCAGATGCCGCTTGATGCCCTGCTTGTAATTCTCCTCCACCATTGCACACCACACAATGTGCAATGGATGGAGACGAACTGCCACATCCTATAATCTATACAGTGGCTATCATTTGGCAGAGGAGGTAATGATGGACGAGGTGGATTGGCAGAAGATGTAGTTACCCTAGAGGAAGAAGGTGATAGTGAGCTAGTCAATTCGCTTGTCATGGAACTTCCAGCCTCTGCCTGGGTTCCTCCTCTTT
Organism: Rhinophrynus dorsalis; assembly: GCA_037306005.1. Lineage (NCBI taxonomy): Eukaryota > Metazoa > Chordata > Amphibia > Anura > Rhinophrynidae > Rhinophrynus > Rhinophrynus dorsalis. The sequence goes on along the minus strand of CM074720.1, from coordinate 471,624,135 downwards.
GATCTCTAACTCACCTCTTGTTGCCTTTCTGGAGTGTCAGGGGGTACTGCAACAGCAGTTCTTGATTTCTGTGGTGGGTGTTTAGCTTTAACATGTTTGACATAAATGTCATGATGTCTGATTTTCATGTGTGTTATCAGGGCTGTTGTGCCGAGGTGTTTTCCCTCCTTTACCCTTCTCACTGACTTGTCACAAATTGTGCACAGTGCCACTTGTGTTGACTGCACAGTGCCTGCCCCAAGACAAAAATAATCCCACACCCATGAGATCAGGGGTAGGGATCATGTGGAGAAAAATGGCCACTTTCTTCTTCTCCTCCACATTCCCCTTCACTGTCTGGGACAGAGGATGATGTTTCTGCTGTTGCTGCTACTGCCTCAGCTCAAGCACTGCAACTAGGACCAGAAGTATTGCTGCTGCTGGCAAGTGGAACCAGTCCTAGTCCCAGACCATTTGTTGACCCAATTCCCACTGTGTCTACGGTGGCCTGTGGCACACTAGCTTGCTCATCAGCATCCTGCTACCCTTGCAACTCAGAAGCAGAAGGAATTAGGGCAGTAGCAAACTCTACAAACTCCAAAAGCTCACTGATAGTGGTGGTGGTGATGCCCATCCCAATCCACGTCTCCTATTCCTCCTCAGTTTGGGCTAAAAAGACCATCAATGCCACCACTAGTGCCTCCGTGCTGCTGCTGCACTGCTGGTTGGAGGAGGTGATGAGAAATGTGACAGAAGGTCCCCTAATGTCACACTTGTCATTTCTTCCGACCTGAAGAAGGCAGACTGGCATCACTAGCAGCAGGCACAGACATCTGATATGTGCTCCTGGTGGTGGTAGTATTATTGCATTAGTAACAAGTTTGCCTTCTTCAGGATCATGTTCCACGTGGACAATGGCATGGAGGGAAGAGGACTCCCAGTGTCAGGGGAATGGTGTGGGCTCCCTTGCCCACTAGTCTGGGTGCACTCAATTCCTTCCCCTACCACTCCCCTAACCATAGTCCCATCAGCTGCTCTACTCACTGTTACTAGTACTGCTAATACCAACCACATCAATTTCAACCCCTGAGTCTTCCTCTTCACAGTCACTGTTAATATGATTACCCCAGCAGGGGCAGGAGGTTTTTTTTGTTAAAAAGAAGGACGGCGAGCTACGTCCATGTATTGATTTCCACGGGCTTAACAAAATACTGGTTAAAAATGCTTATCTGATTCCGCTGATCACCGAACTCTTTTGTGTCAAAGGATCTAAGATTTTTATGAAACTCGACCTAAGAGCTGCCAATAATTTGGTTCGGATAAAGCAGGGTCACGAGTGGATGACAGCTTTTAATACTCGTAATGGGCATTATGAGTACTTGGTGATAACATTTGGCCTCTGCAATGCCCCAGCTGTCTTTCAAGAGTTCATAAATGACGTGCTAAGAGAACTCTTACAGAGTTGTGTTGTGGTGTACTTGGATGACATCCTGATTCATTCCCCCTCCTTGGAGACACATTGGTTGGATGTATCCAAGGACTTGAGCCTATTAAGTAAAAACAACCTGTATTGTAAACTCGAAAAGTGTGAGTTTCACAAACCACAAGTGAAATTTCTGGGGTATATTAACTCTGTATCTGGGTTTGCTATGGATCCCCAGAAATTGTCTGCATTAGTAGAGTGGCCTCGTCCTGTGGGACTTAAAGCGATCCAGAGATTTCTGGGGTTTGCAAATTATTACCGGAAATTTATTAAAGATTTCTCCACTACTGTCAAACCTCTGACGGACATAACATGTAAAGGTGCCAAGACCACTGAGTGGTCCCAGACAGCCACAATGGTGTTCGAAAGACTGAAGACAGCATTTGCTTCAGCCCCAATTCTGGTACACCAGAATCACTCCCTGCCCTTTACCCTGTAGGTGCACACTTCCAAGATTGGAGTGGGTGCTTTATTGTCTCAACGCTCAGCTCCTGGTGAAGCTTTACGCCAATGTGGCTATTTCTCGAAAAAGCTGTCCAAAGCTGAGATGGTGTACCAGATAGGGGACAGAGAATTGTTGGCCATTATTTTGGCACTGAGGGAGTGATGGTATCTTCTAGAGGGCACTGCCTCCCCGATCCTTATCCTTAAAGGTCACAAAAATATGATTTATTTATCAGAGGCAAAACCCTTGTCTTCCAGGCAAGCCAGATGGGCTGTATTCCTGTCCCAATTTAATTTTGTGGTTTCCCGGGTTCCAAAAATGTAAAGGCAGTCGTATTATCCCGCCAGTTCTGCAGCCTTTCCAGAGAGGAGGTTCCACAGATTCCGATTATTCCAGCTGATCGGATCCTTGCGACCATATGGACTTGCATCACTTCTCCCTTAGGAGAAGAGATCATGGCTGCCCAGGTCTCGGCTCCAGCCGAAAAACCGGACGGGAAGTGTTTTGTCCCGGCTCAGTTATGTATTAAGCTGTTGGAGACGTACCATGCATCCAAAATAGCAGATCACATTGGTCGGGACCAATTGAACTGGTCATTGTCTAGAGTCTTCTGGTGGCCAAGTCTCAGATCGGCTTGTGCAGCTTTTATTGCTGCTTGCACAACCTGTGCGCAGAGTAAGACTCCTTGACACTTGCCAGTCGGCTTGCTGCAGCCTGTGGCTAATGGGGACCATCCATAGTCCCATTTATCTATCGATTTCAAGGTCAAACTTCCTAGTTCCATGGGCTTTACGGTCATGCTCATGATTGTGGAAAAATTCTCGAAAATGACACATTTAGTACCTCTCAAGGGCTTGCCTTCAGCACAGGAAATGGCAATGATATTTGCCAAGGAGGTCTTTCGATTACACGTCATACCCAGGGTTATTGTGTCTGATAGAGGAAGCCAATTTGTGTCCTGGTTTTGGAGGTGCTTTTGTGCTCAGATGGGAATTCAGCTGGCATTCTCTTCCGCCTACCACCCTCAGTCAAATGGTGCGGTATAAAGGTCCAACCAGGCCTTAGAGCAATTCCTCTGCTGTTTTATCTCCGACCACCACGACAATTGGGCTACCCTGTTGCCCTGGCGGAGTTTGCCTGGAATTGTGCAGTCAATTCTTCCTCACGGAGTTCGCCTTCCTGATCAATTATGGCTTTCAACCCTTTGCGCTACCCGAGGACTTCCAAGCACAAGAGATTTCAGCTCTGGATAAGCACTTAAGGACATTCCGTTCCTCATGGGCACAGGTACAGCAGATCCTAATTGGTTCTGCACAGAGGCAGAAAAGGTAGGCGGACCGTCCTTCCTTCCAGGTGGAAGATAGAGTGTGGCTGTCTTCCCGAAACTTGCACCTCCAGGTTCCATTTGAAAAGTTGGCTCCTCATTTTGTTGGTCCCTTCCGAGTGATAAGCAAGATTAACCCTGTGGCTTATGTTCTTGATCTTCCTGCCAATATGCGTGTCCACAACGTATTTCACGTGTCATTGTTGAAGCCCTTGGTCTGCAACTGGTATACCTCTGCTCCTGTTTGTCCAGCTCCCATGAGAGTTGCAGATCATGGGAATATGAGGTACAGAACATTCTGGACTCCCATGTGAGTAGAGGGCGCTTACAATATTTTATTCATTGGAAGGGCTATGGTCCTGAGGAGCGCTCCTGGATACCTATCAGTGATGTCCACGCTCCTGTATTGGTACGCAGGTTTCATGCTCGATTCCCTGACAAACCCCGGCCAGCTCTGTGGAGGGGGGCCTTTGAGGGGGTTACTGTTACAGTTTACCTCGGTTTCAGCGTCATCTGCAGGCATGAGTCTTCAAACATGCAGCAGGCCTCTGTTTTATGTGTTTGCTTCCTGTAGTCTCCTCCTACCTACTTCCTCCCTCTGAGATGCTCCTCCTACCTACTTCCTGAGGAGGGGTTTAAAGGGCTGACTGAGTCCTGACTCAGTTTCCCTTGCGTTGTTGTATGATACACTTCTGTTTCCCTTGGGCTCTGTGTATGACCTGGCTTGTCTGACCATCGATTCTGGTGCTGACCTGTGGCTCTTTCTGACTACTCTTTTGCCTGCTCCCATTGTGTAGTGCACACCCAATCTGGTGTTGACCTGTGGCTCTGTCTGACCATTATCCTTGTGTGTTCTGATTTGGCTTAGACATCCTTTTTGGTGCAAACCTGTGGCTCTGGCTGACTACCTACTTCGTGTATGACCTGGCTTGTCTGACTACCCACTCTGGTGTTGACCTGGGGCTTTGTCCATTGCGCATCCAGCATACCAACGCTTCAGTGGATATCCTATCTGGTGCAAACTTGTGGTTCTGGCTGACTACCTGCTCCGTGTATGACCCGGCTTGTCTGACTATCCTTCCTGGTGCTGACTAGGGGGCTCTGTCTGTTTCCTCCGTGTGTGGTTCCCTGCTCCACAGACACCCATCCTAGTGCGGACCTGGGGCTCTATCAGACTCCTAGACTGACTGAAGGCTGAGTCAATGCTAGTCCTTTGGGCGTTCAAAATTATCTCGAGGCTCCAATGGGCTGAGGCCTAGTCTCAGACAGTGCTATTTCTGAAACAGTGCTTGCCTCTTTGATCACCCTCTGTGTATTATCTGTTACGTGCATTACTGTGATTATTTGAATAAAAAATTGTTTTACCCTCCATTCCAGACTTGGAGTTGAGGAATTTTTTGAGGATGTCAACATTGATCTCCTTCGACTCTCTACAATCTCAGTATAGTCTTCCCTCTCCGGAGATCTGGAAGTTCTTACGCATCAAACATTTTCTGATGCAGGCTCATTTTGGTTCCTCCCTACTTAGGCCTTTAACTCCTTTCAAACGCTTTCTAGATGGTAACCCGAGATTATCTAGAGGACATTTAGGGAAAATTTACAAGATTTTATCTTCTCTTCATCTCGATGATAAACCTAATTACATCCTTTCTTGGGAAAAAGAACTAGGGGAATCCCTATCGATATCTGAATGGAAATCTATTTGGGGAATGACTCATGCCTCATCCATATCGAATCACTTTGTTGAGATGAACTTCAAGCTCCTCTCCAGATGGTACTACACCCCTTCAAAATTACATCTGATTGACAAGAAACATCCCCTCACTTGTTGGAGATGTTTCTCTGATGAGGGCACCTATTCCCACTTATGGTGGTCATGCCAGAAACTATCCACCTTTTGGTCAACTTGTATCTGCATGATGGAACAAGTACTCTATATTACCCTAACTAGAGACCCTTGGCAGGTCCTTTTGTTCAGGAACCTGCCTTCTGCTTCCTATGCCAATAAACTGTTTCTGATGGGCATGCTAAATGCAGCTAAATCCCTCATTCCCTTGCACTGGAAGCAACCCTCCCCTCCAACTATTATGGAGTGGTACTCTAGAGTAGAAGACCAATTTCTCTTTATTCGTCTCTCTTGGAGACACTCTAATAAAGACCTCTCCCTACTGAACCCCATATTATCAAAATGGCATGCTTTACGGCAAAATTGAATTTGTCATCAGGGTCAATAACATCTCACTATCCGCCTTGGTCTGTGCGTCCCCCTCCCTCTCCTTCCTCCCTCTCTTCCCTTCTTTCTGTGCTTTACCTCCCGTCTCTCTTTTTCATTCCTTAGCTGATCACTTTGATTTGCACCATCTCCTTTTATCTTCTATTTACTCTCTATCTGTGTTTCAGGACATAAGAGTACCCTTTATCTCTTTTTTTTTTTCCCAGAGATGTAACATGGACATTTGTTGAGTTTCTTATCCCTAATGTCTATCTGACTCTATTTTGTTTGCATATTACATTGTCACTACCACCCATTTCTGGACCAGTCTGTAACATACTTTACCACTTATTATGTTATGATTTGTTCAACATGCTTACACTTATTGTATGTTTGTCACTTTTGTTTTTCTTTTCTCAACTCTCAATAAAAACTATATATACAAAAAAAAAAATTGTTTTACTTTACAGTACCGACTCTTGGTTTATTCCTGGGAACCGTGACAGTTATGGTCTCCGTAATGCCCCAGACAATTTCCAGAGTTTTGTAAATTATGGTTTCTGGAATCTGCTTTTAACTTTTGTCATTGTTTACCTCAATGAAATCTTGTATTTTCTCCTACACTGGAAGAGCATCGTGCCCACATATGGCGGGTATTGACCCAGTTAAGGAAGAACCGTCTTTTCTGTAAGATTGAAAAGTGCAAGTTCGAGACCACCTGTTTGGCCTTCTTGGGATATACCATTTCTGTTCAGGGTATCAGCTCTACCATGAACTCAGTTAGCCATGGATTTCATTGTGGACTTAACTTCTTCTACCGGTAACACAGTAATGTGGGTTGTGGTGGACTGGTTTTCCCAATAGGGGCACTTCGTCCCCTTTGGTCAAATTGCCAGCTTCTTCAGAACTGGCTGACCTATTCATCACACACATCTACCTCCTACATGGGATCTTCAGCATGTCACTTATGACCTTGGCTCCCAGTTCATTTCACTCTTCTCGAAAATAGTTTTTTTCCTTGCTGGGTATGCACTTGCAGTACTTATCCACGTACCACCAGCAGACTAATGGGCAAACAAAATGGCTTAACCAAAAAATGGAGCACTTCCTACATTTCTACTATGGATGGGTGAAAGTTGTCTCTGTGTTCCTGCGAGAAATTCCACAAAAACCACGTTATTGTCCGATTTTTCACAAGAAAATCCACTTTTAAAACAGCAAGTAAAATTTCCGCATTTTACGCCCATTGGCCAAAATTCCCCACTACTTTTTCAGTGGCTAGAAAGTTTCCGCCCTTTGATTTATGTTGTTTTCACTTTTTCGCTATAAAAACGTGATGTATTCCAGGAAATGGAACAAAATAGAAGCAGCTACAGAGCGAGGTAGATGTGATGTGCTGTTCTGCTGTGAATTATTTGTTAAATTAATGCAGGACAGGCTCATTGTGACTGCTATCACTATGATCAGTAAAAGGAAGAACTGGAAGGACCCTCATTATGTGTCCACTGAGTATGAGGAGGAGGAAGAAGTGACTAGCAGTACTGAACCAATGCTGTCCAGTCCCCCTAAATCACCCCAAGGGATATTGGGGAATTTAATGGGAAGGGAGGGAGAAAAGGGAATGGTAAGGGAGGGATAAACGGATAGCGAGAGCAGGACAGGTCAGCTGCCTGTGCCTGCTGCCAGTGTCACCATTTCTGTACCTGCAGCCACCTTTGCTGTATCTGCTGCCAGATGTGCTGCCCCTGCTGCCAATAGTTCTGTATCTGCTGCCAGACATGCTTCACTGCTGCCACCAATGCTGTACCGGCAACCACTGTTGCTGTACCTGCTGACAGATGTGCTGCCCCTACTGCCACTAGTGCTGTACCTGGTTTCAGACGTGCTGTCCCTGCTGCCACCAGTGCTGTACCTGCAGTCATAATTCATGTACCTGCTTCCAGACATTCTGCCCGTGCTGCTAACACTTGTATGCATGCAGCCACCACTGCTGTACCTGCTGCCAGATGTGCTGCCCCTGCTGCCTCCAGTGCTGTACCTGCTGCTGTGCTGAACCTGCTGCCACCAATACTTTGCCTACTGCTAGTGTGTCTTGTAGTACTCAGGAGGGAGGGAAGAAAAAAATTATACCAAGTATGACAGCAAGGGACCCTAAGTCACACATGCCATTCCCAAGCAGTCCCGTCAGTGCTAGTACTACTACTAAGGTCCAGCAGCTTGTTAGTGTTAGGAGTGTAGGAGGGGGTAATCAACAAACAATATCCTCATATTACTAGTGACTGTGAGACTGAGGAGGAAAACTTTGGGGCTGAACTTGATGTGGTTGGTGTTAGTAGTAATAGTAGTAATGGTGAAGCAGTCGGAGGGGTAGGGGAACATTTGCGAGCATCCAGACTAGCAATCCCGGGAGCCTACACCATTCCTCTGACACTGGGACTGGGAGTCCTCCCCTTTCTCATCACTAAAGTGTCCAAGTGGAACATGATCCTGAAGACTAATAGGCCACCACCAGCAAATCAGCTGCCTTTGCCTGCTGCTACTGCTGCCAGTCTGCCTTCTTCACGTCACCAAGAAATGGCAAAGGTGACATTAGGGGACCCTCTGTCACGTTGCTTGTCACCTCCTCCAAGCAGCAGTGAGATGTCTGTAATAGAGCATCAGCAGCAACACGTAGGGGCAAGTGGTGGTAGTGATAATGATGGTGGAGAAGCTGGGGTGGAAGAGACATTGATGGACTTTTTAGCAGAACCTGAGAAGGAATGGGAGACAGGGATGAGGATGGGCATCACCACCACTAGCAGTGGCAGAGGCAGTGAGAAGAGGAAAGAAGGGAACACACCTTGGCACAAGCTCCCTGATATCACACATGAAACACAGACACCATAACATCTATGTCAACCATGTTAAAGCCAAACACCCACGACAGAAATCAAGCACTGATGTTGCTGTACTCCCTGACTCTACAGAAATGGAAGAATAGAGCAACCCAGGCAGAGACTGGAAGTTCCATGACGAGTGAAACAACTAGCTCGCCATCACCTTCTAGGGTAACTACATCTTCAATCCACCTCATTCATCGTTACCTCCCCCGCCAAATGATAGCCATTCTGTTGATGTTAGGATGTGGCAGTTCGTATCTACCCATTCCACATTGTGTGGTGCACTGACCACACATGTCAGTGTGGTGGAGGAAAATCTCAAGCAGTGCATCAAGCGGCATCTGAGAAGATTCCATCCTGCAAGAATATGCTAAGATGGTGACAAGGAGGGTTCATCATTGCTATTAAACTGTCAGCAAGTTGTCATGTGTCCTTAGCGGGGTCTGGACAAGGGGTATAGTGAAAGGAGCAGTACTTGGTTTCGGGTGTCATGGTGTTTGGACACAGTTGTGCACACCCTTCACTAGTCAAGTGTAAGATGGACCCATGTCTGTACCCTAACGCTAGGGCAAACCCAGACAACAGGAGCAAGAAACTTCAGAACACTGGAGCACCAAAGTAGCAACTATAACTCCACCACCTTCTAGTGACCAGATGTGAGGACAGTGCGCAACACTTCCTTAACCCTTCACTAGGCAGGTGTCAGCTAGTATACGTATGGCCTGTAGTAACCTTCATGAGACTAGATATGAGCACAGTTCACAGCACTTCCTCAATCCTTTACAAGGCAGGTTAAAACAGTGCAACTATACTCTACCGCTAGGGTATACCAAAGGCAAGGTAAACTGCACCTAGAACACTAGGTGAGGCAACAAACCACCTGAACCTAGACCGCAGAAGGTCACTGACAAGGACTGACCGAACAAGCACTGCTACAGGAGTAGCAAGCGTGGCGGTAACAGTAAGCCCAGGAAGCTGAAGATAATGATAGCCATGGCTTTGTATGCGAGGCTAGCAGTAAACCAAACTGGGAGCACAACAGAGGAGGCGGTAGTCAGATGAAGCCAGGAGTCAGAACCAGATTGGGTCTTCAGACGAAGCCAGGAGTCAGAGCCAGAGCCAGATTGGATAGTCAGAAGAAGCCAGGAATAAGAGCCAGATTGGGTAGTAAGATAAAGCCAGGAGTAATACACAGGAATCAGTAAATGGACCAACACAGCACTAGGCTCAGGTACACCAGGAAAGGGCACTGGGTAATGGAAATGCTGAGGCCTTTAAGGCCTAGTAGGTGGGCAGAGACATGACAGCAATTACCAGTGACATATAAGAACAGTGACTTGTATTTTACTTTATATTTTTCATTACTTGACATCATCATGAATATGTGCCAGTGTCACTTAAGCAAGAAAGTGTTGTGGGCAAAGGACAAATGCATTCTGCATGCTAAAACATTTTTCAAGCCATATGTTGCTGTAGGACTCACAACTTTGACTTTCAGCCTCTTATTTCTAAACTTCAGCTCTGTAATATTACAGTGGGAAATGTAGTACCTATAGGAAATATAGGTGAAAAATGTGTTAAAATAGTTGAAAAATGTGTTAATATAGGTGGAACATTTTTTAAAATAGGCAAAAGGAGAACATTTTTGCATAGGCAGAAAGGTGAAATTCTTCGTGAAAAGTCGTGCAGGAAATTGTTCACACTTTTCACCCGCCCATAGTAAGCAGCATAGAAGCAGGCTTAATAAAAGCTGAAATAGATTTGTGTGTGTGCTGTGTACTGTGTTGGACTCAGTTTAGCCAAACACAAGCCCTAAAAATAAATTGTTTTGTAGGACTTAGACTTGCTAGGCACAAGCCCTGATGATACATTGATTTGTGGGACTTTGACTTGTTAGACACCAAAGGTCTGAAAAAACATTGATTTTGAGAACTTAGACTTGTTAGAAGCACCCTGAGGAAATATTGAATTGTAGAACTTGAACTTGTTAGAGGCACAAGCCCTGAGGAAACAATGATTTATAGGACTTAGGCTTGTCAGAGGCACAAGCCCTGAGGAAACATTCTTCTCCACCTTTCCCCTTCTCCCTAAGGTCATGGGTGTGGGCACCATGCAGACATCAGCAATGGCATTGTGCACAATCTGTGATAAATCAGTGAAAATGGGAAAGGAGAGAACACACCTTGGCACAATTGCCCTGATAACACACATGAAATACAGACACCATGACATTTATGTGAAGCATGTTAAAGCCAAACCCCCACAATGGAAATCGGGAGCCACTGTTGCTGTACCCCCTGTATCTCCCCAAGGGCACCAAGAGTCAAGGTTTAATTCTAAGATGAAGAAGACCAGAGAATCCCAGAAAGAGTGTGAAAGTTAGATTACAAGTGAATCACCTGGCTCACCATCACCTTCTTGTGATAAGGTCCAGGCGCTGGATGATGTAGCAACATCTTCTGGTGATCCACCTCTGTCATTGTTTCTTCCCCCACCAGTTTATATCAATTATGTGCATGCAAGTAAGTGTCAATTTGTGTACACCCATTACACACTGTCACTAAATAAACAGCTAGAAAATTGCTTAGTACCCTCTCTAGCTCACTAGCTGCTTTGTGTTCTGTTTCACTTACTGGAAACGTAACTTTTTTGGCACAAAAAAAATGAAGTTTGGAGGCATTGAAAAGAAAATAGAGAAAACTGTTTTGGTGTATGCGAAAAAGGAGAAAATTATAAGGGGTTTGTTGAAGGCAGATTTTCAAGATAAAAAGCAGACAACCATGTCATTTTTGTGGAATTTCTCACTAGAACACATAGAGACCTTTCTCTCACCTCTATCTATCTTAAAAGCTGGTTTTGTGTCTGCTGATCATGACTCCAATTTAATAGCTGTTTTGAGAATGTAATAGCTGCATTGAATATGATGATAATTTATTTGTGACCAGATTCTTGGCAGAATCTGAAACCCTTAGAGAGATGCTGAATATCGCCCTCAAAATCTGTGCCCATTTTAGCTGCTCCTGCAGTGCATGCAATGTGTTATATTCTATACTAGAGAGTAACAATCTTCCCCATCACCAGCTGAAAATGGAGGTCTTAATCAGATAGAATTCCACTTTGTATATGGTAAAATGTTTGCAGGAGCAATATAATGCCATTAATAAGGACACAATGCAAAATCAGAAGTCTTTGGAAGCACACTCTTTGTCACCTGGGCATTGGCATCTAATGTGTGATATATGGGAACTGATGAAACCATAAGAGGAGGCAACTGTGCTAGGTTAGTTTCCTATGGCCAACAATATATACACTGATATATTTATTGCAGTAAAAACTGGGGCGCTTGCCTGTGGAATCTTACCTTAATGACAACACAGACATGCACCAGCTGATCAAGGACATAGTAGCATACTTTGGGCAGGATCCTAACATAATGTCCATTAAAAGCAATGAGGAATATATTCTTGCCACTTTGCTGAAATCAAAATTTTCAGAATATGTGCCAAACCATAATCAGTTTGTCACAGAAAGGAGTCATGATAATGAGCATCATCTCTCTGATGAATTGGATTCTGTCAAAACAATATAAATTAATGCTTATTGATTGAGTGGAGGGTTGCATTGTGGAGGATGAGAGGAAGAGGAAAAGGAAGGCAGCAAAGGGTTTATACCAGCAGCATCAGGAGCAGCAACTTCAAACAGAATATCCCATTCCCATTCTGGAAAAAGGGTGATTCATGGGTCTCAGCCAGGACAGAAATCTAACATTTGTGGTGGTAGTGGCACTGGCGACATTGGTGGTGGCACATTTCTATTGCACTTGCTCCTAGAGTATGGATTGGTAACCAGGGATGGGTGAAATTTTTCACCTCAAACTGAAATCGGCGAAAAATGTCTCTTGCTACTTGGAGAAAAATTTCCATCGAAAAGTGCCATTTTCCCGCTTTTTTGTCTAGCTAATTATATTGAAATTAATGGGAAGAAAAATTTTTGTCTAACACACAAAAGTTTTCTCTAGTTTTCTACAGCCATATATAAGGGTACCAGGCTCTCACAGCAGCCATTCTGTGTTTGTGAGAGGAGAGAGCAGCACATTTTTGAGCTAGAGAACATAGGCAAATAAAGGGGAATTGAAGCTAAGTTTAGGGAGTCTTTTAGGTGGGACATTTGTTCCCTGTAATAGGGACGTCTGGGGGCACTCTAGGAGAGAAGAAGGTTGACCCAAAATACCCCAATATTTGGTGTGACTGACTGGCAAGACACAGGCAGCTGGGGTCCAAATTGCTTGTTGATTTTTCTTTTATTGTTTCTGTGCTGGGAAGTCTGGGGAAAGAAGTTGTTGATTTTGTTTTTTAGTTATATTTTTTGTTGGACAGCTATGATAAGATAGGGTGGACAACTTAAAAAAACAATAAAAAAATACATAAATAATTAAACAAATAAATATATTAGATAGCTGACTGGGAGTCTGATGTGAGCTTTGTGACTGAGACAGATTTTATAAACAGCAGATAACATTGAGTATTTGTTGAGGGCCAAGGCAAGACAACACACTCCATCAGTTGTGTACTGTAGAGAGTAAAAACACACACAGTAGTTGAGTAATGTCTAGCAATGCACAAGCAGGAGGGGGGAAGGTGGAACAGTGCAGGGATGTGGGTGTAAAGTGTTAGATGATCCATGATAGGGGGGATATAAGGAGGGGTCCTGGTGCCCCCTTCGAGGTTTGAAAGTAATATTTATACATAAAAAGTGCATATAACCTATGTTAGACATAGGTTATATGCACTTTATTTAAAAAGTCACCACATGGATCATCTATCCTTCTGGATAGATGATCCCTGTTAGGGGGGTGTCAGGAGGGGTCCTGGTTTCCCCTCGAGGTCTGAATTATATTTTTAAACTAATATAACAATACACATTGTAATAAAGCCCATATAACATATGTGACACATATGTTATATGGGCTTTATTAAAAATGCCGGCAATTGTCACCTGTATTGATCACCTATCCTTCTGGATAGGTGATCTCTGCTAGAGGGGTGTCAGGAGGGGTCCTGATGCCTCCTTTGAGGTCTGAACATTTTTAAACTTGTAGTTAAAAAAAATTATTACATGTACAGGCAAGGTATGCAGCTACATAGCTTCCTATTAACCCTTTGAGTACCAGAGGGGTAGAAAACACATTGCAATGCATTGCTACCTCTCTGGTACTCATAGGGTTAATCATGCAATACAAATGCAACAAGGGCTTGTCGAAAAACATTGGAGAAGAACAATGTCGAATTTAATGGAGAAAGAAAGTCATGGGAGCACTGTAAGCCGAATTTTAAAGGGGGAGGTTAAAATGTCGAATGTGAACAATATTTGTCTGTAACGGTTTTGTAAGACACTCAGACCAGTAGGTTAGAATAAAACACAGTTTTATTAAAAGACAAAGAACACCGCCCACTACAGGCTAGTTTGGAATGACAGGTAAATGATATTCAAGTACATATGCCCTCTCAGGCCCAGTATATAGAACAAGAACAGATACTGTCACAGGACAGGCATAAAAAGTAATATCAGAAACACATGGGTTAAAGTTAAAGGAAGGTAATCAGTCTCTGTTGTGGTGTGTTTGACAACGCCCAGTGGATGGTAAAAGTAGCAAGAGACTGTGGTGCGAGATGTGGAAGCACCTTAGCAGTAAGGCAGAACTGAAACACTTCCTGGACTGAGCAAGGAAAGGAGGCCACTAGTGTTGAGCGAGCATGCTCGGCCGATGCTCGGATCGGCTCGAGCATCGCTCTGCTCGGCACATGGCGGTACTCGTACGAGTACCGCATGTGCTCGCCCGCCATGTTCGGGTCTTCTCCCCGCACGTTTTGCGGCTGCTGCGCAGCCAATAAACGTGCAGGGAGGCTCTGACATCGGTGTAATGCCAGCAGCCATGTTGGCTGCTGGCATTACACTGATTGGCTGGCCAGAACCCGTGGTCGGGTGCTGTATAGCACCTGACCATCGAGTTCGGCTCAGTCTTAGCCAGGGAGAGCTGAGGATAGGAAGGGAAAGGCAGTGTAGGGAGGAAAAAAACCAAAATTGTGAAAAAAAAGAACCAAAAGTCCTTTTTAGGACTACTGTGTGTGGGGGCAGCAGGTTATTTTGTGTGGGGGGAAAAAAAAAAAAAAAAAAAAAAAAAAAAAAAATATTCTGTTTAGTGTGCAAAGTTGCAGATTAGAGCACATTCTGTTTAGTGTGCACAGTTGCAGATTAGAGCACATTCTGTTTAGTGTGCAAAGTTGCAGATTAGAGCACATTCTGTTTAGTGTGCAAAGTTGCAGATTAGAGCACATTCTGTTTATTGTGCAAAGTTGCAGATTAGAGCACATTCTGTTAAGTCTTCAAACTAAAATATCAAAGTCACATATTCCATTCAGTGTGCGTCGCCGCAGTTTAGCAGCACATTCTGTGTACTGTGCAGAGTTGCAGAATAGGAAGAAATACTGTTAAGTCTTCAAACTAAAATATCAAAGTCACATATTCCATTCAGTGTGCTTCGCCGCAGTTTAGCAGCACATTCTGTGTACTGTGCAGAGTTGCAGAATAGGAAGAAATACTGTTAAGTCTTCAAACTAAAATATCAAAGTCACATATTCCATTCAGTGTGCTTCGCCGCAGTGTAGCAGCACATTCTGTGTACTGTGCAGAGTTGCAGAATAGGAAGAAATACTGTTAAGTCTTCAAACTAAAATATCAAAGTCACATATTCCATTCAGTGTGCTTCGCCGCAGTGTAGCAGCACATTCTGTGTACTGTGCAGAGTTGCAGAATAGGAAGAAATACTGTTAAGTCTTCAAACTAAAATATCAAAGTCACATATTCCATTCAGTGTGTGTCACCGCAGTTTAGCAGCCTATTCTGTGTACTCTGCACAGTTGCAGAATAGGAAGAAATACTGTTAAGTTTTCAAACTCAAATATTAAAGTCACATTTTCCATTCAGTGTGTGTCACCGCCGTTTAGCAGCCTATTCTGTGTACTCTGCACAGTTGCACAATAGGAAGAAATACTGTTAAGTTTTCAAACTCAAATATTAAAGTCACATATTCCATTCAGTGTGTGTCACCGCCGTTTAGCAGCCTATTCTGTGTACTCTGCACAGTTGCAGAATAGGAAGAAATACTGTTAAGTTTTCAAACTCAAATATTAAAGTCACATTTTCCATTCAGTGTGTGTCACCGCAGTTTAGCAGCCTATTCTGTGTACTCTGCACAGTTGCAGAATAGTAAGAAATACTGTTAAGTTTTCAAACTCAAATATTAAAGTCACATTTTCCATTCAGTGTGTGTCACCGCCGTTTAGCAGCCTATTCTGTGTACTCTGCACAGTTGCAGAATAGGAAGAAATACTGTTAAGTTTTCAAACTCAAATATTAAAGTCACATATTCCATTCAGTGTGTGTCACCGCAGTTTAGCAGCCTATTCTGTGTACTCTGCACAGTTGCAGAATAGGAAGAAATACTGTTAAGTTTTCAAACTCAAATATTAAAGTCACATTTTCCATTCAGTGTGTGTCACCGCAGTTTAGCAGCCTATTCTGTGTACTCTGCACAGTTGCAGAATAGGAAGAAATACTGTTAAGTTTTCAAACTCAAATATTAAAGTCACATTTTCCATTCAGTGTGTGTCACCGCCGTTTAGCAGCCTATTCTGTGTACTCTGCACAGTTGCAGAATAGGAAGAAATACTGTTAAGTTTTCAAACTCAAATATTAAAGTCACATTTTCCATTCAGTGTGTGTCACCGCAGTTTAGCAGCCTATTCTGTGTACTCTGCACAGTTGCAGAATAGTAAGAAATACTGTTAAGTTTTCAAACTCAAATATTAAAGTCACATTTTCCATTCAGTGTGTGTCACCGCCGTTTAGCAGCCTATTCTGTGTACTCTGCACAGTTGCAGAATAGGAAGAAATACTGTTAAGTTTTCAAACTCAAATATTAAAGTCACATATTCCATTCAGTGTGTGTCACCGCCGTTTAGCAGCCTATTCTGTGTACTCTGCACAGTTGCAGAATAGGAAGAAATACTGTTAAGTTTTCAAACTCAAATATTAAAGTCACATTTTCCATTCAGTGTGTGTCACCGCAGTTTAGCAGCCTATTCTGTGTACTCTGCACAGTTGCAGAATAGGAAGAAATACTGTTAAGTTTTCAAACTCAAATATTAAAGTCACATTTTCCATTCAGTGTGTGTCACCGCCGTTTAGCAGCCTATTCTGTGTACTCTGCACCGTTGCAGACTAGGAAGAAATACTGTTAAGTTTTCAAACTCAAATATTAAAGTCACATTTTCCATTCAGTGTGTGTCACCGCAGTTTAGCAGCCTATTCTGTGTACTCTGCACAGTTGCAGAATAGGAAGAAATACTGTTAAGTTTTCAAACTCAAATATTAAAGTCACATATTCCATTCAGTGTGTGTCACCGCCGTTTAGCAGCCTATTCTGTGTACTCTGCACAGTTGCAGAATAGGAAGAAATACTGTTAAGTTTTCAAACTCAAATATTAAAGTCACATTTTCCATTCAGTGTGTGTCACCGCAGTTTAGCAGCCTATTCTGTGTACTCTGCACAGTTGCAGAATAGTAAGAAATACTGTTAAGTTTTCAAACTCAAATATTAAAGTCACATTTTCCATTCAGTGTGTGTCACCGCCGTTTAGCAGCCTATTCTGTGTACTCTGCACCGTTGCAGACTAGGAAGATATACTGTTAAGTTTTCAAACTCAAATATTAAAGTCACATTTTCCATTCAGTGTGTGTCACCGCAGTTTAGCAACCTATTCTGTGTACTCTGCACAGTTGCAGAATAGGAAGAAATACTGTTAAGTTTTCAAACTCAAATATTAAAGTCACATATTCCATTCAGTGTGTGTCACCGCCGTTTAGCAGCCTATTCTGTGTACTCTGCACAGTTGCAGAATAGGAAGAAATACTGTTAAGTTTTCAAACTCAAATATTAAAGTCACATTTTCCATTCAGTGTGTGTCACCGCAGTTTAGCAGCCTATTCTGTGTACTCTGCACAGTTGCAGAATAGGAAGAAATACTGTTAAGTTTTCAAACTCAAATATTAAAGTCACATTTTCCATTCAGTGTGTGTCACCGCAGTTTAGCAGCCTATTCTGTGTACTCTGCACAGTTGCAGAATAGTAAGAAATACTGTTAAGTTTTCAAACTCAAATATTAAAGTCACATTTTCCATTCAGTGTGTGTCACCGCCGTTTAGCAGCCTATTCTGTGTACTCTGCACCGTTGCAGAATAGTAAGAAATACTGTTAAGTTTTCAAACTCAAATATTAAAGTCACATTTTCCATTCAGTGTGTGTCACCGCCGTTTAGCAGCCTATTCTGTGTACTCTGCACAGTTGCAGAATAGGAAGAAATACTGTTAAGTTTTCAAACTCAAATATTAAAGTCACATATTCCGTGTAAGATGAAGAAGGCGGGTAAAAAGGGACGGGGAAGTGGACGTGATCCTGATAGTTCAGGGCGCGGGTCAGGACGCGGAGAAACTGTGCCTGGTGCCAGAGCACAAGAAAGAAAGACATCCACCATACCTAGCTTCATGTGTAATTTTACAGGGCGTCGCAGGACATCACTCTCGAGGTCCGACCACTGCGAACAGGTGGTCGGTTGGATGACAGCTGATACTGCTTCCAGTCGGTTAAGCACCACCCTGTCTTCCACCAAGTCCACTCTCAGTAGCCAAGAGTCTGGTCAACATAATCCTCACTCTGATCATCCTTCCTCCCACCATACACGGTCTGGTCAAAGAAGTGATCCCACACTGGGATATAGTGAGGAGCTCGTCTCATCACCAATCCTTCATTTGACCCTCTCTCCAAGCACGCTTGCAGAGGAACATGACATCTTGTGCCCTGATTCACAACCTCTAGAGGCTACCCAATCACAAGAAGATGACAGATGTGAACGGCATTTAAGGTCAAAGGAAGTAGTGGATGATGATGATGATGATGAGACACAGTTGCCATTAAATCAACCACTATTTCCGTCTCAAGACCTTGTTGAGGAGAATGTTATACAGTTGTCAATGACTGAGTATGTGGTGGGATCAAGACTTGAGGAGGATGATCAGAGTGAGGAAGTGGAGGAGGACTTGGTGGACGATGAGGTGACTGACCCCACCTGGGAAGGTGTAGAGCCGAGCGATGACAGCAGTCCTGAGGGTGAGCCATCTGCAGCACCGCAACAGGCTGGAAGAGGCAGTGGTGTGGCTACAGAAAGAAGGCGGACCGCACCAAACCGGCCCGCAAATGTTCCACGGAGCACCCCCTTGCGTAAATCTACCTTGCCAAAGGGTAGGTGTTCCGCCGTATGGCGTTTTTTTAAGGAAAGTGCGGACGACAAAAGAATTGTAGTTTGCAACCTGTGCCACACCAGAATGAGCCGAGGCATGAACACTAGAAACCTCACCACCACCAGCATGATCCGACATATGGCATCCAAGCACCGTAGTAAGTGGGAGGAACGCCTGGATCGCCCATCTGTGTCTGCAGGCCACACCACTGCCTCCTCTTCCCCTGTTTTCGGTGCCGGCCAATCGCCTGTCGAAGGCGCAGGCCCGCATACCTCCCGCCCTGCACCTGTACCATCTGAAGCACCATCAGCGACCACATCCACTTCCCTGTCCCAGCACAGCGTCCAAATGTCGTTACCCCAGGCATTTGAGCGCAAGAGAAAGTACCCAGCCACCCACCCACAGGCCATAGCACTAACCTCACACCTTTCCAAATTACTGGCCATCGAAATGCTGCCATTTAGGCTTGTGGAGACTGAGTCCTTCCGCAGCCTGATGGCAGCAGCTGTCCCTCGGTACGCGGTCCCCAGCCGCCACTACTTTTCCCGGTGTGCCATCCCCGCATTACACCACCATGTGTCCCGTAACATCACCCGTGCCCTGACCAACGCAGTTACTGGGAAGGTCCACTTAACGACTGACACATGGACAAGTACTTGTGGCCAGGGACGCTACATTTCCCTGACGGCACACTGGGTGAATGTCGTGGAGGCTGGGAGCGACTCGGACCCTGGGATGGCACGGGTGCTACCCACGCCGAGGATTGCGGGCCCTACCTCCATCAGGGTTTCCGCCAGCACCTACGTTATTGGCTCCTCCTCCTCCGTTTCCACCTCCGAATTCTCTACACGCAGCGCCACTCCACCATCAGCCAGTAGCTGGAAGCACTGTAGCACTGCAGTGGGGAAGCGTCAACAGGCCGTGCTGAAGCTGATCTGCCTTGGGGACAAACAGCACACGGCCTCAGAGCTGTTGCAGGGGATTAGTCACCAGACCGAGCAGTGGCTCTCGCCACTCAACCTGCAACCAGGCATGGTTGTGTGTGATAATGGGCGTAACTTGGTGGCGGCTTTGGAGCTCGGCAAGCTCACACACGTACCGTGCCTAGCGCATGTATTTAATTTAGTGGTTCAGCGATTTCTAAAAACCTACCCCAATGTGCATGATCTCTTGACCAAGGTGCGCCGCGTGTGTGCACATTTCCGTAAGTCATCTACAGCTTCGGCCGGCCTGTTGAAGCTGCAGCAGCGCTTACAATTGCCAGCTCACCGGCTGCTGTGTGACGTGAGCACGAGCTGGAACTCCACCTTCCATATGTTGGCCCGGCTTTGTGAGCAGCAGAGGGCAGTAGTGGAGTACCAGCTGTTACACGGTCGTCGCCTCTCCGTTCAACTTCCTGTAATCAGAAGTGAGGAGTGGAAATGGATGTCAGACCTCTGCGAGGTTTTACGCAATTTTGAGGAATCGACACAGATGGTGAGCGGCGATAACGCTATTATCAGTGTAACCATCCCACTTCTGTGTCTACTGAAACGCTCGCTGCTCACAATTAAAACCGACGCTTTGCATGTGGAAGAGGTGGAAATGGGGGAGGAAGAGCTTACACAAGGTGATAGCCAGAGCACCCTCACTTCGTCTTCTCAGCGACAATTGGAGGAGGCGGAGGAGGAGGAGGAGGAGGAGGAAGACACGGTTGCCTCCGCTACAGAGGGTAGCCATGGAACTTTAGTTCCATCTCTTCAGCGTGGGTGGGCAGAAGAGGAGGAAGAGGATGAGGATATTGAGAGTCATCCTCCTGGTGAGGACAGCGAAATCTTGACTGTTGGTACTCTGGCACACATGGCTGATTTTATGTTAGGCTGCCTTTCCCGTGACCCACGCGTTATACGCATTTTAAACAACACGGATTACTGGGTGTTCACCCTTCTGGACCCCCGCTACAAAGAGAATTTCTCATCTCTCATTCCTCCGGTGGAGAGGACAAGCAAAATGGTGCAATACCAGAAGGTTCTTGTTGAAAAATTGCTCCAAAATTTTCCATCTGACAACGCTGGCGGCAGAGTACGTGCTACCTTGGCCAACAGAGAAGGGGAGAAAAGGGGAGCACACAGCAGTTCCGACAAAGGCAGGGCAACACTCTCCAAGGCGTGGGACACCTTCATGACACCCCGCCAGCACCCTCACCCTGATGCGCAGCCTAGTGTCACAAGGAGGGAAAAGTTTTGGAAGATGGTGAAGGAGTACGTAGCAGACCGTGTCAGCGTCCTCAATGATCCCTCTGTGCCTTACAACTACTGGGTGTCCAAGCTGGACACGTGGTATGAACTGGCACTCTACGCCTTGGAGGTGCTGGCCTGCCCTGCCGCCAGCGTTCTTTCTGAGCGGGTATTTAGTGCTGCTGGTGGCATCATAACAGATAAGCGTATCCGCCTTTCCACCGACAATGCTGATAGGTTGACACTTATAAAAATGAACAAGGCCTGGATTTCCCCTGACTTCTCCACTCCACTGGAGGAAAGCCCCGGGGGAACATAAACTCACTTTATATATGTTATTTACAATGATGTGAATACTCTGTATTCCCATTCACCCCTTCCACCCAAAAAACGGGTATATGGTTGACTCTTAATCTTCTCATCCTCCTCCTCCTCTTCCATATGCCCTGGGATATAATTTTTATATAGGGCCAGCTCACCAGCGGGCCCTTTGCTATAATTTTTATATAGGGCCAGCTCACCAGCGGGCCCTGTGATATAATTTTTATATAGGGCCAGCTCACCAGCGGGCCCTGTTTGACAATTTTTATATAGGTCAGCTCACCAGCGGGCCTTCTCATATAATGTTTTATTGGGTCAGCTCTCTAACGGGCCCTCTCATATAATGTTTTATAGCGTCAGCTCACTAGCGGGCCTTCGCATATAATGTTTAGGATGGTCAGCTCTGCAGCAGACCCTCACCCATAATGTTTTAGATGGTCAGCTCAGCGCACGTTTCCCTCTTAATCATGGCCTCAGTTCAATAAAATCAAGGAAATTTTTGGGAGAATTTGCCTCTGCGCACGTTTCCCTCTTAATCATGGCCTCAGTTCTGAAAATCAAGGAAATTTTTGGGAGAATTTGCCTCTGTGCACGTTTCCCTCTTAATCATGGCCTCAGTTCTGAAAATCAAGGAAATTTTTGGGAGAATTTGCCTCTGCGCACGTTTCCCTCTTAATCATGGCCTCAGTTCAGAAAAAGCAAGGAAATTTTTGGGATAATTTGCAGATGATATACAAGTAAATATACAGCAAATATTGTTTGGTAACAATTTTTCGCCTAAAGTCGTTTTTATTTTCCTTTTTGTGTGTTTTATGGTCAGTCTGTAAAAATGGCGTACTACGGGCGAAAGATCGTTCCCAGCAGCGATGTTGGAGTCCAAGATGCATCCAGACATCCTCCCTATGCTGTCCCTGAACCATTTCTGTGGTGTTTCCATCCTTTTCTGCCCTTTTCCTATGGACCAGGCACCCTCCCCTCATCAGAGCAGGGGGTGCCTGGTGTAATGCTCGAGTCCTCCCATTGACTTCAATGGGGCTCGGGTGCTCGGCCGAGCACTCGAGCCTCAGGGGGTGCTCGGTCAGAGCACCCGAACACCCGTGCATTGGGGTGCTCGCTCATCACTAGAGGCCACAACACTCTGCAAGCACTACTAGCACTACTTTGAGCCGTGAGCACCCGTCCGGTGCTGTAACGGAGACAATGTACACTGCAAGAGCTGAGGGACCAGAGCCAGTAGCACCCTTCCGGTGCAGTAACGGAGTCACGGACACTGCAAGAGCTGAGGTATTAGAGCCAATAGCACCCGTCCGGTGCTGTAACGGAACTACTGTACACTGCAAGAGCTGAATAGAACCAGAGCCAATAGCACCCTTCCAGTGCGGTAACGGAACTCTGTACACTGCGAGAGCTGATGGAATCGCCCAATAGCACCAGCCGGTGTGGTAAACCAAGCACACATAGAAGACCATTTCAGTGAAAGTTTTCTTTTTTAGGAATGCGATCCGGCTGTGCTGGAGAGCCACCTAAAAGACTTTCTTCTCTGCAGTCAGCTACAACGCTGACTATGGGGAAGGGGAAGGGAGAGGGCAACTTTAGAAGCTATCATCTCTCAAACCATAAAGGTTTGAGAGATGACACTGGGGGCAATACTTTTTTTTAGTAGTACTTTGCTATAGGGATTAGTAATACTTAAGTATTACTATCCCTTTAAAATCTTGGTTGACTGAGGTAGGCAAGCTGTGATCCAAATTCCTTCCTCATCTGGCTGTTATCTCTTGCTAGGAGAGTTTGGGGGTGTGAGAAGAGAGGAAAGGACGTTTATTCCAAACTAGTGTAAAAACTAGTGTAAAAGCCTGTGTACATTGGCCAAAGTGAGTAAAACCGCAGAAATACACCTACCAGCATTCTGTGCGTTCGGGCAGTGTCTATTGTGCATGACTGCCTTGGACAAACATATGCGTTCTGGCAGTCTCTACTGCACATGACTGCATCGGACAAACATATATCTGGCCTTTTATATTATATGATATATCAGAAATTTGTGTTACTGACTGGGCAGCCGTGAACCAATTTGCTTCCTGATCTTGCTATTTTCTGTGTGTGAGTGTGTGTGTGTGTGTGTTTGTGTGTGTGTGAAGGGAGCAAAACAGATTTACATCGAATACACAACATTTTGTGTGACTAATTGGGAAGACAGGCAGATTGTAATGTAATGCCCCTTTTTATTTTGCTTTTTGTGATTCCTGCTCTGGATTTTCATTTGTTATCTGGATCCTGGTTCCCCATGTTGTCTTGTGTTTGCTCTGAGACATCATAGAGCCTTTATAGAGCCTCAGTGCTTTTGGGTGGTGCACAGTCAAAGAGTTCCAGGTCATGTCTCATTGGATTCCTATCTCATTCCTGAGTGTTTTCTTGTATATTGACCCAGCTCCTCTTTCGACATTCCTCCTGTTCTGTGATTTGGTACCGTTCTCATCTGATATCCCGTTACCGACTTTGGCTCTTTTGTTTGACCATTCCTCCATCTTCTGCTGCCTTGTATTGCATTGCCCACATGTTCCTGATCTGGCTTATTTGACTTCGCATTTGACTTGACCCTGGGGGGGCTTCTATCACCTTGGCCATCAGTCGATCATTGACCAGCTCAACTACCAGTTGAATATAGACCACCTCAACTAATAATCCTGTTCTCTGTCTTCTCAGTTCAGCTCTAGGCCTCAGTGTTCCTGTAAAACAACTGCATTATACTGCAAGTGGGTTATTTATTCAGTATCCTATTTAATCCCAGTAGGTAGCTGCTGTTCAATGGGTTGTCAACCAGGGTATGGGCCGGCTCCCTAATCTGGCTTTGAGGCCAGCATGTCTAACTCTGCTTAGGCACACCAAGGCAACACAGAGAGCAGCCACCACCACCTAGCTGCATACTCTAGTTTTCACTCCCAAGCATCTGGCCCACTGGAGCCTGCCTTGCAGTATACCTGTATTGTCTGTTGTTGTGCTCTTATCATATTATTTATATCATATAGCAGTCTGTCACATGTTTCTTGGGAGTCTTCTTCATGGAGTCTAACCAGGCAGCTTACATTAGATGCTTACATTGGATCCTTTCTGACCTGGCTGTTATCTCTGTTTTAGGCAACTCTGGATGTGTATTAGGGAGCAAAAGGATATTTACCGCAAAAATTCCCAAAATTTTGTGTGACTGACTGGGAAGACCCAGGCAGCTGTGATTCACATTCCTTTATGATCCCTTCCAAAAAAATCCAAACTAGTGGAAAAAATGGCACTCAGCAATCAAAAAACTATAAAAATATATACAATAGACTCAGTCAGCGTGTTTTTGGCCCCCAATTAAAGAACCTACTACTATCCCAAGAATAAGTGTGCTATATCCTACTAAAACTCAATATACATAGGAGAGCGATAGATTGAAAACATAATATACTCAAATCTGTATGTAGTGAGACACAGAGAATAATATAGATACTAAGACTGTAAGTATCAAAACATTTCTTTATATCAAAATACACATTACAGCTGTACAAAATAGTGCTACAATGTATTGATAACAACTAAAATAGATTAAAAGTCCAGCCAACACACAATGGAGTGAAACTATCTGTGATCAACTGCAATATCCATCTTCATGCATGCACCTTGTAACAAATAATCCAATGGAATACTCTCCCGACCATGTCATGAAAAGGGAACCTGATCCTGCGTGAGTACCCCATCTATTGACCTCAATTTTAACCCCTAGTTATGGCTCTAATTATACAGTAATAGTGTACTTTAAAACAATGGATGCTCTATATCTTTTTTTTTTACTGTTAAAAGAAAAAGAATGTAAAAATAATTTGGCTGATAGGTGACAGAGGCAAGGACCCTAAGCTGCGCTATGACTGAGGCAGACTGAAACTAGGAGAGACAGAGTATTTTGTAAAGTGCAAGACATCACATGCAATAAGTTTTATTGTGTACTTCAATGTAAAAATACACACAGTAGTTGAATAATGTCCAACAACTATACTAGGGGCAGCGGGAGGATTAAAGGAGTAGGAGCAGTGCAGGGATGTGTGATTAAGGTGGTAGTAAAAAAACTGGCTGCAACTATTGTTACTGCAGAATGCAATAAATTATGATGATCCTTCTCTTCTTGAGGAGACAGTTTGTCAAAGTTCCATAAAAAGTTCCAGCATCACCACCACCAGTAGTATTAATAATAAACCTTCAGAACACTGAAGATGACAAATAACATTCTAGTGCTGGTGGCAAGGTGGAAGAAGGTGTAGCAATTGAACCAATTTCTGCATCTGCCAGTGCAACAAACAAGTATAACACCAGTCCTGAAAGTTGTAGAAAATCTCTGTCAGTGGGAAAAGTAAAAAGAAATTGTTTGAGACTTTAAAAAACTCTAGAGGAATATAAAAGTACAGGTGAGAAGTGGCTACGATGCTGTGGATGACCTAATTACTGATGATGATGATGATGATGATGATGATGATGATGATGTAGATCTAGAATATATCCCTACAACACCCTCCTCTTCTTCAAATACAGATGAAGTTGAGAGTGAGAGAGATGATGACACGGGTGGAAAGTTAGCAGAAAGGCAAAGGCTTAATATTCACCACTGAAAAGGAGCACTTTGTTTGCCTATAAACTGTGTGAGAACACAATTGGAAAGCTTGACCCCGGACAAAAAAAGATGCTTAAAAATACACAATCATCCAGTCAGTCATCATCAGTATAATCACCACTTACAAGTCCTACCCCACTCAGGCACACATATAAGTATTGTGTAGCAGCCAACAACTCAGATCATCAACATCTGATCCAATTGTAGAGATGATTAGAGCTCCTGCTGCTGTTGGAAGAGCAGCACCACTGACACCTACTGCTATTTAAATTGCCACAACCAACCCCACATCTAACCACAGTAGTAGCAGAAACCTTTCAGGTACCGCTCAGCCTATGAAGTCAACAGCATGGAAATACTTCACTCAATATTCAGAAAGCTAAACATGTTGCCTGTGTAAGAAGTATGTAAGCAAAGGAAAACAGGCTAACAGACTCCTCCTCATTGGGATTCCACCTGAAGCACAACCTCAGGTCCTATTGAGAGACACACCAATGACATGTCAGAGTTGCCAAAACTAGCAAAAGCAGAAGCACTCTTAAACGTTCCAGGGCTCTATGGCACATAAGTGCTGTTGATGTGTCATTAAGTTTGTCAAGATTTCCTTCATTTGAAATGATTACTATGGCTCCTGCTGCTGAGGAGTACGACTGAGTCAGTTCTAGGATATAGCAAGCTTAATAAACTGCCCAGTGATGTCAACAATGGCAACCTACTATTCCCACAAGTCATGTTGTTAAAGCAATAAAATTAAACATTTCTTCTGCCATGTTCTGCCAACTAGGGATGGGCGAAAATTTCCGCCTCAAACAGAAATCGGTGACAAATGGCACTTTACGCTTGGCGAATAATTTCCAGCGAAAAGTGCAGATTTTCCTTTTTTCCACTTTTTTCGCCTAGCTCATTCCATTGAAATCAGGGGGAACAGATGTTACATACAACACAGCAAATATTATTTTAGTTCCCAAAGGCATAGTATAAAAGGGGCATGAGGGTGCCTGTGTTGTTGGGGTGTGGTGAAAGAATCAGTTGAACAGGGGATGATTTTTGGGGGGTTGTTTACTGGGATTGGGGGCAGTTAAAAAAAATTAATCCTAAATAAAATAAAATAGAAACCATAAGACATGGTATAAAGGGGTCTGAGGAGGATGCCTGTTTTGGTGAATGAATGAATCATTTGAACAGGGAATTTGTTTTTGTTTGGGGGGGTTCTTGACTGCTATTGGGGGGACAGTTAATAAAAAAATAAATCAATAAAATAAAATAAGACTTTTGTATGTAAAGTTATAGAGACAGAAACCCCCTGACATAAGCTGCCACTGGGGTGGACTGATACTTGACTTGATAGAGTATTTTGTAGAGGATGATTTATCTGATTTCTTGTTAGAGGCCTTTGTTGGAGTTAGAAGTATTAGAAGCCAAAGCTCTGAGGAAACATTGATTTGTAGGACTTAAAGGGATAGTAATGTTTCATAATAAAAGCAGCTCTAATTAATCATCATATTATTTGGACTTTGAATAGTGTTATTTCAATTCTGTCAGAGCTGTAGTTCAAGAGTAATTCAATGACAAAGTGTCCCCCTCCTGCCCCTTTTACTGATGTAACACTTTTCAGCCAGAGCAGAAGGGAGGTGCCCAGGTAGACTGCAGAGAGGGACAATCTTCAATTAATATAAGGGAAAAAGCTGAAAAGCGTGTGAAGGGGGGCAGGGCTTTCATTGTTTTCATTGTAAGAAGATTGTCCCCTGCTGTTATCTGTCTGGTCTTACAACCAGATTCCCCATCTGAGAAGAGATGGCTTACACTAGGTAAAAGGGGTGGGAGGGGAAACTTTGCTTGTGAATATCTCTTAAACCATAAAGGTTTGAGAGAGAAGACTTATATCGTTCTTCGTTTTTTTTTTTTAATGTCTACAAAATAAAATAAAGTTAAAACGATGTATTACTATACCTTTAAACTTGTTTGGCACAAGACCTAAGGAAACATTGACTTGTAGGACTTAGGCTTGTTAGAAACAAATCCCCAAAAAATTGTTTATTTCTTTGCAGGACTAGTTTTTTTTAAAGATTTTTATTTATTTATTTATTTATTTTCAAAACACAAGCCCTGAGAAAAAATAAAAATGCCCTACTGTATCAATGTTCGGTTTTGAAAGTATCTTGTCACAAGCGCTCCCCTACTGTATAGGGGCCACCCATTGTTCTTTCATTGTAATGTCTTTTTGTATTTGCTGATTGCTACTTTCTTAAATAATCCAATAAAAATCTATTCAAACAAAAATGCCCTACTGGACTAATGCCAGCAGGTCATGTTGGCCAGTGGCCACTGTCAAATGTCCTCCTGAGTCCTGAATTGCAACTGCTGTTCTTACTGCTGCTGCTGAGTTGTTTAAGCAGCAGCTGAAAGAGAATGGGATCAAAAATCGCAGTATCATGGAAGATGGATGATGAAGATTCCACTTGCCACGACTGGCTCCAGTGATGCGCCTGAGGCAGTAGCAGCAGAATAAGTAGCCCCAGTATATGTGGAGAAAATAAGATGTTGGCCACTATATAGAATATATTTTTTCCCTGGAGAGCAGGAACAGAGGGTCTCAACAGCATCTGCAATTTGTACAGTGTGTGGTAAATAACATCTGGGGGCACAACTGTATTCAAACACCATGACACCTGAAACAAAGTACTACAGCTGTCACTGTACCCCTTTTTCAGACCCAGTAAGGACACATGACAACTTGCTGACAGTTTAATAGTAATGATGAACCCTCCCTGCCCCATCTTAGCATATTCTGCAGGATGGAATCTGCTCAGATGCCTCTTGATGCACTGATTGCCATTCTCCTCCACCACACTGGAATGTGTGGTCGGTGCACCACACAGTGTGCAGTGGGTAGAGAAATCCGGCATATCCTAACATCAACAGAGTGGCTATCATTTGGCGGGGGAGGTAATGAGCGAGGTGGATTGGCATAAGAAGTAGTTACCCTAGAAGGTGATGGTGAGTTAGTTGTTACACTCGTCATGGAACTTCCAGTCTCTTTCTGGGTTGTTCTATTCCTCTTCCTCTTTGATCTCTGCCTCACCTCTTGCTGCCTTTCTGGAGAGTCAGGGACAGCAAAAGAGGTGCTTGATTTCTGTGGTGGGTGTTTGTCTTTAACATGTTTGATGTAAATGTCATGGTGTCTGTGTTTCATGTGTGATATCAGGGTGCTTGTACCAAGGTGTGTTCCCTCCTTTCCTCTTTTCACTGACTTGTCACAAATTGTGCACAGGGCCATTGCTGATGACTGCACTGTGCCTGCCCCAACTTAAAAATAGTCCCACACCCATGATGACTTCAGGGGAAGGGAACAGATGGAGAAGAATGGCCTCTTTCTTCTTGTCCTCCACATTCCCTTTCATTGTTTGTGGCAGTGGATAATGTTGCTGCTGTTGCTGCTAATGCCTCAGATTCAGCACTGCAACTGGGATCAGGAGTATTGCTACTGCTGGCAAGTGGAACCTTTCTTAGTCTCACATCACTTGTCGATCCCACTCCCACTATGTAAATGATGGTCTGCGGCCCACTAGCCTGACCCTCAGCATCCTGCTTCCCTTGCATCTCAGCGTAAGAAGGAATTAGAGCGTTTGCAAATTCCTCTAATTCCAAAATGTCATTGCTAGTTGTGGTGGTGATGCCCATCCTCATCCCTGTCTCCCATTCCTTCTCAGATTCTGATAAAAAGGCCATCAATGTCTCTTCCACCCCAGCTTCTCCAGCATCATCATCACCACCACCACTAGTCCCTAAATGCTGTTGTTGCTGCTGCTCTATTCCAGACATCTCACTGCTGCTTGGAGGAGGTGGCAAGCAATGTGACAGAGGGTCCCCTAATGTCACACTTGCCATTTCCTTTTGACCTGAAGAAGGCAGACTAGCACTAGCAGCAGTAGCAGCAGGCACAGGCAGCTGATCTGTGCCCCTGCTGGTGGTGATGGTATTAATTCTGAGCCTGCTCTCCCCCATCACCAGTTCTGGCCTCTTAAAGGGATAGTAATACTTAAAATGTAAAAACAAAATGTTGTAGGGTTTATCCCCCTGAGTAAAACAAGAGTACTCCCACTGCTGAAAGGTGTTTCATTCAAAAGTTATTAATTTTCAAAGTTGAATTTTTTAGGTGCAATATCACAGTGGCCTGAAATTGTACAGTGGCGCTGTTGCTACACAATCCTATGGACAGCTCTGGTCCCAGGACCATAAATCTCCATAGTGGGAGTGGGAGTACTCTTGTTTTACTCAGGGGGATAAACCCTACAACATATTTTTTTAAAATTTTAAGTATTACTATCCCTTTAAGGATCATGTTCAACTTGGACACTGTAGTGAAGCGAAGGGGACTCCCAGAGCCAGAGCAATGGTGTGGGCTCCCTTGACCTCTAGTCTGGATGCTCTCAAATGTTTCCCCTACCACTCCGGCTGCGTCACCATTACTGCTACTACTACTAACACCAACCACATCAAGTTCACCCGCAGAGTCTTCCTCATCAGTCTCACAGTCACTAGTAATATGAGGATATTGTTAATTACCCCCTCTTTCACTCCTAATGCTAACAAGCTGCTGGACCTTAGTAGCAGTAGTACTAGCACTGGCAGGACTGCTTGGGAATGGCAAGTGTGATTTAGGGTCCCTTGCTGTCACACTTGGCATCATTTTCTCCTTCCCCCCTGAGTACTACAAGAAACACTAGCAGCAGGCAAAGTATTGGTGGCAGCAGGTTCAGAACTGGTAGCAGGTTCAGCACTGGCAGCAGGTACAACACTAGTGGCTGCAGGTACAGCAATGGTGGCACTGGCAGCAGGAGTAGCACGTCTGGCAGCAGGTACAACACTAGTGGCTGCAGAAGGAACAGCAATGGTGGCACTGGCAGCAGGGGCAGCACGTCTTTCAGCAGGCACAGGCAGCTGACCGGTCCTGCTCTCACTAGTACTACCCTTTTCTCCCTCCCTTCCCATTCCTTTATCTCCCTTCCTTCCCATTCCCTTTTCTCCCTCCCTTCCCATTAAATTCCCCAAGATCCCTTGAGATGATTTAGGGGGACTGGACTGCATTGGTTCAGTTCTGCTAGTCACTTCCTCCTCCTCCTCAGACTCAATGGACACATAATAAGGGTCATTCCAGTTCCTCTTTTTGCTGCGTATAGTGATAGGAGTCACTATAAGCCTCTCCTGCCTCAATTTTTGCTAAATTTCACAGCAGAACAGCACTAATGTCATGTATTGCACCACACTGGCATATCCCAAGTCAAAGTTATTTTTCAAGGACAGCTGAGCCAGAAATTAATAAGCAGGTGGTTAATGTGGTGGGTAAAGGGC
Organism: Rhinophrynus dorsalis; assembly: GCA_037306005.1. Classification (NCBI taxonomy): domain Eukaryota; kingdom Metazoa; phylum Chordata; class Amphibia; order Anura; family Rhinophrynidae; genus Rhinophrynus; species Rhinophrynus dorsalis. The sequence continues at coordinate 471,592,929 of CM074720.1, read as the reverse complement.
TGGAAACCTCACATTGCAGGAAACTTTACCTAACGACACATAGGTGGATATGTGGGCAGAACATAGACTGTAACTGTGACTGAGTTTCACTTCCACCACCAGTGGGCAAAAATAGCTTGCAGCATCAGGTTACAGCCAGGAATTTTGTCTCTGGTTCTGTCAGTATGTTGAAGAATAGCAACATGGTAGCCCATACAATCAGTATGCCAATTTGTCCAAGTAGAGGTTTGAGAGACACAAATCCATAGATGTGTTAAATGAACTAGAAAAGGTGATAGAGGACTGGCTTGTACTCCACTCCATGAAAGCTGGTTTTGTACATGCTAATAATGTCTCCAACTGTGAGATAGCTCTGTGGTAAATTCCATGACTACAGAATCTGCTAGATCTGCAAGGTTGCAGATTTGATTCCCGGCAGGGCTAACTCAGCCCTTCATCCTTCCGAGATCAATAAATAAGTACCATTGATTGGGTAATAATAACATCTATTATTCAGCTGCCGATTCGGTTAATTCCAAGAGCGTGCACTGAAAGCGCTTTGAGTCCCACTGGGAGAAAGGTGCTATATAAATACTAGTTATTATTACAACATAAAAGCTGCCTTGAGAATAGATTATATGGTGCATTAACCTATTTTTCCCATGTCCTAAATTTAGCTGTAACTAAATCCCTCTCAGAAAGATGCTGAATATCACCCACAAAATCAGTGCCCATTTTACCTGCTCCTACAGCTCTTGAGAAGCATTTATAGTTCATACAATAGAGTAGAATAAGGCGATTAGTGAGAACAAAATCAAGTTATCAAGCAGAAGTGTTGGGAGACTTTTCTAAAAATTTATCAAGATCTAATCCCATCTGAGTATCAGGTAGTAGATGTGGACAAAACCAAACAAGACAACAAAGCCCACAACATATGTACTATTAACAGTGGCACTGAGGAGGAATTTGAAGGGTTATTACCATTTACCACTTTTAGGACTAGGGGTGGGTGAAAATTGTGAAAAATAACCTGTATGACTTTTTGGGAAAACGTGCTGATTTATCGCTTTCTCCGAGAAATTCTTCGCCTTCCCGCCTATGCAAAAAATGTCTTCCTTTTTGTCTATTTTAACACATTTTTCGCCTATATTTCCTATAGTTACTACATTTCCTACTGAATTATTACTTCTTCTGAGGGTTGAAGTTTAGAAATAGGTAGCTGAAAGTCAACGTTGTGAGTCCTGCAGCAACATAGGTCTTGAAAAATGTGTTAGCATGCAGAATGCATTTGTCCTTTGCCCACAACACTAACTTCCTGTTTAAGTGACAGTGGCACATATTCATGATGATGTCAAGTAATAAAAAAAATAAAGTACAACCTACAATGTGGCATATGTGTATTGTAGTGGTGGTGGGGGAATGGCATGGTGTGATTTGTGTATGTATTTTTACAATTGTCATACTCTATCCTCCTTCTCAGATTATTGACACACATTACTTATCGGTCATAGCAGTGGTCCCAAGTGGGGTAGATGGTGGCAACCCTTTTCACATCCCTCCTCCTCCTCCTCCTCATCTGTGCTGCTGTTAATATATTCATCCTGGTTTTGTCTGTCATTTGTGGTTTCTGCTACCTGATACTCAGATGGTATGAGATGTTGGTTTATTTTTAAGAATGTTAGCCTACCATCATTGCTGCTTGATGACTGATAGGGTGACTGTGTGATTATTGACATGCGTGCCTGTCCAGGGTCAGACTTTCCAATGACTTTCTCAAACAATTTATAGACAGACACAGTGTTCCTTAAAAGTGGTGGAAGATTTAGCATTTGACTTTCTGCTAACTTTATAGCCCTGTCATCATACTCACTCTCAACTTCATCTGTATCTGAACAAGAGAAGGATGCTGAAGGGATTTATTATAGATCTGCATCATCCTCAATCATCATTTGGTCATCCTCAGCAGTATCAGCATCACCTGATAATTCTTGCCCACTACTCTTACATTCCTTTAAACTTTTGAAGGTCTCAAACAATTTATTTTTACTTTTTCTGTAACAAACTTCCCTACTACTTTGGGGACAGGTGCTGGAATTAGTTTTGCTGGGACCTTGACAACCTGCATCCTCCCTTGGAGTATAGGGATCATCATAACTGACTGCACATGATGCAGCAACCATTGCTGAAGTCAGATTTTGAACTACTACTTTACTCTCACGTCCCTGCACTGCTCCACCCCTCCCCCTTCCCCTTGTGCGTTTGCTAGACGTTACTCAACTACACTGTGTTTTTTTACTGTACTGTACACAACACAACTGATTAAGCTGTATGAGACCTTGCCTAAGCCCGGTCAGCTGTCTGTCACGGTGTCACAGTTTTTGATGAACACTCAGAACAGTTTGGTAAAGTTAAAACTACTTTATTGAAATAAAGATCACACACGTAGTTAGGCCTATGGGCCAACACAAACAGAGCAGAAATACAGGCAGTTATATACAATAATAGCAAGCCAGTAATAGTGATGTATGTGTGAATGATGACAATCTCTGGCAACAGAGGTCCTGGCTTGGACTTAACGGGCAGCAGGCAACACAGACAGAGAGCTGACCACAGGACCTTGATGGTAGATGGTCCAGGAGGAAGTGACTGGCACAACCCAGAGGAGCGAGACAACACTGCTGGCACAACCCAGATGCCTGGGAGGCACAGAACCCAGAGGAGCGAAGCAACACTGACCCTGGCACCGGATGGCAACAGACCGAGATAACTCTCCCAAGCAAAACCCTAGAATGCTAGGGGTGGATCGCAACACAGTGGAATATAAATATGTAGATGTAGGCAACCAGTGTCCCCTCTACTGAGGATGGTACAACACAATGCTGGCTCTTGAGCCCAAGGCTACTGCAGATAGGAATATGCACAACCCTACCTGGATCGCCCAAGTACGCAAAGGGTCAATAGGTAATGCCCTGTGATATACTGCAACTCCCCAAGGGAGTGAGCCCAGCATTGTAAGGGAGGTGGACACAGAGAGATCAGAGTAACACAGTGCTATAAACACTGTACCGGTACTTCTCGTGTGCACTCCGCCAACGGCGGTATGGAGAGTAGCTACAGCACGAATGCTTAGCTAACAGTCGACAGAGTAATAGCGCCACACGGCGCAACCGAATAGCGTAACAGCAAGCCACCGCAAGTATAGAAAGAGCGAAATGGAGACCACCAGGCAGTAGACTAGATACGCAAGGCTACAGTGTGTCAATATGCTTGACACGAAGTAGACTCGTATCCAGGTATGGTCTGAAACGGAGCGGGTTCACAGCCGGATAAGCTCAGCAATGGAACGGGTTCTCAGCCAGATACAGTCAGTAATGGAAGCAGGTCCTCAGCCAGATACAGTCAGCAATGGAGCGGGTTCTCAGCCAGATACAGTCGTTATTGGAAGCGGGTCCTCAGCCAGATACGGTCAGCAACGGAGTGGGTTCTCAGCCAGATACAGTCAGTAACGGAAGCGGGTCCTCAGCCAGATACAGTCAGCAATGGAGCGGGTTCTCAGCCAGATACAGTCAGCAATGGAGTAGTCGAAGTACAGCACACTCAGGAACGTCATCAGGCAGGCCAGGTCATACACGATCAGCAATAATGGAGCAAAAGTCAGGAACTAGTACACCACGAAAGGGCACCATAACATGGATATGACAGTGTATATAAAGGCCATCACTGGGCAGCGACAAAGGAACTAGCCAATCAGCAAGAGGTAATGCAAAATAGCAGTCAGAATGTCGCCACCAGCAGCACAGAGCACGGGCACCGTGATACGCGGTCACTTAATATATTTAGTTCTTTATTCTTTTTTATTTATTTATCTATTTATTTATATGTAAGTTGTCCACCCTGTTTTCTTATCACAGTCTGTCCAAAAAAAAACTCTAACTTAAAAGCAAAATCAACAACTTCTTTCCCCAGACTTCCCCACCCAGTGACAATAACAGCAAGATCAGCAAATAAATAGGTCCCTAGCTGCCTGTGTCTTGCCAGTCAGTCACATGGAATTTTGGAGTATTTGGGGTCAACCTCCAACCTCCTTCCTCCTTTCTTCTCCCCAGTGTGCCCCACTGACTCTCCTAATACACACTTTCACAGAACAAATGTCCTACTAAAAGATTCCCTAAACTAAAATTCAGTTCCCCTCTAGGCCCGTATGTTCAAAGGGATAACGACAAAAAAATGTCTTATGGAAGACAAAAATAAGTAATTGTATGCATGAACAACATATTTTCTACAGAGTATACAACAAAAAACTAGTAATGTCTGTTGTGTACAACACAACTCCAGAATTCACGGGCAAAGGGGGCGTGGTAAGAGCATGGTTAAACTATTCTCCAGTGCCGTATAGAGGAAAATAAAATTTGTCCTAACTAACGACAAAAAATGTCTTGCAAAAGACAAAATTTGTACGGTAAGAAAAAAGTGGAGGGGATGTGAAGTTCTGAATGTGTGAATTTTTGTCTTTAGTTAAGACATTTTTGCTAGTAAAGACATTTTTAAATGGAAAGATGAAGAGATTTATATAAGGCCATTTTTGCAGGCTCATTCCTAGTTGAGCGCCTCTAACTTCCACTTTACATATGCAAATTACCCTTGAGATTTGTCACCTCAAGGGTAATAGGGGAATCCAGCACTAGACCCCTTGTTCACAGTGCATAGAAAGATCAGTTACACCTCACTAGCGACTCCCAACAAGGCCGAAACATACGTCTGGTGTTGGCTGCTTCTTTTGTTCAGAGAGGAATTGCCTGGCATTTCGTAGTTGGACTGCCGTTATGGCAGGTCCAATAGTCACATGCTCTTAAGGCCAAATAGCCCCCAATCTCAGGTTTGAGAAGCCTGGACCATTGAGCCTGTAAAGGACTGTCTGGCCACAAATGATAGGCTTTTAAAGACCATTAAACTACATTGTGATAGCAGAATGGCTGTTTCACTGCCTTTGGGTTGTTTTTGTATGTAAATGCATTGCCAAATTTGGGACACATACCAGCCATTATCTAGCCAAATTTTGCATCTGATTCATTATACACCCTTTTATTTTCCACATGCATTGTTACAAACCAATATATACAATTTCCTTTTCAAATGAAATTGTAGACTGTGCTGTTTACAACTGTTCTTCGAATCTATGAGCCAGCTTTTACCAAACTGGTTTAGGAATAATGGGTGTATTGTTTTAAAAAATGTTTCTCTTTATTGGCTTCATATGTTGATAATAACGTAGTTCTTCATTTTCTCCCACAGTTGTATGTTACAATGAAGAAGACACAAAATATGATTTCCACATTAGCATTATTCACAGTCCTTGGAATCACCTATAAGGTCTTTGACATAAATTTCAATGTGTTCAGCTCTACTACAATAAGTCCAATGGATGTTTTAAGTCAGGGCAATGGAATAATATTTCTGGAAACAACTGATAGGATGGAGCTACCTTCCTTGGTGCTATGCTCTATTGAATCAGCAGCTCGTGTGTATAATGATAAGCCAGTGGTATTCTTCATGAAAGGCTTACCAGACATATATACAAAAGAAGATGAGAAAAGAGCACGGGAAAGATATCCAACCCTCTTGTCTTTTGAAAATGTTTACCTCTTCCCTCTTAGAATGGAACAGCTGTTTAATGGTACACCCCTTCTACAGTGGTATATGAAGGTATTATATGTGCATATGTATAACTGTATTTTATGCATAGCCAACATGGTAGAACTTCAAAACAATGGAGAGATACAATATTGAAACACCTGTTTGCATCAATGTCACTTGGGCAGGAACCATGAGATAAACTCTGAATAAATGTACAGTAGAAATTTGTTGTAGCTCATGTCTTGAAACACTTAGGGCTTGATGCAAATGTTAGAGATGGATGTCTTTTCTGCAGATAGCATTTATTCAAGCACAGTAATCTAGTCAAATGCCTTTGCTGTGAAAAAATACCAGCAAAAAAAAGATCTGTTATGTGATAAAGTTAAGAGGTGTTTTAATCTATAGAAAATTATAAAAACACTGTAATTTGGAATTCAAATGTTTGTGTTAGCCATGAAGATTTATGGGCAGACTAGATGGGCCGAATGATTCTTATCTGCCGACAAATTCTGTGTTTCTATGTTTCAATAAGCACCTCAAGTTATCTCAGGAAAGTTAAGACCCAGTTTTTTTGTGACTTTAGTCCCTTATCGGCCATTCAAAGTGCCGACGCAGAAATTTGATTGAAAAAAAGAGTTAAAAACACCCTACGTCCTCAGTGGATGTATTGATATGGGGCCCTTAGCCCCATATCAATACATCCAAAGTATGAAAAATGTGTCAAAAGTTAGTAGAATTAACTCTATGAGTGCCAGTAGAGTATAATTACTCACCTGGCATTCATAGGGTTAACCAGATTAAGTTAAAAAACAACATCCCATTAAAAGTGAAGCTTACCATTAATCCTGATGTCCAGTGAAGTCCTCAGCTTCCTGGTCCTCTTCCGTCCTTCTCTTCTTTCCTACATCTTCTGCATTCTTTTCATTCTTCTTGCTGTAAATAAAAAATACAATTATTAATACAACGCAGAAACCATTACATCGTTTAACCCCTTGAGTGGCAGAGGGGTACGCAATGCATTGCAATTGTGCCCAGGATCATATAAATATGCTGCCATTATTTGTCATCATTATAAGCCATTCCAGTATTAAAACTAGCGCCAATATGATATCTAAAAAATATTTAATAATAATACGCTTAGCTTTATAAACTGTCTTAGCTGCTGTGTGCTGCTGCAGTGGTGGTGGCAGTGGAGACAGTGCCATGTGCCACAGGTTCCCGTCTTCTCCCTCTCGGGCTGATGCCTGTTCTGAAATGAGGGAATTTGAACAGAGACTGCCTTTATATATGGGCAGTCTCTGATCCAATTCCCTCACAGCCACTGGCTGACATGTGCTTACGCACATCCCAGCCAATTAGTTTAAAGCACAGTTGCTCAAATCTGATTGGTTTGCATAAGAACATCTCAGCCAATGGCTGTGAGGGAATTGGATAAGAGACTGCCCATATATAAAGGCAGTCTCTGTTCAAATTCCCTCAGTGTGGAACGGGCATCAGCCCAAGTAGGAGAAGAGGGGATCCTGTGGCACATGGCACTGTCTCCACTGCCGCCGCCTCTGCGGCCACACACAACAGCGGAGACAGTTTATAAAGCTAAGTGTATTATTATTATATTTTTTTGAGATATCATATTGAAGCAAGTTTTAATACTGGAATGGCTGATTTTGACAACAAATAATGGCGGCATATTTATATGATCCTGGGCACTAATACATTGCTTAACCCTTTGAGCCCAGAGAGGTCTGCAACGTATTGCTTTGTAATGCATTGTGTACCCCTCTGGCACTCAAGGGGTTAAATGGATGTAATAGTTTATGAGTTGTATTAATACTTTGATTTTTTATTTACAGCAAGAAGAAAGAAGAATGAAGAGAAGGCAGAAGATACAAGAAAGAAGAGAAGAATATAGGGGAGGCTGAAATGAAGACAAAAGGAGAAGGACAATGGATGACAGGTAAGTGTAACTCAGATAAGATAATGATCAGTGCTTGGCATTATGTCAAGCACTGATCATTAGCTTCTTTTTACTGTTAAGTTCCCAATACTGCCGCTATTTAGCTGTGTTTTGGGAACTTAACTCACAAAACGGACATTTGGCCACAAGACCATTTCTGTGGCCTAACGTTCGTTTTGCTTTTAGCTGGAAGGACATTTGAATACCTACTTAGACAATTACTTTTGTCGGTCAGTATCCATTTTGCCCTGCCAGCTTTTTTTGCGCAAACATTTGGATCGAGCCCTTATTGTTTTGTTACTTTACAATCCATATAAACAGAAAAAACATTTACTTAACAAATTGTTCTATTTTGCTGAGTATTGCTGATTAGCTTAACACCTATTTACTAAAATGTCATTGTGGTCAGTATACAGTTTAAATTTTGCTCAACTATTCATTAAGTATTGTCTAACAATTTTTATTTTTAAAGTATTACAGTTTGCATTATTTAGAGGAATGTTAGATTTTTTCTATGAAAAATATGCTATATGGACTTTTCTGTAGCGTAAAACAAGGCTACTTCCTTTGCAGGGAGGTTTTTCATTCAAAAGCAACAGTACTTACTGTAGTCCAGATGGCAAATTTGTATAATGCATTCTGTGCATGAGTTAGAGTTATGAACTATGGTTCTCCATAGTAACAGGTAGAAATAGGGTTAAAATGAAAATAAACTGTCTGTAATACTTTTAAATGAAAAAATCACCTAGTAGCACCATTGTTTTATTCAGAAGTAAAAGCCTTGCAACATTCATATTTTTTATCAAAAAACTGTTCCTTTAAACCGTGGCCAGGGTAAGGAGTGTATCTGGAGAAATCCAAGGAGTGCCATCTCCCCAGCCTCTGAATGCTGTGGAGAGGGACTTGATTTTTTTGAGGCCGAGGAGGCAACTGTATGAGGAAAGAGTGGCCTGAGAACAGATTTGGTCTTAAATCTATTTGTGAAAGAATGATTCTGAGATATTTAGTGAAACCTGAGGTGGTGAGGGGACCAACCAAGATGGGAAGAAGGGAGCTATCTGCTGGTTTGTCTTTAATGAGGTAGGAAAAGGTGAATAAGTGTGGTGAATGGGCACCACTGGTCGTGTCTAGGATAAAACAGGATGTGAGTACCAATGTCTGTTTGGTCAGTCTGAGATAAGACGAGAAAGAGTTAATAGTGGTCTTTATGGGAGGTAATGTTCGATTTAGTGAGAAAATGGGAAGAGCAGGAGTAAGCTATAAATTCTCCTTTCTTCAGAAAGCCAAAAAATCTAAGCTAACTGTGGCTAGGAGAACCACATTAGGGAAGCTTTAAAATGGGAGAACAGAGGAGATCTAATATACATCTAAAATGGAACCAGTGATAGCAAGCGAGTGTGGGGAAGAGGGTTGTTCAGGATGTTTTAGCCGGCCTTTCATAAATAATATAATGTAGTTGTTAGAAATATAAAAGGCTTATGTGGGAACTTGAGGGCTAGGTGGTGTTGAATGCCTGATAGACAGAGTTTGATAGTGAAGGGGACTAGGTTGAGTGCTGAGTAACAGTAGTGTGTGAATGCTATGATAATTGAGGATGAGAAGGGATGAAGGGGTCTGGTTTTTTAATTGAAATATTGAAAGGATGACCAAGCTTGGCCATTGGCCTTTTGAGTATCGGGAGCTAAAGCTTTTTGGATGATCAAATATGCATTCAATGTGAAATGGGTCAAGGCATGATGATGTCTTGGAACCTGAGGAGATGTGAAGGAAGTGGGATCTCTGAGGGATGGATGTGAAAGAAAACCTGAAAATTAAATCAGGATAAAGAGTCAGCAGCAGTTATTAACCAGTTGTTGTTGTGAATATCTGCAAAACTGAAACATGTGGCTGCAGCTGTATGGACAGAAGGGTATTAGGGGAAGGTGAGGGGAAATATTGTGCAGCCTTTCCATTGCTGAAGGAGCTTAGACCACATAATAAGGTCAGACTTGACTGATTGGTTGAGATGTATTAATGAAGAGGAATATGACGTGGCTTAAAAGAGAGATAGAAGGTGAGAGATAAGTAGAATGATTTTCAATGCAAAATTTAAGTGGCCAAGAAGGGGCTGTAAAGATAAGGGACTGGCAAAAGTGTTTGCCTCGAGTTAATTTGGAACACCCAAAGGACTAGCACTGACTCAGAGCCACAACAGATAGGATATCCGCTGAATCGTTGGTATGCTGGATGCATAGTGGACAGAGTCCCAGGTCAACACCAGAGTGCATAGTCAGACAAGCCAGGTCATACACGGAGCGGGTAGTCAGCCAGATCCACAGGTTTGCACCAGAAAGGATGGACAGACAGGCTGGGTCATACACAGTTCAGGTAGTCAGCTAGAGCCACAGGTCTGCACCAGATTGGGTGTCCACTACATGATGGGAGCAGGCAAAAGAGTAATCAGATAGAGCCACAGGTCAGCACCAGAATGAATGGTCAAACTAGCCAGGTCATACACAGAGCCCAAGGGAAACAGAACTGTATTGTACAACAACGCAAGGGCAACTGAGTCAGGACTCAGTCTGCCCTTTAAACCCCTCCTCAGGAAGTAGGTAGGAGGAGCAGCTCAGAGGGAGGAAGTAGGTAGGAGGAGACTACAGGAATCAAACACATAAAACAGAGGCCTGCTGCATGCTTGAAGCCTTGTGCCTACAGATGACGCATCTAGCTTTGATGCATCCAACCATGCATCATTCCGGTGACATCTGTGTAGCATGGACGGCTGCTGACGCCAAAGTAAGATTTCGAGCGTCGCCTGAAGCGGCGTCGCTGGAACCAAGGTAATCTGTAACAGCTCCACTACATCAGCAAAATGTCCACTAACAAAATAGAGGATTTGTCCCAGTTTATTTTGAGGCCAGAATATTTCCCAAACAGCTGAACACCCCTTAGCATAGATACCAGAGACCCATCAGTGTCACCCAGAAAGATGAGTACATCATCTGCATACAGAGCTAGTTTCTCCTCCTTATGTCCAACAACAAAGCCCCTAACAGTAACATCCTCTCTCACTTTGGGAGCCAATGGTTCCATAGCAAGAGCGAATAAACCCCACTACAGAGGACATCCCTGCCTAGTGGCCTCCCCAGGGAAAAGTGGTCTGACAAGTACCCTGGCTTTAGGAACCGAATATAGGAGTTGGAACCAGTGAATGTATGTATCGCTAAACCCAAATCTTTTGAGGACACACTACAAACCATTCAACCGAGTAAAACGCTTCGGCTGCGTCCAGCGAGACCACTGCCGACCTCCCACGTTATCGTGAACAGTCTGAAGATGATGAAAAAGATGCCTCGGATTGTGAAACGTCATCTTCCTCAGCATAAGTCCCACCTGATCTGCATGTACATGGGTAGAAATAACCTGGTGAAGTCTATTGGCTAGTACTTTAGCTAAAATTTTGGTGTCTACTGTCAAGCGGGAAATCGGGTGGTATAAATCACATCTCGTAGGGTCCTTACCAGGTGTCACGGTTTTTTGATGAACACTCAGACCCGACTGGTAAGGTTAAAATAACTTTATTGAGATAAAGTACATACAGTAGTTAGGCCCACAAGTACACATAAACAGAACAAATACAGTACTGATAAGCCAGTCCCTTGAGAGATAAAGACAACAGGAGGCAATGGCTGGCTGGAGAGAGTTCTGATCTAGAACCCCAAATGACTGGAGGCTTCAGGAGACTATAGGCAACCCACCCCTAGCGGACTAGGGGCTCATTAAGGCTACGCAGCCCAAGTACTGGCGGCAGGACCCTATATCACTAGGAGTCCACAGGATGGTAACTGGCACGAGACCCAGACGCCTGGGAGACACTGAACCCAGCAGCAATAAGGCAATACTGACCATAGGGACTAGGGTCACAGTAGGACCTAGGTAACTGCTTCTGGTAGGAAAACCCTAGAACACTAGGGGTGGATCGAGATAGCACAACACGGAGGCAACTGGTGTCCCAGTACACGTGTAGAGTGTAATATCATGCAACAGCTGGCTCTTGACCCTAGAGGCTACTACAGCTGGAAATGGAGCACTGACCCTGCCTAGAGGATCTAGGCACTGAAAGGGTCCTGAGGTAACGCCCAGAGTAAAGTCTGCAACTCCCACAGGGAGTGAGCCCAGCTTGAAAAGTGGAGGAGGACACAGATAGATCACAGAGTAACACAGTCAGCACTATACAGCACTGAACCGGTACTTTGCATGTGCACACCACCTGAGGCGGTTAACCAGATAAGCAGCTATAGCACGAATGCTCAGCCTACAGTCGACAGGATAACGGAAGCGCCACGCGGTCAGGCAGCGGAGTGGAATGCTAGCACGATAGAGGCAACCAAGCTGGTTCTAGCCAGGCACAGTTAGCAACGGAGTGGGTTCTCAGCCAGATACGGTAAGTAGCGTAGCGGGTACTCGGCCAGACCAGTCAGCAATGGAGCGGGTTCACAGCCAGATCAGTCAGCAATGGAGCGGGTTCTCAGCCAGATCAGTCAGCAATGGAGCGGGTTCTCAGCCAGATCAGTCAGCAACGGAGAGGGTTCTCAGCCAGATCAGTCAGCAATTGAGTGGGTTCTCAGCCAGATCAGTCAGCAACAGAGCAGGTTCTCAGCCAGATCAGTCAGCAATGGAGCGGGTTCTCAGCCAGATCAGTCAGCAACAGAGCGGGTACTTAGCCAGATCGGTCAGCAATGGAATCAGCAACACAGGCCATGTCATACACAATCAGAACAAAACAGGAACTAACGTCAGGAATGGGTACACCACGAAATGGCGCCTCAGTATAGACATGACAGAGTATATAAAGGCTAGCCCTGGGCAGAGTTAGGAATACCAGTCCATTAATAGAGAGCCAGTGAAATTAGAAATCATAATGTTACCGCCTGCGGCCATGAGCACAGGCACCGTGATACCAGGCTTGGGGATGACAACTATCAAAGCTTCATTTAAGAAGGGGGCAGAAGTGCCTTGTCAAAAGCTTGTAATAGGTGTTAATGAGCTGAGGAGCCAAGATATCAACATATCTGCGGTACCATTCACTTGAAAGTCCATCACTACCCAAGAATTTCCATAGAGGCAAATCCTGGATAGCTTCCACAACCTCTCTCAACACTATTGGTGAGTCCAACATTGATCTGCCCTCATCAGAAAGGGTGGGGACATCACAGTCAGCCAAATATTGTTCTATTTGGGAAGTAGATGTGTTCAATCTAGAAATGTAGAGATGGGAACAGAATGAAGCAAAGGTTTTGTTAATATGCTGGCTATCAGTCTCCTATCCTGTGTGTCATGGATCATGGAAATCATATGGGACTCTCTTGAGCCCCTAACTAATTGTGCAAGGAGTTTCCCAATTTTATCCCCATTCTCAAACAAGGAATGATTCTTATAAGACAGCTTACTAGCATTTATTTCTGGGACATGGGACTCATAAGCAGCAGAGGACTTAAGAAAGATGCTATAAGAGCGTGGATCACCTACCACAGCATATTCCGCTTCTGCCTCAATAAATAGTTTCTCTAAAAATTCCAGTTGTTTTCCCTGTTTCCTCCTATGGCCAGAAATCAGTGAGATAAGGGAACCCCTTGCCGACACCTTGGCCACCTTCCAGACGAAATCCTGTGATGCAGATGAGACATTTATATCAAAGTAAGAGTCCAAGTCATGGCATTTGGAAACAGCATAGTTAGTCAAAATGCATTAAGTTTCCAGTTAGTGGGTGGTAAAGGTCTATGTAACCTTAGAGTCAGGGCTAGAGGTGAGTGGTCAGAGGCAACATGGGATAAGAAGCGGCAGTCCCAAACTCTGTCCCAAATATCCCTAGATACAAATGCATAGTCCAAATGGGAAAGCCACCTGTAGGAAGCAGAGTGACAAGAGTATACTCGCATGTCAGGGTGTAGTTCCCGCCAGGAGTCAACTAGAGTCATGTCTTTAATGACATTAAGGAAACCTTTTCTGCCCATTCTAGAGTCTGCCTGTGCTCCATCCATTCTGTCCAGTTCAGCATTGATAGTCATGTTAAAGTCTCTCATACATACAATGGAGTGCCCAGGTCTAGCCAACATGTAAATCAAAGCCTACTGCAGCACCGGAAATGAGAAAGGTGGTGACATATAGCTGGCAATAAGGATAAATGGTATGGATTGAAGCTTACAAGTTACAAAAATGAATCTTCCCTCAGGGTCCAAGTGAATGTCTACGAATTCATTTTCTAGTCCCTGTTGTATAAGCAGGGAGACTCCCCGGGCATAGTTACTGAACGTGGAGTGGTAATGTTTTTCAATCCAAGGTTTCTTCAAAGACATAATTACCCCTACCAAGTGTGTTTCTTGCAACATGACTATATCTGGTATTTGTTTTCTTAAATAGTTAAGTATTAGGGATCTCTTAATTGGATCATTTATACCTCTGACATTCCAAGTTATACATCTAAGGACGTCACTCAATATACCAGGTCAATAGTAATAGAACCTAATTCCCAGAGGAGAGGAGGAAGCCCGGGAGGAAAAAAAGAAAGGAAAGGAAACAACCCCCCCCCCCCAAGCCAGAAAAAGCTAAAACAAACCCACCCTGTCCGTATCCACCCAAACTAGACAGAAACCTGACCCCTAAACCATTTTATGAATCCAACTAACCACAAAACACTTACTCCTCCCAACCCCAAAAAACCTACCCTCAAACAGTAAAGGATGGGCTGGGACCCCACATGTAAACTAGAAAAAACAACTGGGAATCATCCCACTGTTCCATACCAAATAGTAAATAAGCATACGGTGCACACCCATAAGTAGGGGGTGTGTATATCAGATCTCCATCCAGAGGACAACCACATAGGAGCAATTCTTAGTGCCACACTCCCCCCATAACCCCAGTCCCCCCAGTTGGGCTGAACAATAGCAAAATTATGGAATGTCGCCAATCCGTCCCAGGGCACTAGTCCTAAAGATCCCACAGAGGGGCAGTTCATGTCCCAGAGCTGATAGGCAGTGTGCCTCATACAGACCCCCTAACCAGGATAAGTGCATGCCCCTCCCCAATCTGCACAATCCGTTGGCACCCCAAGCAGTCAGAAGGCGGATTACAGCCTCCTCTAGCTTACTGCTTCAATCGGAGTGCTCAAAAGTTCCCAAATATGAAAGTTCCCAAACATGAAACTAGAAATGTCAACATACATTATACAGTGTACATTAGTCAAGAGTAGAAGCTGAACCAATGACAGGCTCTACCGGCCTTGCCTATACCGGGTAAGGCAACCGTGCGATGACAATTCCGGTTCTACCGGCCTTACCAATACCGGGCAAGGCAGCCCAATGGGATACTGAATGTAGGCTCTACCAGCCCTGCCAATACCGGGTAAGGCAACCTTTAAGATGGTGAATACAAGGTTCTACCAGCCTTACCAATACTGGGCAGGGCAGCCCAAGGAGGTACTGTAGTAGGCTCTACCAGCCCTGCCAATACCGGGTGAGGCAACCTACAGGATGGTAATATCAAGGTTCTACCGGCCTCACCAATACCGGGCAGGGCAGCCTGAGCAAATAGACAAGCTGTCAGGTGACTAAGACAGCAGAGAGCATAAGTATAGAGGTCTTACTCAGAAGAAGTCTATTGCCAGGGATAATCAGACCACTGCAAGGAAGTGGACAGCGACTGACCACAGTACTGAATGTTCAGGAGCAAACCAACGTCCGCACGTTGGGACTAAGCGCCACCAGATTTAATGGAGCAAACCAGCGCCGCACGCTGGCACCAACAATGTATATCGCAACCAGGTTAAGTGGAGCAAACCAGCGTCTGCACGCTGGAACCAACAATGTATATCGCAGCCAGGTTTAGTGGAGTAAACCAGCGTCCGCACGCTGGAACCAACAATATATATCGCAACCAGGTTTAGTGGAGCAAACCAGCGTCCGCACGCTGAAGCCAACAATGTATCTCGCAACCAGTTTAGTTGAGTAAACCAGCGTCCGCACGCTGGGACCAACAATGTATATCGCAACCAGGTTTAGTGGAGTAAACCAGCGTCCGCACGCTGGAACCAACAATGTGTATTGCAACCAGGTTTAGTTGAGTAAACCAGCGTCAGCACGCTGGAACCAACAATGTATATCGCAACCAGGTTTAGTGGAGTAAACCAGCGTCCGCACGCTGGAACCAACAATGTGTATTGCAACCAGGTTTAGTGGAGCAAACCAGCGTCAGCACACTGGAACCAACAATGTATCTCGCAACCAGTTAGTGGAGCAAACCATCGTCCGCACGCTGGAACCAACAATGTATATTGCAACCAGGTATAGTGCAGCAAACTAGCGTCCGCACGCTGGAACCAACAATGTGTATTGCAACCAGGTTTAGTGTAGTAAACCAGCGTCCACACGCTGCAACCAACAATGTATATTGCAACCAGGTTTAGTGGAGTAAACCAGCGTCCGCACGCTGGAACCAACAATGTGTATGCAATAGCGAGGAGAACAATGTCGCCGTAGCGACAGCTGGAGCGCGAGACTCAGGAACTCGTACAGGTTAACCCGCGAGATGCTGGAGCACAGGAACCCCGGAATACAGGCACACAGGAACACTGGAACGCTGGAACACCGGAACGTTGGCATACAGGAACACTGGAACGCTGGAACACCGGAACATTAACGTACAGGAACACTGGAACACTGGAACACCGGAACGGTAATGTACAGGAACACTGGAACACCGGAACGTAGCATACAGGAACACTGGAAACAGGCCCAGAGATCTGACAAGCAGGTCAGGCAGAGTGGAGTCAGAAACACCACGAAAGGGCAACCTGGAAGTGCTCAACCTGGGTTTAAAAAGACTGTGTGAGGAGGGCTAATGACAGACAGCCAATCACGAATACTCAGCAAGTGACAGACACAGAGCAGCACGAATCACGGGCACCATGATAGTACCCCCCTTTCAAAGACCCCCTCTCCTAGAGTAGGGTCCAGGCTTCTGAGGGTATTTGGCATGAAATACTCGTAGTAACTTGGGTGCATGAAGGTCCTTACTGTCTACCCAGGAACGATCCTCAGGACCATAACCTTTCCAATGCACCAGATACTGTACCCCTACTCTACCTCTGTGGGAATCAATAATGTTTTGTACTTCATACTCCTCCTGCCCCTCGACTTCAACAGGACCTGGCCTCACAGGTGTGGTAGTATAACGGTTACAAACCAGAGGTTTAAGGAGAGACACATGGAATACATTATGAATGCGCATAGAAGCAGGTAATTCCAAGGCATAGGAAACAGGGTTAATTTTGCGAATGATCTTGAATGGACCAATGAACCGAGGTGTCAGCTTATTAGATGGGACCTTGAGCTTTAGATTCTTGGAGGACAGCCATACTCTATCCCCGACTCGGAAGGAAACCGCTGGAAGCCTTCTGCGATTGGCATGACGCTGATGTCGCTGAAAAGACTGGCCCAATGCCCTCTGAACTTGTGCCCATGTGGAACGGAGTTGCTCTATATGCTCATCCAGAGCTGGAATCTGCTGTGATTGAAAGGAATCCGGGAGCAGACAGGGTTGGAACCCATAATTGATCAAAAACGGAGAGCTCCCGGAGGAAGAATTAACTGCGCAGTTCCTGGCGAACTCTGCCCAAGGCAACAAGTCGGCCCAATTATCATGATGGTCAGCCACAAAACATCGCAGAAACTGTTCCAATCCTTGACTGGCCCTCTCAGCGGCCCCGTTAGTCTGGAGATGATATGCCGAGGAAAATGAAAGCTGTATGCCCATCTGTTCTCAAAATGCCCTCCAGAATCTGGACACAAACTGGCTCCCCCTGTCAGACACCAGCACCCTGGGTACTCCATGTAACCGAAATACTTCTCGAGCGAATACCATTGCCAGTTCTTTGGCCGAAGGAAGGCCACGGAGGGGTACGAAGTGTGCCACTTTAGAGAACCTGTCTACCACCATCAATATGAAGGAGTACCCTCTAGACCTGGGCAATTCTCCCATAAAGTCGCTAGAGATGTGAGACCAAGGGCGTTCACCATTTGGCACCGGCTGAAGCAAGCCCACAGGGAGATGTCTAGGGGTTTTGGCACGGGCACAGGTGGCACATGCATTCGTAAAATTGGCACAATCTGCTCTCATAGAAGGCCACCAAAATAGCTGAGAGAGAGACCAGAACAATTGATCCCTACCAATATGTCCCGCAGCCTTAGAGGAGTGGTAGGTCTCAAGTAATCGAGTACGGAATGGCTCAGCGACAAAACATTTGCCCACTGGAGTCTCATGAGGAGCAGAGGCTTGGGATGCCAAAATCTCCTCCCCTAGTGGTGAAGTAATACTAGTACGTATGGTAGCCAATATTCGATCAGGATGAATGATAGGTGGCCTCAGAAAGATACGTCAGATTCTTGTGATCAGTTAGAATCAAAACAGGGTTTTTCGTGCCTTCAGGTAAATGACGCCATTCTTTGAGAGCGAGGATAATGACCAGTAATTCTCGATCACCAATCTCGTAATGACTTTGTGCACTAGTCAATTTTTTTCGAGAAGAATCCACAGGGTCTGAGTGTACCGCCTTTAACCTGTCGCTGAGAGAGCACCGCCCTGACCCCAATATCTGAGTCATCAAATTCCAAAGTAAAGGGGAGTACTGGAGTAGGGTGGGACAACACAGGCACTTCAGCAAAGGCTACCTTCAACTTCTCAAAGGCCTCTTCAGCAGCCACCGGCCAGAGGGATGGGTTAGCGCCCTTATGCGTGAGGTCAGACAGAGGTTTCACAATAGAGGAGACGTTTTTAATAAACTTCCTGTAATAATTGGCGAAGCCCAGAAATCATTGGATGGCTTTGAGGCTCTTGGGTTTAGGCCATTGTAAGACTGCCGTCAATTTCTCTTTATCCATGGCAATGCCGTCTTTGCCAATTATAAACCCCAGAAATGGTACACTGGTTTTGTGGAACTCGCATTTCTCTAGTTTACAGAATAATTTATTTTTTCGTAAGCGCAGCAAGACTTCAGACACATCCTTGATGTGTTGTGACAGGTCTTTGGAGTGGATAAGTATGTCGTCAAGATAGACTACAACACAAGATTGTAACATATCTCTAAGAACGTCATTGATCAGTTCTTGAAATACTGCAGGAGCATTACATAGACCAAATGGCATGACTAGGTATTCATAATGCCCAGATCTCGTATTGAAGGCACTTTTCCACTCATCACCGGCTCTGATATTTATCAAATTGTAGGCTGCCCTTAGGTCCAATTTGGTGAAAATCGAGGACCCCTTAAGTCTATCAAACAGCTCGGTGATGAGTGGTATTGGGTAGGCATTTTTTGCCATCAGCTTATTCAGCCCACGATAGTCTATGCAAGGTCGCAGTTCGCCACTTTTTTTCTTAACAAAAAAGAACCCGGCACCGGCCGGAGAAGTAGATTTCCTTATGATCCCTCTACTGAGGGCATCTGCTATGTATTCCTCCATAGCTTGGTTCTCCTCACAAGACAATGGATACATGCGTCCCCTCGGTGGTACTGCTCCAGGACTCAGTTCTATGCGACAATCCCATGGTCTGTGCTGAGGTAGGGCGCCAGCCTCTCCCTTACTGAAAACATCGCTAAACCGCTGGTAGGCATCAGGTAGTGAAGGGGAGGTGCACAAGACCTTAACAGGATGGGTAACGCACTTATCCATACAAAACTGAGACCACGCAGCAATCTCACATTTCTGCCAATCAAATTGTGGGTTGTGCAATTGTAACCAAGGAAAGCCCAAAATCACTGCATGGTGAGGAGAGTTAATCAATTGGAACTGCTGCTCTTCCTTGTGAAAAGCCCCAATAGTCATGGACAAGGGCATCGTTTCAAAAGTAACTTGGGCGGTTCCAAAGGTCTGCCATCAATTGCTTCAATAGCAAGAGGGGTTTCTCTCTGAATCCATGGTACCCCATGCAATTCAGCAAAGGTATTGTCCATAAAATACCCAGCTGCACCAGAATCAACCAAGGCCAAAACCTCAACCGAGCGTTGTGCCCATGACAATACCACCTGTATGGTGGGTTTAAGTGTGCCCAACAATGGGGACGATTGGACACCACCTAGGGCCTGTCCCCCAAGGTACCCTAGGTGTGTTCGTTTCCCGGACATACCGGACAAGATCTTAACAGGTGACCATAATCCTTGTGTCTTCCGATGCCTTCTCTGCTCCTTAGTTAACCTAGTGAAACTCACCTGCATAGGTTCACTTGGTTCCGAAATAGGTTCACTAGGTTTGGACGCAGAGGGAGGGTTGGGTGGGCAAAATATGCTACTGGACCCATTATTCTTTAACCGTACTCGTCGCTCTCTGGCGGTTAATCTTTCATGTATTCTGGAGTCAATTAGAATCACGTATTCGATATAATCATCTAGGTCAGTAGGTAAATCTTTTGCTGCAATCTCATCTTTAATCTGGTCACTCAATCCTTGAGCAAAGGCTGCCAAAAGGGCCTCGTTATTCCATCCTACCTCTGCTGCTAAGGTGCGGAATTCAATGGCATAATCGCCAACCATGCGCCTGCCCTGTTGTATCTCCATGAGACGTTTAGCAGCAGAGGTAGTTCTACCAGGAGGCTCAAATACTCTCCGAAAGGATTGCACAAAATCACAGAAATTCTTTGTGCAAGGTTTAGCATTTTCCCAAAGTGGGTTGGCCCAAGCCAATGCTCTACCAGTCAGCAGGGATATCATGAACCCAACTAGCTGCGATCACTAGGAAATGCGTGTGCCGTCAATGCCATAAATATTTCAAGTTGATTAATAAACCCTCTGCATAATTGAGGGTCACCGTCATATCTCAGCGGCAAGGGTGCAGAAGCCGTTAACCCTTTAACTGCGGCCCCTGAGGACCTAGACTCATTCTCCGGTGTCGGAATTGGCGGGACCACCGGGTTAGCACCGGACTTATCCGCAAGTACCGTGCGTTCCAGAATAGTTTGGATAGCAACCACTAGCTGATCCAAACGTTGCTCGTGCATATCCATCCTCCAATGGATATTCTGTGCGTTACCGTCACTCTTAATGTCTGTGGTCATGGCCCTTTCGTACTGTCATGGTTATTGAAGACTCTCAGACTTAAGGTTTGGTAAAAACGTAACTTTATTAAATGTTAAAGGAAGTCCCCGTAGGGTGAACATACATAACAATACAACATCAATAGATCATACAATAGGTTCTACCAGCCTTGCCTAAATACCGGGCAAGGCAACACAAGTGACAGTATTAATGACAGGCTCTACCGGCCTTGCCTATACCGGGTAAGGCAACTGTGAGATGACAATTCTGGTTCTACCGACCTTACCAATACCGGGCAAGGCAGCCCAATGGGATACTGAATGTCGGCTCTACCGGCCCTGCCAATACCGGGTAAGGCAACCTTTAAGATGGTGAATACAAGGTTCTACCAGCCTTACCAATACCGGGAAGGGCTGCCCAAGGAGGTACTGTAGTAGGCTTTACCAGCCCTGCCAATACCGGGTGAGGCAACCTACAGGATGGTAATGTCAAGGTTCTATTGGCCTCGCCAATACCGGGCAGGGCAGCCTGAGCAAATAGATAAGCTGTCAGGTGACTAAGACAGCAGAGAGCATAAGTATAGAGGTCTTACTCAGAAGAAGTCTATTGCCAGGGATAATCAGACCACTGCAAGGAAGTGGACAGCGACTGACCACAGTACTGGATGTTCAGGAGCAAACCAACGTCCGCACGTTGGGACTAAGCGCCACCAGGTTTAATGGAGCAAACCAGCGGCCGCACGCTGGAACCAACAATGTAAATCGCAACCAGGTTAAGTGGAGTAAACCAGCGTCCACACGCTGGAACCAACAATGTATATCGCAACCAGGTTTAGTGGAGTAAACCAGCGTCCGCACGCTGGAACCAACAATGTATATCGCAACCAGGTTTAGTGGAGCAAACCAGCGTCCGCACGCTGGAGCCAACAATGTATCTCGCAAGCAGTTTAGTGGAGTAAACCAGCGTCCGCACGCTGGGACCAACAATGTATATCGCAACCAGGTTTAGTGGAGTAAACCAGCGTCCGCACGCTGGAACCAACAATGTGTATTGCAACCAGGTTTAGTGGAGTAAACCAGCGTCAGCACGCTGGAACCAACAATGTATATCGCAACAAGGTTTAGTGGAGTAAACCAGCATCAGCACGCTGGAACCAACAATGTATATCGCAACCAGGTTTAGTGGAGTAAACCAGCGTCCGCACGCTGGAACCAACAATGTGTATTGCAACCAGGTTTAGTGGAGGAAACCAGCATCAGCACGCTGGAACCAACAATGTATCTCGCAACCAGTTAGTGGAGTAAACCAGCATCCGCATGCTGGAACCAACAATGTGTATCGCAACCAGGTATAGTGGAGTAAACCAGCATCCGCACGCTGGAACCAACAATGTGTATCGCAACCAGGTTTAGTGGAGTAAACCAGCGTCCGCACGCTGCAACCAACAATGTATATTGCAACCAGGTTTAGTGAAGTAAACCAGCGTCCTCACGCTGGAACCAACAATGTGTATTCAATAGCGAGGAGAACAATGTCGCAGTAGCGACAGCTGGAGCGCGAGACTCAGGAACTCGTACAGGTTAACCCACGCGATGCTGGAGCACAGGAACCCCGGAATACAGGCACACAGGAACACTGGAACGCTGGAACACCGGAACATTAACGTACAGGAACACTGGAACACTGGAACACCGGAACGGTAATGTACAGGAACACTGGAACACTGGAACACCGGAACGTAGCATACATGAACACTGGAAACAGGCCCAAAGATCTGACAAGCAGGTCAGGCAGAGTGAAGTCAGAAACACCACGAAAGGGCAACCTGTAAGTGCTCAACCTGGGTTTAAAAAGGCTGTGTGAGGAGGGCTAATGACAGACAGCCAATCACGAATACTCAGCAAGTGACAGACACAGAGCAGCACGAATCACTGGCACCGTGATAGCCACCCATCCTGAGCAATTAACACAAACACTCCAAAGTTAAAGAGCTATCATGAAGTTCAAGCCCGCTCTGTTAGGGCAAGCATCGGCACAACCCCCACAACATGAGATGCCTGAAAAGTGTCCCGGGGAGAAGGAGCCACCCAAGAGTACCTCAGACACCACCTCCACCAAGGATACGCCACGGAGGGATAACACACCAATACCATCAAACAGGGCAGATCCAAGGATCAGCATGTGGGGCAGTCAGGTGCAGGAAGGGCACTCTTAATTTTTTATACATTATTATTATTATTCTTTATTTATATAGCACCAACTAATTCCGCAGCGCTGTACAATTGGGAACAGACATACAGAGGTATTACAGAGGGCCCTGCTTGTGAGAGCTTATAGTCTAGAGGAAGGTAGGTTTGATACAGAAGGAGTAAGTGCTATTGTGTCTAAGTGCCTCCTGCCACATGAACTGCCAGTCAGTGGGTGGGTGTGAGAAGTGCCGTTGAGTGCAGTAGTCCGTGCAAGGGGTGAATCTTGGTGATGATGTTTATGGAGGCAGTTGATAGGCCTCCCTGAAGAGGTGAGTCTTCAGGGAGCGTCTGAAGATTTGAAGGCTGGGGGAGAGTCTGATTGGGCGGGGGAGGGCATTCCACAGCTCAGGTGCAGCACGGGAGAAGTCCTGTAGGCAGGAGTGGGAGGATGTGATAAGAGCTGTGGAGAGCAGAAGGTCATGTGCAGAGCGAAGATGGCGGGCAGGAGTATATTTGGAAATGAGAGATGAAATATAGGGGGGTGCAGTGTTAGTGAGGGCTCTATAAGTTAGCACCAGAGTTTTGAATTTTACTCTGTATGCTAATGGGAGCCAGTGTAGGGACTGACAGAGGGTTGTGGTGTTATGGAACAAAATAATTACATATGCATGACCACAATAGCATAGATAAGTTAACAATGAAGGAGGCTTCATAGTACAAAAATGTCTAAAAGATTTTGAAATCTCCATCTAATCACAGAGAATGTTATTTGAGCAATAACATTAATGGGGTATACCCATAGCTCTCTGAAATACTAATATGGCAGCCCATTCACTAAATCCCTTGTGGTTATAGTTCTGAAGCCAATAGGAAGGGTACCTCTTTTGTCTATTCAACTCTATGATGATATTTCACAAAGCCTACTTTCTCTACATGTTATTCAATGAGAATAGCACCCCCGAGACCATAGTGTTATGGTTGAATTATGGTATGAATCCCGTCAAGGAGTCTTCCTGATTTCCCCTTCAGTCCAGACACTAGGGATGGGGGAAAAATCTAATTTTGTTCTCGAAGGAAAATCCACAAAAAAATGCTTTTTCCATGTGAAATTCCACCAATAGAAAAGTAATTTCTTCCTGCTTTTCTGCTAACTCTTGAAGTGTTATCATGAAAAGTTTGACATTTTTCACCTCTACTTCTCTATGGGGAGAGATTTCTTACCAATCACTATCATAGAATCAAAATCTACCATTAGAACAGAAATTATGAGCAAGCTCACGTAACATTGTAAACCTTGAAAAAATTATGAGCAGTTCCTGCATGGCAAGTTAAGCCTTTAAAAACAATTTGTGGGGCCTGGATGGCAATGGAGTCGGTTGTGTGAAACCTGTGCTCTGTACCCAGCCGAGTTCTTTTATGCTCTAGGTGACTTTATACTGCTAAATTATAGTTCAACTACCTTCTCAAAACAAACAGCGTATGAGAGATAGAAGAGAGAAACTGGATTGGACTGTGCCATCTGTTTTGCAGCACTTTACTCAGTGGCTTGCACATGACACTACTACACAGCAGCTTAAGAACGGCAAAGCTATATTGCCATAAGGGCAGGAAAACTTAAAAACTCAGTTAAAGGGATAGTAATACTTCGTTTTAACTTTATTTTATTTTGTAGGCATTAAAAAAACATGAAGAATGATATAAGTCTTATCTCTCAAACCTTAATGGTTTATGAGATATTCACAAGCAAAGTTTCCCCTCCCGCCCCTTTTACCTAGTGTAAGCCATCTCTTCTCAGATGTGAATCTGGTTGTAAGACCAGACAGATAACAGAAGGGGACAGTCTTCTTTGTATTAAAACAATAAAAGCCCTTCCCCCCTTGACAAGTTTTTCAGCTTTTTCCCTTATCTTAATTGAAGATTGTCCCTCTCTGCAGTCTACCTGGGCACCTCCCTTCTGAACTGGCTGAACAGGGGGGGGATACTTTGTTTGTGAATATCTCTTAAACCATAAAGGATTGAGAGATAAGACTTATATCATTCTTCGTGTTTTTTTAATGCCTACAAAATAAAATAAAGTTAAAATGAAGTATTACTATCCCTTTAAGCTCTTCAGGATTCACTACTGACTTATCGGCAGATATACTATATATGTCAGAGCTAACTGGCAACACCATGGAAGCTCCTCTCACTAAAGCCGATATGACGGCTTTCTTAGAGGGCCTACCGTCCAAAGAAGATTTGGCACGAGTGAAGGAAAAGATGAAAGCTGCTTTCAAAGATGAAATCCCTTTGCTAAAAATGGAGATAATGCAGCTGAACCAACGAGTTTCCCTTAGTGAGTATCCCTCACTAATACTGAGCAAACCATGACTGACAAAAGGGATGCTATGTACCAGCACACCATGCGCATAGATGACCTGGATAACAGAGGCAGGAGGGTGAAAATGTGTATTAAAAATCTACCAGAATGCATTCCCCCTCAGAATCTGAAAACGGTATTAACCTCATTCTTCTCCTCTCTCTTGGGTGACTTATGTCCAGACAAGATACTTCTAGATAGAATACATAGAGCCTTACAACATAAAGAAGATGGATCCCCAAGAGATGTAGTGATTTGTTTCCATTGATGTAATTGAAGCTAAGGACGCTGGGTTGTCCTTAGCTGTTGTTCCAGGGTCCTCTCTCCTTGAAGCGACTACCAAGGGGTAGCTGGTCCAGTGAAGCTGGATGGCTGGAATACTGGGAAAAACAAGCTGGAAACCCAAGCTGAAAGGCTGGAAACATAAAGCTGTAACCCTGGTCTCCTGAATGGGAGTCAAAGGGGACTCTTTAAACCATCCAGGAATGAAGACACAGGACACAGGTTGAGTCTCAAATGAATACTGGTTTATTGATGGCAAAAACAGCTCTTTTATACATGGGTAACAGTGTTAACCATAGATTGAGCACAAAGGGACTCAATGGTACAATGGCTTGGTAGATGGTGGAACCATAGGAACAATGGGCATGTAAACATAGCACACTGGGGCCAGACATGAGTGAATTAAGTCATACAATGGTGAACAGTGGTGGTGTTTACAGTAAACACTGGGCCAGACAATGGAACAATAGAGTGTACACACAAGACAATGGAACAATACAGTGCGGTTGATACAATCAACAAAAGCAGTACAATAGAAACAGATGTCACATGCAATCAGACCCCCAGACTAATCCCATCACACAGAAGACAATAGTGAATACACATCAGAGGTGAAGGGATTAATAAAGTGAAACTTTAATCAAACTCTGGACCAGAGAGTGTGACACATCTATAATTTGGCTGGCCTTGCAACTATCCAACAAATTAACCCCTTCAGGCCCATGTAAGATTGTAGGCCATAATTAACACAGGGGTCCAGCATTTGTTAAATATATTTAAATCCATGTAAATATGATAGGCCCGAGAAGGCCTCTCAGTAATGCTTTATGGTCCGTTACAGTAAATAAAGGTAATTTTTTGTTTTCCATGACAGCAGTATATTTTCTTTTAACCCTGAATGACTAAAAAGCAATAGTTGTTCTGTTTAATGACTTTTCCACTATAGAATTAATTTTATTGTCTCAATTTGTGGCCTCTTGGGAAATTAAATTACTGCTTACTCTACATCTTTTTGCTACAATATTTGTTTATATTAATTGGCAACCAGGTTTTCTGCCCTGGCATTAGTATAGTTTGTCTCTGAGCTTACTAGAACCTATTTTTTTCAAACATTATTGTGTTTTGTCTACACTACATAAACTGCTGCTTATGTCATTCTTGAGACACCTATTTTATAGGATTAAATAGCTGTTTATGTCCAATTTAGCTCTATTTTCCAATGGCCCTTTTTAAGGCTGGAAGGGTAACACAGGCCCTCTTTAGGGCTGATAATAGGGATACACACCTCTGTCAGGTGAACCGTTGCTTAGCCCTTCCTTACAGATGATGTGGTTAGCACCTATGAATCCTTATCATAGAGCTTTTCTGTTATTAGTCCTTATGGTTCTTGTTTTGGGCTTCTTGCATCGTCACTGACAACCTTTTTCAGTTCTATGGCAAAACATGTTTTCTGCCCTGGTATACAAAATATCATTTTCTTCTTCATTTTTATTTTTATATCACATTACAAGTTAAGTTTTATCCATACCTTACTCTGTGTTCAGATTGCATTTTTGAATATAGTCTCAAAGTGCTATTTAGACAGGATTTCTGTGTTTTTTTGTTTTTATTAGCATCCATACCCTTAGCTATGACGAGTGACTCTGTTGCTGCTGGAATTGCTACACCTTTGACACAGAGTAGTAGTAACAGTAGAATTGCATCTTGCCTCAGTAGTAGTAGAAGCCCCCCAGGAACCCTTCAGTCCATTATATCCACAAATTGAGATACTTGATTCAGGATCCAAAATCTATGATAGAGAAAGCCAGGCCAAATATTTGACAACAGCACAGAAGATGAGTAGGAGAAGGGCTGTGAAGAATTGTTACTGCCATCTACCAGATGTGGGACTACTGCTATAACCAATAAGTAATGTGTATCAGTAATCTGAGAAGAAGGATAGCTTACATTTGACACAAACATGAAAATGGTAAAATATACTGCTGTTGGAATATAATATGAATACAGTAATGTGCAAACGTTTTAGGCAGGTGTGAAAAAATTTATGATAACGACCACAAACATACAGCCAAAGCCATTAAGAACTAACTTCAATGTAAAGAAGAACAAGGAGTTCTGGAAGTGATGGTATAGCCCCCACAGAGCCCTGATCTTAACATCATCGAGTCTGTTTGGGATTACATGAAGAGAGAGATGCCACTGAGGCTGCCTAAATCCACAGAAGAACTGAGGTTGGTCCTCCAAGATGTTTGGAACAAACTACCCACCAAATTCCTTAACCAACTGTGTGCAAGTGTACCTAAAAGAATTGAAATTTAAAGTTGTTGGAATGGAAGAAAAGGAGGAAAATTTTGCATAGGTGCAAAGGAGAAGACTTTTGAGAAAAAAGCTAAAAATTGTTCGTTTTTTTGTGAAAAGTCATGTGCGAACAGCTCCCTGTGTCTTTCAAATCAAATCAATCAGATAGAATGTTTAAGTATTTTGAGTCAACCTCTATTGCTCCCTTCTCACCCTCCTAACACATAAAACACAGAGATAACAACAAAATAAGTAAGGAATTGGAACCACAGCTGCCTTTGTCTTTCAAATCAAATCGATCAGACTGAATGTTAGGGTATTTGGGGTCAACTTCCTTTGCTCGTTTTTCACACCCAGACACCTCCATATTGGAGAAAAGGAGAAGACGTTACCAAAAAAAAAGAGAGTGTTGGTTTTTCTCAAAAAGTCATGCAAGGATTTTTTTTATTTTTTGCCTGCCCTTAATATTAATCTTAAATTTGTTGTAATAAAAATCACAAATGCCTGATACATATACAATACATTTATCTCAATGTATAACATTACCACTACTTCCTCTGGGGTATCATCTATTGATTTTCTAACTACAACGTCAATTTATATATTTGCCAATAGACAGCATATCATTCTTTCTTCCAGTCCTTTCTCATTCTTTTTGAATCTGGCCAGATTTTCTGTATGGAAATAAAGAAGCGCAAAAAAGAACCATCTAAAAGCAGAGTTTAATAGTTCAATCCAATCTTCTCTTGCACAAAAGATGAAATAACACTCACAAGATATAAAATAAAAATACACGTTTCTCTCTCAGAAGTCTTCCCACTAATTCAACTTCTCCTCTTCTCCAAATCAACACCAGCACAAGGATCCTAATCAAGCAAGTGTGTGGTGCTATATACAATCCACCTCCACATACCAAAAGTACCCATCAGCACAAAACAACCGAGCTACTCACGGTACCATACAGTAGAGATCCAAGGATCGCTCCAATCTACACAACACTTGAGGTTTGCTTTGATACTATGTATCCTCTGAGGAAGCGGACAGGTGATCCGTGATACGCATCGGCTGGTGAAATATTTTATTGTTTTTAATGTAACACTTTCTCTCGCGGGAGCCTCTCATCCTGAAAGTTACATTGTAAGGCACTGAAGAGGATACATAGTATCAAAGTGAACCGCAAGTGGTGTGTAGGTTGGAACGATCCTGGGATCTCTACTGTATGGTACCATGAGTAGCTCGGTTATTTTGTGCTGACGGGTACTTTGGGTATGTGGAGGTGGATTGTATATAGCACCACGGGCTTGCCTGATTAGGATCCTTGTGCCTGTGTTGATTCGGAGGAGAGAAGAAGTGGAATTAGAGGGAAGACTTCTGAGAGAGAAACGTGTAGTTTTATTTTATATTTTGTGAGTGTTATTTCATCTTTTGTGCAAGAGAAGATTGGATTGAACTATTAAACTCTGCTTTTATATGGTCCTTTTTTGCGCTTATTTATTTCCATACAGAAATTTGTTGCATTGATGGTGTGGAAGAGGGCCACACCGGGAGCTGCACGAGGAGAATCTAAAGAAAGTGTTAAAGAAGATCGCTGATTTGAAATCTATTGTGGAATCTGGCCAGATATTCATGTCCTTCTGTAATGCAAATGAGTTCCATCTTTCCTCAATGGAATTCACATGCTCTCCACATCTCTGTCCAGTGGTGGTCTCCATCTTTTAACCATGTATTGCTTTTATAACCCACATATCTTAATCCAAGTTAACTCATATGCAATTCTCTCACACTATCACAGTAACCTTTATTTAGTGTTCATGTAGTAGGGGCACTTACACCTCATAATCAAGTGCTGTATCTCCTCAGATATCAGTGATCTAGACATGTGCAATCTATTTTCCTCCAAATGATGTTAACAGTACACATACTTGTAAAATCAACAAGAAAGACAGGCAGATTTTGTTATGGGATACACAGATCAAGACAGAGTGATAACCCTTAAACATAAACATATTTTTAACAGTTACTAAATATAATACAGAAAGGTCCCTATTTTTACTCCATCATTTAATCCTTTGAGTGCCAGAGTGGTAACCAACGCATTGCTTCTCAATATGTTGGCTACTACTCTAGCACTGGCACACAGTCTTGTCATTTCCTCCGATTCTCATGCAGTCTGAGTCTCCCTCTTCAATTTTAACCCCTTGTGGTATGTACTAACAATTAGCCATATATAACACCCTTTTCCAGTCTACATATTGCTTACCTCCCCCATTCCTCTCCTCTATCTCTTTGTCTGTTTCTTATCGGTTGTTTTAATGGTGTCACACCTGATTGCACTCAAGGCACTCCCAGCTCAAAACAATTTGGAATTTGGAATCTCACAGTCAGTCAGTCTTCTTAGGGGCTCCAGTTAGTATAAATTTAGGGCCCAGTTAGGGGTGGCATTTGCCAGGGGTATTACAACCTTCTCTAAGTACACCTTATCAAAGTATGAAGAGTTAAACAAGAGAGTTAGACAGGAAAGAGACAGCTACTACACAACTACTTAAAGGGATAGTAATACTTAAAATGTAAAAAAAATATGTTGTAGGGTTTATCCCCCTGAGTAAAACAAGAGTACTCCCACTGCTGAAAGGTGTTTCATTCAAAAGTTATTAATTTTCAAAGTTGAATTTTTTAGGTGCAATATCACAGTGGCCTGAAATTGTACAGTGGCGCTGTTGCTACACCATCCTATAGAGATTTATGGTCAATTGACCAGAGCTGTCCATAGGATCGTGTAGCAACAGCGCCACTGTACAATTTCAGGCCACTGTGATATTGCACCTAAAAAATTCAACTTTGAAAATTAATAACTTTTGAATGAAACACCTTTCAGCAGTGGGAGTACTCTTGTTTTACTCAGGGGGATAAACCCTACAACATATTTTTTTTTACATTTTAAGTATTACTATCCCTTTAAAGACAACAGGCAAGTAAACAATAATGGGATGTAGTGGGATAGAAGGGAATTGAGTAAAATAAATGTTACAAATGTTAAGTTGTCTAACTAAACATTTGTAGATACATATTATATTTCTGCCTGGTATCTTTTTGACGTGCATAACAAATTGAACATATTACTACTATCTGTTCTAACTGCCACTATTAATACAGTTCTCCTAATATCCCCACAATCCAGCTCCTCACTTGTACCTTAACATAATAATCCATCTTGGACTTCTGCACACACGTGGGCTACCCTCTGAGTGCTGGTGGAGAGTACTAAAAACAAGCTAACCCAGCCCCAGTTTCATTATGAACAGATTCATCCTTTCACTATATACTCACCACAAACAACTATCCACCTTTTTATGCATTCTACTGCTTGCCTTGGCAAATGACATATAGACCAATCCTGGCCCTCAAACAGCAATAAATGGCAACTTCTCCTTTAAAAAAGGTCTCTCTCTTGTGCACTGCAACATATGCAGCATACTACCCAAAATAGATGAGCTAAAAGTGTGGTGTTATGTGTACAAGCCAAAAATCCTCATACTCATTGAATCCTGGATAAGCCCTAAAATACCAGATTCTGCTGTTGAAATTGAAGGATACTCATGTTTTAGGAAGGACCGAGAAAAACTAGGAGGAGGCATAATCATATACGCCCAAGAGTCTATAAACTTTACACTTTTAAATGACTCTTATAACTCTGATTCATTTGAATACATTGCAGGAAAAATAAGTCTTCCCTTCTCTAAACAAATCATAATTGTTGTCAACTACAGACCTCCAAATACACCAACACAGTTGCTTACAGACATATCCCACCACCTCAATGAGATTGCCACCCATAATAAGAAAAGTGAACTGTCTGTTCTTGGAGACTTTAATATCAATTCTGTTCATTGATCTAGACTCAGCAATTTACTTTTTTGACTCAGAATTCATACAGGTCTGTAATATCCATACCCCTGTAAGGAAGATTAGGGTAAGGGGGGTCCATCTACCCTGGGTCTCTGCTGATCTGTTGGAATTATACAGTTTCAGAGATGCATTATGGACAAAATTTTAACAAACTGGCTCTGCTAATGATCACACTGCAATTGCAGAATACTTGCACAAAACAAACACAACTAGCAAAAGTTCAGTATTTTTATGACCACTTGAACAATAACATTTCAAAACCAGCCAACTTCTGGAAGGTTATTAAAAACCTCTACAACCCTCCTAACCACTCTTACTCATCAGCTGTAACCATAGACAAAGAAATTATACAATGCCCCTTAGCCATAGCTAATGCAATTAATAATTACTTTGTTGGATGTGCCACCACTCTGATTACACAAAATAAAAGTAATGCTGAAGTAGGAACATGCACAGATCAGCGTATATCACCTGCTACTTGGTCGAATTATGTTAATGAATTTAATTTCATGCCGGTAAATGAGAGTGAAATATATGAACACCTCCTTAAACCAAAAATGAAATAACAATCTGGCCCTGACCAACTTCCATCAATGTTAAAGCTCAGTGCCTAGGTTACTGCCCACCCTATTACAAGACTAATTAATGCCTCCCTGTCATCAGGGTATATGCCCAAAGCCTGGGAAGTAGCTAGAGTTGTGCCTATCCACAAAAGGGGGGATAAAAATGTAGTATCAAATTACAGACCAACATTCCTAGTCCCCACATTGGCTAAAATCCTAGAGAAATGTGTCCATGTTCAACTTTATAAGTATTACCAGCTGACCAGTTCTTTCACCCCCCTTCAATCAGGCTTTCATTCAAATCACTGTACAATCACTGTCCTCCTAAAAGTAACCAGTGATATCCAGACTGGTATGGAAAATGGTGTCATCACTGGAGCTATTTTCCTAGATTTTGCCATGGCCTTTGATACAGTAGACCATAGTATTTTGATAAGTAAACTCCAAAGTTCAGGATTGGGTAATCATTCTCAAAATTGGTTCCGATCCTATTTATCAGACAGAATACAATATGTGGCTATTGCTGACAATACCTCGCTTCCACTCAAAGTTACAAGTGGGGTTCCCCAAGGCTCCATCCTCAGCCCTCTTCAATTTTCTTTGTTTATAATTGATATGCCCATGGTTTGGAAAGCATCATCTGTGCACATGTATGCAGATGATACTATAATGCATGCAAAAAATTCAAGTGTATCACAACTGGATGGCGTATTACAGCATGATTTTTCAGAAGCTGAAAGATGGATAGCAAAGAACAAACTATTCTTAAACACTGACAAAACGGTCACAATGTTATTTGATACAAAGCATAAACTGCATAATCTCTGCAATACCAAGCTATCCATTATAACAGAGTCTAATCGTAAACTGGCCACAGTGGACTCCTACAAATATTTTGGTATATGGCTTGACCCCACCCTCATTTTTGGTATTCATATTGATAAATTAAGATCCAAATTTGATCCCAAAATAGGTGCTCTGTTTAGAAACAAATCCTGTTTAAATCCCCTGGTAAGAAGACGTATTGTACAACAGATGATAATGCCAATCATAGACTATGGGGACGTAGCACATGCTCCCACTTCACAAATCCATCCTGCTAAAATTGACACTCTGTATAACTCATTATGCCGCTTTATCCTTCAGTGTGATTATACAACCCATCATTGTGATATATATGTAGAACTAAATTGTCTAACACTCAAATCTAGATGTGCCTTTCACCTCTCTTACATGATTCATAACCACTTCTCTAGAAAACTACAAGACTATCTGAGCAGTATGCTCACGCCAGCTTTCCATACTAACTTTAACCTCCGCTCCAGTGCTAACAATTCACTGAGTATACCACATTTCAAGAAAGGAGCCTGTTGATCTGCCTTCTCCTTCAGAGCTCCGAAAGTCTGGAATAACCTACCTGAAAAAATCAGATCTTCACCCAGTCTAAAATCCTTAAAAATAACTGGTTCCTCATATCTAAAAACAATATGCAACTGTATATAATATTTTAATATGTGTGTGTATATATTATGTCTTTGTATTTGTGCAAATAATTGCTGTAAACACTCCAGGACATACTTGAAAACGAGATAAATCTCGATGTATTCATCCTGGTAAAACATTTTCTAAATAAACTAACATAAATACATACTCCCAAGTAGTCTAAATTGCAGCAGGAGACACTGGTGTTATCATAACCTAAAAAATAAAGTCTCAATCTGTAAGACATCTGCTACTCTACTATTATGGGCACCTGGACTCCATGCACTTTTGAGGGCTTCTACTACTGCTTTTTGCCTGAGGTGCTTGCTGGTATGTATTCTAACCAGACTTGTGATTGTGCTTCAGGTGAGTTCTCAGTGAGGATGTGCCTAGATGGAGTTCTGGTTCCTCAATTTTACAATTTAGTTATTCAATTGCCCTACCAACTGAAACCAAAATGGACTTTGGGCCAAAGAAACAGACTTTTGGTCCATCGTGTGGTTTATAGTTCCCAAACTCATGCTAAATAGTGTGAATAATGGGAGCATCAAAGGAAAAGAGCTAATGAGCTAATGTAGTCTGACCCTACACTGCCCCTAAAAGTGATATGCAACAATACTACCCCCTAATAGTAGCCACAGATCTGTGTAACACTTACCTGTCATCAACTGTCTGTCTTCTTCTTTCATCTTCAATCTCCCTTCTTCTTTTTTCCTCTCTCTATCTTCTGTCTACATTTCTTGTGCTTTCATCTCTTCTGTATTCTTATCTTCCTTATTTCAATCATTTCCTGCAAGAATAAAATAAAAGGAAGCATTACGTTTGTGCCATAAACATAACTTGTACATATGTGCATAGTTTAAACTTTTGAGTGTAGGAGGGGAAGGCAAAGCATTGGAGAGCATTGCATTGCGTATCTCTCTGGAACTCAAAGGGTTAAACTATGCACAAATGTCAAAGTTGAAATAGTAGATTCCCCAAAATGCAAAAACAGATTTCCAATAGGTTTATCTAAAAAAAGAAAATTCAGATTTCCAGAGAAATATTACAATTAAAGTGAAATATTAGTGCTGTTTAATAAAAAAAACTATATGTAGTCTAGGCTACTGTTGCCGGCAATGGTGGCAGGTATCCTTCGGCCTGATGCCCATTCCAGTGTATGGGAAATTTGAACAGAGACTTCCTTTTAATATGGCCAGCCTTTGTTCAAAATGTCTCCCATCCAGTGACTGGAATGTGTGCTTACGCACCTCCCAGCCAATCAGCTTTTGATGGAACCTGCTAGAAGCTTTTTTGTTTGGGAGCATCTACTAATTCAACCTGGACATATGTGCATAGTTTAAAGGGTTATACTATGCACATATGTCCAAGTTATGTCTGTGGAACAAATGTATTGTTTCTTTTTTTTTTTCTCTTTTTATGGAGAAATGAGTGAAACAAAGAGGAGAAGGAGACAGAAGATGGAGATAAATAAGAAGGACATTAGCTGAACAGTGTGCTGAAGATCCCACTGGACACAACGATTACAGGTAATGGTTTCTTTTCAGGGGGTGTTTTTAAACTTAGACAGATTAACCCTGTGAGAGCCAGCGTGGTAAGCATACCCCACTGGCACTCGTAGGGAGTAAGGCCCCATATCAATACATTCATTGGTGACCTTTTTTTTTTTTGCATCGGCTGTTTGAAGATGCGTTAAGGCACTCTGCGCCCAAAAAACCTGGGTGCAGATATTCACTCGTGAAAGTGGGTCCCAAAACACATCTTAAAGTGGGTCCCTTAACACATCTTACTGCTAACGCATTCAATTGAATTTATCACCCGAGGTGGGGGGGGTTTGCCGGTACTTTTCATAGAGCGGGTAATTTAATTTGCATTGGGGGTAATTGAATCAAGCCATAAGTCTTTCCAATTGATTTCTCAAAGAGTTTATTAACAGCCATTTTGCTCCTTTGCAGTGGGGAGCCTTTTCCTTTCAGATATAGCTAATTTGCTGGTAAAATAACGATCACTCACAGTCTTCATTTCAATTGGATTATATGAAGACTCAATATCATTAATTGTTAGGTCAACAGCAGAGGCATCTGCTTCCTCATCACTACATTGATATTCATCTGGGTTTTTTGAAATCAGAATCTGTTTTTACTTTTGACACTTTTTATTGTCTGACACAACAGTTGATGTCCCCTTCTATGATGTCATCACTAGAATGTGAATTGACTTTATAGTTATTTACAAGTTGTAGTACTACTGTTAGTAGTGGTGAAACTTTTCATGCCACTTTTACAAACAGATTCCTTAGGAAGAAGACAATCATCATAATTTATTGCACAATCTACAACAACCTTGGACACTGTAATTTTTGGTAGTGTGACATTCTATCACCAATACATCTATGTACTCCTCCTAATCATTTCTCCTGC
Source organism: Rhinophrynus dorsalis (assembly GCA_037306005.1). Taxonomy (NCBI): domain Eukaryota; kingdom Metazoa; phylum Chordata; class Amphibia; order Anura; family Rhinophrynidae; genus Rhinophrynus; species Rhinophrynus dorsalis. Next base: position 471,556,797 of record CM074720.1, on the reverse strand, counting down.
CCCTGCCCCATCACAGCTGGTGGTGATTTTTAATGTAGGTGTGTGCCTTTGATCATGCAGTAAAACATTTTTTTATTGTATTAAAAGTCAGACCTCATGGTGGAGCATCAGGACCCCTACTGATGCCCCCCAACTACTGATCCCTCAGTCAGTTCAGCTGGGAGATCAATAGTGGTAACACAAGGGAGCAAGAGAGCTCCCTCATTGAAGTGAGAGGGTAGAATTTAAGCAGGGGAACTCTCTTGCTCCCCTACATGACCACTATTGATCTTCTCCTTGAGTCGGATGGGAGATAAGCAGCTTGGGGGCATCAGGAGGTGTCATGATGCCCCACCGACTGAGGAGGCAGGCCTTCTATGTCAGTGAGTAACTTTTTTTAAATTTAAACAGTGGCAACAAAGGTTGGTTACTATGCCCTCTGCCTCTTCCTCAACCAATTACTGTTTTCCAGCCATGCCTCCTGACAGTGAACCAGATTCACTTAGATTTTCATATATTTCTGTACAGTACGATAGCACCGTAAGAGTGTGGAGTGATGTCTTCTCCGTCTGAAAATAATGTGTAATGTATGTCTCTGACTCCTGCCTGTCTCTGTCTCCTATCCGTCAAAAGTTTCTTTATGTTTGATTTTCTTAAAAGACTATCTTTGTCTGTCACAAAAAAATCACACCTACACTCCCTGCAAACACAGTCAACTCACACTTCCCCTCTTAGTCAACATGCCTTTGCATGTAACTAGTGTCAAAATTTCAGTAGCAGCTTTCTCTTCCTCTCTGTCAGACTTTTCCTGTTCACCCTTCTGGTCTGTTTGGTTTTTATGTTTCCACCTATTTTGGCCTGCTTCGGTCAAAATTCTCCTGTTCACCCTTCTGCCCTGTCTCTGTCTGATTTTTCCATTTGCATCTATTTTTGTCTGTCTCCACTTTCATTACTTCTTCCTCCTCCTAGGATCCTATTTGTCAGCTGGGTTTATAGCCTTATGCACCTGTCACCTCCTTGCCCATTTATTCAAGCTTGTTTGTGGATAGACTTTACTTCATTTGTACTTTGACCTTGGTTTGTGCATTTGAATTGTCCTCCCAGTTGCTTATTCCCTGGCTTACGTTTACTGACTACAGATTCTGCTTATCTCTTATACCCCATACGCTCCTGGTGACCTCGGCTCATTTTGACTATTCTTCTACTTGATACCATCCACACCATCTGGTACGTTCGTATCTTGGGCCTTTGGTCCTGGGAGGTATTTATTATACTCATTATATTACCTGTAAATCTATATTTCCTCTGACCCAGGAGACAGGAGCTATTATTGTATTCTCCTACATACACCCCTATACTTACCTTTGATTTGGGCCTCAGCATCTGCCTAGATGGCCCCTGGCCGACTCAGCTTGACCGTGTGTTTCCACTATAGGGAAAATGAAAGCCAGGTATGCCACATCTCTCAGCAATCCCACCTTGTATTTCAGGGGTGATCTACTTCAGCTATGGTCCTGGCCTAGGTGTCAGAGGTAGGATCTGTTACCTTGAAGTTGTTGCCCTATATTCCTTTGGGTACTTGTGGTGTAGGAGTCGCACAAGTATTAGTTGATCACTTGGTGGCGGTTGTGCTCTGCTTTACTCTATCTCTGGAGTTATTAGAGTTTTGTTTGATCCTAGTCATATTCAGTTCAAACTGTGGTTGGAAGTCCTTCAAAACTGTCATCGCTGTCCTCCTCCATCTGCTTCACCACTGTATGGTGAGAGATATTCCTTATGAGTTTTGGGAGAAACTTAATCTCTTAACGATCCTTGACGGTCATAGTACATCATGGGTAGATCTGACTTAATAACCTATGACGTACTATGACCGTCATGGAATTCCGGGCTCCCCCCGTGGCTGCACACCATTCGGGGAGTCCAGAATCCGAATAAAAAAAAATGCTCTGTGGTCCTTTAGTGACCGCAACGCGCCCGCATGGCCGGTCATTAAGGAGTTAAGCACTTCTAGCCTGCCACATTTAAGGGTCTAGTCCTTATTGCCCTATTGGCAAACCTTAAGCAGTCTCATCCTGCTATCTTGGGTAGATCCTAGTGTTGAGCGAGCACCCCGATGCTCGGGTGTTCGGGTGCTCTGACCGAGCACCCCCGGAGGCTCGAGTGCTCGGCCGAGCACCCGAGCCCCATTGAATTCAATGGGAGGACTCGAGCATTACACCAGGCACCCCCTGCTCTGATGAGGGGAGGGTGCCTGGTCAATGCCCCCCTTCATCTCCACAATGCCCCTCTTCCACAATGTCCCCCTTCCACAATGTCCCCCTTCATCTCCACAATGTCCCCCTTCATCTCCACAATGCCCCCCTTCATCTCAACAATGCCCCTCTTCCACAATGTCCCCCTTCCACACCCTTCATCTCCACAATGTCCCCCTTCATCTCCACAATGTCCCCCTTCATCTCCACAATGCCCCCCTTCATCTCAACAATGCCCCTCTTCCACAATGTCCCCCTTCCACAATGTCCCCCTTCCACAATGTCCCCCTTCATCTCCACAATGTCCCCCTTCATCTCCACAATGCCCCCCTTCATCTCAACAATGCCCCTCTTCCACAATGTCCCCCTTCCACAATGTCCCCCTTCCACAATGTCCCCCTTCATCTCCACAATGCCCCCTTCCATCTCCACATGTCCCCTACCTCCAGTCCCTGGTGGTCCAGCGGAGCGTCTGTAAGATCTGTGCCTCCTTCGGCACAGATCCCTGCCACCCGAACATGGCGGGCGAGCACATGGCGGTACTCGTACGAGTACCGCCATGTGCCGAGCAGAGCGATGCTCGAGCCGATCCGAGCATCGGCCGAGCATGCTCGCTCAACACTAGTAGATCCTTTTTTGGTTGAGTGTGAGCTTAGAGGGTCTGCATCTATGGCCCTCACTGGGTCCTTTGTCCGAGACCAACACTGGTTTGCATCTGCTACCATCCTAGTCAGGGTCCTGGCTCAATTGGGATCAGACATCTGGCTTCATGGCAAGCACCTTTATCTGATTTTCGCTGCAGAAAGGGATAGGTGCCACCATCATCATTCCCAAACTTCGCTCCCCAGCACCGCTCTACAGCTACGTTAGGGTCCGGACATTTGCAATAACTGATAAAGGTCATTGTATAGCAGCTGCTATAGGTGTGCAACATCACCATACCTAAATATATGCTTGTACCTCTTGTATGTATGAGTGAGTGTGCTAGTATGGACACACAATATGGCAAGTAAGGTGAATTTGTCTGTTGCTGTATTTCTAGCTGTCTATAAAATATTCCACTTACTCGGTCTCAGTAGAGTCTAAGCTAGGTCACGTAAGAACTTGGCTCAACTGTCCATATATGTCTCTCGCTTATCTGCCAAAAAAGTAACTTTTTAGCTTTCCTTTCTCTCTTCACACCCTTACACCTAGAGAACAAATACTCCTATCAAGCAACTCCAGCATCCTCTCTATATATTTACCTGTTTGTTCTTAGATGCAAAATGCAGCTGCTTCTCTCATTGTTTCAAGTAAAGCCACAGGAAATATACACCCCTTTTACACTACCACGGTGGGAATGCATGGGGAAAAACCCCTACATGGGAGAAAAATGTATTATTATTATTATTTATTTCAATTCAATGAAAATGGTGGATAAAAAGTGGTAAAACTGCATATTTTGTAGGATTTTTTTTCTTTCTGTTGGATTTGTTTTTGAGGTGGACTAGTTTACCTATCCCTATCAATCAACATTTTTTATGCTTGAGAAACATTCTATTAGGTTTCCGGTATTGTTACTCTTTGTCCTTGTGACATCAAAAGAATATTACTTATAATTATTTTTGGGGGGCTGCTGGATAGTAGTAGACTAGTAAACAGAAGCTTCTATTACCATGAAATAAAGGTTTTTAATTTAAATCAGGAAAATATATACCCATTTGGATTAAATTACTTTTTCATGTAATTCTTTATTTACACATTTTCACTATTATATTTTTCCATTCTCCTTTTAGATTTTTTCAAAGCAGGAACCCCACTGGGTCCATGTAAGCTCAGATGGTTGCAGACTGGCATCAATTTAGAAATATGGTGGCATTTATTTGGATTCTGATGTGATATCAATTCGACCCGTCCCACATAAGAACTTTTTGACTGCAGCCCGTTCTCAGGTTTCTAGCAATGCTGTGTTTGGATTGTCCCCCCATCACAATTTCTCATGGATGTGCATGAAAAATGTTGTACAGAATTATAAAGGTGCAGTGTGGGGATACCAAGGGCCAATCCTCTTTACACGTGTACTGAAACAGATATGTAACTTATCAAATTTTAAGGCAGTAGAGGATATCTTGTGTGGAAAGATCTCCATCTTGAACCCTCAACGTTTCTATCCTATTCCATACCCAGCTTGGAAAAGATACTATGAGGTTTGGGAAAAGTTGCCAACTTTCAGTGACTCCTATGCTTTGCACCTCTGGAACTACATGAATAGAGGACAAAAGTCTTTAGTTCTAGGGAGTAACACTTTGGTGGATCATTTATACCAACAGTATTGTCCTACTATATATGAAGCTCTTAAAAATAACAAGCCCACTTTCATTTAAATATGGCCACTCCATCTCACTGTTGACAAATATGGAACATACGATCTCTGAAAAAATAACAAAGCTTATTAAGAATGAGTGAGAGAGAGAGAGAGAGACATAAAGGCCTCAATTCAATTAGTTCCAATGGCTGAAAAAGGGAGCCAAAGGCATTTTTTTCCAGCATGGTAAGCTATTCAATTACCCATGCAATGAAAAAATGCCAGCAAAAACAATTTGTGCACTTTTCACTCATTCAAATTAAAAAAAAAGTCACAAGATGCCACTCAATTGACTGTGCTAGTCCTTAAGATCCAATAAGGGACCTACTTTATCATGAGAAATTTATGACCCAGTTTTTTTTTTTTTTGGCAGTAGACTCCGTTATTGGATCTCAAAACAGCCAATGCAGCAATTGAAAGGAAAAAAAACTTAAGTTTCCAGTGGATGTATTGATATGTGGCCCTAAGCCCCATATCAATACATCCAATGTATGAAAAAATGTGTCCAGTGTTAGTAGAATTAACACTATGAGTGCCCGTGGGGTATTCTTACCCCCTGGCACTCATAGGGTTAATCCAACTAAGGTACAAAGCAACAACCCCTAAAAATAAATAAAATAAAAAGGGCCCTCTCCTCAGCACTCTGGTCAGCTACTGTCCTTCTTCTATCTTCTCTCTTCTTCCTCTCCAGCCTCTTTCTTCTTGTGGTCTGCCTTCTTTTTCCATCTTCTTTTCATATACCTGTAAGAAAAATCAAGAGCCATAAATAAAAGTCATGAAAAGAACCTGCAGATTTATGCATAGTTTAACCCGTTAAGTGTCAGAGGAGTATGCAACACATTGCTGAGCACTCAAAGGGACTCAAAGGGTTAAACAATGCATCAATACTCTAGAATATGCACAAATTGCAAAACATATGTCCCCATTATGGCCTCAATTCAATTATATATCCCTATTATAATGGAAAACCGGCAAAAAATTATTTCCCTTTCCTTTCTCCGCCACTGTTTGAAGCAGTGGTGGCAGTGGTGGAGAAAGGCAGAAGGAGTATCCCTCCCCCTCAGCATACCTTACAGCCTGATGCCCATTCACTGTGAGGGAATCTGAACAGAGACTGCTTTTATCTATGGGTAGTCTCTGTTCAAAACGATGTGTGCTTACACACCTGCAAACCAATCAGCTTCAAACAGTTTTCTCTCTAAGAGAGAGAGCTAGGAGTGAGAGAAATTATTCTTTAAAGTTAGTATATAAAACAAGATGTGTCACAAGAACCAAACGTTTTGTAAAGTATGTGTTTTGTAAAGTATAGGTTTGCATTACCTCAGTGTCATTCCAATACACCAAACAACATAGGATAAAGCTTGAGTGGGTTTTTACTAATTAATATGCTGATGAAACAAACTTTAAGATATGCAGCCTTTATTTAGCAATAAAAACACTCTAAAATGGTGCTTTCACACAGTGTTACCATGTTTGTAATGTTATTAATAAACTATTCCCAAAGCCTATTCAATACCTGGTGTTAGTTATGTTTAATCATGTTCTTATCAAGTATTTCATGAATTCTTGTAAAATGAATTAAACCTTTTCATAGATTTGTGCTAAAATGAAACTCAATGTTCAGTCCATCAGATTGAGTGAACATCAAAATTCCTCAAAAATTAATAACAGAAAATGTACAAAGATTATGAATGAAGACAGTTAAGATAATATGGTCACAACCTGAAAATCAAAGTATAGACTTTTGATAGGGATAGGTGAACACTTTCACCTAAATGTGGGAAAAATGCCACTTTTTATATTCCTCTGGAATTCTCTTGAAAATAGGAGTTTTTCAAATTTTTTTCCACTGTACACATATTGACTCGAACTACACTGAACTATAAAGACCCCCAGTCTTGTCCCACTGTATCCAGAGAACTAGACCTTTCCTATTGCTCTTGTAGCCACTGAGGTGCACATACAGATCCACAGATCCTCCCACCCTTGTCCTACAATAGTCATAGAACCACACATAATGAACCCCAAGCCTTGCCCCACTGCACTAGTAAACATACTGAGGGGCAACATGAGGCTCTCCAGCTGCTGCCAGACTTCCCCTCCTATAATTCTCCACCACCCAATGATCTAACATTGCCCACAACTGCAATAGAACCATGTATAATAACCCCCCAGCCTTATCCCACTTCGCTTGTAGCTGGAGAACTACATATTCTTTAAATCGTAAGATTTCAGGCTTCCAGCGTTTGACTTTGTAAAGCACTTGTAACCCTGTATTGTCTAAAACCTTTAATGCAGAGTTCTGGGTACACTTGTGGCACTATATAAATGAACATATTCATTCATATTCTAACCACCAACTTTGTCTCACACTGGCCAGAACCACACATATTGAACCCTCAGCCTTGTTTCACTATACTGGTAGCCAAAGAACCACACATATTGAATCCACCTCAAGCCTTGTCCCACTGCACTGATAGCCATAGAACTATAGAACATGCTAAACCATGACTTTCAGCTTTGTCCAGTTTCACTGGTATTCATACAACTACAAACCTTGAGTGTGATCTCCCGCCTTAAATTAATGGGCATTGATGGAAACAGAACATTTTTTGGAGTTAGTGAAAACGTAGATATTTCATGGGCTATGTATATGCTTTAATTTATGTGGAAAAAGTGGCAAATTGCTGGATTTTATGAAAATGTTATGAAAAAAAGGCATTTTTACTTATCCCTAAATGTAAACCTGGGCCGAGATGCACTAAGATTCAATAAGTGCTCAGGACAGCAATGTTATGTAGGATCTATGACAATAGCACACCGCCGATATGCACTAACACATCTTCTCATCATTTTCCCATCAATCCTCAACCAAATCACAATCATCACCTGAGGTGGGCTATGTTAGGATCTCCTTGCTAAATAGCAAAGACAGAAACTGCTCTCCTTTAACCTTTTCAGTGGCATAACGATGGTATCGATTCGGCATGTGTGGTCAGTCAACCACACAGTGCGCAATGGGTAGAGATGAACTACCATATCCCAACATCAACAGAGTGGCTATCATTTGTCTGAGGAGGTAATGATGAATGAGGTGGACTGGCAGAAGATGTAGTTGTTACCCTAGAGGAAGAAGGTGATGGTGATTGCGAGCTAGTTGTTTCACTCGTCATGGAACTTCCAGTGTCTGTCTGGGTTTCTCTATTCTTCCTCCTCTTTGATCTCTGCCTCGCCTCTTGTTGCCTTTCTGGAGAGTCAGGGGGTACACTAACATTGGTGATAGATTTCTGTAATGGGTGTAAAGCACTTTTTTAACATATTTGACATGCACAGGCAAGGTATGAAACAAGGTGGGGGTGGATTGGTTGCAGATACTAGCAGAAACAGTGGACTTCTGGATTTTTTAATTAGACACAATGTTCCCAGATGGCATCAACAAAGATCTCACTTTGTGGTGTTTCAGTTGATTTCAGTAGAATATTTTGGATCTTCACTCACATCTCTACTTGCTTGGGATAAGGTATGTCCCCCACTCTCCTGCTGATTTTCTCTCTTCCTATTGCACACTGAGAAATATTGGCTAACTGGTGGTCAGAACAGGTATTAGGGGACCTCAAGTGAAATATCTAAGAAAAGATTTCCTATAATTGACAAATGATCACAAGAAAACATGATTGAATTGTATCTACAGATAAAGAGAGAAATCACACTATGGACTTATGAACACACTGTAAAGAAGTTCTGTATTAAAATTGTGTGAATTAAAGGGCATAACAAATTGAGTTAGGTTCAGCCCTACCCCATTGGTAGTCTAAATTTAGACACAGAAATAAACATTGGCCAGACATTTTAAGGTACAGTAAGCAGTTTTCAATCTATCTGTATTGATATCACAGTTCAATCATGTTCTGTCTAATTAATTTGATCCCTTACAAGTGAGACTAGTATGGTAAATAGTAGTTGTTCATCATTCTATTGGCATATTTAAAATACTAATATTGGGGGTACACTGTATACATATTAGACAGATGACTCACTATATACAGGAGTTTAACATGACTTTATTTAAGATTTATAGATTACAGAAGAAGAGTTATAATAACAATTAAGTGCATGCATCATTTACATTGAATTACATAACATGAAAAGCATAGGGAACATATGTCAGAAGGAGAAACTTAGCAGGAAGTCATCTTTTAGGGTCCAATGATATGAGAATAATTTTCCCAGGAGGGAGGAAAGGGGAGTCTAGAGTCTCTACAGTCAATGAATGGGCACTTAGTTTCTGATAGGTTTGAAGCATGGGGTATACTATCAAAATGCCAGTACTATATTGAGGACTCTTACTTGAGAGAGTCACATGGAGGCCTTTAGTGGGCATCAGAAAGGGGGGAAGAGAGAAATAAAGACAGTAAGAACAAGGAGGAAGAGGTATGAATAGATAGGGCAGTGGAAAAATAATGTTGATGTTAGAGGTGAGTCAGTTGGGGTAAGGGTATGTAGGTAAGTGTGCAGTGGCTGTGATAGGCTGATAGTGTGATGGTGAGATTGATTAGGTCATGAAGGAGATACAGAGTGGTGGGTTAGGGGAGAGAGGAAAAAAAAGGGAGGAGAGGGAGTGAAGCAGGGAGAGGGTAGAGTGTCAAAGCTGTGGATCTTCATCGGGGTGGAGCATAGTCAGTCGAAGGGAGTGTTCAGTCGTCCTCCAGAACAGCAGGCAAGGACCTCACCCCGGATACTTCCAATGCGACAAATGGGGTCTCTTTCACAATGAGGTGACAGTAAGTCTGGGAGAGGTGACTAGAGTCCAATGTAAAGGGAAGGTGGTAGTGTCGGACTAGAAGCTAGAATGGGAATAGATTAAAACAAGGTAGATGTCAGGGCCGCAAGATAATCAGTCCATGATTGCCAGTAAAGGAGGTTGGGAGAAATGTGAGGGGGTAAGATTTCAACGGGACAATAATTTATATTGAGTTCATGAGTAGAAACATCTCTGGCAAATCTCTGGAGGGTGCAAATGAAGTAATACCAAGCCAGGGTATCAAATTAGGTTCCAAATTCTCTCTCCCAGATATGGAGGAAGTAATATTTGGAGGTTGTTGAGAAAAAGTAAGGAGAGAATGACAAAAGGATAGTGGGCGCAGAGTTGGTGGCTTGTTGCTGATGGTCTTTTCAAATATGGTAAAGTGCCTCATGACGGCCGATGAGTAGCTGAGGGATGTCATCCAGTGTTTGTTTGATTTGAAGGAGGGGGAGCCAAAGACAGTCGTGTAAGATAGGGGTGTTGGATGTGACATTTTGGGGAGAAGGTGTGAAGTAGGAAGAAAGGAATCCCAGGATATCGTGTGAATCAATTTTGAGGGAAAGTAGGGAGGGGTTGTCTAATCCACCCAGGAAGTTAGGGTTGCCAATGACTGAGAGGAGGGGGGAAGGGGCCAATGAGAGGGAATCATTGAGGTGTTTCCAGGTAAGCAGAATATGACCAAGTATCAGGTGGCTATGAATTTGGCTGGGCATGTGGTTGGTCGGAGACCAACAAAGCTGTAGAAAGTCAAGTGGGCCAAGGATAGAACTTAATGTGAGAATCCAAGAAGCGGAAGATTGAGAGGACAAATAAAAGAGTTTTGCCAAAGCAGAGGCATAATAATATTGACAAATATCTGGGGCTCACAATCCACCAACGGAGATCGGTTGTGACAGGATGGTATAGCGAATACAAGGTTTTTTACTTGCCCAAATGAAGGCAGAGAACATGGTTTATAGAAGGTGAAGGGTATGTGTGCCAGAGGAGTACAGAATGCATTGCAATCCATACCCCCTCCGGCACTGAAAGGGATAATAGTCTAGGTAACACCATCATCTTTAGTAAGTTTATCCTACCTAACCAGGGGAGGAAGAGGTGGTTCTACGAGGCAAGATCTTTGGAGAGAGAGGTAACGAGGGGGGAAAAGTTTATGTTGCAGAGTTGGGAGGTTCGGTGAGAGGCGCATACCGAGGTAGACGATCGAGTCTGGGAACCATTTAAATTTGAACTTAGATTGCATAGAGGCAGACAGTTTAGAAGAGAGACCCACAGCTAGGGCTTCTGATTTGTCATAGTTGATATGTGGTTGAGATAAGAAACAATATTCTTCTAAAAGATTAATCAAATGGGGAAGAGATTTAGTGGGATGGGATATGAAAAGAAGAATGTCATTGGCAAAGGCAGCTGATTTGAATTCATGGGCCCCGGATCAAAGGACAGTTATCTCTTATGAATTGTGAATGGCACTTAAAAGGAGCACAAGGGTCAAGAAGAAAATAATAGGTGACAGGGGGCAGGCCTGGAGTGTGCCATTTGAGATGGAGAAGGAGTCCAAAAGAACTCCATTAACCAAGATGCGTACAGAGGGTTTAGTGTATAGGCAAGTAATAGAGGCTAAAAGGTGGGGGCCTATACCGATGGAGTGACGTATTTCTAAAATGTAGTTCCATGATACCCTATAAAAAGCCTTCTCCGCATTGGTGGAGAGGAATAAGGAAGGAATATGTTTGCATGTCACTAAATGAATAAGTGAAACTGCTTTGGTGGTGTTGAATCAGACTTTCCTACCAGGAGCAAAGCCGCATTGATCTGGATGTAATAGGAATGGAAGATGAGGACAAAGTCGGTTGGCTATGATTTTAGCAAAAAAACTTCAAATCAGTATTCAGGAGTGAAATTGAGTGGTAGCTATAACAGTTTGTGGGGTCTTTTCCATTGTTTATGGATAACCACTATGAGATTCCAGCTTCTGAGAAGGGAAGGGGGAGCCAGACATAACTGAGTTAAAAGCAGAACTAATGGGTGCTAGAAGAGACTGTTGGAATGTGTGATAGTAAAGAAGCAGGAACCCATATGGTACTGGGCTTTTACCAGTAGGCATGTCGCAAATGGCTTGAAGTAGTTCCAGGTCTGTGATTGAGGACTCCAAAGAGTCTTTCTGGGACGAGGTAAGAAAGGGAATGTTGGCTTTGGCTAGAAAAGCAGATAGCCTAGATTCCCAAAAGCGAGAAGGGGAGGAAGAGGAATATTGTATAGGTAGGAGTAAAAGTTTTTGAAAAGTTTGGTGATTCTGGGGAAGGCTTGGAGTTTTTCTCCTGAGGGAGTATGGGACATGAAGTATATATGAGGCCTTTCATTTGTGTTTGATGAGAATAGCCATAGATCTACCGCATTTGTTGTTGGCAATAATGTATTTGATCTACATGTGGGAACGGATAGCAGACTCCCTCAGTATAGAGTTGAGTGTTGTCTTGGCATTATTGAGTGCGAGAAGGGTGTCAGGAGAGGACTTTCGAATGTGGTCCTGTTCCAGTGACTTTATTTGGGATAGCAATTGCTTTACCCTTCTCCATCTGGAGCACCTTTGTATGGTGCTGAGCTTGATGAAAAGCCCTCTTATGACTCATTTATGGGCCTCCCATGTGGTGGTGGGGTTATTCTGGTTTTAAATTATGTGTAAGTATGACTTAATCCACAGGATTGTCACACAATATTTTAGGATATATCAGGATCAGCTTTAGTTTATTTAATGGTACTCCATAGTTCCTTATTCAAGAAATATATGCCATTGATGAAGCATAACAAATAATAATTAAAAAAATGCTGGTACATCTGAATTTATGCTATGTATAGGGAAATAGTACAGTTTTAATAATGTGAGGTATGCACATTACCTGACATAGATACATAGGGTATATAAACGTAAACACTTACTGATTAAACCATTATGCTTGTCAATCAAGTCACTTGTTTGCAGATTTTAAAAACAATGTATCTCCTTGGGTTGACTGATTTGAGTCAGCTTAAGGTAATTAATTTACCATCCTCCCCACTTAATTGAATCACAATGATTTTTAAACCTGGGACCACCAAAGGACCTTGTTTGAGATACTTTTTGCACTCCTCCTGGTGAAAGGACATAGCATCCTGAAATGCATTGCATTTTTAGTACTATTTATTAAATATTTTCTTCTTGTCTTATATGGTTTTACATATTTTTTTACATCATTCTGATTAAGCTAAGGCTCTTACAAGGAGGGATTTTGAAATTAAGCTGAATAGAGGAAGCATGGAATGAAGGAGAATGGTGGGGGTGTCCCTAGGAATGCCAGTGATATGTGCATTCATATTAGTGGGCCACATGGAGATACATTGTTCATATACGTATAACTAATGTGTGATCATTGTAGCACTTATTCATGCTCTGTGTATATATATATATATATATATATATATATATATATATATATATATATATATATATATATATATATATGCTTTTACCTAGCAGCCAGCTTACTAGTGTGACCGGTCTACATATCATTGTCCACTCTACCCCAATTATCCAGCCCCTCATATTTTATTGTGTTATCAGTGTTTTACTGTTTTTTCTCTTTTTTGGCTGAATAAACTAACAACACCTAAATTTATGTCGTGCACTGACTCCTTTTTGTTTTTCTCTGACATTAGCCCTAATAGAAAATTAACTAGGGGTGGGCAAAAAGTGTGAAAATTTTCCCACATGACTTTTCAAGAAAACTTGCAGATTTTTCATTTTTCCTGTGGAAAATGTTACCTTTTCGCCTATGCAAAAATGTCCTCCTTTACGCCTATTTTAACAAAAATTTTTGCCTATTGTACCACATTTTTCACCTATTTTAACACATTTTTCACCTATATTTCTTATAGGTACTACAATTCCCACTGTAAAATTACTTCTTCTGAGAGCTGAAGTTTAGAAATAAGTGACTGAAAGTCAAAATTGTGAGTCGCACAGCAACATATGGCTTGAAAAATGTGTTATCATGCAGAATGCATTTGTCCTTTGCCCACAATACGAACTTCCTGCTTAAGTGACACTGGCACATATTCAGGATGATATCAAGTAATAAAAAAAAATAAAGTACAACCTACAATGTGGCAGATGTGTATGGTAATGGTGGTGATGGGGGACTGGCTTGGTGTGATTTGTGAGTGTATATTGTTTTTACCATTGCCATACATTATACTCCTTCTCAGATTATTGACACACATTACTTATCGGTCATAGCAGTGGTCCCAAGTGGGGTAGATGGTGGCAACCCTTCTTCACATCCCTTCTCTATTTTCAATTTATAACGCATCTCTCAGCAAGCTAATAAACTCCTTTGGCTTTCACCATCATCTGTATGCTGATTACACTCAAATCTATCTTTCCTCTCCTGACCTCTTCCCTTCTGTCCAAGGTATCTGATTGTATATCTGCTGTGTCTTCCTGGATGTCCTCCGGTCAACTCAAACTTAACCTTGGCAAACCCAAACTAATAATTTTCCCTCCAGCCAGCCCTACCCCAGATATTACCCTCATTGTTAACAACACTACCATCACGCCATCCAATTCAGCATGCTGACTCTGCCCTATACTTCATTCCTCACATCCAGTCAATCTCCAACTCATCTCGCCTCCACCTCCACAACATCTCTAGAATCTGACCCTTCCTCACCCAAGACACTACTAAAATTCTAATTCAAACACTAATCATGTCCCTTTTAGTAACTCACTACTAATTGTCCTTCCTCTCAACTGACTAACCCCACTACAGTCCGTAATGAACTCTGCTGCACAACCTCACTCATTGCTTCTCTAACACCACTCCTCTCTGCCAATCATTACATTTGCTTCCATTAGCATATAGAATTAAATTCTAAATTCTGATGTTAACTTATAGAGCCCTTACTAAGACCGCACACCCCTTCACCTCCTCTCCACAGCTCTTATTACATCCTCCCACTCCCACCTACAGGACTTCTCCCGGCTGCACCTGAGCTCTGGAATTCCCTCCCCGCCCTATCAGACTCTCCCCCATCCTTCAGATTTTCAAACTCTACCTGAAAACTCACCTCTTCAAGGAAGCCTAACAATTAACTCCATAACCATTATCACGAAGAACCACCCCTTCCCTGGACCACTGCATTCAACACCACTTCTCTCTCCCACCCACTGACCGACAGTTCATGTGGCTGGAGGCACTTACACCAAACAGCACTTACTCCTTCTGTGTCCAACCTACCTTCCTCTAGACTGTAAATTCTCACAAGCACGGTCCTCTGATCCTTCTGTTCTCCACATTTGATTTGTACTATTTAATATCTCTGTATGTCTATTCCCTATTGTGCATCGCTGCAGAATAATTTGGCGCTATATAAATAAAGAATAATCATCATAATAATCCTCCACCTCCTCATCTGTGCTGCTGTTAATACATATTTGTCATGGCTTTTTCTGTCTTGTGTGGTTTCTTCTACCTGATACTCAGATGGTATGAGATGTTGGTTCATTTTTTATAGTGTTAGTCTCCCAACAATGCTGCTTGATATCCGTGTCCTGCGGTCACTGTCAATATAACCAGCCGAGCTAAAAACTCTAGCAGACTCAACTCTTGATGGAGGACAACTGAGGGTTTCCACTGCAGTACGTGTCAATGCTGCCAACACACACTGCTATGTTTGTCAGTATTCCATGGGGTTGTTGTTTCTGCCTAAAACGTAGGTATCCTGCAAGTAAGCAGAAACCATCTCATATGCAGTGGGACCACTTCTAGGAGCTACATGGTGTTCCTTTGTATCAGTTACTGACCCATAGTCAGGGAGCAAGTCCCAAAGAGATGTGCTAACACCACCACCACCAATGTTGGGTTTTTGCTGCACCTGCTGAGACCCATGAATTGCCCTGTGTTCTGAATGGGATATTCTGGTTGATGATGTAGCTGCTTCTGCTGGTTGAGATGCTTTGGTGCCTTCCTTTTCACTATACTGTCTAGATGTTTGTTGTGCCCTCACTGCCTCCCTCTCATTCACCACAATGCAACCCTCCACTCGATCAATAAGCATGTCTCAATATTCCTCGAAAGAATCCGATTCCTCAGAGAGTTGCTGCTGATCGTCATGTTGTGAGAAACTGCTGATAGCCCTTTGGTAGAAATTCAGAAATGTGTTTGAAGCTGGGTTCAGCAAAGTGCCAAGAACGTATTCCTCATTGTTTTTAATTGACACTATGCAAGGATCTTGTCCAAAGCACTCTAACATGTCCTTTACCAGCTGGTACGTGTCTGTGTTGTCATTATGGTAAGAATCCTCAGCCATGCTCCTAATTTTTTTCTGCAATAAAAATATCAGTGGTAGAATTTCACTAATTCCTGCACCAATGCGACTCCAGCGTGGTTACCTCCTCAAAGGGTTTCAGTAGCTCACATACATCTCACATTAGTTGTCATTGGCCAGGTGACAAAGAGGTGCCCTCCAAAGCCTCAGTTTAGCATGGTGTATTCACTAATGGCCTTATTCTGCTCGTACAAATGCTCTAGCATGTACATTATGGAATTCCACCTGGTAGGGACCTCCATTTTCAGCTGGTGATGGGGTAGGTTGTTATGCTCTTGTAAGGAATATAGAGCGTTGCGTGCACTGTAGGAGCGACTAAAATAGGCACAGATTTTGCGGACAATAGTAAGCATCTCTCTGAGGGTTTTCGATTCTGCCAGGAATCTGGTCACCACTAAATTTAGTACATGAGCAAAGCAGGGCATTTGTACCATACCACCAGTTCTCAAAGCAGCGATTATGTTGGAGTCGTTATCAGCAGACACAAAACCAGCTTTTAAGGATCAGGGTACAAGCCATTTGTCACGGTATTTGAAGACTCTCAGACTTAAGGTTTTGGTAAAAACGTAACTTTATTGAAAAAGTTAAGGCAATCCCCGTAGGGTTAAACATACATAACAATACAACAACAATAGTATAGAATAGGCTCTACCGGCCTTGCCATTAATACCCAGCAAGGCAACCCAAGTGACAGTAGCAATAACAATAGGCTCTACTAGCCTTGCCTATACCGGGTAAGGCAACCGTGAGGTGACATGTACCGGTTCTACCGACCTTACCAATACCGGGCAAGGCAGCCCAAGGGAGACTGAGTATAGGCTCTACCGGCCCTGCCAATACCGGTAAGGCAACCTTAAAGATGGTAATGACAAAGGTTCTACCGGCCTTACCAATACCAGGCAGGGCAGCCTGTCTGTAATTCTCGCTACCAGGTTTAATGGAGTAAACCAGCGTCCGCACGATGGGACCAACTGTAATTCTCGCAACCAGATTAAATGGAGTAAACCAGCGTCTGCACGATGGGACCAACTGTAATTCTCGCAACCAGATTAAATGGAGTAAACCAGCGTCCGCACGCTGGGACCGACTGTAATTCTCGCAACCAGGTTAAATGGAGTAAACCAGCGTCCACACGCTGGGACCAACTGTAATTCTCACAACCAGGTTTAATGGAGTAAACCAGCGTCCGCACGCTGGGACCAACTGTAATTCTCGCAACCAGATTAAATGGAGTAAACCAGCGTCCGCACGCTGGGACCAACTGTAATTCTCGCAACCAGGTTAAATGGAGTAAACCAGCGTCCGCACGCTGGGACCAACTGTAATTCGCACAACCAGGTTTAGTGGAGTAAACCAGCGTCCGCACGCTGGGACCAACTGTAATTCTCACAACCAGGTATAATGGAGTAAACCAGCGTCCGCATGCTGGGATCAACCAACTAGAGCTGAAGCGGAATAGTAACAATGTAGCGGGAGCGACGGAGCAAGAGCGAGAGCCCTGTACTCTAGCGGGGAAATCCACCGGAGCAAGATTGATGCGGTGACAGGTGACCGGACACTAGAACCACTGATGGAGAGCAAAACCGGCTGGAGAGGCGGGCAGGCCGGAGACTCAAGAACTCAGGAGGATTAACTCGCGAGGTGCTGGAACACAGGAACACTGGAACAATAGTGCACAGGAACACCGGAACACAAGATCACTGGAACACTGGAACACCGGAACGCAGGAACAGCAGGCCCAGAAGCCTGACAGCAGATCAGGACAGGTGAGGTCAGAAACATCACGAAAGGGCAACCTGGGAGTGCCCAACCAGGGTTTAAAAAGGCAGAGTGAGGAGGGCTGATAGCAGACAGCCAATGAGTAATTCTCAGCAAGTGATAGACACCAGATAGCATGAATCACGGGCACCGTGACACCATTCCTCTATCACCTGCTCTAGCTTACTCAGAACTTCTAAAGCTTTGTGGGATTGTCTCTCAAAACTCTGCATGCACAAGGTGGCGTGATGATGGTATGGGCTATCCTGCTGCTGCTGCCGCCTTTTAATCACATTGCCACAACCAGAAGCACAATTATTGACTTTCACCTGATGCTCTAAGCTAATGTTGTCCACTGTTGATGCTGGAAGGGAAACCTAATGAGCAATCACAGTCATATAGTCTGTGCTCTGTACACTTGTCCACATATCTGTTGTCAGGTGGATTTTCTTGCCATAGACACTTTTAAGTCCTTTGCCCACCACACTAACCACCTGCTTGTACAATTCAGGCACAGCTGTCCTGGAAAATAACTGCGGCTTGGGATATTCCAGAGTGGAGCTACACATGACATCAGTTCTCTGAAACCTCCGTTTTCTACAAAAGAATACAGCAGCATGTCCATTGCCAAAATCTTGGCAACCTTGCCATTCCAAAGGCATACTTTTGGATTGTTTTTGTGAAGTTTTTGTCTCCTTCCCAGGAACTCAGTCAGTTTGGGTTGGCAGGACAAGGCAGAAGAACCCTGAAACTTTATTGCTTTAACATTACTAGAGGAGGTGGTGGCAGTAGATGAAGCATGTGTGGGCAGTCTATGACTCTTGCCATCTCCTACAGCCAAGCCAGAGTCATCATAGTCCTCTGCAGCAGGAGCCATAGGTGTTATTTGGACTGATCTAACTGTTGGCACTGGCAGTAGCACACTCTCTGACACTTCACTTCACTACTTCTTTTTTTGTGCCCTAGAGCCCTGGGAACATTTTAAAGTGCTTCTGCTGCTGCTAGTTTAAAGTGTCTCTGCACATTTGGCCTGCTGACAGTGTGTCTCCCAGTCAGACCTGTGGTTGTGCTTCTGGTGGGATCTCATAGAAGAGGCGCCGAGGTGTGAGCCTGCTTTCACCCTGCTCACAGGCTTTATGCGTAGACAACAGATAGCAACATGCTTAGCTTGAGGATCTTGAGTGAAGTATCTCCATACTGTGGACTTCATGGAATGAGGGGTTCCTGAGGTGCTGCTGCTACTACTACTACTGGTGTTAGATATTGATGCAGTTCTACTGCCACTACTACTAGGTGTCAAAGGTGCAGCACTTACAGCAGCAGCAGCAGAGGCACTCGTCATATCTAACATTGTGAATGTTAACCTGTGTTGTTGTTGCTGGGTACTCAAAACAGGTGCGTGTGTGGCTGAGTGGGACTTGGACTTTGAAGAGGCGATGATGCTGATGATGACTGATAAGGTGACTGTGTGCTTTTTTGACATCTGTGCTTGTCCAGGGTCATACTTTCCAATGGCTTTCTCAAACAGTTTATAGACAGGCACAGTGCTCCTTTAAAATGGTGGAAGATTCAGACTTTGACTTTCTGCTAAACTTATAGCCCTGTCATCATCCTCACTCACAACTTCATCCTCAGCAGCATCAGCATCACCTGCCACTTCTTGCCCAGTTTGCCCACTACTACTCTTATATTCCCCTAAGCTTTTGGAGGTCTCAAACAATTTCTTTTTACTTTTACTGTGCTTGTTTGTCTCGTTATCTGATGCAGCAGGCGGTTCAGCTGCTACAACGTCCTCTATTATGCTATTGCCAGCATCATCAACACTTGAATGCGACTTGTTGTTGTCTTCAGTGTTCTTTTAATTTGCTTCTTTATTTCTACTGGCACTGGTGGTGCTGGAACTAGTTTTGCTGAGACCTTGACAAACTGCATCCTCCCTTGGACTAGAGGGATCATCATCATCACTTATTGCACATGCTTCAGCAACCATTGCTGCAATCAGTTTTTGAACTACTACTTTACTCTCACATCCCTGCACCCCTCCCCCTTCCCCTTGTGCGTTTGCTGGACATTATGTGTTTTTTTACTGTAAGGGTACACAACACAACTGAGGGAGATGTATGATGCCTTGCCTAAGCCCAGTAAGCTATATGTCACTGTCACCTAATATATTTAGTTCTTTATTCTTTTTTATTTATTTTTTTATTTTTTTAAGTTGTCCACCCTGTTGTCTTATTACAGTGTGTCCAAAAAATTCGAACTGAAAAACAAAATCAACAAAGTCTTTCCTCAGACTTCCCCACCCAGCACAGAGACAATTACAGCAAGATCAGCAAGCAAATAGATCCCTAGCTGCCTGTGTCTTGTTAGTCAGTCACATAGAATTTTGGAGTATTTGAGGTCAACCTCCTTCCTCCCTTCTTCTCCTCAGAGTGCCTCACTGACTCTCCTAATAAACAATTACATAGAACAAATGTTCTACTAAAAGATTCCCTAAACTTCAATTCCCCTCTCTATCTTGTCTAGCTCAACCAAGGTGCTGCTCTCTCCTCTCACAAACACAAAATGGCAAGCTGTGAGAGCTGACAGCCTTTTATATGGCTGTAGAAAACTTTTCTTCCAATTTCAATGGGCGGAAAAGGTGGGAAAAAGCGGAAAATCATCACTTTTCATGGGAAATTATTCGCTAAGCGGAAAATGCCATTATTTGCCAATTTCAGTTTGAGGCAAAAATTTTCGCTCATCCCTAGTTATTAGAATATATTTTTTCTCTTGAGAGCAGGAACAGTGGGTCTCATCAGCGACTGCAATGTGCACAGTGTGTGTGTGTGGTAAATAACATCTGGGGGCACAACTGTATCCAAACACCATGATACCAGAAACCAAGTATTGCCACTGTCACTGAACCCCTTTTCCAGACCCGCTAAGGACACATGACAACTTGCTGACATTTTAATAGTAATGATGAACCCTCCCTGCCCCCATCTTAGCATATTTTGCAGGATGGAATCTCCTCAGATGCCGCTTGATGTATTCATTGCGATTCTTCTCCACCACATTGGCATGTGTGGTCAATGCTCCACACAGTGTGCAGTAGGAAGAGACAAACTGCCACATCCTAACATCAACAGAGTGGCTATCATTTGGTGGGGGATGTAATGAACGAGGTGGACTGGCAGAAGATGTAGTTACCCTAGAAGGTAATGGCAAGCTAGTTGTTTCACTCGTCATGGAACTTCCATTCTCTGCCTGGGTTGTTCTATTCCTTCTCCTCTTTGATCTCCACCTCACCTCTTGTTGTCTTTCTGGAGAGTCAGGACAGCAAAAGCAGTATTTGTTTTCTGTGGTGGGTGTTTGTCTTTAACATGTTTGATGTAAATGTCATGGTGTCTGTGTTTCATGTGTGATATCAGGGTGCTTGTACCAAGGTGTGTTCCCTCCTTTCCTCTTTTCACTGACTTGTCACAAATTGTGCACAGTACCATTGCTGATGACTGCACTGTGCCTGCCCCAACAGAAAAATAGTCCCACACCCATGATGACTTCAGGGTGAAGTGAACAGCCGTAGCAAAATGGCCTCTTTCTTCTTTTTCCTCCACATTCCCCTCATTGTCTGTGGCAGCAGATAATGTTGCTGCTACTGCCTCAGATTCAACAATGCTGTCAAGTGGAACCTGTCCTAGTCCCGCATCACTGTTGACCCCATTTCCACTGTGTCCACGGTGGTCTGTGGCACACTAGCCTGCTCCTTAACATCCTGCTGCGCTTGCAACTCAGCATCAGAATGAATTAGAGCAATTGCATATTCCTTTAATTCCAAAATGTCATTGCTAGTTGTGGTGGTGATGCCATCCTCATCCCTGTCTCCCATTCCCTTTCAGTTTCTGCTTAAAAGGCCATCAATGTCTCTTCCACCCCAGCTTCTCCAGCATCATCATCACCACCACCACCACCACCACTAGTCCCTACATGCTGTTGTTGCTGCTGCTCTATTCCAGACATCTCACTGCTGCTTGGAGGAGGTGATGAGCAGTGTGACAGAGGGTCCCCTAATGTCATACTTGCCATTTCCTTTTGACCTGAAGAAGAAGGCAGACTAGCACTAGCAGCAGTAGCAGCAGGCACAGGCAGCTGATCTGTGCCCCTGCTGGTGGTGATGGTATTAATTCTGAGCCTGCTCTCCCCCAACACCAGTTCTGGCCTCTTCGAATCATGTTCAACTTGGACACTGTAGTGAAGGGAAGGGGACTCCCAGAGCTAGAGGAATGGTGTGGGCTCCTTTCACCCCTAATCTGGATTCTGTCAAATATTTCCCCTACCACCCCGGTTGCTTCACCATTACTGCTACTAACACCAACCACATCAAGTTCACCCGCAGAGTCTTCCTCCTCAGTCTCATAGTCACTAGTAATATGAGGATACTGCTGATTACCCCCTCCTTTACTCCTAACATTAACAAGCTGCTGGACCTTAGTAGCAGTAGTACACTGTCAGGACTGCTTGGGAATGGCAAGTGTGATTTAGGGTCCCTTGCTGTCACACTTGGCATCATTTTCTCCCTCCCCCCCGAGTACTACAAGAAACACTAGCAGCAGGCAAAGTATTGGTGGCCTCCCCCTGCAACCCCTCCGCCTGGCGCCTGCAATCACCCGCCGGTGCTCTAGTAATGTAGAGCGCTGGGAGGTTACATCATCTCCCAGCACTTTGCATTTCTAAGAGGACCACGTGGGAGCTCCAGGTAGGAAATGGGGCATTGTGGAGGGGGTCAATGTGGTCAGGGGGCCAATTTGTTGGGAGGGGGGCCCTTGGTACTTCTTGTACCAGGGCCTGGAGGCTTCTAGTTACGCCTCTGGCAGCAGGTTCAGCACTGGCAGCAGGTACAACACTAGTGGCTGCAGGTACAGCAATGGTGGCACTGTCAGCAGGGGCAGCACATTTGGCAGCAGGTACAACACTAGTGGCTGAGAAGGAACAGCAATGATGGCACTGGCAGCAGGGGCAGCATGTCTGGCAGCAGGAACAACACTAGTGGCTGCAGGTACAGCAATGGTGGCACTGGCAGCAGGGGCAGCACGTCTGACAGCAGGTACAACACTAGTGGCTGCAGGAGGAACAGCAATGGTGGCACTGGCAGCAGGGGCAGCACGTCTTGCAGCAGGCACAGGCAACTGACCTGTCCTGCTCTCACTAGTACTACCCTTTTCTCCCTCCCTTCCCATTCCCTTTTCTCCATTCCTTCCCTTTTCTCCCTTCCTTCCCATTCCCTTTTCCCCCTCCTTTCTCATTAAATTCCCCAAGATTCCTTGGGGTGATTTAGGGGGACCAGACAGCATTGGTCCAGTACTTCTAGTCACTTCCGCTTTCTCCTCCTCAGACTCAGTGACACATAATAAGGGTCCTTCCAGTTCCTTTTTTTGCTGCTCATAATGATATAGAGTCACTATGAACTTCTCCTGCCTCACATTTTGCAAAATATCACAAGAGAACAGCACAGCACATCTATCTCACTCTGTAACTGCTTCTATAGTGTCTGCCTTCAGCGAAAACGTCACATTTTTGTAGTGGAGATGCAAAAAAAATGTAAATCAATGGGCGAAAATTTTATAGCCATTTAAAACACGAGGAAAGATTTTGGCCGATGGGCGAAAGATGTGAAAACTTTAACCACTAGTTTTAAAGCGGATTTTCCCATGAAAAAGCAGATAACAACGTGGTTTTCATAAAATTTCTCACAGGAACACAGCGACAACTTTTGCCCATCGCTAGTGGTGTATATATATTAGTGCTTTAATATATATATATCTTGTTTTATTTGGCTTGACAATAGTCTGGTCTTCCTTAAGTCTGCAGGTGAAATGACTTGAATTAGAGCTGCTTTTTTATTGCATTTTTCTCATTGATCCCTTCCTTTACAGTGCCATTTCATCTTCATTTTATAGAGAGAAAAATGCCTGCCCAGCAGACTCCCTAAACTAAACCCCAACTCAACTTTATATGCCTGTCTTCTCTAGCTCCAAAATGCTGCTGCTTTCTCTCTCTCTCTCTCTCTCTCTCTCTCTCTAAAACACAGAATGACATGCTGTGGGAACTTGATACCCCTTTTATACTAACCTGGCAAGAAAACAAAAGAGACTTTCCATGTGTGGGTGGAAATGCATTTTTACTATTGATTTCAATGCAGTGAGCAAGGTGGAAAAAGAGGGAAGTGCTCTACACAATGTACCTAATTACCAAGCCACAGTATCTACTATTGTAACAGAACAGACCCATTTATTATTTATAAAATAAAAAGTAATTAAATATATAGTTAAAAGTCCAAAGTTTGGATGAGAGGTGCCCAGTCACAAAAGCTAGACCAGAAATAATAAGTTCTAAGCAATCTGCCACTCCCACTATTGCTACCTTTCTGCATGTCTTTCATGGTATCTCAAGTTCTTAATCTGGAAAGGTGTCTCTACCCAGTGCTTTTTGTAATGGTTTACTTAATCCTGATGTACTGTTTCACTATCAGATTCTATCATTGTTCTTTTATTTTATAAGCAATAACACATTTTAAGATTATTTAATATAAGTAGGGCAGATACTTGTCTTGAAGAATGAATAATACATTATTACATTTTATTTTTTTTATCTTGCAGATGTACTGTTAGATGGATAGGACAACTGAAGCAGAGTAATGGATATGAGAATGAAACTGGAATGTGTTACGGTTGGGGGTTGGAGCATGATGTGAACACGCATGGTCACACTCGAGAAGGCGGGGGATGAAGTGGTTGTGGAGGATAGATGCTGAGAAGATGGCTGGGTGTTTGGGCTAGCAAGGAGGAGTAAGGCAACCCAGGGAAACTCACTCATATAGCGAGATAACTGGCTATAGAAGACCATTGGATAAAAAAGAAAGAGACCGGAGATAAGAAAGAATTCATGGATGAGTCCGATATGAGTTGGGAACAGCTGAACTTTATCGGGAGCCATCAGTGAAGGAGGATTGGAAGGAGATGAAGGATAATAATATCACTGAATTCATAGAGCCCCAGGGAGCAACAAAAACCCGAAAAGCTGATCTCTCGGTCAATGAGAATCAAGTAAAAACAAGAGACGGGAGAGATCTTTCAATTTATTCAATATTATAAATAAAGTTTGAGTTGCTGAGTAATTTGAGTGATGTGAAGAAGGAACGGTGGTTTCCTGATAAGAGGCCAGAAGTTGACTGTATTTTACTGGGTTGCCTGATATAAATGCTAATTCCATTACTATTAGTATAATAGTAGAGCTTCAAATGGATACATTAGAAGGAAGAACATTTTGGCGGGGATTGAGAAGGATATAAAAGTTTTGTGGATTACACAGAGTACTGTATAATTATTAAAGTGATGCTTAAGCAGCAGAATAATATAAGAAATTATGTAAATACTAAGGTTTTGTTTCTAATCCTTCTGTTCTTACATGTGATAATCCGCAAAAAGGAATTTGTTTAAAATTTGAATAGAAAGGAAAGAAGAGGAGAAAGAATAAACATTAAAAGGAACATGGCATCTAAGAAGTCACAAGAGAAAGTATTGTCTAAAAAAGACAAAAAAGAGCTTAAACAAGATAAATATGTAGTCACTTTCTTTTCCCCACAAAATAATAAAGCTTCTAGGGAAAAAAGTTTGAATGGATCTTCACTAAATTTGTTACAAGAAAAAGTCTCTCCAGAATGTTTGGGATCTCAAGAGGATAGCATGGTGTCTCAAAGATTTTTGAAGAGTTGTTTGGATGCTCAGTTGAAAGCGATAATTGAAAAGCTAAACACTTCCTCAAGGGTGATGAAGCAAGATCTGGGTAATATGACAAATAAGTTGCAAGGAATAGAAATTAAAACTGATACAGTAGAGGCACAAAATCATGTACTTAAAGAACAACAGGATGTATTGGATAAAAAAGTGTATAATATAGAATTAAAAATTAGTGATCTGGAAGATCGAGCAAGACACTATAACATGTGATTTAGGAATATTCCAGAAAATATTGTACAAGAAAAGATTAAAGACTTACTGTTGAACTACTGGAAAAGTATTGGGAGAAATATGGATGTTTATAATGTGACAATGGAAAGGATTCATCGGGCCTCCGGGCCGAAGAGTATTTCTGAGTCAGTGCCGAAGGATGTTATAGTGAATTTTCAGTCATTCCAGTTTAAGGATGTAGGTACAAAGCTTGCAGATCAAGAGCTTCTCAAGAATCAGCTTTCAAGGAAATGGTAGTCCTGCAGGACTTATCGTTCTTTACGAGACAACAGAGGAAGAAATTTAGTCAAGTGACTGACATGTTGAGAAAACATAATATAAGATACTTTTGGGCTTTTCCTACTGCCTTAAAAATATCGTGGGAAGGCGGGATAGTGATTATGGACTCGGCAGAAAAATCAAAGAAATGGTTGCAGGATAAACAAACTGAGTAAAGAGAGGGGTTATTTTCTGAGCAGAATTAGAATTAAAGATGGAGAGATGGCTATGCTTATAAGGATGAGAAAAGTATAAGATTAGTTGTTCTTTTTTTTCATCTCCCTTCTTTCTAGGTAGAGTGTGAGAGGGATAGGGGGAAAGATTAGAGGTTAGTAAGCAGAGGGAATAGAGAGTTTAAGGGTCTTAAGAGAAGTGTTTAAGGTTACCACGAAAGAGGGAGTAGGGTAGTTTTAATAGAACTAATAAGAGGTTACATTGATTCAAAGAAGAGATGAGGAGGATTAGGGTTGATGAGGATAAAAGTAGAGTTTAGGAAAGTGGATGAATTTTGCTAGCACAAGTGGGTAGCAGGAAGAGGTGAAGAGAGAAGGATAAGGTTAATAAAGTAGGATTTAAGTATATTAGTATTCACTAGAGAGAAGGACTGGGGAGATCGGGGAGGAGGGTGAGAGAGGAAAGAGAAGGGAAGGGAAAAATTCCATTTTTTTATTGTTCTTGAGACACAAAAGAAAGAATTGATGATCCATAAGATATACCCTGCTTCGAGTTCCTATAGGAACTAAGAATGTGCTTGTGGAGGATCTCAGAGGGGGGAAGTGGGGGGAAATCCCTGGACCCATACACAAGAGAAGGGGGGAGTTCCGAGTGGAAAGACCTGGTTTCATGTTCTATATAAACGTTTTTAGAATGGAGATGTATGTTTGAGGGACAGCCATTGAATAAGGGAGTCATCTGATGAAATGTAAGAAAAATAATAGATGACAATTAGATTAGTATCTCTAAATATTCAGGGTTTAAATTCGCCCCCTAAAACAATGGGATTTTAATGAATTTTTAAAGGAGTGTATCCAAATTGCTATGGTTCAGGAAACTCATTGGAGACAGATGGATAAAAATAGATGGTAGGGGAAAATTATCCAACTGTAATACAAGTGTCGCTCTTATTAGAAAAAAGAGGGGAGTGGGAATTGTAGGTAATTGAAGGTAGAATTGAAATATGAAGAATCTGATATAGAAGGGCAATCTGTAATAGTAGTTTGTGCTATAAGTGGGGAATTATTACGTTAATAAATATTTATCTGCCGAATATCTATCCAGTAAAACTCCTAACCAAGATTATGCTAAAAGTAGAAAAGATAAAGGAGGGTATACTAATTGTTGTGGGAGATTTTAATTGTGCTTTGGATGTGATGTTGGATAAGAGAAACATGGAGGATAAAAAAGCAGATAACAAAGTGTTCAAGCAGGCAAGTTTGATGAACAACTTAATTAAGAAGTACAATCTATATGATTTATGGGGGTTGAAAGGGCCATTTGCAAAAGATTTTACATTCTATTCTCATGCCCATGCAACTTGTTCAAGGATTGATATGATCTTAGGAGAGCCCATGATAATTGATAAAGTTAAGTAAATATAAATTAAACCCTCTATTTTGGGCTCAATTCTATTACCAGCGCTAAAAATAAAACAGGTGTTTTTTTTTAAGTCAGTTTTTGCTATACTATTACCCGACTTGTGAAAAAAAAAAAAGCGGTAATTATACTTATCACCAGTCTAAAAAAAGCCTATAGGAAACAGCTAAAAACAATGTGCAATTAGTATCCTATTACTCAGTATTACCGCCTGTTTTGTGGTTATATTTTTGTCGGAAATTCTGCGCCTCAGAGGTTTAGGCGTAGAAGCCATAACGACAGTTTCAAATCCATCGTTGTTTGAACAAAAGCAGTGCAGAATACAGCATACAGCATAGAAATTAGACACAGAGTACCCCCCTTCGACATATTAACCTCCCCTTTTAAAAGTCGACTACAGTGCTTTCTTTCACCACTTTAATTCGACTAATATTGTTCACATTCAACATTTTAACTCTTCCCCTTCCAAATTCGACTTACAGTGCTCCCATGACTTTCTTTCACCATTTATATCCGACATTTTTCTTCTCCTATTATATTCGACATGCCCTCGTATTTTGTATTGCAAGATTAACCCTATGGGTACCAGAAAGGTATTGTAATGTGTTTGCTACCCCTCTGGTACTCATAGGGTTAATAGGCAACCTGTATATGTATTAAAAAAAGTGTTTGTTTTTATTACATACTAGCAATGTGGGACGGCGTTGCCCATCAGGATATATAGGGAATTAATGCGCACACACACACGGATGCAAGACAAACACACACAAGACACACACGCAAATGCACACGCATTCACTGAGATGCATAAAGATTGACACAGTCATACATACATACAGACATG
Organism: Rhinophrynus dorsalis; assembly: GCA_037306005.1. NCBI lineage: Eukaryota > Metazoa > Chordata > Amphibia > Anura > Rhinophrynidae > Rhinophrynus > Rhinophrynus dorsalis. The sequence goes on along the minus strand of CM074720.1, from coordinate 471,528,596 downwards.
CAATTCATAACATGCAGACACATAGAGTGTGATACAGACATGCAACACACACAGTAAGGAACACACAGGCACACACAGAAGTGAGTCATAAGGGGGTGACTTATGTGTCATTGTAAAGAGTTTGTGTTTGTACTTATGCCTCCACTGTGGCATTCATTCATATAGTTGAAATGCATGTGGTAATTGCACATACTATGGTGGAAGGTGGATCGTGCTAGTTCCGGGGGTGTGAGTGAGTGGTATTCATTCATGTAGCTGAAACGCATGTGGGAATTGCAAATACTATGGTAGAAGGTGGATCGTGCTGGCTCCCGGGGTGTGAGTATGAGAGTGAGTGATTGCGTGAGTGTGTGTGATTGAGTTAGAGTGTGTGTGAGTGTGAGGGTGTATGAGTGTGAGGGTGTATGAGTGTGAGTGACAGAGTGTGTAAGTGAGAGAGTGATTAAGTGAGAGTGATTGAGTAAGAGTGATTGAGTGTGTGTGATTGAGTGTGTGGGATTGAGCGTGTGATTAGTGTGAGTGAGAGAATGTGAGTGTGTGAATTATTGTGTGTGTGATTGAGTGTGTATGGCTGAGTGTGTGTGAGAGTGTGATTGAGTGTGTGAGTGTGTGTTTTTTGTCTGATGTGTTTGTGTCTGTGGTGTAGGAGCGAGTGGCAGCCATTTTGTTTTTTCAGTTACTTAGATAGTGGTGAGCAGGCTGGATAGTGGGGGCAGGCCAACTCCCTGTATGATTTAAATCACTCCCCCATTGAATCACCCAATGGGAGCAGTAACTCCTCCTTACTTAACCTTTTGAGTGCCAGAGGGGTACACAACGCATTGCTTTGCAATGTGTTGTATACCCCAGGGGGGTCGCTAGGGGTGAGCTAAGGGGGCTGAGGCCCTGAGAGTGTCAGTGGGCAGCCCCGAATGTCAGACAATCAGCAGACTCACTCCTCCTGCTGTTTATCCTGAGGCTGGCTGGCTGCTGCCCAGCAACTTGTGGGCATATATAGCTTGGAACAGCAGGCTGCTGCCATACTCTGTTCTCAGCTTCAGCCCACAGCCATCCGCTCCACACTGGCTCTTCTAGCACTTCCTGGTGCTTTGCGATGAGGTCATCAACATGCACCTGAAGTACCAGAGGAGGCAGTGTGGAGCCCATGGCTCTACACTGAAACAGAAAGCAGAATGGGGCAGAGCAGAAGAGAAGGTATGAGGGACAGTATAGATGGGGGAAATATATGGCTACCAGTGGCAGGTAAACAAGGCTGCTGGGTGTCACATTGTATATGTGGAGAATTTGTGGGCTGGCTACCAGAGGGCAGGGGAACAAGGCTGGTAGGGTCACACAGTTTATGTAGGGAATCAGTGGTTACCAGTGGGTATTGGAATAAGGATGGTGGTGGTCATATAGTTTATGTGTAGAATCTGTGGCTTTCAGTGGGCAGGATAATAAGGCTGGTGGGGTCCACAGTGTATGTGGGGAATCAGTGGCTACCAGTGGACAGGGTAATAAGGCTGGGGGTGGTCACATAGTGTATGTAAGGAATCTGTGGCTACCAGTGGGCAGGGGAGCAAGGCTAGTGGGGTTGTATAGTGTATGTAGAGAATCTGTGGCTACCAGTGGTTAGGGGAATAAGGTTGTTGGGGGGGTCACATAATGTATGTATGGAATCTGTGACTATCAGTTGGCAGGGGTAAAATGCAGTTGGGAATCACATAGTGTATGTGAGGAATTTGTGGATACCAGTGGGCAGGGGGGGCACACGCAGTGTATGTGGGAAATCTGTGGCTTCCAGTGGGCAGGAGAACAAGGCTAGTGGGGATGCACAATGTATGAGGGGAATCTGTGGCGACCAGTAGGGAGTTGTAGAAGGCTGGTGGGGTAACACAGTGTATTTGGCGAATCTGGGCAGAGAAACATGGCTGTGGCTACCAGCGGCCAATGGAGAAATGCCAGCAATTAGACAGTGTATGATTGGCTACAGGTAACCAGTGGAACAATGATAGGGTATCACACAGTGTATGTATGGTTCTATGGATACCAGTTGCCAGTAGAAGAAGACTGAGATATCAGTTCATGTGTGGGCCTGGTGCTACAGGTGGCAAACCACTGGAGTATCAGACAGTGTATGTGTGGCTAATAGGGGCTAGAAGCACAAGGTTATCAGGCAGTGTATGAGGGGTTCTATGGCTACCAGTGGGCAATGGAACAATGCTGGGTATAAGTATACCTCCCAAGTGTCCCTCTTCGACCCCCAAATCCCTCTGTCCCTCTTTCACACCCTGGTGTCCCTCTTTTTAGGACATCAGACTGTGTGGTGGGTATATAAGTGTATCACATTGCTCCACAGCAATAAAACTCACATTAATGTTTGTTTAAACATTGTTATATTTGTTTATACATTATCTGTGTAAATAAAATACTTTGGTGTTGCTCTTGATAATTTATTCAGTTAAATCAAAGGCTCATATGTATTAAAGCAACCTGGTTTTATTCTGGAGTAAACCAACTGCACAATAGGGGACAAATAAAAGTTCTTGAAATCCACTGCACCTGAATAGCGTTTTTAACCTCTTGAATGCTAGAAAGGTCTCCAATGCATTGCTTTGCAATGTATTGAAGACCGCTCTAGCATTCAAGGAGTTAAAACCCCTATTTAATGTGACATGAATTTTGATTTGTTCCCTGTGGTACAGTTGGTTTACACCACAATAACTTCAGAACAAAAAACAATGGCAAGAGTTGAACATAAAATGGCTTACTTCTTAACTCTTTGCATTGCATTATATATAGATTAGTAAAATAAACATATATGTTGTGTAAGGATAACTCACTCCACACTATAGCGTTATCATCACTACCACTGGTGGCAGACACTCTGCTGAATTTTGCTGTGGGCTGTAGCCCCAGATCGTTTTGGAACCTAGAAACGCCCCTGGTGTACCCTTCTGGCACTCAAAGGGTTAAGTTGAGGTAACACAGCAATATAAAACACGGTGGCTCTTAGGTTGAGGCAGCATAGCAATATGCTGAGGAAACAAATAGAAAGTGGTGTTTGAGGCTTGCCCTCTGTAACATACAGCAAAGCATCTCTGTCCCTTTAAGAAAGGGCGGGAATCAGGAAGCAGGAAGTGGAGGAGTGACAGTTGAGACAGTTAGTGAGGTGACTGAAGAGATGAAGAGTTAAATAAAAGAGTTGCTATTAAGTTTATCCCTGAGTTTGAATTTTATAGGAACATTACACCCTCATACTGAAACAGAGTGTATGGAGGGTTACAATTATCTGTCGGAGGTGAAACAGTGTGTTTGTGGGGTCATGATCCTGAGTGAGTGTGTGTGTGGACCAGGAGAAGTTACTGATATCACTACTTCAGAAGCGAGTGGCAGTTATATTTTTTTTGTCAGTTGGATAGTGGTGGGCGGGCTGGAGGGGGCAGGCCAACTCCCTGTATGATAAACATGCCCCCATTGAATCACCCAATGGGAGCAGTAAAGTCCCCATTCAATCACCCAATAGGAGTTGTGTCTCCTAATGAGACATAAATTATGTAATGAGGCATTCTGTTCAATGTGTGTTTGTTTTCTGTGGAGACATAAATTATGTTCTGTGTGTGAGGTACCATAAATTATGCAATGAGGCTTATTATTTTATATATATAGATGTAATTTGTGTGAAAATGTAATTAAATATTTAATTTATGTGTAACAATGATTTTCTTTTTTTAAATTATATATGTAATTTGTATTAAAAAAGTACATCAGACCTCAAGAGGGGTATCATGACCCCTCATGACACTCCCCAGCATGGTAGTGATAATTGCCCCCTTTATTAAAGAGCATATAACCTATGTTTCACATAGGTTATATGCGCTTTTTATAATTAATTAAAACATTCAGACCTCCAGGAGGGCACCAGGATCACTCCTGATATCCCCCCCATCATGGACCAACAGGATACATGATCCATTGGGCAACCCCTAAAGGCATTTTTTTTGCCTTTATAAGCCACTACAGCATCAAGAGCTTCTGTAGAATGAAAGAACCCTGTCACCGGGTTCATTCTTAGAATGCGCAGCACTGCAATTCCATCACTGACTCAGTCACCCGGTCTGACCCGAGGGGGAGCGAGCTGTGCTGGACCAAGATGGCCGCTTGAACTATGTGCTCTGCATGGCGATGACCTAAAGCCTTTACATTTTATAGTTTTATAGTTTACTCGATGTGAGCTGATCGATTTTGGTACACCTTAGCTGGGCTAATGTCTCTGCATAGAGGGATACCAAAAACGATGAGGAGGAAAGCAAAAATAAAGGTGCGTCACAGACCATCAGAGGAGAGAGTGAAACGTGTAAAGATGATTCTGCCTTCAGTGCCAGAGGTTGAACAGATCTCCTCTATGTCGGAAGACGGGGGGGCTATCTTTATCAAAACTGCAAGACCCTGATAAGACCCCATCTGCTCTGATGGCAGCGGCAAAGTGTTCGCAATATTTGACAAGAGAGGATTTGGCCTGCTTTCCAACCAAAGATGATCTTAAAAGTCGAATGGATGGTTGCAGTGAGTGAAGGATGATGTACCCTTGGAGTGAGAACTCGTATTATCCTGGAGACACATTTTCTAAAAAAAAAAAAAAAATCACGCATGAACACTGTCCATGCTGAGACCTTGCGAGACTGCTTGGCTGTTGGGTGGGGGGGGTGCTACTGGCTCAGGAGGGAGAGGACTCTGGGAAATTGGTTATAGTAAGAGTTAGGTTAGGATAGATCTTAGAAGTTTGTGTTATTGGAGGTTTAAAAAAAATTCTAAAAACTTTGGGTTAGCTCTGCACACTCTAATGATATGCATTTGTTCTTTTCACTGATACAAATCCCTGTATACTTTCGATGTAATTGGACAACACTGCATGTACTTTTTTGTATTTAAGATGTGTCTGGAGCGATCTGATAATAAAATGTATTTGAAAAAAAAAAAGATGATCTTAAAAGTCTGGTGGCAGAGATATGGACAGCACTGAAAGAATAAGTTTCAGAAATCCAGAAGGACATCTCCTTCCTGGGACAAAGAGTTGAATTACTGGAACAAGACAGAGAAGCCTCCTGTGAGGAACAACATAATATGGTTCAGTTGTTGGCGCAAAAGGATGACACATTTAACCTGCTTACTGCGAAGTTAGACGACATTGACAACAGGGCGAGACGGAACAATTTGAGATTCCGAACTTTACCAGAATCTGTGGGTCCGTCGGATCTAGAGACTACACTACACTCTCTATTCAAGGATGTTATGGGTGTCCCAGCAGACCTTCCGATGGTCCTAGAGTGGACACACAGAGCATTAAGGCCCAGGAGAACACCTGATGATCCGCCAAGGAATGTGATATGTCGTTTTCTCAACTTCCAGGATCATGAGAGAGTATTCAAGAAAGTCAGGTAGATGGGTGAGATATCTTACATTGGGTCATCAATCATTCTATTTCAGGACATTTTGGTTCTGACATTACAACAATGTAGGGCATTGAAGCCCTTAACCGATCATTTGAGAGAACTTTCTATCCAATATAGATGGGGATACCCCTTTTCCCTCATTGTCAAGCATAAAGGTGCTCAGTTGGTAATTCACACGCCAGAAGCCATTCCAGCATTCTGTATGGAACTGGGAATTCCACCTCCACTTGGAGATAGAGCAAATTGTGAACCGAATCTGGTAAACAAAGCCAGAGATCATCCCAAGCGGGAGGGCCAGGAATGTTGGTCTGTGGACCAGAGTCCCAATCAGAATTTGTCCAGGATTGCCTGCGGCTCTCTCCGTTGCTCTTGTTGGGCCTGGCAGCCGGGCAGTGTTGCTATTACCGCATTATCATTCCTGCAGCCTGGTCTCAGTTACAGTCTGTGTGAGCCTTCCGTTCTGAGCCCATGGTATGCTAGACCATATTTCCAGCCATCAGCTGAGGTTGGTCTTCCTTGGGAGCCTCAGGCTACTCTCCACCTCGGGCAGTCGACATTGGTCTGAGCATTCATTTACCCCTTTGGGGAAGGGCCATTCTCCACTGGTTGTTTGCATTGCAGTCTCCCTGGGCATACAGTCAGTCTTCCGTTACTCCTATGGCAGTCCACAAGCTTATTAAGGGTCTCCGCTTACTTCCGTGGCATTACTAGCTGTGAAGAAACAGGAGGTTAAACTTTCATGTCCCTGTGATATACGAGGGCTGTGGGATTACATGGACATTCCAGCAATACATCTGCTATGGACATTTCCTATCTCAAGTACTTTGAACTCAACCTTGCCATCTATTAGTTGAACCTTGCATTGCAGCATTGTGCTATGCGCTGCCATCTATTGGTTGAACCTTGCATTGCAACATTGTGCTATGCACTGCCATCTATTGGTTGAACCTTGCATTGCAGCATTGTGCTATGCACTGTCATCTGTTGGTTGTTGACCTACATTTCAGCATTGCTGTGTCCCATGCGAGTATGCAAATATGGCACTGTTGCATTCTGGGACCTTCAATTTCTCTCCAATGTTTTCATTATACTCCCCCATCCTACACCCCAAAATTGTTATACTCTGTTATGTTTGTTGTATGTCTTGTCTTCTGTGTATTATGATATTTTGTTATAGTCATGTCACCACAAGTTAAATGAAGGCTGTGAAAGGCCTGGTATTCCATTTCAATAAATGTGTTATTAGGGGGTTGGGGATAGATAACACCAGGCCCGTGAAGCCAAAAGTGTCTTGTTAAAGGCAGTGTCGTTTACCTGGGCAGAGGGGCGAGTTCCTGCCAGGAGGAGGCGTCGTTGTCTCAGAGAGTCCTGAACCTGTTCCCCAGGACAAGGCAGAGGGGTTAGTGCCTGCCCAGAAGAGACTTTGCTGCAGAGGGGACGATACCTGCTCCGCGGTGACCTGCTCCAATGGGTAGAAGTGAGAGTCCCTACCCAGGTCACTGCTCCCCATTGGGCTGGCTGCACCTGGAGGTCTTCCAATCCGGTTGACCGCTCCTCCTCTGGGTGGTGCAGCTAGATCCAGTGGTAAACGGCCCAGGTCAGTTTGGTGGTCCTCTGAGGCCGGTCCGGTGTAAATGACCTGGTAGGTGCCCCCCTAACGCTACAGGGGGCCGTCACACTTGCTATTTATACTCTCCCACCCAAGTGAGAGTCTTAAGGCCTCGTGCTATTAGGGCCTGTCAGTCTTCCTGGCCTAATAGCAACCCATTCACTGCTGCCTCGTTTGAGCATCACACGAACTGTACCTGACCTGTGTCAGTATATTGTTATTACTGAGTTGTACATATGCTGGACCCGTGTGGGTATTTACTACTGTAACCAGTCCTGTGTCAGTGCTATATTGTATATATATATATTACTGGACCCATGAGGGTTATTGTTATTTTAAGTTTGTTCAATAAAATTGTGTTTTACCTAACTTACTGTGTCTGAATGTCAGATGAACCGTTTCAGTACGAAAGGGCCATGACCTCAGACGGTACAGGTGAAGGTAGTGCATAAAGCATCTATTGGAGCATGGAATTACATGAGCAGCATTTGGACCAGTTGGCACTGGCCATACAAACTATACTAGAGCGCACTGCTCATCTAGATAAACCGGTTCAAGCCTCGGTGGTCTCCTCCTTTCGACACCAGGAGCTCAATTCCAGACGCAAGTGGCCTCGAGTAAAGGGTTAACCGCCACAGCTCCACTACCTCTAAGATATGATGGCGAACCCACCCTGTGCAGAGGGTTTATCAATCAATTGGAAATTTTTCTGGAGCTAACCCCTCAAGCCTTTCCTAATGACCGAAGTAAGGTGGGCTTTATGATCTCGTTACTAACAGGCAGAGCTCTGGCATGGGCCAATACTTTATGGGAATCCGCCAAACCCTGCACTAAGAACTTCAGTGAATTTGTGTATGGCTTCCGCACAGTGTTTGAAGTCCCAGGTAGAGCCGCCTCTGCTGCCAAAAGATTAATGGAGATACAACAAGGCTCCCGTACAGTGGCGGATTATGCTATTGAATTTCATACGCTGGCAGCAGAGGTAGGTTGGAACAATGAGGCTCTGGTGGCAGCATTTGCTCAGGGACTCGCTGACCACATTAAAGATGAGACGACAGCCAGAGATGTGCCTAACGATCTGGATGAGTTTATTGATTTTGCTATACTAATTGATTCCCGCATCCGTGAACGAATGGCGGCTAAAGACCGCAGGCAGCGGGCCAGAAATTTTGGACAGGCAAGTCAAAATTTCCCACCCATGCCTCCCTTGCCTCCCATGCCTCCTGACCGTACCCAGGAGAATGGTGAACCAATGCAGCTAGGGTTCACCAAGTTGACTAAGGAAGAACGGGCACATCGCCGAAGACAGGGTCTCTGTCTGTATTGTGGCCAACCAGGACATCTGTTGTGTACCTGTCCGGTACGGCCAGGAAACAGGCGCACCTAGGTTACCTTGGGGGACAGGCCCTAGGTGGCGTTCAGCAGTCCCTAGACCCAATTAATCAGAAACCCGCTATCCAGGCTGTGATCTCCTGGGCAGAACACTAGGTGGAGGTTCTGGCCCTGGTTCACTCCGGGACAGCTGGATATTTTATGGACAATTCTTTTGCTGTGCTACACAAGATTCCGCTAGTCGAGAGGGAATCCCCCTTAGATATTGAGGCCATTGATGGCAGACCATTGGTACCAGCTCAGATCACCATGGAAACGATACCGCTATCTTAGAATATTGGGGCGCTCCACACAGCTCATTTCCTATTGCTCTTGCAGAATACGGTTGTTTCCGTAATGGCACTGGTCGGGTGCCATTGGTTAAATATTACCAGCTCTTGCAGAGTATCGTGCCTCCGTTACTGCACCGGTCACCTGAGCTCTGCAGGAAATAACAGAAGGCTCAGTGGTAACGGAGGCAACAGTGCTCTGCAAGAGTTAACAGAAGGCTCAAAGGTAATGGAGGCAACAATGCTCTGCAAGAGTTAACAGAAGGCTCAGTGGTAACGGAGGCAACAACCGCACTGCAAGAGTTAACGGAAGGCTCAGTGGCAACGGAGGCAACAACAGCACTGCAAGAGTAACGGGAGGCTCAGTAGTAACGGAGGCCACAGTGATTCTCAGTCTGGCTGGGCCAGACTAAGCGGGAGTCAGAATGTCGCCCAGGTGACACAGAGAACAAGAACAGGATAGCTGGGCCGGAACTCAGTGCAGGAACTTCAGACAAGCTGGGTCAGGTCACGGACCAGGAATGTCAGCCAGGCCGGGTCGAATCACGGAGCAGGAACGTCAGACAAGCCAGGTCAGGACATGGAGCAGGAACGTCAGCCAGGCCGGGTCAATCACGGAGCAGGAATCAGAAGCGGAGTAGTCAGACGGGCCAAGTCGGTACACAGGAACGCAGGAACACAGCAACACAGTAACTCTGTAGCACTGGTACAGGAACACCACGAAAGGGCACCCAACAGGAGCCAGAGGCCCAGTAGAAAAAAGGCCACACTGGGGCAGGCCAAACCAAGCTCAGCCAATGGGAACGCAACACACAGAGACTGACAGGAAAGAGCACAGGCACTGTGATAATCTGACCTTACTCATAAGGGTGCCAATCCCTCCCAATGGTCTGAGACAGCTGAACGGGCCTTTATGACACTGAAGTCCACTTTTGCATCCGCTCCTGTGTTATCCCACCCTAAGTCCTCCCTTCCATTCACCTTGGAGGTTGATGCCTCTGAGACTGGGGTAGGGGCAGTATTGTCACAGCGTCCAGTCCCTGGAAGTATACTGAGATCATGTGGGTTCTTCTCCAAAAAGTTGTCCAGTGCCCAGAGTAATTATGAGATTGGGGACAGAGAACTCTTGGCAATTATTCTCGCTCTTAGGGAATGGCACCACTTGCTGGAAGGTACTAGGACTCCCGTGTTGATCTTGACAGACCATAAAAACCTGACGTACCTTTTGGATGCTAAGAGGTTGTCTTCTCAACAGGCCAGATGGTCCTTGTTTCTGTCTCACTTCAATTTTATTGTATCCTACTTGCCTGGTTCCAAGAATGTTAGGGAAGATGCCCTGTCCAGGCAATTTGGTCCAGAAACAGATAAATATGAGGTCCCTGTACCCATCATTCTGCCTGATCGCATTTTAGCTACCTTGCGTACCAGCATCACTTCACCCCTGGGGAAGGAGATTCTCTCTACTCATGCTGCTGCACCCCCTGACACCCCAGTGGGCAAGTGTTTTGTAGCTGAGCCATTTCGTAACCGCCTACTTGAAGTATATCATGCATCCCGAGCAGCTGGGCACATAGGGAGAGACCAATTGATCTGGTCTCTTTCTCAGTTGTTCTGGTGGCCTTTTCTACGTGCTGACTGCACCGCATTCACAGCAGCTTGTACTACATGTGCCCGTGTCAAGTCCCCTAGACACCTTCCAGTTGGGTTACATCAACCAGTGCCTAATGGCAAGCATCCCTGGTCCCACGTGTCTATTGATTTCCTGGGAGAACTGCCAGTGTCTAGGGGTTACTCGTTCATCCAGATGGTAGTTGATAGATTTTCTAAGATGGCACACTTTGTGCCCCTTCCTGGCCTTCCCTCGGCCCAGGAATTGGCTATTGTTTTTGCCAAAGAAGTGTTTCGGTTGCATGGGGTACCCAGGGTACTGGTGTGAGACCGTGGGAGCCAATTCGTGTCCAGATTTTGGAGAGCATTCTGTGATCAGATGGGCATACAGTTGTCCTTTTCATCTGCCTGCCATCCCCTGATGAATGGAGCCTCTGAGCATGCCAATCAGGGATTGGAACATTTCCTACGCTGTTTCGTGTCCGATCATCATGATAATTGGGCCGACCTGTTGCCATGGGCAGAGTTCGCCAGGAACTGTATGGTTAATTCATCTTCCGGGAGCTCCCCGTTCCTCATCAACTACGGGTTCCAACCATGCTTGCTCCCAGACTCATTTCAGACGCAGCAGATTCCAGCTCTGGCCGAGCATATCGAGCAACTCCGCTCCACCTGGGCACAGGTACAAAGGACCCTCAGTAAGTCGTTCCAGCGTTATCAGTGCTATGCTAATCGCAGACGTTTGCTGGCGGTCTCCTTCCAGGTTGGGGATAGGGTATGATTATCCTCCAGAAACCTCAATTTGCAAGTTCCTTGTAATAAGTTGGCTCCCCGGTTCGTTGATTCATTTAAAGTTCTCCGCAAAATTAACCCAGTCTCGTACGCCCTGGACCTTCCAGCATCCATGCGTATTCACAATGTGTTCCATGTATCCCTCCTTAAACCATTGATATGCAACCGTTACTCTACCACTCCTGCTGTCCCCAGTTCTGTCCAAGTGCAAGGTCAGGAGGAGTATGAAGTGCAAAATATCATTGACTCCCGAAGGTTCATAGGGAGATTACAATACTTGGTCCATTGGAAGGGCTATGACCCTGAAGAGAGTTCCTAGGTCAATCAGAATGACCTCCACGCTCCCAGATTGCTGCGTACATTTCATTACAAATTTCCTCAGAAACCAGGTCCCTCTTCTGGGAGAAGGGGTCGTTGAGAGGGGGGTACTATCACTTTGCCCGTGCTGTGCTGGTGACATTCTGTCAGTCTCACTCACAGCTAACTCTTATTGGTTGCAGTGGCCTTGGCCCGCCCAGTATTTGTCCTTAAATACTGGGCTCTGTCACTTCACTGTTGCCCTTTCGTGGTGTTTCTGTACCAGCTCTTGTTCCAGTTTCTCGTTTAATCTCTGTGTATGACCCTGACTACCTGGCTACTCTGCTGCATCTGTTCCTGCTCAGTGTACCGACTCAGATTGGCTGACGTTCCTGCTCTGTGTACAGACCCGGCCCGGCTGACGTTCCTGCTCTGTGTACCGACTTGGATTGGCTGACGTTCCTGCTCCGTGTACCGACCCGGCCCGGCTGACGTTCCTGCTCTGTGCACCAACTCGGATTGGCTGATGTTTCTGCTCCGTGTACCGACCCGGCCCGGCTGACGTTCCTGCTCTGTGTACCGACCCGGCCCGGCTGATGTTCCTGCTCTGTGTACCGACCCGGCCCGGCTGATGTTCCTGCTCTGTGTACCGACCCGTTGGGCCTCCGTTCCCTGTTTGTCCAGGATTGCCTGCAGCTCTCTCCATTGCTCTTGTTGGGCCTGGCATCCGGACAGTGTTGCTTTTACCACATTATCATTCCTGCAGCCTGGTCTTGGTTACAGTCTGTGTCGTGCGGGTGACACTCTGGTGTGAGACTTCCATCAGCCTGGTCTCGGTTACAGTCTGTGTCACGTGGGCGACACTCCAGTGTGAGCCTTCCATTCTGAGCCCACGGTACGCTAGACCGTATTTCCTGCCATCAGCTGAGGTTGGTCTTCCTTGGGCACCTCAGGCTACTCTCCACCTCAGGCAGTCGACATTGGTCTGAGCATTCGTTTACCCATTTGGGGAAGGGCCATTCTCCACCGGTTGTTTGCATTGCAGTCTCCGTGGGCATACAGTTATCACGGTGCCCGTGATTGCTTGTTTTTCCTGTCAGTTAGCAATGGGTGCTTCCCATTTGTTGCCTGTGGTTATCCCGCCAAGTATTGCCTATATAGACTGGGCTCCTGCACCCTTTCACTGCCCTTTCATGGTGTTTCTATGCCAGTGCAACATCTGTCTGTGGATTCCAGTGTACTTCCTTGGCCTGCCTGACTTCTCTCCTGTTCCTGCGCCTGTGTACCGACCCGGATAGCCTGACTGCTCTCCTGTATTGTTCCTGTGTACCATTCCGGCCTGGCTGACGTTCTGGCTCCCGTATTCGACCCAGTTTGGCTGACGTTCCTGCTCCGGTATCCTGACCCGGCCTGGCTGATGTTCCTGTTCCTGAATCCCGACTTGGCTGTGTTCCGCTTTGACTCTGGTCACCTCGGCGTCATTCTGACTTCCGGTGCCTTCCTGGTATGGCAGCGCTGCCCACAGGCTTGTCTTGCCTCCGTGATTACACTGGTATTCAGTAGCTGATTTTCTCCACTCAGTCACCGGTTGCTAGTGCTGCCTCCGTTATAGCACCGGTAGGGCCTTCGTGTTTGTCCAGTACGTGGTACTGGTTGACTCCACTCTGTCCTTCCAGTCGCAAGTGTTGCCTCCGTGATTGCGCTGGTATACCGTAGTTGGTTTGCTCCACTCAAACAGCGTTTGCTAGTGCTGCCTCCATTATAGCACCGATAGGGCCTCCATATTTGTCCAGTATGTGGTACTGGTTCGCTCCACTCTGTCCTTCCAGTCGCAAGTGTTGCCTCCGTGATTGCGCTGGTTACCGTAGTTGGTTTGCTCCACTCAGACAGTGGTTGCTAGTGCTGCCTCCCTTATAGCACCGGTAGGGCCTTCGTGTTTGTCCAGTACGTGGTACTGGTTCACTCCACTCTGTCCTTCCAGTCGCAAGTGTTGCCTCCGTGATTGCGCCGGTATACCGTAGTTGGTTTGCTCCACTCAGACAGCGTTTGCTAGTGCTGCCTCCGTTATAGCACCGATAGGGCCTCCATATTTGTCCAGTATGTGGTACTGGTTCGCTCCACTCTGTCCTTCCAGTCGCAAGTGTTGCCTCCGTGATTGCGCTGGTATACCGTAGTTGGTTTGCTCCACTCAGACGGTGGTTGCTAGTGCTGCCTCTGTTATAGCACCGGTAGGGCCTTCGTGTTTGTCCAGTACGTGGTACTGGTTGACTCCACTCTGTCCTTCCAGTCGCAAGTGTTGCCTCCGTGATTGCGCTGGTATACAGTAGTTGGTTTGCTCCACTCAGACAGCGTTTGCTAGTGCTGCCTCCATTATAGCACCGATAGGGCCTCCATATTTGTCCAGTATGTGGTACTGGTTCGCTCCACTCTGTCCTTCCAGTCGCAAGTGTTACCTCAGTGATTGCGCTGGTATACCGTAGTTGGTTTGCTCCACTCAGACAGTGGTTGCTAGTGCTGCCTCCCTTATAGCACCGGTAGGGCCCTCGTGTTTGTCCAGTACGTGGTACTGGTTCACTCCACTCTGTCCTTCCAGTAGCAAGTGTTGCCTCCGTGATTGCGCCGGTATACCGTAGTTGGTTTGCTCCACTCAGACAGCGTTTGCTAGTGCTGCCTCCGTTATAGCACCGATAGGGCCTCCATATTTGTCCAGTATGTGGTACTGGTTCGCTCCACTCTGTCCTTCCAGTCGCAAGTGTTGCCTCCGTGATTGCGCTGGTATACCGTAGTTGGTTTGCTCCACTCAGACGGTGGTTGCTAGTGCTGCCTCCGTTATAGCACCGGTAGGGCCTTCGTGTCTGTCCAGTACGTGGCACTGGTTCGCTCCACTCTGTCCTTCCAATCGCAAGTGTTGCCTCCATGATTGCGCTGGTACACAATAATTGGTTTGCTCCATTCTGACACCGGTTGCTAGTGCTGCCTCCGTTATAGCACCGGTAGGGCCTCCGTGTTGCTCAGTTTATGGCACTGGTTCGCTCCACTCTGAACCTCCAGTCACATGTGTTGCCTCCGTGAATGCGCTGGTAAACAGTAATTGTTTTTCTCCACTCCATCTAACCGGCTGCTTTGCTGCCTCCTTTATAGCACTGGTAGGGCCTCCGCTAAACCGTGTTGCACCAGTCTTAGGCTGCCTTACCTGGTATTTTGGTAAGGCCGGTAGAGCCTCCTCAGTTCCTTGTTGTACCAGTTTAGGCTGCCTTGCCCGGTATATTGGTAAGGCCGGTAGAGCCTCCTCAGTCCTATTGCACCATCTTCTAGGCTGCCTTACCCGGTATTTTGGTGAGCCTATATATGTATACATTGTATGCTATGTTACTTGAACCTGTCGTGTGTCTGTAACATATGTGTGATCTTCAGGACCTGTGAGGGTTCTTTATTATTTTTCTTTTTCAATAAAGCTGTGTTTTTATCTTAACTCTGTGTCTGTGAATCAAACAAACCGTGACAACAGTCAGTCTTCCGTTACTGCTACGGCAGTCCACAAGCTTATTAAGGGTCTCCTCTTACTTCTGTGGCATTATTCACTATTTATACTCTCCCTCCCAAGTGAGAGTCTTAAGGGCCTCGCGCTATTAGGGCCTGTCAGTCTTCCTGGTCTAATAGCAACCCATTCACTGCTGCCTCGTTTGAGCATCAAACGAACTGTACCTGACCTGTGTCAGTATATTGTTATTACTGAGTTGTACATATGCTGGACCCATTTGGGTATTTACTACTGTAACCTGTCCTGTGTCAGTACTATATTGTATATATATACATATATTACTGGACCCGTGAGGGTTGTTGTCATTTTAAGTTTGTTCAATAAAACTGTGTTTTACCTAACTTACTGTGTCTGAATGTCAGATAAACCGTTTCACAGGGGTCCCAGGGTGACCGAGGCCACCACTTACAGATGATAAACCCTAGAATGCTAGGAGTGGATCGTAGGCAGACAAGTGGAAGGCCACAAGTGTCCCCTCACACGAAAGTGTGATAAAACGCAAATGCTGGCTCCAGGCCAGAAGGCCACTAGACAAGGAACAGAGCTCAGTGTCTCCACACACATTGAGTGTGTTGCAACGCAAGTGCTGGCCCTAGCCCAGGCACTGCAACAGCAAAGGAGCACAAGGACTGCCTGGACAGTCTAGGCACTGAACGAGTTAACTGGAGACGCCCAGAAGTATACAAGAACTCCCACAGGGAGTGAGACCAGCAATAGCGCAAAGGAAGACACAGATAGATCTGAGTAACTCAGTCAGCACTTGATAGCACTGTACCAGTACTTTGCATGTGCACACCACCACGGGCAATTAGAGTAAGTGGCTATAGCATGAATGCTATGCCTATGGTCGACAATATAAGAATAGCACCACGCGGCGCACCACAACAAGGCAACTGGAATCCGTTGTTTGTAATGCTGGCCCGACTAGGACAATGAAGGAAACACAGCCATGCACGGATGACAACGGGACAAAGGCTCAGCCAGGTAAGGTTACAAATGTAAAGGAAGCACACACTGGTCAGGAGCAACGGAATGGGCTCAATAGCCAGACAGGTAGCAACGGAGAGGGTTCTCAGCCAGATCAGTACAGCAACGGAACAGGTTCTCAGCCAGATCAGTCGGTAACGGAGCAGGAACTCAGCCAGATCAGTTCAGCAACAGAGGGTGTTCTCAGCCAGATCAGTCGGTAACTGAGCAGGTCCTCAGCCAGATCAGTTTTGCAACGGAGCGGGTTCTCAGCCAGATCAGTCAGTAATGGAGCGGGTTCTCAGCCAGATCAGTTCAGCAACGGAGTGGGTTTTCAGCCAGATAAGTCAGTAACGGAGCGGGATCTCAGCCAGATCAGTTCAGCAATGGAGCGGGTTCTCAGCCAGATTAGTCGGTAAAGGAGCAGTACACAGGAAGCACAGGAACGTCGTCAGGCAGGCCAGGTCATACACGATAACAGCAACACAGTAACAAACGTCAGGATCAGATACAGCACGAAAGGGCGCCTTGGAATAGACATGACAGGATATATAAAGGCAAGCCCTGGGTGGAGCAAGGATGTCAGGCCAATAAGAGGGCAGCACTGGAATTAGGCAAAATAGCAATGTCGCTGTCAGAGCAGGAACACGGGCACCGTGATACAGAGGGAATTAGCAGCTCAGATTAATCCGGTTACTTGAACTGTGTTATTACTTTTATGCTGAGTATCAGGATACGTTTTCAAGCTAGGTTCAATGTGCTATTTTATTTCTGAATGCTTATTATGATGGTATTACTCTCTCTCTTGGTGTCTTCTCTTAAAATGTATTTAGGCCTTTGCGGGCGGCCGGGGTGTAGTTTCGGCGGAGCGCATAGATGCCCGTTGGGTTGGCCCCCCGGCCGCTCGGGGGGTGGTGACAGATCCATGTGGCGATATGAGAGTTTGGGATTAAGGATTTATTCACAGACCTGTTAGTTTTTCTGTGGCAAAATATATTATTAATATACTAGTTGAAGAGCTTGTTACACGGGCCACAGTGCCACTGTCACCCGGTCGAGGGGCAGTCACGCGCAGTGCAGACTGCCCGCGCTGAGGCTGAAAAAGAGCTGGGCACTCCGAAGGAGCTTCCAGCTCTGTATCAGCCGCAGTGTGGGCAGTCTCTACTGCACATGACTGCAGCACACGCAGCAGTGTCTACTGCACATGACACGGCGTTACACACATTATTATATAGGATAGCGTTTCTGGGGCCTTAAGCTTCTTTTTCTGTGTGAAGGATGGGTTTGGTTGGGGGTGGAGGATGCTCACAGAAATGGTGCCATTGGGTAATTTTTTTTTCCCTGTAAGACTAGTCCTTCATTGTGATTATGGCTAATATTCAAAATCACATTAAAATACTATCAATTAATGCAAGGGGACTTAATGTGCTGGAGAAGAGAACGACCACACTTAGAGACTTTCAGAAACAGAAGGCCAATGTAGTTCTAATTCAGGAGACACACTTTCCTAATGCCAGAACACCTGCGTTCAGATCTAGATTTTATCCTGTTGGTTGGCACGGTTTTTGTCATTCCAATAAGAAGCAGAGGGGGGTTTCAATCCTCTTATATAAAAGGGTTGCATGGGTCCACCATGATTCCTTTTCTGATCTTGAGAGTCGTTTTCTATTCATCCAAGGTTTGCTTTTTGAGGCGCCATTCACCCTGGCTAGCATATACGCCCCTAATACAAAACAGGCATCCTTTCTCTCCAAAATGTTGAGTAAGCTTGAAGTTTTTCGCCAAGGTCAACTGTTGGTAGGGGGAGACTTCAACGTCCCATTGGACCGGCAATTAGGCTGCTCAGTAGGGTTTCTCATGTTACACGCTCCACTACTGACAAGTGCAAAAAATTGCAACATGATGCTCATCTTTTTGATTCATGGCATATCCTAAACCCATCATCGTGAAATACTCCTATTATTCACCCTGCCATGACAGATACTCTCACATAGATCTTCTGCTAATGGAGCAGTACAAACTTCACAATTTGACAGACACTTTTGTGGGACAAATAACTTGGTCTGACCATGCAGTTATAAGTATGGTTTTTGCTTCGGAGAGTGGGCATGTAGGTCCTTCTGCTTCCCTGGTTCCAGCATCCATTCCTGATCAGGTTGGGGTTGCTGTTTCTGCTGCTGTTTCCTGCTGCCGTTCCTGATCCGGTGGACTGCCTGTAGATCTGTTTCCTGTCCTTCAACGGCTGTGTTCCTTCTCCTGGATCGCCTGCAGTGTGCCTCTCTCCTCCAGTCGCCCTGGTGACATTTTCATTCACTTGTGTTCCACTCTCCAGTATGCGGGTACTGGTTCGCTCCACATACAACTGGCTGCTGTTGCACCAGTAGAGTTCTAGGCTTACTCCAGTATGCGGGTACTGGTTCACCCCATTTATAACCAGCTGCTCATTGTCATCTGTCAGCAACGGTGAAGATTGGGTATCTCCAGTACGTGGGTACTGGTTAGTTCCACATACAACCGGCTGCTGTTGCACCGGTAGAGTTCTAGGTTTCTCCAGTACGCGGGTACTGGTTTGCTCCATGTATAACCGGCTGCTTACAGGGCCGGTGCAAGGATTTTTGTATACACAGGCGAAGCTGCATTTTGATGCCCCCCCCCCCCCGACCCGGACACAATCCACCTGCCCCCCCGACCTTGCCACAGTCCCCTGCCCCCCGCCCACATATTCACCTCCACAATGCTCCCTTCATCTCAACATTGCCCCTTCCACAATGCTCCCTTCATCTCAACATTGCCCCTTCCACAATGCTCCCTTCAACTCCACAATGCCCCTACCACAATGCTCCCTTCATCTCCACATTGCTCCTTCCTTTATGCCCCTTCATCTCCACATTGCCCCTTCCTTTACTCCTCTTCAGTTCCACATTGCCCCTTCCATAATGCCCCTTCATCTCCACATTGCCCTTCCATAATGCCCCTTCATCTCCACAATGCCCCATGATCCCCTACCTTGGGTCCCTGGTGGTCTAGCCATAAGAGAGCTCTGTGCCTCCTTCGGCACAAAGCTGAAGCTCCCAGCACTGTTCTCAGTAATGCAGAGCGCTGGGAGATGATGTCATCTCCCAGCGCTCTGTATTACTACAGAGCCTGGGTCCTCTGCGTTGTGAGCGTCCCATAGACACCGCGAGGGAGCACTTGGTAGGTAAATGAGCGCTCCCTCGCGGCAGATATATTTAAAAAAAAAAATTCTCAGCTTCTCCCTTTTCGGCGCCCCTCTGTTGCGGAGCCCTAAGGCAGCTGCCTGTGCTGCCTTAATGGTAGCGCCGGCCCTGACTGCTTACTATCATCTGACAGCACCGGTGGTGTTCTAGGTTACTCTAGTACGCGGGTACTGGTTTGCTCTATGTATAACCGGCTGCTTATTATGATCTGACAGCACCGGTGGTGGTTGGGTACCTCCAGTACGCGGGTACTGGTTCGCTCCATTCAGCCGGCTGCTTGTTGCACCGGTAGAGTTTTCTCCTCCAGTACGCAGATACTGGTTTGCTCCATGCATAACCGATTGCTGTTCAGTCCTAGACAGCACTGGTAGACTTGTTGTTCCTCCAGTATGCGGGTACTGGTTAACTCCACGTATTAACTGGTTGCTTGCTGCATATTCCTCAGCACCGGTAGAGATTGTGTTCCAGTCCAGGCTGCCTTGCCCGGTATTGGTAAGGCCGGTAGAACCTAATCCACATTGTACAAACTTAAGGTTGCCTTACCCGGTATTGGCAAGGACGGTAGAGCCTATAACTATTCATTGTCCAGTCTCCAGGCTGCCTTGCCCGGTATATTGGCAGGGCCGGTAGAGCCTATTACTATTTGTTGTACCAGTCTCCAGGCTGCCTTGCCCGGAATATTGGCAGGGCCGGTAGAGCCTATTACTATTTGTTGTACTAGTCTCCAGGCTGCCTTGCCCAGTATATTGGCAGGGCCGGTAGAGCCTATTACTATTTGTTGTACCAGTCTCCAGGCTGCCTTGCCCGGTATATTGGCAAGGCCGGTAGAGCCTTCTTTTCTCCGTTACTAGTCTAGGGCTGCCTTGCCCGGTATATTGGTAAGGCCGGTAGAACCTTTTCCATCGGTGTCATCTAAGGTTGCCTTACCCGGTATTGGCAAGGCCGGTAGAGCCCGTGTTACATTCCGTATACCCCTACTCTTGCTACTATGTATTGACTTTAAATGTTTTATGTGTATGCTACCCACATGGGTATCCATTAAACTTTTCAGTAAAGTTGTGTTTTATCTTAACTCTGTGTCTGAGAGTCATAACAAACCGTGACACTGTCACGGTTCCCAGGAATAAACCAGGAGTCAGTACTGCAAAGTAAAACAATCTTTTATTAGAATAATCACAGTGATGCAAGTAAACAGATAACACGCAGAGGGTGATCAAAGAGGCAAGCACTGTATCAGAAATAGCCACAGGTCAGCACCAGAATGGATGGTTAGACAAGCCAGGTGAGACAAAGAGCCCAAGGGAAATAGAACTGTATTGTACAACAACACAAGGGCAACTGAGTCAGGACTCGGTCTGCCCTTTAAACCCTTCCTCAGGAAGTAGGTAGGAGGAGCAGCTCAGAGGGAGGAAGTAGGCAGGAGGAGACTACAGGAATCAAACACATAAAACAGAGGCCTGCTGCATGCTTAAAGCCTCGTGCCTGCAAATGACGCATCTAGCATTGATGCGTCCAACCATACATCATTCTGGCAACATTCATGCAGAATGGACAGCCACTGATGCCGAAGCGTCATTTTGAGCATCTCCTGAAGTGGCGGCACTGGAACCAAGTAATCTGTAACACTTACTACTTAAAGGTCAGAAGGCCAAACAAAAAATTTCAAATTGGATTTCGGAATACTTCATCATTAATGTTGGATCAGTTGAATCGAATGTCTCCCTCTGGGAAGCACATAAATGTGTTCTCAGGGGGCGCTTCATCAGATTGGGGGCACAACGTAAAAAAGAACAGGTAGGTTGGCTTAATTCCTTACTCGCTGCCCTCTCTGAACAGACGGCATGTCATCAACACTCTTTACTGGCAGAGGATTAACAGACTTAATTGGCTACTAGGAAACACATAGCGAGCTACTATTCAGCGATTTTGGCTAAATCCTTCTAGAGGATCAGATATTCACAATATATGAATGGTAAGAAATGCAGAAAATTACTGGCTCGCATTGCAAAGATCAAAAGGAAAGAACATTATGTCTCTCACATAAAAGATGACACTGACAGGTTATAAGAACACAAACACAGAGGGTGCCCAATAGTGCCTGTAAACTTTGGAGACTACTAGAAATATATAAGGAATGTAAATACTCACAATGGACGATGCCGATTAATGGCTTATGCCAAAAAACAGCTACTTGAGCCTGTGGGGGAAATATATCTGCCCCCACTCAGATTTCTCCAGTGCCTTTATCCAGCAAATCCAGGAACTCCAAAACTCCAAATGTATCCAACATATAAACAAAAATGGCTGCTAATAGTCTATATAAAATGTTTATTAGAATTAGTTATAAAAATAATGAACCTTTTGTGAAATTATTATTATATCATTATATTATTGTGAGTATTTATATTCCTTATATATTTCTAGTAGTCTCCAAAGTTAACAGGCACTATTGGGCACCCTCTGTGTTTGTGTTCTCTTTCTATGTGCTTCCCATATGTGGATGATCTGAGAGGAGCGGCCCTTGGATTTACCGTTTGGAGTGAAGTTAACCATTGGGATGGTTTGAGTTCCCTCAAGCTCTTATCTCAGTGAGCATATAAGTGTTTCACTGAGCATTTAAATTTGTGAGTATATTTTGTGAAGTTTCATCTTTTGAAGTTTTAAGAACATATTACACTAGGAGAGCCTCCTGTTTTTTGTGTTTTCTTACTGACAGGTTATGTTACACTTTTACTTTAATATCTGCTGTTTTCAGAAAATACTTTCATGATTTATATAATCTTAAGACCACAGATAGCACCACAGGTGGTGATTCCTTACAAAACTGCATTAAAGATTTTCTCAGCAGATCGAAGATCGCACACACTTAGGCTCTCCTTTCACTGAGAAGGAGCTGGAGGATGTGATTCGCGGTCTGCCAGTGGGTAAAAGCCCAGGTCTGCAGGGGCTACCAACTATCTATTACAAGACCTTTCTCAATTTACTTTTGCCTCATATGTTGCATTACTTCAATGCAATACTGAATGGGGAAAATTTTAATTTAAATTTTGTCCAATATCACTTTAATTCCTAAACCAGAAAAAGATTGGTCCTAGTGCCCGAAATGTCATCCAATATCTCTTTTGAACAACAATGTCAAGTTCTATGCTAAATTGATGGCTCAAAGTGCATCTTCCTAGTTTGGTTCATCCAAACCAACCAGGTTTCGTTCCTGGGATATAACCCTGTGACAATAATACAACAAAAGCTCTTTCTCTGGTTTACACTGCTACAGATAGAGTCTGTGTTTCTCATGGTTGATGTGGAGAAAGCTTTCGACTGGGTTCATTGGACCTACCTGGAGGAGCTTCTTGAGTGTCTAGGTCTTGTAGCAGCAGAACGACATGGGATAATGAGTCTTTAATTCTATGCCAATAGCACGGTTAAATGGCACCCATCAAGGATGTCCCTTATCTCCAATTCTTTTCATTTTGTCCCTGTAACCTCTATTGAGCTTAATCAGATTGCACCCATACATCTGCGGTTTACCATGCCAGGGTGGTGAAACAAAACTGTCGGCATTCGCAGATGACATCTTACTTTTTCTATCAAATACTGAGGAGTCATTGCCAGCCCTTATGGATCTCATTCAGAAATATGGTGAGCTATCAAATTTCAAAATGAATGAAAACAAATCCAAAATACTCTACATTAACTTGTCTCAGCCTGCCCAGGGTATGCTTCAGAAGAAATTCCCTTTCAAATGGCCGCACAACAAGATAAAGTTCCTAGGTATTTTCTTGTCTGCAGACCTGAATCAAGTGGTGACTGGAAATTTTAACTGCCTTATGCATGCCGTAACTGAGGACTTGCAGAGGTAGAACAAGATCTTCATTTCATGGTTTGGTAGAATAAACCTCATTAAAATGATAACGCTTCCCAAAACTCTGTACGTTCTTAAAATGGTTCCCCTGATTTTCTCACGGGATCAGATCACTAAACTACAATCTTCTATTAATGCCTTTACTTGGGCGTATAAAAAACCAAGTTTACCTGCATCGCATCTTTACATGTCTACAGCCCATGGAGGAGTGGCCCTTCCAAATATTACTGGATATTATACAGCAGTTGCAGTCTCTCTTCTCATTTCCTTGATTAATATGCCTCAGAAAGATTGGATTCAGGCTCTGGCCTTTCATGTTCCTGCTTGTACTATGAATGACGTTCTTTGGTTGAAACCGAAGGATAGGCTGCAAGCTTATAGTTTACACCCTGTCCTTCACCACTTACTGAGAACGTGTGACTCCCTGTCCATCTCAACTTCTGTCTATTCTGGGGAATCCTAATGATTACACTCCACATACTTTCATCAGTGGAAACATAGAGGTATCCATACCTTACAATCTTTGATGTCAAGTTCAGAAATACCTTCTTTTAATTCACTTTCTAATAACTACTCTTTGCCTCAATCTTCTAATTGGGAGTATCTCCAAATTACGCATTTTTACATGCCCTGTTGGCTTTGAGCTACACTCATAGAGATTTCACTACATTTGAACGGGAGCTTGGTTCCGGTTCTCTAACCACCAAAACTTTGACAAAAATATATTGATTCTTGCTGGGTGAAACATTCCAAAACAAACCTGCCTTCATTCTAGCGTGGGAAGACGACATCTGGGTATCCTTCTCCACGCTACACTGGTTTGGTCTTTTGTATAACATGCTGGCAGATACCCCCAATACTCTGATGAAAGAATCTAGCTACAAAGTTATCACATGCTGGTATTACACCCTGGTGCGGCTTCACAATATTTCTCCCGCTAACCCCTCTTGTTGTTGGAGATGTTCTGAGGCGGAGGGTACCCTGTTCCACTTTTGGTGGACCTGTCAGATGATCACAAGGTACTGGGAGACAGTGATATCTTATATTAACTCAGGATTTGGTGAATAGAACATAGGAACTTCAGATGTTGTATGCTCTTTCAATAGGAGCTGCGGACTCCTTTATGGAGACTTGGTCCATGTGGCAAACACGTCAGACCACGAATTTAGCAGTGTAGATTATTGGACTCTATAGCTCTGTCGGCACTCTCTTATACACGATAAGCGGGTAACTAGACCTGCTGGGACAGCGGGATTTCTGAATTTTGAGCAAGGCTTCTGGCTGGTGAGGTGGGTCCCTGGTGGCCAATTGATATTTGCCTCTCTTTTGTAACACTCACTAGGGTATGATAGTGGTCCTCCCCCCCCTCCTGGACACTACTGTAGTAGGAGGTTTAGTATTATGATACTTAGTTGATCTCGCTTAGATTTCTTCTAGGGGAGAAGGGGTTCACACTCCTTTCTTACACCGGGCCCCCACCAGGAAATTTCCTCTCCCCTCTTTTGGGGTGGGGATCTGTGCAACCTGTTCCCACTTGTTTCTTCTCTCTTCTATACTTTAATCTCCACCCTCTATTACTCTAGCTAAACGTATCTTTCTTATCCTTTTATTCTTCATTTTTATTTCCTTATCAACAATCATCTATTTCTATAGGACCTGTCATTTCATGGGCAGCTATTACTGATAGGAAGTGATTCATAATATAATTGATCAATATGTAAAGCGACTTCAATATTTGTTTCCATACATGATGTACCAATTTATTATTCATTCTGTGTGAGATTTGTGTATCTGCAGTCGACATGTCTACACTTGAACCTTTTGTATTTTAAATTTTTGGTCCTCAATAAAGCTATTTTGAAATCTAAAAAATAAATAAATAAATAAATAAATAAAAGAGATCTAGACAGATCCAGATTGTTATTTCCTTGTTTAGGCAAATGAATAAAGATAAAATATTGGCAGAAAGTGGAAATTTCATGGTGGAGTGAATATTTTGAGATTGTACGTGTTACCAAAATGGAATTATTTGTTTCGTATGCTACCTCTGAGAATTCCAGGTAGTTGGTTGGATTTGATACAATCCTCTTTTACAAGTTTTGTATGGAAGGGAAAGTTCTAAGGATTACAAAAGAGATAATGGCAAAATAAATAAATAAAGGAGGAGTAGGACTAATTAGGAATTATTATGAGGCTAATGTTGTTAACCATATTGCCAGAATGCAGTGGAAAGAATCGAGTACAGAGGGGTGGTATAGATTAGAGGTAGAAGATATGGGAATAGCTAATTTGACCCCAATCATATGGAATTCGAGAAATAGATATTCTGGAGTGAATTTTATACTAAATCAAATTATGCCTGTTTGGATATCTTTGAAGAACAAAATTGAAGTTGGAGAATAGAATCGTGGATTTTCAAGATCTATCTATAATAGACGATAATATAGAATTTATCTCTTTGAAAGAATGGAAGAGTAAAAATGTTATACAAATTGCTGACTTATACGTAGATAGGCAAATAATGTCTTTTTCACAGTTAGTAACATTGTTTGGGTTGTCGAGCAGAGTAGTTTTCCAATGGTTAAACATTTTTTAATGCAAAATAATATTATTTTTGAAGGGGAAATGTATAGGTTGTTGAAATATATATTTCAGGAAGGAAAAGGGAAAAAGATACTGAGTAAGTGTATAGAGTTAAACTATGAGTTAGGGAAAGTAGAAATAGTGGTAATACAGAAATGGGAAAAGGAGTTGGATATTATGATAAATAAGGGGGAATGGTGTAGGGTATTGTCACAGATAAATAAAGAGGTGCATAGTTTATCATTAGTGGAAATACAGTTTAACCCCTTAATGACCTTTGACGGTCATAGTACGTGATTGGTAATTCTGACTGAATGACCTATGACGTACTATGACAGTCATGGAATTCCTGGCTCCCCCCGCGGCTGCACGCCATTCGGGGAGTCTGGAAACGGAAAGAGCAAAAAAAAATGCTCCGTGGTCCTTAACTGACCGCACCGCGACGATCGGCCAGTCGTTAAGGGGTTAAGATTATAAACAGATGGTATATGACACCAACGAGATTGAGGAAAATGTTTGACAACTCCTCAGCAGTGCGTTGGCGATGTAAGTCAGCAGAAGGAAGTTATGTACATATGTGGTGGCAATGTGAAGAAGTGAGGAAATTATGGGATACGACCTTAAAATGTTTATATATTTTGAGGAATGTTAAACTAAATAATCAACCAGAAAAAATTTTGCTTCATATAGATTGGCCAAACATGTCCAAAGAGCAAAAGGTAATAACAATGCACTGTTTGATAGCGGCTGAAATTATAATTGAAAGAAATTGGAAAAAAGGAGATGCTTTTGAAAGGGTTTATTTAAAGCAGCAATTGTTATACCAGCTGAAGATGAAACAGGCTTAGGTAAAGTTAATAGAAGTTATTGTAAGAACTTGGGAAGTTGGGAAAATTGGTTTAATAGGTTGAATATCCTAAATATATATAATGGAAAATTATAAAGAAAATTAAAAGGTGGTGAATGGACCATTATCAATAGGCTGTTGGAAAAGGGGAGTAAAAGTGGTAAAATGTTGGTATGAAGAATGTTTGTAATGCAATTTAAATACACATTTAATAAAGAGAAATGTGGAAAAAAAAAAGAAACTGGAATGTGTTACACTTTCATGATTATTTCATACTGAATAATATAAATGTATACTGTCAATGCATAGCACATGTCATGCCAGCACTCTATAATATTTTTCCTTTCCATTGTTAGTGCATGTGTGCAGTGGAGTTGCTGTGACATTGGTTAAATGGAACATGCAGATTAATTACACTATAAATGTGCAAGGGACATTTGTTTTGTAATTATACCTCTATTATGTTTGGGCTCTGGTGGCCATGCTATGCTTTCTTCTCACTGAACTTGAACCAGTGACCTTATGGGTGTAAGAACTGCACTATACAGCATAAGCCAGGGCTTAAAATTGGAAGTCCTTTGCTACTAGCCAGACCTGAAAAGTTACTCGCCACTGCAAGCCATAACATAACTACCAGGGCTAAATTTCTACTAGCCAGGGCTAAATT
Source organism: Rhinophrynus dorsalis (assembly GCA_037306005.1). NCBI lineage: Eukaryota > Metazoa > Chordata > Amphibia > Anura > Rhinophrynidae > Rhinophrynus > Rhinophrynus dorsalis. The sequence goes on along the minus strand of CM074720.1, from coordinate 471,501,513 downwards.
TTCACTCACCATTGGCTAGTGGCGAGTGGAAATTTTGAGCCCTGGCATAGGCCACTGGAGGGAGTTGGCTTTGCAGAATTTAAGTGGCAGTCTTGTTCTCATTTCTTGGAGTATTGCACTGCCGTCCAGAACCTTCCCTATCCCTAGGTTATAAGATTATATCAGTGACCTCTTTTTGGAAAGGTATTTAACCAAGCCTTGCTCTACAATCAGTGTTGAGCCGTCACTCAGCTTTTTTCTTTCACTTACTTGGCATTGGCCCAGCTTGCCATTGGACTTCCAGTCTTCCCCTGTCTTATACCCTTGCAATGTTTCTTGTTCAAGAATTGTTTCTGTCTTCCTGCCTTGGATTGCCTGGCCTTGCTCTTTTATTATTTTTTTTATGCTGAAACTTTGACTTGATAGTCCCTGTATCACAGCTACACAAACCTGGGGGCTCACCCACTGGGGATGAGTAGTTGATTCTCTCAGTTACGGTGCCCAGCATCAACACGGATATCACAGCTATTGGTATCCTGCTTGTCTGTTCAAGTTTGTACCCATCAACACTGATGTCACAGATATTAATATCCAGCCTGTCCACACCAGCTCATACCCAAATACTCTGCAGTGCCAACTACTAGTATCCTTCCTGTTTGCTTCTGCTTGTACCCAGGTAGTCTACTGGTATCCTGCTAGTCTGCTCCCACTTGTACCCATTACACTGTTATCTCAGCTATTGGTATCCTGCCTGTCTGTACCAGGTGACTCCTCCATCTCAGCTAGTGACACCTTGGACTTCCAGACCCACCTCTTTGTGGAAACTCACTGCAGGGGGATCTGTCTCCATCCACAGGCCCTCTGCTGGTGAGGTTTTGAAAGGGCATGTGACTCCTTTTGACTTCATCTCTTGAACTAAACCTGTCCTCATGTACATATGGCCCTGAAAGGAGTGAAATGAGGTTGTGGCAATCATATGCAATTATACTATACCATTTTTCTGTTTTCTTACATTACAGTATACTACAAGCTGGATAAGAGAAAATGAGTGGTATAGAAGGAGAAGGAGGGATGGTGAGATCCAGACACAGGAGGGAGATATGTAAAATTATGTTGCTATACATGCACAGTACAATTATACAGCGTAAGTATTATTTCAGTGTTGCTAGTATCCCATTTCTGATGTATATTACACAATCGTGCATTTCTCTCTCTTTCAATATATATGGTGTGGATCTGTGGAATATTTTGACCGAAGACACTACATTAAGATCAATTAAGCATAGAAGAGATGAGGTGAAGGTGAAGAAAAGATCATTCTATACAATGTTGAATAAAGGAAACGATTTCTGTCCTCTGTGTAAAGAATTTGAGATACTGTGTAGAGCCAAGGGGATTGTTGCATTTAGAGTCTCGAATACTATATACATTTTAGTATTATATTATTGAGTTACAAACAGTTGCAATCATTATAGCATTTTGTCATCTCCAGGTGTATAATAGAGGGGAGAGTGATATTATTGTATTTTATCTTTGTACCAATATATTATTTTGCTAAATCTGATCCTGTGTTAATTAATCAATGTCTTCACTTCTCAAAGTTAGTCAGGCTGATGTACTGAGAAACAGAGTAATTCTCTGTAAAGCCAAATGCACCATAGGATGCAATTAAACATTCCACTAAATAGGTCTTTTAGCTCACTGAATGCTTGAGAGGTCTCAGACACATTGAGTGGCAATATTTTGGAAACCTCACCAGCATTCAAATGTTAAGGTGGCATTTCCCCCTCCATTGCATTGCTTATTATTTATCACCTGTGGTGTAGTTGACTTGCTTTAGAACTGTGCCTGTTAGCTCAGTGAATTGATCTCACAGTAACATAGTAACATAGTAATTTAAGTTGAAAAAAGACTTACATCCCTCTAGTTCAACCCTTTTCCTATTCCTGTTTACCATCGTTGATCCAAAAGAAGGCCAACTTCCCCCCCTCAATATAGTAATTTAAAATTCTGCCTTGAATGGGGGGGGGGTGAGAAATTCCTTCTTGATTCCAAATGGCAATCAGATTTCTCCCTGGATCAACAAGCCCTAACTAAATATTATTCCCAATACTAACGTACATAGCCCTCTATGTTATGCTCTTTTAAATAAGTATCCAGGCCCCTTTTAAAAGCATCTAGCATATTTGATAGCACCACCTCCTCAGGAAGTGAATTCCATACCTTTATTGTCCTTACTGTAAAGAAACCCTTCCGCTGTTGTAGATTAAATCTCCTTTCCTCAAGTCTAAGCAGGTGGCCCCTTGTCCTGTGTACTGTTCTGTTAATGAACAGGTCTTTGGAGAGCCCTTTATATGGGCCTTGAACATATTTATATAGTGTTATCATATCCCCTCTAAGACACCGTTTCTCTAGTGTGTACAAGTTTAACTTTTCTAGCCTTTCTTCATAACTAAAACTTTCCATTCCCCTTACTAGTTTTGTAGCCCTCCTCTGCACTCTCTCTAGTTCCATAAAGTCCTTTTTCAGAAAGGGCGCCCAGAATTGAACAGCATATTCTAGGTGGGGTCTTACCATGGACCTGTAAAGAGGCATAATTATATCTTCCTCCCTTGAGTCAATACCCCTTTTAATACATGCCAATATCTTGGCACTGCATGCTACTGCTAAGTCTATTGTCAACCATTACTCCCAAATCCTTTTCATTAGTAGATTTCCCCAGAGAAACACCATTTAAACTATATGTTGCATTTTTATTATTATACCAAAAATGCATAACTTTACACTTGTCTATGATATAAATGTATAACATTCAGTCTTGTTACCGGTATACTGATTCAATGTACGTTTTTTTCGCTGTGTAATCCACATTTAAGCTGTTGACATCTCTAATGCATTTCTCCATAATGAACTGGAGACTTCTATAGCTAGTACTAGAACAAATGCAGTATGTACTACTGATGACAATGCAGTTTACAATGATGCCAGGAGATGTCAGCATGCCCTAAGAATATCTTACCATGCATGCATATAAATGAAATGCCTTTTTTCCTTTTCTTTTCTTATACATTGTTTAACACTAAATGTGATTATTTCTACAGAGAAAAGATTTAAGCATTGTAATCAGATCACAGTTTAATAAAAGTTAATTCACTGAAGTCTTGTGCTGGTTTCTGTGCAGCAGTTTAGGAAGATGTATTTAACCATTTGAGTGCCAGAGGAGTACGCAACGCATTGCAAAGCAATGCATTGCGTACCCCTCTGGCACTCAAAGGTTTAAAAGTATTTGGCTCTAAAGTATATATCTGGTCGGTTTAGGCTCTAGTGTTGAAGGGTGTGTTTACCTGGCAATCATGACTGTAAAAGTGGGTTAAAGTGAAGAGAAGATCTGACAGAAAATCACCTCAGGCGCTAATTTTGCTCCCGTTTGAGTCCATTAAAACACATTATAAAATGTCCAAATTTACCATTCAATTCCACGTGTTAGGATTAAGATACATTAAAGGACCCATTCTAATGGATGAAAATCTGCACCCAGTTTTTTAGGGCGCAGAGTCCTTTAACACATCTTGAAAGTGCTGATGCAGGAAATGAAAAAAAAAAGCCTTAAAAAGTGGCCAGTGAATGTATTATAGGGGGCCTAAGCCCATATCAATACATACAAAGCACTCCCAAAATGTGTGAACTATTAGTAGAATTATCCCTATGAGTATCAGTGGGGTATGCATACCCCACTGGCACTGACAGGGTTAATCCGTCTAAGTTAAAAAAACAGTCCCTGAAAAGAAACACTGTAAATCCTGATGTCTAATGGAATCTTCAGCACCCTGGTATGCTACTGTCCGTCTTCTCCTTCAGTTTTCTATATCTTCTGTCTTTTTTTCTTCTATCTACATACGTTCTGTCTTCACCTCTTCTGTCTTATTATCTTCCATGTTTCAATTAGTTTCCTGTAAAAAGAAAAAGCATTAAACAGAAAATTTTGCCCAAAAACATAATATGGAAATGTGTAAATTGTTTAACCCTTTGACTGCCAGATTGGTATGCAATGCATTGCGTACCTCTCTGGCACTCAAAGGGTTAAAGTAATGCATATTTCCCAAGTCAATATTCCACTAAATGAAAAAGCATTGTCCCAATCCTTTTTGCAAAAACCCAAGTCTTCTTCCTAAATCGAAATGTTAAGTATAAAAAGAAAATATTGTTGCTTCTAAAAAAAGAACACAAGTTGTGGGCTCTGCTTCTGTCTCTCGCAGTGGTGGCCAGTCTCTGTTCAAAATGCCTCTCAGATGTACATCGGCTGGGATGTGTGCTTTTGCACTTCCCAGCCAAGCAGCTCCTAGTGGGTTTGATCATCCCCCACTAGTGGCTGATTGACTGGGAGGTGTGTAAGCACACCTCCCAGCCAATGGATGTCTGGGAGACATTTTGAACAGAGAAAAAAAAAGTCAGTCTCTGTTCAAATTTCCCATACACTGGCTCGGGTAGTGGCCTGAAATACACCACAGGGGGGTTGTCTGCCTCACGTCTTTCCGCCACCACCAGCAACAACAGCAAAGCCCTCAACTTGTGCTTTTTTTTTTAGAAGCAACAATATTTTCACTTTATACTTAACATTTTGATTTAGAACTAAGATTCAGGTTTTTGCAAAAAGGATTTTTATTTGGGGGAATATTATCTTTAAACTTTGGATATATGCATTACTTTAAACAATGCTCACATTTCCAAGTTATGTTTTTAGGCAAAATTTAATGTTTTTTTTCCTCTTTACAGGAACCTATTTAAAACAAAGAAGACAGAAGAGGCGAAGACAGAGAGAGAAGAGGACAGAAGAGAAGCAGACAGGAGATGAAGAGAAAAAGGAAGAAAGAAGAAGGAATATTGAAGATGACAGAAGATGACAGGCAGTGGATGACTGGTAAGTGTTACACAGCTCAGGGTGTTAGGCTAGTATTAGGGGTAGTATTGTTGCACTTCACTGTTGGGAGGGTGACTTGTGTTTGAGCTCATGCTCTGTCCTTGACAGTATCTCAGGCACTGATTGTTAACAATTTTCCCTTGATGCTTCTATTACTTATGCTATTTAGCTTGGGTTTAGGAAACTTAAAACACACAATGGAAGTTGGACCACAAGTCAGTTTTTTGGCCAAATTTGTTGTGGTTTCAGTTTGCAGGGTGATTGTATACCGATGTATGCATTTTCTTTTAGCTACCGGCACTTTTAGCGTGAATAATTGAATCAAGGTCTTGTCCTAATGGTGTATATAGGAGGTAGGGGTGGGGGAAATCTCTCGCTGTGTTACCGCGAAAAATTCTGTTAAAACCACGTTGTTGTCTGCTTTTTCATGGGAAAATCTGATTTAAAACTAACGATTAAAATGTTCGCATTTTTTGTCCATTGGCCAAAAGTTTTCACCATTTGTTCAATGGCTAGAAAGTTTCCGCCCATTGATTTACATGGTTTTCGCCTTTTCTCTATTACAAAATGATATATTTTCAAAAATCAAACACAATAGAAGCAGCTACAGAGCAAGGTAGATGTGCTGTGCTATTCTGCTGTGATCTTTTTCCAAAATTGAGGCAGGAGAGGCTCATAGTGACTGCTATCACTATGAGAAGGTTTAAAAATAATAAATGGAGGAGCTGGAAGGACCCTTTTGTGTCCACTGAGTCTGAGGAGGATGATGAAGTGAGCACTAGTGAACCAATGCTGCCCAGGCCCCCTAAATCACCCCAAGGGATCTTGGAGAATGTAAGGGGAAGGGAGGGAGAAAAGGGAAAGTATGGAGAAAAGGAAATGGGAAGGGGAAGAGAGAAGATGGTAGTACTAGTGAAAGCAGGACAGGTCAGCTGCCTGTGCCTGCTGCTAGAAATGCGGCCTTAGATGCCACCATTGCTGCTCCTGTTGAAACCAGTGCAGTGCCTGCTGCCAGTGCTGAACCTGCTGCCATCAATATTGTGTCTGCTGTCAGATGTGCTGCCCCTGTTGCCAGTGTCACCAGTGCTGTGCCTGCTGCCAGTGTTGACGCTGCTGCCACAAGTGCTGAAGCTGCTAGTGTATATTGTAATACTCAGGAGGGGGGGAGAAGATGATGCCAAGTGAGACAGCAGGGGACCCTAAGTCACATCTACAAGCAGTCCTGCCAGTGCTAGTACTACTACTATTAGGATGGTCCAGCAGCCTGCTAATGTTAGGAATGAATCAGGGGGTAATCAATATCCTCATATTAGTAGTGACTGTGAGGAGGAAGACTTTGGGGCTGAACTTGACACTTGTGGTGCTAGTAGTAGTAGTAACGGGGATGGTGAAACAGCCAGTAGGACTAGTATTTGGGGAGTGGTAGGGGAAGCATTTGAGAGCATCCAGACTAGTGGTCAAGGGAGCCCACACCATTCCTCTGGCTCTGGGAATCCTCCTCCCCTTCCCTTCACTACAGTGTCCATGGGGAACATGATCCTGAAGAGGCCAGAACTGGTTTTGGGGGAGAGCAGGCTCAAAATTAATACCACCACCACCAGCAGGAGCAGATATCAGCTGCCTGTGCCTGCTGCTATTGCTGCCAGTCTGCCTTCTTCAGACCTAGAAGAAATGACAAGTGTGACATTAGGGGACCATCTGTCACATTGCTCGTCACCTCCAAGCAGCAGTGAGATGTCTGTGATAGAGCAGCAGCAGCAGCATGTAAAGGCTAGTGATGGTGGTGATGATGATGGTAGAAAAGCTGGGGTGGAAGAAACATTGATGGCCTTTTTATCAGAAACCAAGAAGTAATAGGAGACAGGGATGATGATGATGATGGGCATCCCCACCACCATCAGTAGCAATCAGCTTTTGGAATTTGCAGAAATTTGCAACTGCTCTAATTCCTGTTGCTGCTGAGATGCAAGGGCAGCAGGATGCTGAGGAGCAGCTAGTGTGCCAAAGACCACCGTGGACACAGTGGGAATGGGGTCAACAGTGATGCAGGACTAGGCCAAGTTTCACTTGCCAGTGCCAGCAATACTCCTTGTCCTAGTTGCAGTGCTGATTTTGAGGCAGTAGCAGCAACATATCTGCTGCCAGCACAGACAGTGAAGGGAAATGTGGAGGATAAGAAGAAAGAGGCCATTCTTCTCTTCCTTCTCCCTTCCCCCAGAAGTCATGGGTGTGGGATTATTTTTCTCTTAGGACAGGCACATTGCAGTCATCAGCAACGGCACTGTGCACAATTTGTGACAAATCAGTGAGAAGGGGAAAGGAGGGAACACACCTTGGCACAACCTCCCTGATATCACACATGAAACACAGACACCATTGCATTTATTTCAAACATGTTAAAGCCAAACACCCATTACAGAAATCTAGCACCGCTGTTACTGTACCCCCTGAAAGGCAACAAGTGACGAGGCGGAGATCAAAGAGGAGGAAGAATAGAGAAACCCAGACAGACACTGGAAGTTCCATGAGGAGCAAAAAAACTAGCTTGCTATTACCATCACCTTCTTCTTCTAGGGTAACAACTACATCTTCTGCCAGTCCACCTTGTTCATCGTTACTTCCCCCGCCAAATAATATCCACTCTGTTGATGTTAGGATATAGCAGTTCCTCTCTACTCATTGCACACTGTGTGTTACACTGACCACACATGCCAGTGTGGTGGAGGAGAATCGATACCAGGTCATCAAGCGGCATCTGAGGAGATTCCATCCCGCAAAATATGCTAGGATGCTGGCAGGGAGGGTTCATCATTACTATTAAACTGTCAGCAAGTTGTCATATATCCTTAGCGGGTTCTGGACAAGGGGTATAGTGATAGTGGCAGTACTTGGTTTCTGGTTATTATTATTTTTTAATCTTTATTTATATAGTGCCAACAAATTCCGCAGTGCTTTACAGTAGGGAGTAGACATACAGAGGTACTAAATAGTACAATCAAGTGTGGAGAACAGAAGGATCAGAGGGCCATGCTCATGAGAGCTTACAGTCTAGAGGAAGGTAGGTATGACACAGGAAGAGTAAGTGCTATTGGGTGTAAGTGCCTTCTGCCACCTGACCTGCCAGTCAGTGGGTGGGAGTGAGAAGTGCTGTTGAGTGGAGTGGTCAAGGCAAGGGGTGGTTCTTAGTGATATTGTTTATGGAGGCAGGTGATAGGCTGCCCTGAAGAGGTGAGTTTTCAGGGAGCGTCTGAAGATCTGAAGGCTGGGGGAGAGTCTGATTGTGTGGGAGAGGGAATTCCAGAGCTGAGGTGCAGCACAGGAGAAGTCCTGTAGGCGGGAGTGGGAGGATGTGATAAGAGCAGTGGAGAGGAGAAGGTCGTGTGCAGAGCGAAGATGGCGGGACGACGTGTATTTGGAGATGAGAGATGAAATGTAATGTGGTGCGGTGTTAGTGAGGGCTCTGTAAGTAAGCACCAGAATTTTGAATTTAATTCTGTATGCTAATGGGAGCCAGTGTAGGGATTGACAGAGGGGTTTGGTGTCAGAGAAGCAATGAGTGAGGTAGATTAGTCTTGCAGCAGAGTTCATTATGGACTGTAGTGGGGTGAGTTGGGTGAGAGGAAGGCCAATTGGTAAAGAGTTACAGTAATCAAGGCGGGACATGATGAGTGTTTGGATTAGAATTTTGGTAGTGTCTTCTGTGAGAAAGGGTCGAATTTTAGAGATGTTGCGGAGGTGGAGGCGGCATGATTTGGAGAGTGACTGGATGTGAGGAATGAAGGATAGGGCAGAGTCAAATGTGACCCCCAGACAGTGAGCTGTAGGGGTCGGTTTGATGGTAGTGTTGTTGATGGTGAGGGTAATGTCTGGGGTAAGGCTGGTTGGGGTGGGAGGGAAGATGATTAGTTCGGTTTTGCCAAGGTTAAGTTTGAGTTGACGGGAGGACATCCAGGAAGACACAGCGGACAGACAGTCAGACACTCGGGACAGGAGGGAAGGGGAGAGGTCAGGAGAGAAAAGATATATTTGAGTGTCATCAGCATAGAGATGATGGTGAAACCCAAGGGAGTTGATTAGTTTTCCAAGGGACGAGGTGTAGAGTGAGAAGAGCAAGGGTCCCAAGACTGATCTTGAGGCACTCCAACAGACAGTGGGATGGGTGGAGAAGTGGAGCCAGAGTAGGAAACACTGAAGGAGCGGTTGCAGAGATAAGATGAAAACCAGGAGAGTGCAGTGTCACAGATACCTAGGGAGTGGAGGGCATGGAGGAGGAGCGGGTGATCTACAGTGTCAAAGGCGGCTGACAGGTCCAAGAGAATGAGTATGAAGTAGTGGCTTTTTGACTTGGCGGAGAGCAAGTCATTGGCCACCTTAGTGAGGGCGGTCTCGGTGGAGTGATGAGAGCGGAATCCAGATTGCAAGGGATTGAGCAGGGAGTGGGAGCATAGGAATCTGGTGAGCTGATTATATGCGAGATGCTCAAGGAGCTTGGAGGCAAACGGGAGCAGAGAAATTGGTCGGTAATTTGACAGTGAGTTTGGGTCCAGGGAGGGTTTCTTTAGGATCGATGTGATGAGTGCATGTTTGAAAGAGGATGGGTAGGTGCCAGTTGAGAGGGAGAGGTTGAATACGTGAGTAAGGATTGGAGTTAGTAGAGGGGAGAGTTCTTGAGTGAGGCGAGACGGGATTGGGTCGAGAGAGCATGTGGTTGGATTTGAGTGAGTGAGGAGACGGGAAACTTCATCCTCGGTGACGGGTGAGAAGGAGCTTAGTGTGTATGTGGGAGAGGTGACAGGGCTGGGGTGGCTGGGTGGGTGTGATGAAATGTCATCTCTGATAGATTTGATCTTGTCCTTGAAGTGGGTGGCAAGATCTTTGGCAGAGAAGATAGTGGAAGGTGTTTGTGTTGGTGGGTGTGGAAGAGATTTGAAGGTTGCAAAAAGGTGTTTCGGGTTAGAGGAAAGATTAGAAATCAGAGAGGAAAAGTATGATTGTTTGGCCAGGGAGAGGGCAGAGCTATATGAATGGAGTATGAATTTGTAGTGTACAAAGTTGGCTGTGGAGTGCGATTATGCTAGGATGCTGGCAGGGAGGGTTCATCATTACTATTAACTGTCAGCAAGTTGTATATCCTTAGCGGGTTCTGGACAAGGGGTATAGTGACAGTGGCAGTACTTGGTTCCTGGTGTCATGGTGTTTGGATACAGTTGTGCCCCCAGATGTTATTTACCACACACACTGTGCACATTGCAGTTGCTGATGAGAGCCACAGTTCCTGCACTCAAGGGACAAATTTCTATTCTAATAACAACACACCCATGATTTTGGAGACTAATTATTGGCCAACTTCTTCTTTTCTCCACATAGACTGGGGGCTACTTATTGTGCTGCTACTGCCGCAGACACATCACTGGAGATAGTCATGGCAAGTGGAACCTTCATCATTCATCACCCATGTTACTGCCACTGTTGATCCCATTCCCTTTCAGCTGCCAAATCGTCCTGCTGCTTAAAGATCTCAGCAGCAAGAACAGCAGCTGTAAATTCCGCAATTATGGACTCAGACTCAAGAGAAGGACATTTGACAATGGCCAGTGGCCACTGGCCAACATGACCTGCTGGCACTAGGTCAGCAGGGAATTTTTTTCTCAGGGCTTGTGCCTTGAAAAAAAAAAATAATAAATAAATAAAAACATAGTCCTACAAAAAAATAAACAATTTTTGGGGTGTGTGTTTCTAACAAGCCTAAGTCCTACAAATCCCTAAATATCAGTCAAGAAACTACCCCCAAAACAAATTCCGTGTTCAACTGATTCATTCATTCACCAATACAGACACCCTCCTCAGATCCCGTTCATACCATGTTTTATGTTTTTTTGTTTTTTTTTTATTTAGGATTTATTTTTTATTAACTGCCCCCCAATACCAGTAAACAACCCCCCACAAAAATCATCCCCTGTTCAACTGATTCTTTCTCACACCCCACCAATACAGGCACCCTCATGCCCCTTTTATACTATGCCTTTGGTAAATAAAATAATATTTGCTATGTGTTGTGTGTAACTTCAGTGTTCCCATTGATTTTAGTGGAATGAGCTAGGCGAAAAAAGCGTAAAATCTGCACTTTTAGCTGGAAATTTTTCACCAAGTGGAAAGTGCCATTTTTTACCGATTTCAGTTTGAGGTGAAAAGTTTTGCCCATCCCTAATAGGAGGGTTTACACACTAATACATGGTAAAGGTGAAATAGACTCTCCAGTGTCTATGTTACTCTACAGTGCATAGGCGAAATACTTTTTCTCAACCTTTAAAAACGTGGGTTTTTTCAATTTTTTTTTATTATTATCAAACTTAATGATGGGTTCAAAGGAAATCTACTTATCTTTAAAAAATATTTAAAATTTATGTAGGTGTATAAATGAATGAGGGAAAAATATGTTTCAATAAAGGTATACTAAAAAGTTGTCTAGTGTAAAAAAAACTCATCATCAAGGGGTTAGGGGCAGTTAGCTCCAGAAATTACATGTTTTTCAGTTTTTGACCTTGAGATTCAAGATTTTTGCTAAAATATCAGCGTCTCATAGGGCATGGCTTTCACAGACATGTGGCACTTCTTTAATGTTCTTCAGTGCAATCATTGAGTAGGAATACCGGCTTGACTTATTTGTGCTTAATTCAAAAGTGCTATGGGATGCTTCAGTACTAAACTGTGAACCACTAGACTATAGCAATGGGGACTTATCATGTACAAACAAAATTAACTAATTTCTGAGGTTCCCTGGCATGGTTACCTATGTATTCTGCCAAGCTACACTGCTCACTCACTTTAGTACTGCACTCTTTTTAGCTCACTTTCTCTTTCGGTTTCTTTTTGGGGTTTATGTATAGGGAAGTATAGTATGTCCTTTCTATAGACATTTTATATTTAACAAACTGAGGTCAATAAGTGTGTGTGCTTGTCTGCATGATTATACACTACATTCCTCAGAAGAAGTAATATTGTGCTGGGAAATGTTGCACCATAGGAAAAAGAGGTGAAAAATATTTTGGAATATGAGAAAAATGTGTTATAATAGTAGAAAATGCGTTAGAATAGGCAAAACATTTGATGGAATAGGCAAAAAGAAGGAACATTTTGCACTGGAGAAAACGTTTGCGAAAAAAGAGAAAAATTGTCATATTTTTTTGCAAAGTCATGCTGGGACATTTTTCGCCCACCCATAGTAATCAGTCCTGGATATCATGTCCGTGGAGGCAGAAACGACAGTTGCTGGCACCTTTTTCACATATTTGCTTAAAAAATTAGAGTAAAATTCATAGGGGCTATTATCACATTTCATACTAGGTGAAAGGTTATTATTAGGGGATGTTTGCTTTCCATGACTGTAATACAGTTCACATATCAGATGTTAATATTTTACATACCTATGTATAATAAATTCTATCTAGCCCCTCTTACCAAGGGTACAATTGTTCTTTGGAGTTGGTTGTAACTAAGAATCACACACATAAGGGATAATAATAAAAGATGATTGTATTATGTACAGAATCAAAATACTGTTACAGTTTGGATGGTATATACATGAATAAAATAATATCATAGATTATAAGTATGGAAAAGATGGAATTGAATTGGATACCAGTAAATTATATGATGAAAATCTCCTCACACCCTCCAGCACAAATCTTGGTTTCTGGTCTCTTATCTGCTGGGCTCACATCTGGACAGGAATCAGGACTGCTGTGCTCAGGCTGCTCTCATTCTCTTCTCCTCTTCTCTCCTCCGGTTCTCCTTAAGTTCTCATTCCACCCCCAAAAATACTGCTCCTTTATACCATTTTTAATATCACTTAGGTCTGGTGTAAACTGGTTAGCTCAACTGAGCTTTCCTCACCACACCCACTTGCCATTCATGGTGACATCAAAGAGATATTATTGAAAGGGAAGACTCCAGGAACAGGACCATTTGGTTTCTTATCTGAACTCTTTGTTTTGTTGACAAACAGAGAAAGTTTTTACATCTGTCCTCCTTCCTTTCTTATATGACCAAGAGAGAGCTTCCTTTGAGTCCTCAAATGGCTAAATAAGGAATGCATCCTGTCAAGCCACTTGAAACAACCTTTATTTGTGTAATTGTGTGACCCCCTGCTGTTTGGGACAGCTGAAATTGCACTGGCTTCTTCATTAAAGAAACTTATTTCCAATTGTATATTCCTAAGCCATAATACAGACATTTAACCATACACATGTGTACACATACATATATATATATATATATATACACACACATATACATATATATACACACACATACATACACATAATAAATTGCATAAAATGTCCATATCCATAGAGATAAAGACATGTATACATACATAAACACAGATATATATATCCACAGACAAACCCCTGTTATAAATCATATTTGATCCATTCTGACTTTCTTACACATGACTATATATGTTATTTCTACATAAAATCATGGACTTTCTTGTATTTTCATGTAATTGGGACATATACATCAAGAAACTTATGGGTAGATTTAAAGGCAAGCGTTAACATAGCCGGAAGGGCCAAAGTAAATACTAAAACCCCAAAGGACGTTAAGTGACAGAAACGGTCTTGTGGCTAAACGTCCGTTTTGTGAGTTAAGTTCCCAAAATGGCCCTAAGAGCAATGATAGTGGGAACTTAACATTAAAAAACAATTAACTATCGGTGCCTGACATACTGCCAAGCACCGATCGTTAACTGATCCATGTTACACTTACCTGTCATCCACTGTCCTTCTGTCTTCTCTTCTTTCTTCTATCTTATGCCTTTTCTTCAATCTTCTTTCTTCTGATTCTTCTACCTGTAAAAGAAAAGAAAAAATTAAATACCAAGCATGAATGAATACATTGTTTAACCCTTTGAATGGAAGAGGGGTACTCAATGCATTGCAAAGCAATGCGTTGCGTACCTCACTGGAACTCAAAGGGTTAAATAGTACTGCACAATGAATATTCCCACAATAACCACTGCTATATAATGCCCAAGAGTATAAACATGCAAAGAAAAAAACAGTATCCATATACACAGAAATCAATGCCATCCATTAATGCTAAGTAAATTCACTTAGCTAAATTCTTCATTTACAATGCAAATGTTGAAGACCTCTGCGTCATTCAAGATGTTACAAATTTCATTTAGTTTGTTTTCTCCAGAAATGTATCTCTTTAGTTCTATTTGCTAACAAAAAAACATAACTTTTTCTGGAGGAAATTCCTACATCCACTGATTTCAAGAGTATATCCCTCAAATACCTGGACAGGGAAATTCATTTAAACAAAACTTTTTACCAAAGCTCAAGTATTAAGTATTAATAATTAAATATTTCATCAATATTTTTCATATCATATGTTCCAGCAATGGGTGGGCCACCAAAGCAAAGTGCTAACCTACTTGAATTAGGGTACAGTTCATGAAAGGTGCAAGCCCTGAGGAAACATTAATTTGTAGGACTTAGACTTGTTTGGCACAAGCCCTAAGGAAACATTGATTTCTAGGAATTAGAATTGTTTGGCAAAAGCCCTAAGGAAACATTGATTTGTAGGACTTAGGTTTGTTAAAAAAAAAAAAAAAAAAAAATGTAGGCTTGTTTTTGCGAACATACCCTTAGGAAAAGAAAGCTCTACTGAGCTAGTGCCAGCAGGTCATGTCGTGTTGGCCAGTAGGAGTGGGCGAAAAGTGAGAAAAATTTCCAGCATGATTTTTCACTACATTGTTCTCCTTTTCTCCAGTACAAAATTTTCCGCCTTTTCGCCTATTCCAGCAAATTTTTTGCCTATTCCAACACATATTTGTCCTACTCCAGCACATTTTTATCCAATTACAACACATTTTACTCCATTCCAACACATTTTTCAACTATGTTTCCTATGGTGCAACATTTCCCAGCACAATATTACTTCTTATGATGGCTGTAGTGGAGAAATAAGTAGCTGAAAGTCAAAGTTGAGAGTCCTACATCAATATATACCATGAAAAATGTGTTAGCATGCAGAGTGCCTTTGTCCTTTGCCCACAACACTAACTTCCCTCTTAAGTGACACTGGCACATATTCATGATGATTTCAAGTGATAAAAAAAAATAAAGTATAATCTATAATGTGGCAGATGTTTATGGTAGTGGTGGTGGGGGACTGGCTTGGTGTGATTGGTAGAACATGACAAACTGCATCCACCCCGGGAGGAGAGGGATCATCATCATTAATTGCACACACTGCAGCAACCATTGCTGCAGTCAGATTTTGACCTACCACTTTACTCCCATGTCCCTGCACTGTTCCACCTTTTCACCCTCCTCCTTGTGCATTTGCTGTACATTACTCAACTCCTGTGTGTGTGTTTTTACTCTCTAAGTACACATCTGATGATGTGTGATGTCTTGACTTAGCCCTCAACAGTATGCTCAAAGTTTTTTCCAGAAGCTGGTAGTCAGTCTGAGCCACAGGTTTGCACCAGATAGGATATCCACGGGAGCGTATGTATGCTGGATGTGCAGTGGATAGAGCTACAGGTCAACACCAGATTGGGTAGTCAGACAAGCCTAGGTCATACACTGAGCGGGTAGTCAGCCAGAGCCACAGGTTTGCACCAGAAAGGATATCTGAGCCAAATCAGAACGCCAAGGAGAATAGTCAGACAGAGCCACAGGTCAACACCAGAATGGATGGACGGACAAGCCGGATCATACACAGGAGTCAGGAATACCAAAAAATGAACTGGTCAGAACAACAGCATAAGGGTGACTGAGTCAGGACTCAGTCTGCCCTTTAAATCCCTCCACAGCAAGTAGGTAGTAGGAGCAGCTAGAGGGAGGAAGTAGGTAGGAGGAGACTACTGGAAACAAACACACATAAAACAGGCCTGCAGCATGCTTGAAGCCTCTTGCCTGCAGATGACGCGTGGAAAGACTCAGAGTGTCGTTGAAGCGGCGGCGCTGGAAACAAGGTACTGTGACAGACATTAAGGGGTTGTGACACTGGCACATATTTGTGATTATGTAAAATGAGAAAAAAATAAATAAAGTACAACCTACAATGTGGCAGATGTGTATGGTAGTGATGGTGGGGGACTGGCATGGTGTGATTAGTGGGACCTTGACAAACTGCATACACCCAGGGAGGAGAGGGTATCACGGTGCCAGTGATTGGTGCTGTTCAGTGTCAGTCACTTGCTGAGTATCATGATTGGCTGTCTGTGTTTAGCCCTCCTCAAACAGCCTTTTTAAACCCAGGCTGAGCACTTCCAGGTTGCCCTTTCGTGGTATTTCTGACTTCACTCTGCCTGACCTGCTTGTCAGGCTTCTGGGCCTGTTCCTGCTGTTCCTGCTGTACTTGCTGATCCTGTGTTCCAGTGTTCCTGTATGCTAATGTTCCTGTGTTCCAGAGTTCCAGTGTTCCAGCACCTTGTGGGTTAATCTTACTGAGTTCCAGTGTTTCTGTGTTCCAGCACCTCGTGGGTTAATCTTACTGAGTTCCTGAATCTCCTGCTCCAGCCGTCGCTCTGTCGACATTGTTCTTCTCGCTGCTGATCATACTTTGTTGGTTCCTGGTGGCGATATACATTGTTGGTCCCAGTGTGCAGACGCTGGTTTACTCCACTAAACCTGGTTGCGATATACATTGTTGGTCCCAGCGTGCGGACGCTGGTTTACTCCACTAAACTGGTTGCGAGATACATTATTGGCTCCAGCGTGCGGATGCTGGTTTACTCCACTAAACCTGGTTGCGATATACATTTTTGGTCCCAGCGTGCGGACCCTGGTTTACTCCACTAAACCTGGTTGCGATATACATTTTTGGTCCCAGCGTGCGGACGCTGGTTTACTCCACTAAACCTGGGGGCGATATACATTGTTGGTCCCAGCGTGCGGACGCTGGTTTACTCCACTAAACCTGGTTGCGATATACATTGTTGGTCCCAGCGTGCGGACGCTGGTTTACTCCACTAAACCTGGTTGCTATATACATTGTTGGTCCCAGCGTGCGGACGCTGGTTTACTCCACTAAACTGGTTGCGAGATACATTATTGGCTCCAGCGTGCGGACGCTGGTTTGCTCCATTAAACCTGGTTGCGATATAAGTTGTTGGTCCCAGCGTGCGGACGCTGGTTTACTCCACTAGACCTGGTTGCGATATACATTGTTGGTTCCAGCGTGCGGTTGCTGGTTTGCTCCATTAAACCTGGTGGCGCTATTACCATTAGTCCCAACGTGCGGACGTTGGTTTGCTCCTGAACATCCAGTACTGTGGTCAGTCACTGTCCACTTCCTTGCAGTTGTCTGAGTATCCCTGGCAATAGACTCCTGCTGAGTAAGACCTCTATACTTATGCTCTATGCTGTCTTAGTCACCTGACAGCTGGTCTACTTGCTCAGGCTGCCCTGCCCGGTATTGGTGAGGCCGGTAGAACCTTGACAATACCATCCTGTAGATTGCCTCACCCGGTATTGGCAGGGCCGGTAGAGCCTACTCCAGTACTCCTTTGGGCTGCCCTGCCCGGTATTGGTAAGGCCGGTAGAACCTTGTAATTCACCTTCTTTAAGGTTGCCTTACCCGGTATTGGCAGGGCCGGTAGAGCCTACATTCAGCATTCCGTGGGGGCTGCCTTGCCCGGTATTGGTAAGGCCGGTAGAACCAGTATATGTCATCTCACGGTTGCCTTACCCAGTATAGGCAAGGCCGGTAGAGCCTGTCATTAAAACTGTCACTTGGGTTGCCTTGCCCGGTATTTAGGCAAGGCCGGTAGAACCTATTATATGTTATATTACTGTTGTATTGTTATGTATGTTTACCCTACGGGGACTGCCTTTAACTTTTAATAAAGTTAAGTTATTTTACCAAACCTTAAGTCTGAGAGTCTTCAAAAACCGTGACAGAGGGATCATCATCATTTATTGCACATGCTGCAACATCAGTTTCTGCAGTCGGTTTTTGTACTACCACTTTACTCCCACATCCCTGCACTGTTCCACCTTTCCCCCTCCTGCTTGTGCATTTGCTAGACATTGCTGAACTACTGTGTGTGTCTTTTTACTCTCACAGTAGACAACTTTATGGAACGCTATGTCTTGCCTTGGCTCTCAACAACATTCTCAATGTTATCTGCTGTCTGTCAAGTCTGCCTCAGTCACAGAGCTCCCAGTCAGCTGTCTGATATATGTATTTGTTTAGCTATTTATGTATATTTCTATTGTATTTTATTTTATTAACAGTTTATAAATATATATATATATTTATATATATATATATATATATATATATATATATATATATATATATATATATATAAAACTAAAAAAGAATCAACAACTTCTTTCCCCAGACTTCCCGAGCACAGAGACAATAAAAGCAACATCACCAAGCAACTTGGACCCCAGCTGCATATGCCTTGCCAGTCATTCACACAAAATTTTGGGGTATTTTGGGTCAACCTTCTTCCTCCCTTCTTCTCCCCCAGAGTGTCCCCAGACTCCCCTAATACCAAGAACAAATGTCCTAACTAAATGACTCCCTGAACTAAGCTTCACTTCTGCTTTATTTGCCTGTCTTCTCTAGCTCAAAAATGTGCTGCTTTCTCACAAACACAGAATGGCATGCTGTAAGAGCCTGACACCCTTGTATATGCCTGTAGAAAATTTCGTGTAGTGGAGAAAATTTTTCTACTCATTGATTTCAATGCAATTTGTTAGGTGAAAAAGCAGGAAAATGTCACTTTTCATGAGAAATTTTTCTCCAAGCGGAATGTGCCATTTTTTGCCAATTTCAGTTTGAGGCAAAAATGTTAGCCCATCCCACGAGACTAACATACATAACCCCCTAATGAGTCATCTTTATACCCATGCTCATCCCCTTCAATAATGCAATGTCTTTGCTCAGTACAGTGGCTAATCCCCAAGATTATATAAGGAAGTGTGCATCTAAGCAGGATGCATCATGAGTATCAAAATGATTACAGCACTGAACAGCAGTTCTGTTTTGCCAAGACTGTTCACATTCAACCCATGTCCCACAATAGTAAATCTTTAAATAGGCACAATGCAAAAATACAGTAGAGTGAACCAACATCTCAATAACCATTTTATGTGGCAAGTTGTGTGCATTTTACACATTAATTGTTGACTTTTTTCCTGACATCATATAATAAATCTATCACCTTGCAGCAGCTGGGGCTTTCAAACGCCAATGTGTAGGAGGTTTACAAAATTTTTAACACCTTAGACATGGAGGATGTCACCAAACATTATAAACCAATGTGTTGGAGGCCTGTATAGCATCCAAGGGGTTTGTGTACTGTGATGCAGCCAATACCCATTGATATGGAATAGTTAATGTATATAAAAGATAAACTAAGATTGGCATATTATCAAAAAATCACATTTGCCCAAAGTCAATAATGAGAATTATGATAATGACAGCATGCCAAATCATGATCTGAGACTTTCATGTGTGTTTAGAATTCAAGCATCAATTATAATCAATTTCAGTATTCTGCACAAAGGCATCTTGCATTAGACCACAATACATAGCTTGCAAACATTCAGCTGTTTTACATCTCAGAGGGGAATTTGAAGGCAGACATTTACAACAGAAGATTCTGTTTTGCATTTTTATGAAAACAGTTCAATGAGAAGCTTAATTTTAGTTGCCCGCCTTAAATGTTCAGCTAAGCATGTACCTGAAAATGTAGCAATAAAAATAACTGCCTAGGTCCTGAATAGGAATGGGCAAATGTTTTTGTCTCAAAAGAGAAACAGGAGAAAAATGGTACTTTTCAATGAGTTGTGCATATTTTGGAAAAATAAGAGGATTTTTTTTCTTTTTTTGACCTAGCTAATTGCATTGAAATCAGTGGGAAGACTGAATTTCTTCTCACCAAGTGGCACATTTCCCTTCTTTTCCTGAATGCATAGTATAAAAGGGGAAATTAGGTTCCCACAGCATGCCATTCTTGTGAGAGGAAGAGAGAACAACAAAAGAAGCCAGGATAATAAATGGAATTGAAATTCTGGCCAGGATGTTTTTTTTTTTCATTAGGTTAGTCTGGAGGCCTCTGGGACAAAGAAGGTAGACCCCAAATAACCCAAAATTCTGTTTGTCTGATTGGAAAGATGCAGACAGCTGTGATCCAATTTCCTTCATGATCTGGTTCTTATCTCTGTGTTTGGGGAGTCTGCAGGTGGGAGTAGAGAGCAAATGAGGTTTACCCCAAATACCACAACATTTTGTGTGACCAAACAGATACAGGTAGCTGTGATTTACCCTAAATATCTTGTATGACTGACTTGAAAAACACAATCAACCATGACCCAAGTTCCTTCCTGATCTGGTTATTATCTGTGTGCTAGGGGAGTCTGGGGTATGAAAAGGGAGCAAAAGTGTATTACCCCAAAATACCCCAAAAGTGACTCACTAGGAAGGCTCTGGTAGCCATGATCTAAGTTCCTTCCTGATCTGGTTGATATCTATGCTCTAGAGGAGTCTTGGGGTGTGAGAAGGGAGCAAAGGAGATTTACTTTAAATAACCTAAATTCTGTGTTACTGATTGGAAAGACAGAGACAGCTGTGATTCAAGTTCCTTCCTGATCTGGTTATTATCTCTGTGCTAGAGGAGTCTGGGGGGTGAAAAGGGAACAAAAGCACATCACCCCAAATACCCCAAAAGTCTTTGTGACTCACTGGGAATGCACTGGTAGCCATGATCCAAGTTCCTTCCTGATCTGGTTGATATCTATGCTCTAGTCTTGGGGTGTGAGAAGGGAGGAAAGGAGAATAAGCCCAAATACCACTAAATTCTGTTTGACTGACTGGAAAGACACAGGCAAAGGTGAATCAAATTTCTTCCTGATCTGTATCATAGTGCCTGTGATCCTTTCTGTCACTCTCGCTTGTGGTGTATGCTGATTGGCTATACTGGTTTGGCCCGCCCCTGGTGACCTTTTTATGCCTGACCGTGACACCTATCAGGTGCCCTTTCGTGGTGTTTCAGAGCCAGTGTTGCTGTTGCTGAGTTCCTGTGTTCCGGTTTCCCGTGTACCGAATTGGCCCGGCTTGACTACGTTCCTGTGTTCCTGCTTGTGATTGACCCGGCTTGTCTGAAAACCCGCTTCGTGATTCGACCCGGCTTGGCTGACGTTCCTGTTCATGATTGACCTGGCTTGTCTGAGAACCCTATCTGTGATCCGACCCGGCTTGGCTGACTTCCTGCTACGTGACCAGTTAACGGACTGCTCCGGTGACCTGCTAGTTCCTGCTCTCCTCTTCGGTTGTCGCCGTGGAGACATTCTGACTTCCTCCACTGTCTTGCCTGTCTGTGTGACCTGCTCCTGTCCGATGTTGCTTGCTCCCAGTGCTGTGTATTGCTTGATTGCAGAGCTGTGCTGTTGTCCTAGAGCCTCCGTATCGCTTGCAGAGCTTTTGTACCTCTCTGATCCTCCGATCCGTAAAGCTGCATTTTAACCCTAGCTGTGCGACATTACCATTCGCTGAGCCTCTCTCACTGGTATAGAGCCTAGCCTCTTGCACTACATCTGCTGAGTCGGCCGCTTATGCTCTGGTTGGTTGGCGGCTCATTCTACCTTATTGCAGAGTAGTGCTGTTCTGTAACGATTCCGGTAGGGCGCTATTTGGCTCAGACTCATTCGCTAACGCCATTGGGGCCGAAGGCACAAGCTACTATAGCTAGGGTGAAGGGCTATTGGCTTCTCCGTTGCAGCATATGGTGGTCCGTTGTTACGCCCGTGGAGGCTACTGGCTCAAAGCTCTTGCAGGTTTAGGTAGGTGACGCCCATGGGGGCTGTTGGCTCACTACCTCTGTTCCGTTGGTCTCCGTTGTATGCCCGTGGGGGCTATAGCAGCTCTTGCAGTTCAAGCTATACCGTGGTGACGCCTGTGAGGGCTAACTACTCAGGCACTTGCAGATTCAGTTGTATACTTGGTTACGCCCGTGGGGGCTATTCTGTGTACTGTCCTGCTGATATTACCTCTGGTCAAACAGGGCCTAGCAGCAACCTCTCTCAGTACTATAAGTGTGATTCCAGCTACACTTACTTCTCCCAATTAACACCTTGGGTGTGCCAAACTCCACAACAGAGACTGTCCATCTATGCATTTAACCCTTACTTGTGTCTCTATTATGTGCCTGTCCTGAGACATTATATGTGATACTCTTATTCTGTATACTGGGCCTGTGGGGGCATATCTGTCATTATCTTGCTACTACTTTGTGTTGCCTGTAGAGGCCGATCGTTTGCCTTATTTTTTCTTTTAATAAAACTGTGTTTTATCTCACCCCTATTCTGAGTGTCTTAAAAAAACGTTAGAATCTGGCTGTTATCTCTGTGCTAGGGGAGTCTGTGGTAAGAAGCAGTTGAACCCTGTGTTTTTTCAGGAACCCTGCAGTCTATGAAGTTAGCAATATGGAGATTGTTTCACACAATCAAAAAGCTAAACATGTTGCTATTTGTTGTCTGTTAGAAGCGTGTGAGCAGGGGGAAAGCAGGCTCACATATAAGCACCTCCTCATTGAGATACCACCTGAATAACAACCACAGATCTGAATGGGAGACACACCATCAACAGGTCAGAGGTGTCACAACTAGCAGCAGTAAAGTGTGTCAAGATTTTCTGCAACTGCTGCAGAGGAGTATGACTCTGAGTTTATTTTTGGAAATGACCAGCGTGATAGAGTGTGTACACATACTGCCACCATCCCCATGTTGACAGCAATAAAGTTACACAGTTCTTCCATGCTGCCATTCCATACTTACTAAGTCCTTAGAAAGAAGTCAAAACCTGCACAAAAATAATGCCAAATTACACCTGTGGAATAGTAAACTTCCCAAAATGCTGCCAGTTGATATGTTGCCCTTTTCTTTTGTTGAAAACAGAGACTTTAAAGAATTGATGTCATATATTGCACCCTGCTGGAATATCCCAAGCCACAGTAATTTTTTAAGGATGGCTGTGCAAGCAGGAAATTAGTGTTGTGAGAAAAGGACAAAGGCACTCAGCCTGCTGACAATTTTTTCAAGACATATGTTGCTGTAGGACTCAGCTTTTATTTTCAGTTATTTATTTCTCCACTTGGGCCCTCAGAAGAAGTAATATTGTGGTGGAAAATGTTTCAGTCATAGAAAACATTGGTGAAAAATGGCAAAGTTTTCACAGGAAATTTTACTGGTAGAAGGAAATTTTATGTATTTTCTATGTGTGGCAGAGAAGGCCAAAAACATGGGATACGGAGAGTGGGCTATAAATTTAATGCAGGAGAGAGCAACAAAGAATGGCACTTGGAGTGCAAAAGGGAAATAGATGTGAGGAGAGTGATGCAGAGCTGGAGGTAGAAGGAGGGGAAGAGATTTATAAATTTAAAGCAGAACTTTCACCCCATATGACCTTATCTATGTGTGTAGCATTAATGTAGTTATAAAGCGCTGTGTAATTTTAAAAATCAGAAAACTGATCGATAAGGCACAATAGAAGATTAAAGTTTAACCTTGTGATGTGTAGAGTATTGTGAGCGCTATTGCGCATGTCAATCTGGTTACCATGAGGTTACTTAGTCACTCCCATCATTCTCTGTTATCTCACCCACGTCCTCCTTGTCCTGCCCTTATGTGACACGTCACCTGGTGCGCACGAGCCTGTACTAGACTGGAATTAACTTTCAGCACCATTTTGCCTAAAACTGAGCCAGTGGTGTAAATGGGAGAATGACACTGGGAGTGGAAAAGGAGAAGGTAGAAGGTTTGGAAGTGTGGTAGAAGCATGTGAGATGGCCTTAAAAACTGCCCATAGAACTTCCCTACCTTGTTCAGGTGAATGCCCCAAACAGGGATATGATGTGACCGACATCTGAGGTAAGTAAATCTGCATTTTATTTTTAAGTATACATATCACATTAAAGGGGGTTATATAATAGTAGTCAATATAGGGGTGAATGAACTTGCAAACTGGCCATATTACTAAATTAGCTGATAAATAAACCGGGAACAGATGTCTGAGACAGGGAAATTAGTATTATTCTTTCCACAACTACAGCAAAATATTATCTGGATTATATTAGAATTTTCCACAGAAGAGTATAATATTCATTTGGAAGATTTTCTTTTGGCAAATTGGAGACAATACATTGTAGTGCACACTGGGAGCTTCAAACCCAAATATTGCAACTTTTCCTGCTTAAATGTTTTCATCTGAGCACCTGGTGAGATCTGAAGATACTCCCAACCAGCCCTGCACAATGTATAAATGAATGAGGCACTCACCGCTCGTAACTATACAGCAGAAGGTTTTTTATTTCACTTTGTTCCACTCATGTACAGTTTACAGCAAGGCAATAGTGTTTCGGGCCCAACGAACGTTTCGAGGACTACACCGTCCTCTTCTTCAGCACAGCCCACCTGAATACTTCTCCCTGGAGGCTCTATTAAATAGCCTCCTACAGCAAACACGCTGAAAGTGCGTATCCAGAAGCGCGCCAACAGTGACATCATTGGATCGACGTTGCTCGCTCCCGGATAGCAAGCCCAGTACAGAGTCATCACCATGGCAACCCACCACCACACATATATACAACAATATCTCACAGAGCCCATGTACCAATTTACTATATAAACATTATACTCAAACGCTGTAAAGATGAAAACCATCTATATTGAAATCTTTCAGTAAACAATTTTACAGTAGTCTTCCTGAAGAAATATGGCTCTGTAAGAGAAAAGAAAATTAAAAACATTTTATAAAAAAAATCCTATTGTATATTATACACAAGATCAACGCTCTTGCATAATTGCTGCTACATTTATATCCATTGCATATGTAATGAAATTGCACACAATAAACACCACCACTTGTCTTAATGGAACCACCAGTATTTAATTCTCTCATTTAGGCCCAAGGGTGTTACTGTTTGTAATTTATATGTCCATCTAGCTTCCAGATGCGCACTTTCAGCGTGTTTGCTGTAGGAGGCTATTTAATAGAGCCTCCAGGGAGAAGTATTCAGGTGGGCTTGCTGAAGAAGAGGATGGTGTAGTCCTCGAAACG
Organism: Rhinophrynus dorsalis; assembly: GCA_037306005.1. Taxonomy (NCBI): domain Eukaryota; kingdom Metazoa; phylum Chordata; class Amphibia; order Anura; family Rhinophrynidae; genus Rhinophrynus; species Rhinophrynus dorsalis. Next base: position 471,476,522 of record CM074720.1, on the reverse strand, counting down.
TTCGTTGGGCCCGAAACACTACTGCCTTGCTGTAAACTATACATGAGTGGAACAAAGTGAAATAAAAAAACCTTCTGCTGTATAGCTACGAGCGGTGAGTGCCTCATTCATTTATACATTGTGCATTACGTTGTCTTACTGTGGAGAAAGGTGGACAGAGTGAGAGCACCCCCGGTGTAATAAATGGTTCCAAAGAACATTACGTTTTATATATGACGAACTGTGGAGAAAATTTGGAGTGCGGATATTTACTGTATCCCAACCAGCCCTGAATGCAAATCCTGAACTTTTAACTATCCTGTAGTTTTATGGAAACTCTACTCAGCCCTAATGAGGTTAATCAGCAATGTGCTGTAAACCTTTGCACGTGTCACAGAGTGCAAAAACCAGGAATGGGGGAGAACAGTGAACAAGCAGAACCTAAGTGTAGTAAGAAAGGTGTATTTACAAAAATGTTTTCAAGAATATGAAAAAAACACCATAAAAAGACAATCTAAATATATATCAATGGTCCTAAAGCATAAATCACCATAGAAGGTATGTGAATCATATAGTTAAGTACAAAATATCCCTTGTGGGATCATCCAAAGCATTAAAAATAACATATATAGTTCATTGGTGAAATCCCAACATAAGAGACACAAGCAGCACAGTGGCTCAGTGGTTAGCACTGTTGCCTTGCAGCGCTGGGGTCCTGGGTTCAAATCCCACCAAGGACAACATCTGCAATGAGTTTGTATGTTCTCACTGTGTTTGCGTGGGTTTCCTCCCACACTCCAAAAACATACTGATAGGTGAATTTAGATTGTGAGCCCCAATGGGGACAGGAACCAATATGAGTGTAAAGCGCTGCGGAATCTGTGTGCGCTATATAAATAAAGGATTATTATTATTATATAGTAAGGTTGATGGAAGAGATATACCCTTACTTGAAAAGTTTGTATACTCAGTCCCTTCAAACAGGTTGAACACTGCAATAGTCTCTCTGGGTCCTCCCTGGTCATTGCTCCACCTTGGATCTCCACCTTAGGCCGGCGTCCCTTCTCACAGTTCTGTCTTAGGGATCAATCAGTGTTCTGCGGCCAAGTACTAGTCCTACAAAGCTCCTTTTGTGTGGTATAGTTTCCAATGTGCTTCAGCATTCTTCTAGGCCTTCATCACTGAAGATATTATGTGCCACAATGACATCGATATTTAAAGTCCAATATAGATATGATGGACGTGCACTCTGGATCTCACATATAATACAACTAACCCATCTCTCCACTTTACACAAAGGGGGCAGACAATTAATAAAATGACGAGGACTTGTGGGCAAACTGTGCTTATGACGAAGAAGGCTGCTTGAGGAGCAAGCTCCATTCTGTCTCATGTATAACTTGGGCTTTTACCTCTTTCCCCCTGCTGTTTTTCCCCACTGTTATACCCTAGACCCTTAACATGCTGCAGATGTTGGGTGGCAAGAAATCTCGGCGAGTGCTCTCTGTGGGGCCCGCAGACAAGCACCCATGCTGTACTCATGCCTGCGCCTCACGACAAGATGCAAGCACCATCTCCTTGGCTATACTCACTCTCTTAGATTTAGTGGCCTCTCCAAGATGACTACCTCATCAGATATCTGCTGTGAGTGTGGATTTTAACAATTTTCTGGTTATTCCATGGTGACCTTGAAACTCCGGCTGACCATCACTAAAGTGGATATCTCTAACATGCCCATGAAAATGGATATTAAGGAGATGTTGGATGAAGTTAATAGGGTTGTTTGTTAGTATATGGCTGAAATCAAGTGGGGCCTCACAACTGGACCAGCAAGTCCATGAGTTGGAGGAAGGTCCCTAGTTGGATCCAACAAATGTTAATACTTTGGAGCAACAGTTACTTTCCCAAGCAGATATCATTGCAGCTCTTACTTTATGTGTGGACGATTTGGAAAACCACAGAAGATGCTGCAATATTAGGATACAGAACTTCCCTGAATTAGTCCAACAATGGATCTGATTGCCTCCTACAGTCCCTATTTACTACGGTGTTTTCCACCATGCAGGAGGCTTTGCTCATAACTGACCAGGCTCAGAAGAGAATTGGGATCTATAACCTACAGGAGTATTAAGCTTCAACTTTACAATGACCTGTGTCCACAGACTCTCCACCTATGATGGGAATTAAAGCCTTTAATGGACCATCTACAAGGTCTTCAAATTCCCTACAAATGGTGCTTTCCATTTTCTCTGTCGGCACAATGGAATGGAGTTTATGTGATCTTATATAATTACAGTAGTATAGTGGCCTTCTGCATTTTGTTGGGCATTGCTCTCTTGGATCTGCCTCCACTCCTAGGGCTCCAGATCACCCAAAGGAATGAATAGACCACTAGTCTACAGTACCCAAGTTTTTTACTAAGAAAAGCCGGTCAGAGACTATGAACATCCCAACTGTACCAGCTTAATGGACCCTGGCCTAGTGTTAATTAACCCTTTGAGTCCCGGAGTGGTACGCAAAACATTGTTCGTTGTTCCCTGTTTGGTGATGTACTTTATTTTTCTTACATTTAATACCTAGGGTTTTGTTTATCTTTATGTTTTTTTTCTTCTCATGTATGACACCTGTCTGTATAATCAGTATTTCTATGCACATTGGATATGCTGGCCTTTGATCCTCACACTACCGCCTCCAACTATCTCCTATCTCCTCCATTTTCCTAGTGCAATTAGGCTCTTTAGAATACTATGGTGCTAACTGTATTAAGCCCACTATACAGTAGCTCTCCCCATCCCAGGTCTTCTTTGTTACATAATAGTTTTACCCCTTTGTGGAGACTATTACCATAGCCACCTCTGACTCATCATTTACCTTCCTAGTCTTCATGTACCTACCCTTATCTGCCTTTACTTTATGACCGGCAGAGGCACAGGTTCGGGGATGACATTCCCTTTAAAATTACTTGTCTGGATTGTTGTATTGGAATTAGGTCATGCTGTTTGGCCCCTGCACGTTCCGTTACCTACGGCTGTTTCCAATGGTACCTATGAGACAGTGGTGCCTTCTGAGACTCCCTCCCAAATTATACTGAATTTCTTTTAACTATTGGTGGTGGTGACTGGCGCATGAGCATACTATACTCTATTGAAAATCTAGCCAATTCCTTCTCATTTCCCAAGTTTTTTTTATTTTTTTTCTCCTTCACCATGTGTCTGTTATAGGTTACTGTTCTTGTCTTCTGGATCCTGTGAATGGTTCTTATCACTCTCCCCCCTGTGCCTTTTGCCACCCTCCATAGATAACTAGCACTAGTTGCCTATGTTTATGGTATCAAGGTGATTGTTCATGCCACATGTATTTTTTTGATTTTATGCCTACTTTTTTCTCTCCTTCCCACTTTCTTTGCTCTCTTTTGGGTCACTCCTGGACCCTCTGCTCCTAGGTCCCCTTTGCTCCCTGATCCAGGCAGGCTGTGATTGGCCTCTCTGTCCGCTGATCACCAACTATTTGTACTATAACCCACTCATCCCTTAAGATGCTCTCGATAAATGCAAGGGGGTGAATATTCCTGAGAAATGTTCAACGGCCCTCGTGAATTTGCCAGACACAAAGCTGACATGTTTTGTGCACTCATATTAAGGCCAGCACTTTAATGAAGTTCAGTAACCACTCTATCCCTTAAGCTTTTTGGCCTCAGCACCCACAAAACCATGTGAGGTAGCGATTATCTTTCACAAACTTCTACCATGGAGGCCTGGACACTCTGGCTGATCCGTCAGGACCCTTTTTGCTTATTCAAGCTTATTTTTTCAATACCCATCAAAAAGGAAGCAGCTTTCCTTTCTCAATGTCTGCTGCTCTATCCTTCCCTCAACCTGCTCCTCTCGTAGATCATCAATTAAGTTGTCTCATCTTTGGAAAATCAACTTGTTTGGATCTGCACCTGATGGATCCTTGGAGACATCTTTTTCCATCATGCAAAGACTAATCAGTCTATTGCTTTATTGAAGAATCAATTATCTTTTTATAGAAAATCATCAATTGCACGATGTCCAGTCTGCACATGTGGACTCTGTAATATGGTCTGAACATGCCCTGATTTTGATACAATTTCTATTGCAGCCCCCAGATTCATAGCTCTGCCTTTTAGAGAATACCAGTGATTGAGAATAACTTCATGGCATTTTATTCTTCACTTTATAACCAGTTCTGCTCTGACCCCAAAGCTGAACAATAGTTATGCATGCTTTTCTTTTATGTGTTGTTCTTCCTAGGTTAGATATGACCACAGTACACCCTCTGGAGGAGCCCTTCTTGATGGCAGAGCTTCTCAGTGATCTTACAACCTCAGCTCCTAGGAAGAGTCCTGGTCCTGATGGATTTTCTTTGAGCTTTGTGTGGATGTAGTCATTGAACCGATGATAAATGTTTTCAGCGCTGTATCTTGGGGTCTTCGTATGCTAAGCAGTCCACGGAGGCGCATGTCACTGTAATTTATAAGCCAGGTAAGGACCCTTTGTCATTGCCTGTTATTGGCCAATTTCTCTTTTGAACCTCGATGTCAAACTATATGCTAAAATGTTGGAGGCAAGGTTACACCCATTCCTTGAATGACTGGTCCATCCCGAGGGCATTGTTCCTGGGAGTGAAGTGAAACATAACACTACCAAAGGTATTGCATTTCATGATCTGGCTAAATGGTTACATATCCCCGCAGTTTTGGTGGCAACAGACAGCAAGAAGGCTTTTGACAGTGAGCTGGTAATACCTCATGGCCATCCTGCAACTCATCGGCTGTGGCCCCAGATCTTGTTCTCCATTTCCCACCTTGTATTTGACCTCACTGGTGAGAGTGAAGGTCAGTATATCTAATGGTATGTGGTAGGGCTGTCCCCCTGATCTTTATATTAACCTTAGAAACATTATTCAATATAATGCAGCTCTCTCACGATATTCAGGGCATCTGAAATGGTTTCCACCTTTTCAAAGGCGCATGTTATGTATACAATATTCTTTTCTTTATCTCCGACCCTGATTTCTCTCTTCCCCATCTCATCTCCCAATTAGACCTATATTGTCGCATATCCCTGTCAAACATTAATTATAGCAAATCTGAGATCCTGAACCTGACTAAGCCTGAACCACTGACTAGGGGTGGGCAAAAAGTGAGAAAAATTTCCTGCATGACTTTTTGCGAAAAACTTTGAGAACGTTTTCACCTTTTCTCCAATGCAAGATTCTTGTCCTTTTCCACCAATTCCAACACATTTTAGCCTATGTTTCTTATGACACAACATTTTCCAGCACAATATTATTTCTTCTGAGGGCTGTAATAGAGAAATAAGTAGATTAAAGTTAAACTTGTGAGTCCGACAACATCATATACCTTTAGGCTGACCATATGTACCGTTTGGAACGAGATGGTACTGTTTACTCATTTTTTGACCATCCCGTCGTTTTACTATTTTGTCCCGTTTCTATACTGGTAATTTTTTGGGGTTTTTTTTTCCTATCCCTAGTATCCCAGTGCCGTCACTGGTCAGTTGTTGCTTGGCAGATTTGTTATTTGCAGTTTCTGACTAGCCTCAGCCAGCCATTGATTGTTCAGCCCTCCCAGCTGCCTCATAATGGTGCGTGCCTCTGCAGACAAGTTGAGCATGCAGAAGATTTGTAGCAGTGGCAGTGCTAGCTGTACCTGTAGAGAGGCCGAGGGGGATCCTGGAGACAGCAGCAAGGGTAGGCAGAGTATCACGGGGTGCTTAATTCTTTAAGAAAAAAATAACAGCAAATAAAAAGAAATAGATGATCCTACCACAGTCCACATTCATCTCCCAGCTGCCGAAGAGTGAACAACTAGAACTGAGCCTGAGCCACAGCCAAATCATGTTATTTATTTTTAATTACATTGAAGTGTGAGGAGTGACTGGGACTTGTCAAACTACTCTCATTACTGGCCCACCTTTACCAGGAGCAGACATCCATGTTACTGTAACTGAGAAGCAGGATGAGGCCCTCCCCCGGGAGGCGCGTTGTGGAGCCCATTTAACCTGATGTGACTTGCACGAGAATAACCGGCAATTGAATCAGCAGGGCAATCGGATGCTCAGATCCATACTAAAGGATACATGTGAGAAGCCATGGATGAACTATCCTATCTTGAAGCCTTATCCGGTAAACGCTTAAGGGGTCGCAGGAGACTTTTACTTTTTGGGGCAATTGTTTAAAGAAGTTATCTGGTGAGTGCACAGATTACAAGTGGGGAGAGCTTCTATTAAGTATTTATCCTGTGTGCCCTTAGGTTTTGCGCATTTTCTTTTTTTCTTCTCTGGGTGCTTAATTCTGTCTGAAGATGATCATGATGCCTTGCATTGCAGCTTTTCATCTCTACATGCACTGCTAAGCAGCAGAGTTCAGGACAAGTTAACTCTTATTGGCACAATCCCCAGCACTGGAGACACTCGCTATTCGTCTTTCATCAAGGCATTCAGTGAGCAGTTCTTAATTTACTGTCATGTGTCCCATGTTGTGATTGCTAGGTGCAAGCCCTAGTTTAACCCTTTGAGTACCCCTCTGGCACTCAAAGGGTTAAAGGGCTACTAGCAATCACAACATAGAACATGATAGTAAATGAAGAACTACTGACTGCCTTGATGAATGGCGAGTGGTGTGTCTCCAGTGCTGGGGGATCATTGTGCCGATAACAGAAGAAGCTGCTTGCATAGTAGCATAGTTGTAATGTAAAGGTACACACTACTACTTTATGTCAGGGGTCAGCTGCGGATAGCGGCTTAACTTGATGCATTGCTGACCCCTACCAGTGTCAGACAGGCTAATGTCCAAATGCAAAGAAAAACATATGAAAATTTGCTCACCCACTAAGACACAATATATCCAGGAAGATGAGGAGGATTTTCTTGCAGCTGCCAGACCCATTGTTGTTGTTGTTTAATGACTTTGTACTGCTCCTGTTTCTGCTCTCTGGGACCATTGCCTTGTCATACTTGTGTAACCTGTAGTTCTGCATGGTAGAAGAGCAGCTGCTAGATACTAGTAATGCATTTTCTTACTTGTGAAGAAATTTAAAAAAACCTGTCACTTGCAGTTAATGCTATATGTGGGGTTGGGTCAGGTAATCCCTTGTTTAACACCTTTATTGCTGGAAGGCTTTTGTTAACCATGACATGATTTTGTTGTTCTTTTACATAATTTAGCTGTCATGCACTGCTTTCCCAAATCTTTTGGAAATTAAGGTGTTAAATCCTTACCCAATACCCTCCAGTGTCTTGAGTTAATATGTATATAGTACTCAGTGACTAAACAACTACAGTGTACCTCTTACCACAATCAGTTGTTTAACTTGCTCTGTACTATATCTACATTGAACTGTAGGTCAGGTCACAGTGTCTAAATTACAACATCCAGCTTGTCATCTAGTATAATCTCATTCATGAACTGTTGCCCATTTTACACTGGTTCATTATTTTATTATTGTATTTATTTATTTATAAAGTACCAACAAATTCCGCAGAGCTGTATTATATTGTGTACATTGGTTGTTATAAATTAAATAGATTCAATAGATTTTGCTGCACAATAATGCTGATGCACTAAAGAGTGGAATAATTATATGGTAAAACAACTAAAGGGGGCAAATACAATTTCTCATTGTTTAAATGGTGTTTTTAACCACTTGAATGAATGCTAGAAAAATCTATTCTCCAGTGCATTGCTTCACAATGCCTTGGAGAATTCTCTAGCGTTCAGTGAGATAAAAACCCCATTTAACACAATATGAATTATGAGAATTAGTATTTTTTTACCCCTGTAGGATGACCAGACATCTCCATTTTCCAGACACTGTCCCCAGGTTGAGACCTTTGCCCCCGGACAATATGTGTCCCTGTAAAAGTCACCAGGTGCCTTCATTCCATGGCCAAGCCTGTACATCATACTGCACCCCCTCATATAATTTATTTAAAGGGGATTTGGCTAAATCGTTTAAGTGGCAATAATAACCAATGGAAAGTATGTTCTTTTGTTTAAAAATCTGCCCTTTTGAAGAAATTCTAAGTTTAAATGTACCTCTGTTCCTACTTCCGGCAGAGAGCGCTGACCGGATCTGTACCGTAGTTTCAGCTTCTATCCATCCTCCTCCGATGACGGAGGCTGTCTGTCTCTAAGCTGGAGGACTTTCATTGGCAGAGATCGATTTCTGGCCATTGAAAGTCCTCCAGCTTAGAGACAGACAGCCTCCTTCATCGGAGGAGGATAGATAGAAGCTCAGACTACGGTACAGATCCGATCAGCTCTGTCTGCCGGAAGTAGGAACAGAGATACACTTAAACTTACAATTTCTTCAAACGGGCAGAATTTTTTTAACAATAGAACACACTTTCCATTGGTTATTATTGCCACTTAAACAATTTAGCCATAGTTGTGAAGGGGGTAAACATCCCTTTAAAAAAAAAAAAAAAAAAAAAAAAACAGACCTTGTTGGATCCCCGCCCCCCCCCCCCCCACCACACACACACACACACAGAATTGATCACCTATACAATCATGATAGATTATCCCTACCGGTGACTTAGAAGGCAGTCTCTACCTTTTTTCATTCCCTCCTCAGGCTGGCATTTTACAAACTTCATGTTGAGTGGGAGGACCTTGAAGGATCGTAATGATATGATATGTGGGCCTTAATAGCTTTCAAACTCAAACCAGACAAACACGGTAAAACCACTAGTGTGAGTGACGAAGAGAGGAAGTTCCAATTTACTTCAGGGGCAGGCTTTTTGGCCATATAGAGAGAGAACACCGCTAGTAAAAGATGGAGCAAATGTGTTCTCACTGCTTGCAGCTTACTGCGATTGGACTCGGAGTGACAGAGTCCCACTGTCCGTCTGTCCCACACCCCGTCCCATTTTTGTCTCAAGGAAATATGGTCAGCCTATATACTTTCAAACATTTGTTAGCATGCAGAGTACACGTAAGCATTTCTCTTACTCTCTTAGCAAGGCTCCAGTTCTCTTTGGGGGACTTCATCTTGTCTTAAAAGAAACTTCACTTTTGACTAATTATTTTGTATCAGTCTCTCTGTAATGGTGATTTCAGTTTCCTATCATCTAGCATGCAATATCACTAAGGTTAATGACTTCTTTTAATGACTCTAAGAAATATGGCCTCCTTCCCCCCTCAAACAGATTTAGTGCCGTCACAGCTCCAGTGGATTTAAGGATTTTAGACTGGGAGAAGATTTGATTATTTTAGGCAAATTGTTCCAGGCCTTTGGAGCTCTGAAGGAGAAGGCAGATCTTCCGGCTTCTTATTTGTATTGTGGTATACGTAGTGAGTTGTTAGCAGTGGAGCAGAGGTTTTAGTTAGTATGAAGAGCAGGAGTGAGCATACTGCTTAGGTAGTCTGGTAGTTAAGAGATATGGCCTCCTTCCCCCCTCATACAGGTTTAGTGCCGTCATAGCTCCTATGCTCACAAATGTCAGCACTTCAAGATCCAGGAGAGACTGGAGGAAGGTGAATTGGCTCCTGGATCTCTATCCTTCCCCCTTGTTTTCTATTGTGGGAAATCCAGAGTTTTCCCCGGGGATCTGTACCATTGGCTTCTGTTTATGGCGGGATGAGGATATTGATTCTCTGGATTCCTTGATAATTGCTCAAGGTATAGTCGAAAATTATGACAATATTCCTAGGTAAAGGATCTTCTATGCTCCTTCCTCAAAGTGGGGAATACACCTTGCCCTCTTATGGACCTCAAATGAATTATTGCTAGCACCCCACCTCCATCTAAGGTTCTCTCTCACCTCATTTGTCTATTTACTAAACTGGACATTATCACCCTTCTCCCATGTATGGTATGCTGGAAGGCTGAGCTGTACTGCCACTTGAGCCCAGAGGACTAGTATGTAATCTGAGTGGCAAATTATCAGCATTTCAGAAACCCGCCTCTAGAAAGACCAATTACCCGCTGCTTACCATCTCCATAGTCCACTCTTCCACATAATCTCCTTTGTATGCTCCTTTTCCTTGTCCTCTTCTCTCTCCTTGACCATTTCTCTTACCAGCCAACTGCTGTGATATGCTCCTTTCCCATGCTCCTCTGTCTCTACCTCACCTTGCACCTTATTTTTTCTTGCATACAAGATTATTCTGAGAAATTTCCAAGAGAAGAACTGAACCAATTTTCCAAAACTTTCCATGTTGCATTCCAATCAATTTCTAATTGCAGGTGTGGAATAAAAAGCCAGACCCAGCAAAACCAGTTGCAGAAAAAGCTAAAATCCAAGGCCAAAAATAATCACACACACAGCACTAGAACACCATAAAACCCATATACAAAAAGAAAGCATTAGGGGACAAAGTAGGAAGTTGAGAACGGCATGAGGGCACGTACCACAATCCCCAAAGACGATCTTACTCTACTTAATATAAATTACTTAAACATGAATGCTGTGTATAGTATACCTTATTGCCCATAAATTAACTCATGTATTTGAAGCTGAGATTTTGTTGAATAGTTTGGTCAAATATAATAAATAATGAATGCAAAAAATGTATTAACTAGTGTTGAGCGAGCACCCCGATGCTCGGGTGCTCGGGTGCTCTGACCGAGCACCCCCTGAGGCTCGAGTGCTCGGCCGAGCACCCGAGCCCCATTGAATAGAATGGGGCGACACGAGCATTACACCAGGCACCCCCTGCTCTGATGAGGGGAGGGTGCCTGGTCAATGCCCCCCTTCATCTCCGCAATGTCCCCCTTCATCTCCGCAATGTCCCCCTTCATCTCCTCTATGCCCCTCTTCCACAATGTCCCCCTTCATCTCCGCTATGCCCCTCTTCCACAATGTCCCCCTTCATCTCCTCTATGGCATAGAGGAGATGAAGGGGGACATTGTGGAAGAGGGGCATAGCGGAGATGAAGGGGGACATTGTGGAAGAGGGGCATAGAGGAGATGAAGGGGGACATTGTGGAAGAGGGGCATAGCGGAGATGAAGGGGGACATTGTGGAAGAGGGGCATAGCGGAGATGAAGGGGGACATTGTGGAAGAGGGGCATAGAGTCTATGCCCCTCTTCCACAATGTCCCCCTTCATCTCCGCTATGCCCCTCTTCCACAATGTCCCCCTTCATCTCCACACTGTCCCCCTTCATCTCCGCAATGCCCCCGTACCTCCAGTCCCTGGTGGTCCAGCGGAGCGTCTTCAGATCTGTGCCTCCTCCGGCACAGATCCCTGCCACCCGAACATGGCGGGCGAGCACATGGCGGTACTCGACGAGTACCGCCATGTGCCGAGCAGAGCGATGCTCGAGCCGATCCGAGCATCGGCCGAGCATGCTCGCTCAACACTAGTATTAACGTGATAACATTTCATGCTAAATTAGCACCTTCATCGGTTCAAGCCTAATGTTGGTACTGACACTCTCCGTTAAAGGGATAGTAATACCTGAAAATAAGTTTATTTTATATTGTAGCCCTTAAAAATCCATGAAAAATGATAAAAGTCTTATCTCCCAAACCTGGGAGATAAGACAGAAGTAAAGTTTCCCCTGGAGTGATGTCATTGCTCCACCCTTCAGATTTAGAATCCGGTCGCCCGACCAGCAGTGCCTCTCCAAAAGTGCTGAGATCGTGATCTTTAAAAATTATTTCTTAATTGGAATGGTTTACAAAGTGTGCTTTCAAGCCAGGCACACTTTGTACACTGTTCCAATGAAGTAGTTCTTTTCAAAGATCGTGATCTCCGCACTGCTAAAGAGCAGCCGGTTGCTATGTGGACCGAGTTCCAAATCTGTCCACTAGATGGCAGACTATACTATATTTTACATATAAGTATCTCCCAAACCATAAAGGTTTGGGAGATAAGACTTATATCATCTTTCATGGTTTTTTAAGGGCTACAATATAAAATAAACTTATTTTCAGGTATTACTATCCCTTTAAGCACATGGGCTACTCTTTATATGGCAAATCTGAGGTTAAAAACAAGAAAGACCATTTTGCTAAGATCTATTTTACAGTATATAAAGATCACCATTTAATTCAAAAATATGCTATGTTACAAACATTTTATAGCGGTTTTCAGATAATTTGGTTTGAAGAAAACAAACCCCTATGGTGTTTTTCCAGTGGGCACTTCACTCTCACTTAAGAGAAGCAGCAGAGTTAAGAAGCAAGTGAAAATGTTCAAAAATATAACTGAAATGAGGCTGAGGTGTCTCCAAATGACTTTCTTCATTATTCTTCTGTCAGGTGTCTAAATTGCACAGGTTTTATCTACCAAGACAAGAAATTTCATTGGGTGAAAGATAATGAGTTAGATATATCAACATGAATTTCACTGCAGACTGCTGCAATATGTTTCTTCTGCTAAAAGAAGGACCACATTTTAAAAGGAACTCAAAGGACTGAATAAGCCTATTTGCAGATTATGCCATTTGATTATGTTTAACCTCTTTGATCCTTGCAATTGGTTGGAGCCATCTTTAACATTGAAAGGGAAACCACCTGTTTTTGAGGTGCTTTAGAGTAACTGTAGTAATGTAACCCTTTAAGGTTCAGGGAGGTGTGCAAAGCTTTGGAGATCTGGGAGAGCCATGTGGAGTTAACATTAAAAGAATAGTACACTTTACTAAATAGAAAGTCTTATTAACTCTAATACCTTAGTATTAGCTGCATCTCAAAAACACTACTTTACAGAGTACCAGAGGAGTCTCTTGCATCTGAGGTGTTAATATGTATGAGTCTCTTCTGCCATCATTGTTTTTACTTGGTTGTGAACTTTTCTATATATGGTGCATGTGAGACAGGTGCATGTGAGTGAGGCAGAAGTGGACCCTTAAAGATGAAACAACTATCTTAAAGCTCCAGGCACACAGTCAGGTTTAATGGTAGAAGCTACGTTGAAATAGTGAGAAAGAGAGAGAGAGAGCAGGCAGAGTGGTTAGACCCAGCAACAACCTGATACAATGCTGTTCAAATAGGTGCTCAGTTGATAAGCCAGAGAATATAGTCAGACAAAGCTAGGTCCGATATTCAGAGATGGTAATTAGGTGAAGCTAACCATAAAGAGTAATTGGTAGCCAGGAACTGAACTCAAAGACTGTAAAAACCAAATCAAAACTGTACATCACTGAGATAAATAGTAAAACAATGGGAATATAATGTTAATTCTGTTGACAATGCTAGGAGTAATAAAACCTTTAATGAGACTGCTGCATAACCAAGTATTCAAAGTATCATTACCTGCACAGAAAATAATCTTCTACTCATTCCCACAATGTATCTACATGATATTTAAGCCTATTGTTAATCCAACTTAATAAGTAAGGTTGCTTTACCCAGGAAGTGATAATGTTTTTTTATTTATTTATTTAGAAAATGTTTTACCAGGAAGAATACATTGCGATTTCTCTCGTTTTCAAGTATGTCCTGGATAGTTTTCAGTAAAGGGTTACATGTTTACACAAATTGTGAAACATTATATATATACATAAACTTATTAATATACATACTTATAAAATGTTGAAATTATATACAGTTATATACTGTTTTTAGATATAAAGAAGTCTTTACTTTTAAGGATTTTAGACTGGAAGCAGATTTGATTATTTCAGGCAGATTGTTCCAGGCCTTTGGAGAGCTGAAGGAGAAGGCAGATCTTCCTGTTTCTTTCTTGTATTGTGGTATATTTAGTGAGTTGTTAGCAGTGGAGTGGAGGTTATAGTTAGTATGGAGAGCAGGAGTGAGCAGTCAGGCAGTCTGGTAGTTTTCCAGAGAAGTGGTTGTGTACTAAGCAGGAAAGGTGAAGGGCACGTCTAGATTTGACTGTTAGCCAATTTAGTTCTCTAAGCATGTCACAGTGATGGGTAGTGTAATTACACTGAAGGATAAAGCAGTATAATGAATTATATAGAGTATCAAGTTTACTAAGATGGATTTCTTGCGCTGAAACATATACTACATCACCATAGTCTATGACTGGCAGCAACATCTGTTGTACAATACGTTTTCTCACCAGGGTACTTAAACATGATTTGTTTCTAAAAAGAGTACTTATTTTGGGATAAAGTTTGGAGGTTAATTGTCACTATGAAGACCAAAAGTGAGGTTAGGGTCAAGCCACATACCAAGATATTTGTAGGAGTCTACTGGGGCCAGTTTACAATTAGACTCTGTTACAATGGATAGGTGGATATTGTCGAGATTATGCAGTTTGTGCTTTGTGCCAAATATCATTGTGACCGTTTTGTCTGCGTTTAAGAAAAGCTTGTTCTTTGTTATCCATCTTTCAACTTCGCAGAAATGTTGTAATATGGTTTCAAGTTGTGATATGCTTGAGGTTTTTGGCATAGATTATGGTGTCATCTGCATACATGTGTACTGAAGATGATTTGCAAACCGTGGGCAGATCATTTATAAAAAGAGAAAATAGAAGAGGGCCAAGAATGGAGCCTTGGGGAACTCCACTTGTTACTTTGCGTGGAAGCAAGTCATTGTCAGCAACTGACACATACTGCATTCCATCTGATAAATAGGATCGGAATCAGTTTAAAGAATTATTACCCAATCCTGAATTTTGGAATCTGCTTATAAGAATGTTATGGTCTACTGTGTCAAACGCCTTAGTGAAGTCTAAAAAAATAGCTCCAGTGAGTTCACCATTTTCCATGCCAATCTGGATATCATTGGTTACTTTCAGAAGAGACGTGACCGTTGAGTGATTTGGTCGAAAGCCTGATTGAATAGGGGTGAAGAAACTGGTCTGTTGGTAATATTTATATAGCTGCACGTGTACAGATTTCTCTAGGATTTTGGATAAAGTGGGGAGGAGGGATATTGGTCTGTAATTTGATGCTACATTTTTATCCCCACTTTTTAACAAGGATAAATGAAAATATTGTGGCTTTAGATAGAAAACGTTCCACTTTGCCTCCAGTGGGAATTCCCACAAGGAGGCTATTCTGCAAATTCCTTCCCTCAGTGGTTTAAAGTGAGACACCATGTGTGGTGGCATTTATGTGTGCATGATACAAATGTGTGCATGTGTACAACGTGTATGTGAATATGCATGCCTGAAGGTTGATCTACCAGCAGAACCCATTCACAGTTTCACCAGCAATTTCCTTTTCATGGGAACTTCAATGGAAAAGAGAAAATCTCTCCTATTCAATTGATATTCTAGTTGGAAAGAAATTTTATTTTTTTGCCCATCTCTGTAAAAAAAATGTTTGATTTTTTTTTTTTTTTGTCTCTTGCAAAAATTCCCATGAGAAGGTTCCTTTTCCCAACACCTTCACAGTTCAACTCTGTCATAATGGGTTCCTCGTTCCCTCAACAGACTCCCAAAGCACATATAATAGTAATCAATAAAATGAATAAAGATCTGTCCCTGTGCTGTAGTTATTGGTCAATTTCCCTTCTCAATGTAGATCTAAAACTAAAAAGATTCTGGTAAACCCAGAAAATCCCTTATGGGGTAACTTAGTACTGAAACCCTTGTATTAGTTGGACTTTGGATCTATGGGGTCTTAGTATGGAATTACAACAGTAGGACATTTGTATTGTGACCATTTTCTTAAATCCTTTCAACAGCTTAGAGCCGAGTTTGGGATTCCTAATATGCTGTTCTATACCTACTTATGTCTTAGGCATGTACTTCGATCACAATGGCCTGATGGTAGCCTGGAAATAAGGGAATTTGCAGTGACCATATAATTCAGAACTCATCGACCAAGGTGGATGGTTTCTTTTCTCTACAGAATGTCCTTTATGGACCAAGTGGAAGGCTGGCTTGGGTCCTTTGAGGACTGGGAGATGGACATGGCTTTGGCTGGTTCGTCCAAGGTCTCCACCGATGTTAAAAAACAACCTCTATGGGGGGCATGGCCTTGCAGTCATACTGAATGGACGCACTCTGGAACAACTCCATTGTCCACAAACTTATCTGCGGCCATAAGCTCAGTAGATTTAATAATTTGGATCTTACTTAACTGATCTGTGTCCCCCATAGCCAAAGCTACCCGGAGATAGCATTTATATTTGTCCCACATGCCAAGTACCTTCATACACTGACTGAGGCCCAGACCACACAGCCACGGCCTTGCGTGCCACTCCAACTGGGTGGAGTGCTGCACCTCTGAAAACAAGTGACGCCCGGCCTATCTGAGGATTACTGAGGAGAGTGGGGGAACACTGCTTCGGTCTCTCTGTGTCCTCGGGCAATTCGGGAGGACTGTGAGATCGGGAGAGGTGAGAGGTTGTTGAAGACCTACCTCTACTGCTGGACGCCTCACCTTTGCTGCGAGTGGACTTGGACCTTTACTGGCCTACACTGCCTGCTCTGTGGTTCCATATTGCTCAGTGAGTAGCCAGCCAGGGGCTTAAGCTGTACAGTTTGTCTCTTGACCTGTGGGCCCTGGCTTGCCCCTTTAACACACCATAATTTATTAGAGCACCCTCCTGTTTATTATTTTATCTCCCAGTACCCCTACCCTTTTCCCACTAGACTTTCCTATGATCCTAAGTGTTCCTACTGAGCCATAGTGTGTGAAATACTTGTTAAACAGTCTGCTTCTTGCCTTGCCTTGCTATATGTTCAACACAACAGATTGCATGTACTAGCGGAGGACTATATGCCCTTCAAACGGGACTAAATTGAAGACTACAATCGGATTTCTGCACCTCTTTACTAAATAACAGGGGCCTGAGAATAACTTATAAGTGCCTCTCCAGCTTGATACTTCATATTTTGGATGCGGGAGCCTTGTTTGGAGCAAGGACTTCTATAATAGCTTTCACTGCAATATACGCCCATTGATTTGGGACTCCCCCCGGTTTGTCTGCTTGCCCCATATATGAACTCCCCCATCTCTCCCATGTATTTTTGATCATAGATCGATCCTTAATTGCTTAGGTGTCCTTTCAAAGGAGCAAACTAATGACACCTTGTCACCAAAGTTATGTAGAGTCTGCTTTATCTGACGGAATGTTTGCAAGCAACTTCATTTCACATAATGTCTAAAACATGAATTCCATACATCCTATCTACATACTGCTCACTGCTTCTGACACTGTCCATCCACATTTGCGCTGAGCCTACACTACCACAACTTGAGATTACTCAATTGTACCAGTATGGTTTAGAAGGTTATGGAATATAGAGGGAAACTAAGCAAATTTGCCAGGAAAGCCATGGAGGAGGAAGAGATGGAAACTATACTAGATGCTCCCTCTACTTCAGCATCCCCTGTGCACTTTTTGGTCTCTGAGGACAGTTCTAATTCACAATTTACAGAAATAATGGTGGCGACTGCTAACTGCCAGGCTGTTTTGACCAACAAAATTGACACTATGCAGGTAGAGGTCAATCTTTTAAGAGCAGATCAACAGAATCTTCGAGAAAGTATAACTGACGTCCGACAGTGAATTTCCACAGTTGAAGACATGCTTCCCGCTGTGGTTAACTCAGTGGATGAACTGAAACTTCAGGTGCGGATGCTCCAATCAAAGTTAGATGACTTAGAAAACAGATCGAAATGCAGCAATGTCCGAGTGATTGGTCTGCCTGAAGGACGTGAAGGCCGAAACCCAGAACGTTATATGGAAATGTGGCTGAGGGAGCATGTCGGCACGGAGGGCCTCTCCCCGTCATTCACAACAGGTCCAAGACCCCCTGGGGCCCCCCAGTGCCAGATGATCATTAAACTTCTAAACTACAGAGATTGGGATGCAATTCTTCGCATGGTTACAGTGAAAGGTTCGGTGCTGTTTGAGAATCAACAAATGTCTTTCTACCCTGATTTCTCAGCTGAGGTGCAGAGCCAACAACGCAAATTTGTGGAGGTCAAAAGCAAGCTACGAGATAAGAATATTTCCTTCTCCATGCTCTTTCCTGCCAGATTGAGAATTGTACACGGTGGAAATCCTGTGTTCTTTACATCGGAGATGGAGGCTAGGGAGTGGGCAGATACCCATTAAATTTATTGAAAGCTCTACATTTGTTGTGTCCGAGTGACCCAGCTCTGACTCTAGTACCTTCTGACCTACGTGGCTTCTGGTCTTTACATAATGTGGTCTCCCGGTTTCATACCCTAGGCTCTATGTCCCTGAGATTTGTCTGAGACTGTGATAGTCCTGATGCACTACTATGTGATAACACCCCACAATGCCTGGTGCCGTCTTCTGCTGCTGCCTCTGGGACATGGGTTTTTTTTAAAACCCGGCTAGACACCCTCTTAATAGCACACCTTCTGAATTCCATTATGTCCCGGATGCTCATGTGGAGATGTGTTGTTGATGTCTTTTGCCAAAGGTGGACACGTTCCTTGCTGGAACTTCTGCTGGAGAGTCCTGTCGGGGATGGGACTCCCCCCTTTGATTCATGTTCCTGCCAGATATGTTCCTGTACCTGAATATATACATATTGTTCTTGCATTGCTTTTCAATACTTGGGTCAGGTCTTGGGGGATGTGGGGGTGGTGGGGGATGGTGCGGGGTAGCCTGGGGCCTCCTCTGGGGGGATCATATGGGTGTGGCCTTCTGGGGGGCTCATGGCGTTCCGCAGCATCTGCCTCACTCTTACATCTATAATGATATTAGGGTGACACTACTAGTGTTATTGATACAATGTCATATTGCTTTATATTGAGGAGGCACCTTCCTTATGCTTGATATGTTACTGCATGGAGGGCTGTAATGCTAGGTCAATTATCACTCAAACTATCTTAAACTATCTAATGTTCATGTTCAGATGTGTTGGGGGTGAGGATGCTTTCTGGGTGGTGGTTGGGGGATTGCGTTGTTTGTGGGTGGGGGCAAGGTGCCAGGGGCCCCCTTTCGGGTTGTTCACCTTTCGCTGCCCCCCGGCCTCTTCTCTTCTGTTTATTGTTAACTTCAGACTGGGAGACAGTGAGTCTTGTGGAGATCAGAGGGGTTATACTTGTACTTCATGTCATCAATGCTAACTTTAGATAAGGTATCTGTCTGCTCTTATGTAGGAAGTGGGATGGTGGGCGGCGCAGATGGGATGTTTGATGTTCAACTGAGTTATGGTTAAACTATTTTCTTTTAGTATTGAGGGGGGAGGGGTTAGGTGTGGTCGCCAGGTCACGGGTAAGGTTGTGTTTAGGACTGAGATCTCTGTCAGGTTGGTGGTGATAAAGGTAGGGTGGGAAGTTCGACTAGGGGAAAATTTAGATAAGTTAGGGCTATTCCTCTCCTTTCTGTGTTTGGGCATCTCCAGCCCCCACGGGTCCATCTCCTCGGCTGGGACACTGTGCTGCTCTCCTTCTGCCCTGGCAAATGAAGTCTGTATATTTATCTCCTGGAACGTACGTGGTCTGAATGATGCAGTTAAACGATCACTAATATTGAACCACGTTAAAAAACAAGCGCAAGGGGTGATTATGCTTCAGGAGACTCATCTTTCTGAGAGTAGAGTTATGTCTCTTAAAAGGCAATGGATACAGAATCACTATCACGCCACCTTATCCACCTATGCTAGGGGGGTTTTGATACTCATCACTAAGCTTGCATCTTTTTGAGTTCATGGATCTAAAAACTGATCCAATGGGTAGATACATTTTGACATGTAAACTGCAGGGATCTCTGTTTGTACTGTTGAACATTTACATCCCACCACCTTCTGAATCCTCAGTTCTTAGGGACACACATATATCTCTGACAAAGTAAATCATCACATCATTTGCATGGGTGATTTTAATATGACTTCAGACGCTGACATGGACAGTCTTGGGGGATGACTGTGGAATCTAAATCTCACAGAAATACTTTCCTCAATCTCTTCGATGACATGGGGCTTCTGGACTCCTGGAGGACCCTTCACCCCTCAGTTAGGGAGTTCTTCTCATAAAACCCTTTCAAGGATAGACTGTGCATTTATTGATCACTCGACCTGAAGTGTAGTGAAGGATTGTCAGTTCCTAACAAGAGTGGCATCATATCATTCACCTTTAATCCAGATCCAGAGAGTGGAAATTGTGTCCTATGTGGTTGACCAGCTCTTTGTTAATAATGAGGGCTCCGCCGCACAGGGAGTTATTTGGGATACAGCTAAGGCAGTGGCTCGGGGTTCCCTGATATCACTTATAACATCACAGAAAAGAGTTAAATCTAGAGACACTGAGACGTTAGAGCGAGAAGCGGCGGAAGCCGAAAAACGCTTTGTGGTTGGGGGGGACTCAATCTCCTATGCAACTTTTGTTTCTTGCTCCCTACAATATTCGCTAAAACTATCTGAACTGAATGCTTGAAATATCTTTTTTAAGAAACAAAACATTTTTGAAAATGGGGACAGGGCTGGAAAGCTGATGGCTCACCTTGTTCAGCAAAATAGTGGGACCGCTATGATTAAATCGGTCCGTGATGAGAGAGGACAACTGGTAGCTGACCCACAGACAATTAATACCCAATTTCAGAATTTCTACTCAAGTCTATATGAGTCCCGTCTGGTTCGACAAGAACCACAAATATATGACTTACTTTTCAGTTGCGATCTGCCACAACTCTTGATTAATGATAGACAAATGTTAGATGCCCCAATTCTCTTGAGAGATTGTGGAGGCCATTCCTAGCCTCCCCAAGGGTAAAACATCAGGTGGAGACGGTTAATCTGCTGAATGGTATAAAGAATTTGTAGATATAATGGCTCCTCACCTGTTAAACACCTTTTATGCAGCTATAGATGATGACCGACTCCCTGGCACTCTCACAGATGCTTTGATCATTGTATTACCTAAACCAGGGAAGGATCCAACACTCTGTGACTCTTATAGACCTATTTTGTTACTGAATACAGATGCTAAAATTTTGGCAAAGGTTCTGACTAATAGGCTGAACAAAGTTATAAGTACTATAGTTCATGAAGATCAAACAGGATTTATGACCGGCAAGTCTACATCGCACAATCTCAGATGATTGTTCATGCACCTACAGATTCCTCATGACAGTTTGGGGTCATGATTGATAACGTCTCTGGACGCTTCCAAGGTGTTCAACTCCATTGAATGGAGTTATCTTTGGGGGGTGCTATAGCAATTTGGCTTTGGTCCCTCTTTTATCAAATGGATGCATATTCTAAACGCAGATCCGAGAGCTACGGTGGCAACGGGAGGAATAGGTTCGACACACTTCTCTTTGCACCAGGTACTAGGCAGGGATGCCCACTCTCCCTGGCCTTTTTGCCCTGGCATTGGAGCCGCTGACTGTTCTAATTAGGGCGGACCCAGAGATTCTGAGCCTTCACATAGATAACAGAGAGGAAAAGATTGCGTTATATGCAGATGACATATTACAGTTTTTAGAGGATGATCGCTGGAGGCCACACTAAAACTGGTGGATGTATTTGGCTCCTACTCGGCACTCCAGATTAACTGGTCCAAATCATCCTTGCTTCTGATTGATGGCTTGATTCAGGAGACTCAACTTGCTGAAACTCCGATGAAATATGTGGAGGAGTGTACATATCTGGAAATTAGGGTTGGGACCTAGACAACGCCCTTTCTAGAGAGGAATCTGGTATGGATATTCAGTACCTTACTGACAAAATATCTGCATGGCTTCAACTACTTCTTAATCTTATTGGTTGGGCTAACCTCATTAAAATGATTTACTTACATAAATACTTATACATTTTTCAAAATATGCCTGTAAGTATTCCCAAGAAATATTTCAAACAAATTGAAATTATCTCACACTTTTTATGCAGAGGTGGACTCCCTAGATTTATATTAACCACTCTTATGAAATCCAAGAAAGAGGGGGGGGAATTGCTTTACCTAACTTTTATAGTTACTATCTGGCTGCTCAGTGTCAGTATGCGCTAGATTATGTCTCCCGTGACCTTGATATCAGACCACCCAAATGGATAAGTTATTGCTGTGGCCTATGTATGATCTGTCACACTTCTTGCATGGTGGTCCAGCAGTCTTTAAGGAACAAACACCTTTGGCCTGGGTTCTGTTTGAGAACTGGGTGGCACTAAGAAAACTCACGGGTTATTCAGCCATGGATCCAGACAACCCCTGTGGGGTGCTCCTGGCTTGAAACAACTGCTTGGCAAAGATTTTGGCCCTGCTTGGGCCAGACTTGGGGTCACTAGTTTGGGTCAATTATATCACGATAATCAGCTCAAACCTTTTGCTCAGCTATACGCAGAATAGTAGATACCAAATAATCTTTTTTACTCATATCTTTGCATAAGACATGCTTTACGAGCTCAGTGAGGGGTCTAGCTCTGGTAGTAGATACTTTTCTGCTTCTTCCCAGACTGCTCCTTAGGGATCCCTTGAGACCACTGTCTTTTATTTACCAATGGCTAAAAAATGCAGCTGGGGACCAGGAGGGACCATTGCGCATTAGATGGGAGAGAGATATAGGCCCTTTGGAGTCTTGGGAATGGGATATGGCCAAGTCAGGTCCAGCCCAAGTGGCAACATCATCCAGACATCAGTTGATACAATTGAACATCTTATATAGGATCTACTGCACACCAGTCAGGCTGAGTAAAATGGGGAATTCCCAAAGCAATAATTGCCCTAAATGTGATGGGGTCCAGTGTTCATACTTACATATGATATGGGAATGTTCCACTGTTCAGAAGTTCTGGGAGAAGATAATACAACTTATAGCCCTGGTACTAGGGAGACCTATTCAACTAACATCAAAACTTTGCTTACTGTCTATCTTCCCTGATGAGATTGATGCTACAAAGGACAGGGCCCTACTGAGTGAACTCCTGGTGATGGCTAGAAAGGTGGTGGCTGTGAACTGGATGTCCAGCATTTTAAACTTGTATACTTTCATCATTGGATGCCGAATAAATTTGATAAAATACGGGGAAGATGGCAGGTGTGCACCTGGAAATAAGTGAATGAATGGAGAGGTGAGCTGGTAGGTGTTGCTTGGTTAACTTGTGCTTAAAATAGTAGAGATATGTGCACTTTCAATGCTGTTATGAAACAAACAAAAACCCATCTCATACACAAACGAAGTGGCCGTGTGCTGCATTTGTTTGGGGGGCGGGCTGGGGAGAGGGCTCTGCGGACGCGGGAGAGAGAGG
Organism: Rhinophrynus dorsalis; assembly: GCA_037306005.1. Classification (NCBI taxonomy): domain Eukaryota; kingdom Metazoa; phylum Chordata; class Amphibia; order Anura; family Rhinophrynidae; genus Rhinophrynus; species Rhinophrynus dorsalis. The sequence continues at coordinate 471,453,456 of CM074720.1, read as the reverse complement.
ATCTGGGGTTCTGGGTAATTTAGCTTAGCTGTTTGTTGGGTCGGGTTGTAAGGGGGCATCATTTAAGAAAATCAAAAAATCTCAGGCTGCTCTGAACTGCAAATAATATGCTTTTTTATGATTGTACACTTGTATAATTTGTACTTACCGGTAATGTAATTGAAGATGTTATACTATGTATCTCTCTGTATACTTGGTCTGTGTTTGGATCGACTTGATAATAAAATGTTATTGAAAAAAAAAACTCTACATTTGAAAGTTTTATACAGGGTCTATTATACTCCCTCTCAGCTTTGACAGTCTGAAATTCTGATATGTGTCCACACTGTGGGGGAGGCTGGTGGCTCCTTTTAACATATGATTTGGACTTGACCTCACATTGCGGGTTTTTGGTCCCAGGTTTTCGACACTGTCTCAGAAACTGGGGAGGCATATTCAGTCATCTCTGAAATTGGCACTTCTATCCATCATTCCAGGTGACATTCACAACAGCTCTCTTAAATGGCTCCTTTGCAAGACATTGGTTCTGGCTCATAGGGTGCTTGCAGCAGTATTGATGTCTGACCAGTTCCCATCACACTCTGTCTAAACCTGGTTAATCAACATGTACCACATTACAAACTGGTGTGTATGCACAGGGGTTGTCTCTTGAAATTTGAGAAAGTTTGGGGCCCTTGGATAAACCCCTCCTTGGCACTAGGTAGTGGAGAGACGTTCACCCCCCCCCCCCTTTTCCCTGCTTTCTTTCTCTCTCTTTCTTCATTTTCTGCTCTTTCTCACTCCCTCCCATTTCCTTTCTTTTTTCTTTCATTTGGGGTTTGCAGTCTAAATCTGCCAAATGTGGGTACATTTCTTTGTAACACAAATTGAAATACCTGTGCTCGGTTACTATTAAACCCTTATGATGTACTTCTCCTATTGTATACATCTTGTATTTGTATCTTCTTTGGTCTCTTTTGATAGAGTACGGTGGTCCTATCTTAAAGCGGTCCTTCAAAACATAGAATTGGGATGAAATATGTTGTGTGGTATAATGAGCTTGCATAGGTCTTGGTCAATGATTTTCTTTCTGTTTCCAATTGCACTAGACAAGGCTCCCCCTTTCACCTCTGATCTTTATACTCACTCTCAAACCCTTATTATCCTGCATTAGAGTCAATCCTGATATTTCTGGCATTAACTCCAGTCGATACACCTTTAAAGTGGCTACTTATGCAGACGATGTTCTGCTCTTTATTTCCCATCCTTCCTCTTCCCTACCCACTCTGTGCAAGATCTTAGATGAATTCACCTTAGTTTCGCAAGTCTAAATTAACTAGGATAAATCAGAAGTACTTAACATACTACAACAGAAGCTCTCTGTACCCATTTAAATGGTCCTCAAATTCCATCATTTACTTAGGTGTCCAACTTTCTGCCCAACTCTCCATGAGCCGTCATTTACACCGCTCACCTTTTATTCGTCAGATTACTCTAGACCTTACTAAATGGTGTTAAGAATAGATACAGGTGATAAAAATTATGATTCTCCCCAGGATCTTGTATGTTTTGAATGCTTTACCCATCCATTTCCCCAAGTATGTTCTGCTCTCACTTCATTCCCTAGTATCTTCATATGGATGGGCAAACAGACAACCAAGACTGAGATATGACGTCCTTACCAGATGTAATGCCAACTTTGGTCTGGGCCTTCCTGATTTTGTTGAATATTACCAGGCTGCAGCCATTTCTAAGCGTTTTTGATTTTCTTCTCCTTTCAGCAAAGATGTGGACTGAATCTTTCAGGTTGCTACTGCTCTAATTCCTTCTGCTGCTGAGTTGCAAGGGCAGCAGGATGTGGAGGAGAAGGCTAATGTGCCACAGACCACCTTTGTTGCCTTATCTCTTACTCTCCCCTTAGGCATCAAGAGGTGAGGTGGAGATCAAAGAGAAGGAAGAATAGAGAAACCCAGCTAGAAACTGAAAGTGCGATGAGGAGCTAAACAGCTGGCTTACCATCACCTTCTTGATCTAGGTTAAACACATCTTCTGCCAATCCACCTCATTCATCATTACCTCCCCCACCAAGTGATAACCATTCTTTAGATGTCAGGATGTGGCAGTTCGTGACCATCCATTGCACACTGTGTGGTGCACTGATCACACATGGCAATGTGGTGGAGGAGAATCTCAAGAAGGGCATCAAGTGGCATCTGAGGAGATTCCATCCCGCAAAATATGTTAAGCTGGTGGCAGGGATGGTTCACCATTACTATAAAACTATCAGCAAGTTGTCATGTGACCTTAGCGGGGAGTGGACAAGGAGTGTAGTGACAGCAGCTGTACTTTGTTTCTGGGGTTTCACATTGGGGACTGTAACGTTTTTTTGACACTCAGACAAGGATATGAAGTAAAAACACAGTTTTATTGATTCAGGAATGTAAAACAATGCCCCTAGGGGCCAGCACAGGAATAACAGTAATGGCACTTACAGAAAAAGTGAATGCAATACAATGGTAGGAATAAGTAATATGTTTTGATGGGGAATAACCCCACAGGGAACAGGTGCAATAGGAGAGACTCAGTCTTAAATTGGCCAACGCCCAGGATATAGAGCAGTCTCTGGAACACAGTCTCTGAATAGCGGAACAGGAGAAAAAGTGTCTGCACTGAATTCACTCTCAAGTTGGAATAGGAATGCACACAAGTGCCCAGAGCTGAGCCAATACCACCTCCGTGGGCTTAAGAGGAATGCTACTGCCAGAGCTGAAGTAACCAGAACCAGAATCGCCCTTAACTGAAAATAGTAGTAACCCTGCGTGTGCCAAATGGATTGTGCCCTGACACCCCTTGGGTGCCAATACTGACGGTTACAGCACAAGCTACAAAGAGCCGAAGCACTGGGAAGTGCAGTGGATAGCATACCCTCTGAGTGTATGTAGGACGGAGCCAGGACACCCTTCCGGTGCCGCACTCAATTCTCACAGCATAAGCAACACAGAATACCAGCACCAGCCGGCGCGATCACGGTGCACACCGAACACCGGACAAACAGTGCTCTGCGGGAGATAGTAAGGCTGTAATAGAGGTACTTAGAGTAGCGGCTCAAACGGGCAAACGTATGCTTGGCAAGAGACAAAGGAGAGAACAGCTTAGCAAACAGCGGATGGCAAAGCAACCTCAGACTACAGCTAGACGAGAGTGAGAGGAACAGCGAGTCACTTAAACAGTTCAGAATGTCGCCGGAACGACCGGAGCAATACAGGAACACCGGAACAGCAGACAGGACCGGAGCAACAACCGGAACCGGATCAATACTGCAGCAGGAGCAACAGCCGAAGAGCGGGTCGATCATGGAGCAGAGTCTTCAGTCAGAACCGGGTCAATCACGGAGCAGGGTCGTCAGCCAGAACCGGGTCAATCATGGAGCAGGGTCGTCAGCCAGAACCGGGTTAATCACGTAGCAAGGTCATCAGCCAGAACCGGGTCAATCACGGAGCAGAATCAGGAGAGAAGTCAAACTAGCCGGGACTGTACACAGGAGACACTGGAACTACAGCAACGAGGCGCAGGAACAGGAACACCACGAAAGGGCAACTGACAAGTGCCCAAACTCCAGCATATAAAGGCACATCCTGGGCGTGCCAATCAGCTTCCTCCAATGCACAGGTAATTCAGCCCAGATTGACAGGGAAACATGGGGACCGTGAGAGTATCCCCCTCTCAAAGACCCCCTCCCCTGCCGGGGGGTCTTGGTTTCTGAGGATATTTAGAGTGAAAGTTGCGCAGCAAACGTGGAGCATGGAGGTCCTTGTGGTCTACCCAAGAGCGCTCCTCAGGCCCATACCCTTTCCAGTGGACCAAATATTGCAACTTGCCTCTAAATCTCCTGGAGTCAATAATGCTCTGAACTTCGTATTCCTCTTGGCCCTGCACATCCACCGGCCCAGGAACCACCGGAGTGGTAGTATAGTGGTTGCAAACCAAGGGCTTTAACAATGACACATGGAACACATTGTGAATACGCATAGTATTAGGAAGTTCCAATGCGTATGCCACAGGATTGATCTTGCGAATAATCTTAAATGGCCCAATGAACTGGGGGGCCAGTTTGTTCGAAGGCACTTGCAGGTTGAGATTTCTGGAGGAAAGCCATACCCTGTCCCCAACCTGGAAGGAAACAGCTGGCAGTGGTCTGTGACTGGCATGCCGCTGATGTCTGTGGAAGGACTGACTGAGGGACCTTTGTACCTGTGCCCAAGTGGAGCGGAGCTGCTCCATGTGCTCATCCAGAGCCGGAATCTGTTGGGACTGAAATGAGTCTGGGAGTAGACAGGGTTGGAACCCATAATTAACAAGGAATGGAGAGCTCCCAGACGATGAATTAACCGCACAGTTCCTGGCGAACTCTGCCCACGGCAACAGGTCGGCCCAGTTATCATGATGATCAGTCACAAAGCAGCGTAAAAACTGCTCCAGTCCCTGATTGGCATGCTCAGCGGCCCCGTTGGTCTGGGGATGGTAGGTGGAGGAAAAGGACAATTGAATACCCATCTGGCCACAGAATGCCCTCCAGAATCTCAACACGAATTGACTCCCCCGGTCTGACACTATCACTCTGGGTACCCAGTGCAAGCGGAATACTTCTCTGGCAAAAATTAATGCCAATTCCTGGGCCGAAGGAAGGCCAGAGAGGGGCACGAAATGAGCCATTTTAGAGAACCTATCTACCACCATCAGGATAAACATATAGCCCTTGGAACTCGGCAGCTCTCCCAAAAAATCAATAGAGATATGGGACCAAGGATGATCACCATTAAGTACTGATTGGAGCAGTCCCACTGGGAGATGTCTGGGAGTTTTGGCACGGGCACAGGTGGCACAAGCAGCAGTAAATGCAGAGCAGTCAGCTTTCAGGGAGGGCCACCAGAATGTTCGTGATAATGACCATGCCAACTGATCTCTGCCAATGTGCCCAGCTGCCTTAGATGAGTGATAGGTCTCAAGTAACCGGGTACGGAAAGGCTCGTCCAAAAAACACTTGCCAACTGGGGTTTCAGGAGGTTTCCCGAACTTGTGACACCAAGATTTGCTCTCCTAGTGGCGAAGTGATGCTGGTACGAATAGTAGCCTGAATCCTATCTGGCTGAATTATGGGAACCGGGGCCTCATCCCTCTCAATGTCTGTGCAGAATTGTCTAGAAAGAGCATCTGCCCTAATATTCTTGGACCCTGGCAAGTACGATACTATGAAATTAAATCTGGACAGAAATATTGCCCATCGAGCCTGGCGAGATGACAGCCTTTTGGCCTCGGATAGGTAAATCAAGTTCTTATGGTCTATGAGTATTAAAACTGGGGTTCTTGTGCCTTCCAGAAGATGTCGCCATTCTTTCAATGCCAAGATGATAGCCAACAATTCCCTATCACCAATTTCATAATGGCTTTGGGCACTAGACAGTTTTTTGGAAAAGAACCCACACGGCCTCAGGTTACCCCCTTCCTTGGGGCTTTGGGAGAGGACTGCCCCTACCCCAACCTCGGGGGCATCAACCTCTAGCGTGAAAGGCAGGGTGGGATTAGGGTGGAATAGTATAGGAGCAGATGCAAACGCCTTTTTGAGGGTTTCAAAGGCCATCTCAGCTGCCTCAGACCATTGAGAGGGGTTCGCGGCCTTATGCGTAAGGTCAGAGAGAGGTTTAGTAATGGTAGAAAAGTTCTGAATAAACTTTCTGTAATAGTTGGCAAAGCCCAGGAACCTTTGGATAGCTTTTAACCCCTTGGGTCGTGGCCATTGTAGGACTGCAGCCAACTTCTCTTGGTCCATAGCTATGCCATCTTTAGATATGACAAAACCCAAGAAGGGTACTTGGGAACGGTGAAATTCACATTTCTCTATTTTGAAGAACAATTTGTTCTTGCGTAATCGAAGCAATACCTCCGAAACATCCTGGATGTGCTGGGTTAAATTAGCAGAATGAATCAATATATCGTCCAGGTACACAACCACACAAGACTGTAACATGTCGCGGAGGATATCGTTAATGAACTCCTGAAATACGGCAGGTGCATTACATAACCCAAATGGCATCACTAGATATTCGTAGTGGCCTGACCTAGTATTGAATGCCGTCTTCCACTCATAACCGGCCCTTATCCTTATTAGGTTGTAAGCAGCATGTAGATCGAGTTTCGTAAAGATAGAGGAGCCTTTCAGTCTGTCAAATAACTTTGTGATGAGCGGAATGGGGTATGCATTTTTGGACATCAGCTTATTGAGTCCACGGTAGTCAATACACGGTCGTAATTTGCCACTTTTCTTTTTCAAGAAAAAGAACCCTGCACCTGCCGGAGAGGATGATTTACGAATAATCCCTCGTCTGAGGGCATCCTCAATGTATTCCTCCATGGCCCTGGTCTCCTCACAGGACAATGGGGGTACGTCCTACTCCTCGGTTGCACCACTCCCGGGAGCAAATCAATAGCGCAGTCATATGGCCGATGCTGTAGCAGTGCACTAGCCTCACCCTTACTGAATACGTCACTGAACTTGACGTATTCAGCTGGCACAGAAGGAGAGGTACACATAATCTTGACTGGATGAGATAGACAGTGACCAGAGCAGCGGTCAGACCATGACTTGATTTCACACGTTTGCCAGTCAAACTGGGGATTATGCAGCATTAACCAAGGGAACCCCAGAATGACCACATGATGGGGTGAGTGTATAATTTGGAAACAAACCTCCTCCTTGTGGAGGACCCCAACAGACATAGTGAGGACAGTAGTCTCCATGGTGATAAGGGCTGGTTCTAGAGGTCTGCCATCAATAGCCTCAATGGCTAGCGGAGTATCTCTTTTAGACAAAGGAATATTGTGTCTTTCAGCAAATGCCCGGTCCATGAAATAGCCTGCTGCGCCAGAATCTACCAGGGCTAGTACCTCCACAGCTTGGTTGCCTAGGAGAAAACTCACCGGTATGGTGGGTTTCTTGGAACAAGGATCTGGGGACGATTGTACACCATCTAGGGCCTGTCCCCCAAGGTACCCTAGGTGCATGCGTTTCCCGGACGTACCGGACATGTGCGTAGTAAATGCCCATTTTTACCACAATATAGGCATAACCCTTGTCTTTTGCGGTAAGCCCTCTCCTCCTTGGACAGCCTAGTGAAGCCGATCTGCATAGGCTCCCCTGTTACAGGTACCCGGTCAGGAGGAATGGGAGGAAAGGGTGAGTTAAAAGACCTATCGTGCCCATGGGTCTTGGAACTAGCCCTTTTTGCCAAGCGCCTCTCGCGCATGCGGGTGTCAATGAGTATCACGTAGTCTATATACTCATCTAGATCAGTAGGTACCTCCCGGCCAGCAATCTCATCCTTGATGGAGTCGGATAGACCTTGTGCAAAGGCTGCCAGGAGTGCCTCATTATTCCAGGCCACCTCTGCAGCTAGAATCCGAAATTCTATCGCATACTCGGCCACAGTGCGATCGCCCATCTGTATTACCATCAATTTTTTTGCCGCAGAGGTGGCTCGCCCAGGAGTCTCGAATACTCTGCGAAACTGTTTGACAAATTCGTTAAAGCTCAGAGTACAGGGTTTAGCCTGCTCCCATAAAGGATTAGCCCATGCCAGGGCTTTGCCAGTTAAAAGAGATATCATGAACCCCACCTTGCTACGGTCATTCGGAAAAGCATGGGGTGTGAGTTCTAGGAATATCTCTAGTTGGTTAAGGAAACCTCTGCACAATGTGGGTTCGCCATCATATCTTAGCGGTAACGGCGCCGCCGCCGTTAAACTTCAGAGGGAGCCAATAATTGCCCAGTAGTATTATCCGGTGTCATGACTGGGGGGACCACCGGATTTTGATTTGGTTTATCGAGGTGTACCGTACATTCAAGCAGGGTTTGCATGGCCAGTGCCAATTGGTCTAGGCGTTGCTCGTGAACATCCATCCTCCAGTGGAGGTTCTGTGTATTACTGTCACCTTTCCCGTCTGAGGTCATGGCCCTTTCGTACTGTAACGGTTTTCTGACACTCAGACCAGGGTATGAAGTAAAAACACAGTTTTATTGATTCAGGAATGTAAAACAATGCTCCTAGGGGCCAGCACAGGAATAACAGTAATGGCACTTACAGACAAAGTGAATGCAATACAATGGTAGGAATAAGTAATATGTTTTGACGGGGAATAACCCCACAGGGAACAGGTGCAATAGGAGAGACTCAGTCTTAGATTGGCTAACGCCCAGGATATATAGCAATCTCTGGAACACAGTCTCTGCATAGCGGAACAAGAGAAAAAGTGTCTGCACTGAATTCACTCTCAAGTTGGAATAGGAATGCACACAAGTGCCCAGAGCTGAGCCAATACCACCTCCGTGGACTTAAGAGGAATGCTACTGCCAGAGCTGAAGTAACCAGAACCAGAATCGCCCTTAACTGAAAATAGTAGTAACCCTGCGTGTGCCAAATGGATTGTGCCCTGAACAGCAGGAACAGCAGACAGGACCGGAGCAACAACCGGAACCGGATCAATACTGCAGCAGGAGCAACAGCCGAAGACGAGTCGATCCCGGAGCAGAGTCTTCAGTCAGAACTGGGTCAATCACGGAGCAGGGTCGTCAGCCAGAACCGGGTCAATCATGGAGCAGGGTCGTCAGCCAGAACTGGGTCAATCACGGAGCAAGGTCGTCAGCCATAACCGGGTCAATCACGGAGCAGAATCAGGAGAGAAGTCAAACTAGCCGGGTCTGTACACAGGAGACACTGGAACTACAGCAACGAGGCGCAGGAACAGGAACACCATGAAAGGGCAACTGACAAGTGCCCAAACTCCAGCATATAAAGGCACATCCTGGGCGGGCCAATCAGCTTCCTCCAGTGCACAGGTAATTCAGCCCAGATTGACAGGGAAACATGGGGACAGTGACAGGGACCCTGTGTCATGGTTTTTGGCTAGAGTTGTGTCAGTTGTTTAATGTGAGTACAGATGTACCCATTGTTCCCAGTTCTTCCCTTATTTACCACACACTTTGCATATTGCAGTTGTTGATGTGAGAGGCACAGTTCCTGCTCTTAATAGACATATTTCTACTCTAGTAAGAACACACCAATGATTTTGGAGGAGGAACAGGTGGAAAAAGCATTATTAGCCAACATCCTCTTTTCTCCACACATACCTGAAGTTGTGGGGGCTAGTTATGGTGCTACTACTGTCTCAGGAGCATCACTGGAGCTAGTTATGGCAAGTGGAACCTTCATCATTCATTTTGTTGCTCTGTTTTTGACCCCATTCCCTTTGAGCTGCCTAATAGTCCTGCTGTTTAAACAACTCAGCAACAGCAGCAACAATAGAAGTCGCAAATTCTTCAGTTATATCAGGACATTTGACAATGGCCAGTGGCCACTGGCCAACATGATGTGGCCTACTGGCACTAGGCCTGCAGGCCATTTTTTCTCTCATGGCTTGTTATTTAAATGAAAACAAAAACAAAAAAATAAAGAAGACTGCAAAAAAAATTAAAATTTTTGGCGGCTAGTTTCTAATAAGCTGAATTCCAAGAAAGCGTAAGTCCTACAAATCAATGTTTCCTTAGGGATAGTGCCAAACAAGCCTAAATCCTACAAATCAATGTTTTTTTAGGACTTGGGCCAAACAAGCCTAAGTCCTACAAATCAGTGGGTTCTTAGGACTTGGGCCAAGCAAGCCTAAGTCCTACAAATCAATGTTTCCTTAGGGATTGTGTGTAACGGTTTTATTGACACTCAGACACGGAAGGTTTGGGTAAAATGCAATTTTATTAAAGAAAACCATAAATGAATAACTCTCTCGGGGCCAGTATGTATGCAACAGTATATTACTGACACAGGACAGGTAGTAGTACAAAATACCCACACAGGTCCAGTATATATATACAATGCAATACTATACTGACACAGGACAGGTTTCAGTTACCAGTACCCACCCAGGTCCAGTATATATATATATACACAATACTATACTGACACAGGTCAGGCACAATTCGTGTGAGTCCAAAAGATACAGATAATGATTGCTATTAGGCCGGGAGGACGGGTAGGTCCTAATAGTGCAGTGGCCCTTAATATACTCTCTATGCAGAGAGTGACACAATGGCGACCAAGGCAGCAACAGCAACAAAGAACCTGGACAACAACAGTCTACTGGAGCTGCCAGAGGAGGACTGCCACGGAGGCACGGAGTACGCCAATCAGTGACTGCTAAAACTGTACCCAATGTGCCAGTTCATGTGATCGCTGTAGCAGCGTTCTGACAAACAGAGGAAACATGCAAAGCATGCTGACTCTGAGTGTCTCGTCTACCTCTGTCTCCCTTGCTATCAAAGTAAGATAGAGAGAAGTAAAGAGGAGACACCTGGTGCAGCAGGCTGGCTAAATCAGGTCAATTTTTGACCTGCAATTATATACTTTTTTTTTAATTATTTTTTTTAAACACAACACACTTTTTTTTTTTTTTTTTACAAAAAAAAAATATTTAAAAAAAAACATATAATTAAACAATATTGCAAGTGTGATTGTTGTGGAGCCATGTGAGCTCCTGACGAAGTGACATTATTCACAAAACGCGTTGAGCCTATTGAGATATAGCGTACATTGAAACTATTCTATATGAGCTAAGTGCTTTTTTATTTTATTATGGTTCTTTTATAATTCTCATTTTTACATGGTGATCTGTGACTTATATCTGCATACATAATTTCATCACATATATATTTCCTATACATATTTTTATTATGATTTGAGAGTTTTTAATATTATTATTAAAGTATATATTTTATAGTCCCATAGCCCCTAGAACTATTTTACTATCCATTATACCTGGTTCTTGTATCCCCTACATTATTTGTGGGGGTTTGACAACCCTATTACTATACTGGTGTATGTGGGGGATATACAAGATCCACACTTGTTTAGAGGAAGCCTCAGTCTTGAAGAGCCATCAGCCTGGTGTGACCTTCTTACAATCCAGTGTGGGCCTATACACTGAGAGGCAGGGGAAGCCTCCCAGTCATGTGAGTAGCTCTCTTTTGGGGAGTAAGGGACTTGTTTGATTGAATTTATCACAAATACTACGCTTAGAAGTGTGTTGTTTGTTGCGCTGTTTTCTATTTTCTACTGTAGTTCTTCAGAGACGTGGGGAGAGAGTCATGATAACCCACAAAATACAGCGGCACCTACTAATACATACTTTGATTAATATCTATACCTCATTTTTACACGTCATTTTCGCCACATCACTCACGGACTAAGCGCATCACTGTACTACTTTCTACAGTAACTGGCTGCCTGAGCAGCAACGGAGGCAACAGAGGATCTGTCCGGATACCAGACGGGTAGGAACAAGGCCGGGTCGGTATACAGAGCAGAAACATCAGCCAATCTGGGTCGGTACACAGAGCAGGAATGTCAGCCAATCTGGGACAGTACACAGAGCAGGAATGTCAGCCGGGCCGGGTCGGTACACAGAGCAGGAACGTCAGCCAATCCGGGTCGGTACACAGAGCAGGAACGTCAGCTATGCCGGGTCGGTACACAGAGCAGGAACGATACAAGCAGACTAGTCAGGCAGTCCAAGTCATACACAGGAAACACATGAATACTGGAACAAGCGCTGGCAATGGAAACACCACAAAAGGGCACAGCAGAAGTGACAGGGCTCAGTATATAAGGGTATTTACTGGGTGGAGCAACACCATGTAGCCAATAAGAATGACTCAGGAAGAAGCATAATAATAATGTCGCCAGCAATAACACGGGCACTGTGATATTGTGCCAAACAAGTGTAAATCCTAAAAATCAATGTTTTCTTAGGACTTGGGCAAAATAAGCCTAGGTCCTACAAATCAATATTTTCTTAGGACTTGGGCCAAGCAAGCCTAAGTCCTACAAATCAATGTTTCCTTAGGGCATGTGCCAAACAAAGATAAGTCTTACAAATACATTTTTCTTCTGAGATTTTGCATCCAATAAATCTAAGTACTACAAATCAATGTTTCTTGGGCCGAACACAAGTCAAATTTCCTACAACTAATCAATGATTCCTCAGGTCTTGTGTCATTAGTTGTAAGTGTAAGTCCTATAAATCAATGTTTCCTCAGGGCATGGGTCTAACACAAGTATAAGGTCTATAAATCATCCTGTACAAAATACTCTATCTCGCAAAGTATCAGTCCACCCCAATCACAGCTTACGTCAGGAGTTCTCTGTCTCTCTGTCTTGTTACTTGCCAATTTCTTATTTTTTTATGTATTTATCTTTTTATTAACTGTCCCCCTAATCCCAGTAAAAAAACTTACCCTAAAAAAAGCATTCCCTGTTCAACTGATTCTTTCCCTACACTCCACCAACACAGGCGCCCTCATACCCCTTTTATACTATGCCTTTGGGAAATAAAATAACATTTGCTATGTGTTTTGTGTAAATTCAGTGTTCCCATGGATTTTATTGGAATGAGGTAGGCACAAAAAAGTGACAAAAAAGCTATTTTTACAGGAAATTATTCATCAATCTGGAATTGCCGTTATTCACTTATTTTTGTTTGAGGCGAAAATTTTCATCCATACCTACTCTAGACCCATTTATCTTTTTGTTTTTCATTCCCAGATCTTCTTATGTGCCCAATACCTCCCATAATCAAGCCTCTTCTTTCCTCTTCTGAAGTCGGATATATCTCTTATTCCATCCCTCTGGAAATCCTCTAATGCCCCATCATAGACTCCTAGATATTACTTATAGATCAACTTTGCCTAATGCAGAAATGTCATTCCATTACTACAGAAATGGTGCCATCTTTCATTAACATCTGGACCTCTTGGATACAGTACAGACACACTTTCTCGTCTTCCCTTAACTATAAGTACCCCTAATGATCTGACATTACATCCCCTTTGGAGTTGTAAGAATGTCCTTGTGTTGTTTAAACACAGGATTATTCTCTCAACATTGAACACTGTTCTGGATATACTGACTCAATGATACTACTCTATGTGTTCTTGTGATGCGTACCGGAATGTACTCCCCCCTTTTTTTTCCTCTCCCACCCTTCTCATCCTGTCCTCCTACTGTCTCCTTCTGTACTTAAACTTTGTTTCCTTACACCGTACCCTTTTCCCTCATACAAAATCTGTACAGTCAATCTGCTTAATACGTTGCATGGCTTTACCTATCCCCCTTCTTCTTTCCTACCTTTATTCTGCAGCAGATTGAAAGGGTAGTTCAGATTGCATATATTCTTTTGATTTATTGCATATTACTCTCTCTTTGAGCTAATGTTTACATTGTAAAAAGTCATCTTGCTTGTATTGTTATGATCCATTGATAACTGTATTTCTGATGAGCTTTGTACCTTTCTTTTCTTCTTCGCTAATAAAGCTGTTAAAAATAATAAATTAATAAAAATACATTGCATTTGGGACATGGGCTGACCTGGCATGGAGTTGGTCGCAAAGTGCCTGGGGTCTGGGATTGACTGAGAAGGGCTGCAATTCTAGAGATCGAGGGAGTTCTCCGATTATGTCCGCTGACACCTTACCTCTTGAGGACAAATAAGAAGAAATAAGATACCTCAGGACCATAAAAGTGCCATTACAGGATACCTTCCTTTGTGGCCTACAACTAGGCACAGTGAAGTAGATAATTCCTTCCTTTCCTCCTCAAGTCCTGAGTGAGTGGGAATCTGACTTGCAATTTAATACCTCACTACTAGTTTACCAAACTGCTACAGGAAACACTAGTGTGAAATCCTTCAGCAAACCAAGAAATGAATCCTCCATCACTTCTAACAAAGTCTAATCTCACAGAAATACTAGCAGGCTTCTTAGCTGAAGATGACTTCAAGGGCTTAATGGAGGAGATAAAGCTAACCCTGAAGGTGGATTGTTCCTCCATCCAGACGGATATCTTCCAGCTCAGTCAAAGAGTGACCCTTCTTGAAAAGGACAGGGCGACAGGGGCCAAACATGCCACTAACCTGGAGCAGCTCTTAGCAGATCAAAGGGACACAATTCACCAGATGTCTATGACGTTAGATGATCTCTACAATCGTGGCAGGTATTGCAACGTATGAGTAAAAATATCTTCCTGAATCTGCTCCACCTCAAGATACTAGAGCTGTCTTAACATGTTTCTTCACCATGCTGCCCAGTGTCACAGCACCAGACCCAGTTCTTCTAGAGTTTGTTTATTGTGCCTTAAAGCTTCGAGACAATGCCATGCCCAGAGATGTCATGGTGTGCTTCCACAGATTTGAAGTAAAGAATCAAATTATGTGTAAAAGTAAAGTTGGGATCCAACTTTTTAATGATGTGTCCCCACACACGTACGCAAAGAAATCAAATTTCTCACAGATCATGTGTGCAACATTCAAGTGAGGTACAGATGGGGCTTCCCATTCACATTGATTGTGTCTCTTAATGGCAGATCTGCAACCCTGCACAATACCAAAGACATCCCTTCCTTCTGTGCGACATTGAGGATTTCACTGAAACCAACTACATCCCTCCACATCACAGCCACAATGATCCCAGAAACTACTAGAATGGTCAACTGGTTCCCCTGCTAAAAAGAAAAAGCAGTACATGCTAGAATTGATGCCAGAGATCCCTCAACATTAAGCCTCAGCTTGGATCTGAAGTTTGTTTGCGAACACTATGATTCACATATTCTGACCCTCGAACTGGGCCATTGTCAAACCTTTATTTCGTGAGTCAGGTTTGACATCTTATCTGTTCTGTGCTATTGTACTCTAAATGACTCAAGCTGCAAATGTTTGGTGATTTGTTTTTTGCCTTCTTTATTTGTATTTATTTATATTTTTATTATCCTCATTTTACTTCTTGGTATACAAGGTGCAGTGTTGGCTCTGCTGAACGGAGGATTCTCCATGCTTTACCCTGAAGATTTCCTCCTCCGTCTATGAGGTGCCAATACACATATTTCTGATCCAACATGACACCTGTGGCACTCTCTTACCACTTATGATTCCTGCAGCAGAACCACCACTCGTGGATCGGAACCAACACTTTGATGGCTAATAACCCTCTGTTTAAAATGACAACTAAGGTAGGGAAAGCTTATTATACTTGTTTCATGTATAATTTGTTGATTTCGATCCACCATTTGAGGTGCTAATAGAGTGCACACTGATATGTAATACGATTGACAGGGGAGAGCTAAATTTAGACCAATTCTATTAATACTTGCTCAAGTCAATATTCTCACACCCATAATACACAATCCCACAGAAAGATTCAGCTTCATATCAGTTCTCTCTATACACTCCCCGTACATGCTGTCCCATGAAGCAGCAGTCCCTACTATTCTTTGCCTCTAACACCACCCTACATCTTTGTGGATCTGGTCCCCTCATAGCTCCTCAACATGTTTGAATGTGGGACACACATCACCAACCCCAGTTATAATACTGTCATTATTTCTGCTCTGAGATATGGGACAAAACACATCAGACACATGCCACTGCTCTTATGTTTCTACTACTGTTACTACGCAACTTTCTGATGGTCATTATCAGTACCTAGTAGATTTGTCTGCATATTACTCTAGAGCACTGCTCTAGCACCTATAGCCTAGGTTAAGAGGGAGGGGAGGATAAGGAAAGAAAGAGGTAGGAAGAAAGGAGAGGGAGAAGAAATACAATAAAAGGACACAGGAAAACGCAATCTCTTAAGACTCCCTCCACTCAAAATTTCCCAGAAAATGGGACTTGTACTCTTCAACTGTTTATAACATCTTCCTTCCCCATTCATTCTCCTTTTTTTTCCTCCCCTTATGTGTCCCTATCCCTTACCCCCACCCTTCCACCTGCTACACACCTCTCCTAGGATATGCCTGACTGACCTGATATTACACATGCCGGCTATGTTCACTCCTTAGTGTAGATCCAACTAGTATCAATGAGTGTTCCCTCCCTTGCATCGAAATAGGGCAGATGTAATACATTACCATCCCTCTCTTACTCTTCTACTCCTTCAGCATGATCCAATTTCTCTAGCAGCCTCTTCTCAGGATTGAGCTTGAATACCCCGAGTGATATGTTCTCTGACTCCTGTGGGTCTGCCTCTCCATACCTTATGATACCTAACAATTCTCCAAACTTCACTTGTTTGCTTTTCCTGAACCCCACACACACAGCTTTTTTTCTCTTTTCTTCTACTCAGAGTTACTTCTTGCCTTCTACCTGGTGCAAAGGAATATTTGTTTATTCCCGTACCTTTCCCCCAATCCTTCCCATACTGTCTCTCTTTGTTTGGGGTCTCACTGATGGCCTTAGGGAGCTCTGCAGTGTCTATGAGCTATCACAGCGCTCTGCATAATATCATACTAATTTCTGTCAATGCTAAGGGCCTTAACTACCCAGAAAAAGAGTTATGGATCTTAAAGATTTTGTTGATGACATAATCTACATTCAGGAGGTGTACTTCAAGGCTTCCTCTCCCCCTCACTTTTCAATTCATACTATGCAACAGAAGAAAAGGGGGTTGGTAGTCTCATCCATTCCTCATTCCCCTGGTCCCTTCATTAACAAGTAACTGATGTGGATGGGAGATATATTTTGTTTCGAGGTCTTGTATATAAGAAACCTTTCATATTACTAAACATATACTGCTCGAGTTCTAGTCAAATCACCTTCCTTAACCAAATCATCAAAATACTTGACTCATACGAAGAAGGGAAATTTTACTGGAAGGTGACTTTAATTTAGTACTTAATCCCTCCCTTTACTGTTCATTAGGTCTTTTAAACTCTTCCAACTGCGTTGTCTCTGTCTCATACTCTCCCAACTCCACCCTATCAAGACTTGGCATACTCTCCACTCCTCTCAGAGGGGCTACACCTTTTATTAGCCCAAGACTCCTCATACATCAGAATAGATTATATCTTTTTCTCTCAATTTCTTATATAAAATATAATAACCTCAACTATTAAAACTGTGTCATGGTTAGATCAATCACCAGTATCAGTTTCTCTTCAGATCCCAGATATACCTGACTTACCTAAAATCTTGCCACTTAACAAACTATTACTCCATGACAAGACCTCCTCTTTTTTTAACTCAACAATTGGAGGAATACTTCCACTTAAATCAAAAACCAAATGTCACAGACCCTGTAATCAGGCAAGTACATAAGAGCGTGATTCATGGCAACCTAATTAAAATTTGGGTGACCAGAAACAAAGAGAGATGGACTAAAATACTTGGATTGGTACATAAAGCTTCACTCTCCCCTTCTGACCTATTAGAACTAATGAAACATAGGGCAGACCTTAACACACTGCTACGTCTAAATGTCAACTGGAAGGCTCCACTTGCCATGAAATGTATGGCACATATGAGTTTTTGCAAGCCAGTTAGGGCATGGTTGTGGATGTATATGGGATCGGCCTCATCCTTGATGACCTCATATAGGGCAATGATGCTGTGTGACCTCAACCTGTAGCGATCTGTCACCTTGTCATCCATCATTCCCAGGAGAGTGACCCTTGGGCAGTATAACCTGGGCCTTGGTGGTCATCTGTACATCCTACGCTGCTCCAGGGGTCCCTGTGGCAGCTGGGGAGCATCCTGTTGCAGCAGCTGGGGGGCATCCTGTTGCTGTATCTGGGGATCATCTGTGGTTCTTCAGTCAGGTGTTGTCCTCCAGGTGGGGATGGGGTTCTGTGTGGCTCTTGAGCCAGAGCCTCCTCACTTGCAACAGGTGAAGGCTCTGTTGGGGCATTGTCCAGGAGTATTCATGAGGTGTGTGATGACCAATGGGAGGGTGTTTATTGTCCAGGTAAGTGTTTGCTGTGTGTTTGCGTTTTATAATCTGCAGTGTTTTGATTGGTTTGTAGGTGATGTTGTGGGGTGTAGGTTGTGTCTCTATCATCTGGTGATTTTGCCCAGGGGGGCTTGTTTTGTATTGACAGGTGTTCATGTTGTTTGTTAACCCAGTTTCTTCTGTGCAATGTTGTGATGTGTTGTGTTGGTGTGCCTTTTGAAAGCCTTGTTCTTGTGGTGTTGCTAGGTTGTTGTGTTGTGTGTGACAGTGATTTGTTGTGCGTGGGCATGGTTTGTGTGTTATTTTGGCATTGCACGGGTTAATTTTCCAATTTGCATGCTTGTTTGGTTTATTTTGTGCAATGGTGGTTTCTTTTTGTCGTTATGGGTCTTAACTTTTTCCCGTTAAATGTATAATTTTTTGTGCCGTTAACAGTACCGCACTCCTTTAAATGGCTCTGGGGAATCTTGTTCCATGAGTCTCAATGCACGTAAGATTATTGTCCGTAATGATTTGTGAACTGCCGTTAGCTTAGCTGTTCATAAGTCAGACCTTTAAGGGGGTAGATTTAAAGGTTCACGTTAAAACAGCCGCTAAGTAAAAAAGGCCTATCTGCCGCAAATAATACATGATTTACGGTGGAATTCGATGGGTAGTCTACAAGAATAGCTAACGAGCGTAGGCACAACAAAAACACATAACACAAAAACTTGCTTTGCACCTTTTTTCACATCACTGAGTGTTACGGTTCAGTACACTCAGACACAGTAGATGCTGGTAAAACACAATTTTATTAAAGCATACAAGGAATAATGAAACCCTCACGGGTCCAGCAATTAGCAGCAATAACTGACACAGGACAGGTTACAAGCAAGTTAACTCACACGGGACCAGTATGTACTTACAAACACAATACTTACACAGGTCAGGTAACTTTGATAGATACAGTGTAATAGAGTCCAGTAAGGCCAGTGAAGCCACTGACTGAAAAGCCCAGAATAGCGGTGACCCAATGCCGCCTATAGACAGGAGGGGGCGACAGTGACAGAATGGCAGCAGCAATTCAGGTTCACTTGAATGGAGAGTTGCAACGGTGGATGCCCACCGGAGACTACAAAAGAGTGAGTCAGAGCTCGTGCCAGGAACGGAAGCCCTACCGAGACTATCCACCACCGTGTGCCTGTGCTACCCTCAAAGGGGTTAATGTGCATATAGGTTTAAGATGGAAGGCAACCGGAAGCGCCCAACTGTACCTATAGTGGAATACCAACCACACAAGATACCGAAGAGGTAACAACACTGGTGTAGCAAGTAGTGGCACGAGGCACTACCCCCGAAGGGGTTATTGAACACTATGGTCAAGACTCGGAAGACTACCGGATGCGCCCAACTGAACCCAAAGCGGAAGACCAAGTGATCAATTGAACGGTGTGGAGGAGCACTGACTCACTGAGACTCAAAACCCATGGACTGGACTGCACACGGTAACAGAGTACCGTAACACTGGGAGGCACAGTAACGTGAGAGATGTGCAAAGTAGATAGCAGCAGGCACTGCCAGGTCTTCGTCCAGCCAGGCATGGAGGAAGCAGGAACTATAGCCAAGCCACACTACACAAGAGAGGAGAACAGTGCTCTCGTTGAGACTGTTCTAGAGAGGGAGAGAGTCCACTTTCCGAGGGACAGAGTCCCTGGCCTGGCTGTGAAGAGGAAGGCTGTCTGGAAACAGATATGCAGCAAGGTGAACGTGGCGGCCAGCTGCAGACAGGACGTGGAGTCCATAAAGAAGAGATGGGGTGACTGCAAGAGGGTGGTCAAAAAGAAGTTGGGTGATGTCGCCACGTATGCCTGAGGCACTGGAGGTGGTCCACCTGTCCTGATCACCTTCAGCGGATGGGAGGAGAGGCTGTAGAAGATCTGTTGTTCATGCTGATTGAGGGGGTCCCTGGAGTATCGGACACTGGGGATGAGAGGAGCCTCCACACTACCAGTAAGTGCATCATCACATAACTACTCACCACATCAACCAACACAAGCTGCACACTCAAACAAAGTCACACCTCAACACAAGCCCATCATTCATCCACAGAACTGCACCAACACAGCACCCTGAGGGTTCAAACAGGACACAATACAAGGACAAATGGCAAGGTTCAACCAGGCCCAAACCTGTGCAAGTCCCAATTCAACCCTCTTGTTGCTGTGCTGAATGCTGATCACACACAATCCACACAAACCATGCTTTTTAAAGTGTTGTCTGTTAAACATTATTACTGTTCCTCCACATTGTCACCCATGTACCCATAGGGAAGTCAGCACATAACCCCTTGAGTGCTAGAGGGATTATCAATGCATTGCTCAACAATGCTTGACAAACCCTCCGTTACTCAAAGGGTTAACCGACAACAAACGCAATTCGACAGGGTTAGGATTACATGCTACACAGGTGACATTTACTAAGCAGTGTAAAAGACATGATGGAGTGACGTTAACCCTTCCATGCCGTCACTTCACAAATTCCCATGTTTGTCTCTGGAGATTCTTCAAGAAAATGGATCAAGTTACTGAGGGCTCATTGGGTAGACTCCATAGAAAAACATTGGAAATTGAGAAATGATATAATTGGAGAAGTCATCATTTCCACTTTACCTCGACTCCATAAGGTCTACATCACTGCTCACTGAATCTCAAGAGAGATGGATGAGGATGAACATCACAGTGTCAGTGAGACTAACTGGCTGTATGTGCAACACACAGGCCTTGAAACAACTGTCACGCACACGGTGGGTAGGGAACTGTGTGTGTGAGTGCCGGCACTGGTACTGATGCTAGTGTGCGGAGCTGGGGTGCGTAGCTGGTGGGCGGTGACGGCGTGCCAGGTACTCCCTTGCTGCAGCCAAAGCTGGTTAGAGGTGCTGGTCGCGAAACCAGATTGTTCCACCCCGGCTGAGCCGGGGTGCAACCAGGATGGGAATACCTGGGAACCGTTAGACACCAGGCCGGCAGGACAGACTAGAAACAGGCTGAGAGGGAGGGTCAAACGGAGCCAAAGGTCAGGACCAGGAGCACAGATCAAGCGTAGTCAGGAGAGCCAAGGGTCAATACCAGGAGCACAGATCAAGCGTAGTCAGGAGAGCCTAGGGTCAATACCAGGAGCACAGATCAAGCGTAGTCAGGAGAGCCAAGGGTCAATACCAGGAGCACAGATCAATAACTGCACAAGAGCCCAGAACAGAAGCCTAAGGCAAGTTCAAGTGGAACGGGCACCCTAAGCCTGGGGTAGCCTGTTTAAATACAAGAGGCAGCCAATGGGGAGAATATGGGAGAAAGGCTGGCTGAGGGGTGAGCAATTGATTGGAGGGGTTTGGAGGAATGGAAGCCCGGACCGGGCGCATGCGCATTCGCCAGCCAGAAGGCAGGCGTGCACTGCGCATGCGCGGACTGACAGAGCCGCGACCGGAAGAATCGCCGCCGCCGCAGAGAGACAGAAGCGGCCGGGGGAGCGGCGTCCACGGTGAGCAGTGACACCAACCAACACTGTGGAATTAAAGGAGAACCAAGTAGGCCTTTGTATTGTGTATGCAATAATTTACTCTCACTTGAACTGTCATATCATACATTTGATTTTCATATGGATCCTCAGGAGTGGTGATACTATGGATGGATGTTATACCATCCACTATTTGCAGGATACACATGGAATCCAAATGTCAAGCACTGTAGGTGGCACACCAACAGGTCATGATTGATGGATATCCCTGATTAAG
This sequence comes from Rhinophrynus dorsalis, assembly GCA_037306005.1. Taxonomy (NCBI): domain Eukaryota; kingdom Metazoa; phylum Chordata; class Amphibia; order Anura; family Rhinophrynidae; genus Rhinophrynus; species Rhinophrynus dorsalis. The sequence goes on along the minus strand of CM074720.1, from coordinate 471,431,893 downwards.
CAAGGCTGGGTCACTCACAAAGATGAAGCGAATGATCCAAACAGCAAAAGACCTTAATCAGAGAAATCCCTCAATACTGACCTGATTGTTGGCCTGGGAAATTAACTTGGACAGACCTCATGTATCTGTGATTGCCAGGGTGGTATTCCATGCATCGCAAAGTAATGCATAGGATACCATCATGACAACCAGAGATCCACATGTCAATTAAATAATTTTGCATTAATTCTGTCATTGTCTACATTACTAATCACACCATTTAATTTTCCAACAAAGCATGCAGGCCTGCAGCACAGCAGGAGGCCATGGTGGAGGCACACACATCCCCAGATGAGATTCCTCTTGGGGAGCAAGAGGATGGGACCGACACGTGGTCACTCTATACAGCTACACCACCACCTCCAGCATCTTATACTACACCACCATCTCCATTGGTTACATTGATCACTGTGTAAACCATGGACATGACATCACTGTGGAAGTAATGTCCCCTGTAACACTTCTTTATCACTCACAACACACATTAGTGTATCACTGCCATCATCTCCTTGCATGAATACATCACAAAGTCCACTCATGGTCAAACAACTAGTGGACTCCTGTGATGTAGGTCATGCCTTCCTATGTATGAGGGATACTCTAGCCTTCAGTATGGTTCCAAATTGAGAGATGTCTAATCCAACATTTCTTCATACAGACACAGACTGAATAGTGATGCTTCTCCTTTATTGTGTCTCAAACTACATTAAAACATACATGTGTTTTCTGTGTATATTGCTTATATGCACTGAACACTTGTATGAGCACACAAAAGTTACTTTTAAACTAAATATGAATACTTTGGAAACACTACTGAACTGCTCATGTGTTGTCCACAAGGTTTGGTAACTCTGTAGATGAACATTCTTACTGTACAGGTTTGATACCTGGATATTAGTACACACATGAATTAGTGTCTTCTGTGTATATGTGAGTGTTCCAGTAGAGGTTGCTGTGAATATCAGGTCAAACATTGCATCACCAACACAATCACTTTAAACATCAAGGGGTGAGCTTCATGGAAGTGTTGTCAGGACTTCAGTCCAGTCACATGGAAACTCCTCTGTTCAAGGATGGGTCATGCTTTGGATGTCTGTGGGACAAGAGGGCAGGATTTAGAACAGCACCCTCGAACTGATCATCGTGCAACAGCTTCAACATCATTACTCCCTTAATCTTTTCCATTTCTTTGTAATGTGTTGTCTACTCGTCTGTAACTCATTATGGGGAGAACTAAGGGGATGTCAACCAGCCCTAGGGATATGTGCCTCTGACATGAATAAACACATGTACAAATATGTCCTAATAGCTCCATGAAACAAATATATTTGGGTTGCCACTGTGTGAGAGAGAGGCGCAGCCCAAGTATATTTGTTTCATGGAGCTATTAGGACATATTTGTAGATGTGTGTATTCATGTCAAGGGCACAAATCACTGCACATACACAGGTTAACATGGTATCCATGGAGATCTGATCCACATTTCATGACCTCTATGTTGTATAACACACTATCACTGTAGATTCATCCATCTGCTGCTCTTTTCAGCTCTAGCAAGCTACAGGTCCCATGTTCACTTGAATGTCCCCTTAATCCCTGATGTGACAGAGTTTTATCCGATGCATTGCATTGGATGAGACTCTCTCGCTACTGGGGTACCATTGTTGCTATGGCTCTGATCATAGCAAAACACTTTAGTTGTTACCTGTGGAGCCCTGGGATATGCTTAACATGGTTACAGTGTTGTACCTTGGTTTCCAGGGGGACATGGATGATATCCTTGAGGTAGCAGTATCAACATGGACGACAGAGTGTCAGATGTCATTGGAATCCCTAGCCCCAATATGACTCGTCCATAGACTGGTTGATGATGGTGGTCCATACTGCATCCATTGTCAGAGCTCTGTCACTAATCATGTGGAGTGAAACAGAACATGTGTGTTGTGGTGAGTGCAAATGCATGGATTGTGTGTATACATGTATTATACTCACAGCTGAAGTGTTCCCTGATCAATGTGTCTCTTATCCACTTCCCTCTTAGGACTTCTTCACCCTCGACAATATCCAGAGGGTCATCAGGTATGGGTGGGGGTTGGACATCGTCAACAAGTCTGGTGTCCACCGCAATGTTGTGTAATATAGCATATGCCATAACGATGTCGCAGAGTTTGCCTGATGCATACTGCAATGCTTCCCCCGAGTGATCCAAACACCTGAAGCGGGATTTTAGGAGCCAGAAAGTTCACTCAGTGGCATTCCTTGTTCTGCTATGAGCCTGGTTGTATCACTCCTGGGCACTGGTTTGGGGATTCGTTAGCCATGATCTGCAGCTATAGCCCGAATCACCTGTGGTTACATGGTTAGACAGGAAGCACATATTGTGTGAATGATATCTTATGAGGTGGACGTGCTAGCTGTGAGTCAAGAGCATGCTGAGCAGTGTTGTGTGTGCACGTGTGGATGTGGTGTGATCTGGTATTGTTAACTCACCCATAAGCCATCCCCCTTTATAGGTTCCATTTTCGAAGTCTCTCTGTACAGATGAGTTTCTGAGTATATATGAAAGATGACAGCTCCCAGCATATTTTGCACAGACATTCATGATTTTCAAGTTGCTGTCACATACCATCTGCACGTTCATGGAGTGGAAGCTCTTTCTGTTGATCTAGATATGTCCAGCACATGCTGGAGCTTTGATAAGAACATGGGTGCAATCTATTGCACCCATGACCCTGGGCGTGCCTCCCCTTGCATAAAATCCCTGCTTCAAATGTATCCACTCCATGTCGGTGGTGGGGAAATGTATATAGGTACTGGCCTTGCTTTTGAGGGCTGGCAAAACCTAGGCCAGCAGCTGGAGAAAGTGGCCTTTAACATGCTAGATGTGTAACCTTCTTTTGACTGGAAGGCGCCACTTGCCATGAAATGTATGGCACACATGAATTTTTGAAGGCCGGATAGGGCATGGTTGTGGATGTAAATCGGATCCACCTGATCCTTGATGACCTCATACAGGGCAATGATGCTGTGTGGCCTCAACCTGTAGCGATCAATCATCTCGTCATCAGTCATTCCAAGGAAAGTGACCCTTAGGCGGTATACCCTGGGCCTTGATGATCTTCTATACATCCTACTCTGCTCCAGACTCCAGATTATTTCCCCAGACTCCACCCACCAACACAGGCTGACTACTTTTATGCCATATCTTTCTTTTTTTATGAACTTTTTTCTTATAAAATCAAATTTTTACAAAGACAGTATTGGTCACATTCCAAAGTATAACAATATAAAGTTACAATATAACTTTGTGACAATTAAACAATCTAGGAGATTAACAGATAACAAGGCAGTCACTTTCATATAACTGTCTGCAGTTTTAAGATTAGCTAGCCTGTAGGACACCAAGAAAATTCATACAGAGGAGGGCACAAACAAACAAAAAAACTGGGGTATCGGAAAGGGAAGATAATGAGGATTGGGGAAAAAAAAGGAAAGGGGAAAATGAAAAATAATTAAGTAAAGGGAGAGATGATATAAGATAAGGAAACAGCAGAGAGGTAAACAGAGAATTCAGAACTGGAATTGTAACTCCATGAGATGAAGTCTATCAACTGAAAAAGGAAAGGGTTGAAATCATCTGGAACGGTCCAGGTCCATAAACCTAGTCCATGATAATGAGCTCTAGAGTCCCTCAACCTCAGCAGACTGTTCAATGTCCACATGCTCCATAGATCATTATGGCAGGGAAGAGAATCATGTAGTATTGAGGTTAAATGCTTCATCATTTCAATATGAGTGATCCTAGATAAGATCTGTGCAAGTGTAGGGATTCCTGGGGACCACTAAAGTTGTGCCACCAAGCATCGTACCACTGTGAGAATGTATCAGTCAGGATTCTTAGGGATCGGCGGTATCCGGGAATGACGCACCCAGAACCAAAACCACCATGTCATGGGGAGGAGAGATAGTGGTGATCTGCCATATAAGGGACCAAATGCACGGCCAGAAGTTCTGCACGACAGAGCATGACCACACCCCCTCCAGCATGTTGCTGGTATGTCAGGATTATAAGAGGGAAGTCTAACAGGGGTGTTGTACCAACAAAGGAGATATTTTCCATTGCCGTTGTACAAACATACGTTCAGGAGACCGACTCCCAGATCCCCACCCATGCCTCCTCACTCAACTTGTTAACCCAAGTCACCTTCCCACTGGGAGATATATTTGTGTTTTAGGGGCAACTCAGATCTTAGAAGCAGATATAGTCTGGAGATGGCTCCCCTTGCAACAGGCGAGTGGAGACAAGAGAGCTCAAAATCGTGAGAGGTTAAAGATGGGGACAGAGTTTGGGCAACGTGTTGAATTTGGAGGTAGTGGAAAAATTGAATGACAGATCTGAGAGGTCAAGAAGTTTCCCACCTCTCATGATGTCATGGATCCAAAATAATTCTCCTCTCTTCCCTGAAAGGAATGACCACGGGGGGGAAGCCTGAGGGAAGTCAGGATTTCCAAACAGTGGAGTGAGCTGAGAGGGGGACCCCACATTCATCAGGAGGCATCAGGGGGGCCAAACCAAAGACCTCCAACTGGAAGCTTACAGTAGGAGGAAGGTCACGGCGGCAAACATACTCAGAACTATGGCACCCTAGAGGTCAGAGCTGAGGGTTCCCGGTCCACCCAGATTTTTCCTGCCCTGAGGTACAGCCAGTCCACTCAGTCGAAGGCCTTTACGGTATACAACCCAAGTAGAACTGACTTGTTATTAGAAGAGTTTGCATTGTGGGTAACATTGAAAAGTTTACAGGTATTGTCTCTGGCTTGTCTGTAGGGAATAAAGCCCACCTGGTTCCCATGAATCAGGCCAGGAAGGAAGGTGCCCAGTCTATTAGCTCAAATTTTGCTAAAAAATTTAAGATCAGAATTCCTTACCCCGCTTAGGTATTACCACAATACAGGCTCTAGACACATATGAGGTCATTTCCTTCCCATCCATCAGGCCATTAAAAGAAGTCAACAGTGGATCAACAAGAGAAGTTTCACATTTCTTGTAGAAAGAGTTAGGCAGACCATCTGGACAAGGGTTTCTTGCTTTCTTTGTGGATTTGATTAAACCCATTAGTTCTTCACAGGTGATGGGTGTGTTCAATTGCTCCCTGGCAGTATCATCAAGGGAAAGTATAGATAGATCCTGCAAGAACATCTCCAGTCTGTCTCTGAAAACTGAGGTCTGGGTGCCATCATTGATGTTGAGGTTATAAAGGTTGGAGTAATATCCAAGGAATTTTTCATAGATGTCAGAGGGCATGTATAGTAAGCAGCCCTCTCGCATTCTCAGTGACAGGGCCTGTGTTTTCTGTCTGACCTCCCAAAACTTCCTGGCCAGGATTCTGTGCAGCTTGTTTGCCCATACGGGAGACTTCCGCAGAATAAAGAGTTTTTAGGGCAGGGTAGGTCTGTCCTTATGGGCCTGTTCAAGAAGTTCCAATCATTGCAAGGCAGTGGCGTGTTCCTGTAGTTGGGACTAGTGTTGAGCGAGCACCCCGATGCTCGGGTGCTCTGACCGAGCACCGCCGGAGGCTCGAGTGCTCGGCCGAGCACCCGAGCCCCATTGAATTGAATGGGGCGACACGAGCATTACACCAGGCACCCCTGCTCTGATGAGGGGAGGGTGCCTGGTCAATGCCCCCCTTCATCTCCACAATGTCCCCCTTCATCTCCGCTATGCCCCCTTCATCTCTGCAATGTCCCCCTTCATCTCCGCTATGCCCCCTTCATCTCTGCAATGTCCCCCTTCATCTCCGCTATGCCCCCTTCATCTCTGCAATGTCCCCCTTCATCTCCGCTATGCCCCTTTCATCTCTGCAATGCCCCCTTCATCTCTGCAATGTCCCCCTTCATCTCCGCTATGCCCCCTTCATCTCCGCTATGCCCCCTTCATCTCCGCAATGCCCCCTACCTCCAGTCCCTGGTGGTCCAGCGGAGCGTCTTCAGATCTGTGCCTCCTTCGGCACAGATCCCCGCCACCCGAACATGCCGGGCGAGCACATGGCGGTACTCGTACGAGTACCGTCATGTGCCGAGCAGAGCGATGCTCGAGCCGATCCGAGCATCGGCCGAGCATGCTCGCTCAACACTAGTTGGGACCATTTGGCCTTTGTAGCAAATGACAGTATTGCTCCCCAAAGGTAGGCTTTGCATGCAACCCATAGGACCACTGTACTGGAGACCAAGCCAGAATTCAGAGTTGATCAGTTTTGTGAGGAAATATAGAGAAGGAACTCTGGACTGAGGAAGAGGGACTCATTCAGTCTCTAATTATAAAAACGAGGAGGGGAATGTGGAAGTCTGAAGGAACCCAAGACCAGTGATTCATCAGACCAAGACTTCGGTAGGATCCTGGTGTCCAGAATGGAACCAATAAGGTCAGGAGAAGCAAGGATGTAATCTAAACTAGAGAATGAGTTGTGAACCTGTGAAAAAAACACATTTTCCCTGATCGTGGGATATAAGGATCGCCAGACATCTAAGATCCTATTTCAAGACAAGAGATCAGCAAGTGGGGAAGGAGGACCTCCATGTTCCCAGTCATATCAGAGGAAGCTACTTGAGATCTATCCAAGAGGGGATCATGGACCAGGTTAAAGTCACCACCCAGGAGCACAGAAGAAATCCCGAAGGAGTACAGCTTGGTGAAAAAATTATTTAGAAAGTGTACTTGGTGAGTGCTGAGTGCATAAAGGGAGGCTATGAGAAGTGCACTGCCCATCAGGGTTCCCTTTAAGATCAATAATCTACCCACCAGGTAGGATTGTTTTTTTTATTGTCTTTAGTTTTTAGTTTTTATTAACTATCCCCCCAACTCCAGTAAACAGCCCCCCAAAAAATTATTCCCTGTTCAAATGACTCTTTCCCCCTGCTCCACCAATACAGGTATCCTCATACCCCTTTTATACTATGCCTTTTGGAAATAAAATAACATTTGCTGCATGTTGTGTGTAAATGTTTCCAGTGATTTCAACTGAATGAGCTAGGCATAAAAAACGGAAAAAAACTGCACTTTTCGAGGGGAATTATTCTTCCAACGAGAAGTTCTCTTATTCGCCAATTTTGTTTTGAGGCAAAAGTTTTCACCCATTCCTACTAGAGAGGTTTTGAAATGTGCTGGAAACACCTTTAAAATATGAGCTGTTAAAATTACCATTTAAATCAATGGAATATTTAGTGAGAGTTATTTCTCCACTATGGTATAGCTGGCTTGATCCAGAATTGCTTATCTTTTCTTTTGTACATAAGGCTCACTACACTGTATATTTGCCTAACTGAGGTGAGTATTTGGGATCGGCGAACATTGTTGTACTGTTCCTGTGAGAAATTCCGCAAAAACCATGTTGTTGTCTGCTTTTCGCGGGAAAATCCGCTTTAAAATTAGCTATTAAAATTTTCGCATTTTTTGCCCTATCACTATGAGCAGCAAAAGGAGGAACTGGAAGGACCCTTTTTATGTGTCCACTGAGACTGAGGAGGAGGAGGTGACTAGCAGTACTGAACCAATGCTGTCCAGTCCCCGTAAGTCACCCCAAGGGATCATGGGGAATTTGATGGGAAGGGAGGGAGGAAAGGGAATAGTAAGGGAGGGAGAAAAGGGAATGGGAAGGAAGGGAGAAAAAGGTAGCACTAGTGAGAGCAGGACAGGTCAGCTGCCTGTGCCTGCTGCAAGACATGCTGCCCCTGCTGCCAGTGCCACCATTGCTGTACCTGCAACCACCACTGCTGTACCTGCTTCCAGTCATGCTGCCCCTGCTGCCACTAGTGCTGTACCTGCTGCCAGACATTCTACCCATGCTGCAACCAGTGCTGTAAGTGCTACAAGTGCTGAACCTGCTGCCACCAATACTTTGTCTGATGCTAGTGTGTCTTGTAGTACTCAGGAGGGGGGGAGGAGAAAATGATGCCAAGTATGACAGCAAGGGGCCCTAAATCACATTTGTCATTCCCAAGCAGCCCCACCAGTGCTAGTACTACTGCTACTAAGGTCCAGCAGCTTGTTAGGATTAGGAGTGAAGGAGGTGGTAATCAACAATATTCTCATATTACTAGTGACTGTGAGACTGAGGAGGAAAACTGTGCAGCTGAACTTGATGTGGTTGGTGTTAGTAGCAGTAATGGTGAAGCAACCGGGGTGGTAGGGGAAATATTTGAGAGTGTCCAGACTAGCGGTCAAGGGAGCCACCACCATTCCTCTGGCTCTGGGAGTGCTCCTCACCTTCACTTCACTACAGTGTCCAGGTGGAACATGATCCTGAAGAGGTCAGAACTGGTGTTGCGGGAGGAGAGCAGGCTCAGAATTAATACCACCACCACCAGCAGCAGCAGGAGCACAGATCAGTTGCTTGTGCCTGCTGCTACTGCTGCTAGTCCTAGTCTGCCTTCTTGTTCAGGTTAAAAGGAAATGCCAAGTGTAACATTAGGGGACCCTCTGTCACATTGCTCGTCACCTCCTCTAAGCAGCAGTGAGATATCTGGAATAGAGCAGCAGCACATAGGGACTAATGGGGTGGTGAGGAGGATGCTGGAGAAGCTGGGGTGAAAGAGAAATTGATGACATTTTTAGCAGAAACTTGGAAGGAATGGGAGATAGGGATGAGAATGGGCATTACCACCACCACTAGCACTGAGATTTCGGAATTAGAGGAATTTTCAACTGCTCTAATTCCTTCTGATGCTGAGATGCAAGGTCAGCAGGATGCAGAGGAGCAAGCTAGTGTGCCAAAGACCACCATGGACACAGTGGGAATGGGGTCACAAGTGATGCAGGACAAGGACAGGTTCCACTTGCCAGCACCAGCAATACTCCTGGTCCTAGTTGCATTGCTGAATCTGAGGCAGTAACAGCAACAGCAGCAACATTAACCACTGCCACAGACAATGAAGGGGAATGTGGAGGACAAGAAGAAAGAGGCCATTCTTCTCCATCTGTTCCCTTCCCTTGAAGTCATCATGGGTGTGGGACTATTTTTCTGTTGGGGCAGGCACAGTGCATTCATCAGCAATGGCATTGTACACAATTTGTGACAAATCAGTGAGAAAAGGAAAGGAGGGAACACACCAATGGCACAAGCGCCCTGATATCACACATGAAACACAAACACCGTGACATTTACGTCAAACATGTTAAAACATCCACCAAAAATCAATCACCGCTGTTGCTGTACCCCCTGACTCTCCAGAAAGGCAACAAGAGGCAAGACAGAGATCAAAGAGGATGAAGAACAGAGCAACCTAGGCAGAGACTGGAAGTTCCATGACGAGTGAAACAACTAGCTCGCTGTCACCTTCTAGGGTAACTACATCTTCTGCCAATTCAACTCATTCATTGTTACTTCCCCCACCAAATGATAACCACTCTATTGATGTTAGGATGTGGCAGTTTGTCTCCACCCATTGCACACTGTGTGGTGCACTGACCACACATGCCAGCGTGGTGGAGGAGAATCACAAGCAATCAAGCTGCATCCCTCAGAATACGCTAAGATGGTGGCAGGGACAAGGGGTATAGTGACTGCGGCAGTACTTGGTATCAGTGTCATGGTGTTCGGATACAGTTGTGCCCCCAGATGTTATTTACCACACACACATTATGCACATTGCAGTTGCTGATGAGAGACATTGTTCTTGCTCTCAAGGGAAACATTTCTATTCTAATAACAACACACCCATAATTTTTGAAGAGGGTCAAACTGAGGGCTACTTATTATGCTGCTATTGCCTCAGGCACATCACTGGCAAATCATGGCATGTGGAACCTTCATCATCCATCTTCCGTGTTACTGCTATTGTTGATCCCATTCCATTTCAGCTGCCTAATCATACTGCTGCTTAAACAGCTCAGCAGCAGCAGTAAGAACAGCAGTTGCAACTCAGGAGGACATTTGAAAATGGCCAGTGGCTACTGGCCAACATGGCCTACTTGCATTAGGCCAGTAGGAAATTTTTATTTTTTTCTCAGGGCTTGTGTTTTGAAAAAAAAAAAAAAGTCCTACAAAAAAATAAACAACTTTTGCGGGGTTTGTTTCTAACAAGCCTAAGTCCTACAAATCAATATTTCCTTAGGACTTGTGCCAAACATCCCATCATACAGATGAATTTGAATCATGACCTCTAAAAATTCCTATTACTCCTTTCTGATAACTCCCTACATTTCAATTTGCATATATGAAACACTATGTGCATCTTTTGCAAATTGCAACATTACTGTTTTGTTTTTTTACGGTGCTGTATCAAAAATGAATTAATTAGACTAAGTGGCTGCTGCTCCCTAATTAAGACTGTAGCTATGTAAACAAGCAGATATATTATTCATGAAAAATTCATTCAAAACACTTTCGTGTGTGAGCAAATAAGAGAACACACTCACACAAAACAATTCATTACTCAAAACATTTTTAAATCATTAAAAAGCTATCTCATGCTGTTATCTTTAGTATGCAGATTGGCTGAAGCAGAAGAAGAACGAGAGAGTTTGGGCATGGTCCTTGCCAAAATGAGTGTTGGAAGGGAATTTTTTTTTATTTTTTGTTTGTTTGTTTTTTATTTTTTATTTGGCCCAGAGAAAGTATGAAAGCCTAACATATCATGCACATTTTATGTCTCAACAGTTTCAGGTTAATATACAGCACCTTTCACATTCTAGGGGTTAAAAGACCCTTTTCTATAATTGGGAGTTTTTAATTGTTCTTTATGGCAAAGCTGGTTTGTCCAAGAATTTTTTTATTTCAAAGAAGCAGTGCTTTTTTGTGTGAGTGAGTGTGTGTGTGTGTGCGTGCGTGTGTGCATCTGTGTGTGTGTGTGTGTGTGTGCGTGTGCACCATTTTAATGAACAAAGTGGTAAAGGTGAGGTTGGAAAGACCAGGAGCCATCAACTGCTGATTGATCTTATTATTTGCAACTCTCCATGGATGCTATTTAGACTTTTGCAATTGCACACTAAACCCAAGTGACACCCAAAACCAGGAGTGCTGCCAGCAGGCCTCAATTATCAATTAATTATGAGTGTTACTATCCTCCCAGTTTTGTACCTGCACCTGGATTTCCTTGCAGATGAGTGATTGGGGCCGATCCTTATTGTTTACATATATGTATATATATATATATATATATATATATATATATATATATATATATATATATATATATATATATATATATATATATATACACACAGTAATGTGCAAAAGTTTTACTGTGCTGTAAAGTGAGAATGCTTTCAAAAATAGACATGTTAATAGTTTATTTTTATCAGGTAACAAAATGCATAGTGAGTGAACTGAAGAAAAATCCAAATCAAATCAGTATGTGGTGTGACCATCCTTTGCCTTCAAAACAGCATAAATTCTTCTAGATAAACTTGCACTAAGTATCCATATATTTGTAGCCATATAATCAGGTGCATGACAAACAATTATACCACACAGGTGCTCAATTTAATATGAAGGTTGAAACACAATCATTGACTGAAACAGAAACATCTGTATAAGAGGAATAACACTGGGTGAGGAACAGCCAAGTAAACTTAGTGCAGCAGATGAAAGACACATCACTCTTATTTCCTTTGAAATCAGATGATGTCAGCAGTGCCACCAGCTCAGTATTGGCAGAAAACAGTTGGACTCTGGTACACCCATCTACTGACTCAAGAACTCTGGTCAGAAGTGGTCTTCATGGAAGACTTGTAACCAAAAAGCCATACTTCAGACATGGAAACAAGGCCAAGAGACTCAGCTATGCACAAAAACACAGGAACTTCGATGAATAAAAATGGCAGTAGATGCTCTGGAGTGATGAATCAAAATTTTAAATATCTGGCTGTAGCAGAAGGCAGTTTGTTCTCTGAAGGGCTGTAGTGCAGTACAAGAATGAGTATCTGCAGGCAACAGTGAAGCATGGTGGAGGTTCCTTGAAATTTTAGGGCTGCATTTCTTCAAATGAAGTTGGGGATATGGTCAGAATTAAAGGTATACCCAAAGCTGAGAAGTACAGGCAGATACTTATCCATCATGTGATACCATCAGGGAGGCATCTGACTGGCCACATTTTTATTTTGCAGCATGACAATGACCCTAAAAATACAGCCAAATTCATTAAGAACTATTATCAGTGTAAAGGAGAACAAATAGTCCTGGAAGTGATGGTATGGCCCCCACAGAGTCTGTTTGGGATTACATGAAGAGAGAGAAGCAACTGAGGCTGCCTAAATCCACAGAAGAACTGTGGTTAGTTCTCCGAGATGACTGGAACAACCTCCCAGCCAATTTCCTTAACAAACTGTGTGCAAGTGTACCTATAAGAACTGATGCTTTTTGAAGGCAAAGGGTGGTCACACATTGATTTGATTTTGATTTTCCTTCTGTTCATTCACTATGCAATCTTTTAATTGATAAAATAAACTATTAACAAGTATGTATATATATATATATATATATATATATATATATATAATTATTAGCACTGTGGGACGGCGCTGCCCGTCAGGATATATAGGGAATTAATGCACACACATGGATGCAAGACAAACACACACAGAGACACACACACAAATGCACACGCATGCACTGAGATGCATAAAGAGCGCACAGTCATACACACATACATGCAATGCACAACATGCAGACACATAGAGTGTGATACAGACATGAAACACACACAGTGAGGAACACACAGGCACACACAGAGACACACACACACACACATACACGCACACACACAGAAGTGAGTCATAAGGGGCTGAGTTATGTGTCATTGTAATGAGTTTGTGTTTGTACTTATGCCTCCACTGTGGCATTCATTCATATAGTTGAAATGCATGTGGTAATTGCACATACTATGGTGGAAGGTGGATCATGCTGGCTCCCGGGGTGTGAGTGAGTGTGAGTGGGTGTGTGTGAGTGAGTGGCATTCATTCATGTAGTTGAAATGCATGTGGTAATTGCACATTCTATGGTAGAAGGTGGATCGTGCTGGCTCCTGGGGTGTGAGTGAGTGTGAATGACACTATGGTAGAAGGTGGATTGTGCTGGCTCCCGGGGTGTGAGTGAGTGTGAGGGAGTGCATGTGAGTGCGAGAGTGAGTGATTGCATTGAGTGATTGCATGTGAGTGATTGTGTGTGTTAGTGAGTGTGAGAGTGAGAGTGTGAGTGAGAGGGTGTATGAGAGTGTGTGAGAGAGTGTGAGTGTGAGAGTGTGAGTGAGAGAGTGCATGAGAGTGTGTGAGTGAGAGTGTGTGAGTGAGAGAGTGTGAGTGTGTGTGATTGAGTGTGTGTGTGTGTGTGTGTTTTTTGGCTGATGTGTTTGTGTCTGTGGTATAGGAGCGAGTGGCAGCCATTTTGACTCACCTAATGGGAGCAGTAACTCCTCCTTACTTAACCCTTTGAGTGCCAGAGGGGTACACAATAGGAGTTGTATCTCCTAATGAGACATAAAATATGTAACGAGGCATTCTGTTCAATGTGTGTTTGTTTTCTGAGGAGACATAAATTATGTTCTGTGTGTGAGGTACCATAAATTATGCAATGAGGCTTATTCTTTTATATATATACTAGCAATATGTGATGGCATTGCCAGTCATTGTAGTAGGGTATGTGTTATGTAGCATTTTTTGTTTTAAATGTTGTAGGTGGCATGTTGAAGGTATTTTGTAAGAATTGTTTGTGTTTGTATTGTACATTTCATTTAGCTGTATTGACTGATGATGTTTTTTTGTGTAGTGTGTGAAGCAGAAAGAATCATATTGCACACATATATAGACACACACAGATACAGTGACATATACAGACATTGATCATACATACACATGTACATACATGCGTAAACACACACACTTACAGATATTAATATGGTCCTGTACGTGCCAGAAGGGTAGGCAAGGCATTGCTCATTGTGTTGCTTAATCCTCTGGCACTGAAAGGGTTAACCAGCTGTCCCAGTATGTAGCGAGAGTCATGGAGTCCACAGTCCCTGAAGTGGACTCTGGACATGCACACTCAGAAGCTGCCAGACAACCGCCAGCCCGGCTCCCTGGTCAGGAAGACACCTCCTGCCCCAGGCCTCGGCCAAGAGTGTTACTAGTGACGCAGCCCAGGCACCGAGAGCGGGAACTGAGGAGGGATGGTGTGTGTGATTGGAGCAGGGATGGTGTGTGTTGTTGGAGCAGCTATAGTGTGGCTTGTATATTTTTTGTGCCAGGGTACTTACACAATGCAGGTGTGTGACAGCGGGCAGAGAGCGGCGGTGAAGAAGCTTGTGTGTAAGAGTGGGTACTACAGAGTGGCCCCAGCATGGTCTGTCTCCAGCCCCTCAGCCACGGGTAATAGCCGCATCCAGCTGCTGCTTGTAGAGAGCTCCTTGAAGGGCCGCATGACCGGGCTGTTGCGGGGTGGAGTGTTGTGCTTCATGAAGGGGGAACATGAAGGATTTTGTACTGGGCCTGCCTGCCTCCGAGCTACATGAAGCAGCTGGGCTTCCTGCAGCAGAAGCACATTGTGCACCAGGAGCCGAAAGCATTGTTGTGTTGTGGATACCAGAAATGAAGGTACACTGGAGCCGATCCCGCCCTCTCTTTGTTGGATCAGCTCATTGTGTGCCTCAGGTTGGTGGAGGGACCTCTGGGGACTCTGTGTGTGTGTGTGTGTGGCTTGTGTGTGTGTGTGTGTGTGGCTTGTGTGTGTATGTGTGTGTGTGGCTTGGGTGTGAGTCTGTGGTGTAGGAGCAAGTGGCAGCCATTTTGTTTTTTCAGTCACTTGGATAGTGGTGGGCAGGCTGGATAGTGGGGGCAGGACAACTCCCTGAATGATTTAAATCACTCCTCCATTGAATCACCCAATGGGAACAGTAACTCCTTACTTAAGCTCAGGTAACATAGCAATATAACACACAGTGGCTCTTCAGTTGAGGCAACGTAGCAATATGCTGAGGGATCAAATAGAAAGTGGTGTTTGAGGCTTGCCCTCTGTAACATACAGCAAAGCATCTCTCTCCCTTTAAGGAGAAAGGGCGGAAATCAGGAAGCAGGAAGTGGAGGAGTGACAGTTGAAAACAGACAGTTAGGTGACTGAAGAGATGAAAAGCGTTAAATAAAAGAGTTGCTATTAAGTTTATCCCTGAGTTTGTATTTTATGGAAACATTACACCCTCGTAATGAAACAGAGTGTATGGAGGGTTACAATTATCTGTGGGAGGTGAAACAGTGTGTATGGAGGGTTACAGTTATCTGTGGGAGGTGACACAGAGTGTATGGAGGGTTACAATTATCTGTGGGAGGTGAAACAGTGTGTTTGTGGTGTCATGATCCTGAGTGAGAGTGTGTGTGGACCAGGAGAAGTTATTGATATGCCCTACTTCAGGAGCGAGTGGCAGCTATATTTTTTTTGTCAGTTGGATAGTGGTGGGCGGGCTGGAGGGGGCGGGCCAACTCCCTGTATGATAAACACGCCCCCACTGAATCACCCAATGGGAGCCGTAATGTCTCCATTGAATCACCCAATGGGAGTTGTGTCTCCTAATGAGACATAAATTATGTAATGAGGCATTCTGTTCAATGTGTGTTTGTTTTCTGAGGAGACATAAATTATGTTCTGTGTGTGAGGTACCATTAATTATGCAATGAGGCTTATTCTTTTATATATATAGATAGATATTTCAAACATATTATAAATATATATATATATATATATATATATATATATATATATATATATACATAGAAAGAGACAGACAGAGAAAGAGATAGACGGTGTGGAGTGGAAGCACTCGCATCTTATCAGTCTCATGCCCGGGTGCTCTCGATTGGCTGTATAGTTATATAGAAAAGGTTATCGAAGCACTCACGAGACTTCTGGAGTGAACAAAATAGATTTATTAATCAAAAATCAACATTTATGCCAGGCACAGCTGGCCTTCCTCAGGACAAATTGAAAGCGTGACAAGCCTGTTTATTAAGTCCTTGTGCAAGTGAGGCGCCAGCTAGGTTCAAGGGTCACTGTGACGTCATGTGACCTCCTGGGTCATCGGAGCGAACCCTAAACAAATATGAACAACTAGCGTGGTGGTAGAAAAAGTTAAAATTAAAATTGGAAGAAAACTCTGGTCTACTACATGATTTGTGACAAATGTAGACTCGTTATAATAACCTGTGTTCATGAACCTTTGAAGGGTCAGTATGCATGAAGCATGTAACGTCCAAAGGATATTGCCTACAGTGATAATTATGTGGCAAGGCAGAACTAGCTGACCCTTTAGAGCACCACAAGTCATTGCGCACCAATCTCTGTGCGGTTGCGGAGTACAACTGGTGTTATGTATTCTTACATCGCAACCTGTTGGGTTTGTGAATGGTATGCCAGTGCCTGGTCAAAGTTTAACCCATTACAAATCCTGGAGGTGCCATGTGTCTGCATCGACTCCAGAAAGGACTGAGGCTAGCTTAGAACACTCCTGAATATCTACGCAAATTAGTTATCTCAAAATACAAGGAATATATATTAAGATAATGTCAATACAAACAAGTAGGCTAACCTAACTATTTTGTGAATCTGTGTCATATGGCCTTGCAGAGTGGCAATAATAGCATTTGTCCAGAGTGGCGACTTCAATATGGTCTACCGCTGAGCCCAGATGTTTCAATTACTGGGCTATAATCTGAGATCGCTGAATACAATTGGATAAGTTTATTCGTTCAAACAAAATGTGTATAACCCCTAGCAAAAGAGAGTTCAGGTAGGAGTTAAATAGGCACCATTGTTCCACATGTTATATAAGTGTCCATTTGTCATATAAACTGAAGGCAAGACTTAAAAGGGGAACCTATCAGGTACATGCATGTTATACAGTCATCATTATCAGAGACCAACATATTTTTAGTGTACCAAAGGCAGAACTGCCCATATTGAGATTATGTTAAAAAGGACACAGTGATGGAATGACAGATTTATAGATAATTATGGTTGCTGGGATGTGTTGCTAAAAGGGTGGGGCATGGAAAGAGCACTGGCCATTGTGCCTATTATATGCTCGACCCACCCTCCTGTTAACCCTTGTGGTGGTCCATGGATCATATTCAAGCAGAAAATTACAGCTAGGTAATTCAATCTACTCAGTCCAAGATAAAAGACCAGATCTGTGTTGTGACCTGGTCTAATAGAAGGCAGAGTAGCATATCTGCTCATTAAGGCCATGAGGTGCTAGTGTGTTGAGTCTATGGATCCACATAGCCTCGCGTTGTAATAAGCGAGCTCCCCGATTGCCTCCTCATTTCATAGGAGGTACATGATCAATAATCATTAATCTTAATGTTAGCAGACCATGCTGGAATTCAAGGAAATGCCTCACTACTGGCTTATCTGTGTTGCGACCTGGTCTAATAGAAGGCAGAGTGGCATATCTGATCATTCAGGCCATGAGGTGCTAGCGTGTTGCGTCTATGGATCCACATAGCCTCTCGTTGTAATAAGCGAGCTCCCCGATTGCCTCCTCGTTTTATAGGAGGTACATGATCAATAATCGTTGATCTTAATGTTGGCAGACCATGCTGGAATTCAAAGAAATGCCTCACTACTGGCTTATCTGTATTGCAACCTGGTCTAATAGAAGGCAGAGTAGCATATCTGCTCATTCAGGCCATGAAGTGCTAGTGTGTTGAGTCTATGGATCCACATAGCCTCGCGTTGTAATAAGCGAGCTCCCTGATTGCCTCCTCGTTTAATAGGAGGTACATGATCAATAATCATTGATCTTAATGTTGGCAGACCAGGCTGGAATTCAAGGAAATGCCTCACTACTGGCTTATCTGAGACTTTGGACAACAATGCCAACCTGATTGATGATCTGTGATTAGCCATGCATTCCCTAAACGTTGTAGTAGTCTTGCCTACGTAATATAGACCACATGGACAAATCAATATGTAAACAATATGGTCAGATGTGCACGTAACCCTATGTTTAATTCTAATACTTTCATTTGTATGGGGGTTTGAACTTCTGTCCAGTATTCATAGTATTACACGTTGTGCAGTTACTGCATCTGAAGCATCCTGGTTTGAGAGGTTTCGCTTTCAGCCAACTGTTTTTAATGTTTGTGGAATGCAGAGGTTTATGGTCAGGCTTCATCAATATATCTTTTAAAGTCTTGCCTTTTTGATAAACAATCATTGGTGTAGGCATCCCGTTGAATGGTAATTGGGGATCAGAAGTCAATAAGTTCCAGTGTTTAGGTACACTACTATGTAAACTGCTGGCCATTGGGGCAAAACTGGTGACAAATGTCATTCTTTTTTGTTTGGTCTTTGGTTCTTGTGATTGTAATAGTGTAGCTTGTGTGTGAAGTTTAGCTTTGTCCATTTGTTGTTGCACTATGTCAGAATTGTAGCCACGATTCAAGAACTTCTGATACATAATTTGTAATTGTTCGGATTTAGTCTCTGAGGATGTATTATTCCGAATAACCCTTAGAAAGTGCGAGTATGGGACACTTCTCAATTGTTTTTTTGGGTGGCAGCTTGATGCATGCAAGATAGTGTTATGGTCAGAAGGTTTGTGATACAATGTGGTACTGAGAGAGCTGCCCGATTTTATTATAGTTAGATCCAAAAAATTGACCGTGTTCAAATCATAAGATACCTTAAAATGAATATTGGTTGGATATCACGGTGCCCATGCTCTGTGTGCAGGCGGCAACATTCTGACTGCTATTTACATTACCTCTTGCTAATTGGCTCCGTTACTGACTGCCTCTGGCTGTGTACCGCTCCGTGGCTAAGAATGAAATTTTTCACCAGTTTTGCCCTGACGGCCAGCAGTTTACATAGCAGTGTACCTAAACACTGGAAATTATTGACTTCTGATCCCCAATTACCATTCAACGGGATGCCTACACCATATAACAAACAAATGGTGGCGCTATATGGGTACGGAGTTGTTCCTTTCTTAGATGGTTGCTGCCGTGAACAAGACCTCTGCTATCAGATCTTAAAACACCACTACAAACTACAAATATATTCCGGCGCTACCATCAGAAAGATTGATAAATCACACTAAAACAACTTTTCCATTGTAATAATATCCCTTTAATAGACAGAGCTATATATATTCCACCAGTTTACATATGTTTTATAAATTCAGTAATTATAAAGATCACACAAAATTGCAAATTCTAAAAATGTAATTCAATATTACTTCATCAAATCTCTTATAAGTGACAGTGAAGTAAATATATCCAATATATACTTGACAAAAAAAAAGTTTGAGCTGTAGTAATGTTTGAAAGAAAGCTTTCACAGCAGAGGGATTACCCTATTTTATTTAGCAGCATACTTTTCCCTTAATACACTTCCTATTTGGTTCAACACCAAGCAATAAGAAGATATTATACACAGGCATAGAAATCACTACTGGAACAGAAGGAGTAAACGGAAGATAATTGATATGTATTCACTGCTAATCTACACTTCTCTGCTGCCCAGAGGAATGCAGATAGACAGATTAACATGCCATAAATCAATGAAAGAGTCACAGTGACATCATAAATAGACAGTCTGACATGAGTGCAATGTAATAACATTTATACTTTATGACTAATTTATTAAACATTATGCTGCTGACTGCTTTAACTGATATGAATTTACACATTCCGAAAATAAAATGTTCTTAATGTTTTTGAGAAGTAGCCAGGGACAAATTTCTTATTAGGCAGAGTAGAAATTACATAGGCTGCCTAATAGTCAGGGGCTACTATTGTGCTGGTCACTCCCACTGTGTAAATCTGCAGTTGTGGCCAACATAATCTTAAAGGGATAGTATAGTCCCATAAAAAGTATTGCTTAAATCATTGCTGCAGTACAACATTCAACGTGCTTACTCCTTTCTCTCAAGCCGTTATGGCTTGAGAGAAATAAGAATATAAAGTCCTCTGTTCCCTCCCCTTTCTCATGTGTCCGCTGTGCAGTGGACATCATGAAATCCTGCATCCAGGACCAGACAGCGGCTCTGCAGGAGTGCTGTCATCTAGATGTCTAAGTATAATTACTTCATCGGAATGGTCCACAATGTGTACTTGCAAGCCAGGCACACGTTGTAGACCATACCGATGAAGTAATCATACCTAGATTTTTAGATGACAGCGCTCCTGCAGAGCCACCTACAGTGGGGCGACCGGATTCTGCCTCTGACAGCTTTACAGCTTGTCAGGCAGAAAGGGGCGGGAATGGAGGGCTTTATATTCTTATTTCTCTCAAGCTATAACGGAGTAAGCACGTTGAATGTTGTTGTACTGCAGCAATGATTTAAGCGATACTTTTTATGGGACTATACTATCCCTTTAATATCCAGCACCAGATATCCATTCCTGATTGATGGTAGCAGCTTACTTACAAATTTATATAATGCATATATACTAATTTTCCCAGGTTTATATATCCCTGAACTGGACAGTTTATTTAACCCCTAGGAAACTAGAGATGCAATGCAATGCAAGTTATTGAGACCTCTAACAACCAAGGGGTTAAGCTTTTTTGCATTTTATTTAGACTAAAGACATTTTCTATGCTAGGCAATAGTGGGCAGGTGTCATTTAGTTAGCTGGGATGTGGTCATGGGTGGGGATAGTTAGAAGATAATTGGGTTCAATTAATCAATGTGCTTGTATTTATCTTCTATGGCTAGAATGGTTTATCCCAGATTTATTTCTGCATATAGTCCAAGGGGTTTTCAGACACGTTGAAAAAGAGGATCCACTAAATATTATAGGAATTTGGGGTATTTTTTTTTTACCCTTTCTCCTGAATTCATCAAAAGGTGCACAGTGTTCTGTAGCTCATAAAAATTCTATAACCAGATAATATAAATTAATCTGAGGAACTCCATGTGTTG
The DNA here is from genome assembly GCA_037306005.1 of Rhinophrynus dorsalis. Lineage (NCBI taxonomy): Eukaryota > Metazoa > Chordata > Amphibia > Anura > Rhinophrynidae > Rhinophrynus > Rhinophrynus dorsalis. Next base: position 471,410,941 of record CM074720.1, on the reverse strand, counting down.
TGGACTACAAATTCTATCATTCCCACTGATTTGCTGGTGATTATGTGTATGTTAATACAAAACAGCTAGATGACATCAAATAACCCACCTTTGTTCTAGACAAGGGGTAGTCAATTGTTGGAACTCCAGCTGTTGGGGACTATAACTACCATCACCCCAACTAGCCAACGGCTGTAAGTCCAACAACTGACTACCCCATATCTAGTCATTTGATGTTTTACATTTTATATTTTACAAAAGAAGGCTGCAAGAGTTAGATTCTTTGCCAGCAAAAATAACCTACTTTTAATCCTTGTTGTAATTCTAAACTAAAAAGTTCAACTTTCGGACACCTCAGCCACCTTTTATCACTACTAAGAAGATTATATGAATCATACGGTGTATATATGGGTTTTAATAAGTGGTCTGATGTTGGATTGCTCCAAAGCCCTTTGAAATCAAAGGATGAAAAGCAAAAAATAAGTGCACAGTTACAAATCTATTTCTTATTAAAATGAGGACACAGCGGTGGTAATTAGATCTTTTCCCTTTCATATTAAGCATCAGAAAGTTCACATTTTGCTAAACCGCAGGACAATAAGCCTCAGAGATAGCTTTATTTAAGCTAATTTTACATTATTATTTATACCTTTAGATAATGTTAACCCATTGAGGTTCCAAAATAACTACAGTGAGTCAAAACCACTGCATATTGAACAGTGATATGTCTTAAAACTCCATTTCCCAAGTAATAACATTAGTGATATTAACTTTTGATTACTAAAAGTATTTACGTCAATGCACTAATAATTCTAGTTTTAGTCAATGAGTGTTTACTTGTCAGAATAGTGCATTGCCCCAGAACTGCTTTGCTTTTGAATGTTTGTGCCAGGTTTGTGACAGTTGTGTGAAATCCCAATTGATGCTGGATTATCATGTTTTACAAAAGTCTGTCCCGGTAGTAGCAGACTTGGTAGAGTAGCCCAGGCAGCTCTGTACTGCCCCAACATGCCTCCTATCAGCAATGCAAGGGTCAGAAAACAGACCACCTCAGCTGGAGAGCAAATCAAAAGTTTGTGGCTCTTAGCTGCAAACTCCTGGGGTAGAACGCAAAGTAAAAGTTCTCTTTGTGTTCTCTTAAAAAAAAACAACGAAAACCATGTGGTTGTCCTCTTTTTCACAGGAAAATCCGCCTTAACACAGCCCATAAAATCTTTGCCATTTTTGCCTACTGCCAAAATGTATTCACTTTTTTTAGTAACAATTTATTGAAGAACAAATTATTCATACAGCAGGTGGCAGACAACATCAGTAATAAACTTACATAGTTTAGAAGCATGGTAACGAATGTGCCTGAATCTAAGACTTAGAAAGTAGAAGAGACCCAACAAGTTGGAGTATTGGTTGGGTAAAGGCAGGCCCACAAGTTAACCAGAGGAACTAGTAGAACAGCATCTGCACTGGATAAAGTTGCAGCCAGTGGGTTTTAGGGGTCCCCATGACAGCAATGAGATCAGAAAATAGGAGAGAAGAAGCAGAGATGAAATAGGGACAATTCTGTGAAAGAAGACAGAGGAAATGAGTGAGAAGAAGGATTGGGGGTGTAGGGGGAGGGAAGGGATGAGGCTACTTCAGTATATGTGTAAAAGGGTCTCTTGTTACGAGACAAGCTTTTGGTGCATGGCTGCTTAATCTGGCCTGTTACTGTAGCTGAACATGTGTCGAGTGATCCCAGTGAGACCAAGTCTCCCTATAGTGACGTATCTGGTAAAGGCTAAGGGTATGGCATTTTTCAATATCTCTAAATCAGTTACCTCTCACTCTCCACATCTCCATAGGTGGTGGGGTTAGTCGTTGCAATTGACAGAAATGGTGAAATGTGCTGCTGTCAGCATGGAGTGTAGAAGTTAGCATACCTCTCCCTCCCCACATCTCCAGCATCTATCCTCTACATCGGGGTATGTTTTAGAAATCCTGTGCAATGTGAAGTACAACTGAGTAAACAGATTATTATGGCCCTCCTGAGATGACAAGTCTCTCTCTTGTTAGAGAGTGGGAAATCCAAAACATAATCTTCCATATTGCAAAGTCAGCTAGAAGCAGAGTCCCCAATTCAGAACTCCAGGTCTGAGCAAAAGATTACAGTATTATTCATCCTGTCTTGGAAACAAATTTGTAAATTATTGGCAAAGTCTTGAACCTATTTCGAGGGGATATAAGAAACACCTTCATTGCAGTCAGAGGTCTCAGCAGGGGTCCAGCTTTCAGAAGGTCTGAGAGTTAGTGTTAGGATGCATGTATCTCCAAGCCACTGAGTTTGGGAGATCATGGCTATGAATAAGATTGTGAAATGGCAAAATGGAGGAATTTGACTAGTGATCAGTCATTAAAGTCAAGCCCACCCTGTACCATGCCTCTCTCTATCTCTCAATATATATTTATTTATTTATTTATTTATAGCCAATCGGCCATATAATGGGTATCCGTCAGTTTTGTAAGGATGGCATCTAAATGGTAGTTCATGAAATCCAGCAAACCCATCCCTGCCACTTCTCTCAGTGCTGTCAGGAGCAGTCTTTTGCATCTTTGTGGTTTATCTCTCCATATGAACTTGGTCAGCAGGGTCTGTAAGGTTTTAAAGAAAGAGTGGGGTATCAGGATTGGCAATGACTGAAATATTTTCTTTTTTTAATGGTTACTTTACTTCCATGTACTTGGATTTCGCACCAAAAATGTGACGTTTCCAGGAAGTGAAACACAAAAAAGAGAGAGAGAGAGGGTGCTAGGCAATTTTGCAATGATTTATTTAGCAGAATTAAGGTACCAGTGGCAAAGACTGTTGACTAACAGGAGGAACACCTATCTGAAAAAAAGGAGGATTTGTCCAGTAAGTTGGAGGAGGAGGAGGAGGAAGTGACAACCACCAGCATAGAAGGGTCTGGAAGACCTAATTCCCCAGACCCAATGATGCACAGTCCCTCAACATCGTCCCTTGGCATCTGGGAGAAAATAGTGTCATCTTTAGCAAAGACACAGGAACAAGTGGGTAGCAGTGTGTGCAGGAGAGGTCAGTATCACGGTGCCCATGATTACCCACTGGTAGCGCTGTTGCGGTGTGCGGGCGACATTGTCTATTACTTCCTGGGTGTCGTACTTATGCACAATCGCTACTCTTATAGGCCTATAATAATTGCCAGAGTGAGTCTTCGCCTACTTGCTAGGCCTTATAGGCCTCAATCTGCCAGTACTCCCTGGCCCTTTCATGGTGTACCTGTGCGCTAGATCTTGTGATATTCCTATGCTCTGATATGTGTATGACTATGGCTATGTTTGACTCTGGCTACGTTTTGATCCCTGACTTTTTGCATTCCGTTCTGGTCTGACCCTTTGCTCCGTCTGACTACCCACTATATGCTGACCCCAGTACTGACCTTGGCTTGGCTGACTTACTACTCTGTGTTTACAACCCTTGGCCTGACTGACTCCGCTCTCTCGCTAGATCGTGCTCTAGCTGATCCCTCTGGTGCAAGCTGCGTTCCTCCCACTGTGCCGGACATTGTCTCTGGCTATTCCATTCTGCTTGTTACCAAAGGTTGGTGCCTTTGGGTATTCCCTAGCATACTAGGGATTCCAGTCACCATTGCCTATCGCTACCCTAGAGTTCTGGGGTACCTTTAGTCACTGTTGCCTGTAGGTTTACCCTAGTGTTCTAGGGGAGTTTCTCTCATTTTGCTTGGGTGTTTCCACTTCACCCGCACTAGTAGCTACTGCTATCCTTGCTACTGTTACATTCTCTAGTCAGATTGAGATCAGCCTCTCTTCAGTCAATGGATCGTGTGCTGTCTCCATACCTGGCTAGTGAGGGTTGGGGAACTTCTTGTGCACTGTCTCCACACTTGGTCCTATGAGCGTTGGGGAAGTACTTTCCGTGTTATTTCTGTACTTATTTTAATAAAGATATTGATTTTACAGTATCTGTACTTGTCAGTGCTGTTATTCCATAATCACTCCGTGACAGTCAGCTACCTGTACTTTCTGCTATTGCTGCCAGTGTGCCTTCTAAGACTCAGAAGTAGTGGTGGAAAATCTGATTTAAAATCTTCACTTTTTTTTCTCCAATTTGCCATAATTCTTCACCATTTTTCAATGGCTAGAAAGTTTACGCCCATTGACTATTCGCAGAAGTGGTACACAATAGAAAAAGCTAAAGAGCAAGAGAGACGTGCTGTGCTGTTCTGCTGTATTCTTTTTGTTAATTTTGGAAGGAGAGGCTCATAGTGACTGTTATCACTATGAGAAAGTTTAAAACTAATAAAAGGAGGAAAATGAAGGACCCTTATGTGCCCACTAAGTCTGAGTCTGAGGAGGGATTGAGCACTACAGAACTAATGCTGGCCAGTCTCCCTAAATTACCCCTAGGGATATTGGGGAAATTAACATCAAGGGAGGAAGAAAGGGTTAGTAGTAGGGAGAGCAGGACAGTTCATCTGCCTGTGCCTGCTGCCAGACATGTTGCCAGGGCCGGCGCTACCATTAAGGCAGGACAGGCAGCTGCCTTAGGGCGCCATAACGGAGGGGTGCCGAAAAAGGAGAAGCTGTGAATTTTTTTTTTTTTTTAATATATCTGCCGCGAGGGAGCGCTGATTTACACTACCAAGCGATCCCTCGTGGCGTCTATTGGACACTTACAACACAGAGCAACCCAGGCTCTATAGCAATACAGAGCGCTGGGAGAAGACATCATCTCCCAGCACTCTGCATTACTGAGAACAGCGCTAGGAGCTTCAGCTCTGTGCCGAAGGAGGCACAGAGCTCTCTTATGGCTAGAAAACCAGGGACTCAGGGTAGGAGATCAAGGGGCATTGTGGAGATGAAGGGGCAATGTGGAAGGGGCATTGTAGAGACTGAGGGGCATTGTGGAGATGAAGGGGCATTATGGAAGGGGAAATGTGGAGATGACGGGGCAATGTGGAGATGAAGGGGCATTATGGAAGGGGAAATGTGGAAATGAAGGGAGCATTGTGGAAGGGGCATTGTGGAGATGAAGGGAGCATTGTGGAAGGGGCATTGTGGAGATGAAGAGGCAATGTGGAGATGAAGAGGCATTGTGGAGATGAAGGGAGCATTGTGGAAGGGGCATTGTGGAGATGAAGGGAGCATTGTGGAAGGGGCATTGTGGAGATGAAGGGGCATTATGGAAGGGGCAATGTGGAGATGAAGGGGCATTGTGGAAGGGGAAATGTGGAGATGAAAGGAGCATTGTGGAGGTGAATATGTGGGTGGGGGCAGGGGACTGTGGTAAGGTCGGGGGGGCAGGTGGATTGTGTCTGGGTCGGGGGGGCATCAAAATGCACCTTCGCCTGTGTATTCAAAAATCCTTGCACCGGCCCTGCATGTTGCCCCTGCTGCCACCACTGCTGTGCCTGCTGCCAAATGTGCTGCCCTGTATCACGGTGCCCGTGCTATGCAGGCGACATTCTGTCAGTCTGATTCTCAGTTTGCTCCTATTGGTTGCAGTGGTATTGGCCCGCCCAGTATTTGTCCTTAAATACTGGGTCCTGTCACTTCGCTGTTTGACAGGTTGAAGGGCTCTTCTATTTTCACCAAGCTTGATTTATGAGCTGCATATAACCTAATTAGAATAAGAGCTGGGGATGAGTGGAAAACGGCGTTTAATACTAGATCCGGTCACTACGAATACCTCTTCATGCCGTTTGTTTTATGTAACGCCCCGGCAGTGTTCCAGGAACTGATTAACGATGTCCTCCGTGAATTATTGCAAGCTTGTGTAGTGGTCTATCTTGATGACATACTCATATATTCCTCTAATTTGTCACAACACATCAGGGATGTGTCTGAAGTTCTGCTCAGATTACGTAATAACAAGTTGTTCTGTAAAATCGAGAAATGTGAATTCCTCAAGTCCACGGTGCCCTTTCTGGGCTTTCTGATATCCAAAGATGGCATCTCTATGGACAAGGAGAAGCTTGCAGCAGTGTTGCAATGGCCATGACCTAAGGGACTCAAGGGAATCCAACGCTTTCTCAGATTTGCCAATTATTATAGAAAATTTATTCGAGACTTTTCCACGATTATTAAACCTTTGTATGACCTTACTCATAAGGGTGCCAACCCCTCCCAATGTTCTGAAACAGCTGATCGGGCCTTTGTGACACTGAAGTCCACCTTTGCATCCGCTCCTGTGTTATCCCACCCTAACCCCTCCCTTCCATTCACCTTGGAGGTTGATGCCTCTGAGACTGGGGTAGGGACAGTTTTGTCACAGCGTCCATCCCCTGGGAGCATACTAAGACCGTGTGGGTTCTTCTCCAAAAAATTGTCCAGTGCCCAGAGTAATTATGAGATTGGGGACAGAGAACTCTTGGCAATTATTCTCGCTCTCAAGGAATGGTGCCATCTGCTGGAAAGTACTAGAACTCTTGTATTGATCTTGACTGACCATAAAAACCTGACGTACCTTTTGGAGGCCAAGAGGTTGTTCTCTCGACAGGCCAGATGGGCCTTGTTTTTTGTCTCGATTCAATTTTATTGTTTCCTATTTGCCTGGTTCCAAGAATGTTAGGGCGGATGCCCTGTCCAGGCAATTTGGTCCTGAAATTGATAAAGATGAGGTTCCTGTGCCTATCATTCTGCCTAATTGCATTTTAGCTACCCTGCGTACCAGCATCACATCGCCCCTGGGAGAGGAGATTCTTTCTACCCAGGCTGCTGCACCCCCTGACACCCCAGTGGGCAAGTGTTTTGTAGCAGAGCCACTTTGTACCCACCTACTTGAAGTATATCATGCATCAAGAGCTGCTGGGCACATTGGTAGAGACCAATTGATCTGGTCTCTTTCTCAATTATTTTGGTGGCCTTCTCTATGTGCACCGCATTTACTGCAGATTGTACTACATGTGCTCGTGTCAAGTCCCCTGGACCCCTCCCAGTTGGGTTACTTCAACCAGTGCCTAATGGAGAGCGTCCCTGGTCCCACGTGTCCATTGACTTCCTGGGAGAACTGCCAGTGTCTAGGGGTTTCTCGTTCATCCTGATGATAGTCGATGGCACACTTTGTACCCCTTCCTGGCCTTCCCTCAGCCCAGGAGCTGGCGGTCGTCTTTGCCAGAGAAGTATTTTGTTTGCATGGGGTACCCCGGGTCCTGGTATCTGACCGTGGGAGCCAGTTTGTATCCAGATTTTGGAGAGCATTCTGTGATCAGATGGGCATACAGTTGTCCTTTTCGTCTGCCTACCATCCCCAGACCAATGGAGTCGCTGAGCGTGCCAGTCAGGGATTGGAACAATTCCTACGCTGTTTCATGTCCAATCATCATGATAATTGGGCCGACCTGCTGCCATGGGCAGAGTTTGCCAGGAACTGTGCAGTTAATTCGTCGTCCGGGAGCTCCCCGCTCTTCATCAACTACGGGTTCCAACCATGCTTGCTTCCGGACTCATTTCAGACGCAGCAGATTCCAGCTCTGGATGAGCATATGAAGCAACTCCGCTCCACCTGGGCACAGGTACAAAGGACCCTCAGTAAATCGTTCCAGAGTTATCAGCGCCATGCTAACTGTAGACGTTTGCCAGCGGTCTCCTTCCAGATTGGGGATAGGGTATGGTTATCTTCCAGAAACCTCAATTTGAAAGTTCCCTGTAATAAGTTGGCTCCCCGGTTCATTGGCCCATTTAAAGTTATTCGCAAGGTTAACCCTGTCTCGTATGCTCTGGACCTTCCAGCATCCATGTGTATTAACAATGTGTTTCACATATCCCTCCTTAAGCCATTGATATGCAACCGTTATACTACCACTCCTGCGGTTCCCGGTGCTGTCCAAGTGCAAGGTCAGGAGGAGTATGAGGTGCAAACTATCCTGGACTCCCGAAGGTTTAGAGGGAGACTGCAATACTTGGTCCATTGGAAAGGCTATGGCTCTGAAGAACGTCCTTGGGTCAGTCAGAATGACCTCCATGCGCCTAGATTGCTGCGTACTTTTCATAAGACGTTCCCTCAGAAACCCGGTCCCTCCTCTGGGAGAGGGGGTCATTGAGAGGGGGTACTATCACGGTACCCGTGCTATGCAGGCGAAATTCTGTCAGTCTGATTCTCAGTTTGCTCCTATTGGTTGCAGTGGTATTGGCCCGCCCAGTATTTGTCCTTAAATACTGGGTCCTGTCACTTTGCTGTTGCCCTTTCGTTGTGTTTCTGTACCACCACTTGTTCCAGTTCTTGTGTGATCTCAGTGTATGACCCGGATTGCCTGACCACTCCTGCTCTGTGTACCGACCCGGATTGGCTGACGTTCCTGCTCTGTGTACCGACCCGGCTGATGTTCCTGCTCTGTGTACCGACTCGGACTGGCTGGCGTTCCTGCTTTGGATACCGATTCCGGTTGGCTGTTGTTCCTACTCAGTGTACCGACCCGTTGGGCTTCCATTGCTATCTCTCCAGGACTACCTGCTGCTCCTTTGTGTCTCCGTTGGGCTTGGCATCCAGGCAGTGTTGCCTCCCGTACCTCCATTACTGCAGCCTGGTCTCGGTTACTTTCCGTGTCGCGCTGGCGACACTCCAGTGTGAGCCTTTACTGCAGCCTGGTTTCTGTTACTTTCCGTGTTGCACGGGTGACACTCGGTGTGAGCCTTCCTATCTGTGCCTCAGTAACGCTAGACTTATACTCGTGCCATCAGATGAGGTTGGGCTTCCTTGGGCACCTCAGGCTATTCCACCTCAGCAGTCGACATTGGTCTGAGTGTTCATCTATCCCTTCGGGGAAAAGGGCCATTCTCCACCTGTTGTTGGCATTGTAGTCTCCGTTGGGCAACCACTGGGCATACAGTCTGTCCTCCGCTACTGCTACGGCAGTCTTTAAGTTTGCTAAGGGCCTTCGCTTTATCCTGTGGCATTACTCGCTGTTTATACTCTCCCTCCCTAGTGAGAGTCTTAAGGGCCTCACGCTGATAGGGCCTGTCAATCTTCCTGGACTATCAGTAACCCGTTCATTGTTGCCTTGTCTGAGAATCACACATAATACCTGACCTGTGTCAGTATATTGTTATTATTGTCTGTACAATTGATGGACCCGTGTGGGTATTTAATTCTGTAACCTGTCCTGTAACAGTACTATATTGTATATATATTACTGGACCCGTGAGGGTTATTGCTATTTTACATTGTTCAATAAAACTGTGTTTTTACCTAACTTACTGTCTCTGAGTGTCAAACTAACCGTAACACCCTGCTGCCATTAGTGCTGTGCCTGCTGTCAGACATGCTGCCCCTTCTGCCACCAGTGTGTGACTGCTGCCAGTCCTGAATAAGCTGCCAGTGTGTCTGGATGGAGAAAGGAGAATATGATGCCAAGTGTGACAGCGGGGGACCCTAAGTCTCACTTGCCATTCCCAAGCAGTCCCACCAGTGTTAGTACTACTACTAAGAAGGTCCAGCAGCTTGTTAGTGTTAGGAGTGAAGGAAGGGGTAATCAAGAGGCCATTCTTCTCCACCTGTTCTCTACCCCCTGAAATCATGGGTGTGGGACTATTTTTCTCCTGGGGCAGACAAGTGCAGTCATCACCAATGGCACTGTAGACAATTTGTGACAAGTCAGTGAGAAGGGTAAAACAAGGAACACAACTTGGCACCACCACCCTAATAACACACATAAAAAACAGACACCATGACATTTATGTCAAACACGTTAAAGCCAAATGCCCACCCCAGAAATCGAGCACCGCTGATGCTGTACCCACCTGACTCTCCAGAAAGGCAACAAAAGGCATGGTGGAGGTCAAGGAGGAGGAATAATAGAGAAACCCAGGCAGAGGCTGGACGTTCAATGATGAGCGAAACAACTAGCTCGCCATCACCTTGTTCCTCTAGGGTAACAACATATTCTGCCAATCCACCTGTTTCATAATTTCCTCCTGTGCTGAATGATAACCACTTTGTAAATGTTAGGATGTGACAGTTCGTGTCCACCCATTGCACACTGTGTGATGCACTTACCACACATGGCAGCGTGATGGAGGAGAATCGCAAGCAGGACATCAAGCAACATTTGAGGAGATTCCATCCCACAGAATATGCTAAGCTGATGGCAGGGAGGGTTCATTATTACTATTAAACTGTTAGCAAGTTGTCCTGTGTCTTTAGAGGGGTGTGGACAAGGAGTATAGTGACAGAAGCTAAGCATATTCTGTGTGATGGAATCTCGTCAGTTGCCACTTTATCCCCTGCTTGCGATTCTCCTCCACCACACTGTCATGTGTGGTCAGTGCATCACACAGTATGCAATGGGTGGACATGAACCGCCACATCCTAACATCAACAGAGTGGTTATCACATGGCAGGGGAGGTACTTACCCTACAGGAAGAAGGTGATGGTGAGCTAGATGTTTCATCTGGGTTTCTCTATTCTTCCTTTGATCTCCACCTCGCCTCTTGTTGCTTTTCTGGAGAGTCAGGTACAGCAACAGCAGTGTTCAATTTCTGTGGTTGGTGTTTGGCTTTAACATTTTTGACATAAATGACATGGTGTCTGTGTTTCATGTGTGTTATCAGGGCAGTTGTGCTAAGGCATGTTCCCTCCTTTCCCCTTCTCACTGACTTGCCACAGATTGCGCACAGTGCCATTGTTAAAGACTGCATTGTGTCTGCCCCAAGAGAAAAAGAGTCCCACACCCATGACTTCAGGGTTGAGGGAAAAGGTGGAGAAGAATGGCATCTTTCTTTTTCTGCTCCACATTCCCCATCACTGTCGGGCAGAGATTGATGTTGCTGCTGTTGCTGCTACTGCCTCAGAATCAGCACTGCAACTAGGACCAGGAATATTGCTGGTGCTAGAAAAGTGGAACCTGTCCTAGTCCCACATCACTTATTGACCCCATTCCTATTGTGTCCACTGTGGTCTGTGGCACACTAGCTTGCTCCTCAGCATCCTTCTGCCCTTGCAACTCAGCAGCAGCAGGAATTAGGGCAGTTGCAAATTCTGCAAATTCCAGAAACTCACTGCTGGTGGTGGCGGTGGTGATGTTGCCCATCCCCATCCCTGTCTTTCATTCTTTTTCAGTTTGGGCTAAAAAGGCCATCAGTGTCTATTGCACCCCAGCTTCTCCAACATCTTCATCACCACCAGCACCAGTCCCTCCGTGCTGCTGCTGCTCTATTACAGGCATCTCACTGCTGGTTGGAGGAGGTGAAGAGACATGTGACAGAGGGTCCCCTAGTGTAACACTTGCCATTTCTTGGTGACTTGAAGAAGGCAGACTGGCAGCACTAGCAGCAGCACAGGCAGCAGATCTGTGCTCCTGGTGGTGGTATTATTGTTGCTAGGTAACAATTCTGGCTTCTTCAGGATCATGTTCCACCTGGACAATGCCATGGGGGGAATAGGACTTCCAGCGTCAGGAGAATGGTGTGGGCTCCACTGACTGCTAGTCTGGATACTCTCAATTGCTTCCACTACTACTCCCCTAACACTAGTCCCACCAGCTGCTTTACCTTTACTGTTACTATTACTACCACTAACACCAACCACATCAGTTTCAGACTCTGAGTCTTCCTCCTCACAGTCGCTAGTAATTTCATGATCACCCCTCCTTCACTCCTAACACTAACAAGCTACTGGACCTTCTTAGTGTAGTACTAGTGGCAGAACTGCTTGGGGATGGCAAGTGTGACTTAGGGGCCCCACTATCACACTTGGCATCATGTTCTCCTTTCCCCCTCCTGAAAATTACAAGACACACTGGCGTAGGTTCAGCACTGGTGGAAGCAGGTTCAACACTGGCACAGGCACAGCACTGGTGGCATCAGGGACAGCATGTCTGATGGTAGGCACAGGACTGGTGGAATCAGGGGCAGCACTGACAGCAGGCACAGCACTGGTGGCAGCAGGAGCAGCATTGGCAGCAGGCACAGCACTGGTGGCAGCAAGGGCAGCACATCTGACAGCAGGCACAGCACTGGTGACAGCAAGGGCAGCACATCTGACAGCAGACACAGCACTGGTGGCAGCAAGGGCAGCATGTCTGAGAGCAGACACAGCACTGGTGGCAGGAGGGGCAGCACATCTGGCAGCAGGCACAGCACTGATGGCAGCAAGGGCAGCACTGGCAGCAGGTACAGCACTGGTTGCAGAAGGGGCAGTATATCTCACAGCAGTCACAGCACTGGTGGCAGCAAAGGCAGCACGTCTGACAGCAGACAGAGTACTGGTGGCAGCAGAGGCAGCATGTCTGACAGCAGGCACAGAACATCTGGAATAAGGGCAGCACATCTGGCAGCAGGCACAGACTGCTGTCCTGTCCCGCTCTTACTACTACACTCTTCTTCCACCCTTCATATTAATTTCCCCAAGATCCCTAGGGGTGTTTTAGGGGGACTGGCCAGCATTGGGTCTGTAGAGGTCACTTACTCCTCCTCCTCCTCAGACTCAATGGACATGTAAGGATCCTTCCAGCTCCTCCTCATCTATTTCGCTCTATAGCTGCTTCTATTGTGTTTCACTTCCTGTAAAACATCACCTTTTTATACAGAAAAAGGCAAAAAATAAGTTAATCAATGGATGAAAATGTTCTAGCCATTGAAAAAAATGGAGACAAATTCTTACAAATGGGTGAAAAATGAAAAGATTTGTATAGCTGTTTTTAAAGCAGATTTTCCCATGAAAAAGTGGACACCAACATGGTTTCACAGATTTTTTTGCTGGAACACAAAAGGACCTTTCACCCACCCCTAATTATTACCAGTCACTGTAGTGTACTGGGATGCGGAGGAGACAGAAAGCTCTCAGTCTCCTCTCAGGTCCGCCTCTCAGTCTCTTTATCTGCTTGTCTTGTGCTGAGAGGACACTGAGAGGCAGACCTGAGATCTGTCTGTCTCCCCCACATCCCAGTACACCAAAGTGACTGGTAATAATCACTGTTTATTTTAATATTTTGTAACATAACATATTTTTAGAACAGAATAAGAATTTTTTGACACTTTACATTTACAATTTGACCACCAGAAAGGTATACATACAATGCTTTGCGGACCCTCTGGCACTCAAAAGGTTAAGATGGAGGCTACATGGCAACACTTAAGTCTGCTACATCAGAATGTCGCTCTTTTGATGCGGGTAATATTCTGACATCACCCTTTTCATACTAAACATAGAAGGAGAACCATTGGTGCATAGACTGCTCGGATGGTCTCCTATAGAACAGTGGTTCTCAACTCTTGTCCTCAGGACCCTCTAACAGGCCAGGAATTAAGGATTTCTCTGCTAGATCCCAGGTGTGGTGATCAGAGGCTTATTCACATTGATTAACTCACCTGTGCTCTAACAAGGAAATCATCAAATCCTGGCCTGTTAGTGGGTCCTGAGGACATGTACCTTTTGACCTGGTTATTTCTATACATTATTATTATATAATATTATTGATGAGACCAATTATCTCAGTATTTTGATCTTCAGTGTTTTTAAATGTTTTTAGGTTATCTTGTATATTGATGTAATAAAGTTTTGTCATATTATCTGGTCACCTTTTTGAGCTCCTCATCTTTAAGGGTTTTTCCTTCTTTAGGAGACCATCCATGCAGTCTATGCACCGATGATTCCCTTTCTATGTTTGTCTTGCTAGTTTTAAGAGACCAGAGTGCACTAGGGTTATTTGTACCCCTATTTAAACTAGAGGTGATGCGGACCTTCATTCGAGTATATTGCCTCTTCACCTTGGCAACGTTTTTAACATTTTAAGTCTGCTTCCAGGGGACCAGATATACTGATAAGGCATTTATCTACTGACAGTTGCCCTTGAAGAACAATAAAGTGGTGGTACATAGCCCACTATGTTCTGCTCTTTTAAAAAAGTATCCAGGCCCTTTTTAAAGGCATCTAATGTATTCGATAGCACCACCTCCTCATGCATTGAGTTACATACCTTTATTGCCCTTACCATAAAGAATCCCTTCCACTGTTGTAGACTCAACCCTGTAAGCCAGAAGTGAGTACAGTGCAGTGTGAAGCAATGCATTGCACACCTCTCTTATACTTAAAACTTTACTATGTGAAGTGTGTGGAGTTTGTGTTTTTTGGTCCTGCTAGCATCTGTCATGTCTGCCTCCATAGATTTATAGAGACCATTAGTATTTCCTGGCCATAGCAAGGTAAGTATGTGTGTGTGTGTGGGGGGGGGGGGGGGGTCATTATAGATAATGTGACTACTCCTTTAAGCTAAATATTTTCAGTGTTAGTCCTTAGGACCTTCCAACAGTGCACATTTTAAGGAATTTCTTACATTCACAAAGGTCTTTAAATTTGTGGATCATATACTGAGAATAGCTCTCGTGTGCTAATGATCTACTAGCGACCATGTGTCAATTTCTTGAAAACTTGAACAATTGCAAGAAACTGATAACTGCAACTGAAAATCTGACTTAATGCTTTGAATGCCAGAAGGGCATGCAATGCATTGTGAAAGCAGGTGTTGCCTAACCTGTCCCCATTTTCTACTAATAGGCCAAGTGTTAAGAATTTCCCTGCTTGATATATATGTGAGTTTATCAGTGGCTCAGCAATTCTGATTCCCTCACTTGTGGACAAGCAAGTCTTAAATCATGTTTTAATGAATCTTACCAACATTACTAATACAGTAACTAGACCAGAGGATGGCAAACTTTCGCTTTCCAACTGCTGGAAACTATTATTATTTATTTATTTATTTATTTATATAGTGCCAACTTATTAAATAGTACAAATCATATGTGGAGAACAGGAGGATCAGAGGGCCCTGCTCGTGAATGCTTGCAGTCTAGAGGAAGGTAGGTTGGATACAGAAGGTGTAAGTGCTATTGGGTATAAGTGCCTCCTGCCACATGAGCTGCCGGTCAGTGGGTTAGAGACAGAAGTGCTGTTGAGTGCAGTGGTCCATGGAAATGGTGGTTCTTGGTGATAATGTTTATGGAGGTAGTTGATAGTTTTATGGGGTGGGGGAGGGAATTCCAGAGCTCGGGTGCAGCACGGGAGAAGACCTATAGGTGGGAGTGGAAGGATGTAATAAGATCTGTAAAGAGGAGAAGGTCCTGTGCAGAGTCAAGATGGCAAGTGGGAGTGAATTTGAAATGAGATATAAAATATAGGGGGGAGTGGTGTTAGTAAGGGCTCTATAGGTTAACACCAGCATTTTGAATTTAATTCTATATGCTAATGGGAGCTAGTGTAGGGATTGGCAGAGAGGATTGGTGTTAGAGAAGCGATGAGTGAGGTAGATTAGTTTTGCAGCAGAGTTCATTACGGACTGTAGTTGGGTTAGTCAGGTGAGAGGAAGGCCAATTATTAGTGAGTTACAGTAGTCAAGATGGGACATGATGAATGTTTGGATTAGAATTTTAGTCATGTCTTCGGTGAGAAAGGGTCTGATTCTAGAGATGTTGCAGGGGTGGAGGCGGGATGAGTTGGAGATTGACTGGATGTGGAGAAAGAAGGATAAGACGGAATCAAATGTGACCCCCAGGAAGCGTGCTGTAGGGGTTGTTGTGATGATAGTGCTGTCAGGGCAATGTCTGGTGTAGATCTGGTTGGAGAGGGAGGGAAGATAATTAGTTCGATTTTGTCAAGGATAAGTTTGAGTTGACAGGAGGACATCCAGGAAGACACAGCAGACAGACCAACAGATACCTGGGCCAGGGGGAGAAGTCTGGGGAGGAAAGATAGATTTGAGTGTCATCAGCATAGTGTTAATGGTGAAACTCAATAGAGTTTATTAGTTTGTCAACGGATGTGGTGTAAAATGAAAAGAACAAGGGGCTCAGGACTGAACCTTGTGGCACTCCAACAGACAGTGGGAGGGGTGGGGGAGTGGAGCCAGAAATATGATGAAAACCAAGAGAGGGCAGTGTCACAGAGACCTAGAGAGTGGAGAGCTTGCAGGAGGAGTAGGTGATCTCTTGTGTCAAAGGCAGCTGACAGGTCCAGGAGAATGAGTATGGTGTAGTGGCCTTTTGACTTTGCGGAGAGCAAGTCATTGGCCACCTTAGTGAGGGCAGTCTCAATGGAGTGATGAGTGCAGAATCCAGAGTATAAGGGATCTAGCTGGGAGCAGAGGAATTTAGTGAGACAGTTTTATGAAAGAAGCTCGAAGAGCTTGGAGATGAACTGGAGTAGAGAAATGGGCCAGTAGTCTGACATTGAGTTTGAGTCCAGAGAGGGTTTCTTTAGGATGGGTGTGATTAGTGCATGTTTAAAAGAGCATGGGAAAGTGTTAGTTGACAGAGAGAGAGGTTGAATAAGTGAGTAAGGGTTGGAGTTAGAAGAAAATACATTTCTTGAGTCATTTGAGATGGGATTGAGTCAAAAGGGCATGTGGTTAGGTTTGGGCAGCTGAGGAGAAGCAAAACTTTCTCCCAGTGATGGATGAGAAGGAGCTTAGTGTGTATGTGGGAGAGGTGACAGGGCAGAGCAGTTAGTGGAAGGTGTACTTTTTTCTAATATAGATAAACATATGTACCTTTGAACGCTGATCAGCTCATCTCCTCTTGGGTTGGAGTTTGGCTAAATGGAGGGGGTTCATTTCAGATATACAAAGGTTGGTGAAGAATAAGATAAAAATGAGCAAGGATGGGTGGTAAATAGGAAGGTCAGGAATGGTTTGGTGTTCAGAGTCCCTGGGCAAACCCAGTGAGTCCTGTGTAATGCTGATAAAGCTTGCTCACAATATGATTTAATCTGTTTACTTTACATATCAAATGAATACTTTTTAGCACGTTTTTCAAAATAAATGAAATCAAGATGAATTTGTGTTAATTTGAAAACAATGAGAACTACGAGACCTAAACCTACAAGATAGGTTATTATAATTAAAACGAAATCAAACATTTTGGCCAGTGTCCTCATATTTGGAGCTGCCATTTCAAAATGCAGTGAAATTACAACATCCTGCAAACAAGGAAGAAATGGACAACAGATATGGGCGGGGGTGTTATGAAGTCTCCAGTGATTCTCATTTTCTGCCCTTATACAAAGTAATAAAAATATGTGTTTGTCTGTATTTCAATGTACGAGAAAGTATGATTACTTTATTGAATACCGACGAACACATTTCTCGTCATTAAGACTTTAATGAGAGCAAGCTCCCAATGTAATGTATGTGCAGAGAAATAGACTCATTTTACTCCATATTTTCTGTCTTTTTAGTACATAGCAAGAAACAAGAAGCAGAGCAAGGGAACACCCTATAATATCCATGCACTACCGCACTAGCTTCCATGTGACATAAACAGGAGACTTTGGGCTTAAACATCATATTAAATAAGCTTTACACATGTGCAACACAAAAAAAAAAATTGGTTCCAGTTACTTTCTATTTGGTTCCATTGCAGCCCTGCAGTATTCACTTTGTTTTATCTCTTGAGTGCCAGAGGGGTACATATTGCAGCATACCCCACTGGCACTCAGAGGTATCTTAATTTAACTCTCTCAGAGTTATGGCTTGCTTGCTTTTCTCTGATTATAGCTTTAATCAGCCTGAACTGAGGATGATGGAAGCTGTCATCTAATAACTGCTAACGAACATTTTCCCCTCTCTTTGTACAGTTGGCAGGTTGCCCACCCAATTGTACTATTCAGATTAACCCCTTGGATGCTAGAAATGTCTTCAACATATTGTTAGGCAAACAGGTATCTGTATTGGTCTGTTAGAATCTCTCTTCCATTTGACAGAGACAGTCAGTGTTTGGTGAACTTCAAATTATAGGTTTGATAAACAGTACAGTTTATTACTTGGCATGAACACTGCCTACAAAGATCTTCCAAGGTCAGTGTCTGATGGGCTTTTTGTTATGCCACCTTTTCAGCTACAATTTGTCTGTTAGCTTCCAAATGATATGAACCAATGACTTTTACACTCATTACCTAAACTGTTGATTATTTGGACATCTGTTTCTTTCATGCTAAATGCACGCAACATGCCATTGTTTTCTTTCTACTATCAGCCAACTGTATTTGTTAAGCCAAGTGTTGTAAAAACCAGATGCTCACTTCTTTTGTGGATGGTCTGTTATTGCAGGAGGAAATGAGGATCACTCTGAACGCACATGTATGTATGACTGGAATCCACCTGAGCTTGTTTATCAGAAGTACGCCTTTACAGCCTTGACAGTTTATGCATTGAGTAAATCAACTCAAGGTTGATTCACTGGCCAATATAAGTGAAATCATCGACTTCATGTGCTGCGTCTTATTTATGTATAAAAGTAATATATCATATGGAAACTGGGTGGCTTGGGCTTCAGAATGTTTCCAAGTAATTGCACCAAGGCAACATCTATAATTCAAACACTGACACTATTGCTCTTTAAATGGACATTAACAAGTAATAATATAGGATAATGACCTTATTCTGATTTAGTACCTTTTTAACAGGTAAACTACCTTTAAAATGACAAATCTTATTTGAATGCAAAGCATTGTGATATACAAAGCATTGTAGAGCATGTCACTCAAAGGGTTAAAGGAACACTAATGCAAGTTGCTTTGAACTCTTTAAAATTCAGAGAAGTGTTCAACACATTGTGTGCAATGCACTTTACACCCTTTGTCCTCAAGGTAGACTGACCAGATCTCACCTTTAACCAGGGACACATAGGAAATAGCCATTTTTCAGTGCTTAACTGAAATCAAAGCAGTCCTGCAGTATGCATTTTTCCTATGCGTCCCTGGTAAAAGGTGAGGTCTGGTCAGCCTACCTTAAAGGTTAATATGAAAGTGAGTGTTACAAAATTTACAGATGTTAATACGTATGTAAAGGTTTCCACATTTATGTGTTCTTGAATTGATTTTCCAAAGCTCTCAAAGTTCAGTATTTGGTGACCCATGTTGGTATAACCTACAATTACACAGGAGTGGAAAAAAGAATGAGATCAACTATGAAATACCTATGACACACCTTCTTCCAGCCAAGGATCAGTCCTATGAAGTATCAGGCATTCAGCCTCTACCCATAACTTACACTAATTAATTAGAATTATATGTAGTAAGATAACTCAAGGTATGGCTTGCATAGCCGTATTCATCTCCAAATTATGCATAATAGATATAACTTAATTATATGTTAGCTTGTTTGTAACCCCATTCCATTGTACAGCTTTATAGAAACTGATGGTACTTAATAAATAAATGTTATCTAGCCTGTATCTCTTGATTAGGAAATGACAATGTAGAGCACACAATAAGGCTGATATACTATTTAAGAGAATAAAACCCCTAGATTCCTAACTTAAAGAGATAGTAATGTTTCACAATAGAAGCAGCTCTAATTAATCTTCATAGCATTTGGGCCATGGAGAGTGTTATTTAATATCTGTCAGAGTTGTAGTTTAGGAGTAATTTAGTGATAAAGTATCCCCCTCCTGCCCCTTTTACTGATGTAACACTGTTCAGCCAGATCAGAAGGGAGGTGCCCAGGTAGACTTCAGAGAGGGACAATCTTCAATTAAGATAAGGGAAAAACCTGAAAATTTTGTCAAGGGGGGGCAGGGCTTTCATTGTTCTCATAGGAAGAAGATTGTCCAGTGCTGTTATCTGTCTGGTCTATGGACTGCATTCCACATCTGAGAAGAGATGGCTTACACTAGGTAAAAGGGGAGGGAGGGGAAACTTTGCTTGTGAATATCTCTCAAACCATAAAGGTTTGAGAGATAAGACTTATATCGCTCATGTTTTTTTTAATGCCTACAAAATAAAATAAAGATAAAACGAAGTATTACTATCCCTTTAACTGGCCTTTTAATCAAATGAAAGTTAGTGAGAGATTGAAAAGTCTTTCATATTCAAATGGTTAAAAGTCCCATTTAAATCAATGAGATGTTTTAGGTGTTCTGTTTAACGTTGATTTGTTCCACAATGTACCATTTTCCCTTATTAACTGAGTGCCAGAGAGGTATCCAACACATTGCGATGCAATACATTGGATACATCACTGGCATTCAGAGGGTTAAATCAATTGTATTATGTGGAGCCACTAAAAGTTAAACATTTGAGAAGTTAATGAGCTTAAATTTAAAGTAGAAACATGCTGAATTAATGCAGGCCATACATCAGGGGCATTTCAATGCTTGGATATTCCAGGTGTTTGCCAGGGGTGGGGTCTCCTGTTTCCATTTGACTCTACCCCACTCAAGATTAGTCCAGGCATCACTCAAGTGGATTATAACCTTCTATTGCCATTTCTTGGAATATAGGTGGATGAGTGTTCAGTACATAATTTTTGGGATGTACAGGTTCATTTCCGGCTTTTATTGTGCAGGTATTATTTATGTGTGGGCAAAAGGAGATTCCCAGAAGCCTAGAATGTAGAGTGTACAGCAGGGGTAGGAATTGCTTAGATCTCCAACTGTTGAAGACTAAACTCCCACAATCTTTAGCCAGACAACAGCTGGTTAGAATTGGGCATGATGGGAGTTGTAGTCATCAGGGCTAGAGTTTCAAGGAGTGAATAATTTTCATGTACAGTACAGAGCATGAACTGGGTGAAGCAGCACAGGAAGTGGGGATAGTCATTAATAAAGTGAGTGGAACCATGCACAACTCAGCTGCTCAGTGAAGGAGGCTCAGTCCAGTAAATATAGGAGTCTTTGGGTCAGATGTATAGAGACCCCAGGTGTACTTATAATAAAAGAAATGTATTTAATGTGTACATGGCATGACTTTATTAAGATGTTTATAACAATGGTTCCAATACCTACCTCATTAACTAATCTTACTAACCATCTTATATATTACTTTTTAACCTTTTTCCATACTGCCATCTAAGTGGTAAGCTGATAAAACTGAAAGACATGCCATTTTAAAACAGTCATTTATTTTTCAGTTTTTAATAGACTACATTTGCATAAATCTGCATTCCATCTGATCACATTAAACATTATTAGCAGGAAGAAGAAAATTGGACCAATTTACTCTGCATCTTACCATTAGAAAGCGAATTAAAAGGACATTTAATTCCATGTTAATTACCTACTTTATGGGCGATAATTCTTATCGTGGTTTGTTTTTTGTAAAGTCTCGGTTTCCTTTTAATGGGAAACAAGTCACTTAAAAAATGAATCACTAATATATTTGCCTTAGAAGTCAAAGACACCTTTGAAATGAACTCATAACATCTGCCTCAGTGATTAATAACCTGGATCATCATAATATGTTTCATTCCAA
Source organism: Rhinophrynus dorsalis (assembly GCA_037306005.1). NCBI lineage: Eukaryota > Metazoa > Chordata > Amphibia > Anura > Rhinophrynidae > Rhinophrynus > Rhinophrynus dorsalis. The sequence continues at coordinate 471,389,771 of CM074720.1, read as the reverse complement.
ATAGATCTTGAATCCCATTAATACTATTGTTTGTGAGGCTACAACTGCAGTGGAATCCTGATTACATATTCAGAAAAATCTGTTGTCTTGAAAGGACACTGTCTTTTGGGATGGTGAACATTTTTATGAACAGTAACAATAAAAACCAAAAAAAAGTTTATGGGAATGCCGACATAAGGTCTGTTTTCACCTCAGGTTTTCTTTTACCCACTCCATTGAAATTAAAAGTAATTTCAATTCATTACAAATAGTTTTTCTTGCACCATAGTACTGGTGAAATTTCCAAAAGTGACAGTGAAATAGGGGAAAATGGCAGTTTAACCTTTTAAGTGCCAGAGGGGTACGGAACGCATTGCTTTGCAATGCGTTCCGTACTCCTCTGGCACTGAAAGGGTTAACCTTTTGTGGGAATTGTTTTGGAAAGCAGAAAATTACACAAAATTCAAGATAATTCGCACAAGAAGAAAAAAGTATTTATGCCTGAGCATCACATAAAATCAAAAGTGTCTATATCCTGTGAAATACAGTCCTTAAACAAAAATAAAAAAACAACCAGCAGGGGCGCAATCCTCCAGCAATATATAAAAAATTGATTATATATAAAAAAATTGATACTCACTTATCAGACCTAACCGGCCTATAATAATAGAACCGGTCAGTATAGGATGCAGGGAATAAACTATCCGCCCTGCTCCACCTCCAGTTCAATAAAGTAGATCCGATTGTATAAAAATGCAAGTTTATTGCCAAAAATTCATAAAAAACAATGCCATATAGCAATGCAATATAACAATAAATATCAGCCAGAAAGAACGCTCAACGCGTTTCAAAGCAATCAGCTTCTTTATCAAGAGCAATGGCTATAAATACAAAATTAAAATATGCATAATAATAAAACATCACCTTACCCGTTCACAAATGGCCCCTTATATAATACCCAGCCATATCCATTAAGATCCAGAAGTACACCATAGATGTAGTCATTAAGATATAGTCCTTGTCAGTATTTTAAAAAATGTTTCCTTTTGCTTCTCATTTTTAAAACAAATGACTATATTTGATATCAAGTTCTGAAAACCGTAATATATAATATATACATATAATATAATAAAGGAGCTTTTTTATTTGACATTACTAGGGACTGGCAAAACAGATTGCTTCTAAATCAAGTCTGTGAAAAATGTCACTTCCTGCCGTGCGGAAAATATTTTCATGAAAAGTGCTTATTTTCTCCTTTTTTATCCTTGATCATTGCTTTGGAATCAATGGTAAGAATGAATTTATCTCCCTTCTGAAAAGTTTCCCTTCTATTCCTTCTGGGATAATGTAAAGCGGGTGTTTGTGAGTGAGAGGAAGCAGCAGGGTCTTCGAGCAAGAGAAAATAGGCAAAGAAAGTAGCTCTGGAGTTTAGTTTAGTTTAGTTTGGTTTAGTTTAGTTTAGGGAGTCTTGGCAGAAAATGTGTTTTCTGTTTTCGCTGAGTCTGGGTAGTTTGGGGGAGTGTGAAGAGAGAAAGGAGATTTACCCAAAATACCCCAAAATCTTGTTTAACTGAGACAGGCAGATTATCCAAGTTACTTCATGAGTTGGCTGAACCTCTAAGACTGACTGACAGAATAATTTGAAGACTGACAACGAGAGACAGACACTGACAGACATTGACTCCTACCACAGGACCAGCATATTATTGATTAATTTCTGTCCTCATCCTGTACTGTTCAGTGTCATTGGAAGAGACAGAGAAAGCAGCTGCTGAAATCTTCTTGACACTAACTACAGGTTGATAGACAGATGTAGAGGAGGACAAGGAGTTTTACTTGCAGGGAGTGTGAAGTTTTGTCTTTGTTATTTTGGTAGACAGTGAGAGTTTATTAAAATAATGTTAATTACAAATTTCAGGTATACTTAAACTAAGAAATAATTGATAGAAATTCTCGTTACGAATACATTCTATATAAATGGATATGAAATATATAAATATGAAATAAATATGCCCAAATAACTGTTTTCATGTGCCTCTTTAAGTAATCTCTGATGAAACAGATGTAGCAAATTTTCTTGAAAAAAGGGTGCAGAATGGCAGGTAATGATTAGGTAATGTATTAGGTTCAGGCACCTCAGGGGTTGATCATTTGCTTTTGAGGTTTGTTTTCTCCACCTGATAATTGCCTGCATATTAGGTTATGGGGGGGTAATTGCTTGATTGTGAAGCTTTCTTAACCCGTTAACGACCCTTGACGGTCATAGTACGTCAAGGGTCGATCTGACTGAACGACCCATGACGTACAATGACCGTCATGGAGTTCCGGGCTCCCCCCAAGGTTGCACGCCATTCGGGGGGTTAGGAACCAGAAAACGAAACAAAAAAAATGCTCAGCGCACGTTCAGTCGCATTGCGGCGCTGATCCCCCGGTCGTTAAGGGGTTAAATACACCTGCTATTTACTTGTCTCTTATTCTCTGGAACAGGGGTGGATTGTAGGGGAATACCAGCCTGGGTATTTTTTTAACCCTTTGAGTGCCAGAGGGGTACGGAATGCATTGCTTTGCAATGCATTCCGTACCCCTCTGGCACTCAAAGGGTTAAAACAGCCCACTAGCTGCACCGACGTACCTATCGATGACCCCTTGTGGTCCCTGTGTGGCATGGGAGAGCAGGCGCCAGGATATTATGTCATATCCTGGCACTCTGCATTAACCCTTTGAGTGCCAGAGGGTTGCGCAATGCATTGCAAAGCAATGTGTTGCGTACCTCTCTGGCACTCAAAGGGTTAACAAGGAACGCAAAGGCTGTCACAGAGAGTGCCTGTGGCAACACAGACCTCTCCTTCAAAATATCGTGGGACGGTGAGGTGAGATCCTCTGATCTCCCCCATCGGCTCATGATCTAGCGGCCCACCGGGGGATGCCGAATCCCCCAATATGACAACCCGCCCATGCTCTGGAATCACCTAGATTCACTTGAGTGGCTCTGATAGCTCTGCCTGATAATTACCAGTCCTTCTATTAGGTTTTCTGCTGTACTTTATAATCTTTTCTCCCACTACCTGACTGTGATTCTAGAATTTAAGAAACATTAACAGGTAAAATAAGAAATGAGTTATAAAGAGCACTTTGTGATAGGCTGACCAGACCTCACCTTTAACCAGGGACGCATAGGAAAAATGCATACTGTAGGACTGCTTTGATTTCAATGAAGTACTGAAAAATAGCTATTTCCTATGTGTCCCCAGTTAAAGGTGAGATCTGGTCAGCCTGCTTTGTGAGGCAATAGGGATCAGTTCTGAGCAGCTAGCGAGGCATCAAGGGAGCTATAATCAAAGCAATAACAGCAAGGGAATTGAATGAGGTATTGTTAGGGGAGATATAATTTACACAATGTTTAATGAGCACCAGTTAGAGGTAACATCAGCATAAATAAGAGTCTGTTAGTCTCTGTTAGTACTAGAGTACCTTTTATTTATGCAGTTGGTGGCTTGATTTAAATTTTGTGACTAATGGGCTGTTAGGGGTAAGATCAAAATTAGAAATAGGTCAAGCAAGAGAAACATGTTCTTAGTGAAATTAGGAAAATTGAGTGAAAATGTTAGTTAAATTAGTAATCTGTTTTAGGCTAGATTCACACTGCATTGTACATCCAATTAAACCACCAGTGTGTTAACTCATCCCCCATGTACCCATGTTCACCTGGTGGTTCAGTCTCTTGGGTGACAGGAGCATTACAGAGGTATGAATGGTGGACTTTCCATATCGTCTGCAGCCATTATTAATTGGCTGACACCACCACCACTGGCCTCCTTTAATTGGATCATTGTGTGAGCAGTAGAACAAAACAATCGCCTATACAATTGTCCATATAGAAATATTGTTTCCTGTATGAATGTAGCCTAAGGTTAGAGCACAGATAAGTTGTTATACTGATGTAATGTAGTTGAAAACTTGATATTCATTTGGCTATTCTTAATTTCTAGAGTCTTATCCAGAAATCAAATGATGATTAATTCTGGAGCAAACTAACTGCACCAAAAGGGAGAAATACAAAATGCCAAGGATTTAAATGATGGTTTTAACTATTTGAATGATAGGTAGTTCCCCAATGCTTTTCAAAGTAATGCATTCAAAATCTATCTGGCATTCAAAGGGTTAAAAGTCCATATTTAACCCCTTAAAGAGCAGAGGGGAGCAGAGTTGGTGTGTAAACCATTGAAAACCTATGCACACCCCTGCTGGACATCCCAGATATTATGGTTCATATAATTGTATACTTTGTTCTATAAATTAACACCTCCTAGACCTGTGCAGGTAATTGCAGTAAGTCCATTGGGAGCAAATATAAGAGCAGCTAGCGAAACATTATGTTTAGCAAACATAATTGAGAGAGATATATAGCAAACCAAGGGCTGTATTCCATTGCAGGTGATTTGTTATCACTGATTCTATCTAATGTATTGCCATATGAAAATATGTAGATAACAGTGGTATTAACTGAAAAGTAATCTAGGCCTTAGTCTATAACTGTGACAATTTCCTTTCTCCATTAATAAATCTCAGTTTGTACTAGTAACATTATACATTGATCTTTAGTGTACCAGAGGGGTATCCAACTCAATGCAATGCATTGGATACATTTCTGACACTGAATGGGTTAATCAAGCATATCACTATCTCACACTGGACTGCACCTTTACAGGTCAGACTTCATAAGACTGCAAGGCTGATGTACTAATAAGAACTAACATGATTCTGGAACAACTTAACACAGGGAGCACGTTACAAGTCCCATTATTTTAAAATGGCATTTTAGTACCTTAAACACATAGGGAAAATCAAAGGCAATGTATAGCAATACAATGGAGACCTCTCTAGCATTTAATGGATTAAAATCCACATTTAAATCAATTGGAATTGATATTTTTCCCTCATGATGCAGTACTTGCACTTGAATCAGAGGTGTTCCATAGTTCTCAAGAGATCTGGGGCTGAATTCTATTGCAGGTGCTAATTTTATCACTGCTTTTATCTCCAGGTTTCCTCATAGACTTCAATAGGAAAATGTTTTATAAAACGGGTGTTATTATTTAGCACCTGCAATAGAATCCAGCCCCTGGAGCTTTGCCCATCCTAATGAATTAATTGAACACTATGTAGTGAAATTGTACCATTACCTGTCATATAAGTCACTACCTAGGTATCCATGACTAGAATTGCTCCAGTTCATATCAGTACATCAGTCTCACATGTTTAAAGGGGAACAATACCATATACATAAGATGCTCTTGGAGGAACAGTAACCATTCCTTATAACAGAACCCTATTTAACTTAATTTATGTAAACAAAAATCCTAACAACCATTATAAATCAATTCTGCATGTATTGGTTGCCCAAAATTAATATTTTGTTATTATAGGATATCATGTCTATGGTGGTAGACATGATTTTTTTGATGCAGGAATCCAGGAGTCCAAACTCCTCCTACTAAGGGGACTTGGTTGGAGTCCTGCAGTCCTGCAAAAATAATAATGTCTGCTTTCATGAACAGTAATGATTAAAAATGATTTGGGGAAACCACACCGCACAGAAATTATTCATAGTGAGCAATAAGAGATTTTTACCCAGATTAGGATAAGTGAGAGTTTGTTTTTAGGAAGTATTAGTGGTACTTTGATTTTTTTAACAGAAGAATTTATGTCGGTAGGTATCCTTCATAAAGCAGTACAGTTTATATGTATACTTATTTTTTGCATTCAATCTATTTTGCAGATTAATGCTAGTTAAGTTCACATTACAGTCCAGGTGACTGGAATTAAGTTTTGCATCGAATGTTGACCAGAGACCCTGAAATGAATGTAATCCTAGGATTGCTACCCACCCGGTCTTGCTGGTATCAATTGTGATGACTTCCCAGTTCTGAATTCTCCAGGATAGCCCTGCTGACAGTATCTCCCAGATCCACCACCTCTGGGAACTCTTTACTGCCAAAGATATAGGTACTTGCTGATGGAGAGAATGAAGTTCCCTGTTCCAGGAAGAGAGAATCAGTTCCTGTAATGGTCTCATCAGATGTCTGAGGGACAATTGCCTGGAAGACCTGAGAAGGGATACCTGGTCCAACCACATTTGAATATTTACCTCTGCAAGATATTTCTTTGCCAAGGTGAAATCCAGTATCATACCCAGGAAAAGTTTCTGTCTTTCTGAAAGAAAAATACAACTTTTTGGTGTTCAGTCTCCAACCCAGGAATGTCAATGTTGAAATGACCAGCGACAGATGTTCCTGTAAGAGGGAAGGAGAATAAGCTTTTACTAGCCAGTCGTCTAGATATGGCACTACCCCACATTCTTTTCTCTTAGGAAGTCCAATATATTTACATAGTTACATAGTAGTTTAGGTTGAAAAAAGACTTGCATCCATCAAGGTCAACCCTTTTCCTATTCCTGTTTAAAGTCATTAATCAAGGGCATGTGATGCGCCGCCGTGAAGACATCATCAATACTCTTCCTTAAAGCACCAGTGTTGCAGCAGGCTGGTGCTTTCAGATTAAGCTCTCTCTGTGTCCTTGTGAAGTTCCTTTGACCCTGCTTGTCCTTATTCTACTGCCTGCCCTGACCCTGGCTTGTTACCTGACCATTCTTTTACCTGCTTCCTGGATACTTTGTTGCTGGAATGGTGCTTGACCCTGGATTGTGACCTGACTATTCTTCTGCCTGCTCCCTGGATACCTCACTGCCGGACTGGCGCTTGACCCTGGATTGTGACCTGACCATTCTCCTGCCTTCTCCCTTGGCACCTCACTGCTGTGTACGTGTATCAAACCTGGACTGCCTGACCATCCTGTTGCCTGTTACACAAGGTATCATTCTCCTATATTGGGGTCTGTTTAATTGTACACTCTCCTTTATTTGGGGCTTGCCTACTCTGGCTGCCTTTGGGTTCCAACACTTATCAAGTGTTTGCTCTGGGTTTGCTCAGCATCATTACAGAGCAAGTAGCACTCTGCATGTACCTGCTTAGATTCCCTTCCATGCAGGGTTTGTTACAGGAAGCTTACAGTCCTTGTTAGCTGAGCGATTTGTGGGCTAGGTATTGATTACACCAGTATCCATGATGAATATTGAACAAGCTAACCCTCATTATTTTGTTAGGTGGTATACACAAGATAATCATTCATATTTTTGAGTTATTATTTTGTCTCTTGTACTGTATACTTATCTATATTGCTAATTTAATTAACAATACAGTTTTATCCTATATACTGCAACAGGACATGGGAATAACTGTTGATACAATAACCTTGGATTTTGCAAACACTTTTGATATCGTGCCTCCCAACCAGTTACTGCATATATGTGCATGGATGGAGAACTGGTTAAATGTAGATTGCAGATTTCTTGTAAATGAAACCTTGCTAAGTAACTCTAAAGTTGTAAGTGGGGGTGTCACTGGGTTCATTCCTAGTCCTATACATTTTAATGTATTTGTTAATGAACTAGAGGTGGGTACTGAAAGTAATATCTGTTCCTTAAGCTGTTTAAGGGAATGCATATAGAGCAGGATGATTTTCTTTGCAGAAAGATTTGAATAAACTGATTGAATGGGTGGAAAAGTGGGGAATGAGGTTTAATAAAGTTAAATGTAAGGTTATGCATTTGGGCTGTGGAAACAGACATGGTACTTATACTGTAAGTGGGAAACTTGGGGAATCCTCAATAGAGAAAAATTAGCTTTAACTCAATTTGCTTTCTTCTATACTGCACACTCTTGTACATATGTTTTTATTTTTTGCCAATAAATACTTGTGGTTGTATCCAAAAACAGAAAGAGAGGCAATTCTGGAGCATACCAACTGCAACAAAGGGGAGAAAAAAAAAATTCCAAATTGTCCATTCAATGAAATAGGGCTTTTTAATCACTTTGCCCTCTCTAACACTGAATGGGGTTAATAACCCCATTTAAATCAGTGGGAATTGTAACTCTTAGGGTGCAGTTTTTTTGTAGCACTGCTCCTCTTTTCTTTTATGGATACGTCCCTTCATGTACTAAGGAGTAGTAGAGCAATTCTGTAGCAAGCAAACTGGAATATAGGGGAAAAATTCATCCCATAGATCTAAATGGGTATTGTAATCCCTAGAATGCTAAAAGAATGTGCTGGAGTGCTCTCTAACCTCCAAGGGGATAACACGCCCTTTTAAATCAATATACAAAATACAACCAGAAGACCAACCTTCAAATATGCAATAAAAATACTGAGAATTTATAGAGACTTAATCAATAAAAGTGTGCAGTATCCCTGATGAAATAGTTGGTGTTACCATGAAACATGTTGGGATCTTTTAAATGTTTTTATTATGTTATTTTGTTTAATAAATTATTTTTCATAATATTTTCTCACATATTTTTGTCACTATCGGTGAATGAGTTTGAAGCCAGTATCCAGCTCTTTAGTCTCTAACAGGGAGGGGGTAACATCATACAGTTCCTCTATGGCTTTCAGACTAGCAAATGGGATAGTTCAGCTGATCTGATGATCAAATGTGAGAACAGAGATTTATTTACTGATTATATCTATATAAAGTCTCAGTATTTCTTTTGCATATTTGAATGCTCTCCATCTGATTGTGTTCTGTCTTTTGTTTTAATTGAGCTATTCATGGGAATTAGCTGTTTAGTACATCAGATGCAGGGGCAGCCAACTTTAGGGGTCCATTGAATGGGCCAGATTTACATCCCAGGCCCCAACCCCCCCTATTTACATGACTTTGTCCCCAGTCCCATCCACTGTTTCTCTGGCACATAAAATATTCTTGGTCTTAAAAAGCAAGAACAAAAAAAGCTGTAATTCCTTGTTTGCTATAGAGATCTCCGCAATGTGTTAAAGATATCTCTAGCACCTAAGAGGTTAAATAATAACCATTAAGGCAGTATAAAGCTGGTGAAGGGACATTACAGTTTCTCTGGACACACTCAAATTCAGAATTTGGATGGAACCAGCATGGCTGAGCCACTCCTCAAAATGTGGCACTCTAAGCAGTTGCCTATTTATTTTGCACCAAGAAACCTATTCAATAGAGCCACATAATGCAGAAATATGTTGCATTTACTATGGAATTTCTAATTACTGAATACATTTTAAGGATAGATTGATTTTTTTTCTACCACTGAGATAAAAGGCATCTGACTGCTACTAGGATATGGGAGATCAATGTCTTTAGGCTCTTGGCTACCTGCAGAATTGGACAGCTAAAGAGGATAATACAAGGATCATACAGACCTGTTACATTAATCATTTTAAACTGTGCTTATTATTCATTCAAACATGTTTCTTTTTAGAGGACAATGCAACCACAGGGGGATAAATGTTTTAATTGGTTTCAGGCTTTATGAAAGTAATAGAGTCAAATGATTGTATAAATTATGTCATTTTACTGGGGTGAATACCGGTGATATAGAATTTTATAGTGCCAGAAGGAAAAATACTAGACAATTGGATTAATTCTGTAACAAACCAACTACACCAGACAGGACAAAGAAAAATTACCATTCATTTATATTGGACTTCAAATTCCTTGTAATCTTTAATGTGTGTGTGTGTATATATATATATATATATATATATATATATATAGATCTATATCTAGGTAGAAGGGATAAGCACTCACACTTAAATGTAAAGTGTACCGGGTGCAACAGAAGAATAAACAAGTAGAAAAAAAGCTGTGCACTCACAGAATTTCAGCAAAAAAACAATTTAATGGTGTAATAAATGCTACGTTTCGGTAGTCAAATTGTCACCTTTATCAAGGAAAACATACAATACCAGATTATAAATATATATACTGGAAAGAACTTCTTGTGTGCCCCTATTGACCCATGGTGATGACGTAGAGTGCTGACAAGAAGAGGAAAATGATAGAAAAAAACGGTACCGGAGACCCAAAGTGCCCAAGGAGAATGTTCACCAACAGTGACACCTAGTGTTGAAAAATAATAATGCAGAAGAATAAGAATGCATAGATACATAATGTATACCACAACACATCAAAATAAATTGATTTACAATGTATCCTTCAATATCAAATAAGGAGCAAGGAAGAGGTATATTGGGAGATAATATTCTAGGTTAGTGTTTAGGGAAAAAAACAGCTATAATGGTTATTTTCATTTAATCCAAATGGATTAATTGTTTTCAATTCCTTAATCCAATAACACTCCCTCTGAAGAAGTGGTTTTGCATGATCTCCTCCCTTTCTGGGTATTGGGACCTGTTCTCTCCCAATGAAGCTGAAGTTGGTAGCTGGCTGTTTTACAGATAGATAATGTTTAGCCACCGGTTTATCTGTAGCAGAATCTCGAAGGGCCACTTTGGTGGCAGACCGATGACCTGCCATTCTTTCCCTGAGTGTCCTTTCTGTCTTGCCTACATAGGCTAATCCACAAGGGCAGGTTAGTAGATAAACCACGTATTCCGTGGTGCATGTGATTCTGTTCTTAACGGGATATTTTTTATTGCTGTGTGGATGAGTAAAATAGCGTCCATCTCTCATAGCGCCACATGTCGTGCAGCCAGTGCACCTGTAGTATCCCGGTGGTGCTGATGTCATCCAAGTCTGTCTTTTATTAGTGTAACTTTCTGTGGGGTCTGTATTAATAAGAAGATCCTTCAAATTAGGGCCTCATTTATATCCAAACAGGGGTGGATTTTTAAAAACCGTGGGTAATTTGGCAGAGCGCTGGGAGATTATGTAATCTCCCAGCTCTCTGTAATACTAAAGAGCCAACGAGGCAGGGCAGCATCTACAAGTCTGTCCTGAAGGAGGTACAGACCTGACTGGGTGGTGGGGGGGTTAGTGCGGGCAGCGAGGCAACTTTTTTTGTTGGACAAAAAGGGCAGGTGCTCAAGACCCCCTTGGTGTCTATGTGTGAACGTGCCTGAGTGGCAGGGCCCTCTGATACTTTTGCTTTCTACGTTCCATTTGTAATGTTGTATGTCTCTGTATGTATAACACTTACTTGTCATGGTAACCCAGGCAAATAATCACACAACACAGTACAAGTAAGTTTAACCAGTTTATTGAAGAAAATAATAATAGCAAAAGCAAAAATATGAATGATAATAAGAGCAAACACTTACTTACCCTTGGAGAGACAGGTGTAAGGACAGTGTAGTCCACTACTCAAGCTGACACTGAACTGCAATCGGATAATAGATAACACAGGTATTGAACCAGACTTGGTTTTCACTTGGAATACCAGGAATATTAATGAAGAGTACCCGGACAACCTCCTGACAGATATGACAGATGAAGTGGACAGTAATGTATGGCAAGGTATCGAACGAAGGTCACACAGAGGAGGTGCACTAGGAGGCTGCCAAATACGTAATTGAAGTAGCACAGTGCGAACCCACAGTGAGACAGGCAGAGACAGCAGCTAGAGCACAAAGGTAGGGTACCAGGAGGCAACTGGGATAGCGATATAGGTAACACTACAAGCCCTGGGGCAAAAGAATCGCACAGTGCGGAGGCAACAAACAACAATACCAGCAAGGTGAGTTGTACCGGCTAGGTAGTGCCCGGAGGCACAGGAATCGCACAATGTGGAGGCAACTAGCAACGCTACCATCAGGGTAACAGATTCACCAAATTGGTAAAGTACAGCTACAGCTACAGTGAATATAAAAAGTCTACACACCCCTGTTAAAATGCCAGGTTCTTGTAATGTTAAAGAATGAGACAAAGATAAATCATGTCAGAACTTTTTCCACCTTTAATGTGACCTGTAACGTGAACAATAGTGTATTCAGTACTGTCACGGTTTTGAAGAACACTCAGACAAGTACTTGTAACGTTAAAATGAACTTTATTGAAAATAAAGCAACAATCAATAAAGAATACTTTCCCGACCCACACAGGCCCAGATGGAGACAGTACAGGTACGTCCCACAACTTCACAGGTCAGGTGAGAATAGTATATCGAGACAACGCACCTAGGGTAAGGTGGAACCAGAACACTAGGGTCGAACGGAGGCCCAAGACCCACGGATACTGGCAGCAAGGACCCTAGAACGCTAAGGTAGTATGGAGGCACAAGACCCACGGATACTGGCAGCAAGAACCCTAGAATACTAGGGTAGTAAGGAGGCACAAGACCCACGGATACTGGCAGCAAGGACCCTAGAATGCTAGGGTTCTTTAGAGGCAACTAACCCACTGATACTGGCATCAGGAACCCTAGTACTTTAGGGTAGATAGGAGGCAACTGGCCCACTGATATGGCAGCAGTGACCCTAGAACTCTAGGGTAAGATGGAGGCAACACACCACGGAAGGCAACGGGTGTCCGGTAGTACAGATATTACAGGAGACAGACCACCACACTTCAGCTGGCTCTAGAGCCCTAAGGCCACATCGGTATGGTAAGGCAGGGTGTCAGGCCACCCGCCGCGGACTAAACACCCACCGCATACATACTAGTGCGGGAGGGTGGATCCTACCTTGTAGCTGTCCGACACGGTGGCCACCTCTCCTGGCTCCCTGCTGTTCCCCGCATCCGGATGCTAGCGGGCAGCTCCCACCTGACAGCCGCCCGTCACGGCGGTCGCCTCTCTCTGCACCCCGCTGCTCCCCACTGGCCATTGGCCGCCCAACACGCCACAGCAGAGATTCACAACTTGCACATATCCAGCCTTCATGTGTGCGCGTCCTGCTGGTGGCAATAAAGGATCCAGGGCATTGCTATGGCAACGCAGCATTTGGCTCCGCCCCTGCTACCTCAACACTCCCCCAGTCTAGCCTATAAAAGCCTAGAGCTCACTAGGGGCTTTTCTCAGTTACACTGTGCTTCCCAGTTGTGCAGTTGCCTCTTGCCAGCTCCTCCCCAGTCTTAATCTGGTTCTGACCTTTGACCTCCTGATTCTCTGGCTCCTTACCAGGTTCTGCTCTCTGGTATCCTGACCTCGACTTGACCCTCTGGACTCCACTGCTCTCTGGTATCCTGATCTCGGCTTGACCATCTGGACTCCGCTGCTCTCTGCTATCCTGACCTCGGCTTGACCCTCTGGACTCCGCTGCTCTCTGGTATCCTGATCTCGGCTTGACCATCTGGACTCCACTGCTCACTGGTATCCAGACCCCGGCTTGGCTAACGGACCTTCTCCCACCTTTCTTTTGCCCATGCTCGCAGTCTACTCTAGGAAGGGGTCTATAACTTGGCTCAGCCCTCTTCCTGTGTGCTGCCTCAGCAAGGGTGACAACTTGCTTCTGGATTCCTGCCTCCACTACAATCCTAACACAGGGCGAGATAGTGAACCAGCCCTAGAACTCTAGGGTGATAGTGAGGTTCAACAGGGGTGGTAATGCACCCGGTGGATATGCCTATAACCCTCAACAGAACAGAAACCGATACTCCGTATGTGCAAACCGCCACAGAGATGGTAGAAGCCAGAACGCTATGGCAACAGAAGCGGGTGCTCAGCCAATAGTCAGCAACGTAAGTGGGTTCTCAGCCAGTCCGGTCAGCAACGGATGCAGGTTCTCAGCCAGTCCAGTCAGCAACGTAAGTGGTTTCTCAGCCAGTCCAGTCAGCAATGGATGCGGGTTCTCAGCCAGTCCAGTCAGCAACGGATGCGGGTTCTCAGCCAGTCCAGTCAGCAACAGATGTGGCAGTAGTACAGGATACACAGGAGCGTCGTCAGGCAGGCCAGGTCATATACGAACAGAGAAACAGCAGTAACTAGCGCTAGGTTCAGGCACCCCACGAAAGGGCGTCCGAATAGCGACATGACAGGGTATAAAAGGGCTGGCCCTGGGTGGAGTCAGATCCAGGGACCAATAAGAATCCAGCATCGGAATCAAGAAAGTAGTAATGTTGCCACACAGCAACAGGATCACGGGCACCATGATAAGTACCAAGTACAAGCCTGAGAAAATTGTACCTCTTTCGTATGGGTTGATATATTCAATCGGTGCAAGGAGCATGACTACCAGTAGAACAAAGCTGGAGAAATAGTCAGTGTATGTGTGATCTGATGGCTATCAGCTTCAGCAGCCATAACACTTGCTATGATTAGTGCCTCTGCTGCTGTTTTGGAAGCTCAACACCTTTTACATCTAGTAGTACAAACTGCAACAACATCAAGCCTCAGTAGTAGTACACCCTCAAGAACACCTCAGTCTATGAAGTGTATAGTATGGAGAAACTTCACTGAACCCAAAATCTAAACATTTTGCTATCTGTTGCCTGTATAATAAACAGGTGAGCCAGGGGAAAAACGGATCACACCTAGTCACTAGGGATGGGCAAAAGTTTTTGCCTGAAAAGAGAAAAAGGCAAATTAATTAATTAATGGCAAATTTCTAGTGAAAAGTACAATTTTTCTTCTTTTTCTCACCAATCTCATTTAATTGAAATCAATGGGAAGCCTGAATTTCTTCCCACCACAAGTTTCCCTTCTTTTCCCGCAGGTGTGGTTTAACCCTTGAGTAAAGACTAGCTAATAAAAAGGAGTTGATGCTTAGTTTATGGAGCCTTGTAGGCAGGACATTTGTTCTCTGCATTAGGTGAGTCTGGGTGCATACACAAGCAGAGGTGATCCAAGCTCCTTCCTCATCTTGCTGTTATCTCTGTGCTAAGGGAATATGGGGAAAGAAGCAGTTGAACAGGGAATATGTTTTTTGTTTTTGTTGACAGGGATAGGGGAGACAGTTAATAATAAGATGAGTATATAAATAAAAATATACATATATAAATAAATATATTGATAGGTTACAGAGAGAGAGGGATACTGACGTGAGCTGTGACTGAGGCAGACTGATACTACACAAGGCATTTTGTATAGGGTCGAGGCAAGCCATCACACACAATCAGTTCTACTGTGTACTTTACAGTAAAAACATGCACAGTAGTTGAGTAATGTCCAGCAAATGCAAAAGGGGCAGATGGAGGTGGGAAAGGAGTAGGAGCTGTTCAGGGATGTGTGAGTAAAGTGATAGTCCAGAAACTGATGACGGACATGGTTGTTGCAGTATGTGCAGCAAATTATGGTGATCCCTCTCCTTATGAGGAGGATGCTGTTACAGCTCCTGTTCTATTAAAAAAACATTGAAAAGCTTTGAAGGTGACGAGTGTTGATGGCATAATGGAAGAAGGAGTAGCAGCTCAACCAACTGCTGCATCTGACAGTGAGACAAACAAGCACAAAAGCACCTGTCCTCAAAGTAGAAGTGAACATCGTGAACATAGAATTAAAATAATTTGATTAAAACCTCTAAAAACTTATAGGAATATAAAGGTAGTGGGCAAGGCACGGCGGGTGCTGCTAAGGATGACCAAATGAAGACTGGTGATGTTGATGATGTAGATCTAAAAAATATCCCTCCAACACCCTCCTCTTCTTCAGACAGAGATGAAATTGAGAGTGAATAAGTTGAGGACATGGCCATAAAGTTAGTTAAAAGGCAATTTTTTAAAGCAGAACTACCACCGCATAACAAGTTTATCTTAAATAACTCCCCATCTGGTGACTAGCTGCTTAGTAGCGCTAGTCACCATAATTATTACCTTATTAAATAGATTTCTCCTTTCTTCCCCAGCTGACAGGCAGGACGGAGCATGGACATCTTGCCATAGTGACGTCCGCGTCTGCACTCTCAGTCCCTTCCGGAGCTGGATGGCTCCTAGCAACACCTCCTAGAGATGGCTGGGATTGACAGATCAGATGCACGGATGTCACTATGGCAAGATGTCCATGATCCGTCCTGCCTGTCAGCTGGGGAAGCAAGGAGAAATCTATTTAATAAGGTAATAATTCTGGCAACTAGCGCTACTAAGCAGCTAACTAACACCGCTAAGAAACTTTGTTTGTAATAATTCCCTATCTGGCGACTAGCTGCTTAGTAGCGCTAGTCACCAGAATTATTACCTCTTTATGGAGAAATATGCAGTCATCCTCGGCTGACAGGCAGGACATATCCCGGACATCTTGCCCTAGTGATGTCTGCGTGCCTGTTAGAGCCCACGCCCTTAGGAAACATTGATGTGTAGGATTTTAGACTTGTTAGAGGTCCAATCCTGAGGAAACATTGATTTGTAAGACTTAGACTTGTGTTCAGCTAAAGCTCAGAGGAAACATAGATGTGTAGGACTTATACATTTTAGGCCAAAGCCCTAATGAAACATTGATTTGAAGGACTTTGGCTTGTTAGTGTCACAAGCCCTCACAGATAATATGTATCAATCAGGTGGGATAGCATCTCAAGCCCTGAGGAATAACATCAGGGATACTTTTTATCAATCTGGCCTGTTAATGTTTAAAGCCCAAAAGTGTCATTGATAATTTTCTATCAATCAAGCTTGTTAGAATCACAAGCCCTGAGGAATCAGAGATCATTTTTATCAGTCAGGCTTGTTAGCATCACAATCCCCGAGAAGTCAGAGATAATTTTATCAATCAGGCTTGTTAGTGTCACAAACACTGAGGAATTACATTAAAGATTTTTTTTATCAATAAGGCTTGTTAACATCACAGGCCCTAAGGAATGAGAGATAAGTTTTATCAGTCAGGCTTGTTAATATCTAAAGACCTGTGGAATCAGTGATTTGTATGACTTAGGCTTGTTAGAAACAAGCCCCCCAAAATAGTTTTTTTGTAGGCCTCTGATTTGTGTTTTAAGAACAAGTCCTCAGGAAAAAAAATGCCCTACTGGCCTAGTGCCAGCAGGTCACGTTGAGGTGGCCAGTGACCACTGTTAATGCCCCTGTGTCATTGCGGCATTTGTGACTGCCATTCTTATTGCTGCTGCTGAGTTGTTTAAGCAGCAGGATGATTAGGCAGCAGCCAGAGAATGGTATCAACAGCAACAGTGATATGGGTGATGATGGTCATGGACTGGCTTGCCACTACTAGCTCCAGTGATTCACTTAGGGCAGTTGCAACACCACAACTAGCCCTCACTACATCCTCTGAAATCATGGGTGTGTTATTGGAATATAAATGTTTCCCTTATGGAATACAGGAACTGTGCCACTCATCAGCAACTTCAGTGTGCACAGTGAGTGTAGTAAATAAGTGATAGACTGGAACAATGGGCACATCTGCACTAACATCAAACACATGGCACAATTTGCAATCATCCCACCATAAACCAAGTACTGCTGCTGTCACTATACCCCTTGTCTGCTCCACAATAAGGACATGTAACAATTTACAGTTTTAAAAATAATGTTGAATCCTCCCTTCCACCAGCTTAGCATATACTGCAGGATGGAATTTCCTCAGATGCTGCTTGATGCCCTGGTTGCAGTTATCTTCCACCACATTGCTATGTGATGTCAGAGCACCACACAGTGTGCAATGGGTGGACACAAACTGCCACATCTTCCTAACATCTACAGAATGGCTATCATCTGGTGGGGAAGGTAATGATGAACAAGGTGGACTCTTAGAAGATGTAGCTATGTTTTTTTGCCCCTGGACACTAGAGCAAGAAGGTGATGGTGAGCCAGGTGTTTTGCTCGCTATCAAACTTACAGGCTCTGGCTGATATTACTGACATTCTTGCTAAAAGGGGCATATCTCACAAAAAAGGACAGCCATCCTGAAACATTACTAACTGCATCATTAATTGTAAAAGTCAATTAACCCTAGCTATACTGCTGTACTTCAATATTGCCACTATATAGCCTCTTAATTTATGCATGCCATATATTTTCCCTATATCCTACTATATGCCTTGGTCATACATGAGGGATATACTAGCATGTTGAGCTTTTTATCTACTAATGTTTTGACATTTACACATTCATTATTTGGAATATTATTTAAAAAAATGTTATATATTTACACAATTACACATACATTATTTTTAATCAATTAATTTACTGTGAAGTAGTGTACTCAACCAAGTTATTAATGATCTGAACTTTATTATCTTTTTATGTGATGTATTGAACACAATTCATATTTTTTGGATTATCATTTGGTCTTCTGTACTATATTCATGTCTATGTTGCTGACATAGTTAACAATACAGTTTTATTGTATATCCCCTCAAAAATCCCCAGGGACAATGTTGGAGGACTGGGGTACATTGGGGCAGTGGAATGTGGTGCTGCTGATGTCCTCCTCCACCTCTGTATAAGCAACAGCAGCATCTGCAGCAGACTCCATATAGCTTTTCTTGTTGCTGATGGTCATAGTGCTAGCTAATCCAGCACCCCAGAAAACTTTATTTTTAACTTTTATTTTATATTTCTCTCCCTCTGCTAGCTTCCACTCTCTCTGATATTGTATCTACACTATGCTGTATGGTGGGAAATTCTTTAATTTTCTAGTATGGGGCGGGAAGCTTTGGCACCATTGAAAAACATAGACAGGAAAGGAAATTTTACAGATTTCTTTATTGGTGGGAATTCCCACAGGAAAAGCAGAAAATATATATTTTTTCATGAAAATTCAAACCTGGAAAAAAACTGGACTTTTCACCCATCCCTATTGGAGACCTATCTAGCATTCAAGAGGGGTTGCACAAAAGGGGTTAAAAGTCTCTTTAAATCAATGGGAATACTTATTTGTCCTCTAGGGTATAAATGTTTGTCCACAATTTATACATAAGGTCCTATGTGTTACCTTTATATTCCTTTCCAAGGAAAAGACTGCTATCTTAGATATTAAAAGAAAACGCTCAAGAAAATATATGAAGTTAATTAAAGGCTAAATTCTTTCTTGTTATTTTGAATTCCTTGTCACAGGAACTCCAGAGAATGGGCAAGTTTCCACTGACATCTTCCCCCACAATATTTTTCATACCTGGAAGTAGCTTTTATTCCCCCCATTGACAGTTAAATTAGAAAGAACATTAATCATTATGCACCAAACAAAAGTGGAGCATTTGTGAAGGAAACTAACTAAACCATAGGGGACAACTAAAATATCTAGGACATTTAATTGGAGATTTTAACCCCCTGAATGCTTGAAAGGTCTCCAATGCATTGCTTTGCACCAAAACCATTATGCTGCTTCCTTATGTCAGAAGTGTAATGATCTAATGTGATAGACACTGCAAACATGTTGCATGTAAGCTGCTTCCTCAAATGGCTATGAATAGTTAATCTTTCTAAAGTCAGCATTTTAATAGTTTTTATTAATTAAAATGTCATGAAAACCCTTTTTTCTTTATTAATTAACATACAGCTGCTGAAAGCTGGTGATTGGCTATGGGCATAAAGTTCTTAAAAAAAAATTACAAATGCATTTTTATTTTACTCATTAGAACCAAATTGGTCATGGCTATGTATAAATAATGAAACAAGTATATAAATAATAGTATCTTTAAACCTTTGAGTATCAAAGATGTGTCCAATATATTGCAAAACAATAGGTTTGACACTCCTATGACACGCAAAAGGATTGACCTCCTGGCTTTATCTTCTTAAATGTAGGTACCTATGGTGTTTTATTTTCATGATACTGAATATAAAAATCAGATGATTGCAATTGTTCACATCAAATCACTGTACACTCCTCTGGTACTCAGGGGATAAGCCTAACTTTTTATTAGAGTCTTCTGTCACTTTAAGACTGATATGCTGATACATTGGAAATACACAGCCCATTGAGATTTATTGTGAAGCTATCTGAACTCTACTTATCCTGGAACAGCCTAAATCTTCAACTGTCAAACAAAAGAACAATAACATGATGTAGCATCCAAAAGGGCTACCTCTTCTGCAGATGAAAACAGTTACAGAAGTAAATAGAAAAAATTCTAAGTTTTCTTTATGCCTTATATAACATAACTTTTTCATTATGAGTAAGATACATCATAGAAAAAAACGCCAACCAAGATAGTAAAATTCTATTGTCCAGCTATAGAAATGGTTCTCATTCCTAACCTTTTTAATGTTAATTCATTTAAATTAGTTATGTTTTTCTCAGATTATGGGCTTGATACTATTACCACCAGTAAAAAAAAAAAATGGTCATGGTAATTTTAAGTCAGTTTGGTATTCTACTACCTGTGTTGTGACAAACTAGTGACATGTGAAAATGCACAATAGGTACAATATTTGCGCCCAATGTATACAGTGAAAAAGTAGTTGAATTTGGTATTCTATTGCATGTGGTGGCTTTTATCACACATTACAGAACTCTCTCTATTCTTGTGTAAAAATAGCACCTAGCGAACCTGGGATTTGAGTCCTTAACCTGAGTTAAAAACCACCGACGTGTACTAGAACAGTGGTTCGTAACATATACACACACACACACACACACACACACAAACCCTACACTAGTGATACTTGGATGTATTGATATGGGGCCCTAAGCCCCATATTAGTACTTCCAAGTAACTAAAAAACATGAGTGAAAAGAAAAGAATATTAACCCTATGAGTTCCAGTGGGGTATGCAAAGCATTTCAGAGCATTGTATACCACACTGGCACTCACAGGGTTAATCCTAGTAAAGCTAACACCACCCCATGAAAATAAACACTTACCTGTAGGTCTGATGTCCAGCAGGGTCTTCAGCACCCTGGTCATCCACTGTCAGTCTTATTATGTAATCTTCTATCTGGTGTCTTCTTCTTATATTTATTCTTCCTCTGCGTATCTTCAGTCATCTTCTTATCATCCTCTTCTTATCTTCTTTCTTCCTCTTCTATTTCAGATATTTCCAATGCAACTATAATACAAAAAACAATGTGCAAATTATAAATGCCCCAAAGATACTGAAGTTATAAGTGCACACTGCAGCAGAGGCAGGAAAACTGAGCAAAGTACCCCCCGGGTACATCTAAGGCCATTGACCTAAGCATACTGAGGGAAATTTGAACAGAGACTGGCTTTTATATGGCCAGTCTCTGTCCAAAATGGTTTCCAGATTTCCATTGGCTAGGATGTGGGCTTACGCACCTGCCAGCCAATCTGTTTGGAGAGGGTGGGATGATGTAACCCACTCAAAGTTTATTTGCTGGGAGGTGCGTAAGCCTACATCCCAACAAATGGAATTCTGGGAATTATTTTATCAGAGAATGGCCACATAAAGGCCATTCTCTATTCAAATGTCCCACAGTATGGCTTGAGCAATGACCCAAGAGGTATCTGAGGGGGGTTCTTTGCTCCGTTTTCCTGCAGCAGTGTGCACAATAACTTGGGGGGAGCATTTATAATTTGCACATTTGTATTATAGTCCCATCAGAAATATCTGAAATAGAAGAGGAAGAAAGATGATAAAAAGAGGACAATAAGAAGATGAAGACTAAAGATAAACTCAAGAAGAATGAAGACAAGACTCCAGATATAAGATTATAAAAGAAGACTGACAGTGGATGACCGGTTAAGTGTTACACCTATGGGGTATGGGTAAAAGGGTAGTGCTAGGGCTAGTATTGTTCCACTTTATTGATGTTGTTAGGAGTAGTGTAGGGTTAATGTTTGGGAGGTGAAGTGAGGGTGACTGTGTTTTAGTTAACTCTTGTTGTTTGACACTGTGTCAGACAGCCACTAGATTCCTTTGATGTGCCCACATCTCATACTATTTAGCCTGCATTGTTGGAACAAAATAATTCAATGAACATTAAGCTGCAACATGGGTTTTGATGACTAAAGCCTGTTGCAGTGCATGTTGGTCAATCAATAGAATTCTGACGGTACAACTGTGTGTGTGTATACTGCCCACAACTCCTTTGGCTCCTAAAGATGCTTTTAGTGCTAGTGTTAATTGCACAGGGTCATATGTGTAAAAAAAATTAAACTGGAGAAATTATAGGGCAAACCAACTGAATTGTAGGGGGAAAATAAAAACTCTCATTGACTTAAGAGGGGATTTTAACCCTATGTGAAAACTATATGGGCAAACAGGGTATCACTTAAAAGGGGAAAACCTCACCTTTCTAATGATAATAACCCCTAAATGACCATGTGACGTGCTATGACTATCACATGATTTTTGCCTTAAGGACTGGTGATGGTCAGAGCACATCATGTGCATTTTACACAGCAGGAGTTGCTGTGAGTAAAAACGGGGTCTGATATTGACCGCTCCAAGACTGGAGCATTCTCTTCGGTACCGCTAGCCCTTAAGAGATTAAGTTTGTTTTAATAACTGTGATCACCTGCAGGTATAATTCAGTTAAAAACATTATTTTATTTAAGTTAGCTTGAGGGAATGGACAAGGATCCTGTTTCTCAGCAACCCACCACCCATGGGTACAAAGGCACCCTTATTTAAAGGAGAGAGTTTTCAATCAAGGGTACTCATTGGGGTACCTATTACCATTACCTGGCAATAGGTAAACTAATTCACTTTTTTGGAGCCCATTTTTCCTTGTTTCTGATTATCAGGGTACAAAAGTACCCTCATGTGAAACCATGGTGCTCTTTTTTAGGGTACTAATGTTGGGTGATCAGACACATTTTAGTAATGAGTGCATTTTTACACAGAAAATGATATTGAGAAATAAACCTCATCTCACCCTTCAGTCTTTAGAGTGACCAGTATGCCCTCGTTTGTAATAGGAATGAGCCCTTTTTCAATTGAGTGTACTCAAGACTCTAGAGTATACTAATTTGGGAAGATCATATTATCACTTGAAATTAGTATTTGTTTCACATTTGTTGGGTAGTGTGAGAGGGGATAATAAAAACATACCCTATATCAGTCTCCAAGACCCTAGAGGAACAAACTTGAATATACATGCCTATCTATCTTTTGAACTATTTGAATGACAATATGAAGTTAAACAAGCAGTGAAGCTGTGAATATAGCTATATGTGTTCTGTATGCATTCTTTCAGTACACTGTACAATAATTAATCCATTCCAGTGGAGTACTATATTTATCTGGAGGGCATTACATACTTAATACAACAAAAACTGTATGAATTTAAAAGATTTATGTATATGTAGCGGTAGAAAAATCCCAATTTTTTCATCTAGTTATACCTTCTGCAAGTCTGAGAATTTTGGCCTAGGGACATTTGATACATTTAATGAGGACATTTTTGTACATCAGCCTAAGGGTCGCTGATCACTAGTTTGATGTTGCTAGTTTTCTAAATCCCAAAATGATATGCCCTTTCTTCTTTCATTCATATCTTTACTTGTTACATCCATTTTAATGCAGGTATGTCCTATGTTAAAAAAATACAAGATAACATTGATTGTGGTAGGTGCATGCTTCTAAGATCATCTAATGTATTTCAGTCAATACAAATGAGTTATCAGATGATATCTAGTTGTTAATTATGTGGTTTTAAAATATTTATGTATTTATATATATATATATATATATATATATATATATATATATATATATATATATATATATACACACACACACATCATTTCAGGGCTACATCGTTCTTTTTCTAAATATTTTATGTCTGAAAGACAGAATGGTGCAAAGGAAAAAGTTACTGTCCGTTCTTCACTTGTACATTTTTTACAAAGGCCTACTAATAGAATCATTCATGTTGGCGTTTTGGAAACACAAAACACTACCAAATGTGGTAACTTATGCATATGCTAGTAGAGTTTGTAAAATGTCCATTTACTCACAGTTGTTTGTCCATCACTTAATTAGAAGTTCAAATAAAAACATATTTTGGGCATTTCAGGGAAGTTTTTTACATCCATAAACTAGTGATAGATTGTGAAAATGCAGGCCGTGCTGTAAAGAACAATGTATTACATGTGTGGGTTTTCTCCCAAGAGAAGTTGTTTTTACTGTAAACCCCAGTAACAGAGTAAAAAAAAAAAAAAATGTTTGCCTAAAATTAAAATTGGTGAAAAATGCCACTCCCTGCCTAGCTCATTGCATTGAAAACAATGGGAAAATTGAATTTATACACAACACATAGCACATTCAATTTTATTTCCCACAGGCATGGTATAAAAGGGTTTGAGTGTGTCTGTGTTAGTGGAATGTGGGGAAAGAATCAGCTGAACAGGGAATTTTTGGGGGGGTTTGTTGACTGGTATTCAATGGACTGTAAAAAATAAAAAATTAGACATGGTATAAAAGGGGTCTGAGGAGGGTGCTTGTGTTGATGGAGTCTAGGGAAAGAATCAGTTGAACAGATAATTTTTGGGGGCGTTTGTTGACTGATATTGGGGAGACAGTTTATAAAAAAATAACATTAAAAAAAATAAAATAAGAAATTGGTACTTGACAGAGACAGGGATCCTATGATGTAAGCTATGACTGTGGCAGCATGATACTTGATGTGATATAGTATTTTGTAGAGGATGATTTGTAGGACTTAGACTTGTTGTTAGAGGCCTAAGCCCTGAGGAAACATTGACCTGTAGGATTTAGACATGTGTTAGACACAAGCCCTAAGGAAACATTGATTTGTAGGACTTAGTCTTGTTGTATAGGATCTGAGAAATCTGTTAACATTTTTTGCACGTAGGCTTGTTAGTGTCACAAGGCCTGAGGAATCAGTTATAATTTTTGGTGCTCAGGCTTGTTAGCATCATAAGCCCTGAGTAAAAATATATATATCCCTGAGAAAAAATATATATATGCCCTACTGGCCACCAGTGCTGGTGGGGGTCACTTCTTCCTACTCACACTCCCTGGACACATCATGGTCCTTCCAGCTACTTCATTTTTAAAAATTCAGCATTGCAAAATAGCCTAGCACCCTCTCTCCTTCTCTAGCTGTTTGAGAAGGGGTGAAAAGTTTGTAGTCATTGAAAGAAAATAGCAAACGCTTTTTTTGTCATTAGGCAAAAATGGTGAAGATTTTAAGGGCTTTGTTTCAGGCAGATTTTCCTGGGAAAAAAGTGAACAACCACGTGCTTTTTTCAGATTTGTTTGTGGGAACACAACTATGCTTTCACTCACCCCTAGTAAAAACATGCTAGTGAGGGGGGAATTAGCTTTTGGCACATAGAAGTAAGATTTTGCTAAAGTTGTTGGTTACAAAGAAAGATATGCCTACAGGATTGGAAAGGAGTGATCAGAGATCAAACATTTTCACTGATTCCCACTATGCCTTTCGTGTTGTACATAATGCCTTTGAAAAGGGGGTTCCTGACCTCTTCAGGAACCCAGATCAGTTGGCTATTAGGGTAATGTTTTATGTTATATTACCCAATGCTTCCCACAGTACATTAAAATGCCAGTATATCAGAAAAATATTTATGCATAATGCCTACTCTAGAACAGGGAAAGACATGTGACTGTCAGGAAACCATATCCCAAGAAACCCATTTTATACATGAATTGTCTCATACACCCATTGATGATTCACAGTAGGAAATATTTATGGATGTTCCTTGCCAGAGGGGCCCTGAAGGAACCTTTGTGCTGGTTATACAGTTGTGACCTTACATGAAGTTATGGAGTCGGCACAGCACCTCTGCCAAATGTATATTCTGTACAAATAGCAGAGTTAATAGCTCTCATGAGAGCTTGCACCTGAATCTCAGGGATCACAGGATGTGAATCCGGCTTGTTGCATTGCTTTGAGGCATTATGGAAGTCTAGAGGTCTCCTCACCACTAGTGATGAGCGAGCACCCCAATGCTCGGGTGTTCGGGTGCTCTGACCGAGCACCCCCGGAGGCTCGAGTGCTCGGCCGAGCACCCGAGCCCCATTAAAGTCAATGGGAGGACTCGAGCATTACACCAGGCACCCCCTGCTCTGATGAGGGGAGGGTGCCTGGTCCATAGGAAAAGGGCAGAAAAGGATGGAAACACCACAGAAATGGTTCAGGGACAGCATAGGGAGGATGTCTGGATGCATCTTGGACTCCAACATCGCTGCTGGGAACGATCTTTCGCCCGTAGTACGCCATTTTTACAGACTGACCGTAAAACACACAAAAAGGAAAATAAAAACGACTTTAGGCGAAAAATTGTTACCAAACAATATTTGCTGTATATTTACTTGTATATCATCTGCAAATTCTCCCAAAAATTTCCTTGATTTTCTGAAGTGAGGCCATGATTAAGAGGGAAACGTGCGCAGAGGCAAATTATCCCCAAAATTTCCTTGATTTTCTGAAGTGAGGCCATGATTAAGAGGGAAACGTGCGCAGAGGCAAATTCTCCCAAAAATTTCCTTGATTTTCTGAAGTGAGGCCATGATTAAGAGGGAAACGTGCGCAGAGGCAAATTATCCCAAAAATTTCCTTGATTTTCTGAACTGAGGCCATGATTAAGAGGGAAACGTGCGCAGAGACAAATTCTCCCAAAAATTTCCTTGATTTTATTGAACTGAGGCCATGATTAAGAGGGAAACGTGCGCTGAGCTGACCATCTAAAACATTATGGGTGAGGGTCTGCTGCAGAGCTGACCATCCTAAACATTATATGCGAAGGCCCGCTAGTGAGCTGACGCTATAAAACATTATATGCGAAGGCCCGCTAGTGAGCTGACGCTATAAAACATTATATGAGAGGGCCCGCTAGAGAGCTGACCCAATAAAACATTATATGAGAAGGCCCGCTGGTGAGCTGACCTATATAAAAATTGTCAAACAGGGCCCGCTGGTGAGCTGGCCCTATATAAAAATTATATCACAGGGCCCGCTGGTGAGCTGGCCCTATATAAAAATTATAGCACAGGGCATATGGAAGAGGAGGAGGAGGATGAGAAGATTAAGAGTCAACCATATACCCGTTTTTTGGGTGGAAGGGGTGAATGGGAATACAGAGTATTCACATCATTGTAAATAACATATATAAAGTGAGTTTATGTTCCCCCGGGGCTTTCCTCCAGTGGAGTGGAGAAGTCAGGGGAAATCCAGGCCTTGTTCATTTTTATAAGTGTCAACCTATCAGCATTGTCGGTGGAAAGGCGGATACGCTTATCTGTTATGATGCCACCAGCAGCACTAAATACCCGCTCAGACAGAACGCTGGCGGCAGGGCAGGCCAGCACCTCCAAGGCGTAGAGTGCCAGTTCATACCACGTGTCCAGCTTGGACACCCAGTAGTTGTAAGGCACAGAGGGATCATTGAGGACGCTGACACGGTCTGCTACGTACTCCTTCACCATCTTCCAAAACTTTTCCCTCCTTGTGACACTAGGCTGCGCATCAGGGTGAGGGTGCTGGCGGGGTGTCATGAAGGTGTCCCACGCCTTGGAGAGTGTTGCCCTGCCTTTCTCGGAACTGCTGTGTGCTCCCCTTTTCTCCCCTTCTTGGTTGGCCAAGGAAGCACGTACTCTGCCGCCAGCGTTGTCAGATGGAAAATTTTGGAGCAATTTTTCAACAAGAACCTTCTGGTATTGCACCATTTTGCTTGTCCTCTCCACCGGAGGAATGAGAGATGAGAAATTCTCTTTGTAGCGGGGGTCCAGAAGGGTGAACACCCAGTAATCCGTGTTGTCTAAAATGCGTACAACGCGTGGGTCACGGGAAAGGCAGCCTAACATAAAGTCAGCCATGTGTGCCAGAGTACCAACAGTCAAAATTTCGCTGTCCTCACCAGGAGGATGACTCTCAATATCCTCATCCTCTTCCTCCTCTTCTGCCCACCCACGCTGAAGAGATGGAACTAAAGTTCCATGGCTACCCTCTGTAGCGGAGGCAACCGTGTCTTCCTCCTCCTCCTCCTCCTCCTCCTCCGCCTCCTCCAATTGTCGCTGAGAAGACGAAGTGAGGGTGCTCTGGCTATCACCTTGTGTAAGCTCTTCCTCCCCCATTTCCACCTCTTCCACATGCAAAGCGTCGGTTTTAATTGTGAGCAGCGAGCGTTTCAGTAGACACAGAAGTGGGATGGTTACACTGATAATAGCGTTATCGCCGCTCACCATCTGTGTCGATTCCTCAAAATTGCGTAAAACCTCGCAGAGTTCTGACATCCATTCCCACTCCTCACTTCTGATTACAGGAAGTTGAACGGAGAGGCGACGACCGTGTAACCGCTGGTACTCCACTACTGCCCTCTGCTGCTCACAAAGCCGGGCCAACATGTGGAAGGTGGAGTTCCAGCGCGTGCTCACGTCACACAGCAGCCGGTGAGCTGGTAATTGTAAGCGCTGCTGCAGCTTCAACAGTCTGGCCGAAGCTGTAGATGACTTACGGAAATGTGCACACACGCGGCGCACCTTGGTCAAGAGATCATGCACATTGGGGTAGGTTTTTAGAAATCGCTGAACCACTAAATTAAATACATGCGCTAGGCATGGTACGTGTGTGAGCTTGCCGAGCTCCAAAGCCGCCACCAAGTTACGCCCATTATCACACACAACCATGCCTGGTTGCAGGTTGAGTGGCGAGAGCCACTGCTCGGTCTGGTGACTAATCCCCTGCAACAGCTCTGAGGCCGTGTGCTGTTTGTCCCCAAGGCAGATCAGCTTCAGCACGGCCTGTTGACGCTTCCCCACTGCAGTGCTACACTGCTTCCAGCTACTGGCTGATGGGGGAGTGGCGCTGCGTGTAGAGAATTCGGAGGTGGAAATGGAGGAGGAGGAGCCAATAACGTAGGTGCTGGCGGAAACCCTGATGGAGGTAGGGCCCGCAATCCTCGCCGTGGGTAGCACCCGTGCCATCCCAGGGTCCGAGTCGCTCCCAGCCTCCACGACATTCACCCAGTGTGCCGTCAGGGAAATGTAGCGTCCCTGGCCACAAGCACTTGTCCATGTGTCAGTCGTTAAGTGGACCTTCCCAGTAACTGCGTTGGTCAGGGCACGGGTGATGTTACGGGACACATGGTGGTGTAATGCGGGGATGGCACACCGGGAAAAGTAGTGGCGGCTGGGGACCGCGTACCGAGGGACAGCTGCTGCCATCAGGCTGCGGAAGGACTCAGTGTCCACAAGCCTAAATGGCAGCATTTCGATGGCCAGTAATTTGGAAAGGTGTGAGGTTAGTGCTATGGCCTGTGGGTGGGTGGCTGGGTATTTTCGCTTGCGCTCAAATGCCTGGGGTAACGACATTTGGACGCTGTGCTGGGACAGGGAAGTGGATGTGGTCGCTGATGGTGCTTCAGATGCTACAGGTGCAGGGCGGGAGGTATGCGGGCCTGCGCCTTCGACAGGCGATTGGCCGGCACCGAAAACAGGGGAAGAGGAGGCAGTGGTGTGGCCTGCAGACACAGATGGGCGATCCAGGCGTTCCTCCCACTTATTACGATGCTTGGATGCCATGTGTCGGATCATGCTGGTGGTGGTGAGGTTTCTAGTGTTCATGCCTCGGCTCATTCTGGTGTGGCACAGGTTGCAAACTACAATTCTTTTGTCGTCCGCACTTTCCTTAAAAAAACGCCATACCGCGGAACACCTACCCTTTGGCAAGGTAGATTTACGCAAGGGGGTGCTCCGTGGAACATTTGCGGGCCGGTTTGGTGCGGTCCGCCTTCTTTCTGTAGCCACACCACTGCCTCTTCCAGCCTGTTGCGGTGCTGCAGATGGCTCACCCTCAGGACTGCTGTCATCGCTCGGCTCTACACCTTCCCAGGTGGGGTCAGTCACCTCATCGTCCACCAAGTCCTCCTCCACTTCCTCACTCTGATCATCCTCCTCATGTCTTGATCCCACCACATACTCAGTCATTGACAACTGTATAACATTCTCCTCAACAAGGTCTTGAGACGGAAATAGTGGTTGATTTAATGGCAACTGTGTCTCATCATCATCATCATCATCCACTACTTCCTTTGACCTTAAATGCCGTTCACATCTGTCATCTTCTTGTGATTGGGTAGCCTCTAGAGGTTGTGAATCAGGGCACAAGATGTCATGTTCCTCTGCAAGCGTGCTTGGAGAGAGGGTCAAATGAAGGATTGGTGATGAGACGAGCTCCTCACTATATCCCAGTGTGGGATCACTTCTTTGACCAGACCGTGTATGGTGGGAGGAAGGATGATCAGAGTGAGGATTATGTTGACCACACTCTTGGCTACTGAGAGTGGACTTGGTGGAAGACAGGGTGGTGCTTAACCGACTGGAAGCAGTATCAGCTGACATCCAACCGACCACCTGTTCGCAGTGGTCGGACCTCGAGAGTGATGTCCTGCGACGCCCTGTAAAATTAGACATGAAGCTAGGTATGGTGGATGTCTTTCTTTCTTGTGCTCTGGCACCAGGCACAGTTTCTCCGCGTCCTGACCCGCGCCCTGAACTATCAGGATCACGTCCACTTCCCCGTCCCTTTTTACCCGCCTTCTTCATCTTACACGGAATATGTGACTTTAATATTTGAGTTTGAAAACTTAACAGTATTTCTTCCTATTCTGCAACTGTGCAGAGTACACAGAATAGGCTGCTAAACTGCGGTGACACACACTGAATGGAATATGTGACTTTAATATTTGAGTTTGAAAACTTAACAGTATTTCTTCCTATTCTGCAACTGTGCAGAGTACACAGAATAGGCTGCTAAACTGCGGTGACGAACACAGAATGGAATATGTGACTTTAATATTTGAGTTTGAAAACTTAACAGTATTTCTTCCTATTCTGCAACTGTGCAGAGTACACAGAATAGGCTGCTAAACTGCGTTGACGAACACAGAATGGAATATGTGACTTTAATATTTGAGTTTGAAAACATAACATTATTTCTTCCTATTCTGCAACTGTGCAGAGTACACAGAATAGGCTGCTAAACTGCGTTGACGAACACAGAATGGAATATGTGACTTTAATATTTGAGTTTGAAAACTTAACAGTATTTCTTCCTATTCTGCAACTGTGCAGAGTACACAGAATAGGCTGCTAAACTGCGGTGACGAACACAGAATGGAATATGTGACTTTAATATTTGAGTTTGAAAACTTAACAGTATTTCTTCCTATTCTGCAACTGTGCAGAGTACACAGAATAGGCTGCTAAACTGCGGTGACACACACTGAATGGAATATGTGACTTTAATATTTGAGTTTGAAAACGTAACAGTATTTCTTCCTATTCTGCAACTGTGCAGAGTACACAGAATAGGCTGCTAAACTGCGGTGACACACACTGAATGGAATATGTGACTTTAATATTTGAGTTTGAAAACTTAACAGTATTTCTTCCTATTCTGCAACTGTGCAGAGTACACAGAATAGGCTGCTAAACTGCGGTGACGCACACTGAATGGAATATGTGACTTTGATATTTTAGTTTGAAGACTTAACAGTATTTCTTCCTATTCTGCAACTCTGCACAGTACACAGAATGTGCTGCTACACTGCGGCGAAGCACACTGAATGGAATATGTGACTTTGATATTTTACAGTTTGAAGACTTAACAGTATTTCTTCCTATTCTGCAACTCTGCACAGTACACAGAATGTGCTGCTAAACTGCGGCGAAGCACACTGAATGGAATATGTGACTTTGATATTTTAGTTTGAAGACTTAACAGTATTTCTTCCTATTCTGCAACTCTGCACAGTACACAGAATGTGCTGCTACACTGCGGCGAAGCACACTGAATGGAATATGTGACTTTGATATTTTAGTTTGAAGACTTAACAGTATTTCTTCCTATTCTGCAACTCTGCACAGTACACAGAATGTGCTGCTACACTGCGGCGAAGCACACTGAATGGAATATGTGACTTTGATATTTTAGTTTGAAGACTTAACAGTATTTCTTCCTATTCTGCAACTCTGCACAGTACACAGAATGTGCTGCTACACTGCGGTGAAGCACACTGAATGGAATATGTGACTTTGATATTTTAGTTTGAAGACTTAACAGTATTTCTTCCTATTCTGCAACTCTGCACAGTACACAGAATGTGCTGCTAAACTGCGGCGAAGCACACTGAATGGAATATGTGACTTTGATATTTTAGTTTGAAGACTTAACAGTATTTCTTCCTATTCTGCAACTCTGCACAGTACACAGAATGTGCTGCTAAACTGCGGCGACGCACACTGAATGGAATATGTGACTTTGATATTTTAGTTTGAAGACTTAACAGAATGTGCTCTAATCTGCAACTTTGCACACTAAACAGAATGTGCTCTAATCTGCAACTTTGCACACTAAACAGAATGTGCTCTAATCTGCAACTTTGCACACTAAACAGAATGTGCTCTAATCTGCAACTGTGCACACTAAACAGAATGTGCTCTAATCTGCAACTTTGCACACTAAACAGAATATATATATTTTTTTTTTTTTTTTTTTTCCCCCCACACAAAATAACCTGCTGCCCCCACACACAGTAGTCCTAAAAAGGACTTTTGGTTCTTTTTTTTCACAATTTTGCTTTTTTTCCTCCCTACACTGACTTTCCCTTCCTATCCTCAGCTCTCCCTGGCTAAGACTGAGCCGAACTCGCTGGTCAGGTGCTATACAGCACCCGACCACGGGTTCTGGCCAGCCAATCAGTGTAATGCCAGCAGCCAACATGGCTGCTGGCATTACACCGATGTCAGAGCCTCCCTGCACGTTTATTGGCTGCGCAGCAGCCGCAAAACGTGCAGGGAGGAGACCCGAACATGGCGGGCGAGCACATGCGGTACTCGTACGAGTACCGCCATGTGCCGAGCAGAGCGATGCTCGAGCCGATCCGAGCATCGGCCGAGCATGCTCGCTCAACACTACTCACCACCAGTGGATCTTCCATTCTAAATGCTCAATAGGTGCATGATTTGTTGCTGGCCATGTTATTTTCTTCAGAATTAGCAGTGGGACACAAGTTCAGTGTACTACAAAACAAGAAGGATAATGTTTTAATCTGGATGGAGGGCCAATGAATGCTCCCTTCTTCATTGTTGCCTTTTCTTTGTTCACATTCACCATATTGTGGTTCACATGAAAAAAGGGAGGATCATAATAGAAACACTCTCAAACAAATGGTTTGCTCCACAAGTGGCTACAGTAGCCCAGTACTGCTGTGATGCTTATTTAATTGGCTGCTAATGTTTCATAATGGTAGAAGGAATTGGTAATTAAGAATGTTGTGATTAATGATGAAACTATTTTGCTATACTGTCATGCATTAATGAAATGTATTCAGTGTTCTCAAGCCCAAGTTAAAGCAGTAATGCCAACATTGGACAAAGAGAAGTGCAATCCCTTGGAACTAGGTAATTGTGTTGTAATAAACAGCATCACAAATAAATCTGAACAGCAGCCAAGAGGGAAATGCCCATTCCAAATCATTTTAACCACAAATACTGCAGTAAAAGTCAAAGGAAAAGATTCCTAGCTCCATGCTTACCATTGTAAACCAGACTTAGAACTGCAGGCTTTCCCTTTCCTTTGGTCTGTTTCTTTGATCTATGTTAAAATGTTACCATTGAGAATTACACTTAATACATCAGCCTCCGAATACATTGGATGCCTTTCTAGAATCCAAAGGGTTAAAATCATGCAACATCTTCACCTCTTTTTATATCATAAGCTAATTTGGAATTGTGTTTACACTATAATACAGTGTTTCTCAACTCCTGTCCTCAGGACCCACTAACAGGCCAGGACTTAGGGATTTCTCTGCTAGAGCACAGGTGTGGTGATCAGAGGCTCATTCACATTGATTAACTCACCTGTGCTCTAACAAGGAAATCATCAAATCCTGGCCTCTTAGTGGGTCCTGAGGACAGGAGTTGAGAAACACTGCAATAATACAAGAAAGTTTTCAGATTGGATGACCTTGATGTAAAATAATGCCCATATGAACCTGAAAGTGACAAGGAAATGTTTTTTTTTTCTTTCATCTGAGCAAGAAGTTTAACTTCATGAAAAGTTGTTGTGCTAAATAATTATGGGCAGATTGTGGCCAGGATGGTTTGCTGACAGAGCAATACAGCAAGGAAGCACAAGAGAATGATAAATGGATAAACAGAGGCACAGTGAGGTGGTGGGGAAGTACAGCCCAAACACTTTAAAGGCCAAATGATATACGTGTATAGGAACACAAAAGAATGATAATGTCAAGCTGATAGAACACATGTAAATTATATAGTGCATTACTTTTTGTCAATAGATCAAGGTGCCATGAGTTATCTTTGCTTCTTTTGAGTGAATAATTCAGTTATAGGAGCATGCAGTACTGCAGAACCTCCAGAACCACAGGCCCAAAAAAGGGAGAAAAGAACTAAGGGCTGTATTCAGTAAACTAAATCGGTGCAATTTTGGAGCAAACCAGATGCCCCATAGGGGACAGAAACATACCAAATATCCTTATGGATTTTAATGAGGCTATTAACTCCTTGGATGCTATAAAGAGCCTCATTAGCATTCAGGGAATTTAACCCCTTAAGGACCGGCCGTGAGAGCACGTGGCCGTCACTTAAAGGGATAGTAATACTTCGTTTTAACTTTATTTTATTTTGTAGGCATTAAAAAAACATGAAGAATGATATAAGTCTTATCTCTCAATCCTTTATGGTTTATGAGATATTCACAAGCAAAGTTCCCCTCCCCGCCCCTTTTTCCTAGTGTAAACAATCTCTTCTCAGATGTGAATCTGGTTGTATGACAGGACAGATAACAGAAGGGGACAATTTTCTTTGTATGAAAACAATGAAAGCCCTTCCCCCCTTGACAAGTTTTTCAGCTTTTTCCATTATCTTAATTGAAGATTGTCCCTCTCTGCAGTCTACCTGGGCATCTCCCTTCTGATCTGGTTGAACAGGGGGGGATACTTTGTTTGTGAATATCTCTTAAACCATAAAGGTTTCAGAGATAAGACTTATATCATTCTTCATGTTTTTTTAATGCCCACAAAATAAAATAAAGTTAAAACGAAGTATTACTATCCCTTTAAGGACCACGGAGCTTTATTTTTTTTTTGTGCGTTCTATTCCAGTCTCTCCGCTGGACTGTCATGGGTCGTTAAGGGGTTAATAACCAAATTTAAATCACTGAGACCTCGATTCAATTGGGTCCATCACCCAAAAAAACAGGCGATGGAGTTTTTCAAGCACGTAAGCTGTTCAATTGCCTTTGCTATGAAAAAATACTGGTTAAAAAAAAGAAAAAAAGTTGGGAGATAAATTTAGCTGTTTTTTAAAAAAACACTGAAAGATAGAACTCAATTGACTGCATTAGCCCTAAAATCCATTAATTTGGGAAAATCTGCACCCTTAATGGATCTCAAAACAGCTGATGCATCATTTGGAAGATAAAAAATAGTCCCCATAGGCCTAAGCCCCATATCAATACATCCAAAGCACTCCAAAAATGTGTCCAATGTTAAAATTATCCCTATGAGTGCCAGTGGGGTATAATTACCCCACTGGCACTCACAGGGTTAATTCAACTAAATAGCAAAGCAAAAGCCCCTGAAAAGAAACACTTACCATTAATCCTGATGTCCAGCAGAGTCTTTAGCACCCTGGTCAGCTACCGTCCATCTCCTTCTATGTTCTCTCCTCCTTCTTCTCTCTTCTTTCTCTCCATCATCTTTCTTCTTCTGTTTGGTCTTTTCCTGTTCCTTCTGTCATTCCTGTAAAATAAAAAAAAGATACATTTCAAATGTGTGCCCCAAACATAACTCTGACATCTGCGCGTTGTTTTACCCCTTGAGTGTCAGAGGGGTACACAATGCATTGCAAAGCAATACGTTGCATACCTCTCTGTCACTCAAAGGGTTAAGCATTGCACAAATGCTAGAGGAAAAAATGTAGAGGATGCCAAACAAATAAAAACAATTGCCCATATTGATGCTAATCAGTTATATATGATGCCCAATGGAATATTAAACCTTAGCACCCAAAAAAGGATAAAATAAACATGCTTTTTTTTGTTCTTTGTCACTGTCAGAGACTGGGGCAACAGCAAAAGAAATAGTAGACAGCTCCCCCCATAAATACCTCATGCACCAATGCCCATTCCAGTGTAAGGGAATTTTGAACAGAAACTTTTTATATGGGTAATTTTCCATGCTTGTGCGGTAAGCATTTTGTGTGTTTGCTATGTAACGGTTGTTTTTTTTGCCAGTTAAGTGTCTAACGGCTAAGGGACTGGGTCTTAAGTTTTGTCCATTAAGTGTAGCTTTTTTCAGCCTTTAACAATACCACAAGCCATTGAATGGCTCTGGGGAATCTTGTTCCATGCGTCGCAATGCACATAATTGTATCAGCCATAAGGATTATCAAACTGCCGTTAGCTGTTCTTTAGACGGATCTTTAAATTGCTACATGACACTTAATGCACCCGTTAGTGCTTTCTTTTTCTTTTTTTTTTACTAACGGCTGCCTTTAAATCTACCCCTAGGATGGGTGTTGGTTGATTTACCTTTTCAAACCACCAATGTATAATATACCCTTGCATATAATTATACACTGGAATGAATGAATAAATATGTTTATTTATATAGCACCATTAAGTGTATGCAGTGCTTTACAGTTTAAGAGTTTAAACAATACATGGTCAAAAATGTGATTTTCAATCTGAAACACTGTACATGAGGTCCCAGCCCAAAATCTTACAAACTAAAGTGGTAATGGGAGACATATAGAGTACATAAGGGTCAAGTGTGAAATACAGTGTTAGAGTTCTGGTCAGAATAGAAGACATAAATAAAGTAAGCAAATTATAAGAGCCTTAGTTATACAAAGTCAGTTCTTTCTAGCTTGGTTAAGTTTTGTTGAGGAAGTGTAATTTTAAGAGTGACTTGAACACCGTAAGAAAGGTGCAGTGGCACAGGTTAGGTGGTAGAACATTCCACAGGTAAGGAGCAATGAGAGGAAAAATGATTATAATAGGAGCGCCTGCAGGCCATTATTTTTAATTACTGTGTGTGTAGTTACTTTGGATAGCCAGGCTGCCTGGAAATGAAAAGCAGCCATACTTGGCACATATAGTGGATAAAGGTAAATGATTTTCAGATAACATTAATTACTTAGGAGTCTAATGATTGCACATACTTATTTGACTGGTATTATTGGACTTTGTCTTATCCAGTAGTACCTTTCTTATCCAGAAACTGCATTTCCTACCTTGTAGTATTAATGTACACATATAGGTACTTAGCCCCTTACTATTTTTCTGCTCAATGGTTGTTAGTCTTGAATACTACATATTGCCAACAGAGATTACTCATTAATAAATTATAATGGCCAGACCCTCGTTACATTGTGCTTCATGTAATTACCTACCTGGGGCATTTCTGGTTTAATTTTTTATCTTATTCATATAGGGATTAATGTCACCATTTAGGTTTTTAATGTTGTTATAATAAAAGCTAAGTATTAATGAGTTCGGCATCTCGGCCTCAATAAACTGATATGACTTTGAACTGGTCACTTTAGAGATCAGGTTAAGTGGATCTTATACTAAATTGGATCCACAACCCATGATCCTCTCTCTCTCTCTTGCTGTTTATAATCCGAGTGTATTGTGTTTGGTGTTAGTCTCCTTTTATAATAGTTTCAATAAAGGTTTGAGATATAGGAATAACACTACAATATTACTTTTTATAACATTAAGACATTACTAACACTGTAAGATCTTACACTTAAAAGTATATATTAAGCAATATATGTCTCTGCTTGAGTGGATAATGTAGTAGCATTATGGGCAGGGCCAGCCATAGGAGAAAGAACTGACATAATGTCAGTAAATGTAGATGTCTGTCCCCTTGCTGATGGTTGAATGAACACAACAAAATTCATTATATTCTGTTGACATGTTTATGTTAGTGCTATGTGTTTTAGTTATGTTTATATGTTGCCTTTGGGTTGCATCCTCGATTACGGAGGTGTCTGTTTACAATCTGTGCTCTCCTCTCTTCAGTTAAAGCAGAACTACCGCCCGACACAGTCTTTTGCTTCACTAAGTCCCCATAATAATAATTACCTTATTTAATAGATTTCTGCCCGGCTGACAGGCACGGACATCTTTCCATTATGACGTCTGTGAGCCTGCTCTGTCAGTCCCAGCCACTCTAGGAGGCATTACTAGGAGCCATTTGGCTCCGGCTGGGACTGACTGCACAGGCGCACGGACGTCATAATGGAAAGATGTCCGTGCCTGTCAGCCGGGGAAGAGAGCAGAAATCTATTAAATAAGGTAATTATTCTGGCAACTAACGCTACTAAGCAGATAGTCACCAGATGGGGACTTAGTGAAGCTAAAGATTGTGTCGGGTGGTAGTTCCGCTTCAATATGACTTTTTGAGATTAGTTCACATGGCAAGTCAACATTCTGATACAGCCTAGCGCAACCTGTTGACCACTGTTTTTTGGCTGTTGCCCTGAGAAAAAAGTTTTATAGACCTAGAGACACATTGGCTGTACAGACTACATTAAGTGTATTGCTTTTTAAAATATATTATTTTATTAATCATTTTAAGGAACAGTAAACTTTTTTTTATGAAAAAATATATATTGTAGGGATTTTCCTATTGAGTAAAATAAGGGTACTCACACTGCCTAGAGATTTATATTTCCAGAGTTATTACAGTTTAAACCCATTTTTTTACATTAGCAGTGCCCTCTAGTGGTCAAATTCTAATTAGATTTCCTGTTAGATTCCAATGGAGAGGAAAGTCGGAAAAGTCAGAGAAATTGCCTGTCACTTCCTGTCAGAATTTCCAGGAAGTAAAGCACAGTAAATTCACTTTATGATTATTTAAACTGCTATAAATTTTGAATAAAACATCTGACAGCGATGGGAGTGATCTTGTTTTTTCAGCAGGAAATGTGTAAAATATGTGTTTTCATAAAAAAGTTTACTCTCCTTTAAGTGGAACACAATGCATTGGATACATCTCCGCCACTCAAAGGATTTACCTGTTTAAGTGCCAGAGAGGTATCCAAAGTATTGCAATGCAATTCATTGGATACCACTCTGGAGTGCCAAGGATTAACCCTTTGAGTGCCAGAGGCATATGCAACTCATTGCAGAGCATTGCGTTGCATACCCCCTGACACTCAAAGGGTTGAAATATACTTTGATAACCACCTGGTTTAGCGTATTCTTTGAGGTTCCCAGAAGGGGGTGGGGATGCATCTCCTGATGCTCTTTTAATCACGAAGCAATGCATTGCGTACCCCTCTGGCACTCAAAGGGTTAAGCCAGTTAGTACTTTCTACCTACCAACCATCATATCAAGTAAGTGGATTATATATTTAAATTCCTACTCTTTGAACTGGAAAAAGTACAGAGACATTCAACAAAAATGATAAAGGGATTCAGTGGAATTGCTGTAGAGGTTGGGTGCGGGATGAAGAACCTCGTATCTTCTCTGAGGCTGCGCAATTGGCAGATAAGTTTGAGGAAACCCAGTGCTGGGCCTGAGATCAGTCACTGTACATGGTCCTGCCACCCATTCACCCAGCAGTCTTTCAATGCAGTCACCAGCCTTGGCTACCCCTCTGACCCAGGCAGCCAACTCCACTACTCCCCGAGGCCCTGTGTTCTCTCACCGGCCACACCGGCCAGCCCTGAATGCTACAGGTGCTAGCAGAAAGTGCACCTATAGAGCCAGTGCCCCTTTTCAAGATCAGGCTTTTCATCTCACCAGGCACCCTCCCCACTTTGGATCTCCAGCCCCCTCCTGATGGCCCTTTCCCTGACAAGCTCACTGTATGTCAGGAATTCCCCATTCCTTGGAACAGGAGGAACTGCAACCAGAGGAGTACCATTGGCCTGCCCCAGTGGAAGTTACCCAGGCAGGGGAGTGGATCACTCACTGAGACTACTACCATGAAGTGGCCCTGACCCAGGTATCCGCACAGGGCAACAGGAAACACCATATCCAGACTGTGCAACTCAATTAACAAGCTGCAGAAGGGCTGAGATACACAGGGGCCATGCCCACATCTGTCCAGCCAGGATACCTAGCTCCTTTCCAGTATCCGGATCAGATGATGAAGGTCCGGGTAGCTGGAGACAAGGTATACCAGCTTCCCATGGATACATGGATAGTAGGA
The DNA here is from genome assembly GCA_037306005.1 of Rhinophrynus dorsalis. NCBI lineage: Eukaryota > Metazoa > Chordata > Amphibia > Anura > Rhinophrynidae > Rhinophrynus > Rhinophrynus dorsalis. Next base: position 471,349,993 of record CM074720.1, on the reverse strand, counting down.
ATGATGTCTGGATGAACCCATGGCCTGCTGCTAGGAAATGACCTGGGCCATCTACAGAGCCATTTCACTGCAAGGTCAGGTTATCACCCACACCATAGCCACACTCCACTAATCCATGACCTTGACCCCACAGATGATTCCCCTGATGTGGTTCCTTTGACTTGGGCCCCACAGCAGAACTCCATACAGAAGTTTCAACTGACCCCACTCTAGCCGGATATCAGCATAGGGAAGAGACAGGCGCTAGTAGGGAGACTTTTGTCTGGGAGGATGGGTTACTGTACAGAAAGACGTTAGCTCCCTGTAGTAGCTCAATTGAGGTCTCTTCCTTGGACCCAGTTACTAATCCCTGCCTGACACTGCACTGCTTTTCTCACTCTGGCCCATGAAATTTCCCTTACCAGGCATCTTGGAACAAGATGCAATGAAAACCGGCTCACACAATTACTCTTCTGGTTGAGGCTGTTCCTCCACATGCGCACCTTTTTCCACACCTGAGACACTTGTTAGTGGGTTGGGACAGACCTTTCGCACCCCTACAGACCATGCCCATTACAGGAGAACCCTTCCAGAGAGTGGCTGTAGACATAGTGGGACCCTTGGCTAGACACAGCTGCACTAGGAAAAGGTTTATCCTGACCATGGTGGACTTTGTAACCCAATATCCTGAGGGAGTCGCTCTAGCCAATATTATGATGGAGACTGTAGCAGAGACCCTAGTGAAGATAATAACCTGGGTGGGTTTCCCCAGGTAGGTGTTGTCAGACCAGGACACCCAGTTCACATCTGACTTGCTACAACAAGTGTGGAAGTTATGCTGGGTGAAGTCCCTCCATACCACAGCATATCACTCCCCAAACCAACAGGCTCTGTGAAAGACCTTGATGCAGATGCTCTAGGCTTCACTGAGATGCACCATGACTGGGTACAATAACTCCGCCACCTCCTCTTTGAGTACCGAGAGGTGCCTCAGAAGTCCATGGGCTTCTGCCATTTCAGCTATTGTTCTGTTGGAAAGTCAGAGGACCCCTGAATATCCTCTGGGAGTATTGGGAGGGAAAGTATGACTCAGAGGAGACCCCTGTCATTATAAATGTAGTAGAATTAAGGGATAGGTTAGAGACCCTGATGGGGCTAGCCACCACAACTTCTAGGATGACCAGGCCAAACAGAAGAGGTAATATGACCAACATGCTAAGGACTGAGAAATTAGCATTGGTCAAAAAGTATTAACCCTATGACCCACCCGCAAGAACAAACTTGAGCCTTTATCAGCAGGCACAAAACCATCTTTTAAGAGGTGGGTTAGAAGCCATTCCTCTATTACCTGCTCTAGTTTACTTAAAACATCTACAGCTTTGTGGGACTGTCCCTCAAAACTCTGCATGCACAAGGTGACTTGACGATCATATGCCACTGCAGTAGACTGATACTTGACTTAATAGAGCATTTTGTAGAGGATGATTTGTTACATTTGTTGATAGAGTGCCAAGTCCTGAGGAGAGTTGGTACCGTGTTAGCCGTAGAAATACAGGATGCAAAATTTTTTTGTAAAGTTGATACCTTTATTGGCTAACTAAACAGATTTAAAATGCAAGCTTTCAAGACTTCTTAGGTCTCTTCCTCAGGCATGGTATAACATGCCTGAGGAAGAGACCTAAGAAGTCTTGAAAGCTTGCATTTTAAATCTGTTTAGTTAGCCAATAAAGGTATCAACTTTACAAAAAAAGTCCTGAGGAAACATTGATTTGTAGGACTTAAGCTTGTTTGGCACAAGACCTAAGGAAACATTGATTTGTAGGACTTAGATTTATTAGGGGAACAAGCCCTGAAGAAGCATTGGTTTGTAGGACTTAGGCTTGCTAGAAACAAACCCCAAAAAATTGTTTTTTTTTTTGTAGGTCTATGGTTTTTTTTTACATGTATTTATTTATTTTTTATTTTTCAAAGCACAAACCATGATAAAAAAGTGCCCTATTGGCCTAGTGCCAGCAGGTCATGTAGGCCAGTAGCCACTGGCCATTGTCAAATGTCCTCCTGAGTCCTGAGTTGCAACTACTGTTCATACTGCTGCTGCTGAGTTGTTTAAGAAGCAGGATGATTAGACAGCTGAATGGGAATGGGATCAACAATAGCAGTAACGTGGAAGATGGATGATGAAGGTTCCACTTGCCACCACTGGCTCAAATGATGCGCCTGAGGCAGTAGCAAAAGAATAAGTAGCCCCCAGTATATGTGGAGAAAAGAAGAAGTTGGTCATTAAATCTTCTCCACCTGCCCCTCCTCCAAAATCATAGGTGTGCTGTTATTAGAATATAATTTTTTTCCTTGAAAGCAGGAACTGTGCCCCTCATCAGCAACTGCAATGTACACAGTGTGTGAGATAAATAACATATTATCACGGCGCCCGTGATCTGAGCCACATTCTGTCCATCTCTATTTTACTGATCTCATATTGGCTGCGCTGTATTGCTCCTCCTAGCGACAGCCTTTTTATACCCTGGGCTGTCACTTGGCTAATGCCCTTTCGTGGTGTACCTGATGCCTAGCGCTAGTTCTGTGATTCTGATACCAGTGTATGACCCCGGACTGCCTAACCACGCCATTAGTCTTCATTCCTGATTCTGTGTACCGATTCGGATTGGCTGACATTCCTGCTTCCTGTTCTGACCCGGCCTGGCTGACGTTCCTGCTCCGTGTACTGACCCGGCGAGATCGACGTTCCTGCTCCGTGTACCGACTGGTGAGAATGACGTTCCTGTTTCCTGCTCCGATTCAGCTTGGCTACGTTCCTGTGCTAGTTACCGAACCGGTTTGGCGGTGGTTCCTGTTCACAGCTTGCTTGCTGGACTATCACTAGCAGTTCCAGCTGCTTACCGTTGCACGGTTCCCTCAGAGTGTGTCTCACTAATCTGGTACTCCGGTACCTTGACCGATCCTACCAGTTGGCTCAGAATCTCAGTGTGCCAGTACCCTTTCACGCCGTGCTGCATCGCTTGGTCGTTCAGTTGGGCGCTTCCCATGGTTGCCGTTATCCAGACCATTGAGATTATTAACCCTTTCAGGGGTGTTGCCTCGTATCCACTTGCTATACCAGTGTGGTTGCTTCCTATGTCTTTGGCGTACCGTGTCTGTAGATCAGTTGGGCACTTCCGATTGCCATCCATTTTATGTGAAGCACATTAACCCTTTGGGGTATAGCAAGAGCATTGGTGTTGACCTCTCTGTTCGGCCTCCGTTTGGCACGAGCTCTGACCAGCCTTTGTAGTCCACAGTGGGCGTCCACCGTAGTGGAACCATGCTAGTTACCTTAGCCTCCGTTACTCTTGGGCCATTGTCGCCTCCTGTGGCTTTAAGCGACATTGTACCGCAGTTACTGCTAGCCATTCTGCCAGTGGCTCCACTGTAATATCGAACTCATACAATGTATCACTATATACCTGACCTGTGTCAGTATTGTGTTGTATATCTTACTTTACACGTGAGGGTAACCACTTGTAACCTGTCTTGTGTCAGTTGATGCTATATACTGGACCCGTGAGGGTTACATTATTTCTTGTGTGCTTCAATAAAACTGTGTTTTTTACCTAAAACTAATGTTTCTGAGTGTACTGAACCGTAACACATATGGGGGGACAACTGTATCCAAACACCATGACACCTAAAACCAAGTACTGCCGCTGTCCTATACCCCTTGTCCAGACCCGGCTAAGGACACATGACAACTTGCTGGCAGTTTAATAGTTATGATGAACCCTCCCTTCTGCGGGATGGAATTTCCTCAGATGCCGCTTGTTGACCTGGTATTGATTCTCTTCCACCACACTGGTATGTGTGGTCAGTGTATCACACAGTGTGAAATGGGTAGAGACAAACTGCCACATCCTAACAGCAAAAGAGTGGCTATCATTTGGCGGGGGAGGTAAAGATGAACAAAGTGGATTGACAGGAGATGTACTTGTTACCCTAGAGGAAGAAGGTGATGTTTATGGTAAGCTAGTTGTTTCGCTCATCATGGAACTTCCAGTGTATGTCTGGGTTTCTTTGTTGTTCCTCCTCTTTGATCCCCACTAGTGTTGAGCGAGCATGCTCGGCCGATGCTCGGATCGGCTCGAGCATCGCTCTGCTCGGCACATGGCGGTACTCGTACGAGTACCGCATGTGCTCGCCCGCCATATTCGGGTCTCCTCCCCGCACGTTTTGCGGCTGCTGCGCAGCCAATAAACGTGCAGGGAGGCTCTGACATCGGTATAATCCCAGCAGCCATGTTGGCTGCTGGCATTACACTGATTGGCTGGCCAGAACCCGTGGTAGGGTGCTGTATAGCACCTGACCAGCGAGTTCGGCTCAGTCTTAGCCAGGGAGAGATGAGGATAGGAAGGGAAAGTCAGTGTAGGGAGAAAAAAAGCGATTGTGAAAAAAAAAGAACCAAAAGTCCTTTTTAGGACTACTGTGTGTGGGGGCAGCAGGTTATTTTGTGTGGGGGAAAAAAAAAAAAAAAAAAAAAAACATATATTCTGTTTAGTGTGCAAAGTTGCAGATTAGAGCACATTCTGTTTAGTGTGCAAAGTTGCAGATTAGAGCACATTCTGTTTAGTGTGCAAAGTTGCAGATTAGAGCACATTCTGTTTAGTGTGCAAAGTTGTAGATTAGAGCACATTCTGTTAAGTCTTCAAACTAAAATATCAAAGTCACATATTCCATTCAGTGTGCTTCGCCGCAGTTTAGCAGCACATTCTGTGTACTGTGCAGAGTTGCAGAATAGGAAGAAATACTGTTAAGTCTTCAAACTAAAATATCAAAGTCACATATTCCATTCAGTGTGCGTCACCGCAGTTTAGCAGCCTATTCTGTGTACTCTGCACAGTTACAGAATAGGAAGAAATACAGTTAAGTTTTCAAACTAAAATATCAAAGTCACATATTATATTCAGTGTGCGTCACCGCAGTTTAGCAGCCTATTCTGTGTACTCTGCACAGTTGCAGAATAGGAAGAAATACTGTTAAGTTTTCAAACTCAAATATTAAAGTCACATATTCCATTCTGTGTTCGTCACCGCAGTTTAGCAGCCTATTCTGTGTACTCTGCACAGTTGCAGAATAGGAAGAAATACTGTTAAGTTTTCAAACTAAAATATCAAAGTCACATATTATATTCAGTGTGCGTCACCGCAGTTTAGCAGCCTATTCTGTGTACTCTGCACAGTTGCAGAATAGGAAGAAATACTGTTAAGTTTTCAAACTAAAATATCAAAGTCACATATTCCATTCTGTGTGCGTCACCGCAGTTTAGCAGACTATTCTGTGTACTCTGCACAGTTGCAGAATAGGAAGAAATACTGTTAAGTTTTCAAACTCAAATATTAAAGTCACATATTATATTCAGTGTGCGTCACCGCAGTTTAGCAGCCTATTCTGTGTACTCTGCACAGTTGCAGAATAGGAAGAAATACTGTTAAGTTTTCAAACTCAAATATTAAAGTCACATATTCCATTCTGTGTTCGTCACCGCAGTTTAGCAGCCTATTCTGTGTACTCTGCACAGTTGCAGAATAGGAAGAAATACTGTTAAGTTTTCAAACTCAAATATTAAAGTCACATATTCCATTCTGTGTTCGTCACCGCAGTTTAGCAGCCTATTCTGTGTACTCTGCACAGTTGCAGAATAGGAAGAAATACTGTTAAGTTTTCAAACTAAAATATCAAAGTCACATATTCCATTCAGTGTGCGTCACCGCAGTTTAGCAGCCTATTCTGTGTACTCTGCACAGTTGCAGAATAGGAAGAAATACTGTTAAGTTTTCAAACTAAAATATCAAAGTCACATATTCCATTCAGTGTGCGTCACCGCAGTTTAGCAGCCTATTCTGTGTACTCTGCACAGTTGCAGAATAGGAAGAAATACTGTTAAGTTTTCAAACTAAAATATTAAAGTCACATATTCCATTCTGTGTTCGTCACCGCAGTTTAGCAGCCTATTCTGTGTACTCTGCACAGTTGCAGAATAGGAAGAAATACTGTTCAGTTTTCAAACTAAAATATCAAAGTCACATATTATATTCAGTGTGCGTCACCGCAGTTTAGCAGCCTATTCTGTGTACTCTGCACAGTTGCAGAATAGGAAGAAATACTGTTAAGTTTTCAAACTAAAATATCAAAGTCACATATTCCATTCTGTGTGCGTCACCGCAGTTTAGCAGCCTATTCTGTGTACTCTGCACAGTTGCAGAATAGGAAGAAATACTGTTAAGTTTTCAAACTAAAATATCAAAGTCACATATTATATTCAGTGTGCGTCACCGCAGTTTAGCAGCCTATTCTGTGTACTCTGCACAGTTGCAGAATAGGAAGAAATACTGTTAAGTTTTCAAACTCAAATATTAAAGTCACATATTCCATTCTGTGTTCGTCACCGCAGTTTAGCAGCCTATTCTGTGTACTCTGCACAGTTGCAGAATAGGAAGAAATACTGTTAAGTTTTCAAACTCAAATATTAAAGTCACATATTCCATTCTGTGTTCGTCACCGCAGTTTAGCAGCCTATTCTGTGTACTCTGCACAGTTGCAGAATAGGAAGAAATACTGTTAAGTTTTCAAACTAAAATATCAAAGTCACATATTCCATTCAGTGTGCGTCACCGCAGTTTAGCAGCCTATTCTGTGTACTCTGCACAGTTGCAGAATAGGAAGAAATACTGTTAAGTTTTCAAACTAAAATATCAAAGTCACATATTCCATTCAGTGTGCGTCACCGCAGTTTAGCAGCCTATTCTGTGTACTCTGCACAGTTGCAGAATAGGAAGAAATACTGTTAAGTTTTCAAACTAAAATATTAAAGTCACATATTCCGTGTAAGATGAAGAAGGCGGGTAAAAAGGGACGGGGAAGTGGACGTGATCCTGATAGTTCAGGGCGCGGGTCAGGACGCGGAGAAACTGTGCCTGGTGCCAGAGCACAAGAAAGAAAGACATCCACCATACCTAGCTTCATGTCTCATTTCACAGGGCATCGCAGGACATCACTCTCGAGGTCCGACCACTGCGAACAGGTGGTCGGTTGGATGTCAGCTGATACTGCTTCCAGTCGGTTAAGCACCACCCTGTCTTCCAACAAGTCCACTCTCAGTAGCCAAGAGTCTGGTCAACATAATCCTCACTCTGATCATCCTTCCTCCCACCATACACGGTCTGGTCAAAGAAGTGATCCCACACTGGGATATAGTGAGGAGCTCGTCTCATCACCAATCCTTCATTTGACCCTCTCTCCAAGCACGCTTGCAGAGGAACATGACATCTTGTGCCCTGATTCACAACCTCTAGAGGGTACCCAATCACAAGAAGATGACAGATGTGAACGGCATTTAAGGTCAAAGGAAGTAGTGGATGATGATGATGATGATGATGAGACACAGTTGCCATTAAATCAACCACTATTACCGTCTCAAGACCTTGTTGAGGAGAATGTTATACAGTTGTCAATGACTGAGTATGTGGTGGGATCAAGACATGAGGAGGATGATCAGAGTGAGGAAGTGGAGGAGGACTTGGTGGACGATGAGGTGACTGACCCCACCTGGGAAGGTGTAGAGCCGAGCGATGACAGCAGTCCTGAGGGTGAGCCATCTGCAGCACCGCAACAGGCTGGAAGAGGCAGTGGTGTGGCTACAGAAAGAAGGCGGACCGCACCAAACCGGCCCGCAAATGTTCCACGGAGCACCCCCTTGCGTAAATCTACCTTGCCAAAGGGTAGGTGTTCCGCGGTATGGCGTTTTTTTAAGGAAAGTGCGGACAACAAAAGAATTGTAGTTTGCAACCTGTGCCACACCAGAATGAGCCGAGGCATGAACACTAGAAACCTCACCACCACCAGCATGATCCGACACATGGCATCCAAGCACCGTAATAAGTGGGAGGAACGCCTGGATCGCCCATCTGTGTCTGCAGGCCACACCACTGCCTCCTCTTCCCCTGTTTTCGGTGCCGGCCAATCGCCTGTCGAAGGCGCAGGCCCGCATACCTCCCGCCCTGCACCTGTACCATCTGAAGCACCATCAGCGACCACATCCACTTCCCTGTCCCAGCACAGCGTCCAAATGTCGTTACCCCAGGCATTTGAGCGCAAGAGAAAATACCCAGCCACCCACCCACAGGCCATAGCACTAACCTCACACCTTTCCAAATTACTGGCCATCGAAATGCTGCCATTTAGGCTTGTGGACACTGAGTCCTTCCGCAGCCTGATGGCAGCAGCTGTCCCTCGGTACGCGGTCCCCAGCCGCCACTACTTTTCCCGGTGTGCCATCCCCGCATTACACCACCATGTGTCCCGTAACATCACCCGTGCCCTGACCAACGCAGTTATTGGGAAGGTCCACTTAACGACTGACACATGGATGAGTGCTTGTGGCCAGGGACGCTACATTTCCCTGACGGCACACTGGGTGAATGTCGTGGAGGCTGGGAGCGACTCGGACCCTGGGATGGCACGGGTGCTACCCACGCCGAGGATTGCGTGCCCTACCTCCATCAGGGTTTCCGCCAGCACCTACGTTATTGGCTCCTCCTCCTCCGTTTCCACCTCCGAATTCTCTACACGCAGCGCCACTCCCCCATCAGCCAGTAGCTGGAAGCAGTGTAGCACTGCAGTGGGGAAGCGTCAACAGGCCGTGCTGAAGCTGATCTGCCTTGGGGACAAACAGCACACGGCCTCAGAGCTGTTGCAGGGGATTAGTCACCAGACCGAGCAGTGGCTCTCGCCACTCAACCTGCAACCAGGCATGGTTGTGTGTGATAATGGGCGTAACTTGGTGGCGGCTTTGGAGCTCGGCAAGCTCACACACGTACCATGCCTAGCGCATGTATTTAATTTAGTGGTTCAGCGATTTCTAAAAACCTACCCCAATGTGCATGATCTCTTGACCAAGGTGCGCCGCGTGTGTGCACATTTCCGTAAGTCATCTACAGCTTCGGCCGGCCTGTTGAAGCTGCAGCAGCGCTTACAATTGCCAGCTCACCGGCTGCTGTGTGACGTGAGCACGCGCTGGAACTCCACCTTACACATGTTGGCCCGGCTTTGTGAGCAGCAGAGGGCAGTAGTGGAGTACCAGCTGTTACACGGTCGTCGCCTCTCCGTTCAACTTCCTGTAATCAGAAGTGAGGAGTGGGAATGGATGTCAGACCTCTGCGAGGTTTTACGCAATTTTGAGGAATCGACACAGATGGTGAGCGGCGATAACGCTATTATCAGTGTAACCATCCCACTTCTGTGTCTACTGAAACGCTCGCTGCTCACAATTAAAACCGACGCTTTGCATGTGGAAGAGGTGGAAATGGGGGAGGAAGAGCTTACACAAGGTGATAGCCAGAGCACCCTCACTTCGTCTTCTCAGCGACAATTGGAGGAGGCGGAGGAGGAGGAGGAGGAGGAGGAGGAAGACACGGTTGCCTCCGCTACAGAGGGTAGCCATGGAACTTTAGTTCCATCTCTTCAGCGTGGGTGGGCAGAAGAGGAGGAAGAGGATGAGGATATTGAGAGTCATCCTCCTGGTGAGGACAGCGAAATCTTGACTGTTGGTACTCTGGCACACATGGCTGACTTTATGTTAGGCTGCCTTTCCCGTGACCCACGCGTTGTACGCATTTTAGACAACACGGATTACTGGGTGTTCACCCTTCTGGACCCCCGCTACAAAGAGAATTTCTCATCTCTCATTCCTCCGGTGGAGAGGACAAGCAAAATGGTGCAATACCAGAAGGTTCTTGTTGAAAAATTGCTCCAAAATTTTCCATCTGACAACGCTGGCGGCAGAGTACGTGCTTCCTTGGCCAACCGAGAAGGGGAGAAAAGGGGAGCACACAGCAGTTCCGACAAAGGCAGGGCAACACTCTCCAAGGCGTGGGACACCTTCATGACACCCCGCCAGCACCCTCACCCTGATGCGCAGCCTAGTGTCACAAGGAGGGAAAAGTTTTGGAAGATGGTGAAGGAGTACTTAGCAGACCGTGTCAGCGTCCTCAATGATCCCTCTGTGCCTTACAACTACTGGGTGTCCAAGCTGGACACGTGGTATGAACTGGCACTCTACGCCTTGGAGGTGCTGGCCTGCCCTGCCGCCAGCGTTCTGTCTGAGCGGGTATTTAGTGCTGCTGGTGGCATCATAACAGATAAGCGTATCCGCCTTTCCACCGACAATGCTGATAGGTTGACACTTATAAAAATGAACAAGGCCTGGATTTCCCCTGACTTCTCCACTCCACTGGAGGAAAGCCCCGGGGGAACATAAACTCACTTTATATATGTTATTTACAATGATGGGAATACTCTGTATTCCCATTCACCCCTTCCACCCAAAAAACGGGTATATGGTTGACTCTTAATCTTCTCATCCTCCTCCTCCTCTTCCATATGCCCTGTGCTATAATTTTTATATAGGGCCAGCTCACCAGCGGGCCCTGTGATATAATTTTTATATAGGGCCAGCTCACCAGCGGGCCCTGTTTGACAATTTTTATATAGGTCAGCTCACCAGCGGGCCTTCTCATATAATGTTTTATTGGGTCAGCTCTCTAACGGGCCCTCTCATATAATGTTTTATAGCGTCAGCTCACTAGCGGGCCTTCGCATATAATGTTTAGGATGGTCAGCTCTGCAGCAGACCCTCACCCATAATGTTTTAGATGGTCAGCTCAGCGCACGTTTCCCTCTTAATCATGGCCTCAGTTCAATAAAATCAAGGAAATTTTTGGGAGAATTTGCCTCTGCGCACGTTTCCCTCTTAATCATGGCCTCACTTCAGAAAATCAAGGAAATTTTTGGGATAATTTGCCTCTGCGCACGTTTCCCTCTTAATCATGGCCTCACTTCAGAAAATCAAGGAAATTTTTGGGATAATTTGCCTCTGCGCACGTTTCCCTCTTAATCATGGCCTCACTTCAGAAAATCAAGGAAATTTTTGGGATAATTTGCAGATGATATACAAGTAAATATACAGCAAATATTGTTTGGTAACAATTTTTCGCCTAAAGTCGTTTTTATTTTCCTTTTTGTGTGTTTTATGGTCAGTCTGTAAAAATGGCGTACTACGGGCGAAAGATCGTTCCCAGCAGCGATGTTGGAGTCCAAGATGCATCCAGACATCCTCCCTATGCTGTCCCTGAACCATTTCTGTGGTGTTTCCATCCTTTTCTGCCCTTTTCCTATGGACCAGGCACCCTCCCCTCATCAGAGCAGGGGGTGCCTGGTGTAATGCTCGAGTCCTCCCATTGACTTCAATGGGGCTCGGGTGCTCGGTCCGAGCACTCGAGCCTCCGGGGGCGCTCTGTCAGAGCACCGGAACACCCGAGCATTGGGGTGCTCGCTCATCACTAATCCCCACCTTTCTGGAGTGTCAGGGGGTACAGTAACAGAGGTGCAAGATTTCTGTAATGGGTGTTTGGCTTTAATGTGTTTGACATAAATGTCAAAGTGTGTTCCTTCCTTTTCCCTTCTCACTAACTTGTCACAAATTTTGCACTATACCATTGTTGATGATGACTGCACTGTGCCTGCCAGATGAGAATAATAGTCCCAAACCCATGACTTCTGGGGGGAGGGATAAGGAACAGGTGGAGAAAAATGGCCTCTTTCTTCTTGTCCTCCACAGCCCCCTTCACTTTTTGAGGCAGAGGATAATGTTGCTGCTACTGCTAGGAGTATTGCTGGTGCTGGCAAGTGGAACCTGTCCTAGTCCCGCATTACTTGTTGACCCCATTCCCACTGTGTCCATTCTGGTCTGTGGCACACTAGCCTGCTCCTCAGCAGCCTGCTGCCCTTTCATCTCAGCAGCAGCAGAAATTAGAGCACTTGCAATTTCCGCAAATTCCAAAAGCTGATTGCTAGTGGTGGTGATGCCCACCCTCATCCCTGTCTCCCATTCCTTCTCAGTTTCTGATAAAAATGCCATCAATGTCTCTTCCACCCCAGCTTCTCCAACACCACCACCACTAATCCCTACATGATGCTGCTCTATTCCAGACATCTCACTGCTTGGAAGCAGTGATGAGCAATGTGACAGAGGGTCCCCTGCTGTCACACTTGGCATAATTTTCTCCTTCCCCCCTTGAGTACTACAAGAAACACTAGCAGCAGGCAAGGTATCAGGTACAAAACTAGTGGCAGCACATCTGGCAGCAGGTACAATACCAGTGGCTGCAGGTACAGCAAAGGTGGCATTGGCAGCAGGGGCAGCACGTCTTTCAGCAGGCACAGGCAGCTGACTGGTCCTGCTCTCACTAGTACTACCCTTTTCTCTCTCCCTTCCCATTCCCTTTTCTCCCTTGCTTCCCATTCCCTTTTCTCCCTCCCTTCCCATTAAATTCCCCAAGATCCCTTGGGGTGATTTAGGGGAACTGGACAGCATTGGTTCTGTACTGCTTTTCACTTCCTCCTCCTCCTCAGACTCAGTGGACACATAACAGTCCTTCCAGCTCCTCCTTTGATTATTTTTCACCCTGCCCATATTGATAGCAGTCACTATGTCTATCTCGGTCTGTAGCTGTTTCTATTGTGTCTACCTTCAACCAAAATGTCACGTTTTTGTAGTGGAAGTGCGAAAACAACCTAAATCAATGGGCGGAAACTTTATAGCCATTGAAAAAATGGCAAAAAATTTTGGCCATTGGGCAAATGTTTTGAAGCAGATTTTACAGCGAAAAGGCAGATAACAACGTGGTTTTTGCGAAATGTCCCATGGGAACATGGCAACAAGATTTGTCCACCTCTAGTCAGGTAGATTTTCTTGCCATACATACTTTTCAGCCCTTTGCCTACCACATTAACCAACTGTTTATACTATTCAGGTACAGCCATCCTGGAAAAATAATTGTGGCTTGGGATATTCCAGCGTGGAGCTGAACATGACATCAGTTCTCTGAAACCTTGGTTTTCTACAAAAGAATATGGCAGCATGTCCACTGCCAACATCTTGGCAACCTTGCCATTCCACAAGGTTACTTTTGGATTCTTTTTGTGAAGTTTTTGACTCCTTCCCAGAAAGTCAGTGTGGGTTGGCGGGATATGGCAGAATAACCCTGGAACTTTATTGCTTTAACAACATGACTAGAGAAGGTGGTGGTGGTAGAGGCAGCATGTAAGGGCAGTCTGTGACTCTTGCCATGTCCTACAGCAAAGCCAGAGTCATCATACTCCTCTGCAGTAGGAGCCATAGGTGTTATTTGGACTGAACTAACTGTTGGCACTGGCAGTAGCACATTCTCTGACATATAAATAACTTCACTACTTCTTTTTTTCTGCCTTAGAGCCCTGGAATATAGTGCTTCTTCTGCTGCTAGTTGCGGCACCTTTGGCCTGCCGATAGTGTGTCTCCCAGTCAGACCTGTGGTTGTGCTTCAGGTGAGATCTCACAGAGGAAGTGCCTAGGTATGAGCTTGCTTTCCCCCTGCTCATGTGCTTTTTGCACAGACAACAGATATCAAAATGCTTAGCTTTAGAATTCTGAGTGAAGTATCTCCATACTGTGGACTTCATGGATTGAGGGATTCCATAGGTACTGCTACTACTAGTACTGGGGCTAGTTTTTGGTGCAGTTCTACTGCCACTACTACTAGGTTTCAAAGGCACAGCACTTCCAGCAGTTGTATATGTTTGTGCAAAAATCACATGAGCAGGGGAAAAGCAGAGGGAAAGCAGGCTCACACCTGGTTGGTGGAATCTGGGGAATGAATCATTTGAACAAGGAATTTGTTTTTTGGGGGGTTTGGTAGTGATAGAGACAAGAACCCCCTGAAATAAGCTGCCATTGGGGTGGACTGATACTTGACATGATAGAGTATTTTGTAAAGGATGATTTGTTATATTTGTTGTTAGAAGCCCAAGCCCTGAGGAAACACTGATTTGTAGGACTTAGGCTTGTTAGAAACAAACACCCCCTATTGCCCTACTGACCTGCAGGTTGTCTTCTTCTCCACTTGCCCCTCCACCAAAATCATGGGTGTGTTGTTATTAGAATATACATTTTTCCCCTCAGGGCAGAAACTGTGCCTCTCATCAGCAACTGCAATGTGTACAACTGTATCCAAACACAATGACACCAGAGCCCAAGTACTGCCACTGCCACTATACCCCTTGTCCAGACCCTGCTAAGGACACATGGCAATTTGCAGACAGTTTAATAGTAATAATGAACCCTCCCTGCCATCATCCTAGCATATTCGGTGGGATGGAATCCCCTCAGATGCCGCTTGATGCCCTGCTTGTGATTCTCCTCCACCACACAGTGTGCAATGGCTAGAGACGAACTGCCACATCTGAACATCAACATAGTGACTATCATTTAGACGGGGAAGTAACGATGAACGAGATGGATTGGCAGAAGATGTAGTCATTACCCTAGAGGAAAAAGGTGAAGGTGGGCTAATTGTTTCACTTATCATGGAATTTCCAGTCTCTGCATGGGTTTATCTATTCTTCCTCCTCTATGATGTCTGCTTCGCCTCTTTTTGCCTTTCTGGAGAGTCAGGGGGTACAATAACAGCAGTGCTTGATTTCTGTGGTGGGGGTTTGTCTTTAACATGTTTGACATAAATGTCATGGTGTCTGTTTTTCATGTGTGATATCTGGGAGGTTGTGCCAAGGTGAGTTCCCTCTTTTCCCCTACTCACTGACTTGTCACAAATTGTGCACAGTGCCATTGGTGATGACTACACTGTGCCTGCCCCAAGAGAAAAATGGTCCTACTCCCATGACTTCAGGGGGTAGGGAACAGGTGGAGAAGAAAGGCCTCATTCTTCTTCTCCTCCACAATCCCAGTCACTGTCTGTAGCAGCGGATGAAATTGCTGTTGTTGCTGCTAATTGCCTCAGAATCAGCACTGCAACTAAGACCAGGAGTATTGCTACTGCTGGCAAGTGAAACCTGTCCTAGTCCCGCATCACTTGTTGACCCCATTCCCACTGTCTTCGCAGTGGTCTGTGGCACACTAGCTTGATCCTCAGCATCCTGCTGCCCTTGCAACTCAGCAGCAGAAGGAATTAGCGCAGTTGCAAATTCGAAAAGCTCATTGCTAGTGATAGTGGTGATGCCCATCCTCATCCCTGTCTCCCATTCTTTCTCAGTTTCTGCTACACAGGCCATAAATGTCTCTTCCACCTTAGCTCCCCCAGCATCATCCTCATCACCACCACCACTAGTCCCACCCCTACGTGCTTCTGCTGCTCTGTAATAGACATCTCACTGTTGCTTGAAGGAGGTGACGAGCAATGTGACAGAGGGTCCCTAATGTCACAAGTGTCATTTCTTTTTGCCTGAAGAAGTCAGAATGGCAGCAGAAGCAGCAGGCACAGGCAGCTGATTTGTACTCCTGCTGCTGGAGGTGGTATACATTCTGAGTCTGCTCCCCCCCAACACCAGTTCTGGACTCTTCAGGATCAAGTTCCACTTGGACAGTATAGTGAAGGGAAGGGGAGGAGGATTTCTGGAGCCAGAGGAACGGTGTGGGCTACATTTGACGTCTAGTCTGGATGCTCTCAAATGCTTCCCCTACCACTCCCCTAACACTAGTCACCACTAGCTGCTTCACCATCACTGTTACTACCACTAACACCAACCACATCAAGTTCAGCCCCTGAGACGATTACCCCCTCCTTCACTCATAACACTAACAAGTTACTAGACCTTAGTAGTAGTAGTACTACTAGCACTGGCGGGACTGCTTAGTGGATGTCAAAGTGTGACTTAGGGTCCCCTTTTGTCACACTTAGCATTATCTTCTCCTTCCCCCTTCCTGAGTATTACAAGACACACTAGCAGCTTTTGCACTGACAGCAGGCACAGCATTGGTTGCACTGGCAACAGGGGCACACATTTTGAAAGCAGGCACAGTATTGATGGCAACCAGTTCAGCACGGGCAGCAGACAGAGTAGGCATAGAACTAATGGAAGCAGGGGCAGCAATGGTGGCAGCAGAGACAGCACATCTAGCAGCAGGCACAGGCAGCTGACCTGTCCTTCTCTCACTAGTACTACCCTTTTCTCCCTCCCTTCCCTTCCCTTTTCTCCCTCCCTTCCCATAAAATGCCACAAGATCCCTAGGGGTGATTTAGGGGGACTGAACAGCATTGGTTTAGTAGTGCTCACTTTCTCCTCCTCAGACTCAGTGGACAAATAAGGGTCCTTCCAGTTCCTCATTTTAATATTTTTAAACCTAGATCAATTTTTCAAAAATATCACAGCAGAATAGCACAGCATGTCTTGCTCTCTTGCTGTCTCTATTATGTTTGACTTCCTGGAATATGTCACGTGGAAAGCAGAAAACCACGTAAATCAATGGGCAAAAAAAAAGCAACAAATTTTGTCCAAACAATGTGAAAATTTTAATTGCTAGTTTTAAAGCGAAAAAGCAGACAACAACGTGGTTTTCCCGGAATTTCTCTTGAGAAAACAGAGAGAGATTTCACCCACTCCTAGTGGCCGGCATTGACACGTACTGCAGTGGAAACTGTCACGGTTTTTTGATGAACACTCAGGCCAGGTTGGTAAGGTTAAAATTACTTTATTGAGATAAAGATTACACACATAGTTAGGCCTTTGGGCCCACACAAATAGAACACAAATATATGCAGGTATATACTGTAATAGCAAGCCAGTAATAGAATGAAGGTATGAATGATAACAATCACTGGCAACTGAGGTTCTGCCTTGAACTGAACAGGCAGCAGGCAACACAGTTCGCGAACTGACCACAGGACCTTGGTGACAGATGGTCCTGGAGGAGATGACTGGCACGACCCAGACGCCTGGGAGGTACGGGACCCAGAGGAGCGAGGCAACACTACTGGCACAACTCAGATGCCTGGGAGGCACAGAACCCAAAGCAGCGAGGCAACACTGCTGGCACAACCCAGATGCCTGGGAGGCGCAAAACCCAAAGGAGCAAGGCAATACTGACACTGGCACGGGATGCCAATAGAACGAGACAACTCTCATAAGCAAGCCCTAGAATGCTAGGGGTGGATTGTAATACAGTGTATATATATATATATATATAAGGCAATATATATATATCTCTGTAGGCAACAAGTGTCCCCTCTCGTAGAGGATGGTAACAACGCAAAGCTGGCTCCTGAGCCCAAGGCTACTGCAGAGTGGAATATGCACAACCCTACCTGGAGAGTCCAGGCATGCAAAGGGTCAATAGGTAATGCCCTGTGATATACTGCAACTCCCAAAGGGAGTGAGCCCAGCACTGTAAGGGAGGTGGACACAGAGAGATCAGAGTAACACAGTCAGTGCTATGAACACTGTACCGGTACTTTGCATGTGCACACCGCCAACGGAGGTAAGGAGAGTAGCTACAGCATGAATGCTTGGCTGACGGTCAACAGAGTAATAGCGCCGTGCGGTGCAACCAACTAGCGGAACGGCAAAGCCACAGCAAGACTAGCTGGAGCAACTGGAGGTAACCAAACGGCAGACTAGATATGAATGGCAACTGTGTGTCAATACGCTAGACACAGATAGCAATGGAATAGATACACAGCCAGGTATGGTCAGAAGCGGAGCGGGTTCTCAGCCAAATACGATCAGCAACAGAGCGGGTTCTCAACCAGATACAGCCAGTAACGGAAGCGGGTCCTCAGCCAGATACGGTCAGCAACAGAGCAGGATCTCAGCCAGAAACAATCAGTAACAGAAGCAGGTCCTCAGCCAGATACGGTCAGCAACGGAGCGGGTTCTCAGCCAGATACGGTCAGCAACGGAGGGGGTTCTCAGCCAGATACAGTCAGCAACGGAGCAACAGTAGTACAGCAAACTCAGGAACATTGTCAGGCAGGCCAGGTCATACACGATCAGCTATAACGGAGCAAAAGGAACTAGTATACCACGAAAGGGCACCTTAGTGTAGACATGACAGAGGTTATAAAGGCAATCACTGGGCGACGACAAAGATCATGGTCAATCAGAAATGAGATAAGGAAAATAGAAGAATCAGAATGGCGCCGCCTGCAGCCAGGAGCACGGACACCGTGATAGGAAACCCTTAGATGTCCTCCAGCAAGAGTTGAGTCTGAGACGGTTTTCAGTGCGGCTGGTTACATTGTCAATGACTGCAGGACTTGACTATCAAGCAGCAATGTTTGAAGACTAACATTCTTATAAATGAACCGACATTTCATACATCTGATTATCAGGTAGCAGAAACCACACATGACAGAGAAAGCCAGGACAAATATATTAACAACAGCACAGATGAGGAGGAGGAGGGATGTGGAGAAGGGTTGCCACATCTACCACACTTGGGACAACTGCTATGACTAAAAAGTAATGTGTCAATAATCTGAGAAAGAGGATAGCATTTTGACACAAATATTTTATACATACACAAATCACACCATGCCAGTCCTACACAATGCAGGTTGTGCTTTATTTTTTTATTGCTTGACATCATCATGAGTATGTGCCAGTGTCACTTAAGCAGGATGTTAGTGTTGTGGGCAAAGAACTAATGCATTTGGCATGCTAACACATTTTTCAAGGCATTTGTTTTGCTGTAGGACTTATAACTTTGACTTTCAGACACTTCTAAACTACAACCCTCAGAAGAAGTTATATTGCAGTGGGAAATATAGTACCCATGGAAATATAGGCAAAAAAAATGTTAAAATGGGGGAAATGGAGGAAAATTTTGCATTGGTAAAAGAGAAAACTTTTGTGAAAAAAAGAGAAAAATCAGCCAGTGTCCGCAAAAAGTAATGCACAAAATTGTTCCCACTTTTCGCCCACCTCTAATGCTGGGTACTCAGCAGAGGTGTGTGTGGGTGGGTGAGTGGGACATATATGGTTCTATATTTGTACTGGCACTGGTGGTGCTGGAAGTTTTGCTGTAACTTTGACATACTGCATCCTTCCTTGGGGGAGAGGTATCATCATCATCATTTATTGTACATGCTGCAGTAACCATTGCTGCCGTCAGTTTTTGAACTACTACTTTACTCTCACTTTCCTGCAGTGCTCCACCCTTCCCCCTCTCCCTGCCCCTTGTGCATTTGCTGGACATTACTCAACTACTGTATGTGTTTTTACTCTACAGTACACAACACAACTGATGGGGTGTTATGTCTTGCCTTAGCCCAGTCATCTGTCTGTCAACTAATATATTTAGTTGTTTATTCTTGTTTATTTATTTATTTTTATTTTTTTTAAGTTGTCCATACTGTCTTATCACAATCTGTCTAAATAAATTATAACTGAAAACAAAATCAACAACTTCTTTCCTCAGACTTCCCCAGCACAGAGACAGTAACAGCAAGATCAGCAAGTGAATAGGTCCCCCGCTACCTGTGTCTTGCCAGTCAGTCAAGTGGAACTTTGGGGTATTTGGGGTCAACCTCCCTTATTCTCCCCAGACTGCCCCCAGACTTTCCTAACACAAAGAACAAATGTCCTACCTAAAAGATTCCCTAAACTAATCTTCAATTCCCCTATCTTCTCTGGCTCACAAAATGTGCTGTTTTGTCCTCTCACCAACACAGAATGGCATGCTGTGAGAGCCTGACACCCTTGTATATGGCTGCATAAAAGTAGAGAAAACTTTAATGTGGTGGGAAAAATGTTTTCTTCCCTTTGATTTCAATGCAATGAGCTAGGCGAGAAAAGCGAGAAAAAGTGGAAAAACCACACTTTTCACAGGAAATTATTCACCAATGGGAAGAGCCAATTATTCACCAATTTCAGTTTGAGGTGAATATTTTTGCCCATTCACTACCTAGGAGTACCACTTGCTTCACTTGAAGGGGATTTTTGGAAGAATACAGAAGGCAGAGCTGACTATTCATCCCAACATTTGTTAGATAGGGATGGCCAAGGTGCAGAATCTGGTTCACCAAGTAGGGAGCGGTAACCAGCCTCTTTAGCCAGCCAAAGTAGCTTCCATCCTCAACTGGCCTATTTCCCAGACCCTGAAACAGGTGATGGCCTTTCTGGGGATGGCAGGTTATACTGCACCCACTACAGCGACATAGCGAAGCCCCTGACACACATAACAAAGAAAGCCCTGCCCATGTTGGTTGCCTGGTCCCCAGAGTGTGACACTAAAGGCTCTGGGACAGGCAATGCTATTGGCTTCTCCAGATTTTAACAAAGCCTTCTTGGTTCACACAGAGGCCTCCAAGTATGGATTTGGAATAGTACTGGGCCAGGTGAATGACCAGGCTGAGGAACAGCCCATCGCTTTTCAGAGCCGCATGCTGTTGGAGCAAGAAGTTGGCTATGGTCTGGGCAATTAAGCGATTTCAGCCATACTTTTTTGGACAGGCACTTTTAGTACTAACAGACCACAACCCCCTGGTATGGCCGAACAGAGTATTAGGGGACAATTGACACCTATTACTCTGATGTTCGGCACTCCAGCCTTTCAATTTCACAGTTAAATACTGGTCTGGCAGGTACAATCTGTCTTGGCAGGAGGACATGTAGCTAGACCAAATCTCTTTTTCGCCATACCACAGTCAAGGATTTTCTTCTGGCTTGAGACTCCTAAGGGGACCTATGGCCTTTAAGGACTATTTTTTGTGAAAGCATAGAATAAACTGTCCCTCTGTGTGGGCTATCTGGCCGCATTACACTGCAGCAGCTGGTGGAATTCCCACCTTCCATTTTGAAAAGGAGGTGGCTTGGGGATTGGCCGCCTCTAGTTCGGCATTGAATAGGTGTTGGGAGTTTGGTTGATGGGTAGGCATCCTGCATATTGGTCGCCGCTTATTAAACATTGTTACGTATGGTCTGACTTTGTTCGACAGGTAGGCAGCCTGCTGATTGGGTGCCGCTTGTCACATCTTGTTGCTCTGGTCTCCATTGGCTGGTGATCTGCACAAAAAGATTGAATTATATTTCAGTTCCTGGGTAACAGAATAAGACTATATGATGCAATGCCAGTGGCCACCTGATTGATCGCCTCATGTTTGTCCCTCTTTGCTCCAATTCCCATTGGCTGAAGATCGGCATGGCAAGATTAAATCATGTTTCTTTGTTCTTTCATTTTCCTGTAATATAAATGTCCCCTCTGTCCCCACAATGACTTGTTTGGTGTGGTTTGTTTTGGGAATGGTCTAAAGAGTCTCCTTTGACTCCCATTCCCTATTTTTAACCTTGCAAGTATACCTCTCTGTAGTCGCATCATTGAGAGAGAAGCCCGACACTGCGGCCAGGGTCCACACGGGTCATATGGCTTCCATTACAGCCCCATTTATCCCCTATGGTGCAGCTTGTTTACTCCACAAATGCTCCAATTCTACTTTGTACATCAACCTCACTACTGTCTTTGGCAGGCAACTTTCATCAAAACTGCATTACTTTTATGATCTGAAGGAATGCAAGAGCTTAAATCATGAACTTTATAATGTGTTTTCCACCCATAGAGCTACAGCAGAGGGAAGCTGAACAACTGCTGGAGAAAGATAGGATGTGGCTGGCCATATTTCTAATTGCTAGAAGTAAATAAGCCAAAGCAGTCAGGGAAAAAAGCCAGCTGAAATGACATCCTTTTTGCAGTTTTCACAGGTCTCTGTGGGTGGGTGGAGGAGCGTCACTGCATCCATTACAATTAGCTGGAATTATTTAGGCTCTGTGGGTTTTCTGAATTAGGTTTCCAGAATTTGAGTTTTATTTATTGATTGAGACTAGTTAATGATGTGGAAATGAAAACAGAAAAAAGATCTCTATACTTCAGTAGTGAGGTAGATAAGAAGACTGACACAAATAAGAATTTAACCCACTGGATGTTAGAGATATCTCTAGTGCATTGCTATGAAATGCATTGGAGTCAAGTCATGCATCCTAGAGGTTAAAGGGACAATTTCACCAAAAATCAACATTGATGACAGGCCAAAGAGGGAATTATTTTTTTTAGGTAGTGTTGTTGTGGGATTGACTGGTCAGGGCATTACTGGGCATTTTTTTTTAAATATCAGTATTGACGACAGAGAAGAAGAACACTGGCATATTCAGTTTGTAGACATAAAATTATTTCAGTATGTGCATCATTATGAGAGGGTAAACCATATCAGTCAGGCCATCATGTTTTGTGTAATTTACTGAATATCCCAATATAACAGGGGCATTGTATGAGCAAGAACTCATATCATGAACATTTAGGTGGCATTGATTGATTGAAGGCAGTAAAAGTGAGACATTTATAATAGGCACAATCCTTCATCTTGATGCACTCATGCTATTGGAGGAAACAGGAGACCCAGCATCCCAAGACCTCCCTCAATTTGCCCGGCTTGCTTCTGTGTAAATATATCCCCTGGTAATGTCGTAGGTTGGAGTTGATCAAGTTAATCCAGCATGACTCAGTAGGTGGGCCTGCACCCAACCACACCATTGCCGCCACCTTTCACACCTTGACCAAGAGTTCCTGATGAGTGTATAGTCTCTAGTGGTATGTAATTGGTCTGGTAGAATGGAAAGTAATCAGGCCTTGGGCATCAGGGGGAGCTCCCATCCCACTAGTTGAGTCACCACTGCAGTCACATCATTCCAGTGTACAGTTGGGCAGTGCCAGATTGAGTTATAAAGTCAGCAGATTCCCTTTCACATTTAGCACAGTTGCTGTGGGACAGCCTGCCCATTTTTATAGTCATGTAGTATACTCTATGTAGAATCTTAAGTTGTATGAGCTGGTGTCTGGCCGTTGCAGCTACCATCCTAGGTCCTCCATTTGCTATGTCCCATTCCCAGTCCTCAAGTCTACCTTTGTCTAATTCCCACTTGTTTCTAAGAATAGTATTGTCGGTAGTCGTGGTCTTCCACAGCCATGAATAAAAAAGAGAAATAGGATCAGGTGGTCACCAGTCTCAGTAGTGAAAATTCCCCTATCTCAATTGGTTTCTCAGCATACAGTGCTGACAAAGCATATCTCAATTTCAGATATGTGTAAAAAAAAGTCTGTGAGGAATACCAAATTCCATATGTAGTTGTTTGAAGGTTTTAAGGGTGCATCCATCATATAGTTGTCCTAGCATGTTGATGCCAATGCTGTCCACACTGAGACAAAGTCTAATGCACAAAGGTGGGGAATCCACCCGCACCCCACAAAGGATACGTGGGAGTGAGTGTTGTATATCCATCAATCTTCTGCAGTCATAGCTGTATCATATATTCCCTTGCCGACAGTTGCAAGGTGTTTGAGACAGTTAACCCATTTCAGGTAAGGTTCCTCAATTCGTGGAAATGTGTGAGTGGAATGTGGTAACACATAGGCTAGCATATATTGGGCATTAGCAGCTAAATAGGAGTGGTAGAAATTGGGAAGTGAAATACCTTCCATGATCGTTGAAAGTTTTAGAATAGACAGTTTAATCCTTGAGGATTTCCCCAACAATAAGGACTTGGTGATGATCCTATCACTCTCTCTAAAGTATCTCCTGGGGATCAAAATTGGCACTCCCTGAAAAACATATAAGAATTTAGGCAGAAAGATTATTGATTGAGTTTGCACAACCAATAATTTAAAGGAAGGTTGATCCAGGAGGTTGTTTTATCCCTAAACTGCGCTATTATCGGCTCCAGATTGTCTTTGACAATCTATCCGGTGAGGCAGTCACAGTAGATCGAGAAATTTGAATGAGGTGTCATCAATCAAAAGGATATCCGGGGGAACCATGCAGCCTGTCATCGAATTCAGTAATAGTATTGTAAATTTAGTCCAGTTAATTTTAAGTCCAGAAAATGGACTAAATTGGTTCATGAGTGACAAAAGATTCCAGAGAGAGCTATAAGTATCCCCCAGGAAAACTAAGACATCATCAACATATAATGCAAGCTTCTTCTCCTGCCTCCTTGCAACAAAGCCCCTTATCCCCCGTTGTTCCTGATTTTTGAGGCCAGGGCTTCTATGGCCAGGGCAAAGAGACCCAGTGACAGAGGACATCCCTGTCTTGTCCCCCTGTTCAGTGGAAAACTGTCTGACAGTATACTGCCAGCTATGACTCGGGCATATGGGTCAGTATAGAGCATCTGAACCCAATGCAGGAAGGTAGGCCCAAAACCAAATCTGCACATGACAGCACAAAGATAGCTCCACTCCACCAAATTGAATGCTTTGGAAGCATCTTAAGACACCACTGCCCCAGGGCTATGATTGACATGATTGAATAGTATATGTAGAAAGAGACAGCGAATATTATGGAAGGTGGACTTAACCGCCATGAAGCCCACCTGATCCAAATGGATTAATCCTTTGAGTGCCACTCTGGCACTCAAAGGGTTAATGCAGATATAAATTTGTTAAGTCTATTAGCAAGGACCTTAGCTAGGATTTTTGTGTCAACCGGGAGAAGAGGCATTGTGGAGATGAAGGGGGCATTGTGGAAGGGGCAACGTGGAGATGAAGGGGGCATTGTGGAAGGGGCAATGTGGAGATGAAGGGAGCATTGTGGAGATGAAGGGGGCATTGTGGAGATGAAGGGGCATTGTGGAAGGGGCAATGTGGAAATGAAGGGGCATTGTGGAAGGGGCAATGTGGAGATGAAGGGGGCATTGTGGAATGGGCAATGTGGAGATGAAGGGGGCATTGTGGAGGTGGACAGTGTGGGCAATGTGGAGGTGGGGAGGAGGATGGGGTGGGCAGTGTGGAGGTGGGCAGAGTGTGGATGTGATTATATGGGCGGGGGCAGGGGATTGTGGCAAGGGGGGTCATAGGATTGTGTCCGGGTCGGAGGGAGGTGGGGGCATCAAAATGCACCTTCGCCTGTATATACCAAAAATCTTGCACCAGCCTTGGGTTCGGGGCCGGTCCAGGCATTTAAAAAAAAAAAAAAATGAACAAATGCCCGTTGCCGCCCCCCCACACACACACACAGATGGGCTGCTCAAAAAATAAAAATGGGCTGCTCAGCCTTAAATGCCCGGGCCTATTTTTTTGTCCCAGTCCAGGCCTGCTCAGGATCCTCAAGCTAAGCATGTTGATATCTGTTGTCTATGCAAAAAGCCCATGAGCAGGGGGAAAGTAGACTCACACCTAGGCACCTCCTCTATGAGATCCCACATGAAGCACAACCACAGGTTTGACTGGGATATACACTATCAGCAGGCCAAAGGTGCCACAACTAGCAGCAGCAGAAGCACTTTAAAATGTTCCCAGGGCTCTAGGGCAAAAAAAAGAAGTAGTGAAGCTATTTATGTGTCAGAGAGTGTGCTACTGCCAGTAAAACAGTTAGTTCAGTCCAAATAACACCTGTGGCTCCTGCTGCAGAGGAGTATGATGACTCTGGCTTTGCTGTAGGAGATGGCAAAAGTCATAGACTGCCCACACATGCTGCATCTACCGTCACCAGCTCCTCTAGTAATGTTAAAGCAATAAAGTTTCAGGCTTCTTCTGCAATGTCCTGCCAACCCACACTGACTGAGTTCCTGGAAAGGAGACAAAAACTTCACCAAAACAATCCCAAAGTATGCCTTTGGAATGGCAAGGTTGCCAAGATGTTGGCAGTGGAAATGCTGCCGTATTCTTTTGCAGAAAACCGAGGTTTCAGAGAACTGATGTCATGTGTAGCTCCACTCTGGAATATCCCAAGCTGCAGTTATTTTTCCAGGACATCTGTGCCTGAATTGTACAAGCAGGTGGTTAGTGTGGTGGGCAAAGGACTTAAAAGTGCGTATGGCAAGAAAATCCACCTGACAACAGATATGTGGACAAGTGGGCAGAGCACAGACTATATGAATGTGACTGTTCACTAGGATTCCCTCCCAGAACCAACAGTGGACAACACTAGCTTAGAGAATCAGCTGAAAGACAGTAATCGCGCTTCTGGTTGTGGCAGTGTGATTAAAAGGCGGCAGCAGCAGGATAGCCCATACCATTGTCACGCCACCTTGTGCATGCAGAGTTTTGAGAGACAATCCCACAAAGCTGTAGATGTTCTGAGTAAGCTAGAGCAGGTGATAGAGGAATGGCTTGTACCAAGCTCCTTAAAAGCTGGTTTGTGTCTGCTGATAATGGCTCAAACATAATCGCTGCTTTGAGAATTGGTAGTATGGTGCATGTGCCCTGCTTTGCCCATGTGCTAAATTTAGTTGTGACCAGATTCCTGGTAGAATCCGAGACCCTCAAAGAGATGCTTATTATTGCCTGCAAAATCTGTGCCCATTTTTTTTTTTTTTTTATCATTTTTATTAAAGAGGACAGTAAAAATGCATTACAAAAACATTGACAATGCACATATCATCTGCATAGGATACAATATAGGTAGTCATATAAGTATCATAACACAGGAATATTACAGTCCAATTCAGTTTTTTGTTTTTTATGGAGAACTAAATAAATTGCAATGGAGTCTCCCTACTCCACCCCAACCCCACACCAATACTCCCAATACACCCCCCCCCCCGTGAAACGAGTGTGGCCTATTTCTCAATACTTCCCATAACCTACAGCAAGGAGCATGAGCATACAGCACACAGAACACAAGAATGGTATAACAGCTAACTGAGGACACTAAGGCCCCTTCTTCAGGCATGTGTTAACAAACAAAGCTAGAATAACACTGCATTTAAATTTACAGAGTATGACATACATTTGAAACAAAATATATGAGTACACAGTGGGGTCAATTAACTTAGTAAACATACAGTCTGCAAAGATATGAATTGATACACTGGAATATGATAAAAATGCAACTGCTGATTACATTACCAACCTCGAACACATTCCTGAAGAGCAGTGAGACTCAATACAACACCTTACATTGCTCATACATGATTTTGACAACAGGGGAAGGCAACACAATGTGAGAATCAAGAACCTACCAGAATCTACACCAGAACAGAACCTCAAGCTTTTCCTAACCACCTACTACTACTGTCTTACATAGTAGCATAGTAAATTAGGTTGAAAAAAGACAAAAGTCGATCAAGTTCAACCTTTGCCTCATACCTCAGTGACATGAGAATTACATTGCTTTCCTGCTACCAAATAAGTTACATAGAGAAACAGAATTTGACAGCAGATAAGAACCATACGGTCCATCTAGTCTGCCTATTTTCCTACTGTAAAAACCTCAAACCTTATTTGGTCCTTTGTCTTTTCTTATGCTAAGGATAGCCTTATGCCTTATGCACAGTCCTTATCAGACCTTCCTGATTTGCCTACTAATATACAGTCTGGAGTGTCTGATTTGTATGCCTGACCCTTCCCAACACCATGTCCACATCTGCCATGCAAACCATCACTTGCAGACACAGGTTTCCATGTGTTGCAATGTGATAGAGTCCTGCAATGATCACACTGGAGTAAGCGGCCCAGTATATATTCTTTTTAGTTCTTTTCTTGATTCAGGGTTTTAACATAGCATGATGATGGGATGCCTAGGACTGCCACAGAATGATGTCTGAAAGTAGGGTAACAGGGCAAATTACAACAAATGCTAGACCTCCCTGAACTAGGGATTCCCTAAGTAATTACTAGTGATGAGCGAGCACACCAATGCTCGGGTGTTCGGGTACTCTGACCGAGCACCCCCTGAGGCACGAGTGCTCGGCCGAGCACCCGAGCCCCATTGAAGTCAATGGGAGGACTCGAGCATTACACCAGGCACCCCCTGCTCTGATGAGGGGAGGGTGCCTGGTCCATAGGAAAAGGGCAGAAAAGGATGGAAACACCACAGAAATGGTTCAGGGACAGCATAGGGAGGATGTCTGGATGCATCTTGGACTCCAACATCGCTGCTGGGAACGATCTTTCGCCCGTAGTACGCCATTTTTACAGACTGACCATAAAACACACAAAAAGGAAAATAAAAACGACTTTAGGCGAAAAATTGTTACCAAACAATATTTGCTGTATATTTACTTGTATATCATCTGCAAATTCTCCCAAAAATTTCCTTGGTTTTCGGAAGTGAGGCCATGATTAAGAGGGAAACGTGCGCAGAGGCAAATTCTCCCAAAAATTTCCTTGATTTTCAGAACTGAGGCCATGATTAAGAGGGAAACGTGCGCAGAGGCAAATTCTCCCAAAAATTTCCTTGATTTTATTGAACTGAGGCCATGATTAAGAGGGAAACGTGCGCTGAGCCGACCATCTAAAACATTATGGGTGAGGGTCTGCTGCAGAGCTGACCATCCTAAACATTATATGCGAAGGCCCGCTAGTGAGCTGACGCTATAAAACATTATATGAGAGGGCCCGCTAGAGAGCTGACCCAATAAAACATTATATGAGAAGGCCCGCTGGTGAGCTGACCTATATAAAAATTGTCAAACAGGGCCCGCTGGTGAGCTGGCCCTATATAAAAATTATATCACAGGGCCCGCTGGTGAGCTGGCCCTATATAAAAATTATATCCCAGGGCATATGGAAGAGGAGGAGGAGGATGAGAAGATTAAGAGTCAACCATATACCCGTTTTTTGGGTGGAAGGGGTGAATGGGAATACAGAGTATTCCCATCATTGTAAATAACATATATAAAGTGAGTTTATGTTCCCCCGGGGCTTTCCTCCAGTGGAGTGGAGAAGTCAGGGGAAATCCAGGCCTTGTTCATTTTTATAAGTGTCAACCTATCAGCATTGTCGGTGGAAAGGCGGATACGCTTATCTGTTATGATGCCACCAGCAGCACTAAATACCCGCTCAGACAGAATGCTGGCGGCAGGGCAGGCCAGCACCTCCAAGGCATAGAGTGCCAGTTCATACCACGTGTCCAGCTTGGACACCCAGTAGTTGTAAGGCACAGAGGGATCATTGAGGACGCTGACACGGTCTGCTACGTACTCCTTCACCATCTTCCAAAACTTTTCCCTCCTTGTGACACTAGGCTGCGCATCAGGGTGAGGGTGCTGGCGGGGTGTCATGAAGGTGTCCCACGCCTTGGAGAGTGTTGCCCTGCCTTTCTCGGAACTGCTGTGTGCTCCCCTTTTCTCCCCTTCTCGGTTGGCCAAGGTAGCACGTACTCTGCCGCCAGCGTTGTCAGATGGAAAATTTTGGAGCAATTTTTCAACAAGAACCTTCTGGTATTGCACCATTTTGCTTGTCCTCTCCACCGGAGGAATGAGAGATGAGAAATTCTCTTTGTAGCGGGGGTCCAGAAGGGTGAACACCCAGTAATCCGTGTTGTCTAAAATGCGTGTAACGCGTGGGTCACGGGAAAGGCAGCCTAACATAAAGTCAGCCATGTGTGCCAGAGTACCAACAGGCAAGATTTCGCTGTCCTCACCAGGAGGATGACTCTCAATCTCCTCATCCTCTTCCTCCTCTTCTGCCCACCCACGCTGAAGAGATGGAACTAAAGTTCCATGGCTACCCTCTGTAGCGGAGACAACCGTGTCTTCCTCCTCCTCCTCCTCCTCCTCCTCCTCCTCCGCCTCCTCCAATTGTCGCTGAGAAGACGAAGTGAGGGTGCTCTGGCTATCA
Source organism: Rhinophrynus dorsalis (assembly GCA_037306005.1). NCBI lineage: Eukaryota > Metazoa > Chordata > Amphibia > Anura > Rhinophrynidae > Rhinophrynus > Rhinophrynus dorsalis. The sequence goes on along the minus strand of CM074720.1, from coordinate 471,320,589 downwards.
CCTTGTGTAAGCTCTTCCTCCCCCATTTCCACCTCTTCCACATGCAAAGCGTCGGTTTTAATTGTGAGCAGCGAGCGTTTCAGTAGACACAGAAGTGGGATGGTTACACTGATAATAGCGTTATCGCCGCTCACCATCTGTGTCGATTCCTCAAAATTGCGTAAAACCTCACAGAGGTCTGACATCCATTCCCACTCCTCACTTCTGATTACAGGAAGTTGAACGGAGAGGCGACGACCGTGTAACAGCTGGTACTCCACTACTGCCCTCTGCTGCTCACAAAGCCGGGCCAACATGTGGAAGGTGGAGTTCCAGCGCGTGCTCACGTCACACAGCAGCCGGTGAGCTGGCAATTGTAAGCGCTGCTGCAGCTTCAACAGGCCGGCTGAAGCTGTTGATGACTTACGGAAATGTGCACACACGCGGCGCACCTTGGTCAAGAGATCATGCACATTGGGGTAGGTTTTTAGAAATCGCTGCACCACTAAATTAAATACATGCGCTAGGCATGGTACGTGTGTGAGCTTGCCGAGCTCCAAAGCCGCCACCAAGTTACGCCCATTATCACACACAACCATGCCTGGTTGCAGGTTGAGTGGCGAGAGCCACTGCTCGGTCTGGTGACTAATCCCCTGCAACAGCTCTGAGGCCGTGTGCTGTTTGTCCCCAAGGCAGATCAGCTTCAGCACGGCCTGTTGACGCTTCCCCACTGCAGTGCTACACTGCTTCCAGCTACTGGCTGATGGGGGAGTGGCGGTGTGTGTAGAGAATTCGGAGGTGGAAACGGAGGAGGAGGAGCCAATAACGTAGGTGCTGGTGGAAACCCTGATGGAGGTAGGGCCCGCAATCCTCGGCGTGGGTAGCACCCGTGCCATCCCAGGGTCCGAGTCGCTCCCAGCCTCCACGACATTCACCCAGTGTGCCGTCAGGGAAATGTAGCGTCCCTGGCCACAAGCACTTGTCCATGTGTCAGTCGTTAAGTGGACCTTCCCAGTAACTGCGTTGGTCAGGGCACGGGTGATGTTACGGGACACATGGTGGTGTAATGCGGGGATGGCACACCGGGAAAAGTAGTGGCGGCTGGGGACCGCGTACCGAGGGACAGCTGCTGCCATCAGGCTGCGGAAGGACTCAGTGTCCACAAGCCTAAATGGCAGCATTTCGATGGCCAGTAATTTTGAAAGGTGTGAGGTTAGTGCTATGGCCTGTGGGTGGGTGGCTGGGTACTTTCTCTTGCGCTCAAATGCCTGGGGTAACGACATTTGGACGCTGTGCTGGGACAGGGAAGTGGATGTGGTCGCTGATGGTGCTTCAGATGCTACAGGTGCAGGGCGGGAGGTATGCGGGCCTGCGCCTTCGACAGGCGATTGGCCGGCACCGAAAACAGGGGAAGAGGAGGCAGTGGTGTGGCCTGCAGACACAGATGGGCGATCCAGGCGTTCCTCCCACTTACTACGGTGCTTGGATGCCATGTGTCGGATCATGCTGGTGGTGGTGAGGTTTCTAGTGTTCATGCCTCGGCTCATTCTGGTGTGGCACAGGTTGCAAACTACAATTCTTTTGTCGTCCGCACTTTCCTTAAAAAAACGCCATACCGCGGAACACCTACCCCTTGGCAAGGTAGATTTACGCAAGGGGGTGCTCCGTGGAACATTTGCGGGCCGGTTTGGTGCGGTCCGCCTTCTTTCTGTAGCCACACCACTGCCTCTTCCAGCCTGTTGCGGTGCTGCAGATGGCTCACCCTCAGGACTGCTGTCATCGCTCGGCTCTACACCTTCCCAGGTGGGGTCAGTCACCTCATCGTCCACCAAGTCCTCCTCCACTTCCTCACTCTGATCATCCTCCTCAAGTCTTGATCCCACCACATACTCAGTCATTGACAACTGTATAACATTCTCCTCAACAAGGTCTTGAGACGGAAATAGTGGTTGATTTAATGGCAACTGTGTCTCATCATCATCATCATCATCCACTACTTCCTTTGACCTTAAATGCCGTTCACATCTGTCATCTTCTTGAGATTGGGTAGCCTCTAGAGGTTGTGAATCAGGGCACAAGATGTCATGTTCCTCTGCAAGCGTGCTTGGAGAGAGGGTCAAATGAAGGATTGGTGATGAGACGAGCTCCTCACTATATCCCAGTGTGGGATCACTTCTTTGACCAGACCGTGTATGGTGGGAGGAAGGATGATCAGAGTGAGGATTATGTTGACCAGACTCTTGGCTACTGAGAGTGGACTTCGTGGAAGACAGGGTGGTGCTTAACCGACTGGAAGCAGTATCAGCTGTCATCCAACCGACCACCTGTTCGCAGTGGTCGGACCTCGAGAGTGATGTCCTGCGACGCCCTGTAAAATTACACATGAAGCTAGGTATGGTGGATGTCTTTCTTTCTTGTGCTCTGGCACCAGGCACAGTTTCTCCGCGTCCTGACCCGCGCCCTGAACTTTCAGGATCACGTCCACTTCCCCGTCCCTTTTTACCCGCCTTCTTCATCTTACACAGAATATGTGACTTTAATATTTGAGTTTGAAAACTTAACAGTATTTCTTATTATTCTGCAACTCTGCAGAGTACACAGAATAGGCTGCTAAACTGCGGTGAAACACACTGAATGGAATATGTGAGTTTAATATTTGAGTTTGAAAACTTAACAGTATTTCTTATTATTCTGCAACTGTACAGAGTACACAGAATAGGCTGTTAAACGGCGGTGAAACACACTGAATGGAATATGTGACTTTAATATTTGAGTTTGAAAACTTAACAGTATTTCTTATTATTCTGCAACTGTACAGAGTACACAGAATAGGCTGTTAAACGGCGGTGAAACACACTGAATGGAATATGTGAGTTTAATATTTGAGTTTGAAAACTTAACAGTATTTCTTATTATTCTGCAACTGTACAGAGTACACAGAATAGGCTGTTAAACGGCGGTGAAACACACTGAATGGAATATGTGAGTTTAATATTTGAGTTTGAAAACTTAACAGTATTTCTTATTATTCTGCAACTGTACAGAGTACACAGAATAGGCTGTTAAACGGCGGTGAAACACACTGAATGGAATATGTGAGTTTAATATTTGAGTTTGAAAACTTAACAGTATTTCTTATTATTCTGCAACTGTACAGAGTACACAGAATAGGCTGCTAAACTGCGGTGAAACACACTGAATGGAATATGTGACTTTAATATTTGAGTTTGAAAACTTAACAGTATTTCTTATTATTCTGCAACTGTACAGAGTACACAGAATAGGCTGTTAAACGGCGGTGAAACACACTGAATGGAATATGTGACTTTAATATTTGAGTTTGAAAACTTAACAGTATTTCTTATTATTCTGCAACTGTACAGAGTACACAGAATAGGCTGTTAAACGGCGGTGAAACACACTGAATGGAATATGTGACTTTAATATTTGAGTTTGAAAACTTAACAGTATTTCTTTTTATTCTGCAACTGTACAGAGTACACAGAATAGGCTGCTAAACTGCGGTGAAACACACTGAATGGAATATGTGACTTTAATATTTGAGTTTGAAAACTTAACAGTATTTCTTATTATTCTGCAACTGTACAGAGTACACAGAATAGGCTGTTAAACGGCGGTGAAACACACTGAATGGAATATGTGACTTTAATATTTGAGTTTGAAAACTTAACAGTATTTCTTATTATTCTGCAACTGTACAGAGTACACAGAATAGGCTGTTAAACGGCGGTGAAACACACTGAATGGAATATGTGACTTTAATATTTGAGTTTGAAAACTTAACAGTATTTCTTATTATTCTGCAACTGTACAGAGTACACAGAATAGGCTGCTAAACTGCGGTGAAACACACTGAATGGAATATGTGACTTTAATATTTGAGTTTGAAAACTTAACAGTATTTCTTATTATTCTGCAACTGTACAGAGTACACAGAATAGGCTGTTAAACGGCGGTGAAACACACTGAATGGAATATGTGACTTTAATATTTGAGTTTGAAAACTTAACAGTATTTCTTATTATTCTGCAACTGTACAGAGTACACAGAATAGGCTGCTAAACTGCGGTGAAACACACTGAATGGAATATGTGACTTTAATATTTGAGTTTGAAAACTTAACAGTATTTCTTATTATTCTGCAACTGTACAGAGTACACAGAATAGGCTGTTAAACGGCGGTGAAACACACTGAATGGAATATGTGACTTTAATATTTGAGTTTGAAAACTTAACAGTATTTCTTATTATTCTGCAACTGTACAGAGTACACAGAATAGGCTGTTAAACGGCGGTGAAACACACTGAATGGAATATGTGACTTTAATATTTGAGTTTGAAAACTTAACAGTATTTCTTATTATTCTGCAACTGTACAGAGTACACAGAATAGGCTGCTAAACTGCGGTGAAACACACTGAATGGAATATGTGACTTTAATATTTGAGTTTGAAAACTTAACAGTATTTCTTATTATTCTGCAACTGTACAGAGTACACAGAATAGGCTGCTAAACTGCGGTGAAACACACTGAATGGAATATGTGACTTTAATATTTGAGTTTGAAAACTTAACAGTATTTCTTATTATTCTGCAACTGTACAGAGTACACAGAATAGGCTGTTAAACGGCGGTGAAACACACTGAATGGAATATGTGTCTTTAATATTTGAGTTTGAAAACTTAACAGTATTTCTTATTATTCTGCAACTGTACAGAGTACACAGAATAGGCTGCTAAACTGCGGTGAAACACACTGAATGGAATATGTGACTTTAATATTTGAGTTTGAAAACTTAACAGTATTTCTTATTATTCTGCAACTCTGCAGAGTACACAGAAAAGGCTGCTAAACTGCGGTGAAACACACTGAATGGAATATGTGACTTTAATATTTGAGTTTGAAAACTTAACAGTATTTCTTATTATTCTGCAACTCTGCACAGTACACAGAATAGGCTGCTAAACGACGGTGAAACACACTGAATGGAATATGTGACTTTGATATTTTAGTTTGAAGACTTAACAGTATTTCTTCCTATTCTGCAACTCTGCACAGTACACAGAATAGGCTGCTAAACTGCGGCGAAGCACACTGAATGGAATATGTGACTTTGATATTTTAGTTTGAAGACTTAACAGTATTTCTTCCTATTCTGCAACTCTGCACAGTACACAGAATGTGCTGCTAAACTGCGGCGAAGCACACTGAATGGAATATGTGACTTTGATATTTTAGTTTGAAGACTTAACAGTATTTCTTCCTATTCTGCAACTCTGCACAGTACTCAGAATGTGCTGCTAAACTGCGGCGACGCACACTGAATGGAATACGTGACTTTGATATTTTAGTTTGAAGACTTAACAGAATGTGCTCTAATCTGCAACTTTGCACACTAAACAGAATGTGCTCTAATCTGCAACTTTGCACACTAAACAGAATGTGCTCTAATCTGCAACTTTGCACACTAAACAGAATGTGCTCTAATCTGCAACTGTGCACACTAAACAGAATGTGCTCTAATCTGCAACTTTTCACACTAAACAGAATATTTTTTTTTTTTTTTTTTTTTTTTTTCCCCCCACACACAATATAACCTGCTGCCCCCACACACAGTAGTCCTAAAAAGGACTTTTGGTTCTTTTTTGTCACAATTTTTGTTTTTTCCTCCCTACACTGCCTTTCCCTTCCTATCCTCAGCTCTCCCTGGCTCAGACTGAGCCGAACTCGATGGTCATGTGCTATACAGCACCTGACCACGGGTTCTGGCCAGCCAATCAGTGTAATGCCAGCAGCCAACATGGCTGCTGGCACTACACCGATGTCAGAGCCTCCCTGCACGTTTATTGGCTGCGCAGCAGCCGCAAAACGTGCGGGGAGGAGACCCGAACATGGCGGGCGAGCACATGCGGTACTCGTACGAGTACCGCCATGTGCCGAGCAGAGCGATGCTCGAGCCGATCCGAGCATCGGCCGAGCATGCTCGCTCAACACTAGTAATTACGTGTTGCTACATATACTTTATTTCATTGATGAATTGATTCTCTCATCCATCTGATCACTAGAGGTCTTAGTTCCAAATTATTTAATGAACTCTATTGAGAACACACGATGTGCATTGTATTAATGGAATGGTTTAAAGGGGGTCTATCACCCCTTTACAACTTTGTGTAAATAGCTTTCTTAAATAGCAAATATGCATTAAAGTTTATTATTTATTTATTTTTTTTAAGCGCTTGTTTGAAGAAATTAGAAGAATAAAGCCCCGCGCCTGCTTCTGGGCAGGCTGCAGTTACCTCATCCTTGTCGCAGCCTGACACTCTGCCTCTCTCTATCCAGCCCCCTCCAATGATGAAGGCTGTCTGTCTGTAAGCTGGAGTGTTTTCATTGGCAGAGATCGATTTGTGACCAATGAGAGTGCTCCAGCTACAGACAGACAGCCTCCATCATCAAAGTTGTAAAGGGGTGATAGATCCCATTTAACACAATGGGTCTTGATCACTTTCACAGAGGAGATAAAGAAAGGGGGGACATGTGATGACATCATGAATGACGTATTCAAGCATGAACTTGATAGCTTTTCTTTTCTTTTTTAAACTGTATATATAGGGGGTGATTGGGTACACACTTTAGCATGACAAAACTGCACATTGAAACGCTGACAATGTTTTAATACATTGTTTTTATTTTTGAAAGTCCTGTGAGTTCTGACTTGTCTATTCCATTTATGTATTGGACTCTATCTCATAAGTAATTTCACCCTAACTAAAACTATTGAAGGTTGATTAATAAGAATGAATGGTAGACAATTTATTTGCATTATCATCTTTGAATCCAGTTTAAGCTTACATTATTCTCAGATTATTATCAAACTTTAATCAGCATTCAAAGTAGTATTAAACAGTGGCTGATAGTAGAAACCCTTCAATTCCATCCTCTTCTTAATCCTCAGTGCAGCTGTTAATAGCATATATACTGTGGGTTTCCCTGTCTTGTGTGATTTTGTCCACTACTGCTACCTGATGCTAATATTGTGTTAGTATTTGTCATGCTCTGCCCTTGTTTCTAATATTTCAGTATTCCTTGCCTGGATTTCTGTTCTGCTTCTCTTGTTTTTGTTTTGTATTCCCCACCTTGCTGTAATGTGCTTACTGAGCCTTTATCAAGCACCGGAACTTTTTGTCAGCACGCAATCAAAGCATTCATGTCGTGACCTGTGCTCTAGTATTGTTTCATTGATATTTCATTGTATTTACCTGGCTTTATCCTGACTCTCCTTCTGGTTCCTGATTTCAGCTCTGTGTTTAGACCTTCTGTTACTGACCATGGTTCAATTATTTGACTCTTTTGTCTGCTCCCAGTGTACTGTTTCTGCATGACTGGTTCTTGACTTTGACTTCATCTGAATACTCTTCACCTGCTTTTTTTGTACTGCATTGCCCACCCGCCATTGCTGACCCTGCCTGTCCGACTTCATGTGTGTTTTGTTTTCTTGCACCTGTGTTCGTTCATCATCTCCCTCAACCACTGGTCAAGTATCAACCCCCTGCTGGACATCATCTGCTAGTTTAACTTGGACTTCTATGATCTTTAGTCAATCATTGACTTCTGTGACCACCGGTCAGAGTTTGTCCACCCAGTTCCTGTATATGCTATCGAGTTCCAGACCTCTAAGTCTTTTACAACAACCACAACTGTTTCTGCTGGTAGGTTCTCTGTTCTGCTATATTCAGTTTACTTCAGTGAGTATCAGCTGTTCTTCATATTGTCAGTTCCTCCAGTCAGCACTAATCTGGCCTTGTGGCCAGCACCTTTTATCCAGCCTTGGCTGCCGCAAGGCAATTCAAGGGCAGTCACCACCAGCTAGCCATGCTCCAGAGCTCTCCAGCATCTTGGTCATTGAGGCATATTCTGCAGTTCCTTCTGTATTGTTGGTTGTTGTAATATAAAATATAAATATATTTATATTTGTGGAGAACTCCCTTCACAAAGCATACTCAGGCAGCTTACACTGATCACCTACCTAGTCTGTCAGATCATCACATTTTGATTGCACAACTGATTCTGTGGAGGTTTCTTGAGTTGATCAACAATATCCCCTTTATTCAGTTTCAAAGGATTTGCAGGAATTGTTCCAGGGAAGATTTTATTCAGGAAGCAGAAATTATTAAACAAAAATTAATTGATAGGTCCTATGATGAAAGTCTAATAGACCAGGCAAGAAATAGGAGTATGAGTCACAAACACAAAGACTTACTTGTATATAAGAACAAAAATTTGAGATCTACAGAGAATCAGATTCCCCATTTTGTCACCAATAATACAACAATAAGGCACCACAAATGAAGCATATTTTAGAAAAGCATTGGCATATACTGACACAAGATCCTATCTTACACAAAGAATTGGGAGACAGACCCATGGTTGTTTTCAAGAAAAATTCAAACTTGAAAAATAAGGTAGCCCTGAGTGATATTTATAAAAAGATTCACAATTCCAGCCAGTCCTTCCTAGAAACTAGGGTTATGTTCAAATGTGGGAGACAAAACTGTACCACTTGTAACCATATGCCAAACAAAAAACAACAGTCTTTCAAATCTAATATTAATGGGAAGATTAAAAGCTTCATGAACTGTCATACTTCATATGCAGTGTATCTGGCGACCTGTATCTGTGGACCATTACGTGGGAAGAACCAAGAGGTATATTAAGACCACATTCTCTGAACATTTAGGAATATTTCCCATGGCCTGGAGTCCCACAGTTTATCAGAACACTGTAAAACCACCATGAATGCCAACACACGGGCATTCAAATTACAGGTATTGAACATGTCTGACTTTCTCATAGAAGTGGAGAGTGCCTTAAGAAACTGAGACAAAGGGAATCTTTTTGGATTTTTCAATTGAAAACAATGCACCCACAGGGACTCAATATAGAATTTGATCTTATGGCATTTACATGAAAGACTTGTTCTAACAGGGCTCGAGATATCCTTTTAGTCCTTCTTATTTGATTATATGTGTCACCTTACTTTATATTTGCAGGCTTTTATCTACTTGTTGTTATTATATTCTGGTGGGGGACCCCATAGGTTCCAGCTTAGCCCATATGGGTACATGTTTACTTATATGACACATGTGGACATGGTGGGACATGGTGGCCCAATATACACCTCATGTAAGTATTTGAGGCATGACATGTAGTGTTGAGCGAGCACCCCGATGCTCGGGTGCACGGGTGCTCTGACCGAGCACCGCCGGAGGCTCGAGTGCTCAGCCGAGCACCCGAGCCCCATTGACTTCAATGGGGCGACACGAGCATTACACCAGGCACCCCCTGCTCTGATGAGGGGAGGGTGCCTGGTCAATGCCCCCTTCATCTCCACAATGTCCCCCTTCATCTCCGCAATGTCCCCCTTCATCTCCGCAATGCCCCCTTCATCTCCGCAATGTCCCCCTTCCACAATGTCCCCCTTCATCTCCACACTGTCCCCCTTCATCTCCGCAATGCCCCCTTCATCTCCGCAATGTCCCCCTTCCACAATGTCCCCCTTCATCTCCACACTGTCCCCCTTCATCTCCGCAATGCCCCCTTCATCTCCGCAATGTCCCCCTTCCACAATGTCCCCCTTCATCTCCACACTGTCCCCCTTCATCTCCGCAATGCCCCCTTCATCTCCGCAATGTCCCCCTTCCACAATGTCCCCCTTCATCTCCACACTGTCCCCCTTCATCTCCGCAATGCCCCCTTCATCTCCGCAATGTCCCCCTTCCACAATGTCCCCCTTCATCTCCACACTGTCCCCCTTCATCTCCGCAATGCCCCCTTCATCTCCGCAATGTCCCCCTTCCACAATGTCCCCCTTCATCTCCACACTGTCCCCCTTCATCTCCGCAATGCCCCCTTCATCTCCGCAATGTCCCCCTTCCACAATGTCCCCCTTCATCTCCACACTGTCCCCCTTCATCTCCGCAATGCCCCCTTCATCTCCGCAATGTCCCCCTTCCACAATGTCCCCCTTCATCTCCACACTGTCCCCCTTCATCTCCGCAATGCCCCCTTCATCCCCTTCATCTCCGCAATGCCCCCGTACCTCCAGTCCCTGGTGGTCCAGCGGAGCGTCTTCAGATCTGTGCCTCCTTCGGCACAGATCCCCGCCACCCGAACATGGCGGGCGAGCACATGGCGGTACTCTACGAGTACCGCCATGTGCCGAGCAGAGCGATGCTCGAGCCGATCCGAGCATCGGCCGAGCATGCTCGCTCAACACTAATGACATGTATTAAGTTTATTTACACATTTGTATATTATTTCATGTATCTTTTTCTGTCTCTCGGGTGCCAATACAATTCTTATCAATACCATCGAATGATGGTTTTTACTCGTACTTTGTTCTTACCATATTATCAGGCTTGTGTATGTATACAGTTTTATATATCTCATTATCAATTCATTGAGACATTTTTTAAGATGTTATTGTTTTTATACATTAATGGGCTTCAATTTTATTCCAGCAGACATATATCGTGATTCACTATTTCTGGGTCACTATATCTGTCTTTTTTTATTGTTTTTTTATTTTTTCACTGGTGCCGGTCATTTTACATGCACAAGCGTTTATATCATACTGAATTTTATTCTCATTTTTATTTACATTCAATTATGTTATCACATCTTTTCTTGTTAGGCAACGGGGATATATCTGTTCATAGGGTACCAACACAGTTTACATGCTAATTATACACACACTTTAGAATTTTTGGTGTATACTCTACCATTGGGAATGCCCTACCTCCATTTGGAAAGGTTATTTATTTATTTCAACAACTTTATCATTCAAACCATTTTTTAGTTTTGGGTCTCCTCATCCAGTGGTATGACATTCATTAACCTTTACTAAGCTGGACAGTTTATGCTACACTCGCAACATGTATCATATTCTAACATTTCCTCTTTAGTTCACCACTCATTCACTTTTCATTACATTCTATTTATTCACTGAGCAATTCATTTCTTACCACTTGATACACTTTATTCACCAAAACATTCTTCCACATGGTTTATTTTTAACCTACTTTTCTTTCATACAATACTTTCTCACTTATCGTCCAACATTTTCTCTTTCATATTTCAGTCACCACATTTCACCATCAGAATACTGATTTCAATGGTTCACATTCTCAAGGCTGTTTTTAATATATTTCATTCTATTATTTTTTATTTTCTTACATAAACAATTATTTTTATTTTTATGGATAAATATTGGATAATACAAGCCTTCCAACATCGTGAGTACTGAACAAGGCTTACTACTTATTCGGACCTTTTACAGCATAGAGACACTTGTGGAGACTGGTAGGAGAGGCAAGAACTCATGGGCACAGCTCATTGGCTATCAGGAGCTGGGACCCTTTACATGCAAAAAGCCAGAGATGGGCACCATATGAGTGTATTTCCTTGTTTTCACATTGTTCTATTTACAGTAAATACTACGCTTAGATATTTGTTACTGTTTTTCCCTTTTTTTCCTGCTTTTGCACTCCTACTTCATTCTAAGGTATCTATTACTTTGTGGACAAGGACATAACAGTTTGTAGCAGCATCAGGATCACAAGGAACAGATTCTTTTGTGTCCTCCTCATCTCCATCATCATCATTTCTACATATTATCATCATTTCATTCCATCATCATTTTCATATCCATTTCATCTTTAAGGTACTCTGTCTGTCTGTTTAATAATATTATGGACATTTTATAAGGATGAACATTCATTCTATTGTATGTTGATTCTGGGACTAGTACTTTCAGTAATACATCTGTTTTTCACTCATTGCGCAAATACTTTTTGTGTTTTATTTCTATTAAAAACCCTAGCTTAGGATTGTTTCCTATGAACCCAGATACTGAAACTCATAACTTTCTTTACTTGTCAAACTGTACAATGTTAGAGAATCTCACATTCTTGTATGTCTTCCATGATTTTATTTCATTAAGACTTGGTATAAACTATCCTTTCTATGCTTATTGTATTACTTGTTTGAAAACTTAAAAGCACATACAGAATCATAAATGCAGGCGGCAATTCAGACATGCTGCCCATGCTACTGCTACCACCATTGCTGTGCCTGCTGTCAGACGTGTTGTCCCTGCTGCCACCAGTGCTAAACCTGCTGTTAGTGTGTCTTGTAATACTCAGGAGGGGGGAAGGAGAGGATGATGTGAAGTGTGACAGCAAGGGACCCTAAGTCGCATTTGCCATCCCCAAGTAGTACCTCCAATGATAGTACTACTACTCCTACTAAGGTCCAGCAGCTTGTTAGTGTTCAGATTTAAGGTGGTGGTAAACAATATCCTCATATTACTAGTGACTGTGAGAAGGAAGACTCTGTGGCTGAACTTGATGTGGTTGGTGTTAGTAGTAGTAGTAGTAGTAGTAGTAGTAGTAGTAGTAGTAATGGTGAAGCAGCCAGTGGGACTATTGTTAGGTTACTGGTAGGGGAAGCATTTGAATGTGTCCAGACTAGCTGTCAAGGGAGCCCACACCATTCTTCTGGCTCTGGGAGTCCTCCCTTTCCCTTCACTAAAGTGTCCAAGTGGAACATGATCCTGAAGACTAAGAGGTCAGAACTGGTGTTGGGGGAGAGCAGGTGCAGAATGAATACCACCACCACCAGCAGGAGCACAGATCAGCTGCCTGTGCCTGCTGCTACTGCTGCCAATCTGCCTTCTTCAGGTCAAAAAGAAATGCCAAGTGTGACATTAACCCTTTGAGTGCCAGAGGGGTACGGAATGCACTGCAAAGCAATGCATTCCGTACCCCTCTGGCACTCAACGGGTTAAGGGACCCTCTGTCTCGTTGCTCGTCATCTCCTCCAAGCAGCAGTGAGATGCCTGTAACAGAGCAGGTGGAAAAGACATTGATGGCCTTTTTAGCAGAAACTGAGAAGTAATGGGAGACAGGGATGAGGATGGGCATCACCACCACCACTAGCAGTGAGATTTTGGAATCTGAGGAATTTGCAACTGCTTTAATTCCTGCTGCTGCAGAAATGAAAGGGCAGTAGGATTCTGAGGAGCAAGCTAGTGTGTCGCAGACCACCATGGACACAGTGGGAATGGGATCAACAAGTGATGCAGGACTAGGACAGGTTCCACTTGAAAGCAGCAACACTCCTGGTCCTAGTTGCAGTGCTAAATCTGAGGCAGTAGCAGCAACTGCAGCAACATTATCCACTGCCATGTCTGTCAAGGGGAATGTGGAGGAGAAGAAGAAAGAGGCCATTCTTCCCAACATGCTCCACCTTTTCCTTCCCCCCTGAAGTCATGGGTGTTGGACTATTTTTCTCTTGGGGCAGGCACAGTGCAGCCATCAGCAATGGCACTGTGCACAGTTTGTGACAAGTCAGTGAGAAGAGGAAAGGAGGGAACACACCTTGGAACAAGAGTCCTGATATCACACATGAAACCCAGACACTATGACATTTATGTCAGACATGTTGTTCTGATAACTATATAAGTATGCATTTGTTTATTCTAAAAAAATCACTGATTGTTTTTTTAAATTGGTAGCCATTACTGGCAGGAACTGTAGTGTTTTACTCATTTCCTGTTCTAACAGCCAGTCTGCTTAATCACATCTTCAGAGAAGAAGCATGCAATGGACTTACATTGGCCTTTGAAGGATAAGTCTGTAAGTAGGCCCTCTGTAGTTATTAGTACATGTTTTTATTCATTCAGCTACGGTTTGATGTTTGTTTTGCAACATCTGCCTGTCAGGGAGTTACGTTATCTAGGCCTCATTTTCTGTTAGCTATTGTTTTAATAGTAATGTAGCATGCCTGTCACTATTTGTATTTTGTGGTTGTAAGAAATTTTCTAATACATATTTTTATAATATTGTATTTTGCAGATTTACAAAAAAGTAATTTTTCAGGAATGATTTCAATCGCTATTCCTGCCTACTGTGATTTTATTGAGAAGTTGTTCGCTGTCTGCCAAGCCTTGTACTACAGACACATTGTGAATTCAGAACACATGTTAAAGCCAAACACCCACCACAGAAATCAATCACCGCTGTTGCTGTACTCCCTGACTCTACAGAAAGGCAAGAAGAGGTGAGGTAAAGATCAAAGAGGAGGAAGAGAAGAGAAACCCAGACAGAGACTGGAAGTTGCATGACGAGTGAAATAACTAGCTCGCCATCACCTTCTTGCTCTAGGGTAACTACATCTTCTGCCAATCCACCTCGTTCATCGCTATCTACCCCTCCAAATGGTAGCCACTCTGTTGATAGGATGTGGTAGTTCATGTCCACTCATTGCACACTATGTGCTGCACTGACCACACATGGCAGTGTGGTGGAGGAGAATCGCAACCAGGGCATCAAGCAGCATCTGAAGAGATTCCATTCCGCAGAATATGCTAAGATGCTAAGATTACTATTAAACTGTCAGCAAGTTGTCATTTATCCTTAGTTGGTTCTGGGCAAGGGGTATAATGACAGCGTCAGTACTTGGTTTCTGGTGTCATGGTGTTTGGATACAGTTGTGCCCCCAGATGTTATTTACCACACACATAATGTGCACATTGCAGTTGCTGATGAGAGCCACAGCTCCTGCTCTCAAGGGAAAAATGTATATTCTAATAACAACACACCTAAGATTTTGGAGGAGGGGCAGGTGGAGAAGAATTATTGACCAACTTCTGCTTTTCTCCACATAGAGTGGAGGCTATTTATTGTGCTGCTACTGTAAAGGCGCATCACTGGAACTAGCCGTGGCAAGTGGAACCTTCATCATCCATCACCTATGTTACTGCTATTGTGTAACGACGGAGACCCAGGAGAAGGGATACCTACAAGTAGCCCTCTCTAACCAGAACCAAGAGTGAGGAAGGTCAGACTCCTCCAACAAGGGATAGAGGAGCGAGCGGCTAGGGAACGACGCTGGGGTGCGTCGCTCGCGTACGGAGGTTGTCAGAAGGGTGACGTGCAGCGGCCACGGCCGTATAAAGGTGCTAGCCGCAAGGCTAGATTGAACCCCTTTGGTTGAGCCAAAGAGATCCCGCGATGCCCCCCTCCAGACAATCTATACTACCGCTATCCCCAGGGAGAAAACAAACTCCAACAGGAACAGTACTCACTCAGGTGATCAGAAGGACTAAGAGGAGGTCCCAACACGAATCCGAAGGATGGTCAGCCAAGCCGGGTCATACACAGGAGCAACAGGAACACCGCCGGAGCCGCTAGCACAGGACGCAGACGGGCATCAATCAGGACACTCACGGAGGCCTACAGGAGACAGAAGATGACACAGGATCAGGACTAGCAGGAACGCAGACAAGAAGAGCAGAGAGAGAGTCAGAGACAGCTCTACACAGCTACTGGACGCTATAACAACGCGTCCATACAGACAACTTACCCCCCTGATAAGCAGAAGAGACAGGAAGGGGCAGGGCTGGAGGTCCACACGCTGGGCACCGCAATGCGCATGCGCCCAGTACCGCAGGCCAAAAGAGAACGGCGCATGCGCTAGGATAGCCGGATCCGGCTACTGCGCATGCGCACAGCGAGATGCGGCCCCGGGAAGGAAGACGCCGAACGGGGATCGCGCAGGATGCGGCGCGATCCCCACCGCCGGTATGACACCACCCCCGACCCAAGGGCCGCCACCGGAGGCCCCTAGGTAGGCCTCTCAGGACGGCGGCGGTGGAAACGACGACGAAGGACAGAGGCGTGTACGTCCTGAACAGGCACCCAAGAACGCTCTTCAGGACCGTAGCCCTTCCAGTTAACCAGATACTGCAGACCACCCCGGACCCGGCGAGAATCCAAAATATCATCAATGACGTACTCATCCCGTCCATGAACGGAAACAGGAACCGGGACAGACACACGAGGATGAGGAAACCGAGCAGGAACCCAAGGCTTCAGGCGGGATACGTGAAAAACGGGGTGGATCCGTAAAGTACGCGGCAAGTCTAAAAGGTACACAACCGGGGATAGGCGTTGAAGGACTCGGAAGGGGCCCAAGAACCGAGGACCCAACTTAGCAGAAGGCTGCCGGAGATGGGTGTCGCGAGCAGACAACCACACCCGGTCCCCAGGGCGAAAGGCAGGAGCCACAGAGCGTCTACGATCGGCAGATTCCTTCTGGCGCCTTTGAGCCGCCAGAAGGGAAGTCCGAAGAGACCGCCAATGATCCACCAAGGAACGAACACGGAATTCCGCCGATGGCACAAGAGCCGTGCCCGGAGCCAGGATGAGTACTCGCGGATTGTAACCAAGGGCAGCAAAAAAGGGAGAACAACCCAAGGAGGTCTGTAGAAGAGAATTATAGGACAGTTCCGCCAAAGGAAGGAGAGACACCCAGTCGTCCTGTCGGTTGTTACAGTGAGTGCGAAGGTAGGTCTCAAGTGATTGGTTCAGACGTTCGGTCTGGCCGTTAGTCTGAGGATGGTACCCAGAAGAGAATTGTAACTGGATACCCAAACGAGAACAAAAAGCTCTCCAAAACCTAGAGATGAATTGGGAGCCGCGATCGGATGTGATGTGTAAGGGAATACCGTGAAGACGAACCACATGTTGCAAAAAGAGATCGACCAAGACCGAAGACGAAGGCAACCGTGGTAAAGGGACAAAGTGTCCTTGCTTAGTGAAGCGGTCAACAACCACCCAGATCACTGACATCCCTAAGGAAAGAGGAAGGTCCACAATGAAGTCCATGGCGATCTCGGTCCATGGTAAGGCAGGTACCGGAAGCGGCTGTAAGAGTCCAAAGGGTCTACGACGTGGACTCTTCATCCGGGCACAAACCGGGCAACAAGAAACATAAGCCAACACATCAGCTCGGCATCCCGACCACCAAAAGTGCCGGGTGAGAAGCTCCAGGGTACGAACACCGCCAGGGTGACCGGCTACTGCAGAGTGATGGGCCCAACGCAAGACCTCGGTCCGATACCGAGGGGGCACAAAAAGAGCCGAACCAACCCGAGAGGACGTATCTGCAGGAGCAAGATGTTGAGAAGCCGTTATGGCCTGAAGGGTACCGAAGGAAATAGTGGCCAGAAGACAAGCTGGTTGCAGGACGGTGTCTGAGACGGGGGCAGGAGACTGAACTGACTCAGCGAGGCGGGACAAAGCGTCGGCCTTGGTGTTCTTGCTTCCCGGAATATAAGTAATTTTAAAGTTGAACCTGGCAAAGAACAGGGACCAACGGGCCTGTCGGGCATTCAGTCTTTTAGCGGAGGCTAGGTAGGCGAGGTTTTGGTGGTCCGTGAGGATAGTTACCACGTGTGGCGATCCCTCTAGGAGGTACCGCCACTCCTCTAGCGCCAATTTAATGGCCAGTAGTTCCCTATTACCGGTGTCGTAATTCCTTTCTGCTGTGGAAAAACGCCTGGAGAAGTAGGAGCAGGGATGAGACTCCCCGGTCTTAGGGCAGCGCTGAGACAGGACTGCCCCAGCAGCCGTTTCCGAAGAGTCTACCTCCAGGGTAAAAGCACTGTGTGGATCAGGGTATCTGAGAACGGGGGCGGAAGTAAAGGCCTCCTTCAATTGCTCAAAAGCTCTGAGAGCAGCCGGGGACCATTGACTAGGGACTGCGCCCTTCCGGGTAAATAATGCTATGGGGAGGATTATGCTGGAGAAGCACCGTATGAATTTGCGGTAATAATTCGCAAACCCGATAAAGCGCTGGACTGCTTTCAGAGTTAGAGGTAACGGCCACTCGGTGACCGCGGAGACCTTGGTAGGATCCATACCTATACCCACGGAGGAAACCACATAACCCAAAAACGGCAGGGAGGATTCCTCGAAGGAGCATTTCTCAAGCTTGGCGTACAAATGGTTAGCCCGGAGACGTTCCAACACGATGGAGACGTGTACCCTGTGTTCACTGAGAGTCTTGGAAAAGACCAGTATATCGTCCAGATAGACCAGGACAAAGGACAACAATAGGTCCCTAAACACGTCATTGATAAATGCCTGGAACACCGCCGGGGCATTCCGAAGACCAAAGGGCATTACTAGGTACTCATAATGCCCAAACCTGGTGTTGAAGGCAGTTTTCCACTCCTCACCCTCACGCATCCGCACCAGATTGTAAGCACCCCTTAGGTCTAGTTTGGTGAAGACCGTAGAACCTCGTAAACGGTCCAACAACTCAGGGATGAGTGGGAGAGGGTAACAATTCCTACGGGTAATGGCATTCAAACCCCGGTAGTCTATGCAGGGACGTAACGAACCGTCCTTTTTGGACACAAAGAAGAATCCCGCGCCAGCAGGGGACGTGGACGGACAGATAAATCCACGCGACAAGTTATCCTTAATATATTCTTCCAAAGCGGCCGTCTCAGGGATGGACAGAGGATAAGTACGACCCCTGGGTGGCACCGCCCCAGGGACTAGGTCAATAACACAATCGTAAGGGCGATGCGGAGGCAGGATACTTGCTCTAACCTTACAAAAGACATCTGCGTATGGACTATACGGTGCAGGAATGGAAACAGGAACTGAAGGAACACCTGCACCCCCCTCCAGAACAGTAGGGGCCACCACTGCGGCTTCCGGAAAGGACATGGAACCCGAAGACCAATCGATAACCTGATTGTTCTTGCACAACCAGGGGTACCCGAGGATAACAGGCGTAAGGGGGGAAGAAATGACATCAAAGACCACTGTCTCAGGAGTGTGATTGGTTACAGCCATACGCAAAGGTATAGTGGTGGAGGTGATACGACCGGTACCAAGAGGGGAACCATCCACGGCTACAACCCGTAAAGGGGTATTCCGGGTAAGGAGAGGAATTCCCTGCCTTTTAGCAAATCCGGAATCAAGAAACAAACCAGCAGCCCCGGAGTCCACAAAGGCGGGCACTATCAGAGAGGAGGAAGCCCAAGACAGAGAGACAAGAACAGTAAGGCGTTGAGTAGGGGAAACACGAACTGGGGTATGGTTTAGCGGAGGACCAGTACCTGCAGAATCCTGGGGGCTTCCAGCTTTATTAGGACATAAACGAGCGATGTGTCCCAGGGCCCCACAGTAAAGGCAGAGACCCTTTCTACGTCGCCTACTTTTCTCCTCCTCAGAGAGCCGAAACACCCGGCCGACCTCCATGGGCTCAGGACCGGCCTCGGAGTGCCCCACAGGAGACTGGAACCGAGGTGCTAGACGAACCGAAGGACGCGAAGGAGGCGGATGACGTCCTTTGTCGCGCTCCCTCTCAAGACGTCTCTCGGACATGCGGTGCTCCAAAGAAGAGCATAACGCTATGAGATCCTCCAGAGACGGAGGGCTAGGACGTGTGGTCAATTCATCCTTTAGTCGGTCGTTTAGTCCACGACGAAAAGCCGCCTTTAAGGCACTGTCCCCCCAGTCAGTGTCATAGGCGTAGGTACGGAATTCCACCGCATACTGACTCAATGGGCGGTGCCCTTGTTGTATCTCAAGGATGGCAGCCTCCGCCTGAGCCCGAAGACCAGGAACATCAAACACAGACCTGAAGGCCGAGAGGAAGTCGTCGAGGTCATCCAAGATGGGCGACTGGCGATCCAGTAATGGAGATACCCAAGCCAGCGCCTGACCGGGAAGTAAGGATATGATGAAGGTAATACGAGTCTGATGCGTAGAAAATACCTCGGGCTGACAACGGAAGTGCAGAAGGCACTGATTCAGGAAGCCTCTCAATTCTTTGGGATTGCCATCGAAGCGGTCCGGCAGAGGAAGACGAGGGACTACGGAAGGCATGGGCGGATCTGGAGAAACCGTAGGTCTGGAAACAGCTGGTCTGGGAACTTCTAGGCTTTGCTGTAAATGCTGCAGCATATCTGAGATGGAGTCCAATTTACGGTCCAGGTTTAAAATCTGAGCGGCGTGATGTTCCAGTACTGCGCCTTGCTGTACCACTGCAGCGGACAACTCCTTCGGGTCGGTAGCCATAGAGAAAAGGTGGCGTTGTTATAATGTAACGACGGAGACCCAGGAGAAGGGATACCTACAAGTAGCCCTCTCTAACCAGAACCAAGAGTGAGGAAGGTCAGACTCCTCCAACAAGGGATAGAGGAGCGAGCGGCTAGGGAACGACGCTGGGGTGCGTCGCTCGCGTACGGAGGTTGTCAGAAGGGTGACGTGCAGCGGCCACGGCCGTATAAAGGTGCTAGCCGCAAGGCTAGATTGGACCCCTTTGGTTGAGCCAAAGAGATCCCGCGATGCCCCCCTCCAGACAATCTATACTACCGCTATCCCCAGGGAGAAAACAAACTCCAACAGGAACAGTACTCACTCAGGTGATCAGAAGGACTAAGAGGAGGTCCCAACACGAATCCGAAGGATGGTCAGCCAAGCCGGGTCATACACAGGAGCAACAGGAACACCGCCGGAGCCGCTAGCACAGGACGCAGACGGGCATCAATCAGGACACTCACGGAGGCCTACAGGAGACAGAAGATGACACAGGATCAGGACTAGCAGGAACGCAGACAAGAAGAGCAGAGAGAGAGTCAGAGACAGCTCTACACAGCTACTGGACGCTATAACAACGCGTCCATACAGACAACTTACCCCCCTGATAAGCAGAAGAGACAGGAAGGGGCAGGGCTGGAGGTCCACACGCTGGGCACCGCAATGCGCATGCGCCCAGTACCGCAGGCCAAAAGAGAACGGCGCATGCGCTAGGATAGCCGGATCCGGCTACTGCGCATGCGCACAGCGAGATGCGGCCCCGGGAAGGAAGACGCCGAACGGGGATCGCGCAGGATGCGGCGCGATCCCCACCGCCGGTATGACATATTGTTGATCCCATTCCCTTTCAGCTACCTAATCATCCTGCTGCTTAAACAACTCAGCAGCAGCAGCAAGAACAGCAGTTGCAAATTCCACAATTATGTACTCAGGCGGACATTTGACAATGGCCAGTGGCCACTGGCCTACATGATCTGCTGGCACTAGGCCAGTATGGCATTTTTTTCTAAGGACTTGTACTAAATAAATAAATAAATAATTAAAAACAGTCACACAACAAAAAATAATCATTTTTGGGGGTTTGCATCTAACAAGACTAAGTCCTACAAATCAATATTTCTTCAGGGCTTGTTCCTCTAATATGTCTAAGTTCTACAAATAAATGTTTCCGCAGGGCATGGGCCTCTAACAACAAATCATCCTCTACAAAATACTCTATCAAGTCAAGTATCAGTCCACCCCAGTTGCAGCTTATGTCAGGGGGTTCCTGTCACTTTTCATAAAAATTTCTTATTTTATTTTATTGATTTATTTTTTTTATTAACTGTGCCCACAATACCAGTCAAGAACCCCCAAAAACAAATTCCCTGTTCAACTGATTCATTCCCTAGACCCACCCACCAACACAGACACCCTCCTTCAATGTCTTTTATACCATATCTTATGGGGTGTTTTTAATTGTGTTTAGGATTTATTTTTTTATTAACTGCCCCCCAATCCCAGTAAACAACCCCCCTCAAAAAAACATTCCTTGTTCAACTGATTCTTTCCCCACGCCCCACCAAAACAGGCACCACGTGCCCCTTTTATAGTATGCCTTTGGGAAATAAAATAATATTTGTTATGAGTTGTGTGTAAATTCAATGTTCCCATTGATTCCAATGGAATTAGATAGGTGAAAAAAGCAGAAAATTGGCACTTTTCGCCGGAAATTATTCACAAAGGGGGAAGTGCCATTATTTGCCAATTTCAGTTTGAGGTGAAATTTTTTGCTCATCCCTAACTGTACCACACGATGTGCCAGATCCTTATATCTGCAAAGGTACTCTCTACAGTAGGTGGCAGTGTTGGTGGTAGTGACATTACTCCAGCTTGCTGCTCTGTGAATATGTTTGCCTCAAACTGAAATTGGTGAGTAATGGCACTTTCCGCATGGCGAACAATTTTCTGTGAAAAGTGCTGTTTTCTGCTTTTTCTTACCTTTTTCATAGAGGGATTGACTGTCACCACCTGGAGTGCCTTTTTGCTGTTTCTGCTGTACTTGCTTGTGTTGCTGCTGCATCACTAGTACTATTTCTATTATTAGAGGTATGTGGGGTTGATATAAATACAGTATAGAAAATAGTGACATGTATTCGCTCTCTCCTGCTCTGTATATGTTTAGTCAATGGTAGCAATTCACTTGTTCATCAAAGCCAGAGTTTCTGTTTCTTATGGCCCACGTCTCCTATCATTCCTTTAGATGCTCATATGCCCCTTTAACCTTATTCAATTTCCCGGATCAGGAAAAAGAAGTTTACTTAGATTTCTCCATTTGGTTTAGTTCATCACATATTAATTGCCCAAGTATCCATAACATTTTTTGCAAGTTCAAAACATGTTGTTGAGAACAAACTTATAATTTGTGAGGTATGAAACCAAGAAGGGAGAGAAGGATTATGTATGACATGCCAGCATTAAAATCTTGCCCCTGGATTCCTGTGGTTTCAAGTTATACCCCTGCAACCAATGTATTAAAGGGATAGTAATGTTTCACAATAAAAGCAGTTCCAATTAATCTTCATAGCATTTGTGCCATGGAGAGTGTTATTTCAATACTGTCAGAGTTGTAGTTCAAGAGTAAATGAATGATAAAGTATCCCCCTCCCGTCTCTTTTACTGATGTAACACTGCTCATTAGTGTTGAGCGAGCATGCTCGGCCGATACTCGGATCGGCTCGAGCATCGCTCTGCTCGGCACATGGCGGTACTCGTACGAGTACCGCATGTGCTCGCCCGCCATGTTCGGGTCTCCTCCCCGCACGTTTTGCGGCTGCTGCGCAGCCAATAAACGTGCAGGGAGGCTCTGACATCGGTGTAATGCCAGCAGCCATGTTGGCTGCTGGCATTACACTGATTGGCTGGCCAGAACCCGTGGTCGGGTGCTGTATAGTACCTGACCATCGAGTTCGGCTCAGTCTTAGCCAGGGAGAGCTGAGGATAGGAAGGGAAAGTCAGTGTAGGGAGGAAAAAAAGCAAAATTGTGAAAAAAAAGAACCAAAAGTCCTTTTTAGGACTACTGTGTGTGGGGGCAGCAGGTTATTTTGTGTGGGGGGAAAAAAAAAAAAAAAAAAAAAAATATATATTCTGTTTAGTGTGCAAAGTTGCAGATTAGAGCACATTCTGTTTAGTGTGCACAGTTGCAGATTAGAGCACATTCTGTTAAGTGTGCAAAGTTGCAGATTAGAGCACATTCTGTTTAGTGTGCAAAGTTGCAGATTAGAGCACATTCTGTTAAGTCTTCAAACTAAAATATCAAAGTCACATATTCCATTCAGTGTGCGTCGCCGCAGTTTAGCAGCACATTCTGTGTACTGTGCAGAGTTGCAGAATAGGAAGAAATACTGTTAAGTCTTCAAACTAAAATATCAAAGTCACATATTCCATTCACTGTGCGTCGCCGCAGTTTAGCAGCACATTCTGTTGACTGTGCACAGTTTCAGAATAGGAAAAAATTCTGTTAAGTCTTCAAACTGTAAAATATCAAAGTCACATATTCCATTCACTGTGCGTCGCCGCAGTGTAGCAGCACATTCTGTGTACTGTGCAGAGTTGCAGAATAGGAAGAAATACTGTTAAGTCTTCAAACTAAAATATCAAAGTCACATATTCCATTCAGTGTGCTTCGCCGCAGTGTAGCAGCACATTCTGTGTACTGTGCAGAGTTGCAGAATAGGAAGAAATACTGTTAAGTCTTCAAACTAAAATATCAAAGTCACATTTTCCATTCAGTGTGCTTCGCCGCAGTGTAGCAGCACATTCTGTGTACTGTGCAGAGTTGCAGAATAGGAAGAAATACTGTTAAGTCTTCAAACTAAAATATCAAAGTCACATATTCCATTCAGTGTGCTTCGCCGCAGTGTAGCAGCACATTCTGTGTACTCTGCACAGTTGCAGAATAGGAAGAAATACTGTTAAGTTTTCAAACTCAAATATTAAAGTCACATATTCCATTCAGTGTGTGTCACCGCAGTTTAGCAGCCTATTCTGTGTACTCTGCACAGTTGCAGAATAGGAAGAAATACTGTTAAGTTTTCAAACTCAAATATTAAAGTCACATATTCCATTCAGTGTGTGTCACCGCAGTTTAGCAGCCTATTCTGTGTACTCTGCACAGTTGCAGAATAGGAAGAAATACTGTTAAGTTTTCAAACTCAAATATTAAAGTCACATATTCCATTCTGTGTTCGTCACCGCAGTTTAGCAGCCTATTCTGTGTACTCTGCACAGTTGCAGACTAGGAAGAAATACTGTTAAGTTTTCAAACTCAAATATTAAAGTCACATATTCAATTCAGTGTGTGTCACCGCAGTTTAGCAGCCTATTCTGTGTACTCTGCACAGTTGCAGAATAGGAAGAAATACTGTTAAGTTTTCAAACTCAAATATTAAAGTCACATATTCCATTCAGTGTGTGTCACCGCAGTTTAGCAGCCTATTCTGTGTACTCTGCACAGTTGCAGAATAGGAAGAAATACTGTTAAGTTTTCAAACTCAAATATTAAAGTCACATATTCCATTCTGTGTTCGTCACCGCAGTTTAGCAGCCTATTCTGTGTACTCTGCACAGTTGCAGACTAGGAAGAAATACTGTTAAGTTTTCAAACTCAAATATTAAAGTCACATATTCCATTCAGTGTGTGTCACCGCAGTTTAGCAGCCTATTCTGTGTACTCTGCACAGTTGCAGAATAGGAAGAAATACTGTTAAGTTTTCAAACTCAAATATTAAAGTCACATATTCCGTGTAAGATGAAGAAGGCGGGTAAAAAGGGACGGGGAAGTGGACGTGATCCTGATAGTTCAGGGCGCGGGTCAGGACGCGGATAAACTGTGCCTGGTGCCAGAGCACAAGAAAGAAAGACATCCACCATACCTAGCTTCATGTCTAATTTTACAGGGCGTCGCAGGACATCACTCTCGAGGTCCGACCACTGCGAACAGGTGGTCGGTTGGATGACAGCTGATACTGCTTCCAGTCGGTTAAGCACCACCCTGTCTTCCACCAAGTCCACTCTCAGTAGCCAAGAGTCTGGTCAACATAATCCTCACTCTGATCATCCTTCCTCCCACCATACACGGTCTGGTCAAAGAAGTGATCCCACACTGGGATATAGTGAGGAGCTCGTCTCATCACCAATCCTTCATTTGACCCTCTCTCCAAGCACGCTTGCAGAGGAACATGACATTTTGTGCCCTGATTCACAACCTCTAGAGGGTACCCAATCACAAGAAGATGACAGATGTGAACGGCATTTAAGGTCAAAGGAAGTAGTGGATGATGATGATGAGACACAGTTGCCATTAAATCAACCACTATTTCCGTCTCAAGACCTTGTTGAGGAGAATGTTATACAGTTGTCAATGACTGAGTATGTGGTGGGATCAAGACATGAGGAGGATGATCAGAGTGAGGAAGTGGAGGAGGACTTGGTGGACGATGAGGTGACTGACCCCACCTGGGAAGGTGTAGAGCCGAGCGATGACAGCAGTCCTGAGGGTGAGCCATCTGCAGCACCGCAACAGGCTGGAAGAGGCAGTGGTGTGGCTACAGAAAGAAGGCGGACCGCACCAAACCGGCCCGCAAATGTTCCACGGAGCACCCCCTTGCGTAAATCTACCTTGCCAAAGGGTAGGTGTTCCGCGGTATGGCGTTTTTTTAAGGAAAGTGCGGACGATAAAAGAATTGTAGTTTGCAACCTGTGCCACACCAGAATGAGCCGAGGCATGAACACTAGAAACCTCACCACCACCACATGATCCGACACATGGCATCCAAGCACCGTAATAAGTGGGAGGAACGCCTGGATCGCCCATCTGTGTCTGCAGGCCACACCACTGCCTCCTCTTCCCCTGTTTTCGGTGCCGGCCAATCGCCTGTCGAAGGCGCAGGCCCGCATACCTCCCGCCCTGCACCTGTACCATCTGAAGCACCATCAGCGACCACATCCACTTCCCTGTCCCAGCGCAGCGTCCAAATGTCGTTACCCCAGGCATTTGAGCGCAAGAGAAAATACCCAGCCACCCACCCACAGGCCATAGCACTAACCTCACACCTTTCCGAATTACTGGCCATCGAAATGCTGCCATTTAGGCTTGTGGACACTGAGTCCTTCCGCAGCCTGATGGCAGCAGCTGTCCCTCGGTACGCGGTCCCCAGCCGCCACTACTTTTCCCGGTGTGCCATCCCCGCATTACACCACCATGTGTCCCGTAACATCACCCGTGCCCTGACCAACGCAGTTACTGGGAAGGTCCACTTAACGACTGACACATGGACAAGTGCTTGTGGCCAGGGACGCTACATTTCCCTGACGGCACACTGGGTGAATGTCGTGGAGGCTGGGAGCGACTCGGACCCTGGGATGGCACGGGTGCTACCCACGCCGAGGATTGCGGGCCCTACCTCCATCAGGGTTTCCGCCAGCACCTACGTTATTGGCTCCTCCTCCTCCGTTTCCACCTCCGAATTCTCTACACGCAGCGCCACTCCCCCATCAGCCAGTAGCTGGAAGCAGTGTAGCACTGCAGTGGGGAAGCGTCAACAGGCCGTGCTGAAGCTGATCTGCCTTGGGGACAAACAGCACACGGCCTCAGAGCTGTTGCAGGGGATTAGTCACCAGACCGAGCAGTGGCTCTCGCCACTCAACCTGCAACCAGGCATGGTTGTGTGTGATAATGGGCGTAACTTGGTGGCGGCTTTGGAGCTCGGCAAGCTCACACACGTACCATGCCTAGCGCATGTATTTAATTTAGTGGTTCAGCGATTTCTAAAAACCTACCCCAATGTGCATGATCTCTTGACCAAGGTGCGCCGCGTGTGTGCACATTTCCGTAAGTCATCTACAGCTTCGGCCGGCCTGTTGAAGCTGCAGCAGCGCTTACAATTGCCAGCTCACCGGCTGCTGTGTGACGTGAGCACGCGCTGGAACTCCACCTTCCACATGTTGGCCCGGCTTTGTGAGCAGCAGAGGGCAGTAGTGGAGTACCAGCAGTTACACCTCTGCGAGGTTTTACGCAATTTTGAGGAATCGACACAGATGGTGAGCGGCGATAACGCTATTATCAGTGTAACCATCCCACTTCTGTGTCTACTGAAACGATCGCTGCTCACAATTAAAACCGACGCTTTGCATGTGGAAGAGGTGGAAATGGGGGAGGAAGAGCTTACACAAGGTGATAGCCAGAGCACCCTCACTTCGTCTTCTCAGCGACAATTGGAGGAGGCGGAGGAGGAGGAGGAGGAGGAGGAGGAAGACACGGTTGCCTCCGCTACAGAGGGTAGCCATGGAACTTTAGTTCCATCTCTTCAGCGTGGGTGAGCAGAAGAGGAGGAAGAGGATGAGGATATTGAGAGTCATCCTCCTGGTGAGGACAGCGAAATCTTGACTGTTGGTACTCTGGCACACATGGCTGACTTTATGTTAGGCTGCCTTTCCCGTGACCCACGCGTTGTACGCATTTTAGACAACACAGATTACTGGGTGTTCACCCTTCTGGACCCCCGCTACAAAGAGAATTTCTCATCTCTCATTCCTCCGGTGGAGAGGACAAGCAAAATGGTGCAATACCAGAAGGTTCTTGTTGAAAAATTGCTCCAAAATTTTCCATCTGACAACGCTGGCGGCAGAGTACGTGCTACCTTGGCCAACCGAGAAGGGGAGAAAAGGGGAGCACACAGCAGTTCCGAGAAAGGCAGGGCAACACTCTCCAAGGCGTGGGACACCTTCATGACACCCCGCCAGCACCCTCACCCTGATGCGCAGCCTAGTGTCACAAGGAGGGAAAAGTTTTGGAAGATGGTGAAGGAGTACGTAGCAGACCGTGTCAGCGTCCTCAATGATCCCTCTGTGCCTTACAACTACTGGGTGTCCAAGCTGGACACGTGGTATGAACTGGCACTCTACGCCTTGGAGGTGCTGGCCTGCCCTGCCGCCAGCGTTCTGTCTGAGCGGGTATTTAGTGCTGCTGGTGGCATCATAACAGATAAGCGTATCCGCCTTTCCACCGACAATGCTGATAGGTTGACACTTATAAAAATGAACAAGGCCTGGATTTCCCCTGACTTCTCCACTCCACTGGAGGAAAGCCCCGGGGGAACATAATCTCACTTTACATATATTATTTACAATGATGGGAATACTCTGTATTCCCATTCACCCCTTCCACCCAAAAAACGGGTATATGGTTGACTCTTAATCTTCTCATCCTCCTCCTCCTCTTCCATATGCCCTGTGCTATAATTTTTATATAGGGCCAGCTCACCAGCGGGCCCTGTGCTATAATTTTTATATAGGGCCAGCTCACCAGCGGGCCCTGTTTGACAATTTTTATATAGGTCAGCTCACCAGCGGGCCTTCTCATATAATGTTTTATTGGGTCAGCTCTCTAGCGGGCCCTCTCATATAATGTTTTATAGCGTCAGCTCACTAGCGGGCCTTCGCATATAATGTTTTATAGCGTCAGCTCACTAGCGGGCCTTCGCATATAATGTTTTATAGCGTCAGCTCACTAGCGGGCCTTCGCATATAATGTTTAGGATGGTCAGCTCTGCAGCAGACCCTCACCCATAATGTTTTAGATGGTCAGGTCAGCGCACGTTTCCCTCTTAATCATGGCCTCAGTTCAATAAAATCAAGGAAATTTTTGGGAGAATTTGCCTCTGCGCACGTTTCCCTCTTAATCATGGCCCCAGTTCAGAAAATCAAGGAAATTTTTGGGAGAATTTGCCTCTGCGCACGTTTCCCTCTTAATCATGGCCCCAGTTCAGAAAATCAAGGAAATTTTTGGGAGAATTTGCCTCTGCGCACGTTTCCCTCTTAATCATGGCCTCAGTTCAGAAAATCAAGGAAATTTTTGGGATAATTTGCCTCTGCGCACGTTTCCCTCTTAATCATGGCCCCACTTCCGAAAATCAAGGAAATTTTTGGGAGAATTTGCAGATGATATACAAGTAAATATACAGCAAATATTGTTTGGTAACAATTTTTCGCCTAAAGTCGTTTTTATTTTCCTTTTTGTGTGTTTTATGGTCAGTCTGTAAAAATGGCGTACTACGGGCGAAAGATCGTTCCCAGCAGCGATGTTGGAGTCCAAGATGCATCCAGACATCCTCCCTATGCTGTCCCTGAACCATTTCTGTGGTGTTTCCATCCTTTTCTGCCCTTTTCCTATGGACCAGGCACCCTCCCCTCATCAGAGCAGGGGGTGCCTGGTGTAATGCTCGAGTCCTCCCATTGACTTCAATGGGGCTCGGGTGCTCGGCCGAGCACTCGAGCCTCAGGGGGTGCTCGGTCAGAGCACCCGAACACCCGAGCATTGGGGTGCTCGCTCATCACTACTGCTCATGTCAGAACAGAAGGGTGGTGTCCAGATAGCTTGCAGAGAGGGACAATCTTCAATTAGCATAAGGGACAAACCTGAAAAACCTGTTAAGGGGGGCAGGTTTTCCATTGTTCTCACAGTAAGAAGATTGTCCCTTGCTGTGAGCTATATGGTCTGTGCACCAGATTCCACATCTGAGGGGATGTGGCTTACGCTAGGTAAAAGAGGATGGAGGGGTCAACTTTATCATTCAATTACTCTTGAACTACAACTCTGACAGAATTGAAATAACACTGTCCATGACCCAAATGCTATGAATTTTAATTGGAGCTGCTTTTCTTGTGAAACATTACTATCTCTTTAAAAATCAAACAGCATATATACACTGTATGCTATCGGCATATTTTTATGAAAAATAGTCAAGGGGAGTCATATACTAAGAATAGGCTGCAGCCTGTAGAACTAGTTGTGGCCAATGTGAGGTCATCCAGCTGCTATTAGATTATAGTGCCCATTGGCTGGTGGGTAAAATAGATGTTGTAGTTTGACAGCAGTGTGCAGCTGAGCTGCGATCACAATAATAAAAAAGCACACATAGAAGACCTTTTAAATGAATGATTTATTTTTTATTAACAAGATCGCAGCTCAGCTGCAGAGCCACCGGACTGTCGTACGACAGACTTCCCATGCAGTCAGTTACAATGCTAACTTCAGGGAACGGGAAGGGAGGGGGAACTTTGCGAGTGAATATCTCTCAAACCATAACAGTTTGAGAGATATCACTGGGGGCAAATAATTTCTTTTTTTACATCATACAATATTGGGATTAGTACTTTTAAAGTATTAGTATCCCTTTAAGCTTCAACAATAGCATTTGCATGAATTCTGTCATCTACTGTAAAACAGTTTGGTTGCTAGATGAGACAACTGAAAGACAGAGCAAGGCATTCAGAAGATAGTTGGTACTCCATGCTGTGGTTTTGCCTCAGAGAATAGAAGTTATTAAGCATCCATAAATGAATAAAAGTATAAATTCCTTTATGCCTGGCTGGCACAAGCAATTAGTAACTAGCTAGAACAAAGGATGGACACATTTGAACTTTCTGTACCATACAAACTTCCCCCAGATAGACACTTTTCTGCCTTGAGATTCATTTCATATTCCATCTTTCTGAACCCACAGACCACAAAATGAAAATCTCTTTTGCTTGAGAGGCACACAATGATCTTTGTATTAATTTTTATAGCAATATGTTGGAGACCTTTCTAACATTCAAGGGGTTAAAAGTTCTCTTTAAATCAATGAGAATGTTTATTTTTCCCCTATGGTTCTGCAAAGGTTAGAAGTGTCAGAGAAATGGGATAATGAGCATATGTAGATAATAGATGAGGAAGGGGGCTTGCTAAGGGACATGAGGAAAAGAAAGGGCAGATAAAGCACGATGAGCTTGAAGGATGTAGATTTGAGGGGAAGAAGCATATTGAGTGAAAGTCAGTTACTGGATGAGAAGAATATGAAGGATATAGACAGTGAGTAAATAAGGGTTTGGAAAGGATAAGAAGGTGGGACGGGTGAAAATTTTCACCTCAAATCAAAATAGGTGACAAATGGCAATTCCTGTCTGGTAAAAAATTTCTCTTGAAAATTCCCATTTTCCAGCTTTTTTTTCCTAGCTGATTGCATTGAAATCAATGTTAAGACTGAATTTTAACTCACCACATTGCAGTCTTCTTTTCCTGCAGGTATATAAAAGGGTGTCAGGCTCTCACAGCATGCCATTCTGTGTTTGTGAGTGAATAAAGCAGCATGTTTTTGAGCAGGAGGGATAGGCAAATAAAGTGAAGTTGAAGCTTAGTTTAGGGAGTCTTTTAGGTAGGACATTTGTTCTCTGTATCAGGGGAGTCTGGGGCACCCTGGGAGAGAAGAAAAGTGTGACTGATCTGGCTGTTATTATCTCTGCGCAGGGGGAGTCTGGGCTGTGAGAATGGAGCAAAGGAGGTTGACCCCAAATACCCCAACATTCTGTCTGACTGACTTGATTTGAAAGACACAGACAACTGTGGTCTAAGCAATTCCCTCACTGATCTTGCTGTTATAAACTCTGTGCTGGTGAAATCTGGGGAAAGAAGTTGTTGATTTTGTTTTTAGTTATATATTTTTTTTCTTTGGACAGTGATAGGATGAACAACTGTAGATGTATATATATATATATCTATATATATAAAAGAATAAGCCTCATTGCATAATTTATGGTACCCCACACACAGAACATAATTTATTTCTCCTCAGAAAAGAAACTCGCATTGAACAGAATGTCTAATTACATAATTTATGTCTCATTAGGAGACACAACTCCTATTGGGTGATTGAATGGGGACTTTACTGCTATCATTGGGTGATTCAATGGGGGCGTGTTTATCATACAGGGAGTTGGCCCGCCCACCAGTATCCAACTGACAAAAAAAAATATATATATATAACTGCCACTCGCTCCTGACGTAGGGATATCAGTAACTTCTCCCAGTCCACTCACACTCTCACTCAGGATCATGACCGCATAAACACACTGTTTCACCTCCCACAGATAACTGTAACCCTCCATACACTCTGTTTCAGTATGAGGGTGTAATGTTCCCATAAAATACAAACTTAATAGCAACTATTATTTAACTCATCATCTCTTCAGTCACCTCACTGTCTCAACTGTCACTCCTCCACTTCCTGCTTCCTGATTCCCACCCTTTCTCTTTAAAGGGAGAGAGATGCTTTGCTGTATGTTACAGAGGGCAAGACTCAAACACCACTTTCTATTTGATCCCTCAGCATATTGCTACATTGCCTCAACTGAAGAGCCACCGTGTGTTATATTGCTATGTTAGCTCAACTTAACGCTTTGAGTGCCAGAGGGGTAAGCAACGCATTGCAAAGCACACATTCTGTCTCACATTCTCACACACACTGTCTCACACTCTCACAGTCTCACTCTCACAGTCTCACACACACAGTCTCACACACACACAGTCTCACTCTCACAGTCTCACTCTCACAGTCTCACACACACAGTCTCACACACACAGTCTCACACACAGTCTCACACACACAGTCTCACACAGTCGCACAGTCTCACACAGTCTCTCAGTCTCACACTCTCAGTCTCACACTCTCAGTCTCACACTCTCACAATCTCACACAGTCTCTCTCGCAGTCTCACAATCTCGCAGTCTCACACAGTCCCTCACACTCTCACAGTCTCTTACACTCTCACAGTCTCTCACACTCTCTTACACTCTCACAGTCTCTCACACTCTCACAGTCTCTCACACTCTCACAGTCTCTCACACTTTCACACAGTCTCACACACTCACAGTCTCACACAGTCTCTCTCGCAGTCTCTCACAGTCCCTCACACTCTCACAGTCCCTCACACTCTCACAGTTCCTCACACTCTCACAGTCCCTCACACTCTGTCTCACACTCTCAGTCTCACACTCTCAGTTTCACACTCTCAGTCTCACACTCTCACAGTCTCTCTCGCAGTCTCACACAGTCTCTCTCGCAGTCTCTCACAGTCTCTCTCGCAGTCTCTCACAGTCCCTCACACTCTCACAGTCCCTCACACTTTCACAGTCCCTCACACAGTCTCACACTCTCAGTCTCACACTCTTGCAGTCTCTCTCGCATTCTCTCTCGCAGTCTTTCACAGTCTCTCTCGCAGTCTCTCACAGTCCCTCACACTCTCACAGTCCCTCACACTCTCAGTCTCACACAGTCTCTCACAGTCTCTCACACTCTCACAGTCTCACACTTTCACACAGTCTCACACACTCAGTCTCACACTCTCGCAGTCTCACACTCTCGCAGTCTCACACAGTCTCTTACACTCTCACAGTCTCTTACACCCTCACAGTCTCTTACACTCTTAGTCTCACACTTTCACACAGTCTCTCACACTTTCACACAGTCTCTCACACTTTCACACAGTCTCGCAGTCTCACACAGTCTCGCAGTCTCACACAGTCTCACACTCTCAGTCTCACACTCTCACAGTCTCTCTCGCAGTCTCTCTCGCAGTCTCACACAGTCTCTCTCGCAGTCTCACACAGTCTCTCTCGCAGTCTCACACAGTCCCTCACACTCTCACAGTCCCTCACACTCTCACAGTCTCTTACACTCTCAGTCTCACAGTCTCACACAGTCTCTCACACTCTCACACTTTCACACAGTCTCACACACTCACAGTCTCACACTCTCGCAGTCTCACACAGTCTCACACTCTCGCAGTCTCACACAGTCTCACACTCTCGCAGCCTCACACAGTCTCTTACACTCTCACAGTCTCTTACACTCTTAGTCTCACAGTCTCACACAGTCTCTCACACTTTCACACAGTCTCGCAGTCTCACACTCTCTCTCAGTCTCACACTCTCTCTCAGTCTCACACTCTCTCACAGTCTCACACTCTCACACAGTCTCACACTCTCACACAGTCTCTCTCACAGTCTCACACAGTCTCTCTCGCAGTCTCACACAGTCTCTCTCACAGTCTCTCACAGTCCCACAGTCTCTCACAGTCCCACAGTCCCTCACACTCTCACAGTCCCTCACACTCTCACACACTCTCTCACAGTCTCACACAGTCTCTCTCACAGTCTCTCTCGCAGTCTCATACAGTCTCTCTCGCAGTCTCTCACAGTCCCACAGTCTCTCACAGTCTCACAGTCCCTCACACTCTCACAGTCTCTCACACTCTCACAGTCTCACACTTTCACACAGTCTCTCACACTCACACTTTCACACAGTCTCACACACTCACAGTCTCACACAGTCTCACACACTCGCAGTCTCACACAGTCTCACACAGTCCCTCGCAGTCTCACACAGTCCCTCACACTCTCACAGTCTCTCACTCTCAGTCTCACACTCTAGCAGTCTCACACAGTCCCTCACACTCTCACAGTCCCTCACACTCTCTTACACTCTCACAGTTTCTTACACTCTCAGTCTCACACAGTCTCTCACACTTTCATACAGTCTCACACTCTCACAGTCTCTCTCGCAGTCTCACACAGTCTCTCTCGCAGTCTCACACAGTCTCACACTCTCAGTCTCACACAGTCTCTCTCGCAGTCTCAAACAGTCTCACACTCTCAGTCTCACACTCTCAGTCTCACACTCTCACAGTCTCTCGCAGTCTCTCTCGCAGTCTCTCACAGTCTCTTACACTCTCAGTCTCACAGTCTCACACAGTCTCTCACACTCTCACAGTCTCACACTTTCACACAGTCTCACACACTCGCAATCTCACACAGTCTCACACTCTCGCAGTCTCACACAGTCTCACAGTCTCACACTCTCGCAGTCTCACACAGTCTCACACTCTCGCAGTCTCACACAGTCTCTCTCGCAGTCTCACACAGTCTCTTACACCCTCACAGTCTCTTACACTCTTAGTCACACAGTCTCACACAGTCTCACACTCTCTCACACTCTCACACAGTCTCGCAGTCTCAGTCTCGCAGTCTCAGTCTCATAGTCTCACAGTCTCAGTCTCACAGTCTCACACTCTCAGTCTCACACTCTCGTAGTCTCACACAGTCTCACACTCTCGCAGTCTCACACAGTCTCTCACACTCTCACGCAGTCTCACACAGTCTCTCACACTCTCACGCAGTCTCACACAGTCTCTCACACTCTCACAGTCTCTCTCGCAGTCTCACACAGTCTCTCACACTCTCACAGTGTCTCACACTTTCACACAGTCTCACACACTCACAGTCTCACACAGTCTCTTACACTCTCACAGTCTCTTACACCCTCACAGTCTCTTACACCCTCACAGTCTCTTACACTCTTAGTCTCACAGTCTCACACAGTCTCTCACACTTTCACACAGTCTCGCAGTCTCACACAGTCTCTCTCGCAGTCTCACACAGTCTCTCTCGCAGTCTCTCACAGTCCCACAGTCTCTCACAGTCCCACAGTCCCACAGTCTCTCACAGTCCCTCACACTCTCACAGTCCCTCACACTCACAGTCTCACACTTTCACACAGTCTCTCACACTCACACTTTCACACAGTCTCACACACTCACAGTCTCACACAGTCTCACACTCTCGCAGTCTCACACAGTCCCTCGCAGTCTCACACAGTCTCTCACAGTCTCACACTCTCAGTCTCACACTCTCGCAGTCTCACACAGTCCCTCACACTCTCACAGTCTCTTACACTCTCACAGTCTCTTACACTCTCAGTCTTACACAGTCTCTCACACTTTTATACAGTCTCACACTCTCAGTCTCACACAGTCTCTCTCGCAGTCTCACACAGTCTCTCTCGCAGTCTCACACAGTCTCCCACTCAAAGTCTCACACTCTCACAGTCTCTCTCGCAGTCTCACACAGTCTCTCTCGCAGTCTCACACAGTCTCACACTCTCAGTCTCACACAGTCTCACACTCTCAGTGTCACACTCTCACAGTCTCTCTCGCAGTCTCTCACAGTCTCTCTCGCAGTCTCTCACAGTCTCTTACACTCTCAGTCTCACAGTCTCACACAGTCTCTCACACTCTCACACTTTCACACAGTCTCACACACTCGCAGTCTCACACAGTCTCACACTCTCGCAGTCTCACACAGTCTCACACTCTCGCAGTCTCACACAGTCTCACAGTCTCACACAGTCTCACACTCTCGCAGTCTCACACAGTCTCACACTCTCGCAGTCTCACACAGTCTCTCTCGCAGTCTCACACAGTCTCTTACACCCTCACAGTCTCTTACACACTTAGTCTCACAGTCTCACACAGTCTCTCACACTCACACAGTCTCACACAGTCTCACACTCTCGCAGTCTCTTACACTCTTAGTCACACAGTCTCACACACTCTCCCAGTCTCTCAGTCTCACAGTCTCAGTCTCACAGTCTCAGACTCACACTCTCAGTCTCACACTCTCAGTCTCACACTCTCAGTCTCACACAGTCTCACACAGTCTCACACTCTCGCAGTCTCACACTCTCGCAGTCTCACACAGTCTCACACTCTCGCAGTCTCACACAGTCTCTTACAGTCTCTTAAACCCTCACAGTCTCTTAGTCTCGCAGTCTCTCACAGTCTCAGTCTCACAGTCTCAGTCTCACACTCTCAGTCTCATACTCTCAGTCTCACACTCTCGCAGTCTCACACTCTCACACAGTCTCACACTCTCGCAGTCTCTTACACTCTTAGTCTCGCAGTCTCTCACAGTCTCAGTCTCACAGTCTGTCTCACAGTCTCAGTCTCACAGTCTCAGTCTCACAGTCTCACACAGTCCCTCACACTCTCACAGTCTCTCACAGTCCCTCACACTCTTACAGTCTCTCACAGTCTCACACTCTCACAGTCTCTCTCGCAGTCTCTCACAGTCTCTCTCGCAGTCTCACACAGTCTCTCTCGCAGTCTCTCACAGTCCCTCATACTCTCACAGTCCCTCACACTCTCACAGTCCCTCACACTCTCAGTCTCTTACACTCTCAGTCTCACACTCTCGCAGTCTCTCTCGCAGTCTCACACAGTCCCTCACACGCTCACAGTCCCTCACACTCTCAGTCTCTTACACTCTCACACTCTCACAGTCTCTCTCGCAGTCTCACACAGTCCCTCATACACTCACAGTCCCTCACACTCACAGTCCCTCACACTCACAGTCCCTCACAGTCTCTCACACAGTCTCTCTTGCAGTCTCACACACTCGCAGTCTCGCACTCACACAGTCTCGCACTCACACAGTCTCGCACAGTCTCGCACTCACACAGTCTCACAGTCTCGCTCACACACACACTCTCTCACACACACACTCTCACACAGTCTCTCACATTCACACTCAGTCTCACACACTCGCACACTCTCAGTCTCACACGCTCTCACAGTCTCTCTCTCTCGCACACACAGTCTCGCACACACAGTCTCGCAGTCTCTCTCACAGTCTCACAGTCTCTCTCTCACAGTCTCACAGTCTCTCTCACAGTCTCTAACACTCTCAGTCTCACACAGTCTCACAGTCTCTAACACTCTCAGTCTCACACAGTCTCTCACACTCTCAGTCTCACAGTCTCTCACACTCTCAGTCTCACAGTCTCTAACACTCTCAGTCTCACACAGTCTCACAGTCTCTAAAACTCTCAGTCTCACACAGTCTCTCACACTCTCAGTCTCACAGTCTCTCACACTCTCAGTCTCACAGTCTCTCACACTCTCAGTCTCACAGTCTCTCACACTCTCAGTCTCTCACACTCTCAGTCTCTCACACTCTCAGTCTCTCACACTCTCAGTCTCTCACTCTCACAGTCTCTCTCACACTCTCACACACTCACATTCTCACACTCTCAGTCTCACACAGTCTCTCGCACTCTCTCAGTCTCACACCCAATCACTCACACACTCACACTCGCACAGTCTCACTCAATCACACTCACACTCTCACTCAATCACACTCACACTCTCACACTCAATCACACTCACACCCTCAATCACACTCACACCCTCAATCACTCACACCCTCAATCACTCACACCCTCTCACTATCATACACACTCTCACTCACACATTCTCACTCAATCACACACACTCACTAACACACTCACTCAATCACTCACACGCAATCACTCAATCTCGCACTCAAACGCAATCACTCACACGTAATCACACCCCAGGAGCCAGCACGATCCACCTTCCACCATAGTCTCACTGTCACTCACACCCCGAGCCAGCATGATCCACCTTCCACCATAGTATGTGCAATTACCACACGCATTTCAATTACATGAATGAATGCCAGTCACTCACATCCCGGGAGCCAGCACGATCCACCTTCCACCATAGTATGTACAATTACCACATGCATTTCAACTATATGAATGAATGCCACAGTGGAGGCATAAGTACAAACACAAACTCATTACAATGACACATAAGTCAACCCCTTATGACTCACTTCTGTGTGTGTGTGTCTCTGTGTGTGCCTGTGTGTTTCTCACTGTGTGTGTTGCATGTCTGTATCACACTCTATGTGTCTGCATGTATGTGTGTATGACTGTCGCTCTTTAAGCATCTCAGTGCATGCGTGTGCATTTGCGTGTGTGTCTCTGTGTTTGTCTCGCATCCGTGTGTGTGCATTAATTCCCTATATATCCTGACGGGCAACGCCGTCCCACATTGCTAGTATATATATATATATATATATATATATATATATATATATATATATATATATAACATAACAAACAAAATTAATATCTTGTAATACCTTTTTTATTGGACTAACAGGATTATGGATTGACAAGCTTTTGGGAGAACCTCCCTTTCTCAAGTCTAAAGCAATTCTGAGCACAAGGACACAAAATTCACAGTTAATACATTGAATTCAAAGTTGAGTTGTTTGCTTGGGTTAAAGCAGCGTGACTGCTGATAAGACAGGAGACTAAGAGAAAATCCACATTCTTCTTGTAGAGGGTAGTAAATACCTTGTGTAAGGATCACAGAGTTGGGGGGGAGAGAAGAAAAATA
Source organism: Rhinophrynus dorsalis (assembly GCA_037306005.1). Taxonomy (NCBI): domain Eukaryota; kingdom Metazoa; phylum Chordata; class Amphibia; order Anura; family Rhinophrynidae; genus Rhinophrynus; species Rhinophrynus dorsalis. The sequence continues at coordinate 471,281,724 of CM074720.1, read as the reverse complement.
CAGGAGATGTTATAGGAGGGGAGAGAGTTAAAAAAGATTGCACATATTAAGAATGCTACATCCAACAAATCTCTTCTCTCTCTCTCTCTCTCTCTCTCTCTCTCTCTCTCTCTCTCTATATATATATATATATATATATATATATAGGGTATAGTTTGTCAAGCTCCCACCAAAAGTTCCACCACCGGTGCCAGTACTATAACAAAACATATAAGAAGGACAGATGATTTAAAGAACTGATGTTATATGATGCACCCTGCTGGAATATCCCAAGCCACAACTATTTTTAAAGGATGGTTGTGCCATTGTTACATAAGCAGGAAGTTAGTGTTGTGAGCAAAGGACAAAGGGAGTCAGCCTGCTAACAAACTTTTCAAGGCATATGTTGTTGTAGGTCTCACAACCTTGACTTTCAGTTACTTAATTCTCCACTTTAACCCTCAGAAGAAGTAATATTGTGGTGGGAAACATTGCAGTCATAGGAAATATAGGTGAAAAGTTATTGACAATGGTGAAAAATGAGAACACATTTGCAGTGGCGAAAAGGAGAAAACAACCACAAAAAAGCAAAAACATTTGGTTTTTGAGGATTGAGATAGTACTGGGGAGAAAGGGGAGGGTGCAGGCATGAAGGAAGTTGGAAAAAAGGATAATAAGCATTATCTGAGAGAAGGAAAGGTTCATGATTATGGAAGATGCATAGTGGAAGAGGCATGATGGGAGATGGAAGGGTATGAGAAGGGAAGGGTGAAGGTTATGAGAGAAAGTATAAGCAGAGAAGAAGGCATTAAGGGAAAAGAAGACAAAAGAAGGTGATGAACCTGAGGAGGAAGACATGAGGAGAGATATAGGAGGAGGAAGGGGGGAAAGTGTGTGGGGAATAAGAAGGGGAAGAGAAAAAGGGAGCATGTGTGTGGGGGGTGGGGGTGTTCCTACATTTCCTCATCCTGTTCAATTTTACATCAATATTTAATTTGGACACCAAATTGCTGTAATTTCCAATGTATTTGTCCTCTTTCTCTTCACCCAGACAGAGAATTCCCAGGTGAGGCTTACTGACACCTGGGGAACATTGAGCATGGTCTCATTAAAATAAATGTCTAGCTGTCTAGAGCAGATGAAACAGATAATTTCTCAATATTTAGAAGCCAAAGTGGTATGTGTCTGTACAACTCAAATTCTGATTTTCTATACCGAAAGGTACCAGGCCACCGCATTCTGTAATAATACAGTACTTCAGGTAAAAAAGGTACTAGATCACTGACCTGGCCTGATCTTGATGAAAATTAATACTGATCCACCACATTTAATTCAGTGATTATAAGCTGTCTGTAGCAGCAAACTAGACATAGGCCTAGTGTAGAAAAACTTGCTGGCTTATGCAGAGTGTTTGAAAGGAGATGTATGATAACAGCTCTTTAATCACTCTTCTAAATTCAAAGCTATTCCAACAGGCAATGGAACACCGTTGAGTCAAATGTAAAAAAGAAAGATTCCTGCAGTTCAAAACAGAACTTTCTTCGTATATATCAAAGAAAATGAAAAATAATTATTCAGCAAAGGAAACAACTTTGAAAATGGGCAGTGTTTTGGAAACAATTTAACTTTTTCAATGTATTTCTCTTTTATTTTTCTCCCTATTAATGGATTACTAAAAATAGTCACTAGATGAACAATTAATTACTTTGGTTATAAGCAAAACATTATTAAAGCTTTACAAGAGGAGAATTACATATTTTATTATTTCCTTGCTTAAAAAAATGGAATTTTAGAGTGCTTGATTTTTATTGGTTAATATATTTCAGTAAAAATGTTTTTACTTAAAGTCTTAATAATCATTTCAATCCAATGGCATGTTAGAATTAATTATGAAATTCATTCATCCACCACTTTTTGTCTATACCATTCATTTCTCTGTGTCCTTTGGTAAAGGAAATAGTGGCCCCTCCATCACATCACACATCGAGTTGCTCCATTTGTTAGTGAGGCTTTGGAAAAAAAACGTCTTTCTAGAAGTGATAGATTAATGTAAGGTGGCTGGAGCAGCTCCTGGGAATGTTGGGGCCCATACCTACCGTCTTCTACATTATGAGCAGTGAATCTGAGGCCCTTTAGGTAGCTGGATAGGTGGAAGATCTCAGATTATTCACATCTGTTCTAAATATGCCCACACACAAAACAATCATTTCATGGTGACAGAGGAATAAGGAGATGGAGGCTCTGTGGACTGGTTACCACTTGGGCATCAAAGAACACTGAATCCCCAACTTGTCTCAATTTTTTTTTACTTTTATACCTTTCATTATCCTCAGTCAGTCCAAAGCTAGAGTGCCACTAGACATTTACCTCTAAAATAGCTGAATGACAGAGAATTTAAAAATACAAAGTAGAAGAAGCAGAAGTAATTTGTTTCAGATGCAAACAATAATGAAATACAATCAGCAAGTGATTAATTAGGCTACATACAATTGCAAATAGAAACGATCTATGCACAAGAATGTAAGACAACTCCTTAGAAAATGTATAGATAGCAAAGAATATGAAAATGTATATTGCACCCCTTAAAATGACACAAGTAAGGTATTTAGTAAGATGACAGACAGCTTAAATGAAAAAAAAATGTATGTTCTCAATTTATTTTCCTAGAAACACTGTGAAGCACTAGATGTTATATAATTTTATTACTTACGCTGTATAAAAGGAGTGGTAGTATTTTAGCATTTGTAGCTGCATATGTTTATTATACAATAATAATTTTGATAATATGATTTTTATCATATGATTGTTTTTTTCTTGTAAAGGACTAGTTTACATATTTTTCAATGACACACTGGGCATAAGGAGAGAGAAAACAGCGTTTTGTTCACCATGCACTTGGCTTACTACAGGAAAAGTCCAAAAAAAACTAGAAAAATATGAAGGTGAATACAGCATCTGGGCCTGATGGGATACACCCATCAGATGGAGAGCTTACTAGAGTTATACAAGGTTATTATTTTAATATTATTTTTTATTGCTTCACTCTATTCCGTTTCAAGTAATTGGAGGAAAGCAGAAAGTAGTATAATTATTCAAAAAAGGGTACAGAAGCTAAACCTGATAATTATAAACCTGTAAGTTTGACTTGTATAGTGTTTAACAATAATATATTTAGCAAGTGTCAGCATCTTTCTGTGAGGTATAGATAATTTAATGCATATATAGATCATCTTCGTGGAGTTAAATATTAGAGGAACTTTTAACTACAACAAAGAAAAATATTTTCTACAGCAGTGGCAATGATAGAGAATTCCACACATCTGAAAACTGTGTTCACAGATACTGTAGATATGTTTTAAAGGGATAGTATTACTTCAAAATTACTATCCCTCATATTGTAGCCCTTAATAAACTGAGTTAAATGACACCAGCGGCATCTGTCAAACCTTTATGGTTTAAGAGATAGCCACTTTCAAAGTTTCCTCTCCCCTGCTGTCAGCATTCTGCTGCCAGCAGGGGAATCCGGTCCCGGGACAGGCGGAGGCTCTTAAACAGAGCCGATATCTCGTTATGGAAGGAAAAATGATTCATTGAAACAGTCTTCTGCGTGTGCTTGTTTACCAAGCACATGTAGAAGACTGTTTCAATCAATCATTTTTCCTTCCATAACGAGATATCGGCTCTGCTGAAGAGCCTCCGCTTGATTCAGAGACCGGCTTCTCCTGCTGGCAGCAGAACGCTGACAGCAGGGGAGAGGAAACTTTGAACGTGGCTATCTCTTAAACCATAAAGGTTTGAGAGATGCCGCTGGTGTCATTTAACTCAGTTTATTAATGGCTACAATATGAGGGATAGTAATTTTGAAGTAATACTATCCCTTTAAAAAGCATTTTAAACCTTTTTAGCTAAGAACAATGTAGAGGATTATGCTAGTTTGTTTAATTACTTGTAGGATGCTGATCATTTTTTGGAGAGGGAAGGTTTTATTTTTACTAATTGAGACATTATTGGAAATGCTTCAGCATCTTTTCTCTAGTTAGACCTCACCCAGAGTATTGTGTACAGTACTGGAGATCCCATCTCCAGAAAGATATAGATACTCTAGAGAAAATTCAAAGAAGGGCTACTAAAATGGTGACTGGTTTACAGGAAAAGACATATCAGGATAGACTAAAGGATCTGAACATGTATAGCTTGAGGAGAGAAGAGAGAGGGGGGATATGATAGAAACATTCAAATACATGAAGGGATTCAACAAAGTGCAGGATGGAAGTATGTTTCAAAGGAGTAGAAATGTTAGGACAAGAGGCCATAGTCTAAAAATAGAGGGACAAGGTTTAGATGCAATGTAAGAAAGTTTTACTTCACTGAGAGGGTAGCAGATAAGTGGAATAGCCTACCAGCGGAAGTGGTAGAAGTTAATACAGTGACAGAATTTAAGCATGCATGGGATAGTCATAAGGCTGTCCTTAACTTAAGAAAAGACCAAGGACCAAAAAAGGTTTGAGGTTTTTTTACAGTAGGAAAATGGGCAGACTAGATGGGCCAAATGGTTCTTATCTGCTGTCAAATTCTATGTTTCTCTTCCTCTGACTCAACAAATGATATCTTATCTGGCATCTGAACCTGGTGGATATTTGTTTTTTTTGTCCTCATAAACTATGGAAGTTTATAGTATGGGGGTGCACTGAAATACAGTAAGTAGTATATAGAATCTCCTATTCTTTCTTAGCCATTACTTTTTGCCACTTTTTTATCTAAGAAAAACATTCTATATACAAATATGTTTAAAAAAATCATCAAGTTCCATATTTGAAAAACAACAAAATGATGACACAGATCTGTAGCTGTCATAGATGCTTTCTGGCTCTAATGCTTTTCAGCTGATGGGAACCTTCACAAAATATTCTTGAGTAGTTGAGTAAGTGTGCAGTGTACCAATAATGTAACAAGACTATTAAAGGAAATAACAATACTACTAATAGAACACATTATACATCTTTAGCACATCCTGATATAGCTGACAGTGCACAGCTTCTATGTGGACAACCTGTTACCACCACCCCTATAGCAGGCTTAAAGAAAATGAAGTTTGTTGTGTTGATGTCCTCTGTGTCCAGTTATTAGCACAAAGTCTTTGTCTGGACACAGAGGAGCAGCATACCCCAAAATGCCCATATGAACCCACTCTGCCCATACCTTGAATAGAAAAGAAGTGCCCATTTTGTCATACATAAAGCTTTGTAAATAGGGGTTAGTCTGGTGCAAGGCACTAAAATTGATACTTATACATTTTTTACAGTTGCTATTTGTACTTTCCTTTACACATCATATCCCAGCCCTTACACACACATGTGCACATATTATCATACTGTAGCTACTAGAAGACTAATGATAAATCTACACAAGAACCACATGCTACATTTAACACACTGAATGACTGAGAGATGTGCCAGTGCAATATAGTGTAACTTCTGGTATTTAAATATAAGATAGTCAGGTGTTAATTAAGTGCCCCTTACTCATTTTGTGCAAGCTTCTGATAGACTTGCTGGCTGGGCTCCTGACAACTGTAATTTCAGCTAACAGGGAATTGCAATTCTTGTCTTTGTATGTATGTGAGTGGATTAAAGTGGTTGTGTTGGGTGAGCAAGGAAGCCTGCTCACTGCAGAAACAGCCTTTTATAGATATGTCACTGTCCTGGTTTTGAAGTAGGATGGTGGGAAGATGAAGCAGTATGTGGAGCATGAAGCTATTCCCTCCAGCACTCTGTTAATGCTTCCTTTCATTGGTGGGAGTGGCTTTTCTCCAGCACTGTTAAAGGTGAAGCTAAGGGATGATTAAGATTTATTCCCAAGTGAAACCATTTTTATTTATTTTCTCACATGAAGTAGCCAATCATGACACACTGCATAAACAGAAATTCACAGCAGCTCTCTGTGAGGATGCTATCCATTATCCCCACATCCTTTATATTTTCCCTTAGATCACAACAGGTAATAAGAGAGCAAACAGATCTGGCTAGGAACAGTGAATCATATCATCATCTCACCAATAAGGGCTGCTACACATTTCTGTTCATGCAGTTTACTTTGCTCTGATGATTAATTTATATGAGAAAAAAATATCTTCACTTGGAGATGATTTTTGACATCCTTTTGATGAGTTAAATTTGTTTACTCTGTGAAAAATATAATATCACAAAGTGACCAAGACAGACCCATCTTATACTGGGGTTTCGTACTGTTAAAATCAGTCAAAAATAAGATGTTTATATTATAAACTTTTATAAAAATTGCCTGAGTACATTTTAGACTTAAGAATTGATACCTATAACCTGTAGTACACTTTGGTCCATAAGGATAATGACCATTTAAGCATATTTCTGCCTTTGGAACATTTTGATACAATAAATTAATGCCCTTTTAGTTTTTCTGTGCATGCCTCCTGTTGAAGCTGGGTTACATAACAAGGCAAACTCATTATACTAATGGCCAAAAACATTCAGTCTTTTCCACTGTGGTTCATTTCAACAGGTGCTACAGAAACTTTATTGATTTCATGAGCCACACGATGATGCTAAAATATACTGTTAATAACTGCTTCTTTCTGACTGAGGTATCCATCTCCCTTTTTTTTCTATAATTATGAACCAATCAAAGCAAAGCAGAGCTCAATTTCAGTCTTTTGAAGCCACAGCTGTAGTCAAGTATTTTTAGAAGATGAAAGTTCTAAAATAAAATGGCATTTATCAAACTGGCCTTGTTCAGTTTCAGTAAAGATACAATCTCAATCACTCAGTAAACCAAGTTACATAATAAATAACCAATTAATAGCACTATCTTAGAATACATAATATTTTATGGTGATAAAGAATGTATGTCATATTATTGACATTCTGTACCTTATTTTTCATCCCCCAGAATGCTCTGCTTGTCCATGTTTGATTATTGGTATTGGTAAAATGTGTGGTTCAGACTTCTATCACGGTGCCCATGATTCCTTTGACGACATTGCTATGTTCAGTTTACTTCCTGCCTTTTATTGGCTGATGGGTCCTATCTCCACCCAGTTCTAGCCCTTAAATACTCAGCCCTGTCATTTCATGGGCACCCTTTCGTGGTGTTCCAGTCTCTAGCGCATGTTCCTGACTTCCAGTGTGTATCCTGTGTATGACCCGGATTGATTGACTACTCTGCCTGTTTTTTTTCCTGCTCCGTGTACCGACCTGGCCTGGCTGACGTTCCTGCTCTGTGTACCGACCCGGATTGGCTGACGTTCCTGCTCTGTGTACTGAACCGCATTGGCTGATGTTCCTGCTCTGTGTACCAACCCGGATTGACTGACGTTCCTGCTCCATGTACCAACCTGACCTGGCTGACGTTCCTGCTCTGTGTACCGACCCGGCTTTGCTGATGTTCCTTCTCTGAGTACCGACCCGGTATTGTTGACGGTCCTTGTCTGTGTTCTGTCTGGATGGCCCACCTCCTGTGCCTGTTTACTGTCTGTCTAGACAGTCCCATTGATGCCTCCGTATTCACGCTGCCACAGCAGCGCTGCTATACTGTGACCCACTCTCCTTTTCTGTGTACTATCGTGATCCTTGCGCTTCGGTGTTTGAGATCTGTTGGGTTAGCACCCCGGTACGCTTGACCTGTCCACCACTTACCTCGGAGGCTGGTTTAGTCTCTGGGCGCCTTGGTTAGGCTCCATGGGCTTGCAGCCGATTCCAGGTCTGAGCGTCCGTTTAACCCCTTGTGGGTTGGTGCTGTTGCGCTATAGCGGTCACTGGTTGGTCAGTACACTGTGATATTCTGCTGCTCGGTAACCCTCTGACTGTTCTGGCAGTCTGGGGATACCTTTCCTGATACTGCTTTGGCAGTCTTCTATATCTATACATTTTGGTCCAGACCCTCTGTCGTTGCTATCAGAACACTACAGTCCTGTGCCCCCGATTGGGTTGTCTAGGGTCTCTGTCAGTCTATCTTGTCCAGGGCCTTCAATTGTCTCCCTGTTGCCTCAGTTTGTCCTGACTACCCGAAGTACAGGGGGTAGTAGTGGCCTTCTACTCCTCCACCTCTGTTGTGGCTCATTCTCTCCTGGTGTCACTCTCTGCGTAGAGAGTCTCCGTTGGGCCTCAGTACTACTAGGGCCTGCTGATGCCCCTTGACCTAGTAGTATCCTATACTTCACTGTCTCGCCAAGGATACACACGAACTGTTAACATGACCTGCATCAGTATTGTATCATATTGTATCTACTGGACCCGTGTGGGTTACTGTATACTATTTGTAACCTGACCTGTGTCAGTATTGTATCATATTGTATCTACTGGAACCATGTGGGTTACCTTGTTTCTTGTATTATCAATAAACTGTGTTTTACCATAACCTCACGAGTCTGTGTGTCAGAAAAACCGTTACAACTTCAAAGTTCCCTCTATTCTCTCTGTCATATCAGTTTATGCTTGGCAGAACACCATTAAAATAGTATTATTTTTCAAAGCATACATATAATATTCGGAGCACCAGACATAAGAATAATCTGCCAAATACAATAATAAAATTCATATTTACTACAATGAATAAAACATGAAATGAACTGAACTAATAATTATCAATGTATATGGAAAGCTTACCGCCTTGCAAAATAAACTAGAATATACACATAGCAGTTTTCATATCCTCAGTGCCCAAGCAGGGACCAAATTGCAAGAACATAAGAGGAACAATCAGCATATTTATATGTATAAATACTAGACATATAGCAATGGAAGTTCCACTAAATAGTGAATAAGCATATAGCATTATTGAACTGCATACTAACACAGTGACAAACAAAATACAAAATATCTAAATGACAAAGCCATTATTTGTGAATGAGAGTGCAACAAAGTAATAAAATAAATAGAAAAATACCCTAGCTGGAAGCTATATGAATGAATATGTGTAGTCCAATAGAAAATCATAGAATGGTGGAATCTGAGTGCAAATGGTGTGCCCATAGAAACATAGAATTTGACGGCAGATAAGAATCATTAGGCCCATCTAGTCTGCCCATTTTCCTACAGTAAAAACCACAAGCCTTTTTTGGTCCTTGGTCTTTTCTTAAGTTAAGGACAGCCTTATATCCTATCCCATGCATGCTTAAATTCTGTCACTGTATTAACGTCTACCACTTCTGCTGGTAGGCTATTCCACTTATCTACTACCCTCTCAGTGAAGTAAAACTTGTCTCTTGTCCTAACATTTTTAATCCTTTGAAATGTACTTCCATCATGCACTTTGTTGAATCCCTTCATATATTTGAATGTTTCTATCATATCCCCTCTCTCTTCTCTCCTCCAAGCTATACATGTTTAGATCCTTTAGTCTATCCTGATATGTCTTTTCCTGTAAACCAGTCACCATTTTAGTAGCCTTTCTTTGAATTTTCTCTAGAGTATCTATATCCTTCTGGAATGTGCCCACCAAACATACCAGTGAAAAATATTGTGATCAAGAAATAAAAAATAAATCAACTAATATCTGTAAATAATAATAGTCCATATATAAGTATTATAAACGTGCCACATACTGATGTAAATTAATGATCACTATTAGTCCTTGTATATCTGAATCTCCCTGTATACTATATTGTGTATATATATATCAGACAGTGCTTGTATTATTGAAATAAGTGAGAATTTCATCCTACAAAATGGCCAATCCATGAGTAAGCTTACCAACCACGCCAAGGTATCTCACCAGGTAAGTCTTTCATCTACACCTTTTTTAGTTCAATTGTATGTTTACTATTTTTAATTGTACTATATTGGGACCCACAAATAATAATAAAAATATCATAATTTCATTTAAAGGATCCCTGTTGACGTGTTTCAGAAATAGCTTCTTCCTTTAGGTTTTTAATTTAGATTGTATTTGTAGGTGTATTAGAGTAGGACTTACCATAAAGTGAGATACCTTGACATGGTTGGTAAGCTTACACATGGATTGGCCAATTTGTGGGACGAAATTCTCACTTATTTCACTTAGATTTACCAAGGATTATTATATATGCCCATTACAGGGAACACAGTATTCAAGTATATAGAGGAGCGCAGATCTGTTGGTATGTGTTTTCACTTGGGTTTAAGCTTAAAGTCAGGGGGACTGGAGAACCCTCTCATTTCTTGCTGCTATCTATATTTTTCATGTTTATATTTATATTTCATTTATATTTATTATATGGATATTTTATGATGAGTTAGCACTGTGAGCTTCTTTCTTTTTTCTGTCTTTGTACACATCTCCTTCAACTCAACATAGCAGCTTCTCACTTTATCCAATTTAATCACATAAAAAACACATTATTACTTTCTTTCACCATTCCTTTCCTTTTCTATCCCACTTGGCCTTTAAGAACCAAGCTTTTTGGTCTGTTCCAATGTGTATACCTCCTGTCTGTTTGGTATCAACCATTACTCACATGACTTGTGAGGAAGGCTACAAATGGAACATAGTTCTCTATGTAATCACTTTATTACTGCAGGCCCACATGGGTCCTGCACCAGGTAAGTCTTTCATCTACACCTTTTTTATTTTAATTGTATGTTTGCTGTTTTTAATTGCACTACATTGGGACCCACAAATAATAATAAAAATATCATAATATCATTTAAAGGGTCCCTGTTAACGCGTTTCAGAAATAGCTTCTTCCTTTAGGTTTTAAATTTAGATAGTATTTGTAGGTGTATTAGAGTAGCACTTACCATAAAGTGAGATACCTTGGCGTGGTTGGTAAGCTTACACATGGATTGGCCAATTTGTGGGACGAAATTCTCACTTATTTCACTTAGATTTACTAAGGATTTTTATATATGCCCATTACAGGGCACACAGTATTCACAGTATATAGAGGAGTGCAGATCTGTTTGTTTGTAAGTGCTTGTATTATTGCATGTGGCCAACCTAATCTTGTTTAATGGGATTTACATAGCTGGCATTGCCACCAATAATCATACAATCCCCCAAAGAAACAAGGGAACCAGAGACGTACTGTATAATCGAGGTGAATATACTGTTTTACCTCTTCTTGTTATATTCACTCGGTTACTCCCTATTAAATCTCTTTACTGTGGCACTGACTATTTGAGCAACTTCACCCATATTAGAATGTCATTTCCAGTAGGATCACTGCATCTACGTGTGAGGACTGCATATGGCCCTACATGTTTCGACAAGATACCGCTCTCCTTCTTCTGAGGAAAAAACATTTTCATATACTTTCCATAATACATTGTAGGTTACTATTAAACCTTGCAGTAAAAATAGTTGTAATGTATATACATTTATCTAACTGTTCCATCTGATTTACAGATTATTACCCAGTACACTACACATGGACTAATAGTGATCATCAGCTTACCTCAGTATATGGCACATTTATGGTACATTTTATATGGCCTTTTATTACTTACAGATATTCAGAAGTTTATTTTTTATCCATTTATTGACCACAATTGGTTTTCACTGGAATGTTTGGTGGTGGTGCACCAATAGCACTCTAATTATACCAGAAATGATACCAGACTAGGATTTTCTATTGGACTACACATGTGTTATGTTAGTATTTTTTGTCTAATTTTATTTTTATGTTTTGTGTCACTGATCTCAGACCAAGTCTAGTTGTTCATTTATTAGGTTTTTGGTTGAAAGCATATATCATATCTGGATACTTGATCATTGTAATGTTTTCAGATTACACTTAGATTTATACAATCTTACTTATACATTTTTGATAGGCGCTAAGCAGTGGTATGTGTTAGGTATGGTGTGATACATACGACTAGTCATATTTGTCTTCTATTTATGTCATATATTTTGATTCATGGATTTGGGGCATACACCTTCCAACTAGGGTATATATAATAGTTATTTTATTACTTTGTTGCACTCTTGGTGCGTAGGTGGTGCTCTCCTATTCACGAATTGTGGGATTGTCATCTATATATTTTGTATTTAGTTTGCCTTTGTGTTCATTCATTCTGTATGCTTATTCAGTGTTTAGTGGACCTTCCATTGGTAGATGACTAGTATTTTATGCATACATACATTCATACATACATGCATACATACATTCCCGCCTACAGGACTTCTCCCGTGCTGCACCTGAGCTGTGGAATTCCCTCCCCCACCCCATCAGACACTCCCCCAGCCTTCAAATCTTCAGACGCTCCCTGAAGACTCACCTCTTCAGGGAGACCTATCAACTGCCTCCATAAACATCATCACCAAGATTCACCCCTTGCACGGACTACTGCACTCAATGGCACTTCTCACACCCACCCACTGACTGGCAGTTCATGTGGCAGGAGGCACTTAAACTCAATAGCACTTACTCCTTCTGTATCAAACCTACCCTCCTCTAGACTGTAAGCTCTCACGAGCTGGGCCCTCTGATCCTCCTGTTCTCCACATCTGATTGTACTATTTAATACCTCTGTATGTCTATTCCCAATTGTACAGCGCTGTGGAATTAGTTGGTGCTATATAAATAAATAATAATAATAATAATAATAATTCATATATGCTGGTTGGACACTGAAGATATGATAACTGCTATGTAATATATACTAGTCTCTTTGGCATTATGATAGAAATTCCTATTACTCCATTGCATTTCATGTTTCCATTCATTGCAATAAACATGGATTTTATTATTATATTTAGCAGATTATTCTTATTTCTGGCACTTCGAATATTGTATGTGTGCATTTCCATGTTTTACCTTTTGCAGTGTAGAAATATTATTTTGATATAGCTGCCAGTTTGATAATGCTTATCTTTTTTTCCCCATTTCTTCTAATATTAGATGTTAGTTATCTGTTGATCACAATGTGATTGGTTATTTATTTTGATCATTTTTCAAAGCATGACATTTTACTTTTAAGGGAGATTTCTTAATTTTGGAAATTATACAGCTCTGATCGGCATTATTCTGCAATTAACAGAAGGTGGCAGTAAAGTCTTATTTTTTTATTCTTAGCTCTCACCATTCATCTTCAGTTGTCTACTCTTAGGATGAACATATTTTCTGGTAAAGTAGAAAATTCTGACAAATACCCTGGAATCTGCACCTGCACAAATCCTGGGGGGGTAAAGCATTGAAGGTAAATGCTCAAACTATTTTGGTTCAGTGGCTGGAACAGCATAAACTGTGAAGTCTTGTGTGAAACAAAAAACATCTGTGAGTAGAAGTAGACAGGTGCAGTATAGATTCTTACAGAAGCAAGTGTGTAAAAAGTGACTCTACTTAGAAGTGACTAAAAAAATAATGAGTAATTCATCTAATGTATAAATTAATTATTTAGTATTTGTTGAACATCCAGTGGGATAAACCATATGTTAGGCAAAATTAACCTCACATTCATATTGGAACCATCTGTATGGTTGAGCTGTACCCACAGTTTGCTCATTGTGTTATCACATACTTATACACACAACACTGATACAGAGTGCATAAAGAGGATGCTGTGAAAGAACTTGAGCAAACCAACTGTACAATAGTGTACAACAGGATAACATTCTTCCAAATTTCCATTGTTTTAGGTGGGATGTCTAACCCTTGAATGCCAGAGAAGCAAAGCATTGCTAACCCATTTAAAGGGATAGTAAAGTTTCACAAAAACAGCAGCTCCAATTAATCTTCATAGTATTTGAGCCATAGAGAGTGTTATTTCAATACTGTCAGAGAAGTAGTTCACGAGTAATTGAATGATAAAGTATCCACCTCCCTCCCCTTTTACCTAGTGTAAGTCACCTCCCCTCAGATGTGGAATCTGGTCTTGAGACCAGACAGCTCACAGCAAGGGATGATCTTCTTACTGGGAGCACAAAGAATTCCCTGTCCCCTTGTCAGGTTTTTCCTTATGCTTATTGAAGCTTGTACCTCTTTGAGATCCATTCAGACAGTCTTGTTGCTCTGAGATGAGCAGTCTTACATCAGTAAAAAGGGCGGGAGAGGGATACTTTATCATTCAATACCTCTTGAACTACAACTCTGACAGTACTGAAATAACACTCTCCATGGCCCAAATACTATGAAGATTAATTAGAGATGATTTTATTGTGAAACATTACTATCTCTTTAAATCAAGGAGAATTTTTATTTGCCCTCTGTAGTGCAGCTGGTTTGCTCCAGGATTGCTCCAGTTCTACTTAGTATATCATCCTCCTTCATATACACAAACATTCACTGATACATAAGATAAAATAGTAATAGAAAGAAAATAAATAATAATTACAGTAAATAATAAAAACTAATGGCATCAAGCTCCAACAATACACAGTTTAGCTAATAAATGTAATATAGAGATCGCCTCTAGGTGGTACTGATATAAAAGTGTAGTTAATGTACAAATAACAAATGTCTAACGTATACAAAATAAAATATATAAATAACAAATGTGCTAGAAGAATATGTAAAAAGAGGTAGTAAATATATATAAAACAGTTTGACCGCCTCTCTTTTTATGAGCAAGGACAATGAAAAGTCAATGAATATACAAATTACCAGAGACCATGGATAGATAAAAAGCACCACTGTCCATATGATGTGGTAAGCAGATAGTGGGCAGAGGAAAACCATTTTCTCCTGTCCGTAATAATGAGATCACACTTCTTTATACTGTGCAGATAAATAAGCTGGCAGAGGGTTATGTCCTACTTTAAAGGGATAGTAATACTTAAAATGTAAAAAAATATATGTTGTAGGGTTTATCCCCCTGAGTAAAACAAGAGTACTTCCACTGCTGAAAGGTATTTCATTCAAAGGTTATTAATTTTCAAAGTTGATATTTTTAGGTGCAATATCACAGTGGCCTGAAATTGTACAGTGGTGCTGTTGCTACACGATCCTATGGACAGCTCTGGTCCTGGGACCATAAATCTCCATAGGATGGTGTAGCAACAGCACCACTGTACAATTTCAGGCCACTGTGATATTGCACCTAAAAAATTCATTTTGAAAATTAATAACTTTTGAATGAAACACCTTTCAGCAGTGGGAGTACTCTTGTTTTACTCAGGGGGATAAACCCTACAACATATTTTGTTTTACATTTTAAGTATTACTATTCCTTTAAGTCTTCTGGTATAAGACGATCCATTGTTAGGGCTATAAGTAATTTTCTGTCTGACTCCAGTATGGCATAATATCCAAATTATTGGAAGACATTGCCACAGTAACATATAAAGGATCACAGTCCAGTGACATGAGTGTAAGAGTGTTTAGATTAATATGAGAGCAGGTCACTCTTCACTAACTAGTTCTATTACTGAAGAAAATAAAATGTCTATTCTTCCACAGACTCTCAAGCATATAAAATATTATTCCAATGGATTTCTTGTCTAGGAACGAACACTTCCTCAGAATATATAGATAATACAATACAGACAGAATACAAAAGGTGAGAGTGGTTTTGAATTACCCACAAAAGCAAATCTGAACCAGTGGGATGAATATGGTGGTGATTAGGTCTGTAATGACCAATCAGCCGCTAGTCTAATGAGAACAATATAGCATAGAAGTAGCAGAATGAAATAGACATTAGCCCTTTGTCTTTTTACTCAGAGGAGCCAGGTGATCTCATAATAATAAAATGTAAACCCTGGAATGATAGTAAGACATGCTCCACATAAGCTTTCATGAGCAGGGCCCTCGGATACTTTTGTTTTCCATGTTCCATTTGTACTATTTAATATCTCTGTATGTCTATTTCCTATTGTACAGCACTGCGGAATAAGTTGCTGCTATATAAATAATGAATAAAAATAATTATACTGATGTGCAGTGCATATTGTCCGGCACAATAAAAGGGAATGTAAAATGATGACAACCGAAATCTATAGAAATAATACATTATATAAAATTAGATTACATTAATAAATCCTAAGTAAGAAATATGTAAAATGAAGGTAAATTAACATGAAAATGTATGCAAAAACAAGTATGTGATTAAAAAAAAGTGCAAATATCTAATTTGTCATTATGTTACGGAAGAGCCCTAGGGCCAACAAAAAAAAAATATTCCAACTTTGACTTTTAAAAGTAGAATTCTGACTTTTAAAGTCAGAATTTTGAGTTTAAAAGTCAGAATTCTGACTTTAAAAGTCAAAATTTTGACTTTAAAACACAAAATTATGCCTTTAAGATTTTGACTTTAAAAGTCAAAATTTTGAAATTAAAAGCCAAAATTCTGAGTTTAAAAGTCGAAATTTTGACATTAAAAGTAAAAATTCTGAGTTTAAAAGACAGAATTCTGAGTTTAAAAGTCAAAATTTTTATTTTAAAAGTCAAAATTCTGGGGAAAATGTATGCTATATTAACTTCTACTCCCCTAGCTGTTAAGCCTCATTATGTAGAGGCATGGGAACATGAACTTGGTGTTTCACTTAATTCTGATGAATGGAAAGCCATTTGGAGAGAGGCTGCTTCAGCTTCCATCTCTGCATCTGTACTTGAGTCTCACTATAAATTCATTTTTAGATGGTATATGACCCCCTCTAGGTTGCACACCATAGCTCCCACTGTTAGTGCACTGTGTTGGCGGTGCCATTTGGACATTGGTACCCCCTCCCACATTTGGTGGACCTGTTCCAAATTACGTCCATACTGGACTCAATGCCTTGACGCCATTATGACCTGTTTACACATCCGACTATCTGGGACCATCTGGCAGACGTTATTTCTTTTGGGTCTTCCTTGAACACAACCCCTTCAAAAATGTTTATTACGCACTATGTTACTAACAGCTAAGGCCCTTATTTCTTGCCACTGGAAAAGAGAAGCACCCCCTTCTATTCAGGAGTGGTCCACTAAGGTTAGGTCTCAAATGTCTTTGATGAGAATACACCTTGGGAGATTAGGCAGTGATCCAGATGTTGTAGACAATGTCTTCTCTACATGCTCCATTTGAGTTGTATTAGGAGATTGTTGCACTCTGCTGTGATGCTCGGGTACACTTCTTCTCGTCCCTCATCCTCCACTCCCTGTTATTCCATCCTCCCTCCCTCCATCCCCCTTTTTTTTTTTTTTTTTCTTTTTGCCCTCTTCCCTTTACTCACGTCTTTACTTTCCGAACATTATACCTGACTGATATGTACGTTTATTTTGCATATATGTTTTTTTTTCTTTTTGTTTCTTTATCTCTATGATTCCTAGAGATTATAGCTGAATCTTTCCTGTAAGTTTCCTGTGAATGGATTTTTCACTTACACTGAAATGTATTTACTGATCTACAGTCTCTCTGATGCTATTTTACTGCCAATATTGCTTCTCTGACTGTACTTTATTTTTCTTTTACTAATAAAGTATTTAAAAAAAAGTCTGAATTCTGAGTTTAAAAGTTAGAATTCTGACTTTAAAAGTCAGAATTCTGACTTTAAAAGTCAAAATTTTGACTTTTAAATTTGAAATTTTGACTTTAAAAGTCAAAATTATGAGTATAAAAGTCAGAATTCTGAGTTTAAAAGTTGAAATTTTGACTTTAAAAGTCAAAATTATGAGTTTAAAAGTCAGAATTCTGAGTTTGAAAGTAAAACTTTTGACTTTAAAAGTCAAAATTCTGAGGTTAAAAGTTACAATTTTGACTTTAAAACTCAAAAGTCTGAGTTTAAAAGTCAAACTTTTGACTTTAAAAGTCAAAATTCTGACTTTTAAACTCAGAATTTCGACTTTTAAAGTCAAAATTTCGACTTTTAAACTCAGAATTTTGACTTTTAAAGTCAAAATTCTGACTTTTAAACTTGAAATTCTGACTTTACAAGTCAAAATTAGAATTTTTTTTGTTGGCCCCAGGCCTCTTCCGTATTATGTCCATAAGGCATGCTCCAAAATTGTTCCAGCTCTGCTGAGCATACCAGCATCACTCATATACACATTCACTTATACATGCTTGGAAGAATTACTTAGATGCACACAAATACACAGCACACTGGCTAAAGTACATACATACAAGTAGGGATGGGAGAAGTTTTTGCCTCAAAAGTAAAACTGGAGAAAAATGGCACTTTTCTCCAAGTGGAAACTTTTTCGTGAAAAGTGCTGTTTTCTGACTTTTTATCCCTAGCTCATTGCATTGAAATAAATGGGAAGACTGAAATTCTACCAAGCACATGGCAAGTTTCCCTTATTTTCCTGCAGGCATACTATAAAAGAGGTAGCACATTCCCACATCATGCCAATCTGTGTTTGTCAGAGTAAGGAAGAGCAGCTAATGTTTGAGCTAGAGAAGACAGTGGAATTGATGCTTAGTTTAGAGAATCTTTAGGCGGGTCTTTGTTCTCCACATTCGAGGAGTCTGAGAAACAGAAAGGGAGAAAGGAGGTTTACCCTGTCTGATCTATTTGATATGAAAGACACAGGAAGCTGTGATCCAAATTCGTTGCTGATTTTTATGTTATTATTTTGAGAATTCTACACATGCCTTACTTGCCACATTTTCACCAGTGTTTATAGTTACATTTTCATAGATGAACCCTTGAGTGCAGGGCTCAAAATTTCCATTCGCCTCCTAGCATCTGGAGTGGATAAATTGTGTGAGGGCGAGTGTAAATTGAAGGCCCACTGTCCAGCCTGCATTTAAGTTTGTCCCATTTTAACTGCTGTCAATGGCCGCCGCTCAGAGCCGGATCACAGCACCAACAATCATCACCTCATACCAGGGTTGGACCAGATGTCCTCGAGGAGGGAGAGGAGTAAGACCACGAACTAAACCTGCAACCAGGTAAGGCACCAACAAAGGTCCAGTGAGATATTCATGACAATCTCGCCCTGCATATAAGCACAAGACTGTCATTTTGCTTCATTAAAGGTTGCAGCTGTCAGCACTTTGTAGCACTACAACCCCCATAATCCTCAGCTTTATAAAACTGTGAATGCTTGCATACAAAACAAAAAGTATTTTATGGAGATTTGCAGAAGATTCTTACCTTGGCCTCAGTGAACGTAATATCCTGAGCGCTGCTTTGGGCTCTCTCTCCCTGAGCACTGCTCTGGCCTCTTTCTCCACTTCTCTGCGTACAGAATAACAGGGTGGAGCTGAGCAAGTAGAGAAGGGGAGAGAGAGGCAAGAGCAGCACTCAGGGAGAGAGAGAGCCCAAAGCAGTGCACAGGATATTGAGCCCTGCACTCAAGGGTTCATCTATGAAAATGTAACTATAAACACTGGTGAAAATGTGGCAAGTAAGGCATGTGTAGAATTCTCAAATTATCCAAAGAGTAGGAGCAAAAGTGCACCCATTCACTGATCAATAATTTTAAATGGTAACTCTCACCACATTTAAAGTCCTTCTTCTATGCATGAAATGTTTCAGGCTGATATAATAAGTGGAACTGGAATATTCTAAGGCAAACCAACTGCATCGTATGGGATAAATGAAAATACCCCAAATTCCTTTAATTAAAAAATAAATGTAAGAATCCTTGAATACTATTGAGCTGTTCAAATCATTGCTTTGCAGTGCATTGAATGCCGCTCTATCACTCAAGGTGGTAAAAGCCCCATTTAAATAAACTGAATTTTCTATTGTCCCCTTATAGTGCTGATAGTTGTTACATCATTTATCTAGTCCATAATACATCAGTGTCATTGCCTAGTCCTGGCTGGACAAAGTATATGCAGACACAAACTGTGCTGATGTGTTTTTTATTATATGCAGGCATATTTGAATGGATGGTCATACTGGTGTTCATGTAATTTGTATTTTTGATGCAGTGTAGTATAAGCTATGTATGAAAGACTTTCATCCATTTATAAATGGATTTATGTTTTTATCAGTGATTGAGCTGAACAACAGTGGATGGCAGTGTACCTTGTATCTATTTTCTCTAATGTTTTGAACCAATAGGGAAAGGTTTACTAAACCTGTTCCAAGGATGGGGATGGGAGAAAAGAAACATTTTGTTCTAGTGGTTAATTCTATGAAAATGTATTTTTCATGTTTCATCTGTAATTTATTTTTACTGCTTTTCCATTAATCATTAAAATATTCTAGTGAAATATTTGAGATTTTCTGTCCATAGAATATAACTTGCCACCATGATGAGCTGTGATCAGGGTTCATAGAGCAATACAGGCATTTTAGTGAAAAACAAGTTGACGTGAGATGCACAATAACCAGTAGGAGAAGCAGGTGAAATTAAAGATTGGAGGATAGATCTGGAGGAACTAGGAATTACCCCAGTGCTACCAAAATTATGGAGTTAGCTGAATGTGTAGTAGCAAGTGGATGATGCATCCACCCTGCCCACCATGGGTTTAAATATTGGCAGTATTGATGGAGGGAGATGAAGATGATTTCTTATTAATGGTGACATGGGTCCGGCAGTGGTAGAAAGTGTTGTTCTACTTGCTAGTACTGGCAGTAGTAGCACTAGTAAAGTGGTGACAGCAAACAGCCCAATCCATCTCCACCTTTCCCTGCCCTTAAATCATGGGTATCGGATTATTTTTCTTTGGAGGAAGGGACTGTTCATTCCTCAACATCATTTTTGTGCACAATGTGTGGCAATGTTGTGAAGAGGAGGAAGCAGGGGGTTGCACCATGACACATCTGACCTGATATAGCATATAATTTACAATCACTCTGAAGTACATTGCAGTGATGAACCATCCCATTTCCTAGACAAGCCAAAGAAGTCACATGTTGTTGAAGTGACTGAGCACATTGTCCATATGTAATGTGGGAAAAACACAGGTGGACATTTGGGCCAGCTGACAGAGTGCAACATCCATATCCCAGCAGGCAATTGCAAGTGGTCCCTCTCACGGGCAGCAGGCAATTGTAAGAGTTTCCTCTCCCACCTAGCAGGCAAGTTCAGCTAGCCCACATTAGCAGACAAGTGGCAGAACTTCGAGTAATCACCAGCAGCAGACTGGAGAAATGCCACCACTACCACCATCACCTGCAGGCAGTGCTTCTTCAGATGGGAGTATCTGGAAATATGTTTCCTCACACTGTACATTGTGTGGTGCAATAAATACACATAGCAATGTTGTAGCAAGCAATAGAATTCAGATGGAGTATCCTGCTCAGTATGCCAAAGTGAGCTCTCAGAGGGTACACTATTTTTAGTAAGTGCACAGTAAGACAATCACGCTCCAAAAAGTTACTGATTTATATGTTGCTGGAAGGAAAAGGGCCCCTGTCAATGTCTGACAACAGATGATTTGTTGGGAAATCGTTCAACATAACCAACAGCACTTTGAGATTGATATTGGTAATTTCCATGTGCTTTGGAGTTCTGGTGCGCCAGTTGCGTGATACCAGTCCTTGCCCCTCTTCACAATATTTTTTCACACACTACACATTGCATAGAAAACTGCACAGTCTCTCCCTGCCCCAAAGGAATTATATTCCAACACCCATGATTTTACAGGAGTAGAAGGAGTATCTTGACTGCTCCTGAACTGACATGTTGTGCAGCTACTGCTGCTGCTGCTACTGTACTAGGGCTAGTAGAGGAAAGAACCATGAACACCATCATCTTTCCCATGTCACTACAGCTGAATGCTCTCAGTCACTCAAATTTCCATCATCATTACTGCCTTTGATCATGGGCACAGTGGCTCCTGCAGCCAGTGTGACACATGACACAAATGATTCAGCAGCAGAAACTAGATTAGCAGCAAACATCATAGTGTCTCAGGTGGCTTGTATATGTTCCTGGCTGGTACTCTGCATACCGCTGGCTTGATTGGCTTCCATCATAATGGTTTGCAGGGCTTGCCTTGCTATTTAAACCCACAAATATTATTATTTTCTCATGACTTGCCTTGTTCTAATAAGCTTGCAAATAATTTTTGTAAAGGCTTGCCTTGTTATAATTAAGTCTGCAACAATAGATTTAAGGCTTGCCTTATTATAGGTCTGAAAATATTTTTCTTGACTTGCCTTGTTATTATACGCCTACAAATAATTTTTGTAAAAACTTGCCTTTTTATTATAAACCTACAAATATTTTTCCTAAAGGCTTACTTTGTAATAAGCCTGAAAACTATTTTTTAGATAATGTGAAAATAAAACTGGGATTTTAACAGGGTTGATGTGGATAGTAGTTTTGTGGCACTGGAGACATAGAGTATAAATTATGACAACACTGGTCCTTCTTAGTGGCTGGCAGTGGCTTGATGATGATGCAAATCCCTCCTCATCATATGTGTTGCTGTTAATTGTTCATGCACTATATGCTTCTGTGGATTGTGTGTTACTTTACACTTCTGCTACATGATAATTAAATTGAATTAAATGTTGGTTCATTTTTTCAATAGCCTTGTCTGACTCTATTATTATAACAAACATCACTGAAAACCCTCTCTGACTGTATGAGTGTTTCCGCTGTGATCTGCACCAGTGCTGGTCACACCGATTGTTTGGTTTGCCAGTATTGCAGTGGGTCATTATTAGTGATGAGCGAGCATGCTCGGCCGAAGCTCGGTTCGGCTCGAGCATCGCTCTGCTCGGCACATGGCGATACTCGTACGAGTACCGCATGTGCTCGCCCGCCATGTTCGGGTCTCCTCCCCGCACATTTCGCGGCTGCTGCACAGCCAATAAACGTGCGGGGAGGCTCTGACATCAGTGTAATGCCAGCAGCCATGTTGGCTGCTGGCATTACACTGATTGGCTGGCCAGAACCCGTGATCGGGTGCTGTATAGCACCCGACGCACGAGTTCGGCTCATTCTTAGCCAGGGAGAGATGCGCTTAGGCAGGGAAAGTCAGTGTAGGGAGAATAAAATTGTTGAAACTCTTTCAAGACCCAAAAGTCCTTTTTAGGACTGTTGTGTGTGGGGGCAGCATTTATATTTTGTTTGGGGGGGCACAATTTCCTTTTTTTTGTGGGGGGGGATATTTTTAAGGTGACATATAATACTAGATGCACAGGAAGTCAGTGTAGGGAGAATAAAATTGTTGAAACTCTTTCAAGACCCAAAAGTCCTTTTTAGGACTGTTGTGTGTGGGGGCAGCATTTAATTTTTTTTGGGGGTGGCAGAATTTCATTTTTTTGTGGGGGGGGACATGTTCTAAGGTGACATTGTACTAGGTGCACAGGGACAAATATTTCACAGTGCAGTGACAAGCTGACATATTCTGTTAGGTGCACAGGGCCAATGATTTTACAACGCAGCGACAAAAAGGGCCATTTTAAACGTGTGCCTAGCCATAGATTATTGTCACATTCTGTTTAGTGTGCAAATTCACAAATTAACGTCACATATTCCGTTCACTGTGCCTAGCCGCAGATTAGCGCCACATTCTGTTTTGTGTGCCTAGCCGCAGATTAGCGTCACATATTGTTTAGTGTGCCTAGCTACAGATTAACGTCACATATTGTTTAGTGTGCCTAGCCGCAGATTAGCGTCACATATTGTTTAGTGTGCCTAGCCGCAGATTAACGTCACATATTGTTTAGTGTGCCTAGCCGCAGATTAGCGTCACATTCTGTTTCGTGTGCCTAGCCGCAGATTAGCGTCACATATTGTTTAGTGTGCCTAGCTGCAGATTAACGTCACATATTGTTTAGTGTGCCTAGCCGCAGATTAGCATCACATATTGTTTCGTGTACCTAGCCGCAGATTAGCGTCACATTCTGTTTCGTGTGCCTAGCCGCAGATTACCGGCATATATTCCGTTTAATATGAAGAAGGCGGGTAAAAAGGGACGGGGAAGTGGACGTGATCCTGATAGTTCAAGTAAATATACAGCAAATACTGTTTGGTAACAATTTTTCGCCTAAAATCGTTTTTATCTTCCTTTTTGTGTGTTTTACGGTCAGTCTGTAAAAATGGCGTACTACGGGCGAAACATCGTTCCCAGCAGCGACGTTGGAGTCCAAGATGCATCCAGACATCCTCCCTATGCTGTCCCTGAACCATTTCTGTGGTGTTTCCATCATTTTCTGACCTTTTCCTATGAACCAGGCACCCTCCCCTCATCAGAGCAGGGGGTGCCTGGTGTAATGCTCGAGTCCTCCCATTGACTTCAATGGGGCTCGGGTGCTCGGCCGAGCACTCGAGCCTCCGGGGGCGCTCGGCCAGAGCACCCGAACACGCGAGCATCGGGGTGCTCGATCATCACTAGTCATTATTCCTGCCTAGAATATTGTTATCCTGTACCATCTCACATGCAATAGTGCCTCTCATTTGAGCTAGACTATGTTCATGGATATCAGGTAGTAATCCATATTCAGGTAGAAAGTCTCATGGAGAAGTGTGAGCCATAATTTTCTTATGTTCTAATTTTCTATAGTTTCACTAGTGTGTAATATACCCACTATAAAGGTAAACTTTCACCCCAGTTAAAGAGGATATTCATGCAATCATCAGTTGCCGTGTGACACAGAAACAAGTTTTTTTTTGAGCACTCTATAAAGTATAATCTTCTTTTGTACAGTATACAAGAGTTAGCTCTGTGCAGTAAAAGTTGTACCTCCTGGATTATTAGCTCTTCCCCTCACTGCAGAAATATAGCATACCGAGGAATATCTCGGCTCTCGGAGAGCAAGCAAAATGGGGTGTACTTGCAATGCTCATTAACAAGGACCTCAGAAACATGGCTGAGCTCTGTCTTCCGGTTCCTCTGTAGGACACCGTATCATGAAGGCATGGTGGAACATTTCTTTAACTTTATTTTTGATGTCTGCAAGATGAATAAAGATATTGGGAGGGATATGTAGTTCCAGTTTAATTGAATTGGTTGGTACCTACAGTATGCAGCAACTGTATAAGGACTTGCCTTAGCAATGATCCACTCCCAGTTAGGGATGGGTGAACATTTTCACCTCAAACCAAAATTGTTTTTTTTTTTTGCTTTTTTCACCTCTTTCCATTGAAGTCAATTGGAAAATAGATGTTACACACAACACATAGCAAATGTTATTTTATTTCCTAAAGACATTGTATAAAAGGGGCATGAGGCTATCTGTTTTGGAGGAGTTTAGGGCAAGAATCAGATGAACAAGGAATATTTTTTAGAGTGGTTGTTTACTGGGATTGGGGGGGCAGTTAATAAAAGCTAAAAACTAAATGCATTTAAAAAGCCCATAAGATGTGGTATAAAAGGGGTCTGAGGAGAGTGCCTGTGTTGGTGAGTGGAGTCAGGGGAAAGAATCAGTTGAACAGGAAATTTGTATTGGGGTGGGGTTTCTTGACTGGTATTGGGGGGACAGGTAATAAAAAAAAATGTACTTAGAGTGACAGAGACAGGGACTAGGGGTGGGCAAAAGGTCCAGTAGTGTTCCCATGAAACAATCTGCAAAACCCACATTGTTGTCTGTTTTTTTGTGGGAAAATACACTTTAAAACCAGCAATTAAAATCTTTGCATGGCTAGAAAGCTTACACCCATCGATTTATGTGTTTTTACCTTTTCGCTATAAAAACGTGACATATTCCAGGAACTGAAACACAATAGAAGCAGCTACAGAGCGAGGTAGATGTGCTGTGCTGTTCTGATGTGATCATTTTGCAAAATGGAGGCAAGAAAGGCTCATAGTGACTGCTATATTTATGAGAAAGTTTAAAAATAATAAAAGAAGGAACTGGAAGGACCCTTATGTGTCCCCTGAGTCTGAGGAGGAGGAGAAAGTGATGTCAATGTCAAGAGAGGAAGAAGAGGGTAATAGTGAGAGCATAACACATCAGATGCCTGTGCCTGCTGCCAGATGTGCTGCCCCTGCTGCCACTAGTGCTGTGCCTACTGTCAATGGTGCTGCTCATGCTGCCACCAGTGCTGTGCCTGCTGTAGTGAGAACAGGAAAGGTCTGCTGCCTGTGCCTGCTGCCAGACATGCTGCCAGTGCTGAGGCTGCTGCCACCAGTGCTGAATCTGCTGCCAGTGTGTCTTGTAATACTCGGGGGGGGGGGGAGAAGATGATGACAAGTGTGACAGCAGGGGACCCTTAGTAACACTTGCCATCCCCAAGCAGTTCTGCAACTAGTATTACTACGAAGAAGGTCCAGCAACTTGTTAGTATTAGGAGTGAAGGAGGGGGTGATTATCAATTTACTAGTGACTGTGAGGAGGAAGACTCAGGGGCTGAAATTGATGTGGTTGGTGTTAGGTGTAGTGCTAGTAACAGTGATGGTGAAGCAGCCGGAGGGACTAGTGTTCAGGATGTGGTAGGGGAAGCAATTTAGAGTGTCCAGACCAGTGGCCAAGACAGCTTGACCATTCCCCTGACCCTGGGAGTCCCATTGCCCCCACTGAATTGTCCAGGTGGAACATGATCCTTAAGAAGCCAGATCAGCTGCCTGTGCCAGCTGCTAGTGCTGCCAGTCTGCCTTCAACAAGAAATGGCACATGTGACATTACGGTACCCTCTGTCACATTTCTAATCACCTTCTCCTATCAGTGAGATGTCTGTAATAGAGCAGCAGTACGAAAGGACTAGTGGTGGTGGTGATAATGATGGTGGAGAAGATGGGGTAGAAGAGCCCAAATTGAGAAGGATTGGGAGACATCTATGGGCACCATCACCATCAGTGAGCTTTTGAAATTTATGGAGTTTGCAACTGCTCTAATTCCTTCTACTTCTGAGCTACAAGGGCAACAGAATGCTGAGGAGCAGGCTAGTGTTCCACAGACCACTGTGGACACAGTGGGAATGGGGTCAACAAGTAATGCGGGACTAGGACCCCCAACGTATGCTGCCACTGGGGTAGACTGATACTTGACATGACAGAGTACTTTGTAGATGATGATTTGTAAGGTTTGGTGTTAGAGGCCCAAGCCCTGAGGGAACATTGATCTGTAGGACTTAGGCTTGTTTGCACAAGCCCTAAGGAAACATTGATTTGTATGACTTAGGCTTGTCAGAAACAAGCCCCCCAAAAATTTTTTATTTTTTTGTAGACCTATGGGTTTTTTGTTTGTTTGTTTCTTTTTTTTAAAGCACAAACCCTGAGAAAACAAAAAATGCCTTACTGGCCTAGTGCCAGCAGGTCATGTCATGTTGGCCAGTGGCTACTGTCAAATGTCCTGATGTAAATGTGGAATTTGTTCTTGCTGTTCTTGCTGCTGTTGCTGAGTTGTTTAAGCAGCAGGATGATTAGGCAGCTCAAAGGGAATGAGATCAACAGCAGCAGTAACATGGATGATGGATGATGAAGGCTCCACTTGCCACAACTAGGTCCAGTGATGCGCCTGAGGCAGTATCAGCATCATAACTAGCCCCTACCACTTCAGGTATATGTGGAAAAAAGAAGAAGAAACTGGACAATAATTCTTCTCCACCTGCCCCTCCTTCAAAATCATGGGTATGTTGTTACTAGAACAGAAAAGTTTCCCTTGAGAGCAGGAATTGTGCATCTCACCAGCAACTGCAATGTACACATTGTGTGTGGTAAATAACACCTGGCACAACTATATCCAAACACCATGACACCAGAAACCAAGTACTGCTGCTGTCACTATGTCCCTTGTCCACATTCCACTAAGGGCACATGACAACTTGCTTACAGTTTAATAGTAATGATGAACCCTGCCTGCTACCATCTTAGCATATTCTGCTGGATGAAATCTCCTCAGATGCCGCTTGATGCCCTGCTTGAGATTGTCCTCCATCACACTGCCATGTGGGGTCAGAGCACCACACAGTATGCAATGGGTAGAGACAAACCTCCACATCCTAACATCAACAGAGTGGCTATCATTGTGGGGCAGGTAAAGATGAACAAGGTGTATTTACCGTAGAGGAAGAAGGTGATGGTGAGCTAGTTGTTTCACTTGTCATGGAACTTTCAGTCTCTGCCTGGGCTTCTCTATTCCTCCTCCTCTTTGATCTCCACCTCTCCTCTTGTTGCCTTTCTGGAGATTTATGGAGTACAACAACTGAGGTGCTTGATTTCCATGGTGGGTGTGTGGTTTTTACATGTTTTACATAAATGTCATGGCGTCTGTGTTTCATGTGTGTTATCAGGGAGGTCATGCAAAGGTGTGTTCCCTCCTTTCCCCTTCTCAAGGACTTGTCACAAATTGTGCACAGTGCCGTTGGTGATGACTGCACATTGCCTGCCCCAAGAGAAAAATGACACCAATGACTCTGGGGGGGGGGGAGGGAAAGGTGGAGAAGAATGGTCTCTTAAGATCCGTTAAGGGACACACTTTATCGTGGGAAATTCTGCAACCAATTTTTTTGGGCACAGAGCCCTTTATTTGATCTAAAAAATGCTGATGCATGAAATGAAAGAAAAAAAAACAGCGAACAAAAAAATCCACAATGGATATATTGATATGAGGCTCTAAGCCCTATTTCAGTACATCCAAAGCAATCCCAAAATGTGTCCAATGTTAGTAGAATTAACCCTTTGAGTGCCAGAGGGGCATGTTTAGCCCACTAGTACTCACAAGTTTAAAGGGATAGTAATACTTAAAATGTAAAAAACAATATTTTGTACTTTGTGGTTTATCCCCCTGAGTAGAACAAGGGTACTTCCACTGCTGAAAGGTATTTTATCCAAAAGTTATGACAGAGTTGAATTTTTTAGGTGAAATATCACAGTGGTCTGAAATTGTACGGTGGTGCTGTTGCTACACCATCCTATGAACAGCTCTGTTCCTGGGACCATAAACCTCCATAGGATGGTGTAGCAACAGCTCCACTTAACAATTTCAGGCCACTGTGATATCGTACCTAAAAAATTCAACTTTGAGCTGTAATAACTTTTGAATAAAACACCTTTCAGCAGTGGGAGTACCCTTGTTGTACTCAGGGGAATAAACCTTACAACATATTTTTTTTACATTTTAAGTATTACTATCCCTTTACTCTGACTACAAAGTAACAGACCCTGAAAACAAACACTTACCATTAATCCTTATGTCCAGCGAAGTCTTCAGCAACCTGGTCAGATACTGCAATCTTTATCTTCTGTCTTCTGTCTTCTTTCTCTCTATTCCATCATTCCTATGAAAAAGAAAAAAAGACATAAATGATGTGTGCCCATACATAACCCTGACATCTGTGCATAGTTTAACCCCTTAAGTCTCAGAGGAGTATGCAACACATTGCAGAGCAATGCATTGCATACCTCTCTGGCAGTCAAAGGGTTAGACAATGCACAGATGACAGGGTTAGGTAGCTAGAAAATGCCAAGAGAATCCATTATTATTGCCCCATATATATAATAATAGATAATTAAAAATGTGCTCCAAAAAAAAGTATTGAAAATAATATGTCCCAATGTCTTCTCTGCTTCTGTCGGCAGAAGTGGTGGCGGCGGAGAAAGTGCAGATCAGCAGACCCCACCCTTAGTACCTGACTGGCTGATGCCCTTTCCACTGTGAGGGAATTATATATGGGCAGTCTCTGTTCAAAATGTTTCACAGTTATTGGCTGGGAGGTGTGCTTGCCAGCCAATAAGCTTCAAGCAGGTTCCGTTAATACCATGCTTAAAGTTGTGGAGAAGACAATTGGGCCGTATTAATCTAAATTTTTGGGGCACTAAAGTTAACTCTTTTGGAACACAATTTGAATTATCACTGGATTGATGGGGCTATTAATGTATTCTCTTAGCATTCTCTATCTACCTAACCCTGCCATCTGTGCATTGTTTAACCCTTTGAGTGCCAGAGAGGCATGCACTGCATTGCATATCCCTCTGGCACTCAAGAGGTTATACTATGCAAATATGTCAGGGTTATGTTTGAACAAACATCATTTACTATGTCTTTTTTCTTTTTTCATAGGAATGACGGAATAGAGATACAGAAGAAAGGAGAAGAAAGATAGAAGACAAAGATTAGAAGAAGGTAGACAGAAGAAGATGGACAGCGGATGACAGGCAAGGGTAACACAGATAAGCTAACAGTCAGTGCTTGAAAGTATCTAAGGCACCGATCTTTAGCTTTTTCCTTTGATGTGCAGATTATTCAAGCAACTTAGCATGAGTTTTGGGAACTTATCACACAAAACAGATGTTTGGACAAGAGTCCTTTTCTGTGGCCTAACGATCGGTGTGCTTTCAGCTGGTAGGACAATTGAATACCGACTTTGACTTTTTTCAATGTCTGTAGACAATTTAGCCCTACCTATTGTACCACACTCAATTGAATCAAGGCCGTTGTCTACAGAACATGACAAAGACATAAGTTGGAAAAAAAAAGACTATTTGAAATTGTAAACTCTAGGAGTAGTTAGCTGGTCAAAGGATTTTAATAGTCCCTCTGAGTGTATATACGTCCAGTTGTTGTAATACCATAGTGTCCCAAAGTCTAGTAAATGAAGGTGAGAAATACCTGTCACTCCCCATAAAGGAGCATTTGGATCAATATTAGTTTATCTCCACAGGGACTGAATAATTGACCATGCTTCATATGTGATTCTAGATACTGGCCTCAGTTCTTTGCTGATTGTAGGCCCCGGCAAATAATACGTGTTACAACTCATCATAATACTGAAACAACAGTTTTTTTTCCACCTGATCAAATGTCAAGACTGGTGTAGGCCAAGGCATAGTGCCCCTGCATGGCCAAACAGTATTTATTAAAATCACAGAGGTAAAGTCCACCCTGTTTTTTTTCTTGCCCACCACAAAAATCTGTAGTTATTTTATCTCTTCGCTTAAATGATCATTTATTGATTTGAATTTGAGTGTTTTGGAAAACATAAAGAAGCTTTGACAGGAAAATCATCTTAATGGGCTTACCTGTCGTATGATATTCAATGGGAGCTTTTTCTGTAGAGTAGCCTTTGCACAATGTAGTGCTATTGACTGTTCCGGATTGGCCCTGACAAAACATGAGATGGCACAATCACAATACCAAGGTATGTAAAGGATGTTTTCCCACAGCAAGGAATATCTCACCATTTGTAAAGGTTGTGCTGTTCAGTCCACATGCATAAGGGATGATTTATTCCAGATTATAACTAACCCCAAAAGGGTCCAAATCTCTCCACTATTTCCAGAAGTTTCAACAGCAAGGAAACATGGTCACACAAGCTCTTGTTGGCATTCAGAGCAATTCGATCTTCTCTCTTTCCCACCATGAAACCACACAGATTCACATCTGCCCTAATAAGTGAGGCCAATGGCTCAAGCACCAGGGAAATGGACCTAGGGAAAGGAGGCAGTCTTGTCTCATTCCCCCACTCAAAGTAAATGTCTCAGATCTCACCTTTCCTGTCTGTATGCTGGATCTGATACAGTAGCTGCACTAATTTACTATATGTATCACCAAAACAAATCTCTGGCGTACCCCCCACAAATATCCCCACTCCACTCAAAAAGTTTAGATATGACCATATTAATCCTCAATGCCTGCATTTTGGCCAAGATTTTGATGTCAATACTAAACAATTAAATAGAGATATAATTTTCACCAAGTTGAGGATTTTCCCTGGCTTTGGTTGTTATAGAAGTTTCAATAAGCACAAAGGGAGAAGTATGTTTTACTGTAACATTAACACTTTAGTCAAAGTTAGGAGAGAAAAAGAAAGTTGTTGCTGAAATTATGACATTAGCAAAGGGTAAAGGAAGACAAGCAAAGAGAGGAATCTAAAGGTGCTTATGGTTGCAGGGAGTGTGGCTGTTTTCTCTACAGATTGTGACAGGCAAGGACTGATGCTGACAGTAACAGATACTAGATACAGACACATAAAACATACGTTGTTTTCAGATGGACAAAATGTAACTCTGCCTCTATATAAATCATTGGTAAGAAGTCTAAAATATGGAGCATAGTTTTCGGTACCAGTTCTTCAAAAAGACATGACAGGAAAAAGTACAGAAATGTTTAACAAAACTGAAAGAAGGATTGGAAGATCTGTTATAATGATGTGAGTACCATTTAGAAATGTATTCATTGTCATTTAAAAAATAAAACTCTGGGGAAATATTTACTTAAACAGTTGAGTAAAAACATATCATTGCCATGCATATACATTGCACTCCCCTTTGGTTCAGCTAATGTATAAGCACAGAAAATGAGATGATATAGAGGATTCATACATTCCCCAAAGTAACACAGAATCACAGTCTGAATGAAATGCATTAGTTATTTAGTATTGCACTATTTATAGTATATGCTTCCGGTGATACTCACAGACACACACACATACATATAGAGACACACACATAGAGATACACACAGATACACACACTCACATACACACACACACAAGCACATGTATGTACAACAACACAGACATAAACACACCTATATAAACACACATATATAAAGACACCGATATAAACACATATGCACACAAACACAAAGTATCACAAACACAGAAATACACACACAAGCTCTCATACATACAAACACACAGAAACATGCATACACACACACACACACACACACATACAAACACATATACACAAAAACACACAGACACACACAAATATTTAAACACACACATGCACACAGGCACACACACTAAAATTTAAAAGCAGCCTGACTTACTACATGCAAAGTACTACACATACAGTGCCATCAATATAAGCTAAAAGAACATATTTCTTGTTGAGTAAAAGTGATATGTTTCTTGGCTAAATGAGTAGTTTTAAAATGCAAGCTTTTAAGTCCACCTAGGTCTCTTTGTCAGGCTTATTCTCTAAGTTGTCTTGAAAGCTGTTGTTTTAAAGCTACTCTGCCAATAAAGGTATCACTTTTACTCTACTAGTCTCCTGCTTTTAATACTGCTAACACAGTACCACCATTTACCTATATTTCTTGTTGTCATGATTATTTTATGATTGTATTAAACATCTGAGTTATTTCATAAAATGTGGGTCAAACGGATCACAGGCTGAGGTCATCTTGAGCTGTTATCTGGAGCGTATTTATAGAGAAGAGAGATTGCATGCTATAGTGAAAGCAGTCACACACTAAGCAGAGGTTTACAGAGATTGAAATGTTGCCTGCTGAGTTCACATTAAAGAACTGTACTCAAGAATCAATTCAATTGCTACGTAAAGCTAAAGTGAAAGTGAAAACACAGGGACCTAACACACACACACACACATAACTAAATCTGTTCGAAATTCCAAACTAGATTTCTTAATTATATTAACCCCTTAAGGAATACATACATACATATATACAGCAAAAGAGAACAGTGGCAGCACTCCAGATAGAAATGTAAATGCCATGATGCAAGTAGTAAGTAAGCATAAAGACAGTCCAAAAACAGCACTACCTGGAATTAAGATAAGTCCAGGATAGCAAAAAGCTAATTTTATTGCAACATCAACATTTTAGTACTTACTGGCACCATTATCAAGACAGTGAATATAGAAAGAATTATATTAACTTTTTTGAGATCTTGTTTTAATTCCAGAAACTGTTTTTTTTTTACTATCTATATACATATACATAGATATACATACATCCATATATACACTTGTGTTATGCTGGAAAATATTTTTAAGAAAAGTCAAAAGCTGAAACAATGTAATCAAGCCCCACACAATATTTGGTAGAGACACCTCTAGCTGCAATAACAGCTTTAAGTCCTTTGGGGTAAGTATGTACAAATCTTGCACACAGTGTAGGAGATCTTTTGGACCATTCTTTGCAGATTTGCTCCAGGTTGTTCAGGTTGGTTGGACATCTGTTGTGGATAACCTACAGATTATGGGCTTTCATCCTTAGGTTATTGAGTCCAGATATTCATATAACTGCTACTGAACATCTTAGTACCTTTGTTCAACTAAATTTGTGGGTCCGAGATGTTGCATCCTTTGGGCCTACCTAGCCAATGGAGCTCTTAGTCGCTCTGATGACTGCTTCAGGAACACCTGATTAGCTACCAAGACACATCAGATTAATACCTCCCTGCTGACTACACCCATTGTCTCATTCAACACCTTATCACAGGAACCAAACCACACACCCATGACCCTTTTTAGTTGCACCTGAACAGTGTGGATCTGATATTTGGGATCTGAGGATCTCTGGGCCTTGCTTCATCTTACATTAACCATGCATGTAAATGGCTCACACCCAGAGGGCTTAAATGGGGCGACATCTCCCCACAACAATACCACATTGTTTGAGGTAATATAAATTATTTCCTGTTGATTGCAATACAATTGGTGGTCACCAGAACCTAAACACTGCTACTCTATACATGATAGGAGTGCCTACACAATTACCATACACGTTAGCCTCACATGGGGCAATGCTGGAGGGGTGTTCTGCACAAGTTCACCAAAAGAAATCAAATCCAATGATCACCAGTATACCCCTGTGAATCTGATAAACTTAGATTTCCCACATTTTTACTCAAGCATCCAAGTGCAGGCTGACTCAGAGTTGAAGACCATTTCTTGACAACCCTCTAAACATCTTAGCCATTGAGACACCAGCATCCACTGATATGCCCTGTAGGCCAAACCTTCTTAGTTTAAGTAACCTATGCTGTCTGGTACTAGCATAACTTCTCCCCCTGAGATGGCCATGGACACTCTATTATGAGAGTGTTCTGTGTTTATGTTTAGTAGGTGAAAATGCCCTAACCACAGTCACATTAAGTGATGAAGTTGAATCGTCCCCTGCTTATACTCTTCCCATTATTATGGAAAAACATTTGGCAATGCTGGATTTCTGCCAACAATCCAAACCATAATGAGACAAAAAACATAATCAAACGGGCAACATTGAGCTCAAGTAAGTGCCGAGTGCTTGATCCAATTATTAACATCATGCACCCCACTGCAGCTTATGTGGACTCTGCATTGGTGAAGGCTATGGCTAAGGCTGTCTTCAAACTTCTCACCCTGTCTTTGAGGAAAAATTCCTCTCCAGTCAGTCCTTTATAGACACCGTCCTTGCTGAAATGACAGCACATGGTAAACTACTAGAAGAGATGGAGTCCAGGAAAAAAGTATGCAAGATTAATATTTATGCTATACAAAGCACCATTAAGCCAACTGAAAAAAATTGGTGACCTAGAAAACAGGAGCCAGAGAAACAACATTTGACTGGTTGGTTTGCTGATATCTATTAGGGGTTAAGAATTATCTGACTTTCAGAGATCTACACTCCAGAAGCTACTGTTTCTACAATCGATATAGAATGGACTCATAGGCTGGATGCATCCCCCTTTCTCCAAACAGAAACCTAGACCCACTATTGCATTACCATAACAAAGAGAGGATTTTTGTGGTATACAAAAAATTGCATGTCCTCCACTTCAAAGGCAGGAGATTGGTTCTATTTAATGATTATGCGTGTTCCAGAAAGGGATTGAATTAACCTTGGTCCATCCTGCAAAACTTACCATCACACACGATGAGTAGGGATGATTGAAACTTTTCATCTCAAAAAAAACACAGAAAAGAGAAAAATGGCACTTATAGGAAAATCTCCCATGAAATGTGACATTTTGCCACTTTTTACGCCTAACTCATTGCACTGAAATCAATGAAAAGCTTTATTTTATACCCACCACATGGCAAATTAACCTTCCCACTGCATGCCATTCTGTGTTTGCGAGTGGAAGCGAATGAAGTACATTTGTCAGCTACTGAATAGAGGCTAATAAAAAGGAGTTAAAGCATAGTTTATGGCGTCTTGTAGGCCAGACACTTCTGCATTTGGGGACTACGGAGGAACTTGAGGTACAGAAAGGGAGAAAGCAGGTAAACCCCAAATACCCCAACATCTTGTGTGACTGACTGGGAAGACACAGGCAGCCACGATATGATCCAAAACTGAATGCATGGATTTGAATACCACTTGCCCATTGTTTTTAGTTGATTCCTATGGGCTTTTTTTTGACTAGCGGTGTGTAGAAATGCCTCCAGTTTTGTTTTAGCAATGTGTGAATTTGAATACAGAAATCTGACTTAAAGGGATAGTAATGTTTCACAATAAAAGCAGCTCCAATTAATCTTCATGGTATTTGGGCCAGGGAGAATGTTATTTCAATCCTGTTAGAGTTGTAGTTCAAGAGTAATTGAATGATAAGGTATCCTCCTTTCCGCCCCTTTTACGGATGTAACACTGCTCCCCTCAGAGCAGCAAGGTGGTGTCCAGGTGGATCGCAAAGAGAGTCAAGCTACAATTAGCATACTGGAAAAGCCTGAAAAAGCTGTCAAGGTGAGCAGGGTTTTCATTGTTCACAGAGTATGAAGAATGTCCCTTGCTGTGAGCTGTATGGTCACAAGACCAGATTCCACATCTGAGGGGAGGTGGCTTACACTAGGTAAAAGGGGCGGGAGAGGGATGCTTTATCATTCAATTACTCTTGAACTTCAACTCTGACAGTATTGAAATAACACTCTCTATGGCTCAAATACTATGAAGATTAATTGGAGCTGCTGTTTTTGTGAAACATTGCTATCTCTTTAAAAAAAACTACAATGCCAACATTTGCATCCAGGCCATTATCTCTTAAGCAAAGGCACATGGGCACAATTCATAGAAGTCTTCAGGATTTTCCTACCATAGTAAGTTAAGTTGAGGGTTATTGTTAGGAGGTGTATGTTCTTCTTTATAGAATATGAAAAACTTCTTGTTGCTCTAGCAGAGTTGTTAATTACTCACACAATAGCAAAAACATGTAGGGCTGGATTTAAATGCAGGAGGTAAATGTTAACGCCTGTGTTATCAAACATTTTCCTATTGAAGTCTATGGAAATCCTTGAGATAAAAGCAGAGGTAAAATTAGCACCTGCTTTTGAATCCAGCCCGTAATCTGACAGGACCATAGGCTGTACTCTCCTTTCAATTTTCTAACTACACTGCATGAAAATGTACTTTCTCACCAGAAATCTAGATGGCTGTAAAGCTTTTTACTGAATAAATAAACAGACGCACACTTAAGGTGTTACTGTAGCCTTGAAATCTTGTGCAGAACATCATCTATAGATGAGATTTGAAGCTTGTGCAATAAAAAATGTTTCACAGTCTTTGAAGGATATGATAGAATTTAAGCAAAAAATAAATAAAAATAGGGTGATTTGTGCAGAATTTCAGGTGATTCATACTATACTGTAAAGGAGCTTCTGCAAAGTCCACTGAATTGGTCTCATTTCAGTTATTACTTTCTCTAGTTCTGGAATATTGTACCTGTATTGTACTTTTTCTGTATCATCACTCAGTATGCCTCTGTAATCTGTGATAGCTTTTATAATCGTCAAAAATGCTGGACATTTAAAGGAGAAAAATACTCAAGGAATAATTTTCTCTTAATGTGTTTAACAATTCCACTTCTCTATGTAGGCATCTTTCATATGGAAATTGTTTAGCATGACTTGTAAGAGTTAAAGGGAAAGTAATGTTTCATAATAAAAGCAGCTCTAATTAATCACCATAGTATTTGGGCCTTGGAGAGTATTATTTCAATTCTGTCAGAGTTGTAGTTCAAGAATAATTCTACTCACCCCTTCTACTGATGCAGCAGCAGGCAGTGTCCAGGTAGACTGCAGAGAGGGACAATCTACAATTAAGATAAGGAAAAAAGCTGAAAAACCTGTCAAGGGGGGTAGGGTTTTCATTGTTCTCATAGTAAGAATATTGACCCTTGATGTGAGCGGTCTGGTCTATGGACTGGATTCCACATCTGGGGAGTGGCGGCTTACACTAGGTAAAAGGGGCAGGAGGGAGAAACTTTATCATTCAATTACTCTTGAACTACAAAACTCACAGTCATGAAATTACACTCTCTATGGCCCAAATTATATCAAGATTAATTGGAGCTGCTGTTTTTGTGAAACATTACTATTACTTTAAGTGTCTTGCGGCAAATATAGTTTTTGATACCTTTTATTGGCTAACTAAGCAGATTTAAATGCAAGCTTTCAAGACCTTAGGTCTCTTCCTCAGGCATGTTATACAGATAAATATGAAAACATCTCTCTTAAATACAAGTACACATCACATTGCTTAGCATGGAAATCAGATAACAAAATGCAATCCAGATCCAGATATCTTTGATCAGTCAATGGTAAATTGCACTCTTCCTCTGAGGCTTTAGAGGTATTTACGATGCTCTTGGGTCTGTGGAAAGGTCAGTCAACTAAATTATATTTTGCAGGATCAGGCCTGGTTAGTACTTGGATGGGAGACCGCCTGGGACTACCAGGTGCTGTAGGCTTTTGCTTAGAAATTATATTTTGTCATAAATTCCTTATCCCTGTTCAACCCACTACAAATTGCATTAAATTTTAACATTAATTTTACCTCCCATACCTTTCTGTCCCTCTGAGTGCGAAACAGTCCCATCAATACAGTTAATTTAATATCCTTGACACTGTGCCCATTTTGGCAAAAATGTTCTCCCACTGGTGTCTCTGTCTTTTGGTTATTAACACTGGATCTGTGGGAATTAAATCTCCTATGTAGTGCTTGTCCAGTTTCTCCCACATACAGAGCTGTTGGGCATTTTGCACACATGATAAGGTATATTACATTGGATGATTTACAGGTGAAGGTACCATTGATCTTATGGTGTAACTGGGTGTTTGGAATTGGTATGTTGTCTGTGGTGTAAATGTGTGCACAAGTTTCACATCTCTTTTGTAGGCAGGGAGATGTGCCATTTTTTGTATTTTTACTCAGGGCACTCCTCACCATCAGTTGTTTCAAATTTGGAGGCTGTCTGAATGAGAGTAAGGGAGGCTGTGGGAATATGTTCTTGAGTCTTTCATCTGTATGTAATTTCTTTTGAAGTTCTCTTGAAATTTTGCGTAGCACTTCAACCTGGGGGTGGTAAGTGACCACCAGTGGCACCCGGTTTCCCTTATGTTGTTCTTTGTAGTGTAACAGATTTTTTCTTGGTATTTGGGTAGCCTTCTGTATCTGACTGTCAATAATAGTTGCGCTGTAACCGTGTTTTATAAAGTCTCCTCTGAGTTCCTGGAGGTGCTTGTCACAGTCCATCCTGTCAGAACAGATGCGGTGGTATCTGATGGCCTGGCTGTATATGATGGAGTTCTTTGTGTGTTTTGGATGGAAGCTATTGCTTTTCAGGTATGTTGGTCTGTCTGTTGGTTTGCGGTATAGGGATGTGTGGATGGAGTTTTTCTGAATACTGATAGTTGTGTCAAGGAAGTTAATGCTTGTGCGTGAGTGACTGAGTGTTAGGTTGATATTGGGGTGGAATGTATTGTAATTCTCATGGAATTTGAGTAGTTCCTCCTCACTGGCAGTCCAGATGATAAGAATATCATCTATGTAGCGGAGGTAGACCAGGGGTTTAATCTGGCAGGTGGACAGGAAGTCCTCTTCCAATTTTGCCATAAACAGGTTGGCATATTGTGGTGCCATTCGGGTACCAATTGCAGTCCCCATTTTCTGAAGGTAGAGGTCCTGTCCAAACTTGAAGTAATTGTGGGTGAGAATAAACTGTATGAGTTTTGTTACCGGTTCCATGGGTGTGTTATTTTGTTCCAGATATCCCTGGCATGCTGCTATGCCATCTGTGTGTGGAATGTTCGTGTAAAGGGATTCTACATCCATAGTGGCCAGGATGGTGCTCTCTGGAATAGGCCCCAAGTCAGCTAATTTGTTTAGAAGATCCGTGGTGTCCTGAAGGAAGCTGGGTGTTTGTTTTACAAGGGGTTTCAGGGTATTTTCTACCCATCCAGATATATTCTCTGTGAGTGTACCAATCCCTGAAATTATGGGTCTTCCTGGGTTTCCTTCCTTGTGTATTTTTGGTAGCATGTAGAAGGAGCCTATTTTTGGATCTGCTGGTATTAGGGGCCTTATCTGTTCTTCAGTGTTGGAGGGCAGTTCTTTTATGATCCTGTTAAGTTGTTTTGTATAATTTTTTGTGGGATCTTCTTGTAATTTTGCATAATATCTTTCATCAGAGAGTTGCCTATTTGCTTCTTGAATGTAGTCCACAGTGTTCATTATAATAACAGCTCCTCCCTTGTCTGCAGGCTTAATAATAATGTCCTGGTTATTCTTAAGTGACTGTATGGCTTTTTGTTCCTTTTGGGTTAGGTTGGGTGCTGGTTCACATTGTCTTTCCAGTATTTCTGTAGTGACTCTGTTTCTGAAACTCTCTATGTATCTGTCCAGTGTGGGGTTACTTCCTGGTTTTGAAGTCCAGGTGGATCTTTTTGTGGGTGCATTGACGTTGTGATGTAGCTCTGTGGTGTTATAATTATTATCCATTCTGTCATGGAAGAATTCCTTGAGTCTGAGTTTTCTGAAAAACTCCTCCATGTCACTGCAGAGTGTTACCCTGTCCACAGGTATGTTGGTGTGTCTGTTGGTTTGCGGCATAGGGATGTGTGGATGGAGTTTTTCTGAATACTGATAGTTGTGTCAAGGAAGTTAATGCTTGTGCGTGAGTGACTGAGTGTTAGGTTGATATTGGGGTGACATCTTCTTCTTGACTACATGCAAAAAGGAAAATTTAATACCTAAAGGCCTCATGCTGAAAAATCCTACACTGGACACATACAACAGCAGGTTTGCACAGCAACTATGTACCAGGACTTCCCAGAGGCTACGCAACAACCTTATTGGGATCTGCTACAACAGGAAATCAAA
Source organism: Rhinophrynus dorsalis (assembly GCA_037306005.1). Classification (NCBI taxonomy): domain Eukaryota; kingdom Metazoa; phylum Chordata; class Amphibia; order Anura; family Rhinophrynidae; genus Rhinophrynus; species Rhinophrynus dorsalis. The sequence continues at coordinate 471,241,248 of CM074720.1, read as the reverse complement.
CATACAAGCAGAAATATCAGCTCTAAAGGAACAGCTTGGACCAGACACTGAGGACATGCAACAGGCCCTTAAACAGTACTACAGGAAACTACAAACACTCCTCATCAACACCAAGAGGAAGAAACTACAGAGACTGAGGTGCAAAGCAGGTTTACCAGCAGAATCTGTAAATCAACCTGAACAGAACTGCGTTGTGAACCTTTCCAAATATAAGCCAAGCAGAGAGGAAATATCTGTACTTTCAAAGGGCCTGTCATTCTGTCCCACTAAACCTGTGGACAGGGTAACACTCTGCAGTGACATGGAGGAGTTTTTCAGAAAACTCAGACTCAAGGAATTCTTCCATGACAGAATGGATAATAATTATAACACCACAGAGCTACATCACAACGTCAGTGCACCCACAAAAAGATCCACCTGGACTCCAAAACCAGGAAGTAACCCCACACTGGACAGATACATAGAGAGTTTCAGGAACAGAGTCACTACAGAAATACTGGAAAGACAATGTGAACCAGCACCCAACCTAACCCAAAAGGAACAAAAAGCCATACAGTCACTTAAGAATAACCAGGACATTATTATTAAGCCTGCAGACAAGGGAGGAGCTGTTGTTATAATGAACACTGTGGACTACATTCAAGAAGCAAATAGGCAACTCTCTGATGAAAGATATTATGCAAAATTACAAGAAGATCCCACAAAAAATTATACAAAACAACTTAACAGGATCATAAAAGAACTGCCCTCCAACACTGAAGAACAGATAAGGCCCCTAATACCAGCAGATCCAAAAATAGGCTCCTTCTACATGCTACCAAAAATACACAAGGAAGGAAACCCAGGAAGACCCATAATTTCAGGGATTGGTACACTCACAGAGAATATATCTGGATGGGTAGAAAATACCCTGAAACCCCTTGTAAAACAAACACCCAGCTTCCTTCAGGACACCACGGATCTTCTAAACAAATTAGCTGACTTGGGGCCTATTCCAGAGAGCACCATCCTGGCCACTATGGATGTAGAATCCCTTTACACGAACATTCCACACACAGATGGCATAGCAGCATGCCAGGGATATCTGGAACAAAATAACACACCCATGGAACCGGTAACAAAACTCATACAGTTTATTCTCACCCACAATTACTTCAAGTTTGGACAGGACCTCTACCTTCAGAAAATGGGGACTGCAATTGGTACCCGAATGGCACCACAATATGCCAACCTGTTTATGGCAAAATTGGAAGAGGACTTCCTGTCCACCTGCCAGATTAAACCCCTGGTCTACCTCCGCTACATAGATGATATTCTTATCATCTGGACTGCCAGTGAGGAGGAACTACTCAAATTCCATGAGAATTACAATACATTCCACCCCAATATCAACCTAACACTCAGTCACTCACGCACAAGCATTAACTTCCTTGACACAACTATCAGTATTCAGAAAAACTCCATCCACACATCCCTATACCGCAAACCAACAGACAGACCAACATACCTGAAAAGCAATAGCTTCCATCCAAAACACACAAAGAACTCCATCATATACAGCCAGGCCATCAGATACCACCTCATCTGTTCTGACAGGATGGACCGTGACAAGCACCTCCAGGAACTGAGAGGAGACTTTATAAAACATGGTTACAGCGCAACTATTATTGACAGTCAGATACAGAAGGCTACCCAAATACCAAGAAAAAATCTGTTACACTACAAAGAACAACATAAGGGAAACCGGGTGCCACTGGTGGTCACTTACCACCCCCAGGTTGAAGTGCTACGCAAAATTTCAAGAGAACTTCAAAAGAAATTACATACAGATGAAAGACTCAAGAACATATTCCCACAGCCTCCCTTACTCTCATTCAGACAGCCTCCCAATTTGAAACAACTGATGGTGAGGAGTGCCCTGAGTAAAAATACAAAAAATGGCACATCTCCCTGCCTACAAAAGAGATGTGAAACTTGTGCACACATTTACACCACGGACAACATACCAATTCCAAACACCCAGTTACACCATAAGATCAATGGTACCTTCACCTGTAAATCATCCAATGTAATATACCTTATCATGTGTGCAAAATGCCCAACAGCTCTGTATGTGGGAGAAACTGGACAAGCACTACATAGGAGATTTAATTCCCACAGATCCAGTGTTAATAACAAAAAGACAGAGACACCAGTGGGAGAACATTTTTGCCAAAATGGGCACAGTGTCAAGGATATTAAATTAACTGTATTGATGGGACTGTTTCACACTCAGAGGGACAGAAAGGTATGGGAGGTAAAATTAATGTTAAAATGTAATGCAATTTGTAGTGGGTTGAACAGGGATAAGGAATTTATGACAAAATATAATTTCTAAGCAAAAGCCTACAGCACCTGGTAGTCCCAGGCGGTCTCCCATCCAAGTACTAACCAGGCCTGACCCTGCAAAATATAATTTAGTTGACTGACCTTTCCACAGACCCAAGAGCATCGTAAATACCTCTAAAGCCTCAGAGGAAGAGTGCAATTTACCATTGACTGATCAAAGATATCTGGATCTGGACTGCATTCTGTTATCTGATTTCCATGCTAAGCAATGTGATGTGTACTTGTATTTAAGAGAGATGTTTTCATATTTATCTGTATAACATGCCTGAGGAAGAGACCTAAGGTCTTGAAAGCTTGCATTTAAATCTGCTTAGTTAGCCAATAAAAGGTATCAAAAACTATATTTGCCTCCTGTATTTATACGGCTAACACGGTACCAACTCTCATCTGTTATTTAAGTGTCTTGGTCATAGTGTAAACTAAAACTACAAGTAGTCTGCAATGGTGATCAAATGAACAAACAAAAGTATTTCTAGGAAATGGTCTGTTGCATGAAGGACTCATATCTTTGAAGGACACCTTATGTTTAATTAAGAGCCATATATGGCTAGGGCAAAGTTCCCTTTAAATCAAATGGGAAACTGTAGTTACAGTGCACGCAGATTATTTAAAGGAGGGATGTATCTGTTCGTATACTGCAGAGGTGTCCAGTGATTTATAATACATTGCATACCTCTATAGCAGGGCTGTCCAAGTTCAGTCCTCAAGGGCCACCAACAGTACACAATTTAAGGATTTCCCTGCTTAAACACAGGTGACTCGGTTAAAATTAATGAACCACTGATGAACTCACCTGTACTTAATCAGGGAAATCCTTATCCCTTTGCGTGCCAGAGGGGTACTCAAAGCATTGCTATGCAAGGAGTTGCTTACCTCTCTAGCACTCACAGGGTTAAATCCTGGACTGTAGGTGGCCCTTGAGCACTGAACTTGGACAGCCCTGCTCTATAGCATTCATAGGATTAAGTACAGATTTCTTAACCCCTTAAGGACCGGCCAAGAGCGAGCAGCTGGAACTTAAGGACCACAGAGCTTTTTTTTCCTTTTTCCTATCTGATTCAGGGCTCCGCGAATGGTGTGCAGCCGTGCGGAAAGACCTGAAATCCATGATGGCCCTTAAGAGGTTAAAGGATGAAATACAGAGTTCCAAAATATAATTACATTGTTGTTGTTGCCACTTTAAGATACCTCTACATAAACTTCACATTAAGGCCTCAATTGTGTGAGATAAAACATGTGGTAGAGCTAAACTGACTATTGACTGAAAGTAAAAAAAGTCTGTCATTATTCAATTGCCCTACCAGCTGAAAGCAAAACTGACTTTAGGCCACAGAAAAGGACTTGTGGCCAAACGTCCATTTTGTGCATTTAGTTCCCAAAACTCACGCTAAGTAGCATTTGTCCCATTTGCCCCTAATATCATAGTTATGATACTAGTTAGTATTAATGTGCCTTACTGAATCTCCACAATTGTGTTCTAAAGCAATGTTATAGAGACCCCTTCACAGTTTCTAATACAATGTAGAATACAAGAAAGCAAAATGAGTATTGTATAATTTAAGAATGTAATGCAATACTCAACTGGCCATGCCCTTGAGGAAATATTGGTTTACTACGCTCCCTTGTCACCATCCAGCTAGTGTAATTAAAACAGTTAGTGAACTCCACCTGTGAGTTGATGGGGAAGCTGATAATGAATGGTTCTCATAAATAAAGGAATGTTTCCACCTCAAGTTCACTATCCATCAAATCTATGTGCCAATGAATCATGGTAAAGTGTAGCAATTTTTCTTTTAGATGTCTTATTGTGGGGAAATGAGTAGGAATGGGCGAAACTTTCCACCTCAAACTGAAATCGGTGAAAAATGGCACTTTCCGCTTGGCGAAGAATTTCCCTTGAAAATGCAGATTTTCCACTTTTTTCTCACTTTTTTTTCATCCATTGAAATCATTGCGAACATAGAAGTTACACACAACACAATACAAATAATATTTTATTTCCCAAAGGCATTGTATAAAAGAGGATGTTTTTGGGGGGTTGTTTACTGGGATTGGGGGGCACTTAATAAAAAAGAAATCCTAAATAAAATAAAATAAAAACCATAAGACATGGTATAAAGGGGTCTGAGGAGGGTGCCTGTGTTGGTGAATGAATGAATCATTTGAACAGGGAATTTGTTTTGGGGGCTTTCTTGACTGCTATTGGGGGGACCATTAATAAAAAAAATAAAATAAGGCATTTATATTTAAAGTGACAGAGACAGGAACCCCCTGACATAAGCTGGGTGGACTGATACTTGACTTGATAGAGTATTTTGTACAGGATGATTTGTTTGATTTGTTGTTAGAGGCCATTGTAGGATTTATTAGAGGCCCAAGTCCTGAAGAAATATTGATTTGTAGGACTTAAGCTTGTTTGGCACAAACCCTAAGGAAACATTGATTTGTAGGACTTAAGCTAGTTTGGCACAAGCCCTAAGGAAACATTGATTTGTAGGACTTAGGCTTGTTGGAAACAAAACCCCCATAAATTGTTTATTTTTTTGTAGAACTAGGTTTTTTTTTTTTTCCAAAACACAAGCCCTGCAAAAAAAAATAAAAATGCCCTACTGGCCTAATGCCAGCAGGTCATGTTGGCCAGTGGCCACTATCAAATGTCCTCCTGAGTTGCAACTGCTGTTCATACTGCTGCTGCTGAGTTGTTTAAGCAGCAGGATGATTAGGCAGCTGAAAGGAAATGGGATCAACAATAGCAGTAACATGGAAGATGGATGATGAAGGTTCCACTTGCCATGACTGGCTCCAGTGATGAGCCTGAGGCAGTAGCAGAAGAATAAGTAGCCCCCAGTATATGTGGGGAAAGTTTACCATTAAATCTTCTATACATGCCTCTCCTCCAAAATCATCATGGTTATGTTGTTATTAGAATATATATATTTTTCCTTTGAGAACAGGAACTGTGGCTTGCATCAGCAACTGCAATGTGCACAGTGTGTGTGTGTGTGTGTGTGTGTGTGTGTGGTAAATAACATTTGGGGGCACAACTGTATCCAAACACCATGACACCCTAAACCAAGTACTGCCACTGTCACTGTACCCCTTGACCAGACCCCACTAAGGACACATGACAACTTGCTGTCAGTTTAATAGTAATTATTAACCCTCCCTTCCAGGATCCTAGCATATTCTGCGGGAGGGACTCTCCTCAGATGCCACCTGATGACCTGGTCCCGATTCTCCTCCACCTCACTGGCATGTGGCGGGGGAGGTAACGATGAATGAGGTGGATTGGCAGGAGATGTACTTGTTACTCTAGAGGAAGAAGGTGATGTTGATGGTGAGCTAGTTGTTTTGCTCATCATGAAACTTCCAGTGTCTGTCTGGGTTTCTTTATTCTTCCTCCTCTTTGATCTCCACCTTTCTGGAGAGTCAGAGGGTACAGTAACAGCAGTGTTAGATTTCTGTAAAGGTTGTTTGGCTTTAACATGTTTGGAGTAAATCTCATGGTGTCTGTGTTTCATGTCTGTTATCAGAGCAATTGTGCCAAGGTGTTTTCCCTCCTTTCCCATTCTCACTAACCTGTCATAAATTTTGCAATGTACAATTGTTGATGATGACTGCAGGATGCCTGCTGGAAGAGAATAATAGTCCCACACCCATGACTTCTGGGGGGAGGGATAGGGAACAGGTGGAGAAGAATGGCCTCTTTCTTCTTGTCCTCCACATTCCCCTTCACTTTCTGTGGCAGAAGATAATGTTGCTGCTGTTGCTGCTGTTGCTGCTACTGCCTCAGATTTAGCACTGCAACTAGGATAAAGAGGAGTATTGCTACTGCTGGCAAGTGGAGCCTGCCCTAGTCCCTTGTTGACCCCATTCCCACTGCATCCATGGTGGTCTGTGGCACACTAGCCTGCTCCTCAGCACCCTGCTGCCCTTTCATCTCAGCAGCAGCAGAAGTTAGAGCATTTGCAATTTCCGCTAATTTCAAAAGCGTGCTTTGGTGGTGGTGATGCCCATCCTCATCCCTGTCTCCCATTCCTTCTCAGTTTCTGATAAAAAGGCCATCAATATCTCTTCCACCCCAGCTTCTCCAACACAACCACCACCACTAGTCCCTACGTGCTGCTGCTCTATTCCAGAGGTCTCACTGCTGAGACCTGCTGACCTGTCTGCTGAGACCTGCTGACCTGTCCTGCTCTCATTAGTACTACCCTTTTCTCCCTTCCTTCCCATTCCCTTTTCTCCCTTCCTTCCCATCAAATTCCCCAAGAGCCCTTGAGGTGATGTAGGGGGATTGGACAGCATTGGTACAGTAGTAGTCCCTTCCTCCTCAGACTCAGTGAACACATAATGGTCCTTCCAGATCCTCCATTGATTATTTTTTTACCCTCCTATCACTATGAGCCTCTCCTGCCTCACTTTTTGCAAAATATCACAAGAGAACAGCACAGCACATCTATCTCGCTCTGTAGCTGCTTCTATTGTGTTTGCCTTCAGCAAAAACATCACGTTTTTATAGCGGAAGTGCAAAAACAATGTGTGGAAATTTTTGTAGCCATTGAAAAATGGCGAAAACTTTTGGCCAATAGGCAAAACATGCAAACATTTTAAAAGATAGTTTTAAAGTGGATTTTCCTGTGAAAAAGCGTGTAAAAACGTGGTTTTCATGAAATTTCCTGCATGAACACGGCGACAACATTCACCCACCCCTAGAAATGAGTCGGGTCCAAAGAGTGGGGATGGGCAAAAATTTTCACCTCAAGCCAAAATTAGCGAATAATGGCACCTCCTGCTTGGTGAATAATTTCCCACTAAAAGTGACTTTTTTCCTCTTTTATCACCAAGCTCATTCTTTGATATCATGGGAACAGTGAATTTACACACAAAACATACACATTTTATTTTATTTCCCAAAGGCATGTTAAAAAAAATGGATATGAGGGTGCCTTTGTTGGTTGAGTTTGGGGAAAGAATCAGGTGAATAGGGGATTTTTTTGGGGGGTTGTTTACTGGGATTGTGGGGGACAGTTAATAAAAAATAAATACAATTAAAAACTGCCAAAGACATGGTATAAAAGTAGTCTGAGGAATGTGCCTGTGTTGGAGGGTGGAGTCTGGGGAAAGCATCAGTTGAACAGGGAATTTGTTTTGGAGGGTTTGTTGACTGGTATTGGGGGGACAGTTAATAAAAACATAAAATAAAATAAGAAATTTGCACGTAACTTAACAGAGACAGGGACACCCGTTGTAAGCTGAGACTGGGGTAGAGTGATACTTGACGTGATAGTGTATTTTGTAGAAGATGATTTGTAAGATTTGTTTTTAGAGGCCCAAGTCCTAAGGAAACATTGATTTGTAGAACTTAGATTTGTTTGGCACAAGCCCTAAGGTAACACTGATTTGTAGGCTTGTAGCCTGCTGCCACCAGTATTGTGCCTGCTTTCAGATGTGCTGCCCCTGTTGCCACCAGTGCTGTACTTGCTGCCAGTGCTGAACCTGCTGCCACCAGTGCCAAACCTGCTGCTAGTATGTCTTTTAATACTCGGTAAGGGGGTCATTCCCAATTAGTACTGTCAATTCTAGTACTACTACTACAAGGAAGGTCCAGCAGCTTGTTAGTGTTAGGAGTGAAGGAAGGGGTAATCAATATCCTCATATTACTAGTGATTGTCAGGAGGAAGACTCTGGGGCTAAACTTGATATGGTTGGTGTTAGTAATAGTAATAAAAGTAATGATGAAGCAGTCAATGGGACTAGTGTTAGCGTAGTGGTAGGGGAAGCATTTGAGAGCATCCAGACTAGCGGTCAAGGGAGCCCACATCATTACTCTGGCCCTGGGAGTCCCCTTCCCTTCACTAAACTATCCAAGTAGAACATGATCCTGAAGAGGCCAGAACTGGTGTTGGGGGAGAGCAGGCACAGAATTAATACCACCACCACCAGTAGGAGAACAGATCAGTTGCCTGTGTCTGCTGCTACTGCTGTCAGTCTGCTTTCTTCAGGATAAAAAGAAATGCCAAGTGTGACATTAGGGGACCCTCTGTCACATTGCTAGTCATCTCCTACAAACAGCAGTGAGATGTCTGTAATAGCGCAGCAGCAGCAACAGCACGTAGGGACTAGTGGTGGTAGTGATGATGATGCTGGAGAAGCCAGGGTGGAAGAAACACTGATGGCCTTTTTTGCAGAAACTGAGAAGGAATGGGAGACAGGGATGAGGATAGGCATAACCACCACCAGCAGCAGTGAGCTTTTAGAATTTCAATTGCTTTAATTCCTGCTGCTGCTGGGTTGCAAGGGCAGCAGGATGCTAAGGAGCAAGCTAGTGTGCCACAGACCACCATGGACAGAGTGGGAATGGGGTCAACAAGTGGTGTGGGACTAGGCCAGGTTCCACTTGTCAGTGACTCTGTTCTGGTTACACTAGCTGTTGAGTCACTGTACACCTCCATTCCCAATGATGTCGGCTTAAGGGCATGTAAACGTTTCATGGATATGAGAGGTATTGAATTTACTCGTCATAATGAATTTATCTTAGATCTTTTGGAATTTATACTTACTAATAACTATTTCATTTTGATGATCGTGTTTACCAACAGTGTCGAGGAGTTGCAATGGGAGCCACGTGTGCCTCGACCTATGCTCGCTTACACCTGGGTTGGTGGGAGCAACACCGGGTGTTTTGCGACCATGGGTTAGAGGCGCATGTGGCTCTATGGATTCTTTATATTGACGATATATTTCTTATTTGGACAGGGACCATGGATCAGATGGATAACTTTGTGGCTGGTCTTAATTCAAATCCCTTTAATATCAGGCTAACACAGAAGAGCAGTAAGTCACAGGTAGAATTCTTGTATCTGTATATCTTCAAAGATCAGGATATAATTAAAACTAAAAGACACTGCGTATAATACATTGCATTATAATAGTCATCATTTAAAGTCGCAGAAGGAGGGAATTCCCTGGGGACAAGAAATTGTTCTAATAATGAGGATTTTAGGAAACAAGCTATGGATCTAATTGATAGGTTTGTGGAGAGAGGCTATCCTAGGAAGCGTTTGATGAAATGCTACAAAAGAGCCTTAAAATGTGAAAGGGATATTTGATTTTTCAGGATACAAAGCGTAATGCTATGATTGGAAAGAGAGATGACTTTGTGCGGTTCATTACCAACTTTGGGAACCAATGGAATCAATTAAAACAGGTTCTAAATAGGCATTGGCATGTTCTGATTGTTAATAGGTGATCTGTGATAGACCCAAGATGGTGGCTAAAAGTTAAAGGAATATTAAAGACCGATTGGTAAGATCTGAATTAGTAATTGGCTGAACTGCACACAGTTATCTGGTATGTTTACCTGTGGGTCTTGTAAGGCCTGTAGGTACATTAATAAAGGTAAATATTTTTTTAATTATGACAAAAGTAAATGTTATACCATTAAGGAATTTTTCAATTGTCGATCTGAGGAGGTAATATATCAACTTATTTGTCCGTGTCAGTGTATTTACATTAGCAAAACTAAAAGACAATTTAAGGTTAGACTGTTGGAACATATAGGTGATATATTACATAAAAAATCTGAGAGTCCTGTAGCAAGACATTTTGAGGAGAAACATGGGGCGTTGGTATGAGGGCCATGTGTATCTCTCAATTGAAAAAGGACTTGAGGAGAGGTGATAGGGATAAAGCTCTACTGCAATTGGAATCCAGATGGATTTATGATTTAGGTGCACGACACCCAAAGGGGTTATATGAGGAATTGAGATTTAATGTTTTCCTATGAGATTTAGTATATGCTTTTTGTGAAATATAAATTCTAGTATATTATATTGATTTTATTTGATATGGAATATTAATGCACTTTATCTATTCATTTCTTTGAATTAGAAATATAATATATGTAGTGATATATATTAGAGACAGTACAAGAGAGATCTATTTATTGTATGGGAGATATAATCAAATGTGTAGATAATGTGCATTTGAATATGTTATGGATGATGAATTATTATTTGTAATATACATGTTTTTTTAAATGTGAAATGGTTGGACTCGTGGGTTAAATTGCTTTTCAGTCGGCAGACTTGCTTTAATGTGGGATTCAAACAGCCGTTAGGTGAGGAAGTGAAGCTTCCGGTTAACAGGTATTTAAAATGGTAATTAGTCAATTGACTCTATCCTTGACAAAGCTCCAAAGCTGGGAGCGAAACATGTTGGAGTGTTTATCCCCATGAGATGCAGATTTATCTTAAGAAGTATTATGGTACCATACTAGCACTTCTGACTCTATAAGAGATATCTACGCTACAGAATACTATGTTACTGAATTTATTACAAGTCCGCAATAAGTATACAGTATCTGATTTACATCTTCTGAAGATATATTTAAGGATATCGCAATTATGCTCATATGACGGAGGTTCCATGCTGTGCAAGCAGAAATGAACACTGAGCACAAAGGGATTGATCTGAGGTTCGAGTGCGGGAGAAGGATTCGGTGAGAGCTTTCCTTTTATGCCCTATATCTGAACCATGTATATTACAAGTATCCCTGTGCAAAATATATAGATATACATCTTATTGTCTATATGCTTGGATGGCTATTTGGCATGTGATTTCCCATCTTAATGAAAGTGAGATTTTATCTAAGTGCGATCCTGTGGAACTGTGATCAGATACTCTGTTTAAGCATGATCCTTTGAAATGGTGATCGGATACATTGGACATACTTATTTGGCATCTTTATGAAGATCTTTTTTATTCACACTCTGTATAGTATACCTGTGTTTTACTTACGCGATATCTGTTTTTGGATATTAGCGACTGATTTACATATTTATACAGAGATGCTGTCATCTATAGGGATGGGGTGTTTTTAATTATGTGTAGGGTTCTTTGGGTTTTGGTTGTGGATGTGGGGGAAGTGCGGGATATTGGGAGAGTTGCTACGCTATTTGACCTGCCCTTGGCCTGGGTTTTTTTTGTTATCTATTCGATATTTAATAAATTTATATTGTTTTCATTAGATTTATTCGTGTATTATTTTTTTATAATACTGATGAGGAAGGAGAGTGCCACATATATATCCATTCTTTTTTTCTTCTATACACATACGTCTTGTGGATAGCTGGAACCCTGTGTATGATATACACAGTCACTTCCCTGATGTTTAATTTAGGTGTGTGGGATTGTATCCTTTTTATATCCACTTGTCAGTGCCAGCAATACTCCTGGACCTAGTTGTAATGCTGAATCTGAGGCAGTAGCAGCAACAGCAGCAACATTATCCACTGCCACAGACAGTGAAGGGGAATGTGGAGGACAAGAAGAAAGAGGCCATTCGCCTCCACCTGTTCCCTATGCCTCCCCATTTGAAGTCACGGGTATGGGACTATTTTTCTCCTGGGGAAGGCGCAGTGCAGTCATCACCAATGGCACTGACCATAATTTGTGACAAGTCAGTGAGAAGAGGAAAGAAAGGAACACACCTTGGCACAAGCGTCCTGATATCACACATGAAACACAAACACCATGTCTTTTATGTCAAACATGTTAAAGCCAAAAGCCAAAATCAAGCTTTGCTGTTGCTGTACCCCCTGACTCTCCAGAAAGGCAACAAGAGGCGAGGCAAAGATCAAAGAGGAGGAAGAGAAGAAAAACCCAGGCAGAGCCTGGGATTAGGGATGGGAAAAGTTTTCGCCACAAACTGAAATAGGCAAAAAATGGCATTTTCTGTTTGGTGAAAATTTTCCAGCGAAAAGTGCATTTTCCCACATTTTTCGCCTAGCTCATTGTAATCAATGGGAAGAACATTTTTTTCTCCTCCACACAAAAGTTTCTACAGCCATATAAAAGGGTTCCAGGCTCTCACACCATATCATTCTGTATTTGTGAGAGGAGAGAGCAGTTTGAGGTAGAGAAGATAGAGGAATTAAAGTTTAGTTTAGGGAATCTTTTAGGTAGGACATTTGTTCTCTCTATTAGGAAAGTCAGTGTGGCACTTTGGGGAGAAAAAGGGAGAAAGGTGGTTGACCCCAAATAGCCCCCCAAAAACCCAAAATTCCACGTGACTGACTGGCAAGACACAGGCAACTAGGGACCTATTTGCTTGATGATCTTGTGGTTATTGTCTCTGTGCTGGATGGGGAACTCAGTGGAAAGCAGTTGCTGATTTTTTTTTTAAATTATAATTTTTTTATTGGACAGACTGTGACAGTGAAAAGACAGGGTGGACAACTTAAAAAAAAATAAAATAAAAAAGAATAAAAAAAAATAAAAAAGGATAAAGAAATAAAGAACTAAATATATTAGATGACGGTGACTTACAACTGAATGGGCTTAGGCAAGAGATCATACTCCATCAGTTGTGTTGTGTAGAGTAAAAACACAATAGTTGAGTAATGTCTAGCAAAAACACAAGGGGCAGGGAGAGGGGGAAGGGTGGAGCATTGCAGGGATGTGAGAGTAAAGTAGTAGTTCAAAAACTGACTGCAGCAATGGTTGCTGCAGAGTGTGCAATCAATGATGATGATCCCTCTACCCCAAGGGAGGATGCAGTTTGTCAAGGTCCCAGCAAAACTAGTTCCAGCACCACCAGTGCCAGCAGAAATAAAGAACCATATAAGAAGAACACTGAAGATGACAACAAGTCTCATTCAATTGTTGGTGATGCTAGCAATAGCATAATAGAGGAAGGTGTAGTAGCAGAACCGCCTGCTGCATCAGATAGTGAGACTAACAAGCACCAAAACACCTGTCCTCAAAGTAGTAGCAAACTTTGTTATAGTAAAAGTAAATACATTGTTTGAGACCTCTAAAAGCTTAGAAGATAGTAGTGGACAAGAACTGTCAGGTGATGCTGATGCTGCTGAGGATGACCTAATGACTGATGATTTTGATGCACAGCTAGAATATATCCCTCCAGCATCCTTCTCTTGTTCAGATAAAGGTGAAGCAGAGAGTGAGAATGATGACAGGGCTATTAGGTTAGCAGAAAGTCAAAGTCTGAATCTTCCACCACTTTTAAGGAGCACTGTGCCTGTCTATAAACTGTTTGAGAGAGCCATTGGAAAGTCTGACCCTGGACAAGCACAGATGTCAAAATGCACACAGTCACCCTGTCAGTCATCATCAGCATCATTGCCTTTTCAATGTCCAAGTCCCACTCAGCCACACACACCTGTTTTGAGTACCCAGCAGCAGCAACAACAACAGCAACACAGGCTATTAACATCCACAATGTTAGATGTGAAGAGTGCCTCTGCTGCTGCTGTTGTAAGTGCTGCACCTTTGACACCTAGTAGTAGTGGCAGTAGAATTGCATCAAGGTCTAGCCCCAGTAGTAGTAGTAGCAGCAGCACCTCAGGAACTCCTCAGTCCATAAAGACCACAGTAAGGAGATGCTTCACTCAGGATCCTCAAGCTAAGCATGTTTCTATCTGTTGTCTGTGCAAAAGGCATGTGAGCAGGGGGAAAGAAGACTCACACCTAGGCACCTCCTTTATGAGATCCCACCTGAAGCTCAACCACAGGTCTGACTGGGAGCAGTCCAAAGGTGCCACAACTAGCAGCTGTAGAAGCATTTTAAAAAGTTCCAAGGGCTCTAGGGCAGAAAAAAGTAGTGAAATTATTTGTCAGAGAGTGTGCTACTGCCAGTGCCAACTGTTAGTTTAGTTCAGTCCAAATAACACCTATGGTTCCTGCTGCAGATGAATATGATGTCTCTGGCTTTGTTGTAGAATACGACAAGAGTCAGAGATTGCCCACACATGCTGCCCCTATCGCCACCACTTTCTCTAGTCATGTTGTAAAAGCAATAAAGTTTCATGCTTCTTCTACCATGTCTTGCCAACCCACAGTGACTGAGTTCTTGGGAAGGAGTCAAAAACTTCACAAAAACAATCCCAAAGTACGCCTGTGGAATGGCAAGGTTGCCAAGACTTTGGTAATGGACATCCTTCTGTATTCTTTTGTAGAAAATCGAGATTTCAGAGAACTGATGCTATATGTAGCTCCACGCTGGAATATTCCAAGCCACAGTTATTTTTCCAGAATGGCTGTGCCTGAATTACACAAGCAGGTGGTTAGTATGGTGGGCAAAGGGCTGAAAAGTGCATATGGCAAGAAAATCCACCTGACAACAGATATGTGGACAAGTGGGCAGTACATAAACTATATGCCTGTGACTGCTCACTGGGTTTCCCTCCCAGCACCAACAGTTGACAACATTAGTTTACAGCATCAGATGAAAGCTAGTAATTCTGCTTCTGGTTGCAGCAGTGTGATTAAAAGGCAGCAGCAGCAGGATAGCCCATACCATCGTCACGCCACCTTGTGCATGCAGAATTTTGAGAGACAGTCCCACAAAGCTGTACATGTTCTAAGTAAGATAGAGCAGTTGATAGCTTGTACCCTCCTTAAAAGCTGGTTTTGTGTCTGTTGATAATAGCTCCAACATGATCTCTGCTTTGAGAATAGGTGGTATGGTGCATATACCATGCATGCCTATGTGCTAAATTTAGTTGTGACCAGATTCCTGGCAGAATCTGAAACCCTAAAAGAGATGCTTACCATTGCCCACAAAATCTGTGCCCATTTTAGTCGCTCCTATAGTGCACTCTATATTCCATACAAGACCGTAACAACCTGCCCAATCACAAGCTGAAAATGGAGGTCCCTACCAGGTGGAATTCCACAATGTACATGCTAGAGCATTTATACAAGCAGAATAAGGCCATTATCGAGTATGCTGTGCAAAACTGGAAGGCTTTGGAGGAAGCATCTTTGTCACCTGGTCAATGGCAACTAATGTGCGATGTATGTGAGCTGCTGAAACCTTTGAAAAGGCAACCATGCTGGTGAGTCGAATTGAGGCAGGAATTTGTGAAATTCTACCACTGATATTTTTATTGCAGAAAAAATTAGGAGCATGGCTGAGGATTCTTACCATAATAACAACACAGATATGCACCAGATGGTAAAGGAATGTTAGACCGCTTTAAACAAGACCCTTGCATAGTGTCCATTGAAAGCAGTGAGGAATACATTTTTGCCACTGTGCTGGACTCCCCCTTCAAACACAACATTTCTAAATTTTTGTGAAAGGGCCATCAGCAGTTTGTAACAACAAGGAGCCATGATGATCATCAGCAGCTCTATGAGGAATCGGATTCTTTCAAAGAATATTGAGACATGCTTATTGATCAAGTGGAGGATTGTGTTGTGGAGGATGAGAGGGAGAAAGTGAGGGCACAATGAACATCTAGACAGTATAGTGAAAAGGAAGGCAGCAAAGCAGCTACATCATCAACCAGAATATCCCATTCGGAACACAGGGCAATTCATAGGTATCAGCGGGGGTGGCAAAAACCCAACATTGGTAGTGGTGGTGGAGTTGGAGGCACATCTCTTTGGGACTTGATCCCTGAGTATGGGCTGGTAACTGACACACAGGAACACCATGTAGCTACTAAAAGTAGTCCCACAGCATGTGAGATGTTTTCTGCATACTTGCAGGATAGCTACGGTCTAGGCAGAAACAATGACCTCATGAACTACTGGCAAACAAAGCAGTGTGTGTGGCCTGCATTGGCACGTACTGCAGTGGAAACCATCAGTTGTCCTCTGGCAAGCATTGAGATTGAGAGGGTTTTCAGTGCAGCTGGTTATATTATCAATGACCACAGGGAATGGCTATCAAGCAGCAATATTGGGAGACTAATATCCTTAAACATGAACCAACATCTCATACCATCTGAGTATCAGGTAGCAGAAACCACACATGATAGACAAAGCCAGGACAAATATATTAACAGCAGCACAGATGTGGAGGTGGAGGAAGGATGTGAAGAAGGGTTTCCACCATTTACCCCACTTGGGACCATTACTATGAGTGACAAGTAATGTGTGTCAATTAGCTGAGGAGGATGAAAGTGATTTGAAGCAAATATGACAATAGTAAAAACTATATACATACACAAAACACAACGTACCAGCCAGTCCCCCACCACCACCACTAATACACATCTGCCACATTGTAGGTTGTACTTTATTTTCTTAATCACTTGACATCAGGACAAATGCACTCTTCATACTAACACATTTTTCAAGGCAAATGTTGCTGTAGGACTCACAACTATGACTTTTAGCCACTTATTTGTAAACTACAGCGCTCAGAAGAACTAATATTGCAGTGGTAAATGTAGTACCTATAGGAAATATAGGTGAAAAATGTGTTAAAATAGGTAGAAAATCTGTTAAAATAGGCGAAAAGGAGAAAACTTTTGTGAAAAAAGCGAAACATCGGCAAGTTTTCACTTGCCATCACCATCACCTTCTTCCTCTAGGGTAATTTCATCTTCTGCCAATCTACCTCGTTCATCATTACCTCCTCCACCAAATGATTGCCACTCTGTTGATGTTAGGATGTGGCAGTTCATCTCCACCCATTGCACACTTTGTGGTGCACTGACCACACATGGCAGTGTGGTGGAGGAGAATTGCAAGCAGGGCATTAAAAAGCATCTGAGGAGATTCCATCCAACAGAATATGCTAAGATGGTAGCAGGGAGGGTTCATCATTACTTTCAAACTGTCAGCAAGTTGTCATGCGTCCTGAATGGGATCTGAACAAGGTGGATAGTGACAGAAGCAGTACTTGGGTTCTGGTGTCATGGTGTTTGAATACAGTTGTGCCCCTGATGTTGTTTGCCTCACACACACTGTGCACATTGCAGTTGCTGATGAAATGCAGAGTTCCTGCTGTCAAGGGAAACATTTTTATTCTAATAACAACACACCCATGATTTTGGAGGAGGGGCAGGTGGATAAGAATTATTGGCCAACTTCTTCTTTTCTCCATATAGACTTGGGGGACTACTTATTGTGCTGCTACTGCCTCAGGCACATCACTGGAGCTAGCTGTGGCAAGTGGAATCTTCATCATCCATCACCCATTTTACTGCTATTGTTGATCCCTTTCCCTTTCAGCTGCCTAATCACCCTGTTGCTTAAACAACTCAGCAGCAGCAACAGCAGCAGCATCAGGAAGAACAGCAGTTGCAATTTCTACAATTATGGACTCAGGAGGAGGACATTTGACAATGGCCAGTGGCCACTGGCCAACATGACCTGCTCGCACTATGCCAGTAGGGCATTTTTTTCTCAGTGCTTGTGCTTTGAAAAAAATTTTAAGAAAAATTGTAGTCTTACAAAAAATAAAACATTTTTGGCTGTTTGTTTCTAACAAGCTTAAGTCCTACAAATTAATGTTTCCGTAGGACTTGTGCCAAACAAGCTGAAGTCCTACAAATCAATGATTCTTCAGGGCTTGTTCCTTTAATAAGTCTAAGTCCTACAAATCAATGTTTCCTCAGGGCTTGGGCCTCTAACAACAAATCTAACAAATCATCCTCTACAAAATACTCTATCAAGTCAACTATCAGTCCACCCCAGTGGCAGCTAATGTCAGGGGGTTCACTGTCTCTATCACTTTACATACAAATTTCTTATTTTATTGATTTATTTTTTTATTAACTGTCCCACCAATACCATAAAAGAACCCCCCCAAAACAACTTCCCTGTTCACCTGATTCATTTCCCAGACTCCACCCACCAACACAGGCACCCTCCACAGACCCAATTTATACTATGTCTTATGGGGGTTTTTATTTGTGTTTAGGATTTATTTTTTATTAATTGCCCCCAATCCCAGTAAACAAAACCCCCCAAAAACATGCATTGTTCAACTGATTTTTCCCCACACCCCACCAACACAGAAACACTCATGCCCCTTTTACACTATGCCTTTGGGAAATAAAGTAATATTTGTTATGTATTGTGTGTAAATTCAGTGTTCCCATTTATTTCAATGGAATGAGCTAGGTGAAAAAAGCAGAAAATCAGCACTTTTCGCAGGAAATTATTCACAAAGTGGGAAGTGCCATTATTCTCCAATTTCAGCTTGAGGTGATATTTTTCGCCCATTCCTATTAGAAAGGACACGTTCCACCTGGAGTCGACCATCAAGTCCAGTGGGGTACACTGTTGAAGAATAATTCACTGAGAGGATTGCCATTGAATTGGAAAGCATATACGAATGTTGTAAGGTGGCATCTATTCCTGATTTGTGTCATCTTATATAGAGAATGGGGCATGATGGTGCAGCCAAACCATGTTATTATTAGTGGTAATATGGAAGGAAAACGTTGAAACACATTATTCAATGAAACTGACAGCTGCATGTGAAACATTTAAAACTCACTGAAGTGTTGTAAACATTTTTACCTATAATGCATTGCTGTCAAAACCACTGGTGCATCCAAAATAAGCAGCACTACAAATGTATCAGAGGTGGTTTCATCCTAAGCTGAAAATTTTCTGGGCTTTGAAAGTAAAGACAAAATTTGATTAAGACGATAGAAAGTGCATTAGTAGTACTGCTCTTGACATTTCTCCAATGTCACCTTACATGCTGTTTAATACTCTAAACATAATGCATTAGTTATCTCCCTCTCTCAACACCTCCAACCTCCAAACCACAAGATGACCCACTTCTATCTATGGAATCTGAATGAATGCTTTAGGTCAGGGCCTATCACAGCTGTCAGCCCAGTTCCAGCAGAGAATGAAAGGATAAAGGGTGTCAGAATTTCTGCTCTAGGCTTCAAGAAAAGAGAAAACCTTTTCAATATTTATTTACACTGGGATCTTTAAATAGCATCTTTTACAGATGTACATGTAGCCTTGAAGTCTCTAGGTCTTAGATGTAGTTTGAAGTGTGAAATGATTTTCAAAAGCTCCCAGTGCTCCTGCTTTCACACACTCTGTCCTTTCTCCTCATTTTAATTTCAGGGTGTTTTTTTTTTCTTATAAGTATTTATCCCCTAAATGACCTATATTTATTTTACAGTTTATTCTCTCTTGAGTAGTTGAATTGTGCTATCTATTAAACCCCACTGGCAATATGCATATATACATTTTAGTTCATAAAGATTTATGTAACACACAGAACATGGAATATTTGATTTAATTGTGCTATTGTATATCTCTGTTCACTGACTTTCAAACAGTTTTATAGAGTCCAGAACATGGTTGAACACAGATTACAAATCCATTACGCTTTATAACAT
Source organism: Rhinophrynus dorsalis (assembly GCA_037306005.1). Lineage (NCBI taxonomy): Eukaryota > Metazoa > Chordata > Amphibia > Anura > Rhinophrynidae > Rhinophrynus > Rhinophrynus dorsalis. The sequence continues at coordinate 471,221,728 of CM074720.1, read as the reverse complement.
CACACCACTTCAAAGAGCATGAATATGTCAGTATGCAACTAGTTACAATAAATTTATTGTGCACAAATGATAGAAATTTCACGAGCCATCTAGGGCCCATAATAAGCACAAAGCAAAACCCTGGAACAATCCAACTATCTTTTAGTGAAAAAATTGAATTCCAGTTGCTTAAAAATTGACTTTTAAAGAGAAGAAACTGCAGATGCACTCCTGTAACCCTTTCAGTGCCACAGGAGTGTGCATTTCATACTCTTGTGGCAATGAAAGGGTTCATATCTTGGTCAAGGTTATTTATTAACCACAATGCAATCTGCTCCAAGGTTTGTAAATTCTAGCGAGAAGTCCACATTTTTTTTTTTATTTTGAAATGTATCTAATCCCAGTTGTTGTAAATCTTTGTAAACACTTCTCTGTGTTCTACAGTCTTTATGTGTTGTTCCCCTTTTATACTGTGCATTGCTGACAAATATGTTTGTGCTTTACAAATAAACAGAGCCATGCCAAACAGAGCCATGTTTTTTCCTTCTAATCGATCTCATTGGCTGTAGTAAAGGAGGGGGAGGCACTGGGCCATTGCAGTGTCTGGTGAGGTGAGGGAATGTGATTAGATGCCAGCGCTGCAGCTTAGTGAAGCCACATCCACTCTCATCCGCTCACATCACCAAGTGTCCTTCTCCAAAGCATTTGAAATAGCATTAATATAAAAAAAAAAATAACAAAAAAATAGACTTTGAAAATCTTATTACTCTTAATTTATAATGCACAAACATATTTGTTACCACTGTATAAAAGGGGGACAACACAACAAGACTGTAGAACAGAGGGCACTGTATACAAAGATTACAATAACCAGGGTTAAATACATTGCTCACTAGACTTTACAAACCTGAGCCCAGGTTACATTGCAGGTGAATGCTTTCATTACCACAGGGGGTATGTAATGCGCATTCTTATGGCACTGAAAGGGTTAGGGAGTGATGCTTTTTTTGGTGCTGAAGTCAGAATCCCCAGTGAGCAATTGAGGAAGTGCTCAGGCTTCAGGGTTGTTGAACTGTTGGACATGTGTAAGGGAAGGCATCCTTTACAGACCTCCAGCAGTACAACACCCTACATGCTGCTAAAGAATTTCTCACTCACACAGACTGTCTCCCTATGCTTCCCATGTGGTTATGTGTGTCTGTATCCCCAAAGTAATGTGCTTACCACACATCCCAAACACACATTGCCACAACTGTCAGCAGTGAGAATTCCCTTATTGTACTCTGTAGGAAAGCCCTATAATATACAGATTTTTCTGAAAAAGTTTATTGTTTCTTCAAAGTCTTAGCAACAGCACAGTTTGTATAAAGATAAGCAACAAAGAGCTAATTTTCTGTAGTCACAAAAACAATCCCAATGTACACCTGTGAATGGCAAGATATTGGCAGTGGACATGCTGCTGTATTCTTTTGTAGAAAGCCAAGGTTTCAGAAAACTGATGTCATGTGTAGCTCCATATCCCAAGCCTCAGTTATTTTTCCAGGAGGGCTGTGCCTGAATTGTACAAGCAGGTGGTTATTGCTATGGGCATAGGACTGGAAAGTATGTATGGCAAGAAAATACACCTGACAACAAATATGTGGACAAGTGGGCAGAGCAAAGACTTTATGACTGTGACTGCTCACTGGGTTTCCCTTCCACCACTAACAGTGGGCAACACTAGCTAACAGCATCAGGTGACAGCCAGAAATCGTGGCTCCAGCTCTGGCAGTGTGATTAAAAGGCGGCAGCAGCAGGATAGTCCATACTATCAGCATGCCACCTTATGCATGAAGAGTTTTGAGAAACAGTCTCACAAAGCTGTAGATGTTTTAAATAAGCTAGAGCAGGTGATAGAGGAATGGCTTGTACCCTATTTATTAAAAACTAGTTTTGTGTCTGATGATAACAGCTCCAACATAATCAATGCCTTGAGAATAACTGATATGGTTCATGTGCTCTGCTTTGCCCATGTACTACATTTAGTTGTGACCAGATTCCTGGCAGAATCCATATTCCTCAGAGAGATGCTTACTATTGCCCACAAAATCTGTGCCCGTTTCAGTCACTCCTACAGTGCACGCAATACTCTATATTCCTTATAGGAGTCTAACAACCTGCACCATCACCAGCTGAAAATGGACGTCCATACCAGGTGGAATTCCACACTGTACATGTTAGAACATTTGTACAAACCGAATAAAGCCATTAGCAAGTAGACATGCAAAACTGGAAGGCTTTGGATGGAGCCTCTTTGTCACCTGGCCAATGGTAACTAATGTGCGATGTATGTGAGTATCACGGTGCCCATGCTCATGGCCGCTGGCGGCAACATTATGATTCCTAATTTCACTGCCTCTCTCTTATTGGCCTGGTATTCCTGACTCCACCCAGGGCTAGCCTTTAAATACACTGTCATGTCTATACTGAGGTGCCCTTTCGTGGTGTACCTGTTCCTGACCTTTGTTCCTGAGTTATTCTGATCGTGTATGACTCGGCCTGCCTGATGACGTTCCTGCGCTTCCTGTGTTGCTGTTCCGTTGCTGACTGATCTGGCTGAGAACCCGCTCCATTGCTGACTGATCTGGCTGAGAACCCACTCCATTGCTGACTGATCTGGCTGAGAACCTGCTCAGTTGCTGACTGATCCGGCTGAGAACCCGCTCTGTTGCTGACTGATCTGGCTGTGAAATCGCTACGTTGCTGACTGATCTGGCTGAGAACCCGCTCCGTTGCTAACTGATCCGGCTGAGAACCTGCTCCGTTGCTGACTGATCCAGCTGAGATCCTGCTCCATTGCTGACACAAGTTGCCTTCCTGTAGTGTGTTTCGATCCACCCCTAGCGTTCTAGGGTTTGTCTACATAAGTGGTTGCCTTGGTCCTTCTGTGACCCTCGTCTCAGGGTCAGTGTTGCCTCGCTACTACTGGGTTCAGTGCCTCCCAGGCATCTGGGTCTCGTGCCAGTTACCTACTACTGGACTACTAGTCATCTAAAGTCCTGCTGTCAGCTCCTGGGCTGTTTAGCCTCTGTTCACCCCTAGTCCACTAGGGTTGGGTTGCCTATGGTCTTACATGCCTCCAGTCATCAGGATTCAAACCCAGAACTCTCTCTAGCCAGCTGCTGCCTCCATTTCCTGCTATATCTCAAAGGAGTGGCTTACTATTGCTATATATATATGATCTGTTATTGTGGACTTGTGGGCCTAACTCCTTGTATGTACTTTATCCTAATAAAGTAATTTTAACCTTACCAATCTGGTCTGAGTGTTCATCAAAAATTGTGACAGTGAGCTGCTGAAGCCATTTAAGGAGGCAACCATGCTGGATGAATTGCATTGGGACAAGAATTAGTAAAATTCTACCACTGATATTTTATTGTAGATAAAAAAAATTAGGAGCATGGCTGAGGAATCTTATCATAATGACAAGATAAACACGCACAGTCTGGTAAAGGGCATATTAGTGTGCTTGAACAAGATCCTCGCATAGTGTCCATCAATAGCAATGAGGAGTACATCCTTACCACTTTGTGGATCCTGCTTCAAATGCAAAATTTCTAAATTTCTGCCAAAGGGCTATCAGCAGTTTGTCATAACAAGGAGTCATAAAGATCTGCGGAATTGGATCCTGTCAAGTAATATTGAGATATACTTATTGATCGAGTGGAGGGTTACGTTATGGAGGATGAGAGGGAGCAAGTGAAGGCACTAAAAACATCAAGACAGCATAGTGAAAAAGAAGGCAGTGAAGCATTTCAACCAGTAGAAGCAGCTACATTATCAACCTGAACATCCCATTCTGAACACAGGGAAATTCATGGGTTTCAGCAGGGACAGCAAAAGCCCAACATTGGTGGTGGCACATCTCTTTGGGACTTGCTCAATGAGTGTGGTTTGGTAACTGACACACATGAACAGCTTGTAGATCCTAGAAGTAGTTCCACTGCATGTGAGATGGTTTCTGCATACTTGCAGGATATCTACATTCTAGGCAGAAACAATGACCCCATGAACTACTGAAAAACAAAGCAGTGTGTGTGGCCAGAACTGAAACATACTGTAGTGGAAACCCTTAGTTGTGCTCCACCAAGTGTTGAGTCTGAGTGGGATTTCAGTGCAGCTGGTTACATTGTCAATGACCACAGGACGCGGCTATCAAGCAGCAATGTTGGGAGACTAACATCATTAAAAATGAACCAACATTTCATGCCAACTGAGAATCTGGTAGCAGAAACCACACATTATGACAGAGAAAGCCAGTCCAAATGCATTAATAGCAGCACAGAAGAGGCAGGGAGGAGGGATGTGAAGAAGTGATGCTACCATCTACCACACTTGAGACCACTGCTATGAACAGCAAGTAATCTGTATCAATAATAAGAAGGATAACTTACATTTGACACAAACATGAAATTCGTAAAAACTTATGTAGGAATATATATATATATATATATATATATATATATATATATATATATATATATATACACACACACAAATCAGTCACACCACACCATGACAGTCCGCCACCACCAAAACCATACACATCTACCACATTGTAGATTGTACTTTATTTTTTTTTCACTTGCCATCATCATGAATATGTGCCAGTGTCAGTTAAGCAGGAAGTTAGTGTTGTGGACAAAGGACAAATACACTCTGCATTCTTACACATTTGTCAAGGCATATGTTGCTGTTGGGCTCACATCTTTTGACTTTCAGCTACTTATTTCTCTGCTACAACCCTCAGAAGAAGTAATATTTCAGTGGGAAATGTTGCACCTATAGGAAATATAGGTGAAACATGTTAATATAGACGAAAAAGAACATTTTGTACTGGCAAAAAGGATAAATATTTCATGAAAAAAAGAAAAATTGGCAAGTTTTCACCAAAAGTCTTGCAGAAAATTTTTCTCACTTTTCGCCCACCCCCCGTTGGTATGACTAGCCGGGGAACAAGACTGGGGGGTATGTGTGTTTCTGTTAATATCAGTGCATGTGAAGGTTGCATTTTACTTGTAATATGTACTATAACCCATAAATTCTACACAGAAAACATAGCTACCTGATGACTGCTAACCCCTTTAGTATCAGAGGCTTGGGCCATTTCCTTTACCCTGCAGGACAGACACATTTTCAGCATTTTACTATCCATCTGTTCAGGCTTGATTTCCACTGGGAAATTTCTAGTTACATTTGGAAAACTATATATCGTTTTGTTCAAAACAAATTGAACTTTTTCATCATACCTTACATGAAGTGAATTGGGCATCATACTAAAAGCTATGATGTCATAATTACAAAAAAAGTAAAAAATTACTTATAGTGCTAAAATCACATAATACATATCAAAAACATTTATCTTGATTGTGAAAGTTCCAATTATTTGAGAAAGCCCTGATTCCCCTGAGTATAAAAATATCAAATTTATATAGTTTTACCTAGGTCCATGTATAGAGCAGAGCCCTAATTACCAGGAGAGCAAAATGGCATTTCAACTTTATGAACTAATATGCTCATGCTTGAGTGTTTGTGGTAAAACTACCATAAAACGTTAGAATAGCTATATAAAACTATGTATTTTTTTAAAGTAGATATCCTACCGCATCAAATGAGGGGTCACTTGTCTTCTTACCCCAAGCCTGGTGTACACAAATGTTTCCAGAATATGGCGTTATAGGAAAAAAATTGGACTTTTTTACATTTCCACCCCTTCAAATATACTGAAATCTGTGAAAACTATAGAATTTCCATCTGTATTCATTAGCTATTTCTATTAGGAGAAAAATTACACCTCATTGGTATGAGCTGACCAACCTTAGGGGGTGCTAGGACTACAAAACTACTACAATATCTGATTTTTCTAACATTTTCTCAAACCTGATTTGACTGTACAGAAAACACCTACAGAACTAAAGAAAAGCTAGACAAACCATATCATTTTGATACGAAGATAACCTGCTGCATCAAATTAGAGGTCACTTGCCTTCTTACCCCAAGTCTGGAGTGCATAAATGTGTCCAGAATGTGTCACTAAAGAAAAAAAAAGGTATTTTTTTACATTTTCACCCCTTAAAATATAAATAAATCTGTGAAAATTATGGACTTTCTAAGTGTATTTATTAGCTAGTGCTCTTAGGAGGAAAATGTCGCTCCATTGGTATGAGTTGACATACCGCAGGGGTACAAAACTACACATACTACAACCTCTGATTTTTCTAACATTTTCTCAAACATTACTTTCCTGTACAAAAATGGTTATAACAGCTACAGAAGACAACCTGCTGCATCTAATGAGAGGTCACTTGCCTTCTTACCCAAAGCCTGGTATGCTCAAATGTTTCCAGAATGTGGCACTAATTAAAAAAATGCATTTTCTTATATTTTTGGACCTTCAAATGTTCTGAAATCTTTGAAGACCATGGGATTTCCAACTGTATTCATTAGCTAGTGCTTTTTGGAGAAAAATAACACCTCATTGTCTGAGTTTACCTACCATAGAGGGTGCTACAAGTACAAACCTACACCTACTACATCCTCTAATTTTTCTAACATTTGTCAACCTGAAAATGGTTATAATACCTACAGAATTGAAGAAAAGGAAGACAACCATACCATGTTGGAAAGAAGATACCCTGTCACATCAAATGAGGGGCCATACTTGCCTTTTTACCCCAATCCTGGTTTGTATACATGTTTCTAGAAAGAGGTGATATAGGAACAAAATTGCATTTTTTTTACATTTCTGTTTCCTGTACTGAAATCGGTGAAAATTATGGGATTTCCAACTGTATTTGTTAGCTAGTGCTCTTAGGAGAAGAATGACACCCCATTGGTATGCATTGAAATACCCTAGTGGGTGCTAGAAGTACAAAACTATACCTACTACAACCTCTGATTTCGCTAACATTTTCTCAAACATTCCTTGTGTGTATGAAAATGGTTATAACAGCTACAGAAGTAAAGTAAGGTAGACAAACCATATCATTTTGGAAAGAAGATAACCTGCCACATCTAATGAAGGGTCACTTGCCTTTCTTCCCCTAAGTTAGTGTGCACAACTATTTCTAGAATGTGGTCCTACAGAAAAAAAATTTTTTTTTTACAAATCAGTCACTTCAAAGATACAGAAATGGTTCAACACCATAGGATTTCCTAAGAGGACCACCTACGAAAAATGGTACCTTACTGCTGTGGGTTGACATACCATATTGGGTGCCAGGAGCGTGGCTACCAGTAGAACAAAGATGGGGAAGCAAACAGTGTATGTGTTATTCCATAGCTACCAGTGGTCAGTCAGTGTAGGTAGGACCTGTGACTGACAGTGAAACCAGTGGGCAGTGAGCAAGCATGGTGGTGGTGGTGGTGGGGGAGGTAGTGCATATGGGGGATCTGTGACTACCAGTGTGCACTGTATGTCGCCCGCATACACTGTTTTATTCCCAGACTGAATCCAGTGCATACTACCACTTGGGTCTACCAGTAGGAAGTAGAACCAGGCTGGGGAGTGAGGCTGGGGGGAATGGGACTGCCAGTGGGCTGTGGAACTAGGCTGGAGGGTAGGGTATGTTGGGGGTGGGAGATTGGAGGCATTTTGAACACCTTGTTGCACACAAAGAGTATTTTTTTTTAGCTATTATTTTTTTATTCACACCTTATCGGGGTGGGGGCATCTGATAACCTGGCTTGTTTTTCATTCAAACCTTGATGCCCACAATAATGTCTGAATAAAAAACAATGGGAAAAAATGTATGTGTGTGCCACAGGGGGTCCTTTTTTTTGTTTTTGACACCTTGTTGGGGGGCATCAGGACCACTGATGCCATCCCAGTGAGGTCTAAACAAAATGAAAAAAAAAATCCTTTGTCTGTCACAGGGGTGTCCAATGCATTGCAGAGCAACGCACCGGACCCCTTGTGGCATGCAGAGGCTTATTTTATTTTTTAAAATTCTTTTTTCATAGCTTGTTGGATGGGGTATCAGGTCCACCCCCCCTAACAAGCCCTGAATACAAAGTAATACAAAAAAAAATGTCCTGTGTGTGCCACAGGCGGGGGTGTCTGCATCAGACCCCCCACACACCCGTAACACACACAGGGTTCATTTTTTTTTTTTTTTTTTTTTTTTATTACAGAACAGACTGGGGGGGCATCAGGACCTCCAGTGAGGTCTGAGACGAACAGTATTGCCCCCAATGTGTCCATCCTGTAAGTGCCATAGAGGTTTCAATGCACAAGACACCTGACATCCTTGTTGCACTCACAGGGTTAATTTTTATTATTATTATTTTATTTTTTATATTTAGACCCCTCCTGATGGACCCCTCCTGATGTCCCCCCAGTTATTGATCTCCCAGCCGATTGCACTGGGAGATAAATATGGTGAAGCAGGAGAGCAAGAGTTAATCGGGTCGGGGAAAGTTTCCAAAGGTCACCGGTGATTATGTCACCAATGATGTTAGGAGGCTTCCCCCGATCCCGCCCACTCCTACCCAGAAGTTCGGGTAGGAGATAGGGGAAAGGAGAAGCTCCTTTGTATATATTGATCTCCCAGCTGGTAGATCAATAAATATGGGGGGGCATGAGGAATGATCCTCATATATCCCAAAGAGTGCAGGCAATTTTTTTTCTAAATGCGGCCACTTTGCACTCTTTGGGTTAAATGATACATTTTAATCTAAAGCCTTAATCTTAAATTATCTATAAATCTAACATTCACCTATATTTACTACTTATATGTTGGCCCCTTGTATGCTAGTGAGGTTTCCATCATATTGAGATGAATAACCATAACATCCTCTAAGCCTTTTGTCATCAATAATTAATTTTTAGTTAATGCAATCAGATATAGTGGACCCTTTTGGCTACGTACAGCAGTGATTTCTGGTTTAAGTCCTGGGGACACAGCAGGAGATCAGATTCTCAAGTTGTCTCTACTTAAGCACACATAGATAAATAACAATGATCCACTCATTATGCACCTGGGATATTCTGATAACCTGGCTTGTTTATGTGTCCTGTGGACTAACATTAAACTGCTAATCTAGATAAATCATGTTGCATAATGAAAATGGGAAAGTCAAGTTTAATTTTAACGTGAACCTATTGATGAATGGAACATTGTAGTTCAATGTTTTGGAAGGGGAGTGAAGTGACATATCTCTCCTAAGCCCCACCCCACCATCCCTTTCTACGTCACAGCTGACAATTCTACCATCTACTCAGTATACAAAGCATGTTGTCTTATTGTTATACTCAGTTCTACCTTTATATCCCCCCCATTTCTAGCTGTCACAAAACTTACCACTTGTTCCTGAAATATATTGCTAAAATACTGCCCTTCTTGTGTATGTCAACCACAACAACTCTCACTCAGGCCTTCATTTTCTTTGTAAACTAAGTATTGCAATATTCTACTCTCTGGTCTTCCTGCATCTCAACATTCTCAACTTCAGTCTGTTCTAAATTCACCTGAAAGAATAAATAACCTAGGGCTCGATCCAAATGTTGGATCCAACGTGAAAGAAAAAAGGCATTCGCAAGTTAACCAAGACTGGGTAATGTGAGATCCAAATCTCTATTACCCAGAAAGGCTAACAGGCCTACAAAACACACACAAACCACAAAACTGGAGTCGCCTAAAATCTGACCTCATCACCATCGCAAAACACACAAAAAATAATGTGAGAAACATCCCAATAAAAGAAAGAAGCAAACGTCCAACGTTACCTAGTACCCCAGCCAATCACAACACCCCAAAGTATCAAGTTCAGTCAAATAAACTATATATAGACCCAAAATAACTAACACACCTTTGTCTGTGTTTCAAGTTCCAAGAGCTAGATCACAGGACCCAGATGTGGAGGATAGTTTGAGAGAAAGGGAGACAGGCGCATACATAGCAGTTAGTAGGAGTTGTTGAAGAGTTGCACACCTTAAAGTGACACATAACAAACTTTAGCACATATCCACAACATGCATCCAAACATAAACACACATATACACATAGCCCATTTTTTTTTCATAGTAAACCACATACACTTTAAACATTTTTTGACATTGTGAGTCTATGAGTGCAAGTGAGTAACAGAGAGTGAGTGAGGGCCTGAGTGAGTGCCTGTGTGTGAGTGGGCGAGAGAAATGGAGAGGAGAGTAGGAGATGAGAGAGGGATGGGAGAGTAGGAGGAGAGAAGGAAGAGGAGCAGGTGGGCATCCCCGGTCAGGGTAGGGGAGGGAGAGGGAGATCACTGGGGAGGAGGGGGAGCCATGCCAGAAAAGGCACTCATACGGTCGGAGGAGAGAGTGGGATGAGGGGTAGGACATTGGGTGCACCATGCACAGTCAGGGCCAGCACAGGCAGGGCTGGAGAGCCATAGTCAGGGCTCTCAAAGAACCTCTGGGGGTGAGGAGGAGAAGGACAGGGTGAGAGACCCCAGATTCACAGAGAAGGAGAACCTCTTCCTGGTGGAGGCTGTCATTGTGAGGGAGAGGATCAAGGTTGTTGGCATGGGGGCCAAGAAAAAAGCTGCATGGAGGGAGGTCCTGGCTGCTGTGAATGCAGTGTCCAGCTGCAGACAGTCACTGGATGCTGTAAAGAGGTGGGCAGACTGCAATACCAAGGTGAAAAAGAAGATGGGACAGGAGGCGAGGCATGCTGCCGGCACAGGGGGTGGTCCACCCCTGCGCATGGACTACAGAGAGTGGGAGGAGGCAGTATGCAGGACCCTATCCACAACAGAGGTGCAGGGGATCCCAGGATGGAGTGACACCAGAGATGAAAGGAGCCTCCAGACCACCGGTAAGTGTATCAAGGCCTACATACATATCACACAAAACTTGACACCTACCATACATAGGCCAAAACAGTGACACCTGAACACATGGACAGCATTCCACACCACAAATTCAGCAAGACAGCTTGGAGGGACTTCAAACAAGGACAGAATACTTGACAAACCCTTGAAAAAAACTTAACAAGTCTGAATGGTAATGGTCAAATCCCTGTTGAACCCCCTTTATGCTGTCTACAACATCATGCACAGTACAAAAGCAATGCACACCATTACGTGTCAGTCAAATATCTTACTGTTATGTGTATCACAATGTCATACACAGAGTGACAAAGAGGTCAGCACACAACCCCTTGAGTGCCACAGGGATAAGCAATGCATTGTTTGACAATATATTGGCTAGTCCCCTGGCATTCAAAGGGTTATGGAACATAGCAAGGGGGTAATTTCATGTGTTCTGAAGTATTATTACTGAATGTCAGGCCTAGGCGTTGTACATGTATGTAGTTAGTCCAAGTGAAATAGTCAAGGTTCAGCTGTTCGCATTATATGTAGCCTGAAGGGTGTGGATGGCCAGGGGACATCCACCGCCATTACCACTCTGCAGGACATGTGTAATTCCCAAGGCTCAACTATGGCGGGGGGGGGGGACATTCACTAGGGTGGAAGAAAGAGGTGACAATGTGTACATGACAACTGCAGTGTTATCACTTTTGCAATCCCTGTGTTAGTATGTGGAGCCAATGCACTGAGATTTAAACAACCTGAGAAATATCAGTGCTTAGGCTCCATAGCATAACATAGGAAAACGTAGAAGTAATCTCCAGTCGTATTGCATAACCCTGCCCATGTTTGCTGTGTGTTTGGATTCTAGGTGTCCTGGGGTCTGTTTGATGTGTCGTCCAGCTGATTGGGTTGTTAGGTTCCAGTGTTTGCTGGTGTGCTTGCTGTGTCTGTTAGTATTGCTGACATCATTGGTTGGACTCAGTGGTCATTGGTCATCAGTGGTGCATTGATGTTTCCAGAGGCCCTAGTGTGTTTGCTGTTGAGGCCTAGGTGATGTACATGCAATAGGCTTACATCATTCAAGGTGTGTTGGTCCAGTTTTGTTCACCACATGTATCCAGATGTATGGGGATGCCTTGATATACTCACACCTCAGGATACACATGATGACTAAAACTACACCACTGTAGGTTATATGAATCTATGTATTAGATCCTGTCAGATTCAGCAATCAGTATGTGTCAGGGTGGTAACCAATGCATTGCAAAGCAATGCAATTAGTGTTGAGCGAGCATGCTCGGCCGATGCTCGGATCGGCTCGAGCATCGCTCTGCTCGGCACATGGCGGTACTCGTACGAGTACCGCATGTGCTCGCCCGCCATGTTCGGGTCTCCTCCCCGCACGTTTTGCGGCTGCTGCGCAGCCAATAAACGTGCAGGGAGGCTCTGACATCGGTGTAATGCCAGCAGCCATGTTGGCTGCTGGCATTACACTGATTGGCTGGCCAGAACCCGTGGTCAGGTGCTGTATAGCACCTGACCATCGAGTTCGGCTCAGTCTGAGCCAGGGAGAGCTGAGGATAGGAAGGGAAAGGCAGTGTAGGGAGGAAAAAACAAAAATTGTGACAAAAAAGAACCAAAAGTCCTTTTTAGGACTACTGTGTGTGGGGGCAGCAGGTTATATTGTGTGTGGGGGGAAAAAAACAAAAAAAAACAAAAAAAAAATATTCTGTTTAGTGTGAAAAGTTGCAGATTAGAGCACATTCTGTTTAGTGTGCACAGTTGCAGATTAGAGCACATTCTGTTTAGTGTGCAAAGTTGCAGATTAGAGCACATTCTGTTTAGTGTGCAAAGTTGCAGATTAGAGCACATTCTGTTTAGTGTGCAAAGTTGCAGATTAGAGCACATTCTGTTAAGTCTTCAAACTAAAATATCAAAGTCACGTATTCCATTCAGTGTGCGTCGCCGCAGTTTAGCAGCACATTCTGAGTACTGTGCAGAGTTGCAGAATAGGAAGAAATACTGTTAAGTCTTCAAACTAAAATATCAAAGTCACATATTCCATTCAGTGTGCTTCGCCGCAGTTTAGCAGCCTATTCTGTGTACTGTGCAGAGTTGCAGAATAGGAAGAAATACTGTTAAGTCTTCAAACTAAAATATCAAAGTCACATATTCCATTCAGTGTGCTTCGCCGCAGTTTAGCAGCCTATTCTGTGTACTGTGCAGAGTTGCAGAATAGGAAGAAATACTGTTAAGTCTTCAAACTAAAATATCAAAGTCACATATTCCATTCAGTGTGTTTCACCGCCGTTTAGCAGCCTATTCTGTGTACTGTGCAGAGTTGCAGAATAATAAGAAATACTGTTAAGTTTTCAAACTCAAATATTAAAGTCACATATTCCATTCAGTGTGTTTCACCGCAGTTTAGCAGCCTTTTCTGTGTACTCTGCAGAGTTGCAGAATAATAAGAAATACTGTTAAGTTTTCAAACTCAAATATTAAACTCACATATTCCATTCAGTGTGTTTCACCGCAGTTTAGCAGCCTATTCTGTGTACTCTGCAGAGTTGCAGAATAATAAGAAATACTGTTAAGTTTTCAAACTCAAATATTAAAGTCACATATTCCATTCAGTGTGTTTCACCGCAGTTTAGCAGCCTATTCTGTGTACTCTGTACAGTTGCAGAATAATAAGAAATACTGTTAAGTTTTCAAACTCAAATATTAAACTCACATATTCCATTCAGTGTGTTTCACCGCCGTTTAACAGCCTATTCTGTGTACTCTGTACAGTTGCAGAATAATAAGAAATACTGTTAAGTTTTCAAACTCAAATATTAAACTCACATATTCCATTCAGTGTGTTTCACCGCAGTTTAGCAGCCTATTCTGTGTACTCTGCAGAGTTGCAGAATAATAAGAAATACTGTTAAGTTTTCAAACTCAAATATTAAAGTCACATATTCCATTCAGTGTGTTTCACCGCCGTTTAACAGCCTATTCTGTGTACTCTGTACAGTTGCAGAATAATAAGAAATACTGTTAAGTTTTCAAACTCAAATATTAAAGTCACATATTCCATTCAGTGTGTTTCACCGCCGTTTAACAGCCTATTCTGTGTACTCTGTACAGTTGCAGAATAATAAGAAATACTGTTAAGTTTTCAAACTCAAATATTAAAGTCACATATTCCATTCAGTGTGTTTCACCGCAGTTTAGCAGCCTATTCTGTGTACTCTGTACAGTTGCAGAATAATAAGAAATACTGTTAAGTTTTCAAACTCAAATATTAAACTCACATATTCCATTCAGTGTGTTTCACCGCAGTTTAGCAGCCTATTCTGTGTACTCTGCAGAGTTGCAGAATAATAAGAAATACTGTTAAGTTTTCAAACTCAAATATTAAAGTCACATATTCCATTCAGTGTGTTTCACCGCAGTTTAGCAGCCTATTCTGTGTACTCTGTACAGTTGCAGAATAATAAGAAATACTGTTAAGTTTTCAAACTCAAATATTAAACTCACATATTCCATTCAGTGTGTTTCACCGCCGTTTAACAGCCTATTCTGTGTACTCTGTACAGTTGCAGAATAATAAGAAATACTGTTAAGTTTTCAAACTCAAATATTAAACTCACATATTCCATTCAGTGTGTTTCACCGCAGTTTAGCAGCCTATTCTGTGTACTCTGCAGAGTTGCAGAATAATAAGAAATACTGTTAAGTTTTCAAACTCAAATATTAAAGTCACATATTCTGTGTAAGATGAAGAAGGCGGGTAAAAAGGGACGGGGAAGTGGACGTGATCCTGAAAGTTCAGGGCGCGGGTCAGGACGCGGAGAAACTGTGCCTGGTGCCAGAGCACAAGAAAGAAAGACATCCACCATACCTAGCTTCATGTGTAATTTTACAGGGCGTCGCAGGACATCACTCTCGAGGTCCGACCACTGCGAACAGGTGGTCGGTTGGATGACAGCTGATACTGCTTCCAGTCGGTTAAGCACCACCCTGTCTTCCACCAAGTCCACTCTCAGTAGCCAAGAGTCTGGTCAACATAATCCTCACTCTGATCATCCTTCCTCCCACCATACACGGTCTGGTCAAAGAAGTGATCCCACACTGGGATATAGTGAGGAGCTCGTCTCATCACCAATCCTTCATTTGACCCTCTCTCCAAGCACGCTTGCAGAGGAACATGACATCTTGTGCCCTGATTCACAACCTCTAGAGGCTACCCAATCTCAAGAAGATGACAGATGTGAACGGCATTTAAGGTCAAAGGAAGTAGTGGATGATGATGATGATGATGAGACACAGTTGCCATTAAATCAACCACTATTTCCGTCTCAAGACCTTGTTGAGGAGAATGTTATACAGTTGTCAATGACTGAGTATGTGGTGGGATCAAGACTTGAGGAGGATGATCAGAGTGAGGAAGTGGAGGAGGACTTGGTGGACGATGAGGTGACTGACCCCACCTGGGAAGGTGTAGAGCCGAGCGATGACAGCAGTCCTGAGGGTGAGCCATCTGCAGCACCGCAACAGGCTGGAAGAGGCAGTGGTGTGGCTACAGAAAGAAGGCGGACCGCACCAAACCGGCCCGCAAATGTTCCACGGAGCACCCCCTTGCGTAAATCTACCTTGCCAAGGGGTAGGTGTTCCGCGGTATGGCGTTTTTTTAAGGAAAGTGCGGACGACAAAAGAATTGTAGTTTGCAACCTGTGCCACACCAGAATGAGCCGAGGCATGAACACTAGAAACCTCACCACCACCAGCATGATCCGACACATGGCATCCAAGCACCGTAGTAAGTGGGAGGAACGCCTGGATCGCCCATCTGTGTCTGCAGGCCACACCACTGCCTCCTCTTCCCCTGTTTTCGGTGCCGGCCAATCGCCTGTCGAAGGCGCAGGCCCGCATACCTCCCGCCCTGCACCTGTAGCATCTGAAGCACCATCAGCGACCACATCCACTTCCCTGTCCCAGCACAGCGTCCAAATGTCGTTACCCCAGGCATTTGAGCGCAAGAGAAAGTACCCAGCCACCCACCCACAGGCCATAGCACTAACCTCACACCTTTCCAAATTACTGGCCATCGAAATGCTGCCATTTAGGCTTGTGGACACTGAGTCCTTCCGCAGCCTGATGGCAGCAGCTGTCCCTCGGTACGCGGTCCCCAGCCGCCACTACTTTTCCCGGTGTGCCATCCCCGCATTACACCACCATGTGTCCCGTAACATCACCCGTGCCCTGACCAACGCAGTTACTGGGAAGGTCCACTTAACGACTGACACATGGACAAGTGCTTGTGGCCAGGGACGCTACATTTCCCTGACGGCACACTGGGTGAATGTCGTGGAGGCTGGGAGCGACTCGGACCCTGGGATGGCACGGGTGCTACCCACGCCGAGGATTGCGGGCCCTACCTCCATCAGGGTTTCCACCAGCACCTACGTTATTGGCTCCTCCTCCTCCGTTTCCACCTCCGAATTCTCTACACACACCGCCACTCCCCCATCAGCCAGTAGCTGGAAGCAGTGTAGCACTGCAGTGGGGAAGCGTCAACAGGCCGTGCTGAAGCTGATCTGCCTTGGGGACAAACAGCACACGGCCTCAGAGCTGTTGCAGGGGATTAGTCACCAGACCGAGCAGTGGCTCTCGCCACTCAACCTGCAACCAGGCATGGTTGTGTGTGATAATGGGCGTAACTTGGTGGCGGCTTTGGAGCTCGGCAAGCTCACACACGTACCATGCCTAGCGCATGTATTTAATTTAGTGGTGCAGCGATTTCTAAAAACCTACCCCAATGTGCATGATCTCTT
Organism: Rhinophrynus dorsalis; assembly: GCA_037306005.1. Classification (NCBI taxonomy): domain Eukaryota; kingdom Metazoa; phylum Chordata; class Amphibia; order Anura; family Rhinophrynidae; genus Rhinophrynus; species Rhinophrynus dorsalis. Next base: position 471,205,094 of record CM074720.1, on the reverse strand, counting down.
GACCAAGGTGCGCCGCGTGTGTGCACATTTCCGTAAGTCATCAACAGCTTCAGCCGGCCTGTTGAAGCTGCAGCAGCGCTTACAATTGCCAGCTCACCGGCTGCTGTGTGACGTGAGCACGCGCTGGAACTCCACCTTCCACATGTTGGCCCGGCTTTGTGAGCAGCAGAGGGCAGTAGTGGAGTACCAGCTGTTACACGGTCGTCGCCTCTCCGTTCAACTTCCTGTAATCAGAAGTGAGGAGTGGGAATGGATGTCAGACCTCTGTGAGGTTTTACGCAATTTTGAGGAATCGACACAGATGGTGAGCGGCGATAACGCTATTATCAGTGTAACCATCCCACTTCTGTGTCTACTGAAACGCTCGCTGCTCACAATTAAAACCGACGCTTTGCATGTGGAAGAGGTGGAAATGGGGGAGGAAGAGCTTACACAAGGTGATAGCCAGAGCACCCTCACTTCGTCTTCTCAGCGACAATTGGAGGAGGCGGAGGAGGAGGAGGAGGAGGAGGAGGAAGACACGGTTGTCTCCGCTACAGAGGGTAGCCATGGAACTTTAGTTCCATCTCTTCAGCGTGGGTGGGCAGAAGAGGAGGAAGAGGATGAGGAGATTGAGAGTCATCCTCCTGGTGAGGACAGCGAAATCTTGCCTGTTGGTACTCTGGCACACATGGCTGACTTTATGTTAGGCTGCCTTTCCCGTGACCCACGCGTTACACGCATTTTAGACAACACGGATTACTGGGTGTTCACCCTTCTGGACCCCCGCTACAAAGAGAATTTCTCATCTCTCATTCCTCCGGTGGAGAGGACAAGCAAAATGGTGCAATACCAGAAGGTTCTTGTTGAAAAATTGCTCCAAAATTTTCCATCTGACAACGCTGGCGGCAGAGTACGTGCTACCTTGGCCAACCGAGAAGGGGAGAAAAGGGGAGCACACAGCAGTTCCGAGAAAGGCAGGGCAACACTCTCCAAGGCGTGGGACACCTTCATGACACCCCGCCAGCACCCTCACCCTGATGCGCAGCCTAGTGTCACAAGGAGGGAAAAGTTTTGGAAGATGGTGAAGGAGTACGTAGCAGACCGTGTCAGCGTCCTCAATGATCCCTCTGTGCCTTACAACTACTGGGTGTCCAAGCTGGACACGTGGTATGAACTGGCACTCTATGCCTTGGAGGTGCTGGCCTGCCCTGCCGCCAGCGTTCTGTCTGAGCGGGTATTTAGTGCTGCTGGTGGCATCATAACAGATAAGCGTATCCGCCTTTCCACCGACAATGCTGATAGGTTGACACTTATAAAAATGAACAAGGCCTGGATTTCCCCTGACTTCTCCACTCCACTGGAGGAAAGCCCCGGGGGAACATAAACTCACTTTATATATGTTATTTACAATGATGTGAATACTCTGTATTCCCATTCACCCCTTCCACCCAAAAAACGGGTATATGGTTGACTCTTAATCTTCTCATCCTCCTCCTCCTCTTCCATATGCCCTGGGATATAATTTTTATATAGGGCCAGCTCACCAGCGGGCCCTGTGATATAATTTTTATATAGGGCCAGCTCACCAGCGGGCCCTGTTTGACAATTTTTATATAGGTCAGCTCACCAGCGGGCCTTCTCATATAATGTTTTATTGGGTCAGCTCTCTAGCGGGCCCTCTCATATAATGTTTTATAGCGTCAGCTCACTAGCGGGCCTTCGCATATAATGTTTAGGATGGTCAGCTCTGCAGCAGACCCTCACCCATAATGTTTTAGATGGTCGGCTCAGCGCACGTTTCCCTCTTAATCATGGCCTCAGTTCAATAAAATCAAGTAAATTTTTGGGAGAATTTGCCTCTGTGCACGTTTCCCTCTTAATCATGGCCTCAGTTCTGAAAATCAAGGAAATTTTTGGGAGAATTTGCCTCTGCGCACGTTTCCCTCTTAATCATGGCCTCACTTCCGAAAACCAAGGAAATTTTTGGGAGAATTTGCAGATGATATACAAGTAAATATACAGCAAATATTGTTTGGTAACAATTTTTCGCCTAAAGTCGTTTTTATTTTCCTTTTTGTGTGTTTTATGGTCAGTCTGTAAAAATGGCGTACTACGGGCGAAAGATCGTTCCCAGCAGCGATGTTGGAGTCCAAGATGCATCCAGACATCCTCCCTATGCTGTCCCTGAACCATTTCTGTGGTGTTTCCATCCTTTTCTGCCCTTTTCCTATGGACCAGGCACCCTCCCCTCATCAGAGCAGGGGGTGCCTGGTGTAATGCTCGAGTCCTCCCATTGACTTCAATGGGGCTCGGGTGCTCGGCCGAGCACTCGAGCCTCAGGGGGTGCTCGGTTAGAGCACCCGAACACCCGAGCATTGGGGTGCTCGCTCATCACTAAATGCAATTGATACCATCCTGCCACTCAGCGGTTGAAATGTTAATGTCATAGTTTTGCAGCACTCCCCACAGAGTATACATGCCTGCATATGTGGGGGACCCTGGGACAAGCTCCTCTGTTGAACCAACCACATCCCAGGTTCTACCACCACCACATCGTCTGCAGCAGCAGCCGGTCTACCAGGCCCCACCACCACCAATTCGTCTGCAGCAGCAGCTGGCCTACCAGGCCCCACCACCATCTCTGCAGCAGCAACCAGCCTACCAGGCCCCACCACCACCTCTGAAGCAGCAGCCAGCCTACCAGGCCCAACCACTATCTCTGCAGCAGCAGCCAGCCTACCAGGCACCACCTCTCCAACAGCAGCCAGTCTGCCAGGCACCACCACCACCGACAGGTAGGCATTGGATGCCGGGGATAGTGGCCATGACACTGCATGCGGGATATGGGCCAACATCCAAGTCATGGGAACTCATGTGGCAGGAGGACACCCAGGGGTCCATATTTCAATGGCCCCTGGAGTATGAACATGTGGGGCTCATAGGGGAGCCACAACACTCACAAGCAAGGGAGGTTTTCACCCCACCACCACCAACCACACCACCATTGCACTCTGGGGGATCCCAGGAAAGTGAAGGGCAAATCCCAGACCTGAAGATGTCACCACAGTCCCTCCAGAATGACCCTCCCCACCTGAGGGTCACCAGGCTTCTCCACTACCATCACCCCAATCTCCACTGCTAAGAGGGAACAAATTGACACACACACACACATATTACATCCCTACCACCGGCTTCTACTCCCTCATCAACACACACACTGTCATCCTGGATCAGGAGTGTGTGGCACTTCAGAGGAGGCAACTCTGGGTGGCCAGGAGGTGCGCTAGGTCCTTGAACAGGCTGGAGAACCATATAGCCCACATTCTGACCAGCATGAGGACAATAGAATCCCAGCAGTTGACCCTGACTAACCACCTGGTAACCTATACAAACCGCACGTCAGACGTGATGGGCCAGGTGATAGTTGAAATGCAGGAATCCAACAGGCTGGAAACCCTGCACCAGGCCCAGGCCTCCAATGAGGGTTCCAGTGCCACAACCCCTTCTAGCACTCCACCACCACCACCCCCCACAGCCTCCAGACCCACTAGGGCCTCACGGCGTAGAGTGCAGGAGGTCAACCCTGCAGCCCTGCCCAAAGCAACCCCCCCCAAAATATAGGTCCATTGTTTCCTAAATAAATGGGCACTTGTTGCTTCTATTCATGTCCATGTATGTTTGTTTTTTATCATAACCAGTTAGTGGCAGAGTTGTCTCCAATGCATTGCAAAGCTGTGCAATGAACACAGCTCATGCACAGCTAACCTAGGTATGGGATACTGAACAGTGGGAAGGGGCACACACAACATACACTGTGGTAGCGTTGGCATTGCAAAGCTATGCAGTGAACACACCCATGCACGATGGAGGCATCACAAGCTTTTACAGCAGGGGTGAGCACACACATCACATACAGACACGTTAATACAAGTTCAACTCACAGCCACATATCAAAGCCAAACAATATCAGGGTGTTCTTCTATGATGTTAATTGAACTTGAACAACATGGACACATTCCATAGATCAACAGATCAACAACATGATTACAATTAAATGGATAGTAATACTTAAAATGTTTAAACAAATATGTATCAGGGTTCATCCCATGAGTAAAACAACGGAACTCCCACTGCTGAAAGGTGTTTAATTCACAAGTTATTGCAGCTCAAAGTTGAAAATCACAGTGGCATGAAATTGTCAAGTGGTGCTGTTGCTACACCATTCTATGGAAATTCATGGTGCTGGGACCAGAACTGTCCATAGAATGGTGTAGCATCAGCGCCACTTGACAATTTCAGGCCACTGTGTTATTTGATCACTTTTAAACAGCAGTAATGTGTTGTACATGAGCAGTCATATGGTTATAATGGACTGATGGTAAGGTGTGTGTTATCCAGGTAAATGTTTGCTGGTGTGTCTGTGGCTAGTGGTGTGATTATTTGTAATTGGTGTGCACCTGTCAGGTGTGTGTTTTATCTCCACTGACTGCTAAGGTTACATAGGTGAGCTTGATTAGTTCTTGGAGTGACAGGTGTGCATGTTATGTGTTAATCACTGTTGTTCACTGTTGTTCAAAGGTGTGTTTGGATGGCTTATGTTGTGTTGTTTTGTGTTCCCCTTGTCCCTTGTCGGGGTGCCTGACTATTCCCATACAGATTTCAACTGCTTTGATGACATGTATTCTCTGATGTATGTTTCTAGTGGTTATCTGCACAATTATCTCCTTCTTGCCATTCCCTCTGTGAGACCTACTAATAACTATGTATCCATTCATTGTTCCTTTAACTGAGCCTTTTCTAACTTCAAGGAGTGCCCTGGAACATCCAGATCGCATGTTAGGGGTGCCTTGGATGGAGGGATTGTGATCCACTGTTCTAGGGCTTGTTGGTGTATTTGCTTAGCACTGCAGGGGTTAAAAATTGACCTCTGTATGCTTTGGTTATGTACTTGAATGAACTGCTTCTCTGTTTTGATCCTCTACGGTGGTTTTTACTCTGAGTTTTGTGGATAGCGGCTAAAAAAATGGGTGTTAGATTTCTGGCAGTAAATCTTGCAATTTAACTATCTTTGTCCCTACCGCAAAAATGTTAATGACTCTGGGGTTCGCTTTTACATTGTCCTCAATGGGCAATATTTTGACGAGTGTCATGTTTTCAAAACTGCCGTTAGATCTTACTTGTGGGAACATTTGCTTTGCATACTTGACTTACAAGACCACCGTCGCCAGTTTTTTCTGCCGACTCCAACATTTGGATTGAGCCCCTAGTTCCCAGATACCTTCCCTCTCATCTCCTCCTGAAATCTTGACTTCCAATATGGTTTTGTATTTCTTACTAAATCATTATCTCCTCCATTATGTCACTTTCTTCTTTGGCACTCTCTTGCATTTCTGCTCTTATCTCCTGCTACATCCCTTCCTGTCACCCACATTCTTGCTGACCTCTCCTTTCACAACTCGAGCCACCTCTTGGATGTAGTTCTTTTCACTGGCTGCTCCATGACCATTAAAGGTACTCCCTATCACCATTCACCAATCATCCACAATCTCCTAAACACCCACCTGTTCAAGGAAGCATCTTAGTAACAATATTCTCCTTGTGCATAATAACAGTCACATGAAAATCATTCTGCACTTCCCTTACTGAAGCTTTGTACTTGCATGTATGATCCTCCTCCTACTGTCCTTGTATGTTGTCACAATTAGTATTTAGATTGTAAGTTCTTTGGGATGTTTCCCTTACCAATGTATGTTCTGTCCTGTATTTTTGTATTGTACTACTACTGTTTCTGTAAAGTTCTGTGTACATGTATGGCACTATATAAATAAAGTTATAAACATACATATAAGTAGGGGTTTTATTATTAGTTGATGTTAAAGCAAAATTTCAAAACAAAATAAATGCTGCCAGAGCATACTGTTTCCCAAATATTCTATTAACCCTATGAATGTCAGAGAGGTGTCCAATGCATTTCCTTTCTGATACTCAAACAGTTAAACAGCAGATAGATACCATAGATTTATTTTAGCTTTATTGTTCTTTAATTGCCTGGCATGAGGGTGGTGGAATAAAAGTAATTGTGAGGAAGTACCGCTTTACAGGAATGGTGATTGATTCATATAACAGCCTCTATGGAAAGGTCATAGGAGCTGATGCACTAACAGATTTCATAAATGATTAGGCTAGACAGTAGGTTATCCTGAATATAGGAGACGGAAGACCAGATGGACCAATTGGTTTTTATCTACCATCAAATTCAGTTTCTATGATTAAAGAGGTTTTACAGAAGGTATGTCAAATGCAGACAGCGTGGGTCAAGTAATTTTCTAACTTCCATTTTATCATTTGCATTTTAAGGGCCGTGTGCACAAAACAGTTCTGGAGTAAAGCAACTGAACCATTTCGAAGAAATACAAAACCTCCAAAACTCACAACAATTTAAAGGTCATCTAACCCTTTGAGTACCATAAGGGTGTCCATTGCATTGCAAAGCAATGCATTGGGCACATGTCTGGCACTCAAAAGGATAACCCCTTGAATATTTGTGAGGTTTACAGTAAATTTCAAAGTAATGTGCTGGATATCTCCCAGCAAAATCCCCATTTACATTAATAGGATGTTTTAATTGTCCCCTATTGTGAAATTGGTTTGTTCCAGAATAACTAATTTTCCTTTGGTGCATAAATAACTTCCTGGAGCCATATTGGAAGGTAGGCATGAAAAAATGGAGTGTTAGCAAGTTAGGTTGCATTGTGGGATTAGGAAGGAGTTATTTGTTTAGAGGTAGTGAGCGAAGCTGCATTAGCAGGCAGAGTCTGGATTGGCAACATTCGTCCCTCACTGTATTTATTTTGTCACAGTGGCTGGGATATGATTCTTGCCTTTTTTGGGGTATGTATACATTTTAACAGAAAATAACTGATGATGGTTCCTTAGGAATAAAAACACTATAGTATTATGCTTTCAGACTCAGGTCATAGGTGGTGATGTTAACTACTGGAGCTAGTTGATCTGACCAAGCTGGGTCAACTGGCTAATTCTGTTTTAGGAATGTTTGATAATTGACACTGATTTAAGCATTATCCCAGTCTATTTGGTCATGAATGGGTATCTAGATTATGGAATAGGTATTTGGCAAGGATTGTATATATGTTTTATATTTTCCACACATATGTTTATTCTGTTAAAGCTGTGACCTGTTTTTCCCCAATATGTAGGTGTGTGTTACTTTCATTCATTGTTTTCTATGCATTGGGTATAATTGGAGATCAGAGTGGAAATTTAGGAAGGGGTAGAAGTAAGTTGTTTTATTAAAAACTAGCAATGTGGGACTGCGTTGCCCGTCATGTTATGCAGGGCTTTTTTTTTTTTTTAAATAAATGTTATGATAGTGAAATATGGCATAGGGTGTAAGTGTCAGAAAGATACACACAGTGATACACAGACACATGCGCAAACACACACATATACAGGGGAAGACACAATGATAGACAGAGACGCATGCAACACACATACATACACACACATGCACTGACATACACAAATAGTGACACACAGATGCAAAGCAGAACATACATACATACAGTGTGAGCAGTATAAGTAACATACCTCCCAACATTTCAAATGGCCAAAGAGGGACACTTGTGTTTTAGATGGTGTTATTGGGGGTGTGGCTGGTGGTGTATTTTAGATAATTTTTAACCCTTTGTGTGCACCAATGACTGTTGAAAAAGCTATTTCTTTCTTTACAGTGCATTCTATTGGAGAGCTTGTGTCACTGGATACAGCTTCTCATAGTAAGTGATGGGAATATCATCACCTGGTGAACAGAATAGATAAATGCTGAAGGTTTTTTTTTGGAATTTGATCAGGAATAACTTTTACATTAAAAAAATTGCCATAATTGGGTCTCAAACAGGGACTGTCCCTCCTATACTGTATAGTGCCAGTCCTTATACACAGACACATGCAGACTGTATACTATACAATGCCAGACCATATATAAATAGTTTGTCATACATGCTATACGGTGAGCTATGTACAGCATGGAGATGATTGCAAGAACCAGCACCTCTACTTACAGACAGACTAACAAACAATCTGCTCTCTTTCTCTGTCTTTGTGCAATACATAAATACAGTCACAACCACGTCTCTGCCATTTACCAGCTCAGCTGAAGCCCTGCTCTGCACTGCGTGATCATGTCTCTGCCACTGTTCCAGTTTCCCAGCTTCTCTGTGCTAGCAAGTCAGCTCCCCAGCATCCTGCCTGCTGATTGGTTAGAAATTGGCTCACTTGTAGTAATTGGCAGGGCTTTGCAGGGTCACAGACAGGGAATGAAGAAGCTGCATATGAGTGGTTTATTGTAGCAAGCCCATAACCTTGTATCTATGTGCTGGGAGCTCTGATGCATAATACAGATTTGGACTATGGCCTTCCAGCTGTAGCTTGAACATAGTTCCCATCATACTCAGCTGCTCAGCGTGCAGGTATGTCTTTGTATGAGTGTGTGTATATGTGTGTATGTGTCTGCCAGTGTGTGGGGGACATGTGTGTGTGTCTGTGGTGTAGGAGTGAGTGGCAGCCATTTTTTTTTCAGCCTTAGATAGTGGTGGGCGGGCTGGATAGTGGGGGTGGGCCAAAAACCACACCCACATTGAATCACCCAGTGGGAGCAGTAACTCCTCCTTACTGCCGCCCCTGGGTGTGTTTTGCCAGGCACAAAGTTTTCTTTTATATATATATAGATATATATTTTAGACTTTTCCTTCAATTATGGCAATTTTTTTTTATGTAAAAGTTATTACTGATCAAATTACAAGAAAAAACCTTCAGCATTTATCTATTCTGTTCACCAGGTGATGATATTCCCATCACTTACTATGAGAAGCTGTATCCAGTGACTCAAGCTCTCCAATAGAATGCACTGTAAATAAATAAATAGTTTTTTCAACAGTCATTGGTGCAAATGATTAAAAAAAAATGTAGACTGAACTGTAATATCATTTGAATGAAACATATGCCAGCAGTAAGATTGGCTTTGATTTACTCAACAGGAAAAACCCCATATCTTCACTATTTGTTTAAGATTTCTAGCATTATTTAACCCTCCTGGAGACAGGAGACATGTCTAGATGGAAGCCTCTCTGGGATCCAGTGGGTAAAACTTTACAAGTAACTGCACTGTGCCCCAATCGGAAGGTGCAGTCAGCCATGTCCCTACATGCTACATATTATGCATGTGTGATACCAGAAGCAAGCTCTTTGAAAGAATGATGAAGGACATGGCTTTTCTGTGTCACCCTGGTGAATAAATCAATCTAATCTGTTCCTTAATTATGCTGACAGCAGGTTTAAATGCAGGTTTAACTCCTCTGGTTATAAATATGTCTTGCTACTGTTACTTGTAAAGGGTGTTTGGTTGCAGTCCTAATCACTGGCACTATCTTTTCCCTTGTGAAGATAAAATATAGATGTAACACAGGTCAGTCTCCTAAAGATATTGCAACATGTTACTGATAAAATAATATACAGAGTATTTTTTCAGTGAGTGAAGCATACACAAAAAATACACACACAAAACAAACAAACATATATGCACACAGACACATTACGTACACATGCACAAAACACGCCCATGCACATATATATATATACACACACACACACACACACACACACACACACACACACACATAAAAGACAAGCCCACACATTTATACTATTACACAAAGAAAAATGAAACATACATACACTCATAATACACAAACACATACAGACATATATGCGCACACACACTGTTAGAGCACCTCTGGTAGTAGCAGTTTCTTATAAGAAGGAACAACTCAGGATATTGTAGAGATTGTCTTTATTACAGCAAAGGATGACAGGTTTGTAGCATTAGGAGTGTGTTTCTATGGCTTGTGGTTGTTACCTTTGTTTTTTCTACCATTACACTGCACAAGCATGAGCTTATATTTGTTTTTAGTAATAGGATGGGCGAAAATATTTGCCTCAAACTGAAATCGGCAAATAATGGCACTTACCGCTTGACAAATAATTTTCCACTAAAAGTTTTTCTGCTTTTTTTGCCTAGCTCATTCCTTTGAAATCAATGGGAACATTGAATTTACACACAACACATAAAAAATATTATTTTATTTCCCAAAGGTATAGTATAAATGGGGCATGATGGTGCCTGTGTTGGTGGGGTGTGGAGAAAGAATCAGTTGAACAGGGAAAGTTTTGAGGGGTTTGTTTAATGGTATTAGGGGGTCAATTAATAAAAAAATAAATCCTAAATACAATTAAAATCCCTCCATAAGACATGGTATAAAAGGGGTCTGATGCGGGAACCTGTGTTGGTGGCTGGAGTCTGGTGAATGAATTAGTTGAACAGGGAATTTGTTTTGGGGGGTTCTTGACTGGTATTCAGGGGACAGATAATAAAAATTAAAAAAAAGAAATGTGTATGTAAAGTGATAGAGACAGTAACCCCCTGACATAAACTGCCACTGGGGTCGACTGATACTTGACGTGATAGATTATTTTGTAGAGGATGATTTGTTAGATTTGTTGTTAGAGGCACAAACCCTGAGGAAACATTGATCTGTAGACTTGGACTTGTTTGGCACAAGCCCTAAGGAAACATTGATTTGTAGGACTTAGGCTTGTAAGAAACAAACACCCCAAAACTGATTATTTTTTGTAGGGCTATGTTTTTTTTAATTAATTTTGTTGTATTTTTTTTTTCTAAAGCACAACCCCGGAGAAAAAAAAATGACCTACTGGCCTAATGCCAGAAGGTCATGTTGTGTTGGTATCACGGTCCCCGTGATTCCCTGTCAATCTTTGCTGTGTTACCTGTGCATTGGAGGAAGCTGACTAGCCCACCCAGGATGTTCCTTTATATACTGGGTTTTGGGCACTTGTCAGTTGCCCTTTCGTGGTGTTCCTGAGCCTGCGCCTTGTTGCTGTGTTTCTGCTTTCCTGTGTACCAACTCGGCTAGTCTGACCATTCCGTTGTTCCTGCTCCTTGATTGACCCGGCTCTGGCTGATGTTCCTGCTCCGTGATTGACCCGGCTCTGGCTGACGTTCCTGCTCCATGATTGACCCGGCTCTGGCTGACGTTCCTGCTCCGTGATTAACCCGGCTCTGGCTGACGTTCCTGCTCCGTGATTGACCCGGCTCTGGCTGACGTTCCTGCTCCGAGTACTGACCCGGTTCCGGTTGGAGTCCTGCGCTGTGATTGTTCCTGTGTTCCTGTGTGATCCTGGTCGCCATCTAGCGACATTCTGAACTGTGTTTGTGCTGCTGTGGCTATCCTCTCTCAGTTTACTGGGCCGTTGCCTGAGCCTGTTCCATAGCACTGCTGAGCTGTAGTCTCCTTACCGAACCTGTATTAACCCTTGCTGTGCCGGTTGCCTCCGATATCTGAGCCTGTTCTCTTTCACTTGCCAAGCCAATGTATTCCATTTGAGCCTGTTAACACTTGTGAGCCTGTGCCTTTCCGACCTTGCCTACCTATTTTCACTAGCAGAGCTGTTGTCCTCTCCTGTGCTCATTAAGAGCCGCAACTGCGCCGGTTGGTGTTGGTACCTCCATTGGCTCTTGCTGTATATGCTCCACATGACACCGGAGGGGTGTCCCGGTTCTGGTCACTAAGTGCTCAATGTGTTAGCCATATTCCGTATCACCATTTGCTTTGGCTCATTATCGCTTGTGCAATGGTTGCTTCGCTCTGGCACCCAAGGGGTGTGTACGGCTCATCTCCCGTTGGCACACGCAGGGTTATATCCGTGACAATATTGAGGGTGATTCAGGTTCTGGTCCGTTTGCTCTTGCAGTGGCTTTACTCCAGATTATTCCACTAAGGTGGTATAGGCTCAGCCTGGGCATTCGCTGGTCAATCTGGGCGTTCATGTGCAAAGGTATCTGAGAGTGATTAGTTCAGTCACACAATACACCCTTCTCTGCACCATCAAGAGACTGATATCTACTTCTGGGCGTTGGCCAATCAGTTTACTAAACAGTCTATTTCTCCACATTTAACCCTGTATATTTGCTTACCTGAGATGTATGAGTCTGCTATACTCATTTGGGCCTGTATCTCACCTTTACCATTCCTGGCCTCCAGGGGCACTGTTCATTCATTTTTATTTCAATAAAACTGTGTTTTTACTAAACCAGTATCTGAGTGTCAGAAAACCGTAACAGATGGCCAGTGGCCACTGTCAAATGTCCTCCTGAGTCTATAATTATGGAATTTGCAAATGTTGTTCTTGATGCTGCTGTTGAGTTGTTTATGCAGCAGGAGGATTAGGCACCTGAAAGGGAATGGGATCAAAAACAGCAGTAACATGGGGATGGATGATGAAGGTTCCATTTGCCACTACTAGCTCCAGTGATATGCCTGAGCAGTAGCAGTACAATAAGTAGCCCCCAGTCTATGTGGAGAAAAGCAGAAGTTGGTCAGTAATTCTTTTCCACTTGCCCCTCCTCCAAAATCTTGGGTGTGCTGTTATTAGAATATACATTTTTCCCTGGAGAGCAGGAACCATGGCTCTCATCAGCAACTGCAATGTGCACATTGTGTGTGGTAAATAACACCTGGCGGCACAACTGTATCCAACACCATGACACCAGAACTCAAGTACTGACGCAGTCACTGTACCCCTTGTCCAGATCCTGCGAAGGACATATGACAACTTGCTGACAGTTTAATAGTAATGCTGAACCCTCCCTGCCATCATCTTAGCATATTCTGCAAGATGGAATATCCTCAGATGCTGCTTGATGCACTGCTTGCGATTCTCCTCCACCACATGGCCATGTGTGGTCAGTGCACCACACAGTGTGCAATGAGTGGACATGAACTGCCACATCCTAACACCTAGAGAGTGGCTATCATTTGGCAGGGCAGGAAATTATGAACTAAGTGGATTGGCAGAAGATGTAGTTTGGCTTTAACATGTTTGACAAAATGTCATGCTGTCAAAGCTACGCGCTTACCATAGCAGAGAAGAACCGACTGCTTCTGTGTGTAACGGTTTTTAAAGACACTCAGACCAGAGGTTAAAATAAAACACAGTTTTATTGAACGAAAACAAGGAACACTGCCCCCTAGGTCTAGAATAGGTAATAACACGTATATGGATAGTATTATGGATGTCTTTACAGGCACAATAAGGCTTGGGGTAATACTGGCATATAACTGGGAACAGTAGTGGCAGAAGGGTTAAAGCCCAATGCAAGTAATCAGTCTCTGTTGTGGTGTGTGTAGCCAACGCCCAGTAGATGGTATAAACAGCCCAGTCAGTAGTGCGAGGTGGGAAGCACCTTAGCAGTGAGGCAGAACTGAAACACTTCAGGAGCAGGCGATCAGTGAGATACCCAACAGAATTGCAAGAGCTGAATGGAACTAGAGCCACTAGCACCCTCCTGGTGCAGTAACAGAGTCACAACACTGCAAGAGCCGAATGGGACCAGAGCCAATAGCACCCCTTAGGTCCGGTGATGGAGTCAGAGACACTGCAAGAGCTAAATGGGACCAGAGCTAATAGCACCCCTTAGGTGCGGTAACGGAGTCATAGACACTGCAAGAGCTAAATGGGACTTGAGCCAGTAGCACTCTACCGGTGCGGTAATGAAGGCACAACACTGTGAGAGCTGAATGAGACCAGAGCCAATGACACCCTTCCAGTGCAGTAATGGAGACTAACACTGCAAGAGCTAGAGGAATCGCCCAATAGCACCACGCGGTGCAACAACTGCTATTCTGTGCTCATAAGGTGTAAGGTGGAGGCACAGTTAACGGAGGCCACAATTGCTCTGCAAGTGTTAACGGACAGGCTCGGTAGCGGAGGCAACAAGCTCAGCAAGTGTTAAACGACTGGCTTAGTAGCGAAGGCAACAAGCTCTGCAAGTGTAAACGGACAGGCTCAGCAGCGGAGGCGACAAGCTCAGCAAGTGTCAACGGACAGGCTCGGTAACGGAGGCAACAAGCCCTGTGTCACGGTTTTTGAAGACTCTCAGACTTAAGGTTTGGTAAAATAACTTAACTTTATAAAAGTTAAAGGCAGTCCCCGTAGGGTAAACATGCATAACAATATAACAGTAATAGAACATACAATAGGTTCTACCGGCCTTGCCTAAATACCGGGCAAGGCAACCCAAGTGACAGTTTTAATGACAGGCTCTGCCGGCCTTGCTTATACCGGGTAAGGCAACCATGAGATGACGTATACCGGTTCTACCGGCCCTGACAATACCGGGTAAGGCAACCTTAAAGATGGTGAATACAAGGTTCTACCGGCCTTAACAATACCGGGCAGGGCAGCCCAAAGGAGTACTGTAGTAGGCTCTACCGGCCCTGCCAATACCGGGTAAGGCAACCTTAAAGATGGTGAATACAAGGTTCTACCGGCCTTACCAATACCGGGCAGGGCAGCCCAAAGGAGTACTGTAGTAGGCTCTACCGGCCCTGCCAATACCGGGTGAGGCAAACTACAGGATGATATCGTCAAGGTTCTACCGGCCTCACCAATACTGGGCAGGGCAGCCTGAGCAAGTAGACCAGCTGTCAGGTGACTAAGACAGCAGAGAGCATAAGTATAGAGGTCTAAATCAGCAGAAATCTATTGCCAGGGATAATCAGACAACTGCAAGGAAGTGGACAGCGACTGACCACAGCACTAGATGTTCAGGAGCAAACCAACATCCGCACGTTGGGACTAATGGTAAATAGTGCTACCAGGTTTAATGGAGCAAACCAGCGACCGTACGCTGGAACCAACAATGTATAGCGCAACCAGGTTTAGTGGAGAAAACCAGCGTCCGCACGCTGGAGCCAACAAAGTATCTCGCAACCAGTCTAGTGGAGTAAACCAGCGTCCGCACGCTGGGACCAACAATGTATATCGCAACCAGGTTTAGTGGAGCAAACCAGCGTCCACACGCTGGAGCCAACAAAGTATCTCGCAACCAGTTTAGTGGAGTAAACCAGCATCCGCACGCTGGGACCAACAATGTATATCACAACCAGGTTTAGTAGAGTAAACCAGCGTCCGCACGCTGGAACCAACAATGTATACTGCAACCAGGTTTAGTGAGGTAAACCAGCGTCCGCACGCTGGAACAATCAATGTGTATTGCAACCAGGTTAGTGGAGTAAACCAGCGTCCGCACGCTGGAACCAACAATGTATCTCGCAACCAGTTAGTGGAGTAAACCAGCGTCCGCACGCCGGAACCTACAATGTGTACCGCAACCAGGTTTAGTGGAGTAAACCAGCGTCCGCACGCCGGAACCTATAATGTATATTGCAACCAGGTTTAGTGGAGTAAACCAGCGTCTGCACGCTGGAACCAACAATGTGTCTGCAATAGCGAGTAGAACAATGTCGTCGAAGCGACAGCTGGAGCGCGAGACTCAGGAACTCGTACAGGTTAACCCACACGGTGCTGGAGCACAGAAACCCCGGAATAAAGGCACACAGGAACGCTGGAACACCGGAACGTTAGCATACAGGAACACTAGAACTCTGGAGCACCGGAACATTAACGTACAGGAACACTGGAACACTGGAACACCGGAACGTAGCATACAGGAACACTGGAAACAGGCTCAGAGATCTGACAAGCAGGTCAGGCAGAGTGGAGTCAGAAACACCACGAAAGGGCAACCTGGAAGTGCTCAACCTGGGTTTAAAAAGACTGTGTGAGGAGGGCTAATGACAGACAGCCAATCACGAATACTCAGCAAGTGAAAGACACAGAGCAGCACGAATCACGGGCACCGTGATACCCTGCAAGTGTTCACGGACAGGTTCAGTAGCGGAGGCAACAAGCTCTGCAAGGGTTAAGTGGGTGATCTGTCTGCACAACACATGTACACAGTTCAGAATGTCGCCGAGCGACATATAATCAGGATCTCGCGGGAACACAGGAAGCAGGTCACGGAGCAGGAACGTCAGCCAAGCCGGGTCAATCACGGAGCAGGAGCATCAGCCAAACCAGGTCAATCACGGAACAGGATTGTCAGCCAAGCTGGGTCAATCACGGAGCAGGAACAACAAGAGTAATCAGACGGGCCGAATCTGTACACAGGAATTCAGGAACACAGCAATGGATGCACAGGTACGGGAACACCACGAAAGGGCACCTAACAGGTGCCAGAGGCCCGGTATATGAAGGCCACCCTGGGCGGGCTAAACAAGCTCCGCCAATGAGAGAGCACCACAGCAGAGAGTGACAGCAGAATCACGGGAACCATGATACTGTGCTTCTTCTAGGGAGGTCGGTTCCCTCTGTTGACAGCTTCTCTCGCGGCCGTCAGTTTGGCCTTCCACATCCGATTGCTTCTGTGCAGGAGCGCATCACAGGGAATCCCTATAGTGACATCGCTCTCCTCCCTTAAAGGCACAGGGTCTTTCAGTGCTCCACCTTCTCAGTTGTGGGACAGTATATTAACTGCCTGGAAACTACCTCAGTTACCAGTGCAGTCTGTGTAGGTTGGTGTCCGTGTATGATCCTTGGCTTGTCCATCCATTACTCCCGGTGTACAGTTGTTGTGGCTTGTCTGACTACCCACTTGGTTTTGACCTTCGGCACTGGCTGACTACCCACTCTGGTACTGACCCCTGGCTTGTCTGACTACCCGCTTGGTTTTGACCATTGGCTCTGGCTGACTACCCTCTCTGTTACTTATTCCTGGTGTGCCTGATCACTATATTGGGTTACTTGGGGTTGCTGCCCAATACCCGCTCTGGGACTGACTGTAGACCTAAGTTAGCCTGTTCTACACCTGTTGCGAGCGGTTCCAGTTCAGGGACCTGGCTGGGTCTTATCCCTGGCATTTGGGTGATACCTCATTTGTTGTGACCTGTTCCAGTTAGGAACTAGACTGGGTCCTAGCCCCAGTTCTGGTGCTATTGAGCACTATTCAGGAGCAGTCTCCTATTCCTGGTAGGATCCACTTGTCAGCTTCTCTACACTTTCTTGAAGTATCACTTGTGATAACTCCTTGATTATTTGATTCTCATTTAAAAAAGATGGTGTTTCAGTTACTGTACTGACTCCTTGTCCATTCATTGGTATCTGTAACACATGGTGTCTGTGTTTCATGTGTGTTATCAGGGCGATCGTGCCAGGGTGTGTTCTCTACTTTTTCCTTCTCACTGACTTCTCACACAATTGTGCACAGTATTGGTGATGACTGCACTGTGCCTGCCCCAAGAGAAAAATAGTCCCACATCATGACTTCAGGGGATAGGGATAGGGAACAAGTGGAGAAGAACTGCCTCTCTTTTCTTGTCCTCCACATTCCCCTTCACTGTCTGGGGCAGAGGTTGATGTTGCTGCTGTTGCTGCTACTGCCTCAGAATCAGCACTGCAACTAGGACCAGGATTATTGCTGCTGCTAGCAAGTGGAACCTGTCCTAGTCCCGCATCACTTTTTGACCGCATTCCCACTGTATCCACGGTAGTCGGTGGCCCACCAGCTTGTTCCTCAGTATTCTGCTGCCCTTGGAAAAAGGGGAGAATGGTCTCGCTCAGGAGGGGAGCCAGTACACAGGTCACCACATCATGTAAAAGATAAATAAAAATGAGAAACACCACTAAGTGTAATATGTTTAATAAGAGATCAATAAGCAAGGAAAGAACAGTGCACTTACTCGAACCCAAAAGTGTAAGAGCATATTGGGGTCCCTATGCCCCCTACTAGTCTCATTGCCGCATTCTCCTGATGTATGGATCCCTGATGTCCTTGTTCTTGTGGATTTCTGAACAATGTCCTAATTTGCCTCTGGTGTTGGCTCAATGTATTAAACTCCTAGGTAGCTTATTATATTTATGCCAACCTTTAATTGCTCAGTGTCATTTGTCCACAATGTTATGAAGAAAAAACAGGACCAGCACCAGGCTGGTGCATGGGTATCTCAACAATTATTCAAAGAGCAGAAACCCATGGGGGACATGGGGCTGGACCAGTAACAGAAATGCACTGTAACATAAAACTATTTGGGTCGAACGCGTTTTCATGTTGCCGCCAACTGCTTGTAACCCTAACATGTGTGACATCAAATGAATATACACAACAAATTAAAAAATAAATAAATAATATACATGCCATTGTAAAACATAAATATAATATAAATAAATTGTATTAAAATGTCACTATACTTAAAAAAGATTAAAACCAGTACACAACCTTAGGTTAAGCTCAAATACCGGGTCAAACCCCTTCCAAAGCTAGCTATCAAATATACTAAAATAAATGTTTGCTGCCCTCTATTGACTGGGACTCTGCACTGTGAATGGGAAGCAATTACTTCCATCACTCTCAATCTCATTATCCACTTGTTACTCTACTGAGATTACCAAAGCATATAGTAAAACATGATCACGCTGTCCTCAGTGCGGGTTCACCATTCCCATAGGTGCAGCATACAGATGTTATCAATATTACAAAAAATTGTAAACAACATATAAAAAGAATAGAATAAAACAAGACACTCAGTTATTTGAAGATAAAAAAGTAAATTCATAAAAACATATTATGAAGTTTTGAAAAACATTACTTTAAGAAACACATAATCAAATATACCTCTAAAATTAAATAAAAGCTACCAAATCTATATAGATATTTAGACCATTAGGTTTTAAAGTTTGTAATTCACAGATCCACTACATTTCTCATTGCCTCAAAATGAGTAACCTATCCCCTCCTCTATGATCCATTAGTACCTTCTCAATTGCATGAATTGTGATATCTTCTATTTTTCTATCATGCGATTGTGAAAAATAGTTGGATACGATATGAGTTTGTAAATCTATTCTAATATTCCTAAAATGTTCTGCCATACGTATTTTTAGCTACCTTTTTGTCCTACCCACATACAGGTACCCACATTTACATGATAGTAGATGGACTATGTAAATGGTATCAAAATTAAAATTAATTAATTATCTCTATATTTTAATAAGGTGTTTCTATCAGTGTTTCTCGCCTTCTGTATTGCTTCTTCTACTAAATCTTCACTGTATTATTTTTCTAAAAACTTTTGTTTCATAATTTGAGCTTCATTCTCAAAATCTGAGATTCTTGAGCAGTTCCGCCAAATTCTTTGAAATTGGCCATAAGGGATATTTTTAACCCAATTTATACTGTGCCTATTTTAGGCATGTAAGAAACCATTAGAGTCAACTTTTTTTCTAAAAATTTTTGTCACAATTTGGTTATCTACGAGGGGGTGCTGATAAATATTGAGCCTTACCCAGAAAAAATTGAGCTAGGAAACTGTAACTGCCACACTATTCTACATATTCCCCAAGGAAGTCAATGCACTTGCAACATCTGTCCTGCAGCTTCTTAAGTCCCTGCAAATAAAATTCTTTTGACTGCTGGTTTAACCACTCATTTACAGCTTTAGTTGCCTCCGGAACACTCTCAAATCGTTGTCCCTTTAGGTGTTTTTTGAGATTGGGAAACAGATGATAGTCAGAAGGAGCCAGGTCGGGTGAATAGGGTGGATGGGGCATCACTTGAAAGCCTAAGGAGGTCAGTTTTGCCATTGTGTCATCTGCAGTGTGTGATGAGGCGTTGTCATGCAACAGGATGACACCTTTTGGAGGTAGTCCACCTTTCGGAGGTAGTCCAACAGAAGAACTCCCTTCTTATCCCAAAAAACTGTTGCCATTTGCTTCTGCACCGACCTTTGCACACGGAACTTCTTTGGCCTGGGGGAACCACTGTGCCGCCATTCATTAGACTGTTCCTTTGTCTCAGGATCATAACAGTAGATCCATGTCTCATCACCAGCTACCAGTTTGTCCAGGAAATCTGACTCATTTCTTGCAAAATGTTCCAAAACAGCCACTGATGTCTCCACATGTCTCCTCTTTTGTTCGGTTGTCAGACGTTTTGGGATCAACTTTGCTGCAAGCTTTCTCATTTCCAAGTTGTTGTGGATAATGGCACCAACTCTCTCACGTGCTATTCTCAGATATGTAGCAATATGTTTGGCTGATATTCGGCGGTCCTCCATGATCATGTCATGGATGGCTTTCACATTTGCAGGCACAGAGACAGAAACAGGCCTTCCACTGGGTTTCTCACTTCAACACAGAAATGGCCAGTTTTGAAATTGACAACCCAACGTTTAACTGTTGCATATGAAGGGCCACTGTCACCCAAAGTTTGTGACATTTCTTCATGGATCTGCTTCGCACCTTTCCCTTGGAGATACAGGAAATTGATTTTGTTCCTATGCTCTTCCACACTGATATTTTCTGGAGGTGCTGCCATGTTCAATTTGGACCTTAAAGATAAAGATAAGTTAAAATTATAGGTAGTTGATTTTTGCACCATTGAATATAGACAACTTGGCCAGTACACCCTGCAATTTCCAGCTTCCTAGCTCAATTTTTTCTGTGTAAGGCTCAATACTTATCAGCACCCCCTCGTACTATGCTTAGAATTAAATCTAAAAACGCTATCTGCAACCTATTAAAGGAACCAGTACACTTAAGACCCATATAATTACTATTAATATACTTCATTTTGGATTTTGATTGCTGGTCAAGTACAATAGCATTGGTTTGGATTTGCAGCACGGGATGTATGCCTAATGAGACAGACTGTCACTAATTATAGTACCTTATATCAATGTTTGGAAATCATTTTTTTCCTTACCCACAAGGTGCTAAGTACTTTTTATATTTGAATTAACAATCATTTCAGTTACTTCATTTTAATTTGGGACTATTATTTTGGTATAATAAATCATCGGTCTGGCATAGACTATAATCTTATGGTCCTTTTTAGGTACCAATTTTATCTTAATTTTCTGTGATATTCTTTAGGTGAAAGGTATAGTGTGTATTGGTTTTGAGTTTTTGCTGTAATCATTTTTGTGACATATTGAATCCTGCTGCCCTTGCAACTCAGCAGCAGTAGGAATTAGAACAGTTGCAAATTCCAAAAGCTCACTGCTGGTGGTGGTGGTGGTGATGCCCATCCTCATCCCTGTTTCTCATTTTTTCTCAGTTGCTGCTAAAAAGGCCATAAATGTCTTTTCCACCTGAGCTTCTCCAGCATCATCATCACCACCACCACTAGTCCCTATGTGCTACTGCTGCAGACATCTCACTGCTGCTTGGAGGAGGTGACGAGCAATTCAGCAGAGTATCCCCTAATGTCACACTTGACATGAAGAAGGCAGACTGACAGCAGAAGCAGCAGGCACAGACATCTTATCTGTGATTCTGGTGGTGGTGGTATTATTTCTGTACCTGCTATCCACCCCCAGTTCTGGCTCTTCAGGATCATGTTCCACATGGGAACTGTCATAAAGGGAAGGGGACTCCCAGGGCCAAAGGAATGGTGTGGGCTCCTTTGACCGCTAGTCTGGATGCTCTCAACTGTTTCCCCTACCACTCCCCTAACACTAGTCCTACCGGCTGCTTCACCATTACTGTTACTACTACTAACACCAACCACATGAAGTTCAGTTCCTGAGTCTTCCTCCTCACAGTCACTAGTAATATGAGGACACTGATTACCCCCTCCTTCACTCCTAACACTAACAAGCTGCTGGACCTTCTTAGTAGTAATACTAGCACTGACAGTATTGCTTGGGGATGGCAAGTGTGACTCAGGATCCCCTGCTGTCACACTTAGCATCATCTTCTCCTTCCCCCTCCTGAGTATTACAAGAAGCACTTTCATCAGGTTCAGCACTGGTGGCAGGCACAGCACTGGTGGTAACAGGGGCAGCACATCTGACAGCAGGCACAGCACTGATGGCAGCAGGTTCAGCACTGGAAGCAGGCACAGCACTGGTTGCAGCAGGTGCAGCATGTCTGACAGCAGGCACATTACTGGTGACAGCACTGGTGACAGTACTGGTGACAGCAGGTTCAACAGTGGCAGCAGGCAGAGCACTGGTGGCAGCAGGCACAGCACTGGTGGCAGAAGGGGTAGCATGTCTGACAGCAGGCACAGCACTGGTGGCAGCAGGGGCAGCACTGGCAGCAGGCACAGTACTGGTGGCAGCAGGGGCAGCAACTCTGACAGCAGGCACAGCAATGGTGGTAGCAGACACAGGAGCAGAACATCTGACAGCGGGCACACCACTAGTGGCAGCAAGGGCAGCTCTTCTGACAGCAGGCACAGCACTGGTGGCAGCAGGGGCAGCATGTCTGCAGCAGGGACAGGCAGCTGACCTGTTCTGCTCTTACTACTACCCTTTTCTTCATCCCTTCCCATTAATTTCCCCAAGATCCCTAAGGGTGATTTAGGAGGACTGTATAGCACTGGTTCTGTAGTGCTCACTTCCTCCTTCTCCCCAGACTCAGTGGACATATAAGTGTCCTTCCAGATCCTCCTTTTATTATTTTTAAACCTGCTCATAATGATAGCAGTCACTATGAGCCGCTCCTGCCTCAATTTTCCAAAAAATATCACAGCAGAACACCACAGCATGTCTACCTCTCTCTGTAGCTGCTTCTATTGTTTCACTTCTTGGAATATGTCATGTTTTTATAGAGAAAAGGCAAAAAAATGTAAATCAATGGGCAGAAACTTCCTAGCCACTGAAAAAATGTTGGATATTTTGGCCAATGGGTGAAAAATGCGATGATTTTAATCACTGGTTTAAATGTGGATTTTCCCATGAAAAAGCAGACAATAAGGTGGTTTTTGTGGGATTTTTTGTGAGAACATAGCGAGAGCTTTCACCCACCACTATTTACTAGCTACGAATATGGTCAGAACATCATGAAAACAGAATACACATATGTAATCAGTACGTATGGTAAACACGTGTCTAAACATTATGCATATACTTAATTTGATAAACCTACGTATAGAGTTGGAGTTCAGAGGCCATGCTTGATACAACAGGTAGTTTCAACTCTCAGACAATTTTACATTTACATTTTGGATACTAAAAGCAAGGAGTATAGAACATGCCAGAGTTTAGTGTTACAGAACTAGGGATAGAGTGTTAACACTGTTAGTTTTGAAGGAATACATTGAAAGAGACAGACCATAATTCTAACATGCCCCACTTTTTATGATCTAGATTGCATAATTTACTATCATAAACATTAATCTTTCGTTGCCACATTCAAAAATTGTCCAACTAGTGCATCTGAGAGTTGATGTCACAATGGGCTCTTTTTAACTGAAAGAGTTGACTCTTGGTGTAATCTCCTTTTAAGCATTTATTTCAGTTCTATTTCTCCCTGCACTATTTCCTTCCAGACTTGTACATGATTCTTTTTGCTTTACATTATAAAAATACTTGAAAATTAATACAAAGAAAGCAACACAAAGTACAATAATAAAAGGGTGAATAAAGAAATTACCAATAGTGGATCCAATTTTGACATAATGGAAAGATACTTTTTTTAAACTTCCCCCATCAAGAAGACCCAGAAAATAGAGACCATTCATGTTGAATTTCTTGTAGTTAAGCCTGTTCATGTTGAAACATAATTTCTGCATATTTTAATTGTTTATTTAAAACCCAAAGTAAAACTTAATCTTTCATAATTTGCTAAGTGCATTCATCCTAAGGAAACTTGTTTGTCTGGGATATATTGAATTTTAATGGAAGTATATTTACATCTTGCGCGAGAATCTGGGAAATATCAATTGAAGTCTCATGCAAGTATACACCCACTGGGTTACCTTCAATATAATATAAACCTAGGGATGGGTAAAAATCTTTGGCTCAAACCAAAATAGGTGAATAATGGCACTTCCCACTTGGTGAATAATTTCCTGTGAAAAGTGCCATTTTTCCGCTTTTATCGCCTAGCTCATTGCATTGAAATCAATGGCAACATTGAATTTACACATAACAAATAGCAATGTTATTTTATTTCCCAAATACATAGTATGAAGTGGGATATGATGGTGCCTATGTTGGTGGAATCTGGCGAAAGAATCGGTTGAACAAGGAATTTTTTTTGGGGGGTGGGGTTTGTTGACTGATATTGGGGGACAGAAAATAAAAATAAATTGGTATGTAATGTGACAGAGACAGGGACCCCCTGATGTAAGCTGTGACTCGGACAGACTGATACTTGATTGGACAGAGAATTTTGTAGAGGATGATTTGTAGGACTTAAACGTATTGTTCGTGGTATCCTTTTCGTATTTGCATCGCGCGACTTCAAATGTCGCATCTCTTAGGTAGCGCATCACTAAATGGCGCATCTCTTTGGTCGAGCGTATTCGAATGACACATTCCAAATGTTGCAATGCTAAATAGCGTGCTACATACAACAGTGTGCTCTATCGTGTCGCTAGAATGGTGCTATATGGGTGCAAATGGCGCTATATGGGCGCAAGGGTACAAGGGAGCAAAAGGTCGCAAAACTGGCGTTACATGGGCTCAAGTGTCAAAGGGCGCAATAACGCCACAAAATAGCGCAACAATGGCACATAATGGAACTATTTGGGTGCAATGTTATAAGGGTGCAAAAATGACGCAGTAATGACTTGATAATGACGCAGTGCGTCAAAATCCAGCATCATCTATGCAGGAAGTACAAAAATGAAACAGGAAATACCAACCAATGTACACTGCTACAGAGACTGTGGAACCAGAGACTGTGGAATTGTACACTGCTACAGACACTTTGGAACCAGAGACTGTGGAACAATGCCTAGAGAGCCTTCATTTACTAATGCAGAGCTGGGCATAGTTGTCCACTATATGGACAAGTATCTTCCAGATAGGCTGAGGGACAGACTGGACTCTGCATTTCGCATTGTTTGTGGCCCAAGCCCTGAGGAAAAATTGATATGTAGGACTTAAACTTGTTTTGTATAAGGCCATAAGAAACATTGATTTATTGTAGAACTTAATCTTGTGTTAGGCCCAAGCAGTAAGGAAACATTGATTTGTAGGACTTAGACATTTTAGGTCCAAGCCATGAGTAAAAATTGATTTATAGGACTTTTGCATGTTAGCAAAATCTCTCAGCGTGTTTCATGACATGTTCCAGAAGTGGAACACAAAAGAAGCAGCTACAGAGCGAGGTCGATTTGCTGTGCTTTTCTGCTGAGTGTGAGGAGGTGGAGAAAATGAGCACTACAGAACCAATGCTGTCCAGTCCGCCTAAATCAATTCTAGGAATCTTGGGGAATTTATTGGGAAGGAAGGAAGAAATGGTAGTAGTGAGAGCAGGACAGGTCAGTTGCCTGTGCCTGCTGCCAGACATGCTGCTCCTGCTGTCACCATTGCTGACCTGCTGCCAGATGTGCTGCCCCTGCTGCCACTAGTGCTGTGCCTGCTGTTAGATGTGCTGCCCCTGCTACTGCTACCACCATTGCTGCGCCTGCTGTCAGACATGCTGCCCCTGCTGCCACTAGTGCTGTACCTGCTACCAGTGCTGCCCCTGCTGCCACGAGTACTGTGCCTACTGCCAGTGCTGAAACTGCTGCTGCCAGTAATGTGCCTGCTGTCAGACAGCTACCCATGCTGCAACCAGTGCTGTGCCTGTTGTCAGTGCTGGACCTGCTGCCACCAGTGCTGAACCTGCTGTCAGATGTGTTGCCCCTACTACCACCAGTACTGTGCCTGCTGCCAGTGATGAACCTGCTGTCACCAGGGTTGACCCTGCTGTCAGACGTGCTGCCCCTGCTACCACCAGTGCTGTGCCTGCTGCCAGTGCTGAACTTGCTGTTAGTGTGTCTTGTAATACTTAGGAGGGGGGAGGAGAAGTTGATACCAAGTGTGACAGCAGGAGACCCTAAGTCACACTTGTCATATCCGAGAAATATTGTCAGTGCTAGTACTACTACTACTAAGAAGGTCCAGCAGCTTGCTAGTGTTAGGAGTGAAGGAGGAGGAATCAATACCCTCATATTACTAGTGATTGTCAGGAGGAAGACTCTGGGGCTAAACTTGATGTGGTTGGTGTTAGTAGTAGTAACAGTAATGGAGAAGCAGCCAGTGGGACTAGTGTTAGGGGAGTGGTAGAGGAAACATTTGAGAGCATCCCAAATCATTCCTCTGACTCTGGGAGTCCCCTTCCCTTTACAACGGTGTCCTAGTAGAACATAATCCTGAAGAATCCAGAACTGGTGCTGGATAGCAGCCACAGAGATAATACCACCAACACCACTACCAGGAGCACAGATCAGCTGCCTGTGCCTGTTCCTACTGCTTCCAGTCTGCCTTCTTCACATCACCAAGAAATGACAAGTGTGACATTAGGGTCCCTCTGTCACATTGCTCGTCACCTCCTCCAACTTGCAGTGAGATGTCTGTAATAGAACAGCAGTACATAGGGACTTGTGGTGGTGATAATGATGCTCGAGAAGCTGGGGTGCAAGAGACATTGATGGCCATTTAGCAGAAATTGAGGAGGAATGGGAGACAGGGATGAGTATGGGCATTACCACTATCTGTAGTAAGCTTTTGGAATTTGCAACCACTCTTATTCCTGCTGCTGCTGAGTTGCAAGTGCAGCAGGATGCTGAGGAGCAAGCTAGTGTGCCACCGACCACCGTGGACACAGTGGGAATGGGGTCAACAAGTGATGTGGGACTAGGTCAGGTTCCACTAGTCAGTGCCAGCAATACTCCTGGTCCTAATTGCAGTGCTGAGTCTGAGGCAGTAGCTGCAACAGCAGAAACATCATCCTCTGCCACAGACAGTGAATGGGAATGTGGAGGACAAAAAGAAAGAGGCCATTCTTCTCCATCTGTTCCCTATCCCTATCCCCTGGAGTCATGGGTGTGGGACTGTTTTTTCTCTTGGGGCAGGCACAGGGCAATCATCACCAACAGTACTGTGCACAATTTGTGAGAAGTCAGTAAGAAGAGGAACAACCACCCTGATAATACACATGAAACACAGACACCATGACATTTATGTCAAACATGTTAAAGCCAAACACCCAACACAGAAATCAAGAACCACTGTTGCTGTACCCCTTGACTCTCCAGAATGGCAAAAAGAGGTGAGGTGGAGATCAAAGAGGAGGAAGAATAGTGAAACCCTGGCAGAGACATGACGAGCGAAACAACTAGCTCACTATCACCTTCTTGCTCTAGGGTAACTACATCTTCTGCCAATCCACCTCATTCATCATTAAGTCCCCTGCCACTCTATAGATGTTAGGATGTGGCAGTTCATGTCCACCCATTGCACACTGTGTGGTGCACCTACCACACATGTCAGTGTGGTGGAAGAGAATTGCAAGCAGGGCATCAAGCAGCATCTAAGGAGATTCCATCCCTCAGAATATGCTAAGATGGTAGCAAGGAGAGTTAATCATTACTATTAAACTGTCAGAAAGTTGTCACGTGTCCTTAGTGGGGTTTGGACAAGAGGTATAATGATAGCGGCAGTACTTGGGTTCTAATGTCATGGTGTTTGGCTTAAGTTGTTTCCCCAGGTGTTATTTACTACACACACTGTGTACAGTACAGTTTCTGATGAGATGAAGGAAACATTTCTATTCTAATAACAATATACCCATGATTTTGGAGGAGGGGCAGGTGGAGAAGCAATATTGACCAAATTCTTATTTTCTCCACATATACTGGGGAGCTACTTATTGTGCTGCTACTGCCTCAGGAGCATCACTGGAGCTAGTCGTGGCAAGTGGAACCTTCATCATCTTTCACCCATGTTACTGCTGTTATTGATCCCATTCCCTTTCAACTGCCTAATCATCCTGCTGCTTAAAAAACTCAGCAGCAACAGCAAGAACAGCAGTTGCAAATTCTGCAGTTATGAACTCAAGACATTTTACAATGGCCAGTGACCACTGGCCAACAGAACATAACCTGCTGGCACTAGGCCAGTATGGCATTTTTTTTCTCAGGGCCTAAGTCCTACAAATCAATGCTCTTCAGGACCTCTGCCTCTAATAAGTCTAAGTCCTACAAATCAATGTTTCCTTAGGGCTAGTCTACCCTAGTGGCAGATTATGTCAGAGGGTTCCTGTCTCTATCACTTTACATACAAATTTCTTATTTTATTGTATTTATTTATTTTTTTCTTAACTGTCCCCCATTACCAGACAAGAAACCCCCATACGGGACTTTTAAAAATTTATATTTGATACATATTATACGTGTAAGATCTTAACTAATATTTTGATACTTAGCAATAAATTGAAGAAATGGGTTCATGAGTGCTTTGAAGAGATTGTTTTTTTTCTCCTTTTTGTAATTATACTGATTATTGATCTCATTGGCACCCTATGTGTGTCACACATGATGTAACCTATAGGTATAATTTTCTGAGTGCTTGCCATATATCTTTAAATTCTCATGCGGAACTATTAAGAATTTATATTTGATACATAATATATGTGTCATATATCTTAACTAATATTTTGATTCTTTATCAATAAATTGAAGAAATGGGTTCATGAGTGCTTTGGAGAGATAATTTTTTTTGTCCGTGTTGTAAGAACCCCCCAAAACAAATTCCCTGTTCAACTGATTCATTACCCAGACTCCACCCACCAACACAGGCACCTTCCTCAGACACCCTTTTATACCATGTCTTACGGGTTTTTTGTATTTAGGATTTATTTTTTAATTTGTCCCCCCCCCCCATCCCAGGAAACAAACCCCAGATAACGTTCCCAATTCAACTGATTCTTTCTCCACACCCCACTAACACAGACACCCTCATGCCCCTTTTATATTATGACTTTGGTAAATAATATTTATGTGTTTTGTGTAAATCCAATGTTCCCATTGATTTCAATGGAATGAGCTATGCGAAAAAAGTGGAAATACAACACTTTTTGCTGGAAATTATTAACTAAGTCGTAAGTGCCATTATTTGCCTATTTCAGTTTGAGGTGAAAATTTTCACCCATCCTTACTTAAGATCAGCCAATAACTATCTCCTCTCAACTCCTTTTGTTTGTACAGCCCTCTCACATATCAAACCTATTTCTCTCATTGCTCCATATCTACAGAATGCTCTTCCTCCCATCCTGTGCCACTGCACCTCTCTTATGGTCTTCAAGCCACGACTGAAACTACACTTCCTTAATAAAACTTAAATATGCTAGAAGGCACTGACTTTGTACAACTTAGGCTTGTTATAAATTATTTAATTTATTTTTGTCCCCTATCCTAACCAGAACGCTGGCACTATATTAAGCACTTGACCCTTATGTACTCTGTATGTCTCCCATTACCACTTTAGATTGTAAGCTATTGGGCAATGGACCTCGCTTCCAGTGTTTCAGTTTGCAAAGCACTTGCAACCCTGTGTTTTCTAAACCCTTAAACTGTAAAGACAACATTACTTTATGAGGCACCCCCTTTTCACTTCTTTTCTATAGATTGTGTCTGTAGAAGCAAATTATTAAAATATTGTAACAGATTTTCTGGTTTTGTAACGTTCGATAAAACCTTTGCTAGCTATTGATGGAAAAAATGTGGGGAGCTATGATATCTGTGAGGCAAAACCATCTTATATAATAATTCGCTAATGTATGTTTGTCAGAAGCTGTCCTGCGCAGTACAGATGGCTGCACATGCTGCAGTCATGCACAGTACAGACTGCCCGCGCCGCGGCTGATAACGGAGCGGGGCGCTCTGAATTCATACCGTAGTCCTTTCTGCACAGAGGACTACAGTCTGAATTCGGATCGCCTCGCTCTATTATGAGCCACAGTGCAGGCACTCTGTACTGAGCATGAATGTACTGCGGCCGTTGTTGTCTGGCACTGTGGCCCATGTACATGGGCTGTTCAGCTAGTAAATAGATATTGCTGATTTTGGAAAGTAAAAGCAAACATCCATTGACAAGCTGGCAACAATAATATTCTGAAAATTCCATGGGAAATGTCTAAAACAGAGAAAACCTTGCCTTTTGCTAGTAACCTGGACATACTATCTGTGGTTTCTGCTACAACATGAGTAGAGGGTGGGGTGTATTTACTTTGGATTCTTAAATCAATGGTTCACCTCCAAAATCCAACTGTTTTTTTAACTGGCCAAACAGAGTTGTTACATTTTAAATTTGTTTTTCCCCACTTTTTATCGCCTAGCTCATTGCATTGAAATCCATGGGAATACTGAATTTTCCCCCAATATAAGGTAGTTTTCTCTACTTTTCCTGCAGCCATATAAAAGGGTGTCAGGCATTCACAGCATGCCATTCTGTTTTTGTCAGAGGAGAAAGCAGCATGTTTTTGAGCTTAATTTAGGAAGTATTTTAGGTAGGACATTCGTTCTATATATTAGGGGAGTCTGGGAGCACTCTGGAGGAGAAGAAGGGAGGAAGGAGGTTGACCCCAAATACCCCAAAATTTGCTGGCAAGACACAGACAGCTGGGATACAATTTTCTTCCTGATCTTGCTGCTGTTATTATATCTGTGTTGAACATGTCTGGGGGCATGAGAACGGGCAAAAGGAGGTTGACCTCAAATACCCCCAACAGTCTGACTGATTTGAATTGAAAACAAAGGCAGCTGCAGTCCAAGCAATTTCCTTAGTGATCATGATGCTATTGTCTCTCTGTTTGGGAGGTCTGGGGAAATAAGTTGTTGATTTTTTATTTTATTATAGTTATAATTTCTTTTTTGGACAGTGATAAGATATGATGGACATATTAGGTGACAGACAGCTGACTGGGACCCTGACGTGAGCTGTGTGACTGAGGCAGACTATCACGGTGCCCGTGCTTCCTGCTCTGACAGCGACATTGTTATGCTTTACTTTACTCTGATTGGCTGGTCATTTTGCTCCACCCTGGGCTTTCCTTTATATACCCTGGTATGTCGTTTCTAAGGCGCCCTTTCATGGTGTATGAGTTCCTGACAGTGTTTCCGTGCTATTGCTTATTCGTGTATGACTTGGCCTGCCTGACTACGTTCCTGAGTTCCTATTTCTGCCGCTCCGTTGCTGACCGTATCTGGCTGAGAACCCGCTCCGTTGCTGACTGTACCTGGCTAAGAACCCGCTCCGTTGCTGACTGTATCTGGCTGAAGAACCCACTCCTTTGCTGACTGTATCTGGCTGAGAACCCGCTCCGTTGCTGACTGTATCTGGCTGAAGAACCCGCTCTGTTGCTGACTATATTTGGCTGAAGAACCCACTCCGTTACTGACTGTATATGGCTGAGAACCCTCTCCGTTGCTGACTGTATCTGGCTGAAGAACCCACTCTGTTGCTGACCGCATCTGGCTGTGTGCCAGCTCCCTTGCTGACTGAGGCTGACTGGGACTCGCTCCATTGCTGACAGCTGGTGGCACTGTTCCGCTTCGTTGTTATCTCCTGTTGCCTGTTACCGGCTCCGGTACTGACCGTGTCTGGTTGTGCCCTGGGCGACTGTAATGGTTAGTACAACACTCAGACACAGTAGGTTAGAATAAAACACAGTTTTATTAAAAAGACACAATTAGAATGCCCACTGCGGGCTATACAATATCACAGGAAAATATCAATCATGTACATATGCCTTTTCAGGCCCAGTATACAAATGTAGAGAGTAAATACTGTCACAGGACAGGCATATCCAGGCTATTTCAGTACAACATGGGTTAAAGTTCATAGAAAGTAATCTGTCTCTGATATGGTGTGTAGACAACGCCCAGTATGATGGTAAATGTAGCAAGAGACTGTGGTGCAAGGTGGAAGCACCTAGTAGTAAAGCAGGACTGAGACTCTACCCTGTGCTGAGCAGAAACGGAAGACCACAAAACTCTGCTAGAGCTAGCACTACCGTGAGCCACAAGCACCCAACCGGTGCAGTAACTGGAATACTGACCCTGCAAGAGCTGATGGACTTAGAGCCAATAGCACCCGACCGGTGAGGTAACGAACAAACTGTACACTGCAAGAGCTGATGGACTTAGAGCCAATAGCACCCGACCGGTGCGATAACGGACACAACTATCACTGTGCCAAATAGTTAAGTAATAAGTGGTATGGGGTAGACATTCTTAGACATGAGTTTATTCAGTCCGCGGTAATCAATACAAGGTCTTAGTTCGCCATTTTTCTTTTTTACAAAAAAGAAACCGGCACCAGCCGGAGAAGTACACTTCCGTATAATTCCTCTTTTGAGGGCGTCCTCAATGTAGTCCTCCATAGCCTTATTTTCATCGCAGTACAATGGGTACGTGCGACCCCTGGGAGGCACCACACCCGGGGGCAAATCAATAGCGCAATCATACGGTCTGTGCTGAGGCAATGCGCTAGCCTCTCCTTTACTGAATACGTCACTGAATTCACGGTATTCAGCTGTCACGGAGGGAGAGGTACATAAAATCTTGACTGGGTGCAACAAACAGTGCTTCATACAAAACTCAGACCATGATCTAACCTCACATCTCTGCCAATCAAACTGGGGATTATGCAGGTGTAGCCATGGGAACCCCAGAATGACCGCATGATGAGGGGAATGAATTGTCTGGAAATGTAATTCCTCCTTGTGGAGAGCCCCAATAGACATAGTAATAGGAATAGTTTCCATAGTAATCAAAACAGGTTCCAAAGGTCTGCCGTCAATGGCTTCAATGGCTAAGGGAGTGTCCCTTTTGACCAAAGGAATTTTATGTAATTCGGCAAATGAACAATCCATGAAGTAACCGGCTGCGCCAGAATCCACCAGGTCCAACACCTCCACGAGCTGTTCAGCCCAGGAAAATACCACCTGCATGGTGGGTTTCTGTGTACTAGGATCTAGGGACTGCTGTACACCACCCAGGGCCTGTCCCCCAAGGTACCCTAGGTGCGTTCATTTCCCGGCCGTACAGGACAAGTGCGTAATAAATGCCCAGCTTTGCCACAGTATAAGCATAGGCCCTGCCTTCTGCGGTGTGCCCGTTCCTCCCTTGTGAGTTTGGTGAACCCGAGTTGCATTGGTTCGCTAGACTCAGGTGAGCGGTCAGGAGGCATGGGAGGCGAGGGTGGGTTCAAAAGGCTGCCGTGCCCATAGTTTCTGGATCTCGCCCTTCGATCTTTAGCCATACGTCTTTCACGAATACGAGAGTCAATTAGCATGACATAATCAATGTATTCGTCCAAGTCACTGGGTACATCTCTAGCAGCTATTTCATATTTAATAAGGTCAGCCAGACCTTGGGCAAAAGCTGCCACTAACACCTCATTATTCCATCCTACCTCTGCTGTCAATGTCCGAAATTCTATGGCGTAATCACCCACGGTACGATTACCCTGTTGTATCTCCAGCAATCTTTTGGCAGCAGAGGCGGCTCTACCAGGGACCTCAAACACTCTCCAGAACTTACGTACGAACTCACTAAAGTCCTGAGTGCAGGGTTTGACATTTTCCAACAGAGGATTAGCCCAAGTATGGGCTCTGCCCGTTAGCAAGGATATCATGAACCCGACCTTGCTCCGGTCATTAGGAAAGGCATGAGGCGTTAATTCCAGGAATGTCTCTAATTGATTAATAAACCCTCTGCATAGGGTAGGTTCGCCATCATATCTTAGTGATAACGGCACCATGGAATGATTGTCCGGTGTCAAAACTGGGGGACCACCGGATTCTGATTGGGTTTGTCAAGGTGTACCGTACGCTTAAGTAATGTCTGCAAGGCCATTGTCAACTGGTCCAGGCGCTGCTCGTGCACATCCATCCTCCAATGGATGTTCTGTGAATTACCTTCACCTTTACTGTCTGAGGTCATGGTCGTTTCGTACTGTAACAGTTTGTATGACACTCAGACACAGTAGGTAGAATAAAACACAGTTTTATAAAAAAGACACAATTAGAATGCCCACCGCGGGCTATACAATATCACAGGAAAATATCAATCATGTACATATGCCTTTTCAGGCCCAGTATACAAATGTAGAGAGTAAATACTGTCACAGGACAGGCATATCCAGGCTATTTCTGTACAACATGGGTTAAGGTTCATAGAAAGTAACCAGTCTCTGATGTGGTGTGTGGACAATGTCCAGTATGATGGTAGATGTAGCAAGAAACTGTGGTGCAAGGTGGAAGCACCTAGTAGTAAAGCAGGACTGAGACTCTACTCTGTGCTGAGCAGAAACGGAGACCATAATACTCTGCTAGAGCTAGCACTACCATGAGCCACGAGCACCTGACCGGAGCAGTAACTGGAATACTGACTCTGCAAGAGCTGATGGACTTAGAGCCAATAGCACCCGACCGGTGCGGTAATGGAAATACTGTACACTGCAAGAGCTGATGGACTTAGAGCCAATAGCACCCGACCAGTGCGGTAACGGAAAAACTGTACATTGCAAGAGCTGATGGACTTAGAGCCAATAGCACCCGACCTGTGCGGTAACGGACACAACTGTACACTGCAAGAGCTGATGGACTTAGAGCCAATAGCATCCAGCTGGTACGGTAACGGACACAACAGTGCTCTGTAAGGGTTAACGGATGGCTCAGTGTTAACGGAGGCAACCGTGCTCTGCAAGTGTAAACGGAAGGCTCAGTGTAACGGAGGCAACATTGCTCTGCAAGTGTTAACGGAAGGCTCAGAGTAAACGGAGGCAACAGTGCTCTTCAAGTGTTAACGGAGGCTCAGTGTAACGGAGGCAACAGTGCTCTGCAAGTGTAACGGAAGGCTCAGTGTACCAGAGGCAACAGTGCTCTGCAAGAGTTAAAGGAAGGCTCAGTGGGTTGGAGGCCACAATACTCAGTCTGCTAGACCAGCACTTGCGGAAGTAGGAATGTCGCCCAAGCGACACGGAGAACAGGATCAGGATCGCTGGCCGAATCACAGTGCAGGAACGTCAGACAAGCCGGGTCAGGTCACGGAGCAGGAACGTCAGCCAGGCCGGGTCGAATCACGGAGCAGGAACGTCAGACAAGCTGGGTCAGGTCACGGAGCAGGAACGTTAGCCAGGCCGGGTCGAATCACGGAGCAGGAAACAGCAAGAGTAGTCAAACAGGCCAAGTCGGTACACAGGAACCCAGGAACACAGCAACACAATAGCACTGGTACAGGAACACCACGAAAGGGCACCTGACAGGTGCCAGAGGCCTGGTATAAGAAGGCCATACTGGGCGGGCCAAACTAAGCTCAGCCAATGGGAGCGCACCACACAGAGAGTGACAGACCAGAGCACGGGCACAGTGATAGCGACCCCGTGTGGTTATCGTTATTGCTGGGCCTTGTGTTCCTTATCATTGTGCGTCAAGTGGCGCTATTCCTTGTTGACCTAAGGCTAAAGCTTGTGCTTAAGCTGCTCTCATAACCGCTGCTAGCGGTGTGCACACTCGAAATACCAGTACAGTGTTCTTACACTGACAGTGTTACTCTTATCTCTCTCTCTCTGTGGCCTCCCTACCTTTAACGCTGTGCTCACTCCCACTGGGAGTTTCAGTAAGTCTCTGGGCATTGACCATTAACCATGTGGGTACCTGGATAGTCCAGGTAAGGGCGTATACTGCTCACTGCAGTAATCTCGAGCTAGAGCCAGCATTGTATGTACCATGCTGTAGGTTGAGTGGGCACTGGTTATGTTACAGCTTCCTTCTGTCGCCTTGATCCACCCCTAGCGTTCTAGGGTTTGTCTCTAGCAGTTGCCTAGGTCTCCATTTACCCTTCCATAGGGTTAGCGTTGCCATTACACGGTTGCCCGGTATATTCGGTCTGAGCCTGGGTCTGAGTTGCCTCACTACCACTACATACAGTCTGGGTCAGTGTTGCCTCACTCCTCTTGGTTCGGTGCCCAGGTGTCTGGGTTGTGCCAGTCTTCCTACACGTGCACCTCCGGTGTACGCTCTCCTGTGGTCAGCTCTCGAATGGGTTACCTCCAACCTTACTGATTCTGCCAGAATCTGTACTTCCAGCTTGTATTTGGTTAATCCAGTCCACCTATTCTGGTCTTGCGGGCGACATCCTATTGTATATTCTTCTATTGCTGTTTCATATGCCTTGTGGGCCCCAGGGCCTAATTCCTTGCATGCTCTTGTTCTAATAAAGTCATTTTAACCTTACCATCCTGTCTGAGTGTTCATCAAAAACCGTGACACAGACTTGATAGACAGCAGACAACATTGAGAATTTTGTTGAAGCCTAAGACAAGGCATCACACGCAATCAGTTGTGTTGTGTACTCTAGAGTAAAAACACACACAGTAGTTGAGTAATGTCCAGCAAATGCACAAGGGGCAGGGTGAGGGGGAAAGGTGGAGCAGTGCAGGGATGTTGGAGTAAAGTGGGAGTTCAAAAACTAACTGCAGCAGGATACAGTTTGTCAAGATCCCACCAAATGTTTCATCACAACAAGCTCCAGTACAAAAAACATATAAGAAGAACACTGAAGACAAGAAAGAGTCACATTCTAGTTTTGATGATGGCAATTGCATAATGGAGGAAGGTGTAGGAGCTGAACCAACTGCTGCCTCTGACAGTGAGAAAACAAGCACCACAACACCTGTTCTCAAAGTAGTAGGGAACTTTGTGTCAGTAAAAGTAAAAATAAATTGTTTGACACCTCTAAAAGCTTAGATGAAAATAACCATAGTGGACAAGAAGTGGCGGGTGATGCCTATACTGAGGATAACATAATCGTGACTTATGATGATGATGCATGTCTAGAATATATCCCTCCAGCATCCTCTTCTTGTTCAGATACAAATGAAATTCAGAGTGAGAGATTATGACATGACCCTGTCATGTGTGTCTGTCTATAAACTGTTTAAGAAAACCATGAGAAGCTCTGACCCTGGCCAAGCAAAGATGGCAAAAAGTACACACTCATTATCAACATTATCACCACTTCCATGTCCAAGTTCCATTGAGCCACACACCTGTGTTGAGTAACCAGCAGCAACAACAACAGAATTGTAGGTTATAACATCCACAACCTTAGCTATGATGAATGCCTCTGCTGCTGCTGGAAGTGCTGCACCTTTGACACCTGCTCATATATGTGGGTAACCATACTTAAATAAACACTTTCATCATTCATGTTAGATTGAACTTGTCAGTATTGGATTCAAAGACATTTACATTATGAAAGGCATTGAAGTTTTGGCCAGCTTCATGTTTAGCTTAAGCTTGGACCCTCTCTCATGAAGCCGTTTTCTTAATGCATCTGTCTCTGTTTCTTCGTTATTATTATATATACTAGTGTCACGGTTATATATGATGGATGCATACTTTTTACCTGCACACACCTGCTTTATATTATTACGCAGTTGTGGTATTATATCATCAGTTATGTGTTGGGTTAAGACATCACAATTTGAACAGTTAGTTAAGTTGTCACTTCTGCTGTTCTATCATGGTGCCCGTGATCCTTATCTGTCACTCTTGGTTGTGGGCACTCCCATTGGCTGAGCTTGTTTGGCCCACCCATTGTGGCCTTTTTATACCTGGCCTTTGGCACCTGTCAGGTGCCCTTTGATGGTGTTCCTGAGCCAGTGTTGCTGTTGCTGTGTTCCAGTGTTCCTGCTTCCTGTGTACCGATTTGGCCTGTTTGACTACACTTCTTGTTTCCTGCTCCATGATCTGACCCGGCCTGGCTGACGTTCCTGCTTGTGACCTGATCTGGCTTGTCTGAGAATCCTGCTCTGTGATCTGACCCGGCCTGGCTGACTTCCTACTCCGTGACCTGAACCGGTTCGTTTCTGACCCTGCCTCTGTTCCTGCCGTTGCTGCTTGGTGTTGCCTGGGCTACATTCTGACTTCTGCTGTGCTTGTGGCAGGGCTGATCGTGTCATAGCCTCCTTTAACACTTGCAGAGCCCTGCCTCTGTTCGCTGAGCCTCAGTTTACACTTGCAGAGCTGTGTCTCCATTCCCTGAGCCTCCGTTAACACTTGCAGAGCTGCTGTCTCCATTCACTGAGCCTCCATTAACTCTTGCAGAGCTGTGTCTCCATTCCCTGAGCCTCCGTTACCACTTGCAGAGCTGCTGTCTCCATTCACTGAGTCTCCAT
The DNA here is from genome assembly GCA_037306005.1 of Rhinophrynus dorsalis. NCBI lineage: Eukaryota > Metazoa > Chordata > Amphibia > Anura > Rhinophrynidae > Rhinophrynus > Rhinophrynus dorsalis. Next base: position 471,167,211 of record CM074720.1, on the reverse strand, counting down.
TAAAACTTGCAGAGCCGTTGCCCTGAGTCTTCCGCTACACTTGCTGAGCTGGTTACCTTGCAGAGCCTATGTACAGGGCAGTGGCTCTCTTTGTCAATTTTGCAGTGTAGTCGGTCTCTGTTACCGCGCCCGCGGGTGGCGCTATTGGCTCTAGCTCTTACAGTGTTTAGTCTCTGTTACAACGCCCATGGGGGCTACTGGCTCTAGCTCTTGCAGTGATTAGTCTCTGTTGCTACGCCCGTGGGGGCTATTGGCTCTACTGTCTTCGCTCTTGCAGTGATATTAGTCTCCGTTAAACACCAGTGGGGGTTATTGGCTCTAGCTCTTGCAGTGTAGTTTTCTCCATTGCTACGCCCGTGGGGGCTATTGGCTCTAGCTCTTGCAGTGTGGTTATCTCTGTTGCAAAACCCGTGGGGGCTTGTGGCTCTAGCTAATCTCTAACAGAGTATTTGGCCTCAGTTCCTGTTCTGCCTAAGCAGCAATCTCTATTCAATAGACTGACGGTGTTGTTTCATCTAGCACCACTTGCTGCTCCATTACCACCTTGGGCGTGTCAAACACCACAACAGAGACTGATTGATTTACATGTACTTTAACCATTGAGTAGCCTTATGTTTCTATGTCTGTCGTGTGACAGTATATGTATATCTATTTCCTCTGTATGCTGGGCCTGAGAAGGCATCTGTAAGCCACTGTTCTTTCTATTATTCTGTTTTGCCTATAGAGGGCGGTCTTTCTTGTTTTATTAATAAAACTGTGTTTTATTCTAACCTGCTGGTCCTACAAAACCTTTAAATGTTCATACAAACAGTATGCATATATTTTCCTTTAAAATAATTGAATTAAACATTATTACCATTTTCAGCTTTTTTTTTCTCTCTTCCTATAGACATAAATTTCTTATCTGAATATTAGCTACCTGATATTGTTCCCACAAACTACACCAAAGTTCTGTGTCTGTAGACGTATAGGACAAAAACCTAAATTCTACATTGCTTTTTTCATATTTACAATATGGAGATTTTCTTCTCAATCACCACTTACTACTGCCTTGCTGGCAAATATTGACTCTTGAGCACAGGACCCTCTTTCCCTTGTGTTGGGGATTGGAGACTCATGTATCTCCTTGGTCCTCTCTAGGCTCAACCTAGTGGTATTACATGTTGCCTTAGTCTGGGGTCTGATCTGGAACAGGCTTTAGTCTTCAGGGAATCTCAGGATTATTCCCTCTTTAATAAGACTGCCATACACCAGACTGTAGATTCTTTGCATGCAGATGTCTTACGGTAATTTGCTGTTGTGGACTGACTTTGCAAATGTTAGTACACCACTGGTAGTGGCATATCAAAAAGAAGATGTTGTCAGCAAAGTACCAGCTGACAAATAGCGCATGCAGACAAATCTAACTTGCCTCCACTCAGGTTGCCTCCAGTAGTCAAATGTGAAAATAAAATGTTCAGCAACTGTGATAAAGTGGCTTTTATAGCTGCAAAATGCATTGATTTTGTGGGTATATGTTATATTTTTATTGTGTATGATTTTTTATTAAAACCTTTTTTATACCTGAGGAGCCTGTTGCTGAACATTTTATTTTCACATTTGACTACTGGAGGCAACCTGAGTGGAGGCAAGTTAGATTTGTCTGCATGCGCTATTTGTCAGCTGGTACTTTGCTGACAACATCTCTTGTGAGTACCCATTGATTTACTTTTTTTATCCTAAGTTCTCAACGTTATTACGGTATTGGATGCCCTTCTTCTTTGTCTTTTTCATATGGTTTGATGCTTGGGAGAGCAAATTTTGAAGGAGTTGCCCAGTCCATTTAGAGGATAGAGGGGCCGAATTTGGGGTGGCCTATGATAATTCCCCAGAGGCTCTAAAGCTGTGTGCTACACAGATAGTCAAGCAGCATTTATCTTTGTGAGTATAACTCACTGTGGTGTTTCAGTGGTGGCCATTAAGTCATTGGATTCAACACAAGGGGCAACTTGTTTGTTTTTCCGTTTTCTCCCTGTTCATTTTTTCTGGTAGAAGCAGTTTCTTTGAAGAAGAAACAGCTCAGGAATTTGTAGAGATTTTCTTTATTTCAGCAAATGATGAGAGGTTTGCAGCATTTGAAATGTGTTTCTACAGCTGGTGGAAGTTGTCTTACCTTGGGTTTCTCTACCTTTTCAATTCTCAAACATGAGCTTATATTCAGTTTGACTAGCTACAAATATTGTCAGAAATCATGAAAATAGAATACACATATGTAATCAGTTTGTACATGATCATAAATGTATCTATATAAACTAAAACATTAGGTCATATGAATGTATTATGGCTAAAACTATCTAAGGTAAACATGTGCAATACATGTGTAGTAATACTTCGTTTTAACTTTATTTTATTTTGTAGGCATTAAAAAACATGAAGAATGATATGTCTTATCTCTCAAACCTTTATGGTTTAAGAGATATTCACAAACAAAGTATCCCCCCCCCCTGTTCAACCAGATCAGAAGGGAGGTGCCCAGGTAGACTGCAGAGAGGGACAATCTTCAATTAAGATAAGGGAAAAAGCTGAAAAACTTGTCAAGGGGGGAAGGGCTTTGATTGTTTTCATACAAAGAAAATTGTCCCCTTCTGTTATCTGTCTGGTCATACAACCAGATTCACATCTGAGAAGAGATGGCTTACACTAGGTAAAAGGGGCGGGAGGGGAAACTTTGCTTGTGAATATCTCATAAACCACAAAGATTTGAAAGATAAGACTTATATCATTCTTCATGTTTTTTTAATGCCTACAGAATAAAACAAAGTTAAAACGAAGTATTACTATCCCTTTAAACTATATGCATGTACTTAATTTGATAAACCTAAATATAGAGTAGGAATGCAGAAGCCATGTTTGATGCAACAGGTAGTTACAGCTGTCAGGTTTACATTCTCACATTACAGTGATCTATTTTGGATACTAAAAGCAAGGAGGATAGAACTTGCAAGAGGTTAGCATCACAGAACTAGAGAAAGAGTGTTAACACAGTTGATTTTGAAGGAATATATTTAAAGAGACAGACACTAATTCTAACACACACACACACACACACAAACACACACACTGCATAGCACTGGCAAACCAAACAGAGCTTGTTGACATACACATCACAATTCCTATTGCTATGTTTGATAATTTAATATTCAAATTGTAGCTTTGCAACAAGAATAAAATAAGTTGCTTCAATACTGATAATTGCTTTATTTTGACATATGCCCCTATATGTATCAAATAAAGAGATCCAGTCGGGTAGGACTGGGGGATTTCATTAATTCTAATTATATCATTTTTCTATCCCAATGCAATATGCATTTACCTAGATTAATTTGCCTTTATCATCCAAAAGAGATAGATGGTGACCCTTTGAGAAAAGGTGGGCTCTGTCTACACAGCTTATATTGGTATTTTCTATGGATTACATTCCAAATGACAAAACAGATTAATTGGTTAAACAAAGTTAAAGGATGCTGTTAATCCACATAGTGTTGATGGATGCCCAAACTATTCTTGCATGTCTTCCACATGTAAGATAAGATGAATAAGATATAAAAGATGAACCTGTAATCACACCAATCTCTGTATTAACAAATAGCATTTTTATTTCATTGGCATCACATACCATATTTCAGGCAATGTGCCCTTCATCACGTACAAAGACATACTGCCCAAATAATGTTTGGTGACTGTAATAAAAATGTTTCTGATTACAGATTACTGCTCAACTATCACATCTAATAAAACACAGTAATATTGGAGATGGATATTGATATTCTTATTTTCATGCAGTCTATGTAATAAACTGAACGCAGTGAACTGATGGATATAGTAAGTGAGTAAGCTGAAAAGAACCATAAGCAGCCTTACAGCATAATCCCTTTATCCAGTGTTTGCAGCATTAGAATCTGGCACCACATACATACTCTGATGTATGTTACAGAATAAAGAATTCCTTTTGCTGGATACTGTAAAATGCTTCTTATTTGTTGCTTTTACAAAAAGACTAGATGATAGTATATACATGATGTGATTGTAAAGAAACCGTAATGAAAAAACATCAGTACCTTAAATATCATTTATACCCTAAACACCATTGTATTGTTCATTTGTAAAGTATGCCACCCTTTTTTCCATTCACTAGCCCTACAGCCTAGCTGCCAGCCCAGACTTATATTCAAAGGAAACATAAAATAATTGGGGGGTGAGGAAAACATAATTTCCTCCAATTCCATCCATTTAATGAAGGTAACTATGTGACAGGACACTGAGGTTGAGCAGCTGTGTGACCCATTTACAGTTAATTTAGTTACATTATGTAAGAATATAATAAATTATGTGCAATGCACTGAAGAACAATGTTTTACATAATTTTATAGTAAACAAAGGCATATATATATATATATATATATATATATATATATATATATATATATTTACAGTATCTATATACTCTGAGAAATGGTAGATAGGGACCATATGTAAATGAGCACTAAAAAGGACTTAAAATGCAGTAAGAAGGTCTGAATTTAATATCATCATTTCTCAAGGGCCTTCCTCAAGAAAACCAGAATACCAAGACAAGTGACCTTATATCCAATGTAATAGAAGAAAAAAAGGCATCAATCCCTCACGTAAAACACACTGATGACATCACAGGTGACAATTACTATGTGACCATGTATTTAGGGTAATTATCCTTATAATAGTATTTATAGAATAAAGTGACTATTAAAATAACACCCTTTACCTCCTATTTACAACCTTAAGATCTATACCCCTTCAAAATCAGGCATCACCAGGACATTGTCTCAGGAAAATATACAAGAAAGATAAAAAAAAGGCTTAGAGCACAGCTGGAAAATCCATGCCGAGTCTTACAACAGATGTATCACGGTGCCCGTGCTCCCTTGTTTTTGTTTTCCTGTCTGTTATCCTGTGTAGTACTCCCATTGGCTGTCTTGTGTTGATCCTGCCCAGTATGGCCTTTATATACTGGGCTCCTGCACCCACACGGTGCCCTTTCGTGGTGTTCCTGAACCAGTGCTAGCTTACTGCTCAGTGTTTCTCAGTGTACCGACTTGGCCTGCCTGACTACTCTTCAGTTTCCAGCTCCTTTGTATTGACCCGGCCTGGCTGACGTTCCTGCTCCCGTGTACTGACCTGGCCTGGCTGACGTTCCTGTTCCTGTGTACCGACCCGGCTTGATTTACATTCCTGCTTCTTCAGCTAGTTGTCGCCTCAGCAACATTCTTACTCTGCAGGCGATCCGGTTGCACTTGCTTACTAGCACTTGAGTCAGTTCCGTTTCTGGTCTTGCAGGTTGCTAGTGTCCGCCTCCGTTACTGCTCCGTCAGTGTGCCTTTGGACTAGTCCTCTGTTACTGATCATACCGGTTGCAAGTGTCTGCCTCCGTGATTGCTCCGGTAGTCGCCATTGACTTGTCCTCCGCTACTGCTCCTGCAGGTTGCTAGTGTGTGCTTCTGTTACTGCTCTGGCAGTGTGCCTTTGGCCTAGTCGTCCGTTACTGATCATACCGGTTGCAAGTGTCTGTCTCCGTGATTGCTCCGGTAGTTGCCATTGGCTTGTCCTCCGCTACTGCTCCTGCAGGTTGCTAGTGTGTGCCTCCGTTACTGCTCCGGCAGTGTACCTTTGGCCTAGTCCTCCGTTACTGATCATACTGGTTGCAAGTGTCTGCCTCCGTGATTGCTCCGGTAGTCGCCATTGACTTGTCCTCCGTTACTGCTCCTGCAGGTTGCCAGTGTCTGCCTCTGTCACTGCTCCGGCAGTGTGCCTTGGGCTTAGTCCTCCGTTACTGCTCATACCGGTTGCAAGAGTCTGCCTCTGTTATTGCTCCGGTAGTGTGCCATTGGCTTGTCCTCCGTTTACTGCTCCTGCCGGGTGCAAGTGGCTGTCTCCGTTACTGCTCCGGCAGTGCTCATTACTCTACATCTGTTGTACTCTGGCAGTTCATATTGTTCTGCTAGCCTTGGGTGACCTGAAGCTCTCTATAAATTGCTATCTCAGTACCTTCACTCATGGGACTGTTTACACTCATTGATGAACTTTAACTCCTGCAGTATCAGAGGCCTGGGAAACTTATTCCTCTTGCCTTACTTGTGTCAGTATATACTGCTTGTACCTTTATTTTGTACTGGACCTGTGTGGACAATTGTATGATTAACCTGTCGTGTGTCTGTATTATACTGCCTGTATACTACAGGACCTGTGAGGGTTCTTATTGTATTGTGAATTCAATAAAACTGTGTTTTTATCCTAAACCATTGTGTTTGTGAGTCGAACAAACCGTTACAGTACGAAAGGGCCATGACCTCAGACAATAAAGGTGAAGGTAATACACAGAACATCCACTGGAGGATGGATGTACATGAGCAGTGTTTGGACCAGTTGGCACTGGCCATACAAACTATTCTTGAGAGCACGATGCACCTTGATATGCCTGTTCCGAACCCAGTGGTCCCCCCAGTTTCGATCCTGGAGAATCTGCCCGTGACTACTGTTGCCTCAGTCAAAGGGTTAACCGCTTCTGCTCCGTTACCACTCAGATACGATGGTGAACCCACCCTGTGCAGAGGGTTTATTAACCAACTAGAGATATTTTTGGAGTTAACCCCTCACGCCTTTTCTAATGACCGTAGTAAGGTCGGATTTATGATATCATTATTGATGGGCAGAGCCCTGGCATGGGCCAATCCCTTAAGGGAGAATGCTAAACCTTGCACCAGGAACTTCAGGGAGTTTGTGCAGACATTTCGGAGAGTATTTGAAGTTCCTGGTAGAGCCGCCTCTGCTGCTAAACAACTGATGGAGATACAACAGGGCAATCGTACTGTGGGCTACTACGCCATAGAATTCCGTACATTAGCAGCAGAGGTAGGTTGGAATAACGAAGAATTGGTGGCAGCATTTGCCCAAGGTCTGGCTGACCATATTAAAGATGAGACTGCAGCTAGAGAATTGCCTAGTGATTTGGATGAATATATTGATTACGCTATTCTGATCGATTCTCGGATCCGTGAGAGAATTGTGGCTAAAGACCGTAGGCTACGGCCTAGAAGCAGCAGGCATAACTGTCTTTTGATCCCACCCACCCCTCCCTCTCTGCCCAAGCCTCTTGACCTTAAACAGGAATCCTGTGAACCTATGCAACTAGGATTCACCAGACTAACTAAGGAGGAATGGGCATGCCGCAAGAGGCAGGGGTTATGCTTGTACTGTGGTAAAGCTGTGTATATGTTACATACCTGCCCCGTATGTCCGGGAAATGAACGCACCTAGGGTACCTTGAGTGACAGGCCCTAGGTGGTGTTCAGCAGTCCCTAGACCCAATTATGCATAAACCCACGATCCAGGTGGTATATTCTTGGGCAGAACGCTCTGTGGAGGTTCTGGCCCTGATTGATTCCGGCGCAGCCGGTTACTTCATGGATAGTTCCTTTGCTGCGCTACATAAAATTCCGCTGGTTAGAAGGGAATTTCTCTTAGCTATTGAGGCCATTGATGGTAGACCATTAGAACCAGCTCAGATTACTATGGAAACTATTCCACTGTCTATGATGACTGGGACCCTCCATGTGGAGGAACAGCAGTTCCAGATAATTCATTCCCCTCATCATCCAGTCATTCTGGGGTTCCCTTGGTTGCATCTGCATAATCCCCAGTTTGACTGGCAGAGTTGTAAGATTACTTCCTGGTCCCAGTATTGCATGAAACATTGTGTGACACATCCAGTTAAGATCCTGTGTACCTCTCCCTCCGTGCCGGCCCAGTACCACCAATTCAGTGATGATTTTAGTAAGGGAGAGGCTAGCACTTTGCCCCAGCACAAGGCATACGACTGTGCCATTGATTTGCCCCCGGGGGTGGTGCCCCCTAGGAGATGCATGTACCCACTTTCGTGCAAGGAAAATCGTGCTATGGAGGAATACATTGAGGATGCCCTAAAAAGAGGGATCATTAGAAAATCAACCTCGTCTGCTGGTGCTGGGTTCTTCTTTGTTAAAAAGAAGAGTGGCGAGTTAAGGCCGTGTATCGATTATTGTGGACTAAATAAGTTGATGTCCAAGAATGCCTACCCCATACCACTCATCACCAAACTATTTGACAGGTTAAAAGGTTCTTCCATCTTTACGAAATTAGATGTACGTGCTGCCTATAACCTGATCAGGATAAAAGCTGGGGATGAGTGTAAAACGGCATTTAATACCAGATCCGGGCATTATGAATATCTAGTTATGTCATTTGGTCTCTGTAACTCACCTGTGTTTCAAGAATTTATTAACGATATCCTCCGTGATATGCTACAATCCTGTGTAGTAGTCTACCTTGATGATATACTCATACACTCGGATAATTTGTCCCAACACATCAAGGATGTGTCCGTGGTGTTGATTCGCTTACGCAAAAATAAGCTATTCTGCAAAATGGAAAAATGCGAGTTTCACAGGTCCAAAGTGCCTTTTTTGGGTTTTGTGATCTCTATAGATGGTATTGCTATGGATCAGGAGAAACTTGCAGCCGTATTACAAGGGTTAAAGGCGATCCAGCTCTTTTTGGGGTTCGCCAATTATTACAGAAAGTTTATCCAAAATTTTTCCACTATTGTTGAAGCCTCTGTCAGACCTCACGCACAAGGGTGCTAATCCTTCCCAATGGTCTGAGGCAGCTGATCATGCCTTTCCAACACTGAAATCTGCCTTCTCATCTGCTCCTGTACTGTCCCACCCCAACCCGTCCCTTCCATTCACGTTGGAGGTCTATGCCTCTGAGATTGAGGTAGGGGCAGTACTATCACAGCACCCGGTGGCAGGGGGCACTCTCAGACCATGTGGATTTTTCTCAAAAAAGCTGTTTAGTGCTTAGAGTCATTATGAAATTGGTGACAGAGAACTTCTGACTATCATTCTTGCCTTGAAGGAATGGCGTCACCTACTTGAGGGTACCAGAATTCCTGTGCTAATCCTAACTGACCACAAAAACCTGACCTATCTCTCAGAGGCTAAGAGATTGCCCTCTCGTCAGGCCAGATGGGCTCTGTTTCTAGCCCGCTTCAACTTCGTATTATCTTACTTGCCGGGTTCCAAGAATGTTAGGGCTGATGCCCTGTCTAGACAATTTGGGCCTGAAACAGAGAGGGATGAGGTCCCAGTACCCATTCAGTCTAACCGCATCCTGGCTACCCTACGTACAAGTACCACTTCGCCACTGGGGAAAGAGATTCTGGCTACGGCTCCCCCGGAAACCCCAGTGGGCAAGTGCTTTGTGGATGAGCCATTCCGTACCCGTTTACTCGAGACGTATCACTCGTCTAAGGCTGCTGGGCATATTGGGAGGGATCAATTAATATGTTCTCTCTCACAAGTTTTCTGGTGGCCCTCCCTAAGGGCTGATTGTTCCGCATTTACCGCAGCCTGTGACACCTGTGCCTGTGCCAAGACCCCTAGACACCTCCCAATGGGCCTACTCCAGCCAGTGCCTAATGGTGAACGTCCCTGGTCCCACGTATCCATTGATTTCCTGGGAGAACTGCCATTGTCTAGGGGTTATTCGTTCATCCTGATGGTGGTTGACAGATTCTTGAAAATGGGTCATTTCGTGCCCCTTCCTGGCCTTCCCTCTGCCCAGGAGTTGGCTGTTGTTTTCGCTAACGAAGTGTTCCAGTTGCATGGGGTACCTAGAGTTCTGGTGTCCGACAGCGGGAGCCAATTCATATCCAGATTTTGGAGAGCATTCTGTGAACAGATGGGCATTCAACTGTCCTTTTCTTCTGCCTACCATCCCCAGACCCATGGGGCAGTTGAGCATGCCAATCAGGGACAGGAGCAGTTCCTGCGCTATTTTGACACCGATCATCATGATAATTGGGCAGACCTGTTGCCGTGGGCAGAGTTCGCCAGGAACTGTGCAGTCAATTCATCATCCAGGAGCTCCCCGTTTCTCATCAACTTTGGGTTCCAGCCATGTTTGCTCCCGGAATCATTCCAGTCGCAACAGATTCCAGCTCTGGACGAGCACATCGAGCAACTCTGCTCCACTTGGGCACAGGTTCAGAGGGCCCTCAGTCAGTCGTTCCAGCGTCATCAGCGCCACGCTAACCATAGACACCGGCCAGCAGTCTCCTTTCAGGTTGGGGACAGGGTATGGCTCTCCTCCAGAAACCTCAAGTTGCAAGTTCCGTCTAACAAGTTGGCTCCCCGGTTTATTGGTCCATTCAGGGTGATCCGTAAAATTAACCCTGTCTCATATGCCTTGGATCTCCCTGCGTCTATGTGCATTCATAATGTGTTCCATGTATCTCTACTGAAACCTTTGGTATGCAACCACTACAGTGGAGGTTCAGGGTCAGGAAGAATACGAGGTTCAAAGCATTATTGATTCACGCAGATTTAGAGGAAAATTGCAGTACTTGGTCCATTGGAAAGGCTATGGCCCTGAGGAACATTCCTGGGTTGATCAGAAGGACCTTCATGCTCCTAGATTACTGCGTATTTTTCACTCTAAATATTCTCAGAAGCCAGGTCCCTCTTCCAGGAGAGGGGGTCTTTGAGAGGGGGGTACTATCAAGGTGCCCGTGCTCCCTTGTTTTTGTTTTCCTGTCTGTTATCCTGTGTAGTGCTCCCATTGGCTGTCCTGTGTTGATCCCGCCCAGTATGACCTTTATATACTGGGCTCCTGCACCCACACGGTGCCCTTTCGTGGTGTTCCTGAACCAGTGCTAGCTTACTGCTCAGTGTTTCCCAGTGTACCGACTTGGCCTGCCTGACTACTCTTCAGTTTCCAGCTCCTGTGTACCGACCCGGATTTCCTGACTTCTCTTCAATGTCTGCTCCTTTGTATTGATCCGGCCTGGCTGACGTTCCTACTCCCGTGCGATGCGTTGCGTACCACTCTGGCACTCAAAGGGTTAACCCCTTAAGGACCCATGACAGTCCTGGCATGCCATGGGTCCAACATGCGATAAGGACCCATGATGTGCCAGGACCGTCATGGAATTCAGGGCTCCCCATGCTGCTGCATGCCATTTGGAGAGCTCTGAATCGGATTCGCTTAAAAAAAGAAAATGGTCCATGGTCCTTAAGTGTCGGCTGCATGCGCGCGGCTGGTTCTTAAGGGGTTAATACATGCCAATATCTCATTGGCCTTTGCACCCACCAGCTGGCACTGCACACTACTGCTGCTAATTCTATTGTCTACCATTACTCCCAAATCCTTTTCTTTAGTAGATTTTCCCAAAGAAACACCATTTAAACTATATGTTGCATTTTTATTATTATACCCCAAATGCATAACTTTACACTTGTCTATATTGAATCTCATTTGCCATTTGTCTGCCCAGTTACCCAATGTGTCCAAATCCTCTTTTAGTGAGACACAACCAGTTCAGACTAAATTACCCTACTTAATTTTGTGTCATCGTCAGACATGGATACGTGGCTCCCTATGCCCACTGGGAGGTCATTAATAAACAAATTAAAAAGAAGAGGACCAAGGATAGATCCCTGAGGTACTCCACTTGCCATGTTTGTCCAATATGAGAACTTCCCATTTGCCACCACTCTTTGCTTTGCTGGCATTTAAATCCTGTAGATAGAACACAACCTGATTTCCTGTAGATAGGTCACAACTCATGATTGGTGAAATAAAGCATACTGCCTGCATGGCCCATAGCATCATTTTCAGTTCCATGTCAATATGCAACATTGAATATAACAAAGTATTCAATAACACAAATCCCATTGTTACAATTTATTGGGGCTTCAGGTTTATATGGGTCCTTTAGGCTGCATGACCTCACTGGGTCTGTTTGCATAAAGAAGACTACGGGACCAGTATAAACCAGAAGCCCCAATAAATTGTCACAGTGGGATTTGGGTTCTTAGATACTTTATTATATACAATGTTGAATGACATGAAATGCTATATTGCCTTGCTTTTGGCATGCAATTTTGTTTTGTATTAAATGTGGTATGTAGCCACAGTGGTTCCCAACCCTGTCCTCAGGGGCCCTTAACAAACCAATACTTAAGGATTTCCCATTTTGAATACAGGTGAATTAATCAGAGGATCGGTCATTTAATTATCTCATTTGTGAACAAGCAGGGAACTCCTAAATACATTGCATGTTAGGGGATAGGGTTGTGAACTACCATTGTTCTGTTGATGTCATGCTGGTGGCATAAGATGGTATACCACCTTGCTGTTAGTATGTAATGGTTTATGGCTCTGCTGATGGCATATTTGTATTACATTAGGATAGAAGTAATAGTGTAATAGTGTTCTGCTGTTGGCATGTAATGCTGAATTGCTGTGCTAATGAACTGTAATGCAGATTCCCTTTCCAATAGAATGCCATAATCTATATCTCTGCTGGTGGTATGTAATTGTGAGTTGTTCTGCTGGTGGAATACAATGTTGTATTGTTCTGTTGTTTTAATGCAATGATGCATCAGTCTTCTGGTTCTGTATTATACCAGATAAAAAATGTACAGAGTCATTGACCTGGCCTAAAATCAACTTTATATATTCAATAGATTATCTGTGCGAGTGTGCACATATATACACACACACACTGACTCATTTATTTATCTTTTTGTCTGTTACTGACTTGCAACCTATTTCTATTTCTAGCTATATTTGTACAGCACACACATAAAGGCACAAAGAATAATCAACCCAGGAATGAGATTGAATTCAGTTTTGTCGAAGGTTTAGACAGAATCCTTTGGGGTTAAACATCACTGCTTCATACACATTCACACACCCAGAATGCAAATGTTTCATTTGCTTGAAACGAATGTGGCTGTGTGAGGAGTTAACATGCAGCTCCCATCTCTCAGTCTGCTTCTGGAGTCAACGAGTTTAATTTGTCCTGCTCAGACAGGGCTGGCAGATTGTGAGCACACAGGATTCAATCAGACAGGCGTTCACACAGACAGAGCGTCATCTTTCACCAGAGAGCATCCGTCACCACAACCCACAAACAGTTTATCAGGAGAGGAAAATAATTTACATGCAAAGGAGGAGATCTGCTCTATAACCAGGCTGTTGCTCTCACAGATTACAGCTAGCAGCACTGTATTTGCCGGAAAAAGGGGCCATACTCAATAAGTTAAAAAGAGATAGAATTCTAAATCTAAGCAACTGCACCGCAGGGACGAAATAAAAAACAAATTCCCATTGATTTTTATGAGACTTTTAATCCCCAGGGATGTCTGTAATACATTGAGAAGTATGCTAAGGATTTAAAGCTCCATTTATAGAGAGACTATCACTTTAAAACAACAATGATTATTCTGAAATAGTTTTCAAAACTACCTATTAGTTATATTAGCAATCTGATATTTAGATTAGTTTTTGCATTATTTAGTTTTATAGAGATTTATAAGTTTTGTTATATTAGGAACTTCCTGTCTTAGCCCATTATGTCCCCCACTCACTGACACTTAACATGAAGGTGGACAATGCAATGTTGAGCAGAGTAAGGCTAAGACAGGAAGTGACTGTACTGCATGCCCTAATTAGCATAAACTGTTAATCTACATATATCAAACCTAATTTTCTAAATAAAAAGCTGCTAATACAACATGAAGGTGATTTCAAAAGCTCTTTCAGTATAAACAGAGTGGTTTTTAGCTTCCTTAAGTCATTGGAAATATTAATTTCTCCTCTGCGGTGCAGTTGATATGCTCAGTAATTGCTTATCTTTAGTTAATGGAATACAGCCCAAAGTGTTAACAAGACGACACCGGAGGAGGTGCTTCAACGGATCCACAATATATCCATAGCCCAAAGATGATCTCAAGCCGTGTTTAAATTAAATAGATTTATTAAATCACTTGTTAAAAAGCATCCAGCTTATTGTGCAACAGGCTTACACAACAAATTCAAAAAACCAATTCACGAGACACCTAACATGTTTCGTGCATAAATCACTTATTCATAGGCTGCCATACAAACGCGAACTGGTTTCTCTTATACTAAAACCTAAAACCCATAATTAGCACTCAATATAGCAATTAAGCAATTTGCCCATCATTGGTGGTGGAAATTCAAATCCTCCAATCCGTAAAATGCTACAATATTGCAACATAAGTGAGTATTCAACCCACCAACCAATGAAAACGGCCAAAATTCTCCTTAAAGGAGATGTAATAAGACTAAAACTCTCCTTCATTTAACTCCCCAAATCGCTAAGAGTGAACAAACACCGCCAGACTATGACGGTATATTTCACTCACGCACCCGGAGAGCCAACATCCACTATACAATAACAAAATCAATCAGAATTAGTCATTACACCCAATGCTCAATATGCATTAAACATACAAAGATTGCTCATATAAAGACACATCTTAATGATGTGCATGGACAATCTCACCACCTACTCATAAAGTGAAATAAGGATCTAAAATAGTAAGGAATATTTCTTGTTACTTAATAAGTTTCAGAGGGACAAAACGATAATCATTACTATAACCAAAAATAAAGAATGTGGGGCGAGGAAGTGTTTAGCTTGTGCTTATGTTCAGGGGGGTACTACTATTTTGACTTATAATTCAAACAAAGAATATAGTGTACAGCAATATATTAATTGTCGAACTACACATACTGTTTATGCCATTACATGTGGTGGTTGTAAAAAACAATATGTGGGTCGTACCATCAGACCCTTGAAACAAAGAATAAGGGAGCATGTGCTTAGCATTAAAAATAGGGATTTAGCAAAACCAGTTGCTCGTCACTTTGTAGAATGTGTCAATGCCGAGCTTTCGGCATTCAGATTCCAAGGTATTGAACGGGTTTTTTTGAAAGAAAGAGGTGGCGATATAGAGGCCCTTCTTAATAGAGCTGAAGTTAAGTGGATTATAAATTTGAACACTAGAATACCCCATGGTTTAAATTCTACACATGATGTATCTTTGTATATTCATAACAATTAAGGGAAAGTGGGTTTCCTTCATTTGTTTGCTCTTCATTCTTTATTTTTGGTTATAGTAATGATTATCGTTTTGTCCCTCTGAAACTTATTAAGTAACAAGAAATATTCCTTACTATTTTAGATCCTTATTTCACTTTATGAGTAGGTGGTGAGATTGTCCATGCACATCATTAAGATGTGTCTTTATATGAGCAATCTTTGTATGTTTAATGCATATTGAGCATTGGATGTAATGACTAATTCTGATTGATTTTGTTATTGTATAGTGGATGTTGGCTCTCCGGGTGCGTGAGTGAAATATACCGTCATAGTCTGGCGTAGTGATGAGCGAGCGTGCTCGGCCGATGCTCGGATCGGCTCGAGCATCGCTCTGCTCGGCACATGGCGGTACTCGTTGAGTACCGCCATGTGCTCTCCCGCCATGTTCGGGTGGCGGGGATCTGTGCCGGAAGAGGCACAGATCCGAAGACGCTCCGCTGGACCACCAGGGACTGGAGGTACGGGGGCATTGCGGAGATGAAGGGGGCATTGCGGAGATGAAGGGGGACATTGTGGAAGAGGGGCATAGACTCTATGCCCCTCTTCCACAATGTCCCCCTTCATCTCCGCTATGCCCGTCTTCCACAATGTGCCCCTTCATCTCCGCTATGCCCCTCTTCCACAATGTGCCCCTTCATCTCCGCTATGCCCCTCTTCCACAATGTCCCCCTTCATCTCCTCTATGGCATAGAGGAGATGAAGGGGGACATTGTGGAAGAGGGGCATAGCGGAGATGAAGGGGCACATTGTGGAAGAGGGGCATAGCGGAGATGAAGGGGCACATTGTGGAAGAGGGGCATAGCGGAGCTGAAGGGGGACATTGCGGAGCTGAAGGGGGCATTCGGAGATGAAGGGGGCATAGCGGAGATGAAGGGGGCATTGACCAGGCACCCTCCCCTCATCAGAGCAGGGGGTGCCTGGTGTCGCCCCATTCATTTCAATGGGGCTCGGGTGCTCGGCCGAGCACTCGAGCCTCAGGGGGTGCTCGATCAGAGCACCCGAGCACCCGAGCATCGGGGTGCTCGCTCAACACTAGTCTGGCGGTGTTTGTTCACTCTTAGCGATTTGGGGAGTTAAATGAAGGAGAGTTTTAGTCTTATTACATCTCCTATAAGGAGAATTTTGGCCGTTTTCATTGGTTGGTGGGTTGAATACTCACTTATGTTGCAATATTGTAGCATTTTACGGATTGGAGGATTTGAATTTCCACCACCAATGATGGGCAAATTGCTTAATTGCTATATTGAGTGCTAATTATGGGTTTTAGGTTTTAGTATAAGAGAAACCAGTTCGCGTTTGTATGGCAGCCTATGAATAAGTGATTTATGCACGAAACATGTTAGGTGTCTCGTGAATTGGTTTTTTGAATTTGTTGTGTAAGCCTGTTGCACAATAAGCTGGATGCTTTTTAACAAGTGATTTAATAAATCTATTTAATTTAAACACGGCTTGAGATCATCTTTGGGCTATGGATATATTGTGGATCCGTTGAAGCACCTCCTCCGGTGTCGTCTCGTTTGTCGAAGTCTGTGGCCAAGACTGTGGAGGTTGCTCCGGATCTGCAACGGCTTATTGCCGTGGTGAGTTTAAAAAGTTCATGATTGTTCACATTGCTTCATTATATAATGATTAGAAGAGTTTTGAATTAGCGACCTCTTTATACAGTGCAAAGTGTTAACAAGAAAAGTGGTACATACATACTGCAAAATCTTATTTGGATTTTAATAAAGAAAAATGTTACTCCACTCCTAATTAGAGAATAGGTAAAGCTGTAGACCACCTGTTCTCTGTTTCCAAAACTGTTTAACCTCTTCACTGCTTGAGACATCTCCCATGCATTTCTTGTCAATACATTGGAGATGTCTCTAGGGATGGGCAAAATATTTGTCTCTAACTGAAACCAGCAAAAAAAATGGCACTTCCTTCCCATGAAAGCTGCAGTTTTCCTGTTTTTTTTCACCTAGCTCATTGCATTGAAATCAATGGGAAAGTTTCCTCTAGCATTATACAGCCATTAAGCCATATACAAGGGTGCCAGGCTCACACAGCATGCCATTCTGTGTTTGTGAGAGGAAAAAACAGCACATACATGAGTTAGAGAAGATAGGTAAATAAAGGGGAATTGAAGTTTAGTTTAGGGAGTTTTTTAGGTAGGACATTTGTTCTCTGTATTAGGGGAGTCTGGAGGCACTCTGGGGGAGAAGAAGGGAGGAAGGAGGTTGACCCAAAATACCCCAACATTTAGTGTGACTGACTGGCAATACACAGGCAGATAAGGTGCAAATTGCTTGCTGATTTTGCCTTTATTGTCTCTGTGCTGGGGAAGTCTGGGGAAAGAAGTTGTTGATTTTGTTTTTTAGTTATATTTATATATATGTTTTTTTTTACTAACAGTATATACCAATGGGGAACAAATGCAAAAGAAGTAAGTCACAGCCAATGTGGTTAACTGCACATGTAAAGAAGGAAATGGCAAGGAAAAAAAAAAACATTCAAATTATTTAAGTCTGAAGGAACTGAACAATCTTTCTTAAAATACAGGGAGTGCAACAAAGATTGCAAAAAGGCAATAAGGGTAGCAAAAATAGATAATGAAACTCGAATTGCAAGGGAAAGCAAGACTAATCCAAAAAAGTTTTTCAAATATATAAATAGCAAAAAACTTAAGAGGGAGTGCATTGGACCATTCAAAAATGAGATGGGTGAGTTGGTTAGTGAGGATAAGGAAAAGGCCGATGTTTTAAACATTTTCTTTGAATCAGTATATACAAGGGAGCAAGGAATGGTAGAAGAGCCTCCGCAAGTAACAAATAAAACAATACAATTAATAGATATTGGGTTAACTCAAGGAGATGTCATGGGAAGACTGAACAAAATTAAGACCGACAAAGCACCGGGTCCTGATGGTATACATCCAATCTCTTTAAAGATTCTATCACCACAGGCTCAGTGCCACAGGATTGGCGAAGAGCTAATATAGTGCCTCTATTTAAGAAGGGAACTAAAACAGAACCTGGGAATTATAGACCAGTGAGTTTGACCTCTGTAGTGGGAAAAATGTTAGAAGGGATAATAAGGGACTATATTCAGGATTACAACACAAAAAATAAAATCATTAGCACAAATCAACATGGTTTTATGAAGAATAGATCATGCCAAACTAATCTTTTCAGCTTCTATGAGGAGGTAAGCAGCAACCTAGACAATGGCAAGGCAGTACATGTAGTATATCCAGACTTTGCAAAGGCATTTGATACAGTGCCACACAGAAGGCTGGTGTATAAAATAAGGAAATTGGGGCTAGGAGATAACCTTTGCAATTGGATACAAAACTGGCTGAAGGATAGGGAACAGTGTGTGGTTGTAAATGGAAAATTCTCCAGTACAGTTAAAGTGGAGAGTGGAGTACCTCAGGGTTCAGTATTGGGTCCGCTGCTTTTTAACATGTTTATAAATGACCTGGAAATAGATATAGAAAGCAAAATATCAATATTTGCAGATGATACTAAATTATGCAAAGTCATTAATTCAGAACGGGATATTTTCTCTCTACAGTGGGACTTACATACAATGTCAGATTGGGCAAACATGTGGAATATGAAGTTTAATGTGGGGAAGTGTAAAGTCATGCATTTGGGAGGAAACAATCCCAAGGCTACTTATAAACTTAATGGAATAATTTTAGGTGACTCGTTGCTAGAAAAAGACCTGGGCATCCTTGTCAACTACAAACCTGGAAACAGTGACCAGTGTCAAACAGCAGTAGCAAAGGCAAACAAAATCCTGTCTTGCATAAAAAGAGGCATCGAAGCAAGAGTGGCTAACATTATTTTGCCATTATACAAATCATTGGTAAGACTTCACCTTGAGTATGCAGTGCAATTTTGGGCACCGGTTCTGAAAAAGGATATACTAGAACTAGAGAGGGTACAGCGGAGAGCAACAAAATTAATTAAGGGAATGGAGGACTTGACATATGAGGAACGACTAAACAAACTTGGTTTATTTACTCTAGAGAAAAGACGACTGAGAGGAGACCTTATCACATTGTACAAGTATATGAGAGGTCAATACAAGGATCTCTGCGGTGAGCTATTTATTCCAAGGCCTGATCAGGTGACCAAGGGACACCCCTTGAGATTAGAGGAAAGGAGGTTTAAACTTCAGCAGAGAAGGGTTTTTTTACGGTAAGGTCTGTCAAATTGTGGAATTCATTGCCCAGGGAGGTAGTTATGGCAGATACAATGGATACATTTAAGAGAAGATTAGATACATTTCTTTCAAAAGGGAACATACAGAGTTATACTGTATCAGTAGGCTGATCAGGAAGGTCTGATAAAGACTAATTTAATTGGTAGCAGGAAAGCTATAAAATCTCAGTTACTGAGGTATGAGGCGAAGGTTGAACTTGATGGACTTGTGTCTTTTTTCAACCAAATTTACTATGTTACTATGTTACTAACTGTGATAAGACAAGGTGGACAAATGAAAAATTAAAAATAAAAAAAAAACATAAATAATTAAACAAATATATTAGACAGCTGACTGGGAGCCTGATGTGAGCTCTGTGACTGGTGCAGACTTGGGAGGCAGCACACTCCATCAGCTGTGTACTGTAGAGCGTAAAAATGCATACAGCAGTTGAGTAATGTCTAGCAAATGCACAAGCGGAAGGGGGAAAGGTGGAGGAAATGCAGAGATGTGGGAGTAAAGTGGTAATACAAAAACTGACTGTAGCAATGGTTGCTGCAGCATGTGCAATAAATGATGATTATTAGTGATGAGCGAGCACCCCAATGCTCGGATGTTCGGGTGCTCTGACCGAGCACCCCCTGAGGCTCGAGTGCTCGGCCGAGCACCCGAGCCCCATTGAAGTCAATGGGAGGACTCGAGCATTACACCAGGCACCCCCTGCTCTGATGAGGGGAGGGTGCCTGGTCCATAGGAAAAGGGCAGAAAAAGATGGAAACACTACAGAAATGGTTCAGGGACAGCATAGGGAGGATGTCTGGATGCACCTTGGACTCCAACATCGCTGCTGGGAACGATCTTTCGCCCGTAGTACGCCATTTTTACAGACTGACCGTAAAACACACAAAAAGGAAAATAAAAACGACTTTAGGCGAAAAATTGTTACCAAACAGTATTTGCTGTATATTTACTTGTATATCATCTGCAAATTCTCCCAAAAATTTCATCGATTTTCTGAAGTGAGGCCATGATTAAGAGGGAAACGTGCGCAGAGGCAAATTATCCCAAAAATTTCCTTGATTTTCAGAACTGAGGCCATGATTAAGAGGGAAACGTGCGCAGAGGCAAATTCTCCCAAAAATTTCCTTGATTTTCAGAACTGAGGCCATGATTAAGAGGGAAACGTGCGCTGAGCTGACCATCTAAAACATTATGGGTGAGGGTCTGCTGCAGAGCTGACCATCCTAAACATTATATGCGAAGGCCCGCTAGTGAGCTGACGCTATAAAACATTATATGAGAGGGCCCGCTAGAGAGCTGACCCAATAAAACATTATATGAGAAGGCCCGCTGGTGAGCTGACCTATATAAAAATTGGCAAACAGGGCCCGCTGGTGAGCTGGCCCTATATAAAAATTATATCACAGGGCCCGCTGGTGAGCTGGCCCTATATAAAAATTATATCCCAGGGCACGCTGGTGAGCTGGCCCTATATAAAAATTATATCCCAGGGCATATGGAAGAGGAGGAGGAGGATGAGAACATTAAGAGTCAACCATATACCCGTTTTTTGGGTGGAAGGGGTGAATGGGAATACAGAGTATTCCCATCATTGTAAATAACATATATAAAGTGAGTTTATGTTCCCCCGGGGCTTTCCTCCAGTGGAGTGGAGAAGTCAGGGGAAATCCAGGCCTTGTTCATTTTTATAAGTGTCAACCTATCAGCATTGTCGGTGGAAAGGCGGATACGCTTATCTGTTATGATGCCACCAGCAGCACTAAATACCCGCTCAGACAGAACGCTGGCGGCAGGGCAGGCCAGCACTTCCAAGGCGTAGAGTGCCAGTTCATACCACGTGTCCAGCTTGGACACCCAGTAGTTGTAAGGCACAGAGGGATCATTGAGGACGCTGACACGGTCTGCTACGTACTCCTTCACCATCTTCCAAAACTTTTCCCTCCTTGTGACACTAGGCTGCGCATCAGGGTGAGGGTGCTGGCGGGGTGTCATGAAGGTGTCCCACGCCTTGGAGAGTGTTGCCCTGCCTTTCTCGGAACTGCTGTGTGCTCCCCTTTTGTCCCCTTCTCGGTTGGCCAAGGTAGCACGTACTCTGCCGCCAGCGTTGTCAGATGGAAAATTTTGGAGCAATTTTTCAACAAGAACCTTCTGGTATTGCACCATTTTGCTTGTCCTCTCCACCGGAGGAATGAGAGATGAGAAATTCTCTTTGTAGCGGGGGTCCAGAAGGGTGAACACCCAGTAATCCGTGTTGTCTAAAATGCGTACAACGCGTGGGTCACGGGAAAGGCAGCCTAACATAAAGTCAGCCATGTGTGCCAGAGAACCAACAGTCAAGATTTCGCTGTCCTCACCAGGAGGCTGACTCTCAATATCCTCATCCTCTTCCTCCTCTTCTGCCCACCCACGCTGAAGAGATGGAACTAAAGTTCCATGGCTACCCTCTGTAGCGGAGGCAACCGTGTCTTCCTCCTCCTCCTCCTCCTCCTCCTCCTCCTCCGCCTCCTCCAATTGTCGCTGAGAAGACGAAGTGAGGGTGCTCTGGCTATCACCTTGTGTAAGCTCTTCCTCCCCCATTTCCACCTCTTCCACATGCAAAGCGTCGGTTTTAATTGTGAGCAGCGAGCATTTCAGTAGACACAGAAGTGGGATGGTTACACTGATAATAGCGTTATCGCCGCTCACCATCTGTGTCGATTCCTCAAAATTGCGTAAAACCTCGCAGAGGTCTGACATCCATTCCCACTCCTCACTTCTGATTACAGGAAGTTGAACGGAGAGGCGACGACCGTGTAACAGCTGGTACTCCACTACTGCCCTCTGCTGCTCACAAAGCCGGGCCAACATGTGGAAGGTGGAGTTCCAGCGCATGCTCACGTCACACAGCAGCCGGTGAGCTGGCAATTGTAAGCGCTGCTGCAGCTTCAACAGGCCGGCCGAAGCTGTAGATGACTTACGGAAATGTGCACACACGCGGCGCACCTTGGTCAAGAGATCATGCACATTGGGGTAGGTTTTTAGAAATCGCTGCACCACTAAATTAAATACATGCGCTAGGCATGGTACGTGTGTGAGCTTGCCGAGCTCCAAAGCCGCCACCAAGTTACGCCCATTATCACACACAACCATGCCTGCTTGCAGGTTGAGTGGCGAGAGCCACTGCTCGGTCTGGTGACTAATCCCCTGCAACAGCTCTGAGGCCGTGTGCTGTTTGTCCCCAAGGCAGATCAGCTTCAGCACGGCCTGTTGACGCTTCCCCACTGCAGTGCTACACTGCTTCCAGCTACTGGCTGATGGGGGAGTGGCGGTGTGTGTAGAGAATTCGGAGGTGGAAACGGAGGAGGAGGAGCCAATAACGTAGGTGCTGGTGGAAACCCTGATGGAGGTAGGGCCCGCAATCCTCGGCGTGGGTAGCACCCGTGCCATCCCAGGGTCCGAGTCGCTCCCAGCCTCCACGACATTCACCCAGTGTGCCGTCAGGGAAATGTAGCGTCCCTGGCCACAAGCACTTGTCCATGTGTCAGTCGTTAAGTGGACCTTCCCAGTAACTGCGTTGGTCAGGGCACGGGTGATGTTACGGGACACATGGTGGTGTAATGCGGGGATGGCACACCGGGAAAAGTAGTGGCGGCTGGGGACCGCGTACCGAGGGACAGCTGCTGCCATCAGGCTGCGGAAGGACTCAGTGTCCACAAGCCTAAATGGCAGCATTTCGATGGCCAGTAATTTTGAAAGGTGTGAGGTTAGTGCTATGGCCTGTGGGTGGGTGGCTGGGTATTTTCTCTTGCGCTCAAATGCCTGGGGTAACGACATTTGGACGCTGTGCTGGGACAGGGAAGTGGATGTGGTCGCTGATGGTGCTTCAGATGCTACAGGTGCAGGGCGGGAGGTATGCGGGCCTGCGCCTTCGACAGGCGATTGGCCGGCACCGAAAACAGGGGAAGAGGAGGCAGTGGTGTGGCCTGCAGACACAGATGGGCGATCCAGGCGTTCCTCCCACTTACTACGGTGCTTGGATGCCATGTGTCGGATCATGCTGGTGGTGGTGAGGTTTCTAGTGTTCATGCCTTGGCTCATTCTGGTGTGGCACAGGTTGCAAACTACAAATCTTTTGTCGTCCGCACTTTCCTTAAAAAAACGCCATACCGCGGAACACCTACCCCTTGGCAAGGTAGATTTACGCAAGGGGGTGCTCCGTGGAACATTTGCGGGCCGGTTTGGTGCGGTCCGCCTTCTTTCTGTAGCCACACCACTGCCTCTTCCAGCCTGTTGCGGTGCTGCAGATGGCTCACCCTCAGGACTGCTGTCATCGCTCGGCTCTACACCTTCCCAGGTGGGGTCAGTCACCTCATCGTCCACCAAGTCCTCCTCCACTTCCTCACTCTGATCATCCTCCTCAAGTCTTGATCCCACCACATACTCGGTCATTGACAACTGTATAACATTCTCCTCAACAAGGTCTTGAGAAGGAAATAGTGGTTGATTTAATGGCAACTGTGTCTCATCATCATCATCATCATCCACTACTTCCTTTGACCTTAAATGCCGTTCACATCTGTCATCTTCTTGTGATTGGGTAGCCTCTAGAGGTTGTGAATCAGGGCACAAGATGTCATGTTCCTCTGCAAGCGTGCTTGGAGAGAGGGTCAAATGAAGGATTGGTGATGAGACGAGCTCATCACTATATCCCAGTGTGGGATCACTTCTTTGACCAGACCGTGTATGGTGGGAGGAAGGATGATCAGAGTGAGGATTATGTTGACCAGACTCTTGGCTACTGAGAGTGGACTTGGTGGAAGACAGGGTGGTGCTTAACCGACTGGAAGCAGTATCAGCTGTCATCCAACCGACCACCTGTTCGCACTGGTCGGACCTCGAGAGTGATGTCCTGCGACGCCCTGTGAAATCAGACATGAAGCTAGGTATGGTGGATGTCTTTCTTTCTTGTGCTCTGGCACCAGGCACAGTTTCTCCGCGTCCTGACCCGCGCCCTGAACTTTCAGGATCACGTCCACTTCCCCGTCCCTTTTTACCCGCCTTCTTCATCTTACACGATATATATGACTTTAATATATATGAGTTTGAAAACTTAACAGTATTTCTTACTATTCTGCAACTCTGCAGAGTACACAGAATAGGCTGCTAAACTGCGGTGACACACACTGAATGGAATAAGTGACTTTAATATTTGAGTTTGAAAAATTAACAGTATTTCTTACTATTCTGCAACTCTGCAGAGTACACAGAATAGGCTGTTAAACGGCGTTGAAACACACTGAATGGAATATGTGACTTTAATATTTGAGTTTGAAAACTTAACAGTATTTCTTATAATTCTGCAACTGTACAGAGTACACAGAATAGGCTGTTAAACGGCGGTGAAAGACACTGAATGGAATATGTGACTTTAATATTTGAGTTTGAAAACTTAACAGTATTTCTTATAATTCTGCAACTCTGCAGAGTACACAGAATAGGCTGTTAAACGGCGGTGAAAGACACTGAATGGAATATGTGACTTTGATATTTGAGTTTGAAAAATTAACAGTATTTCTTACTATTCTGCAACTCTGCAGAGTACACAGAATAGGCTGTTAAACGGCGTTGAAACACACTGAATGGAATATGTGACTTTAATATTTGAGTTTGAAAACTTAACAGTATTTCTTATAATTCTGGAACTGTACAGAGTACACAGAATAGGCTGTTAAACGGCGGTGAAAGACACTGAATGGAATATGTGACTTTAATATTTGAGTTTGAAAACTTAACAGTATTTCTTATAATTCTGCAACTCTGCAGAGTACACAGAATAGGCTGTTAAACGGCGGTGAAAGACACTGAATGGAATATGTGACTTTGATATTTGAGTTTGAAAAATTAACAGTATTTCTTACTATTCTGCAACTCTGCAGAGTACACAGAATAGGCTGTTAAACGGCGTTGAAACACACTGAATGGAATATGTGACTTTAATATTTGAGTTTGAAAACTTAACAGTATTTCTTATAATTCTGCAACTGTACAGAGTACACAGAATAGGCTGTTAAACGGCGGTGAAAGACACTGAATGGAATATGTGACTTTAATATTTGAGTTTGAAAACTTAACAGTATTTCTTATAATTCTGCAACTCTGCAGAGTACACAGAATAGGCTGTTAAACGGCGGTGAAAGACACTGAATGGAATATGTGACTTTGATATTTGAGTTTGAAAAATTAACAGTATTTCTTACTATTCTGCAACTCTGCAGAGTACACAGAATAGGCTGTTAAACGGCGTTGAAACACACTGAATGGAATATGTGACTTTAATATTTGAGTTTGAAAACTTAACAGTATTTCTTATAATTCTGCAACTGTACAGAGTACACAGAATAGGCTGTTAAACGGCGGTGAAAGACACTGAATGGAATATGTGACTTTAATATTTGAGTTTGAAAACTTAACAGTATTTCTTATAATTCTGGAACTGTACAGAGTACACAGAATAGGCTGTTAAACGGCGGTGAAAGACACTGAATGGAATATGTGACTTTAATATTTGAGTTTGAAAACTTAACAGTATTTCTTATAATTCTGCAACTGTACAGAGTACACAGAATAGGCTGTTAAACGGCGGTGAAAGACACTGAATGGAATATGTGACTTTAATATTTGAGTTTGAAAACTTAACAGTATTTCTTATAATTCTGCAACTGTACAGAGTACACAGAATAGGCTGTTAAACGGCGGTGAAAGACACTGAATGGAATATGTGACTTTAATATTTGAGTTTGAAAACTTAACAGTATTTCTTATAATTCTGCAACTCTGCAGAGTACACAGAATAGGCTGTTAAACGGCGGTGAAAGACACTGAATGGAATATGTGACTTTGATATTTTAGTTTGAAGACTTAACAGTATTTCTTCCTATTCTGCAACTCTGCACAGTACACAGAATATGCTGCTACACTGCGGCGAAGCACACTGAATGGAATATGTGACTTTAATATTTGAGTTTGAAAACTTAACAGTATTTCTTACTATTCTGCAACTCTGCAGAGTACACAGAATAGGCTGTTAAACGGCGTTGAAACACACTGAATGGAATATGTGACTTTAATATTTGAGTTTGAAAACTTAACAGTATTTCTTATAATTCTGGAACTGTACAGAGTACACAGAATAGGCTGTTAAACGGCGGTGAAAGACACTGAATGGAATATGTGACTTTAATATTTGAGTTTGAAAACTTAACAGTATTTCTTATAATTCTGCAACTGTACAGAGTACACAGAATAGGCTGTTAAACGGCGGTGAAAGACACTGAATGGAATATGTGACTTTAATATTTGAGTTTGAAAACTTAACAGTATTTCTTATAATTCTGCAACTCTGCAGAGTACACAGAATAGGCTGTTAAACGGCGGTGAAAGACACTGAATGGAATATGTGACTTTGATATTTTAGTTTGAAGACTTAACAGTATTTCTTCCTATTCTGCAACTCTGCACAGTACACAGAATGTGCTGCTACACTGCGGCGAAGCACACTGAATGGAATATGTGACTTTGATATTTTAGTTTGAAGACTTAACAGTATTTCTTCCTATTCTGCAACTCTGCACAGTACACAGAATGTGCTGCTAAACTGCGGCGAAGCACACTGAATGGAATATGTGACTTTGATATTTGAGTTTGAAGACTTAACAGTATTTCTTCCTATTCTGCAACTCTGCACAGTACACAGAATGTGCTGCTACACTGCGGCGAAGCACACTGAATGGAATATGTGACTTTGATATTTTAGTTTGAAGACTTAACAGTATTTCTTCCTATTCTGCAACTCTGCACAGTACACAGAATGTGCTGCTAAACTGCGGCGAAGCACACTGAATGGAATATGTGACTTTGATATTTGAGTTTGAAGACTTAACAGTATTTCTTCCTATTCTGCAACTCTGCACAGTACACAGAATGTGCTGCTAAACTGCGGCGAAGCACACTGAATGGAATATGTGACTTTGATATTTTAGTTTGAAGACTTAACAGTATTTCTTCCTATTCTGCAACTCTGCACAGTACACAGAATGTGCTGCTAAACTGCGGCGAAGCACACTGAATGGAATATGTGACTTTGATATTTGAGTTTGAAGACTTAACAGTATTTCTTCCTATTCTGCAACTCTGCACAGTACACAGAATGTGCTTTTTGTTCTTTTTTTTTTCACAATTTTTGTTTTTTTCCTCCCTACACTGCCTTTCCCTTCCTATCCTCAGCTCTCCCTGGCTCAGACTGAGCCGAACTCGCTGGTCAGGTGCTATACAGCACCTGACCACGGGTTCTGGCCAGCCAATCAGTGTAATGCCAGCAGCCAACATGGCTGCTGGCATTACACCGATGTCAGAGCCTCCCTGCACGTTTATTGGCTGCGCAGCAGCCGCAAAACGTGCGGGGAGGAGACCCGAACATGGCGGGCGAGCACATGCGGTACTCGTACGAGTACCGCCATGTGCCGAGCAGAGCGATGCTCGAGCCGATCCGAGCATCGGCCGAGCATGCTCGCTCAACACTAATGATTATCCCTCTCCTCCCAAGGTCAATGCAGTTTGTCAAGATCCCACCAACCATGCCACACCAGTCCCCCCCACCACTACCATACACATCTGCCACATTGTAGGTTATACTTTATTATTTTTAATCAATTGACATCATCATGAATATGTGCCACTTAAGCAGGAAGTAAGTGTTGTGGGCAAAGATCAAATGCACTCTGCATGCTAATGCATTTTTCAAGGTATATGTTGCTGTAGGACTCACAACTTTGACTTCCAGCTACTTATTTTTCCACTACAGCTCCCATAAGAAGCAATATTGTGCTGGGAAATGTTGCACCATCTTAAACATAGGAGAAACATGTGTTGGAATAGGAGAAAAATGTGTGCTGCCACCAATACTTTGCCTGCTACTATTGTTTTTTGTAGTATTCGGGGGGGGAGGAGAAAATTAAGCTATGTGTGACAGCAGGGGACCCTCTGTCACATTGCTCGTCACCTCCTCCAAGCAGCAGTGAGATATCTGGAATAGAGCAGCAGCACATAGGGAATAGTGGTGGTGGTGGTGTTGAAGAATCTGGGGTGGAAGAGAAATTGATGGTCTTTTTATCAGAAACTGAGCGGAAATTGCAACTGCTCTAACTTCTGCTGCTGCTGCTGAGATGAAAGGGCAGCAGGGTGCTGAGGAACAGGTAGGTGTGCCACAGACCACCGTGGACACAGTAGAAATGGGGTCAACAAGTAATGCTGGACTAGGACAGGTTCCATTTGCCAGCAGTAGCAATACTCCTCCTGATCCTAGTTGCAGTGCTAAATCTGAGGCAGTAGCAGCAACAGCAGCAACATTATCCGCTGCCACAGAAAGTGAAGGGGAATGTGGAGGACAAGAAGAAAGAAGCCATTCTTCCCTACTTGTTCCCTATCCCTCCCCCCAGAAGTCATGGGTGTGGGACTATTATTCTCTTCCGGCAGGCACAGTGCAGTCATCATCAACAATGGTACAGTGCAAAATTTGTGACAAGTTAGTGAGAAGGGGAAATGAGGGAACACACCTTGGCACAACTGCTCTGATAACACACATGAAACACAGACAGCATGAGATTTACTCCAAACATGTTAAAGCCAGACACCCGTTACAGAAATCTAGCACCGCTGTTACTGTACCTCCTGACTCTCCAGAAAGGTGGAGATCAAAGAGTAGGAAGAATAAAGAACCCAGACACTGGAAGTTCCATGACAAGCGAAACAACTAGCTTGCCATCAACATCACCTTCTTCCTCTAGGGTAACAAGTACATATCCTGCCAATCCACCTCATTCATCGTTACCTCCCCCGCCAAATGATAGCCACTCTGTTATTGTTATATGGCACTTCATCTCTACCCATTGCACACTGTGTGCTGCACTGACCACACATGCCAGTGTGGTGGAGGAGAATTGATGCCAGGTCATCAGGTGGCATCTGAGGAGATTCCATCCCACAGAATATGCTAGGATTCTGGCAGGGAGGGTTCATCATTACTATTAAACTGTCAGCAATTTGTCATGTGTCCTTAGCGGGGTCTGGTCAAGGGGTACAGTGACAGCGGCAGTACTTGGTTTTGGATGTCATGGTGTTTGGATACAGTTGTGCCCCCAGATGTTATTTACCACACACACACACACACACACACACACACACACACACACACACACACACACATACTGTGCACATTGCAGTTGCTGATGGAAGCCACGGTTCCTGTTCTCAGGGGGAAAATATATATTTTAATAACAACAAACCTATGATGATTTTGGAGGAGGGGCAGGTGGAGAAGATTTAATGGTTAACTTGTTCTTTTCTCCACATATACTGGGGGCTACTTATTCTTTTGCTACTGCTTAATGCTCATCACTGGAGCCAGTCATGGCAAGTGGAACCTTCATCATCAATCATCCATGCTACTGCTATTGTTGATCCCATTCCCTTTCAGCTGGCTAATCATCCTGCTGCTTAAACAACTCAGCATCAACAGTACAAACAGCAGTTGCAACTCAGGAGGACATTTGACAGTGGCCACTGGCCAACATGGCTTGCTGGCATTAGGTCAGTAGGGCATTTTTATTTTCTTCTCAGGGCTTGTGTTTTGGAAAAAAAAAATAGTCCTACAAAAATATAAACATTTTTTTTTGTGTGTGGGGGGGTTGTTTCTAAGAAGCCTAAGTCCTACAAATCAATATTTCCTTAGGGCTTGTACCAAACTAGCTTAAGTCTTACAAATCAATATTTCCTTAAGGCTTCTGCCAAACAAGCTTAAGTCCTACAAATCAATGTTTCTTCAGGGCTTAGGCCTCTAATAAGCCTAAGTCCTACAAAGGCCTCTAACAAAAAATCAAACAAATCATCCTGTCTCTGTCACTTTAAATACAAATGTCTTATTTTATTTTATTGATTTTTTTTTTTTATTAACTGTCCCCCCAATAGCAGTCAAACCCCCCCCCCCCAAAACAAATTCCCTGTTCAAATGATTCCTTCATTCACCAACACAGGCACCCTCCTCAGACCCCTTTATACCATGTCTTATGGTTTCTATTTTATTTTATTTTATTTAGGATTTCTTTTTTATTAAGTGCCCACCAATCCCAGTACACAACCCCCCAAAAACATTCCCTGTTCAACTGATTCTTTCTCCAGACCCCACAGGCACCCTCATGCCCCTTTTATACTGTGTCTTTGGGAAATTAAATATTATTTGTAATGTGTTGTGTGTAACTTCTATGTTCCCATTGATTTTTTTTGCCAAGCGGAAAGTGCCATTTTTCATCGATTTCAGTTTGAGGCGGAAAGTTTTGCCCATCCCTAATTAGGAGGACATGAGACATTGGTACCATCTACCATAGTGCCGAGTGCAGATCCACAACCTGAACTGAAGAAGCATTCACCCTAGTTTTCAGGGAGCACTACAGACTCAGCTATTCAGTTCTATAAGTATTATTTTATTAGTATTATTATTCTTTATTATTATTCTTTATTTATATAGCACCCACTAATTCCTCATCGCTGTACAATTGGGACTAGACATACAGAGGTATTAAATAGTACAATCAGATATGGAGAACAGAAGGATCAGAGGGCCCTGTTCGTGAGAGCTTACAGTCTAGAGGAAGGTAGGTTTGACAAAGAGGGAGCAAGTGCTATTGGGTGTAAGTGCCTCCTGCCACATGAACTGCCAGTCAGTGGGTGGGAGTGAGAAGTGCTGTTGAGTGCAGTGATCCGGGCAAGGGGTGAATCTTGGTGATAATGTTTATGGAGGCAGTTGATAGGCTTCCATTAAGAGGTGAGTCTTCAGGGAGCATCTGAAGAGTTGAAGGCTGGGGGAAAGTCTGATGGGGCGGGGGAGGAAATTCCACAGCTGAGGTGCAGCACGAGAGAAGTCCTGTAGGTGGGAGTGGGAGGATCTGATAAGAGCTCTGGAGAGCAGAAGGTCGTGTGCATAGCGAAGGTGGCAGGAGGGAGTGTATTTGGAAATGAGAGATGTAATATAGGGGGGTGCGGTGTTAGTGAGGGCTCTATAAGTTAGCACCAGAATTTTGAATTTAATTCTGTATGTTAATGGGAGCCACTGTAGGGACTAACAGAGGGGTTTGGTGTTTGAGAAGCGATGAGTGAGGTAGATTAGTCTTGCAGCAGAGTTCATTATGGACTGTAGTGCGGTTAGTTGGGTGAGAGGAAGGCCAATTAGTAATGAGTTACAGTAGTCAAAACGGGACATGATGAGTGTTTGGATTAGAATTTTGGTAGTGTCTTGTGTAAGAAAGGGTTGGATTCTAGAGATGTTGCGGAGGTGGAGGCTGCATGAGTTGGAGATTGACTGGGTATGATGAATGAAGGATAGGACAGAGTCAAATGTGACCACAGGCAGCGTGCTGTAGGGGTTGGTGTGATGGTAGTGTTGTTAACAGGGAGGGTAATATCTGGGGTAAGGCTAGTTGTAGATGGAGGGAAGATAATTAGTTTAGTTTTGCCAAGGTCAAGTTTGAGTTGACGGGAGGACATCCAGGAAGGCACAGCAGACAAACAGTTAGATACTCGGGACAGAAGGGAAGGGGAGAGGTGTGGGGAGGAAATATATATTTGAGTGTCATCAGCATAGAGTTGATGGTGAAACCCAAAGGAGTTTATTAGTTTTCCAAGGGATGCAGTGAGAAGAGCAAGGGTTCCAGTACTGATCCTTGAGGCACTCCGACAGACAGCGGTAGGGGTGGGGAAGTAGAGCCAGAGTAGGAAACAATGAAGGAGCATTTGCAGAGATAAGATGAAAACCAGGAGAGTGCAGTGTCACAGAGACCTAGGGAGTGTAGGGGCTTGGAGGAGGAGTGGGTGATCTACTGTGTCAAAGGCGGCTGACAGATCCAAGAGAATAAGTAGGGAGTAGTGGCCTTTTCACTTGGCAGAGAGCAAGTCATTGGCCACTTTAGTGAGGGCAGTTTCAGTGGAGCAGAGGAATTTAGTGAGCCGGTTTTATGTAAGATGCTCCAGGAGCTTGGAGGCGAATGGGAGTAGAGAAATTGGCCGGTAATTTGACAGCGAGTTTGGGTTCAGGGAGGGTTTCTTTAGGATGTGAGTGATTAGTACATGTGTTATGTTTGTAGTGGAGCTGTACTCACTTTTCAGAAGCAGGAACCCAGAGGAAAGTTGTCACCCTTGCTGAAGCAGCACACAGGAAGAGGGCAGAGTCAAATTATAGACCCCTTCCTAGATTAGTCTGCGAGCATGGGCAACAGAAAGGTGGAAGGAGGTCCGTTGGCCCAGCTGGGGTCTGGATACCAGAGAGCGGCAGAGTCCAGAGGTTCAAGCCGAGGTCAGGATACCGGAGAGCTGCGAAGTCCAAGGCGGCAAGCCGAAGTCAGGATACCGGAGAGCAGCGAAGTCGAAGGGTCTAGCCAAGGTCAGGATACCGGAGAGCAGCGAAGTCCAAGGGGTCAAGCCGAGGACAGTATACCAGAGAGCAGAGAAGTCCAAGGGGTCAGGCAGAGGTGATGACAAAGCAAGAAGCTAAATTGGTAGTGGGGTTAATAAATGGGGCAGTAGAGTTGTGCAACAGTCTGTGATCCAGGAGAGTACAGATGACTTGGCAATCAAGGGTTAATCCATGGAGCAGAGGGTGTAGGTGCCAGAGAGGGTGAGGAGAGTCAGTTGCAGAACTGTGAAGTATTTGGTGAGGGTAGGAGTCAATCAGGGTTAAATGAAGTAGTCCATTGATGATCAGGAGAGATAGATGTTGTAATGGTTAATGGTGATTGGAGAAGAAATCAAAGTCAGTTTTGTTTTATCCCCATCAGAGGTTTAGTGGTTAAATGAGCAGTTTGTAAATTCAGTCCTGGTAGTCCTGGTTTCTTGCATCAGGTGGGCAGCAGGTTTGATAGAAGATGCAAATATCAGTCCTTAGCGGAAAGGAATGTTTATTCACTTGCCTCTTGTCTTTAAGTGGTTGCAGCAGCTGTCTCTCTTGTTCAACTCTCTTGCCTAACTCTCAGTACTTAGATAAAGATGTACTTTGATAAAGGTGCCAACTAATACCAATGGAAAATGCCACCCCAGGCAAATGCCACCCTAACTGGGCCTGAATATATACTAGCTTGAGTCCCTAAGAACACTGACTGACTAACTGAGGGATTTCCAAATTACAAACTGTGTTACACTGGGAGAGCCCTGAGTGCAGTCAGGTGTGACACTATTAAACATCTGATAACAAACAGACACAGAGAGATATAGGAGAGGAATGGGGGAGGAAGGCAATATGGAGACTGGAACAGGGTGTTAAAATAGCTAATGTAGATTACTACATACCACAAAGGGTTAAATTGTAGAGGGAGACTGGATGAGATTGGAGTTCCAAATGAAGGGTAGATTAGTACATACCAGGACACTGTATAGCTAATAAACAATTGGGGTACAGCACAAAACTTGAAGCAGACTGGATGGGAAACACATACCTGTAAGGAACATGAGAAAATTGTTAGGAGACTGTCTTCATATAGCATACAATGCAGCATACTGGATAGATGTTAACATATTGTTTCTCTTGCCTAACCATCAGTACTTAGATAAAGATGTACTTTGATAAATGTGCCAACTGATACCCCTGGCAAATGCCACCCCTAAATGGGCCTGAATATATACTAGCTGGAGTCCCTAAGAACACTGACTTATCAGAGTAGGCTAGTTGTAATCAGGAATATTAGTCTACATTTTAGTTAGTTTTGTTTATATGGATTTGCGGTCATTTTAACCCCTTAAGAACCTCTGATCGTGGGGTTGGATCCCCCTTAAGGACCACTTAGATAACTTTCAGCACTCTGGCACACATGACTGCAAAGAACATGCAGAAAAGTTTAGCTGGCATGGGAGGAGTGGTGCACCAGTTCTTTGTGCAGCATTGCTTGCACAACCTTCATCTGCATAGAATATTAATCAGAAGGATACCTTAACTGCAATCTCATCCAAAAAAAAATGTCAGACATATGCAATACAGCACTTTGATAAGTCAGAGGAGTTTTAGAATCCAGTGCTGTGGTCCAATGAAATTAAAATTTAACTCTTTGGCTACAATTACCAAAGGAACATTTGGAGATAAAAAGGTAGAAGGATTTGAAGAAAAGAACCCTTTGTCAAATGTTAGGGATGGGGTTGGATATAATATGCTTTGGGGTTGTGTGGCAGGTAGTGGAGGTATTATTTCTCATTTAAATATTGTGATCTTAGGGAAGCTTGAGGTCTGACTTTGAGAACTTTTTACCTGCTTATGCCCAGGTTAGTTAATCGAAGGCTCCATCATTTTCATTAAATTTCCTGTGCTCAAGCATGGAAAGCCAAAGACATGGCTGTTAGTGGTACTTGAGGAGAGTTTTGGGAATCTATGGTCTAGAGGGCTGAAGAACAGCAAGTCACATTTACTCCAACAATAGAAAGTTGATAAGAATCAGTACAATTTGGAAAAATTCCTAAGGAAATTTAAAAGAAACACAACTGGTTAGTTCAACTTTCTGCAAAATTACATATATGTGTATAGGGATATCCTATTGAAATGTTGCATGCTGTGTTATAAATCTCACCTGATTCAAAAAAGTGACATCAGAATATCACCCCAATCAAAAGAGTGACATTCTGATGTTGCACGCTTAAAGGTCACCAAATAGAGAGCAACATTTCAATAACAAACCACAGCCTCTGCAATGCTCTTACAGACTTTATATCATGAATGTTGTAACAATAATAAAGAGGCATTGTGTAATATCAATACATATCTCCTTCTGCTCCTTAAAGGGATAGTAATGTTTCATAATAAAAGCAGCTCTAATTAATCATCATAGTACTTGGACTTTGGAGAGTGTTATTTCAATTCTGTCAGAGTTGTACTTCAAGAGTAATTCAATGACAAATTGTCCCCCTCCCGCCCCTTTTACTGATGTAACACTTTTC
Organism: Rhinophrynus dorsalis; assembly: GCA_037306005.1. Lineage (NCBI taxonomy): Eukaryota > Metazoa > Chordata > Amphibia > Anura > Rhinophrynidae > Rhinophrynus > Rhinophrynus dorsalis. The sequence continues at coordinate 471,131,972 of CM074720.1, read as the reverse complement.
AGCCAGATCAGAAGGGATGTGCCCAGGTAGACTGCAGAGAGGGACAATCTTCAATTAAGATAAGGGAAAAACCTGAAAAGCTTGTCAAGGGGGGCAGGGCCTTCATTGTTCTAATAGAAAGAAAATTGTCCCCTGCTGTTATCTGTCTGGTCTTACAACTAGATTCCCCATCTGAGAAGAGATGGCTTACACTAGGTAGAAGGGGCGGGAGGGGAAACTTTGCTTGTGACTATCTCTCAAACCATAAAGGTTTGAGAGATAAGACTTATATCGTTCTTCATGTTTTTTTAATGCCTACAAAATAAAATAAAGTTAAAATGAAGTATTACTATCCCTTTAACCCTTTGAGTGCCAGAAAGGTCCGCAAAGCATTGCTTTTGCTTTGCAATGCATTGCGGACCTCTCTGGCACTCAAAGGATAAATGTAAAGTTGTACCTCTTTAGCAATAAAAATGGCAACCATTTCCTGACATAATACCCTCTCAGAAAGCCACATCTGAATGTCACCCACATCACAGTCATGCTTAAGTGTCCATCTGTGCCTTAGCAGATTTGTGACATTCTGCTGTGGCCTTCTGAGAGGGTATTGTGTAATGTTGCCAGGTAATGATATCTGACAATTTTCCAAACTAATCAAATAAAAACATGATCCTGATGTTCCTTTCAGTGGGAAAAATTATGCTGCCTGGATTTTTTAGGGATACTTGTAATGGGAGACTGTTTTATTTGTGGGTTATATATTAATATGACAATCTTTTTTCACTCCCTTTTCCCTTGATCTTCCACAGCCATTACATCTGAATCCTGACAGTCTCTTTGCTCTTTTTCTCTCCTCCTATTTGTGTGGCCTTGGTCAGCATTTTCTCATAGATAAACTACAGATACTGGCAATACATTTTGGAGACACTCTTTCTCTTTCTTCTGGGGCATAAACCTAGAAATACACCCCCTGTAGGTCTCTTTTTAAACAGTTCACTAGTTAATCCTTTGTTGGATTAATCCACTTAATGCACCTCTACCTAAACATCTTTTTTTTAATAGCTTTATTGAAGATTAAAAGTGTATATGACTAAAGAACATATGAATAATGAGCATAAATTAACTGTAACAGTTATAACATTCAAAAGATAAAGTGACAATAGTCAAATATGGTACAACAGAATATGTACAAATGGGAGAGTTCAAGACCCTTCTATTTAAAGATAGAAAGAGTCATCTGTAAGGTTAGGTACACCAGTGTTCTAAAATGAAGCACTAAAAGAAAACTATAAGAGAATTTCTTGACGGGGTGGGGAGGGAAACAAAAAAAAAGGTGAGGAGGGGAATAGGACCATAGAGGAGAAAGAGTGATGATATGGAATGCGGTTGTGGAGAGATGGAAGGGAGAGAGAGAGGGGGGTATACAGGGGAGTCCGATGGTGGAGATACAAGATACCAGTCCGCTATTGCCAACAGAGAGTGAGGTCAAAAGACCTCAGGGTAAGGTTCGTAAATACATGTGCTCCTCGGATGGTGTGCCTAACAGAGGGTCATGCGCAGAGAGAGTAGGAGAATTAGGTATTTCAGTGCGGGTAAAGGATCACACTGGAGATGCATGTGAGTAGGGGTGGGTGAAAAGTGAGAAAAATTTCCTGCATGACTTTTCACGAAAAAGAACAATTTTGATCTCTTTTCTCGAATGTTTTCTCCTTTTCTCCAACGCAAAATTTTCCTCCTTTTCGCCTATTCAAGAGCATTTTTCTCTTATTCTAACACATTTTTCTCCAACTCTAACACATTTTTCTACTATTCCAACACATTTTTTCCTATTCCAACACATTTTCTCCTATGTTTAATATGGTGCAACATTTCCCAGCACAATATTACTTCTTCTGAGGGCTGTAGTGGAGAAATAAGTAGCTGGAAGTCAAAGTTGGGAGTCCTACATCAACATATACCTAGAAAAATGTGTTAGCATGCAGAGTGCATTTGTCCTTTGCCCACAACACTTACTTCCTGCTTAGGTGACACTGGCACATATTCATGATGATGTCAAGTGATTAAAAAAAATAAAATACAACCTACAATGTAGCAGATGTGTATGGTGGTGGGGGACTGGCATGGTGTGATTGGTGGGACCTTGACAAACTGCATACACCCAAGGAGGAGAGGGATCATCTTCATTTATTGCACATGTTGCAGCAACCATTGCTGCAGTCAGTTTTTGTACTCCCACTTGACTCCCACGTCCCTGCCCTGCTTCAGCTTTCCTCCTCCCACTCATGCATTTTCTAGACATTACTCAACTATTGTGTGTGTTTTACTCTCTACAGTACACAACTGATGGAGTATGATGTCTTGCCTTGGCCCTCAACAAAATGTTCAATATCGTCTGCTGTCTATCAAGTCTGCCTTAGTCACAGAGCTCCCAGTCAGCTGTCTAATATATTTATTTGTTTAATTATTTATGTTTTTTTTTTTCTAAGTTGTCCACTTTATCTTATCACAGTTAGTCCTATATATATATATATATATATATATATATATATATATATATATAAAACTAAAAATAAACAACTTCCCTAGCACAGAGACAATAAAAGTAAAATGAGCAAGCAATTTGGACCCCATCTGCCTGTGTCTTGCCAGTCAGTCACACCAAATTTTGGGGTATTTTGGGTTAACCTCCTTCCTTCCTTCCTTCCTTCTCCCCTGTTGTGCCCCCAGACTCCCCTACTATAGAGAACAAATGTCCTACCTAAATGACTCCTTAAACTAAGCTTCAGTTCCCCTTTATTTGCCTTCCTTCTCTCTGCTCTCTCCTCTCACAAATACAGAATGACATGCTATGAGAGCCTGATACCCTTTTATATGGCTGTAGAAAAGTTTTGTGTGGTGGAGAAATATTTTTCTACACATTGATTTCAATGCAATTCACGGGAAATTTTTCACTAATTGGAAAGTGCCATTTTTTTTACTGATTTCAGTTTGAGGCAAAAATTTTCGCCCATCCCTAAATGTGAGGGGTGAATCCATAATCAGCTGGACCATTTGGAGAGATAATCCAGCATCGTATCTGAAGAAGAGGTATGGATCCTCTCTAGATGTAAATAAGAGCCCACTTTTGTGATCCAAAGTTGGAGTAGAAGTATCTTTCTTTTCCCTGTGTAAGGGAATTAAGGACTTAGCTACATTGAGGAGGATCAGAAGGCATCCCCATTCTAGATGTTTGGGCCTGGGTGTGGAGGGTAGAAAAAAATAGACAGAAGAGCATGTCATTGAGTATTTGGAGATCAAGTGTTTGATGAATGTAGCGGGTTATGGAAGACCAATGGGGGCAATACGTGGGCAATCCCACCAGATGTGAAGCATGGAACCTTTGTGGCTAAGGTATCTCCAGCAGGGGTCTGAAAAAGTGTGTGGGAAAAGAGAGATACGTGCATAGGTGAAATACCAGCCCGACAATAGTTTAAAGTTCATTTCCCTAGTCATAACATCCTGAGCTGATTTGTGTTGGAAACGTATTATCGATGACCATTGAGTCATTTGGAGTTCCTTATTCAATTTTCCAAAGAGGAAAGGAAATGAGGAGTGTTGGAATCCCATTAAATGGAACAGTACCAATCCTTCACCTGATACAGATGCCACCAAGGAATAGAGGTTAGCTGGAGCTTTTCTTGGAGGAGGGGGGTTGGAATAAACCCTGAGGTCCGCCGGGAAATCAGGGTCCCCGATAAATAAGGGAAGATGAACAGGGAGCTAAGTCAAATGAACTGTTTGTAATCATCCAGGAGTGGAGGATATCGCACAGTATAGGATGGTTGGGAGAGAAGGGAGGAAGTTTGTCTTTGGGAGCCCAACATAGTTGGAGAAAATGGACATTGTCCAAAACTGAAGATACAGTTTCGGTCCAGTGTTTGGGAGGGTGGGATAAAAAGTCAAATAGTTTAGCAATGGCTGATGCCCTATAGTATCTGTGGATGTCAGGTAGGGCTAGACCTTCCATATCAGGCCATTTGGAGAGATTGGAGAGGCTTAATCTTGGTGATTTTTGCACCCACACAAAAGATAGTATGGTGGATTGGAGCAGATTATAAGGGCTTGAGGAATATGTATGGGAGGAGAGTTGAATACATAAAGAAGTTTAGGTAAAATCATTATTTTTATGAGGTTAACTTTGCTCAGCCATGATGTCTGGAGTCCGCACCATAATTTAAGGTCTCAAGAAGTAAATTAAAGAAATGCAGGGATACATTAATGTGTGGGAGTGAGGGGAGATTTGCAGAATGGAGTATGCCAAGATAATGAATGTGGGAGTCCACCCAGATAAATTTGAAAGCATGCCACTATGAGGATACAACCGATTGTGATATTCCCACATTAAGTATCTTGGACTTTGAGTAGTTGATTTTAGCTTGTGAGAGATAACAATATTCCTCAAGAATATAAATCAGTGGAGTGATAGAGGTTTGTGAGTGGGATATAACGAAAAGGACATCATCCGCAAATGCACTGATCTTGTAAGTTGTGGGACCCACACTTAGTCCATGTATTGAGAGATCATTAAGGACACAGCATAGCAGGGGTTCTAGAGTAAGAATAAAAATGAGAGGGGATAGAGGGCACCATGTCTTATGCCATTAGATATGGGAAAAGGGTCAGATAGGGTGCCATTAACCACAAACCTTGCTGTAGGATTGGTATAAAGACTCATTAAAGAGGTGAGTATGGAGGGTCTGAATCTGTTTAAGTGTTTCAAATATGTAATGCCAATTCACCCTGTGGAAGGCCTTTTCTGCATCTGTGGAGAATAAAACAGATGCGATTTTGTGATGTATTGCATAGTGGGTTAACGAGCTTGCAGTGACCATGTTGTGGTGTGCCTCTCTTCCCAGGTTGAAACCTGCTTGGTCCAGATGAATGATGGAAGAAGAAACCTAATTTGGTTAGCTAGGATTTTGGCGTAGATTTTCAGGTCCATGTTGAGGAGAGAAATTGGGCGATAATTTGTTCATTGTGTTGGGTCTTTATTGGGTTTAGGTAGAACCGTTAAAGATGCCTTTCATGACTGAGCTGGAAATTGCTAACCTCACATTACACATTATATGTGGCATGCATATGAGGCAGGAGTTGGTCTTGAAATCGTATAAAATCGTATAAATCGTATAAAATCAAAACACCATCTGGTCTTGGGCTTTTCCCCGGTTTCAGGGATAGTATAGCTAGAAGTATCTCTTCTTCAGAAATGGGGGATTCTAGGGAGCTAGCTAATGTGTGTTCAAGTGTGGGAAGTGTGGATTTCCTGAATGTTACAGTTCTTACCTTTGTAACTGCTCAGTCCGATGGGGCGAAACTGAGGTGCAGGTTCCAGGAGTGACGCGTCTCTTCTGGCTTGTGGCCTGGTCATGTCAGGTACCTCCCGCGGCCAACCGTGTCCTTTCCCTATACGACGCAGTGGGTCAGAATGTCGCAGGATCAACGCATCTCCCTGACCACCGAGTCAATTTCAGGCGCACATCAGTAGGAATGACACAAGAGTCCTTTATACCCTTGGCAACTGGAGACGCCTCTCTGCTACTTACTGGAGGAAGTTAAAAGGAAGTTAAAAGGGTGATGGATATTCAGTCCAGTCGCCCTTAAGTTGGTGTTCAGTGCAGTTCGCTATTGTTGTCTCTTGATCTCCAGTGTATGACCTTGGCTTGTCTGACCATCCAACCTGGTGCTGACCTGTGGCTCTGTCTATCCCCTCTGTGTTGCCACCTTATAGTGGACATCCAATCTGGTGCAAACCTGTGGCTCTGGCTGACTACCCGCTCCGTGTATGACCTAGGCTTGTCTGACCATCTAACCTGGTGCTGACCTGTGGCTCTATCTGACTATACCCTCCGTGTCGCTACCTTATAGTGGACATCCAATCTGGTGCAGACCTGTGGCTCTGGCTGACTACCATCAATACCGACTGCAGGCGTGAGTCAGGTATCTCCTCGTTGCCTTCCATTGGGGAGATCAACTCCACTGATTCTGACTGCAGGCGTGAGTCAGTGTTATCTCCATAGTTCGTTCCTGGTAGATATTCTCCAGTTCCTGTTCCAGTTTCTGGGTTCCAGCTGAGACAACAATTGGCCTAAGCCTAGTCTCTAGCATTGAGGTCTCTTCTGGGCAGTCTACTATTGCTGATAGTTGTTGCTGGCTTATCTTGTTACCCTCTGTTGTCTCTGTCGATCATATATATATACATATATATATATTGTTATTATTTCTAATAAAGGTGGATTTACTATATACCGTACTGAATCCTGAATTATTCCTGGGTAACTGTGACACTGAAGAATGCTGAAAGGTAGTTCTTCCATTTGGGATGTGGGGGGTCCTTGCTTGGGTTGAGATTATAAAGGGAACTGTAAAATTCCCCAAAAGATGCCGCAATCTCTGGGAATGTTTTGGTCAGAATACCGTTTGTGGAACAAATTGAGGTGACAAGGTTACGTTGTCTCCTATTTCTGACTAGTTTTTCCACTGACCTGTCACATTTGTCATATGCAACGTATTTATGATATTTTAGCCAGATATGAGATTTGATAGAGTTCTGATGAAGTAAATGATTGAGTTTGTCTCTGAGTATAAGAAGGTTTGAATAAGTTGGGGCATGTCTCAGCTTTTTATGGTCATTTTCCAGAGATCTAATTTTCGCTACTAGATTTTTGATCTTTTTACATTTAGCACGTCATATGAAAGCTCCTGTTTTGATGAGAATGCCCCTCACTATGCATTTGTGGGCTTCCCAAAGGATAGTTTTGGGCGTATCCGGTGTGCTATTGATGAGAAAATATTTGTCCAAACATTCCTTGACAGGGGGTAGGTCTGAAGAGTTTTGGAGGAGAGATTCATTAAGGCACCATAGTTTGGGTATTCAAGACATCTCAGGAGAGAAAGAAAAGAACACTGAGGAATGTTCAGCTCAGGATAATGGATCTATGGAAGCGGAAGAAAGGTGATGAAGAAGAAACTGGTAAAGGAATAAATAATCAGTCCTGCTATTCTACCTCCTGTAACGTTATCGAGAATGGCAAGTGTCTTTAGGAGAAATTATATTTTATTGGAATTGGGTCCATATTAAGAATCACATAGGGTTTGTTTTATAGTAGGCTTCTAAGGAATATGAAGCGGCCATCCGGGTCAAGGGTGGTGTGGATAGTGGACCAAGGTAGTGTAGCTTTCAAAAAGTATGTCCACACCGCTCTCTTTTTCATTTTCTGAAGCAAAGTAAGTGAGTAGGTATTTACAGTTAGAGAATTTAGGATGAGCAGAAGCCAAAAAATTAGTTTCTTGGGCCAGACATATTTCTGGTGCTAACCGTTAACACCTGTTTTAGCAAACATTTTCCTATTGAAGTCTATGGAGATAAAATCAGAGATAAAATTAGCACCTGTAACAGAATCCAGCCCCTCCAGCTTTAGAGATCTTAGTGCATAGGCTTTATTGAATAACATAGGAAATGGAGATGTTATATCACTGGAGAAGTTATCTCCACATTACCAGTCACCTCTTAACCACTCTTTAGTGCATAACCCCCCAGTTCTCTTTAATTGTATCATAGGAGACAAATATAATTTCCCAAAATTCACATCTATTTTAATGGGGCTTTTATTCCCTTGAGTTGTTGAGATGTCTACTCTCCAACACATTGCAAATCAATGTGTTGAAGACCTTTATAACATTCAGGGGGTAAAAAGACCCATTGAAATAACTGGGAATTTTCTGTTTTCCATTATGGTAGAGTTGTTTGCTCCACAATTGCACCTCTTTATCTTATTGAACACAGCCTTATGAACCTAATTTATGAAGTTAAAGAGGTACAGATCTGAAGCATACCAATTGCTACATAAATTTAAAAAAATCAGAAATTCCAGTTGTTTTAAATAAGATCTTTAACTCCTTGAAGGTCAGAAAGGTCTCCCTTGCTTTGCAAAACAATATGTTGGTGACATCTCTCTAGCATTCAAGGAGTTAAAAACCCCATTTAATCAATATAAATGTTTACTGCTCCTTTATAGTGCAGTTGGTTTTCTCAATACAGCTAGGGCTGCCACCCAGCCAGTAAAAAATTGGCTTCTTTCCAGTGTTAACCCTTTGAGTGCCAGAGGGGTACGCAACACATTGCTTTGCAATACGTTGTGTACCCATCTGGCACTCAAAGGGTTAAGTCTATGGAGGGAATACCTTGGCCGGTATTGTTTTGAAGAAAAGGTGGCAACCCTAAATACAGCATATAGGGGACTATTTAATAAAATAACACTACTAAAGTGCAGCTCAAAACATTAGCATAAATAGAATAAATGGTAGATAAACACAACCAGGAAAACTCAAAGCTTTTTTGTGTTCACTCCTTCACCCTTATTCCTGACCCATTGGTTGTTAATGTTGAATCTCTGAGTCTGATTGGTTCCTGCAGCTGCCAGCAAATGATAAGGTAGATAGGGGGCTCGGTCCACTAATCACAAACCAATAATGAGGCATCAGGGGTGGGAATTTCCATTTCTCCATCCCCTTGTGTGTCCCAGTCACAGCACAGTGGTTTGTATATTTTCCTTGTTTCTTTAATATATATGTATGTATTTTGCATTGTGTGATTATAGTTTGTTTTACACTATTGTTGCAGATATTTTGCAATTTTCTTTATTAGCACTGTTTTCTTAAATAGATCCCTAAGAGTATTATGAGTCTAGTGAAAAAATGTTTTGTAGGTTTTTCCTGGAGACTCAGCAAGTACAGTAAGTTCCATTTTAGCCTATGGGGAAAGGTTTCTAAAAAGCACTTCATGAATGTAGGCAAAAAGTGCAATAAATCTGTTTTTAAAAGTATTCCCCCATTCAACGTTCTCATAACTTGTTCATGCCAATATGAGCATAACAGATCATATCGTAATAAACTAGAATGGCATGCTCAGCAAATTTACCCATAAAATTAGCTTTGCTGCTAATTTATTTGTACATTTTGTCTAATATCACGCAAAAAAGAAAAAAGTAAATGGTGCAAATTGTTTTGTGTCCTCCTTCACAGAAGTGAAGAAAACTTTGAGGTTTGGTTTAATGATTGATTTGAAAGATATTGAATAATGTTTGATGTCACTTACCGGTTCTTGACCTGCTCTCTGTAGCAGTCCGGCACGCCTTCCGGGTATCGGCACATATGCGGTTCTCTCTGCTCGTGTCAGGCAGCGGTACATGCACAGTCTTTGTGGCAGTTTCTTCCAATGACATGGAGGCCTGCAGACACATCACAGAGCACTGGAAGCCTATATAAATGGCTTGCACCTTGCTCTCAGTGCTCTTTTGTAGAGTTCCTTGGCTGTGTTAATCTCAGTGTTCTTGTTCTCTCTTGTCTCTCCGGATTGTTGACCCTTGGCCTGTTTTCACCATTTTTCCACCTGCCCTTGACCCTCAGGCTTGCCTGTTGACAACTCCTAGTCCGTCTGCCCTGACCTTCAGCTAGTCTTTATTTTTAGTTTATGCTGTTTGTGCCGCCAGCCCTGACCTTGCTCTGTCCCTCACTACTCTTTAGTCTTTTCCCTAGGTTTTGGTGATTCAGTTGCAGGCTATTTCTGCATCTGTTAGCCTGCCCTTCTATTTAGATCATTATAGCTGCTTGCTAACCTTGTGTGTTATACCTACTCCCAGAGACAGTTTTCAGGCAGCTTACAGTACTATTACTTTCCCTATGAAACCATCTGGGCTGATTGAAGCCCTAAATGCTCTATGGAGCCATATCTCAGCCTTGACTGTGACTGTCCAAGAATTACAGAACAACCAGGCTCATCTTGACAGTTACAAGATCTGCAACCAGGGATACCACTGCCTTCTGCTCACCTTACTGCCTCTGGGGGTCCTTCTGTCTCTGGGGTTGAGACGCCCCACCTGTCAAAACCCTGTGTCTTGATTCCTGACCACTTTGATGGTGACCTTAGGACCTACATCACCGCCTGCAAATTACTTTTCTCCATTAATCCCCGTATCTGTTCTTCTGACTTCATCAAGGTACGCACAGCTATAGCCTTGTTGACCAAGGAACCTCAATCTTGGATACACCACTTGTTACATATCAACAGTCTTGTGCTGTCTTCCTGGACTGAGTTTCGTTTTGCCATAAATGCACTCTACGAGGATCCGTTTAGAAGCTCTTCTGCTCAAAACTCATTGAGATCCCTGTCTCAAGGGAGGAGGCCCACCGAGGAGTATGTGGCTGAGTTCTGCCACTTATCCTGTGATACCAACTGGAACGAGGCCACTTTGTTTGAGCAATCTGGGTTGTCAGACAGCCTCAAGGACGAGCTGGCCAGGGTCACCCCTCCTTCCAATCTGGAAGAGTCGATACACATATCTATACAGATTGACAAAAGACTACAAGAGAAAAGATGTGAGTAACTGGTAACAACTTCTGCCCCCGCTCCCAGACACAATGTCCTAGTACCTGCTCCGGCTTCTCCTCCACCTACCATGGCTCATGTTCCACAAGAAGAACCCATGCAGGATTGGGTGGTCCTTGGTCCCCTAACTCCTGCAACACCATCAATGGAACCTCTTTCTGTACTGTGTGGGAGGTGGTCATCTTCTACACTCCTGTTCTGTCTGCCTACTAGTTCAACTACTTTCCTGTGTATTCCTGTCTCCCTACAGTGGAGTAACCAGCGGATTAAGGTTACCGACATGATTAACTCGGGAGCTAGTGGCTGTTTCATCAGTCAAGACCTAGTACAAGATTTGGGTATTTCTGTCCAGAATAAGGACTACCCCCTCTGAGTACAGATGGCAGAACGTAGTAACCTCCAATCTGGACCTGTGGTTTTGGAGACCTGTCCGCTTCATGTGCAATCTGATTTACATCATGTGGAGCAGTTTCAATTTCATGTCATACCATCATTGCTATTTCCTCTGATACTGGGCCTTCCCTGGTTAAAGGGGAACTACCACCCCAACACAATGTACTCTCTAAGTCTTAGTCGTCTTAGTCTTCCTAGCGTTATTAGCAATCCCTAGTTAGTTTTCTCCAAAAAAGCATTGCAAGAGCACAATCTTTATACTAAATTTCTACCTGATGACGTATTGCCCCTTGAATCCATTCTGCGCATGACCACTATGGAGCCACTTGGCTCAAATGTACCTCCCTCCGTCTTGCCCATCACTCATATGTCATTGTCCTCAGCACAACGTGACCTGCCAAGCTCCTGGCATCAAGTGTGGTCAGGTCATTTCAGCCTAGTGGAAACAGACTGGTGGTTTATATATAGCGAGTGCTTCACATGCACCCGCTCCCACTACGATGAAATGACCTGACCACGCTTGATGCCAGGAGCGCGGCAGATCATGTGGTGCTGAGAAGAATGACGTAGGAGTAATGGGCAAGATGGATGGAGGTACAGTGGAGCTGAATGGCTCCATAGCGGTCAAGCGCCAAACGGATTCAAGGGGCAAGACGTCATCAGGTAGAGATTTAATATAAAGATAGTGCTCTTACAACACTTTTTGGGAGAAAACTATCTATGGGTTGCTAATAATGCTAGGAAGACAAAGACTTAGAGAGTACATTGTGTTGGGGTGGTAGTTCCCCTTTAAAGATCCATGATTCCCAAATTGGGTGGTCTTCTGCTACTGTCATGTTCAGGTATCCCTATTGCAAGAAGTCCTGTCTTCTGCCCAGTGCTTTATCCCTCCTGTCTTCTCAAGGGTCAGTCTCTTTATCCCCTCATTATTCTGAGTTTTTGGATGTATTGTTACAGTTTACAGCTTACCTTATTTGCAGCATCATCTATAGGCGCAAGGCTTCAAGCATGCAGCAGGCCTCTGTTTTATTTGTTTGTTTCCTATAGTCTCCTCCTACCTACTTCCCACTTCCTCCCTCTGAGCTGTTCCTCCTACTTCCTGTGGATGGGTTTAAATGCAGACTGAGTCCTGACTCAGTCACCCTTGTGTTGTTGTTATTAGGTGGAGTTACTTGGGCTCTGTGTGGGACCTGGCTATCTACGAAAACCCACTCTGTGTATGACCTGGCTATTTATGAGAACCCACACTGTGTAGGACCTGGCTAAGTAAGAGAACCCTTTCTATGTATGACCCTCTCTGTGTATGACTCAGTGATCACGAGTATCCCTTACAGTGATCAATTTGTGCTATTGGCTTAAGACAGATCACTGTTGTGGACAGAGGGTCTGATTGGTGACTGCAGGCATGAGTCACAGGGTCTCGTGTGGTGGCTGCAGGCGCGAACCACAGGGTCTTGATATGTGACTGCATGCATGAATCACAGAGGTCTGATATAGTGACTGCAGGCATGGGTCACAGGGTCTCTTAGCGGTGACTGCAGGCATGGGTCACTGGGTTGCTGCAAAGGTGTGATGTTGCTGGTTTGACTGATTGCAGGCCTGGGTCAGTTCTCCAGTCCAGCAGTCCCTGTGTTCCTGTTCATCGGATCAAAATTGCTGAGCCAGTGGTCACAGTGGTCGCCTGTTCCAGTGTTCCAATCAACGGATCAACAGATGGCGTTCCTGTTTCCTGCTGAGACTAACAGGGACTTCGGCCCAGTCTCTAGCATTGTGGTCTAGTGAGAGGCCTACTATTTCTGGTAATAATGTCGCAGCTAGTAACCCTTTGCTTGTTGTACTACTTATTTATTGCTGTGATTTATTCTAATAAACATTCTGCATTATATTATCGTACTGAGTTCTGAGCATTCCTGGGTGCCCATGACACGTATTGGACAAGAAGAGGTCTTCTACATTACCCACTCATAGAGTTTATGACTTCCCAATTGACCTGCTTCCTGGGGCCACAATACCACATGGGCATACCTTTCCATTGTCAGGCCTGGAGTCCCAATACTTTAAGGAATACATCACTGAAAGCCTTCGGCAAGGATTCATTCACCCTTCCACTTCTCCTACTTGGGCTGGAATATTTTTTGTGCCTAAGAGGGACGGACAACATCACCGTAAAAAAAATGGTATCCACTCCCTCTCATCCCACACCTTCTTGAATGAGTCTCTACTGAGAAAATATTCTCCAAGGTCATCCTACATGGACCCTATAACCTGGTGCACATACTTAGAGGGGATGAGTGGCAGACCACCTTTTGTACCCTTTAGAGGCAAATTTATGAGTATACAGTCATGCCATTTGGGTTGTCTAATGCCCCAGCTCCCTTCCAATGATTCCTTAACAATGTGTTTAGATACCTCCTTGACCTTTATGTGATCGTCTATCCAGATTACATTCTGGAATTCTCAGCCTTCTTTGCTGACCATCGTCTTCATATGAGGACCATTCTAACTCGCTTGCATGAACATGGCCTGTACACCAAATTAGAAAAATGCGTGTTTGAGACCAATGAGATCAACTTCCTGGGTTTCTACATCACACCAGGCTGTATCAAGATGGATCCAAACCAGGTTTCTGCTGCACTTGAGTTGCCTACTCCCACTAACAAAAAAGCAGTGCAAAGATTCATTGATTTTGTTAATTTTTATAGAAGGTTCATTAAAAACCTCTCTAGGGTAGTTGCTCCTCTCACCATCCACACCCGTGATACCGTCCAGTTCCACTGGTCCACTGAGGCCCAAGAAGCTTTTGACGCCCTCAAGAAAATCTTTACTCCATCAGTGTTCTCCATTGGCCAGATTCAACGAAACACTTCTTCTTGGAAGTTGATGCCTCCGATATAGCCACAGGGGTTATATTATCACAGTTAACATCTAAGCCCTGCTGAGGTAAATTATGACATTGGGGACAAGGGGTTGTTGTCCATCAATAAAGCTCTAGAAGAATGGAAACATCTACTCGATTTATATGGATCACAAAAATCTTGAATACCTTCACTCTGCTCGGTGGTTACGCCCTAGACAAGCCAGGTGGGCTCTTTTCTTTTCAAGGTCCGTACTGCATATCACATACTGACCCGGAACCAAGAACAGGAAGTCTGATGCCTAATTCCACATCCATGCTGCATCCACTGCTTCCTAGTTTTCTCCAGATACTATACTTTCTCCTCCCCACTTTTTGTTACTGAAAAGTGATCTTCTCATTAGACTACAAAAGGAATCCACTCCTACACCCACACAAGTGCAATGCTATGCCCTTACATGCAGCAATGGCCTCCTGTATAAACAGAATCTCATCTATGTGCCCATTTCCCCTCCGGGAGAGGTACTTTGACTACACCATGACTTCCTGACTGCTGGTCATGGGGGACCTGCCCAGACACTGACCCAGACACAGAGTCCTATGTATCCTCATGTGACATCTATCAGCATTCTAAAAGCCATCATAACCAGCCTCCAGGACAACTTCATCCACTGCCTGTCCCTAACGGTCCCTTGAGGGACGTCACTCTGGACTTTATTGTTGATCAACCTGCCTCCGAGGGCCACAACACCATCTTGTTGGTGGTTCACCTCTACACCAAGATGGTACATTTCAATCCAGTACCCAGTATACCTTTGGCTGTTGCTACTGCCAATCTCTATTTATGCCATGTGTTTCACCTCCATGGCACCCCTGGTTCTATCACCTCCGACCGTGAGGTGCAATTCACCTCTAAGCTCTGGAAAGCATTCTGTTCTGGCCTTGGAATCAAGAGTTACCTGTCTTCCGGATATCATCATCAGACCAACGGCCAGACCGAAAAAACAAATCAGACCCTAAAACAATACCTCCGCTGCTTCTTGAATCACCTCCAAGACAATAGGTACAGTTTGCTGCCTCTGGCAGAATTTGAAAATAACAACCATCTACATCACTCTTTACAAACATCCCCTTTTTATGCCACATATGGGTATCATCCTGCTGTACTACCAGAGTTGCCACCTGCCACATCAGTACCAGAAGTCAACCAACATGTGCTTGAACTCCAGCCATGCCATAATGAACTCCATACCCTATTGTCAAGCTCAAGAGTCCTATAAAAGGCAAACCGATAAAAGACGACTCAACATTCCTATGTACCAGGTTGGGTACAAAGTATGGTTGTCCTCCAGCTATGTTTGTCTATCCTGCCATTCCAAGAAACGAGGTCCACATTTCTTGGGGCCATTCACCATATCCCAAGTCATAAACCCAGTGGCCTATCACTTCGACTTACCGGAGACATTTAAAATCCAACATACGTTCCATATCTCACAACTCAAGCAATGGGAACCTAGTCTTTTCCCGGACAGAGAACCTGTTCATCCCCCTCCACTAATCATTGGTGATTCTGAGTATGAGGTCCAGGAGGTCCTCGACTCCAGAATATGACATGGATGTCTAGAGTACTTGGTCCACTGCTGAGGCTATGGCCCAGAGGATCGATCCTGAGAGCCTAGTACTAACCTGCATGCCCAGAGACTTGTCCGTGCTTACCACCTTGCTCATCCCAGCAGACCTGGTCCCCATGCCACCCGGAAGGTGTCCCTTACAGGTTTGGAATCTGTCACTTACTGGTTCACGTGTTCTGATGGTTTTGAATACAAACAACACACGTGTATACACACAGTCAGACTAGTAGTTATGATATATCAAATGATATAGAGCAGTGGAGGTCAAATCTGGTCCCCGACAACTACCAGAATTTCATCTTTTACGACTGGTACCTCTTGAAGACCAGCGCTAGATATCCTTGATAAGGAGGACAAAGGTACACTTTTTTTCTGGTAGCTTGATAGCTATTCCTGCAATCTGATTGACTGACTCTGCATTCAAAACATTATATGTGTTTCGTCCGCCATATTTCAGCCCTATCACAGAAGAAGGTTTTGTACAAATACCAAACTGAATAATTTCACTTACCATTACTTCTGAGTTTGAGCATACAATAAGTTCATTTTTTAAAGATTCATCCTGTGTCCACTTATGGTTATGATATTTGACCTCACTATATCTTATAGTACTCAAATATATCACTGACAAATTTGACTTCATGATTTATTTTCCAGTCATTTGACTCTACTAAAAATTAAATGAATTTGCTGGGAAAAGATCTGTCACTAGCATACCATGGAAGAAAATTAATGAGGCATTAAACCGAAACTGATGATCACAGTGTTCCCACTGCACACAGGACATCTGTCTATCTATCTCTTTCATAGTGGGGACATCTTCAGTAAAACTGGAATAGTGATTCTTCTTGGTTTTGAGGATCTGGTTCACACAAAGCACCCCACCCAAAACCTACCTTGAGCTCCACAACAGGTAAGGATTTAAAGGAGAACTAACACTTCCTAATTATATATCGCCCTCCCACAGAAAATCATAATGGCCCCTATGAAGCTTTCTCAAGAGAGAACATCTTCAGTCAGCCCCGGATGTCATTTAAGGTCCATAGAAATGCATATGAGTTGCTGGAAGCTTGTTAAACTGAAACAAGTAGAGTTAAAGAAACAGTAATGTCCAAAATAAACCATGCATACAATTGTTCAGAGTAATTGGTTATAATGCATAGCATATTTTAAAATTGTGCTAGCTTCATGTTCTTCTTCATGTTTGATTTAAAAAGTTTCCCTCTCCTACCCCTTTCATTTATATCAAGGAAGATCTGAAAGCCTATCCGGACAGACCACAATGAGGGACAATATTGTGTCATAATAAAGAAAACCCTATCCCACTTCATCAAGGGGGGCAGGGTTTTCCTTATACTGACAGACAAAATGTTGTCCCTCTTCATGATCCGTCCAGTCAAAAGACTGGCATTTGGATCTGAGGGATCTCTGCCTGACGTAATTGAAAGTGACGAGAATTGTGAAGCTTTTAAATAGATATGGGTGAAAAGTGAGAAAAATTTCCCATGAAGAACTGATGATTTTTCTTTTTTTTCGTGAAAGTTTCCTCCTTTTCTCCAATGCCAAATTTTCCTCCTTTTCGCATATTGCAACAAATTTTTCTCCTATTCTAACACATTTTCTCCTATTCTAACACATTTTTGGCCTATTCAACACATGTTTGTCCTATTCCAACACATTTTTCTCCTATTCTAATACATTTTTCTCCTATGCCAACACATTTTCTCCTATGTTTAATATGGTGCAATCTTTCCCAGCACAATATTACTTCTTCTGAGGACTGTAGTGTCAAGTGATTAGAAAAACATAAAGTACAACCTACAATGTGTCAGATGTGTATGGTAGTGATGGGGAGGACTGGAGTGGTTTGATTGGTGTGACCTTGACAAACTGCATCCACCCCAGGAGTAGAGGAATCATCATAGTTTATTGCACATGATGCAGCTACCATTGCTGAAGTCAGTTTTTGCACTACCACTTTACTCCCTTGTCTCTGCACTGCTCCATCTCCCCCCCACCCACTTGTGCATTTGCTAGACATTACTCAACTACTGTGTGTGTTTTTACTCTCTACAATACACAAATGATGGAGTGTGATGTCATGCCTTGGGCCTCAACAAAATTCTCAATGTCTTCTGCTGTCTATCAAGTCTGCCTCAGTCACATCAAGCTCCCAGACAGCTATCTAATATATTTATTTGTACAATTATTTATGTATTTTTTTATTTTTATTTTTTTTACTTGTTCACCCCATCTTATCACAGTTAGACCAAAAAATATGTGTAACTAAAAATCAAAACCAACAATGTCTTTCTCCAGACTTCCCCATCACAGAGACAATAAAAGTAAAATCAGCAATCAATTTGGACCCCAGCTGACTCTGTTTTGCCAGTCAGTCACATCAAATTTTGTGGTGTTTTGGTTCAACCTCCTTCCTCCCTTCTTCTCCTACAGAATGCCCCAGACTCCCATAATACAGAGAACAAATGTTCTACCTAAACTAAGCTTCAATTCCTATTTAATTGCCTATCTTCTCTAGCTCAAAATATGCTGCTCTTTCCTCTCACAAACAGAATGGCATGCTGTGAGACCCTGACATCCTTGTATATAGCTTTAGAAATCTAGAGAAAACTTTTGTGTGATGGAGATAAATTTTTCTTCCCATTGATTTCAATGCAATGAGCAAGGCAAAAAAGTGGGAAAATGGCACTTTTCGCAGGAAAGTTTTCACCAAGCTGAAAGTGCAATTTTCACCAGATTCAGTTTGATGTGAAAATTTTTGCCCATCCCTACTTTTAAATCAAATTTGTAGAAGAGTGTGATAACACTATTTTTAAAAAATGCTATTCATTATAACAAATTGCTATGAACATCTTTGAACTATCTCTTTAAGTTTATCGTGTGCAGTGAGCAGAGTTTGAGGTCCTGTGATCCTGCCAGCAACTATCATGTCTGCCTCCATGTACATGGCATCTAGGACTGATTGATGTTATAAAGGAGCAAGGGCAAAATTCATAGTGAGCAATAAGATTATCTGCTCTTAGAAAGCCAAGGGGGGGGGGTATTATCAACAGTCTTAGTTTCTCATTTAAGTATATCCATTTTACTGCACAGTTTGGTTAATCAAAATGAATGAACCTCTAATTAATTTAATTGAACTTAATGAGAGGTATCCTTAAATCTTGGCCTGTATTCAGACATTTAGGACAGCTTTGTGACCCCTGACCCAAAGATATTGAAGCTGCCATACATCAAAGAACCTTTTTAAAGCTAGAGAGTAGGGATGGGCAAAAAAATATTTCAATGAAAAAATTTTTATTTGCCACTTTTCCTGCAGGAATTACTGCACAAAGATAAACCCATATAAGCCCTGCCTTTACAATAACACCAATGATTTCCCCATTATAACTTTTCCATTTTCTGCCTATGTTTTCTATTGTGGTAAGATTTCTCACCACAATAATATAATATAATTTAAAGACCTGGAGCATCCTGTCATACTATGTGGTGTAGAACAGGAAGAGGTGATTCAGGAAGACTGTGGGAGAGAAAGAAAGCAGCAAAGAAACAAAAAAGTAAAGATGAGTTGTGTTTCATGCTGGTGAAGCTGGAGGAGTGCTGATGCTCTGGTTAATATGTAGAAATCCAGTACCAGCAGTAGTGGAGGTAGCCCATGTAATCCAGCTGATGCCAGCCACACAATATCGACAGGGATCTAGGGAAATATTTTAAGAAGGGTAATACTGGATGTCACAGCTGCTCTTGCAGCTGCTGTAATGATAAGCCAACAGAAGGGGTTCCTATGTCACATTTTCTACAAACAAGAGAGAACGAAAATGGCGGTGGTGATGACTCAGAGGGTGGCATTCTAGAAATTTCAGTGGCAAGTGAAACTGGCTCCCCATTATCTTCTTGCTCTAGGGTAACTACATCTTCTGGCAATCCACCTTGTTCATCTTTACCTCCCCCACTGGTTGATAGTCATTCAGCAGATGTCTGTATGTGGCAGTTTGTGTCCACCCATCTCACACTCTTTGGTGCTGTCATGGATTTGAAGACTCTCAGACTTAAGGTTTGGTAAAATAACTTAACTTTATTAAAAGTTAAAGGCAGTCCCCGTAGGGTAAACCTACATAACATATAACAGTAATATAACATATAATAGGTTCTACCGGCCTTGCCTAAATACCGGGCAAGGCAACCCAAGTGACAGTTTTAATGACAGGCTCTACCGGCCTTGCCTATACCGGGTAAGGCAACCATGAGATGACATATACCGGTTCTACCGGCCTTACCAATACCGGGCAAGGCAGCCCTTACGGAATGCTGAATGTAGGCTCTACCGGCCCTGCCAATACCGGGTAAGGCAACCTTAAAGATGGTGAATTACAAGGTTCTACCTGCCTTACCAATACCGGGCAGGGCAGCTCAAAGTAGTACTGGAGTAGGCTCTACCGGCCCTGCCAATACCGGGTGAGGCAACCTACAGGATGGTATTGTCAAGGTTCTACCGGTCTCACCAATACCGGGCAGGGCAGCCTGAGCGAGTAGACCAGCCGTCAGATGACTAAGACAGCATAGAGCATAAGTATAGAGGTCTTACTCAGCAGGAGTCTATTGCCAGGGATACTCAGACAACTGCAAGGAAGTGGACAGCGACTGATCACAGTACTGGATGTTCAGGAGCAAACCAACGTCCGCACGTTGGGACTAATGGTAATAGCTCCACCAGGTTTAATGGAGCAAACCAGCGACCGCACGCTGGAACCAACAATGTATATCGCAACCAGGTTTAGTGGAGTAAACCAGCGTCCGCACGCTGGGACCAACAACGTATATCGCAACCAGGTTTAGTGGAGCAAACCAGTGTCCGCACGCTGGAGCCAATAATGTATCTCGCAACCAGTTTAGTGGAGTAAACCAGCGTCCACACGCTAGGACCAACAATGTATATAGTAACCAGGTTTAGTGGAGTAAACCAGCGTCCGCACGCTGGAACCAACAATGTATATCGCAACCAGGCTTAGTGGAGTAAACCAGCGTCCGCACGCTGAGACCAACAATGTATATTGCATCCAGGTTTAGTGGAGTAAACTAGCGTCCGCACGCTGAGACCAACAATGTATATTGCAACCAGGTTTAGTGGAGTAAACTAGCGTCCGCACGCTGAGACCAACAATGTATATTGCAACCAGGTTTAGTGGAGTAAACCAGCGTCCGCACGCCGGGACCAACAATGTATATCGCAACCAGATTTAGTGGAGTAAACCAGCGTCCTCACGCTGGGACTAACAATGTATATCGCAACCAGATTTAGTGGAGTAAACCAACAAAGTAAGATCAGCAGCGAGAAGAACAATGTCGCCAGAGTGACGGCTGGAGCAGGAGATTCAGGAACTCAGTAAGATTAACCCGCGAGGTGCTGGAACACAGGAACACTGGAACTCTGGAACACAGGAACACTAGCATACAGGAACACTGGAACACTGGAACACAGGATCAGCAAGTACAGCAGGAACAGGCCCAGAAGCCTGACAAGCAGGTCAGGCAGAGTCTAGTCAGAAACACCACGAAAGGGCAACCTGGAAGTGCTCAGCCTGTGTTTAAAAAGGCTGTGTGAGGAGGGCTAATCACAGACAGCCAATCCTGATACTATGCAAGTGACTGACACTGAACAGCACCAATCACGGGCACCGTGATAGTACCCCCCTTTCAAAGACCCCCTCTCCCAGAGTAGGGTCTAGGCTTCTGAGGGTATTTGGCATGAAATATTCGTAGTAACTTGGGTGCATGAAGGTCCTTACTGTCTACCCAGGAACGATCCTCAGGGCCATAACCTTTCCAATGCACCAGATACTGTACCCCTCCTCTACCTCTGCGCTAATCAATAATGTTTTGTACTTCATACTCCCCCTGCCCCTCGACTTCAACAGGACCTGGCCTCACAGGTGTGGTAGTATAACGGTTACAAACCAGAGGTTTAAGGAGAGACACATGGAATACATTGTGAATGCGCATAGAAGCAGGTAATTCCAAAGCATAGGAAACAGGGTTAATTTTGCGAATGATCTTGTACGGACCAATGAACCGAGGTGCCAGCTTATTAGATGGGACCTTGAGCTTTAGATTCTTGGAGGACAGCCATACTCTATCCCCGACTCGGAAGGAAACCGCTGGAAGCCTTCTGCGATTGGCATGACGCTGATGTCGCTGAAAAGACTGGCCCAATGCCCTCTGAACTTGTGCCCATGTGGAACGGAGTTGCTCTATATGCTCATCCAGAGCTGGAATCTGCTGTGATTGAAAGGAATCCGGGAGCAGACAGGGTTGGAACCCATAATTGATTAAAAACGGAGAGCTCCCGGAGGAAGAATTAACTGCGCAGTTCCTGGCGAACTCTGCCCAAGGCAACAAGTCGGCCCAATTATCATGATGGTAAGTCACAAAACATCGCAGAAACTGTTCCAATCCTTGATTGGCTCTCTCAGTGGCCCCGTTAGTCTGGGGATGATATGCCGAGGAAAATGATAGCTGTATGTCCATCTGTTCACAAAATGCCCTCCAGAATCTGGACACAAACTGGCTCCCCCTGTCAGACACCAGCACCCTGGGTACTCCATGTAACCGAAATACTTCTCGAGCGAATACCATTGCCAGTTCCTTGGCCGAAGGAAGGCCACGGAGGGGTACGAAGTGTGCCATTTTAGAGAACCTGTCTACCACCATCAATATGAAGGAGTACCCTCTAGACCTGGGCAATTCTCCCATAAAGTCGATAGAGATGTGAGACCAAGGGCGTTCACCATTAGGCACCGGCTGAAGCAAGCCCACAGGGAGATGTCTAGGGGTTTTGGCACGGGCACAGGTGGCACAGGCATTCGTAAAATTGGCACAATCTGCTTTCATAGAAGGCCACCAAAATAGCTGAGAGAGAGACCAGAACAATTGATCCCTACCAATATGTCCCGCAGCCTTAGAGGAGTGGTAGGTCTCAAGTAATCGAGTACAGAATGGCTCAGCGACAAAACATTTGCCCACTGGAGTCTCATGAGGAGCAGAGGCTTGGGATGCCAAAATCTCCTCCCCTAGTGGTGAAGTAATACTAGTACGTATGGTAGCCAATATTCGATCGGGTTGAATGATAGGGGCTGGTACCTCTTCTCTGTCAACCTCTGCTTCAAATTGTCTAGACAGAGCATCAGCCCTAACATTCTTTGATCCCGGC
Organism: Rhinophrynus dorsalis; assembly: GCA_037306005.1. Lineage (NCBI taxonomy): Eukaryota > Metazoa > Chordata > Amphibia > Anura > Rhinophrynidae > Rhinophrynus > Rhinophrynus dorsalis. The sequence continues at coordinate 471,109,467 of CM074720.1, read as the reverse complement.
AGGTATGATACAACGAAATTGAATCGGGATAGAAGCAGTGCCCATCTGGCCTGGCGAGAAGACAATCTCTTGGCCTCAGAAAGATACGTCAGATTCTTGTGATCAGTTAGAATCAAGACGGGGTTTTTTGTGCCTTCAAGTAAATGACGCCATTCTTTGAGAGCGAGGATAATGGCCAGTAATTCTCGATCACCGATCTCGTAATGACTTTGAGCACTAGTCAGTTTTTTTTAGAAGAATCCACAGGGTCTGAGTGTACCGCCTTTAACCTGTCGCTGAGAGAGCACCGCCCCGACCCCATTATCTGAGGCATCAACTTCCAAAGTAAAGGGGAGTATTGGATTAGGGTGGGACAACACAGGCGCTTCAGCAAAGGCTACCTTCAACTTCTCAAAGGCCTTTTCAGCAGCCATCGGCCAGAGGGATGGGTTAGCGCCCTTGTGCGTGAGGTCAGACAGAGGTTTCACGAAAGAGGAGAAGTTTTTAATAAACTTCCTGTAATAACTGGCGAAGCCCAGAAATCATTGGATGGCTTTGAGGCTCTTGGGTTTAGGCCATTGTAAGACTGCCGTCAATTTCTCTTTATCCGTGGCAATGCCGTCTTTGCCAATTATAAACCCCAGCAATGGTACACTGGTTTTGTGGAACTCGCATTTCTCCAGTTTACAGAATAATTTATTTTTTCGTAAGCGCAGCAAGACTTCAGACACATCCTTGATGTGTTGTGACAGGTCTTTGGAGTGGATAAGTATGTTGTCAAGATAGACTACAACACAAGATTGTAACATATCTCTAAGAACGTCATTGATCAGTTCTTGAAATACTGCAGGAGCATTACATAGACCAAATGGCATGACTAGGTATTCATAATGCCCAGATCTCGTATTGAAGGCAGTTTTCCTCTCATCACAGGCTCTGATACGTATCAAATTGTAGGCTGCCCTTAGGTCCAATTTGGTGAAAATCGAGGACCCCTTAAGTCTATCAAACAGCTCGGTGATGAGTGGTATTGGGTAGGCATTTTTTGCCATCAGCTTATTCAGCCCACGATAGTCTATGCAAGGTCGCAGTTCGCCACTTTTTTTCTTAACAAAAAAGAACCCGGCACCGGCCGGAGAAGTAGATTTCCTTATGATCCCTCTACTGAGGGCATCTGCTATGTATTCCTCCATAGCATGGTTCTCCTCACAAGACAATGGATATGTGCGTCCCCTCGGTGGTACTGCTCCAGGACTCAGTTCTATGCGACAATCGTATGGTCTGTGCTGAGGTAGGGTGCCAGCCTCTCCCTTACTGAAAACGTCGCTAAACTGCTGGTAGGCATCAGGTAGTGAAGGGGAGGTGCACAAGACCTTAACAGGATGGGTAACGCACTTATCCATACAGAACTGAGACCAAGCAGCAATCTCACATTTCTGCCAATCAAATTGTGGGTTGTGCAACTGTAACCAAGGAAAGCCCAAAATCACGGCATGGTGAGGAGAATTAATCAATTGGAACTGCTGCTCTTCCTTGTGAAGAGCCCCAATAGTCATGGACAAGGGCATCGTTTCAAAAGTAACTTGGGCGGGTTCCAAAGGTCTGCCATCAATTGCTTCAATAGCAAGAGGGGTTTCTCTCTGAATCCGTGGTACCCCATGCAATTCAGCAAAGGTATTGTCCATAAAATACCCAGCTGCACCAGAATCAACCAAGGCCAAAACCTCAACCGAGCGTTGTGCCCATGACAATACCACCTGTATGGTGGGTTTAAGTGTGTCCAACAATGGGGTCGATTGGACACCACCTAGGGCCTGTCCCCCAAGGTACCCTAGGTGTGTTTGTTTCCCGGACGTACCGGACAAGATCTTAACAGGTGACCATCTTTACCGCAGTACAGACATAATCCTTGTGTCTTGTGATACCTTCTCTGCTCCTTAGTTAACCTAGTGAAACCCACCTGCATAGGTTCACTCGGTTCCGAAATAGGTTCACTAGGTTTGGATGCAAGGGAGGGTTGGGTGAGCAAAATATGCTACTGGACCCATTATTCTTTAACCGTACTCATCGCTCTCTGGCAGTTAATCTTTCACGTATTCTGGAGTCAATTAGAATCACGTATTCGATATAATCGTCTAGGTCAGTAGGTAACTCTTTTTCTGCAATCTCATCTTTAATCTGGTCATTCAATCCTTGAGCAAAGGCTGCCAACAGGGCCTCGTTATTCCACCCTACCTCTGCTGCCAAGGTGCGGAATTCAATGGCATAATCGCCAACCGTGCGCCTGCCCGGTTGTATCTCCATGAGACGTTTAGCAGCAGAGGTAGTTCTACCAGGAGGCTCAAATACTCTCCGAAAGGATTGCACAAAATCACAGAAATTCTTTGTGCAAGGTTTAGCGTTTTCCCAAAGTGGGTTGGCCCAGGCCAATGCTCTGCCAGTCAGCAGGGATATCATGAACCCAACCTTGCTGCGATCACTAGGAAATGCGTGTGCCGTCAATTCCATAAATATTTCAAGTTGATTAATAAACCCTCTGCATAATTGAGGGTCCCCGTCATATCTCAGCGGCAAGGGTGCAGAAGCCGTTAACCCTTTGACTGCAGCCCCTGAGGGCTTAGACTCATTCTCCAGTGTCGGAATTGGCGGGACCACCGGGTTAGCACCGGACTTATCCGCAAGTACCGTGCGTTCAAGAATAGTTTGGATAGTAATCGCTAGCTGATCCAAACGTTGCTCGTGCATATCCATCCTCCAATGGATATTCTGTGCGTTACCATCACTCTTAGTGTCTGAGGTCATGGCCCTTTCGTACTGTCACGGATTTGAAGACTCTCAGACTTAAGGTTTGGTAAAATAACTTAACTTTATTAAAAGTTAAAGGCAGTCCCCGTAGGGTAAACATACATAACATACAACAGTAATATAACATATAATAGGTTCTACCGGCCTTGCCTAAATACCGGGCAAGGCAACCCAAGTGACAGTTTTAATGACAGTCTCTACCGGCCTTGCCTATACCGGGTAAGGCAACCCTTACGGAATGCTGAATGTAGGCTCTACCGGCCCTGCCAATACCGGGTAAGGCAACCTTAAAGATGGTGAATTACAAGGCTCTACCGGCCTTACTAATACCGGGCAGGGCAGCCCAAAGGAGTACTGGAGTAGGCTCTACCGGCCCTGCCAATACCGGGTGAGGCAACCTACAGGATGGTATCGTCAAGGTTCTACCGGCCTCACCAATACCGGGCAGCCTGAGCGAGTAGACCAGCTGTCAGATGACTAAGACAGCATAGAGCATAAGTATAGAGGTCTTACTCAGCAGGAGTCTATTGCCAGGGATACTCAGACAACTGCAAGGAAGTGGACAGCGACTGACCACAGTACTGGATGTTCAGGAGCAAACCAACGTCCGCACGTTGGGACTAATGGTAATAGCGCCACCAGGTTTAATGGAGCAAACCAGCGACCGCACGCTGGAACCAACAATGTATATTGCAACCAGGTTTAGTGGAGTAAACCAGCGTACGCACGCTGGGACTAACAATGTATATCGCAACCAGGTTTAGTGGAGTAAACCAGCGTCCACTCGCTGGGACCAACAATGTATATCGCAACCAGGTTTAGTGGAGTAAACCAGCGTACGCACGCTGGGACTAACAATGTATATCGCAACCAGGTTTAGTGGAGTAAACCAGCATCCGCACGCTGAGACCAACAATGTATATTGCAACCAGGTTTAGTGGAGTAAACCAGCGTCCGCTCGCTGGGACCAACAATGTATATCGCAACCAGGTTTAGTGGAGTAAACCAGCGTACGCACGCTGGGACTAACAATGTATATCGCAACCAGGTTTAGTGGAGTAAACCAGCGTCCGCACGCTGGGACCAACAACGTATATCGCAACCAGGTTAAGTGGAGGAAACCAGCGTCCGCACGCTGGAGCCAATAATGTATCTCGCAACCAGTTTAGTGGAGTAAACCAGCGTCCACATGCTGAGACCAACAATGTATATAGCAACCAGGTTTAGTGGAGTAAACCAGCGTCTGCACGCTGGAACCAACAATGTATATCGCATCCAGGCTTAGTGGAGTAAACCAGCGTCCGCACGCTGAGACCAACAATGTATATTGCAACCAGGTTTAGTGGAGTAAACCAGCGTCCGCACGCTGAGACCAACAATGTATATTGCAACCAGGTTTAGTGGAGTAAACCAGCGTACGCACGCTGGGACTAACAATGTATATCGCAACCAGGTTTAGTGGAGTAAACCAACAAAGTAAGATCAGCAGCGAGAAGAAGAATGTCGCCAGAGCGACGGCTGGAGCAGGAGATTCAGGAACTCAGTAAGATTAACCCGCGAGGTGCTGGAACAGAGGAACACTGGAACTCAGTAAGATTAACCCGCGAGGTGCTGGAACACAGGAACACTGGAACTCTGGAACACAGGAACACTAGCATACAGGAACACTGGAATACTGGAACACAGGATCAGCAAGTACAGCAGGAACAGGCCCAGAAGCCTGACAAGCAGGTCAGGCAGAGTGGAGTCAGAAACACCACGAAAGGGCAACCTGGAAGTGCTCAGCCTGTGTTTAAAAAGGCTGTGTGAGGAGTGCTAATCACAGACAGCCAATCCTGATACTATGCAAGTGACTGACACTGAACAGCACCAATCACGGGCACCGTGATAGGTGCACTGACCACACATGGCAGTGTGGTGGAGGATAATCACAATCAGGGCATAAAACGGCATCTGAGGAAATTCCATCTTGCAGAATATGCAAAGCTGGCTGCAGGGAGGGTTCCTCATTATTATTAAACTGTCTGAAAGTTTTCATTTGTTGGTAGCAGGGAGGGGAAAAGGGGCATAATGACAGCAGCAGTACTTGGTTTCTGCAAGGGAAGATTTCAAATTGGGGACTCTAAGTGTCGTGGTGTTTGGATAAATTTGTGCAAGATGTTTGATATGAGTGCAGATGTGCCCATTGTTCCCAGTTAATCCTTTATTTACCATACAGACTGTGCACATTGCAGCTGCTGATGAGACACACATTTCCTGCTCTCAATTTAAAAAATTCTATTTTAGTAACAACACACACATGATTTTGAAGGAGGAGCAGGTGGAGAAGCATTATTGGACAACTTTTATCCATATACTGTATATCTGAAGTGGTGGGGGCTAGTTATGGTGCTGCTGCTGCCTCAGGTCCATTACTTGAGCTAGTTGTGGCAAGTGGAACCTGCTGTTTAAACAACTCAGCAGCAAGAACAGTAGTCGCAAATTCAGCAAATGCACGGAGGCATTTGAGAATGGCCAGTGGCCAAAACAACATGACCTGCTGGCACTAGACCAGTGGGTATTTTTTCCCGTCAGGGCTTGTTCTTTAACAAAAAAATAAAAAATTGTTGGGGCACACAAGAAGTCAAATTTCCTTCAACCAATCAATGTTTCCTCAGGGCTTGTGCCTCAATTAAATCTAATTCCTACAAATTAATGTTTCCTCAGGGCTTGGGCCTAACACAAGAACACAAATTTCCTACAACTAATCAATGTTTCCTCAGGGCACGTGCCTCTAACAACAACTCTAAGTCCTACAAATTATCCTCTACAAAATACTTTCTCCCATCAAGTATCAGTCTGCCCCAGTTGCAACTTACGATAAGGGATGCCTGTCTCTGTAACGTTATTTACTAATTTCTTATTTTATTTTTAATTTTATTTTTTTATTAACTGTCCCCCAATACCAGTCAACATACCCCCCAAAAAATGTATTCAACTGATTATTTCACCAGACTCCACCCACCAACACAGGCAGTCTCCTCAGACAAATTTTATACCACATCTTAAGAGTTTTTTTAATTGTATTTATTTTTTATTTTTTTATTAACTATCCCCCAATCCTAGTAAACCCCCCCCCAAAACAAATTCCCTTCTCTAACTCATTTTTTCCCCATATTCTGCCACACAGGCACTCTCATACCATTTTTATACTATGCCTTTGGGAAATAAAATAACATTTGGTATGTATTGTGTGTAAATTCAATGTTCCCATTGAGTTCAATGGCATGAGCTAGGCAAAAAAAACTGAAAAACATCACATTCGGGGGAAATTATTCACCATGCGGGAAATGCCATTATTCAAAAATGTTTTGTCTCTAATTGTGACTACTGTTCTTGCTGCTGCTGAGTTGTTTAAGCAGCAGGATGATTAGGCAACTCAAAGGAAATGGGATCAACAACAGCAGTAACCTGGGTGATTGATAATGAAAGTTCCACTTGCCACTAGTAGCTCCAGTGATGCGTCTGAGGCAGCAGCAGCACAATAACTATCCCATTCACTTCAGGTATATATGGATAAAAGAAGAAGTTGGCTAATAATGCTTCTCCACCTGCCACTCCTTCAAAATCATGGGTGTGTTGTTAGAATATAAATGTTTGCCTTGAAAACAGGAAATGTGCCTCTCATCAGCAACTGCAATGTGCACAGTGTGTGAGTGATAAAGAAGGAAAGGGCACATCTGGATTCACATCAAACATCTGGCATAACTATAACCAAACAACATGACGTTTAGGGTCCTCAGTGTGAAATCATCCCACCAGAAACCAATTACTGCTGTTGTCACTATGCCTCTTGTCCACTCCCCCCTAAAGACAAACGACAACTTGGAGACAGTTTAATAATAAAGATTTATGATAATGATGAACCCTCCCTGCCACCAGCTTTGCATATTCTGCGAGATGGGATCTCCTCAGATGCCTCTTTAAGCCCTGGTTGAGATTTTCCTCCCCCACACTGCCATATGTGGTCAGTACACCACACAGAGTGAAATGGGTAGACACAAACTGCCAAATTCTGACATTTACTGAATGGCTATCAACCTGTGGGGGAGGTAAAGATGAACGTGGTCGATGGCCAGAGGATCTAGTTACCCTAAAGCAAGAACATGATGGCGAGCCAGTTGTTTCAATCACTATTGAAATTTCTACACTGCCACCCTCTGAGTCATCACCACCATCACCACCGCTACCATTGTTGTTTTCCTTTCTTGTTGGTAGAAAATGTGACATAGGAACCCCTTCTTTTGGCTTATCATCACAGCAGCTGCAAGAGCAAGAAGAGAATGGAGATCCAGGTGTTTTGCTCGCCATCAAACTTTCAGGCTCTGGCTGGGTTTCTCTATCCTTCCTCATCTTTTATTTCACTTTCTTGAAAATGGGACATTTTTATACAGAAAAGGCAAAAAATTTGATTAAAGGGGTGAAAACTTTCTAGCCATTGAAAGAATAGCAAAACATTTTTGACAATGGTTGAAATGGAAAAGATTTTAATCTCTTTACTTAAAGTGGATTTCCCTATGAAAAAGCGGACAATCACCCACCCCTACTCCCAAGTTCTTCCCCAATTTCATGTTTTCTTGCAGTTACTGATGAAAAGCACAATTCCTTTTGGCTATCAAGAGGAAAATTAGTATTCCATCAAGCCTATGATTTTAGAGGAGGTTCAGGAGGAGAAGCTTAGTTGGCCAACTTCTTTTCTCTAGATGGTCTTGAAGTAGAGTAGGAGCTTGTTGTGGTGTTGCTAATGCCACAGCAACACTAGTGCTAGTGACAGGTAGAAGCATCATTGTACCACCATCTGTCTTATATCAGTGCTGATGATCCAAGTCCCATGTAGCAGCATAATCATTCTCATACCTAGCCAACTGAGTTTCAGCAATTACACCATTATCAAACACCAGAATTGCAAAAGTGGAATTTTCTAGCACTGTGGGCACTTGGATTGTAGGGATCAATTTTTTTTAGGGCTTGTTTTCTTAAAAACTCAAGGCTTCAAGCAATTTTTTCTCAAAGTTTATTTTTTTCTAGCCTCATAACAAGAAAGATATTTTTCTCATGCTTTTTTTTCCTGTTAGCCTGAGGCCTAGACACACAATTTTCTCAGGATTTGTTTTGGCAAGTCTGAGACCTGAAAAAATTTTTCTCAGGCTTTTGTTTTTAGCAAGACTGAAATCTGCAAACATTTTTTTCAGGTCTATTCTTGTTTCAAGCCTGCAATACATTTTTTTCAAGCCTAGCCTTGTCGTAATATTTTGAATGTTTAACTTTATGTAAGCCCACAAAAGTAATATTTTTCAGGTTGTTCATTTTTGTTAAGCCTGCTGCTATGCTTGCTAACAATTATTTTTAAACAAATAATTAAAAAAAAGGTTACAACTTACATTGAATGGATCAGATGTACATGGTGGTGGTAGACTGTTGTGGTGATTGATGTATATATATCATCATAATTCATAGGGTTGAAAGTTAGATCAATCATTTGCATTATCTTGGCGGCAGCAGCAGCAGTTGTAGGTACTCTAAGTCTTTTCATCTCGTGCAAACTCTGTTATTCTCCTCCATGTTTTGCATTTGCAAAACAACAGCAGTAGCCATTGGTGTTTTTCTAAATGAAGGAAATGTTGGCCCACTCTCTGTGACTCATATAGGACCTCTATTTTGGTCCTCAGGGCCCCATGAACTTTAATGAACACTTCTACTATTGCTAGATGTTGCACATCTGACATGCTGCTGCTTGTTTGTCTCCCAACCAGACCTGTGATCTGCTTTCTCCCTGCTCATATATTTTTACACAGACAACACATAGCAGCATGTTTCGCTTTTGGAGAATGAGTGAAGTGCCTCCATATTATAGATTTCATAAACTGAGGGGTTCCTTAGCATCTACTACTACTACAGGGTTAGATGGAATTGTGCAAACAGTAGTTGTCAATGAGGCTTAAGTTAATGGCCACCCATGGCTGTAATAGGAAACCTAACTGTTCATAATTTGAGACAGAAAAATTTCCATCAGTGGAATCATAAATGTCTATAATATAATGCAATAACATACAACCCTATGAATAAAAGTACTCACAATACCTCCTAACATCACTGAATATATAGCAAAAATGTGTACACTTCTTAAATATTTCCATTGGCTTATATAGCAGTGATAGAATATGGTGCATACTCATACCAGAGTGGATTTTTGCCTCTGTTTCAGGCATATACAAAATAGAAAATTATCAGCAACTATTTATTAACCTTAGTGTGTGTGGAAATCTTAGGAATATTTCCTTGCATGTACTTTCTGTGATTAAAGGAGCTGTTGGGATTGCGAGTACTTGCATTCCCAGGGTTGCATTTTTTGGCATTTTTATGCTGTAGCTCATTTTGGTGTGTTACTGTGTGTAAAGGACATTTGGATATGGGTTTGTGGAGCAATGGTTTATATTTGATGTAGGGGCAGTGGAATTCATAGACAGCTATGATTCTGGAGATGGACATTTATCTGGCTCGCATATGTATGATTAGTTTCCCTACTATACCCATGGGTGGCCATTACCTCACAAGTGAAAAGTACCATTTGCGTTCTGACATTGCGGCAGTATACAGCCATATACAGTTTTAAGATACAAATGATGAAATTAATTCATGAATTTTGTATTTATACAACTCGTGATGTAATTGTTATGCTCCATATATGTTATATGATTTTTCCCCTTTAACCCTATGAGTGGCAGAGGAGTATGTAATGCATTGCAAAGCAATACGTTGCGTACCCCTCTGGCATTCAGTATATATATATATATATACATACTAGTTAAAAAGCCCGTGCACACGGGCCACAACGCCACCCAACAATCTCGGCTGGTGGCCGGATCCTGCCTTCTTACTAGCCGATTTGCAGTCATGCACAGTTCTGACTGTCCGAATGTGCCGCGGTGCATTCGGGCAGTCAGTACTGTGCATGACTGCAGAGTGGGCAGTCTCAACTGCTCATGACGTCAGCACACGCAGCAGTTTCTAATGCGCATGACTGCGTTGTGACAAACATTTTAGCAAATTATTATATAGGATAATTTACTTAACTAGAAGAGTATCTCGGGCTTCTTTTTTATACTGGTGTTTATACAGAGCTTGAATTTATATTTATTTTTATATTGTCATACACTGAGTGCCACACCAAGGGCGTCCAAGGGGGCCCATAAGCCTTAGGGCCCAGTAGATTCTATTTATGTACCTAAGGGAATATTTTCATATTTGGGGATTCCCCAAGACATTTTTACACTGGGGCCATACAATGACATGGTACACCACGTCTTCACACGTTGAGCATATTGTATTGTTTGTCCTTGGTCATTAGGGAGAGTCAAATCCTGTGGGATAAGATGAACCAGAGTGTTATACACTGTGCTGAATAATAATCAGAGTTTCTGCTTGACTGTAGGCTCTGGCTCCTGGACACATTGCCCTATTGTAAAAACAGTCCTGAGATGTTTTCTAGTTCTACTCAGTGCAGTGACTGTGTAATGATGTTTCCATGCTAAATCAAGCACAATGGAATTGATATTTAGTCCCTTTGCTTATGTAATGCAAAGTTACTAAGCTGTGAACACCAAAAATCATACCCTTAATGCCTCATGCACCAAGTGGAGGGCAGTCTAAGGTTGTTGTGGGAAGATGCGATCCTTTGTGCTATGGCATGTTATGGTGTGGGTGTGTCGGTTTGAGGGCAAGTCCTAAGGGTGGCAGACATTTCCAACCAGTATTTACAACAATGAACATAAGCTGTAGTTAATACTCCATAATGCAGACTCTGATCTTCCAGAATCATGTGAAATAATATTTCTTTAGAACACTAACACCTTAAGGACCCAAGACGGTCCTGGACCATCATTGGTTGTTATAACCATGAAATTCCAGGCTCCCCACATGGCTGCACGCCATTCAGGGAGTCCGGAATAGGATTAAGAAAAAAAAATTGCTCCATGGTCCTTAAGTGACCATCGCGTGTGTGCGCAGCCGGTCCTTAAGGGGCTAATATTTAATACTTTAAAGGTGAATGCAATGCATTGCACACCCCACTGGTCCTTTAAGGATTAAGGACCTGTTACTTAATACATTCCAGTGTAAATTTTATGGAGGACTTACAGAAAGGGATTTGGGCGGAAGCTTTAGTCAGTAACTAGAAAAGGAATAAAAAAAGATAAGATTAATGAATAAAAAAGTAATTAGATATTTGGGCCGCTGCAATATGTTACTATTTTATTACCCTTCTTTACAGGTTAACCATTGCATTGTATAACTGATTGACCTACACAGTTTTAATGTTATTTAAATATATGCAATACAATTAGTGTTTATATTTTATTTACATTTGATTACTTTCATTATATCACTTTAATGCTAACTCTATCATCTTGAGAATTGGCTACATGAAGTTGTTACACATCCACTATTGTAGCAAGGTTCAATGGTTACGGAGACAAGATTTTCAAGGAATAGACTGAATTCAGCATAGACTATTGATGAACAATTCTTTTCATCTGAGCAGGCAGGCAAACCACAGAAACTCTGAAGTCGTTCTTGACCCATTGCCCTCATGCTGTGTGCTAACTCTTTTGAGAATCTAATTTGTTTAGCTTTACCTATGGGCTTTCACAGCATGATTGGTTTTCTACGTTTGTACAGTAATTAATTTTCACCTGACAAGGTCTCTAGATGAGACCAGAAAATAAAACAATGTGCAAACCGTTTCTGATTTTTTCTATTGCCACAGGTTCTTATACAATATGCTGGACAGAGATGAAATTTCACAGGTTGATCACTGAAATAGTGTGAGAGTTGATCATAAGACTTGTAAAGGATCAATGCTTAGTTTCTATCTGTTAGTGTTTGGCTTCTGTTAGGCCCTTGCTCGAAGCACTCTGTCCAACACATATTTGTTTGGCATACAGTAGGTCTTCATTCTTGGTAGGGATGGAGAAAACATTTGCCTCAGCCAAAAATGGCCCAAAAAAATGGCACTTTTCACTTGGTGAAAAATTTCTCACGAAAAGTGCCATTTTCCCGCTTTTTTCACCTATCTCATTGCATTGAAATCAATGGGAAGAAGAATTCTTCTCCACCACATGAAAAGTTTTCTCTACTTTTCTACAGCCATATACAAGGGTGTCATTCTCTTACAGCATGCCATTCTTCATTTGAGAGAGGAAGAAGCAGCATGTTTTTGAGCTAGAGAAGATTAGGGATTAGGGAGTCTTTTAGGTAGAACATGTGTTCCCTGGATTAGGGGCATCTGGGGGCACTCTGGGGGAGAAGGAGGGGGAAGGAGGTTGACCCAAATACCACAAAATTTGGTGTGACTCAGGAAGTTAGTGTTGTGGGCAAAGGACAAATGTACTCTGCATGCTAACACATTTTTAAAAGTATATTTTGCTGTATGGCTCAAAACTTTGACTTCCAGATACTTATTTCTCCACTACAGTCCTTAGAAGAAGTAATATTATGCCTGGAAATGTTGCACCATATTAAACATAGGAGAAAAATATGTTAAAATGGGAGAAAATATGTTGGAATAAACAAAAAATGTGTTGAATATGCGAAAATGTGTTAGAATAGGAAAAAATGTGTTGGAATAGGCAAAAATGTGCTGGAATAAGTGAAAAGGAGAAAACTATAAAAAAAAATTGAAAAATCATCTGTTTTTCTCTAAAAGTCATATGGAAAATTGTTCTCACATTTTGCCCATCCCCTAATTCTTGGCTGCATCCTTAACATGCTTAGATCCGTTCCACTGGAATTTCGTGTGAGGGAAACTTGAACTTTATGTGCCTATAAGGTTGCAAAGATTTTTTCTGCACAAACACAAATCTTATTCAAGCAAGCTATAAAAAAAGCCTCAATTTCTCAGCAACAGGGCCCAGGAATCCTGATGCCCTCAGTGTAGCAGCTTGCTGTGTATCCTGCATTCTTCCCTTCTTGCTTCTAGCTTCCCTGTGTTGACCTTGGCCTTTATTACTGGACTTCTGTACCTTTGCTGCCTGTCATGTTTATTTGACTTCTGAGGTAGTCAGAAGCCCTCCCCAATCATAAGCTTGTCTGTAATATTCAGACCTGTGCCACCTGCCTCTGATATTTGCTTTTCTTTGGATTCCAAGTTGTTTTTCTCCAGTCTGCTCACTATTTCCTGAGTCTAATTGTACCTACCTCAAGTTTTGTGTTTACTGATCTACTGTATCCCCTGCATTAGAGCTCCTGTTTCTCTAATGTGTGAGTTTATCCTGTCCAGAGTCCTGCTCAACTAGTTCTGCTTATCTGGCTTTGAGGCCAACCCCTTTAATCTGGCTAATAGCCACAACAAGGCCACACCTGCTACCTAGCTTTTGTCATAACAACTTACTCACCCTATGGAGCTCAAGGGAATGTTGGATGCTTTCACTGTTCTTACTCGACAGATTGCTACACACGTTATACTGTCCCATGACGAAGTAGACGGAGTCGTACGAAACGCATTGGGCAATTAAAGTATTTTGGACGCTATCTATTTGAAGTATTTTCCTCTATGTGTGGGCCCATTCCTTTTATCATTCGGTGAGTAGGGCTATATTGGGGGCTTTTACATCTATTGCTCTTAACAATACTACACTTAGAGGATTTTTCCTCTTGTCCCATCTTCTTTTGCCGGAGGATATTTGTGAGAATTGGCCTATTAAACTGACTAGATGGTCCTTGGAGTCCCCGGAACATCTTGAGGAGACACCTTGAAGCAAGTTTTTCTATTTACTTTTCCGTGACTTACAAGAATACATCTTGTAAGTACAATATATCTCAGCAGTTTGGATTACTTCCAAAACAGAAGTGCTCTCAGATTTTGCGCTCTTCTTTCTTCTTTTCTCCATGCACTAGTTCTGCGAGGGTGCTGTTCGGAACACCGGTGGAAGAAGCTGCATATCTCGATACACTTATTTATTTATATACATTTCATCTATATATTTCTACATATACTTTTTTCTGAACTGTCTGTGGGTATTTATACTGACGTTTGATTTGGACTTATTATTTATCCCAGTAGGAGCGCACCAGTTTCTTTTTTGTTTAGTAAATTGCTACACTCACACAGTCTGTCCAAGACTTATAAGGGGACCATACAAACCTTTAGAGCCAACTTCAGAATTTCCATACTAGAGGTCCCACTCTTGTCTCTTACACTGGCCTGTCACCTGAGCCTCCTAATCTAGTACTCACAGTGTCAAGACAGGCTACTGCTATACACTAGACCCTCGTCAGTAGTTCTTACAGAAATATTTTCTGGTGATTAAAGCCAGTACATATCATTCATGATTTCCTATAAGGTCATGTTCTTTCTGAAACCTCAAACATATTTTATTTGCTTCATTAAAGCTCTGAAAGTAATTTCATTAATATCCAGGGACCCTGTGCTATGGGCCCACTACCTTCTCAAAACAGTTGATTTATAGGTACTTGGACTTCCTTTTCCACAGTCATGAATTCTGTGTCTGATAATCCTTTCCATTTATCTTCAGCTAAATACATTATACACTCTGCCAAGAGAGACGTCCATTTAAAAAAAAAAAAATTCCTGACAGTAGAGAGAGCCTGAAATCAACCAGCCATTCAGAATCCATTTTTGCTTTGGACTTTCTGAATCTCTAAAGAATGATCTGATCCATCTGGTGATACAGATTGATTTCAGAGTTCAAAAATGATGCTTGGCATGTGCCTCTTCTAATAGGATATTTCCTTTTGTTACTTTCTTCCAGATATGTCTGTTTCTTCAGAGGAATCTATGAACATTGATCTCACCTCAGGGACTACTGTCTTCTGAGCAGCAAAAAACATTTGCCTCTATTGTTGAAAGGCTGGGCATATGTTCAGGAAATGCTCTGATCACCCCACTCCTTCCACAGCTCAGCCTCTAGATTTCTTGTTTTCTGAAACTCTTTTTGAGTTTCATGTGTTTTCTATGGGTGGGAAGTAAAGGTAATTCTTTAATTATATACAAGTTCCCTTTAAAATGCAGCAAACTGATTAATATTGATCAGTGGCTTTGGCTGCGAAGCACCATGCTTCCTTTCTACTAAACAAGTTCCTGTGTACTCTGTATGTACCTCCAAGATCACTTTACTGGCTGAGTTCTTACAGTCCCACCGTATTAACCGCTTACCTCCATTGCAACTACTCTGCTGTAAACAATAAATATTATAGCAGTTACATCGCAGGTGTAATAATATTTTATCCTACATAAGGCACTTGGTGCAATTCTGGAGCAAACCAACTGCACCGCACAGAACAAATAAAAAAGTGTAATTTAATTAAATGAGCCGTTTAACCCATCGAACATTAGAGAGTTCTTCAATGCATTGCAAAACAATACAGTGGAGTCCTCCCTAACATTCAAAATGTTAACAGCCCAATTTGCTTCAATTAGAATTTTTAATTGTGGTCTATTGTGCAGTTGTTCTGCTACCCTAGAAAAAAGGAGAGGGGGTGTAATGCATATGCACTTGAATAGGTGCTGTACCTGCCTAACATCGGTTTACTAAGGTAGAGCAGTGATGGAATGTATGGCTGTTTAGTTCATCTACACCTTGTTACCCTCTAGGTACTAATGAGACACAAAGAAAATTGGAGTAATATTAGCCCATTTTCCTGAGTATTCTATAGGTTTGGAGTTTGGATCTTGCTTATATTAAAGGGAAAACAACACCTCCTTTTAATTCCCCCACTTACATTACTATGGAGGCAAAATCCTAATAGCCCCTATGAATTTTTGTGCTTTGCCTTAGTTAAACAGATAACTTCTTCAGTTAATCCTAGATGCCATGTTTATGAGGGCAGACATGACAGTTGATGGCAGTTTTTTTTTTTTCAAACTGAAACAGAAGCATTCATGAGCCAAAGTAAGATTACCGTGTGCAGTGGGTGGAATTTGTGTCCTACGGTTCTTCAAACAACTGTAGTATCTGTCTCCTAGACATTACATCCAGGGTTGATTGAACATGTTATCTCTTGAATTGAAGAGTAAGGAAAAAATTTAAAGGGGCTATTATGTTTTCTATCCAAAGTATAGAAAGTGGGGGGAAGGGTTATCATGAGGTTTTACTTGCCCTTTAAATTACAATGATCACATTTTACTAAGTCTGCTCTCATTGGAGCACATTAAGTAAAAAAACATGTGGCAGCACTTCTTTTCAGTGCCCACGAAATGGACTCCTTTGGAAAACACAACCAGTAAGTTAACAATTTTATAACAAATCCTCCATAAATCTTCTATGTCAGGCTTTCAAGACAGGTCTATGGGTGGTACATCATGCAGGTTAATTGGATTGAACTACTAGAATTTAGTCTTGCAATTCAAACTCTTCTGATTCGCATTGTACCAACAAGGGGGCTCTGAGCTCTCTTTCAGATTTTCTTTCTCCAGCCTCCACATTGGTTCACAGGTGCTCACAATGCAGTACCAGCTTCACTGGCAGGTATGTTTACAGGGGAGCAAATCCAACAATAGGGTATTATCCTAGTAATATTTGTCTTTAAGCACTGGTGGAGTGAATGCACCAGTTTGAACCCAAATGTTCATACATGCTGGTACATGATATGATTTTTATTCCAGTTTCTATTTTGTCTTTCAAACAACAGTCAGGTACATTAATATAGTTTATGTTTGTGTATTTGATCTCTCTTGTAGTCAGTTGATATTAGATTACAATCTCATATTCGGGTCTTCAGAAGCCTATTATTTGTTGTGAGGAGGTGTGATTTAAGGGGATAGACACCAGCTGTGATCATTATATAAGGACACTGAAATATAATGCACACATATATATATAGATAGATACACCTAACTACTGTGTAAAGGCCACCTGCCTAAGTAAATCAATCTGTTAAACAGACTAAGACTCACTCAGTCTTAAGTAATAGTTCCTCTTTATTATATAAGCTTCACCATCTTCATAGATTTTTCAAATCTCTGGATAATCAGGGCACAAAATACAATAACTATTTTAATATCATATATATACATAGTTAAATAATTTATCTTTAAACCTAATTACACTATTCAGATTGGTTAACAATCTTCTTGTGATGTTCATGAGTCATGAGCAAATTGCATCTGACAGCAGGAAAGGCTTGACCTATTCACTCTACAATTTCTTAATTTTTGCAAAATCTAAGAACTTATTTGATTCTTGACCTTTAAATTATACTGAGGACAGGGTAATAGATTTTTTGAATTGCCTTATTGTATAGAAAAACACAATTTATTCTTGCAGGCAACTGTGTGACTCTAAGATCAAGATCATTACTATAAATGACTGCCTATTCTCATGTCCACAAAATCTACTTTCCTTCAAGTACTGTATATATATATATATATATATATATATATGCATCAATAAGGATGCCTGACATTTTTTTTACTGCCAGTTCCACTTGTGTTTTCAGTCCCATCTGTATAAATTTGCAAAAATAAGCCTATAGGTTGTTTAGTCCCTTTATGACCATAATATTTACCTCTGGGAATCCAGCCATGACCTGGAATTTTCATTAAATCCTTCAGGAGATGTTCAGTAATAATTAAACTGGTAAGTATTTACACCCAGCTTATATTATGGATGTAGAGTCTGAGGAATGAAAATACAACAGTGATTCCACGCTAAATTAGGCACTGGCATTGCAGTTAACACCCTACTCTGCCTAATGTCATATTAATAAGATGCCTTCAAAGGATCATCCCCTTAACACTATTTGTACCAAGAGGAGAGAAATGAGGCTATATGTAGTAGGGATGAGCGAGCACCCCGATGCTCGGGTGCTCGGGTGCTCGGACCGAGCACCCCCTGATGCTCGAGTGCTCGGCCGAGCACCCGAGCCCCATTCAAATGAATGGGAGCACTCGAGCATTAAACCAGGCACCCCCTGCTCTGATGAGCGGAGGGTGCCTGGTCAATGTCCCCCTTCATCTCCGCTATGCCCCTCTTCCACAATGTCCCCCTTCATCTCCTATGCCATAGCGGAGATGAAGGGGGACATTGTGGAAGAGGGGCATAGCGGAGATGAAGGGGGACATTGTGGAAGAGGGGCATAGAGTCTATGCCCCTCTTCCACAATGTCCCCCTTCATCTCCGCTATGCCCCTCTTCCACAATGTCCCCCTTCATCTCCTCTATGGCATAGGAGATGAAGGGGGACATTGTGGAAGAGGGGCATAGCGGAGATGAAGGGGCACATTGTGGAAGACGGGCATAGCGGAGATGAAGGGGGACATTGTGGAAGAGGGGCATAGAGTCTATGCCCCTCTTCCACAATGTCCCCCTTCATCTCCGCAATGCCCCCTTCATCTCCGCAATGCCCCCGTACCTCCATTCCCTGGTGGTCCAGCGGAGCGTCTTCGGATCTGTGCCTCTTCCGGCACAGATCCTCTTCACCCGAACATGTCGGGCGAGCACATGGCGGTACTCGTACGAGTACCGCCATGTGCCGAGCAGAGCGATGCTCGAGCCGATCCGAGCATCGGCCGAGCACGCTCGCTCAACACTAATATGTAGGCATTTTTGGGCATTCCTGCAGTACCAAGAAATATGCCATGTATTAATATGGTTATCCTGAACATGCTATGTGGCAAGCATACATGGCTTGCAGTCAATAACCCTTTGCAATGCTTTGAATACCTCTTTTTGGCACTCAAATGGTTAAATTCAGAAATTAGGCAGAATTTTGGGAAACTTGGTTTAGCTACATATTAATTTGTATTTGTTTTAAAATTGGCATAGACTGTACTTGTGAACACTTACACGGTACAGGTTCTAGAGTTATATGTGAATCACAAGATATATGAGAAGGGTTTACTGTATTGTGAAAAAAGAGGTCCCTAAATCAGATCTGGAGAGAAATCAGACTTAATGTAGAGTTGATATCAACTTGAAAAATGAAAGTGAGTTAATATACTATACATAGGTTCATTATTTCCGTGTATTCACTGAGAGTCACATCAGAATCATTCTGCATTACCTTCACTAAGCCACTTGTACTTGTGGTATCCTTCTAAAGTATTGCATTGTAAGCAAGGTACGGATATAAGCCGTATTAAGCATGTCTCCGTGATGACAGGGGAGATATGAGAATCTCTCCCTCCATAATGCACCAGATTCCCATGCTGTCTATTTAAAAGGTGCTCAACCCAACCCCGCAGCACACATTTATACTTGTGTATGCTGGCAATGACTTGGCTATTGTGGGTTGGGTTGAATTGCCGTTTAAAGTGACATGAGAATCTTGTGCTATTATGCAGAGCAAGATTCTCATGTCAGCCATCACGACAACATGCTTAATGTGGCTTCTAGCTGCACACTGCAATTCAATATTTTAAAAGTGAACCATACTTGCACTTATAAGCCTACTCCTACTCTCTCTGTATGTCATCATGATTTCTAATTAGATTGCAAGCTCCTTTGAGCAGGGTCCCTTTCCCAGTTTATGACTGCTACATTTTCCCCCCACAAATAATACGATTACATTTTATCCTAATGCTCTTAACCCAGTTCTCAATTTTTGTATTATACTATTGCAAATTCTGTAAAGCTCCGTGTACATGTATGTTGCTGAATAAATAAAGATACATACATACATAAATACATACATTATGAAAAAATTAATATGAAGTACAGCAGGTTTTTCTCTTTTCTACATACCATAAAGCCTGCTCTATTTAACATGTCCTCTCAAGAACTCTCTAATCACAACCCTTAATCCCTTTTGTGGCAAATTCCCATATTCTTTCAAAACACACACCTGCCACACAAAATTCTTTACAAATGTTGAGTGCCAGTGGGCTGTGCAATGTATTTCATAACCCTCTGGCACCCAAAGTGTTAATAACCATGTCTACTCATAGACCAACCATTCTATATACTGCAGCACCTCTCCCTTTTTTCTGACATTTCAAAGATGCTTGGATGAATTTTGTGCGATTACTTAAAATTCCATTTTTCTCTTCCAAGTAACTCCGTGAGCCTGCAGCCTGAATTTCTTACTCTACATACTGAGACAGCACTGACAAAAGTGTCTAATGATCTACTCCTTGTCACATATACTTTCTGATGTTCCCATGCCTTCCAATTGTTTTTCATACTATCAGCCACCATTTACACCAACAGCAATTTTGTCATCTGAGATTACTTTTTAACCCCTTGAATACTAGAGAGAAATTTGATACAATGATTTTTGCAAAGGATTTTGATACAGTAGGCCATAATTTTCTGATAAGTAAGCAAAAAAGTTCTGGATTGGTTAATCATTGCCTAAACTGGTTCCAATCCTATTTATCAGACAGAACACAATCTGTATCTATTGGCGACAATACTTCCTTTCTGCTCAAAGTGACAAGTGGGGATCTCCAAGACTCCATTCTTTGTCCACTTCTATTTATTTATACATTATCTGCCCACTGTTTGCAAAGCACATGTATTCAGATGACACTATAATCTATGCTAGAAATCCAAATGTATGACAACTTGAGGTAATATTAAAGGATGATTTCTCTGAAGTTGAAAGATGGATAGCTAAAAACAAACTGTTCTTAAACACTGACAAAATGGTCACAGTGGTATTTGGTACAAAATGCAAACTGCTTAAACTCTGAAATACCCATTTAACAATTGTAACAAAGTCTCATCTTAACTCGGTCCCAGTCAACTCCCCCAAATATCTTGGGATGTGGCTTGAACCCAACCTCATTTTTGATCTTCATAACATCCAGATTGTATCCAAAAATATGAAATCTTTTTAGAAACAAATCCTGTTGAAGTCATCTGGTAAGAAGATGTATTGTTCAACATATTTGATATCTAGCCAATGAGAGTGCTCCAGCTTACTGACAGACCAGCAGGGAGGAGGATCACCCCTATATTCTCATCAGCACAAGGGTGCCGATCAGAATGAGGAGAAGACGTCAAGAGGGAGAAAGTAAACTCTCAAACTGCATTTCTGTTGCATTTTTTTAAAAAAACAACAACACATCATTGTTAGAATAGCTAAAATAAAGAGATTAATGCAAACTTTTGGTTAGGTGATACATCCTCTTTAAAGAACTAAAGTTGCTAAAACTCAAATCTAGACATACCCTTCATCTTTCTTTTCTAGTTTATAACCACTTCTCTAGAAAGCGACCAGACTACCTGAGTATGCTCACTGCCGCTTTCCATACTAACTATAACGCATGCTCCACTGCTAACAACTCACTGTGCATTCCACATTACAAGAAAGAATCTGATTGCTCTGCTTCTCCTTCAGAGCTCCAAAAGCCTAGAATAACTTACCCGAAAACATCTTCTCTCAGTCTAAAATCCATGAAAATAACTGCTTCTTTGTACCTAAAAACAAAAAACTGTATATATTTTTATGTATGTTTATGCATTTGTGTAGAAATAGTTTTTCATTTCATAATTTTTTTGTGTACTTGTTGAAGAGCCAGTGTACACAGGCCACAGTGCCACCCAGCAATGGCCGTGGTGCAGTCATGCACAGTAGAGACTGTCCGTGTGGCAGCTGATATGGAGCGGAGCGCTGTCTGAATTCGGAGTGCCCTGCTCCGTATCAGCCATGGTGTGGGCAGTCTGTACTGTGCATGACTGCAGAGCGCACAGCCGTCTCTACTGCTTATTAAGGCTTCTGACAAACATCCTTAGCGAATTATAATATAGGATATGAAAATGAGAGAGATCTCAATGTATTTTTTCTGGCAAAACATTTTCTAAATAAATAAATAATAAATAGACCTTGTCAGTCACCATCTTCACCTGTACACATACACTATATCTTCTAGTGCACACATTATACAACACAGCTTAATTAATTATATAATGAACACGAGGCCAAATACACAAATACAAACTGAAGCAATTTTGTGGCAAAGCAACTAAATCATGTGGAAAAAAAAATTCTTTCAATGCTAGTGTTTTCAAGCACAATGCATTAAAGACCCCTGGCATTTAAGAAAATAAAAATCTTATTTAAATCAATTGGCTTTTTTATGTGTTTCCTATGTTGTGGTTTATTTTTTGTTTTGTTGGGGGGTTTTTTTGTCCCAGAATTTCACCACTTTTGTCTCTATGTAGTATATATGCCCCACTATGTTTTCATGGCTATACAATATTTTGTGTAATAATGGCAGTAACATATTTATGGATCAGTCCCTCCACTGTTGCTGTACCCCCTGTCTTTCAACAAGGGCAACAAGCCAAGGTGGAAATTGAAGAGGACGAAGAATATAGAAACGCAGCCAGATCCTGAAAGTTTGATGGCGAGGAAACACCTGGCTCACCATCACTTTCTTGTGCTATGGTTCGGAAATGGGAAGATATAACAGTGTCTTCTGGGGATCCACCTCTGTCATCATTACCTCCCTCACCAGCTGACAGTGATTTTGTAGATGTAAGATGTGGCAGTTCATGTCCACCCATTGCACACTGTGTGGTGCACTGACCACACATGGCAATGTGAAGGAGTATAATCTAAGGCATTTAATCAATCAGCAACTGAGGAAATTCTATCCCACAGAATATGCTAAGCTGTTGGCTGGAATGATTTATCATTATTATTATTAAGACTGCAAGTTGTCACGTGTCCTTAGCGGAGCGGACAAAGGGCATAATGACAACAGCAGTACTTGGTTTCTGGTGGGGTGATTCGATATTGTGGCAAGGTTTGGTCCCATTATCAGTGCTTTCCAATTCAGTCAGTTTTCTATTGATCAATTTTTGTTGAGATTCGGTGGTTGTCTGAATGCCAAAATAGGTGGTTGGGGAAAAATGTCTTTTATCACCGCATCGTCTGTTAGCAGAGGTTGTAGTTCTTTGATGATGTTGTGTATTCCTTCTAGAGCAGGGTTGTATGTAGTCACTAGAGGTATATGTGTAGAGACTTCCTTCTTTTTGTATTATAACAGCTGTTCATGTGGAGTTCTCAATGCAGATGTTATTTTCTTTGTGATTGTACTTGTTTTATAGTATTTCTGTTTGAATGACAGTGCACCTATTTCTTTTCCTCGCTGCAATCCAATGGATTGCAATAAAATAAAAGTAATTTAAAATGCTGATTGGATCGTCTCTGTCTTTACTGCCAGGAGTCTTGAACTGTAAGTAGTCTCCTGGACCTAGAAGAGGAGTGTGCCTTAAATTTTAAAGGGCTGCATTGTATACATTTATGGTACTGTCCATTAACCCTTTGAGTGACAGAGGGGTATCTTATGCATTGCAATGTGTTGGATACCTCTCTGGCACTCAGAAATGCACAGAAGGCACAGAAATGCACACTGTACACAAGAGTAATTTTCTTAAAGAACTTCCAAGTCCTCATTCTGTAATTATGCAATTCCTTGTTGGCAGCATATAATGGTATAGTGCTCTGCTGGTCCCTTGTACTAACATGTTTTAACCCTTTGAGTGCCAGATAGGTACGCAATGCATTGTTCTGCAATGCGTTGCATACCTCTCTGGCACTCAAAGGGTTAAAGGAGCAGTAAACTTTTTTTTATGAAAAAATACATATTGTAGGGATTTTCCTACTGAGTAAAATAAGGGTACTACCACTGCCAAGAAATTCATATTTCCAGAATTATTACAGTTTAAACCCATTTTTTTTACATTAGCAGTGCCCTCTAGTGGTCTAATTCTAATTAGTTTTCCTGTTACATTATAATGGAGAGGAAAGTCAAGAAAGTCAGAGACATACAGTTCTCCATAGAATGTGATAGAAACTGCCTGTCACTTCTGTCAGTTAGAACTATCAGGAACTAAGTACAGTAAATTCACTTCTTGATTATTTGAACTGTTATACATTTTGAATAAAAAAGTAGTGGGAGTACCCTTGTTTACTTCAGCAGGAAAATGTGTGGCATGACCTGGTAGAAAATCAGACCTCAACATATATATAGGTCAGGTGGTCATCAAAGAGTTAATTATGTTTTGGTTTTGTACCCACATTTTAACAGGAAAATAACATTTAATATGTCAAAAAAACTATATTATACTTTTTAGCCTTATCAGTAAAACAAAGGTACTCCCTCTGCTGAGACATATTTTATTCAAATGCTATTGCAGCTCAGACTTCATTTTTGATGTGCAGTATCTCAACGGTCTGAAATTTTACAGCAGCGTTGTTGATACACCATTCTATAGACAGCTCTACTCAGCTGGCCATAAACTGCAATAGAATGTTGTAAAATTGCAGGCAATTAATATGCTGCATCTAAACATTTCAAAATTGAGATGCAATTACTTTTGTATAAAAAGCTCTCAGAGGGAATACCCTTGTTTTATTTAGGAGGGTAAATCCTACAATATGTATTTGTTTACATATTAAGTGTTAGTGTCCCTTTAACCCCTTGGGGTCCGCGGTCCTGGGAAGTAACCTTTCCTTAAGGACTGCTTTGAAGATTCCGACGTGCCGGCACACATGACTTGTGACGCATACCAGTATGCCATACTGAGGACTGAGAGAGACCGCTCCAGTCTTGGAGCGGTCAATCTCACTCCCTGTTTTTACTTACAGCGCTCCCAGAGCAGTTCTGTAAGTAAAATGTACATGACGTGCTATGACCGTCACCGGTCCTTAATGCAAAAAAACGAGTGACGGTCATAGCACGGCACACGGTCGTTAAGGGGTTAAAGAAGATGTGAAAATACTTTTTGATCTGAGCTGCAAACCAGGATTAAAGGAAAGTAAAAAATAGTTGAGGGTTTTTATTATTTATTTTAGCATCATAAATCCTATTAACCCCTTCAGTGCCAGAGGGGTAGGCAACGCATTGCTTTGCAATGCATTGCCTACCTCTCTGGCACTGAAAAGGTTAAATAAAGAAATGATTCTTAACTTCTCAGGGCACACAAACAAGTTGGGTTTTAATTACATTATTTGATAAACAATGGTAAGTGGATGACAGGTAAGTGTAACACAGATAAGTTAACGGTCAGTGCTTGACAGTATGTCAGGCACCTATCGTTAGCTTTTTTCCCTTGAAGTTCCCATTATTGGCACTATTTAGTTGCATTTAGGGAACTTTACTCAGAAAAGATGATTGGCTAGAAGATCTGTGACCTAACATCCATTGTGCTTTCAGCTGGTAGGGCCTTTGAATACTGACTGTCACATTTTATTCTGTCGGTCAGTACTCAATATTTCCTTACCAGCTGTTTTATATGTGGTTTTAGATCTCTGTTGTAGTCCACTACTAGATGTTTCAGTTTATAATTTGATAAAAATGATTCCGAACCATATGTTTCTTATGTCAAGCTTTTACACATCACAAAAAAATATGCTACATTGAAAGCAATGGGCCTTATGCATAAAAGCAACCTGGAGCAATTCTGGGGCAAACTATATACAACATAGGGGGAAATACAAATACTCATTGATTTATAGGAGCCTTTTAATACCTTCATTCTATAAAGGTCTGTAGTGTACTGAAAAGATGTCTGTGGCATTCAAGTGGTAAAAAGTCTTATTAAAAACTGTGAATTTGTGGAATTTCTATTGATTCAGTTCATTTGGCCTAGAATTGCTCCAGTTTTATTTTATACATAAATCCAGAGAAGTTATTTTTCCCCAGAATTGCTTCACTTTTGCCATTATATGCCTTAACCCTCAAAATATATAAAGTGTATTCTGAAAATCGACAAGGTGCAGCATCAAATCTCAATGGCCAAGATGCACTAAAGATCGAAGATGACTCATAATGGTGATATTCTGTTGGATCATTGTCGAAGGCACATCTTCAGGCACTTCTTCAATTTCATATCCCCATAAATCCAACAAAAATCTACCCACATCAATATCAATCCAACATGCCTTCCACAGGCTTACGAATTTTCATTTATCACATTGACAGTGGTCTATATTCATATGCAAATGCAGCATACTATGTAATTTCCATATGGAAATGCAGGATAATGAGCCATTATCCTATTCATGTTGGTGTGTTTTTATGTTAATGTGGCTGTTCACTACATGCACTAAACTTTGATAGCCTCTGCTTTCGGAGTTCATAGTCTCAATTTCATCTACTTGAGGCTGGCAATGCTGGGATTTCCCTGTAGTTTACTATGCAGTAACATATCTCAATCAATTACAAGCAAGGGGATTGTCTAACTGTTAGAAAAGTGGAAGGGATGCCCTTCCTTACACATCACCAACAATAGACAACTTTGAAGTTGGAGAGCATTCTCTCTGCTTCCCCACTTGGTCAGTAGGGGAATGGAGAGGATCCTTTTAGCACCATGAACAGAATCACTTCCTTAACCATTTGAGACACTGTTCTCACTCCCCACATTCTTCCCATTTGAAACACTTATCTTGATGTTGTGGGGCACTGGTAATGGTGGCATCCTGGTCTTCCATTGAGTTTATCTCAAAGTGTATTGCATGTGTGACCCCTTCATCTGGATAATGATTGACTAAAAGGTTACTCTAAGACATGTTCTGTGCCCTTTACCACACAGCCAATGGAATCATGACAAACCAGTCCCTGTTTGGCTCAGTAAAGAGCCCAAGCAGGACTGGGTGGGGGGCTTTCCATTTTTAAACTTTTTAACAGCATCAACAGTGACAGAGGGTTGTTATAATTTAGCTTTTTGGACACTGTTGCACCTCCAACATCAAAGTAAGTGCCCCACACGGGAAGCACATGGAGAAGGGGAATGGGACCTTCATTGTTAACCATGGTTGGTTCACTTGGGCTGGATGTTGCTGTTATTAAATATGCTGGGTTTTTGAGTAGAGAGCTAGGAGGTCTGGGAATTCATTTGGTGAATGGTTTTTTTTTGGTGAGTATGGTTAGTGTTTAATTGCTTTGTGTGTTGATATTAGTGTTTTGCCAGGTAGTAACTGGTTTTGCTGTAATACCTGGTTTAATGACCCTAATAGTGTATGGCTACCATGCATGCACCCGGTGTTGATTTTAAGCTTGTGAGGTGCATAGAAGTAGGTTTAGTGAGTCTAGGTGATTATAGTGCAGTTAGTGTTAGCTAAATCACTGAATCACTCAATGGATATGGCTTTTTACTGATTTCTATGGTGTGTTTTTGTGGCCATTGTCTGAAATAAGCACAGTTTATTTTTCATGTAGGCAGGTGAATGAATAGCTTACATGGCACTTTAGACCTCTGGTAACAATTTATTTTAATTCAGTTCATTGAATCCGTCCCCTAGAGTGAATTACCACTGATATAGAATAAGTACACTAAATGTGAAGCACTGCATTAAAGACCTCTCTAGCATTTAAAGTGTTAAAAGCTTCACTTTACTCAACTTGTATCTCTCCCAGACTTTAATTTCACTCCAGAATAATGCATCTCTTGCTTTCTGCTTTAGGTTCTGTATTGGTTTCCCTTGAACATGCAGTAAACTTTTTTCTGAATATATAAAATGCAATGCCAATGCTGCTGTTATTAAAACAGTCTCGCCATGATATGCACAACACATCTAATTTTGATCAATTCTTACATCAGCGTTAAATTGACAGACAATTTGGATTCATTGTGATTTATGATTCAATTTAAGATTTTTGTTGCACAGGGTCCATAATGTTTACTGAATGTCATCACATCTTTTTCTCATCTCTCAATGTAATAATCAAAAGAACCATGAATCACTGACACCACCAATTGAGTTGATATAACACTGGCATCAGAAAAGAAGGTGTTAATAAATGGAGTCAACACCATGAATGATGGGGAGGTCTCCAATGCAAGGCTCAACACACAGGACTAAGAGTTTACATAAATAGTTGTCTATGCCGGATGAACGTTTAATCCTACATAAATGCCCGATGGTTCATATTTGTAGAAACATAGTAGGAAAAAGTATTTATGGTCTTTCATTGTTACATTAAGTAAAGAACAGCAAAACTAGGAAATTATTTATTTTTAAGTGTTTTCCCTGTTGGATAAATCAATGGTACTTTCAATTTGTGGAGATGTTTCTTTAAAAGTTATTTCAGAGCTAACTTGCAATTCTCTGATAGCTTAATATGTTTCTCTAAAATCTATGGAAAGCTTATGTCTGCACAGGTAACAATATAGCTCCACCTATCCGAAAAATATTGAACCCAAACGCTCATAAAAATGCAAATTTGCTATGTAATATTACTTAATGAGTCATTCAAGCCCCTGATGATTGAGAACCTGTGCTCCCTTATCCTCTCCTTAAAGGACCTGCTGGTCTATCTGACATAACACTTGTTGCACTGACAAAACAATAAATACACCATATAAGAAGTAGAACATGTTAAACAATCTTTAATGTAGATCACATGATTCCTAGAAAAAGCCACATTAGTGGATCCAGTCTTCATGTGACTACATGTCACATACTCAGAACACTTGGCTATCCCCCATTTAGTTGAACCCTGTACAATGATGTATATTTATCTCTGGGGTCAGACGTCACCAATTCATCTTTAATATTTCTGCCCCGCTTGTACCCAAACATGGGTTGTTCTTGGAATAAATGCCCAATCTTTGTATCAGTTGTCAACAAACCCCAGTTATTTCTAATGGTTTATTTAAAAGTGGAAGTCACATCTGAAAAGGTAGTTGTAATCATCATTCTATTACATAAACAGTACATTTGATATGGTTAGGAGTAATGCATCTATAAACACATTTAGCTGCATTATCCATCAAGAGAGCATGAAAATGCAGGAATGCACGCAACCAAAATACTCCAGCATTACCCAAGTGGAGAGAAAAGCTTTCAGTGGTGGTGCAGGATTATGAAAAATACAGAATGGAGGTGAGAGGACAATTAGCTGATTATTTGTTACTGTATAAGCAATTGACTCATGAGCCAACCAAATTGTTTGTGATGGAACTGAATGCATACATACAAAAAGGAATTGATGACCCATTGTGTCCACTAGAGGGTCGCTCACATATGCTGCAGCAAAGTACATTGATTTTCAGTTACAGACCCTTATTCAGTAGTTGCCCATGTTTATGAAGAACACTACTGACTTTTTAAATATATTGTCGATGGTAGTGGTCACCACTTCTACAACTATATTGGAGACCATGGATATAAGTAGCTTGTACACCTGCATTCTGCATGAAGGAGGTAAAGATGCAGTGTGGAAGCTATTGTTAGAAAGTGATAGTATGCCAGTGGAAGAAAATTATTCCATAGTGGGCTTAGTTGATTTGGTACTTAACCCCTTAAGGACCGGACGTGCACACACGGTGCGGTCACTTAAGCACCAGGGAGTCCGGAATTCCACGACGGTCCAGGACTGTGATGGGTCCTTCAGGGGTTAAAAGAAACTATTTCAAATTTGAAGATTTGTTGTACATTCAATTGGCAGGGACTGCCATGGGTTCGCCCATGGCACCCGCATATGCCAATGTGTTCATGTGGGAATTTGAGCGGACATACATTGTAAATTCACACTATTGCCAATATATATGCTTTTATACAAAGTTTATTGACGACCTGTTCTTTGTGTGGACAGGTGGTCAACAGGCCCTGAAGCAGTTTTATCAGATGTTCAACCAGCTTAATACCCCGATCAAGGTGACCATGCTTTAGAGTGAAGTGGAAATCAACTATCTTGATGTGTTGGTACCCAAGGTGGATAATAGTATCCAAACATCGCTATAAGTCAAGGGGACTGATAGAAACACATTACATTCAAGGAGTCAACATCCAGTTTCACTCAAAAAGGGACTGCCTATTTCACAACTCATGAGAGTTAAAAGGATTGAATCACAACTAGGTCCAGCAAAGGACTCCCTTCGTAAGATGGGCATGAATTTCATTGAGAGTGGGTATAGAGAAGCTGATATTGCCAATGATATTCAACATGTAGAGAGTTTTGACAGACAGATTTTGTTACAAGGGAAGCCAGAAACAGTTAAACAAGACTGTAATAGAATGATGATTACAAATACCTTTTCAGATGTGACTTCCCCTTTTAAATAAACCGTTAGAAATAACTGCCATTTGTTGACAACTGATATAGAGATTGGGCATTTATTCCAAGAACAACCCATGTTTGGGTACAAGCGGGGCAGAAATATTAATGATGAATTGGTGAAGTCTAACCCCAGAGATAAATATATCACTGTACAGGGTTCAACTAAACAGGGGATAGTCAAGTGTTCTGGGTGTGTGACATGTAGTCACATGAAGACTGGATCCACTATTGTGGCTTTTCCTAGGAATCATGTGATCTACATTAAAGATTATTTAACGTGTTCTACTTCTTATATGGTGTATTTATTGTTTTGTCCGTGCAACAAGTGTTATGTCAGAAAGACCAGCAAGCCCTTTAAGGAGAGGACAAGGGAGCACAAGTCCTCGATCAGGGGCTTGAGTGGCACATTAAGTGGGAGAGAATGGAAAATTACCCCTGTTGCATGACATTTCATAAAATGCAGACGTAAGTTGAAAGAATTACAGTGTTGTCCAATTGAATGGGTTAAATGTGATCCACTGGTGGGGTGGAGACAGAAAGAGAAGATTAGCGAGGAGAGAGATGTATTGGGTTTATACCCAGGGTACCATGTCTCCGATGGGGTTAAACGAGCAGTTTATTTTAATAAGCTATTTGTAGTGATCTTGATGTGGTTCTGAACAGTAGGAGTGCACCCAGCATTAATGTAGAGTTTAAATGTGTGTTTTTAACATAACAAGTATAATAAAGGATCAGTGTTTGAAAAATAAGGTAGTTCCCTTGTCAGTTCCACTCGTGCAGGGTGGGCAAATCTGATGCTTCAGGTTTCCTAGGTAACCAGGTGAGCGCCGGACTTGCGATGTGTATGGGCGTGACTATTTAAGGGAACTATGGAGTGATGTACATTGTAAATAAAATATCCCTGATGAAAGTTGCAATGCTGAACTGAAACATTGGATATGTTTTTCTGGTGAAAAGATATTAAAAGTTATGTTTTAAAGAGAGAGTGCCCGACTATTCTTGCTGAAATCTATGTGACACTCGGTTGGAGCATCTCGAAGTACAAGAGAGCCACAGGTGTGTGCTGTGATATACCTGATATGAGAATTACTGGCTGCAGCATCCAAGTGCATATAACATATAACAAGCAGCGTATTGCACTACAACTCCCATCATCCTTACCTTGCCTCTTTCATAAAAAATAAAAAAAATGGTGGTTCGATGGTTCGATTGCACTTCACAACTGCCCTGAACATTGATTTGGTTGAGTGCCAGAGGAGCCGTGAATGAGCGCTGCCCCGTCTCTCTCTCTTTCTCTCCCCTCTCAGCTCTGCCCTGTCATTAGGCACGCAAAGAAGGGGAGAGACAGCCAGAGGAGAGAGAAATGGAGCAGCGATCATTAATATGTTTCTTCTTAGAGCAGATAAGCCCAACAAATAACAGGATTCCTGAATACATATTAGCATTGTTGGGACAAGGAAAGGTGTATGCAACTGCAAGTATGAAAAGAAATAGTTATTGCTGAAGACATTAGCATAACCAATATAATAAATAA
Organism: Rhinophrynus dorsalis; assembly: GCA_037306005.1. Classification (NCBI taxonomy): domain Eukaryota; kingdom Metazoa; phylum Chordata; class Amphibia; order Anura; family Rhinophrynidae; genus Rhinophrynus; species Rhinophrynus dorsalis. The sequence goes on along the minus strand of CM074720.1, from coordinate 471,078,137 downwards.
ATCAGTAACAAATCGTAATCCTGTAATCATAAATAACAATTTCCTGACACACAATATTTGCTAGCTCCACAATAGAAAATACAAAATGGGCCCATCTACCAAAAACAGTAGATATAAAACAAATATTTATATACTAGTTTAAAAGCCCAGGTACACGAGCCACAGTGCCACCCATCAGCCTTGGCTGGTGCCCGGAGCCTCTCTACTCACTGCCACAATGCAGTCATGCACAGTACAGACTTCCCAAACACCCCATGGCTGATATGGAGTGGGGCGCTCCTAATTCGGACCATAATCCTCTCTGTGGTCCTAGGAAGGTGCTCAGAGAGGACTCCGATCTGAATTCAGAGCACCCCGTCCATCTCAGCCGTGGCGTGTTCGAGCAGTCTGTACTGCACATGACTGCACCACACACAGTCTCTACTGCATATGACGGCTTCTGACAAACAGCCTAGCAAATTATTATATAGGATATGGGTGACCGGGCCAAAGATCGGTCATGAAAAGAAGAGGTATACAGATATTCACCTCATTATTCCAATAGAGATTACATCACATTAGGGAAAATCATCAGAGTTACAAACATGATGGTATACAGTGTCTACTGTTCAAAAAATAATAATTGTAATAATGCTTATAGAAAAGAAAAAAATCTTCAGATAGCAATTGAGGCAACGGCAATAATGAAATGGTCCATAAAAGGTCTTGACGTAGGACCCAGCTCAGCTCCACCCTGTCATTCTGTACTCAAAGAAGGGGGGAGAGAGTCAGGGGAGAGAAGGATCTGGGCCAGCGCTCATGCATGGCTCCTCTGGCACTCAACCAAAGCAAAGCTCAGGGCAGTTGTGAAGTGCAATGGAACCACCAGTTTTGTGGATTTTTTTTGTGAAAGAGGCAAGGTAAAGATGATGGGAGTTGTAATATAATATGCTGATCGTTATGTTATATGTGACTTTTAAAGAGACAACATGACAACTTACAGGGCGAGATTCTCATGCTGACATTTTTATTATGGCAACATGGTTACTGTGTCATTTGGTTACATGCTCTTTTGAGTGTGACCTTTTAAAAGTAAACCAAATATAAATTCCCATATATGAAAATGTATTCATTATACAGGGCAGAAACAATGATAAATTTGGGACAAGCCTTTTAATTCTTAGTACAGCGGCAAATAAGAACAGAGAGACATTTTGAGGCCTTCTGATATGGCTAGGGCAGTGTTCATGCAAATTCTAGTAAGCTTTTGATTGCTAACAGTCTTTATAGAGAATTGGAGACATGTTTATCATCCATGTCTTTACAAAACAGAAGCATAAAGGGACTTATTTATCAAGCTAGAGAAGTGCATTTCTTGAGGAAACCAACTGCTCGAAAATTCCCCAAATATCCACTGATTTAAATGGGGCTTTTAACCCATTTAATGCTAGAAACAACACATGTATTGCTTTTTAATGTGTTGAGGACCTCTCTAGCATTCAAGGGGTTTAAAGTTCCATTTGTTCAATGAGAAATGTGGTAATTTTTTTTGGTTGCATATGGTGTGTTTTGGTTGTTCCCAGAATTGCTCCATATTTGCTTTTGTGCAAGTCTTCAGTTATGTGTGTCTTCAGTTAAGGTGCAAAAGTAAAACACCAAAGCATCCATTAACCCTTTGAATGCAAGAGGGATATCAACACATTGCAAAGCAATAAGTTGCACACCCCTCAAAGGGTTATAGCACATGTACTAATATAAATTGCAGTGTGCTATGGATTAAGTGAACAGTTTGGACATCACAGCATTGGAAAAGTGTTATAATATACTGATTTTGTGCTTACATCCTAACCTGCAGTAAGAAGGTTAAAGGGTTAAAGTGTAAAAGGTTGTGTTTTTCTGGGAGTGTGAGTAGTTAATTAAGGGTGGGGTTTGTGAACAATCACCTGTGTAGGCCTGTATAAATCTAGGTACAGGACTCACAGAGCTTGCTCACAAATAGAGCTTGCTCTTTACTAAGTGCTCTGGAATAAGTGCACAGTGTGTGAAACACAGCAGTTAGTGCAACACAGGAGTTGCAGGAACACAGGTAAATTAATTAATTATTTACATTTTTAAGAACTCACATTTGCACCATACATGATGAGCAAGTTTGGAGATCTCACTCAGTGCACATCTTGCCATATGTATGCATGCTTGGAACTGCAGTTCCAGGGTCCATACCGTTGTGGCAAGTGTGAGCAAGTGGCCCTTCTAGAAGCTCAGATTGGAGCTCTAGAGAGTCATATTGCAACACTGAAAGATATTGACAACCTTGAGAGGAATCTCTTGCTAACTGAGCAGATCTAGCTGGGTCACCTAGCAAAGAGGGAGGAGATCAGATAGAAGGGAACCAGGCACATAGCTGGGTGACAGTTAGAAGTGGTTGCAGTGGGGGAGGTAAGGGGAAGAGGGCAGCAGTCCTGTGTTTTTCCATCCCAACAAATTTGCTCAATTAAATGAAGATGTTGGGGAGGCAAACCAAGAAGTGGAATTGCTGGAGAAGACTGTTTTCCCTAACAGCCGGGGGAACAGCTCCTCTAGCACAGAGGGGATCCAGAGGAAAGTCAAGCCTAGGCAGGTTGTGGTGGTAGGGGACTCCATTATTAGGAGAACAGATAGTGTAATCTGTGGCTCTGATCGTGGCAACCGAATGGTTTGCTGTCTCCCGGGTGCCCGGGTTCAGCATGTTGCAGACAGGGTGGACAGATTATTGGGAGGGGCTGGAGAGGATCCAGCTGTCTTGGTGCATTTTGGTACCAATGACAAAGTAAGAGGAAGGTGGAGAGTCCTAAAAGGTAATTTTAGGGATTTAGGCAGTAAGATTAGGAACTGGACCTCCAATGTAGTATTCTCAGAGATACTACCAGTGCCATGCCCTACACCAGAGAGACAGCGGGAGATTAAGGTGCTCAATGCATGGCTGAAGTCTTGGTGTAAGAAGGAGGGCTTTGGGTTTTTAGAGCACTGGCGTAGCGCATGGCACTGGTAGTATCTCCGAGAATACTACATTGGAGGTCCAGTTCCTAATCTTACTGCCTAAATCCCTAAAATTACCTTTTAGGACTCTCCACCTTCCTCTTACTTTGTCATTGGTACCAATATGCACCAAGACAGCTGGATCCTCTCCACCTGAGTGCAAGAGGGTCTCAAGTGCTTGGGGAGAGGATGACTAGACGGTTGGAGGAGATTTTAAACTAGGAAGGGGGGGAAGGGCCAATAAGTACTGGGATTGATAGTATAGAAAGGGAAGGCGGTGTAGTTAATAACCAGGTGGGAGGATCTGGGAGCGGAGTTAGTACAGATAATAGGAAGAAGCCTATAAACCACATCAAAATTAAATCACAAATGGAACATAGCAGTGGCATAAATTGTATGCCTGCAAATGCCAGAAGGTTAACTGGTAAATTAGGGGAACTGGAGCTGGTAACTGAAATTGAAAACTATGACTTGATAGGCATAATCCACATGACACACATGATTGGTCAATCAATTTGGAGGGCTACATGTTATTTAGAAAAGATAGGTCAAACAAAAGAGGTGGTGGGGTCTGTCTGTATGTCAGACCAGTATTATTGTCTTAATTGAGGGAAGATATATGTGATGACAGTAGTGAACATGTGGAATCCCTGTGGGTTGATGTTGAAAATATTAGTGGGTATTTATTATAAACCACCAAACATTGGTGACCTTGAAGAATCAAAGCTATTAATGCAAATAGAAAAGGCTTCTCAAGTAGGGAGAACTATAATTATGGGGGATTTTAATTATCCAGAAATAGACTGGAAAAATGGAACCGCTAATTCTGCTAAAAGCAGCAAGTTTCTAAACTTGTTGAATGACAATCTTTTGTCTCAACTAGTGCAGACCTCAACCAGAGGGAATGCATGTCTGGATCTGGTAATAACTGACAAGAGCAGAGATCTCGTTAATAAAAAATAAATCCTTTACTAAAAAGGTCTTCTACGTAAGCTTGGTTTGCAAGCACACGTGGAAGACCTTTTAAGTTTAGGATTTCTTTTTTATTAATGCGATCTCGGCTCTGCTGCAGAGCCTCCACCGGTCCCAGGACCGGATTCCCTTGCTGTCAGCTAGAATGCTGATGTCAGGGGAGAGGGGACTTTGAAAGTGGATATTACTATTATCAACCTTTATGGTTTGAGAGATGCCTCTGGTCTCATTTAACTCCATTTTTTACTGGTTACAACATGGGGGATAGTAATTTTTAAACATTACTATCCATTTAATGCATTGGAAACATCTAGCATTTAAGGGGTTAAAAGCCCCATTTAAATCAGTACATGAAACAAACGGAGAAAACTCACAGCTCTAGGACACTATGATTAATGCATGTTTTATACGAAAAAAATAATAAATATTGTGATTAAAGTAAGGAGCACAGCAAGGAAAGAGGGGGGAATCTTACAATACCCCCAAACTTAGGAAAAATCTAGAAAAGACACAGAAAAACCAATCGTGAGCTGCTCCATACTAGTGGTATAAATCATAAACCCTGTAATGAGCCTTTGTCATAAGTGTGCTTTAAATGTACTAAAAATAAAAATTAGGGTTTTAGTCACATAGATTGGCCAATATATGTTTAAGCTCACTCACCCCACCAAGGTACCCTTATTATTATTTTTAGTAATATTATAGCACAGATATGACATAGGCTCATTACAGGGTGTATAATTTATATCACTATATAGGATCATTACAGGGTTTATAATTTATATCACTAGTATGGAGCAGTGCACAATTGTTTGTTTTTCAATTTAAATCATTGGCTTTCTGGACATGTTTATTTGTCTTATGGTGCAGGTTGTTTGCTCCACAATTGCTCCCGTTTTCATTTGTGCATAAAACCTGTAATGTGGATAAAAAAAAAATTCAACCACTCTACAAAGCACGTCAAATATAAAAAACAAAATGCATGCCTCAAGCAGAATCATACTTTATACTGTGCTTACTCTGAGAATTATGGGTAGCGACATGCAAATGAGCACCCACAGTGTATCCCCTTGTTACATCTATCCTCTTTACATGTGGTCCTTTGAGCATATAATTGTTTCCATCATAAGTGAAAGTGGTTTGGTTTCAAACTGAATAAAGAATAAACGTGTATGCAGCAACAGAGAAATAAAACAACAAAGAAATAGAGAGGAACTCAGTATCAGATTTCAGAGCGCATCTCCCCCAACTGAAACCAAACTGTTTTTTAAGCTGAAATGAATTTCTTGGTCGTAATCAAAAAATAATCCTTTTTGCAGCTCTGAGTTTTTCATCAGTGAAACCTTGTATGCGGGAGGGGGCAAGTGAAAATCTGTTTTATAAAGAGGAAAAAAGGAAAAGACAATTGAATTTCATTCCACGGAAGGAAGAAAGGAGGGGAAAAACAGAATTTTTTTTTATTTGCATCAGTAGCAAGCTCGTTTTCCATGATAAACAACCTTCGGCAAGGAAAATCATTTATTATCCCTTGAATGCACACAGGCTGTGTGAGAGCAGTAATGAATACTAAGCAGAGGACACCTCCTTTAGTGACTGTCTTGTTTAAAAGCAATGATCAAATAGGTTTTAACCATAAAGTGGTTCTGAGCTTAATTGAACAGAATTCCTTCATTTAACTCCTTGACGATCAAAGGGGAGTGCAACATGTTGTTAAGCAATATGTTGCACAGCCCTCAGGTCATCAAGGAGTTAACTCTTTGAGTGCCAGATGGTTGTCCATTGCTTCCCAATACTAAACCCTTGGATGCTAAATACATCTCCAATGCAACATCCAAGTAAATAACGTGAATGAGCTCTCATGAGTAGGGTAACTTTGGGCTATGTATGAATGTAAAATTGAAGCAATTCTATGGCAAGCAGCTACATCGTATGTAGTAAATTAGAAGTTCCTTCTGAAAGGAGATGAGCAGAACTCACAGTTAAATTTACAGATTTATTTGACTAACACAAAAAATAATAATAATCATTTGTTGTAGACAAATTGGTTTCAACCAAATCTATGGAAGGAAAGAGAGAAATCCTTCCTGCAGTCGTGGCTTGATCACAGTATAAGTAATAGTAACCTATCTGATGACTGTATATATAAAAATAATCTACTTGATCACAGTATAATAACCCACTTGATGACAATATAAGTAAAGGTAATCTGCTTAATAAATAAGTAGTACTATTGGACCTGATCACAGTATAAATTGCAGTAAATAGTAAAGAATTTGATCACAACATATGCTGTAACTCACTGAATCAAAGTAACTCAATTACAGGATAAGTTGTTGTAACCTGCTTGATCACAGTATAAGTAAGTTGTAGTAAACTGCTTGAGCACAATACAAGCTGTGCTAACTCACTTCATTACAATATAAGATGTAGTAACCCACTTGATCACAGTATAAATAAGTTGTAGTAAACTGCTTGATCAAAGTATAAGTAAGTTGTACTATTGCACCTCATCACAGTTTAAATTGCAGTAAATAATAATTAATTTGATCACAGCATATGCTGTAACTCACTGAATCAAAGTAACTCAGTTACAGGATATGTTGTTGTAACCTGCTTGATCACAGTTTAAATAAGTTGTAGTAAACTGCTTGAGCACAGTAAAAGCTGTGCTAACTCACTTCATTACAATATAAGATGTAGTAATCCACTTGATCACAGTATACATTGTACTAACCCATATGATTACTGTTTAAGTTTCACTAACCAAATTGATCACAGTATGTTCTTACTATTAATAGGCTGGGACAGGGAGACGGCTGGCATGGGGGTCATGGCTAGTGAGCCACGGCCTTACTTAATCTCCCACTTTCTGCTATACATGGAGCTACATTTGTGATAACAGAGCTTAAAATTTAAATAGAGCTACACAAATGATACCACAGAGTTACAATTCAATGGAGCTACACTAGTAGCATCATGCACTTCCCTTGTAAGCTTTAGTGTATATTTTCTTAAATTGTAAGCTCTGTAAAAGCAATAGTGTAGCCCCATTTCAGTTGTTAGCTACATGGTATCGCGTGCCTTACTTCACATACATAAGTGGGCTGGCTGAGACAGTGGGCTGGAGTGATAGTAGAAATGGGCCAGTAGATTGTATTTGCCCCCCAGGGCACAAGGTGCTGGGCTGGTATAGAATAAGCATGTATACCTGAAAATACCAACAGAACGAGTTGATGCCATGAACCAATTACCTCTTAACGTGAATGTGAACCTGTCATCCATGGGAAGGTAAATAAAGAAATAAAAAGATAATTACATTTTCTTTTATAGTACAGCCCCTGTTTCACAGGGCCTCACCATAGGTTTCCTGCAGTCCCAGTTTTACAGAAATGAACTACTAGTAGGCAACACTTGGACTGAGGGTTCTGTGGTGGCTCCCATTCATTCATACTGCTCCCTTTTAACCCCTTGGGTACTAGAGTGGCTCTCAACGCATTGCTTTTTCTCTTTTTTTCTAAACCATACTTTAACTTAATGACAGGGTTCTTTTTTTGCATTATAGCGAATGACTTCCTGGACTTACCAGGTAAGTCGTCTGTCACTAAGGGGTTAAATGTTAAACTGCAGTGTGAGGCCCTCTCGGAGACTCAAGCCCTTGCAGTGAATGTGGTTGCCTATCACTCATCCTGAACCTGAAACTTTTATGCTACCTTTTCACTATGTGATATTTGAAGTTTACTACAAGTAATAAAGTACAGTAGGTCCTATTCATAGCATAAGAATGGAGCAATTCTGGGACAAACCAGTGGACCATAGTGAATAAATAAACATTCTCTAAATTCCCATTATTTAAATGGAGATTTTAACACCTTGAATGCTAACATAGTGCTTTGCAATGCTTTACAAACCTCTCTAGCATTTACGAGGTTAAGAACCCAGCTTGACCTTTTGCATGCCACAGAAGTATCCAACACATTGTTATGTGACGTGTGAATACCTCTCTGGCACTAAAAATGTTAAATAAATAGGCATTTTTATATCACCCCACTAAAGCTGTTGGTTTGTCCCTGAATTGTAACCTTCTTAATTTGTGAATATGGCCCAGTAAATATAAAACAATGGTAGCAATACATATGTTTTTTTCATAAACAACATAAACTGAAAATACTTATCAGTCTCATTTACTGTACATGCTTCATAAATGTAACTGTTTTGATATTCATTTTCTCCAGTAATCTGGTAAAAAGACCTGTAGCAGGATTTTTGGAACCAATCTGGATCTGGGTATCTTTTTTCAACTTAGTAGCAAGCTTGAAGCTGGGGCTAGGCTACTGGAGTAACCTGGGATTCAGTAGCCTAGATTATCTTTTGTTTAATTTGTTCATCCTGGATTTGGCTTGTTATTTGCACAAACTGTTTGCTAGTGTCATCTATGGTTCAGCGCAATTCTTATATATTCCTCATTGGTTTATTTTAGTTTACCTCAATTTACTGTCATTATTGTTTCTTTTGACATATTTTAGTATATTGATAGTTTTTTATGTCTTTTATATAAGATTAATAACGGCTACATTTAGAGTTTTTATGTTGCGATGTCCTCATCTTTACTAGTTTTGTTCCTGCCATTAGTACATTTTGGTCCTAAAAGAGACTATCCTTTATGACATGTCACTGCCATTTGTAAACGTCAGGCCTATTAGGGACTAATCTTTTAATCATATCCCTGCCTTTGGTAAGCTCTTGTCCTAGGAGGGACTGTGTCTTTCAACATGTCACTGCTATTATTTCAATGTGGCACTTAGGCAGACTATGCCTTTAAACACACCCCAGCAGTTCGTAGCTTTAGATTCAAGAATTCACTGTCCCTTTAAACATAACCCAGTCATTGGAACATCTTGATCCTAGGAGCTACTGTCTTTTTAAAGGGATAGTAATACTTCGTTTTAACTTTATTTTATTTTGTAGGCATTAAAAAACATGAAGAATGATAAAAGTCTTATCTCTCAAACCTTTATGGTTTGAGAGATATTCACAAGCAAAGTTTCCCCTCCCGCCCCTTTTACCTAGTGTAAGCCATCTGTTCTCAGATGTGGAATGCAGTCCATAGACCAGACAGATAACAGAAGGGGACACTCTTATTCCTATGAAAACAATGAAATCCTTGCCCCCCCTTGACAAGCTTTTCAGTTTTTTCCCTTATCTTAATTGAAGATTGTCCCTCTCTGCAGTCTACCTGGGCACCTCCCTTCTGCTCTAGCTGAACAGTGTGACATCAGTAAAAGGGGCGGGAGGGGGACACTTTGTCATTGAATTACTCTGGAACTACAACTCTGACAGAATTGAAATAACACTCTCCAAAGTCCAAATACTATGATGATTAATTAGAGCTGCTTTTATTATGAAACATTAATATCCCTTTAAACCCTGCAGGGACAGATTTGTGAGCAGTTCATTGTTTAAACAGGGACCTGACATTTGTACCTTTTGGTACTAGGAGAGGCTGTCCTTTTAAACTTTTAATGACAGTTGGGATGTACAATGAATTGCTTCTGAATACATTTCACACCCCAAATTAATCAACTTGATCCTAGGAAGCATGTCAATGCCATTAGTATACTTTATTTCTAGGAGGAAGTAACCATTTAAAAGTGGCCCTGTACTTAGTACACTTTGCTTCTAGGATTGATTGTCCCATTACCTTTTTAATGACTGAAGGGCTGTGCAGTACATTTTAATTGTATCCTTAAACATGTTCCTGCCATTAGTTCATACTGATCCTAAGATGAACTGCCCCTTTAAGCATAATCCTGTCATTAATAAGTTTTGGTCCTAGGAGAGTCTATCCCTTTATCAGTCTAAGGACAAAAGAAATGCAGAACTCATTGCTTTTCATTGTGTTACACACCCATCTGATGCTTAACATGTTAAACATATCAAACTATTAGTACCCTTTGAGCCTAAGAGGAGCTGCCCCTTTAAATATGTCCTTTGCATTAGTACATTTTTAGCCTAGAAGGGACTTGCCCCTGCCATTAATACATTTTGGTCCTGGGAATAAATGACATCTTACTTGTCATTTAGTTGCTTCCTAAGCAATATGCAGTTTAAAAGTGAAGTCCATTTTCTTCTGTAAAGTTTTACAGCACTGACAGAATACAATTTGGAACCCTTTCTCTCTTTCAAAAGGTGAAAGTCAAGTAAAAGTGTAATGAAAACTTGACGTGCCTTTCGTTTTTTTAAATATCTTTCCTATTGTGAAGTAGAAATTGGTTTAACTGTAGCTGAGCATACTGACACAAAACACAAAAAGGAATTCATTTTATGAACTGTGAGAGTGTCTTTAATCTCACAGAAAAGAAAATCAAAGCAGTTTCATTTGTATTTCCATTGCTGGAAGGGATGTGTGAGAGTCTGTGGGTTGCAATTGGTTAATTCTTTAACATTAATACATATTCAGTGAGAGGCAAGAAAGGGCTGTATTTAGCAGCAAAACAGTGGAGTAGGAGTGGAATTCAGTATGGTAAAATAACTTAAAGGGCAAGTAACACATTCTAATAACCCACCACTTATCTTAATATGGACAGAAAATCTTAATGAGCTCTCTGTTTTTTCCATGCTCCTCGATTCAAGAGACAACATTGTGAGTCAGTTCTGGATTTCATGTATTTGGAGGTGGAGGACTTGACAGTTGTAAGCAGGGCCACAATACTTCTAACTCTGCTCACTCTTCATGTTATTCTTAAAGGGATAGTAATACTTAAATTTAACTACAATGCATCTTGTAGCCCTTAAAAATCAAATTAAATGCCCCCAGCACCATCTCTCAAACCTTTACCGTTTGAGAGATATCCACTTTCAAAGTTCTCCCTCCCCTGATGTCAGCATCCTAGCTGACTGCAGGGGAATCCTGTCCCTGAAGAAGCGGTGGCTCTTCAGCAGAGCCAAGATTGAGTTATTTAAGAAGAAATCCTTCACTGAAACAGTCTTCTACGTGTGCTTGCAAACCAAGCACACGTAGAAGTCTGTTCCAGTGAGGGATTTCTTTTTCCATAACGCGATCTCGGCTCTGCTGAAGAGCCTCCGCTGGTCCCGAGACTGGATTCCCCTGCAGTCAGCTAAAGCTCTGATGTCAGGGGAGGGGGAACTTTGAAAAGTAGATATCTCTTAAACCATAAAGGTTTGAGAGATGGTGCTGGGGGCATGGGGGCTACATGATGCATTATAGTTAAATTTAAGTATTACTATCCCTTCAAACCTTTCAGGACCATATTGATGTGCAAAACATTGAATATGACATCCAGGACTGATTGAAGGTGTTATCTCTTGAAAAAAGAAACAATGACAAAATTCATATGTTCACAGTAAGATAAGTGGAGGTTAACATTAACAGGGGCTATTTCACTTTTTAAGGGTTTTAGAGGGCTGTTTTAACCTCTTTGATTAAAGCTATATCTCTGAAGCATTGCATTGCAATGTAAGACATCTCCATTATCTAAAGAATTCATTTACTCATCAATGACATCATAGCGAGGGATTCATTGATTGACTGAATCACATGGGCCCTCAAGGACCCTTCTTCATGTACATTGAATATTCCAGACCTCCAGGTCTATTTTTCACATGTGAAGATCATTTCAAATCTTATAGTTCTTCATAAGAGCAGAGTCTTAAAAAAAGCAATCAAACAAAAAACGAATTGGTATATCTTTCATCTAGACTGGATGTAAAACAAATTGTGAATATCTTCTCCATGTGCAAATAGAGTTTTTCACTCCACAGCTCTCATCTCCATGTTTACATAGCTTTTCAGTTCTCCCATGTATCCTCTACATGTTTATATAGCTTTCCAAATCTCTCAGTTCTCTAGTAAGTGTGTACAAAGCTTTTCAATTCTCCAAGGTTTCATCTACATGTGTATATAACTTTCCAGCACAGTTTTCTTGTACAAGCTTTGCATATCAGTCAGGTCCCATCCACTTGTGTACATAGCTTACCAGATCACATCAATGTATATTTTGATTTCCCATACTCAAATGTCTCTTCTGTATGTAACTTTCCAAATGTCACAGGTCTGTTTTATGTGTACATAGCTTTCTGAATCTCAGTGATTTCTCCCATATATTTAGATCACTTTCCAAATCATCCAGTTTGCATGCATAGTATTCCAGTTGATTCAGGTCTCTTGGTATATAGTTTTCAAAATTTCACAGGTCTCTTCTGCATGTGTAGAATTCTTTGGGGGGGGGGGATGCACTACACAGCAATAAGAGGCCAGGGTGGCAATATAGCGGGGAAGTGCTGTTGATGGCATATCAACAGAATGCAATAAGGTGTCTTTGCCCTCATGTCCTTGTGACTCTGCAACTAATCCGGCACAGTTTTCAAACATCTCATTAATCCACCGTTCCTTTGACAGGTTTACAATTCTGAATGCATTTTAACGAGTTTTTGTCATATTCATATGGGTGTGTTTGTATGTTACTGTGGCACATCACCACATACTCTAAGCTCTTATAGCAGCATTTGTCCAACATCTCCAACCTGAGACTGGTTATAATGGTATCAACCTGGAGCTCTCTGTGGAGCCAGATGACAGCAGCTGCCATCATTTAACTCTTTTCATTGCAGGTCTATGTGGCCCTGGAAGGGTAGAAATATTAAAATATATTTCCAGCATTTGTTTATCATTTAGAGAAGGTTATAACCACTTCATTGCTGCAATGAACATCATAATGACACAGAACAGGTAAGAGAGCAATGCTGTTTTTGTTGCATAAGTCTGAGAGATTCTTCCTATCTCCCACAGTGGACATGTGGGGGAGCAGAGAGGATGCACTAAGACTTCAGGGTTGGTAAGCTGCTGACATTGTGAAAGGGAAAGCAACCCTGCATGCTAATGACTACATTCTTTCCTCCTTCCCTTGCATAACTAATTCTTAGTACATATAGCGATGTGTGTTTCCATCTCTATTAAAGCAATGTGCTTGCCACACATCTCCAGACACACACACTGCTATAGCATTGCTGCTTGGTGCATCTCCCCCAGATCTTTGCTACATATATACATATTGCTACACATATACATTTGCTATCAAACCTCAGCAGTCAACTCTACATTAGGGATGGGTGAAAATGTTTGCCTCAAACCAAAATCGGCGCATAATTGCTCCTCCTGCTTGGCAAATAATTTTCCGTGAAGTTTTTCCGCTTTTCTGTCCTAGCTCATTGCATTGAAATCAATGGGAACATTGAATTTACACACAACACATAGAAAATATTATTTTATTTCTCAAAGGCATAGTATACAAGGGGTATGAGGGCACCTGTGTTTGTGGTGTGTGGGGAAACAATCAGTTTGTTGACTGGGATTGGGGGACTGTTAATAAAAAAAAGAAAAAATAAAGACAATAAAAAAAAATATGACATGGCATAAAAATAGGTCTGAGGAGGGTGAATGTGTTGGTGGATGTAGTCTGGGAAAATAATCAGTTGAACAGGGAATTTTTTTTTGGGGGGGTTGTTTACTGGTATTTGAGGACAGTTGATAAAAAAATAAATACAATTAAAAATAAAATAAGAAACTGGCATGCAACGTGACAGAGACAGGGACCCCCTGATGTAAGCTGTGGCCAATAATGCTTCTCCACCTGCTCCTCCTTCAAAATCATGGGTGTGTTGTTAGAATATAATTTTTTCCCTCGAGAGCAGGAACTGTGCCTCTCATCAGCAACTGCAATGTGCACAGTGTGTGTGTGTGGTAAATAAAGGAAGGACTGGGAACAATGACCACATCTGACTGACATCGAACACCTGGCATAACTGTAACCAAACACCATGATTCTTAGAGTCCCCAATGTGAAATCATCCCAATAGAATTCAAGTGTGGCTGCTGTTACGATACCCACTGTCCACTCCCCACTAAGGAAACCAGACAATTTGCAGTTTAATAATAATAATGAACCCTCCCTAACACCAGCTTAGCTTATTTTGTGGGACTGAATCTCCTCAGATGCCAATTTATTGCCTGGTTGTGATTATCTTCCACCACACTGCCTTGTGGTCAGTGCACCATATAGTGTGCAATGGGTAGACACAAACTGCCACATGCTGACATCTACTGAATGGCTATCAAATGGTGGGGGAGTTAAAAATTAATGAGGTGGATCACCAGAGGATATAGTTACATGATCTTCCCATACCCAGACCCTACAGCAAGAAGGTGATGGCAAGCCAGGTGTTTTGCTCGCCATCAAACTTTCAGGTTTTGGCTTGGTTTCTCTATTCTTCTTCCTCTTTGATTTCCACCTCTCCACTTGTTGCCTTTTGGGAGAGTCAAGGGGTACAGCAACAGAGATGTTCAATTTATTTGTTGGGGATGTGGCTTTAAAATGCTTCAGACAAATGTTTTGGTGTCCGAGGAGAAAGGTGGAGAAAATGGCCTCTTTCTTCTTCTCCTCCACATTCCCCTTCACTGGCTTGGGCAGAGGATAATGTTGCAACTGTTGCTGCTACTGCCTCAGAATCAGCACTGCAACTAGGACCACAAGTATTGCTGCTGGTAAGTGGAACCTGACCTAGTACAGTATCAGTGGACCCCATTCCCACTGTGTCCATTGTGGTCTGTAGCACACCAGCCTTCTCCTCAGCATCCTGTTGCCCTGGCAACTCAGCAGCAGCATGAATTAGAGCAATAGCAAACTCCTCAAAGTAGTAAAAATGTATTAAAATAACTCCAGGCTGAATGGGATGTGTTTTGCTGCTTTAAGGCTGATTTATTAGCCAATGTGGCCTGTAATAGCAATTAAAAGGCCTTAGAGCTATGAAACCTGTCCCATTGAGTCTGGAGTCATTTTTAATACTATTTGCAACACGACAGTTACTTCACTTTAATTTACTTTATTATTTTGTATTATATATTTTTTGTTTTACATTAACATCATTGTACATTATGCACCTGGATGATTCTTTGAAGGATGGAAGGGAGAACCAAATGAAGCAGATGAGTCATACCTAAGCAGGTAAAGTATCCTGCATACGATGCTAGTTGATTGCAAGCGTATGCTTGACTATCAACAATTAATTAATGTGAGTTTATATGATTTGTTTTATAGAGTGACTCATTATAACATCTGGTAACACACTATAGGTGTCCCTGTTTTTCTGTTCTTTCTACAAGGTCTACACCTTACATACATATGTGTTGAGTTCACCTTACATACATATGTGTTGAGTTCAGCCACCTTTCTTGTGGGTTTATTACTTTGCGTGATGGTTGATGATCTATCTTGCTGACGTTAATACACTAGGAGGGCCTCCTGTTATTTCTTTTTCTTCTACTCATCTAAAGTATGGAGTACCATTTTGGCCACCAGTTTTGAAAAAATGCATTATTGAACTGGGAAAAGTGCAGAGACATGCAACAAAACTGATAAGGAGAGAGGATCTCAGAGACTACAAAAACTGTATTTGTTTACATTACAGAAGAGACGTCTATGGGGTGATATGATTACCATTTAAAAATTTATTTGAGGTCAATACAAAGAACTCTCCAATTAATTATTTACTCAAAGATCTGAGCTAAGAATGACAGGTCATCGATTAAGACAAGATGACAGATTCCTTTGAATAAATCAAAAGCAGGGAATTTTTACAGTAAGGGCAGTAAAGCTATGGAATTATTTGCCGTGGGACCTTGTGCAGATACTGTGACTGCTTTCAAAAAAAGTAATGGATACCTATCTAGCACAGAACAATACTGAGAATGGCATGGCTGGACTTGACAGAAACATGTTTTTTCATGTGCTCCAGATATCACAAATCCTTCCACAGGGCAATGATAAGTTATAGTGGACCATATAGTGGCCCTGGTGGAAGGCGTCTGAACAGCCCCCCCTCTATTTCTCTGAAAACAGCTTATGGATTTCACATTTACTTCCACAAAGCACACACACAATATAAATAAATTAGGGCTACTTTTACAAAATTACAAGTAGAAGAAAGTAAAAAATAGAATAGGGTGGGGCTCCCAAGACATGTAGCCTCCTAAGGAAATGCACAGGCTGTTAAGACCTACTTTATGGGTATTGAGATTTACATATCTTCTACAGTAGGTCTCTTCCTTACGTTTACATCATTGTACATTTATTACAGGTTCTTAAGTGCAAAAGAAGAAGGATACATTTTTGGATAAACCAACTGCACCATAGCTAAGGAATAAAAATTGACATTGATTTAAATGACCCTTAATTGGAGAGATCTCTAACACATTGCTTTGTATTGATTTGGAGATCTTTCTAGCAATCAAATAAACCATTTAAATATATGGATTTCTTAAAATCTTTATTTATCTTCTGTGGTGCAGCTGGTATGTTCCTGAAATATTCCTCATTTCTACTGTGCATAAGGCCCTACAATTCTCCTTAATGTATGCAAATATGTACAAATCTCACATATACTTTGTTCATGAATGCAAAACGTGCAAGTGCAACACCTTATATTTCTTATTCTTGTGAATAGATATAGCTTTCTAAACCTCAAAGGTCTTATTTTCATAAATACAAAGCTTCCAAACTTTACTTTCTACTCTAAAGCAGTAAATCAATACTCATATCAATGTCAGTACCAATATAGCCTCTCTTTGGTACATTGCTCCTTCTTAGATTTGACATGTTTCTCCTATTTAGAACTGGCAGTGGTTTGTTTCAGGGACTGGCTCTACAAAATCATACAATTTGTGTTTCCCTGAAACACTCTGTAGTCTGAATAAAAATTGATATTTTGTATAATTTATTGTACATAAGTATGAGTGATTTTTTTTCATTAACACTTTCAGTGCCAAGAGGTGTCTTATAAGACTGAATTGGATACATCTCTATCAATCAAAGGGGTAATTGTATGATAGCTATTCAGGCACTGGTATTGATTATTCAATCCCTATGCATGAATAATATCAATTTACTAAGCTATAAATTCCTTTGGCGCTTGCTGAAAGGGGAAGACAATGGGGCTGTCTGTGGGTGTTTCAGGTGCTCCTTTCCTCTACACTATGTATTATAAGAGCAGCAAACCTTTTTTAATAAAAACCTATATGTTGTAAAGGTTTTCCTGATGAGTAAAACAATGGTGCTCCCACTACTGTCAGTTGGTTTATTCAAATATATAACAGTTCAAATAATAAGAAAGTGAATTACATTGTGATTATTTCCTGAAAGGTCTAGCTGACAGCATGACTCGGCAGTTTTTATCACATTCTATGGAGACCTGTTTGTCAGTAACCTTCCTCTAAATTAGAATGTAACATAACAAACAATTGGAATCTAACCACTAGAGGGCACTGTTAATAAAAAAAAAAAAACTGTTTAAACTTCAATAGGTGGAGTTAAACTGTAGTGGGAGTACCTTTATTTTACTCAACAGGAAAAAGCCCTCAATATGTTAAACTGCAGTGGGAGTACCTTTATTTTACTCAACAAGAAAAGCCCTACAATATATATATATATTCATAACAAAAATGTTTTACTCTTTTAAACAATACATAGATGTAATTATGTGAGTGTATTTCCATGTGCATGAGATTGGTGTATGGGACTAGTACTAGAGGTTGTCTGCCAGTATGCCCTACAGTGATCATAGTGTTAAAAAGAAGAAATGATGCAGGATATCTGAGAGTGGCATTTATCACAGGGTTGCCTTCACAGATGGCTATATCTTCTTACAAGGGAATCCTCTCTGCCACTTGTGACATGCCACAGTAATTCTGCAGGTTACACTTTCTTGGGACCTTGAAAGAAAATATAAGGGACACTTTCTCTAAGGGTAAACCGTAAGAATCACTGATGCCAACAATGGCCCCTATAAAGTTACACTTACCAGATAGAAATAGGTAAACGGCATAAACTGTATTTACTAAATAAATCAGATACCCTTCAAATGTTACTTTTTTATTTTTCTGATAAAATATTTCAATAAAATGTAATAAATTTCCTACATGTTTCATGAGATTGTATCAAACAATTTACCCCTGTGATCAATAGTTGGTCTCAGATCTCCTGCGCTCTTTTATTCTTTTTATCTGTGTGCATAGGAAAACTGAGGATGATGCTGAGGACATCTTTTAAAGAAGCTGCGGACTGAGTTTGGCACCAGGGGCTCTTTGTAATATTTTATTTAAAAACTATTCAAAAACTTTATAAGTACTTAAGAAAATTGTGTACTTGGACTGGAGCGCTATTATATGTTTTGTTTTCATAGTGATCATAGAGTGTTCTATGGCACGTCATTGAATTCTGTGATCCCGGAATGCTTGTGTGAAAAGAAAAAAGTATCGTGGTCCACTAGAGCACTCCTTCCTCTGACTGCATGATCCATAATGGGTTAAATAAAATAAATGCACCACTTTATGTCTAAAGCTTGAATGTTATTGAATTAACACAGCACTTAAAGGAACATGAACATCTAAAATGAAATTGGGTTATATAATTTTAAACATAATGCATTTCCAGCTAGCATCTGTAAAAAAAATATTTTATGTTCGGAGGAAAATTGTATTTTCCGCTTGGCAAATAATTTCCCATGAAAAATGCAGATTTTCCAATTTTTCCTGCTTTTTTCACCTAGCTCATTCTATTGAAATCAATCGGAACTTTGAATTTACACACAACACATAATAAATATTATTTTATTTCCCAAAGGCATAGTACAAAAGGGGTATGAGGGTGCCTGTGTTAATGGAGTATGGGGAAACAATCAGTTGAACAGTGAATGTTTCTTTTTTTTTTGGGGGGGGGGTTGTTTACTGGGATTGGGGGCAGTTAATAAATCCTAAATACAATTACCCCCCCCCCATAAGCCATGGTATAAAAGGGGTCTGAGGAGGGTGTCTGTGTTGGTGGATGGAGTCTGGGGAATTAATCAGTTGAACAGGGAATTTGTTTTGGGGTGGGTTGCTTGACTGGTATTGGGGGACAGTTATTAAAGAAATAAATCAATAAAATAAAATAAGAAATTTTTATGTAAAGTGATAGAGTCAGGAACCACTTGACATAAGCTGCCACTGCAGTGGATTGATACTTGACTTGATAGAGTATTTTGTAGAGGATGATTTTTTAGATTTGTTGTTAGAGGCCCAAGCCCTGAGGAAATATTGATTTGTAGGACTTAGACTTATTAGAAGAACAAGCCCTGAAGAAACATTGATTTGTAAAACTTCAGCTTGTTTGGCACAAGCCCTAAGCAAACATCTGCCTATGTGTTGTAGTAGTTGTTTTCTCATACAGGAGCAGTAAACTTTATTTTATAAAAAACTATAGGGGTTATGCACTAAGGTGTGATAAAGAAGTGATAAAGTGGAGATAACTTCTCCAGTGATATAACTTCTCAAGTTCCTTTGTTGTTCTATAGAGCCTGTGCACTAAGATCTACAATGGTGGAGAAATCGTAGTGCATAGGCTTCATGGAATAACATAGGAACTAGAGAAGTGATATCACTGGAGACGTCATCTCCACTGTATCACCTCTTTATCACACCTTAGTGAATTTCCCCCCAGATGTTATAAAGCTTTTCTTGCTGAGTAAAACAAGGGTACTCCCACTGCTGTCAATTTTTTTTTCTTTCAAAAGTTTTAACAGTTCAAATAACCAGAAAGTAAGTTTACTGTTCATTTAGGGCTCGATCCAAATGTTGGAGTATAAAAAATGCTGGTAGGGCAAAATGGATACCGACCGACAAAAGAAAATGTCTTGGTCGGTATTCAAATGTCATACCAGCATTAAGCACAATGGACGTTAGGCCACAAAACTGGTGTTGTGTCCAAACATCCTTTTTGTGCGTTAAGTTCTCAAAACACCTCTAAATAACGGCAGTTTTGGGAACTTCAAAGGAAAAAAATCTAACGATCAGTGCCTGACATACTGTCAAGCACCAATCGTTAAATAATCTGTTACACTTACCTGTCATCCACTGTCTGTCTTCTTCTGTCTCCATTCTTTCTTATATCTTCTTTCTTCTCTTGTATCTTCTGTCTTCTCTTGTCTCTTCTGTCTTCTTCCTGTAAAACACAAAAAAAGTATAAGTTAAAAGCACACATATGCAGCACACCAATACATAGTTTAATGCAATGCGTTGCATACCTCTCTGGGGCCCAAAGGGTTAAATTATGTAGTAGTGTGCCAGCTGTTAAAATATTAATGCCCCCATGCATATTAAATGTTTTTAAGGTATTCCATGACAATCATATTCCCATAAGTAACATGTCCAAAATTCTACTTAGCATATAGTTTGTCTCTGCTGCTGTGTGAGCCCGCTGAGGTGGTGGTGGAGACAGAATAATGTGCCATACCAGCCCCCTCTTCTGGTCCATGGGCCAATGCCCGCTCCAGTCTGAGGGAATTAGAATTGAGGATGCCCTTATATATGGGCAGCCTTACTTCTAATTCTCTCACAGCCATTGGCTGAGATATGCTTATGCATCTCCCAGTCAATCAGTTTAAAGCACAGCCACTCAAAGCTGATTGGCTGGGATGTGTGTAAGCTGTTTAAACAGGCAATAATGGACACAAGTTAAAAAAAAGTCATAACTTTCCTGTCATAACTTGAGTCCCTTATCGACTTTTTAGTGCTAACGCAGACATTTGAATTGCTATTTATGGTGTTTTCATCATTTTCAATGGATAAAAACACCTCTTAACTTTAACACACGACAGGTCTTTTTTTTTTGGTGGCATTTTTTCATGGCAAAGACATTTGAATAGCTTACTGTGCTGTAAAAAATGCAGTCGGCAGAAAAAAACAGCCATCTCCAACATTTGGATCGAGGCCTTAGTTCCATAAAATTCTAACTGAGACCATGACTCAGCAATTTATTAAACTCTATGGAGAACTATTTGTCAATGACTTTCCTCTCAGATAGAATTTAACTGAATAATTAATTGGAATTTGACCACTAATGTAATGTTAAAAACCTTGGGTTTAAACTTTAATAACCCTGAAAATATGCATCTCTCAGCAGTGGGGGTAACCTTATTTTACGCAACAGAAAATGTATACAATATATATTTTTTCATAACAAAAGTTTACTTTTCCTTTAAGCAAATAATTTTTGAGAAACTAACTTTTATGATTTTGCAGCATAGTATGACATTTTATGCTAATTCCCTGCAGAATAGCCTACTTTATTCTGTTTGTTCTCTTTGAGCTCTTACTATTGTCTCCCTCTGTGCTTTTAGACATGACCCCAGTTTGTGAGTTGTGCTTAGTTTCATTCACAACACAGTGCGTGTTAATACTGGCCCACAAATAAACTAGCATACAGTTCCACATTCTGCCACCAACAAATACAATTTAATTTCTAAAAAGCTGCTAATTTTACAAACTAATGGCTACTACATAATATACAGGCAGATTTTAATCATATTAAAGTTGCCTAAAAACTTATCATGGGGTGCTACAGACCCCTAATCTACATACCTCTGGAGACCTTAACCTACATATTTCTGGAGCCCCCTAACCACAAACTCAAAAATGGAGCTGTGGTGGAGACAGTTCAGATTATATTCTTTGGTTTAATCTAGAGGACTGGCATTTAGCTGAGGTGTTGTAGACCCAAAAGGAATATCGGATAGGTAAGTTACGCACTACACGCACTGCAGGTCTTAGAGTTGGATGATTTGTCATTATCTGACAAAGGTGAAAAATATTTAACTCCATTGATGTTAAAGACATCTCCAATGCATTGTGAAGCCATGTCCAAAAGATGTATCTTAAATCCAAGAGGATAATGTTTTTCACATGTAATCTTTTGAGTGCCAGAGAGGTATCCAACATTTTGCAATCCAATGAGTTGGATATCTCTCTGCCATTCAAAGAGTTAATTGCTGGAAATGGCTTCAGTAACATAAACGTAACAAAAAAAAAAAATCAGCAATCTGTTTCTTTAGAAGGTATGGAAGACGAAATGCTAAACCTTATATATATTGTAATTATGATTTCTAGCAATGTTCATGCCTTAATACCTTTATATTTCTGATTCTGCACAGGTAATATCCTCCACCCTCTCCCACAGGCTCTAAAATCCTTACCTATCTCTTTCCAATTCTCCAAACGGACACGCTTGTTATAGACAAATAAAACCTCGTCACACTGGAGCTATGTGCACTCAGTTAAAATATAATCAGCTAGTTCTGGGTATTAATGCAGCTCAGATATCATATGTAATCCCATTAGCACTGAAAGGGATGGCAAGAGATGGAAAAACACCTACTTCTTTTTCTTCAAAATTCAAAAAGATGAAGAAATATTGCATCGATTTTTACTTCACAAACAATTGTCTGTAACACATTTGACTTATGGATATTTTCTGTAACAAGATTAAAATCTGTTTTCATATAATATTTTAATTTAACACAGGCCTGTTTTAAGGTCGATAAGATAGTTTTAATTATGATTAAAGATAAATAAAACTGTTTCTGCTTCAGTCATGATTTGTGTATATTATAAATAGCTTTTGGTTGCACATTGTGGCAATTTATGCTAATTCGTTTCATGGCTGGGCCAATAGTGACACATGTTTTGCTAGGAATTATTTTAGGCAGAGTACACATCTAGCAAAAACTCATAAACATTTATAGCTGTTAAAAATGATTCAATATTTATTAAAGTCCTTGTACTCCAGTGTATAAAAACTCAACTGTCCAACTCAGTGGTGTGCCTGCTTTTATTACTTAGGAGCACAAGGACTTAATGAATACTGAATGTTTTCAAATGTTATAAAATAGATGTGCAGGTTATTGCTTACTAAGTTAACTTATTTCGTGGGCATGAATAACTTTAGGATCCTGCACCACTGGAGAGCAGACATTTTGCACATTTAAATATTTTTGATAGTATACAGTGTGTACTGTCCGGTACAGAGAACTGGACTTTGTTGTATATTAAGTCAAGGCAGAACCCACACACTGTGGCCGTTTTTAATAGTACAGAAAGAGATCAATTTGGCCGTAAAAAGAACTAATTAGCTTACTGTACAGGGAATTAGTGTTAAGTTCCACATTGGGTAATAAAGGTCAATTTCTCAAAAATTATTTATTTTACACAAAAATTGATAGCACAAAATGCAGGCAGTTTTAAATTATCTGCATAAAAAAAACAAATTTGCCTAAATAATAATAATAATAATATACCAAAGTACCGTATACATAATTTCTCAGACATAGTGGGTCCCTGTCCCGTAGAACTTATAATCTATAATAATCTATATATAATCTATATATAAGTTTTTTGTGCCTGAAGCACAGAGATAAAGGGGTAAATGTGCAAATGTGCCACTGCAGCCCCACTGGCATAAACATCTAATGCCTGTATCTGTGCTAAGAGTTATGTACTACAGCATATGATAACTGTAATGCATATTTGTGGATAATCTCCTCTATTACTAGGACTTTAATCTAGCAATCACCATACACCTGCCCCATAACATGAGAAAATGCAAACTACTTGATTAAAGGGACAAAAGCATTTTAGCCATTGAAAAAATAGCAAAAAAAGTTTTGCCAATGGGCAAAAAATGGCACAAATTTTAATTCTTTATTTACAGTGAATTTTCCCATGGAGAAGAGGATAACCATATGGTTACTTTTCGCCTACTCCTACCTTCTACTAGAGCACAGGTAAGTGGGCCCAAAGAATTGAACTACTAATAAATTACGTAACATAGCTCTGCTTATATGAACTTTCAGGCTTGTTGACTAATACTTTGCATATATTACATTAGCCAAATATTATCCGCTGTCATTTCAAGCATTCATGAAATTGGCCTCTACAATCAACTCACACACAAGTGTACCTTCCTGCCTTTGTGACACAATAGGCTGCAGTATAGACCCATCTCCAGGAAGATGCATCTGCTATGGCTGCAATGGACTGTCATGACAGAAGTAGTTTTTTATCCTGCTCTGGGCTAGCTTTAATGTGTGATCAATAACACAGGCAGATATAGCATTATTAATACAGGTACTCAAACACACAGAGACACCAATATACATGCCAATGGAATTTTATGTAGCAATTATAAGAAAATCATGTAGTGACATAGTATGTGTACAAACAAAATAAATGAATGGATCTATCTTGTCTGAGTGGTCAACATCAGTATATATTATCCATCCAGTTAATTAAAAGTCTATATGTAACCCTGATGACTTGGAAAGATCACACATGGATGGACACACACATGTACTGACTGTTTGATCAGAGTCAGATTTATATTCCAAACACCCCTAGGCAAGGCACTCTAGGTGCCCTTAGCCCCTCCCATGGCCTCCCATGGCCTCACCCCATTCCTCACATGATCCCATCCCCAGTTCCATCCACTGATTTATGGCACAGAAAATTCTCTAGGCTTATAACAAACAAGAAAGAAAACAGCTTTAACTGTTTGGCTGCTAGCAAGAGCTCCAGCACATTTGTGAGAAATGAGATGGAGATCTCTAACATTCAAAGGGGTTAAATAATAGCCTGTAACTGAGTATAAAACTGGTACAGGGACACTGAGATTTCTCTGGCCATACACATTCATAATTCATAATGCAAGTGTGTCCAACACAACTGTGGCATCCCACAAAATTTGTAGCTGTAGGCAGTTGCTACTCTGCCTATTAGGAAATATGACCCAGACTTCAATGCTATGCTCTGATGACTCAGTTTGTAAAGCTTTTTATACTTTAGGGCAGCAGTAACTGTCTTTGAACCTTCAGCTGTTAGGAATTACAATTATTTCGTCCCCAACCAGTCAACAGCTGTTTGGGATGATGGGAGTTGTAGTCTCCAGCAGTTGGGGTTCCAAAGATTGACTACCTCTGTGCTATAGTAATTCACAATCATACTAGATTCAATTCTCAGCTTTGATCCTCAAGATTCTTGATGCATTTAACAGTCTGGGGGAGTTTGTTCATGAGTTGATTTTAAATGGTTCCCTTATGACTAGCCGGGAAAAACAGGAGACAAAGAGAAATACATAAAGATGGAACACTATGCAAAACATTATGTTTTTAGGTTGGGACAGGGAGAAAGGTGATGTGAAAGCACAATGGCGATTCTACTCTAAAACTGGCACTGGAATTAATTTTTGTATTTATGCCTAACATCAGTCTTCTAATGTAGCAGATATCCTCCCCTTAATGCTGCTTATAACAAGGGAATGACAGTGGAGCAGTCTATGGGCATTTCAGGGTGTTTCTATGCCTTGTTTTCAGCTATATACTTATCAGGGAGTGGAGGAAATGTCTTGAGTGTACATTATTTCCCTGTAGGCTTATGTGCAGGGCTTGCTGACTTTAACAGACTAATGATAGCTGAGATGTTCACTGATATGCACTCCAGCAATCATACACTGTAGTGCAGTTACTGGGGGGCTAATGTGAGAGGAGCGGTACTGGGGAATTTTTACATTCACATCAGGATTCAAATGAGAATCATGGATAAATCACTTGTGTTTAGCTATTTGTGCTTAAAAAACTCACTTCAATATTAAAGATCAATATAGTTGCTATCAAAAGTTAGATACATTGAAATAGTTTTTCTAAGATGCAGTTTAAAACCCATTAAGTGCAGAGAGGTATCCAACCAGTGGATACCTTTCTGGCACTCAAAGGGTTAACATGACCTTTTATGGTAATTAAAGGGAAAAAAAAGGTTTCCCATGCAAAATCAACCATTTATGATTGCTGAAGACAGAAAAGCAAACCATTTCTGGTACAGGTGTTGGATATAATTCAGATTCCAGTAGGGGTAGTAGACTTCACTTCCTAAGTGCCATTCAGTCTACACTGACTAGTAAATCACAAACTCAGAAGTGCATCTGACAGACCAGTCATCCCAGAAACACAACTGCAAAGTTATAAAATTCGATTGTTTCTGATGCTTGGCTGAAAGAGATCACAGTACAATTTATTTATAGGGCCTTATGCAGGAAGAAAATATTAGCATTTCTGGAGCATACTAACTGCACCATTAGGAGGAGATAACATTTCCTAAACTCTTTAATACTAGAGAGATCTCCAACATATTGTTTTGCACTACACCGGAGACCCTGCTTAAATCAATGGGGAGTTTTATTTCTAGAAGAAAGAAGAGCACAAAATCTGAGCGTAATCTATGGATTCAGGGTGTACTTATGCAAGTATATCATGCACTTACTAGATATATTCTTGTTATATTCCCCCAATCAATAATAGTACAGAAGGTTTCATACAAGTAGAAGACTGCTTGTCAGGATAATTGATCCAGTGCCCAGTGTCTCAAGTGGATCAAACCGTGACCTCCCAGGGATTCTGCTTGTGTGTTCCTTAAAAAGAATCCAAGGACATCCTCTAAGGGTACACTGTATGGAAGGGGTTTCCGTGGGCAGGCCCCAGTATAATTGCACTCATCGGCTACATGCAGATATAAAGGCAAAACATATAAGCATCTATGGACCAAATAAAGCCGCAGAAGATGCAGTTAGGAAGGATGTGTAAGTCTATTCATTCAATGCATTTCACAGGATCTCAGCCTGCTTCTTCAGGAAATAAAAGCAAATATGTATGTACACAAAAATACCTCTTTATATACATATGGAGCATACCACAAGCGGAATGCCATGTAAGGTTCATCAGCACTCATTCAAGCCTCATTCCTGTACCAAGACAGTCATGTGCCGCAGAATCACGCATCCACTAAAAATCCGACTGGCATTAATGCCTCACTTTGATATTAATGTAATGTAAAGAAAATTAAAAGAACATATAAAATAATAGCTACATATACCTATCTATTAAATGTTAAAAATAGACAATAAACTTATTATTAATAAATATAATGTCAGAAGGTAGTAGTATCCATACTCATCCAAAATGCCTCTTTTTATAGTGACACATTTCTCTGTTCATATACCTAGGAATAGTGGATCCATAAGTAAGTTCCACTACCCTTCCCCATTTTCACATTATAGAGATTAAAACATACAGGGGTACAAGAAAAATGTATACAAGATGTGTACATGCAAATAAAGCTATTAAAATATTAAAAAAGAATAGTATTCTAAAATCATCTTAAACTAGTCTGTGGTTAGTTATCCAAGACGTTTGAAACAACCTACCTGCCGAGTTCTTTAACCCCTTAAGGACTGGCCACACAGTTAAGGACCACAGGGCTTTTATTTTCTTTTGCAAATGGACTCAGGTCTCCCCAAATGGAGTGCAACTGTGTGGGGAGCCTTGAATTCCATTATATGCCAGGCCCGTCATGGGTCCTTATGGCAAGTTTACCCATGACAGTTCTGGCATGTGATAGGTCTGTAAGGGGTTAAAAACTGTGTGCAAGTGTACCTAGAAGAATTGATGCTGTTTTGAAGGTAAAGACTGGTCATACAAAATATTGATTTGATTTAGATATTTCTTCTGTTCACTCACTATCATTTTGTTAATTGATAAATATAATCTATTAACATGTCTATTGTTGAAAGCATTTTAACTTTACAACATTTTTTCATGCCAGCCTAAAACTTTTGCACATTACTATATATATATATATATATATATATATATATGTATATATATATATTCATATTCATATAACAATAGGGAACAAGTAACCATTCTCATTAATTTAAATAGGTCTTTTAACCCAATCCAAATATACATAGTTTTACTTGATAGCATATGACAGAATTTTGATAGATATTTTCATAGAGAAAACCAAAATGCAATAAACTTAGTATGAAACATGAACTACCCCAAAGAATTAAAAAAAAGCACCTTCAGCACTGAACGATGGGTCATTTGCTTGTCTGCCTCTAGCATGGTGTGCACAAATATCTCTATAAAATTACACTAAAGGTACTGAAAATCTTGAAATCAATGGAATTTCATACTGTATTTATTAGCTTCTGAAAAATTGAACCCCACTGGTATCAGTTAACATACAGCAGGGGGGGTGCCAGAAGCACAAAAATAACTTATTTTTCTAAAATGTTCTCATATATGTTCTAAAATTATTGCAACACCAATAAAAATAAAGAAAGGTAAACAAAGCTTTTGGAAGCAAGATAACCAGCTCATCAGATGGGATGGCTCTTCCCTTTCTATTCCTAGTCTGTTGTGTATAAACATTTCCAGAAAATGGAGCTAAAGAAAAAAGTAGGCATTTGTTTTAATCTCCACACCTTCAAAGGTAATGAAATCTTTGACAACTATGGCATTTCCTAATATGTTCATGGATGCTGCTTCTTCTTCTTTTTTTTTTTTTACAGGCTTTTCTTGGGGGGCCATCAGGGCCTCTTCTGACACCTCCCAAGTAGGGATGGGCAAAAGTTGTTGCTGTGTTCCCACAAGAAATCCCATGAATATCACGTTATTGTCTGCTTTTTCACAAGAAGTGAGTCAAATGTTCACTTTTTTGCCAACTGTCTAAAATTCCCCACCAATTTTTCAGTGGCTAGAAAGTTTCCCCCCATTGATTTACATTGTTTTTTCTTTTTTGCTATAAAAATGTATTCCAGGAAGTAAAATACAATAGAAGCAGCTACAGAGCGAGGTAGACGCGCTGTGCTGTTCTGCTGTGAATTATTTGTAAAATTGAATCAAGAGAGGCTCATAGTGACTGCTATCACAATGAGCAGTAAAAAGAGGAAATGGAATGACTCTTTTTATGTGTCCACTGAGTCTGAGGAGGAGGAAGAGAGAAGTACTGAACCAATGCTGTCCAGTCCCCTAAATCACCCCTAGGAATTTTGGGGAAATTAATGGGATGGGAGAAAGAGAAGGGTAGTACTAGTAATGAGAGCAGGACAGGTCATCTGCCTGTGTCTGCTGCAAGACATGCTGCCCCTGCTGCCAATTCCACCATTGCTGTACCTGCAGCTACCATTGCTGTACTTTCTGCCAGATGTGCTGCCTCTGCTGCCACTAGTGCTGTTCCTGCTGTCAGACATGCTGTCCCTTCTGCCACCACTGCTGTACCTTCTTCCAGTTCTGAAGCTGCTGCTAGTGTGTCTTGTAGTACTCAGGAGTGGGGCGGAGGAAAAGATGGTGCCAAGTGTGACAGAAAGGGACTCTGAGTTACACTTGCCATTCCCAAGAAGCCCCACCAGTGCTAGTACTACTACTACTAAGGTCCAGCAGCTTGTTAGCTTTAGGAGTGAAGGGGAAGGTAATCAACAACAATGTCCTCATATTACTAGTAGTAACTGTGAGACTGAGGAGGAAGACTCTGCGGCTGAACTTGATGTGGTTGGTGTTAGTAGTAGTAGCAGTAATGATTAAGCAGTCAAAGTGGTAGGGTAAACATTTGAGAGCGTCCAGACTAGAGCTCAAGGGAGCCCACACCATTCCTCTGACCCTGGGACTGGGAGTCCTCCCGTTCCATTTTAAAGTGTCCAAGTGGAATATGATCCTGAAGACTAAGAGGCAAGAACTGGTGTTGGGGGAGAGCAGGCACACAATTAATACCACGACCACCACCAGTAGGAGAACAGATCAGGTGTCTGTCTTCTTCAGGTCAAAGAAATAAATGCCAAGTGGGACATTAGGTTACCCTCTGTCACATTGCTTGTCACTTTCTCCAAGCAGCAGGGAAATGTCTGTAATAGAGCAGCAGCACATAGGGAATAGTGGTGGTGGTGGTGGTGGTGGTAATGATGATGATGCTGGAGAAGCTGGGGTGGAAGAGACATTGATGGCCTTTTTAGCAGAAACTGAGAAGAAATGGGAGACAGGGATGAGGATGGGCATCACCACCACCACCACTAGCAGTGACATTTTGGAATTTGAGGAATTTGCAACTGCTCTAATTCCTTCTGATGCTGAGTTGCAAGGGCAGCAGGATGCTGAGGAGCAAGCTAGTGTGCTATAGACCACCTTGGACACAGTGGGAATGGGGTCAACAAGTGATGTGGAACTAGGACAGGTTCCACTTGCCAGCACCAACAATACTCCTGGTCCTAGTTACAGTGCTGAATCTGAGGCAGTAGCAGCAACAGCAGCAACATTAACCTCTGCCACAGACAGCAAAGGGAAATGTGGAGAACAAGAAGAAAGAGGCTATTTTTCTCCACCTGTTCCCTTTCCTGAAGTCATGGGTGTGGGACTATTTTCTCTTGGGGCAAGCACACTGCAGTCATCACCAACGACACTGTGCACAATTTGTGACAAGTCACTAAGAAGAGGAAAGGAGGGAACACACCATGGCACAAGCTCCCTGATATCACACATGAAACACAGACACCATGATATTTATGTTAAATATGTTAAAGCAGTTTGTCTCTACCCACTGCACACTGTGTGGTGCACTGACTACACATGCCAGTTTGGTGGAGGAGATACACAAGCAGTGCATCAAACGGCATCTGAGGAGATTCCATGCCACAGGGTGGGTTCATCATTACTATTAAACTGTCAGCAAGTTGTCATGTGTCCTTAGTGGGGTCTGTACAAGGGGTATAGTGACAGTGGCAGTACTTCGGTTCTGATATCATGGTGTTTGGATACAGTTGTGCCCTCAGATGTTATTTACCACACACACACTGTGCACATTGCAGTTGCGAAGGAGAGCCATAGTTCCTGCTCTCAAGGAAAACATTTCTATTATATTAACACCACACCCATGATTTTTGAGGAGGGGCAGGTGGAGAAGAATTATTGGCCAACTTCTTCTTTTCTCCACATAGACTGGGGGCTACCTTTTGTGTTGCTGCTACCCCAGGCACATCACTAGAGATAGTTGTGGCAAGTAGAACCTTCATCATCAATCAACCATGTTACTGCTATTGTTGATCCCATTCCCTTTGAGCTACCTTATCATCCTTCTGCTTAAACATCTCAGCAGCAGCAGTTGCAAATTCTGGACTTATGGACTCAGACTCAGGAGGAGGACATTTGACAATGGTCATTGGCCACTGGCCAGCGTGACCTGCTGGCACTAGGCCAGTAGGGCATTTTTTTTTCTAAGGGCTTGAGCTTTGAAAATAATAAAAATAAAACAAAGTCCTACAAAAAAATAAACAATTTTTGGGCGTTTGTTTCTAACAAACCTAAGTCCTACAAATCAATGTTTCCTCAGGACTTGGGCCTCTAACAACAAATCTAACAAATAATCCTCTGCAAAATACTCTATCAAGTCACTCAAGTATCAGTCTACCCTAGTGACAGATTACATCAGGGTGTCTCTGTCTCTATCACTTTACATACAAATTTCTTATTTTATTTTATTGATTTATCTTTTTATTAACTGTCTCCCAAATACCAGTCAAGAACCCCACCCCCAAAACAAATTCCCTGTTCAACTGAATCGTTCTCCAGACCCCACTCACCAACTCAGGCACCCTCCTCAGACCCCTTTTATACCAATTCTTACTTTTTTAAATTGTATTAGCATTTATTTTTTAGTTAAGTGCCTCCAAATCCCAGTAACAACCCCCCTAAAAAAAAATTCCCATTTCAACTGATTCTTTCTCCACACCCCACCAACACAGACACCCTCATGCCCCTTTTAAACTATGCCTTTGGGAAATAAAATAATATTTGTTATGTGTTGTGTGTAAATTCAATGTTCCCATTGATTTCAATGGAAAGAGCTATGCGAAAAAAGTGTAGAAACAGCACTTTTAGTGGGAAATTATTTGCCAAGCGGGAAGTACCATTATTCGCCAATTTCAGTTTGAGGCAAACATTTTCGTTCATCCCTATAAAGGAATATGAAAGTAATAATGATGATGTTGATGTATAATACATTCCTCCAGTGTCCTCCCCTTCTTCTGATTCAGAAGAAGTTGATAGTGAGAGAGAAGATGAGATGGCCATTAAATTAGCTGAAAGGAACAGGCTCAGTTTTCTACCACTGAAAAAGAGAATTATTCATGTTTATAAACTCTTTCTGAGATAATTTTGAAAGTTTGATTCTGGACAAGTAAAGATGCTTTAAAATACAAAATTATCATCACCACTGTAATTATTTCTGATGACTTAAAGGTAGTCAGGCAATGTAACAAAACAGCATGAATGCAAGCAAAGTGCTTGGTTATATTGCTAGAGGCATTACTAACAGAAAGCGATAAGTGCTTGTGCCACTTTCTAGGTCTCTGCTTTTTTGGGAGGACTCTGCTTCAAGGGAATAAAAACTAATGATGAACCCAGGAATTTTCACAAAATGAGAGCAAAATGCTGATGAAAAGTTTGAGTTTTTATTGCTGGAAGCATAGTACTATTTATTTTAAAGGGTTAAACCTTGTGGTATGCATGCACACATATATCAGACGCATACCTCCATACATAAATACATGCATGCACAAATGCAGACACACAAAAAGTAAAAGTGCATGTGTGCCTACACATTCCCTCACTTTACTCTGCAATGGGTAGATGTCTACAGAAACAGCATTCTCACAGTAATTCCTGTGGGTGGCATCTATTTAGCTATTCCATCTGTATACCCATCCCTAGTTAAAACATTCAGTTTAGAAGAGGCACTCAAAAGGTAATAAAGAAAATGTAAGCTTTATTAACAGATACAAAAAATATACTCTCAGACAAGCTAAAAACAATTAAAAGATAGACATAGACAGGCAATTAATAAATTATATTTACACAGGTATATAAATATATAATGGATAAGAAATACCAAGAAAGTGAAAACACAGAAAGATTCAAATCGGCTCAGACAAATACACAACAGAGCCTAATGAGGTGCAGTACAAACAGGTACATAATAAAGTGACAACAAAACAATTATTCAAAATAGATGTGAAATAAAGGTATACTTATCTCTATAAAAATCAATAAATAGACACACTGGGAATAATAGTAGAAGCCCGTCTAGATGCCTAACACCCAAAACGTACCGCCACCTCCGTAGCTTCGTCAGGGGTATTGAGAATACAAGAATCTCGAAAGTATAAGTAACAGACAATAGCCAATCAACTGGATACAAAACATCATAAGATACAAGTTTGTGGGTGCACTAATCTAAGCAGAAAACAAAGGGAATAGAGCATCATCAAAAACCTCCCCACACTACACAGCACCGAACTACTCAATATCTACTAAAAGAAACGCTGTGTCAACAGATAGGAAAATAAATGGACAACTAATGAAATGCAACCTAAATATGAATATAAGTATGAAACTCTGTTACGGTTTATTATGACTCTCAGACACAAGTTTTAGGTAAAAATCAATTTTATTGAAATAATAAATTGATAACGTAGGATGGCAATCACATACATACAGATATATTCAGAATATAACAAGACAGAAGGCAGACTCTACCGGTCCTGTCAATATACCGGACAGGACAGTCTGAAGTAATAGAATGTTAGGCTCTACCGGCCTTGCCAATACCGGGTAAGGCAACCTGCAGATGGAATCGCATAACGGTTCTACCGGCCTTACCAAATTACCGGGCAAGGCAGCCTCAATAGATTCATAATGTAGGCTCTACCGACCCTGCCAATACCGGGTAAGGCAACCTCAGATGGAATGTGGCAAAAGGTTCTACCGGCCTTACCAATACCGGGCAGGGCAGCCCAGAGATAGTAGCAGCAGTCAGATGGTAATGGCAAATTGACAGGATCGTAAGCAACCCAGTGTACACACACTGAGACTAACAGGGGAATCGTAAAGCCGCAAGGCTTTGGAGCAAACCATCGTCCGCACGCTGGGACCAACACTGAATTGTATAGCCGATAGGCTTAGGAGCAAACCAGTGACCGCACACTGGTGTAACAAGCGAGTTAGTATAGCCGTAAGGCTTTGGAGCAAACCAGCGTCCGCACGCTGGGACCAACACAGAATTGTATAGCTGATAGGCTTTGGAGCAAACCAGTGACCGCACACTGGTGTAACAAGCGAGTTTGTATAGCCGCAAGGCTTTGGAGCAAACCAGCGTCCGCACGCTGGGACCAACACAGAATTGTATAGCTGATAGGCTTTGGAGCAAACCAGTGACCGCACACTGGTGTAACAAGCGAGTTTGTATAGCCGCAAGGCTTTGGAGCAAACCAGCGTCCGCATGCTGGGACCAACACAGAATTGTATAGCTGATAGGCTTTGGAGCAAACCAGTGACCGCACACTGGTGTAACAAGAGAGTTTGTATAGCCGCAAGGCTTTGGAGCAAACCAGCGTCCGCACGCTGGGACCAACACGGGATAGTACAGCCGATAGGCTTTGGAGCAAACCAGTGACCGCACACTGGTGTAAAGCGAGTTTGTCTAGCCGCAAGGCTTAGGAGCAAACCAGCGTCCGCACGCTGGGACCAACAGAATTGTATAGCCGATAGGCTGTGGAGCAAACCAGTGACCCACACTGGAGTAACAAGCAATGTCGCCAACGCGACCAGGCAGGAGGTCGCCAGGAGACAGGCGATGCGATGACAGGAACCAGCAACGATCAGTCAGGTCAGGAAACCGCAGAGAAGAAGTTCAGCAGGAACTGCAACACCAGAGACTAGGCCAGAACCAGGACTGGAAGTACTTCAGCATGCAGGAAACACTGTAACAGTAGAGATCAGGAACTCAGGAACACATGAGATCAGGAACTCAGGAACACTAGAACAGAGGCCCAGCTATCACTGGCATAGTGATAGCAAGAAGGTCAGAAACAACACGAAAGGGCAACCAAAGGGTGCCCAATCCAGGTTTAAATAGGCAATGAAAGGCGGGCTATCTGCAGACAGCCAATAGCAGCCCCCTACTGGTGACAGACAAGGAACTACAGCAATCACGGGCACCGTGATAGTACCCCCCCTTCAAAGACCCCCTCTCCTAGAATAGGGTCTAGGTTTCTGTGGGTAATTGGCATGAAAGGCCCTAGTTAGCCTAGGTGCATGAAGGTCCGTACTATCCACCCATGATCGATCCTCAGGACCATACCCTTTCCAATGTACCAGGTACTGTACCCTTCCTCTAAGCCTACGGGAATCAATAATGCTCTGAACCTTGTACTCCTCCTGGCCCTCGACCTCAACAGGTCCTGGCACCACAGGTGTGGTAGTATAGCGATTGCAAACCAGAGGCTTAAGAAGGGACACATGGAACACATTATGGATACGCATGGATGCAGGTAGGTCTAGTGCATAGGAGACAGGGTTAATTTTGCGAATAACTCTGTATGGACCAATAAACCGGGGAGCCAACTTATTAGACGGAACCTGCAGCTTGAGATTTCTGGAGGAAAGCCAAACTCTATCCCCAACCTGAAAGGAAACCGGTGGAAGCCTTCTGCGATTAGCATGGCGCTGATGACGCTGAAATGACTGACCAAGTGCCCTCTGAACTTGTGCCCATGTGGAACGGAGTTGCTCGATATGCACGTCCAGAGCTGGAATCTGTTGCGTCTGAAATGAGTCTGGAAGCAAACAGGGCTGGAACCCATAATTAATCAGAAATGGAGAGCTCCCAGATGAAGAATTGACCGCACAGTTCCTGGCGAACTCTGCCCAAGGCAACAAGTCGGACCAATTATCATGATGGTCAGTAACGAAACAACGGGGAAATTGTTCCAAGCCCTGATTAGCTCGTTCAGCGGCTCCATTGGTCTGGGGATGGTAGGCAGAGGAGAAGGACAGCTGTATGCCCATCTGTTGGCAAAATGCCCTCCAAAATCTAGACACAAACTGGCTCCCCCTGTCAGACACCAGTACCCTAGGCACGCCATGTAACCGGAATACTTCTCTGGCGAACACCATTGCCAATTCCTTCGCTGAAGGAAGACCATGGAGGGGCACGAAATGAGCCATTTTAGAAAACCTGTCCACCACCATGAATATAAAGGAGTACCCCTTGGACATAGGCAACTCTCCCATAAAATCAATGGAAACATGAGACCAGGGGCGTTCGCCATTAGGAACCGGTTGAAGCAAGCCCACAGGGAGATGTCTCGGGGTCTTAGCGCGGGCACAGGTGGCACAGGCATTCGTAAATTCAGCACAATCATTTCTCATGGAGGGCCACCAAAATAACTGAGAAAGGGACCATAACAATTGGTCTCTACCAATATGTCCCGCAGCCTTAGAGGAATGGTAGGTTTCAAGCAGCATAGTACGAAATGGTTCATCGACAAAACATTTGCCCACTGGAGTTTCATGGGGGGCGGACCCCTGAGAGGCCAGGATATCCTCCCCTAAAGGAGAAGTGATACTCGTGCGTATAGTAGCCAGTATTCTATCAGGTTGGACGATGGGTGCTGGTGCTTCCACTCTGTCACTGTCGGCCTCAAATTGTCTTGACAGTGCATCCGCCCTGATATTCTTTGACCCCGGTAAGTATGATACAATGAAATTAAATCGAGACAGGAACAGTGTCCACCTGGCCTGACGGGAGGACAATCTCTTGGCCTCCGAGAGATAAGTCAGATTTTTATGATCTGTTAGGATTAATACGGGAGTCTTGGTACCTTCAAGCAAATGACGCCACTCCTTAAGAGCGAGGATAATGGCCAATAATTCTTTGTCACCTATCTCATAGTGGCCTTGAGTGACAGTCAACTTTTTAGAGAAAAACCCACAAGGTCTGAGAGTACCACCTTTCTCGTGTCGTTGCGAAAGTACTGCCCCAACCCCAATATCTGAGGCATCCACCTCTAACATAAATGGAAGTAGAGGATTGGGGTGGGATAACACAGGAGCCGCAGCAAATGCCAGCTTCAAATTCTCAAAGGCATTCTCAGCAGATACCGGCCAACAAGAAGGATTAGCGCCCTTGTGTGTAAGATCGGACAAAGGTTTAACAATGGAAGAAAAGTTCTTTATAAACCGCCTATAATAATTAGAGAAACCCAGGAAACGCTGTATGGCTTTAAGCCCCTTGGGTTTTGGCCATTGTAAGACAGCTGACAACTTATCCTTGTCCATGGCAATGCCATCATTGCCAATTATGAACCCCAAGAATGGCACACTGGTTCTATGAAAGTCACATTTTTCCAGTTTACAAAATAATTTGTTCTCATGGAGTCGTAGCAATACTGCGGATACATCTTTGATGTGCTATGCCATGTCTTGAGAGTAAATCAATATATCGTCCAGATAAACCACAACACATGTCTGTAACATATCTCTCAGAACATCGTTTATCAGTTCCTGGAAAACTGCGGGGGCATTACATAGCCCAAATGGCATTACAAGATACTCGTAGTGCCCAGCTCGAGTATTAAAGGCAGTTTTCCACTCATCACCTGCTCGAATGCGCACCAGATTGTAAGCGTCCCGTAGGTCCAATTTGGTAAAAATCGAAGCGCCCTTAAGCCTGTCAAAAAGCTTGGTGATGAGTGGTATTGGGTATGCGTTTTTTGCCTTTAGTTTATTCAAGCCCCGGTAGTCAATGCATGGTCTTAATTCGCCATTTTTCTTTTTTACAAAAAAGAACCCAGCCCCAGCTGGAGAGGTAGATTTTCGTATGATCCCTCTAGCAAGGGCATCAGAAATGTAATCCTCCATAGCCTTATTTTCCTCACAAGATAATGGATAAGTGCGTCCTTTCGGAGATACTGCCCCAGGCTGCAATTCAATGCAACAATCATAAGGTCTATGCTGAGGTAGCAAACTGGCCTCTCCTTTGCTAAAAACATCGCCAAACTGTTGGTACACATCCGGTATTGCCGAGGAGGTGCACAGGACCTTAACAGGCTGGATGACGCACTTGTCCATACAAAACTGGGACCAAGCAGCAATTTCACACTTTTTCCAATCAAATTGTGGGTTATGTAACTGTAACCACGGAAAGCCCAATATTACCGCATGGTGCGGAGAATTAATCAGTTGAAACTGCTGCTCTTCTCTGTGAAGTGCCCCAATAGTCATAGACAGTGGCATAGTTTCAAACATAACCTGAGGCGGTTCTAAGGGTCTGCCATCAATCGCTTCAATAGTCAAGGGATTTTCTCTTTCAATGCGTGGAACTCCGTGCAATTCAGCAAAGGTATTATCCATAAAATACCCTGCTGCACCAGAGTCAACCAAGGCCAAAACCTCCACAGAGCGTTGTGCCCAAGATAATACCACCTGTATGGTGGGTTTCATTGTGCCCGACACTGGGGACGATTGTACACCACCTAGGGCCTGTCCCCCAAGGTACCCAAGGTGTGTGCGTTTCCCGGACGTACCGGACAGGAATTTAGCAAATGCCCTTTTTTACCGCAGTATAAACACAACCCTTGTCTTCTGCGATGAAGTCTCTCAGCCTTGGTTAGTCTAGTGAAGCCTATTTGCATAGGTTCACTTGTCTCCCGTACAGGTTCACTAGACTTCAATGCCAGGGGAGGGATGGGTGGGCAAAACATGCCACTAGGCTCATTATTCTTTGACCGTAACTTACGATCTCTGGCAACTGATCTCTCACTTATTCTGGAGTCAATTACCATAACATATTCAATGTAGTCATCTAGATCAATAGGTAGATCTTTAGCAGCGATTTCGTCCTTAATGTGGTCATTCAGGCCTTGAGAAAAAGCTGCCAATAATGCCTCGTTATTCCAACCTACCTCTACTGCCAATGTGCGGAATTCGATGGCGTAGTCGCCTACTGTACGCCTGCCCTGATGTATCTCCATAAGGCATTTGGCAGCAGAGGTGGTTCTACCAGGAGGCTCAAACACTCTTCGAAAGGATTGCACAAATTCTCTAAAGTTTTTTTGTACAAGGTTTAGCATTCTCCCACAAGGGGTTAGCCCAAGCCAAAGCTCTGCCAGTGAGCAAAGATATTGTAAACCCCACCTTACAACGATCATTGGGAAATGCGTGTGCCGTCAATTCCATAAAAATCTCGAGTTGGTTGATGAACCCTCTGCAGAGACTAGGGTCACCATCGTATCTTAGCGGCAAGGGTGCAGAAGCCGTTAACCCTTTAACAGTGCCCCCTAGGGGTCTGGTATCACTCTCCGGTGTCTGACTTGGCGAGACCACCGGGCTAGAGCTAGATTTGTCAGCAAGTACCGTGCGTTCAAGGATCGTTTGAATTGCAACTGCCAACTGATCCAAACGTTGCTCGTGCACATCCATCCTCCAATGGATATTCTGTGCATTACCTTCACCTTTGCTGTCTGAGGTCATGGCCCTTTCGTACTGTCAAGGTTTATTATGACTCTCAGACACAAGTTTTAGGTAAAAATCAATTTTATTGAAATAATAAATTGATAACGTAGGATGGCAATCACATACATACAGATATATTCAGAATATAACAAGACAGAAGGCAGACTCTACCGGTCCTGTCAATATACCAGACAGGACAGTCTGAAGTAATAGAATGTTAGGCTCTACCGGCCTTGCCAATACCGGGTAAGGCAACCTGCAGATGGAATCGCATAACGGTTCTACCGGCCTTACCAAATTACCGGGCAAGGCAGCCTCAATAGATTCATAATGTAGGCTCTACCGACCCTGCCAATACCGGGTAAGGCAACCTCAGATGGAATGTGGCAAAAGGTTCTACCGGCCTTACCAATACCGGGCAGGGCAGCCCAGAGATAGTAGCAGCAGTCAGATGGTAATGGCAAATTGACAGGATCATAAGCAACCCAGTGTACACACACTGAGACTAACAGGGGAATCGTAAA
Source organism: Rhinophrynus dorsalis (assembly GCA_037306005.1). Lineage (NCBI taxonomy): Eukaryota > Metazoa > Chordata > Amphibia > Anura > Rhinophrynidae > Rhinophrynus > Rhinophrynus dorsalis. The sequence goes on along the minus strand of CM074720.1, from coordinate 471,038,598 downwards.
GCCGCAAGGCTTTGGAGCAAACCATCGTCCGCACGCTGGGACCAACACTGAATTGTATAGCCGATAGGCTTAGGAGCAAACCAGTGACCGCACACTGGTGTAACAAGCGAGTTAGTATAGCCGTAAGGCTTTGGAGCAAACCAGCGTCCGCACGCTGGGACCAACACAGAATTGTATAGCTGATAGGCTTTGGAGCAAACCAGTGACCGCACACTGGTGTAACAAGCGAGTTTGTATAGCCGCAAGGCTTTGGAGCAAACCAGCGTCCGCACGCTGGGACCAACACTGAATTGTATAGCCGATAGGCTTAGGAGCAAACCAGTGACCGCACACTGGTGTAACAAGCGAGTTAGTATAGCCGTAAGGCTTTGGAGCAAACCAGCGTCCGCACGCTGGGACCAACACAGAATTGTATAGCTGATAGGCTTTGGAGCAAACCAGTGACCGCACACTGGTGTAACAAGCGAGTTTGTATAGCCGCAAGGCTTTGGAGCAAACCAGCGTCCGCACGCTGGGACCAACACAGAATTGTATAGCTGATAGGCTTTGGAGCAAACCAGTGACCGCACACTGGTGTAACAAGCGAGTTTGTATAGCCACAAGGCTTTGGAGCAAACCAGCGTCCGCACGCTGGGACCAACACAGAATTGTATAGCTGATAGGCTTTGGAGCAAACCAGTGACCGCACACTGGTGTAACAAGCGAGTTTGTATAGCTGCAAGGCTTTGGAGCAAACCAGCGTCCGCACGCTGGGACCAACACGGGATAGTACAGCCGATAGGCTTTGGAGCAAACCAGTGCGCCCACTGGTGTAAAGCGAGTTTGTCTAGCCGCAAGGCTTAGGAGCAAACCAGCGTCCGCACGCTGGGACCAACACAGAATTGTATAGCCGATAGGCTGTGGAGCAAACCAGTGACCCACACTGGAGTAACAAGCAATGTCGCCAACGCGACCAGGCAGGAGGTCGCCAGGAGACAGGCGATGCGATGACAGGAACCAGCAACGATCAGTCAGGTCAGGAAACCGCAGAGAAGAAGTTCAGCAGGAACTGCAACACCAGAGACTAGGCCGGAACCAGGACTGGAAGTACTTCAGCATGCAGGAAACACTGTAACAGTAGAGATCAGGAACTCAGGAACACATGAGATCAGGAACTCAGGAACACTGGAACAGAGGCCCAGCTATCACTGGCATAGTGATAGCAAGAAGGTCAGAAACAACATGAAAGGGCAACCAAAGGGTGCCCAATCCAGGTTTAAATAGGCAATGAAAGGCGGGCTATCTGCAGACAGCCAATAGCAGCCCCCTACTGGTGACAGACAAGGAACTGCAGCAATCACGGGCACCGTGATAAACTCGTGCCAAATGAAATCAATCATATGGGACTGAGTATGTAATGTTACATATAACTACGCAAAGCCGAAGTGACCCAAACTAATATACAAATATACCCTACCGAAGCAAAAAGAACTAGTATTCCCAGCATCCTCCCCACCTCTTAATATGCAAATGTAAAGAACAGCAATAAATCACAAGAATATATGAAGCAAGTGTTTATATATAGTTTGTCATTCAATTGACTTTCTTTCTTCTTTGCACTGTCTTTATGATTATTATTACTTATAGCTTTGTTTTTCAGACAGATTTTTCCTTTTTTTGAGAATTTAATTATGGCTTTCAACATGGATTCTTTGGAAGAGGAATGGACCAATAAATTGGCTTCTGTTTTTATTGCTTCTACCACTCCACCTACATCGTCCAGGATTACTGGTGATAATGCTTTTACAGATATTTGTAACAATCTTATACGTTTACATTATCAATATATTATATTATGGTGGAATGTGAATAGTTCTTCGTATTCAGGTTTTACCCACTTGGGAAGAAGATTCCCAATTTAAGAACCATTGGGAAGAGATTCTTACAAAATGCTCTTTACATTCTAAATTGGTTGTTTTTGATTTAACCACTCAGAAAGTTGAAAGTTGAGGTTGATAAGGTTGAAAAAAGTATAGTGGATAAAAAAAAGATGAAGTTTGGACGGGACCGCAAAGATCTTAATGGCAATCATGTATATAAAGGTATAAAGTATATAAGGGTGCGAATTAGAACATCTAGTTATACCGCATCTTCTAAACAGACATCTAACATCCAATTAAATCTGGCTGATGAATCTACTAGTGTATCAATTGATCACACTAGTTCTTCTGGCTCAGAAATTGAACCCCAAAGCGATGAGGATTATACTTCATCTATTCCTTTTTTAGGGTCCGCCACAGGAAATCAATCCACAGAGGTAAATCTAAGAGAACTTTGAAACAGATTACAGTGGGGCTACAAGGGACAATACTAACATCCTTGACCAGTCAAGAAAGACAGACACAAACGCAATTGAGTATTGTTAATCTTTCAACACATATTCTTACTGACATCCAAAGGTGTGTACTTTCTAAAGGTTTATCTTTCTCACTGAGCCGTGTCCTTGATAAATTTGAGTTAATTAAACATTTGTCTCTTTTTTTCAGAAAGCTTTTGTTAAAAAAGTTTTTTGTTAAGCCTACGAATTTAAGTAGAGGGTATCCACGATCTTGTCTGAAGAAAGGCTATCATCGAGCAAGGTCAACATCAAGAGACACCTTGCTAAATGTGGCACACAAAAAAAAGTTGCATCAGGAGGATTTAGTTCGTCTTATTACTCGTTATAATTCTCAATGGAATCTTATTCGAGGAATTTTATCCAAACATTGGCATATCATACTTACTGATTATACTCTACAACAATTGTTGATGAATTCTTCACAGAAGACAGCTAGACAGAGTCATAATTTATCAGAATTGCTGGTTTGTAGTCATTTTTCTACTCCTTTATGGTGGATCATCGGTGTGAGTATTGTTGGCTCCTTTGCTTGTGATAATTGTACAGTCTGTACACACATCTGTAAGACTAAGGAAGTATTCAGTCCTGTTTCTCATACTAATTTGACTCTCCGACATTTTATTAATTGTCGCACAAAAAATTGCATTTATGCCATCAGATGCTCATGTGAAAAATTCTATGTCGGACAGACTACCCAGATGATGAAAAGCAGAACTCAAAAGCATTTTTCTTTGATTAGAAATGCACAGCGTGATAGAACACGAGGTGACTGCCTTACTTCGGTTGCTGAACATTTTTTATGCCATCATGGTGGAACAACTGATCACTCGCAGGTAATTGGTTTGGACAGAATTTCTTTGGGTTTGAGGAAAGGAGATTTGGTCAGGAGGTTGTCACAAAAAGAAACTTGGTGGATTTTTATGCTCCAATCTATTCAACCTAAGGGTTTTTATGAGGAGATGCTTTTTCTTGTTATCTGAATCCTTTATTTTGATGGATAGGTGATGATTATGTTTTGTTACTAATTTTCGTTTTATTTTTTTAGATAACAAGTATGTGAATATCGTCCCTCACATCCCTTTATGCTGATCTAAGAGCATTTAAGAGTACTCCTATCCATAGTACTTTGGATTGACTTTTCTTCTGATCATTTGTACTGAACTGCATCATGATTGCCTTTGTTGGATCCACCTATCCCTTATACAGTTTGATATATTGGAGCCGTGGGAACTTCTGTATATGGTCTTCTAATATATTTAGGACTTTGGAATTACATTTAGGACGTCAAGAACTTTTTGTATTTTTTTTTTAAGTTACTTTGTTCATATTTTCTCCTATGTATAAATTATTTATTACAGTTTATTTGTGTAATGATTATATGTTGTAACTATGTATCATCATATACTATTATGTGTTGGGATATTTTGATTTCAGTGTATCCATTTAGTTTGTAATGTATATTACCAATACATTTATATTATACATTTTACTCTTTATATGTGTATTTCCATTTCAGGGCATTTATTTTATTTGTCCTTCATATTTTTAATGTATTGTGTACTATAGATCATCGTTTATTGATCATGTTTTTTGAGCATTAACTGCGAATAGGGTTTGTCTTGGCTTCCCCGTTTCCCTATGCAACAGCATTCTATCCATTACTATTTCAACTCTGATGCTTTATTTTGCAACCTGTTTTGTACTACTCAATTATTGGGGGTTGATTGTGTCATATATTAGTGTGATTTATTGCTGTTCTTTACATTTGCATATTTAGAGGTGGGGAGGATGCTTGAAATACTAGTTCTTTTTGCTTCAGTAGGGTATATTTGTATATTGGTTTGGGTCACTTCGGCTTTGCGTGGTTATATGTAACGTTACATACTCAGTCCCATATGATTGATTTCATTTGGCACGAGTTTCATACTTATATTCATATTTAGGTTTCATTTCATTAGTTGTCCGTTTATTTTCTTACCAGCGCCTCTTTTATGCATCTGTTGACACAGCGCTTCTTTTAGCAGATATTGGGTAATTAGGTGCTGTGTGGAGGGGGGAGGTTTTTGATGATGATCTATTCCCTTTGTTTTCTGCTTAAATTAGCGTGTCCACAAACTTGTATCATATGATGTTTTGTATTCAGTTGATTGGCTATCATATGTTACTTATACCTTTGAGATTCTTGTATTCTGAACATCCCTGACGAAGCTATGGAGGTGGCGATATGCGTTGGATGTTAGGCATCTAGACAGGCTTCTACTATTATTCCTAGTGTGTCTATATTGATTTTTGTAGCGATAAGTATACCTTTATTTCACATCTATTTTGAATATTTGTTTTTTTGTCACTTTATTATGTACCTGTTTATACTGTAACTCATTAGGCTCTGTTGTGTATTTGTCTGAGCCGATTTGAATCTTTTTGCGTTTTCACTTTCTCTGTATTTCTTATCCATTACATATTTATATACCTGGGTAAATATAATTTATTAATTGCCTGTTTATGCCTATCTTTTAATTGTTTTAGCTTGTCTGAAACAAGTTTTCTTTTTAGGTAGGTTGCTTTGGGCCTCTTTTGCCCTGAGGACCTTTCCTTAAATTTTTTTCATTTACTATTTTTTGCTTATGAGTGCACCACCAATATATTTGGTTCTTATTAGGTAATATACTTTATTGTGACATGTGCAGCATTTTTTTTTTTTTTTTTAAGCCTTCAGTTTGGCGTATTAAAAAATAGCATTTTCCTATGGGTATTTTTGGCTTTTCTACTCCTGGGCTGTGGTTATAAAGTAGCTTTTTTTTGGCACTTGGCTTATTTATATTTTATTAGAGTAATAGTTCTGTTGCCTAATTTTAATTTAGTGAATCATTTGACCTTAGTGCGAGATCCTCCTGACAGGGAAGTAGCTTGAATCCTAGTGATGCATATAGATCCTCTATCTCTCTGTGTATTGTTATAAATATTGGAAAATGAAAACAGGTAATTAGATGTGTTTAATTGCCTTGACAGAGATTTTCTGATCAATAGTCCGCTTTAATATTGATCAAGCTGCATGAGGGGAATTCAGGAAAGTTTCTCAATTTACTGAGATCAATTAGCAGACTTGTTAGTGCTGGGAAATTACAGCATTAACATAAATTATAATAGTTGGAACATTTTTTTATTCAGAATACTTCTTAAAATGTAAATTTAGAAACTGTAAACAGAAAAAGGCCTTATAAATTAAAAACTATATATATAAAACATTTCAAAACTGGATACAGAGAAAGACCTTATAAGGGGAAAAAAGGTAGTACATCTGGCTATGGGAACAAGAAGGGACATTTGGTTAACATATTAGTATGTTTTCTTTGTAAGCACACAAATGGCATGGAATTACAAGTATATAGATAAATATGTGCTGGCTTTTGTATTTTGTTTTTTCTAATGTATTGAAAGTAGATTGTTATTTCAGTACTGAATTAAAATATATTAACCTCTGGCTGCATAAAGGGATAGTAATATTTAAAATGTAAAAAATACATGTTGTAGGGTTTATCTCCCTGAGTAAAACAAGGGTACTCCCACTGCTGAGAGATATTTAAAAAAAAAATTATAACGCCTCAAACTTGAATGTTTTAGGTGCAATTTCACAGTGGCCTGAAAATTTACAGTGGCACTGTTGCTACACCATCCTATAGACTGCTCTGGTCTGGGTGGTGTAGCAACAGTGCCACTGTACATTTTCAGGCCACTGTGATATCGCACCTAAGAAATTCAAGTTTGAGTTGTCATTATTTTTTTAATAAAATATCTATCAGCAGTGGGAGTACCCTTGTTTTACTCAGTGGGATAAACCCTACAACATATATATTTTTTTCATTTTAAGTATTACTATCCCTTTAAAAGACATCCAACACATGACTTCTTTAACATCAAGAGGTTTAAACACTAGTGAAATAATACTCAGATAGTGCAATCAGTCTGTGATGACACTACAAAATCTTCAGGGCAGCCACATGGTGTTAGACCAGAGATCCAGCTCCTGCACTTCTGAGAATACACTATAGCATATGACCTCTTTGTCCTACACTTGGCAAACATTACTTAAAGGGATAGTAATACTTCATTTTAACTTTATTTTATTTTGTAGGCATTAAAAAAACATGAAGAATGATATAAGTCTTATCTCTGAAACCTTTATGGTTTAAGAGATATTCACAAACAAAGTATCCCCCCCCCCTGTTCAACCAGATCAGAAGGGAGATGCCCAGGTAGACTGCAGAGAGGGACAATCTTCAATTAAGATAATGGAAAAAGCTGAAAAACTTGTCAAGGGGGGAAGGGCTTTCATTGTTTTCATACAAAGAAAATTGTCCCCTTCTGTTATCTGTACTGTCATACAACCAGACTCACATCTGAGAAGAGATGGCTTACACTAGGTAAAAGGGGCGGGGAGGGGAACTTTGCTTGTGAATATCTCATAAACCATAAAGGTTTGAGAGATAAGACTTATATCATTCTTCATGTTTTTTTAATGCCTACAAAATAAAATAAAGTTAAAACGAAGTGTTACTATCCCTTTAAGGAGAAGTTTTTATCCATCTGTAGCTTATTAAATTAATGTTAGGCAGGCATAGCAACAGAATGCCAATACCAGTGCTGTTATTGCAAGGAATTGGTGAGATACATTCACCTCACTGTGTTGCAAAGCTTTTTCTCTCTGGAGAAGTGAAAGCTGTATCTAGAGATAAGCGAATCTCCTGCAGTTTCATCTGAACAATTATTACTTGCAGCTAGAAATATTGGTATTTAGTAATCTGGCTAAAAACTGATACCATGAAATGCATTGGAGAACTCTCAGAATTCAAGAGGTTAAAAGATGCATTTTAATTAATGTGAATTTTATTATGCCCTATGGTGCAGTTGGTTTGCTCCAGGATTGCTCTACTTTTATTTTGTGCATATGCCCAAATGATATATCCGTCCTTCTCTATCATTCTGACTTTGGTCTTTCATGGAGTTCCATAAATCTCTCTATTAATTCCTTCTATACTTTGCTCCATTCCCATTTGCAAAACTATGGAGAGACTGGAAACTCGTCGCTCATCTTAGTACATACCCTTAATGTTCTTCTGCTAAACCATCAATTTACTCCTGTCATTCCTCCTTTCTCCCCAGAAACAATACAAGCATTTTTGAAGGGAAACTATCATGTTTTATTAAATCTGCTCCTATTGAAGCAGGTTTATAAAAGCTAGGGGCCAGGGCTGGACTGGGAACAAAAAACAGCCCTGGAAAAATTGTTTACCAGCCCCATACCATTGCATCATTATACCAGCCCCAGAACTCTTTAACTTTATATATTAGCCAGTTGAATTTCCAGATGCTGGTTATGTATTCATAACCAGCACCTTGCAATTCACCTGGCTATTATATAAAGTTAAAGAGGTGTATGGATATGCTGACTATATATATATATATATATATATATATATATATATATATATATCCACTATAAGCATTCACTTCTCTACTCCAGACCTCCAGAGAAATGGCCCATCTCCCTAGTTATTTTGTTTGAAGCAAAATCCATCTGTATGGTGTTTCTCAATGTTCCCCAAACTCCTGAGAAATGGCCGATCTCCCTAGATGTCTTGTTTGCAGCAATATCCACCTGTATGGGTCTTCAATAGTGAAAGTGGGTAGTATTAAGCTCTTTGAGTGCCTGAGTGTTATTCAATGGGTTGTTCTGCAATATGCTGGACAGTACAGCTCCCTGGCACTCCAAAGGTTAATTAATCAGTGCATTTCAGCTTAATATCAGAGATCCAGATCCAGCTTTATCTGGCCTTGGTATGAGAAAACATTCTGTCACATGGTGGCCTGGGGATGTTTTCCTGGTTTTACCTCTTGCTTAAGTTTAAACAACATGAAAATGAACCTCAGCCATTCTGAGTAGTGATGTGTTTTGTCTAAATGTTTGCATGGGAAGTTTGTGGTTGTTTTACCTTTCAAGTGGTGCAACATTTGTTTTATTTGTTTTATTCCTATTTTTTTGTTGTCTACCTTTGGTTTATTTCCATAGTTAGGAAGGTTCACAAGAATATGGCTGGTTCATCTGATTACCAATCATAAAACATGTTTCCAAACCATTTCTCGCTAATCATTAATGGGTATATTTACCTAACAAACTAAGAGTCTTGGATGGATGCTTAACCCCTTAACGACCCTTGACGGTCATAGTACGTCATGGGTAAACCTGAGTTAATGACCCATGACATACTATGATCGTCATGGAATTCTGGGCTCCCCCCGCGGCTGCACACTGTTCGGGAGTCTGGAATCCAAATAAAAAAAAATAAAAAGCTCTGTGGTCCTTTAGTGACCACCGCGTGCCTGCACGGCCAATTGTTAAGGGGTTAAAGGGATAGTAATACTTAATATGTAAAAAAATATATATTTTAGTGTTTATCCCCCGAGTAAAAAAACGGTACTCTCACTGCTGAAATGTATTTTATTCAAAAGTTGTTACAGCTCAAAGTTGAATGTTTTAGGTGCAATATCACAGTGGCCTGAAATTGTACAGTGGTGCTGTTGTTATACCATCCTATGGACAGATCTGCTCCACCGACCATAAATCTCCACAGGTTTGTGTGGCAAAAGTGCCACTGTACAATTTCAGGCCACTGTGATATTGCACCTAAAAAATTCAACTTTGAGCTGTAATTACTTTTGAATAAAACACCTTTAAGCAGTAGGAGTAGTCTTGCTTTACTCAGGGGGATAAACCCTACAATTTTTTCTTTTTTTCATATTTTAAGTATTACTATCCCTTTCAGAGGCCCGTCTTCTCCTCCCATGTGGTTCACAACACATGCTATTCTTTGTCTAAGATCATCTCCAATATCACCATCACCACCACCACTACCACCAATGTCACACTTGGCATTTCTTTTTTGACCTGAAGAAGGCAGACTGGCAGCCGTAGCAGCAGGCATAGGCAGCTGATCTGTGCTTCTGCTGGTGGTGGTGGTATTAAGTCTGTGCCTGCCCTCCTCCAAAACCAGTTCTGGCCTCTTAGTCTTCAGGATCATGTTCCACTTGGACACTGTAGTGAAGGGAAGGGGAGGACTCCCAGAGCCAGAGGAATGGTGTTGGCTCCCTTGACCACTAGTCTGGATGCTCTCAAGTGCTTCTCATACCATTCCCGTAACACTAGTCCCACTGGCTGCTTCACCATTACTGCTACTACTAGTAACACCAATCACATCAAGTTCAGCCACAGAGTCTTCCTCTTCACATTCACTACTAATATGAGGATACTGATTACCCCCTCCTTCACTACTAACACTAACAAGCTGCTGGACTTTCTTAGTCGTAGTACTAGCACTGACGGGACGGCTTGGGGATGGCAAATGTGACTTAGGGTCCCTTGCTGTCACATTTGGTATCATCTTTTCCTTCCCTCCTCCTGAGAATTACAAGACACATTAGCAGCAGGTTCAGCATTTTTGGCGGCACGTTCAGCACTGGCAGCAGGCACAGTACCAGTGGCAACAGGGGCAGCACATCTGACAGCAGGCACAGGACTTGTGGCAGCAAGTTCAGCACTGGCAGTAGGCACAGCACTGGTGACAGCAGGGCAGAACTGACAGCAGGCACAGCACTGGTGGCAGCAGGGGCAGAATGTCTGACAGCAGGAACAGCAATGTTGGTAGCAGTAGCATGGGCAGCATGTCTGACAACAGGTACAGCACTAGTGGCAGCAGGGTCAGCATGTCTGGCAGCAGGTACAGCAAAGGTGGCAGCAGGTACAGCAACGGTGGCAGCAAGGACAGCACCTCTTGCAACAGGAGCAGGCAGCTGACCTGTCTTACTCTCACTAGTACTACCCTTTTCTTCCTCCCTTCCCTAGGGGTGATTTAGGGGGACTGGACAGCATTGGTTCAGTAGTGCTCATTTCGTCCTCCTCCTCAGACTAAGTGGACACATAAGCGTCCTTCCAGTTCCTTGTTTTGCTATTTTGAAACCTGCTCATAGTGATAGCAGTCACTATGAGCCTCTTCTGCCTCCATTTTCAAAACATATAACAGCAAAACATGTCTACCTCACTCTGTAGCTGCTTCCATTGTGTTTCATTTCCGCAAATATGTCACATTTTAATAGGGAAAAGGTGAAAACCACGTAAATCAATGGGCAGAAACTTTCTAGTAATTGAAAAATTGGCAGAGGGTTTTGGCCAATGGGCAGAAACAGCAAAGATTTTAATCACTGTTTTAAAAGCGTATTTTCCCACAAAAAAGCAGACATTAACGTGGTTTAGGATTTCTCATGGGAACATGGCGACAACTTTCACCCACCCCTAGATCCTAACAAGTCTAAGTCCTACTAATCAATGTTTCCTCAGGACTTTCGTTAGCTGGTGGTCACACACTCAATTAACAATATGAGCATTTCCTGCAAGCTGAGTTGAAATTCAAAATATGTTGCAGTTTCCTATTAGATTGTAGGGAGCAATGCACTAATATGATTCTCAGCTAGAACCATTTTTTAGCACTGCTCTAACTTAGTACAAATTTGCCTTATTTCTTAAAGCAAAAATTATCCTCTTTACACTAATTGTGCCAAAGAGAAGGGCACAGACATGCGTAAATTAAAACATTAAAGGGATAGTAATACTTAAAATGTAAAAAAATATATGTTGTAGGGTTTATCCCCCTGAGTAAACCAAGGGTACTCCCACTGCTGAAACGTGTTTTATTCAAAAGTTATTACAGCTCAAAGTTGAATTTTTTAGGTGTAATATCACAGTGGCCTGAAATTGTACAGTGGCACTTTTGCTACACTGGTCCCAGAACCATAAATCTCCATCAGATGGTGTAGCAACAGCGCCACTGTGCAATTTCAGGCCACTGTGATATTACACCTAAAAATTCAACTTTGAGCTGTAATAACTTTTGAGTAAAACACTTTTTACCAGTGGGAGTACCGTTTTTTTACTCTGGGGGATAAACCCTACAACATATTTTTTTTTACATTTTTAGTTTTACTGTCCCTTTAACAATGGTGGAATATGTGCACTGATACATACTAAAGCAGTTATACTCATAGCCAACAATGCAACTGCAAGATTTCTGCAATGTATAAGCACAAATACAACTGAACTAAACTGCAAGATTTTTTTACATATTATTAGACAACAATGCTTCTCCACACCATAAAAATATACATTGAGTGAATCTAAGTAAACAGAAACGTGAGGATTTCATTAGATATTAATAATAGAAAATTTAAGTTTTTGTTAGAGAAGACTGAATTATTTTGTTCAGGTTGACAATCATAAAAATCTTTCCATTTCATTTACAGGAATGTTTTGTGGATGAAAGATAATCAGTTGTGTTTTTTTTAATCTGTCGACCAATAAAATTACAGGGAAAAGGATCACACGATACACAAAAAGAATAAATATAGATCATGTTCTTTGCAGTTTGCCTTTGTAAACATTTCTAGTCAGATTAGGCTAGCCTACCAAGGGGTGAAATGTATAAGTATGGTGCAGTTGTTTTGCCCCAGAATTGCCTTATTTTTGACTAAATAGATATGCCCTGTAGAATCAGTCCACAGAATAAATCTGGGCTGGTTTTCTCATGTTTAGCTTTTTGGTACATGTTTTAACCTACCACTTCCAGGCATCTCAAGAGAGTAACTCATTCTATTCCTGATAGTTTTTGTTTCCACTCTTACCTGATACTGTAGCAGCATGTGTCAGTCAATACCTGAATTATATATCAGCCTAAGTGTGAGTCAGCCCCAGGATTATTTTACAGTTTGTGTCAGTCTTTTTCTGTACAATACAATAATGTTTATAACACAATGCAGTTCTGACATAAACAGTTCAGTGATTTTCAGTTTAAATCAGGCTTGTGCATATATTGCTGTACACTGGAGGATGAAGTGAGGATAACTAATTACCAATCTATGAAAAAAGTTTATCAAGTTTCCTAGATTAATTTCTGATCTGATTTGAATAATTAACATTTCAACTCACTGTTTCACCCTAGAGGTAAAGGTTCTTACTAAATCTGCTCCTATGGAAGCTATGTTATTAAAAAGCCTGAGGTAATGGTATGTAGCCCCAAAATATCTCCCACAATAATTTAGGGGATCAACAAATTGAACCGCACAGTGAGCAGGGGGACGTGATTGAACATTGAGCATTGCGTTGAAGACCTTTCTAGCATCCTAGAAGCAGAACTCCATGCATAACTCTCTGGCATGCAAAGGGTTGAACGTACCAATACTAATACTAATATTCCTTTAAAAACTAGAGGGCCAAAACCCAATATGGACATACTATAAAAGCATACCTCCCAACAAGGGACACTTGTGCTTTAGGTGGTGTTGCTGGGGGTGGGGCTAGTGGGCGGGGCATTACTGAGAATTTTTAGGTTATTTTATGACCTATTGACAACTCTTTTTGTAGCCTAATAAATGACTTATAACAAGACCAAAGTATTTTTTTTTACGAAGTCTGAAGTTTAAACAAACATTAACCTATGCTGTATCGCTGTAGAGCAATGTGATACACTTATATATACACCATCCAGTTTGAGCTCCTAAAAAGAGGGACATCAGGGTGGGAAAGAGGGACAGAGGGATTTGGGTCTAAAAGAGGGACTGTCCCTCCTAAGAGGGACACTTGGGAGGTATGTAAAAGCGTGATAATAGTAATTCTTGCTAATTGTTGTAACAGAAAAATGGAATGTTTAACCCTTTGAGTGCCAGAGGGGTACGCAACGCATTGCTTTGCAATGCGTTCAGTACCCTTCTGGCACTTAAAGGGTTTAGACCCAAGTCTTAACTGTTGTTTCAATCAACTGCAATAAAAAAAAAAAACGGAATGATACATTAATAGGAGCAAACTGACAATAATATAAAACTTAATATAAAGTACAAGTGCCAAGAATATAGCACTGGTATTCACAGACTACATCTCCATCAAGGGGTTCTTAGATAAGAAGTAAACACTGCCCAAAATCATGCTTCTTAAATGTGAATAACCTGACACGTGTCATCTGCTGACTGCATGCTTCCACTGAGGCACTGTCAGCATTAATTTCACTTCCATCTTTTTTAGGTAATGCTGAACTGTACCTCCAAAGTGCAGACTTGTATCACCATGGTAACCGTACTCTCATGTCTAGAAGTAAACAACCCTGTATACTATACTATACATTAAGCTATGTACAGGGCTGTTTAGTTCTAAACATGCAAGTCAGGATATCATGGTTACCTAGGCCTTAGACATTCCATTTGTATTATAACAATTAAGAAGGCTTAGTATTATTATATTCTTCCGTGCTACTTTAAATGTATGTTTTTAAATGTCCTGTGTCATTATTTATATTTCAGCTTTATAACTAATAAAATATGATATGGTTCAAGGATATGTTCACTGAGTACCTATTTTGGGATTTTGTCTTCCATTTTTTTAGGGAAGCTGGTATTGGTGTTTGCAATACTTACCCATGACCCCCCCCCCCAAAAAAAAAAAAAAGGTCAAATAAGACAGTAGATGTTCTTCATTAAGTATGGAGAAGGTACAGCTCTTATATTGGGGATATCCTTCTTCTATACTTTCTCTTTTCTCTGTCTTTAATTAAACTCTAACATGCAGTGCTTTTACAATTAATCAAATAAAACCAATACCTTTTCCTTCTTCTTTTAGGGCGTAGAACAATCCTCTAGCACTTATAATGTCATTAAAGGTCATTATTATTAACACAACATTGTTATTTAAAGTTTCCCTGTAAGGTATAACTTATGACAGAGTGATATCTTTTATGCAAAAAATTAACTTCCAGGTCAACTGTCAAAAACTGAAAAACATCCAGATCTGCTCTCGGCTATAAATACTGTCTTTCCACTCACAACTACTGTATAAACAATGTCTTCTCACTTCATTTGATGAAGAGGTTTGAGACTCATGGCATAATGAACAAATATATTTCTTTTGATGGGAAACCACAGCATTCTATGAAACAAATATATTCAAGTCAAGTTCTACAAATAAATTGAATCTACAAGATTGTCTCACCAGTCAAATACATAGTGAAACAATATTTCTGACATGGCACTTCATCCAGACTTCAACCCAACAAGATGCTTGTTTTGATTATCTCACTGTCACCTCTTCTATTCACTGTCTTTGAATTGTAAAAGAAAGAGGAGTTTTGTTTAGTTGAAGTGAGGAAGTGGACAGCTAAATACATTTAATGCAACACTGATTTAAGGTTTGCATTTAACAGGGATGGACTGGCCCTTCAGAATGCTGAAGAATCTCCTGTTTGTCCACAGAGCTTAATCTATTTGTTGTATAGCTTTTACTGTGTTGTCTGGACTTTAAGAGTTATTTACTACCTGACCTAAGGACTAATATTAAGAACATAACCTATGATTTGTTCTTACACTTACACTTAACCTGTATATACAGTAATGTGCACAAGTTTTAAGCAGATGTGAAAAAATGCTGTAGAGTAAGATTACTTTCAAAAATAGACATGCTAATAGTCTATATTTATAAATTAACAAATTGCATAGTGAGTGAAAAGAATAAAGATCTAAATCAAATCAATATTTGGTGTGACCACCCTTTGCTAACACAGCATCAATTCTTCTTGGTACACTTGCACACAGTTTGTTAAGGAACTCAGCAGGTAGGTTGTTCCAAACATCTTGGAAAACTAACCACAGTTCTTCTGAGGATTTAGGCAGCCACAATTGCTTCTCTCTCTTCATGTAATCCCAAACAGACTTGATGATGTTGAGATTAGGACTCTGTGGGGGCCATACCATCACTTCCAGGACTCCTTGTTCTCCTTTACACTGATAATAGTTCTTAATGACTGTATTTTTGGGGTTATTGTCATGCTGCAGAATAAATTTGGGGCCAATCAGATGCCTCCCTGATGGTATTGCATGATGGATAAGTATCTGCCTGTACTTTTCAGCTTTGAGTATAACATTAATTATGACCAAATCCCCAATTCCATTTGCAGAATTATAGTCCCAGACTTTCAAGGAACCTTCACCATGCTTCACTGTTGCCTGCAGACACACATTATTTTACTGCTCTCCAGTCTTCGGTGAACACACTGCCTTCTGCTATAGCCAAATATTTAAAATGTTGACTAATCAGTCCAGAGCACCTGCTACTATTTTTCTGCACCCCCATTTCCTGTATTTTCATGCATAGTTGAGTCGATTGGCCCTGTTTCCATGTCATAGGTATTGCTTTATGGCCACAAGATTTCCATAAAGACCACTTCTGACCAGAAGATGTGTGTGCATGTGTCCAATTGTTTTCTGCCAATTCTGAGCTGATGGCACTGCTGGACATGCTCCGATTGTGAAAGGAAGCAAGCATGCTGTGTCTTTCATCTGCTGCACTAAGTTTCCTTATCCGACCACTGCATCTTCTTCAAAAGAGCTTGGGCAGCACATCTGGAAACCCCTGTCTGCCTTGAAATTTCTGCCTGAGCGAGACTGTGCTGATGCAATATATTTCTTTGTGCCTTGTTGTTTTGCTCAGTCTTGCCATGGTGTATGAATTTTGACTGTTGTCTTCAGCAACCTCACCTTGTGAGCTGAGTTTGGCTGTTCTTCACCCAGTTTTATTCCTCCTACACAGTTGTTTCTGTTAATGATTGTGTTTCAACCTAAATATTAAATTGATGATCATTAGCACCTGTTTGGTATAATTGTTTAATCCTACACCTGACTATGAGCTTGATTTAAAGGAATGCAATAAAATATGCGGTAGGGCCAAACTGAGTACCGACCAACATAAAATATCTAAGTTGGTATCCCTACCAACTAAAAGAAGAATGGATGTTAGGCCACAGAAATGGTCATGTGGCTAAACGTCTGTTTTGTGCATTAAGTTCCCAAAATGCAGCTAAATAGCGGTAATATTGGGAACTCCAAAGGAAAAAGTTTACTTATATATGTTAAAATTTCCTGTCATCCACTGTCCGTCTCCTTCTATCTTCAGTCTGTATTCTCTTCTCTTCTGTCTTCTCTCTTGTATCTTCTTTCTTCTTGTGTTGTAGCTGGTGTTAAATTTAATGCACTTAAATGAGTCCCTTATCGGATCATTTGGGCTAACGCAGTCTATTGAGCAGCAACTTGTGGCATTTTTTTTATCTTCAGTGGCCCAAAACTCATCTAAATTTAGCAGTCTGAAAGGTTTTTTTGCCAGCATTTTGTTCATAGCACAGGTCATTGAATTGCTTACCGTGCTTGAAAAAATGGTATCACCTGTTTTTTTGGGGTTTTTTTTTGTGTCAGCTGCCTTTAAATTGAGCCCTGTATGCCTACAAAATCTGTGACTTTGTGCAAGTGTACCTAGAAGAATTGATGCTGTTTTGAAGGCAAAGTGTGGTCACACCAGCTATTGATTTGATTTAGATTTTTGTTCTGTTCACTCACTATCGTTTTGTTAATTGATGAATATAAACTATTAAAAAGTCCATTTTTGAAAGCATTCTTACTATACAGCATTTTTTCACACCTGCCTAAAACTTTTGCACTTTACTGTAGATGGAATTTACATACATACAGACATGCACACATACATGCCTTCACAATGCTAATATATAGAAAAAACAGAAACACGGGCAAACCAATACAGACTGAACCCTAATATAATATTAGAGAGATGTAAACAGTCTTATGTGTATTATTCCAATGTCCTCCAATAGAAAACATCCTCTTCTAATCATTCTCCAGAAGGTATGAAAGAGAGAAGGAAATCTCCAATCAGGAAGGTATCCATTAGATAATCAACGAACCAATGATATCCACTTCAGAATGCATTGAATACCTTTCTAGCATTCAATAAATTAAAAGTCCCATTTGAATCAATGGAATATTTTATTTGGTAGATAATTTGCTTCAGAATTGTTGTTCCAGTTATTTTTATATCTGCTGCAGTATCATTATTAGAATGTAATCCCAATTGTACATTCACCCCAGTATATTCCTGCCCAGTAGTGCATAAAATCTAATTAGAGACTGGGGCACTGGAACATAAAGAGACTTACCTATGTTAAATAGGAGGTGACATGTCAGCCAGATCAAGCTTGTCATGTTAGAGTCACATAGACACATATGCAAAGCCTAGGAGAATCATTAAAGATGCCTAATGGCTCACTTTTGTGCTTATCTACCATGGTACTGCAAAACGAGGAACAGCAGAATTCAATGCTGAAGACTTGTGAAGATCATAGGCTGGATTCAGTTGACGGTGATACATGGTACAACTGGTCCTATCTCACAAATTTCTATGGAATTATATGGGGAAATGTGTAAGTAGAAATTTTTAATAAAACAAGTGATATGGAAATCACCAGTGAGTGCAGAGTATTTATTTATTTATTTATTTACAATTCACAAATTCACAATTTGTTCCTTAGCTACCAGACTGCTATCCAATAAAGTTGTATTTAATCCCATGAGGAACAGAGGAGTGCTCAATACATTGTGTTGAAGTGTGTTCAGCATCTCTCTAGTCCTCAAGGGGTTAACTATGCAGTGTAAGAAAGTTATTCAATATCATGCAACTATGATTTTATATATTGCTCTAAGAACATAACAAACAGTATTTAAAAAAATAGATGCTTTACTGCATGTGGAAGCATACTGTTCGGCAATTTATTGACTGACTGAAATCTGATTAATGAGCTTAAAACATAGAGAAATAATTGACTGCAGGTGTATTATTTGTCAAAGAAGTTATATCATTGATCAGAATAATATGGGGTTGATTATCAATCCACAAAGTAATTTGCCTGTCTTTTACTTCAGAGTTGGAGTCATAGCAGAACATTTTGCTTGGGATTCTATCTTAAGGATAGTAATACTTTGTTTTATCTTTATTTTATTTTGTAGCCATTAAAATTACATGAAGAATGATGTAAGTCTTATCTCTCAAACCTTTATGGTTTGAAAGATATTCACAAGCAAGGTTTCCCCTCCCACCCCTTTTATCTAGTGTAAGCCATCTCTTCTCAGATGTGGAATCCAGTCCATAGACCAGACAGATAACAGCAGGGGACAAACTTCTTCCTATGAGAACAATGAAAGCCCTGCCCTCCCTTGATAAGTTTTTCAGGTTTTACCTTATCTTAACTGAAGATTGTCCCATTCTGCAATCTACCTGGGCACCTCCCTCCTGCTCTGGCTGAGCACTGTTACATCAGTAAAAGGGGTGGGAGGGGAATACTTTGTCATTGAATTACTCTTGAACTACAACTCTGACCGAATTGAAATAACACTCTCCAAAGTCCAAATACTATGATGATTAATTGGAGCTGCTTTTATTATGAAACATTACTATCCCTTTAAACCTCAAGTTAAATATACAGTTAAGATAAACTGGTACACCATCATCCCCTGTTACTTTTATCTCATTACATAATTTGACCAGAACTCCCTTTTAATGCATGAAAACATGTATTACAGGTAGGGGTGGTCAAAAAGTGTGAAAAATTTCCCGCAAAATTTTTTCCAAAAACGTGCAGATTTTTCGCTTTTCCCACGAAACGTTTCGCCTTTCCACCTATGCAAAAATGTCCTCCTTTTTGCCTATTTTAACAAATTTTCCACCTATGTTAACACATTTTCCACCTATTTTAACACATTTTTTGTCTATACTTCCTATAGGTACTACATTTCCCACTGTAATATTACTTCTTCTGAGGGCTGAAGTTTAGAAAAAAGTGGCTGAAAGTCAAAGTTGTGAGTCCTACAGCAAAATATGGCTTGAAAAATGTGTTGAATGCATTTGTCCTTTGCCCACAACACTTTCTTGCTTAAGTGACACTAGCACATATTCAGGGTGATATCAAGTAATAAAAAAAAATAAAGTACAACCTACAATATGGCAGATAAGTATTGTAAACAAAGATAGAAAAGCGCTAAACCACCTTGATTAATATATTTAATGTGAAGGATGTGAATGAATCTAGTGATTAAGGTATGGAATGCTGCAAGGAAAAAGGGGGCTTGTCCCCAAACCCCCAAAAGCAAAAATTAACCTGCGCTGATCCATACTGATAATATAAATTGTAAATCCCGTAATATGCCTTTATCATAATTGTGCTGTGCACATATTCAGGATGATATCAAGTAGTAAAAAAAGTACAACCTACAATGTGGCAGATATGTATTGTAGTGTTGGCAGTGGAGGACTGGCATGGTGTGATTTCTGTATGTATTTTTACCATTGTCATACTCTATCCTCCTTCTCAGATTATTGACACATATTACTTATCGGTCATAGCAGTGGTCCCTAGTGGGGGTAGATGATGGCAACCCTTTTTCACATCCGTCCTCCACTTGCTCATCTGTGCTGCTGTTAATATATTTGTCCTGGCTTTCTCTGTCATGTGTGGTTTCTGCTACTGCTACTACTACAACTACTGGAGCTGGATGTTGATGTAATTCTACTGCCACTACTACTAGGTGCCAAAGGTGCAGCACAGCAGAAGCACCAGAGGTACTCAAAACAGGTGTGTATGGCTAAGTGGGACCTAGACTTTGAAGCGGCAATGATGCTGAAGATGACTGATAGGGTGACTGTGTGCATTTTGACATCTGTACTTGTCCAGGGTCAGACTTTCCAATGGCTTTCTCAAACAGTTTATAGACAGGCACAGCACTCCTTAAAACTGGTAGAAGATACAACCTTTGACTTTCTGCTAACCTTATAACCCTGTCATCATCTTCACTCTCAACTTCATCTGTATCTGAACAAGATAAGGATGTTTGAGGGATATATTCTAGATCTGCATCATCATCAGTCATCATTAGGTCATCCTCAGCAGCATCAGCGTCACTTGACAGTTCTTGCCCACTACTACTCTTATATTCCTCTAAGCTTTTGAAGGTCTCAAACTATTTCTTTTTACTTTTACTATAACAAAATTCACTACTACTTTGAGGACAGGTGTTTTGGTGTCTCACTGTCTGATGCAGCAGGCGGTTCAGTTGCTACTCCTTCCTCTATTATGCTTTTGCCAGCATCATCAACACTTGAATGTGACTTGTTGTCATCTTCAGTGTTCTTCTTCTTTGGTTCTATATTTCTACTGGCACTGGTGGTGCTGGACCTAGTTTTGCTGGGACCTTGACAAACTGCATCCTCCCTTGGATTAAAGGGATCATCAACATTGATTGCACACGCTGCCTCAACCATTGCTGCAGTAGGTTTTTGGACTACTACTTTACTCTCATGTCCCTACACTGCTCCACCCCTACCCCTTCCCATTCTGCAACTACACTATGTTTTTTTTACTCTACAATGCACAACACAACTGATGGAGCTGTATGATGCCTTGCCTAAGCTCAGTCAGCTGTCTGACACTGTCACCTAAGATATTTCATTTATTATTATTTTTTTTAATTTTATTTATTTTATTTTTTTTAAGTTGTCCACCCTCTTGTCTTATCACAGTCTGTCCAAAAAAAAATTATAACTGAAAAAGAAAATCAACAATGTATTTCCCCAGACTTCCCCACCCAGCAAAGGGACAATAACAGCAAGACCAGCAAGCAAATAGGTTGCCTGTGTCTTGCCTGTCAGTCACATGGAATTTTGGAGTATTTGGGGGGCAACCTCCTTCCTCTCTTCTTATCCCCTAGAGTGCCCCCAGACTCCCCTAATACAGAGAACAAATGTCCTACCTAAATGACTTACTAAACTAAGCTTCAATTCCCCTTTATTTGCCTGTCTCCTCTAGCTATAAAACATGCTGCTCGCTCCTCTCACAAACACAGAATGGCTGCTGTGAGAGCCTGACAGCCTTTTATATGGCTGTAGAAAACTTTTGTGTGGTGTAGAAATATTTATTTCGATTGATTTCAATGGGCCAAAAAGGCGGAAAAAAAGCAAAAAAACCCTGCACTTTTCGCTGGAAATTTTTTGCCAAGCAGAAAGTGCCATAATTCGTCAATTTCAGTTTGAGATGAAAATTTTCACCCATCCCTAATTTCCGGGTTCTAATAGTCATTGTGCAGTTCTGCAGTATAACATTTTCATAAGTGTCCAGAATTAAAGAAGACAACTGCTTTGGTATTTATAGAAAAGCATAAACTCTACTAATTTACTCTTGCTTCACCAATAATAAGCTCTGTTTTCAAATGTTTAACATTATTTATAAAGTTAATGCTTTATAACAGCTTCAGTGGTTTGAGTAAGCATACGATATGCAATGAGACAGAGATACTAGGGTCCACTGGCATTAACTTCTTATGCCTGTAGCTGCTGTTTTAACTATATTGGATGAGCACTGATTTTTAATGAACTTTCACAATCACCTATATGTGTTACTAGACATATTTTATTTAGTAAACTTGGTTTTTGATTTAGGTTGATAAATTATGCTAATTATGATGCAGGTACTTCTGTCTCAGCCCTGCATTACCTCTTCCACTCACTGCTCAGCAATATCTTGCCCACTTCTCGTAGCACTAAAAAGGTGTGGGTGGTCCAGGTGTGCTTGTTGTCTATCTTTCCTGATCAATTGTACCATTTAACTAATGTTGCCTTGGTTAGGGAGGTGTTGGTCGTGGCGCAGAAGTTGGTAACATTGGTGTGGATGTAGGGGAGATCCCCCTGTCATAATACGTGATATTATTTAGTACAGAGCAACCTTCCTCACTAAAATGGTCTATACTTGCACAGAGGCACCCTGGATACATTTTGTTTGATATGGAACCCTTGGATACTTAGTAACATAGTAACACAGTAACATAGAAGATAAGGCTGAAAAAAGACATGCATCCATCAAGTCCAGCCTATGCCAAAAAACACCCCTGTTGATCCAGAGGAAGGCAAAAAAGCCCTCTGGAGCCATTTCCAATCTAGCCCCAAGTGTGTGTGTGGGGGGGGAATTATTCCTTCCTGATGCCAATTGGTACTCAAATAGTTCCCCAGATCATTATCCTATTTGCTTTAAAGCCATCTGTCATAATTGTCAATATTGTTCTGTGCTAAATAGGCATCCATTGCTTTTTTGAATGCAGTTGCATTATCTGCAAGTGTAACATCCTGAGGCAAAGAATTCCATAGCCTTACAGCCCTTACTGTAAAGAATCCCTGCCATTGTTTTAGTCGAAAGCACCTTTCCTCTAGTCTTAATAGATGACCTCTTGTTCTTAGCTCAACTCTTTGCATAAATAATTAATTGGATAGTTCTTTGTATTGACCTTGAATGTATTTGTAAATGGTAATCATATCACACCTTAGTCGTCTCTTCTCTAATGTAAACAAATCCAGTTTGGCTAGTCTCTATTTGTAACTCAGATCCTTCAATACCTTTATCAGTTTTGTTGCACGTCTCTGCACCTTTTCCAGTTCAGTAATGTCTTTTTTTAGAACAGGTGGCCAAAATTATAGTCCATATTCTAGATGAGGCCTAACCAAGGATTTATACAGAGGTAGGATAATATTAGCATCCCTTGCTTCTACACCTCTGTTTATGCAGGCTAGTACTCTATTTGCTCTTGCAGCAGCTGAGTGACTCTGCACACTGCACTTCAGGACTACTAACTGTTATTGACTGCATCTGATTGTTTCTCTCCTTTCTTGTTCTCTTTTGCTCCTTCCTGCTTTTTTTTAATTTTCTGCCTTTCTTGGCTTTGGATTGGATTAATGTCTGATCTCAACAGAGGGTCTGATTCTGGTATTAAGGAGGGGGTTTGTCTGGCCACAAAGGGGAGTTAGGGGGTAGTTGGGGTTGGGAGAATAGGTTGGAAGGGTGGGTCCGTGATTAGGGGGTATGTTGGGAGGGGTATCCTAGGAGGTGGGTATGGGTGGAGAGTGGGGGTTGAGAGTTGTTGAGGGTTCATTCTCTTTTTGTATTTCAAGTAAAAATCTTGCAACTCAGGTCAATCTTGAATGCTATCTATTGTATGTTTTGCTTCTCTGTAATATCTGTTTGCTATGCTGTAACTGATTTACTAGTTTGTCTCTATAATGTTAGCTGATTGCAATAAACGACATTAAAAAGAAGTGTGAGTGGGAGAGCTAATGCAGGGGTATAACACAATTTGCCGATTTTGATTTGAGGCGAAAATTTTCGCCCATCCCTAATCCTTATCAATCCTTTCCAAGTCAGTGCTTGTGTATGTTGTGCATGCAGACTGCCAAGCTCAGGGTATGGCTAAAACATAGTATCATGTTAGCCATAGAAAATATAGGAGAATAGTAGAGTAGAAATGGTACCTTTATTGGCTAACTGTGTGGCTCTAGAAAGCGATCTTTCAAGACAACGAACTAGGTCTCTTATTCAGGCACAATAAAAATAAATATAGAGATATTTTCTCTCTCAGCACTCTTTCATTGTACACCACAGTTCTTAATTATAGCTGATGCTGCTGTAAATATTATCTGCTATCACAGATGACAATATAGGGAGAAAAGGAAAATATTAACCTTGCTTCAACTACACTATCTAATGTTAATACCAGCTCATAAAACAAAAAAGAAGTATATAGATGTGTCAAATGGATAATAGTTAAAAGAACAATAAATCCAATAATGAAAATATCAGCTCATCAAATGAATCAAAATATACAGATTAGTCAGTTGAATTGTAAATGATAAATTCTATATCAAGTTCTGACAGTTTTCGTATAGTTATAAATGTCTACGCAAGCATCCAACAGTTCTGTTTCTCGTCCATCCATCTCTCCTAACTGTTAGCGTTAGTCTCCCATCATGATAAATATGGGTCCCAAATCGGTATAAATGGGAAAAGGATAAGGATTTCTTAGTGTAAAATTTATAACACCAAATAATGTGTATTTCTGCACTTACATTTAATTAAAGGAATAGTAATACTTAAAATGTAAAAAAAAATATGTTGTAGGGTTTATCCCCCTGAGTAAAACAAGAGTACTCCCACTGCTGAAAGGTGTTTAATTCAAAAGTTATTAATTTCTAAAGTTGAATTTTTTAGGTGCAATATCACAGTGGCCTGAAATTGCACAGTGGTGCTGTTGCTACACCATCCTATGGAGATTTATGGTCAACTGACCAGAACTGTCCATAGGATCGTGTAGCAACAGCGCCACTGTACAATTTCAGGCCACTGTGATATTGCACCTAAAAAATTCAACTTTGAAAATTAATAACTTTTGAATTAAACACCTTTCATTCAAAAGTTATTACTTGTTTTACTCAGGGGGATAAACCCTACAACATATTTTTTTTTACATTTTAAGTATTACTATCCCTTTAAGCATCCCTCAATGTCTTTGTACACAAAGTGGAAGAAGTCCACTTTCACATACACAGATAAATAGTGATTTGTTTTGATGACATATAATAAAGACATTTTTAGTTGTCAGAATTCAACATATGTCACCATACAGTGAATATATGCTCACTTACATTAAGGTAAGGAGGATACCTCTTTTCGGTCTCATAGTCTGGACCTGTTGGTGTCTCTGATGATCTTTGTTGTCAATATACAGGGAAAATTCCTATTAATTGTTGCAATGTGAGGTTGTAAATAATTATAATAAAAACGTTCACAAGTTGATTCAACTTTTGTAGGAGTCCCTCGTTTCTTAGGGGAACTCTGATACATCAATCAGGCATAATCCTAACAGGGTTCAGGATCTCTCCACTCCTACAGTAGATCAATAACAATGTATACAATGGGAATTCTTATATATGAATTCAAACC
The DNA here is from genome assembly GCA_037306005.1 of Rhinophrynus dorsalis. Classification (NCBI taxonomy): domain Eukaryota; kingdom Metazoa; phylum Chordata; class Amphibia; order Anura; family Rhinophrynidae; genus Rhinophrynus; species Rhinophrynus dorsalis. Next base: position 471,013,482 of record CM074720.1, on the reverse strand, counting down.
AGGTTTATTATAAAATAAGTGGATAAAATTGCAAATGACAAAATTAAACCAAAAAACTATAAAATACTTGATTAAATGCTCTCAATGTTTCCAATTGTCCCATTTGTCAACATTTACATAAAGGACCAGCGGCAATATCAAAACAAAACAAACCTCAAATCTGGCCAAAATGAGAGGTAGGTAAGGTGTAATGCACTTAAGCAGGGTACACTTAACAGGTAAAGACATAACCCAACACGTTTTGTGCTTTGTTAAGCACTTCCTCAGGGGAAACAACTGTCCAGTTCCGAATACAATCTTTATATACCAGTGTATCTGATCATGGTTCACTTAATACAGGGCATCTAACAATTAGTTTAATTACTCGTCTTCACTATGATAACTGTTTCCTGGCTTTTACATTGAACAACCCTTCATGTATATGTAACGGATCCTACCCGTTACTGGGAGCTCTTGTCTGGGCATGGCATTTATTCACCCCTGGGCCCAAGGATTATGGATATTGGACACTCCTTTGTGCCCGGGCGAACGATCTCTCAAGCCCTTATCCTGGACTAAGAGACTTTGGCTAGCCTTATGTGGATAGGCAGCTGTACCAGAGGAAAGAACAATTCAAGGCTTGGGTGCTGCAAACTCTTCTGACCTGCAAAGGGTTAATCATTTGAGTTTGAGCATATTTACTTTCAATATGTATTGTAGTCCCCCAAGCCTTTTGGCTTAATTACTCAAGTCATTGTATTGAGCACTGTCCTGTGACCCCCCGCTGTGTGATTAATCCAATCATGTCTGCCCTATTATGTTTCCCTGAATCATTTGTTATTGGTTCTTGGACCCTTTGTGGTGACTGAATTATCCCCATTGTATTCTGCCCTACCATTTGCTGTGTCCTATTGATGAACTGTGATTGAATTAAGTCTCCTGTACTGTGCTCCAAGTTAGTGTGGTTTGAAACTGTATAAATATGCTGTGGTTTGTTGTAATAAAATGAGTTCTGTTTTGGAGTGAACAAGGAGTCCTGGAGTCTTGTATTGCTTATGGTCTAAAGTATCCACTCTGATACCCATCTGCGCCAAGTATCCTGAATCGCCGACCGCCTGCTGCCAGTTTCCTGAACCTAACTTCGTGGACTGTCAGGCGGCGACGTGGACTCTTCCCTGCTTCCAGCGATCCTGCGGCTTTTTCCAGTGACTGTCCATCCTTCAACTGGTGCATCTGACGGCGCTTATCTGCGTCGAGAAGGAGAGACCCAGGAACGACGGCGGAAGGTGACGCGGTCCCTTCTCAGCATCCGTTACATTGGTGGCATAGCGGTGGGATTTCTCCTTCATTCATCGGTTGCATCAAGTGAGATATGGAGGATGCTTTTGGGTCATATGAGGATCGCTTTGAATTAATCCGGTCTCAGTGGAGTTTCTGGCTGGGCGATATTGTAAATGACTTTATTCCAGAACTGGGTGGTTGCATCACAGAGGAGCTACGGATGCAAGATGCCTACTGGATGCTGGTAAATCACATTGATCAAGAGTATGGCCCCGTGCTCCCAGTAACCTTCTCTCCGGCCCGCTTGCGATGTAAGATCCAAGGGCTGGTATGGGATGCTTATCTGTGGGATTCGAACTTTGGCAGTCCAGAAAACGACCGTTTCTTGGAGCTTTTGGCCAAACGAGAAGATATGCTAGGGGGGTACGTCCCCATGAGCTTGCAAGAGGACTTGAGCGACACAGTCAGTTGGGAGTGTGAGGTGGAATACATGTATGCCAAATTAGTGCAAGAAATTCGGGAGGCCCTAGAGGAAGAAGAAAACTGGGGGGGTCACTCATCTGAGGAGGGCCTCAGTGAAGCTGAGGACCTGGATGGAGCTGCCCCTGTTCACTCCACACTGGTGAGTGGGAATGCGTTCCTCACCAGTGGCCCTGTTGCCCTGCCTGATATCCCTTTGCCCCTAGACTGTTTGTTGCCTGAGCTGAGGGGTGGGAATTCGTTCCCCCTCAGTGAAGAGAATGCCTCTGCATCAGGGGATGGGATGGACGTCTCCCCTGATAGGCATATTGCCCCTTCCCCTGTTTTCCCAGCTGCGGTGGATGAGACGCAGGTCCCCACCAGCAGCAATTGTGTGCCCCAACTGATGGGTGGGAGCGAGCCCATCAGTCCCCATGTGCCCCCTGCTGTAATGGGTGTGAAAGAGCCCACCAGCAGCCCCAAGATGTTACCCCTTGTGGGGCTGGAAGATGTGCTGGGAGCGGAACCGTGCGTGCTCCCCAGGATTATAAGTGATGCCGCCTTGAGGGATGGGACTGCGGTCTCCCTCAAGGCAGAAGAAAGGCCTATGTGTAATGGCCTACAGGAGGAGGACTCCAGTGGGCTGGGAGAACACAGTGCCGCTGGCCCTCCTAAAGATATGGACTGTGAACTGATGGGTGGGAGTAAGCCCATCAGTCCCCCTGAGGCCCCTGCTGTAGTGGGTGGGAGAGAACCCAGCAGCAGCCTCAAGATGTTGCCCCTGGTGGGGGTGGAAGATGCCCTGGGAGCAGAGCCGTGCGTGCTCCCCAGGATTACAAGTAATGCCGCCTTGAGGGATGGGACTGCGGTCTCCCTCAAGGCAGAAGAAAGGCCTATGTGTAATGGCTTACAGGAGGAGGACCCCAGTGGGATGGGAGAAAATAGTGCCGCTGGCCCTCCTACAAATTTGGACTGTGAACTGGTGGGTGGGAATGTACTCCCCATCAGGCCCATACCTGATTTGACTCAGGAGCGTGGGAACTGCATCCGCTCCTGTCCCTCTGGGGCGATGGCCCAACTAAAAGGGGGGGATATGCCCCTCTCCCCACATTCTGATGCACAGGATCCAGAGACCCAGTTGCCCCAGGGAGATTCCCCGTATAGATTGGCTCTGGACCCTGAGCCACTGGCCCCAGACCCAGGAACATTGGACCCCAGCTCTGAGTGGAGCATAGCCCAGGAGAGGCCGCCCAATTTGGTGATTGCCAGGGCCAGCAGGCACCAATATCCCTGGCCCAGGATTAAGAACCAAGATTGTACCCCTGGTTCAGGACAAGGGACTTGTTTCTGTTACCAGGCCCGGACAAGGGGCTCATGTTTTCTACAGGCCCAGGACAAAAGGACTGCTCATTGTTTCCCTGGCACAGGACAAGGGGCTTCCCATTTGAGACTGGCCTAGGACCAAGGCCTCCAGACTAATGAACTGTCCAGACAAGGGGCTCACAGCAGCAATGCTCTCTTACAACTCCAAGCCAGCATTTACTATTGCAACCGCTGGCTTGGTACAAAAAGGGGGGAGAAATGTAACGGATCCTACCCGTTACTGGGAGCTCTTGTCTGGGCATGGCATTTATTCACCCCTGGGCCCAAGGATTATGGATATTGGACACTCCTTTGTGCCCGGGCGAACGATCTCTCAAGCCCTTATCCTGGACTAAGAGACTTTGGCTAGCCTTATGTGGATAGGCAGCTGTACCAGAGGAAAGAACAATTCAAGGCTTGGGTGCTGCAAACTCTTCTGACCTGCAAAGGGTTAATCATTTGAGTTTGAGCATATTTACTTTCAATATGTATTGTAGTCCCCCAAGCCTTTTGGCTTAATTACTCAAGTCATTGTATTGAGCACTGTCCTGTGACCCCCCGCTGTGTGATTAATCCAATCATGTCTGCCCTATTATGTTTCCCTGAATCATTTGTTATTGGTTCTTGGACCCTTTGTGGTGACTGAATTATCCCCATTGTATTCTGCCCTACCATTTGCTGTGTCCTATTGATGAACTGTGATTGAATTAAGTCTCCTGTACTGTGCTCCAAGTTAGTGTGGTTTGAAACTGTATAAATATGCTGTGGTTTGTTGTAATAAAATGAGTTCTGTTTTGGAGTGAACAAGGAGTCCTGGAGTCTTGTATTGCTTATGGTCTAAAGTATCCACTCTGATACCCATCTGCGCCAAGTATCCTGAATCGCCGACCGCCTGCTGCCAGTTTCCTGAACCTAACTTCGTGGACTGTCAGGCGGCGACGTGGACTCTTCCCTGCTTCCAGCGATCCTGCGGCTTTTTCCAGTGACTGTCCATCCTTCAACTGGTGCATCTGACGGCGCTTATCTGCGTCGAGAAGGAGAGACCCAGGAACGACGGCGGAAGGTGACGCGGTCCCTTCTCAGCATCCGTTACAGTATATACATTGAATAACCTTTCATCTCTATGCAAAATGTCCTCCTCATGGATTCATACATGGATCTTCTAATATTCATATCTAATAAATGTTATATTTTTTAAAAATGTAGTGTTATATGTATATATTCGATAGATTGTTAATAATATAATATACACGGTTCTCATTATTTAAAATTACTTATAAGCTTCTGTTTATCAGTGCACCTTAAACTGAGTTGGACATATATTTTCACAGGTTGGCAATGCCTATTTCTTTATATAGCTCTATATTAATTAAGTAGTATCCTATTCTTCATATAAAACATCCCACTCTTTTGGCCACCCCGGAACATGAATAATACAACTTGATTTCTTCTCATTTCAATATTCTCACTGAGCTAATTTTTTGTAGATAACTCACAAGGTATATAATATAAATATAAATCTAATAAGCCTTACCTTATTTAAAATGTTATATTACCATTTCTAATATTTAAAGTTACTCATAACCTTCCATTTATCGATACACCTTAATAGAGTTTGACATCTCTTTTCACGAGTTGGAAATTACTATTCCTTTATAGCTATATTAAATAAGTAGCAGCCTATTGCTCATTTGAAACATCTAACTTTTTTTGCCACATCGGAGCAAGAATAATGCAACATAATTTCTTTTCATGATCTCTTCAATATTCTCACTGAGATAATGTTTTCTAGAAAATTCATGATGACTCACAGGGTACTGGGGGAGAATAACTCAGGGTCGAGGGACAATGTTTCCAAATTGCTCCAACTAATATGTGTAATATGAATAACCATCTAGAGACCAAAATAGTATTGTATAGGCTGGAACCTCACTCTTTTAAAAACAATTAATAGTGTTGTTTAATCCTTTAGAGGACAATGTTTTGAGCTTCTGTTTCTTTTCTTGATACTCTGTTGACTATATCATCTCCTCTCCAATGTGGATTAATCATGCCAATCCCCACAAATGTTAGACCAGATGCATCTTTATTGTGGGCTGCTGTGAAATGTTCTGGAACACTGTGAGAGTCATCTCCTTTCTCAGTATTATGCATACAGTGGGGCAAAAAAGTATTGAGTCAGCCACCAATTGTGCAAGTTCTCCCACTTAAAAAGATGAGAGAGGCCTGTAATTTTCATCATAGGTACACTTCAACTATGAAAGACAGAATGGGGGGGAAAGAATACAGGAAATCACATTGTAGGATTTCTAATGAATTCATTAGTAAATTCCTCGGTAAAATAAGTATTTGGTCACCTACAAACATGCAAGATTTCTGGCTATCACAAACCTGTAACTTCTTCTTAAAGAGTCTCCTCTGTCCTCCACTCGTTACCTGTATTAATGGCACCTGTTTGAACTTGTTATCAGTATAAAAGACAACTGTCCACAACCTCAAACAGTCACACTCCAAACTCTACTATGGCCAAGACCAAAGAGCTGTCGACGGACACCAGAAACAAAATTGTAGACCTGCACCAGGCTAGGAAGACTGAATCTGCAATAGGCAAGCAGCTTGGTGTGAAGAAACCAGCTGTGGGAGCAATTATTCGAAAATGGAAGACATACAAGACCACTGATAAAAATAACAAACAAAATAAGTATCTTGTAATACCTTTTTTATTGGACTAACAGAATTTTGGATTGACAAGCTTTTGGGAGAACCTCCCTTTCTCAAGTCTAAAGCATTGAAATGCTTTAGACTTGAGAAAGGGAGGTTCTCCCGAAAGCTTGTCAATCCAAAATTCTGTTAGTCCAATAAAAAAGGTATTACAAGATACTTATTTTGTTTGTTATTTTACATCTGCATCACTGGACTAATACGGCTACAATCTCCACTCTTGATTTACAAGATATGCACCTCCCATACTTATAGAAGCCTTTTGGCTTTTGTTTGAAATATGATGTTGTCGGTCCTGTAACATTCACAAAGCTTGGAACTAAGGTCTGTTTCAGATTGCTACACTTTTTAAAAGCAATTTTGGGCTTCACATTCAGATATCTTTTACATCTTAAACCTTTTGTAGAATCGGCCAATACTTCTCCATTTCTTGCTAATCTCGGCATGATTAGCACTATATTGGGTTATGAATCTCCCCTCTCGGCTGAATGCACAATACATGACTTTAAAACTCATGCACATTTTAACATTTCAATTCTACTGGCAGTAATAGTCTTATCAGTACTGACCATAAATAATTCTTTAGGCTCTAGTAAAGTCCTTTGAAGTGGACTAGATAATGCAAACAAGATTAATTGCCTTTTTCATGCTCCAGTGAATTTCAGTATTTAGCCAGAGATGGCTAAGTGTTTAGAATATATGGGTTAACTCTCCAAGTTCCAGAGGGGAGCACAACTCATTGCATACAATGAAGCCCAGGCAGCCTCCTGGCACCCAAAGAGAACAAAATATGTGTATTTTGTGGAATAATGTAACATAAATTCCTTGTCACAGTTTAAGACACAATTCAGAGTGTTAAACTTGGTTAAACTCAGTTTATCTCTTTGAGTGCCAGAGAGGCACTTAACGCATCTGGTTAGAAGAAGGGAGGAAGGAGGTTGACCCCAAATACTCCAAAATTCTATGTGACTGACTCGCAAGACACAGGCAGCTAGGGACCTATGTGCTTGCTGATCTTACTGTAATTGTCTCTGTACTGGGTGGGGAAGTCTGGGGAAAGATGGTGTTGATTTTGTTTTTCAGTTATAACTTTTTTTTTTTGTACAGACTATGATAAGACAACAGGGTGGACAATTTTAAAAAATAAAAAAAAAAATAATAAAAAAGAACAAAGAACTAAATATATTAGATGACAGTGACAGACAGCTGACTGGGCTTAGGCAAGGCGTCATACAGCACAATCAGTGTAGTTTTGTAATGTCCAGCAAATGCACAAGGGGAAGGGTAAGGGGGAGGGGTGGTGCAGTGCAGGGACATTAGAGTAAAGTAGTAGTTCAAAAACCGTGCAATGATGATGAAACCTCTACTCCAAGGGAGGATGCAGTTTGTCAAGGTCCCAGCAAAACTAGTTCTAGCACCACCAGTGCCAGTAGAAATAAAGAATCATATAAGAACTTTGAAGATGAAGTCATATTCGAGTGTTGATGATGCAGGCAATAGCATAACAGGAAAGTGTAGCAGCTGAACCATCTGCTTCATCAGATAATGAGACAAACAAGCACCAAAACACCCATCCTCAAAGTAGTAGGGAACTTTGTTACCGTAAAAGTAAAAAGAAATAGTCTGAGACCTCTAAAAGCTTAGACTAATATAAGGTTAGTAGTGGGCAAGAACTGTCAGGTGATGCTGATGAGGATGACCTAATGATGATTCATGATGATGCAGATCTAAATATATCCTATCAGCAACCTTCTGTTGTTCAGATAGAGATGAAGTTGAGAGTGAGGATGATGACAAGGCTATAAGGTTAGCAGAACGTCAAAGGCTGAATCTTCCACCACTGAAAAGGAGAACTGTGCCTGTCTAAAAATTGTTTGAGAAAACCATTGGAAAGTCTGACGCTGGACAGGCACATATATAAAAAAGCACACAGTCACCCTATCAGTCATCATGCAGAAATGTTGGGAGACTAACATTCTTAAAAATGAACCAACATCTCATACCATCTGAGTATCAGGTAGCAGAAACCACACATGACAGAGAAAGCCAGGACAAATATATTAACAGCAGCACATATGTGGAGGTGGAGAAGGGATGTGAAGAAGGGTTGTCACCATCTACCCCACTTGGGACCACTGCTATGACCGATAAGTAATGTGTGTCAATAATCTGAGATGGATGATAGCGTATGACAATGGTAAGAACAATATACATACATAAATCACACCGTGCCATTGCCCCAACTCCACTACAATACACATCTGCCACATTGTAGATTGTACTTTATTTTTTTTTATTACTCAATATCATCCTGAATATGTGGCAATGTCTCTTAAGCAGGGAGTGTTGTGGGCAAAGGACAAATACATTCTGCATGCTAACACATTTTCATACCATGTGTGGCTGTATGACTCACAACTTTGACTTTCAGCCACTTATTTCTAAACTTCAGCCCTCGAAGAAGTAATGATACAGTGGGAAATGTAGTACCTATAGGAAATATAGGCAAAAATTGTGTTAAAATAGGCAAAAAGGAGGACATTTTTGCATAGGTGGAAAGGCAAATTTTTCACGGGAAAATCAAAAAATCTTCAAGTTTTTGCAAAAAGTCATTCGGGAAATTTTTCACACTTTTCGACCACCCCAACTTATTACTAGAGCCTAGAGAATGATTAATGGTAAATACTGATAAGGGTCAAAACAGGCTTGTTCCACCGAGTATCCATAACCCAATGTTGGAATTCATCTACACACAGTACTTTTTAAAGCGGATCTTTCAGATCTTACTAAGTCGTCATGCATTCATTAAACGCATGGTGACTAGTTTGGAAATCGATGTCTTACCTTTAAAAAATAGCAGATTGTAAAGAAATCCTTGCTGTTTGGGGACTGACGCGCAGGTTATTGCGGTCTTTGCGCCTGCTCCGCCAGTCTCTTCTCTTATCCTTATGGTGCATTGCAGTTCTACTTAATGGAGACCGGGACTGACAGCGCAGTCGCGCAGGCAAGATGTCTGTAGCCTGGGTTCCGGTCTCCAAATGGTAAGGATTTCTTTACAATCTGCTATTTTTTAAAGGTAAGACATCGATTTCCAAGCTAGTCGCCATGTGTTTAATGAATGCATGGCGACTTAGTAAGATCTGAAAGTTCCGCTTTAGGCAGTCATCTATCCTGTCTGAGTAATCGAATAGCACCTTCATCTAAGGATTTTCAGTATGGGTCATCATAAGTTTAATTCATGCATCAAAAAAGGAGAAGAGGTTATGAAGTGAATTATTATTACACTAAAGCAAACAGTGAGCCCATAAAGAAGATTCCCAGTCAGAAGTATTATGAGTCTCACATTCACTTCCTCAGAATGGTAGGTACAAGAAAATATAGGTGTTCTCAAGAATTTTTGAAGTTTCAAACTTGCTTCCTGTCACCTGTGAATTTCTCTAGAAGAGCAACTTGGGTACCATCAGGTGCAAGCACAGAGAAGCTATGTGAGCTATGTGAGAAGCTATGAAAGTGAAGCTGGACCATGCTTTCTTGAAGATCCACAACAGCCTGAGACAAAGCCTCTAATTTCTCAGTTATGTTTTTCAGAGTCTGAGCAAGTCCTATGGGATCCATGTTGTTCTTACACAAGTGTGGCTCATTGTTCTTATACGAGTGTGGACGGAATCTGGTCCTCAATGACAGGACATCAGATAGATATGCTTAAATAATTTAGGGAATGGAGTCCTTGACGTATGAGGAATTACTAGACAAGCTTGGTTTATTTACTTTGGAGAAAAGACGACTAAGAGGAGATATTATCACATTGTACAAGTGTCACCGCTCTGGTTGTTCCCCTCCGGCCGCGTCTCTTTCCTTGCGGCGGCTCCTTCTTCCGGGTCTCAGCGCGCCCGGTTCGCACATGAGCAGTCTTCGGCTGCCTTCAGCTCGACAGCTGCGCATGCGCCCAGCCAGCACTCGGGTCATTAGTCCTCCTCCTCTCTTGATCTGCTCCTAGTCGAGCCCCTCCTTCTCAGCTCTCTCATTTGGTGGTCCTGGTATTTAAACGGGCTGCCCCAGGCTTAGGACGCCCATTCCACAAGCTAGTTCCTGGTTTGGTTCTGGGCTCTGAACCTTCTTGTCTGGTCTCTTTGTGGTATTCTCCTGGCTTGACCTTTGGCTCTGTTACCTGACCACGCTTAAATCTCCGTTCCTGGCTTGACCTTTGGCTCTGTTACCTGACCACGCTTAAATCTCCGTTCCTGGCTTGACCTTTGGCTCTGTTACCTGACCATGCTTAAATCTCCATTCCTGGCTTGACCTTTGGCTCCACTCCTGACCACGCTTGATCTCCACTCGTGGTTTGACCTTTTGCTCCGCTTCTGACCAAGCCTGATCTCCTCCTTCTGGTGTGAACCTCGGTTCCCTTTACCTCCCTCTTTATCTCTGCCTGGTCTCCCCCCTGTCCAGCTGGCTTGGTTTTCCAACGGTTCCTAGGTACTCCTATCCTGCTTGCATCCCGGCTCAACTGGGGTGGAACAATCTGGTTTCACGACCAGCACCTTTAACCAGCTTCGGCTGCATCAAGGGAGTACCTGGCACACCGTCACCGCTCATGAGCCCCGCACTCCAGCCTTGCACGCTAGCACCTGACCAAAGCCAGCACCACACGGTTTCCTACCCGCCGTATGTATGACAACAAGTGTATGAGAGGTCAACCCAAGCATCTCTGTGGTGAGCTTTTCATTCCAAGGGCTGATCAAATAACAGGGGCCACCCCTAGAGAATATAGGAGGTTTCAACTTCAGCAGATGAAGGGATTTTTTTTTTACAGAAAGGTCTGTTAAATTGTGGAATTCCCAAGGATATGATTATGGCAGATAAAATGGATACATTTAAGAGATAATTAGATACATTTCTTTCATGAGGAAACATACAGGGCTATACTGTGTATTAGTAGCCAAAACAGGAAGTTCAGATAAAACCTTATCTGGCAACAGGAAAGTTTATATAATTCTAATTTCTCTGGGTTATGAGGCAAAGGTTGAACTTTATTGTCTTGTGTCTTTTTTCACCTAACCTACTATGTTACTACGTAAATAGGCACCTAAGAAAGCAATGTGCAATCTCTATGCAGAACAGAAAGTGTGTGCATATATGAGAGCTTATGATAAAATACAGTCAGATGTGCATAGCTAAGTGTACTGTTATGTGCCTTCAAATGACTACCACCATCAAGAGAACAGGAGCATGCAAGCATTTCCAAATGACTGCTCAGCACCAGATGAAGATCAACATCTAAAGCCATAACAGAAAAGGAGGTGGGGGCAAGCAGGGAAAGTGGGAGAAGAGAAAAAGTAAGAGAGCACTTAAATTAATAACTAGTGTTGAGCGAGCATACTCGGCCGATGCTCGGATCGGCTCGAGCATCGCTCTGCTCGGCACATGGCGGTACTCGTCGAGTACCGCCATGTGCTCGCCCACCATGTTCGGGTGGCGGGGATCTGTGCCGGAAGAGGCACAGATCAGAAGACGCTCCGCTGGACCACCAGGGACTGGAGGTACGGGGGCATTGCGGAGATGAAGGGGGCATTGCGGAGATGAAGGGGGACAGTGTGGAGATGAAGGGGGACATTGTGGAAGAGGGGCATAGCGGAGATGAAGGGGGACATTGTGGAAGAGGGGCATAGACTCTATGCCCCTCTTCCACAATGTCCCCCTTCATCTCCGCTATGCCCCTCTTCCACAATGTCCCCCTTCATCTCCTCTATGCCATAGAGGAGATGAAGGGGGACATTGTGGAAGAGGGGCATAGCGGAGATGAAGGGGGACATTGTGGAAGAGGGGCATAGAGGAGATGAAGGGGGACATTGCGGAGATGAAGGGGGACATTGCGGAGATGAAGGGGGGCATTGACCAGGCACCCTCCCCTCATCAGAGCATGGGGTGCCTGGTGTAATGCTCGTGTCGCCCCATTCTATTCAATGGGGCTCGGGTGCTCGGCCGAGCACTCGAGCCTCAGGGGGTGCTCGGTCAGAGCACCCGAGCACCCGAGCATCGGGGTGCTCGCTCAACACTATTAATAACATTATTTTTCTGAGGATATAATTCCCCTTTAATGTAAGAAATTGCTTGTTTGTATATAAATGATTCCAAGGCCACTTGGGGTTGTATAGGATAAGTACAAGGTGTATCCCTTTATTATTTTAGCCATGGCATAGTTGTCTCTTTTTCTTGAAATCTATTTACAGTATTTACCACTAGGGGAGTGTACTCTTTCTACTTTTCTGCACTACATTTTCTGGTATCTATTTAACCACTTCAGTTGGTTATCCAACACATTGAAAAGCAGAAATCTCTCTAGCATCCAAGAGGTTAAAAAGCAAATGTCTAAGAGGGTCAGGGAAGAGATTTTGTGACACAAGCAAAATAGTGTTTCAATCAGTCCTAAAGTGTAAATTAGTCACTAAATGGTCCTAATCCCCATGTCCTCCAAAATGTGTGCATAAATGCTGGATAGGACACAGCAGCTGAACAGATCAATATCTCTAGACAGGCAGGCAGATCAATACGGTAACATGAACACTGACAGATAGGGACAAAGGCTTAGCAAACAGATAGATATTCTATACTTATATAGACGTAGGGCTAAGCAACAAGGAAATTTATTTTTACCTTCTTATAAGAATCAGGAATACAATGATTGGGACACAGAGCATTTGATTAAATTTTTCTACACCTAGATATTAAGTTAAGCTTGATAAAAATATTTGTTAAATTAAATTAGAGATATGGGGTTGTTAAAATGAAATATAATTTTAGAATAATGTTTTAAGAATATGTTTACTAAACAGTGCTAAATATCATGGCTTTTGTATAATATATGTCTGTATCAACTGAATAATTGCTTAAAACAAACACATAAAAAATAAATATCAACTTAATCCCTTGGATGCTAGAGAATCTTGCAAAACGAATATACTAGAGATCTCTCAATTCGTTTTCAAAAATGGACAATTTTAATTGCTGAAATGTATTTAATTTAGTAAAAATATTCATTCTTGCATTAAGAACCATGAACAAGATACAGTACATATAGTGATCAGTTTACAGATCACATGGAGCTATAATACAACAACAGCTAGAGACCTGAATGTTTTCCATCTCTGGCATAGGCATAAGTTTAATAGCAGCAAACATTTATGTCATGAATTCGAAGGCTGGACCCACTGTAAAAGAGTGCTACATATCCTAGTACATTGCTCAGGAGAAGGTAGAGAGTTATCGGCTGAAGGAAAGCACTGATCCACACTAATGCAACAGTTCACACCCAGGGGTTAAACCCCAAGGGTTGTCTGGTCAAAACCGGCCACCAGTGGTCAGAAGAAGAAGTTTGAGTCACAGTACATAAATGCTGAGGCAATGCATTGTTAGACATTCCAAGGTCAGTGAAGGCTGACTTTATTTGTAAAAGTAATCCAGTCAGAATTTTGGAGCCCACTGAAGACAAACAATGTCTGGAATTCAGTTCAAAGAACAACACCAGAGAAAACAGAAATTAGAAGATTTGCACCAAGCCTCAAGTAGAGACTCATTAATCAGGCAATGCACAAGAGGAAGGAGTTCTGGACCACTCCAGGAGTCAGACTCTGAATCACTGAATGTATTGTTTCAGAAAGACTGATGGATGAAAAAAGAGAAGGAAATACATACTGGCAATGTGATCAACCAGACATGGAAATAAGTGAAAAGGAACTGTAAAGGTCCATACGACAGGAGTAGAGAGGTAGGTTGACATAACACCCAAAGGAAGTTCTATAAGTGATCGAGCTTCTCAAATTGGGAAAGGAAAAAGGAACAGAGCAACACAGGAGCATGAGCATCATGGGCTGGAATCCTGGAATCCTTTGGTCCATATCCTTTCCATTTATTGAGATATTGAAGGATGGAAGTCCAAAATTCTATGAATAAAGTATTCCTCTTGACTGTGTAATGAAATTGAATGTGAAGCATGTGACAGATGGTAGACGGTATTCTTAAACACCAGATTTAGTAAATTTGAACCAAAATTCAAAATGGATCAATACATTTAGGGCCAAGTTTGGAGGAATAACATAAACAAAACAAAGAATGATGCCCAATAGTGTAGTATTTTCCACTTCAATGATAATGAAACAGATATAACCACCACAAACTTGGTGAGTGATATCCTGCATACACTCTGGTCTCCCCATCTCCAATCGAATCAGCTGATCTTCAAAAGTAGGAAAAAACACAGCTGCCCACATTGTTATAGTATACCAAAACTATGTTTTAATTATAAAAAACATTGATACATACAAGTATCTAATCCAAAGATTAAATGGTTGACTCCACTTTCTCAAAGCTACTGGCCACTTAAAAACAAGATGTATATGTATGACATATGATTCTGACCAACTCAATTGTGTTTAGATCTGTTTATAATTGGAGTAAAAAATATTACACTATTGGGTGCCCTTCTTTGTTTGTTTTTTCGGTATATGCATATCGTTATACCATTTTTGGGAGGCGATTTTGTGTGGATGCAGCCCTAAAATATAGAAAAAACAAGCTGATTATTTCTCATTAAAAGCTTTTCACCTGAGGATTATATATAATACCCCAGCCAATTTGTTTGTAAGCATACTACCTAAAGAATGATCTGTTGTACTTTGTTCCGAAGATTCCACAGAAGGGACAATCCCTTTTTTTTTGCCCTTTTGTTGGGTTTCTGAAGTCTGAAGGAAGGCTATTAAAGGGATAGTAATGTTTCATAAGAAAAGCAGCTCTAATTAATCATCATAGTATTTGGACTTTGGAGAGTGTTATTTCAATTCTGTCAGAGTTGTAGTTCAAGACTAATTCAATGACAAAGTGTCCCCCTCCCACCCCTTTTACTGATGTAACACTGCTCAGCCAGAGCAGAAGGGAGGTGCCCAGGTAGATTGCAGAGAGGGACAATCTTCAATTAAGATAAGTGAAAAACCTGAAAAGCTTGTCAAGGGGGGCATGGCTTTCATTGTTTTCATTTGAAGAAGATTGTCCCCTGCTGTTATCTGTCTGGTCTTATAACCAGATTCCACATCTGAGAAGAGATGGCTTACACTAGGTAAAAGGGGCGGGGAGGGGAAACTTTGCTTGTGAATATCTCTTAAACCATAAAGGTTTGAGACATAACACTTATATAGCTCTTCATTTTTTTTAATGCCTACAAAATAAAATAAAGCTAAAACAAAGTATTACTATCCCTTTAAAGATGGAATTTCTTAATGGACAACCTTACTTATTCTGCCTGACAGACATTTTGAGCAGGACTACTATTCGTGTCAGCAGTTTTCTTCTGAAGGAAGAAAGCCTTTTTAATGTTCTTGTCTCTTGACTCCAGGATTATGAGAGATAAGAGAATTGTGAGCCCACCAAATGATCTTCTGACAGAAACATGGTAGAACATAGAGGTGGTTTGTTGATGAGAAAATGTCTTTTGGGATTTTATTTTGAGCTGCACAATTAATATAAAGAACAGTAAAAGAGAAGACGGAAATTATTAATTTTGATTGTATGATTGTCTCTTGGTCAGTAAAAGATGGAATTGAAATTCCAGTAAAGGGCCTCTGCCTTAGCATTTTGGAACTAGATTGAAATAAAAATTACATACATTGGTTAAAGAAAAGCACCCATGGGGTTAGTCTAGGATTATGGCAATGAGTTTAGTCTAGTATTAAAAAGTTCTTGTGATTTGTTGAAATTGTGACAGGAACAGTTGGACACTGGAAAGGTAACTCCATTCCTCCAAGGTTAATTTAATGTTGAGAAGCTCCACAGTTATTCTCTGTTTTATAGATTTGTTTGGAGAAAAATGATCTCCTAACTCAGATGTATCCGGAACACTTGAGAATAGGAGCAGAGTTGAATGTTTTTTTGAGTGTCTCAAAGAAACAAGTGCTTCCAGAGACCAGGATTGGGGCTTAGCATTTTATGGGGTTAAGGCAGAGATTGGAGAGATTACCTTAGTGAAATTCTGAATGAATTTTCTATGATAATTAGTGAAGCCAAACTAATTAATGAACTGCATTAATTAAGTTAGGCTGCAGACACTGACCAACAGTGGAGACATTTGCCGGATCCATTACCAATCTTCAATTTAAGCTGATGTATCCCAGAGTTGAAAACTAGGACCATTCACTCTTTCTACTTTAGCTGATAATCTAAAAGTTTGTGGAAAACTAATCTGACATATTCCAGATTAATTAAAAGGGTGAGAGAGTAGATTAAAATATAATTGAGATATATATTACATGCGATAGAGACATATTACTAAAATGTAATTTGCAAAATCTTGGAATACCGGTTGGGCATTGCAAAGTCTGAAGAGCATGATATGATAGTTATAGTGCCCAAAATGAGTATTAAATTTATTTTTTATTTGTCTACATGCCAGTTCCTGGTCAAATTGTGGGCTCCTCTGAAGACTATCGCCCTATAGAAGATCAAAACACTTGGCAATCAAAGATAACAGTTAGCAGTTCTTCAAAGTAACTTTACTGAAGCCTCTATAATTGATTCAGGGATAAATGGAGCCGTCTGTCTTGTTTAGGAAGAAAAAAATATCATGCTTGCAAGAGAATATGAAGTCCGGATAAATTGTTTTGCAATATTCTCTTGGAAATAGTCAGCAAAGACCTTGTTCTCTAGTTCAGAGATCAGGTAGGATCTGCCATGGTGGAGTTACTTGAAACAGGAGATCTATAGGGCAGTTGTATGACCTGTGGAGTGGTAGGATGTCTGCATTCTCCTTAGAGAGAATGCCCAGATAATTTCAGTATCGCTATAGAAGAACAGACTTAAGAGGCTCTGAAGATTCTAGGATAGAAGCAAGATTATGTTTTCCTTTTGTTCAGAAATAGCAACAGCAAGCAAAAAGAGAACAAGTTTAGGTGAACTGTTTTAGTGATAAACAGATCCCCAAGCAAGAATCTGACCTAAAATCTAATTGATTCTTGGATTGTGTATCCTAAACCATGACATCCTAAAATAACAAGATATTGAGGGGATATGATCACATTGCAAGAAAAAGTTTCTCTATAAAGAACCACTAATGAGACTTTGAGAAGGCAGGGCTCCTTTGTCACCAATACATTTCCAAAGGACTATCCATCAATAGTAGAGATGTAATTAGAATATGATTTAGGCAGTAGAGAATTCCATATTGGATTGCCAAGGACTAATCCATAAATATTCTAGCTGCCCCAGTCCAGAAAGGCCAAACTGGAGTAATGTCTTCCTAACACATCCAGATATCTTTGCATAGAGGATACTCTCTTTAACCTGTTGGTATTTACCGGATGAGTTTGCAGCCCCGGAGAAGATGAGGCTTTTGTCCCCAATATAAACATTTCATGGACCTTCACCTATTCCTTTCTGGCTTAACAAGGGGAATAAAATATCATACTTCCTTTCAATTAATCAAATAACTATCGTCATTCCAATTCTTCAGAATTGGTTGAAAAAATCAGTTTGAGAAGTCAAGGAGAGTACTAGGGAAACTTGAGGCCATCTGGATCTGTAGCCTCTGTCTTACTTCATTTGACTCTATTACACTTGAAGATCCAGATCTAGCAAGGGAGCAATTAGGGATTCTAGATCCTCTGAAAATTCTCTGCAAGGAAGGGCATCCTTCATCCTTTCATTCAAACTCCTCCTGTATGTTACCAGAAGTGCCCCAACATTCCAGTTTGTCTTGCAGAAAAGAGTCCAAAATTCAATAGCATTTTGACCAACTGAGCAACTGCCATAACATAATTATTGCATGATGCCTCAGAAAAGTTTCTTGCATCCAGGGGCATTGAATACATCTTCATAAGCCTTTCTCAAAGCATCAGAGTCTTTTAAGAGGGGTTATTTTTTTTCAAGCAAAGGAGAAGCACAAGCCAGCGCATCTTTCTTTAATGTGAATATGCTGAAAGCCGCACTACTCTGTGGCTGTTATGAAAATGTGGTAGACATTTCTCAGGAAGGCTCTGCATTCTTTGCTTACCAGAATAACATTCTGTAAGAGGAATATTTGGTGATCTGCTAGACTCTGGAGCTTCCACATGCAAATAAATTAAGAGGAACAGAAGAAGGTGATACTGGCCATAGAGTAGGACAACTGCATCTACTTTTCTTTTGAGGCTATGAAGTTTACACTCATAGCCAAAGCTTGTTTTGATTATACTAATTTGACAGGAGATTAGCCACATCCAAGCGGTACATGATCTGGTTTGTTAATAGTATCAGAATTCTGAAGGCTGAACACACTGTGCTTGACTAGGATAATTAATACATGTTTTAGGAGATGGACAAGCAATTTTGGCTGACACAAACCTCTGATCCACATTGGTGCAAAACTCTTAAATCCAGGGGTTGATCCCCAAGATTTGTGTGGCGCCAGTGGTCAGAAGAAGAGGATTGAGTCAAAGACTGAGACAAGAAGTAGTCAGGTGTCCCAAGGTCAGGGCTGGCTGAGTTCACTTGTAATGGTAGTCAAAGCAGAAAATAATAGCTAACCAAAGAAAAAATCCAGAATTCAAAGCCATGGTCAAAATCAGTGTAATCAGGAACTAGATGATTTACACCCACTCTCATGATGAGTCTTGATAAATTGGCAAGCGTAAGGCCAGATTAAAATAAAAAGAGTGAAGCAGTCAGATAATATAACATGAATCATGAACATATTGCATCACAAAGAAAGCAGAACCTGGAAAAAAATATACAAATTCATGTTGGTAAGGTATGTGAGCTGGTGCTGAAATAAGAAAAACAGAAAGCAAAAGGTGCTTTACACTGTGAAAAATGATGTGCAAAACACAAGAACAATATTGTGAAAATTTCTCATTATTAGGTTCCTAAATCTTTGTCTTTTACTGTATATAATCTGGACAATGAAGTGCAAGAGGAAGAGTTTCTGGATAACTTACTCAAAATGCCTTTGAATGTTACACAACCAGTATTGCAGATATGAGAAATAGCTTATTCCATTTTGTGTTCTCCAAGTTCCATTATGAGAATGACTCCATTATCCTGACTTAAGTGGGAAACCACCTTCTCTAGTCACATCTTTTCCACATTTCTACATGGCATTCTTGTTGTGTATGTGCCATTTTATTCAATGTCAGATTAATCGTTTACAAAAGGAGAAGGTTGTAACAAAGTAAAAATACATGTATGAGGTTAATGTGAATAGTCTTGTTGATGTGGAACATGTCACTAGCATAAACTTTTGGTATGTATGTTTACTTTGTCAGAATCATTACAAGCACTTTGAACCATAAACCACTATAACCTATTGCTGTGCCGTAAGCAATAATTTTAATTTCTATCCCTATTATATTACTTTTCTGTCAGAAGCAACTCTTGGAAGTGCATTTATTATAAACTGTCATGTTTAATAGACCTCTGACTGATAAATGAGTCCATATTATTATATCTGTTTGGAACCTATAAAAGAAAATGCTATTATATTTCTGGAGGCCCAAGGGTTGACTTTGCTAATTCATGGTAATTGTTGTACAAATGCAACAATCTGTTCAAGATATCTGTTGAATAAACCAACAAACCAACATGGTGAAAGCAAAGGGACAGTAATGTCCCATAAAAAATGCTTAGAGTTTTGTAAAAAATAAACAATATGACACAAATCCTATCTCTCAAACCGCTATGGTCCGGTAAAAGTTCGCCTCTCCCTCCTCTTCTCCTGGCATCAGCTGTAAGCTGACAGCAGGAGTTACTGGTCTGGGGACTGACAAGCAGCTCTTCAGCAGAGCCACAATAGCACAATTTAAAAAGGAGTACTTCTTTTGAATGGTCTACAAAGTGTGCCTGGTTTGCAAAGATGTATTTCTTTTTAAATCGCGCTATTGTGGCTCTGCTGAAGAGCCTCCTCTTGTCGGCCAACACAGATCTGCTTCTGTCAGCTTTACAGCTGACATCAGGAGAAAGGGAACATTAGTGGAGGATATCTCTCAAACTATAGTGGTTTGAGAGATAAGATTTGTGTCATATCGTTTATTTTTTTAACCTCTACAAAGCTAGAAGCATTTTTTACGGCACATTACTGTCCCTTTAAATTCTTTCCAATGCATTGTCCTAAGAACAATTAATATGTACTGAGCCCTGGCACAACTTTTTAGTACTACATAACTGCTCCTATCTGTTTCCTCTGATAATGTACACTCATCCCATTTTCTGTTACCCACTTAAAAATAAATTAATCCCTTGGATGCAAAATATTTCTCGAAAGCATAGTGAATCAATGCATTAGAGAAGTCTCTAACTTTCAAGGGGTTAAAAAACAATATTTAATCTGGCTTTGGCAAAATGCACCACACCTACATGATAACCTTACTGTTCTCCTGCCTCTGCTTTGATCAGAGCAGGGAGGCATGTACATGTGGCCATGTCCTGCTTTCTAACAACATCTACATCTACTGACAAAAATATATTCTGTGTTTTCTGGACCGTCTAATAGGATTCTGTAAATGCAGCCATTGAAGGATATGCATGCACTCTCACATACTGAGTCTGACCATGCTAAAGAAGTGTGAGATAGGAGACCACAGGTAAGCCTGTATAGTAATGTATCTTAGCTATAATCATCTCCATTCTGACATTTCCACTTGGAATGATGGGATTTGAATTCTTATAATGGTTGGACTGCTGAATTGTAGCCTATTATAAGTCACGGATGAAGAATGAAGATCCAGGAATCATCTCAGAAATAGAGGCTTCGAGGTAAAATGTGTTCATCCCCTTCATTGCAAGAGCTCTGGCACTTAAAGATTTGCATTTATCACCACATATTAATTATAAAGTACATTCCCCCCATGCAACCTCATTCCCCATTTAAAACTTTTTCCAGCCTTTAGCCACCCACTCATTAGCCTTTTCACCCACTATCAATAGTCCTTACCAGCTACCAAACTCTTCAATAGGTAACCCTCTTGCCTAGTAAATCAGATAGCCTTGTCACCCACATCCTGGCCCGGCCCCCTTTTTTGGTAATCCTATCATCTCCCTCCTAAGTGTAACACCTTCTGTAACTGTAACTTAGTGCAATGATTCTGTCTTATCACTCTGCAGCTGGGTTGTCATGCACACTGAACTGGTTATGCACTTATGTTCTAGACAGCTACGAAAATATTGGATATACATAGCTGTACCCCATCAGGTTCTTTAACTCTTCAATAGATAGGCCAATCTCCTCACACCTTCACTCACGGAACCAATATATATAGAAAACAAAACAACAAGGAGGTGCAAATAGTGCCTTATCACACTTGTAAAATAAAATGTAAAATATAGATGAATCATGCTCTCACATAATATAGTTGCTGGGTATATACATATATACATTCACAGCAAGACAAGCTTGCAGAGATCTAACCACTGTCTCTGCCTGGTGTTTCCAATGGACAACTCTCATCCTCGTGAATCCAACAGTCCAGGAAAGAAGAAACTGCTCCAGTCTAATCTGTTACTGGTACAAATTTTATTAAAACAATAAAAGCAATTTATATATTTGTATACACACTTCCTACTATTCAATGCATTTCACAGCAAGAACCTCTGCTTTCTCAAGAGATGTAAGTGAATAAGCTGGATAAATCTTAGCACTTGATACTATGACTACCAGTAAAACAGCTGGTAAGGGAAAAATAAACACTGAACAAGAAACCCACTTGTGTACCACAGCTATCCTATAGCTGGACCAGTACATGGACCACCAGCGTTGACGGGCAAAATCCACATTGTGGCCAAATGGTTGTTGCAGGTAAATAGCGTGAGTTGTGGGAACATCAAATGAAATAGCCAACAGTGTCAAACAACAAGAGTGAGCTCAAAACACAATCAAGCTTCCCCCACCTCCCAAACACTAACCCTTCACTAGCCCTAACATGAACAAGAAAGTGAAACAAAACTAGCCCTAACATAATCCTTACACCCCTACCCCATAGGTGTAACACTTACCTCATCCACTGTCAGTATTCTTTTTTTAATCTTTTACCATCCCAGCCAATCAGCTTCTATCAGGGGCATGACGAAACCCACTAGGAGCTTATTGGCTGGGATCTGTGTAGGCACATATCCCAGTCAGTTGTAGAGTGGTAACCATTTTCCCTCATTATGGCTTGAGCAAGGGCCTGAGAGGTAACAAAGGTGGGGTGGGTCTCTTGATCTTATTTCCTGCAGCTGCCACCAGGGAATTATTTATTGGGGGTATTGTGAACAGATGTATTTCACATAATATTGCTCATCATGGCCTTGTGTTTGAAGATTTCTTGAGGGCATAGTGGACTGTCATTTGGAATTTTCCAATGAAACATGACTCATTTCAGCCTATTTATTTTTATAATAGAACCAGTGGATATTTGTGATAAAGAATACAAGATACAGATGGACAGGACAGAGGATGTTGAAGACAGAAGATTAAAGAAGAAGACTGACAGTGGATGACCATTACATCAGGATTACAATTAAGGGTTTATTGTAAATGGGTGGTGTTAGTTTGAGTGGGATTAGCCCTGTCAGTGCCAGTGGGGTATGCAACACACTGCAATGTATTGCATATCCCAATGCCACTCATAGGGTTAATTTTTTCTTTTCACTCATGTTTTTCGTTGCTTGCATGTATTGATATGGAGTTTAGGGCCCCATGTCAATACATCCATGTGCGACTAGTGTTGGGTCTGTGTGGTAGAATCCACTGTTCTATTACACATTGGTGTTTTTTTTTTATACCAAAAAGTCCCTTAACGTATGTTAAAGCCATCACATGTAATAGAATTCCAAATTCAACTACTACTATTCAACAACAACTGTGTCCAATGGTAGCAAATTTTGCGTCCATTTGTAAGCGTCGGTAGCTTTTGACAGCACCATTAATAGAATACCAGACTGTGCATTCAAAACCACCACCACCATTTTCTTTTTTTTTTTACCAGTAGGCAGTGCATTGGCTCCATGGAATAACATAAGAACTGGAGAAGGGATATCAATGGAGAAGTCGTCTCCACTTTATCATGCCTTAGTGCATGAACCCCATAGAGTGATGCAAGAGATAGAAAGATATGAAGAGAGTGTGTGAGAGTGAGAGCATGGGAGAGGGGGTGAATGGGAGAGTAGGAAAGGATGAGAGTACAAGAGGTGAGAGAAAAAACAAAGGAAGGAGATAACACATAAGGGAGATACAACAAGAGGTTGAGAGTAAGAGACAATGAGAGAGACAGAAAGAATGAAGATGGAGAATATGCAAAAAAAGAATAGAGAGAGAGTGTAAGAGAAGTAATAGATAAAGAATGAGTATGTGAGATTGTGAGAGAGAGTGCAAATGAGGGAAAAGGGAGTAAGCATGCATGGGAGATTGTGAGTTTCCAAAAGAGAGAATGTTCAAGATAGAGTGAACACAAAAGAGGTGAAGCGAGAAAGAAGAAGCATCTAAAGAGTGTACTCAAAAGAGAAACCATGTAAGAGTGCTAACTAGAGAAAGCTCATGAAAGAGTTCATGTAAGAGAGAGCAAAAAAGAGAGATTGTACAGGTGGGACGGCACAAATATTGGAGAGCAGAAGAAGAGAGTGAGAGAAAACGAGAGTGATTGTAAGAGAGAGAGAAAGACAGAGAAAGACAGATAGATAGAGAGAGAACACAGAGGATAAAGATAGAGAAAGAGACAGTAGAGTGGGGTTAAAAGCCTGATTAGATCAATACAAATGTTTATTTTTTCCCTTTGGTACAGCTGTTTTAATCTAGAACACTTAAAGCATATGCAACAGAGAGAGAGAGAGAGAGATAGGGAGAGATCACTGATGAGAGAGCACAGAAGAACGTGAGAGAGTATAGGTAAAATGAAAGAGAGCAACAGAGGGGGAGAGAGCGCAGGTAATGAGTATACAATATTTAAGAGACAGACACCCACAGAGGTATAGAGAAACTGAGATGTTGACAATAAGATGGCAGCAGAGAGATGGAATAAGATTCTGCTAGATGTAGTTATCAACGTGTATATTTTTTAATCATCATGGGCAGATCTAAGTTATGTATGTAACTATATATAATTATGTGTTAATGCATGTTTGTGCATGAATACACATACATCTTAATCAGATATCTCACTCTAGAAAGGCACTCTTACATTTCAGTTCCCTAGTGTGCCTTTCATGTCCCATGCTGAAACTGTATAGTCAACACAGGCAGTAATGGTTTTACATGGACAATCCAACCTGCCATTGTTTGATTAACATGTCCTTTTCAGGTTTGCAATCAAATTATATTTTTGATGTCATACACTAAGCATGTCCTGAAGCACTGCATTGTTTATAATTTTCACAAACAACAGCCAGTCTGCCCAGTCATTGACTTTTATATCCATCTAATCCATTATCCATAGAACCATTTGCACCAGCACAATTATTTACATAGCTATATGTCTTCTCTTTCCTGTTAAGTAACTTGAGTTGATAGATGATAGATAGATAGATAGATAGATAGATAGATAGATAGATAGATAGATAGACAGATTGATAATTACAAAAGAAAGTAACAATGCCAATACTCAAATACCCAAAATTGTAATATTTTATTTAAAACAACAGTAATAATACATAATATAGTGAGAGAGAAAAAAAACAGGAGTTCAATTAATCTATACAGCAGGGTAAATCCACATTTATAGAGACCAAAAGGTAGTATAGTTTTTAGTATAAATATGCAATATGTCATTCACTGAATACATATTATTTCAAAGAATTGGCTTGATGACTATGGATAGGCGAAAGCTGTTGCCTCTAAAGAGAAAAAGGAGAAAAAAATGGCACTTATCACCCAGCGGGAAATATTTCCTGCTATTTTTTCACCTTTTTCATCTAGCTTTTTGCATTTAAAGCAATGGAAAGATAGAATTTGTCCCAATCACATAGCAGATTTTTCTTCTTTTAACACAGACGTATAAAAGTGTGTCAGGTTCTCACAGAATGACATTCTGTGTTTGTATGAGGAAGAGAAAGCGACACATTTTTGAGTTATAGAAGACAGGCTAATAAAGTAGAGTTGAAGCTTAGTTTAGGGAGTCTTGAAGGTAAGAAATCTGTTCTTTGTATTAAGGGAGTCTGTGCTTTCTGTGCTTTCAAGCAGTTTGAGATTCTCATGTCATTATTGTAATCACAGTGACATGGTTAATGCACCATCTAGTCTCACGCTCTTTTGCGTGCAACATTTTAAAAGGATACCACAAAGTGCACATTATGGGGATACTTCACTCCTGATCCAAAACCTAAGCATGTTGCTATCTGTTGTTTGTGTAATTAGCATGTAAGCAGGGGGAAAGCAGGCTCACACATAGGCAGCTCCTCAATGATTCCCTACTTGAAGCACAACCACAGGTTTGACTGAGACACACCATCAACAGGTTAGAGATGCCGCAACCAGCAGTAGTAGATAGGGTTGCCACCCAACCGGTATTTTACCGGCAGGCCGATAAAAAATTGGCTTCTGTCCAATGTTAAGTCTATGGAGGGAATGACATGGCCGGTATTTTTTTTAAGAAAAGGTGTCAACCCTAGCAGTAGAAGTACCCCTAAAATGTTCACAGTGCTCTGTGGTACATAATAGAAGTACTGTTGATGTGCTAGAGATTATGCCAAGATTGTGTGCTCCTGCTTCAGAGGAGAATGACTCTGAGTTTGTTTTTGGCGATGACAACAGTAAACAGACCCCCACCACCTCCACGAGCCCAATCATTAAAGCAAGTTACATAGTTCTTCTACTATGTTCTGCCATCCAACACTTACTAAGTTCTTAGAAGAAATCAAAACCTGCACAAAAATAATGCCAAATTATTAAGTAAACTTGCCAAAATGTTGAAGTTGAAATGCTGCTCTTTCGTTTTGTTGAAAATGGAGGCTTTAAAGAAATTATGTCATATTTTTCACCCTGCTGGAATATCAAAAGCCACAGTTATTTTTCAAGGATAATTATGGCAATGTTGCTTAAAGGGATAGTAATGTTTCACAAAAAATGCAGCTCCTATTAATCTTCATAGTATTTGAGCCATAGAGTGTTATTTCAATACTGTCAGGGTTGTAGTTCAAGAGTAATTGAATGATAAAATTTTCCTCTCCTGTCCCTTTTACCTAGGGTAAGTCACCTCCCCTCAGATATGGAATCTGGTCTTAAGCCCAAACAGCTCACAACAAGGAACAATCTTCTTATTGTGAGAACAATGAAAACCCTGCACCCCTTGACAGGTTTTTCAAGTTTTTCCTTTATGCTAATTTTTCTCAATCTACACAGGTTCCCTTGGAAAGCTAATAAACTCTTTGGGTTTCACCATCATCTCTATGCTGATGACACCCAAATATATCTTTCCTCCCCAGACCTCTCCCCTTCCCTCCTGTCCTGAGTATCTGACTGTCTGTCTGCTGTGTCTTCCTGGATGTCCTCCCGTCAACTCAAACTTAACCTTGGCAAAACTGAACTAATTCTCTTCCCTCCATCTACAACCAGCCTTATCCCAAATATTACCCTCACCGTTAACAACGCTTCCATCACACCAACCCCTACTGCATGCTGCCTGGGGGTCACATTTGACTCTGCCCTATCTTTCATTCCTCACATCCAGTCAATCTTCAACTCATGCCGCCTCCACCTCCGCAACATCTCTAGAATCCGACCCTTTCTCACAGAAGATACTACCAAAATTCTAATCGAAACACTCATCATATCCCGTCTTGACTACTGTAACTCTTTACTAATTGGCCTTCCTCTCACCCGACTAACCCCGCTACAGTTCATAATGAACTCTGCTGCAAGACTAATCTACCTCACTCATCGCTTCTCTAACACCACACCCCTCTGTCAGTCCCTACACTGGCTCCCATTAGCATACAGAGT
This sequence comes from Rhinophrynus dorsalis, assembly GCA_037306005.1. Lineage (NCBI taxonomy): Eukaryota > Metazoa > Chordata > Amphibia > Anura > Rhinophrynidae > Rhinophrynus > Rhinophrynus dorsalis. Next base: position 470,986,757 of record CM074720.1, on the reverse strand, counting down.
AAAATTCAAAATTCTGGTGCTAACTTATAGAGCCCTCACTAACACTGCACCCCCCTATATTTCATCTCTCATTTCCAAATATACTCCCGCCAGCCATCTTCGCTCTGCACACCACCTTCTGCTCTCCACAGCTCTTATCACATCCTCCCACTCCTGCCTACAGGACTTCTCCCGTGCTGCACCTGAGCTGTGGAATTCCCTCCCCCGCCCCATCAGACTCTCCTCCAGCCTTCAAATCTTCAGGCGCTCCCTGAAGATTCACCTCTTCAGGGAAGCCTATCATCTGCCTCCATAAACATCATCACCAAGATTCACCGCTTGCACGGACTACTGCACTCAACAGCACTTCTCACTCCCACCCACTGACTGGCAGTTCATGTGGCAGGAGGCACTTAAACGCAAAAGCACTTACTCCTTCTGTGTCAAACCTACCTTCCTCTAGACTGTAAGCTCTCACGAGCAGGGCCCTCTGATCCTCCTGTTCTCCACATCTGATTGTACTATTTAATACCTCTGTATGTCTATTCCCAATTGTACAGCGCTGTGGAATTAGTTGGCGCTATATAAATAAAGAATAATAATAAATAATAATAATAATTATTGCACCTGGACACCACCTTGCTGTTCTGAGCTGAGCAGTGTTACATTAGTAAAAGGGGAGGAAGGGGGATACTTTATCTTTCAATTACTCTTAAACTACAACTCTGATAGTATTGAAATAACATGGCACAAATACTATGTAGATTAATTGGAGCTATTTTTATTGTGAAGCATTATTATATTGTGAAGTTAGTGTTGTGTGCATAGGACAAAGGCACTCAGCATGCTAACAGTTTTTTCAAGGCATATGCTGCTGTAGGACACACATTTTTTTTGTAAAAATATTTTTATTAAAGCGGAACTTTCTTTCCAATTGAACTCTTGCCCCATGTACTTTTTGTGCAAGTGGATCTTCACAAAAATGTTTGTAAAGTTTTCAACGTGTTGGCATCAATAGAAATCTAACCTTACAGTCAGACCTGAAGAATAATCAGTTTGCAGACATCTTTGATACTTCTCTTCTGTGTGCCTGCACTGAACCTCCTTATCCCTGTCACTCATGTTTGAGAACATGTCCCCTGAAATGGAGGACACGTCCCCTTTGCCTCCAGAAAGCACGTGTGTAGGGTGCTCATATTGGTTAAGTTAGGTGACTTTGTAATCTCCTCATAGTAATCTTTCCTCACTTTCTATTTTTAACCAGGAAAGCTGCCTGCTTATTTATAGTGAGAACGCTCTACATAAACACTTTCTAACTCTGACCTGGGCGCACAGCGGTATGAGAATGCGCCAGGTCAGGAAAACAATATGGGATGGCTCAGGGAGGGATTTTACTGCTGAGGGGGAGTCCCTTTAGAGCATATGCATAGCTTCTGTGGAACTGGGATAAAAATATATGTCTCCAGATAAACTTTACATCCTTAATATCTTTAACAAACACGGATTTAAAAAAAAAAAAAAAAAAAAAAAAAATATATATATATATATATATATATATATATATATATATATATATATATTTGATTATAGATCCAGAAGGAAAATAGATCCAAAACCATTCATTTGTAGGTGCAAGTTCCCCTTTAAGAAGGACAACCTTCAGATACAACACGTAGTAGGACACAAAATTAAATAAGGCAATTAAAGTAACACAATACCATTTTAGACATGCATATTAATTACAAAAGCATACAAGCCAATGAGGATACAAGTCGATTATCTTGAGGCATCCTAAAACTTTTATTAAATACAAAATAAACATTCCCCTAATGAAAAAAAAAGAAAAAGGTGTCTCTCACCCCCCAAGGGGACCACACCCCAGATGCACCGATCCCCAGCATCAATTTGGGCAAAACTTACTCAACCAATTAAGGGGAGGAACCTATCTCTAAGTGAGACATCCAAGCCCCCCAGATAACTTGGATCCTGTGCAGGGACCCTTGTGAGCTAAGACCAAGATTCACCCAATGCTCATGGGTTGGCAGGATGACATTCACTCCATAGTGACTGCCTCATGTGCCATAACCAAAGTCTAATTTAGAAGAAATTTAACAGGTCAAGAGTCTAAGTCATCAAGAAAAATAGACAAGATACCTAACTTCAGAGTTAGGGGATGTGTCTGCCCAGAACTCCTGAGAGGAAAAGACCCACTCCCAAAACCTAAAGACCTCGGGACAGTCCCAAACAAGGTGTAGAACATACCATTTACAAGAGAGCATCTGGCACAGAAGTTGTTCTCCTTAGCACCCATACTGTGTAGCCTCACCAGGGTAAAGCACACCTTATGAAAAACTTACAATTGCATAAGCTGATGATGGGCATGGAATGATGCCCTGTGCGGACTGGTCTTAGACATGGACCACTCCATTCCTCCAGCTTCCCCAGGTCCCCCTCCCATTTTTGCCTTAGGGGAAAATTGCCTTCAGGGGAGCGAGTATTAAGCCACCTCTAAATAAATGTCGACTGTCTGCCTGCCCATTTGGTTAATGTGGAAGACAAGAGATGGAATCACTCAATAACAGTCTCTCTTCCCCTCACTGCACTTCGAGTGTGTGCCGAAGATGTAATTACAAATAAAAAATGGTGGGGGATAAGAAACTCTCTGTGTAGCTGCTCAAACAATTTCAAGTAAATGTCTGCATAAATAAGCCCTAGCTCAGTAATTCCATAGCTGGCTCAGATGGCACCAAAGTCAAGGCCATGCAAATGTATGTTTCAGCACCAAATGAGCTCATAGAGGGTCCTTTCCAGCTCATCACCGCCTATATCCCCCTCCACGCCCCATGCACTGCATCGGCCATGATCATGACAGAATTACTCAATGTTGGTCCCATAGTCAGAAGCTGAGATAAACAACAATCCTCATCTAGCAAAGACTTCTCCAGAGCTAGGAACTGAAATTGAGTATCAAGGTTTGACCAGACTAAGGCACATTGGACCTGTGCTGCCAAGTAGGGGTGGGCAAAAAGTGTGAAAAATTTCCTGTGAAAAATTTAGCGAAACCATGGCATTTTTCACTTTTCCCAGAAAATATTTTGCCTTTCCGTCTATGCAAAAATGTCCTCCTTTTCACCTATTTTAACAAATTTTCTACCTATATTTCCTACAGCTCCTACATTTCCCACTGTAATATTACTCCTTCTGAGGGCTGAAGTTTAGAAATAAGTGGCTGAAAGTCAAAGTTGTGAGTCCTACAGCAAAATATGGCTTGAATGGGTTAGCATGTAGAATGCATTTGTCGTTTGCCCACATCACTTTCTTGCTTATGTGACACTGGCACATATTTATGGTGGTATCAAGTAATAAAAAAAATAAAGTGCAACCTACAATGTGGCAGATATGTATTTTATTGGTGATGGGGGACTGGCATGGTGTGATTTGTGTATGTATTTTTACCATTGTCATACTCCATCCTGCTTCTCAGATTATTGACACATATTTGCAGTGGCCCCATCTGTCCTCCTCCTCCTCATCTGTGCTGCTGTTAATATATTTGTCCTGGCATTGTCTGTTATGTGTGGTTTCTGCTGCTACTACTACTGGAGCTAGATGTTGATGTAATTTTACTGCCACTACTAGTAGGCGTCAAAGGTTCAGCACTTACAGCAGCAGCACCAGAGGTTCTCGTCATATCTAACACTGTGGATGTTAACCTGTGTTGCTGAGTGGGACTTGGACTTTGAAAAGGCGATGATGCTGATGATAGGGTGACTGTGTGCTTTTCTGACATCTGTGCTTGTCCAGGGTCAGACTTTCCAATGGCTTTCTGAAACACTTTATAGACAGACACAGTGCTCCCTAAAAGTGGTGGAAGATTCAGCTTTTGACTTTCTGCTAATCTTATAGCCCTGTCACCATCCTCACTCTCAAATTCATCTGTATTTGAACAAGACAAGGATGCTGGAGGGATATATTCTAGATCTACATCATCATCAAAACACAAGAATATTCTGTAATGTGAGTGCTCTAATATAAAGTAGCTGAATATAGTGATATAGTACAACACAACAGGTTAAATACAAAAATAATTAGTGGTTAATAGATTGTGGAACTGAATGTTAGTAATGCTCATAGAATATGGATGATGATGGAAATAATGTAGTACAAATAGTTCACTAGATGTTAATGAAGACACAGTTACCAGTCCTTATTTACAGTTCCGGTATATGATGATAATGAGGTGAATTCTTGATATTAGTATGAAATGAAGATGAAATGAAATGGATACAAGAACTTGAAGATGAAGTAATGATTTCCATTGACTGTCTTGGAAAAATGCTGCAGGATGAGGGGCAAAGTGGCCTTGTCCACTAGGAGGAAACTTGGTCTGGGAGAGCCTCAAAGACAGCGCACATAACAAAGACAGAAAAGAAGGAAAAGATCTAAGTGCAGTATTTATTTTGTATAACAAATATAAAAACAAATGATTACACTTACAAGAGCCCTTCTTGGGCTTAAGGCATATAACAGGTCCTTTCCCTTATAGCCAATGAGCTGTGTCCACTCTGACCTCCTGCCGACCCACAATACAGTCCCACGGCTTGGTCGAAATGTAGATAATAATATAAAACCGGCCGGGTCTGGTTGGTGAATCCTTGGTGTAATAGTCTCTTGTAACAGTTCTCCAATAGAAACCAGTGTCGTTTTGCCGACAATTATTTCCCGACCTCGTGTCAAGGTGAGTTACTCCACTCGGCGTTGTGAGTAGGAGAAAATGGGGGCGGAGCGGGGAAACCCACAGGGGGCGTGGATAGGACCTGGAACTGGATAGGTGTGCTAATGGCCCGAACGTTTTCGTAGACTTACTGTCTGCTTTCTCAAAAGCATATGGGAAAATGGAATGGGTCATTCCTCTACTATATATAAGTTTAATCTGGGTCGAAAGGTGAAATCAATAAAACGGTACATGATACATTAAAACATAAGAAATTAAATTAAAAATTGCACATGTGCATCTTGTAATGCTATAAATGGCTAAAATCATTAGTCCATAAAAATGTGTGCCATTAAAATTTGATGATCCAACATGTGTTAAAAGTGTTACAACAATTTTGGTATAAAAAATTGTAAAAAAATGTGTATGAAATTCTGTAAAAGATGTATGGAAAATGTAAAAATATTTTTTTTTTCCTCTGTGGAAATAAAAATGAGAATGAAAGCAAAATGAAGCCATTGTAGTGTATTTATCACCATTTAGTGTTGCCAGTTTATAGAAAAACTTTATTCAATTTATTATTGTTGGATCCCCTCGTGATCTGGAGGAATGATATTATTCCCGTGTGTGATTAATCAATGTCACTTGATGCGTGACTAATATATAATAATTTTGTGTATGAGTGAGGACGTGGATGAGGTGAGTGATGTGTAAATGTTTATAATGGTAAACGTGATGAGAGTCATTATACGTGTGAAGATGCAACTTATGTGAAAACATATGATTAAAATGATGTGGTGTGAAGAAATATTGAGTGACCAGATGATATGTGGCAAATATGACCTAGTGATGTAAGGGTGATGTTGGAGCTAAATCTGTGTGAGAAAGTTGAATTGGTGGATGCGTGAATAGGAAAGAAGTGAGAAGTTGTCAATTGAAAATGGAACGATATGTTGAGTGTCCGTGAGCTATATGACCTAGTGTATCATTACTTAGGTAGTTTGTTACTTTGTTGTATGCTGGAAAGAGGCAACCTTAATTGGTGATATACACTTGCATTTAGAGCGGAACAAATAAGAAAAAAGGGAAACATAACGCAAACATAGTCGCACCCAACACAAGAGTTTAGAAATGTACAACTATAGATCCCGTGTTTACATAAAAGAAAGTTACCGTTAAAGCAAAAAGTGGTTCTGGAAATATGTTCTGCAATGTATATATATAACTAATCTAAAGTCTATACAAGGTTTAGTCTTTAAAACCTCAAGGAGGATCATAAAGCCACCCGTTATTTGGGGGATGACATATAATGTTTGGAATTGTATGTGTGCTATTATTGTGTGGTCATGGTGCAGTGATGTTGCATAATGGGGCATGTGTCTGAAGAATAAGTGAGAATGTGATGTGCCCTCATGATGCAGAAATAAATTAAGTGAATATGTTATGGAGAAATGGGATGAAATATAATAAGATCTTTTAATGGAAGCTCATAATGAAAATATAAATTAAATATTTTAAAAGAAAAATAAATATAATGAAATGGAAAATGTAGACGATGTGTATGTTGGTGAATGAAATGGTGTAAATGGTGATCTGTGGTTAGATGATTAGTAAAAATGAGATTGAAAAATGAAATTAACTAAAGTGAGTGAGGAGAAGTGTTTCCCTTTATTTTGGTCCTAGGAAGTTGGAAACTCTGATCATAAAAATGATGCAAAGTCAAAATCTGTATTGAGACCCTTTAGGTACAGTGTGCCTAGCTCATATATCCAAAAGGATTCTCATCAGTAACCATTAGGTCATCCTCAGCAGCATCAGCATCACCTGACAATTCTTGCCCACTACCCTTATATTCCTCTAAGCTTTTGGAGGTCTCAACCAATTTCTTTTTACTTTTACTGTAACAAAGTTCTCTACTATGGGTGTTTTGGTGTCTGTTTGTCTCACTATCTGATGCAGCAGGCAGTTCAGCTGCTACACCTTCCTCTTTTATGCTACTGCCAGCATCCTCAACACTTGAATGTGACTTGTTGTCGTCTTCAGTGTTCTTCTTATATGGCTCTTTATTTCTACTGGCACTGGTGGTGCTAGAACTAGTTTTGCTGGGACCTTTACAAACTGCATCCTCCCTTGGATTAGAGGGATCATCATCATTGATTGCACACGCTGCAGCAACTATTGCTGCAGCAACCATTGCTGCAGTCAGTTTTTGAACTACTACTTTACTCTCACGTCCCTGCACTGCTCCACCCCTCCCGCTTCCCCTTGTGCGTTTGCTGGACATTACACAACTACAATGTATTTTTTACTGTACGGTACACAACACAACTGATGGAGCTGTATGATGCCTTGCCTAAGCCTAGTCAGCTGTCTGTCACTGTCACCTAATATATTTAGTTCTTTATTCTTTTTTAGTTATTTATTTATTTTTTATTTTTTTTTAAGTTGTCCACCCTGTTGTCTTATCACAGTCTATCCCAAAAAAATTATAACTGAGAAATAAAATCAACAACGTCTTTCCCCAGACTTCCACACCTAGCACAGAGACCATAACAGCAAGATCAGAAATAAAATAGGTCCCTAGCTGCCTGTGTCTTGCCAGTCAGTCACATGGAATATTAGAGTATTTAGGGGTCAACCTCCTTCCTCCCTTCTTATCAACTAGAGTGCCCCCAGAGAATAAATGTCCTTCCTAAATGACTCCCTAAGCTAAGCTTCAATTCCCCTTTATTTGCCTATCTCCATTCTCCCCTAGCTTCAGTTTGAGGCAAAAATTTTCTCCCATCCCTACTGCCAATTAATAACGGTAAAAGTCACACAAGTCTATACCTCTCTCCTATCTAGGCTTGCACAAAGTGGACAGCCGTATCCTGGGCTTCCCCTCATTCCATAGGAACCACAAAGTTATCAAGTCTATTTCCTTGAAACATGTTTTGGAAATGCAGACGGGTAAATTCTGAAAGACATACAGAAATTTGGGTAAAAATAACATTTTGATAAGGTTAGCCCATCCTATGACATTAGGTGGCAAGGTGTGCCATGTTTTGGTCTTATTCTGATATTGATCTATTATAGAGACATGGTTATGCATAATGAACACAGAGAGAAAGCCAGAGACTACAATCACAGGTACTTATAGGAGATCAACATACTGCTGGAGGACAGGTGACCATCGTCTGGAATCTGGTCTAAGAGAAAAAAAGGAGGACTTTGAACAGTTAACGGTAATCCCGGAGTACAGCACAAAGGTTTCTATGCAATGTAATAGGGCTAGCATTTCATCCACACAGAGAGCAAGTTTTTCGACTCGACCCAAGCAAAAGCCAGAGATTGTAGGGTCAGCTTGTATACCTGCTGCCAGAGGCTCTATTGCCAATGAGAAGAGTCTCCATCAATTACGGTCAACCCCCTGGTACCCCTGCTCAGAACAAAATCCAGAGAGGAAATATTCCCTGTGCGGGCTGAACTAACAGGCTGTGCATATAGGCTATGGATTCAATGAATAAATGTTGACCCTAAGCTGAATTTATCAAGTATGGCCCATAAATATTCACACTCCATGGAGTCAAAAGCCTTAGATGCATTGAGGGGGGCAATAGCCCTATGTTCCCAGTTGTCTTTCGAGAGCTGGATATTGGTATAAAACTTCCAAAGGTTGTGAGCCGTTGATTTACCTGGGATAAGCTCAGTCTGATCCAAGTATACAAGTGTGGAAATAACAGAGTTTAACCGGTTCACAAGTATCTTAGCCAATATTTTAACATCTGTGGGGAGGAGCGAGATGGGGCAAAATGATTCACAGACAGTGACATCTTTCCCTGGCTTACGGAGCACAACGATGGGAGAATGCAGGGGTGAATAAACGTTTTTCACACTTTGACTTCAATGTTGATGTGAATTTCAAGTACATGATAGGTGAAGATTTTTAAAAATCCATTGTTTAGTGTTCAGCTTCTTCTTCTGAGTACGGCAATACCCCATATGTGTAGGTTTCTCAAGGTTTAGGGGAGATACGGGACCCAAATTGGAACAAATATTGAATTTTCATATCTTTCTTATCTGGTGCCATTTCTCATTTGGGGCTATGTTCCAGTGTTCCACTTTAAGATTTCCCCCCAAAAGTGTATATTTTTGAGAAGTAGACACCCCCAGCTTTCATTTTATGCATGTTTTCAATTTTTTTACGCAGCCATTTTACCACCAATCGCTCGTAAATCATGACGTAAGTTAAAAAAATAGCGTTTTTCACACTTGCACTTCAATGTTGATGTGAATTTCAAGCACATGATAGGTGAAGATTTTTAAAAATGCATTGTTTAGTGTTCAGCTCCTTCTTCTGAGTACGGCAATACCCCATATGCATAGGTTTCTCAAGGTTTGGGAGAGCTACGGGGCCCAAATTGGAACATGCGCGTTTCCAGTTTCACACTTGCATCACTGGTGCCATGTCTCATTTGGGGCTGTGTAACAGTGCTCCACTCTAAGATTTCCCCCCAAAAGTGTATATGTTTGGAAAGTAGACACCCCAGGCTTTCATTTTATGTAAGTTTTCACATTTTTTACACAGCCATTTTACCACCAATCCTTCGTAAATCTTGATGTAAGTAAAAAATTCAGCGTTTTTCACACTTAGGTTTCAATGTTGGTGTGAATTTCAAGCACAGGATAGGTGAAGATTTTTAAAAATGCATTGTTTACTGTTCATCTCCTTCTTCTGAGTACGGCAATACCCCATATTCATAGGTTGCTCAAGATTTCTGGGAGCTACGGGGCCCAAATTGGAACATGCACGTTTCCAGTTTCACACTTTGAATTTTCACAGCTTGCATCACTGGTGCCATGTCTCATTTGGGGCTGTGTAACAGTGCTCCACTCTAAGATTTCCCCCCAAAAGTATATATTTTTGGAAAGTAGACACCCCAGGCTTTCATTTTATGTAAGTTTTCAAATTTTTTACGCAGCCATTTTACCACCAATCGCTCGTAAATATTGACGTAAGTTAAAAAAACAGCGTTTTTCACACTTGCACTTCAATGTTGATGTGAATTTCAAGCACAGGATAGGTGAAGATTTTTAAAAATGCATTGTTTAGTGTTCAGCTCCTTCTTCTGAGTACGGCAATACCCCATATGCATAGGTTTCTCAAGGTTTGGGAGAGCTACGGGGCCCAAATTGGACAATGCGCGTTTCCAGTTTCACACTTTCAATTTTCACAGTTTGCGTCACTGGTGCCATGTCTCATTTGGGGCTATGTAACAGTGCTCCAAAACTATATATTTTTGGAAAGTAGACACCCCAGGCTTTCATTTTATGTATGTTTTCAAATTTTTTACACAGCCATTTTACCACCAATCCCTCGTAAAAAATCTGCATTTTTCACACTTTGACTACAATGATGATGTGAATTTCAAGCACAGGATAGATGTAGATTTTAAAAACTGCATTTATTAATGTTTAATTCCTTCTTCTAAGTAAGACAATACCCCATATACGTAGGTTTCTTCTGGTTAGGGGGAGCTATGGGGCCCAATTTTGAACAAATATTGAATTTTCACATCTTGCTTAAAGTGATAGTAATGTTTCACAAAAACAGCAGCTTCAATTAATCTTCATAGCAATTATGCTTTGTCTGTGGGCTTCCATACTTCTTGCTTAACAAGGAAAGCTGATGGGTTGGCGGCAATATACTGGGCTGCATACAAATTGATTTGGGACACAATTTCCCCCAAAATCCTTCCACATCAATTTCAATTCCTGGGCTACCGGTGAATTCTGAGATTTGTGGGTTTAAATTAGTTGGTGATACCCATTCATTTGGATCAGGAGGAGTGGCAGGTCTTGTGGCATTCCTTTGGGCAGGTCTTGTGGCATTTCTTTGGGAAGCACTTGGGGAATTTCTTTGAGCAGCTCTTTGGGAAAGTCTTCTGGCAGGTCTTTTAGCAGTTACTGGGGCAGTTGCAGGGGCAGCTCATGGAGCAGTGCATCTTTTTTTCACAGAACGACCAGTGTCATCACTACTAGAACTACTCTCACTCTCTGAAAATTGCGTTATATCAAAATCTGACGCAGTATCTGTGGCTTCTGAGTCAGATGCCAAAAAGGCATTGCCTCATCTAAACTATAATGCTGCTGCATTTCTCCTAAATAACTACCTACCCACTACTTCACTGTTACTATGTAAATACTATACCTAACTCTAACCCAAACGGTCACTATTCCTATGATACATTTTTTGTTTTTTGTTTTTTTTCCCTACACTACTCCTAAACCTAAATCTATTCCTAAGCATTACCCTAACACACGTATTCCCTGAACCTACTTAAACAACTACCTATCTAAACTAGCTTATAACACAAACTGTATTTTTAAATAAAATATTTTTTTTCCCCACGCTACGCCTAGACCTAAATCTATCCCTAAGCCTTACCCTAACCCACGTATTCCTACCTAACCAACTACCTATCTATACTAGATTACAATATAAACTCTTTTTTTTAATAAAATAAACTTTTTTTTTTTTTTTTTTGGGGGGGGGGGTTTCCTACGCTACTCCTAAACCTAAATCTATCCCTAATCCTTACCCTAACCCACATATTCCCCGAACCTACCTAACAAATTACCTATTTAAGCTAGCTTATAACACAAACTTTAATAAAATAAACTTTTTTTTCCCTACTCTACTCCTAAACCTAATTCTAACCCTAAACCTTTTCCTAACACACGTACACACTAAACCTACCCAACTACCTACCTAAACTACCTAAATATAAATAATAATCAGTTTTATTTTAAAATAAATAAACAAAAAATAAAATAAAAAATACAAGGGGGGTGGGGGAAGTACCACAAATCAGCAAAAGCTGATCTGCAGCAATTGATCACTTTTAAATTGATCAGAGGGGATGGATTTTATTGATCACTGAAGTGACAGTGATCAAGGGGTTAATTTGGAGTTCAAAATTCTTTTTTTAATCAAAACTCTGGAATAGCTCTGGAACACTGGAACATGATGTCTCTCTCCACCTCAGAAGTGTCTAAGATGGAGGGAGGCATAGAGATGTGACAGGGACAGTATTTGCAAATACTGTCCCTGTCATTCGGCTTTTGCAACATGTGATTCGCTTATTCGCTTTCTAATGGCTGTTACTAAGTGCCCCGGTACCGAGGCACTTAGTAACAGCCAACCTGCACTCTACCATCGCTCCATGCGGGTGTGATGGGAGAGTTTAACCCATGACATACCGGGACCGTCATGGGTCCTTGAGTCACTTCTACCCATGACGGTCCCAGTACGTCATGGGTCATTAAGGGGTTAAGCTCTGAGAGGATTCATTTCACTTCAGCCCCCAGAAGAAATAGTATTGTGGCAGTAAATCTTACAGTCATAGAAAACATACAGGAAATAGGGCAAAGTTATCAAAGGAAATTTATTGGCAGTGGCAAAAAGGAGAACATTTTATGCATTGTGTATTGTCCAGAAGTTTTGAATAAAAAGTGGGAAATCATTGTTTTTTGAGAAACGTCTTGTGGGAAATGTCTCAGTCTTTTCAAGCATCCCTACTGTTAACCATCCAAAGAGTAGAATTCAAGTAATGATGGCAACCAGTGTATATGATTGTGAATAATAATTACCCAAATTATACTGAAAATATCTCAAGTGACCCCCATACGACCACCAACTTTGGATACAGGCATGTTGTTTTGTCACAATTTAACAAATACATTTCACATTACAAAAATCTAGGTACAGGTTTCAAGATGATAGATTTTAGCTTGATAGCTAGAAACTATGGGGATAGAAGAGAAAAAAAATATTGTAAAATTTGCTTAAACAAAAGGGATTCATTAAACGAGAACTGGTTGCAGTTTTGATAAACTATGACTTTAGGACATAAGTCTTTCCAGGGAACATTACAGTTAATAATGAACTACTCCGTCAAATGCTCAGCTCAGTCATGTATTTGTGAATCTATTCCAATTTGGAGGCTTGCCACAAAAAAGGACAAAGCTTTCTAGAAATTCAAACATATGTCCTTGGGCTTGAGACTAGTTTATATGTTTTTACATTTTTAAATGTGTTTTGCTATCAGAATAATTTGTTCTTTATAGCTAATTAATTGAACCTCCGTTGATTTAGAAAATGTAATCAGAATACATAAATATTCACTTAGGGAGACTTATTACCCCTGATACAGGATAAGATGCTTAACATGAATGTATCCAGAAAACAACAGAACATATACTGAGACTAGAGCACTAAGATCTGCAGCAGCTCTGGAGCAAACCAAGTGAACAGTAGGAAACAAAAAAATTACCTTGGATGTAAATGGGTGTTTTAACCCATTGAATGTTGGCAAGTTATCCAACACATTATAAAAATTTAATTGGAGACATCTGTACCAAGGGATGAAAAACAATTAAAATCAATATAAATGTTGTGTTTATCTTCTGTGGTGCAGATGGTTTGTTTTAGAACTGGACTAGTTCTACTCAGTAGAGCAGCTACTGTACTAAGACAAACTGCAGCATAGAGGACAAATCCCCATTTGTGTGCAAAGTACAAATACAAGCACAGAATGTTTTCTGATTTTCTACATTAGATGGAAAATCATGCACCTTAACAGAATTGGGTAAAAAATTTCACATTAAACCAAATTTGTTGAATAATGGCACTTCACGCTTGGCAGAAAATTTCCAGTAAAAAGTGCTGTTTTTCCACTTTATTCACCTTGCCCATTGCATTGAAATCAATGGGGACATTGACTTACACACAACACATAGCAAATGTGATTTTATTTCCCAAATGCATAGTATAAAAGGGTTATGAGGGTGTCAGTGTTGGTGGAGTGTGGGGAAACAATCAGTTGGACAGGGGATTTTTTGGGGGGTTTGCTGACTGGGATTGGGGAGAAGCCAATAAAAAAAACAGGTATAAAACAGGTCTGAGAAAGGTGCCTGTGTTGGTGGGTGGAGTCTGGGGAAAGAAGCAGTTGAACAGGGATTTTTTTTGAGGGAGGTGTTGACTTGTATTGGGGGGATAGTTAACAAAAAATAAATAAATACAATTAAAAATAAAATAAGATATTGGGACATAATGTGACAGAGACAGGGAACCCCTTACATAAGTTGCTACTGGGACAGACTAATACTTGATAGGATAGAGTATTTTATAGAGGATGATTTGTAGGACTTATTGTTAGAGGCCCAAGCCTCTAGGAAACATTGATTTGTGACACAGACTTTTTAGGCCCAAGAACTGAGGAAACATTAATTATTATGACTTTGGCTTGTTAGTGTCACAAGTAGGGGTAGGTGAAAGGTCCTGTTATGTTCCCACGTGGTTTTCTGTTTTTTTCATGGGAAAATCCACTAAATAGATTAAAATCATCTCTGTTTTCACCCATTGGCAAAAATATATTGCTATTTTTTCAATGGCTAGAAAGTTTTTACCCATTTAATCACGTGTTTTTCGAGGAGGAGATGATGTCAAGTTTGACAGCAGGGAATCCTAATTCACACTTGCCATCACCACATGGTGCCTGTGTTTCATGTGTGTTATTGTGCTAAGGTGCATTCCTTCCTTTTCCCTTTTCACTGATTTATCACAAATTGTACACAGTTCTGTTGCTGATGACTGCACTGTGCCTTATCCAAGAGAATAAAAGTCTTACACCCAGGACTTATGGGGGGAGGGGAAAGGTGGAGAAGAATGACCTCTTTCATGTTCTCCTCCTCCACATTTCCCTTCGCTGTCGGGGCAGAGGATGATATTGCTGCCGTTGCTGCTACTGTCTCAGAATCAGCACTGCAACTAGAACCAGGAGTATTGCTGATGGCAAGTGAAACTTATCCTAGTCCCTCGTCACTGGATCCCATCCCTTCTGTGTGCACAGTGGTTTGTAGCACACTAGCCAGCTTCTCAGCATCCTGCTGCCCTTGCAACTCAGCAGAAGCAGAAATTACAGCAGCAGCAAACTCCAAATTCCAAAATCTCACTGCTGGTGGTAGTGATGCCCATTCCCATCCCTGTCTCCCATTCCTTCTTGGTTTGGGCTAAAAAGCTCATTAATGTCTATTCCAACCAAGCTTCTCCACCATCATTATCACCACCACCAGTCCCTCCTTGCTGCTGCTGTTCTATTACAAATGTTTCACAGGTTGGAGGAGGTGATAAGAAATGTGCCAGAAGGTCCCCTACTCACACAATTGCCATCTCTTTTTGAGCTAAAGAAAGCATAATGTCAACACTAGCAGCAGGCACAGGCAGCTGGTTAACCAGGATCATGTTCCATCTGGACAATGGTGTGGGGGTAAGGGGACACCCAGGGTCAGAGAAATATTGAGAACTCCCTTGATTGCTAGTCTGGCTGTTCTGAATTACGTCCCCTACCAACACAGCATCAGTAGGAGGATCTACTGTGGTAACAATAATCCCACCAGCTGCTTCACTATTACTATTACTACTACTAACAGAGTCTGTAGCTGCTGGATCTTCGTAGTAGTAGTAGTCGTAGTAGAAGTAGTGGCGGGACTTCTTGGGGGTGGCAAATGTGACTAATGGTCCCTTGCTGTCACACTTGGCATCATCTCCTCCTTCTCCACCTCAGAACCATAAGACACCCGGCAGGTGCAGCAGTGGTAGCAGGAGAAGCACTGGCAACAGTCACAGGTAGCTGACATATCCTGTTCACATTACTAACAACTTCCTCCTCTGCCCATGACACAAATGTCTTCAAGATCCCTAGGGATGATGTAGAGAGAGTGACCATCATTAGGTCTGGGGAATCAGAACATCTAGACTAGTGATGATCGAGCACCCCGATGCTCGGGTGTTCGGGTGCTCTGGCCGAGCGCCCCCGGAGGCTCGAGTGCTCGGCCGAGCACCCGAGCCCCATTGAAGTCAATGGGAGGACTCGAGCATTACACCAGGCACCCCCTGCTCTGATGAGGGGAGGGTGCCTGGTTCATAGAAAAAGGTCAGAAAATGATGGAAACACCACAGAAATGGTTCAGGGACAGCATAGGGAGGATGTCTGGATGCATCTTGGACTCCAACGTCGCTGCTGGGAACGATGTTTCGCCCGTACTACGCCATTTTTACAGACTGACCGTAAAACACACAAAAAGGAAGATAAAAACGATTTTAGGCGAAAAATTGTTACCAAACAGTATTTGCTGTATATTTACTTGAACTATCAGGATCACGTCCACTTCCCCATCCCTTTTTACCCGCCTTCTTCATATTAAACGGAATATATGCCGGTAATCTGCGGCTAGGCACACGAAACAGAATGTGACGCTAATCTGCGGCTAGGCACACTAAACAATATGTTACGCTAATCTGCGGCTAGGCACACTAAACAATATGTGACGTTAATCTGCGGCTAGGCACACTAAACAATATGTGACGCTAATCTGCGGCTAGGCACACGAAACAGAATGTGACGCTAATCTGCGGCTAGGCACAGTGAACGGAATATGTGACGTTAATTTGTGAATTTGCACACTAAACAGAATGTGACAATAATCTATGGCTAGGCACACGTTTAAAATGGCCCTTTTTGTCGCTGCGTTGTAAAATAATTGGCCCTGTGCACCTAACAGAATATGTCAGCTTGTCACTGCACTGTGAAATATTTGTCCCTGTGCACCTAGTACAATGTCACCTTAGAACATGTCCCCCCCCACAAAAAAATGAAATTCTGCCACCCCCCAAAAAAATTAAATGCTGCCCCCACACACAACAGTCCTAAAAAGGACTTTTGGGTCTTGAAAGAGTTTCAACAATTTTATTCTCCCTACACTGACTTCCTGTGCATCTAGTATTATATGTCACCTTACTAATATCCCCCCCACAAAAAAAAAGGAAATTGTGCCCCCCCAAACAAAATATAAATGCTGCCCCCACACACAACAGTCCTAAAAAGGACTTTTGGGTCTTGAAAGAGTTCCAACAATTTTATTCTCCCTACACTGACTTTCCCTGCCTGAGCGCATCTCTCCCTGGCTAAGAATGAGCCGAACTCGCGCGTCGGGTGCTATACAGCACCCGATCACGGGTTCTGGCCAGCCAATCAGTGTAATGCCAGCAGCCAACATGGCTGCTGGCATTACACTGATGTCAGA
The DNA here is from genome assembly GCA_037306005.1 of Rhinophrynus dorsalis. Classification (NCBI taxonomy): domain Eukaryota; kingdom Metazoa; phylum Chordata; class Amphibia; order Anura; family Rhinophrynidae; genus Rhinophrynus; species Rhinophrynus dorsalis. The sequence continues at coordinate 470,969,938 of CM074720.1, read as the reverse complement.
GCCTCCCAGCACGTTTATTGGCTGTGCAGCAGCCGCGAAACATGCGGGGAGGAGACCCGAACATGGCGGGCGAGCACATGCGGTACTCGTACGAGTATCGCCATGTGCCGAGCAGAGCGATGCTCGAGCCGAACCGAGCTTCGGCCGAGCATGCTCGCTCATCACTAATCTAGACCCTTTCATGTTGGTAGTCGTCATTTACTCTTCCTCAGACTCACTGGACACATAACACTCCTTCCAGGGCCTCCTTTTATTAGTCCAGTTTCTCATAGTGATAGCAATCACTATGAGCCTCTCCAGTCTCAAGTTCGTTGTAAAACCCACAGCACAACAGCCTAGCACCCTCTCTCTCTCTCTCTCTCTCTCTCTCTGTAGCTGCTTGTATTGTGTTTCACTTCCTGGGAAATGTCATATCAGAAAGGTGAAAACATGTAATTCAACGGGCGAAAAGTTTGTAACCATTGAAAAAACAGTGAATATGTTTTTGCAATAGGTGAAAAACAGAGAAGATTTTAGAACTTTATTTAACGAGTTTTTTTAAAAACTTGATAACCATGTGGTTTTTCACAGATTTTTTACAGCAACACAACAGGATCTTTCTCCCACCCGTACACCTTAATCAGAATGAACAACTGACTTTCTGCATAACAGCACAGGCACTCCCCCAGTGTTAACATGAGCAATCCCCAAATACCACACCGATTACATGTGCAGGAAAAAGAAAGATTTTGGGGGAGATAAAGAGGTGATTAAGCAGCGATAACATGTCCGGTGATATCATTTCTAAGGAGTCAACTCACTAAGATGTATCCAGCTTTGGCTATAAAATAGGAACTGTAGAAGTGATATCAGTGGAGAAGTCATCTCTGTGTTATCACATCTTTATCACGCTTTAGTGCATAACCCCATTTGACTCAGACTTCCTTTGCTCCATTAACACATGGTGAGAAACAAGGAACAGAGAAATATAACACTCCAATAAGCCCATACACTCCCAACCTTGGCACAAGCAGCATACCCACAAGAATTTTCAGTAACAGTAGGTTAGTGAATAGGTATTAGGCAGGGACAACACACAATTATAATCTCCTGTACCTATTTTACAGCAGAGTCACATTCATAAATCCCTCAACTGCTATCTTTTTTATTTTTATGTTGTGGAATACTGTACAGACTTGGATGTTTGCCAGGCATCCTGGAAAGGTACTTGTTCAAGCTTACTTTGTGGATAATGTAGCCTAGAAACAGTGCTCGTCTTCTATACTGCTGTTTTGAGTGAGTTATTTTCATTTATTATTATTGGCATTTCTCATTGCCAGAGCACAATCCCTTATTATCCGAAGTGAATAAATTACATTGACTATTGGACATGCAATGTCATCACATTCAAATAAATACAAATTCCACTGCTAAGCAAATTCAAAGCCCACTGCTAAGCATCACATGGCTTACAGTTACAAAGCCACATGCAGAAATGCAAAAGTAGAGCACTTCTCTGCAAACTAACTGCACCTAGGGAGAAATACATATTCACTTTGATTTAAATGGGGATGTTAACTCATTGAATTCTAGAGAGAAATGATGGGTAAAAGTCTCTTTTTCCTTTAGAAATTCCTTTGATTAGAAAACCTGTAGAAATTTTACTTGTTCACAAAACCAAAACATTTTCTACAAAATAGTTGCTGTTTTCCTGCTATGCTCAAGAATTCCTGCTGCAATCCTGGGGAGTCAGACTTAGTATGTGCAGGTCTATGGCTACCAGTACAATGGGACAAGGCTTTTGGGGTAAGTATGTGTGGTTTTATGGCTACTTGTGCAGTGGAACAAGGCTAGGGTCAGTATATGTTTTTCTGTGGCTAGCTGTGCAGTGGGACAAGGCTCAAAGTCAGTATGTGTGGTTCAATGGCTTCCAGTGCAGTTGGACAAGGATTAGGGTTAGAATGTTTGTTTCTATGGCAAGTAGTGCAGGTTCAATCAGGTTTAATCCATTATATTACATTTATCAACATTAAACTGCATCTTCCACACTATTGTCCATTCTTCTAATTTACCTAAATCATTTGTCATTTGGCTTATTCCCCCTGGAATGTCTACCCTATTGCAGATCTCGGTATCATCTGCAAAAAGGCATACCTTTCCTTGAAAACCTTTAGCAATATCACTAATAAAAATATTAAAAAGAATTGGCCCCAGTACAGATCCCTGAGATACTCGACTAGTAATACTCCTTTTGTCCGAATATTCTCCATTGACTATCACCCTCTGTCTCCTGTCACTCAGTCGTTGCCTTATCCATTTAACTATTTTTACATCCAGACACAAACATTGCAGTTTATTAATGAGTTTTCTATGAGGGACAGTGTCAAATGCGTTACTGAAATCTAGATAAGCTATATCTACTGCTCCCCCATGGTCTATTATTTTAGTTACCCAGTCAAAAAAATATATGAGGTTAGTTTAATAAGATCTCCCTGCTGTAAAACCATGCTGTTTGGTATCTTGCAAGCCATTTAAATTCATATATTCAACAATTCTTTCCTTTAACATAGTCTCCATTAATTTTCCCACTACTGATGTAAGACTTACTGGTCTGTAGTTACCAGACTCTTCCCTGCTACCTTTTTTGTGAAGCAGTACTACATGTGCTAACTTCCAATCTTCTGGAACTATTCCTGTCCTTAGTGACTGATTGAATAATTCTGTTAAAGGTTTTGCCAGAACACACTTAAGATCATTTAATAACTTTTGGTGTATCCCATCTGGTCCCATTGATTTATCTGTTTTCACCTTAGAAAGTTGAAGTACAACTTCTTCCTCTTTAAACATGCTTGTTTCCCATGTCTTACCATTTCATTTTTCTAACAGAGATTCGTCTTCATCTTCCTCTGAAAAAACTGAACAAAAATATTCATTGAGACAGTCAGCTAGCCCTTTATTCTCATTTACATAGTTTCCATTTTTTGTTTTCAGTCTAACTATTCCTTGTTTCATTTTCCTCCTTTCACTTATATATCTAAAAAATGTTTTATCCCACTTTTTTATTGACTGGGCAATTTTTTCCTCTGTCTGTGCTTTGGCACATCTAATAATGCATTTGGCCTCCTTTAGCCTAGCCTTGTATCAATACCTATCTTCTTCCTTCTGCGTCTGCTTATATTTCATAAATGCTTCTTTTTTCTCATTTACTATAGGTGCCACTTATGCTGAGTACTTTTATCCTTGTTGACATGTCTAATGCAATGCTCTGTTGCGTTTAGTAAAACACATTTCAGATAATCCCATTTCTCCTGGACTCCATCTAAAGATCTCCAAGTTGTTAAAGACTGACATAAAAATGTTTCCATTTTAGAAAAATCAGCCTGTCTAAAGTCTAGAACCTTTGTTTTTGTGTGATGCAACTCAGCCTCTGTCTTTATATTAAACTACATAGATTGATGCACCATCTGTATGAAATGAAACTGGTCAGATGATTTGACCATGGGCATAACAGATTAAGAAGCTGAACAATGAAGGGTGAATTCAGTAATCAATGTGGGAACATGTTTCTATGACCCATTAAAGGGACATTATCATCTAAAAACTATTTTGGTGCTTTTGAATGAGCTTTCAAAATTACCTTTATGTTGTATTAGCCATTTTTTATTTAGAAAAGTCATTTGTCAGTTATTTACATGTATAGATGATGCTAATTGAGGCATGCCATGCAAACACATTATCTTAGCCCTGTATTACCAACCACGCTCCCTTATATTTAATCCTTTCAATGACAGGGGAAGTGTGCAATGTATTGCAAAGCAATGAGTGTGAGAGGTAAAGACAGGAAGTGCCTGCACTGCATGCCTCAGTTAGCATCATCTATAAATCTCGAAAACTATTTTTCCAAATTAAAAATGACCAACACAATATATAAACTTTAAGGTGATAGAGTTGCTTTAACCTATTCATCTGATACTAAGAATAAAAGGATTCATTATAATTATTAATCTATCTTTACAAGAGACATTATTATTGGTAACTGTATATTATATTTCATATTATGGCATCATTTAATAGTAAACAATAGCACAGAGAGTATATTTCGTTATAGTATGCCATGCCTGTTATCTTTACCAGTATGATTTTTTTTTATGTATTATTTGTATCTGTTATTCAATATTAAACATTAACCCATATGGCTTTATACCGTATATTCTCCTCCCTACAACTGAGAAGATGAATGCTACTGTTTGTAGGTCTGTTACGCTACCGGGAATTTTGAGACAAACCAACTTCACTAAGGCAGACAAATGTAGATTCTCACTTGTTTAAAATGCCCCATTTACCCTGTTGAGTGCTAAAGAGGTCTTCAAAGCATTGCAGGTTTTTGCAACCTATCATTCTGTGTTTAGAGAGAGAGAAAGCAGCACAATCTTGGAGCTAGTTATTATAAGCAAAAAAGTAGCTTTGGAATTTTGGGCAAATTTTTATCTGTGTTAGAGTATAGGGGACTCTGTGGGAGTGTTAAGGGAGGATGGATAGCAACCCAAATACCCCCAAATTGTGTTAGACTGAAAAGAGACAGGTAGGGATCCAAGTTCCTTCCTGAACTGGCTAAGCATCTATGTTAAGGGAGTATGGGGGTGTGTGAAGAGAGAAATGAGCTTAATCCATAATACACTAAACTCTTGTTTGAAAAGAAACAGTCAAGTGAACCAAATTCCTACTTTAGCTGGCTAAGCCTCTCTGACTGACTGAATGACAGACAGAATAATTTGCAGACTGACATTGACACAGGAAGACAAGCTCGATGGACACTGACTCCTACAAGAGCCAGAAGAAGAGGGGCCAGCATATTGAGTAGGGTCTGTTATCATCCTATACTATAAAATACAAAAAAATGACTGCAGTGACAATGGGAAAGAGAGAAATCAGCTCCAAGCAAGCAGTGAAGAAGCAGTTGCACTTGCAGGAATTGTATTATTTGTTTTTAGACAGTGACAAATAGGGACAGTTAATTAAAAAAACACATTTAACTGATAGGTTACAGGTACTCTGATGTGAGATGTGATTGAGGCTGAGAGATACTAGAAGAGACATTAAATAACACATCATCACATAAAATCATTTGTGCAGTGTACTTTACTGTTAAACTCCACCCTACTTTGATAATTCTCAGTAAACTTACTAGGGGCAGGGTTAGGGGGGAAGGACTAGAAACAGTGCAGGGACGTGTTAATAAAGTGGTAGCCCAAAAACTGACTGCATCCATGATTGCTTTAGAGTGTGCAATTAATGATGATGATCCTACTCCTCCTGAGGAGGCTGTTTATAAAAGTAGCATAAAAGGTTCCTCCTAAGACACTAGGGAGCGACGCTGGTGAGTGAAGCTGGCTGTTGAAGGAAGACACTGAGGAAAGAGGACCCTTGCTGGACCTGCAATCGGAGGTAATTAGTTCGACTCACAGGATGCTGCATTTGGAGGTCAAACTCCAGTTGGATGACATGAACTCACTGTGAATAGCAGTCAGAGGTCAAATGCCTGTAGTATGGAGTGGACTCACTCAGTTGAAAATTAAACAACAGTGTTTGCAGATGGATGCAATGAACTGGAGGCTTCACTGGAGAAGCAGGCACAGGTGAACATGAACAGACCACCTTGATAGAAATTCCTGTAGGATTTTATGTAGAAGGCGAAAAGTACTTTTTTCTGCTTTTTTGGGGGTGAAAAATAGTACCATTCCCTACTTTCCACAGTGTGCAATGGGAAGAGATGAACTGCCAGATCCTCACATCTACAGACTTGATATCAGCTGGTGGGAGAGTTAAAAGAGACAATGGTGGTATGCAAGATGAGGGAAGCCTCCTTTGGGTGCTGGAGTGGGTATAATGGGTACATTTTCCCCCAACAGAACACTAGCACAAAAAGATGATGATGATGATGACACAGACTGGGTTTCTCTTTTCTTCCTGTTGGATTTTCTCCTTCATTTTTTCTGCCCTTGGGGAGAGACAAGGGGCTCAGTGATAGCAGCAGTTAACTTGTTTTTTGAGGGGAGGAAGGTTTCACATACTTAACATGAATATTGTGGTGTTTATGTTGCATATGTGCCAGATGTGCCAATGTGTGTCCCATCATTTCCCCTTTCATTACCTTTTCACACACTGTACACAGCACAGCTGATGTTGATTGAAGTGTGTCTGCCCCAAGGGAAAATATTCCCGCCCATAATTTTAGTGATGGGAGCGGTGGAGAACAATAGCCTTCTCCTTCTACTCCAGAAGCACATTCAGCAGCTGGGGCAGGTGCTGCTGCTGTGGCCTCGGCATTAGCACTAGAGATAGGGCAAGGCGTAGTGGTGGTAAATGGAACATGTCCTAGTTCCATATAATTACTAGCTGGATTATTATTATTATTCTTTATTTATATAGCTCCAATTAATTCTGCAGAGCTGTACAATTGGGAATAGACATACAGAGGTATTAAATAGTACAATCAAATGTGGAGAACAGGAGGATCAGAGGGTCCTGCTTGTGAGAACTTACAGTCTAGAAGAAGGAAGGTTTTGACACAGAAGGAGTGCTATTGAGTTTAAGTGCCTCCTGCCACATGAACTGTCGGTCGGTGGGTGGGAGTGAGAAGTGCTATTGAGTGCAGTAGTCCGTGCAAGGGGTGAATCTTGATGATGATGTTTATGGAGGCAGTTGATAGGCTTCCCTGAAGAGGTGAGTCTTCAGGGAGTGTCTGAAGATTTGAAGGCTGGGGGAGAGTCTGATGGGGCGGGGGAGGGAATTCCACAGCTCAGGTGCAGGACGGGAGAAGTCCTGTAGGCGGGAGTGGGAGGATGTGATAAGAGCTGTCGAGAGCAGATGGTCGTGTGCAGTGCGAAGATGACGGACGGAAGTATATTTGGAAATGAGAGATGAAATATAGGGGGGTGCAGTGTTAGTGAGGGCTCTATAAGTTAGGACCAGAATCTTGAATTTTACTCTGTATGCTAATGGGAGCCAGTGTAGGGACTGACAGAGGGGTGGGGTGTTAGAGAAGCGATGAGTGAGGTAGATTAGTCTTGCAGCAGAGTTCATTATGGACTGTAGCGGGGTTAGTCGGGTGAGAGGAAGGTCAATTAGTAAAGAGTTACAATAGTCAAGACGGGACATGATGAGTGTTTGGATTAGAATTTTGGCAGTGTCTTCCGTGAGAAAGGGTCAGATTCTAGAGATGTTGCGGAGGAGGAGGTGGCATGAGTTGGAGATTGACTGGATATGAGGAATGAATGATAGAGCAGAGTCAAATGTGACCCCCAGGCAATGTGCTGTAGGGGTTGATGTGATGGAAGTGTTGTTAACGGTGAGGGTAATATTTGGGATAAGACTGGTTGTAGATGGAGGGAAGAGAATTAGTTCAGTTTTGCCAAGATTAAGTTTGAGTTGACGGGAGGACATCCAGGAAGATACAGCAGACAGACAGTCAGATACTCGGGACAGGAGGGAAGGGGAGAGGTCTGGGGAGGAAAGATATATTTGGGTGTCATCAGCATAGAGATGATGATGAAACCCAAAGGAGTTTATTAGTTTTCCAAGGGAAGCAGTGTAGATTGAGAAGAGCAAGGGTCCCAATACTGATCCTTGAGGCACTCCAACAGACAGTGGGAGGGGTGGGGAAGTGGAGCCGGAGTAGGAAACACTGAAGGAGCGGTTGCAGAGATAAGATGAAAACCAGGAGGGTGCAGTGTCACAGAGACCTAGGGAGTGGAGGGCTTGGAGGAGGAGTGGGTGATCAACTGTGTCAAAGGCAGCTGACAGATCCAAGAGAATGAGTAGGGAGTAGTGGCCTTTTGACTTGGCTGAGAGCAAGTCATTGGCTACTTTAGTGAGGGCAGTCTCAGTGGAGCAATGAGGGTGGAATTCGGAGTGCAAGGGATCTAGCAGGGAATTGGAGCATAGGAATTTAGTGAGCCAGTTATATGCAAGGTGCTCTAGGAGCTTGGAGGTGAACGGGAGTAGGGAAATTGTCCGGTAATTTGAGAGTGAGTTTGGGTCCAGGGAAGGTTTCTTTAGGATGGGAGTGATTAGTGCGTGTTTGAAAGAGGATGGGAAGGTGCCGGTTGACAAAGAGAGGTTGAATAAGTGAGTAAGGATTAGAGTTAGTAGAGGGGAGAGTTCTTGAGTGAGCTGAGATGGGATTGGGTCGAGAGGGCATGTGGTTAGGTTTGAGCTAGTGAGGAGAAGGGAGACTTCATCCTCGTTGACAGATGGGAAGGAGCTTAGCGTGTATGTGGGAGAGGTGACAGGCTGGGCTGATGGTGGGGGTGGTAGTGATGACATGTCATGTCTGATAGATTCAGTCTTGTTCTTGAAGTGGTTGGCGAGATCTTGGGCAGAGAAGTTAGTGGAAGGTGTTTGTGTTGGTGGGTGTAGAAGAGATGTGAAGGTTGAGAAAAGGCATTTCGGGTTGGAGGAAAGATTACAAATTAGAGAGGAGAAGTATGACTGTTTGGCCAGGGAGAGGGCAGAGCTATATGAACAGAGAATTAATTTGTAGTGTGTGAAGTCAGTTGTGGAGCGCGATTTCCTCCAGTGCCTTTCAGCAGTGCGTGAGCACCTTTGGCGGTATCATGTTAGTCTTGTGTGCCAGGGTTGTAGTGGGGTTGTGAGTGGGTGGCGTGGAGTTGCAGGTGCAGCAATGTCAAGTGCTGAAGTGAGAGTGCTGTTGTAGAGAGCAGTACTTTTGTCTGGGCAAGTAAGTGTGAGGATGGGTTGAGAAGAGGCTGCAGGGAGGTGGAAAATTGTTGCAGATCAAGATTATGCAGATTTCTCCGCATGCGCTTGATTGTGGCGGGGGGATGGGTTTGCTTGATGATGAGGTTACCGGGGAGGAGGTGGTGATCAGAGAGGGGAAAGGGGACATTAGAGAAGTTGGAGACTGAGCAGAAGTTATTGAAGATCAAGTCAAGGGAGTGACCATCACTGTGTGTGGGAGAGCTGAATCACTGTGATAAGCCTAAGGAGGTTGTTAAGGAGAGGAGATTGAGGGCAGGGGAGGTGTTATGATTATCTATAGGGATGTTGAAGTCACCCATGATGAGAGTAGGGACATCAGAGGACATGAAGTGAGGGAGCCAGGAGGTGAAGTGATCAAGGAATTGTGCAGTGGGACCAGGTGGCCTGTATGTGACAGCAACACGCAGGGGGAAGGGAGAGTAGAGGCGAAGTGTGTGAGCTTCAAATGTAGGGAAGGAGAGAGAAGGAACAGTGAGGATTACATGAAATATATGGTTAGGGGGCAGTAGGATGCCTACTCCCTGTCTGTTGCCAGGCCTGGGCATGTGTGTGAATTGAAGGCCTCCATGCGAAAGTGCGGCAGTGGAGGCAGTGTCTGATGATGTGAGCCAAGTTTCAGTGATGGCAAGGAGGTTTAGGGAGGTTTACTAGATCCAGTCGTGTGGCGGTCACAATGGTCTGTGATACACTAGACAGCTCAAAATCATCATCATCCTATTTCTAGGACAGAGGAATGTTTGTCTCTAATGACTCATCAGCAGGAATTACAGCAAAGGCAAGAATGTCACTTTTAGTTGTGGTGGTGGTGATGACAATTTTCAATTGCCTCTATTTCTCCCATTGCTTTCTGCCAAAAAAATGGTCTCATACTCTTTTCCACACAGCTGTGCCACCACTGTCACTCTCATTACCTACCACAACACGTCTTTTGCTACTCTCTGGGAATTCCTGGTGATGACAATTCTGACAAAGAGTCCACTTCTGTCCCATTTGCCATCACATCAGAAGATGGCATACTGGTAGCAGTAGCAGCAGTCACAGGCAGCTTATCCTTAGGAAAGCAGTCTGGGGACTTGGCATCATTTTGTCAGGGAAATGTTGGCTTCCTTTACAGCTGGTACTGTTGAATTCCTCCATCACTGTTTCATCAGCATAATCAGTGTCCCTTCCTGCTCATTGTGTTAGCAAGCTATCTAAATATTTATTTATTTATTCATTTTCTCTTTCCTCTGTCTGCTTTCTCTCTTCTTCCAGCCTACTCTATAATATCCTGCATATGGAAAGTTCTAGATATTTATATTACTGGGTTGAAAAGTTTTGCCAGCATTGAAAATATAGGTAGGAAATTGAACCTTTCTCACTGGAAAATCTGTGGTGTCAGTGAAATAGTGGAAAATGTATGGGGTTTCTCTATGTGCCATTTTCGTGAAAATTCTGAAGGGAAAAAAATGGGCCTTCTTGTCCATCCCTGCTCGTGAATGTGAGGAGAAAATGAGATGAATGATGAAGAATGGAATTGTGCAGGTAATAATTTGATGGTTATGGAAATAAAGAGGTACCAATCTGATGAAGACAATATTAAATATGTCCACTAGGTCAGAAATTTACCTGTAAAGATACTGCTCAAAACCAATAGAAGCTCCACTAATGGGAAGCATTTATAAAACTACACACATTCCCTAAGCATTCCGTATCCATTTTGCTTATCTTAGGCTAATTTACACTGCTTTCATCCTCCCCAAAACAAATTGGTTTTCATTCATCAAGCTGAAGATGAGCAATTCTGGAGCAAACAAACTGCACCATATCGGGAATAAAATTCTAGACATTCTCATTAATTTAAATATAGTTTAGCCTCTTGAATGCCAAGACAGTGGTCAAGACATTGCTAAGGACTGGAGTTAAAACTTAAACACCCTTTTAAATTAATAGGAATTTTTATCTATTCCCTTTGAAGCAGCTGGATTTCCCTTGAGTTGTTCCACTTATTCTTTGTACATTATGTGTCACTGACTTGTTTTTCTTATAACTCTGTGTGAGTCTGTGGGTGGTGTTGGGAGTATGGGCACCTGTATATGTTGAGTGAGATCTGTTGGGGGGGGGCGGGGGCTGCCTGTATTCGTGGGGATGGAGAGATAAGCTTAAAAATGCAAACATGATAAAGAATGTTTAATCTATCAAATAAAAACAAATCAATTAAGCTAATGAAGTGTACTTCATCAATGTCAAAAGCTGAAGGAAAAAAAACATTATGAAGCATGCAAAATGCTCTAGATCAAACCAAAAAATATATATATATACTGCTAAACAAAACTGATCAAGAAACAAAGTTTGTTTCGCCTAACAAAACATTTTTTGAGAGATCAGGCTGGCAAAGCACTCTCGATCACTCTAAAATACGACTTTAGAAATCATATAAATTTAGCCCCTAAAGGACAAGGTGAAGAGCTATGACTGCCATGCAGTTTATACCCTGAAGGACCAGTAACGGTCATAGCACATCACATACTTTTTACTTAAAGAGCTTCTGTAATTCCAAGACTGGAGAGGTCTCAGACCCTAATGCAACTCTCCTGTACATGCAACAGGTCTCATGTACCAGTGCATCGGCAAGGATCAAAGCGGTCCTTAAGGGAAGGTAACTTCCCTGGACTGCAGGTCCTTAAAGGGATAGTAATATTTCATAATAAAAGCAGCTTTAATTAATCATCATAGTATTTGGGCCTTGGAGAGTGTTATTTCAATTCTGTCAGAGTTGTAGTTCAAGAGTAATTAAATGATAAAGTATTTCCCTCCTGCCCCTTTTACTGATGTAACAGGAAGTGTTCAGGTAGATTGCATAGAGGGACAATCTTCAATTAAGATAAGGGAAAAAGCTGAAAAACTTGTCAAGGGGGGCAGGGCTTTTTTTTATTTTTTTATTCAAATATTTTAATACAAAAATATATATCACAAAGAAAAAACAAACAAAAAACAAACACAAAACATACCACCTTCACTCATATTCCCATACATTCCCTTACAGTACATGGGGGGAGTGAAAGAGAAGATACAAGGAGTGCCCTAAGGCATAATTCCTCAATATGTCAACTTATGCTCAAGGGTATCCACCTATACTATTCCATTTTCCTTTGCCGTACAGTCCATTGTTTATATTTCTTATGTGAATTTATATATACCTTACTGATACGTTTTTCTGTTATGATCTGATTCAACATCTGGGCCCTAACCACCTTCCAAGGAATATCCGTAAACTGTTTCCATTGTCAAGCAATCACTATTTTAACTGCCAAAAAGCCATGGATAATCAAAGATCTATTTTTCATTTCCATCTGAGGCCATCACATATGTAAAAGATCTACCTTAAAGGATCTCTCTAGCTTTATCGATGTCATGTCCTCAACTAATTCAAACATGTTACTCCATAATTTTTTAATTCTTAAACAACCCCACCATATATGGGAGTATATATCCTCCTCTTGATTACACCTCCAACATACTGACAGATTATTCGGAAACATCCATTTCAACCTGGTGGGCACTATATACCACTTATTAATAACTTTGAAGTGAGTTTCTGCCAACCTCAATGAGTGAACCGAAGATATTACATCCTGAAAATACCTGTTCCATTCATCCAAATTCAAATCTCCACCCCACTCCTTTCCCCATGAAGAAATAGCTGGAAACTTGTCTCTCAACTTCCCCAACCTTATCATTTTCAACCCATTAGATACCACTCTCTCGACCCTTGATCCATTGAAGACCTTTTCAACTGCCTTCCATATAATATCTGAAGTTAACAACACCTTTTTACCCAACAAATGTTGAACTCTGAGATAATTAAATACCTCCCTATTTGGCAGTTGAAATTCTTCTACTAGGTCACAAAATGGTTTCAGGGAACTCCCTGCTAACAAATGCCTTACATACTCAATACCCCTACTCTTCCAAGCATCTAAATTAATATCCTCTATATTCTTTTCTACCATATTTAGATGCACAAAACAGGGTATCCCGTACTAATATTCAAAAACTTAAAGGACTAGTAATGTTTCATAATAAAAGCAGCTCTAATTAATCGTCATAGTATTTGGGCCTTGGAGATTGTTATTTCAATTCTGTCAGAGTTGTAGTTCAAGAGTAATTAAATGATAAAGTATTCCCCTCCCGCCCCTTTTACTGATGTAACACTGCTCAGCTTAGAGCAGCAGGGAGTGTACAGGTAGACTGCAGAGAGGGACAATCTTCAATTAAGATAAGGGAAAAAGCTGAAAAACCTGTCAAGGCGGGCGGGGCTTTCATTGTTCTCACAGGAGAATATTGTTCCTTGCTGTGAGCTGTCTGGTCTATGGACTGGATTCCACATCTGAGGAGTGGGGGCTTACACTAGGTAAAAGGGGCGGGAGGGGGACACTTTATCATTCAATTACTCTTGAACTACAATGTTCACAGTAATTAAATAATACTCTCTATGGCTCAAATACTATGAAGATTAATTGGAGCTGCTGTTTTTGTAATACATTACTATAACTTTAAAGGGTTAGAGGCAAAAAGATTCCCAATATCATTTTAAAGACTATAGGCATGTACTTAAAGTGTTATTGTTCTCGGTCATGTAATAAAAAGTGTGAAAGTTCACAGTGACAATGTTATCTCAGTGGCCTCTGTGCTTTGATTTGATCCCATTAATTCTCATGTTACTTATGATGCAATCAACAGACAGAGGGAGGGGGTGTAGTTAATGTTCACATAATGTTAACTATGAATGCCCATGCCTTTAACTAAGCACTTTAAATTTAATGAAAGTACTTTGTCTTTTAATTCAAGTAAAAAATAAAGAAATAATAAATAATAAAAATAATGCATTTTAGCATTGTGGCGGGGGGGGGGCTGTGAATTTAAGTTCACCTTCCACTATCCTTAAGATTCTGTCTCTCTAACACAGATGATGTCACATCTCCATTTCAAGCTTACACCTTCAAGTTTTACTATTTTCTTACATTCCTGTTTTGAAGCAATTGCAGTCATTATTCCTAATCCAGGGCCCACATTAATCAACACATTTCTTGTTTTTCTCCAGAAAAATATTAGAGGATCAGAATGTGTTTCCATATTAATACAGGCAACACAGGCTTGTTTTTGTGTGCTGAACCTGCATAATGTTGATGTGAAAACATTTCATGCCAATAAATGGCTATGTACTTTTTGTTGCAGGAGGCAAACAGTGTGGTGTTTCTGTGAATTCTGGGGTTGTACTGTTCCTCTCCTTTACATTCCATTCTAATAAATGTTAATTAGTTCATTCATTCATACATGTTCCTGCATATGGTGCTAAGGGATTGGTTGTGATAAAGCTGGAAATGGTGGAGTAGCATATGTCATTATGCAATAAAAGCACAGGACTCACATTGGCATATAACTAGCCATTGCATAGTCAGATGCAAACATTTTATGGAGTGCATTAACACAAAAATCTTATAAAAGTGGCATAACTAAAACCTGCAACCTTATGATCTGGTGCATGAGAAGGCAAATGCATAATCTATTAATTCGCCTGTATCTTAACATATTTCTCAGAAACCTGTTGCGTATGAAAATGTAATATTCTCATATATATAAAATACAGTTCAAAATGTACCAATCATACAAGAAAAGCACATAGCATATATTATAACTGAATGGTTTCAGAATGCTTTGCTACAGAAAAAATACAATTTAAAAAACAACAGTCCCAGAATAATCAATATATATATGTAATTGGGTAATTTGTTCTTTGGGGCTCCAAATCTACCAGTCAGATTGGGACACTCCAAATTTATGCCCAAAATGTTCTCAAATAATCATGCTGTGTCCTTGTGTTCTATTTAATACATATTATAAAAAATACACGATAAACGGATCATGCGCGTGTGAATGGCGTCCTCACAAAGGGGACCCACGCACTCAAATGCTAGATCTGTACATCAATCAGATACCATACTCTATTTCTGTCCCCTAACCCTCACTTAACTAAATGATTGATTCTATATAGAAAATATTTTAAAAATATCAAAAACAAAAATGATACAAGTCTTGGGCAAACAATAATAAGTGTAACCACACAGACAAAAATAAAGCTAGAATTGGTGAAACCCAGCTTAGATTGTCTTGTAACAAAATAGCCGCTGTTGTTAATCTATGATTATCAATTCATGTATCCGGTCTGTACTCAAAGTTGATAGATGTGTCCACCAATATGAACTTTCCACAACGTATCAGGTTCTTTAGCAGGGTATGAACTCACTGCACAGCTCTGACATGAATCTTATACAGCTCTTAATTCACTGTACCATACAATGACGATTCAATTGATAAGATATAAACCGGCACACCACAGGTGTTTTCTATTCACTATACATTGATAGGTTACTTCCCATATATTAATGGAATGTGCTATGCTCTCAGTGACTCATATAGCAATTTTCACCAGAAATGACTTGCGGTTACTGCGTTCCTGTCTCGATTCCTCTGTGTTCACTGTTGTGGTGTCTGTGGCCTTTTATATCTTGCCGCCCTTTGCTGTGTCTGAGGCTGGGCTCGTGTTAGTAATATCACCTTTCTGTGTGTCGGTATGTGCCGGGATTCTGTTTTAACCAGATGAATAGATCACATTCATCACCCTGTTCCTTTGTTATCGCAGGTGCAGCATCTCCAACCTTTTATCCTGCTGACTTTAACTGTGTCTAACTTTGTAATGCCAATACCACCGCTGTATGTGTCACAGGGTGACTATGAAATTAACACACTGACAAGTACAGATGAACTTAATATAAAACTTTATTAGGTACAATAAAGACAGGTAGTATTGAAACAGACTGATGGCAACAAATGACAACAGTAATTAGGTAATGACACAAGTGGCAGTAGAGGGTAACACCTTTATGAGACCAGGGAGGAACAGTGTGCTCCCTTTCCTCACCCTTCACCAGGCAGGTGAGTAGTAATGGAATGGCCCTAGGACTACCAGGAATCTGCTAGGACAATGTGGGTACCCAGCATACACGGAATGATTGGCACACATTTGTCACGAGCACCCAGGAATGCTCAGAACACAGTACTGTAATATAATGCAAAATATTTATTTAGAATAAATCACAGCGATAAATAAGTGGTACAGCAAGCAAAGGGTTACTAGCTGGCGACACTACTACCAGAAATAGTAGGCCTCTCGCTAGACCACAATGTGAGAGACAGGGCCGAAGCCCCTGTTAGTCTCAGCAGGATACAAGAACGCCAACTCTTGATCCGCCGACGAACACTGAAACAGGCGACCACTGTGAACACTGGCTCAGCAATCTTGATCCGACGAACAGGAACACAAGGATGGCTGGACTGGAGAACTGACCCATGCTTGCAATCAGTCAAACCAACAACACCACACCTTTGCAGCAACTCAGTGACCCATGCCTGCAGTCACTGCTAAGAGACATTGTGACTCTGCCTGCAGTAACTATATCGGACACCTGTGACTCACTCCTGCAGTCACATATAAAGACCCTGTGGCTCATGCCTGCAGCCACCACATGAGACCCTGTGACTCTGCCTGCAGTCACACACCAGACCCTGTCCACAACAGTGGTCTGTCTTAGGCCAATAACACAAATTGATCACAGTAAGGGATACTCGTGATCACTGGGTCATACACAGAGAGGGTTCTCGTACTTAGCTGGGTCATAAACAGAAAGGGTTCTCTTACATAGCCGGGTCATACACAGTGCGGGTTCTCATAGATAGCCAGGTCATACACAGAGTGGATTTTCGTAGATAGCCAGGTCATACACAGAGCCCAAGTACTTCACCTAAGAACAACAACGCAAGGGCATCTAAGTCAGGCCTCAGTCTGCCTTATAAACCGCTCCACAGGAAGTAGGAGGAGCAGCTCAGAGGGAGGAAGTAGGAAGTAGGTAGGAGGAGACTACAGTAAGCAAACAGATAAAACAGAGACCTGCAGCCTGCTTGAAGCCTCGCGCCTGTAACACAACGGGAAATGTAGGAATGTATGCTGCGTGGAACAAAACTCTAGGCAGAGTAAGCTGCGTAGAGAACAAGCATGCAGCCCGATATACTATATATAGATGACACACCCCGACTAAGCAAGAGTGAAGGATACCATTAACAGGATAAGGACACAAGCTATATCTATATATATTACAGGCATATATCGACATAAACTGTGTACCTGACAATGCCCAAGGAAAGGGAGACGTCCAGGCCCAAGCAGGAGGGAGCAGGAACACCAGACAGGGGACCAGGAGGACCTCTAGAGAGGTCAGAATACAGGCTAAAGTTCCAAGGTTCAGGGCAGAAGATCAAGGAAGACAAAGTCCAGGCTGAGGTTCCAGCAGAGCAGATGAAGACACAGTCCAGGCCAAACTCCAGGATGGAGAGCAGACGAGAGGTCAGAGTCAAAGCCAACTTCAGGATGGAGAGCCGAAGAGAGGACTAAACACTACGGAGCTCAATATTACACTGAGCACCAGCCAAAGTAGGCGCTCAATATTTATAGTGCTGAGGATGACGTCACGACGGCAGCGCACGACGCCGGTGTCGTGGTAGCTTAGCAACGCCACGCCGTGCGGAGAGACGGCCGCCCGATAACCCGGCACCGTGCACAGGACACAACGCCTGATGCCGACAGCGCCTGATATCATGCTGGAGTCAAGGTAAGCTGTGACAACCTTCACGAGACCAGGGAGGACTAGTGAACTCACTATCCTCACACTTCACTAGGCAGATGAGTAACAATGGAAAAGCCCCGGGACTCACACAGGTAGATGGAACAACAGTGTGAGCATACAACTCTTAGGTCTGGATAGTACACCTCCACGAGACCAGGAAGGAACAGTGGACTCACTTTCCTCACCCTTCACCAGGCAGGTGAACCATAACGGAATGGCCCTTGGACTTACTCGGTAGATGTGAGGGCAGTGCAGAGCACTCCCACACACACACACACACACACACAGTCGACAAGAAATTAAAGGAGCGCACCAATACCCGGAAAAGGTATACAATGCTGGTAGTAAACTGAGGCTCGATAAGGCAGCACGCAAAGCAGGACGGCCATGGGAGGTCAAGCACACGGTATGACCGACAAGTGCCGCTAACGGAAGCGGGCACAGAGCGGAAGGCACAGGCAATGCGGAAACCAAACCAAGGGACAGAATGGTAACGGAGCGCAGCAATGGAGAAGTAACCCAAGAGGCAGCCAATGGTCAGAACCGGATCGGGTAGTCAGACGTCGCCAGTGGTCGGAGCCTGAGTGGATAGTCAGATGTAGCCAGGGGTCAGAGCCGGAACGGGATAGTCAGACGTAGCCAAGAGTCAGAACCAGCACGGGTAGTCAGACGTAACCAGGAGTCGGAACCGGAACGTAGCCAGGTAATGCACAGGAACAGTAATGGACCAACACAGCAATAAGCTCAGGTACACCATGAAAGGGCAAAGGTAATGACACAGGTTGAGGTTTAAAAACCATGACAGGTGGGTGGAGCGATGACCTCACCAGCAAGTAGACCTATAAGAATAGCGACTCAGTGGGAACGACAGTTCAGGAAGTAAACAATGTTGCACATAGGCAATACAGCGAGAGGCAATCACGGGCACCGTGATAATATGCCGGTATGTGTTGGTGTTTTATCTAGCTTAAATGGATGTGTCTATAATGCACAATGGAAACTCCAATCTTGTAAACTCCCCTTTTGGATTTACAATTTACAATTTGTGCAATCATGAGTTGAGTAAAGGGGAATTAGATGTGTTAAATAAAGGGTTAAAGTTTGTTCCTAATGCCCGTTTTGATAAATTCCAAGCCTACATTGGAATTCAAAAGTTTGTTAGGAAATTATGTTTGAAGAAATATTACATCAAAGGCCCTTTAGAGAATGTGGTCCAAAATGAACCAACTATTTATATGCATACAGATTTGAAACCACAGTCTACATTTTTTCCAAGAATTGAAATCAGCAATTCTCTGATCTCTAGATTTGTGAAACAAGATCTTAGGGGAATGAAGGAACAAAGAAGACCTAGCTATAATTTGAAGTATGAAGAACATAAAGCCGTAAGAAAATTACAAGAGAATGAGAATATTGTAGTAAAACCGGCAGATAAGGGGGGTGGGATGGTAGTTTTATCGGAAGAACAATATATGGAAGAAGCTCTCAGAATCCTATCTGATCAAATGACGCATAAAAAATTAAAGAAAGGTCCCAAAAAGGAATATGGAAAGGAACTGAAGATGGTGTTAAAACAAGGTTTAGAACAAAATATGTTATATCAATGGAAACTCCAATCTTGTAAATTCCCCTTTCGGATTTACAATTTACAATCTGAGTAATCATGAGTTGAGTAAAGGGGAATTAGATATGTTAAGTAAAGGGTTAAAGTTTGCTCCTAATGCCTCTTTTGATAAATTCCAAGCCTACATTGGAATTCAAAAATTTGTTAGGAAATTATGTTTGAAGAACTATTACATCAAAGACCATTTAGAGAATATGGTCCAAAATGAACCAACTATTTATATTCATACAGGTTTGAAACCACAGTCCACATTTTTTTCAAGATGTTAAATCAGCAATTCTCTGTTCTCTAGATTGGTGAAACAAGAAAAAAGAAGACCTAGCTATAATTTGACATATGAAGAACTTAAAGCCATCAGAAAATTACAAGAGAATGAGAATATCGTAGTAAGTCCAGCAGATAAGGGGGGTGGGGTGGTAGTTTTATCGCAAGAACAATATATGGAAGAAGCTCTCAGAATCCTATCTGATCAAATGATGCATAAAAAATTAAAGAAAGATCCCATGGAGGAATATGGCAAAGAATTGAAGATGGTGTTAAAACAAGGTTTAGAACAAAATATGTTATATCAAAAGGAATATGATTTTATGGTCAATGCACATTATATTTTAGTTACTGCCAAAGTCACGTCTCTTTACACAATAATTGATCATAATAAAGGGATACAAGCCACATGTAATTTTTTATCTAATAAAAAAGTATTACCACCAACACAGATTGATTTCATTTGTGATTTAATTTTATTTATTTTAACTCACAATTATTTTTGGTTTAAGGGGGATATATTTTTGCAATTACAGGGATCGGCGATGGGCACCAGGTTCGCGCCCAGCTATGACAACTTGTACATGGTCTTTTAGGAAAGCCAGTATAGACTGGACACAAATCTGGTGGCATGGGATCATTACATTGATGATGTGTTTTTCATTTGGGGAGGGGGGGAAGACTAACTTATTTGGTAGCAGGAAAGCTATAAAATTCTCAGTCACTGGGTTATGAGACAAATGTTGAACTTGATGGACTTGTGTCTTTATTCAACCTAATTTACTATGTTACTAGGGTGATTTGTAGGACATGTTATTAGAGGCCCAAGCCCCTAGGAAACATACCTTTGTAGGACTTATACTTATTAGAGGCATAAGCCCTGAAGAAACACTGATTAGTTGTATGAAATTTGACTTCTGTTTAAAGGACATAGTCTTGTTAGAAACACTACCCGAAAAATAGCATTTTATTTTTTATGTAGGCCTGTGGTTAATTTTTTTTAAAGAACAAACCAAAAAATGTCCTACTGGCCTAGAGTTAGAAGGTCATATTGTGGTAGCCAGTAGCCACTGTCATTCCAGTGTCATTCTGCTGCTGATGATTTGTTTAAACAGAAGGATGATTAGACAGCTCAAAGGGAATGGGATCAACAGCAGCAGTAACATGGGTTATGGATGATGAAGGTTCCATTTGTCACTACTAGCTCCAGTGATGCACTTGAGGCAGTAGCAGAGCCATAACTAGACCCCACCACATCAGACATATGTTGAGAAAAGAAGAAGTTGGTCAATAATGCCTGCACCTCCTCCAAAATCATAGGGTGTTATTAGAATATACATTTTTCCATTGAGAGCGGGAACTGTGCCTCTCATCAGCAACTACAATGTGCACAGTGTGTGTGATAAATAAGGGAAGGACTGTGAACAATGGGCAAATCTGGACTCCCATCAAACACCTTGCATAACTGTAGCCAAACACCATGATGATGATGCTGAACCCTCCTTGCCACCAGCTTAGCATATTCTGTGAGATGGAATCTCCTCAGATGCTGATTTATGCCCTGCCTGCGATCATATTTCACCATACTGCCATGTGTAGACAGTGCACCACACAGTGTGCAATGGGTGAACACAAACTGATACATCTTAACATCTACTGAATGCCTATCATCCAGTGGGGAAGGTAAAGGTGAATAAGGTGGATTGCCAGAAGATGTAGTTACCCCAGAGAAATAAGGAGATGATGAGCCAGGTGTTGTGCTTGCCATCGAACTTTCAGGCTCTGGCTGGCTTTCTCTATTCTTCCTCCTCTTTGATCACTGCCTTGGCTCTTGTTGCCTTTATGGAGAGTCAGAGGTACAGCAACAGTGGTGCCTGATTTCTTAGGTGGGTGTTTGGCTTTAGCATGTTTGAAATAAATGCCATGGTGTCTGTGTTTCATATGTTATCAGGGCAGTTGTGCCAATATACGTTCTCTACTTTCTCCTGTCCCCTTTTCATTGACATGTCACAAAAGGTAGAGAAGAATGGCCTAATTCTTCTTCTCTTCCACATTCCCATCTTAGTCCCACATCACTGGACCCCATTCCTACTGTGTCCACGGTGGTCTGTGGCACGCTAGCCTTCTCCTCAACATCCTGCTGCCCTTGCAACTCAATAGCAACAGGAAATAGATCAGTAGCAATCTCTGCAAATTGAAAAAGCTCAATGCTGGTGGTGGTGATGTCCATCCCCATCCCAGTTTGTTTAAAAAGTCCATTAATGTCTATTCCACCCCAACTTCTCCACCATCATCATCACCATCACCAGTCCCTCCTTCCTGCTGCTGCTGCTTTATTACAGACATCTCACCAATTGTAGGAGGTGATGAGAAGTGTGACAGAGGGTCCCCTAATGTCACACTTGCAATCACTTGAGGCAGACTGGCAGCATAGCAGCAGGCACTGGCAGCTGATATGTGCTCCTTGTGGTGGTAGTATTGCTGCTAGGCAACAATTCTGCCTTCTTCAGGATCATGTTCCACTTGGACAATGCTGTGGGGGGAAGGGTACTCCCAGGGTCAGGGGAATGTTGTGGGCTAAAGAAACAAAGAGACAAAGAATGGATAATGCTAAGGCACTATCCACTCTTCGTCTCTTTGTCTCTTTAGTTATATGTTATTATGGATAGTAGGCACCCTGTGTATGCAATACACAGAGATTCCCCCGGTTTTTACTGAGGTATGCGGGAGCTGTTATATTTATACTGAATGGTGTGGGCTCCATTGACCGAGTCTTGCTGTTCTGCATTACTTCCCCTACCACTCCCCTAACACTAGTCCCACCAGCTTCTTCACCACCCAGTTAGTGCTACTAAAACCAACCACATCAGTTTCAGTCCCTGAGTCTTCCCCCACACTAGTAATATGATCACCCCCTACCTAACTTCTAACACTCAGTTGAAGATGCTGGACCTTCATAGTAGTAGTAGTAGTAGTAGTGGTGGTACTGCTTGGGAATAGCTTAGGGTTCCTGCTGTCAAACTTGGTATCATCTCTGCCGCCCCTTCCCCTCCTGAGAATTACAGTACACACTGGCAGTAGACTCAGCACTGGCAGCAGTCACAGGTAGTTGACCTGTTCTGCTTACACTAACTTCCCCAAGATCCCTAGGGGTGATGTAGGGAGACTGGACATCACTGGGTCTGGGGAACAACAGCACCTAGACCCTTCAATGATCTTAGTGGTCACTATGAGCCTCTCCTGTCTCAATTTTGCTATTAACACACAGCACAACAGCCTAGCACCTCTCTCTATCTCTCTATAGCTGCTTGCATTTTGTTTCACCTGGAAAATTACATGTTTTTATAAAGAAAATGTGAAAAACATGTGATTTAAGGGCTGAAAATTTTCTAGCCATTGAAAAAAAAATTAAAAATTTTACCAGTAGGTGAAAATTGGGAAAATGTTAATTGCTTTATTTAAAGTGGATTTTCCCACAAATAAGTGTCCAATCACATAGTTTTCATGGATTTTTTTGCAGGAACATGATCAGACCTTTTACCCACCCATAAATATGAAGACAGTGAGAGTAGTTCAATAAGATATGTAGGAGTGAGGTTGCCCAACACAGCCATTCATATAGGTGTCACTGTCACGTTGTTAATGGTCTTGAAAGCGCAAGGATTTTGTACCTGATTCTGTCAGCTAGAGTGTGTGTGTGTGTGTGTGTGTGTATGTGTGTGTGCGTGTGTGTGTGTGTGAGGGGGACCATACAGTTATTTGCAGAGTGGATCAGTAGTGTGAGAGTAGGGAGTGAGAAGGATGAGTTTAGCAGCATCATTTCAAATAGACACGTTGAGATTGATTGCTGGCTGTATTTGTATGTGCTTAGAATTACATTTTCTTTCCTTTTCTTTAACTTGTATATTGTGACAGCAAGTGAAACAGTATGTGTGTTCTGTGACCCTTAGCAGGTATGATACAGTAGGTTCAGATATTGGGTGTTTAACACAACACTCACACACTCTCTGAATTAAACCCCAATGTCACCTTGAGTTGTGTTATTTTTTGTATTAGAGAATAGGAAGGCAATTTTCACTGACACGTTGGTAATAGGTACAGATCTGCAGGAAAGAAATAGAAGGAGAAGAGCACAGGGAGGAAGGGAGGGAGAAGGAACTGTGTAGAATGGGTCACAAATAGAGCTATGTAACCCTTTGAGTGCCAGAGGAGTGTCCAATGAATTGCACAGCAATGTGTTTGTCAGACTACTGGCACTCAAAGGGTTAAATATCAAGGCCCTCAGTTGTGTATATAACTGTGGAATGTGTAACCCTGTTCAATACACTGGACACTTCAAACGTTTACCCTGACATTGATAGTCAAGCAGTCAGGAGAACAAAGAGTTAAATCTGAACCAGCTTTTACTATCAGATTTTGGATTTCATCTCAGCCACTTGAATTCTTGTAGATTAAAATTTGTTATTACTCCACCACTGTATTTCCCAGAGCTGTTCATTCAGGAGTGGTAATTGCAGACAAGATGACAATCCATACAATCTGGTCCTCTCATTGTGTGGGTGTGCACATTTATGTCATGTTATTTATATTACTTATGAATTATTTTTTACAGCCCTGATAAATATGTTGGTGTTTTAGTACAATATAACAATAATCCTATTACATAAAAGGTCAGATATATGTTTGTCAGATGCAGTCATGCACAGTAGAGACTGCCTGAATGGAGAAAAATGCGCCATCTTCCCAGCCGCTCTCCCAGCACTGTGTGCCTGGTGTCCGTCCCAGTATGCAAGGGAGCCCTGGCCCCAGTCGAGCGGTGTCTAGCTGAGCCCAGAGGTGTGTATTCATGAAACCCCTGCTCTGGGTCAAGGTGCGCTCCCGCAAGCACATTCAAGACTGACTAGGTAGATGCTCGCTCCCTCTCCTGGTACCTCACGAATTGCTGTTACTGAGACAGCAGGTGCAGGGACTAGCTGGTGCACATCTATCTTTTAACCCATTCAGTGCCATTAACTTTGGCCCATGTACACAGGCTTTTACAGTAGTATAGAATAAAGAACAGTGCAAATGGCTTCATGGTCCCTGCTCATGAATTCTTACAGTTTACTGTAAGACTGTTAACATTTGGCTTTCCCAATGGACTACATCTCCCATCATTGCCAACCCACCATTGATCCCCCTACTGCTGATCTACAATCATATATGCAAAACCCTATTCATTGTTACTTTTTAAATCAGCTTTTAGGCAGATAGAGATTTATCCTTAAATCTGCTTTTTCCTCACTGAGCAAACACAGTATAAATCTTTCTATAATATGGTCAGAGTAAATAAACTCCACATGTTAAATATATTTAGCTCCAGATTTACTATATTTGGATTTGTATTAGCATACTAATCCTTGATTTCATTTGAATGTGTTATTTATCTTAGCTGTGGAAAATGCAGGTTCTTTATAAATAAATAATACTACTAATAAATGAGAATACAGACATCATTTAGTTGGAGTGTAGGTAGAGAGATATAGCTCTGAGCTATGGATTTGCAGAATGTTCATTTTCATGGAAAAGAACTGATGTTACTGTGGAAGTTGTTTTGGAAGGAAAAGCAGGAGATGGTTGGATGGTTAAAGGAGAAATAACACAGATTCAACATACTTGGAGTAGAGCAAACAGTTGATTAATTACTTCTCATGATGCCATCTAAAAGCATTCAATTTCCCAAGCCTTTGGATTTTGGCAAGCTCTTCAGCACATTGCTAAGCAATCTTTGGATATATATCTCTTGCATCTAAGGGGTTAACAGAGCCTTTTAAAACCGTTTAAAGGAGAAGTGACACTTTTTTCTTATAATAACCTCAACTTACCTTACTATGACACCTATAAAGTTTGCATCTGTGACTTTTTTCAAGCTATAACATCTTCCGTCAGTCCTGGATGTGAAGCTGTGTGACCCCTTTGCTCACTAAAGGTTTAAGATTACCATATCTTTGTGCAGTGAACATAGTTTGAGACAAAAAAGGAAGGGGTAGACAGTGCAAATTTCCTCTAAGTGTAGTAGGTTATAATCAGATTTTATGCAAGTCAAAGAATTGTATGACAAATTAAAAGTAATCTGTTTTAATTCTTTGACTTGCATAAAATCTGATTATAGCCTACTACACTTAGAGGAAATTTGACTGTCTACCCCCTCCTTTTTTGTTTCACTTTGCATGTTCAGCGACCATCTTTGAGAGAAATGAACTTGCCTAAGACAAAGCAGCAGATGTGAGAGGACTAAACACTCACAATTTATTGTAGAACCAGGGACAGTCTATTATCAATATATTTTTTATATATGTGTGTTCTGCCAAATTTGTGAACATGGTGATAGCTATATAATACATACATTACTGCTATAATTATTTTAAATTACCTGAACACCAAGGAGGGAATATACAATAAATTATACAGCCCTCATTTTATCCCTTGGATTGCATTAATTAAATTATATTACAGTATATATTTGTACTCTCTATCCCACATAGTGTTTCATCTGGTAATTGTGCGCGGTGCCTTCTATTTTAACATTATTTGAGATCCTGCGAATATGACATCCAGGAATCACTGGGAATGTTATCTCTTGAATCAAAGGACAAAGAAAAAATTTAGAGAAGCCATTAATATTTTCTGGTCATAGTAAGGGTGAAGTTGTTAGGAGGTGTTACTTCCCCTTTGTAGGTGATGTGTTCCCATGTTCCATCATTACTAGGCTGACCAAACCTCACCTTTAAAAAGGGACACACATGAAAAATGCATACTACAGGGTTGCTTTGGTTTTGGTGCACTCCTGAAATATGCCTATTTCCTATGTGTCCCATTTTAAAGGTGAGGTATTTTCAGCCTAATCATTACAGCCATGTGTTCTGCCATTCCTGCAATGAGTTCACAATGTTCCTGCACACACACTTCATCACACTTGCATGCACCATCACCCTCACTTTTACACACACACACATGCATGCACACCTGCACTCACATACCTCAGTTCATAGTGCAGAAGAGGCTATTGGGAATGACTCTTCTTGTTGAAGTTTCCATGGAAGAAGAAAGGCCCTATTATCTACCACATCTTTTCCCACAGAAGAAATGTATGCACATGCCTACTCAGGACTAACCCCTTTGTTGAGAGTAACTTTCATAACACTTTACAGACCTGTTCAGCTTGTTTTTATGAAGTTTGTAACCAGAGACCAGTTAATCTCTTGGATGCTAGAGAAGTCTCCAAGGATTGCAAAACAATTGTGTTGGAGACCTCTCTATCACTCATGAAGATAAAGCCTCATTTAAATCAAGAAGAGGATTTATTTGTCCTGCAAGGTGCAGTTGATTGATTAATTTTGCAATGTGTTGGATACCCCTCAGGCTTGCAAACGGTTAATTCCAGGGGTAAAACTTTCCATTTGAATAATATGGAAATTGGGGATTTTTTTATTTGTTCCTTATAGTGCTGTTGGCTTGTACGAGAATTGCTCTTCTTTACTTTGTGCATATATGACCTAAAGTGTTAAACCTTGAACTTTTTCTCAGTGGATTGCAGGTTCCCGTAGGAGAAAGAACTGTTCTGATAGAAAAGGATCATTCATCATTTCAATTTCAAATTTCTGCTCCTTGATGGAGCTGTCTGACTCGCAACCACTGTAAGTAGCTGGGAGAATGAACGGGAGCAGGGTTAAGGATTTGGTATGCATGACAGACTTACAGTATGAAAGTGTCAGGATAGCTTCAGAAGCTAGAATGCTAATCAGAGCTCTGAATACAGCACACATGTTTATCTTGCCTCCGTGACAATGTAGATCTCTCAACGAGCTGAAATTATGGAGTAGTACAGATGCTTTTTTAACCCTCTGAGTGCTGGGCATTGAGTTGCACTCCCTTCCAGTGCTGAACAATTAACTTGATAAAGATGCATTCCTGCATTGAGTAAAGTTCTTAAATTAACAGTATCTTGTTTTCATGCTGTATTGTTTTTAATGTAGTATATGAAGTACATACATAAGGAAAATAGATTACTATTCAAACCAGATATTTGGTTCCTTGCAGTCTGGATGATACCATGGTGATGTCTTCCCTCTAGCTTTCTCCCTGCTTAAATCCCCTTGGTGGAATGATCCTATGCTTGCACAACAGCACTATAAATTGATTTACATGTAATTTTGCAAGCCCTGCACAGATACTGCATGTCTCTGGACTAGGGACATCTTGCTCAAATAAAACATGGATATTCATTCCTAGGTTAAAAATAAGGCCTGAGCATGGAGGGAATTGGGCCTTTTCAGAATCATTGACCAGTAATATTAAGGTAAAAAAGAGTGTGTGATGAAGAAAAACATGCATATTGAATTATTTATTATATTAAAAATAACAATTTGTTTTTTGTTTCGTTTTTTTATTTAGAAATGTTTTTTCCTCAGGAAGAATGCATTGAGATTTCTTTTGTTTCCAAATATATCATATGTGTTACGACACAGAATTGAGTATTTACACAAATATAATTTTATTCAAGGTATATGTAATTATTTAATGGTTGCAAGCTAAATCCTAGAGCAATAAGAAAAGAGGGAGGAGGATGTGTAATCAGAATGGGACTGTGCTAGGGGAAAATGTAAATGATGGGTTTGGAAATAATAATTATAGATTGTGGGAGAATGAACAAATTTGCTAGTGCAGCTACACTGACAGCCTCCAGTTTCAGTGATAGTGCCTCAGGGTATGCACTGCAATGTATTACAAAACCAGTGGACAGTCTTTATTTAGATTTTAATTCTTGCAAGCCACTTACATCTGTCCAACAGATAAACACAGAAAATGTTGTACACCCATACCTTTCCACTAAGCCTTGTATTTACTACACTGCCATAAACAAGGCATAAAGGAAAGAACACAATGAAACACCCATATATTTCCCCATTGCCTTTTAACACTTTGAGTGCCAGAGGTATACACAACACATTTTTCTGCAATGCATTGCGTACCCCTCTGGCACTCAAAGGGTTAAGAGGAGAAATGTTGGGATACCTAGCATATCAAATTGTAATTAGGCAGGTGTACAGTTTAAAAGTCTATTTTATTGCCTAATTTAGCATGGAATCACCTCAATAGATTTTGCAACACATCACATTTCCAGTCAGCAGTTGAAAAGTGAACAAGAGATTAACATGTCTAAAAAGGGAAAAATATAATTTTGCATATTTAAAAATCATTGGTAAGATGTTACTTGAGTATGCAGGAGAGTTTTAAAGTATCAATTATAAATGACATTATTAAGAACCTAGACCCACTGAGCCTTTTCTGTAATTAGGTATGCTTCTTCAGCCTCACCTGGACCCACCTCTCTGTGCTTCACTAACAAGTACCTAGAGTACCTCAGCCTTCATTCAGATTATTCTAAAATTCAGTGTAGTTCCCAAATTACACTCAGACTGGTCACAAGTCTATTCTTTGCCCTGCATGCCATTACTCAGTCTTTCTGGTAGTTCATTATGCTATGTGATTCCAACACATAGTCAAGTCACTTTGCAGTTCTCAAGTCTCTTCTGTTTATTTCTCCATTATACTAATATCAAGCCAAGTCTAAGACTCTAACAAGTTCCTGTCAGCCTCACGTTAAAGGGATAGTAATACTTCGTTTTATCTTTATTTTATTTTGTAGGCATTATGAAGAACGATATAAGTCTTATCTCTCAAACCTTTATGGTTTAAGAGATATTCACAAGCAAAATATCCCCCCCCGTTCAGCCAGATCAGAAGGGAGGTGTCCAGGTAGACTGCAGAGAGGGACAATCTTCAATTAAGATAAGGGAAAAAGCTGAAAAACTTGTCAAGGGGGGAAGGGCTTTCATTGTTTTCATACAAAGAAGATTGTCCCCTGCTGTTATCTGTCTGGTCTTACAACCAGATTCACATCTGAGAAGAGATGGCTTACACTAGGAAAAAGGGGCGGGAGGGGGAAACTTTGCTTGTGAATATCTCTTAAACCATAAAGGTTTGAGAGATAAGACTTATATCGTTCTTCATGTTTTTTTAATGCCTACAAAATAAAATAAAGATAAAATGAAGTATTACTATCCCTTTAAGCACATTTTTATTACAATACTAAAGTTATCATGATTTCCATTTTATTTCTCATCTTCCTCAGTCAGTAAGTATTAACTGCTCTCAGCTCTCCCATGCTACAATTTATTCTCTATGAATTGGAGACCTCTCTAACATATGATTGGTATGCAAACTGTTAAATAGACCAGCTACCATATAAAAATTATCATGTGTCTTGTACAGGGGTAAGGGGCATCCTGTGGCCATAACCACAATTCAGAACTTGAGTGTGACCTGAACAGTTGAGGTGCACCTGAAAATTTGGTGCCCTAGTTACCTACTCTCCTTAATGAACAAATCGAGTCCTATTCAGAAGATTGAAGGAAAATACTAATTGTAAAGTAGGAAATAAAAGCTATGTAATGACTCTAAGACTTGTGAGATCTTCAACACATTGAAAAGCAATATGTTGGAGTCCTCTCTACCATCCAAGGGGTTAGATAAGTGCCCTTTGGTAGATCCATTGGGGGAGGGTGTAACACTGGTAGACACCCCTATGAAATGTGAGGAATCTCTTAAGTACTTTGGGGTAATGGTTGTGGCCCCACCAGATGGTGTGGGATCTAGACCCACTGATCAAACAATTCAGAGATAAGATGATGTCATAGTTCAACTTACCAATGAATGTTATTGATCAAGCCAATCTTAGCAAGATGATATTCTTACCTAAGTTTCTCTATATATTTCAGGCAGCACCCATTAACATTCCCAAGCAGTATTTTAAATCAAAATAATCCCTCACTTCCCATGGACAGGAGGACCATTCAGAATAAAATTATTGACTCTTAAATGCCCGGCTGGGGAGGAATCTTCACCTGACATTGATAAGTACTATCTTGAGGCCCAGGGATAATTTGTACTTGCGTATGTCCTACAAACCCTACTCAAATGTTCCCAAGAATTGATGGATTCTCTCTCTGGACAGGGTATGAGTTTAAGAGCTTCCGCCTGTCCCGGGACCGGATTCCCCTGCTGGCAGCAGAATGCTGACAGCAAGGGAGAGGAAACTTTGAAAGCGGCTATCTCTTAAACCATAAAGGTTTGAGAGATGTCGCTGGTGTCATTTAACTCAGTTTATTAAGGGCTACAATATGAGGGATTGTAATTTTGAAGTAATACTATCCCTTTAAAGAGATAGTAATGTTTCACAAAAACAGCAGCTCCAATTAATCTTCATAGTATTTGAACCATGGAGAGTGTTATTTCAATACTGTCAGAGTTGTGGTTCAAAAGTAATTGAATGATAAAGTTTCCCCCTCCCGCCCCTTTTACATAGTGTAAGCCACCTCCCCTCAGATGTGGAATCTGGTCACTTGACCAGACAGATAACAGCAAGTGACAATCTTCTTACTGTAAGAACAATGTAAACCCTGCCCCCATTGACAAGTTTTTCAGTTTTTTCCCTTATCTTAATTGAAGCTTGTCCTTCTCTGCAATCTACCTGGACACCATGCTGCTACTCTGAGCTGAGCAGTTACATCAGTAAAAGGGGCAGGAGGGGGATATTTTATCATTCAAGTACTCTTGAAATACATCTCTGACAGTATTGAAATAACACTCTCCATGGACTAAATACTATGAAGATTAATTGGAGCTTTTTTTATCGTGAAACATTTATCCCTTTAACCCTGATAAAATACAAATGTGCTAATGTCTATTAAAATCCACTAATACTACTGCTGGTTTATGTATTCTGGTTATGTCTGTATGCCTTTACTATTTTATAAAAACATTTTTCAAAAAAAGTGTCCCTTTAAATTAATGCCTAGTTAAAGTAATTATCTATTCTACAGCTCTAGTCAATGAAGATGAAGTACTACAAAGTGGTGGGGGGATATACTTAAGTGTGATAAAGGGGTGATAAAGTGTTGATAACATGTTATTTTATGGAGCTCATCAACTAAGATATCTCAAGGTAGAGATATGATAATACACAGGCTACATAGAATAACATAGGAAAAGGAGAGTTTACCACACTGAAGAAGTCATCTCCTCCTTATCACCTCTTTATCACAGTGTAGTTCATTTCCCCCCTGGAGTAATTCTTGAACAAAGCAAGTACACTACAGAGGACAAATAAAAATTACTCAGATTACCAATTTTTTTTTTTTTTTGTACAAGCATTTAAGAGGTTAAAAGATCCTTTGAAATCAAAAGGGTTTTGTATTTTTTCCACTGTGGTTCATTTGGTTTGACTCAAAATGGCAGCTTAAAAGTATTCCTTTCTCATGTGCATACAATAGGCCAGTGGTTCAAAAGTTTTTCTTGCTTGAAGCACTCCTAACATAAATTATGAAATTTTCTCTATTCATCACTTTACACATCACTACCTTTATTCGCCACTAACTAAAGTTCAAAACCGTATTACTTTTCAATAAATAGTCTATCTACAAATATTGGCATGTTCAGTAGCTGGAGTTTGCAGTTTAGAATGATTATTAATTTGATGAAATACAGCTATGACCATTTATCATTTTTAACTTCACTTTTATAATTTTGGCCACATTAATTTTGTTTATAAGAGAGAGTCTTCAGGAGTGTGAAATTAAAAAAGCTTAGGAAATATTTTGCTTTCTTACACTGAATTTAGAAGTTGCCCCATCAAATAAGTATTTAATGACAAATGCATATTTAAGGGTTAAACATGCAACTTCCGATTAAACGTAGAGATAAATATGACATCTGAATTGGTATTTAAAATTTCAAAATCTATTCTTACATAGGGATGGGTGAATTTTTTTTGCATTGAACTAAAACAGGTCAAAAATGTCACTTTCCACCAAGCAGGAATTTTTTTTTTATAAAATTCAGTTTTTCTGTGTTTGTGAGAGGAAGACAAAGCAGTAGGGATGGGCGAAAAATGGCTCCTCATACCAAAATCTTCAAATAATGGCTCTTCCCACTTTTGAATAATTTCCTGCAAAAAAGTGATGTTTTTGCACTTTTTCCTCCTAACTCATTCCATTGAATTTACACAGAATACATGGCAAATATTATTTTAAATCATGGGTGTGTTGTCAGAATATAAATGTTTCTCTTGAAGCAGGAAGCGTGCCTCTCATCAGCAACTGCAATGTGCACAGTATGTGTGATAAATAAGGAAAGGGCTGGGAATAATGGGCACATCTGGACTCCCATCAAACTAATGGCATAGCTGTAACCAAACACCATGATGGTTAGGGTCCCCAGTTTGAAATCATCACACCAGAAACCAAATACTGCTGCTGTCACTATGCCCTTTATCCACTCCCCGCTAAGGACATGTGACAACTTGCGGACAGTTTCATAATAATGATGAACCCTCCCTGTCACCAGCTTAGCATATTCTGAGGGATGGAATCTCCTCAGATGTCAGGCGCCACAATACTCTGTTAGAGCTTGAACAGACTTGAGCCATGGACACCCGACCGGTGCTGTAACGGAAGCACAGTACTCTGCAAGAGCTGGTGGACTTGAGCCAATGGCACCCGACCGGTGCTGTAACGGAGACACTGTACTCTGCAAGAGCTGGTGGACTTGAGCCAATAGCACCCGACCGGTGCAGTAACGGAGGCACGATACTCTGCA
Source organism: Rhinophrynus dorsalis (assembly GCA_037306005.1). Lineage (NCBI taxonomy): Eukaryota > Metazoa > Chordata > Amphibia > Anura > Rhinophrynidae > Rhinophrynus > Rhinophrynus dorsalis. Next base: position 470,936,872 of record CM074720.1, on the reverse strand, counting down.
AGAGCTGGTAATATTGAGCCAATGGCACCCTGCCGGTGCTGTAGCGTAGGCAACCATACACAGCAAGAGCTATCGGAACGCAACCACGGCTTACTGCCGGAGCAGTAATCGGAGGCAACAATAGCTCTGCAGAAATAATGGAAGGCTCAGTGGTAATCGGAGGCAACAGTGCTCTGCAAGAGTTAACGGAAGTCTCAGTGTTAACGGAGGCAACAGTGCTCTGCAAGAGTTAACGGAAGGTTCAGTGGTAACGGAGGCAACAGTGCTCTGCAAGAGTTAACGGAAGGCTCAGCAGTAACGGAGTCAACAGTGCTCTGCAAGAGTTAACGGAAGGCTCAGCAGTAACGGAGGCCACAGAGATATTCAGTTTGCTAGGCCAACTAAGCAGAAGTAATAATGTTGCCCAAGCGACACGGAGAACAGGAGCAGAATAGCTGGGCCGGATCTCAGTGCAGGAACGTCAGACAAGTCGGGTCAGGTCACGGAGCAGGAACGTCAGCCAGGCCGGGTCGAATCACGGAGCAGCAACCAGAAGGAGTAGTCAAACGGGCCAAGTCGGTACACAGGAACGCAGGAACACAGTAACACAATAGCACTGGTACAGGAACACCACGAAAGGGCACCTGACAGGTACCAGAGGCCTGGTATAAGAAGGCCATACTGGGCGGGCCAAACTAAGCTCAGCCAATGGGAGCACAACATACAGAGAGTGACAGAAAAAAGCACGGGCACCGTGATAGTACCCCCCTCTCAAAGACCCCCCCTCTCCTGGCAGAGGGTACTGGTTTCTGGGGATATTTAGAGTGGAAATTGCGCAATAACTTAGGGGCATGAAGGTCCTTCTGATCGACCCATGAACGCTCTTCACGGCCATAGCCCTTCCAATGGACTAAATATTGCAATTTCCCTCCCTTCCAAAGTAAACGGCAGAGCAGGATTGGGGTGGGACAGTACAGGAGCAGATGCAAAATCAGACTTCAATGTCTCAAAAGCGTTTTCAGCTGCCTCGGACCATTGAGATGGATTAGCACCCTTGTGCGTAAGGTCAGACAGAGGTTTAACAATCGTGGAAAAGTTCTGGATAAATTTCCTATAATAATTAGCAAAGCCCAGAAAATGTTGAATAGCTTTTAACCCCTTGGGACGTGGCCACTGTAACACAGCTGCGAGTTTCTCCTGGTCCATAGCAATACCATCTTTAGAGATCACGAATCCCAGGAAAGGCAATTTGGACCTGTCAAACTCGCATTTTTCCAATTTACAAAATAGTTTATTTTTGTGTAAATGAAGCAAGACCTCGGACACATCCTTGATATGTTGGGCTAGATTAGCGGAATGTATAAGTATGTCATCAAGGTATACGACCACACAAGACTGAAGCATGTCACGGAGGATGTCATTAATAAACTCTTGAAATACCGCAGGTGCGTTACAGAGGCCAAATGGCATAACTAGGTATTCATAATGCCCAGACCTAGTATTAAATGTTGTTTTCCACTCATCCCCAGCCTTAATTCTGATCAGGTTATAAGCACCCCGTAGATTGAGTTTTGTAAAGATGGAGGAACCTTTTAACCTGTCAAATAGTTCAGTAATAAGTGGTATGGGGTAGGCATTCTTAGACATGAGTTTATTCAGTCCGCGGTAATCAATACAAGGTCTTAGTTCGCCATTTTTCTTTTTTACAAAAAAGAAACCGGCACCAGCCGGAGAAGTAGACTTGCGTATAATCCCTCTTTTAAGGGCGTCCTTGATGTAGTCCTCCATAGCCTTATTTTCATCGCACGACAGTGAGCACGTGCGACCCCTGGGAGGCACCACGCCTGGAGGCAAGTCAATAGCGCAATCATAAGGTCTGTGCTGAGGCAATGCACTAGCCTCTCCCTTACTGAATACGTCACTGAATTCATGGTATTCAGCTGGCATGGTGGGAGAGTGTAACGGTTTTTAAAGACACTCAGACCAGAGGTTAAAATTAAACACAATTTTATTGAGTGAAAACCAGGAACACTGCCCCCTACAGGCTAGAATAGGTAATAGCACGTATATGGATACGTATAATTGATATTTTTACAGGCACAATATGGCTTGGGGCAATACTGGCATGTAACTGGAACAGTAGTGGCATAAGGGTTAAGCCCGATTCAAGTAATCAGTCTCTGTTGTGGTGTGTTTGGCCAATGCCCAGTATATGGTAATAACAGCCCAGGCAGTGGTGCGGGGTGGGAAGCACCTTAGCAGTGAGACAGAACTGAAACACTTCAGGAACAGGCGATCAGCGAGATACCCAACAGTATTTCAAGACCTGAATGGAACCAGAGCCAATAGCACCCCTAAGGTGCAGTAACGGAGTCAGAGACACTGCAAGAGCTAAATGGAACCAGAGCCGATAGCATCCCTTAGGTGCGGTAACGGAGTCAGAGACACTGCAAGAGCTAAATGGGACCAGAGCCAATAGCACCCCTTAGCTGCGGTAACAGAGTCATAGACACTGCAAGAGCTAAATGGAACTTGAGCCAGTAGCACTCTACCGGTGCGGTAACGAAGGCTCAATACTGCGAGAGCTGAATGAGACCAGAGCCAAGACACCCTTACGGTGTGGTAATGGAGACAAACACTGCAAGAGCTAAAGGAATCGCCCAGTAGTACCACGTGGTGCAAAAACTGCTATTCTGTGCTCATAAGGTATAAGGAGGAAGCACAGTAATGGAGGCCACGATTGCTCTACAAGTGTTAACTGACAGGCTCGGTAGTGGAGGCAACAAGCTCAGCAAGTGTTAACAACAGGCTCAGTAGCGGAGGCAACAAGCTCTTCAAGTGTAAACGGACAGGCTCAGTATCGGAGGCAACAAGCTCTGCAAGTGTTAATGGACAGGCTCGGTAACAGAGGCCCTGCAAGTGTTCACGGACAGGCTCAGTAGCGGATGCAACAAGCTCTGCAAGGGTTATGTGAGTGATCAGTCTGCACAGCACTGCATACACAGTTCAGAATGTCACGGGGTAACATATAATCAGAATCTCGCAGGAACACAGGAAGCAGGTGACGAAGCAGGAACGTCAGCCAAGCCGGGTCAATCACGGAACAGGATCGTCAGCCAAGCCGGGTCAATCACAGAGCAGGATTGTCAGCCAAGCTGGGTCAATCACAGAGCAGGATCGTCAGCCAAGCCGGGTCAATCACGGAGCAGGAACACCTAGAGTAGTTAGACGGGCCGAATCGGTACACAGGATCGTAGGAACACAGCAACGGATGCACAGGTATGGGAACACCACGAAAGGGCACCTGACAGGTGCCAGAGGCCCGGAATATGAAGGCCACCCTGGGCGGGCTAAACAAGCTCCACCAATGAGAGAGCACCACAGCAGAGAGTGACAGCGGAATCACGGGAACCGTGATAGAGAGGTACATAATATCTTAACTGAGTGCAACAAACACTGCTTCATACAATACTCAGACCACATTCTGACCTCACATCTCTGCCAGTCAAACTGAGGATTATGCAGATGTAGCCATGGGAACCCCAGAATGACCGCATGATGAGGAGAATGAATTATCTGGAAACGCAATTCCTCCTTGTGGAGGGCCCCAATTGACATGGTAATAGGAATAGTTTCCATACTAATCAGTGCAGGTTCCAATGGTCTGCCGTCAATGGCTTCAATGGCTAAGGGAGAGTCCCTTTTGACCAAAGGAATTTTATGTAACTCGGCAAATGAACAATCCATGAAGTAACCAGCTGCGCCAGAATCCACCAGGGCCAAAACCTCAACAAGCTGTTCTGCCCAGGAAAATACCACCTGGATGGTGAGTTTCTGTGTACTTGGATCTAGGGACTGCTGTACACCACCTAGGACCTGTCCCTCAAGGTACCCTAGGTGCGTTCTTTCCTGGCCGTACAGGACAAGTGCGTAGTAGATGCCCAGCCCTGCCTTCTGCGGTGTGCCCGTTCCTCCCTTGTGAGTTTGGTGAACCCGAGTTGCATTGGTTCGCTGGGCTTGGGTGAACGGTCAGGAGGCATGGGAGGCGATGGTGGGTTCAAAAGGCTGCCTTTCCCATAGTTTCTGGATCTCGGCCTCCGATCTTTAGCCATGCGTCTTTCATGAATGCAAGAATCAATTAGCATGACATAATCAATGTATCCATCCAAGTCACTGGGTACATCTCCAGCAGTTATTTCATCTTTGATATGGTCAGCCAGACCTTGGGCAAAAGCTGCCACTAACGCCTCGTTATTCCATCCTACCTCTGCTGCCAATGTCCAAAATTCTATGGCGTAATCGCCCACGGTACGATTACCCTGTTGTATCTCCATCAATCTTTTGGCAGCAGAGGTGGCTCTACCAGGGACCTCAAACACTCTCCGGAACATTCGTACGAACGCATTGAAGTCCTGAGTGCAGGGTTTGGCATTTTCCCACAGAGGATTAGCCCAAGCCAGGGCTCTGCCCGTTAGCAAGGATATCATGAACCTGACCTTGCTCCGGTCGTTAGGACAGGCATGAGGCGTTAGTTCCAAGAATATCTCTAATTGATTAATAAACCCCCTGCATAGGGTAGGTTCGCCATCATATCTGAGTGGTAATGGCACCGCCGCCGTTAATCCTCTGGTCGGTGCAGCAGGAAACACGGAATGATTCTCCTGTGTCAAAACTGGGGGGACCACCGGATTCTGATTGGGTTTATCAAGGTGTACCGTACACTCAAGTAATGTCTGCAAGGCCAGTGCCAACTGGTCCAGACGCTGCTTGTGCACATCCATCCTCCAATGGATGTTCTGTGAATTACCTTCACCTTTACTTTCTGAAGTCATGGCCCTTTCGTACTGTAACGGTTTGTACGACACTCAGACACAGTAGGTTAGAATAAAACACAGTTTTATTAAAAGACACAATGAGAATACCCACAGCGTGCTATAGTGTATCACAGTGGAATAGACAGGAAAATATAAATCATGGACGTATGCCCACACAGGCCCAGTATACAATGTGAAGAAGGTTAGATACTGTCAGGTCAGGCATAACAAGGCAATTTCAGCACAGCATGGGTTAAAGTTCATAGATAGTAATCAGTCTCTGATGTGGTGTGTTTGGCAACGCCCAGTATGATGGTAATGGTAATCAAGAGACTGTGGTGCAAGATGTGGAAGCACCTAAGTCTGCAAAGCAGGACTGAGACTATACCCTCTGCTGTAGCAGTAATGGAGGCCACAATACTCTGCTAGAGCTTGAACAGACTTGAGCCACGGGCACCCGACCGGTGCTGTAATAGAAGTACAGTACTCTGCAAGAGCTGGTGGACTTGAGCCAATGGCATCCGACCGGTGCTGTAACGGAGACACTGTACTCTGCAAGAGCTGGTGGACTTGAGCCAATAGCATCCGACCGGTGCAGTAACGGAGGCACGATACTCTGCAAGAGCTGGTAATATTGAACCAATGGCACCCTGCCGGTGCTGTAGCATAGGCAACCATACACAGCGAGAGCTAACTGAACGCAACCACGGCTTACTGCCAGAGCGGTAATCGGAGGCAACAATAGCTCTGCGGAAATAACGGAAGGCTCAGTGGTAATCGGAGGCAACAGTGCTCTGCAAGAGTTAACGGAAGGCTCAGTGTTAACGGAGGCAACAGTGCTCTGCAAGAGTTAACGGAAGGCTCAGTGGTAATCAGAGGCAACAGTGCTCTGCAAGAGTTAATGGAAGGCTCAGTGTTAACGGAGGCAACAGTGCTCTGCAAGAGTTAACGGAAGGCTCAGTGGTAACAGAGGCAACAGTGCTCTGCAAGAGTTAATGGAAGGCTCAGCAGTAACGGAGGCCACAGAGATACTCAGTTTGCTAGGCCAACTAAGCGGAAGTAAGAATGTCGCCCAATCGAAACGTAGAACAGGAGCAGAATAGCTGGGCCGGATCTCAGAGCAGGAACGTCAGACAAGCCGGGTCAGGTCACAGAGCAGGAACATCAGCCAGGCTGGGTCGAATCACAGAGCAGGAACCAGAAGGAGTAGTCAAACGGGCCAAGTTGGTACACAGGAAAGCAGGAACACAGTAACACAGTAGCACTGGTACAGGAACACCACGAAAGGGCACCTGACAGGTGCCAGAGGCCCGGTATAAGAAGGCCATACTGGGCGGGCCAAACTAAGCTCAGCCAATGGGACCGCAACATACAGAGAGTGACAGAAAAAAGCACGGGCACCGTGATACCCCTAGACTCCCCTACTACAGACAACAAATGTCCTTTCTAAATGACTCCCTAAAACTAAGCTTCAATTCCCCTTTATTTTCCTATCTTCTCTAGCTCAAAACATGCTGCTCTCTCCTCTCACAAACACAGAATGTCATACAATGAGAGCATGTAAGACTTTTATATGGCTGTAGAAAACTTTCATGCCGTGGAGAAAAAAAATTCTGCCCATTGATTTCAATGCAATGAGCTAAGCGAAAAAAAAATAGGAAAAAGTGGAAAAAACGGCATGTGAAATTTTTCGACAAAAGTGGAAAGTGCCATTTTTCACTGATTTCAGTTTGAGGCAAAAATTTTTGACTATCCCTATTGATAACTTAAAACCAACCTCTCACCTTTATTCCTACAGTAAAGCATGGAACAAACAAAATCACTTACCTACTCCGAGTGGAAATGCTGAATGAAACCCATCTTCTACTGTACAAGATAACTACTTCTTCATTACATATGCTTTTTCCTACTACAAATCCTGATGCTGATGAAATTGAACGGTTTCCAAATGATGAAAGGCGTTCTACATTACTTGAAAGTAAGTCTTGTATTAAAATTCATGCCTATTGTAAGCAAAAGAGACAGGAAACATGGGAACAATGGCCCATGTCAGTATTACACCATGTAGGAGGAAAAAGCCCATGATGGCTTGGACTTTTTAGTTTGTATTTGTTATTGATTATTATCATCCTCACCTCCATAGGAGTGGCTGACTTCAGGATACAGTGGAACTACATTACACAGGAACCTGGACCCGTCCTAAGATGGAATGAGACCCATGCACACCAAGAAATGCGTCCTGATATACTAACTTCAAGGAAGAGAGCCATCCATTATGAAATACAGTCTATCCTGATTCAAGATACAGGATTATAACAAGGACTGTACTGGAAACCATTTCCAAATACCATTATACCATTATGTCATTACTACCGCAGAAGAAAAAGAAATTATGTAATTGACAAGATGAATAAAATCAGCAACTAATCACCAATGTGATCTACCACTCCGTGAGCACTTGAAACAGAGAACTTACTGTGAAAATGTGTTTTGCAGCATTCAAGCTATGCGTCAATATCCTGCAAAAGAAATATAAGCTGACCATTGTGCTCATCAAGGTATTACCTAAGACAAGATACAGTACATATAATACCCTATATTCTATCTGAATACTTGGCAATTGACCCTAGAAAGCTTCCTAACAATCAGATGGAATGATACCAAGAAACAATTTTGGGAAGGTGAACAAGAAGAAAAAGTCTGCTTTCCTGGCAGAGTACGTCCATATGAAGGATCTACATATTATTCAAATTTGATATATTCAGAATGGTGGAGAACTCCAAATACAGATGATGGATACAATGAACTGGTGACTAAACAAAATACTGTAATGGCTGACCCCACTGCAAGATGATTACAGGGTCTAGCCTCCCTTCAGAATGGAATGAAAAAGGAGGTAGTAAGATGTTTCTCAATTTAACTGCACGGGACACATGTATATTGCCAATATATGTTTCATTCACTAACTCCTATTATAGACATTCATGCAAAGGTTAAAATAATACCTGCAAGATAACTCAGAAGAAATTGATAAAGAAAGAAGTGTGTAATCCCAACATTTCTTCACATGTGTATAGATGTCTACCATGTTCCTTTTTCTATGACCTCCCTGATATCCTTCTCAAGTGGCAAACAAAGCAAATAGACCAAGGTTTTTTACATTATGATGGACTTCCTGGGTTCTGGGGTGTGTGGCAAACTAAATTTGTAAAACTAATTATATTATAATTGTATTACACAAAATATTGCTGATTTACCTTATTCTGATGCAATTTGGGGAACCAATAACACTTTTAAAAATTTAACATATGTTTCAAACAATGTTAATAATGTGGACGAATGTGAATAGATAAGAAAAGATAAAAATTATTTTGGCATAAAATTACCAAGTAATGCTGAAATCCTAATTACTACAAGTGAGGCTGTATCTATTATCAGTCATATTTTAAACTTACATGATTCAACATTTAAGAGCGCTATATTAGTGTTAAGAGATCATATGGTGACACTAATGTCTGCAGCAATATCAGATATGACTACACTCTCTGAGGAACTTAAGGCTGTTGTAATATTAAATAACTGACAGCTAGACACTTCATTGTTAAATATGAATGGATAAGTAAGCACTTATCCTTGAATACGAAACAATATTAAACAATGACTCACTTCTCTACAGCCATGATATATAATGTTAAAAAATTAACACATAGGCCAGTTAATAATTCTACTGACTGTCAAAGGGAACTTCTCATTTGTTATGAACTCATTATCACCGATGAAGTCTACACTACTAATTGAGAGGTTGAAAACATAGGTCATTTAATACAATGAGCTGGTCACTTAGCTCTTATTCAAATCCAACAACTCTACCAATATATCTCACACAAATGTAGAGAATTGTCATATCTTAGTGTCAGTAATTGCCATGATTCAGATAATTTTGTCTGTAATTAAGTAATTTCTCATTTACCATGTGGCCTCACTGATCCAGGTTCTGAATGCCCTATAATGGTAACCCCTGTGCAAATGCCTTATATTTATTTAGAACCGTTGAGCAATTATTATGTCCAGTGAAATTGATTGCAATATTCCCTCTATGCAACATACTGTTATTACTGGAAATCAATCTACTGAATGTTTTGGTGTGATCTTAACCCTACTTTTGCTGAACCAAACTTTTTACAAAGAAAGCTTCCCAAATCCATATCTCACATATTGATTTACAGCTACCCTTCATGACAGCATATTTAAGTAAGTTAAAGTACATGATTATTACTCTAGTTTCTACCCATAAGGAAGTAGATGTATTACTGAACAAAGGTGCATGCAGTTTTGTTTAGAGTTAATTTGCATGGAGGTGATTTCCCTCTCTGAATACAGACCCTTGGAAATTCCCTTTAAATTTACTTCTCTGCAATGGGTAAATTAATTGCATCCTTAGGTAAAAGGTTAGATAGCATAGGATGAAGGATGTTTGGTAGGATAGGTAGCATATTTAGTCTGTTTGGATAGCTTAAACCTATAATATTTGTCTTTTCTTCCTAAGAGAAAGAAAAGGGCTGCAGTATGGTAAATGCTCTCTTGCAATGATAAGTCCTTAGCATTTCTCCATCTTCCATTAGGAAGACATTTATCTGCAAGTATTTACTAAAAAAGAATGTTTATAAATTATCCAGCTTACTATTATTTATATGTTCATATAAATGTAAGAAGTGCTAACATGTATTTGAAGACCCTAAACACTCTTATTTGTTTCATAAACTTTTTGGATTTGAAATTAGTATTCCTTATAAAAGGAAGATATTACATATATGTATTATTATAACACTAAGAACTGTCCTGTTGTGTTTAAGGGAAAAAGACACAAATCATTCCAAAGGGCAAGCAGTTCATTTGTCAACTTCCCCAAGAATCTCTTACTGCAATTACTTCCTACCACCACCAAGTAATTAATTATTCCTGTGCAGCCACCTCCAGTGATGTCCTTCAAAGTCCTGACAAGAAAAGACTTTCTGTATCAATTTCCTTTCCAATCAGAAGTTCCCCATTTAGTGTATACAAAGAAAGGGATGTTGATGCCCAGGAGTCTGGAAATACTTTGTGATTTTGGCTGAACAATAATTTGGTGGACTCTTCTAAGACTTTTGGCTCTATGAGTCTTGTGAGCTATGGAACTTTGAACTGTTCTACCCTTTTTGCCTGCCTTGGCAACCCCCAGGGTATTATACCAAGTGTTTAACATCCTCCTTGTCCTCATAGACTACATTTGGGACTTTTATAAACTATGTCAGAGACATAATAATTTGTTGTGTATTCATACAGTACTAATGGCATTTTTTTATCATTGCTTTGATGCTCCACCAGATAAATCTTTTTATGATTCCCCAGGATCCCCTAATTATAACAATTTGGATGATGCCAATTCTGTAAGCATGCAGTCTCCTATTATTATTTCCTTGGATGGACCACTTATTCATCCACTTATTGAGTGTCATTCTGCTAATCTTTGATAGTGATTAGTCTGGTACTGAGATCAATAAACTGAGTTTTGGGTGTATAATGGTTAAAACACTATTCACCATTTAGCTACTTATTTTTGTATAATAGCACTGTTTATACAAGGGCATTTGCAGAATGTGTTAGACACTGTGTTTATACTTTGTGATTCTATTGTCCAGGTCTGTCTAGATCCTTATCTTGTGTTTATAGAAAATCCCCTTCATTGTAAACAATGCCTATTAGATTTTTTTTTAAATTTTTGTTGTTGCATGCTTGTTGCTAAACTGCTGTCCTTTATTAACATTATGCTGATAAGGCAACAGAATACAAGTGGAAATTTTTATGCCAGAATCCTTAATTATGAACCAAAGTATAGAATTTTTACTGGAAGTAAAGAAAAAGGCACGGAAAAGTCTATTCACAGATTGTGTGTGTGTGTGTGTGTGTATATATATCAGAAAAACAAAGGTATATGGGGAAATGGTGCCAATAATCTGTCCTGACTATAAATTTAAAATTAATTCATAAGAGAAATATCTCTACAATCCCTAAATATCTGATAGTGGACAGAAAAAAACAAATAAAAAAAGCCATATAGGGAGAGCGAAAGTTCTCAGTGAAAATACAAATATATACTTTATTAAACCAGGGATATAAACAATATTAACAAAATGATATATCCATAAGAATGTATACTAATTTATATAGTGCTATATAGACATAAAAAATGTGAATTCAGACAACAATATAAAAATCAAATAGCAAATATTATCACCTAGGAGGGACTGAAATAAGGATACTTGCAACATAGTATATCACGGGCAGGTGTTTTAAGGTAGTTAACAGCGTGAATCAATTTTTAGTATCAGATCCGTACAGCAGCTGTATAACTGGTAACTTTTCTTTGTCTTTAGCTCCTTTTAGCAGGCAGAGACCTCGGCCAGGTGTATATGCTGTATAATTTATTTTTCTGTGTCCCCCCGTCTCAATATTTGGAGTCAGATGTTAACAGCAGATTGAATGGATCCTTATGCGAGCACAATCTTTTCTATCATATACACCATTGATGGTAAAATGTAGCACATCCATTCTTTCGATGTTTTAACAGCAACATAACACAGTCCACTCAAAACTATGGTGATATCAAATATAGGCTTATAAAAAGTAAAGTCAGGGTATAGTCCTCCAACGTGTTTCATATCAAGCATGATACTTCATCAGGGAGAATATAATAATCTATTATTATAGTTCCCTGATGAAGTATCAATTGATAATTTACAGAACAGAGAGCAGAGAGAGAGAGAGAGATTATCTCTATGTAAGAATAACGGTATGTAATACTTTATTATTGCAAGCATATATATGTTATTACTTATACTGTTATTTTTACTGGATTTACTAATCATACTTTTTATATTTCTGTATAATTTATGGTTTATGCATAATAAATATATTCCTGTTTAAGTGTATTTGAACGTTCTTTATTGTACTCATCACAGTCTAAAGAATTGTGAGACCATTCTACATATACAAAATCAGGGGTATGTTAACTTGTACTTAGAGCAGTGAATAACTGCCCCCTGAGATTTTATATGGGAGAGGAAGGTACAACCCATTACAATAAGAATGTGAATTTTTATTTGTCCCCTGTGAGGCAGTTGGTTTTCTCCAGAATTGCTCCAATTTGTCAATGTGGATAGGGACAATGGATCCCCTGTTTCTGCAAGTTCCTTATAAGTGATAAACACAATGAATGTCAGAATTAAGGTAAACATCTAGGAGATCTGTGAAGAGGTTTTAGATCTTATCAATTTTTTAACAAACGTCATTAAAAATGAGGCTAGATTTTAGTCATTAATCACCAAACACATTAAGTGACTGAGTAATTTTAGAAATGCTATACCAAACAAGCATGATGCTATACTTAGTAGAAGTGGAGTAACTCTGGGGAAAAATAACTGAACCAGAGGTGACAATTAACATTTCTATTAATTTCAAAATACTTTCAAGCACTTATGGTGGGGTGGGCAACGTGAGACCTTCCAGTTCTTACTCTCATCATCCTCTGGCAGTGAACGGCTGCTATAAAATGATGGAAGTGTAATTCAGCAACAGCTAGAGGGCCTCCGTTTGCCCACACCTGCCTTAATCATCAAGGAGGTGTCCCATGCATTGCAAAGCATTGAGGACTCCTAATCTAATGGGCTAAATATAGGGTGAGCAAAAAGCTTAATTACTTTCCTGCAGGAATATCCATTCAGCATATGTTTCTTCAAAATGTAAAATTTTAATGCTGGCTGGTTAAGCTCATTCATTTCAGTGAGCGTAACCTTCCAACATTCATGCTCAACTTTATTGCATGCAGACATCATCACACAGACATTATTCATTGTGCGCACATGTGCACAAGCATATACATTCAACCATGCATTTCTACATACACATAATCTCTCTCGCCAGCATCAACATGGAAAAAACTGTCACAAACTGCATTCCCCTGGGAATTCCATAAGGAGGATAAACATCTTTCTATGCCTATTTCTTCCCACGATGGCATTTTTTGCCCATCCCTGGCACAGTTGGTTTTATCCAGTAGGAGATCATACTATGTAAGTGTTTTGACCACTTTTCCTTTATAGGTGACTAGTGTAAAAGCCCGTGTACACTGGTGTACTACTGCAGAACTACATGGGCCACATTGTAGTAGTGGTTTTGTCCCACTACCTGGCATCTTGGGCTTGGTCAGTTTCTTGTTGCAGTTCATTATCTCTACTGCACCTGAGTTTGGGCAGTCTCTACAGGCAGTCTCTACTGCACCTTCATTTGGGGCAGTATCTACTGCACATGACCACATCGGACAAACATACATCTGGCCTTTTATGTTATAGAATTCTGTGACAAAAATGTACAAATTCACCAGTGCAGCTCTTCTGGTGTTAGCCTTAAATGTCGGAGGCTGCCCTAGAGGAATTTGCCCTAGAGGAATTACATTACATAGTGTGAACACTACGGTGCATTCCGAGAAACAATTTCCAACAACATTAGGGCTTTAATGCCAGCAAACACCATAAACATTACCCATAGTATGTTCTATTTATTCTCTTCCTTTCATGATACATGGGGGGTGAGATTCACTAAGCAGTGATAAAGAAGTGATAAAGTGGAGATGACCTCTCCAGTTTATCAGTTCTCCAATTCCTATTTTATTCTATGGAGCCTATGCACTAAGATTTCACCATTGGAGATATTAGTGAATAGGCTCCATAGAATAATATAGAAACTGGAGAAGTCATCTCCACTTTATCACTTCTTTCTCACTGCTTAGTGAACCCCCCCTCCCCCATGTTAAGCAAGTGTAGAGTAAATGAACTCCCAGAAACATGCATTTACTACTCATTACCTTACCCTTTGTTCAAGCAGTTTTAAGGGGAGGATTTTTAGCATACATAACTAAGAAACTTGACATTAGGCAAGCATAAGAGCTAAAATCTGTTTCTACCCCTAATTTATTTTGGAATCATCATTTTAACTTCACACTACTTACACTTAAAGGACCATTAGCGCTAGAAAAAAAATTATTATAGAGTTTTTCCTAATGAGTCAAACAAGGTACTCTTTTTGATATCACATTTTATAGAGAATTGTCACCTCTGGCTAACTTCTCCCATAAAATGTAATAGAATAACTTTCACACACAGACCAGTGCACCACAAAAAATTGAAGTGTTACAATTTATTAGATAAATGTATAAATAACAGTGTTGCACTCACATTGCCCTTCTCTTAGGGTTTATACATCTAAGTGTCCCTGATCCTTATATCCACATTGCTGCATCCTATCCTCCCAATATAGGCCCCACTATATTTTTATACTCCTCTTTTTCCTTGATCCTGCATAAGAATATACCAAGCTTTCTGTGTATATTCTGGACTTGTCTATTACGTGTGGTAACAAAGGGCTCAATCCAAATGTTGGAGTTAAAACCAACGTGAAGAAAAAAAAGGCTTCTGTGAGTTAACCAAGACCGGGTCTCGTGAGATTCAAATCTTCCTTATCCAGAAAGGTTAACGTGCGACGGCCTACAAAACACACAAAAACTCTAAAACTTGAGTCACCAAAAATCTGACCTCGCCGTCACAATACACACAATAAATAACATGAGAAACGTCCCAATAAAAGAAAGAAGCTAATGTCCAACATTACCTAGTGTGGGTCAATAGGTAATGTTGGGCGTTTGCTTCTTTCAAACCCCAAAATATCAAGTTCAGTCAAATAAACTATATATAGACCCAAAATAACCAACGCACCTTTGTCTGTGTTTCGAGTCCCGAGATCTAGATCACAGGACCCAGGAGCAGAAGCTAAAGTGAGAGAAGGGGAGTTTAGGTGCATTACATACAGGTAGAAGGAGTTGGAGAGATTTACAGCACACTTTGCGACACAATAAACCTTTGCACATACCCATAACACGCATCCAAACACACACACACACGCATAGCCCATATTTTTCTTGTTAGTAAAACACATATACTTTTACCTTTTTTTTGACAGTGTGAGTACAAGTGAGTGACAGAGAGTGAGTGAGTGAGTGTGTGTGTGTGTGTGTGTGTGAAGGGGTGAGTGCCTGTGTGTGAGTGGGTGAGAGAAATGTTGAGGAGAGGAGGACAGGAGAGAGGGATGGGGAGAGTAGGAAGAGAGGAGGAAGAGGAGCAGGTAGGCATCTCTGGTCAGGGTAGGGGAGAGAAAGGGAGACCCCTGGGGAGGAGGGGGAGCCACACAAGAAGAGGCACACAAAGTGCAGGGCCTGAGATGACAGTGGGATGAGGGGTATTCCATGGGGAGCACCCAACACAGCCTAGGCCATCACAGGCAGGTCTGGAGAGCCATAGTCAGGGCTCTCAAAGAACCTCTGGGGGTGAGGAGGAGGACAGGGCAAGAGACCCCAATTTCACAGAGGAGGAGAACCTCATACTGGTGAAGGCCATCATTGCGAGGGATAGGATCCTTTTCCCCAGGTGGAAGGTTGTTGGCATGTGGACCAAGAGAAAAGCCGCATGGAGGGAGATCCTGGCTGCTGTGAGTGCAGTGTTCAGCTGCAACCAGTCATTGGATGCTGTAAAGAAGAGGTGGGCAGACTGCAAGGCCAAAGTAAAAAAGAAAATGGGCCAGGAGGCTTTGCATGCTGCCCGCACAGGGGTTGGTCCGCCCCTGCGCATGGACTACAGCAAGTGGGAGGAGGCAGTGCGCAGGATCTTATCCGCAATAACGGTGCAGGGGATCCTGGGATGGAGTGACATCGGGGATGAAAGGAGCCTCCAGACCACCATTAAGTGCATCAAGGCCTACATACACATCACACCAAACTGGACACCTACCATACATAGGCCAACACATTGACACATGAACACATGGACAGCATTCCACATCACAATTCAGTAACACAGCTTGGAGGGACATCAAACAAGGACAGAATACTTGACAAACCCAGCCTGAATGGTACTGGTCAAGTCCCTGTTGAACCCCCTTCATGCTGTCCACAACAACATCATGCACAGCATAAAAACAATGCACACCATCATATATGAATTAAAGATATAACTGTTATGTGTATCACAATGTCATACATAGAGTGACAAAGAGGTCAGCACACAACCCCTTGAGTGCCACAGGGATAAGCAATGCATTGTTTGACATTACATTGGCTAGTCCCCTGGCACCCAAAGGGTTACAGAGGATAGCAAGGAGGGGAAATGATGTGTTGTTTGGAGTATTGTTACTGCATGTCAGGGCTAGGCGTTGTACATGTATGTAGTTAGTCCAAATGGAATAGTCAAGGTTAAGCTTTCTGCATCATATGTAGCCTGCAGATTGTGGAGGCCAGAGGGCATTCACCGCCATCACCACTCTGCAGGACATATGTAATTCCCAAGGCTCAACCATGCCAGGTGGGGACAATCACTAGGGTGGAAGAAAGAGGTGACAATGTGTCCATGACAACTGCAGTGTTATCACTTCTGCAATCCCTGTGTTAGTCTGTGGAGCTAAGCTGGGAAATATCATTGCTTAGTCTCCATAGCATAATATAGGAAAACGTAGAAGTAATCTCCAATCGTATTGCATAACTCCGCCCATGCTTGTTGCGTGTTTGGATTCTAGCTGTCATGGGGTCTGTTTGATATGTCCTCCAGCTGATTGTGTTGTTGGGTTCCTAGTGCATGTTTGTTGGTGTGCTTGCTGTGTTTGTTAGTGTTGTTGATATCATTGGTTGGTCTCAGTGGTCATGGGTCATCACTGGTGCATCGATGTTTCCAGAGACCCTAGTGTGTTTTCTGTTGAGGCCTAGGTGATGTACATGCCATCGGCTTGTATCACTCAAGGTGTGTTGGTCCAGTTTTGTTCACCACATGTATCCAGATGTAAGGGGATGCCTTGATATACTCACACCTCAGGATACACATGATGACTAAAGCTACACCACTGTAGGTTATACAAATCCATGTATTAGATCCTGTCAGGTTCAGCAATCAGTGTGTGTCAGGGTGGTAACCAATGCATTGAAAAGCAGTGTAATAGATACCATCCTGCCACTCAATGTATCACAGTGCCTGTGATTCCTGTCACTCTCAGTTGTGGCTGGCACTGATTTGCTAACTGAGTTTGACCCGCCTCCTGATGACCTTTTTATACCTGGCTATCACATCTTTCAGATGCCCTTTCGTGGTGTTCCTGAGCCAGTAGTGCTGTTGCTGTGTTCCTGTATTCTGAGTTCCTGTGTACCGATTCGGCTTGTCCTGACCATTCTCCAGTGTACCCACTTGTGTATGACCCGGCTCATCTGCGTACCACCCCTGGATCCTGACCCGGCTAGACTGACGTTCCTGCTTGTGTATGACCCGGCTTGTATGACTGCCTCCTACGTGCTCCGACCCGGCCCGGCTGACTTCCTGCTCCGAAGATCGACTTCCAGCTTGTTCCAGTGACCTGCGCTTCAGTTGTCGCCGCCGCGACATTTCCAGTCTCTGCTGCCCGCGTCAGAGTGACTGCCTTGCCTGGTGCTTCCCTCGATTTAGTGCTGTGCCTCGTTCTTTGTGCAGAGTTGTGTGTATGCTGTGGGCCTTCCTCCCTGTGCAGAGCCTTGCAGTAGCGCTGAAGCCTCCAGTAAACGTGCATTTTAACTCTTGCAGTGCTGCCTCGAATTCACTCTCGCTGTCTCCTGTACGAACCTCGTTACCCGTGATACTGCTGCTGAGTTGGCCGCTCTCCGTCGGCAACTCTAGTCCACCATTGCAGAGTGTTCACATAGTTGGGCCGTTTGGGCGCTTAAGGCTCTCCTGTATTGGCTACCGACGATATCATTTGACACAGAGTGTTGGCAGAAAGGCTTCAGTGTTGGCTTATCCGGTACTACGCCCGAGGGGGCTAGTGGCTCTTGCTCTCTTATTCCAGCATTCGATTACACTTCAGGAGGCTGTTAGCTCTTGCACCGTCGGCCGGTTTCCGTTACGCCCGTGGGGGCTATTGGCACTTGCACAAACGAAAGCAGTTCCTGTAACTACGCCTGTGGGGGCTAAGTTGTTTCCCTTTCTGCTTACTATCCAACACCTTGGCAAGGCAGCTCTATCCTCAGCACTTGATGAACTTTGTCTATACAGCACAGCCCTTTTAACATCCAGGGTGTGTCAAACCTCCACATCTGAGACAGACTGTTATATGGACATTAACCCCTTGGGGGTCAATATCATCCTAGTGCATACTGTTTTGCATTTATGTCTTTTGTGCTATTACCATTGTAAATATCTCAGTTTACTCACCTGTGTATTACCTACCGCCCCTAGAGGGCGTACTTGTGCCTTATTCACTTTAATAAAGTGTGTTTTATTTTCACTTATTTGGTCTGAGAGTCCTAAAAAACCGTGACACAATGGTTCACATGTGTCACGGTTTTAAGGAACACTCAGACAAGGTAAGGTAAAATCAGCTTATTTATTGAATGAATGAATAAAGAACAAGACTCCCTTCACAGGTCCATACCCAGACAGTGCCAAGGCACTTCCAAATCTGACACAGGTCAGGGTACAAATGGGCAAACAGATATAACAAGATAAGTACAAGTACAGTAGACTGGAAACTGGAACTGGACCTCAACAGTACCACCTAGGAAGTTGCCCACAAGTGGAGGTAGGTACTGCAGGGCTGAATTCCCAATGGAACAGAGGACCTAGTGCGAGGCAACTGAAGCAGTGAGACGAAGTACGACCCAGGTAACAGGTAGCACTGAGACTAGTCTGCCCAGGATGGAGACTATACAACAAGGCAAATGGACTGGCCCAGACGACCAGGGTGACCACAGTGACAGGACAGGCTAGAACAGCAGTGTATGTAACCTTATGCCACATTGGCAGGTACAGGTTATCCGTGGTATAGGTAACCTTAGGCCACACTGACAGGACAGGCTTATAACAGCAGTATAGGTAACCTTGACCACACTGACAGGTATTGGCTTTACCTTGATGGCAAATGAACCCAAAGGCAATGCTGAAAGGCACAGGCTCTCTCTCAGAAGTATATAGCCAGAGGCAACACAGACAGGCACAGGCTCTATCTCTGGGATAATCGGAACTGAAGGCAACACTGACAGACACAGGCTTACTCAGAAAAGCGTAACTGGAGGTAACAGCGAAGGCACAGGCTTACTCTCGGAAGTTAGCGGACCAACGGCAACACTGACAGGCACAGACAACGGTACACGCTAGGAAACTAACAAGTCAGTGCGACGTGGACAACTCTGTCAGCTCCACAGAGATACAATATATCGGTACATAGAGAGAGAGAGAAGTAAGCCACAGCCTGGATCAGTACACAGAGAGCGGAGTCAACCAAAGCCTGGATCAGTACACAGAGAACGATAGTCAGGCAAACCGGGTCAATGAAGTAGGCAGTGAAGACAGGAGCAAGGTCAGGCAGAACTGGATCATACACGGAGCAGGATACACAGCAACAAACGTCTGGTTAGAACTGAGTATAAAAAGGCACCTACTGGGCAGAGCAGAGCCCAGCAGCCAATAAGAATCAGAAGGCAATAGACAGGAAGTAACAATGTCGGCTGACAAAAAATAACGGCACCGTGATAACATGTTAATGTCATAGTCTTGCAGCACTCTTGTCATAGCTCACATCAGTAATCAAATCATGTCATTTCCCCACACAGAATACATGCCTGCATATGCGGGGAACCCTGGGACAAGCTCCTCTGATGAGCCAACCACATCCTGGGCTCTACCACCACCACCTCGTCAGCAGCAGCAGCTGGCCCACCAGACCCCACCACCACCTCAGCAGCAGCTGGCCTACCAGGCCCCACCACCATCTCAGCAGCAGTCGGCCTACCAGGCCCCCCCACCACCTCAGCAGCAGCTGACCTATCAGGCCCACCAACACCTCAGCAGCAGCTGGCCTAAGAGGCCCCACCAACACCTCAGCAGCAACTGGCTTACCAGGCCCCACCACCACCTCAGCAGCAGCCGACCTACCAGGCCCCACCACCACCTCAGCAGCAGCTGGCCTACCAGGCCCCACCACCACCTAAGCAGCAGCTGGCCTACCAGGCCCCACCACCACCTCAGCAGCAACGGGCCTACCAGGCCCCACCACCACTTAAGCAGCAGCTGGCCTACCAGGCCCCACCACCACCTCACTAGCAGCCGGCCTACCAGGCCCCACAACCACCTCACCAGCAGCCGGCCTACCAGGCCCCACCACCACCAACAGGTAGGAATTGGATGCCTAAGACAGTGTCCATGACATAGCAGGCAGGATATGGGCCAACGCCCAAGCCACGGGGACAAATGTGGAAGTAGGACACCCAGGGGTCCATATTTCAATGGCCCCTGGAGAATGAACATGTGGGGCTCATAGGGGAGCCACAATGCTCACAGGCAAGGGAGGTTTTTATCCACACCACCAATGTACTCTGGGGGATCCCAGGGAAGTGAAGGGGCAATCCCAGAGCTAGAGAAGTCCCCACAGTCCCTCCTGGGTGGCCCTCCCCCCCTTGAGGGTCACCGGGCTTCCCCACTACTATCACCCCGATCTCCACTGCCTGAGGGGAAGCCAGATGCCACAAACATGACATCCCCACCACCGTCCTCTACTCCCTCAACAACACACACAGCAAACACCGCCATCCTGGATCGGGAGTTTTTGGACTTCAGAGGAGGCAACTCTGGGTGGGCAGGAGGTGCGCTAGGTCTCTGACAAGGCTGGAGAACCACATTCTAGCCAGCATGAGGACAATGGAGGCCCAGAAGTTAACCTTCACTAACCACCTGGTCAACAATACCAGCCGCATGACAGACTTTATGGGTCAAGTGGTAGTCGAAATGCGGGAATCCAACAGGCTGAAGACCCTGAACCAGGACCAGGCCTCCAATGATGGTTCCAGTGCCACAACCCCTGCCAGCACTCCACCACCACCACCCACAGCCTCCAGACCCACTAGGGCCTCACAGCGTAGAGTGCAGGAGGCCACCCCTGCAGCCCCGCCCAAAGCACCCCCCCCAAAAAATAGAAGTCCCTTGTTACCTAAATAAATGGGCACTTGATGCTTCTACTAATGTCCATGTCTGTTGTTTTTTCATCATAACCTGTTAGTGGCATAGTTGTCTCCAATGCATTGCAAAGCGATGCAGTGAACACAACTCATGCACATTTAACATGGTTGTAAGATAATGAGTTGTCTCCAATGCATTGCAAAGCTATGCAGTGAACACAACTCATGTACGTTCAATGGTGTGTAAGGGTGTTGCAGCATGGGTGAGCATGCACATCTCATGCAGACACTTTTGTCCAGGTTCAACTCACAGACCACATAGCTCAGCCACACGACATCAGGGTGTGGTGTTTCATGTGATTTGAACCTGGGTAACATACACTTGATGGATGCATCATGGCATCCGCGACATGGTGCTGGTTTCACATGCAGGAGATTGATGCTACTGTCCACCACATGAAGGAATACCTATTGAGGGCCAAGGAGATACATGGAGATAGCAGCAGCGATACAGTTAGTGCCTGCATATGAATCCAGCACATGATGTGGATGACAAATTGATGCTGGATTGGTAATCAATTGAGTCAGGCAATTACAGATGCTCATTATTTGGGATTGACACATGTGGTCAACAAGGGATCGGCATGGATGTGGAATCAACATGTGACCAAGATATGCCTCTGGACCATCACAGGACATGCCATGGAAGGCAATGGAGAATGAAGACAAGACTTGCAACAGCGCTGTCAACACAACAGTCATGCTACTGGTGAATCATGATCATAGGTGTGAGTGCCAGAGGGGTACGCAACACATTGCTTTAAAATGTATTGCTTACCCCTCTGGTACTCATAGGGTTAACCCCTAATATTCCATGGTGGTATCCAATGCATTGCATGTTATTGCATTGGATATCCTCTCTGACCCCAAGGGTTGCAGGGAGCTTGTGGGAATGGTCCACTTAGTTGAAACCTTGTGTCAGTTCAGGTTGGTTTATGTTGAACATAGCCAATTTGGTGTCCCATCAACATGGACACACAAGTGCAGTGGTTCCTGATGAGCCTGGCACACGTTTACATCACAACACAGGTATCCACATCTTGATCAATGGTGACAGGGACCTCCATGGGCTGTTGTGGCTTAACATCATGGGCTGGACACATCAGCAATATGTGTCATGGGCACACACCCAGATCATGTCACATGCTTTACCATTTGCATATTTTTGAGTGGCCCTTGAGTGATCCAGACATTGGCTAAATGGCTATTGGTTGGAGCAGCCACAACTTGCACCCATAGCTGGCACCACCTGTGGACAGTGAGTGGCATGCTGACCTGGGAATACCATGTTAATTGGATGATGTACACCAGGTCAGTGTTTGTTGGTGTGTCTGTGGTTGGTGGTGTGGTTTCTTGTACCTGGTATGTCCCTTTCAGGTGTGTGTATATGATGTTGTGGAGTGCATGTTGTGTTTCCATTGGGTGCTGGGGTTGCCTAGGTGACCCTGCTTTGTTTTGTGCAAGACAGTTGTGCATGTTGTGTTGTGTGTTAACCCCTGTTGTTCCAGGGTGTGTTGTGATGGCTTCCGTTGTGCTGCTTTGTGTTTCCCCTGTCCCTGTGCAGTTGCTGGATTCTTGTTTGTCTGTGGTGTAGGCTATTGGTTCTCAACCAAAGTGTCATGGCATGTTGGTGTGCCATGTGCACCAGCTCAGGGAGCCTCACTTTTCCCATGATGCTATATTCTGCATTAGTAATATTCATGTTACACATTTTTTGGGATCTGTGTTTCTGAGACATATTATGCACTATATTTTCCTCATTGTCATTGACACAGTGAGACCTGATGTTAAGCATTTGTTATTTTCTTGTTGGGAATTTCCTTGTGCCTTTAAGGGGTGCCCTGGAACAACAAGATTGCACATTAGGTGTTTCTTAGAAGGAGGGATTAGATCACGAGTAACGTATCAGTGTAGTTGAGAATTCATAGACTACTACAGATGTTAGATGTTTCATAGTACTAGAACAACAGCAGAAGCACTCATAGCTTTGTTTGTGGATGTTGGCCTGTGTTGTTGCTTAGTCAGTAATAGTGAGTTTGATTGGGTGAGGTTGGACTTGGAATCTTAGAAGGGGATGCTGATGATGGAGGTGATTTGTTGACTATAATGAAGATACATCCATTTTTGTTATAAAGTGCACAGCAGAGCTGTTCGCATGTGGAGTGATGTATTCTTTGCCTCAAAATTATGCATGATGTATGTCTTTGTCACTGAGAGATTCTTCTCAAGTTTAGGAATACGCTCTTTTGCATTTCTCTGACACCTATCAGCCAAAGTATTTTAATCAGTTCCTGTCACTGTCAGTGTCAATGTCTACAAAAGACACCTGCATTCACTTGTCGGCCTCTACACATTAATAGCTAGTGTCAACATTTCTGCAGCTTTCTCTTCCAAGGACTGCAGTGTTAACGTATACAATACAGGAGATAATAGAGATTCCGAATCAGGAGCCTGCAATAAAGGATAAAGCATAAAGCAGCTGGTCAAGCTCCACCACATCTTTGTATATTCTTGTCTCTCTTATTCTTGTATTGTAGGAGTGAGAATGTATAAGTAGTACAGTATGTCATATTGCACCTGTCTGTCTTCAGTGTATGTTGTATTTATGTCATATTGTGTACTTACTGTCATTCACACTCAGTAAAGTCTGAGGTCCTGTTAACTAGTGCAAGTAGAAATGGTCACGTTACCTGTCTATCAGTCAAAAAAGTGTTTTTTTATTTTTCTAACACTCTCTTTTCTTTCTATTCTGACCCACGTCCAGAGAACCCATAGCAAATAATAGTGGCTAACAAGCAACTGCAGTTTCCTTTGTTAGCCTGTCTGCCTATACTAGGTAATATCAAAAGTCTAGCTGCTTTCTCCCAAGCACAAACAGACAACATGCATTAAACTGACACCCCTTTTATACCTTATTGCTAAAGAATATATGTGGAAAATTTCCATGTGAGGAGGGAATACATTATTACATTATTTGAAAAAAATACATCTTTCATTGACATTCCCACAGCAGGTGGGAACTACTGTTTTTCATGTTTTTTAAGTTAAAAGATTTCATAATCTCTGAGAAGGTGCACAATCAATTGGCAGGTGAGGGGTAGGGAGCCCATGAATCCCAGTGATGCAAGTGGTCATCCTCTTGCAGGTGGAAGCATGGATGCTCCAGCAATGGCAGCACCAATGACACCATCTCCAGATGAAGAAGCAGGCAAAGCAGGAGCAGTAACATGTGTGCTGCCTATACAACATATCCATAGGCCACAGGTGGCCACTGTGCCATTTGTCTTTGCAGGTGAAGGAAACAGGTACAGAGACCCACAATATACTAGACACATGTCACACTGTTTGGGATTTTGGAGGATGAAGTATAAGATCAGTATAGGTTCACATCTCAAAGTATCATCAACCCCAATAAGATCATAAAGAATGACACTGACCCCATTTCCACCACCAACTAGGACCTAGCATGGAAAAGATGTTGTGGACATCCACTTCATGGCATTTGATTTTTTTCAGTCCTCTGATGCCTGTGAATCTGGAATATGCCATCCTATATGTTCCAGAGCATGGAATGAGGTTCTTACATCTCTGAAAAGGAAGGCCAGGAGGTACATTTTCTTCCCTCCAGATGCAGTGATAAGGAGTCATGAAGGATTTCTACAGAAGGGAAGTCACATATAAAGTAATGGGGAATACTATAAAAAAATATGCTGAAATCTGGGGCCATGGATGGAGTTCATGAATTAAGCATGTATTGACTGAAGTATCTATACTTACCTCTATTTCTTCTTTTGGTTGGTTGGAGTTCCCAGAGAACTACATATTTTATCTCGCCTCTTATCGGGAAGTCTCCTTCTTCGTTGGAGGTTTGGTAACAGTGTCCATTACCTATAAGTAGTCATTGTGAATTGGTTTCATGCATTGGAGGTGGTTGGTTCCTGGACCACAGGAAGGAGGGTTGGAAAGGGTTGATAAGGGTTTTTTAGCTTGGGGTTTTACTTTTAGACTGTTTCTACAAATTAGCTCAGTTGTCAGACTGTCATTCCATAACTGAACTCTTGTATATGTTAACTGTTATGTATAGTATTTGTAACACTGTTCATTACAATGCCTTTCTTGATTTGTTCTATGTTATACTTATATCCTTAACAAAAATATATTAAAAAAATAATGGGTCCATTTGCAGACTTTCCTGTGAGAATTCATGACTCCTACATCCATTTGTTGGGTAATTGTACTAAAGATGAAGGCATTGACACTATAACATTAATCATCAAGTTAATATAAAAATAACTGACAACCCATATCTCCCCAATATATTATATCATCATTGCAATATACATATGTTAAGTGTCACCTCATCATTCTTATTTCATCTTTTGGGGATTTGTGATATGGCTGTAGACTCCTGTTGTAAATCCTTAAACCCCATCCCAGTGCAGGTACAATGATGGTCACATAATGACAAGGGATGTGATTGATTGCACCTTTGGCCTTCTCACACCAGATTTGGATGTCTGGATAAATCTGATGGCCCCATCCTATATTATAATTCGCTAAGTATGTTTGTTTGAAGCTGTCATGCGAGATAGAGACAAATTAATTTGGAGCGCCCTGCACCGTATCAGCAGCGGCGCGTTCAGCCAGTCAGTACTGTGCATGACTGCAGCGCCGCTAGTGTTGGCCCATGTAGACGGGCTTTAAAACTAGTACAATATAACTTACCTAAATTGTATTTGCTATACTCTATAATCACTGAACCAGATCTATTTGAGATGGTCGCTGTGCCACAGGCATTGGAGCAGGAAACAGTGAGAGATAAAGAGACAAGTAACAGAGTCATCCATATTTTCTTTTCGTGTAAGCATGATGTATAAAATCATTTAACACCCTGAGTTGCCCATTCTGTTCCAGAAACTGGATAAAACACCTACTCACAACACATTATGATACAGTATGTTTATCTTTCCAGGATACAGTGCCTTAGGATGTGCTGGAAGATGCAGCCTTAAGACCAAGTAACCCTGTAAATTGAACTGACATGTAATTTTTAAACTCTCTTTTTTTACCATTGCTTCATATCTTGCCAAAAAAAAGAGAACAATGATTCAAATATGGGTTATATTTATATCTTCTTATAGCTATATTTAGCATCACCTAGCACTGAAGGAGAATGGAGTTGTATACAAAAGTAATCTGACCAATCCATCATCTCCCCTCCCACTGATGTTTATTCAAGTAAATACTATGGGCCTTATCCACAAAAGAAAACATGAGAAATTTTTAAATACACTAGGCGAGTAATAGAAATTGCTCTAAATAAATTTGTTAACCCCTTGAATGCTAGAGAGGTCTCCAACACAATGGGAAGCAATGCATTGGAGACCTCTCTAGCATTCAAGACATTACATTTTTTTGTTTTTTTTATTTTGTGGATAAGGCCCTGCATGCACTGAGATCAAGGTGTATTCTGTCCAGTCAGCATACGCACTGCAATTAGGACAAACTGGACTGCTGTGTTGATGTAATGCTAGTGTCCCTGTTTTGTTAAAGCCAAACACCCACCACAGAAATCGAGTACCACTGTTGCTGTACTCTCTGACTCTCCAGAAAGGCAACTAGAGGCAAGGTGGCATTTAAAGAGGAGGAAATATAAAGCAACCCAGCCAGAGGTTGGAAGATCGATGATAAGCGAAACATCTATCTAGCTATCGCTTTCTTGCTCTAGGGTAACTGCATCTTCTGCCAATCCACCTTGTTCATCTTTACTTACTCCACCAAATGATAGCCACCCTGTAGATGTTAGGATGTGGCAGTTCATGTCCACCCATTGCACACTGTGTGGTGCACTGACCACACATGGCAGTGTGGTGGAGGAGAATCGCAAGTAGGGCATCAAGCTGCATCTGAGGAGATTCCATCCAGCAGAATATGCTAAGCTGATGAAAGTGAGGGTTCATCATTCTATTAAACTGTCAGCAAGTTGTCATGTGTCCTTGGTGGGGTGTGGACAAGGACTATAGTGACAGCAGCAGTACTTGGTTTCTCTTGGGGGGATTTCACAATGCGGACCCTAAAGGTCATGGTGTTTGGATAGAGTTGTGCCAGGTGTTTCATGTGAGTGCAGATGTACCAATTGTTCCCAGGCCTTCCCTTATTTACACTGTGCACATTGCAGTTCATGATAAGAGGCACAGTTCCTGATCTAAAGTGACAAATTTCTATTCTCAACACACCCTCAATTTTGGAGGAGGGATAGATGGAGAAGCATCATTGGCCAACTTCTTCTTTTCTCCGCATATACCTGAAATGATGGGGACTACTGCCTCAGGCGCATCACTGGAGCTAGTGGTGGCAAGTGGAACCTTCATCTCCCATGTTACTGCTGGAGTTGAGCCAATTCCCTTTCAGCTGCCTAATCATCCTGCTGCTTAAACAACTCAGCAGCAGCAAGAACAGCAGATGCAAATTTCACATCTACATCTGGGCATTTGACAATGACAAGTGGCCACTGACCAAAACATGACATGACTTGAGGGCATTACGCGAGTAGGGCATTTTGTTTTCTCAGAGCTTGTGCTTTAAAAAAAAAACAAAAAAAAAACCATAGGGCTATTAAAAAAATAAAACAATTTCTGGGCTTGTTTCTAACAAGCCTAAGTCCTACAAATCAATGTTTCCTTAAGACTTGTGCCAAACAAGCCTAAGTCCTACAAAACAATGTTTCCTTAGGGCTTGTGCCAAACAAGTCTAAGTCCTACAAATCAATGTTTTCTCAGGGCTTGAGCCTCTAATAAGTCTTAGCCCTACAAATCAATGTTTCCTCAGGGCTTGGGCCTCCTACAACAAATTTTACAAATCATCCTCTACAAAATACTCTATCACGTCAGTCTAACCCAGTGGCAGCTTATGTCAATGGGTCTCTGTCTCTATTACATTATATATAAATTTCTTATTTTTTTTAACTATTCACCCAATACCAATCAAGAACCCCCCCAAAAAACAAATTCCCTGGTCAACTGATTCTTTTCCAAGACTCCACACACCAGCACAGGCATCCTCTTCAGACCCCTTACATACCATGTCTCAAGGGTTTCTGTCACGGATTTGAAGACTCTCAGACTTAAGGTTTGGTAAAATAACTTAACTTTATTAAAAGTTAAAGGCAGTCCCCGTAGGGTAAACATACATAGCAATACAACAGTAATATAACATATAATAGGTTCTACCGGCCTTGCCTAAATACCGGGCAAGGCAACCCAAGTGACAGTTTTAATGACAGGCTCTACCGGCCTTGCCTATACCAGGTAAGGCAACCGTGAGGTGACATATACCGATTCTACCGGCCTTACCAATACCGGGCAAGGCAGCCCCCATGGAATGCTGAATGTAGGCTCTACCGGCCCTGCCAATACCGGGTAAGGCAACCTTAAAGATGGTGAATTACAAGGTTCTACTGGCCTTACCAATACCGGGCAGGGCAGCCCAAAGGAGTACTGGAGTAGGCTCTACCGGCCCTGCCAATACCGGGTGAGGCAACCTACAGGATGGTATCGTCAAGGTTCTACCGGCCTCACCAATACCGGGCAGGGCAGCCTGAGCGAGTAGACCAGCTGTCAGGTGACTAAGACAGCATAGAGCATAAGTATAGAGGTCTTACTCAGCAGGAGTCTATTGCCAGGGAAACTCAGACAACTGCAAGGAAGTGGACAGCGACTGACCACAGTACTGGATGTTCAGGAGCAAACCAACGTCCGCACGTTGGGACTAATGGTAATAGCGCCACCAGGTTTAATGGAGCAAACCAGCGACCGCACACTGGAACCAACAATGTATATCGCAACCAGGTTTAGTGGAGTAAACCAGCGTCCGCACGCTGGGACCAACAACGTATATCGCAACCAGGTTTAGTGGAGCAAACCAGCGTCCTCACGCTGGAACCAATAATGTATCTCGCAACCAGTTTAGTGGAGTAAATCAGCGTCCTCACGCTGGGACCAACAATGTATATAGCAACCAGGTTTAGTGGAGTAAACCAGCGTCCGCACGCTGGGACCAACAATGTATATCGCAACCAGGCTTAGTGAAGTAAACCAGCGTCCGCACACTGGGACCAACAATGTATATCGCCACCAGGTTTAGTGGAGTAAACCAGCGTCCGCACGCTGGGACCAACAATGTATATCGCAACCAGGTTTAGTGGAGTAAACCAGCATCTGCACGCTGAGACCAGCAATGTATACTGCAACCAGGTTTGTGGAGTAAACCAGCGTCCGCACGCTGAGACCAACAATGTATATTGCAACCAGGTTTAGTGGAGTAAACCAGCGTCCGCACGCTGGGACCAACAATGTATATTGCAACCAGGTTTAGTGGAGTAAACCAGCGTCCGCACGCTGGGACCAACAATGTATATCGCAACCAGGTTTAGTGGAGTAAACCAGCATCCGCACGCTGGGACCAACAATGTATATCACAACCAGGTTTAGTGGAGTAAACCAACAAAGTATGATCAGCAGCGAGAAGAACAATGTCGCCAGAGTGACGGCTGGAGCAGGAGATTCAGGAACTCAGTAAGATTAACCCGCGAGGTACTGGAACACTGGAACTCAGTAAGATAAACCCGCGAGGTGCTGGAACACAGGAACACTGGAACTCTGGAACACAGGAACACTAGCATACAGGAACACTGGAACACTGGAACACAGGATCAGCAAGTACAGCAGGAACAGCAGGAACAGGCCCAGAAGCCTGACAAGCAGGTCAGGCAGAGTGGAGTCAGAAACACCACGAAAGGGCAACCTGGAAGTGCTCAGCCTGGGTTTAAAAAGGCAGTGTGAGGAGGGCTAATCACAGACAGCCAATCATGATACTCAGCAAGTGACTGACACTGAACAGCACCAATCACTGGCATCGTGATAGTAGCCCCCTTTCAAAGACCCCCTCTCCCAGAGTAGGGTCTAGGCTTCTGAGGGTATTTGGCATGAAATATTCGTAGTAACTTGGGTGCATGAAGGTCCTTACTGTCTACCCAGGAACGATCCTCAGGACCATAACCTTTCCAATGCACCAGATACAGTACCCCTCCTCTACCTCTGCGGGAATCAATAATGTTTTGTACTTCATACTCCTCCTGCCCCTCGACTTCAACAGGACCTGGCCTCACAGGTGTGGTAGTATAACGGTTACAAACCAGAGGTTTAAGGAGAGACACATGGAATACATTATGAATGCATATAGAAGCAGGTAATTCCAAGGCATAGGAAACAGGGTTAATTTTGCGAATGATCTTGTACGGACCAATGAACCGAGGTGCCAGCTTATTAGATGGGACCTTGAGCTTTAGATTCTTGGAGGACAGCCATACTCTATCCCCGACTCGGAAGGAAACCGCTGGAAGCCTTCTGCGATTGGTATGACGCCGATGTCGCTGAAAAGACTGGCCCAATGCCCTCTGAACTTGTGCCCATGTGGAATGGAGTTGCTCTATATGATCATCCAAAGCTGGAATCTGCTGTGATTGAAAGGGATCCGGGAGCAGACAGGGTTGGAACCCATAATTGATCAAAAACGGAGAGCTCCCGGAGGAAGAATTAACTGCGCAGTTCCTGGCGAACTCTGCCCAAGGCAACAAGTCGGCCCAATTATCATGATGGTCAGTCACAACACATCGCAGAAACTGTTCCAATCCTTGATTGGCCCTCTCAGCGGCCCCGTTAGTCTGGAGATGATATGCCAAGGAAAATGATAGCTGTATACCCATCTGTTCGCAAAATGCCCTCCAGAATCTGGACACAAACTGGCTCCCCCTGTCAGACACCAGCACCCTGGGTACTCCATGTAACCGAAATACTTCTCGAGCGAATACCATTGCCAGTTCCTTGGCCGAAGGAAGGCCACGGAGGGGTACGAAGTGTGCCATTTTAGAGAACCTGTCTACCACCATCAATATGAAGGAGTACCCTCTAGACCTGGGCAATTCTCCCATAAAGTCGATAGAGATGTGAGACCAAGGGCGTTCACCATTAGGCACCGGCTGAAGCAAGCCCACAGGGAGATGTCTAGGGGTTTTGGCATGGGCACAGGTGGCACAGGCATTCATAAAATTGGCACAATCTGCTCTCATAGAAGGCCACCAAAATAGCTGAGAGAGAGACCAGAACAATTGATCCCCACCAATGTGTCACGCAGCCTTAGAGGAGTGATAGGTCTCAAGTAATCGAGTACGGAATGGCTCAGCGACAAAACATTTGCCCATTGGAGTCTCATGAGGAGCAGAGGCTTGGGATGCCAAAATCTCCTCCCCTAGTGGTGAAGTAATACTAGTACGTATGGAAGCCAATATTCGATCGGGTTGAATGATAGGGGCTGGTACCTCTTCTCTGTCAACCTCTGCTTCAAATTGTCTAGACAGAGCATCAACCCTAACATTCTTTGATCCCGGCAAGTATGATACAACGAAATTGAATCGGGATAGAAACAGTGCCCATCTGGCCTGGCGAGAAGACAATCTCCTGGCCTCAGAAAGATATGTCAGATTCTTGTGATCAGTTAGAATCAAAACGGGGTTTTTTGTGCCTTCAAGTAAATGACGCCATTCTTTGAGAGCGAGGATAATGGCCAGTAATTCTCGATCACCAATCTCGTAATGACTTTGAGCACTAGTCAGTTTTTTTGAGAAGAATCCACAGGGTCTGAGTGTACCACCTTTAACCTGTCGCTGAGAGAGCACTGCCCCGACCCCAATATCTGAGGCATCAACTTCCAAAGTAAAGGGGAGTATTGGATTATGGTGGAACAACACAGGCGCTTCAACAAAGGCTACCTTCAACTTCTCAAAGGCCTCTTCAGCAGCCACCGGCCAGAGGGATGGGTTAGCGCCCTTGTGTGTGAGGTCAGACAGAGGTTTCACGATAGAGGAGAAGTTTTTAATAAACTTTCTGTAATAATTGGCGAAGCCCAGAAATCGTTGGATGGCTTTGAGGCTCTTGGGTTTATCCATGGCAATGCCGTCTTTGCCAATTTTAAACCCCAGATACGGTACACTGGTTTTGTGGAACTCGCATTTCTCCAGTTTACAGAATAATTTATTTTTTCGCAAGCTCAGCAAGACTTCAGACACATCCTTGATGTGTTGTGACAGGTCTTTGGAGTGGATAAGTATGTCGTCAAGATAGACTACAACACAAGATTGTAACATATCTCTAAGAACGTCATTGATCAGTTCTTGAAATACTGCAGGAGCATTACATAAACCAAATGGCATGACTAGGTATTCATAATGCCCAGATCTCGTATTGAAGGCAGTTTTCCACTCATCACCGGCTCTGATACGTATCAAATTGTAGGCTGCCCTTAGGTCCAATTTGGTGAAAATCGAGGACCCTTTAAGTCTATCAAACAGCTCGGTGATGAGTGGTATTGGGTAGGCATTTTTTGCCATCAGCTTATTCAGCCCACGATAGTCTATGCAAGGTCGCAGTTCGCCACTTTTTTTCTTAACAAAAAAGAACCCGGCACCGGCCGGAGAAGTAGATTTCCTTATGATCCCTCTACTGAGGGCATCTGCTATGTATTCCTCCATAGCTTGGTTCTCCTCACAAGACAATGGATACGTGCGTCCCCTCGGTGGTACTGCTCCAGGACTCAGTTCTATGTGACAATCGTATGGTCTGTGCTGAGGTAGGGTGCCAGCCTCTCCCTTACTGAAAACGTCGCTAAACTGCTGGTAGGCATCAGGTAGTGAAGGGGAGGTGCACAAGACCTTAACAGGATGGGTAACGCACTTATCCATACAGAACTGAGACCAAGCCGCAATCTCACATTTCTGCCAATCAAATTGTGGGTTGTGCAACTGTAACCAAGGAAAGCCCAAAATCACGGCATGGTGAGGAGAATTAATCAATTGGAACTGCTCCTCTTCCTTGAGAAGAGCCCCAATAGTCATGGACAAGGGCATCGTTTCAAAAGTAACTTGGGCGGGTTCCAAAGGTCTGCCATCAATTGCTTCAATAGCAAGAGGGGTTTCTCTCTGAATCCGTGGTACCCCATGCAATTCAGCAAAGGTATTGTCCATAAAATACCCAGCTGCACCAGAATCAACCAAGGCCAAAACCTCAACCGAGCGTTGTGCCCATGACAATACCACCTGTATGGTGGGTTTAAGTGTGTCCAAGAATGGGGACGATTGGACACCACCTAGGGCCTGTCCCCCAAGGTACCCTAGGTGTGTTCGTTTCCCGGACGTACCGGACAAGATCTTAACAGGTGACCATCTTTACCGCAGTACAGACATAATCCTTGTGTCTTGCGATACCTTCTCTGCTCCTTAGTTAACCTAGTGAAACCCACCTGCATAGGTTCACTTGGTTCCGAAATAGGTTCACTAGGTTTGGATGCAGAGGGAGGGTTGAGTGGGCAAAATATGCTACTGGACCCATTATTTTTTAACCGTACTCGTCGCTCTCTGGCGGTTAATCTTTCACGTATTCTGGAGTCAATTAGAATCACGTATTCGATATAATCGTCTAGGTCAGT
Organism: Rhinophrynus dorsalis; assembly: GCA_037306005.1. Lineage (NCBI taxonomy): Eukaryota > Metazoa > Chordata > Amphibia > Anura > Rhinophrynidae > Rhinophrynus > Rhinophrynus dorsalis. Next base: position 470,903,434 of record CM074720.1, on the reverse strand, counting down.
AGGTAACTCTTTTGCTGCAATCTCATCTTTAATCTGGTCACTCAATCCTTGAGCAAAGGCTGCCAACAGGGCCTCGTTATTCCACCCTATCTCTGCTGCCAAGGTGCGGAATTCAATGGCATAATTGCCAACCGTGCGCCTGCCCTGCAGAGGTACTTCTACCAGGAGGCTCAAATACTCTCCGAAAGGATTGCACAAAATCACAGAAATTCTTTGTGCAAGTTTTAGCGTTTTCCCAAAGTGGGTTGGCCCAGGCCAATGCTCTGCCAGTCAGCTGGGATATCATGAACCCAACCTTGCTGCGATCACTAGGAAATGCGTGTGCCGTCAATTCCATAAATATTTCAAGTTGATTAATAAACCCTCTGCATAATTGAGGGTCCCCGTCATATCTCAGCGGCAAGGGTGCAGAAGCAGTTAACCCTTTGACTGCGGCCCCTGAGGGCTTAGACTCATTCTCCGGTGTCGGAATTGGCGGGACCACCGGGTTAGCACCGGACTTATCCGCAAGTACCGTGCGTTCAAGAATAGTTTGGATAGCAACCGCTAGCTGATCCAAACGTTGCTCGTGCATATCCATCCTCCAATGGATATTCTGTGCGTTACCGTCACTGTTAGTGTCTCAGGTCATGGTCCTTTCGTACTGTCACGGATATGAAGACTCTCAGACTTAAGGTTTGGTAAAATAACTTAACTTTATTAAAAGTTAAAGGCAGTCCCCGTAGGGTAAACATACATAACAATACAACAGTAATATAACATATAATAGGTTCTACCGGCCTTGCCTAAATACCGGGCAAGGCAACCCAAGTGACAGTTTTAATGACAGGCTCTACCGGCCTTGCCTATACCGGGTAAGGCAACCGTGAGATGACATATACCGGTTCTACCGGCCTTACCAATACCGGGCATTTATTTCAATGGAATGAGCTAGACTTAAAAACTGCACATTTCACAGGAAATTATTTGCCAAGCGGGAAATGCCATTATTCGCAGATTTTGGTTTGAGGTGAAAAATTTCTCCCATCCCTATTCAGGATACTCTCATTACAGAAGTATAAAATAAATATGGTCAATATAGATCCATCTCTAATAATATATTAGTGCACTAGTTTTAAAGCCCGTGTACACGGGCCAACATTGGCGGCGATGCAGTCATGTGCTCTACTCAAATGACGGCTTCTGACAAACATCCTTAGCGAATTATAATATAGGATTATACAAATGATTGATATATTAATTGCATATTCCATACATAAAATAAAAATGTAAAGCAAAGAAAGAAAAAATAATTTACATCTAAATAAAATTTGATTTTCTGTAGATATATACACAAATATAAACATAAACAACCTTGTATCAAAAAAACTTTTTGTTAACATAATGAAATTTCAAATACTGCATAAGTGAGTGTATGTATGTAGTGAAGTAAAATATTGGAGGAGTATGTAAATGAAGATATTTAATGGAGGGATCAAAGAAATGTGTGGGTAAAGTTTTCAAAAGAATGTGTATATGAAATGAGAGAGTACCAATGTGTACAATTAAGTAAATGTAAAATTGGAAAAAATGTTGAATATTTCAACTCTCTGAGTATTTATCCCAGCATATCACTCATGACAGTTCCCATTTTTCCCATTCTGATAGCTTTTGTTTTGAGTTAGACTTAACTAAGGATTAGAGTGGCCACACTGGCCATGTAGTAAACAATCTCAGCCAGTCAGTGCCTGGTGTATGTTTTGATGGGGTGCATGTCAGTATTGCGGTATTTATGTGGCAAAATCAGGGTAATCAGCATAATTATGGTGTCATTCATGATCTGACATAATTTCTCCTAAGTATTTTATGTTTTCAGTGAGTCCATGCTCAGCTGTACTGATCTCAGTCCTCAACTTGTCTTTCTTCTGTTTCTTGTGATTCTTTGGCTACCAACTGTTGGCTTTGTTTTCCCATTTCTGAGTCTTGCAGCCTGCCCTGAGATCAGCCTGTTTTTGACCTCTGCTTGCCTTTTCCCTTGGTTCTGATGTTTTGGTTTTCCTGCTATTGGATTCCAGTATTTTTCCACCATCTGTAGACTAACAATTTCCTGCTATATTTCTGTGAAGCTACTTCTTCACAGTTCAAGTTACAGAAAAGCTAACAGAATAACAGTGTCCAATTATGGAACCTGCAAGTCCGGTGGATACACTTTCCACTTTGGGTGATTAGATCTCCACAGTCACAGATATTGTTTAGGAAATACAGTCAATGTTTCAAGTTCAATGCTGTCTTCACAAGTTCATCAGTCTCTGTTTCCTCGGGAGCTGCTCTACTCCTGAACTGTGCGTGCCTCTCCCTGACAAGTTTCTATAAAAATTTGATCCCATCCTGTGAGCTTTGTTTGTTAAAGCCTGAAACACCATTACTTTATTATCTGGAGAGTCTCAAGCTTGGGCACATCATTTGATTTGAGAGAACAGATTGAGAGAACAGTCCTCTTCTTCATTCCTGAACATCCTTCATCCTTGGATTCTCTCTACTGCATCTACTCAAGAAGCCATTAGAGCACTGTAAAAGATAAAGAGATATGGAGGTGTTGTTATGTGCTACTTTCAGGTGCTTGGTTGGTTTTTGTATATTACACATACAAAGTATACCCCACATACATAGTACAAAACAAAATGCTTCTCCAAATGTAACAACCTTATAAAGACAAATGGATAGCTGGTGTTTAGCTCACTGTGTTGTAGTAATGTTCCATACTGTACTGTATTAGTAGTCCTTAATTGGTTACTTATTTTCAGTCAATGGGAATGAGTTAGTTCATTAAATGAAGAGGAAGATCAAATGACATAAGTTTTGTCCCTGACTCCTTCCAGCTGCTCTCTGTTGTGCACCAGGATCCCCAGGTGCTATAAGAATTCAGGTGTATGTAGACCAGACAGCACTCATAAGAGAGGAAGGCAAAACAAGTAAAGAGTATCTAAGTGTAGTAGTATCATGGTGCCCGTGATCTTCTCTGTGGAATTACATGACTTCTCCACTGGTGCTGGGCAGCATGTCTGCTCGCTGCCTGGTTTCCTGTTTTCATTGCGCGTCACTTCAGCTCGCTTGCTATTTTGTAGTCACTGCCTGTCTGTTCTATGCTCCACCTCTCCTACAGGCCTTATAGGTGGCCTCCAAACATTGCTTCAGTGCTGTTTCGTGGTGTATCTGAGCATTGCTTGTATTCCTTGTTGTGACCAGTTCTTGGCTGCTGATTCCGATCTGTGTATGACCCTTGGCTCTGTCTGACTATCCGATTTGTGCCTTAACCTCTGGCCTTGTCTGACTACCCGTTCCGTGCTGGATTTCTGGCTCCATCTGACTACCTGATCCGTTTATGACCCCTGTCCTGGCTGATTACGCACTCCGTGCTAAGTACTCTGGCTTTGTCTGACTACTTGTTACATGCTTGACCTTGGCTTTGTCTGACTCTGCTTTCACTATACCTGGGCCTGGCTCCCTCTCCGTGCAGGTCCCGAGGCCTGGTCATTGCCTCCATACAACTCCGGGTTCTGTCTGATCGTTTGGCCTTGTATCGCTCTGGTCTACCTAGGATCCCGTAGGAACTCTTGCACTCTAGGGTGTTGTGTCTCTTGCTCTAGCTTTCTAGGGCATCGCACCTCTGCTACCCTAGCATCCTAGGGTGAGATTGGTGTCGATTTCTACATAAAATCAATACACTGTTATATATATTAAACTTACAGTGTATCCGTTATAAAAAAGTAGTGGCTAAAAGAATATTTCTGTATTTTGCTGCTTTCTATAGTATAATCTTGTTTTGTAAAACCCTATATAGAGTAGCAAAAATTGTTTGGTAGGTGCGCATATATTATAGGGTGTCCGTTACAAGATACTGTGTGTAAATCTTATAATTATAGTTGTAATTACCGGATGACATTGGTATTATAGCTCAATCATAAGATCTTTGCTCTCGGGCAATGTTAAACAGGATCTCCGGCTCCCCCCTTAGTTGTGCGCTTACTTTATAGTTTCTTGATCACTAGCGTATCTTTAACACACAAAAGTTCATGCTGCAGAGCTCCGACGTCTGGCTATCCTGATATGGCCCCGATTGGCGATCTGTCCAGTGTCTCTGGAAATCTCTAACTGGTGTGATTTTTTGTGTTATTCCTTCCAATACGTTTCACAGCCCTGCTGGTTTCTTCCTCAGGGAAAATAATAGTTTTGCAAAAAGGGTGCTATTTGTAGCTCCCCCTCCTATTTGTAGCTTCCTTGTGTCAATCTTAATTAACAATGCCATTTGTCTTATAACTTATGCATATATAAAATAAACAATTAATACATTGTGGTTATACAATTTTCAATAAAAACAGATAAAATAACATTTCTGGTAATGCCATTCAGGCTATGAACATCTCCTGCCACATTTCAACATTTTATCAATGACATCTTCAAAGATCTACTAGATTATTTTTTGCCATCTTTTATTTGGATGACATATGGATTTTCTTTTCTACCCTTCAAGAAAATTGCAGTCATGTATGAACTGTGCTAACAAATCTTTGTGAACATCTTTTGCAGCCACTACTACCAGAGACTCCGCTCCCAAATTCCATATCTGTCTAAAGTGTACCCACTACTAATGCAATTAGCCCTCCATGCAGCATTTCTGTGCAAGCAAGAATATGGCAATGTGTGTCCAAACAAAGGAAATATAATGAAATAGGTGCATATTAATATTTTTGTCCCCACAAATTATATATGGCATGACATAATATAAGTAATTAATTTGCTGAATTAAAAAAAAAAACAAGTTATGAAAAAAATATGAATAGAAAATTAAAAATTGTTTACAGATGGCATTTATATCCATCCTTATTCTGCAAACAATGCATGTATTGACTACACCGATATGTGAATAATAAATGCAATCAGAAAAAAACACTAGTGGATCACAATAAACCTAAAACATAATAATATAGCAACATAGTTGATAAGACTCTAAATTAGACATGCATCCATCATGTTCAGCCCATGCCATATCACTGCTGTTGAAGAAGGAAAAAGAAACCTTTAAAGCCAATGAAGCCCCACTTGAGCCAATAAAAAAACCTTCCTTCACTCCAAATGGCAGTTGGATATTTTCCTGTGGATAAACATCCTATCTACTTTGAAACCTACTATCGTCATAATTAGGGATGGGTGAAAATTTTCGCCTCAAACTGAAATCGGCGAATAATGGCACTTTCTACTTGGCGAATAATTTCCTGTGAAAATGTCATTTTTCATTTTCATGCCTTTTTCACCGATTGAAATAAATGGGAAGAAAAATGTTTCTCTTCCACACAAAAGTTTTCTACAGCCATATAAAAGGGTGTCAGGCTCTCACAGCAGCCATTCTGTGTTTGTGAGAGGGGAGAGCAGCTCCTTGTTTGAGCTAGAAAATACAGAGAGGGGAACTGAAGTTTAGTTTAGGGAATCTTTTAATAGGACATTTGTTCTGTGTATTGGGAGAGTCAGTGAGGCACTCTGGGGAGAAGAAGGGAGGAAAAAGGTTGACCCCAAATACTCCAAACTTCCATGTGACTGACTGGCAAGACACAGGCAGCTGTTTGCTTGCTGATCTTGCTGTTATTGTCGCTGTACTGGGTGAGGAAGTCTGGGAAAAATGGTTGTTGATTTTGTTTTCAGTTATAATTTTTTTTGGACAGACTGTAATAAGACAACAGGGTGGACAACTTAAAAATAAATAAATAAATAAAAATAAATAAATAACTAAATATATTAGGTGACAGTGACAGACAGCTGACTGGACTTAGGCAAAGCATCATACACCTCCATCAGTTGTGTTGTGTACCGTACAGTAAAAAAACACAGTGTAGTTGCGTAATGTCCAGCAAATGCACAAAGGGAAGGGGGAGGGGTGGAGCAGTGCAGGGATGGGAGAATAAAGTAGTAGTTCAAAAACTGACTGCAGCAATGGTTGCTGCAGCATGTGCAATCAAGGATGATGATCCCTTTACTCCAAAGGAGGATGCAGTTTGTCAAGGTCCCAGCAAAGCTAGTTCCAGCACCAACAGTGCCAGTAGAAATAAAGAACCATATAAGAAGAACACTGAAGACAACAAGTCACATTCAAGTGTCAATGGTGCTGGCAATAGCATAATAGAGGAAGGTATAGTAGCCTGCTGCATCAGATACTGAGACAAACAAACACCAAAACGCCAGTCCTCAAAGTAGTACGGAACTTTGTTACAGTAATAGTAAAAAGAAATTGTTTGAGACCTCCAAAAGCTTAGAGGAATATAAGGGTAGTAGTGGGCAAGAACTGTCAGGTGATGCTGATGCTGCTGAGGATGACCTAATGATGACTGATGATGATGCATATCTAGAATATATTCCCCCAGCATCCTTCTCTTGTTCAGATACAGAAGTTGAGAGTGATGATGATGACAGGGCTATAAGGTTAGCAGAACGTTAAATGCTAAATCTTCCACCACTTTTAAGGAGCACTGTGCCTGTCTATAAACTGTTTGAGAAAACCATTGGAAAATCTGACCCTGGACAAGCGTAGATGTCAAAAGCACACAGTCACCCTATCAGTCATCATCTGCATCATTTCCACTTCAAAGTCCAAGTCCCACTCAACAACTCACACCTGTTTTGAGTACCCAGCAACAGCAACACAGGTTAACATCCACAATGTTAGATATGATGAGTGCCTCTGCTGCTGCTGTAAGTTCTGCACCTTTGACACCTAGTAGTAGTGGCAGTATAATTACGTCAACATCTAGCCCCAGTAGTAGTAGTAGTAGTAGCAGCAGCACCACCTCAGGAACCCTTCTTTCCATGAAGTTCACAGTAAGGAGATACTTCACTCAGGATCCTCAAGCTAAGCATGTTCCTCTCTGTTGTCTGTGGAAAAAGCATGTGAGCAGGGGGAAAGCAGGCTCACACCTAGGCACCTCTTTTATGAGATCCCACCTGAAGCACAACCACAGGTCTGAATGGGAGGCAAACTATCAGCAGGCCAAAGGTGCCACAACTAGCAGCAGCAGAAGCACTTAAAAAGTCCACAGGGCTCTAGGGCAGGAAAAAGAAGTAATGAAGTTATTTACATGTGAGGGAGTGTGCTACTGCCAGTGTCAACAGTTAGTTCAGTCCAAATAACACCTATGGCTCCTGTTGCAGAGGAGTATGACAGACAAAGCCAGGACAAATATATAAACAGCAGCACAGATGAGGAGATGGAGGATGGATGTGAAGAAGGGTTGCCACCATCTACCACACTTGGGACCACTGCTATGAGTCATAAGAAATGTGTGTCAGTAATCTGAGGATAGAGATTGACTCAAACATGTCGATAGTGAAAACTATATACATACACAAATCACACCTTACCAGACAGTCCCCCCCCCCACCACCACCACTACAATAAAATCTGCCACATTGTACGATGTAGGTTTTTTTTTAATCTCTTGACATTATCATGAATATGTGCCAGTGTCATTTAAAAAGGAAGTTAGTATTGTGGGCAAAGGACAAATACACTCTGCATGTTAACACATTTTTCAAGGCATATGTTGCTGTAGGACTCACAACTTTGACTTTCAGACACTTATTTCTAAACATCAGCCCTCAGAAGAAGTAATATTACAGTGGGAAATATAGTACCTATAGGAAATATAGTCAAAAAATTTGCTAAAATAGGTGAAAATTAGGACATTTTAGTATAGGCAGAAAGGCAAAATCTTTTGCAGAAAAAGCAAAAAATCAGCAAGTTTTTGTGAAAAGTCATGCAGAAAATTTTTCACACTTTTCACCTACCCCTAATCATAACTCTCTCTACAAAGGTATCAATTACTTTCCTCTGTTGTCCAATATAATTCACAGGTACCATGGTGAGGCTACAGCTCCTCCCAGTGGGCTGGAACAATTCTAGAAGAAGTGCAGGGTGGAGCCTCCCCTTCCTCCATATCGCTACCCCACTACCCCTGCCCCAGATAGACTTGTTCCAAGATCCTGGATAGTTGCTGAGAACAGTTCTGCTTCATTTTTAGTACCTTTATTATTTTATTGTTAGACATGAGGTGTCAAAATTCTCCCATTAGGCGGATTACCATTACTAGATTCTCCTGCAGGATTGCCCAGTTATCAGGAGCTGTTGTGGACTTTTTGCAGCCCTGTGGACAGAATCATGTAACCTATGTCTCTCTCTCTCCTAAAGGGGTCTCTTGAGTGTCATGGTCCACTTGTCCCACTCCCCCTCTGCACAGGAGTCTTATAGGAGTTCCTTATAACTCCTGCGCTGATGTTGGGTAATTTATTTGTTTGTTCCCAGCTTGGTTCTCTTTTTTTCTGTATTTAACCCCTTCCCTGCTGGTTTCACTGGGTTCTGGGGCTTATGTTCACTAATACTTTGGGAATTATAAGTTTGTATTTGTCCCTAAATATTCTATTGTGTTTTGGGGTGCTTTGGTTTACAAAAATTTTTTTTTTTTTTTAATTCTGCACCTTTAAGAGTGCGCTTTGCTACTTATCTGCACTTGTTCCATTGCCTCAATGGGATAGACTGCTTTGGGACATATCTCTGCAACCATTTCAATTACAGAGTTGAGAGAGAGAGGGCTCATTCTTCTTGTCTCTCCTTGCCCTACAATCTGGTTCACATCCCCAGTGTCTTGGGGGCCCCTGGACCCCCAGGAGTTTGGGTTCTTGCATTGCTAGGTAACAGCACAGAGAGAAACTACATTCCCCATTTCATGGGCTTTTCTCTGATTTACTGTGATTTGGACACCATTTTCTTTCTCTCTTTGCTGAGTATCCTACGCAGAGGCTTGTATCTCCTTATGCGCCTTCTCAGGTTAACCAGTCACCTGCCAGATAAGTACTCTTTTTGGCTTTCTGAAGTGATTTATTAATCTGGGGGACAGTGTTTGGGTTCCTTTTACTGTACAGACACTTCTCCTGTTAGGATGTCAGATTCAAAGGGACATGGAGCTAGGCCTGAGGCTAAGGACTCAGGGGCTTCTTTGACCCCCTTTGATTACTGTTCCTCTTGCCAAAGAGAGTATTCAGGACATTTATGCCCCTCATGTGCTGTGGCCCTACCTCCCCACCTGGGACTTCCAGCCTTGAACTAGAGCCAATTTGGGTCAAGGACTTAAAGTTCTCTATGGCACAGTTCCCACTTTCCCTCCAGGGGGTTCTCCAGTCTTGGAAACCCCCCCCCCCACTTCATTCAGATTTGTGGTCCCTAGGGCTCCTGGCATTCCCAACCTTTCAGATTCCTCTGAGGAGGATTCCTGTGATGCTGATTCGGAAGAAGGGGAGTGCGAGGAAGGGGCTTCTTCCTACACCTGTGGTAACCCCTTTGAGGCTGAACCTGAGCTTTCTGCTGAGGGTCTCATTAAGGTAGCATTAACTGCCCTACAGGTTCCTATTAACCCTGTTGAGAGCCAAAGTTCCTCTGATGTCTTTCAGAGGAGCAAGAAGTCCCTCATTATGTTTCCGCCTAATCCCAATCTGTACCAGGTTATTCTAGATGAGAGGAAAATGTCTGACAGGTGCCTTTCTCTTTCTAAGAGGTTTTCTAAACTGTACCCCTTTTCTGACGCAGCCTTGGTGCAGTGAACTACACCTCCCAGGTTTTTAAGGTTTTTAAGTCTACTGCTCTTCCTCTGGCTGGTTCAATGGCATTCAAGGATATGACTGATAGAAAGTTGGAGGCTATTCTGAAGTCTGACTTTGCTACCACAGGTGCTGCCTTGTGGCCTACCTTGGCCTCTCTCTGGGTCACTAGACCCATTGCTATATGGGGTGAACAACTTACTGAGGCTATCCGTAAAGGTGCCCCTAAGGAGGATTTTTAGCCCTCTTGGCCAACATGTCTGATGCTCAGACTTATGTCACTTATGCTCTTTTTGATGCTGTCAAACTTGCCACAAAGGCTTCTGCCTTCTCTGTTGCTGCCAGATGTACATTGTAGCTAAAGATTTGGTCTGCTAACCTTTCATCTAAAAAGTCACTAATTTCTCTCTCTCTCTATTCAGGGCACATGTCTTTTCGGGCCTGAACTGAAGAAAATTATCAGTGAGGCCACTGGGGGCAAGAGCACTCTGTTACCTCAGTGCCCTAACCAGGACAGGAAGCAGAGTCTTTTTCTTCCCTGCCAAAATGAAGCACAAAGGCCGAATCCGAGCTTGTATCAGGCCAACACCCCACTCTCTGCCATCAAGCCCAGGCAGAAGTGAAGGTTAAAATGCGCCTCCACCAAACCAAAATCCACTGAATCTTCTGCATGACTTGCAGAATCCTGTTCCACACCTCCCTGTGGGTGGGCACTTGCAACATTTTTCAAACATCTGGACAGGCTCTGATGTGGATCAGTGGGTTTTGCAGGTGGTTTTGGGAGGCTACAGGATACCCTTCATATCCCTTCCTCCCTTTAGATTCTTCCACTCAAGAACTCCGGTAGGCCAGGAAAAGCTGCGTCTTTTCAATGAGGCGGTGCAGGCTCTCTTGGACAAGGGAGTCCTGGCTCCAGTTCCTCCTCCAGACAGAGGTTTTGGCTTTTATTCAGAGCTCTTTGTGGTTCCCAAGAGGGACGGTGGCATTTGTCCCATCTTGGACCTCTTTTGTGTTGACTACTCACTACAAGATGGAGTCTTTGCACTCTGTCATCGCAGCTATTTGTCCGGGAGAGTTTTTGACCTCTCTGGATCCGCAGGATGACTACTTGCATGTTCCAATTCATCCAGTCAGAAATACCTGAGGTTCGTTTGCAAATTGGGGAACTTCCAGTTACCGCTCTGCCCTTTGGGCTCACTACTGTCCCTCAGGTGTCCACAAGGGTCTTAGGGGTGTTGATTGCCTCCCTGCACACTCAGGAGTTTCAGGTGACCTCCTACATGGACAAACTTCTGCTGAAGGCACCGTCCAGGGAACTCCTGTACCAGCAGGTCCAGGACTGTGTTCAGATTCGTCTCTGCCATGGATGGTGGATTCTGAATATGGAGAAATCTACTCCAGTTCCTGCTCAGGTCCTGGTCTTCCTTGGTCTCAGGTTCGACACCTGCCAGGGTATGGTTTTCTTGATCAAGGATTCTATCCAACAGATGATGCATCAGATGTCCTGGGCCCTGGAGTGGACCTCAGCTCCAGTGCGCTAGTTCCCATCTCTGATGGGCTGCATGGTGTCCACCATGGAAATGGTCCTCTACTCCATGGATCACATCAGGGAGCTCCAGAGGTTCATCATCTGAGCTTAGCATGGAAATCTGGATCTCTTGGACCATCTTATCTCTCTTCCTCAGGAGGTGAGACAGGACCTGCTGGAGAAGGGGAAGCCCTTTTTCATTCAGGACTGGACCCTGTTGACGATGGATGCCAGCCTCAGGGGCTGGGGAGCTGTCCTGGTTAACCTGGGGGTTCAAGGCAGATGAACTGTGGAGTAGACAGGGTGATTCATCATGCTCTGGTGTACTGGTCCTCTCCACTCAGAGGTTATCCAGTCCACATCCAATCGGACAATGCCATGGTAATGGCATACTTTAACAAGCAAGTAGGCAGAAGAAGCTCTCTAACAGAGGCCAGATTGGTTGATAAAGCAGTCGTGTATGCTGCAAAACACTTTCCCAATGTGCCTTTAATGCCATTGTGCTTATATTGCTTTTAATAATTTTTTTTGTGCGGGATTAGTTCAGCTACTTGTTTTTCTATTTTATTTTTAGTTTTAAATTATTATTTTTTTCTCTTCTGTTGACATCAATTGAGCTGATATCAGAGGATCTCCAGGACATCTATGGAGAATGCATCTGGATCCAAACAGGGATGGATAAAGTACCCTGCATGCTATTTGCTTTGCTGCAGACATAAGCTTGATGATCAACTACTTGCAAATGTGACTTGATATAATATAATACTAATTGCTTTCTGTATGTTGGATAACACTATTAGTTCCCCTCTGTGTCTTTTTTTGTTTCTCTACATAAACCTACTTCTCCATTCGTGGATGAGTGCTGTGAAGAGTGGTGCAGCCTTTAGATACTGCTTGAGGGGGTGGTGATAATCATATCCCCAATATTGCTGGATAACACATGAGTGTTGTATTCAGCCATCTATCTTGCGAGTTGCTTTCTTATGATGACAATGGGTGTTCTTACCAACTGATGGTTTTACACTAGGAGGACCTCCTGTTTTTCTCTTTCTCTTTCTGCCATAGGATTTGGTCCATTTTCCATTTGTGGTGTATTGACAGGGACCCGTCTTCACAGAGGTTTGATCTCAAGGTAGTCCTGTCCTTTTTACAGGATGGCAGGAACAAAGGACTCAGCCTTAGTTCCTTGAAGATTCAGACATCAGCTCTCTGTCTTCTTCCAGAGACACATTGACGTCTTGCCAGATGTCAAAATTTTCTTTTAGGGCATCGCTTACACTTTCCCTGCCTATAAGGCTCCCACTCCTCAGTGGGACCTTAACTTGGTTTAGGGAGCCTTGCAGCGGCCTACCTTTGACTCTTTGGCTACCATCCCTCTGCGTCTTCTGCCGTGGAAGATGGCTTTTCTATTGGCTGTAGTCTCTGTTCACAGAGTCACTGAATTGCAGGCTTTGTCCTCCAGATTGCCTTTCCTGGTGTTTCACAAGGATAAGTCTGTCTTTTGTACCTCTCAGGAATTCCTTCCTAAGGTAGTCTCTGAGTTCCACTTCAATCAGGAAATTGTTTTTCCTACCTTTTGTCCTGACCCCAAATCTGACAAGGAGAGGGATCACCACTTGTTGGATGTGGTGCACTGCCGTACCAAGTCTTATCGTAAGACTGATCCCTTGTTTATCATCCCTGAGGGTCCTAGGGCTGGTATGGCTGTGTCCAAGGTGACTGTTGCATCTTGGATTAAGTCTACCATCCTCAAGGCTTACAAGCTTAGAGGAAAACCTGTTCCCTTTCATATTACCGCAAGCTCCAATAGGCCTGTTGGGGCCTCCTGGGCCTACAAGAATCAGGCCTCTGCTGAACATCTGTGCAAGGTGGCCACTTGGTCTTCTGTGCATACCTTTTGCCAAACACTACTGTGTTGATGTTCTGACTTTGGCTGAAGCCAGCTTTGGCAGGAAAGTCCTGGAGACAGTTTTGCCTTTCTAGGACTTTATCCTTCCTGTGCTCTATAGCTCTTTAACTGCTTGAGCCCTGTTGGTGCTTGCTCTTGTGTGCTGTGTTATTTGTTATTCTGTGTCCGTTGACAATTAGTTTGGGCTGTTCTGTCATGGATAGTCCATGGGAACTTTGGTATTATGGGGACCAGCACTTCCTTCTCTTCCCACCCTAGGGGCTCATTGTTGGTATATCCCCATGGTACCTGTGAGTTATATTGGACGACAGAGAAAAAAGGATTTTATAAATCCTTTTCTCTTAGTCCATATAACTCACAGATCTCCCACCCAGTGAAAGGGACCATGCTGGGTCTCCTGTAACTGGACGCGGGGGTCTTCTTGGGCACATTGCTCACAGGAGTTTTCCTTTCTTCCTTCCTTCTTGCTGCCCTACTTAGTAGACTTTTCACAAGTCATCTAGGGCAAGGCTAGTGGGGTAGCCTGATATAGAGGGAGAGGAGGCTCCACCCTGCACTTCTTTTACAATAGTTCCAGCCCACTGGGAGGAACTATCGCCTCCCCATGGTACCTGGACTAAGAGAAAATGATTTAACAAGTAAGACTAAAATTATTTTTTGATAGCAAGTACTATACCTACAAACTCATACTTAAAATGCTGATATCTCAATTATTTGTAAATGAGTATGATAAACCATAACATAAGAAAAATAAAGAAAAGGAAAAAAGAATAAACATAAAAAGAGATGTATGCCTTCTTTGTGATCTGTTACTCAAAGTAACCACAGTTTCAAAAAGTGAAGTAATAAATAAATATTTAATACATGGCGAATATAAACTGCTAGTTGTCCATACTTCTGGAACATGGATTTTGCTAAAGTAGCATGATGATGATGAGAATGCTGACGTAAATATATATTCAGAGCAAACCATTTTTAGGCTTATTTTTACTTGAAGACCACAATCAATTATTTTTAAGCCCAGCCAATTGTAATGTTTTGGAAGCTTCACTTTCAGTAAGCTTGTCCAAAAGTATTGTTCAGGCTTTTCTTTGTGTTAACTTGCTGCCAGGCTATTGCTACCACTATATTTCAATAGATAAAAAAAAATATATAAAAAACAAACTGAGTTACATTCAATGTGGCAGATGTGTATGGTGGCATGAATAATGTATATGTATATCTTTATTTATATAGTGCCATATATATGTACACAGCGCTTAACAGAAGTTGTAATAGTACAATACTAAATTATAGAACCGGGTTAAAAGCATCATAAATGGGAGGAAAAGTGCAACAAAGGGAATCATACATTGCCCCAAATAGCTTACAATATAATTAGAAATCATCACAGCATGCAGAGACAGTAGGAAGAGCACCATACGTGCAAGTAAAAGGCTTAGTGAAGGAAGAGCAGAATGATTCTGATGTGACTGTCAGTGTGCACAAGGAAGATATTGTTACTGGGATGCCTCCTTTAGCAGGTGAGTTTTCAGGAGATTATTGAAAGTGATGAGTGTGGATGATTAGTGAATGGTATTAGGGAGGGCATTCCAAAGCCAAGGGGCAGCCAGTGAAAAAGACTGCAGCCGAAAGATGGCTCAAGTTGTGGAAGGAGAGGACAGAAATAACCCTTGAGAAGAACTCAGGTGATGGAAAGGGTTGTAGAGGGAGATAAGAGCAGAAATGTAAGAGATCGCTGAAAAAGAAAGCAACTTAAAGGAGAGGAGAAGAGCCTTGTAAGAAATATGAAAACTTATAGGTAGCCAACAGAGGGATTTTAGAAGCAAATGAGAGGGAAGGTGTCTGGGGGCAAAGGTAGTTATTCTTGCAGCTGAATTGAGAACAGACTGAAAGAAGAAACAAGAAAGACAAGACAGTAGAATGTTGTAGTAGCCAAGTCTAGAGAAAGAATGTCCGAGTGAGAGTTTTTGCTGTTGACAAACAGAGGAAGGTATGTATTTTGGCAGTGTTTTTCAGGAAGAAGCAACATGTTTTGGTGATAGCTTGGATATGGGGGAGAATGTGAAGGTGAAATTGAGTATGAACCCCAAGCCAGCTTTATTTGCATTATCATCTTTGAATGCACTTTAAGCTTCCATTATTACTATATTATTCATAAACTATAATTAGTGGTCATAGCAGTGGTCCTAGCAGTGGTATATGGTAGCAACTTTCCTGCTACTTTGAGGACTGCAGTTTTTACTCTCACTGTCAGGCACATCAGTTAAAAGATGACAAATAGATTCACAATCTAAGCAATAGAAACATGAACATATTCTGTGACATTTATTTTTAGCAAAAATATATTGACATTGACCTTTTGAATTGTGTGTATCTGTAATATGCCAGTAAGGAGACATTCCCAGAGGCACTTGTTCACAGTCACCCTCTCAGTCAATCCCTTACACTTTCTCAGTCTCACTGCATGAAACAGAAGTAAATTGTTGTACTGTGTAATAAAATAAAAATGTGGTGTGTGTGCGTGCATGCATGAATGTGAATGTGGATGCTTATTGTAATTTGTGGTATATATATAAAAGTGAAGTATGTGTTGTAATCAACTCTCTCCACTACCCAATAAGAATCACCATACCTCATTCAGATTTATGCACCCTTCTAACTCACTCATAAGACCTATGCTGTATTCCAAGAAATGTCCAAACACAAGTAAGGCATGCTAGTTATTTTGAAGCTTATATACAATAGTGTAGGGTGAAATTTGATATGAATGCATTGGCAGGGATTTGAAACTGCTGTGACAACATTGAAAAGTCAATGTTCCATCAAACTTAACTTTTAGCTATTTTCCTTTCATTGTATTGGTTCTTGTAGTATTTTAGGTTCAGATTTACCCATGGTACAGAAAATCAGACATGGAAATACATTTGTGTGGTCTTTTTTAATAGCTTGTGAGTAGGGATGGGTGAAAGTTGTCACCATGTTCCCGTGAGAAATTTCACGAAGACCACGTTGTTATCCGCTTTTTCGCGAGAAAATCCACTTTAAAACTAGTGCTTAAAATTTTCACATCTTTTGCCCATTGGCCAAAATCTTTCACCATTTTTTCAATGGCTAGAAAGTTTTCACCCACTGATTTATGTTGTTTTCGTATTTCTGCTATAAAAATATGACGTATTCGCGGAAGGCAGACACAATAGAAGCAGCTACAGAGCGAGATAGACGTGCTGTGCTGTTCTGCTGTGATATTTTGTCAAAATTGAGGCAGGAAAGGCTCATAGTGACTGCTATCACTATCAGTAGGGTGGAAAATAATCAATGGAGGAGCTGGAAGGACCATTATGTGTCCACTGAGTCTGAGGAGGAGAAGGGACCAGCACTGAACCAATGCTATCCAGTCCCCCTAAATCACCCCAAGGGCTCTTAATGGGAAGGGAGACAGAAAAGTGAATGGGAAGGGAGGGAGAAAAGGGTAGTACTAGTGAGATCAGGACAGGTCAGCTGCCTGTTCCTGCTGCTAAACGTGCTGCCTCTGCTGACACTGATGCTGCCCTTGTTGAAACCAGTGCAGTGCCTGCTGCCAGTGCTGAACCTTCTGCCACCAGTGTTGAAGCTGCTGCCACCAGTGCTGAAGCTGCTAGTGTGTCTTGTAATACTCAGGAGGGGGGGAAGGAGAGAATAATGCCAAGCAGCAGGGAGACGTCTGGAATAGAGCAGCAGCAAGTAGGGACTAGTGATAGTGGTGGTGTTGGAGAAGCTGGGGTGGAAGACACATTGATGGCCTTTTTATCAGAAACTGAGAAGGAATGGGAGACAGGGATAAGGATGGGCAGCACCACCACCCCCACTAGCAATCAGCTTTTGGAATTTGCAGAATTTGCAACTGCTCTAATTCATGCTGCTGCTGAGATGCAAGGGCAGCAGGATGCTGATGAGCAAGCTAATGTGCCACAGACAATAGTGGACACAGTGGGAATGGGGGTCAACAAGTGATGCAAGGCTAGGACAGGTTCCACTTGCCAGCGCCAGCAATACTCCTGGTCCTAGTTGCAGTGCTATATCTGGGGCAATAGCAGCAACATTATCCGCTGCCACAAAAAGTGAAGGGGAATGTGGAGGACATGAAGAAAGAGGCCATTCTTCTCCACCTGTTCCCATCCCTCCCCCCAGTAGTCATGGGTGTGGGACTATTATTCCCTTCGTCAGGCACAGCGCAGCCATCATCAACAACTGTACAGTGCAAAATTTGTGACAAGTTAGTAAATAGGGTAAAGGAGGGAACACACCTTGGCACAACCTCCTTTATAACACACATGAAACACAGACACCATGACATTTATGTCAAATATGTTAAAGCCAAACACCCATTACAGAAATCTAGCACCACTGTTACTGTATCACCTGACTCTCCAGAAAGGCACCAAGAGGCGAGGTGGAGATCAAAGAGGAGGAAGAATAAAGAAACCCTGGAAGTTCCATTGATGAGTGAAACAACTAGCTCGCCATCAACATCACCTTCTTCCTGTAGGGTAACAAGTACATCTCCTGCCAGTCCATCTCATTCATCGTTGCCTCCCGCGCCAAATGATAGCCACTCTTTTGATGTTAAGATATGGCAGTTTGTCTTTACCCATTGCACACTGTGTGGTGCACTGACCACACATGCCAGTGTGATGGAGGAAAATCGATACCAGGTCATTAAGCGGCATATGAGGAGATTACATCCCACAGAATATGCTAAGATGCTGGCAGGGAGGGTTCATCATTACTATTAAACTGTCAGCAAGTTGTCAGGTGTCCTTAGCAGGGTTTGGACAAGAGGTATAGTGACAGCGCCAGTACTTGGGTTCTGGGGTCATGGTATTTGGATACAGTTGTGCCCCCTAATATTATTTACCACACACTGTGCACCTTGCAGTTGCTGATGAGAGTCACAGTTCCTGCTCTCAAGAGAAAAATGTATATTCTAATAACAACACACCCTTGATTTTGGAGAAGGGGCTGGTGGAGAAAAATTATTGGCTAACTTGTTCTTTTCTCCACATAGACTGGGGGCTACTTATTGTGCTGCTACTGCCTCAGGCGCAACCCTGGAGCCAGTAGTGGCAAGTGGAAACTTCATCATCTATCTTCCATGTTACAGCTATTGTTGATCCCATTCCTTTTCAGCTGCTAATCATCCTGCTGCTTAAACAACTCAGTAGCAGCAGTATGACCATCAGGTGCAACTCAGGACTTAAGAGGACATTTGACAGTGACCACTGGCCAACATGACATGCTGGCATTAGGCCAGTAGGGCATTTTTATTTTTTTCTCAGGGCTTAAAAAAAAAAAAAAAAAAAAAAAAAGTCCTACAAAAATTTTTTGGGGGGTTTGTTTCGAACAATCCTAAGTCCTACACATCAATGTTTCCTTAGGGCTTGTGCCAAATAAGCTTAAGTCCTACAAATCAATGTTTCTTCGGGGCTTAGGCCTCTAATAAGCCTAAGTCCAACAAAGGCCTCTAACAACAAATCAAACAAATCATCCTCTACAAAATACTCTATGAAGTCAAGTATTAGTCCACTCCAGTGGAAGCTTATGTCAGGTGATTGCTGTCTCTATCACTTTACATACAAA
This sequence comes from Rhinophrynus dorsalis, assembly GCA_037306005.1. Lineage (NCBI taxonomy): Eukaryota > Metazoa > Chordata > Amphibia > Anura > Rhinophrynidae > Rhinophrynus > Rhinophrynus dorsalis. The sequence goes on along the minus strand of CM074720.1, from coordinate 470,884,763 downwards.
TGTCTTATTTTATTGTATTGATTTATTTTTTTATTAACTGTCCTCCCAATAGCAGTCAAGAACCCCCCCAAAACAAATTCCCTGTTCAAATGATTCATTCATTCACCAACACAGGCAGCCTCCTCAGACCCCTTTTATATCATGCATTATGGGGGTTTTATTAATATTTAGGATTTTTTATTAACTGCCCCCCAATCCCAGTAAACAACTCCCCCAAAAACCATCCCCTGTTCAACTGATTCTTTCCCCACACCCCACCAACACAGGCACCCTCATGCCCCTTTTATGCTATGCCTTTGGGAAATACAATAATATTTGCTATGTGTTGTGTGTAACTTCTATGTTCCCATTGATTTCAATGGAATGATCTAGGTGAAAAAAACAGAAAAAAAAGTGGAAAATCGGCACTTTTCACAGGAAATTTTTTGCCAAGTGGAAAGTGCCATTTTTCACCGATTTCAGTTTGAGACGAAAATTTTCGCCCATCCGTACTTGTGAGCAGAGTGACAGAATAACCCTGTGCAGTATTTTTGCCATTACTGACAGTTTTATGTGCCCTTATAGAACAGAGCCCCTGGATTAGAGGAGAACCAAGCAGCAGTTAAATCTAGAAAATTAAATTATTAATTAGTGGTCAGGGATGTAATTTCTGTTAGGCAGGGAGATCATTTGTAGGGGTGGGCAAAAAGTGTGAAAATTTTCCTGCATGACTGTTCGCGAGAACTTGCCGATTTTTCGCTTTTTCCACCCAAAAATTCACCTTTCCGCAAAAATGTCCTTTTCGCCTATTTTTACAGATTTTCTGTCTATTTTAACACATATTTCACCTGTATTTCCTATAGGTACTGCATTTCCTACTGTAATATTACTTCTTCTGAGGGCTGAAGTTTAGAAATAAGTGGCTGAAAGTCAAAGCTGTGAGTCCTACAGCAACATATGGCTTGAAAATGTGTTAGCATGCAGAATGCATTTGTCCTTTGCCCACAACAGTAACTTCCTGCTTATATGACACTGGCACATATTGATGATGATATCAAATAATAAAAAAAAAGTACAACCAACAATATGGCAGATGTGTATGTTAGTGGTGGTGGGGGGACTGGCATGGTGTGATTTGTGTATGTATTTTTACCGTTGTCATATGCTATCCTCCTTCTCAGATTATTGACACACATTACTTTTCGGTCATAGCAGTGGTCCCAGGTGGGGTAGATGGTGGCAACCCTTCTTCACATCCCTCCTCCACCTCCTCATCTGTGCTGCTGTTAATATATTTGTCCCGGATTTGTCTGTCATACTCCTCTGCAACAGGAGCCATAGGTGTTATGTGGACTGAACTAACTGTTGGCACTGGCAGTAGCACACACTCTGACACATAAATATCTTCACTACTTCTGCCCTTGAGCCCTGGGAACTTTTTAAAGTGCTTCTGCTGCTGCTAGTTGTGGCACCTTTGGCCTGCTGATAGTATGTCTCCCAGTCAGACCTGTGATTGTGCTTCAGGTGGGATCTCATAGAGGAGTTGCCTAGGTGTGAGCCTTCTTTCTCATGTGCTTTTTGCACAGACAACAGATAGCAACATGCTTAGTTTGAGGATCCATACTGTGGACTTCATGGAATGAGGGGTTCCTGAGGTGGTGGTGCTGCTACTACTACTACTGGGGCTAGATGTTGATGTAATTCTACTGCCACTACTACTAGGTGCCAAAGATGCAGCACTTACAGCAGCAGCAGCAGAGGCACTCGTCATATCTAACATTGTGGATGTTAACCTGTGTTGCTGTTGCTGGGTACTCAAAACAGGTGTGTGTGCCTTGCACTTTGAAGTGGCCATGATGCTGATAGTGACTGATAGAGTGGCTTTTGGACATCTGTGCTTATCCAGGGTCAGACTTTCAAATGGCTTTCTCAAACAGTTTATAGACAGGCACAGTGCTCCTTAAAGGTGGTGGAAGATTCAGCCTTTGACTTTCTGCTAACCTTATAGCCCTCTCATCATCCTCACTCTCAACTTCATATGTATCTGAACAAGAGAAGGATGCTGGATGGACATATTCTAGCTCTGCATCATGATCAGTCATAATTAGGTTATCCTCAACAGCATCAGCATCACCTGACAGTTATTGCAAACTACTGTCCTTATATTTCTCTAAGCTTTTTAGAGGTTTTAAACAATTTATTTTTACTTTTACTGTAACAAAGTTCCCTACTACTTTGAGGATGGGTGTTTTGGTGCTTGTTTGTCTCACTATCTATCATGGTGCCCGTGATTGCTGCAGTTCTCTGTCTATCACCTGCAGGGGGCTCCCATTGGCTGTCTGCAGTCAGCCCGCCTCTGGTTGCCTTTTTTAAACACAGTCTGGGCACCCTTTAGTTGCCCTTTCGTGGTGTCTCTGACAGCATTCACTTTCCCTGTCTGCTGAAGCTATTGGGCCTGTTCCTGAGTTCCTGAGTCCTGAGTTCCTGAGTTTACCTGTTCCTGTGTTCCTGCCTGCTTGTCAGTTCCAGTCCGGTTCCGGTTGCTGTCGTTCCGGTTGCCAGCCAACTTGCGGTGCTTGTCCCGGTTGAGCCTCAGCCTGCTCCTGCTGTTTCCTGTGTTCAGTTCCTGTGGCGATATTTCTCTCCTGTCGCTTCGGCAACATTCTGTCTGTTGGTCCCAGCGTGCGGACGCTGGTTTACTCCATTGGCCTTGCGGCTCAATACTGTCTGTTGGTCCCAGCGTGCGGATGCTGGTTTACTCCATTAGCCTTGCGGCTCACAATAATGTCTGTTGGTCCCAGCGTGCGGACGCTGGTTTACTCCATTAGCCTTGCGGATCACTATACTTCTATTGGTCCCAGCGTGCAGACGCTGGTTTACTCCATTAGCCTTACGACTCACAATACTGTCAGTTGGTCCCAGCGTGCGGACGCTGGTTAGCTCCATTGGCCTTGCGGCTTATTGTACTACCTGTTGGTTTCAGAGTACGGATGCTGGTTTACTCCTTTTGCCTTGCGGCTCAAGGTACAGTTGTTGGTCCCAGCGTGAGGACGCTGGTTTACTCCCCTGACTTGCAGTCAGGTTTCTAGGTGCTGTCCAGTCCTAGCAGCACTGTTTCAGATGTGTACTGACACTAGTCTCTCCTTGGGTGAGACAGCTTGACCGTATTCTCTATTTACCATCCTACTGTCATTGTCATCTGACAGTCACTGTTCTTAGTGGTGTCTCCCTCCTTGGGCTGCCCTGCCCAGTATTGGTAAGGCCGGTAGAACCTGTCACGTTGCCACCTTTAGGTTGCCTTACCCGGTATTGGCAGGGCCTGTAGAGCCTATCCTTTAGTATCCATTCTGGGCTGCCCTGCCTGGTATTGGTAAGGCCGGTAGAACCTGTTACGTTGCCACTCCACCGGTATTTGCGGGGCCGGTAGAGCCTACTTACCACTATTCCTTCAGTATCGCTTAGGTTGCCTTGCCGGTATTATTTGCAAGGCCGGTAGCCTTGCCATTTGCTTATATATATGTGATGTTTGTATGTGTATGAAAACCCTATGGGATTGCCTTAACTTTTCAATAAAGTTATGTTTTTACCTAAACCTTACGTCTGAGAGTCTTAACAAACCGTGACACTATCTGATGCATCAGGTGGTTCAGCTGCTACACCTTCCTCTATTATGCTATTGCCAGCATCATCAACACTTTAATGCAATTTGTTATCATCTTTAATGTGATTCTTATATGGTTCTTTATTTCTACTGGCACTGGTAGTGCTGGAACTAGTTTTGTTAGGACTTTGACAAACTGCGTCCTCCCTTGGATTAGAGGGATCATCATCATTGATTTCACACACTCAGCAACCATTGCTGCAGTCAGTTTTTTAACTTCTACTTTACTCTCACGTCCCTGCACTGCTCCACCCCTCCCCCTTCTACTTGTGCATTTGCTGGACATTACGCAACTACACTGTGTTTTTTTACTGGACTGTACACAACACAACTGATGGAGCTGTATGATGCCTTGCCTAAGCCCAGTCAGCTGTCTGTCACTGTCACCTAATATATTTAGTTATTTATTTTTTTAATTTTTTTATTTTTTAAGTTGTCCACACTGTTGTCTTATCAGTCTGTAAAAAAAAATTATATCTGAAAAACAAAATCAACAGCTTCTTTGCCCAGACTTCCCCACCCAGTACAGAGACAATAACAGCAAGCCAATAGGTCACTAGCTGCCTGTGTCTTGCCAGTCAGTCACATGGAATTTTAGCATCTCCCCCCCAGGTGTTCCATATTAGTTACATTCATCAGTCAGCCTTTCTGTGTGGGTTCGAGTCCAGTTTCTTAAATACTAATAAAATCTGTGTTAGGAAAAGAGAGGGAGGTGATACACAAATATGTGCAATGTAAATGTGACAAATGTGTATTTAAGTACCGGTGCAGGTATTGCAATTATAAGGCATGGGTTATGCATTTTGAATTATGGATTTGGGAAATACAAGTATGTTGTTCATATACTGTATGTTTGGTGCATATTAGGTGGGAATATTTGGTTATTTGATTTATGCATACAAGGTATATGAGTTTGTTCTTACTGTTTTATTTCTGAACTGGTTTAAAAGTCCATGTACACAGGCCACAGTGCCACCCAGCAGCCTCGGCTGGTGCCTGGAGCCTCTCTACTCACCAAGAGGTCCCAGGAAAGTGCGCAGAGAGAACTCCTGTCCGAATTCGGAGCTCCCCGCTATATCAGCTGCAGAGAGTTCAGGCAATCTGTACTGCCCATGACTGCAGCACGCACAGTCTCTACTGCATATGATGGCTTCTGACAAACATCCTAGTGAATTAATATATAGGATGTATACATGGTATATGAAGGCAGTGCTATGTTTGTATGTAGTATGCATGCTTGTGCGACAAAATTTATGCTACATATTTGCATGATTTATATAATGTGTTTTCAACACTATGTAGGAGTGGATGAGGTCAAGGCTGGATGGAGTGTGATCATAGTGGGTTAGTGATGGAGCTAGAGGCGCTCATGGGGAATTTGCCTAGGTTTGTCCAAGTTGTAAATCTTACCGTTTTATAGATATTCACTCCATGTAAACTAGAGATAACTCCAGGCATTGCAATAGAGAAATCTCTAGCATACATGGGGTTAACCTGGAAATTTGCTGAAAAAAGATTGTGGGCTGTTTAGTGGGACTGCACCTTTAGAGTATGAATTTTGAAACAGAAAGAAAGCTGAGAGTGCTTTGTATAATGAGACCCATGTAAAATGCATGAGATACAGAGCCAAGCACAGAACTGACATCTCTTAGGAAACAAGTTTTATGCCTCCAGTGCGTTCAGGCTTAAAACAGCCAGAAAGAAAGAGCCGTGTGTTTCTCCTCCTACATATGCATATACTTTTTGTGTCTCTTTTAGCTTTTAGTAATACAACATTGATAACGATAATAACCTGCAAAAGAAAATATTTCACTCTTGTTGAAAATGTGCAGGCATTTAGCATTTTTAGACAGTTATATGAGAGACTATCAGTCATTGCCTTTTTGCTCCTGTCAAAATATCCTAATCCCTACTACATTACTGTAATTATTATTTATTTATAAAGTGCCACCATATTCCACAGAGTTGTACTGTAAAATCTGAAGTTTTACAGGGCAATTAGGGAAAAGTTATAGGGAGCAGTAATAGGAGCAAGTAGGAAGGTGCTATATATAGTACAAATTATAGCAGTGGTTAGATAAGATTTAGAGGAGTAATCAGGGGAGTTATGGTGAGTAGGGATGGTCAAAACCTTTTGTCTCTAAAGAGAAACCTGGGGAAAACAGCTATTATCGGTATCTGTGGGAATTCTTATACTTTTTTTCATTGCATTGAAATCAATGATAACTCTCCCTGAAATGGAGAGTTCCCACAGCTAAAACATAAAAGAGGGAGTCAGTTTACCACATTTTGTTAGTCTGTGCTTGGGAGAGAGAAAGAAAAAAATCAGCTGAATTTTTATGTTAGAGGCAGACAGGCAAATGGAGGGAGCCTGATTCAGTTATTCACTGCGTGTGTCGAGTATAAACAGAAAAGTTTGAACAGTAAATCTAATTTTTCTTTTTTCAATTAAATTATCACACTCGAGAAAACAGGAGCAGTTGCTGGAGACAGCAGTTGAGCACTGGAACACTTCACATGCACATTGGTACCTATTGTGTACAATTGTACATTTACATTTGAATGCTAAATATAATTTTCCTTTTTTTACATTTTTTTTATTAAATTAACCCAAACAGGACTAATAACAGGTATAGTTGCTGGAGACAGTGGTGTCTGGAGCAATTTATGTGCACAGTGCCAATTTGTTTGTAGTTTGCACTTAAGCGCAGGAGTTGCTAGTTTCCAAAAAGGTCTAGGGTTCGACTTTCATGTCAGGTTCTTGATTAATTCTTTCATTTTGTATTCAAAGTATTTTATTGAAAATACTTCAAAGTACAGGTAAATTGGTACATGCATTTCAAGACTATGGCATACGACATTTACAATGCGTGATGGGTAATAGATAAAACTCTGGTGTAGAGCAGTATGATTGCTGTACCTTATGTGAGTCAATGAGCCTGTGAAAGACCCTATTTTACATTATAAGGATAGAAAGGAGGAGGGAGAAAAGGGAATGGAAGGAAAAGACAGAAGAAGTCTGGCAAAATAGAAAGGGAGCTTGGACCAGAGTCCTGTGATGGAGTGCCTATCTCAGACCCTAGAAAAGGAAAGGAAGATGAGGAAGAAGCATAAGAAGAGGACAAAAGAGAGAAGCAAAAAAGAAAAGGGTAAGGGAAAGGAAACAGGCATGAGCCTGGGCCTGAAAAAGGGGGGGCTAGCCCCACCTAAACAGAGAAAGTGGAGTTACTGGATATTAAGGATTGAAAAGGCTGATAACCAGTGGTCGAATTGGTTGAAGTTTAGTTTCTTAGGCCTCCAGGCTATTTAAAGATAATTTACTCTTCAACCTTCTTGCACCAAGCTCTCACTGAGGGAGAGACATCCGATTTCCAATGAAAAGGAATCAGAGCTTAGTGCTCTATTGTATAGGAATAATTTCTTATTCCTATATAAAAGTATCTGCCAAGGATCATGAGGGAGAGAGATCTCCAGACATTTTTTAATATATTGCAAGCAGGAGATCCAAAAGCTAGAAATGCCTGGGCATGTCCACCAAATGTGAAGCAGAGCCCATGGATGTGTTCTGCATCTCCAACAGGCATTTGAGATCTTAGAGTTAGAACCTTGAACCTTGTGGGGAGTGTAGTACCAACGGAAAAGCAATTTGTAATTCATCTCAACTGTTTGTGCAGAGGTAGAGGATTTCTGAGTATGGCACCATAATCTCTTCCAATCGTCCAATGACAAAGTGTGTCCTAAGTCTGTCTTCCATGCCAGAGCATAGTTCAGCTTAGAGAGTTGATCAGTGTCTGGAAGAATCCGATAAATAGAGCCCAAGAATTTACTACTATTAGGCTGAGCGATCAAGAGCTCTTCAAATGGAGATAGGACTCTGTTGAGCTTGTGGTGCATCTCCCAGGAGGACAATAAGCCTTTAATTCTAATGTAATTCCAGAATTCTCAAGGAGGAATATTTAGGGTCTTTTGCAATGTGGGGAAGTCTGTAATCTCACCATCAGTGTATATGTCTGCTAGGCGGAGATCCTGAGATTTCATCCAATTAGGGAACTGGGATTTCGGGAGAGTATAGAGAGATTTGTGATTGAGAAAAAGTAGAGAGCAAGGAGATGGGAAAGAAATAAGACAGGCCATGTTGGAAGATGCAGACCAACATGAGAGTATATTCCTCATGATCAGATTAAAAGAGAGTGAGTTGAGCCTTGCCATTCTAGGTAATAGTGATTCCCATAGGGGATCAAGTGAGGGAACATGACACCTTTCCATGGAAGCCCATAATTCATTAGTGTGGTGGACATTCCAATCTGAAATAGATGCCAAGACAGTGGCAAGATAATAAAGTTAGGAAGTCTCAGCCCCTCATTCTCATAGTGTCTGTGTAGAATATGGGAGCCAATTCTAGGATGTTTATCGCCCCAGAGAAATTTTGAGAGAAGTCATGATGTTTCGGAGCAGAAAGAGGCAGGAATCTGAATCAGGAGAATCTGAAAAAGAATCTCGGGAGAATGCTCATTTTAATCACGTTTATCTTCCCTATCCAGGACATATACATAAAATCGATGACCTGGAGATTTGTTTTTCGTCACCTGAAAGATAATTTCTAAGACCACACTATCACGTCCCTCAGATCCTCAGTCGGGGATCCTTTAGCCTTTAGAGACCAGTGGGCTCTTTCCAGGGAGAAGGTTTTAGGGTCTTCTGAAGGCAAGACAGAGGCGAGAAATCCCTGCAAGAATGTCAGAAGCTCTTCATGGCCTATATCTTCAGGGATACCCCTAAAGTGTAAGTTCTATCTCTGGCTTCTATTCTCCATGTCATCTAATTTGATGACAATATATATAGAGGTGCGAGATACAGAGCGGATATGTGGGTCATCATTTGATCCCTAAACTTAGTCCAGGTAACTTGTTCTGCTTTCAGGGCACTCAGTCTGTCTCCCATATGATTCAGGTCATGTCGTACCTCGAACAGTTCGTCTTTAATGAACATTTTTAAATCAGCCAGCAAATACTGTAAGTCTCTCCGAGTAGAGGGAGAAGCTTGCATGTCGTTGGGGGAATTATCATCGGATTCACTCCCAGTGCTCGCTGTGGAGTGTGATTCCAGATCCTCCATGAGTGGGAAAGTAGTAGAGTCCACCTTATTAGGTAATTGTTTTTCATTCGGCTGATCCAAATTCTTCTTAAAAAAGACTGCATATCCCTCTCTTTTTTTCTGCTGATTGCTGTATATATCTGCACTCATTAAGTGACAGCTTGGGTCTAAAAAAGATGAAGATAACCACTGGTTTGAAGCGTAGTATCCCTCCTCGAGGCAGGAGCTCAAGCTCTAAGCGTCCATCTAATCTGGTAGCCAAGCCACTCCCCCAAACTCTTTCATTTTGTCTTGTTAAGTTCAAATGATGTTTATAGCTGTATTCATGAATGATCCCACTTCAGACACCAGGTGTGACAGGGTCTCAATAGCCATTGTGCAGTTTAGAGTACCTAAGATTTAGCAGGGTACACTTAAGTCCAGAATAATCAATACCATTTATGTAGCTTTTTCCAAATTAAAGAGTAAACAGATGAGGTCAGGAAATTTCAACATTCAAACTGCCCATTTAAGAGTATGAAACTTTTAGGAAAAAAAATGCACATAACAGAAAATAACAGGCCTAAACCCCATAGACATACTAACTAGACTAGGACAGTATTACATAGTAACATAGTAATTTAGGTTGAAAAAAGACTTGCATCCATCTAGTTAAACCCTTTTCCTATTCCTGTTTACCATCGTTGATCCAAAAGAAGGCAACCCCCCCTCAATATAGCAATTTCAAATTCTTCCTTGAATGGGGGAAAAAAAATTCCTTCTTGATTCCAAATGGCAATCAGATTTCTCCCTGATCAACAAGCCCTAACTAAATATTAATGAGATCACTGCCAAGTTCTCAAATCCCACCATATTGGCTATAACCATAAAGCATGTTCAGTTTAGAGGAGTCACCTCTTTTTCACTGGGAATATAAATGTAGCTCTCTCTACAGGCTTCTGTAAACAAACTGGCAGCATTTTTTCAGCAATCCCTGATTACGTCTGTCTCTGTTTAGTTGAATGTGTGCATTTAACCCTTTTTGCATACATTTGCATGGATAGCAGCTAAAAATGTATATGTCTGTCTGTCTATCTATCTATCTATAGATTTCTTATTACATTGCTGCTGGAAACTTTTTTTAACCCCCATTGAAGTGACTAAGAGCTGGCTGGAACTGAGAAGGTACAATCACCGTTAAAGGGATAGTAATACTTAAAATGTAAAAACAAATATGTTGTAGGGTTTATCCCCCTGAGTAAAACAAGGGTACTCCCACTGCTGACAGGTGTTTCATTCAAAAGTTATTAATTTTCAAAGTTAGATCCTATGGACAGCTCTGGTCAGTTGACCATAAATCTCTATAGGATGGTGTAGCAACAGCGCCACTGTACAATTTCAGGCCACTGTGATATTGCACCTAAAAAATTCAACTTTGAAAATTAATAACTTTTGAATGAAACACCTTTCAGCAGTGGGAGTGCCCTTGTTTTACTCAGGGGGATAAACTCTACAACATATTTGTTTTTACATTTTAAGTATTACTATCCCTTTAAGCCTGCAACTTCCAGTGAACTACAAACTTCATTGTGATAGAACAAGGTTTAAACCTTTCCCTGCTATTGCACACACCTTTAGAATGCAAAAAGATTTCTGATTACACTGCTGCTGGAGCCTCTAGTGACTGAGACCTGTCTGGAGCAAAAAAGGCAAGGCTGCAACTACAAAGGGACTCCAGTTTGCACCAAATACTGCTTTTGTAGGTAATGATTCATCTTCCAGCAATCTGGTGAGCCCAACCGTCGAAGCAATGCTTTGCGTACCCCTCTGGCACTAAAAGGGTTAAAGAGGTAATGGACTTAGCATGCGTGAGATAGTTGGACAATGCCTAATGGAGCAGAATAGGGATGGTTATACTGTGTTGTGTTGGCTACAGTATCAGAGTAACAATCTGTGAGTTAGGTTAGGTTGCAAGTCCAACCATGATGACCTGTTCGTGTTTGTGTAGCACAATGTCAATGCCACTACATTTCTTTGCAATGTGTTGTCTAGCCGTCGTGAACACATGAGGTTTTGAGTAAGGGGATAGGAAGCAGACATATGTATATGTGACTGGGACCATGAGCACACACATCATCAGTATGTGAACCAAGACCCATGAAACATAGGATCTCTTTCATGAGTCTTAGATTCACATACTGATTAGGTGTGTGCTCAGGGTTGTAGTCAGACGTACGTATGTCTGCTTGCAATCCCCTTGCTCAAAACCTCATGTGTTCATGACGGCTAGACAATACATTGCCATGCAATGTATAGTCTACTCTAGGGGTGGGAGAAATCTCACGCCGTGTTCCCACGAGAAATTCCGCTAGAACCACTATATCATCCTCTTTTAATGGGAAAATCTGCTTTAAAACTAGTGATTCAGATTTTAAAATTGTTCACCATTTTTCAATGGCTAGAAAGTTTCCACTAATTGATTTACGTGGTTTTTGCCTTTTTACCATAAAACATGAGGTATTTGCCAAAGTCAAACACAATAGAAGCAGCTACAGAGCAAGGTAGATGTGCTGTGCTTTTCTGTTGTGATCTTGAGTAAAACCGAGGCAGAAGAGGCTCATAATCACTGCTATCACAATGAGCAGGTTTAAAAATATTAAAAGGAGGAAGGGGAAGGACCCTTATGTGTCCATTGAGTCTGAGGAGGAAGTGAGCACTGTGCTTTCCAGTCCCCCTAAATCACCCCTAGGGATCTTGAGGGATTTAATGGGAAGGGAAGGAGAAAAGGGAATGGGAAGAGAGGGAGAAAAGGAAATGGGAAGAGAGGGAGAAAAGGGTAGTACTAGTGAGAGCAGGACAGGTCAGTTGCCTGCGCCTGCTGCAAGAAGTGCTGGCCCTGCTGCCACCATTGCTGCTCCTGCTGCCACTAGTGCTGTACCTGTTGCCAGATGTGCTGCCTCTGCTGCCACTAGTGCTGTGCCTGCTGTCAGTGCTGAAGCTGCTGCTAGTGTGTCTTGTAGTACTCAGGAGGGGGGGAAGGAAAAGATGGTGCCAAGTGTGTCAGAAAGGGACCCTGAGTCACACTTGCCATTCCCAAGCAGTCCCACCAGTGCTAGTACTACTACTACTAAGGTCCAGCAGCTTGTTAGCATTAGGAGTGAAGGGGAAGGTAATCAACAACAATGTCCTCATATTACTAGTAGTGACTGTGAGAAGGAAGACTCTGTGGCTGAACTTGATGTGGTTTGTGTTAGTAGTAGTAGTAGCAGTAATGGTGAAGCAGTCAGTGGGAGAGGAAGCATTTAAGAGCATCCAGACTAGCGGACAAGGGACCCCACACCATTCCGCTGGCTCTGGGAGTCCTCCTCCCCTTCCCTTCACTACAGTGTCCAAGTGGAACATGTTCCTGAAGAGGCCAGAACTGGTGTTGGGAAAGAGTAGGCACAGAATTCATACCACCACCACCAGCAGGACTACAGATAAGCTGCCTGTGCCTACTGGTACTGCTGCCAGTCTGCCTTCTTCAGGTCAAAAAGAAATGCCAAGTGTGACATTAGGGGACCCTCTATCACATTGCTTTTCACCTCCTCTAACCAGCAGTGAGATGTCTGTAATAGAGCAGCAGCAGCAGCACGGAAAGACTAGTGGTGGTGGTGGTGATGATGATGATGGCGGATGATGATGGCGGAGAAGCTGGGGTGAAAAAGAGAAATTGGTGGCCATTTTAGCAGAAACTGAGAAGGAATGGGAGACAGGGGCGTGGATGGCTATCACCACCACCACCACCACCACCATCACCACTAGCAATGAGCTTTTGGCATTTTTGGAATTTGTAAATGCTCTAATTCCTGCTGCTGCTGAGTTGCAAGGGCAGCAGGATGCTGAGGAGCAAGCTAGTGTACCACAGACCACCATGGACACAATGGGAATGGGCTCAACATGTAATGCTGGACTAGAAAAGGTTCCACTTGCCAGTAGTAGCAATATTCCTGATCCTAGTTGCAGTGCTGATTCTGAGGCAGTAGAAGTAACAACAGGAACATCATCCGCTGCTAGCACAGACAGTGAAGGGGAATGTGAAGGATAAGAAGAAAGTGGCCATTCTTCTCCATCTGTTCCCTATCCCTATTCCCTGATGTCATGGGTGTGGGACTATTTTTCTCTTGGAGCAGGCACAGTGTAGTCATCACCAATGACACTGTGCACAATTTGTGACAAGTCAGTGAGAAGGGGAAAAGAGGGAATGCACCTTGGCACAACCTCCCTGATATCACACATGAAATACAGACACCATGACATTTATGTCAAACATGTTAAAAACAAACACCCACCACAGAAATCAAGCACCACTGTTGCTGTATCCCCTGGCTCTCCAGAAAGGCAACAAGAGGTGAGGTGGAGATCAAAGAGGAGGAAGAACAGAGATCCCAGACAGAGAATGGAAGTTCCATGACAAGTGAAACAACTAGCTCACCATCACCTTCTTCCTCTAGGGTAACTACATCTTCTGCCAATCCATCTTGTTCATCATTACCTCCCCCACAAAATGATAGCCACTATGTTGATGTTAGGATGTGGCAGTTCCTCTCCACCCATCGCACACTGTGTGGTGCAATGACCACACATGCTAGTGTGGAGGAAGAGAATCGCAAGCAGGGCATCAAGTGGCATCTGATGAGATTCCATCCAGCAGAATATGTTAACATGCTGGCAGGGAGGTTTCATCATTACTATTAAACTGTCAGCAAGTTGTCATGTGTCCTTAGCGGGTTCTGGACAAGGGGTATAGTGACAGTAGCCGTACTTGGGTTCTGGTGTTACGATGTTTGAATAAAGTTGTACCCCCAGATGTTATTTACCACACACACAGTGCACATTGCAGTTGCTAAGAAGAGCCACAGTTCCTGCTCTCAAAGAAAACATTTCTATTCTAATAACAACACACCCATGATTTTGGAGAAGGGGCAGGAGGAGAATAATTATTGGCCAACTTCTTCTTTCCTCCACATATACTGGGGGCTACTTATTGGGCTTCTACTGCCTAGTCACATCACTGGGGATAGTCATGGCAAGTGGAACCTTCATCATCCATCAACCATTTTACCACTGTTGTTGATCCCATTCCCTTTCAGCTGCCTAATCATCCTGTTGCTTAAACAACTCAGCTGCATCAGCAAGAACAGCAGTCACAAATTCCACATCTATATCAGGGCACTTGACAATGGCCAGTGGCCACTGACCAACAGAACATCACCTGCTGGCACTAAGCCAGTAGGGCATTTTTTTCCTCAGTGCTTGTGCTTTAAAAAAATAAATAAATAAAAAATTAAAAACATAGTCCTACAAAAAAAATAAATAAACACATTTTGGGGGTTTGTTTCTAACAAGCCTAAGTCCTACAAATCAATCTTTAATTAGGGCTTGTGCCAAACAGGCCTAAGTCCTACAAATCAATGTTTTTTATTAACTGTCTCCCCAATACCAGTCAAGAACTCCATCCACCAAAACAGGCACCCTCCTCAGACCCCTTTATACCATGTGTTATGGGGTATTTTATTTATTTATTTATTTATTTAGAAAATGTTTTACCAGGAAGAATACATTGAGATTTCTCTCGTTTTCAAGTATGTCCTGGACAGTTTTCAGTAGAGGGTTGCATATTTATACAAACTGAGAAACATTATATATTACATGTTATTAAATATATATACAAATATTCACACATATGGAAATTTTAAAATTATAAACAGTTACACTCTGTATTTAGGATTTATTTTGTATTAACTGACCCCCAATCCCAGTAAGCATACCCCACAAAAAAAAATTCCCTGTTCAACTGATTATTTCTGCACATTCCACCAACATCTTCATGCACCTTCAATACTATGCCTTTGGGAAATAAAAAAAAAGATTTGCTATGTGTTGCATGTAAATTCAATGTTCCCATTGATGTCAATAGAATGAGCTAGGCAAAAAAAAGCAGAAAATCAACACTTTTTTGTGGGAAATTATTCCCCAAGCGGGAAGTGCCATTATTCGCCTATTTCAGTTTGAGGTGAAAATTTTCTTCCATCCCTAGTCTACTCCTTTTAAAATACCAAAGGTTAACCCATTGAGTGCCAGAGAGGTCTTCAACGCATTGATGAGCAATGTTTTGTGTACCCCACTGGCACTCAAAGGTATGATGATTGTTCAGCAATAGCATGACTGTTGTGTTTACAGTCATCACTTTCTACAGGTATCCATGGCATGACCCCTCATGGACCAGAGGTATGTCCGGTGACACGTAGATTCCACATCCATGAAGATCACCTGTTGCTGTTATATGTCAATTACAAGCCTATGAGCATCTGTAGTTTTTTGGTGTAATTGATTGTCTTTCCCTCATGAGATTTTTAATTCAGATCATATCTTTGATCTAATGATCAATCCTGTGAGTGCATCAACAGACACATCTACATGTTTGTCAAAATCCTCTATTACCACAACAATGGTTGAAACAATATGTGGACAGTATGGGACCTAGTATGTTGCGAGTTAGGTGTATGTTGTTCAAGTTCAGTTCACTTCATGGAAAAACAACACTTCATGTTGTTTGGCTTTGCTATGCGTTCTGTCAGTTGAACTTGTACAAAAGTGTCTGTATGTGATATGTGTGTTCAACCAAGCTGTAACACCCTAATACACCAAGAATTGTGCATGATTTGTGCTCACTACATTGGTTTGTAATGTATTGGAGACATATCTGCCACAATGTTTGTTGTGTGTGTGTGCCCTCCTATTGTTCAGTACCTTACAACTAAGTTATATGTGCATGAATTGTGTTCACTGCATTGCTTTGCAAAGAACTGGAGACATATCTGCCACTCAGCCTGTTTGGATACAAAACATAAATGGACAGGAATGTGATAAACAAGTTCCTACTTATTGGGGGGGCAGATAAGCCTTTTATTTTGGGGGGCTTTGGAAGGGGATGCAGGTGACCCTTGGTGGTCGTGGCTTCAGGTGGTGGTGCAATGCTAGAAGGGGAGGCATTTGATGACCCCTTAGCTGATGCTTGGGCCATTTCTTGGCGTTGGTTCTCCCACCTATTAAAGTCCTGTATTTTCACCAACATCTGGGCCAATAGGTCCAGCATGCCGGTTCTCAACTGGTAGAGTTATTGGTCAATTGCTCGGAGGCTTTCATTTGTCTTTTGGGAATTCCTCTTCAACCTCCTGAGGGATCTCGCACACCTCCTGGCCTCCCTCAGCTGCTGCCTTTGGATGGTCACACATTCTGCATACAATACCACAGTATATGAAGGCATGACCTGTGTAAGGGGTGTTGATGGTGGTGTGGCTGGTGGTGAAGATACCTCGTGAGGGCTAGGTGGCTCTTCTTCTGGACATGGAGGTGAAGATGGCCGTGGTGATCCCTGGAGAGGATCATCAGGAAGAGGGCCACCATGAAGGGAGTGTGGGGACATCTCAAGGTCATCTACGGACCCCTCAGTCCCCTGGGATGTACCAAACCCAGAGTGGATTGGTGGTGTTAATGGTGCTGTTGTTGGTGGTGGTTGGGTGAAATCATCCCAGGCCTGGGGATGCTGTGGCTCACCTATGAGCCCCACATGCTCATAGTCCAGTGGCCATTGGTATGTGGATCCCTGGGTGGCTTCTTGTCACACATGTGACTGTGGTTTTGCTGTGGGGCAATATGGGCCATGATGTGACATGGCCATGGTGTCTGGCATCCAGTGCCTTCCTGTAGGTGGTGGTGGGACCTGGAGGCAGTAGTCAGCCCTGGTCATATGCTGCGGCAGTGGTGGTGGGGCTTGGAGGCGTAGTCAGCACTGGTCACATGCTGCGGTGGTGGTGGTGGGGCCTGTAGGCCGTAGTCAGCCCTTGGCAGATGATGCTGCGTTGAGATGGTGGCCTCCTCAGGAGATGTTTCACCGAAGGTTGGGTCCTCCTCACCCTCCTCCTGAAGTTCTGCAGGCAAGTATACTGTGTGGGGAAATTACATTACATTATGTAATTAGTCATGTAAGCTATGACAGGAGTGCTGCAAGACTATGACATTAACATATTAACCATTGAGTGGCAGGATGACATCCATTGCATTGCTTTACAATACATTGGTTACCATCCTGACACACACTGATTGCTGAGCTTGACATGATCCCATACATTGATTCCACGAACCTACAGTGTTGTAGCTTTGGTTATCATGTGTATCCTGAGGAGTGATGATGGCAAGGCATACTTCCTTGCTATCCTCATTCATCAGGATACATTTGGTGAACAAAACTGAACCATCACACCTTGAGTGATACAAACCCATTGCATGTACAACACCTAGGCCTCAACAGCAAACACGCTAGGGCCTCTGAACACATCAATGAACTTGTGATGAACAATGACTACAGAGTCCAAACACAGAAACATAAACAGACACAGCTAGCACACCAACAAACATGAACTGTGGAACCCAGCAACCCAATCACCTGGAGGACACATCGAACACACCCCAGGAAAGTTAAAAACCAAACACGTAGCAAATATGGGGGGGTTATTCCCTAGAATTGGAGATTACTTCTCTATTTCCTATGTTATGCTATGGGGCCTATGCACTAAAATGTCTAAAGTTGGTGTAATCTTAGCACATTGGCTCTACAGACTAACACAGGAATTGCAGAAGAGATATTACTGGAGAAATCATCTACACATTCTCACCTCTTTCTTATACCTTAGTAAATATCCACCCTGGCATGGTTGAGCCTTGGGAATCACATATGTCCTGGAGTGTGTTAATGGTGATGAATGCCCCCTGCCCATCCACACTTTTCAGGCTACATCTGATACAGAAAGCTAAACCTTGACTATTCTACTTGGACACACTACCAACATGTACAACACAAAGGCCTGAAATGCATTAACAATACTACAAAAAACACACCAATTCCCTTCCTTGCTGTCCTCTGATAACCCTTTGAGTGCCAGGTGATTAGATGTATTGTTAAACATTGCATTTATAATCCCTCTAGGATTCAAGGTGTTAGGTGCTGACCTCTATGTATGACATTGTGGTACACATAACAGTTATTTTTTTGCCCCCAACATGATGGTGTGCAGTGATTTTGTGCTGTGAGTGTAGCTGATGTAGACAGCATCAAGTGGGTTAAACAGTGACTTGACCATTCCCATTTGTGCTGGTTTTGTAATTTATTCTATCCTTGTTTGAACCCTCTCCAAGCTGTGTTGCTGAACTTGTGGTGAGGAATGTTGGCCATGTGTTCAGGTGTCATAATAGGTTGAAGTATTTGTGTGATGTGTATGTAGCCTTGATGCACTTACTGGTGGTCTGGAAGCTACTTTCATACCCGGTGTCACTCCCTCCTGGAACCCTTCAAACATCTGTTGCTGACAAGTTCTGGCACAGCAGCTCCTCCCAGTCAGCGAAATGAATGTTGTGGGGGGGCCACCACCAATGCCTCTGGAGTGCAAGTCCACCTCACCCATCTTCTTTTTCATCACTCATTTACAGTCCATCCACTTCTTCTTGATGGAATCCAGGGAGTGGTTACAGCTGGACATAGAGTTGACCTATCACGGTTCCCGTGATTGCTGTCACTCTCTGCTGTGGTGTGTTCCTATTGGCAGTACCTGTTATGCCCGCCCAGTATGGCCTTCTTATACCGGGCCTTTGGCACCTGTCAGGTGCCCTTTTGTGGTGTTCCAGTACCAGTGCTTCCGTTGCTGTGTTCCTGCGTTCCTGTGTACCGATTCGGCTTGTCTGACACTTCTCCTGGTTCCTGCTGTTCCTGTTCCTGGCTGATTTTCCTGCTCTGTGATTGATCCAGCTTGTCTGACGTTCCTGCTCCGTGTATGACCCGGCCTGGCTGACGTTCCTGCTGCGTGATTGATCCGGCTTGTCTGACGCTCCTGCTCCGTGTGTGACCCGGCTTGATCTACCTGCCCGCTTGGTTCCTGTCTCCGGTGATCCGGCTTCATTGAGGCTTGTCTATGTCGCCTGGCGACATTTCGAACTATCTGATCAGTGCCTCTTTTGCTGACCTCCATCACGCTTGCTGAGCCTGTTGCCTCCATTACCGAGCCTGTGCATTAACCCTTGATGTGCCTGTTGCCTCCGATTAAGGGCCGTCCATTAAACCTGCTGAGTCTGTTGCTTCTGTTACTGAGCCTGCTCGCTGACACTTGCAGTACTTGTGGCCTCCGATACTGAATAGTCCGCTACTCTTATTGAGCTTGTTGCCTCCGTTACTGAGCCTGTTCATTAACCCCTGCAGAGCTTGTTGCCTCCGATACCGAGCCTCTCGTTTAACACTTGCTGAGCTGATTGCCATCTGTACCGAGCCTGTCCATTTGCAGAGCCGTGGTGTTTTCCGTTACTGTCCACCTAGTCTCTTGCCATTCACTCGATTCAGTTACACACCGGAAGGGTTTAGCAGTGTTGGCATATCCATTACGCACCAAGGGGTGCTACTGGCTCTGGTCCTGTTCAGCTCTGGCAATGTGGGTACCCGTTGATGAACCAAGGGGTGCTGCTGGCTCAGGTTCCATTAAGCTCAGGCAGTGTCATTAACCCATTCTACACCGCAAGTGCCTTTGGTTCAGATTACACTCAGCTCAGGCAGTGTGGTTCCATTTACGCACATCAGAAGTGTCCTTGGCTCTTGTCTTAAGTGGCTCTAGCATAAGTGGTTGGTTTTGCAAATCGCCAGTCCCTAAGTACTGCTGTGTGGACTCACTACAAGGTGCTTCCATCTGGCACCACAGCCTTTGGCTGTTCTTATCCACCACTGGGCGTTGGCTTACACACCACCTCAGAGGCTGATCATTACATTGGACTTAACCCTTGCTACACCTATTCCTTGTTGTACAGTATTGCTCTTTACCTGTACTGTGTCTACTTTATTACTATATCGCCTGTAGTTACATGTCATTACCTATTTCTGCCCTTAGGGGACAGTGTTCTTTATATTCTTCTCAATAAAACTGTGTTTTATTTTTTACCTCTGGTCTGAGAGTCTGAATAACCGTTACATGACCCTGCTCACCACTTCCCTCCAGGCAGTCTCCTTCTTGGCCCCTATAACAGTGGCCATCTGCCTGGGGACAGGGTCTTCTCCCTCTCCAGTATGATGTGATCCAAGAACCTGTTTTCCTCAGTGGTATAAATAGGGTCCCTCAGCCTCTCTTCCTCAGCAGAACCCTGGGACATGTCAGAGCTGAGGCTTTGGTTTTCAGGTCCTGCCTGCCATGTCCCTGATTGTGTGGAGTGCTCCCCATAAATGATCCCTCGACCCATTTCCAGCTCTGTCCCTACACTACGTGTGCCTGCTCTTGAGCCGATACCCCTCTGACCCAGGGTTCTCCCACTCCCACTCCTACCCTGACCAGGGATGCTCCCTGTACTTCCTCCTCTCCTGCTACTCTCTCCATCCCCCTCTACTGCTCTCCTCTTCTCTCCATCTCTCACCCACTCACACCCAGGCACTCAAACAGGCCCTCACACACACATGCTCACTCAGATTGACTCACTGTCCCTCACTTGCACTCACAGACTCACACTGTGAAAAAAAATATAAATGTGTGTGATGTGTTAAAAAAAAACTGTGTGTGTATGTGTGTGTTCATGTTTGAATGCGTGTATTCGGTATGTGCAAAACGTTTATTATGTGTTGTAAAGTGTATGAACTCTCTCCAAATCTCCTTCTACCTGTTATGCATGCTCCTATCTCCCTCACTCTAATACAGATCTCTTCTCCTGGGTCCTGTGAGCTAGCTTGCAAAAACACGACACACAGACAAAGGTGCGTTGGTTATTTTGGGTCTATATAGGTTATTTGATACTTGATACTTTGGGGTACTGTTATTGGCTGTGGCACTAGATAACGTCGGACGTTCACTTTTTCCTTTAATATGAATTTATTGAATGTTACTTATCATGTGGTTTTACACGGCAATGAGATCAGATTTATATTCAATGCAGGTTTAAGGTGTACATGTATTTTGTTGGCCTTCACTCTTTAGCCATTCTGGGGACCGGAGATTTGGATATCTCCTTAATCACTTTTAGCTAAGTAGCGATGGCCTGTTTTTACTTAATGCCGGTTTTAAAGTGAACATTTGTATTGAGGCCTAAGTGACTGCGAAAGACCCAGCAGACATGTTGCAGACCCCAACATGTCCTCAGTAGATACTAGGAAGATTGTCATTGACTGCAAAGGGAAAGAGAAAGCAGCTTTAAAGGGAAAGGCAAGAGAGGACCAAAGAAAACATAGAGCCATTTAGGTGCAAAGATAACCTCTGCAAACTCTATTGTCAATTGGGAATGGAGTGTTCAATGGCACCTTAATTCCCAGGAAGGAACAATAAGCTCTCCATTAAGAAAATCTCCAGCAGGAAAATTACAAAGAATTGTCAGATATTACTTTAAAAAATTAAACTATTGATTTCTGTAACCGTCTATATAAGGGGAGAGTAGGGATGGGTGAAACTTGACGCCGTGTTCCAGTGGGAAATCTTGCGAAAGCCACGTTGTTATCCACTTTTTCACAGGAAAATCTGCCTTAAAAATAGCTCTTAAAATTTTTGCATCTTTCACCCATTGGCCAAAATTTTTCACCATTTTTTCAATGACTATAAAGTTTCCGCCCATTGATTTACGTTGTTTTCGCACTTCCACTTTAAAGAACGTGCTGTGCTGTTCTGCTGTGATATTTTGCAAAAAATGAGGCAGGAAAGACTCATAGTAACTGCTATCACAATGAGCAGGGTGAAAAATAATCATTGGAGGAGCTGGAAGGACCCTTATGTGTCCACTGAGTCTGAGGAGGAGGAGGAAGTGACTAGCAGTCCAGTCCCCCTAAATCACCCCAAGGGATCTTGGGGAATTTAATGGGAAGGGAGGGAGAAAAGTGAATGAGAAGGAGGGAAGAAAAGGAAATGGGAAGGAAGGGAGAAAAGGGAATGGGAAGGGAGTGAGAAAAGGGTAGTACTAGTGAAAGCAGGACAGGTTAGCTGACTTGCTGCCCCTGTTTCAGTGCCACCATTGCTTTACCTGCAGTTACTAGTGTTGTTCCTGCTGCCAGATGTGCTGCCACTAGTGTTGTACCTGCTGTCAGTGCTAAACCTGCTGCCACCAATACTTTGCCTGCTGCTGGTGTTTCTTGTAGTACTAGGGGGGGAGGAGAAAATTATGCCAGGTATGACAGAAAGGGTCCCTCTGTCACATTGCTTATCACCTCCTCCAAGCAGCAGTGAGATGCCTGTAATAGAGCAGCAGGTAGGGACTAGCGGTGGTGGTTGTGTTGGAGAAGCTGGGGTGGAAGAGACATTGATGGCCTTTTTATCACAAAGTGAGTAGGAATGGGAGACAGGGATGAGGATGGGCATCACCACCACCACTAGCAATCAGCTTTTGGAATTTGGGGAAATTGCAACTGCTTTAATTTCTACTGCTGCTGAGATCCAAGGGCAGTAGGATGCTGAGGAGCAAGTTAGTGTGCCACAGACCACCGGGGACTAGGATAGGTTCCACTTGCCAGCACCAGCAATACTCCTGGTCCTAGTTGCAGTGCTAAATCTGAGATAGTATCAGCAACATTATCCGCTGCCACAAAAATGAAGGGGAATGTGCAGGAGAAGAAGAAAGAGGCCATTCTTCTCCACCTGTTCCCTATCCCTCCCCCAGAAGTCATGGGTGTGGGACTATTCTTCTCTTTTGGCAAGCACAGTGCAGTTATCATCAACAATGGTACAGTGAAAAATGTGTGACAAGTTAGTGAGAAGGGGAAAGGAGGGAACACACCTTGGCACAACCTCCCTGATAACACACATGAAACACAGACACCATTACATTTATGTCAAACATGTTAAATCCAAACACCCATTACAGAAATCTAGCACCGGTGTTACTGTACCCTCTGACTCTCCAGAAAGGCACCAAGAGGTGAGGTGGAGATCAAAGAGGAGGAAGAATAAAGAAACCCAGACAGACACTGGAAGTTCCATGATGAGCGAAACAACTAGCTCGCCATCAACATCACCTTCTTACTCTAAGGTAACAAGTACATCTCCTGCCAATCCACCTCATTCATTGTTACCTCCCCTGCCAAATGATAGCCACTCTTTTGATGTTAGGATATGGAAGTTCATCACTACTCATTGCACACTGTGTGGTGCACTGACCACACATGCCATTGTGGTGGAGGAGAACCGATACCAGGTCAACAGGTGGCATCTGAGGAGATTCCATCCCGCAGAATATGCTAGGATTCTGGCAGGGAGGGTTCATCATTACTATTAAACTGTCAGCAAGTTGTCATGTGTCCTTAGCAGGGTCTGGTCAAGGGGTACAGTGACAGTGGCAGTACTTGGTTTCGGGTGTCATGGTTTTTGGATACAGTTGTGCCCCCAGGTGTGCCCCCAGATGTTATTTACCACACACACACTGTACACATTGCAGTTGCTGATTGAAGCCCAAGTGAAAAATATATATTCTAATAACAACACGCCCATGATTTTGGAGGAGGGGCAGGTGGATAAGATTTAATGGCCAACTTCTTTTCTCCACATATACTGGGGGCTACTTATTCTTCTGCTACTGCCCCAGGCGCATCACTGGAGCCAGTCGTGGAAAGTGGAACCTTCATCATCCATCTTTCATGTTACTGCTATTGTCAATCCCATTCCCTTTCAGCTGCCTAATCATCCTGCTGCTTAAACTCAGCAGCAGCAGTATGAACAGGAGTTGCAACTCAGGACTCAGGAGGACATTTGACAAAGGCCACTGGCCAACATGACCTTCTGCCATTAGGCCAGTATGACATTTTTAAGTTTTTTTCTCAGGGCTTGTGCTTTGAAAAAATAAAAATAATTAAATAAAAAAAAACTAGTCCTACAAAAAATAAACAATTTTTGTGGGGTTTGTTTCTAACAAGCCTAAGTCCTACAAATCTATGTTTCCTTAGGGCTTGTGCCAAACAAGCTTAAGTCCAACAAATCAATGTTTCCTTAGGGCTTGTGCCAAACAAGCTTAAGTCCTACAATTCAATGTTTCTTCAGGGCTTGGGCCTCTAATTTAAGTCTATGTCCTACAAAGGCCTCTAACAACAAATCAAACAAATCATCCTGTGCAAAATACTCTATCAAGTCAAGTATATTAACTGCCCCCCCAATAGCAGTCAATAAACCGCCCAAAACAAATTCCCTGTTCAAATGATTAATTAATTCACCAACACAGGCACCCTCCTCAGACCCTTTATACCATGTCTTATGGTATTTATTTTATTTTATTTAGGATTTATTTTTTATTAACTGCCCCCCAATCTCAGTAAACAACCCCATAAAAAAATCATCTGTTCAACTGATTCTTTCCCCACACCCCACCAACACAGGCACCCTCATGCCCCTTTTATACTATGCCTTTGGGAAATTAAATAATATTTATTTTATGTTGTGTGTTCCCATTGATTTCAAAGGAATGAGGTAAGCAGAAAAAGCAGAAAAAATGCAGAAAATCTGCACTGTTCATGCAAAATTTTTCGCCAAGTAGAAACTGCAATTTTTCTCCAATTTCAGTTTGAGGCGGAAATTTTCGCCCATCTCTAGTAGAGTGTAAAGTTATGGAAAACTGCTTCTGACTAATAAGATAAAATACAATGTATACAGTACATCTTTGAGAACTGTTGATTCATATTAAAACTGAAATGTACTAAGGAATACAACAGTTTCCTCTCCAGGCATTGAACTGTAGCTCCTGTGATACTCACCATGCCAATGGACTGCCAAATAGGTGCAATTGTATAGGATCTTGGAAGTTGTAGTTCAAAAATGGCTGGATAGCCAACTATCGGCCACCTCCTGAAATGAAACATGACATATTTTTGTACAAAAAGACTTACTTAAAATAAATTTTGATAACTAGAAAGAAAATCAAATCAGATTATTTCAGTTCAATACATATTTATTTAGTGTATAAATGCAAACCCAACACTTACAAATAAATAACAGAACATTCGGTATTAACAGAAAATGTCTTTCTAAAAATGTTGTGTTTATTTAAACAAATGAAATTCAATTACAAAAATGCAGAATTTGTTTTCCAGAAGTTTTTTTTTTTTTAACTAAACAGCAAACTGATTTATTAAGACAAATGTAAACGATGTTCCTGAGATTATGCTCCATTTGCATAAAATGAGGTAGTGGAGGTTTGTAGTAGGGATTTATGAAACTTTGCATCTCAAAAGGTGAAAAATGGCACTTCCAACTGAAGTGGAAATTTTTATCAAAAAGTGCCAAATGTCCCCTTCTTCCTAGCTAACTCATTGCATTGAAATCAATGGAAAGACTGAATTTCACCACCACATGGCAAGTTTCCTTTGCCTGCAGGGCACACATGACCTGTTACATGTGCTGGGTCACCGAATCTGGGTCTGAGAGAGACCACTCCACTCTAGGAGTTGTCAATTTCAGACCTCATTTTTACTTACCAAGGTCCTGAAGGAGCTCTCTAATTAAAAAGCATGTTATGTGCTTGGACGTCACGGTCGTTTAAGGGAAAAAATGGTGACGGTCCTGGCACGTCACAGCAGGGTCATTAAAGGGTTTAAAATAACCTCCAAGATCCATGGAACTATTTAAAAACTGATGTACTACAAAGATGGTAATGATAATGATGACCATAGTGTTGTGTTGTGCTGGCATTAGCTCTCATTTTTTTTCTTTGACATAAATAGAAGATTTACCTTGGTTGTTATTATCTCTTTGTTTGATGTGTTTGGGGGTGGGAGCACAGGAGATTTACTCAAAATACCCCAACATTCTGTATGACTAATTGTGTAGACACAGGCAGCTGTAGTACAAGTTTCTTCTGGATCTGCCTGTTATTATCTCTTTGTTATATGTGTCTGGTGGTGTGAGAAGGGAGCAAAGGAGGATTACCCCAAGCACCCCAACATTTGGTGTGACTGATTGGAAATACCCAGATATCTATGGTCCAAATTCCTTCCTGAATATGTTAGAAGTGCCTGAGGGTGTGAGTGAGATGAGAGCAAAGGAAAATTCCCCTGAATACATCAACATTATTTGTGACTGATTGAAAAAACACAGCAGTTGTTATCCAATTTTTTTTCTCATCTGGGTGTTATTATCTCTTTGTTACACTTGCCTGGAGGTGTGAGAAGGTAGCAAAGGAGGTTTACCCCAAATACCCCTACGACAATGGACGTATATGTACTTCCCACAGAAACTGTCACTTAGTTACAGAGGACGTACATGTATGTTCAGGAAGTCGTTCAATGCAATGGGGAAAAAAAAGTTTGGCAGGAGTTAAGTGCTGGCTGCTTGTGCGCCCGGCCGGTCACTAAGGGGTTAATGTGTCTGGGGGTGTGAGAATGGAACAAAGGAGGTTTACCCCAAATATTGCAACATTTTGTGTGACTGATTGGAAAGACACAGACATCTGTGGTCCAAGTTTCTTTGTGATCTAGTTAGTATTATCTCTGTTTTAGACATTTCTTGAGGTGTGAGACAGGTGTAAAGGAGAATTTCCCCACAAACCTCAACATTCTGTGTCATTGTAACAACAAAGGCAGCTGTGGCCCAATTCCTTCCTGATCTGGCTGTTATTATCTCTGTGTTAGATGTGTCTGGGTGTGTGAGTGAGAAGGAATTTTTTGAGGCGGCAGCTATGCTGGTTAGTCATGTAGGCTACTAAAGTCCTATACCAACAGCAGCAGCTACATCATCATTCAGAACATACCACTTACCACAGGTAAGGGTCTTAGGGGAAATATTCAACATTAGTGGTTGTGGTGATGGTGGCACTGGTGGTGCCACATCTCTGTGGGACTTGCTTCCTGAGTATGGGTTGCTACATGATACACGGGAACACAGTGTAGCTCCTAGAAGTGGTCCCAAGGCATATGAGATGGTTTCAGAATACTTGCAAGATAGCTACATTCTCAGCAGAAACAAGGATGCCATGGACTGCTGGAAAACAGAACAATGGGTGTGGCCAGCACTGATATGTACCTCAGTGGAAACCCTTAGTTGCCCTCCAGCAAGAATTGAATCTGAGAGGGTTTTCAGTGCAGAGGGTTGTACTGTAAATGACCAAAGGATGCGGCTATCAAGCAGCAATGTTGGGAGATGAACATGCTTAAAAATTAACAATCATCTAATACCATCTGAATATCAGGTAGCAGAAGTGTATAAAACCATACCTGAAAGAGAAAGCCAGGGCATATGTATTATTAAAAGCAGCACAGATAATGATGATGAGGAGGAGGGATGCTACCATCTACCACTGTTGGGACCACTGTTTTTATTAATGTGTGTCAATCTGAGAATGATGATAGTTTACATTTGACTCATGCATGATAATAGTAATAATTGCTGTATGAATCATGAATATATTTACATCAGTCAAACCACACCAGTCCACTGGCACCACACACATCTGCCACATTTATTGTAGGTTGTACTTTTTTTTATAAATCTCTTTTAAGGTAATGTTTAGCCAGGATAGCAGCAGGCTTACACAGAGAACAGCTAAGTTAACCATACAAAACCCTGAGTAAATTAATTTTGCAGGACTCAGGCTTGCAACACATACAAGGCCAGAGGATTTTTTCTTAATCAGGGCTTGTGTTTTATTAGCTTGGTTTGTTCCCCCCTTTTACTTTTTCACAACCTTGTCATAATCACAAATAATGTACAGTATAGTCTCTGATGGCTGCTCGGTGCCAGTTAGACTTCATAAAATGAAAAACACGCAAAGCTATGTGTCCTTGGTCCAAGGGAAAATAGCAATGGATTCATGTCTCAGGAAATATGTAGATGTCTCCTTCAGCAATAAGACCCTATGTGTCCATAGTAAAGCTTGGCTGTTCAACTATAAAATCTATATTAGGTGATGAATGAGAAAAGTGACCAGCTTCTGGTGGGGATCTGGGGGTGCTGCACACAGGAGAAAGAGTGTTGGGGTTTTGTTAGGAGTTGGGGGGAGAAGCAGAATGCTGCTGTTAAAAGACTATATGCATCCAGCATCCTCCTCTTCTTCAAATACAGATGAAGATGAGAGTGAGAGAGATGATGACATGGCTAAAAAGTTAGCTGAAAAGCAAAGGCTAAATCTTCAACCACCGAAAAGGAGCACTGTGCCTGTCTATAAACTGTCTATAAACAAAGGTGGTTAAAAAAGAAAGAAAATGAGTTGGCACTCACCGGATTAAAATTAATCTTTAATTAGGTTACTTGCATTCACAGAATGGCATTTCCAGGGGCAGTTAATGTTCCCATCCATAATGGATGCCTTCACAAAGTGCCAGTAAGGCATGAAACAGCTGTGGGCTTTATTTTTTTGTTGTGGGATGGAAACACCAACAGTACCTCTAAATGCCATGCTGAGAATGTAAGTAACCTAATAAAAGGTGAATTTTAATCCTGTGAGTCCCAACTCATTTTCTTTCTAATTCTATAATTTATGTTCTGCTGATTAATGCGAGTTAGAGCACCGAGAAACTGCATAATTGAAAGGATGGATTTTCTGTGCCTTAACACTATGAAACAGTGTTTGTAATAGCAGTGTTTCTCATATACGGATTATCATTCAGTCAAAAGAGTATATGTTTGTGCAGCCAGTCATTTCCTTTTTTTTGGATTGAATGTTTGAGAACACAATTGGAATGCCTGACCCTGGGCAAGCAAAGATGCCTAAAAATACATAGTCATCCTCTCATCATTAGCTTTGTCATGTCCCACACAGCCACACACACACTATTAGTGGTGAGTAACCAGCAACAACAGTTTATAAACATCCACAACCTTAGCTATGATAAGTGCCTCTGCTGCTGTTGAAAGTGCAGCACCTTTGACACCTAGTAGTAGTACAATTGAAGCAACATCTAGCCTCAGGAGTAATAGTAGTAGTATTAGCTCCTCAGGAACCCCACAGTCTATGAAGTCTACAGTATGTAGATACTTCACTCACAACTCAAAATCTAAGCATGTTGCTATCTGTTGTCTGTGTAAGAAGTGTGTGAGCAAAGGGAAAGCAGGCTCACACCTAGTCACCTCCTCAATAAGATCCTACCTTTAGTACAATCACAGGTCTGACTGGGAGACACACCATCAACAGATCAGAGGTGTCAAAACTGGCAGCAACAGAAGTACTCCTAAAAGTTCCCGGGGCTCTGGGGTACATAAAATAAGTTCTGTTGATGTGTCAGAGAGTGTGCCAAGAGTTTGTTTCTGGAGATGACAAGAGTTATTTAGTGCCCACAGATACCACCACTACTCCCACCACCTTAACAGGTTATGTTTTAAAGCAAGTTACACAGTTCTTCCACATGTATTGTCATCCCACACTTAACAAGTTCTTAGAAAGAAGTCAAATCCTACACAAAAATGTTGGTGGTTGACATGCTGACCTTTTATGTTTTGAAAACAGAGGCTTTAAAGAACTGATGTCATGTGTTGCACTGTTTTGGAATATTCCAGTCTGCAGTTACCTTTCAAGGCTGACTGTGCCAGTATTAGTTAAGCAGGAAGTTTTATGGGCAAATGACAAAGGCACTCAGCCTGCTAACAATTTTTTCAAGGCATATGTTGCTGACTTGCTGTAGGACTCAAAACTTTTCTTTCAGCTATTAATTTCTGTACTTCAGCCCACAGAATAAGTAATATTCTTGAGGGAAATGTTGCAGTCATAAAAAACATGGCAACATTCTTGCAGGAAATATATTGGAGGGTTCATCCTGCTGAGTAAAACAAGTACCTTCCCACTGCTGAGAGATGGTTTACTCAGACATTATTGTAGCTTAAGCTTACATTTTGTGAGTGTAGTATATAGTACCTACACGACTTGAAATATCACAGTGGCACTACAGCAGCATATGAAGGTTTATTGCCACTGAAAATAAATATACATAGACTGCTGTATAAGCCATTTTACTATAACATTTCAGGCCATGGAAGTAATGCTTCCAAAAAATGCAAGCATGAGCTGCAATATCTTTTGATTAACACATCTGTCCGCAGTGGGGGTACCCTTGTTTTATTTAGCATGATAAATCATGTAATAAATATTTTCTGGTAGTGATGCTATCTCTTTAAATGCAAGCAGAAATATCATTTCAGTTCTAGCTGGATATCAACTTAACCCTTTAGGTACCGGCAAGAGACCTCCCTCTGGTACTTAAAGGGTTAAAAAAACCTCTTCCTTGCTTAACCTTTTAGCTGTTAGAAAAATCTGCAATGCATTCAAGAGCTTAAAAAGGACAAATCAAAGACAAGGCTTGTGTCTTCAGACGTGTGTGTGTGTGTGTACACATGTGTGTGTATGTATGTGTGTGTGTGTGTGTGTGTGAAAGATAAATGTTAGCCAAAATAATTCAGAATGAAATACCAAATGCTAATTTTCTGCTTTCAGAAACATGTTTCTAACTACACATTTTGCAAGGTATCTACCTAAGATGGTGTTGTAAATATGCATGAAGAGATACACTGACATTGCCTCAATGTAACAACATGCAACTTGTGAATGTTCATTATTTGTTCAGAAAAGCCATTCATAATTGCCTAATATAAGCTTGTTTTTAGCATGCAATGTAGAAAAAAAAATGAAAATGTGACATGGGCAAATTATAACAACAGCACTTACATGTACAAATAAACTGAGCCTCTTTTCATAGCTTTTGCTTTCTATTCCAGGAGGCTGGAGTCTGTTGAAGATGAAAACTTCATCGTAAAGACCTAAAACAAAATGTAAGTTCTTCTGGAATTATTATGTCCTAATG
The DNA here is from genome assembly GCA_037306005.1 of Rhinophrynus dorsalis. Taxonomy (NCBI): domain Eukaryota; kingdom Metazoa; phylum Chordata; class Amphibia; order Anura; family Rhinophrynidae; genus Rhinophrynus; species Rhinophrynus dorsalis. The sequence continues at coordinate 470,854,239 of CM074720.1, read as the reverse complement.
AATAAATACACACACACATATATCTATATCTATAATATATAGGCGGATTTGCATATTAGAATTTTAAAATAACTGCCTCCTGATATATATCATCAATATCAGCAAAGGTTTTATTCATGAGTTCAAAGAGATCCCTAAAGAATAAGGGGATTTTTGGGGATTCTACGGGACATACGTGAAGAATATAGCATATAAGGTTCTTATATTAACCCTTGAAGTACAGATGTTATTTCAATGATATATAGAAATTTATTTTCATGAATTAATATTTTTCTTGAATGTATATTATATGTATCGATATTTCCCTGGTAGGAATGCATTGTTTTTATATACACATATTTTATATTTACTTTATCAGGTTTTGGCGGGGTTTTTGATTATCACCTGGTTAAGGTATTTAGGGAGGTTCTTGGTGCACAGTTGTTATCTTGATAAAGATCCCAGACGGGGATCGAAACGTTGATCACAATAAAGTTGTTTTAAACATGAAAAAGACCCGTGAGTGCCGATTCATTGCAAACTATAATATATATATATATATATATATATATATATATATATATATATATATATATATATATATATATTACTAGTTTAAAAGCCTGTGTACACGGGCCAAAGTGCTTCACGCAGAACTACACCTCCCAGCATTCTGTGCATTCGAGCAGTGTCTACTGTGCATGACTGCATCGGACAAATATGCAGCGTTTGGGCAGCCTCTACTGCACATGACTGCATCCTGCTTTCGGGCAGTCTCTACTGCGCATGACTGCATCGGACAAACATACATCTGGCCTTTTATTATTAGTGATATACATATATAGACATCCACATTCAACTAAATTGATTAATATTAACATTACCTGACCTTTATATATATATATATATATATATATATATATATATATATATATATATATACAATTTGTGGAAAATGGATCCTTTTTAACAAAACAGACAAATAGTTACATTTTATAGCAATATATATATATATATATATATATATATATATATATATACACACACACTTTATTTATATATATACACACACATAGATATATGATGACTTCAAACAAGGGCAGTGTTTGTAGTCGTGATACTGAATAGCATGGTTGCACATGCATTCAGCTCTTGGGATGTTTGTACGGGTAGGCTGGACAATAATTTATATACCCACTGCAATTGTATCTAGACTGTGTTGCAGAAATGCACTCTGAGGACTTCAGTGTTAAAAAAATATATATCTTAATTTGTTATATCAATGTTTCGTTAAACATCTATAACCTTCCTCAGGAAAACCACACAGTGAAAAATACCTTCCTAATATACTACAAGTGCAAAAAGGGGTGCCCAAATTGGATTCCTGACAGTACTGTAACATCACTTACAGTCTTGTGGTGTTAATTACAAATACAGTGTAGACTCACGATTCTTAGTGTGGTTGTGGAATAAACACCAAAAAGCATACAGCATGAAAACTGTTTAGTATCAAAGGGCTACCAGTGAAGAGAATACAAGGAAAACTAGTAAAGCTCAAATGAAAATGGGGAAACAATCACATAAGTAGATACACCGTTGATGTAGCTGAGAAAGCATAAACACTGTAGAAGTGCACTGTTACTGATAATGGAGTGTATCCCTCTAGCATTCCTTGGCTCATGTGTAGTGCATGCCCAAAACATGAAAAACATGGCAGTCAAGGACCTATTCATCCCTTACATGTATCAAACTGAAGAGCTGGGAACAGAATGCCATCATATCAATTTGTGTAATAAGTCAATGAGTTGTTATTATGAACATGATTTCCCCCAGTGGTTAACTTATGAATGGAAAGAACTGCTGGATGCGATTGTGGTCTTATAGGGAACCACTGCATTGCACAACAGTCAATACCCTCTCCTCATCATTCCAGCAGATCACAAACTCATAAACTAAAGAGAATACATTAGCAATGCACAACAGGACTTCGCAATCCACCAAGGTAGCCATTACAGAGAACATGAGCTTAGAGAGCATCAGGGACGGCAAGAATCTGTTGCATAGCAGTGCAGTACAGATCCCCAGAACAGATGCTCCCCAGCAATGTAGTTGCACATCAATAGGTCAATTCAAGGAGAGGTAATCTTAAAACCAGGAGTCAAATATTAAAGTGAGGCAAAAGAGCAAAAGGACAAAAAGGGCCTGAAAGAGCCTCCTGAGTTGGGGTACTTGCTCGCATTGCAACTCATCACAGATCCCCAAGACAGCATAGCATTACACCAGTAGTTATGATCTGGGGAAAAGTGTGCAACTACATACATCCTGGAGTACATTAATGGAGTACAGCTCAAAGAGAAGGATGGCTACTTAATGAACATCAAAGCTTTTTGGGGTGAGGAATGGACAAAAGCAATAGCAACCATTACAGGGGCTTAGGCACTCTCAGATATGTTCTTGTGGTTGTGGGTATAGAAATATAAAACATTCCCATATAAAAAAGTTCAGTCAGAACAAACTAGGAATATAGAGGTATTAGGATAATCAAAATACATTTTTCACCAATATACAACCAAGTTCCGGGGGTGACAGAGAGAAATTCTGGTAATTCTTGTAGACTAAAACAGTTCTATCATTTATATACTCAGTGGTATAGTGGTGCTGGGCCAAACTCCTATTGTGCAGCAGTATCCGCTTAAAGAAGACTTTCATATCAGGGAATGGACTGGGCGTCCCTTGGGCATTCAGAAGTTAATCATCATTAGTGTTGAGCGAGCATGCTCGGCCGATGCTCGGATCGGCTCGAGCATCGCTCTGCTCGGCACATGGCGGTACTCGTACGAGTACCGCCATGTGCTCGCCCGGCATGTTCGGGTGGCGGGGATCTGTGCCGAAGGAGGCACAGATCTGAAGACGCTCCGCTGGACCACCAGGGACTGGAGGTAGGGGGCATTGCGGAGATGAAGGGGGCATTGCGGAGATGAAGGGGGCATAGCGGAGATGAAGGGGGACATTGCGGAGATGAAGGGGGCATAGCGGAGATGAAGGGGGACATTGTGGAAGAGGGGCATAGAGGAGATGAAGGGGGACATTGTGGAAGAGGGGCATAGCGGAGATGAAGGGGGACATTGTGGAAGAGGGGCATAGCGGAGATGAAGGGGGACATTGTGGAAGAGGGGCATAGAGGAGATGAAGGGGGACATTGTGGAAGAGGGGCATAGCGGAGATGAAGGGGGACATTGTGGAAGAGGGGCATAGCGGAGATGAAGGGGGACATTGTGGAAGAGGGGCATAGCGGAGATGAAGGGGGACATTGTGGAAGAGGGGCATAGCGGAGATGAAGGGGGACATTGTGGAAGAGGGGCATAGCGGAGATGAAGGGGGACATTGTGGAAGAGGGGCATAGCGGAGATGAAGGGGGACATTGCGGAGATGAAGGGGGACATTGCGGAGATGAAGGGGGGCATTGACCAGGCACCCTCCCCTCATCAGAGCAGGGGGTGCCTGGTGTAATGCTCGTGTCGCCCCATTCAATTCAATGGGGCTCGGGTGCTCGGCCGAGCACTCGAGCCTCAGGGGGTGCTCGGTCAGAGCACCCGAGCACCCGAGCATCGGGGTGCTCGCTCAACACTAATCATCATCTGACTTTCAAGATGATCATATTCCAGCAGCTTGTTTAAGACCAGAATATGGTCGGTCACCTCTGTGTACTGTTGTACAGGATGGGGTTCTGTAAAATCCAATGCATACATGGAACAAAATCTCAGTGGGGTGCTGGACATGAAATTCTATTCTGCATCCCAATGCAGATCCTTTTTAATATCAAACTCAGTAGAAGGCTGAGTAGCTGAGTTTTTCATTCAGACCCTTGGGGGCCACAGTGTCCAAGGTACAGATCTAAAAAGTTCACTGTTGGAGTAATTGTATGCCTCTATGGCCCATTCTTGGTAATGGTGGTATTTGATCAATAAGTATCATCTTCAGTAAGAAGACAGGGTGTTGATATTCCACAAAATGCCTCACCACCGGTTTATGAGAGGTGTCTGCAGTTAATGCTGAAACAACTGATGAACAATGGTTGGCCATTCTTTCTCTGAAAGTAATTTCTGTTTAAACCATGTAGTATTTCTCACAAGGGCATGAGAGAATATATATCAGATGTTCAGAAGTACATCTGAGTTTATGTTGTATTTTAAATATTTTATTGGTGTGCAGATGCCTGTAGAAGTTCGCGCAGTGGTAGCAACCCTTATTCTTAATTTGTCTTGTCAACCAGTTAGTTTTTCTTGCTTATTGGAGTTGTATATGTTGGATCCGGATGCATGAGGATATCCTTCAGTGGACTCCCACGTTTCAATGCCACCATGGGTGGGCGAGCTGAAAAAATGGTAAAGTGGGATGTGAGGATAAAAGTGGCCAATGATTCTTCAGAGACCCTGATAGTTTCTCACTCCAGAAAAGTACTGTGTAGCAAACACCATATAACTACTGATGGTTTTAGTAGGGGATTTGTGTAACAAGTCCAATTGTGTGAGTTAGTTGCCCAGGTGCAATTGTTCCTTCACCATAGCTGTCTTATAACCTCTTTTGAGAAATTTCCATTGTGTTTGTATGAGTTGTTGGTGAGCATTCTCAGGATCATAATTATTATTAAGAGAAACCCTGAGAAACTGTGACTATGGGATGCTACGTTTTAATGAAGGAGAATAACAGCTATTTGTTTCAAGGCTTAGACATCTTTGTTCTGTAAATTAACATGCAAATGTTCTCTTCACATATGAGAGCATAAGCTTGGCTGCTAGTATTTTGCACTGCGTCTGATATTTGAAGTGGTTTTCTCAAGCCACTGCCAGTCTGTAAATCTACAGTGGCTAAGCACCGATATTCATAGTCAGTGACTTGTTGGGACTCGGGAGCCACTATCCCTATTCGTGTGACCATTCCCACTGAGCCACCATCCCCACCATCTCACTTCCCAGCCAGCCAATGAGAGAGGAGCATCGTGACAATACTCCACTCTCTCATTGGTTGCTGATGCATTTTGTCAGTAAGGAACTGGGGTGTCTGTATGTAGAAGATCTCTGCTGCCTCAGTGCCTGTGCTATTGGGCAGTAGTAGATGACAGCAGCAGAAATTGCTTAATTCCAGGACTGTTTATTGTCCCGGTTGGGGATGAGCTGGGATGCAGAACATTTGGGGCTGCTCCCTTAGCCCCCACCCAATAATTTACTTTTTTATTAATTAAATTAACTCAATTTGTAATAACAGGTGTAGTTGCTCACTGGACAGTGAACACCAGATAGACAGTGACACAGTTGGCAATGGATTGCATGGATACAGACAATTTTTATTTGGGTACGGTGCACTATTTGTCCTGCTTCCGGACTCCTTGTCCCTGTAGCCACGCTATTTTTAATTATTTATTTACTAATAACCTATGATTAGGTTAGCTAATCCTAGCTTCTGATAAACTAAGTATAACAGTCTCTAGCACTAAATGATTCAGAAGAAATAAAGTAAACTTGTTTCTTCCAAAAAGTCAGGGAGATGATATGATGATGTGATCACAAGCCTGCAACACACTGCTTCTCTTCTGGCTGCTAAATTGCAAGTATAGAAATGTGCTTTGTCCAGACTGGCAAAAGAATAAATGTATCACAGATAAACTAGAGATTCACTGAGAATCATAGACATAACCAAGGAAAACTGTCCCTTTACTTCCTGCCAGGATTCTACTGGCAATTCTTTGCATCTTCTTTTCTCTGCCTTCCACACAGTCCCTTCCCACTTTCTCAACTGAAAGGGCATGAACAAATGAATGAAATTCAACAAACATTTTGAAATTGTTTATTATTTTGAGACTTAGTGTACCTTTTGATTAGTATGTAGTTTAGATCTGAATCTCATGGGAGCCTTGTCCCAAAGTAGCCATAGTAGTAAACTTACTGACCCATCAGCCTTGCACTGATAGTCATAAAACCTCACTCACCAACCCCCTGCAGCCTAGATATAGAACCAAAAATACTGACCTCAAATCATGTCCCACTGCACTGGTAGCCACAGAATGACACACATGATAACTTCCAATCTTATGTCTCCACACTGGTATAGCCAGAACTTCACATTTCTGGTCTACATTTCTAAACACATAAACAAATATAAGAACTTGCAATGCTTTCATGGGAAATTTCTTGGAGTTAGAGAAAAGCACAATATTGGTAGTTCTATATGTAGGAATTTTCAATGGAAAGAGGCAAATTGATGATTTTCCACGAATATTCTTGCTGAAAAAAATATATAATTTTCCCTTATCTCCAGGCATATGTGAATCTGCTCTTCATTCATCTCTGTCACTTCCAGTCTCTTTACCAGAACCAGCCAGCATCAGTGTAGAATATACTCAGAGAGACTCTGGGGTCACAGGTGGTGTCAGTGACACCATGTAGAGAGCTGATAAAGCCTGGAAAGGCTTCCAAAGCCTAAGGGAAAGGAAGGAAACTGCTGTGTGGCTGTGTGAGTGGTAGAGCAGGAGAGAGGAGGGTGTTTGCACCATTAACTATTTGAGCACCAGAAAGGGTGTGATGGTGGTGCACTTTTAACTAGGTGAGTGTCAGGGGAAGTATCTGAGGGCCTGAAAGGGGGTTAGAGTTGCACTGTGTGAGTGACAGGACAGGGACATGGATACGGGGAGGACTGAGCAGGACAGAATGAAGGGAGAAACTATGCCCACATCACTGTCTTCAGCAATATGTGCATATGCTGGGGAAGGAGGCTGAATCAATAGGAAGAAATCAATATAACTCATGTACACCACTCTGTCTTTCATCATAAATTTAATGTAAGAAATTGGTAATGGTACTGAATGACCAAAGGTCACTTTTCCCACAAAACTGTGGATGTTTCTTGGACGCTTTCACAGAATTCTTATAACTTTCCAATAAATCGTAAACTCTTCCTACAGCATATGAATGTGTCTATAACTTGGTAGGTATACTTGATACAGCAGTCATATATACCTATACACTGTGAGGGGGATGCTCTAAAATAATTTAGGTCTAAAATAGGAGCAGGAATTAATTTTGCTTCATCTGCTTCTGTCTCTTGATTTCAGGGTTATTTTTCTTGCACAATGGATAAAGATGTTTTCTTCTCAAGTTTACCAACTCTGTAGTATAATGTTTTATTATAGAGTCACATTTCACAAACACTATGAAATGAAGAGAATAATGAGTGACTGGAGTAGTATCACAGGATTAAGGGCACGTGGGCTGAATTTACTGGGAATTGTTGGTGGGTAAAGTGGGAAAGCGTGGAACACTAATGTTGGCTACTTAAAAGTAATTAATCAGACAATTTAGTCCAATCTCCCATTCTGCTATGCAGAAGAACTGTGAAAAAGTGTAGTTTTTAAGCTTTTTTGCACCTTTTCATTGAAATTAATCCAAATAATGTATTTCTCAACCACACTGAGAGTGTCACCCATGTAATCCCAAGGATGTGGTAAAGTATGAAAGGTGGTATCAGTTTCCTACATGTATTCAATCTGTGCTTGGGAGAGAGAGAGAGAGAGAAAACAGCTACATTTTTTATGCTACTCAGACAGCTAAACATCAGTATATGAAAGTATTGGTAGCAGCCAATGGTTCACTGGGTGCGGATGGGTGTAAATGGATAAAGGAATGTTGAAGAACAAAAAAAAAAAAAAAAGCATCATTCATTGATAAGTACAATAAGACAGGTAGTTGACCATCCTAGCTGAGCTGGCTGATCCTGGGTGACAGTATCACGGTTCCCGTGCTATACTGTCAATCAGGGTTGTGCTATCTGTGCATTGGAGGAAGCTGATTGGCCCGCCCAGGATGTGCCTTTATACTCTGGGGCTTGGGCACTTGTGCTTTGCCCTTTCGTGGTGTTCCAGTATCTGCGCCTTGTTGCTGTGTTCCAGTTCTCCAGTGTACCGACCCGGCTTGTCTGACTCTTCTGTTGATCCTGCTCCGTGTATGACCCGGCTCTGGCTGACGACCCTGCTCCGTGATTGATCCGGTTCTGGCTGATGATCCTGCTCCGTGTATGACCCGGCTCTGGCTGACGACCCTGCTCCGTGATTGATCCGATTCTGGCTGATGATCCTGCTCCGTGTACGACCCGGCTCCGGTAGACAACCTTGCTCCGTGATTGATCCTGTTCTTCGGCTGCTGTTCCTGCTGTGCTCTGGTTCCGGTTATTGCCTGTTCCAGTCTGCTGTTCCGGTGTACCTACACGGCCCGGTCGCGTCCGTGACATTCTGATCACTTGGTGTCTCGTTATTACTCTCACTACTCTAGCTGAGATTAAGGTTGCTTTGCCATTCTTAGTACGTTGCTGTGTTCCGGTACAGAACCAGTTAACTCCTGCAGTACTTCGTAGTCTCAGTCTTGTGCCTCAGTTCTTGCCAAGCCTAAAACTTATCGTTAAGAGCCACTCCTGCTGTACCTCTGAAACGCTTCATTACCTTCAGCAGAGCATTGCCGGTCCGGTGTTCGGTGTGCACCGTGACCGCGCCTGTGGGCATTGCTATCCGTTCGCCTCTTGCTGGGAAGGTTCCGTACGGCATCGGAGGGGTGTCCTGGCTCCGGCCTACTGTCATACAGAGGTTACGCTATCCATCTGCACTATCCAGTGCTTGGCTCTCAGTGCTTGTGCATTCGATACCACTATTTGACATCCAAGAGGTGTCAGGGCACTTTCCATTGGGTACATGCAGAGTTAACTTCCATTTTCAGTTAAGGGCGGCTCAGGTTCTTGTACTACAGTTTGGCAATAGCTCTTCTTCATATCCCACGGTGGTGGTATTTACTCAGCTCTGGCACTTGTGCCTTCCGTTTCCATTTGAGAGTAAATCTAGTACAGACACCTTGCTTCAGCTTTGTGATTCTAGAACTGTGTTCCAGAGACTGCTACTGAGTTCCAGCTTTGTGATTCAAGAACTATTACCCAGAGACTGCTATATATCCTGGGCGTTGGCCAAACTAGGACTGAGTTCTCCTCTTGCACGTGTTAACCCTTTGGGGTCATTTACTATCTATCCATTGTCCAGCATTATTTGCTGTACTGCATTCACTCTGTTCGTGTTTGCTATTTCTGCTATTCCTGTACTGGCCCCTAGGGGCATTGTATTACTTGTTAATTCAATAAACTGTGTTTTTACTTTACACCCTGGTCTGAGTGTCAGAAATCCGTTACAGACAGATACTATACAGGAAGACCCAAGTACATCATACATTCAAAACAATCAGACAGGTACAACTTGACATACTATGTAATTTACACAAACTCACTCATACATCTTTAAAAACAAGAGGGGCAGGCATCTACCAATGTGTGGTGGTCCTTTATTCTAAGCTACTTATTCTGAAGCTAATAGTTCAGTCTTGTACTTTACTGTAGTGGAACTGTCACCATAAAACAACTTAGGCAATTTTGATACATCTGGCAAAAAAAAGCAAACATGTCTACCTAGACACAATTAAAACTTCATATAAAGTTTTAAAAAATATGTTTGACTGTGAGCAAGGAAGCTGTCATAGAGCTGTTTAGCATAGGTCCTGCCCTCATTATTAGAGAAACAATCTTTCTCCCTCTCACTCATTCTCAAAATATTTTGACAGAAAACCTCAGAGGTTAACACTTTGCTAAATAGATTTATGATCTTCTTTTAAAAATATATGACACTTAAAGCATTAAACATTTATTGACCATTTTGACTCAGATGCTTTGAGTGCAGGGAATGTGAAACCAAACACCCACCAAAGAAATTGGCCACCTCTGCTGCTGTACCCCCCGACTCTCCCCAGATTCAAGTTATCAAAGAGGAGGAAGAATAGAGAAACCTAGCCAGAGCCTGAAAGTTTGATGCCAAGTGAAACAACCTGCTCGCCATAACCTTCTTGCTCTAGGGTAACAACATCTTCTAGCAAGCCACCTCTTTTATCACCCACCGGTTGATAGCCATTCAGTAGATGGCAGGGTATGGCAGTTTGTGTCCACTCATTGCACACTCTGTGGTGCACTGACCACACATGGAAGTGTGGTGGAGGATAATCACAAGCAGTGCATAAAGTGACATCTGAGGAGATTCTCCCCTGCAGAATGTGCTAAACTGGTAGCAGGGTTCATCATTATTTTTAAGCTGTCTGCAAGTTGACAAGCAGCATAATGACAGCAGCAGTGAGATGATTTCACAATGAGGACCCTAAATGTCATGGTGTTTGATTACAGTTATGCCAGATGTTTGAGATGTGCCCATTGTTCCCAGTCTGTCCCTTATTTATCAAACACACTGTGCACATTGCAGTTGCTGATGAGAGGCACAGTTCCTGCTCTCAAGGGATACATTTGCATTCTAACAACACACCCATGGTTTTGGAGGGGCAGGTGGAGAAGCATTATTGGCCAACTTCTTTTCTCCACATATAGCTGAATAGGTAGGTGCTAGTTGCGGTGCTGCTACTGCCTCAGGTACATCAGTGGAGCTAGTTGTGGCAAGTGGAACCTTCATCATTCATCAACCATGTTAATGCTGCTGTTGATCTCATTCCCTTTGAGCTGTGTAATCATCTTTATGTTTAAATGACTCAGCAGCAGCCAAAACAGCAGTCGCAAATTCTGCAGTTACACGAGGGCATTTGACATTGGCCGGTGGCCATTGGCCAACACAATATGACCTGCTGGCACTAGGCAAGTAGGGATTTTTTTTTTAGGACTTGTTATGTAAAAATAAAAAAGAGCCTACAAAATAAACAAACATTTTTAGGGGCTTGTCCTAGAAAATAGGGGTTTCCTTAGGGCTTGTGCCAAACAAATAAAAGTTCTACAAATCAATGTTTCCTCAGGGCTTGGACCTAACACAAGTCTAATTTCCTACAACTAATCAAAGTTTCCTAGGAGCTTGTGCCTCAGTTAAGTCTAAGTCCTATAAATCAATGTTTCCTAAGAGCTTGGGATTAACACAAGACTAATTTCCTATAACTAATCAATATTTCCTAAGGGTTTGTGCCTCAAATAAGTCTAAGTCCTACAAATCAATGTTTGCTCAGGGCTTGGGCCTCTAACAACATGTCTAAGTCCTACAAATCATCCTGTTCCAAATACTTATTCCCATCAAGTATCAGTCTGACACAGTTGTAGCTTACGTCTGGGGGTCCCTGTCTCTGTCACGTTCTGTACCAATTACTTATTTTATTCATTTATTTTTTCATTAACTGTCTCCCCAATACCAGTCAACAATACTCCCCCAAAAAAATCCCTGTTTAACTGATTCTTTCCTTAGACTTCATTCACCGACATAGGCAGTCTCCCCAATCTCAGTCAACAAAGCCCCCCAAAAACATTTTTTTTTGCTTCCCAAGTGGGAAGTGCCATTATTCACTGATTATAGTTTGAGGCAAAAATTTTCACCCATCTCTATTGGTTAGTGCCGTGTGTTAAAGGTCTCAAACTATTAACAAATTGTCAAGCCTTTAGTTGCTGTAGGATCAGCATTCTAACAACTCATACTTTCAACTTTGGATTTCCTCACTTCAGAACTCAGCAGCAGTAGTATTGCAGCAGGAATGTTTGGCCATAGAAAGAATAGGTGGAAAATGTCAAGGCTCTACAGGTAAATTAATTGTCATTAATGAAATAGTAAACATTTTATATATTTTCTTTATGATGAAATGTCACATTTTGTGTATTTTTTCATTTGATGACATATCCATGGAAAAAGAGGTACATTGTGTGTGTTTTTTCTGTGAAACTCCTGCAAAAAAAAAAAAAAAGAACTTTTCCCCATCTCTACTGAAGAGCTAACCAGCTGCAATAAAATCTCAACATTAGAAATGTAACTAATCATTTAGAAGTGTTCCCATCTACCCTCTCTTTTTCTTATTGTTGCATGTCTAATATTCAGTTGTTTAATATAACAACTTTAGTACTTATCCAGTACCTGTTCAAACCATGGTCAAAGGCTCTAACCTGGCAGGGCCATTCCAATCTCACTTCTGAAGGTGAGTACCACTGAGTTAGGTAGTATAAACAACTATTTATAAACTGCTGTTGATTAGTTAGTTAGTTTTGGGGATATATGCTAAGCTTTTGACTCCCCATGTATGAAAATTGTTTTATAATTACTTGCTAGTGGTATGGAGGCTCCAAAATCATGATGGGTGTTCCAGGTAAGAGGAAGCTCATTGAGCTGGGTTCATAAGTCCAGGAATACTGTTTCAACCAGCATTTTCTCACTGCTATCACTGTGTACTGCAACAGCAACTGTCGTGCCGGACATAGTCTTTGGTTTATGTCTTTGTTACAGCTGTGTGTAGCAAACATTTTGAGGCTTATTGTATTAACATTTAATATCATTGTTATTGTAATTTGTTTTTGCACTTAGGATCATAAAAAATACAAAATGTAGCAATGGACAAAAAAATAAATGTATTAAAACCTCACTCTCACTAAAGCAAATCATGCACATGAAATACAATATAACAAAAATAATAGTATAAAAGGATACAACCTATCCATGAAGACAATGTGCAACACCATTGGCAACAAGCCAGACTGTCAAATGTGTCGGTCTGATAATCTACCTACTAATCTGAGGAGGAACACTCCAAAAGAGTAACCAGGTAAGTGTGTTTAAAAAATATACTAAATAAACATCAAACCTATCTCTGGATTATTACACAAAAAATCTCACAATTCTCCTCTCCAAGATGGCAACAAGTTGAGGGGGATAATAGGTGACAATGTGTACAACAAGCCTCAAAACTAAATGGAATATTAAATTAATCATATTATCAGTATCCATACATCTAAATTTAAGTGGCTTCTCAAAATAAAGAAAATGCACAGTAATAAATCGAACATATTACTTTAACTTCACAAAATGCCAAAATGTTATTGGTTGACATGCTGCCCTATTCTATTGATGAAATAGGTATCCCACATCCTAAGCAATAATGGAAGATGTATCAATATTAATGTCTCAAGATCTTGGATTCACCTAGGGTCCAGAGGTCACATACCACACCATCAACAAATGTGTCATGCAACCTTCCCACATCCAAAGGGTTAACATCCAATCTAACTCAAACACATATCCAAAGTTGTCATATATCACACAAAAGTCAATGTGTCTAAACACACCTCTTAACGGGATAGTAATGTTTCATAATAAAAGCAGCTCTAATTAATCATCATAGTATTTGGACTTTGGAGAGTGTTATTTCAGTTCTGTCAGAGTTGTAGTTCAGGAGTAATTCAATGACAAAGTGCCCCCCTCCCGCCCCTTTTACTGATGTAACGCTGTTCAGCCAGAGCAGAAGGGAGGTGCCCAGGTAGACTGCAGAGAGGGACAATCTAAAATTAAGATAAGGGAAAAACCTGAAAAGCTTGTCAAGGGGCAGGGCTTTCATTGTTTTCATATAAAGAAGATTGTCCCCTGCTGTTATCTGTCCAGTCTATGGACTGCATTCCACATCTGAGAAGAGATATCTTACACTAGGTAAAAGGGGCGGGAGGGGAAACTTTGCTTGTGAATATCTCTTAAACCATAAGAGAAAGTTAAAATGAAGTATTACTATCCCTTTAATGATACAAACATGTACTAATTCCCCTAAGAACATACTCTTGTTTCTAAATGTTGCCATAAAAATGTGTCATCTCAGAAAACCAAAAATTTCCATTTCCACATTTAAACCAAAAGATTGCAATTAGTGTTGAGCGAGCGTGCTCGGCCGATGCTCGGATCGGCTCGAGCATCGCTCTGCTCGGCACATGGCGGTACTCGTACGAGTACCGCCATGTGCTCGCCCGACAAGCTCGGGTGAAGAGGATCTGTGCCGGAAGAGGCACAGATCCGAAGAAGCTCCGCTGGACCACCAGGGAATGGAGGTACGGGGGCATTGCGGAGATGAAGGGGGCATTGCGGACATGAAGGGGGACATTGTGGAAGAGGGGCATAGACTCTATGCCCCTCTTCCACAATGTCCCCCTTCATCTCCGCTATGCCCGTCTTACACAATGTCCCCCTTCATGTCCGCTATGCCCCTCTTCCACAATGTCCCCCTTCATCTCCTCTATGCCATAGAGGAGATGAAGGGGGACATTGTGGAAGAGGGGCATAGCGGAGATGAAGGGGGACATTGTGGAAGAGGGGCATAGAGTCTATGCCCGTCTTCCACAATGTCCCCCTTCATCTCCGCTATGCCCCTCTTCCACAATGTCCCCCTTCATCTCCTCTATGGCATAGAGGAGATGAAGGGGGACATTGTGGAAGAGGGGCATAGCGGACATGAAGGGGGACATTGACCAGGCACCCTCCGCTCATCAGAGCAGGGGGTGCCTGGTTTGATGCTCGAGTGCTCCCATTGTATTCAATGGGGCTCGGGTGCTCGGCCGAGCACTCGAGCAGCAGGGGGTGCTCGGTCAGAGCACCCGAGCACCCGAGCATCACGGTGCTCGCTCATCACTAATTGCAATGAACGGAGGCCATAAATCCATTCCATCTCTTCTAGATATATTGGAAGCATCATCTCTCCTCCTCTCCAATTTCTATCTGTTTCCTCAGTTGTTAGAAAATACATGTCCTTAGGATTAGATCGATGATGTTTTGTAAAGTGTTTCAAATGTTTTATTTTTATGTTGTGTACATGATTCTTTATCCTATCTTGCAATATCCTCTTTGTTCTATTCGTATACTGTTCTTGGCATTTATTAGATATATTAACCCCTTTGTATTACATATAATGATGTTACCTATTTCAAATTCTTCACCAGTTACCATAGACTGACATTTCTTCACACTTTTGCTAACATTGCAGGACTTACATCCCACACAATCACCACACATGTAAAAACCCATGTTAGAATTAAGCCACATCTGTATCGATTCTATTTTTCACATTTGGTGTTACTTTCATTCATATATTGTGTGAATTTGTGAATATAATAGAAAGTTCCTTTGGAATCAAATGCTCTAAAGATCTGATTGTAAAATGTCGCAGTGCAAATATGTTTTTTTTTTTAAATCTTATAAAAAGACATATGTTGTTCTTTATCAACCCTCATCTTACCCTCTTTCAAAAGGTCATTCCTTTCCAAGATATGAACTTCTGTAATATACTGCTACCTAATCTATTTCTAAATAATTTTTCTCCACAAATCTTCACCACCATAAATTGTTCTTGATATTGTTCTAAATCGAGACAGTTTTTCCTGATTCTTTTTAACTCTGCTTTCAGAATGCTAACAAGCCATGGAAAAAAAATGTCAACTCTCAAGTGTTATGTAACTATTAGTGTCCACTGCTTTAAAAAAGGTTTCAGTCTTTATTTTACCTAATTCAACACAGATTGTCAAATCCATGAAATCGATAGTCTCACAACTGTATGTAACTGTATATTTTAAATTATACCGATTTATGTTTAGCCTATATAATAATTCGCTAAAACGCATGTAACAATGCAGTCATGCGCAGTAGATATTGCCCCTCGACCGGCCGGCAGTGGCACTGTGGCCCGTGTAACAGGATCTTCAACTAGTATACTTAATAAAAGACTTTAAATACTCAATTGTGCAATCCCAAATAAAGTTTTGAGCCAGAAGCATAGTCATGCCAAATTGCCTGATTTTCCTAAAATCCCATATAAAATTTCATGTAACTAGGAGCACAACTGGTGCCCATTTCAGAGCCATAAATTTGTAAAAAAAAAATTGTCCCACCACTCCAGAGATAATTTATGCAGAGGAGATGGGACATGTTTAATATTGTACACCATAGGTCTATCAGTTATGTGTACACAAATTAATACATTTAGGTGTTGTTTCGCAGTGCACATATCTTTTCTTTTAGTTTCTTTATTTTGAGAAACCACTTAAGTTTAAATGTTTGGATTCGGATAATATTGTATATCATTTGAGTGTTTAAATATTCCATTTTATTTTAAGGCTTGTTGCACACATAGTTGCACACATAGTCACCTATTTTTCCCCACAACTTGTTGCCATCTTGGGGGGAGAATTGGGAGTTTTTTTTGTGCAATAATCCAGAGATAGGTTTGATATTTATTTAGTATATCTTTTAATACGTACTTACCTTGTTACTCTTTTGGAGTGTTCCTCATGGGCGTCCAGATATTAGAGTGAAGATTATTAGACACATTTGACAATATGTTGTTTTTTGCCAGTGGTGTTGCACATAGTCTTCACTGATAGATTGTATCCTTTTATAATATTCTTATTGTTAGATTGTATATCTTGTACATGATTTGCTCTAGAGAGAGTGAGGTTTTAATACATTTATTTTTATTTTTCCACTACTACAAATTTTATTTTTTATGATATATCTCATCCTAAGCCATAGATTTAGTTTACAATTTGTTCATTTTTTTTAGGGATTTTGGTGAGTGGAGGCTCTTGATCTTGAGTTGCTGGGAATAGGGATTATTCCATTTACCTTTAGTGCTACCCATATTTGTTTGTAAACAAGTTGACCGTGGTCTTCTTTTCAAATCTGTCTATGCCTTGGTGGTGCAGTCTTATAGTCTGTTAAATTATTTATGTTAAAAGAAGTGTTATAGGATAACAGAACATACTTTTCCTATGTTAAGACACACACACAATATTTCATTGAACTGATTGTAAAATATAATATATAAAGAGCTTATCTTGGGTTAGATTTACTAAAATGTAAATGGTTGGCTCCTGGCTCCCTCTGGACTTCTGTGTTGATGATAATCCCCTCAAGGTAACAGTACACAGGCCTACTTTTTTTTTTTGCTGAGATGAGAGTTAGTTAGATTAAGCTTCTTACAGCAGAAGTCTGTTCCCTGGATATTCTGTAAACCCTTGCAAATATACAGCAGGAATAATAAATGAGCTGCAGTGAAAACAAGGGAGATGTTTCCATTCAGATTACTTCTATTGGCATCAGCAGCCAGATGTGGGAATGTTCCATGTCTGTAACACACAGATCTCTGATTTGATAAAGGATATACACTCAATTTGCTTTGGAAGGCAAAAGCAATAAGATACCTACTCTTTTTGCAGTACCTTAGATAGATAAATTATATATAGATGTATCTGTAGCCTAAGTGGTCTAAAGTATGTATAAAGCAGTAAAGCAGCACAGGAACATGTGCAACACGTTTAACCCCTCGAGGATCAGAGGACTGCTTTGCACTATATTACATAGCCCACTGATCCTTAAGGTGTTAAAATATATCATTGAATTTATTAAAATCCAGCATAAAAGCCTTGTCTTCAAAATGGACAAATACAAATTTCCCAAATGTAAATGGAATTTGAACACTGGAGAGGTCTCCATTGCATTACTTTGTAATGGATTGCAGACCTATAGCATTCAAGGGGTAAATACCCCCATTTAAACTCTTAATATAATTGCACTGTCCCCTATGGTCCACTTGGTTTGATCCAGAATTACTCAAGTTTTCTTTTGAAAATCGAGGCCTACGTTCATATGAATATAGTGCAGAATGCTTATACTGAAAACTTTGGATGTTAGTGAGATTACTTTGGAGATCACTCTAACATTCAAGTGGTTAAGTTTTACAATTTCTTGCTCCAAAAATAAGTACTTGTGAACTATGAGGACTGGTGCATGGAAAAGTGAGAGAGGGTTGGAGCATAGGGCAGGGAATTGGTGCTAGAATAAGGGAGAGAGGTGAGAGCAACTGAGAGCTAGGTGTGTGTTAAGGACTCAGAGAAGGAGGAATGGAGAAGGATGGGGAGAGAAATCCAGCAGAAATGCGCAAAGAAGTTTTGATTGTTGGTATCCTTAGTGCTAACTTCTTTTTTTTTAAAAAGAGGTTTACAGAGATGTTTCTTAAAGGGGTGATAAATAGTTACACCGACTCTGTAATAATAGCAGAAAAAATGCATAAAGTGCTATTCTGTGCAATCAAGCTATAAAGGTAATAGTGTAAGAAAATATGGAAAAATGTAGTTTAAACAGGAAAAAATCACTGTGCAATCAATAATATATTTGACAGACTATCAAACTCAAGAATATATTTGATAGACTATCAAACTATAGAATTCTTCAGTATTAGCATTTTGTACGATGAGAAAATGTGTTTAGTCTGAATAGTGCAAAGAATATATTGGACAAAATAAATTTCATTTACCTTTGCATCTGTTTAGTCAAAAATTTTGTTAAAACTTTTCGTTGCTGGATGGAATTCATCCAATGCTTTTTCAATGGGGTAGGCCCCTGCTGCCTTCTCTGGACTGATTTGTTCAAATAAATTGCATAACACTTGGCCCTCTCCAAGACCTCCCCAGGACATTGTCCCACACAATTTCAAAGTCATTCTAATGAGGGAGAGAAATAGTGAAGTCCATCCAGCTGCCCAATAGTCCTTTGAATATGTTGATGTGTTGAAGCACCATTATTAAACCATGGTAGTTCCCATATTTTATATGTATAGTTCTTGCCAAAAATGTAAATAATGATGCTTTAATATAAAGTATATTAGCTGAATTACAGGTTCTTCCTCTTGCTCTAGGAAAGCTTTTGGGGACTGTAACTATCTTCAGGTGGAATGTTGGTAGAAAGGGATTTCTCATCCATAGGTCAGGCAGTTTGTTTAAGAGATTGGTTATGTAACTGGCTGTTTCTTTGGGGAAGGGGGGTGGGCAGGTTTCAGAATACTTTCCACCCAGCCAGATATATTGTCTGTGAGTGTGCCAGTTCCAGATGTTATTGGTCTTCTAGGATTTCATTCCTTGGGGATATGCACTTAGGTGTGATAAATATTGGTAATAAAGTGGAGGAGACTTCTAAAGTGATATTACTTCTCTAGTTTCTGTGTTATTCTATAAAGCTTATAAATTAAGATATCCAAAGTTGGAGAGATCCAAGTTCATTGACTTCATAGAATAACATAGGACTTCTGCCTCTTTATCATGCATTAGTGTATTTCCCCCTTGTGTATTTTAGAAATAGCATAGAAGCATCCTTCACTTAAAGGGATAGTAATGTTCCTTAATAAAAGCAGCTCTAATTAATCATTATAGTATTTGGACCTTGGAGAGTGTTATTTCAATACTGTCAGAATTGTAGTTCAAGAGTAATTCAATGACAAAGTATCCCCCTCCTGCCCTTTTTACTGATGTCACACTGCTCAACCAGATCAGAAGGGAGGTGCCCAGGTAGACTGCAGAGAGGGACAATCTTCAATTAAGATAAGGGAAAAACCTGAAAAACTTGTCAAGGGGGGCAGGGCCTTCATTGTTCTCATACAAAGAAGATTCCACATCTGAGAAGAGATGGCTTACAGTAGGTAAAAGGGGCAGGAGGGGAAACTTTGCTTGTGAATATCTCTCAAGCCAAGGTTTGAGAGATAAGACTTATATCGTTCATCATTTTTTTAATGTCTAAAAAATAAAATAAAGATAAAACGAAGTATTACTATCCCTTTAAGTCTTCCAGAATGAGCCCTCCAGGTGGTCTCTATTATTAGAAGGAAGCCTCTTCTTAATCTTGTCAGGCTGTTTTGTGTAGTCAGATGTGGAATTTTCTTGTAGTTTGCATAGTGTATTTCATTCATAAGTTGCCTGTGTGCCTCTTTTATATAATCAGCTGTGTTTATAATCATTACCATAATACTTTTGTCTGCTGGTTTATTGATTATGTTTTGTTGTCCTTTAATGATTGTCCCAGGGATTCCCTGATGATGTCGCGACCCAGCTTTCTTAAAGGCAGAGGTGGAGCAATCAGTATTTATACTGCCTGGACACCACTTCACTTGCCCTTATGTGGTGTTCCAGTGCAGTTGTTGTTTGGGCTCTGTGTTATACCTGGCTTATCTGACTAACCAATCTGGTGCTGACCTGTGGCTCTGTCTGACTACCCGCTCTGTGTATGACCCTAGGCTTGTCTGACAACCAATCTGGTGCATCGCTGTGGCTCTGACTGACTATCCACTCCGTGTATGACCTGGCTTGTCTGACTACCTGATCTGGTGCTTACCTGTGGTTCTGTCTGACTACCCTCTCCGTGTATGTCCCTAGGCTTGTCTGACAACCAATCTGGTGCAGACCTGTGGCTCTGGCTGACTATTCACTCCGTGTATGACCCGGCTTGTCTGACCATCCCATCTGGTGCTGTCCTGTGTCTCTGTCCGGCTTGTCCCCTTGAGTAGTTCCTCTCCAGCAGACACCCATCGGGAGTAGACCCGGGGCTCTGGTTGACTATCATCTGTACTGTCAGTTATCCATTTCCGCTAGATTGACTGCAGGCCTGAGTCAGCTATCCTTTCCTGCTAGACTGGCTGCAGGCATGAGTCAGCTATACTTTCCTGCTAGACTGACTGCAGACGTGAGTCATTATCTACTTGTATTCCTGGTCGAAGTTAACTTGTTCCAGTTCCAGTTCGTGTTCTACAGAAGATCATTATTGGCTGACCTGGTTCCTGTTCCATTCCACGTTCCAGCAGAGACTACCATTGGCTTCAGCCTAGTCTCAGCAGTGCGGTCTATTCTAGGCAGCCTACTATTCCTGATAGTAGTGCTAGCTTATCTGTTGACCCACTGCCTATTCCTATTTGTCCGCTGTTATACCTTATTCTGTGTCTTGAATAAAGGTTGTTTTATTTTATACATTCTGACTCCTGAGTTCTCTGGGTCACCGTGACACTTAGTAGACAGGTTGTGTGCCAGTTTGTATTGCTTATCATGTATGGTTGGTGTAACTTCATCTGAAGCACTCTATACACCTGCCTAGCATGGGGTTAACTCCTTGGGTCCATGTTGAGTTTTTTGTAAGTTGCAGTGGGGATTTAATTCTGTGGTTTGGGATGATTCATAGACTTCTTTGTAATGAAAGAATTCCCTGAGCCTAAGCTTTCTGAAGAACTCTTCCATATCACTACAGAGTTCTATTTTATTCATAGATTTAGTTGGGCAGAAGTAAAGTCCTCTTGAAAATATGGATAGCTCCTTTTGTTTGTCTTGTGTTTTGAAAGGTTGACAACACAAACCTTTTGTTCTGCACCAGTTGTTGACTGATTTAAATCCCTTGCCTTTTGCCTTAGTCTGTGTAGTTTCTTGGTTTTATTTTTATAAGTATTTTCATTTCCATGTAGTATAGCTGCCAGAGAGGTACACAATGCATTGCAAAGTGGAGTGTTTCACACTCTTCTGACACTCAGAGGGTTAACCCCTACATTCCATATATTTAGCCATCTTTGGCTGTGTGTCCCAAACTGTCTACACATTAAATTTACTGGAACTAGTCACACATCAAAAGGAAAACAAATCTTACACAGACACTGGTGAAAAGAGTTTTCCTCCAGTGGAATTCAGAATAATCAGGAAGCAGCATAAAAGTACAATCTGTATCATGTATTTTGTTCCAGCTTTTATATATAATGTGCCCAATAAAGATACCTAAGTTATTTTGAAAGCTTGATTTCTAAATCTAGAAGACAAAACAATCCTGCTCTAATCCACACAGTTTACCTGGAAATGATAATCCTTGTGAAAAGTATATATAATATATATGTGCTAATTTATTTCAAACAAATGAGGGTTTTGTAGCATACATTGGCCAAAGTATGTTAAAGCTTGCTTGCCATGCCAAGGTACCTCAATTTCAAGCGATTTGTTTAAAAAATGTAAATATCACAGAACTGTAAAATTAAAAAATATAAAAGATATTTAATCCAAATGCACTTACAATTCTAATATGCACATTTTCTTAAAGGGGTGTTTTTTAAAAGCATAGTATGTGGCCACGTGCTTATCAGATTGCCTGCTTGGGTGTCCCTTTAATAATGCATACAGGTTTTATGTGGTTTGTAGTGGTGGGTGGGATTGACCTGTATAAAGAGGCTGGCATATAGTTCAATCCTTTTGGGTCTCCAGCTACTTACTACAAACCTTTCCTGTTTGAAATCAAGCCAGTCTTATCAGAAGAATATGAGATGTTTCAGAGTGTGTGTGTGTGTGTGGGGGTTAATTTTAAGTAGTTTTTCATGCAGTTTTAAATAGCCATTCATCAACACGTTTCCACAAGAGAGCTTTATCAAGACCCATTTTTATTTTCATTTTTTTTAATGTTATAGATCTGTGATATTTACTTATTTGATAGGACTCGCTTGACATTGAGGTACCTTTGCATGGTAAGCTAGCCTAAACATGCTTTGGCCAATTTATGCTACAAAACCCTAATTTCCAGGTATTATGTATGGATTAATGCAGGACTTTTTTTTCTTTTGCTTTTGTTCTAGGAATTTTTCTAGTTTGGGGATTTGGAGAATCCCTTCTTTCCTTGCTGATCTCCATACCTTATTCACTAGGCATCTTAATTTTATTTATTACTATACATATATTCATATTTGTAGTGTATTAGGGCTGTGAGTTGTACTTTCCTCTTTGCATTCTAAAGCTACATAGTTAGCCAGTAAATGTATCATGTTTACCCTACCAGTCTCTTGCTTTTTCTACAGCTAACACAGTCCCACTTTTACCTAGAGAAACGACTAGTATGTTCCCGTGCTATGGAGACTATCCTGGATAAAAGACCAAGTGAATAGAGGAGGATACTTAATTAGATACAAATCAAAATATAACAAATCATTAAGGAAAGGCCCCAATCCACCAGAACATATCACACCTATCAACATCAACATTGGTGCAAAACTAATAGGTAATTTCAGATGTGGGCATACTTCTTGTATTACCTGCAGTTTTGTCCAACATAGAGTACATCAATTTATCAGTAACACCACAGGAACAACATATTCTATTAAAGGATTTTATAACTGCACCACTAAATATATATCTTTTGGAATGCCCCTGTCATCTTCAACATGTAGGCAGAACCATTAGATCGGCAAAAGAGAAATTTTCTCAAACATAGAAGAAACACCATTCAAGGCCAAATGAACCATTCCATACCACACCATTTTAATCAGCACCGCAATAATGATCCAAGTGTCCTCAAATTCACAATTATTGACCATATATACGTCCATAAGAGAGAGAAGGAAATAGATACCAATTATTTGCAAAACAAGAATCATATTGGATCTTTCAACTCCAAACCCTTGCTCCACAGGGTTTAAATGAAGATTTAGACATTTGGTGCCTCTAAATAATAATGGGCTTGATCACAAGATGTTATTTCCATTCTCCCATTTGATCTGCAGACACTACATAACTATGGTACATAGAGTATTTATTTTATTTTATTCATTAATTACTATTTATTATATATTTCTATTATGCCACTAATTAAATAGTGGAATTAGTACCTATCTATGGGATATGATGCATTGTGGTGAACCAAATTGTATACCATGTATGTGTTCGGTTATGTATACATGTGCCCTTTAATAATTCTATGATCTAAAGACTGTTTTTTGTTCTATTTCATTCCAGGTGTTCATAATCTCTGTTATTCACCTCTTTGGAAATAACAGTTGAGCTATATAATTATGTGTTTAAAGATAACATTATCAACATTTTTCTGCATTAGGTTCATTATTTTCCTTAAGATAGTGCCTTTACTGGTTTCTCTCTTAGATGAGGCATGTTTGATCCACTAATATGTCTAATAGCCATTTCATATTTGTAGCTGTATTATAATTTAGTGTGTCAATTATCTTATCCACTGTTGTTCCACTACCAATACTCTGCATTCTTCACTATTCATCATTGTATCAAAATGTATCATTCTGTAAAAGAACCTCAGTATGCACAGTTCCCATATCGTGCATTACTGTTTCCCATTTAATCATTATTATTTTTGTTCCATCATTTGTGTATAATTGAGTATTATCCGACAGCGGTGCACATGAGATTTGCATTGCCCATCATTGTTTTTATGACAAAAAAACTTGTATTACCTATTATTGATCCTTGTTATAATTCTGATAATGGCTTTGCAATGCGCAATGCGCTTCACATCGGACATTTATATTTTTAATCCAAGAAGAGATAATTTTACGTAGTTTTTTTGTATTCTTTATTGTATTTATCACCAATAGATCTATTGATTTCACTAATTGGCTGTAGCTAATTTTTGATTGGCCAAATTATTTTTTTTAAATAGTGATTAACACCGGCCCAGTGCCCCATGCTCCAGACAAAGGTGCACATTTGGCTCCAAAACGTGTTGAACCCTTTTGATTAACTATTTGACTACTACATCCAGTGTACAAGCGCTTTGGATTCCCACTTGGAGTGAATTGTTCATACTTGGACCCCAAAAATCCAGAAGACACTGTAGTCTAGGAGGACATCTCATCCTGAAAGAGGTTGAACCAATCAACACTGCGGGATCATCTGAAAGAGCCAGTGAAATCGGACAGCGAGTAAGGTTGCGAGTACCTCTATTCAAGGCGATCTTACTCTGGAAATCAAGTAAGGGGCTATCTATTACCCAAATAATTTAGGCACTTTTTATGGAGGGAATGTGTGTAGGAGAAGGGTCCTATCATTTGCCTGTGAAAAAATCCATGAAAACCACATGGTTGTCCTCTTTTTAATAAAGTGATTTAAATCTTCACAGTTTTTGTCATTGGCAAAACGTATTCACTATTTTTTCAATGGCTAGAAAGTTTTTGCCTTTTCTTTATAAAAATGTGCCATTTTCCAGGAAGTGAAACATAATACAGGCAGCTACAGAGAGAGAAAGAGCGAGGTGCTAGGCTGTTGTGCTGTGAGTTGTTTTGCAAAATTGAGACAGGAGAGGCTGCTATCACTATGAGCAAGTTTAATAATAATAAAAGGAGGAACTGGAAGGATTGTTATGCATCCAGTGAGTCTGGGGAGGAGGAACAGACCACTATCAACATGAAAGGGTCTGGATGCCCTGCCCCAGACCCAATGATGGCCAGTCCCCCTTAATCACCCCTATGGATCTTGGGGAATTGTTTTCATTGGAGGAAGAAGACTGTAGTAGTAGTGTGAGTAGGGCAGGTCAGCCACTGTGCTGCCAGTGCTGAGCCTGCTGCCAGTGCTGAGCCTGCTGCCATTGTGTCTTGTAATTCTCAGGAGGGGGGAGATGATGCAAAGTGTGCCAGCAGGGGACTCTAAGTCACACTTACCATTTCAAAGCAGTCCCATCAGTAGTACTACTGCTAACAAGGTCAGCAGCTTGTACAGAGTGTTAGAAGTGAGGGAGGGGGTAATCATATTACCAGTGAAGAGGAAGACTGTAACCAGCAGCCAGAGGGATTCACAAGGACTTCACATTGCACATCCCTTTTTTAAGTCAGTGGTGAAAGGCTGGGTGGTCAGTATGTCTGGTTCTACATTGTGAAAATGCTGGGAAGTAGGGGTGGAAGAAAGGTCCCATTGTATTCCTGTGGAAAAATCTGCTGAAAACCAGTCAAGGCTTACCTTGCCATAAGCATCTGCTAACAATTTTTTCAAGGCTTACTTTTCCCCTAGCCTCAGTCTATTAACATTTTTTTAAGGCTTATCTTTCTTTAGGCCTCAGCTTTCTAACATTATTTTTAAGGCTTATAATGCCATTCGAACCAGCCAGCTAAAAATTTTTCAAGGCTTACTTTGCTCTAGGCTTCAGTCTGGTCACAGTTTTTTCAAGGCTTATCTCACTGTAGGCTTTAGTCTGCTAACAATATTTTTAGCTTATATCACCATATGACTCAGCCTGCTAACAACTTTTGCTTTCAATTGTGGAATTCTCTAATCAGCAAACATTAGCAATTGTATTGCACTACAACTTATCATGCCCATAGAAAGCTTATGTGTAAAATGTCAGTTTCTTGAGTGAATATTATTGGCAGTGGCTCAAATGCTAATATTTTCAGGGATTTTCCATCAGCAAGAATTTTTCTAAAAAAGAGATAAATCATTTTTTTTTTTCAGTGAAAATTTCTGCAATTTCTGTTTTCATCCATCCAATCATAGTCCGGTTGGGAGCTTACCTGTTGCCTTACCTGTGGACTGATCTTTTGTTATGGTCCAGCACTTGTGCTTACTTGGTCTCTTTTATAGAGCCACATTTTCCTTGTAATGGTTTGTGGTTAAATATTCTTGTTTTGCCTTGTCATGTGTATGCTATTTGCTCCTGCTTTCTAGTTGTTGACCTGACCTGTTTCTAACCATGCTATTTTTTGCTACTTGTTCCTATATTGATCCACTGTTGCTAAACCTGTCCTATTCCTTAACTTGCTATTATTTGA
Organism: Rhinophrynus dorsalis; assembly: GCA_037306005.1. Taxonomy (NCBI): domain Eukaryota; kingdom Metazoa; phylum Chordata; class Amphibia; order Anura; family Rhinophrynidae; genus Rhinophrynus; species Rhinophrynus dorsalis. The sequence continues at coordinate 470,828,062 of CM074720.1, read as the reverse complement.
TGCCTGCTCTTTTTCTGATCTGTGTCGTAAATGCAAGAAACAAATAAGAGGGTGCTCAATAGTGCCTATTATCTCAATGATAATTTTATATGTATATAACAATTATACTCACAAAATGTGTGGTTGTGAGAGGGCTTATACCCACTAACCACAAACAAAACTTCCAGAAGTATCGACCTGTCTCTGCTCAGGTTCTTTCAATAGAAGAGAAAAGAATCTCACCAGACGCTGCTTTTTTTCTGTCTCCAAAGTTTAAGTATCCAAAATACTCAAATCACAGAATAAAATATCAGTATAAAAAATATAAAAATATATAACCAACAAGGCTCGCTTTATATAAATAAAATGTTTCATAGTTACCTGACTACTTCAGCAGATACAGCTAAGCCAAAAAACAGAAGACAAAACAGCAGTGTCAAAAGCTCATTTTAACTAACCTTCTCTCTTACCTGATTGTTTCTTAAATTGGTCCAAACAGTTTTTCAATCCATCACTAGGGCTGGGAGAAAATTTTCGCCTCAAACTGAAAGTGTCGAATAATGGCACTTTCCGCTTGGCTAATAATTTACCGTGAAAAGTGCAGTTTTTCTGCGTTTTTTACCTACCTCATTGTGCATTGAAATCAATGAGAATATTTTTTTTCTACAGCACACAAAAGTTTTCTACAGCCATAAAAGGGTGCCAGGCTATCACAGCATGCCATTTTGTGTTAGAAAAAAGGAGAGATCAGCACCTTGTTTGCACTACAGAAGGGGAAATTAAGTTTAGTTTAGGGAATCTTTTAGGTAGCACTTTTCTTCTTTGTATTAGGAGAGTCAGTGGGGCACTCTGGGGAGATGAAAGGAGGAAGGAGGTTGACCCCAAATACTCCAAAATTCCATGTGACTGACTGTCAAGACACAGGCAGCTAGGGTACTTTTTTTTGTTGATCTTGCTGTTATTGTCTCTCTGCTGGGTGGGGAAGTCTGGGGAAAAAGTTTTTGATTTTGTTTTTCAGTTATAATTTTTTTGGACAGACTGTGATAAGACAACAGGGTGGATAACTTACAAAAAAATAAATAAAAAAAGAATAGAAGAATAACTAAATATGTTAGGTGACAGTGACAGACAGATGACTGGGCTTAGGCAAGGCATCATACAGCTCCATCAGTTGTGTTGTGTACAGTAGAGTAAAAAAACACAGTGTAGTTGAGTAATGTCCAGCAAATGCACAAGGGGAAGGAGGAGGGGTGGAGCAGTGTAGGGACGGGAGAGTAAAGTAGTAGTTCAAAAACTGACTGCAACAATGGTTGCTGTAGCGTGTGCAATCAATGATGAAGATCCCTCTACTTCAAGGGAGGATGCAGTTTGTAAAGGTCCCAGCAAAACTAGTTCCAGCACCACCAGTGCCAGTAGAAATAAAGAATCAAATAAGAAGAACACTGAAGATGACAACAAGTCGCATTCAAGTGTTGATGATGCTGGCAATAGCATAATAGAGGAAAGTGTAGCAGCTGAAGCGCCTGCTGCATCAGATAACGAGACAAACAAGCACCAAAACACCCATAGTAGGGAATTTTGTTACAGTAAAAGTAAAAAGAAATAGTTTGAGACCACAAAAAGCTTAGGGGAATATAAGGGTAGTAGTGGGCAAACTGGGCAAGAAGGGGAAGGTGGTGCTGATGCTGCTGAGGATGACCAAATGATGACTGATGATGATGCAGATATAGAATATATCCTTCCAGCAACCTTCTCTTGTTCAGATACAGATGAAGCTGAGAGTGAGGATGATGACATGGCTATAAGGTTAGCAGAAATCTTCTACCACTTCTAAGGAGCACTGTGTCTGTCTATAATCTGTTTGAGAAATCCATTGTAAAGTCTGACCCTGGACAAGCACAGATGTCAAAAAGCACACCATCACCCTATAAGTCATCATCAGCATAATTGCCTTTTCAAAGTCCAAGTCCTACTCAGCCACATACACCTGTTTTGAGTACCCAGCAACACAGGTTATTAACATCTACAATGTTAGATATTACATGTGCCTCTGCTGCTGCTGAAAGTGGTGCAGCTTTGACACCTAGTAGTAGTGGCAGTAGAATTGCATCAACATCTAGCCCCAGTAGTAGCAGTAGCAGCAGCACCACGTCAGGAACCCCTCATTCCATGAAGTCAAGCTAAGAATCTTGCTATCTGTTGTCTGTGCAAAAAGCATGTGAGCAGGGGGAAGCAGGCTCACATCTAGGCACCTCCTCTATGAGATCCCACCTGAAGCACAACCACAGGTCTGAATGAGAGACACACTATCGGCAGGCCAAAGGTGCTACCACTAGCAGCAGCAGAAGCACTTTAAAATGTTCCCAGGGCTCTTGGGCACAAAGAAAGAAGTAGTGAAGTTATTTATGGGTCAGAGAGTGTGCTACTGCCAGTGCCAACAGTTAGTTCAGTCCAAATAACACCTATGGCTACTGCTGCAGAGGTATGACAGACAAAGCCAGGACAAACATATTAACAGTAGTACAGATGAGGAGGTGGAGGAGGTATGTGAAGAAGGGTTTCTACATCTACCCCACTTGGGACCACTGTTATGAGTGACTAGGAATGTGTGTCAATAATCTCAGAAGGAGGAAAGTGATTTGACGCAAACATGACAACAGTAAAAACTATATACATCACACCACAACAACTAGTCCCCCACCACCACTACAATACACATCTGCCACATTGTAGGTTGTACTTTTTTATTACTTGACATCATCCTGATGAATATGTGTCAGTGTCACTTAAGCAGGAAGTTAGTGTTGTGGGCATTCTGCATGCTAACACATTTTTCAAAGCATTTGTTGCTGTAAGACTCACAACTTTCAGACACATTTCTAAACTACAGCCTTCAGAAGAAGTAATATTACATTGGGAAGTGTGGTAGCTATAGGAAATATAGGCAAAATATGTGTTACAATAGGCAAAAAAAATTGTTAAAATAGGTGAAAAGGAGGAAAATTTTGCATAGGCAAAAAGGAGAAAACTTTCAAGAGAAAAGCAAAAACATTGTCCGTTTTTTGCAAAAAGTCATGCTGGAAATTTTTCACACTTTTCACCCACTCCTACCCATAGTTGCTCCACTGGGGAAATATATAGCAAAACACAGATCTAAAATTGATTCAAATCAATAATATCCCCCACTTATTCAGTGAAATAAAGTTAAAATAAGCATTTTAAAATAAAACCGGAAGTGTGATATTTTGAACATTCAAAACAGGAAATTATCATAGCAAAAACGAACAGTTAAGACCCAGTAGTAAATGAATATAAAAATATAATAAGTGATGCATTTCATTTGAAAATCATAATCTGAACTTAGAAATCTTAAAAACAAAATTTAAATTCCAGTTGACTGGTAAGTTACAAACAGCTCTAGGCTAAACAGCCTTACCTAAAACTTTTTATAGCCCGAAAGTTGAAAGTACCCCATGGAACGTACTGAATATGGTCATATGCGCCAAAGCACTCACATGTATTCTAAGCATGTCAAAGTACATTTTGAGCCACCCCAAATCTGAGATCCATGCACATCTCATTACACAAAAAGGAAGCTGGAACACTCCTGTAGTTCTGTACTGTAGATCTGTAGTTACTGTATGGTACCGGTTTCTGTCTTTGCCTCCATATTGTGCTTGTTGCTGTTTGCGCTTCTGAATCAGGTCTGTTCCAGTCCTTTGCTGCTTGACTATGCTTATGCTGCTGTTTTGCTTATTCTATCCTTGTGCCATTGTTTCTGGTGTATTGTACCTTTTGACTAGTTTCAATCGTGTATATCTGCCACGCTTACCAGTCTGTGCTATATGCTTAGGCATTGTGTGCATCTGTACCTTTAAGCTCTAGGGGCACTGAGTCCCGTTCAGCTTGCTATCCAGTTGTGCACCTCTTTCTGGTTTTCTCTACGCTGCCACCAGTCTTCATTGTCTATATTTCAGCCTATCTCCAGCAACTTCTTCCAGTTTTTTGTTTCTGGTACTGCAGTCAGCTTCAAATATCTCCATCTTGTGCACAGTCTAGTCAGCAGCTAGAACTATTTCCCAGTCCTGTTTCTTGCTTCCTTGCAATAGGCTCTAGAACTCCATGCATGACCATTTAGACAGTCTCTGCCGAGTCCTCCTGGGCACTGTCTGTTTCAGTTGGTCTGTTCTATCCAACATTGTGGTTGGCACCCTTATCCAACTTATGCAGCAGCATGACTACACAGTGGCCTTGAGCACCACATTATAGCCCCACATTCTACCATCTTTTGGCTTACAGAAGTTCTATTGGGTCATCATTTCATGGAAGAATGAAACATCCCTAGTACCTAATCTACTATACCTGTTTGCAACATTTCAATACACATTTTTCAAACTTTTTTAAGACACTCAAAAAATATTCTTCAGATTCACATGGCACTGCCAATGCCCTGAACATCACGATCACTAGGAGGATTTAGTTCCGTGTCTAAATTCATTTTGTATAGTCTACACACAAAATCATTTAGATAACTAGCAACTCTCAATACTCAAAAAAATATAAAAATGCTGCGCACACCCTCTTACTTTCTGAATTTTTTTTTTTATCCAGATAATCTTTCTCTAACTAGATTAATTCTACCCAAAACACACTTTGAAAATGGCAAATTCCTCTAAATTATTAATATCAAGCTTTCAGTGCAATCATGGATAGATAAGGGAGTCAATACACTCTTAGGTTTCTAACTATTTCAAAAACCAAGGACATTTATAGAACTCCACCATAAATTCAAATCCAATTTATAAATATCCCAAAATGTCCAAATGTATCAATCATTATAAGTAGGGATGGGTGCAAGGTCTTGCCGTGTTCCCAAGAGAAATTACACAGAAAATACCTTGTTGTCTGAGTTTTCGCTGGAAAATATGCTTTAAAACCAACTATTAAAATGTTCTCATTTTTCACCTATTGGCCAAAATTCTTCGCCATTTTTTCAATGGCTAGAACCTTTCTGCCCATTCAGTTATGTGTTTTTGCCTTTTCGCTATAAAAACGTGATGTATTATAGGAAGTGGAACACAATAGAAGCATCTACAGAGTGAGGTAGACATGCTGTGCTGTTCTGCTGTGATTAGTTTGGCAACTTGAGGCAGGAGAGGCTCATAGTGACTGCTATCACTATGAGAAAGTTTTAAAAAATAAAAGGAACTGGAAGGACCGTTATGTGTCCGCTGAGTTTGAGGAGGAGGAGGAAGTGAGTACTACAGAACCAATGCTGTCCAGTCCACCTAAATCACCCCTAGGGTTCTTGGGGAAATTAATGTCAAGGGAGGAAGAAAATGGTAATAGTGAGAGCAGGAGAGGTCAGCTTCCTGTGCCTGCTGCCAGACATGCTGACCCTGCTTCCACCATTGCTGTACCTGTTGCCACTAGTGCTGTGCCTGCTGTCAGACATGTTGCCCCTGCTACTGCTACCACCATTGCTGTGCCTGCTGTCAGACGTGCTGCCCCTGCTGCCACTAGTTCTGTGCCTGCTGCCTGACATGCCGCCCCTTCTACTACCAGTGCTGTGTGTGCTATCAGATGTGCTGCCACCAGTTTTGTGTCTGCTTCCAGTGCTGAACCTGCTTCTACCAGTTCTGTGCCTGCTGTCAGATGTGCTGTCCCTGCTTCCACCTATCTGTGTCTGCTGCCAGTGCTGAAGATTTTGCCACCAGTACTGAGCCTGCTGTCAGATGTGCGTCCCCTGCTTTGACCAGTGCTGTGACTGCTGTCAGACATGCTGCCCCTGCTTTGACCAGTGCTGTGCCTGCTGCTAGTGCTGAACCTGCTGCCACCAGCACTGAATCTGCTGCTAATGTGTCTTATAATACTCAGGAGGAGGGAAGGAAAAGATGATGTCAAGTTTGACAGCAGGGGACCCTAAGTCACACTTACCATCCCCAAGCAGTCCCGCTAGTGCTAGTACTACTACTAAGAAGGTCCAGCAGCTTGTTAGCGTTAGGAGTGAAGGAGGGGGTAATCAGTATCCTCATATTACTAGTGAATGTGAGGAGGAAGACTCAGGGGCTGAACTTGATGTGATTGGTGTTGATAGTAGTAAAAGTAATGATGAAGCAGCTGGTGGGACTAGTGTTAGGGGAGTGGGAGTGGAAGCATTTGAGAGTGTCCAGACCAGCGGCCAAGGGAGCCCACACCATTCCTCTGGCCCTGGGAGTCCTCTTGCCTTCATGACAGTGTCGAGGTTGAATATGATTCCACCAACACAGGCACCCTGCCCGTGTTGACCCCTTTTATACCATGTCTTATGGGGGGTTTTTAATTGTATTTAGGATTTATTTTTTTATTAACTGTACCCAATCAAACAACCCCCTGCAAAAAAAAAAAAACATTACCTGTTCAACTGATTTTTTCTGCACTCCCCACCAACACAGCACCCTCATGCACCTTTTATACTATGACTTTGGGAAATAAAATATTATTTGTTATGTGTTGCGCGTAAATTCAATGTTCCCATTGATTTCAATGGAATGAGCTAGGTGAAAAAAGTGGAAAAATTTCACTTTTCGTGAGAAATTATTTGCCAAGTGGGAAGTGCCATTATTTCCCTCCATGAAGAAGGTAATTTTTCAGTGGTACTTGGTTTCCCTCAAACAATCACAGATTTGCCCTTTATCTTCTAATCTGTTCTGGCAGAAATGTGATCACCTTGGCTCTATGTTTCATAGATTTTGGAATTTCCTAGTCACTCAAACTTTTCAAAATAATATGTCAAATGTTTCCTTACTTATTTTAAATGCCTATTTTTCACTGTTTATTCCTCTTTATGTTCCGGTTCATTTCCAGCAGCTCACCTCCTTGTGGCTGCTTCTTTCTGGTGCATGCATGGTCCAGCTGTGACCATACATGCACAGTGCCAATGCTTCCCCTCATGTCTCCGTATTGGGCAGGTATTACCCTAATGGATTAGGCTCTCGTTGGAGCCCCTTCTTGGCTACCTCTCCATTGGCATGCAGCACTATTTAAACAGTCTTCTCTCTGACCATGGCATCCTCTCATTTTTGATTACTGGCTACTGACCCCAGATTCTCTTTGCCCATGGCATCATCTCATATATGATTACTGGCTACTGACCCTTGCTTACTTTGACCACGGCATTGTCTCAGCCCTGATATCTGCTTCTGTTTTCGGATTCTCCTTTTCTCCCCCATATCTGTCCTTGGCCCAGTCCTGTTTCATCAGTTCTGGCCCTGGTTCTCTATGGATCCCAGAGTACTCCCATCCTGGTTGCACCCTGGCTCAACTGGGTTTGAACAATCTGGTTTCATTACCAGCACCTTTACTCAGCTTCAGCTGCAGCAAGGGAGTAATTGGCATGCCAACACAGATCCCAAGCAAAGCTCTCCAGCAGCGATCCTGAGCAACTGAACCAGAGCCAGTACTACACGGGTCCCTACGCCCTGCATGGTGACACTATTACATTAAAACCTGAAAATGCACTGCTAGATTTTAGAATATCTAATCTCATCTATTAATCCAACATTCTTGCTCATCATTGTACTTACTGTCTCTATACCAGTGGCAACCAACCCTGTTACTGAAAAGCTACCAACAGTACATATTTTCAGGATATCTCTAAATGAGCCCTAGTAGACCAAATAAAGTGATTGAGCCACTTATTAGGCCACCTGTGCTCCAGTTGGGATATCCTAAAAAACACGCCCTTGAGGACCAGGATTGGCTGCTAGGGGTTGGTGAAAGGTACTGTTGTATTCCTGTGACAAAAAAAATGCAAAAAACACGTGTTTGTCTGCTGTTTCATGAGAAAATAGGTTTTAAATAAAATATTGGCTGTTTTTGCCCATTGCCAAAACATTTTCATTATTTTTTCAATGGCTACAAAGTTTTCACATTTTACTTACATATTCTTTATGTTTTAACTAAAAATGTGACATTTCCAGGAAGTGAAACAAAATACAAGCAGCTAGAGATTGAGAGAGGGTGCTATGATGCTGTGCTGTGATTTATTTAGCAAATTGAGGCAGGAGAGGCTCACAGTGAGTGCTATCACTATGGGCACTGGAATACAAGTAAAAGGAGGAGCTGGAAGCTCTGTTACGCATCCAGAGAGTCTGAGGAGGAGAAGAAGGAAGTGACATTCAGCAAGAAGCGAGCACTCATCATTACTACTTAAACTCCAAGCTGTCATGTGTCCTTAGCGGGAAGTAGACAAGGGCCATAGTGACAGCAGTAGTACTTAGTTTCTGGTGGGATGATTTCACACTAGGAACCCTAAGTGTCATGGTGTTTGGTTAGAGTTGGGCCAGGGGTTTGAGTGAGTGCAGATGTGCCTATTGTTCCAGCCTTTCCCTTATTTACTACACACACAGTGCACACTGCAGTTGTTCGAGCTCTCAAGGGGAAAATGTTCTATTCCAACAACACACCCATGATTTGAGGGGGGTGGGGGTGGGCAGGAGTAGAAGCACTATTGCCAACTCACAGCACAACAGCCTCACACCCTCTCTCTCTCTCTCTCTATCTCTGTAGCTGCTTGTTTTGTGTTTTACTTCCTTGAAAAGTCAAGCTTTTATAGTGAAAAAGCAAAAAACATGTAAGTAAAGGGGTGAAAAGTTTGAAGCCATTGACAAAATAGCAAAACATTTTTTGCAATGGACAAAAATGCCAAAGATTTTAATCACTTTATTGAAAGCTGATTTTCCCATGAAAAAGCAAATAACCACGTGGCTTTCTTGGATTTTTTTCATGGGAACATGATGGTTCTTTTCACCCATCCCTAATTGTGATGATAACAAGCCTGATAGATAAAATTATATCTGATGTGATTCCTCAGGACTTGCGATGTTAACAATTCTGAGTGATAAAAAAACCTGATGTGATTTCTAAGGGCTTGTGATGCTAACAAGCCTGAATGATAAAATTATCTCTGATTCCTCAGAGATTTTGGTATACAAACCTTGTTTTAATTTATTTATTTTTACTGCCCCCCAACCCCAGTCAACAACCCTCCCTCAAATAAAATTCCCCATTCAAAAATCCCCTTCAAAAAAATTCCTTATTCAACCATTTTTCCCCACACTCCTCCAACACAGGCACCCTCAGACCCCTTTTATACTATGTTTGAAGGAAATAAAATACCATTTGCTATGTGATGTGTGTAAACTCAGTGTTTCCATTGATTGCAATGTGCAATGTGCAATGTGCTAGGTGACAAAAGCAGAAAAACTTAACTTTTTGCGTGAAATTATTTGCCAGATCGGGAAGTGTCATTATTCATCAATTTTATTTTGAGGTGAAAATTTTCACCTATTCCTATTGGCTCCCCCTATAGCCGTGGTAATATCTAGCACTGAAAGAGTTAAATATAAATTTTCACACATCTAGTGAGATCATCTAGGATTTATTTGATAAAAACAATATAAATATAGAGCCAGTTATCCCCATCCCTACCCCTAATCCCCATCTCTGCTACTTCATCCTTCTCTTTCATTCTTTTTAAATCAACAATGCTTTGGCTTTGTGTGACATTTACTACTTTCAATAAAAAAGCAAGAAATTACAACTTCAGGTAGAAAAAAAAAGTGCCACACTATATTCACCTCTAATTGCTCCTAAACTGTTCACTATTTTTTTTAAGATCATTCTCTGTACCAATATGAACAAATAAAATTCAGTAGGGAATTAGGTATTGGGTGTGTGCTATGCTGTAATATCCAGTTTATATACGAATTTGTCTGTTTATATGAAACACTGACCAGTTTATTTATAGAATTACAGAAAAAAACATAAGCTTACCTTCTGAGTGCTGGGTTTGTATTGTGTTGCAAGAGATTTCCAGACATTTCTGGTTTTAAATGGGTTACAGGTATGTGTGTGTCTGTTTGTCTGTGTGTGTGTGTGTTTTATGGACCAGGGGAGCTCAGACCCCACCAAAATGCATGTTTCCAGTATCTCCTCAATTAAACCAAATTGTTAGGATCCTTCATAATGATTGAACCACTAATTGATTTCACTCATGTTAGGATATCCAGAAAACCGGTACAATTGGGGATAACTAAGGACAGGTTTGAGCACCCCAGTGGAGGTAGCTGAGGACAGAGTTATGTAAGGAGCTTCCATGTGTCATTGTGGTCATGCACAAGGCTAAGCAGTGCCTACAGTGCTTTACCTAGGAGCAGCATGGTTGTGAATCAGCCTCTGTTTGCTCTATTATAAAAAAACTGAGAAATAAGATGAGGTTGGCAGAATGTTAAAAAAATCTACCGTTACACTCTGTCTTCCTTTTCTTTAATAAATTCACGCTTGGAATATGTGCTATAAATATTTTACACATTCATCATGAAATATTAAATGATAGATGGAGACTTTACTACACCTGCTAAAGGCATTTCAAACAATCAGGACCTGAATCATCAAAGAAATTCATACCCCACCACTTGGTAACCCTTTCACTGCCTTACCACCCAACTCTATAATTTTGTGGATAATCAGTTTCTCATAGAATATGAATGCATTGAAGAAACCTCTGGCTTCCAAGTAATTAATCCTAATTCACCTCAGTTACATACAGTTTTTTGAAAACATGAAGAAATTGTATATTCTAAAATATTATGCATATCACGCAAATTCTTATGATGCATGCTGTTTGCTACACATTGCAAAGAAATGCTTTGGAAACCTGCCTTCCAATGGATTAAACATTAAAAAATGTGTCTATAAAAATGATACTTGCCTGTCTAGTGTAACCAGACAATGAAGTGAATGTATGAATCTACCAGCGCAGCTGAAGCTGCAATTCTGGGTATGTACTCAATCACATGAGCAATTTACTGCATACTGATGCACACACTCCATCTTCATTAAACTTTTAATGCAAACAAACCATAAATATTTCCCTTATAGCATGCACAGATACATAGATGTTACAACAATTTCCTCTGAGCATTGTTTAACTCTGTTTAAAAAAAATATATATATTGTAGAGTTTTTCCTACTGAGTAATACAAGGATATGCTTACCCCTAAGATATTTTATATCCCCCTGAGTTATTGCAGTTTTAATTATTGTTTTTTATTTGTTTATTTCATTAACAGTGCCCTCTAGTGGTCATATTTCAATTAATTATTCTGTTGTATTCAATGGTAGAAGTAAGTTACTGACAAACAATTCTCCATGGAATGTGATAGAAACTTCTAAGTAACCATGTTGTCTGTAACTGACAAACTGTTATAACATTTGAATAACACAACTGACAGAGGTGGGAGTACCCTTGTTTTACTCGGCAGCAACATATACATTTTTATTTTAAAAAATGACTGCTCCTCTATCAAAGTAACATAGTTGATGAAGCTGTAAAAAGACAAGCATCCATCAAGTACATCCCATGCCAAATCATCCTTGTTGATCCAGAGGAAGGCCTAAAAACAAAAACAAAAAACACACTTTGATACCATTTCCAATTAAGCCCCAAGTGGGTAAAAAAAATTCCTTCCTGACTCTAAATGGGAGTCACATACAGTTAGATCCGGAAATATTTGGACACTGACACAATTTTCATAATTTTGGCTCTGTACGCCACCACAGTGGATTTGAAAAGAAACAACTGAGATGCAATTGAAGTGCAGACTTTCAGCTTTAATTCAAAGGGTTGAACAAAAATATGGTATGAAACATTTAGGAATTGCAACCATTTTCATACACAGTCCCCTTATTTTTTTGGTTGCTCAAAAGTAATTGGACAAATGAAAACAATCACAAATAAAACGTTCATTTTTAATACTTTGTTGAGAGTTCTTTGCAGGCAATGGATGCTTGAAGTCTGGAATGCATGGACATCACCAAATGCTGAGTTTCCTCCTTTGTGATGCTTTGCCAGGACTTTACTAGAGTTGTTTTCAGTTGTTGTTTGCTCGTAGGTCTTTCTGCCTTAAGTTTTGTCTTCAGCAAGTGAAATGCATGCTTAATCAGGTTGAGATCAGATGATTGACTCAGTCATTGTAGAATTTTCCACTTCTTTGCCTTAACCCCTTAGCGACCCTTGACGTACCAGGACCGTCAAGGGTAAATGTGATTCAACGACCCTTGACGGTCCCGGTACGTCAAGGGTTAAACTCTCCCATCGCGGCCGCACGGAGCGATGGGAGAGCGCGGGCTGCTTGTTACTAAGTGTCCCGATACCGGGACACTTAGTAACAACCAGTAAAAAGTTTGTTGCAACATGCGATTCGCTTGATGAGCGAATCACATGTTGCAAATGCTGATTGACAGGGACAGTATTTGTAAATACTGTCCCTGTCATATATCTCTGTCTCCCTCCATCTTGCACACTGCTGAGGTGGAGAGAGACAGAGAGAGTTCGTGTGACAGTGTGTTCCAGAGTTCCTGCAAAAAAAAAACTGAGTTTAAACTATAAAATTAACCCTTTGATCACTGTTTTACAGTGATCACCAAGTTCCCCCCCATCTGATCACTTTTAGAGTGATCAATAAACTGCAGATCAGCGTCTGCTGATCTGTGGGATACCCCCCATCCCCCTTGTATCCTCTGAATTTTTTTTTAATTTTTTTTTTATTTTTTTTTATTTTTTTTATTTTTTTTTTATTAAAAATTGATTTAAAATATAATTTAGGTAGTTTAGGTCGGTAGGTGGGTAGGTTTAGTGTAGACTTGTGTTAGGGAAAGGTTTAGGGACAGATCTAGGTTTAGGGAAAAAAAAACCAAAAAAAAAACCAAAAAAAAAAACAAAAAAACCCCAAAAAATAATAATAAAAAAAAAAATATATATAATAAGTATAGTTTAGATAGGTTGTTTACTTGGGTTAGGTAGGTTCTAGATATACGTAGGTTAGGGTAAGTTTTAGGGTTAGAGTTAGGTTTAGGGATAGCGTTAGAGTAAGGAAAAAAAATTTAGTGGGCAAAATGCAGCGCACTTATAGCGTTGAAGAGGCATATGCCTTTTTGGCATCTGACTCAGAGGAAACAGATACTGCGTCAGATTTTGAAATAGAGCAGTTTTCAGAAACTGAGAGCAGCTCTACTGACGACGCTGGGCCTTCTATTAAGAAAAGACGCACTGCCCCAAGAGCTGCCCTGGCAACTGCCCTAGCACCTGCCAAAAATCCTGCCCCAGCACCTGCCAAAAATCCTGCCCCAGCACCTGCCACAAATCCTGCCACAAATCCTGCCACAAGATCTGCCAAAAATCCTGTCAAAAGATCTGCCAAAAGGAATGCCCCAAGTGCTGCCCCAAGAGCTGCCCTGGCAATTGCCCCAGCACCTGCAAAAAGATCTGGCCAAAGAAATGCCCCAACACCAGCCACTCCTGATCATAATGAATGGGTATCCCCAATAAATTTTTGCCCACAAATACCAGCATTTACAGGCACCCCAGGGATTCAAACTGATGTTGAGGGATTTAATTATGATAATTTTTTTGATTTATTTTTGGGGGAAGACATTTTAGGGGAAATTGTGTCCCAAACCAACTTGTATGCAGCCCAGTATACTGCCGCCAACCCTACAGCTTTTGTAGTTAAGGAAGAAATATGGAAACCCATAGACCTCATAGAATTTAAGCAATTCTGGGCCTTAATAATGGCAATGGGTATAATAAAAAAGCCCAGTATCCGATCCTACTGGAGCAAAAACCCAGTATGTGATACCCCTATATTCCCCAAGACTATGACCAGGTCCAGATTTGAAATCATTTTGCACTTTATGCATTTTAACGATAATACCCTGTGCCCCCCCAAAAGAACACCCCCAGTATGATAGACTATACAAAATTCGTCCCCTAATAAGCCATTTACAGAAAAAGTTTGCCCAAGTGTATATGCCCCAAAAAGAAATTAGTGTAGATGAATCCCTAATGAAATACAAAGGCAGGTTAGGGTTCAAGCAGTACATCCCCTCAAAGCGATCCAAATTTGGTGTCAAATTTTATAAATTGTGTGAAAGTGCCACAGGCTACACCCAGGCTTTTAGAATTTATGAGGGCAAGGACAGCAAACGTGATCCTCCTGGGTGCCCCGAATTTATGGGAACAAGTGGGAAAATAGTTTGGGATTTAATTTACCCCTTATTAAATAAAGGCTATCAATTATTTGTTGATAATTATTACACCAGCCCCCTTTTATTTAGGTCTCTGTTTTATTTTGACACCGTGGCCTGTGGCACTGTCAGAAGCAATTGCAGGGAGTTTCCCAAAACACTCATAGATGCCAAATTAAAAACTGGGAGGTCCTCATCTTTGTGCCAACAGGAGCTGCTGGCAGTGAAGTTTAGGGACAAAAAAGAGGTCTGCATGCTGACCACAATGCATGAGGACAGATCTGTGGCAGTCACTGTTCGTGGCAGGACAGTGGTAATGAGAAAGCCAGTCTGCATCAGGGAATATAATAAAAACATGGGGGGAGTTGATCTGAGTGATCAACTAATGCAGCCATACCTCGCAATGAGGAAGTGTAGGGCATGGTATAAAAAAGTTGCCATCTATTTGATGCAGACTGCTGTCCATAATTCATTTTTACTTTTCAAGCTGGCAAACCCCAATCAAAGATGTAGCTTTTTACAGTACCAGCTACAACTTATTTCCATATTTTTATTTCAAGGTGCGTCTGAAATAATTCCACCAAGACCCGGGTTAGTACATTTTATTTATAAAATCCCCCCAACTCCCCAAAAGAACAAACCACAGAAGCGCTGCAGGGTTTGCTACAGAAAGGGAATACGGACAGACACCACCACTTACTGTCCTGATTGCCCTTCCAAACCTGGCCTCTGCATTGGTGACTGTTTCAAGGAATACCATTCAGGCACAATGCAGTAGTGCTGTAAAGGTTCTTTTATTATTTGGCCACTTTTTCCCCCTGAAATATCCTGTTTTTTATTTTTCAAAATACATCCCTCCTTAGATCTAACACTATCCAAATTTATCTCTGATAATGGAAACACACATGTTCCCTACTGGGCCTAGTAGCTCCCCCAAACCCTGACAAACCTGTGCATATGCAGCATTGCCGTACTCATACAATGTAACTCACCACTAATGTAAAGCATTTAAAAAAATCTGCAAATATCATCTGATTGAAATCCAGAGCAACACTAAAATAGAAATGTGAAAAATGGTGTTTCTCTGCCTTACTGCAGATTTTGGGAGGGATTGGTGATACAGTGGCAGCGAAAAAATTGATAAGATGCAAATAGAATGAAAGCCAGGGTTGTCTACTCTTCTACAAAATATACTTTTGGGGGTAAAATTAATTGCAGCATTGCCAAACAGACCGAAATGAGACAAGGCACCAGCTGTAAAAATGGCATGTCTGTAAAAGGAAACTAACATGTTCCAACTGGGCCCAGTAGCTCCCCCAAAACCCCAACAAACCTATGTATATGGGGTATTGCCGTAATTAGAAGAAGGAGCCGAACACTAATCAATGCAGTTTATAAAATCTTCACCTGTTCTGTGCTTGAAATTCACATCAACATTGAAGGCAAAGCGTGAAAAATGCTGAATTTTTTATTTACGTCAAGTTTTCACAGGCTTGGTGGTAAAATGGCTGTTTGCAAGATTTGAAAACACACCTAAAATGAAAGCCTGGGGTGTCTACTTTCAAAAAATATACACTTTTGGGGGTAAATCTTAAAAAAGAGCAGTGTTACACAGCCCAAATGAGAAATGGCACCAGTAACGCAAGCTGTGAAGATTCAAAGTGTGAACCTGGAAACGCGCATGTTCCAATTTGGGACCCATAGCTCCCACAAACCATGAAAAAGCTATCCATATAGGGTATTTCCGTACTCAGAAGAAGGAGCCGAACACTAATCAATGCAGTTTATAAAATCTTCATCTGTTCTGTGCTTGAAATTCACATCAACATTGAAGGCAAAGCGTGAAAAATGCTGAATTTTTTTACTTACGTCAAGTTTTCACAGGCTTGGTGGTAAAATGGCTGTTTGCAAGATTTGAAAACACACCTAAAATGAAAGCCTGGGGTGTCTACTTTCAAAAAATATACACTTTTGGGGGGAAATCTTAAAAAAGAGCAGTGTTACACAGCCCAAATGAGAAATGGCACCAGTAACGCAAGCTGTGAAGATTCAAAGTGTGAACCTGGAAACGCGCTTGTTCCAATTTGGGACCCGTAACTCCCACAAACCATGAGAAAGCTATGCATATGGGGTATTGCCGTACTCAGAAGAAGGAGCTGAACACTAATCAATGCAGTTTATAAAATCTTCACCTGTTCTGTGCTTGAAATTCACATCAACATTGAAGGCAAAGTGTAAAAAATGCTGTTTTTTTTACTTACATCAAGTTTACGAGAAAGTGGTGGTAAAATGGCTGTGTAAAAAATTTGAAAACACACCTAAAATGAAAGCTGGAGGTGTCTACTTTCCAAAAATATACACTTTTGGGGGGAAATCCTAAAGTGGAGCACTGGAACCTAGCCCAAAATGAGTAATGGCACCAGTTAAGCAGGACTTGAAAATTCAATATTTGTTCAAAATTGGGCCCTGTAGCTCCCCCAAACCTTGAGAAACCTATGCATATGGGGTATTGCTGTACTCAGAAGAAGGAGCTGAACACTAAACAATGCATTTTTAAAAATCTTCACCTATCATGTGCTTGAAATTCACATCAACATTGAAGTGAAAGTGTGAAAAAAGCTGTTTTTTTAACTTACGTCAAGATTTACGAGTGATTGGTGGTAAAATGGCTGTGTAAAAAATTTGAAAACACACCTAAAATGAAAGCTGGAGGTGTCTACTTTCCAAAAATATACACTTTTGGGGGGAAATCCTAAAGTGGAGCACTGGAACATAGCCCAAAATGAGTAATGGCACCAGTTAAGCAGGACTTGAAAATTCAATATTTGTTCAAAATTGGGCCCTGTAGCTCCCGCAAACCTTGAATAACCTATGCATGTGGGGTATTGCCGTACTCAGAAGAAGGAGCTGAACACTAAACAATGCATTTTTAAAAATCTTCACCTATCATGTGCTTGTAATTCACATCAACATTGAAGTGCAAGTGTGAAAAACGCTGTTTTTTTAACTTACGTCAAGATTTACGAGCGATTGGTGGTAAAATGGCTGCGTAAAAAAATTGAAAACATACATAAAATGAAAGCCTGGGGTGTCTACTTTCCAAAAATATATACTTTTGGGGGGAAATCTTAGAGTGGAGCACTGTTACACAGCCCCAAATGAGACATGGCACCAGTGATGCAAGCTGTGAAAATTCAAAGTGTGAAACTGGAAACGCGCATGTTCCAATTTGGGCCCCGTAGCTCTCCCAAACCTTGAGAAACCTATGCATATGGGGTATTGCCGTACTCAGAAGAAGGAGCTGAACACTAAACAATGCATTTTTAAAAATCTTCACCTATCATGTGCTTCATATCAACAGTAGTATTGAAATGTAAGTGTGAAAACTGCAAAAAAACAAAATATTACCACAATTTTGAAAATGTTTTCTGGAAAAATAGCTGCATGAAAAACTCCAAAATTCTCCTGATTATTTACTTTATGTTGTGTAGTTTTCAGAAACATATACCTTTGTGGGACATTTTTGGTTCTGGCACCGTCAGCTAAGCTATGATGCTCACATGCCAATTGTTGAGAAATTACAAGTTGGAAATAATGGCATCCATCTTGTAATATTTACCTTGTAAATGTGAGGAAGTGATTGAAATACTAGGCATATGGGGTATTCTTATATTCAGGAGAAGCAAATGAATATATTTAGGGGTATTTTTTTGTCATAAACTAATTGTATGCAAATCCTGACACGAAAATATAAGCAAAATGTTGTTTTTTTTCAATTTTTTTCCTCTTTTTTTCTATTTTAATCAAATTAAACAATGAGGTATTCATATAATTGTGGTATCAAAAGAAAGCCCTACTTGTGCTTAAAAAAACAGTATATAATTTATGTGGGTGCACAAAAGGAATTAAAGAGAAAATATGGTTGAACAAAGACATAGTCAAAAAAGTCAAAATTGCTCCGGTCCTTAAGTCAAATCAAACTCAGATTTTCCCGGTCCTTAAGGGGTTAAAGGAGCAGTAAACTTAAAAAATTACTTACATTGTTTAAGAAGATTAAATGTTGGTATGTACAGTGGTGTCTTCTGTTTTTCTGAGAAATTTTTGTTTAAGGAGTAATTCTCTTATTAAATTTAGTTTTTTGCATCATGAGCTCCCTCTAATGCCATCATTTAGGTTTGTGAACTCACGCAGTCGACTTGGACAGATTGTCAGAAGGATCAAAATTCCTGAGGTGTTTTCAAATCAGCCATTGGTAGCTCGTGCTGAGGAGGAAGAGATATGTACCACGCCTGGCAGGGAAGGAGCAGGCTATGTGAATGAGCATTAACTGTAGTTTTACCTGGGCAAAGCCACTGACAGCTTGGTTGTTTCTGACAGATATTGTAGTCTCATTGAAAGAATAAGATTCAGTTAGATAGGGAATTTACTGATATTTATTGGCAAAAGCTTGGGAGGGGAAATTTTTTCTACATTTTATGTAAATGAGTAAAAAAACCAAACACATTTGGTATAGATGTAGAATATATTGTCTGTAGCATTATTAACCCTGTGAGTGCCAGAGAAGTTAGCAATGCATTGTAATGCAATGCATTGTTTACCAGTCTTGCACTCAAAGGGTTAAATTTATGAAATAAGGATCTTTTCAAAAACTAGCTGTTGTTATGATGTATTTGAATTTATGCATGTATTTATCACAAATAAACCACATATGTCTAAATAAAATTTATTTTTTAACTCTGTATGCCAGGTCCTTGATGTGATTTTTGGTCACTGCATAAGCTGATGGTGTGCAGTGGCCGAAATAGCTGTTTAAAACAAAAACAACATGCCCAAAAAGTGTGTCAGTCCTGTTTGGGGGGACATCAGGACTTCTCCTGATGGCCCCCAGTTATACCTCTTACAACAGATATGTTTGAACTGTGGTCAATGCATGAGCTGTTTGCATGTATTGGCCAAAATTTGAGTAATTAAAAAAAAAGCTCAAAAATGTTTTCAGTCTTCTTTTGGGGGACATCAGGACCTCTCCTGATGGCCCCCACAGTTATAAATAATATTGTGTGTGTGTGTGTGTGTGTGTGATTTGGTCAATGCATGACCCAAAGGCATACAGTGGCTGCAAGAACTGTTAACCCTTTGAGTGCCGGAGTGTTACACAACGCATTGTAAAGCATGGCGTAACACTCTGGCACTCTAAGGGTTTTAAAAAAATGGACAGAAAATATTTGAGTCATGTTTTGGGGCACATCAGGACCTCTCCTGATGTGCCCCAGTAATAAATATTTGTGCTGTGTATGGGTCACTGCATGACTCAATGGCATGCAGTGACTGTAGCAATGTAATTTAAAAAAAATGCCCCAAAATCTTTTTAAATCACTTTGGGGGGACATCAGGACCTCTCCTGTTGTTCCCCAGTTGTAGATCTCCCAGCCGATTGCACTGGGATATCTAAAATAATGCATTGTACAGCAGCATTTCCTTCTTTTTACTGCCTACCCAACTCGTTCGGGTAGGAGTGGGTGAGATCGGAGAAAGCCTATGCATGTCATTGGTATTTAAGGAGACAGTGTAATGATGTACACACATAACATATAATGAATTACTTTGTCCATATATATATATATATATATATATATATATATATATATATATACAGGGCTTCAAATTTGAAGTCCTTTGCTACTAGCCAGACCTGAAAAGTTACTCCCCACTGCAAGCCAAAACATACCCACCAGGGCTGAATTTCTACTCGCCAGGGCTAAATTTTCACTCGCAGTTGGCTAGTGACAAGTGGAAATTTTGAGCCCTGTATATATATATATTTAACCATTTAACAACTGCGGGTTCCCTGCTAGTAACAGTGTTTCCAACAATGAATTCTAAGATTTCATGACAGTGATACACTCTTTCAATGCCGAGAGTACCGTAAAATCTCTGGTATAATACGCACAATTTTACCCCTCTTCACCTTATGTGAAGTGGGGGGGGGGGGGTGCGTATTATACCCGAGAGTTTTTTTCACACTTTAAAAAAAAAAAAAAATTAGAACTTCCAGATCCATCTCTCTCCCTGCACGATCCGGTGATAAAGTAAGACTTAATATTGAAGTACAGCCTCAAAAAGTGTTATGGTGTACCGGTATGTGAAAAAAGATCCCGCTTGCATCTGCCGCCCGCTTCCTTCAATCGGCTTTCAGGACCTTGAGATCCTCACAGGGCAATACCATAGGAGGAAGGTCCTGAAAACCGATTGAAGGAAGCGGGCGGCACGATTGCATCAGGGAAGATGGGAGAGAGGGATCTGTTTTTCAGATACCGGTACACCATAACAATATTGAAGTACAGCCTCAAAAAGTAAGTCTTACTTTATCACCGGATCGCGCAGGGAGAGAGAGGGAGCTGGAAGCTCTAACTTTTTTTTTTTTTAGTAAGAGGAAAACAAGGGTGCGTATTATACATAGGCACTGTTGTTTTCCCCTGACTCTTGGGCATAATAAACACCTGCGTATTATACACAGGTGCGTATTATATCTGAGATTTTAGAGTAACCGAATATATTTCTCTGTTCTTACAATATCAGCTAATAGAATCATTTGCACCTTTTATGTAAAGCAACCACTTTCCTAGATATTAAGGTATTTGCAGACGCCCTGCCTATCGTATCACTGAATATCCCAGGGTTGATACAACTTCTTTCAATGTACAACAAATCACACTGTTACAATAATATTGCAGATATCCTGCTGTTTGTTGTTGCATCAAATACATATAATGGCTGGAGATAAAGTTTGTCCCATCTGTTATGGAATCATATACTCTAGTTCACTGATGGAGTAGCCGGTTTTCTAAGCAACAGAATGATATTCAGACTGTACAGATTCCTGTAACCCACTTCCCGTTCCTATATATCCAGATAAGCTATTTACATACAAGGTCATGGATCTACCACATTCTCTGTCCCCCTTGTGGAGTAAGCCACATTCTAGTTCTAGCAGTAATGCAATAATTATTTTTTGCATGCTGATTAAGCTCCAAGGTGTTGTTATTTTTAGTTAAACCAATGGCATCATTCGTTAGTGTCAGAGGAGTCAATATAATGCCTTACGCGTTTCGCTGGTAAGGCTTCATCAGGGGCTTTCAAATAATTCACATATCTCTTTCTATCTTTCTTTTCTTCATTGGAATATATGATTATATAATGAGACCTGCGGTGTGCTCTGTGAGTGAAATGTTGACACTATTTAGTAATTGTTAATACCCTATACACACAGGATACCACCCTATTGACACAAGCAGTGTTAACGGTGTAGTCTCTGATGTAAAAAGGTAAGTAAATAGGCTATATGCAGGCACAGCACTAGTAAATCATTTCCAGCACCTCTATCATTCAGTGGGTTAAAAGCCATGTTTAAATCAATTGGCATTTTGAAAATTTGTATTTGTTCCCTGTGATGTAGTTATTTGCTCCAGAATTACTCCTGTGTTTAGTGCATCAGTCTCCTTCCCTTTAATGCAAGACACTTATGAAGAACACATATTGGTTTCTATGCATCCCAACAGAATTACATTTGCATGAACATCTTGCAATAAAGGGAAGGTCTGCTCACCTTATGTATGAGCAACATTCTGGTAATAAAATAATGGTACTGAAAGAAAGACCATGACTGGCACAAAATGTAATGTCACAAGGAGTCAATAATATAACAATTATCACTGGTTTTACAGATTATTATGTCAGGGATTTTATTAGAATTGTTTTATTTTAGCAAATATCATTCTTTGGGGATGTATTCCACCACACACACACTCTTTTACAGCACATTTCATTTTATTTTAGGGACATCTATAAAGCATTGAGGCTGATATACCAAAACTCTTGCACTGTATTCCACACTTAAACCTTATGTTCTCTGTATATCTCCATTTACCACTTTAGATTGGGGACTCCACTTCTGGTGTGTTTCACTTTGCAAAGCATTTGTCACCCTCAAAATGTAAAGTGCTGCATACACTTGTGACATTAAAGAAATATATTCATTCATTCATTCATTCATTCATTCATTCATTCATTCATTCATTCATTGTCTTAAAAATTGAGTAACTAAAACTGCCCACTAATTTAACCCAATGTTATTCAATGTGTTGGATATCTCTCTGTCTCTCAAAGTGTTAAATGAAATTTTTATCCCTTGAATGCTACACAGGTCCCTAAAGCATTGCTTCACAATGCACTGGTGACTGCTCCTACATTAAAATATAATACACAAATGTGTTCTGGGTGAGCTAGTTTGATGAATATTATAAACAAAGATAAACTGATTTACTCACAGGTGTTGCTCACTGATATGTACCGAGGTACAAACCGGCTGAGAGCATCAGGGGACTTTGCTGCACAAGAAAAGAATGGAGATTTGTATGGGATCCAAATACATTTTTTTTTTACTGATAAGAATACATATTTATAAAAGAACAACATGCAACACATTTCAGGGCTTCATGCCTTTTCATCAAGCACGCAATTTAAAAACAAATTTCATGTAAGGATGAATGCTGACATCCAGTGTACTCTTAAGTATACACCTCTCGTTCTCAAAATTAGCCACTGGAAGCACTGAAAAGTTTGGTTAAACCAATCAAGTAACATGTGGGCCCTATCTGATATGAGTAATTTATTTCCTACACACTGTAAGTGGAGATCTGTGTGCATACTTTCATATTATGGCTAATATAATTAGTTACTTTGTTCTTTTGTATAATGTCTTTATTATAGATATCCAATACTTCTAATGAAAATTATTTGATTGGTTTAACCAAATTCTTTGGTGCTTTCATTGGCCAATTTTGAAGGTATGCTCAATATCGGTGTTCCTCTTTACAGTGTCCAAATACATTCTAAAATTGTGTGACTGATTAAGTGTAGCTGATATGCTCAGCCAGTTTGTACCTCTGTACATACCGAGGAATAATATATTAGTAAATCAGTATATCTTTGCCGTCTAATATTCAACAAACTTGGTTTACTGGACTGGTTCTTTCTCTATTTGCAGAGAAGTTATACCTGAAGAGGAGCAGCTGTGATTTATAATCTGCATAAAAGGGATTGTTAATATCCCCCCACTTGTTCTCTTGTTGCTGACCATTGTTATCAGTGGATCAGCTATTCTTTTTGTGAGTATATACAATTGCATATTTCTGGTGCATCTGTTTATTCAATGGTACAACCCTATGAGGCTCTTTCTTCTGTCATTTTTTGTGTACTCTATCATTGAATGGGTTAAACAGATAGTAGCATTTTATTCTGACTTTACATATTCTGCAAGTGAATAGTATATATATATATATATATATATATTTAGATTGCATATACTTTTTATATTTGTTTTCATCTTCATCTGTTTTATTTTTTTACATTTTTTGTTCCTGACAGTAAACTCACTGCATCCCTGTTTTCCAGAGAGCTTTCTGGTGTTTTAAACTTTAAAGCAGGATAGTGATACATTATATTCAAATGCCAAATATGTGAAGTCAAGTTGCCTATGCTTTTTATAATAATAATAATAAGCACAGGCAATTTGACTTTACATGTTCTGCATTTGCAGAATATATTAAGTGTGAATAAATGGTTACTATCCATTTATAAATCCCATCTAAATTATTAATGGGAATTTTGTGAATTTGTGCATATCTCCCTATGGTGCAGCTGGCTTGCCCCAGAATGAATTTAGTTCTTCTTTGTTCATTTACCTCCATGTCTCTTTTATTTGACATTTAAAAAGAGGGTGTTAAACAGTGTTAGCTCATATCACAGCTTTAGGGAATTGCACTGCACAGAGAATTTCACATTTTCAGCTATACAGCACATGACTTCACCTAATGTAAATATTAAGTGCATCACGGAAACTAAAAGACATGATAGAGTAATGGGAAATGTCTGACAAAATTATCCAATACATTTTTTCTCTAACAGTATAGGAATTTGGATCTGAATATATCTTGGTGTGTTAATAATTAATGTATGTGCATACTATACAATGTATAAAAAGAATGTATTGAGTGCATCAGTATAGTTAATGAGGTGGTGTGTGTGCATAATTGTGCATGTGTGTACATATGTATATGTGTGTGTGTGTGTGTGTGTGTGTGTGTGTGTGTGTGTGTGTGTGTGTGTGTGTGTGTGTGTGTGTGTGGGTGTGGGTGTGTGTATGAGTGCATGTGTGCTTGTGCATGTGTTTGTGTGTGCTGTACATTTATGTCACCCCTCCTCCCAAGGGGCTAAATGGTGAGGCTGGAACACTGAATAACTAGATGCTGATGCACATCTAGCCTGCTTCATGAATAGGTCAGTGAAAGGTCTGTATGCTTTTTGAGCTGCAGACTAGTTTTCTCCATAATTTATATATAGCTTTAAAATATTTTTGAGGAATTATGACAGGGGAATTCTGAAGCACATAGATTAAATTTGGTAATAGTATAATTTTTAGTAAGTCCACATTATTTACGCAGACACCTGTAAAGTGTTTCAAAAGTCAATTGTCTTTTTATGGCATCCAGGGATACCACCATTCTTGACCCCTTGACCCCATCTGTCCATGTCTGGGCTACAGATTTGTGTGGAGCATCCTGAGCTTGATAAGCTTTGAATACCTAATATGAACTCTTTTTGATCTCAATGGACCAGTTTAGTGATAATGTTATTGTTTCAGTTTGCCAGTATTTGTATGAAACCTTTAACATATTCCCATAGTAAAGTGATGGGACTGTATAACACACATTCAGTGTATCCTTGCCTGTTTTTTTTAGTACAAGAATTTGATCATCAAACATAGAATCAGGGAGGGGTTTCTGTTGGAAAGTATAGTTGTATATACTAGCAAATGTGTACTCCAGTACTCAGCTGGAATCCTTCTTGGTCTGGAGCCTTGTTGTTGAGCTGCAATTAAATTGCAAGTCTATTTCCTTTTTGAGGATCAGAGCTTCAAGCTAATTACAGTCCAAATAACTCAGTCTAGGATGGGGAATAGCAATTAGATATTCAACTGTCACTAAAGGCAGCGAGATGTGTAATGTATAGAATAACCAGAAACACTATTTTTTTTCCCAATGATTTTAAAATGAGTTTGCCATATGGGTTTTCAATGTCTAGAATCAGGGGAATTATAGAGATATCTCTAGCCAACACAGGTAAGAGTGCCATGGCACCAATCAGCGTCCCTAAACCATTGCTATATCTAAGGCCTTTCATGCCTTATATAAATATATTATCCAACTGGAGCTCTATAAATGTGCTCCCTGTATCCTGTATTGCTTTTTCTAAGTGCTCTTTTTGTTCCTTAGGGCTTTTTAATTTCAGACATAACTGTGATCAGCTGCAATCTCTGTGTTGCTTTTAACATCTCCCAAAGAATTAATGGATTAGCAGAATAAGGTTAAGTGGGGTTTGCACATCTTGGTTGTTAAAGTAATTGAAAGGTGGGGGATGATTGTGGCAGATATTGTGCTTTGTATACAAGAAAATGCAGGGACCTAGTGAGATCAATATGAGACAAGGACTGGTGAATCAATGAGAAATGTGAATATTCCCTAGGGTTGAGATTCATATCGCACCACATCTCTACTGATCTCTTTACCCAAAAATAGAGTTCCTCTATTTTTTGACCATTTGTTCTACAGCCATGTGTAGAAGTTCTCAGTCTGTCTAATGCACTATTTAGAGTGGTGTTCAAATCCCCCACACATATAATACAGGCATTTGGATGCAATATACATTCCACTAAAACCTACAGCTCAAATGTGGGAGGAATATGTATATTGCATATCTAATATTCAACATTATGAATATTAAAAACCAAGAATACGTAGCAAACCCTCAAACCAACTCTGAGGTCTAGGAAGTCAACTCAGTTTTCCTAAGTAGCACATAAACACCCTTGGAACCGGACCAGAAGAAAGCATTATAATATGCACATACCCATGGTTTTTTGATCACCTTAACTTTTCTGACAGATGTGTCTCTTGTAATTGGATAATGTGTGGGCTATGCTAAGTTAATGAAATACCAGCAATTTCTTAAACTCTTTATTGAGGCTCCTTACCTTCCAAGATAGGATATTGAGATCATTCTGATTTTGTAGATACTATAGTCAGATTTAATGTGATGAGATCTTGGGGGGGAGACAAGCATATGTGAAAAGCGACATTTTGCTCAAGTTTATTAGAGAAAACAGCAAATAAAAGAAAGATATAATAACTAGTGTAAAAGCTGGTGTACACAGGTCTTCCCAGCATTAGCTATGGGCAAAAGTTGTTGCCATGTTCCCGCGAGATATCCAGCGAAAACTAGGCTATTGCCCCTTTATTTGTGAAAAAATCAATTTTTAAACATTGATTAGAATTTCTGTGTTTTTCACCCATTGGCCAAAATTCCCCTCCAATTTTTCAGTGGCTAGAAAGTTTTCACCCATTGATTTACGTTGTTTTTGTTTTTTCGCTATAAAAACGTGAAATATTCCAGGAAGTGAAACACAATAGAAACAGATACAGAATGAGGTACCCGTGCTGTGCTGTTCTGCTGTGGTTTATTTGTAAAACTGGGGAAAGAGAGGCTCATAGTGACTGCTATCACTATGATCAGGCTTAAAACTAATAGAAGGAGGAACTGGAAAGACCCTTATGTGTCCACTGGAGGAGGAGGAAGTGAGCAGTACTAAACCAATGTTGTCCAGTTCCCCTAAATCACCCCTAGGGATCTTGGGGAAATTAATGGGAAGGGAGGAAGATAAGGGTAGTACTAGTGAGAGCAGGACAGATCAGCTGCCTGTGCCTGCTGCAAGATGTGCTGCCCCTGCTTCCAGTGCCACCATTGCTGTTCCAGCAGCCACCATTGCTGTACCTGCTGCCAGACGTGCTGCTCCTGCTGCCACTAGTGCTGTACCTGCTGCCAGAAGTACTGACCCTGATGCTACTAGTGCTTTACCTGCTGCCATACTTTCTGCCCCTTCCACCACTAGTGCTGTACCTGTTGCCAGTGCTGAACCTGCTGCCACCAATACTTTGCCTGCTGCTAGTGTGTCTTGTAGTACTCAGGAGGGGGGAAGGAGAAGATGATGCCAAGTGTGAAAGCAAGGGACCCTAAGTCACACTTTCCATTCCCAAGCAGTCCCGCCAGTGCTAGTACTACTTTTACTAAGGTCCAGCAGCTTGTTAGTATTAGGAGTGAAGGGAGGTAATCAACAACAGTATTCTCATATTAGTAGTTGTGACTGTGAGACTGAGGAGGAAGACTCTGTGGCTGAACTTGATGTGGTTGGTGTTAGTAGTAGTAGCAGTAATGGTGAAGCAGCCAGAGTGGTAGGGGAGACATTTGAGAACATCCTGTTTGGGACCAGGAACCAGACAGGACACACAAAGGTAAAATGCAATACACCTTTATTAGTGCAACAAAAACAGAAGCATGATCCAAGAGCATAAACCAAAAGACAAGCCAGGGTCAGGAATCAAGACAGGTATTCAACCGAGCCAGAGTTAGGAAAACAGAAGTCTGCGATGTCAGGAACAAGCCGAGGGTCAGAAGCACAGAAGTCAGCGAAATCTGGAAAAAGCCTATGGTCTGGAACACAGCAAACAGGAATGCAGGAAAAGTCCAAAGCAGCCAGCAGCAACAGGTCAGCAAACAAACACAAGGAGAATGAGGAAGTGAGCCAAGCTGCCAGAAATACCCTGAGAGGGTTGGCTGATAACAGGCAGGTGAGTAATCAGAGAGATCAGGTCATACAGCCAGAGCCAGAAACTCAGAAGACAGCAGAACACCAGATTAGCTCAGACAGCAGAATCAATAGGCAGAATGGGAGCAGCTCAGCAAAACCTTTACAATACCCCCCTCAATGACCCCCCAGTGGGGCAGGACCAGGTTTATGGGGAAAGCATGCTTGGAAAGCACGGAGGAGTGCAGGGACATGATGCATGCCTGCAGCTGGAACCCATGAGTGCTCCTCAGGACTGTAACCCATCCAATGGACCAAATATTGAAGACTCCCTTGGAACCTACAAGAGCCAACTATGGATCCAACCTTGTACTCCTCATGGCTGTCAACAGGCACCGAATGAGGCTGAGGAGTGACCGTAGTGAAACAATTACATACCAGAGGTTTCAGCAGTGAGTCATGGAACACATTGTATATCCGCATATTAGGAGGAAGGTCTAGGGCATAGGCCACAGGGTTCCCACGTCGGAGGATACGGAAAGGCCCCACAAAACGGGGAGCCAGTTTCTGAGAGGGCACTCGGAGGTGAAGATTTCTGGAGGACAACCAGACTCTCTCCCTGACCTGGTAGGAGGGTGTGGGTAGGGGTTTATGACTAGCCTGGAGCTCCTGGGATTGTTGTGAGCGTTACAATGAGTCTTGGACCTGCACCCATGTGGAACGGATTCACTGGAGATGATCCTCCAATGCCGGGATCCCCTGGGGAGCAAACAAATCTGAAATCATGGAGGGTTGATACCCGTAATTCGCCATGAAAGGGGAGAGCCAGGTAGAAGCCAAGACAGCACTGTTATGAGCAAACTCCGTCAAAGGTAGCAGGTCCGACCAATTGTTCTGATGGTCTGAGATGTAACACCGCAGGAATTGCTCCAAGGCCTGATTAGCCCTTTCTGCATCCCCATTCAATTGCGGGTCGTATGCTGAGGAGATGGAAAGTTGGATACCAAGTTACGCACAGAAGGCCCTCCAGAATCTCGAGACAAACTGGCTACCCCGGTTGGAAACTATGACTTTTGGAACACCGTGTAGCTGATAGACCTCTTTGACAAAGACCGTAGCCAACTTTTTAGCAGGTCGACTATGAAGTCCATGGCAATGTGTGACCATGACTTCTCCCCATTTGGTATGAGTTGGAGAAGGCCCACTGGAAGGTGACGGGGTGATTTGGTCTGCGCACAGACTGGACAGGCAGCGACAAAGGCAGCAACATCTTTACTGAGTTCTGACCACCAGAAGAGACGGGAAACCGACCAGAGGAGCTGGTTCTTTCCGGGATGACCTGCTGATTTAGTCTTATGGTAGGTTGCAAGCACCTTGGTAAGGAGGTCAGTAGGTACAAGTCAGTGCCCAGAGGGAGTCTCAGCAGGTACATCTACTTGGGCGACCCGTGTTTTCTCCCCAAGGGGAGATGTTATGCTGGTACGTATTCTCCTCTTTAGTGCCCGAGAACTGTCTGGATAGGCCATCAGCCCGGACATTTTTAGTACCTGGCAGGTAAGAGACCACATAATTAAAACGAGACAAAAATAAGGCCCATCTGGCCTGTCTTGGAGACAAGCGCTTAGCTTCAGATAAGTAGGTAAGGTTTTTATGATCTGTGAGAATTAGGAATGGCATGGAAGTTCCCTCGAGCAAATGCCTCCATTCTTTGAGACCCAGTATTATTGCCAGAAGCTCTCGATCGCCAATTTGATAATTGCACTCCTCAGGACTTAGCTTCTTTGAGAAATACCCACAAGGGTGCAACTTGTTCTCAGGAGTAGGACGTTGAGACAGGAAGGTGCCTACTCTTGTCTCAGACGCATCGACCTCAAGTATGAATAGATGCTTGGGTTTCAGGTGTGCCAGAATAGGTGCTGCGGCAAAAGCAGCTTTTAGTGACTCAAATGCCCTGTTGGCTTCCGGGGACCAGTGAGTGGAGTTACAGTTGTTTTTGGTCATGTCCGTAAGGGGTTTTACAATAGAGGAAAGATTGTGGATAAATTTCCTATAGTAGTTCGCAAACCTGAGGAAACGTTGAAGGGAGCGGAGACCTACGGGTTGCAGCTACTCGAGAACAGCCAAGAGTTTTTCAGGGTCCATAGTGAAACCGACCTCTGAAATTACGAACCGCGGTGAAACTCACACTTTGCAAAATAGGTTATTTTCTCTTCATCTTCACAGGACTCAGTTTACATCTGCATGGTAGCTTTTCATGGAAAGGAATGGATCAGAATGTCGTCTAAGTATACCACCGTGCACTGTTTGAGCATGTCCCTGAGGACATCATTCAAGAATTATTGGAAAACTGCAGAAGCATTGCAGAGACCAAAGGGCATCACGAGGTATCCATAATGCCCACTCCTGGTGTTAAATTCAGTTTTCCATTCATGGCCCTCCTTTATCTGTACCAGATTATACACCCCTCACAGGTTGAGCTTAGTGAATACCTTAGACCCTTTCAATCGATTGAATAGCTCAGTAACCAGTGGAATAGGGTAGGAGTTCTTAACAATGACATGATTGAGCCCCCTGTAGTCAATACAGGGTCTCAGTTCACCACTCTTTTTTCCTCAACAACAAGAATCCAGCCCCAGCAGGAGAGGAGGACTTGTGGATGAACCCCCAGGATAGCGCATCCACAACATACTCTTCCATGGCCTTATTCTCCGTGACAGAAAGAGGGTGGACTCAACCTCGAGGAGGTTTGGCACCTGGTTGTAGTTCAATGGTACAATTGTATGGGCGGTGAGGAGGGAGCTCACCAGCCCAGCCCTTATCAAATACATCACATCATGGAACTCTTGTAACTCTTGGAACTCGTCAGGCAGCAAAGAGACCGAGGATGTGGTTAGCACCCTCCCCACTTTTACTAGGCATGTCTTGGAACAATTGGGTGACCATGCCATGACTTCAGCCCTTGCCCAATCAACTGTGGGATTGTGTTTGAGCAACCATGGATAACCCAGGATCACAGGATCACAGGATAGTGAGGAGAGTGTATCACCTGAAATTGTAAGGTTTTGTGATGGATAGCCCCTACAGCCATAGACAAAGGAAAGGTTTTGTGAGTGACCTGTGGCGGCTGTAGGGGTCTACCATCGATCGCCTCAAGGGCAAGTGGAGTGGTACTGAGCTGCAATGGAATGGAGTGCTTCTGGATGAAGTCACTGTTAACAAAGAGGCCAGCTGCACCAGATTAAATAAGTGCTTCTGAAGTAATGGAACTTTTGCCCAAAGAAAGTCCAAAGGAGACTAGTGGCTTATCAGTATGAATAACCAGGGATGCTGAGATGCCACCTAAGGTCTGTCCCCTATAAGAACTTAGGTGCGGTCGTCTTGGACGTGTAGCACAATTTCGCAGTAGATGCCCTGCCTTACGCAGTAAAGGCACAGGCCCTCCCTCCTCCTCAAGACCTTTTCTGCAACTGAAAGGTGAGTGAACCAAATCTGCATGGACTCCACATCGCCTGAGGTTTCGAGACTAGGAGGTACTGGAAGAAAGGGAGGTACAGGTGGGGACAAAAGGCTCAGAGTTAAATGGATGAGATGCCTCCACAGGTGCTCCCTAAAGGAAGGTCTCTCACAGATCCGGGAGTCAATCAGAATACAATATGAGACCAGTTCCTCTAAATCACTGGGAAGGTCCCAGGCTGCAATCTCATCTTTAACTGTACCATTAAGCCCATTATTCCAACCAATCTCAGCTGCCAGGGTACGAAATTCTATGGCATAATTGGAAACCATCCTAGTACCCTGCTGGATGGACATTAGGTGCTTGGCATCCAAGGTGGAGTGGCCCGGTATATCAAATACCCCTTAAAAGGATGTCACAAGCTCAGGGTAATTGTATATAATGGGTTCCTGAGTCTCCAAAGTGAAGTGGCCCAAGCCAAGGCCCTGTCAGAGAGTAAGGAAATCACGAGGCCCATCTTACTCCTATCACATGGGAAAGACTGTTGTACCATCTCCAGACAGATGCCAACTTGGTTTAGAAAATATCTGCATTGGTTAGGGTCGCCCCCATAATGCTGGGGGAGTGGGGCAGACCCTGTCATACATCTCGCAACAGAAGAATCACCATTGGCAGCCAGAGTGGGAGCGGCAGCAGGTATTAGGTCAGCCTGCGCCGAAGACTGCTGAGGCTGTGAAACCAGATGCTCAGTACGGAGCAACAAAGCCTGGAGGGCTGCAGCAAGCTGGTCCATGCGCTGGTCTACCTGATCCACCCTGAAAAAAATATTTGGTGGATTGCCTGCGTCTCCTGAGTTCATGGTCCTTGTGTACTGTTAGGGACCAGGAACCATAGGACACAAAAAGGTAAAATGCAATATACCTTTATTAGTGTAACATAAAAAGAAGCATTTTCCAAGAGTATAAACCAAAAGACACGTCAAGGTCAGGAATCAAGACAGGTATTCAGCCTAGCCGGAGTCAGGAAACCAGAAGTCTGCAATGTTAGGAACAAGCCGAGGGTCAGAAGCACAGAAGTCAGTGAAGTCTGCAACAAGCCGATGGTCTGGGACACAGCAAACAGGAATGCAGGAAAAGTCCACAACAGCCAGCAGCAACAGGTCAGCAAACAAACACAAGGACAATAAGGAAGTGAGCCAAGCTGCTATAAATACCCTGAGAGGGTTCGCTGATAACAGTCAGGTGAGTAATCAGAGCGATCAGCTGATAAAGCCAGAGCCAGAAACTCAGAAGACAGCAGCAGTGGATAGCAGAACACTAGATTAGCTCAGACAGCAGAATCAATAGGCAGAATGGGAGCAGCTCAGCAAAACCTTGACATGTCCAGACTAGCTGCCAAGGGAGCCCACACCATTCCTCTGACCCTGGGACTGGGAGTACTCCCCTTCCCTTGACTAAAGTGTCCAAGTGGAACATGATCCTAAAGACTAAGAGGCCCAAACTGTTGTTAGAGCAGAGCAGGCACACAATTAATACCACCATCAGCAGGAGTACAAATCAGCTGCTTGTCCCTGCTACTACTGCTGCCAGTCTGCCTTCTTCATATCACCAAGAAATGGCAAGCATGACATTAGGGGACCCTCTGTCACATTGCTCATCACCTCCTCCATGCAGCAATGAAATGTCTGTAATAGAGCAACAGCAGCAGTACATAGGGACTGGTGGTGGTGGTGGTAATGATGATGCTGGAGAAGCAGACATTTTCAGCAGAAACTGAGAAGGAATGGGAGACAGGGATGAGGATGGGCATCCCCACCACCACTAGCAGTGACATTTTGGAAACTGAGGAATTTGCAACTGCTCTAATTCCTTCTGATGCTGAGCTGCAAGAGCAGCAGGATAGTGAGGAGCAAACTAGTGTGCCACAGACCACTGTGGACACAGTGGAAATGGGGTCAACAAGTGATGCGGGACTATGGCAGGTTCCAATTGCCAGCATCAGCAATACTCCTGGTCCTAGTTGCAGTGCTGAATCTGAGGCAGTAGCAGCAACAGCAGCAGCAACATTATCCATTGCCACAGACAGTGAAGTGGAATGTGGAATAAAGAGGCCATTTTTTTCCACCTGTTCCCTCCCCCTGAAGTCATGGATGTGGGACTATTTTTCTCTTGGGGCAGGCACAGTGCAGTCATCACCAACGGCACTGTGCACAATTTGTGACAAATCAGTGAGAAGAAGAAAGGAGGGAACACAGCTTGGCTGATATCAAACATGAAACACAGACAACATGACATTTATGTCAAACATGTTAAAGCCATACACCCACCACAGAAATCACGCACCACTGTTGCTGTATCCCCTGGCTGTCTAGAAAGGCAATAAGAGGCGAGGAGGAGATCAAAGAGAAGGAAGAATAGAGCAACCGAGGCAGAGACTGGAAGTTCCATGACGATTGAAACAACTAGCTCACCATCACCTTCTTCCTCTAGGGTAACTACATCTTCTGACAATCCACCTCGTTCATCGATGATAACCACTCTGCTGATATTAGAATGTGGCAGTTCATCTCTACCCATTGCACACTGTGTGGTGCACTGACCACACATGCCAGTGTGGTGGAGGAGAATCGCAGGCAGTGCATCAAGTGGCATCTGAGGAGATTCCATCCAGCAGAATATGCTAAGATGCTGGCAGGGAGGGTTTACTATTACTATTAAACTGTCAGCAAGTTGTCATGTGTCCTTAGTGGGGTCTGGACAATGGGTATGGTGACAGCGGCAGTACTTGGGTTCTGGTGTCATGGTGTTTGGATCCAGTTGTGCCCCCAGGTGTTATTTACCACACACACACTGTGCACATTGCAGTTGCTGATGAGAGGCACAGTTCCTGCTCTCAAGTGAAATATTTCTATTCTAATAACAACACACCCATGATTTTGCAGGAGGGGCAGGTGGCGAAGAATTATTGGCCAACTTCTTCTTTTCTCCACATAGACTGGGGGCTACTTATTGTGCTGCTACTGCCTCAAGCGCATCACTGAAGATAGTCGTGGCAAGTGGAACCTTCATCATCCATCACTCATGTTACTGTTATTGTTGATCCCATTCCTTTACAGCTGCCTAATCATCCTGCTGCTTAAACATCTCAGCAGCAGCAGCAGCAGCAGCAAGAACAGCAGTTGCAAATTCTGCAATTATGGACTCAGACTCAGGAGGAGGACATTTGACAATGACCAGTGGCCACTGGCGAACATGACCTGCTGGCACTAGGCCAATAGGGCTTTTTTTTCTCAGGGATTATGCTTTGAAATTTTTTTTAAAAAAATAGTCATACAAATGTTTACTAATGGCTTGGGCCTCTAATAAGTCTAAGTCCTGCAAATCAATGTTTCCTCAGGGCTTGGACCTTTAATAAGCCTAAGTCCTACAAATCAATGCTTTTACAGGGCTTGGGCCTCTAACAACAAATCTAACAAATCATCCTCTACAAAATACTTTTGTGCCAAACAAGCTGAAGTCCTACAAATCAATGTTTCCTCAGGACTTGTGGCAAAAAAGCTTAAGTCCTACAAATCAATGTTTCTTCAGAGCTTGGGCCTCTAATTTAAGTCTATGTCCTACAAAGGCCTCTAACAACAAATCAAACAAATCATCCTGTGCAAAATACTCTATCAAGTCAAGTATCAGTCTACCCTAGTGGCAGATTAGGTCAGGGGGTCCCTGTTTCTATCACTTCCAAATTTCTTATTTTATTTTGATTTTTTTTTTATTAACTGTACCCCCAGTACCAGTCAAGAACTCACCCCCAAAAACAAATTCCCTGTTCAACTGATTTATTCCCCAGACTCCACTCACCAACACAGGTACCCTCCTCAGACCCCTTTTATATCATGTCTTATGTTTTTTATTAATTGTATTAGGATTTATTTTTTATTAACTGCCCCCAATCCCAGTAATCAACATCTCCCAAAAAACATTCCCTGTTCAACTGATATTTTCCCCACACCCCACCAACACAGGTACCATCATGCCCCTTTTATACTATGCCTTTAGGAAATAAAATAATATTTGCTATGTGTTGTGTATAACTTCAGTGTTCCCATTGATTTCAATAGAATTAGCTAGGCTAAAAAAACATGAAAAAGCGGAAAATCAACACTTTTGTGAAAAATGTTTTGCCAAGTGGAAAGTGCAATTTTTCTCCGTTTTCTGTTTGAGGCAAAAAATTTTGCCCATCCCTACCCAGCATTCTGTAGGCAGTGTCTACTGTGCATGACTGCATCAGACAATCTGGCCAATCTGGCCAGTGTTCGGGCAGTCTCTACTGCACATGGCCTGCATTCGGGCAGCCTCACTGCACATGACTGCATCAGACGTAGTCTCTACTATGCATGACTGCATCGGACAAACATACATCTGGCCTTTTATATTATAGGATAATTTAAAAAGAGAAAAAAAAACTAAAATAAGGAAAGTTAGGGAAAGTTATGAAAAGCATTACTTCTACAACATACCTAGAGGAATTACATGCCCCAGTTCTTTCTACCATGGAAGCCATATGTAGGGTGTCTTTAGTCCCAAAACAATAACAGTCAAGTGAAGAACTTTCACTTAGAAATACAGGGCAGCAGAGCACAAGTTATTTAAATACATCATGCTCCCTCCAGTTCTTTTGTTAGACCAGTTGTAAGTGATACTGGTGTTTAACCCTTTGAGTGCTACAGAGGTATCCAATGGATTTAGTTGCAATGTGTTGGATACCTTACTGGCCCTCAAAGGGTTAACACAGTAAAAAGGAATGCAAACTAATAATAATATGAGACTTGTGGCATGTAACAGCACCCCCTTCAGGGATTTTCATGATGTTCCAGCCAACCTTTCAGATCCTATGCTTAATGCCATACAATATAATCCTCAAATTAGCAGGAAACATCATTGAATATACTACATTTTTCACCTTCAACTTCTTTTTTGACATATTGAAGGAAGTCCTCTGCTTCTGCACAGTTAAAGATTTATCAGGAATTAAGAAAAACATGCATTCCCAAATGCAAGATCGCCCATGTCTTGCTACTTTTAAGAACTGATCCTGGTCTCTGAAGTTCAGGATCTTCAGAATTAACTGGTAAGGAGGTTAGACTCTTGCAGGAATTCAATGGTCTCAGTTCTGGAAACCCAGATCAAGAACAAATGGGGTCATGAAGTTTCCACTCTGTAATTCCTTCAGTGATTGCACCCTCAGTCTGCCAGCCTCATTATCCTCTACAGTCAAATGTTGTTCTATATAGTTTACACATATAAAAACATCCAAGCAAAAGTTAAACAGCACTCAAGGAGTTACAAAAATAAAAATGATTTATTAGAAACCAGGTCATTAAATATTTTTTTGTAAATCCTTTCCATTCCCTGATGAAGTGTCTTGGAAACAAGAAACATGCTGGATAAGATTCACAATAACTACCCAGTCCATTGTTGTTTTTTGCTGGTACAACCTTTAAGACTTTAATGTTCACAAGTCCACGGAAAAAAAACTCTTCCCTCTGTGCATCTTTCATCCCTATACATACTGCTCTTCCACTATGCCCACTAGTATCCTGCTGACTTCCAAGCCTAACACAGTTTTGATCAAGCTGCCATCATCAGAGGGGAATTTCCAACATCTTTAACTCGGGTGAGAAAGAGCCAACGCTAACAGAGGGGCCACTGAAAGAACTGTGGATGGGAGAGCAGAAGAGTGTCCTGGTCCTGGAGAGTGCTCCAAGACCTGGGCAGTCAGTTTCAGCTTTTCCTCTGGCGATCTAGTGATCGCTCCCGTGTGCAGGTTCAGCCAATGAAACGGATCTGGTCCTCTCATCTAAAAAAAAAACCCTGGTCCTTAAAGGGGTTAAGTTTATGTTTTTGTTGGTAAAAAAGGGAAAAAAAAGCCAATCTTGACCATGGTTGAGCAATCATAAGAATCTCATTTCTGCACTAACATTATGTTAGTGTAGAGATGAGATTCTTATGATTTCCCAACCCTGGCCAAGATTTTTTTTTCCTTTTTACCAACAAAAGCAAAAGCGTAACAGGATAACTTTGTCAAAATTGGTTCAAAGTCAGGGTTAGGGTTTATTTATATATGTATACTGCATATATAAGTATTTTTTTAATAATAAATTTGTCACATTTCAGTCTAAATACTCTTGAATTGATGTGCAAATCTTGCAATACAAAATACGAGGGCATGTAAAAAAAAAAATAGGAGAAGAAAAATGTCAGATTTAAATAGTGAAAGAAAGTCATGGGAGCACTGTAGTCGAATTTTAAAGGGGGTGGGTTAATATGTCAAATGTACAATATTAGTCAAATTAATATGGTGAAAGAAAGCACTGTAAGTTAGATTTGGAAGGGGAAGGGTTAAAATGTCAAATATGAACAATATTAGTCGAATTAAAGTGGTGAACGAAAGCACTGTAAGTCGGATTTTAAAAGGGAGGGTTAATATGTTGAAGGAGGGCACTCTATTTGGGATTTTGATAATGTGGGGAACACATGTAACACTGATCTTTCTGTCTTCAAACATACACCTATTTCCTTGGACTTTGAAATTTTGCACATTTTTTGTAGGCAGTAGTCAAATAAAAGCAGACAGCGCCAATTTTGTTACTACTTTGAAATGTGCTGTCTAAAACAGTTTTGTTTTACTGTGGCTCTTCGATAGAATACCGATGTAAAATCCATGTTGCTTGTTTTTCTTGTGAAGCCGACTTTAGAGCTGGTAATAGAATCGAGCCCCTTATTGGCAGCAATGCAATTTTTTTTAGTACATCAGCAACAAATGCATCATCTGTTCAAGGAACAGTAAACGCTCCTACACTGAACTAACTAAAACACTGCAATGTGCCCTGACTGCCACTAACTTACTCCATTTGCTAATGGCTTAGTAATTATAGAGTCACATGACTGATTTTGTGGTGCTCCTCAAAGACTGAGAAAGTGAGCATCCACTTCTTTCTCCCAATCAATGACTGCTGCTATGGAAATGGGGGTGATGTCTCAAGCAACCATATAGTAGGTGCACTTGCTCTGAAACAAAATCTCTTGAAATTTTTGTTCTGCACAAACTCACTGGTTATATAGGGGCTTGAGGCATCAGCCCCATCTTCCACAGTTCCAGTAGCTGACTAGGGAGAAGCTCATTCTCCCTAGTCCCAGGAAAGCATCGCGGGATTGGCCATCTGACTTGGTAACCCCTAAGCCACCATAGCAAGTAAGCAGCAGTCAGGAGCACATAGCCAGTATTTTAGATAGTTTAGAGTAGGGGATTACTGTTCCTTTAAATGCATAAATAACTTAAGTGCTAATACTTATTTGTTCTATGAATGTAAAGCACCATTTTGTTAAAATGGACGTATCACCTTAATAAAAGTTTGCTT
This sequence comes from Rhinophrynus dorsalis, assembly GCA_037306005.1. Lineage (NCBI taxonomy): Eukaryota > Metazoa > Chordata > Amphibia > Anura > Rhinophrynidae > Rhinophrynus > Rhinophrynus dorsalis. Next base: position 470,789,449 of record CM074720.1, on the reverse strand, counting down.
TAATCTCTTTCTTTTAGCTACTCTAACAATGCTGTGGTGTTGTTGTTTTTTTAAATGCTATAGAAATGCAGTTTGACAGCTTAGTTTTCCCTAGTGACGTCTTCTCCTAATTCTGATCATCACCACGTGTGCCGACGAGAATACAGGAGAGATCCTCCTCCATGCTGGTCTGTCTGTAAGATGGAGCACTCTCATTGGTGAGATTGATATCTAGAGAAAGAAATTAAGGCAAACTTTTATTAAAGTGATACATCCCCTTTAAATGTATCCCATAGAGCATTTTTATTTGACAGAAGTATAAGATGACATTCTGGACACTTTATTAAAAAGCTGTCTCACAACAAAACTAGGGTTTTTTAAATGCCAGGATGATAAATTGGTCCTAGTGCAATACATTGAATACTTCTTAGGCATCCAAAAGGTTAAACATACAACTGGATGCATAACTGATACAATAATCTTTAAAATTTGATCTAGCACCTTTATAATTTTCTGATCTCATTTTCTAATACCAAATCTGTTCAGTTTAGAATGAAAATAACTGAATAGATAGTGATGCCTTTTCTGCACCATTGTATCAATGTTTCAAGTCATTGCAGAACAGAATCTCCCAGACTGTTAAGGTCTCACCATCGGATTAAAAGTGTAGAAGGTTAAACACATTTATGGAATATAGTATCTAAAATAATGCTTTTCAATGTCCATCTAATTAATTGCATTCAGAAAATGTCAGCTATAGAATAATCCCTCACTTTTCTTATATCGTTAAGATGCAGAAAGAGCAACTGCACTATCTTCAGATTTTACTAATGATGTCTTTCTAACTTCTCTATGCCTCTCCTAACTTGCATGTTCTGTCCCTTGGCCATTTTAACCATTGTTAATCTTTAAAGATATTTTTAATTGCTCCAGATTTGCAATTGGATATGGAGGGAGGGAGCGAGGGAAGAAGGTTAGAAAGGTTTTTATCCACCTTCTAACTTTGCAAAAGCTCCTGTTTAATGAAATGATTTCCAGTAGGCCCACGTCTATTTAAGATACATGCTTTTGTGCAACTCCAAAGTTTAATTGGTCTGCTAAAAATTTTATCCAGAATATTCTTCATACTGAAAAAATGAATATTTCTTTGCTGTTGACCTCTGTAATCTAATCCATCTTAACATTAATATATTGGCTACAGATAACATCATAATTGCTTCTCAAGCAGAAAGGAGAATATGACTCTGGGTAATAACTTAAAAATTACATTTTGCTAAATTGGGGAAGAAAATATTTCCCTCTATTTGTCACTTAAAAAAAAAGGAACATCATTAGTATATAATGAACATTTATAAATTTCAGAAAAATAAAACATTTTTATGCACATAAAATCATTTAAAGGGATATTATAATCTAAAATAACCTTTTTAATTTCAGTTACCTCTAGCCAATATTTGTAAAAATGATTTCTTAGGTGCATATACATATGCATATGCTATAACTGTCCTTTTCCATATTCCCTGATGGATAAGCCTCATGTAGCTCTAATGATAACCAAGTAGAATATGTGTAAGAAACTGCTAGAGAAAGTTGTTATTTGCATTTTTGCTTGTTTTTCTGGACATACCTGCCGCACTTAACTCCAACTCTACTATCACCTATTTTGCAGTCTGTTTTCCAGGACACACCCTCTGAAGACTGTCAAACAGCCTTCCACGTATTTCAGTGCATATGTGTAGTGTGTTACTGATTAGGGGCTCAATTCTATTACCAGCGCTAAAAATAAAACAGGCGTTTTTCTTTAAGTCAGTTTTAGCTATCCTATTACCCGACTTGTGAAAGCAAAATCAGCGGTAATTATACTTACCCCCTGTCTGAAAAAAGGAAACAACTAAAAACAATGTTCAATTAGTATCCTATTACCTACGTTCAGTATTACCTCCTGTTTTGTGGTTATATTTAAGTCAGAAATTTTGCGCCTCAGAGGTTGAGGCGTAGAAGCCATAACGACAGTTTCAAAATGATTGAACAAAAGCAGTGTATAATACAGTATACAGCATAGAAATCTGACATGAAGTGACCCCCCTCGACATATTAACCCCCTTCTAAAAGTCGACTTACAGTGCTTTCTTTCACCATATTAATTTGACAAATATTGTACATCTGACATTTTAAACCCCCTCCCCCTTGAAAAGTCGACTACAGTGCTCCCAAGATTTTCTTTCACCATTTTCATCCGGCATTTTTCTTCTCCTATTATAATCGATATGCCCTCGTATTTTGTATTGCAAGATTAACCCTATGAGTACCAGAGAGGTATTGTAATGTGTTTGCTACCCTCTGGTACTCATAGGGTTAATAGGCAACCTGTTTATGTATAAAAAAGGTGTTTGTTTTTATTATAGATGCAATTTGTGTGAAAATGTAATTAAATATTTTATTGATGTGTAACAATGATTTTCTTTTACTAAATTATGTATGTAATTTTTATTGCAAAAGTACTTCAGACCTCAAGAGGGGTATAATGACCCCTCATGACACCCCCCTAGCATGGCGGTGACAATTGCCCCCTTTATTAACCCTTTGACTGCCAGAGGGGTACAGAACACATTGCTTTGCAATGTGTTGCGTACCCCTTTGGAACTCAAAGGGTTAATAGTGGAGAGGCATTGGAGGAAGTGGGTGGAGGGAAGAGAGGCATTGGAGGAAGAGGCTGGAGGTGAGCAAAGCATTGGAGGAAGCGGCTGGAGGGGAGAGGGGCATAGGAGGAAGTGGAGTGGTAAGCTTGTATTTGCCGCCCGCTTCCTCTCTCTCTTCCCTCCTCACTCGTCGACATTGAGTCACGCACTGAACGTCTTGGTCTCTCCTCACTCGTATACATAGGGTTAATCTTGCAATACAAAATATGAGGGCATGTCGAGTACAATAGGAGAAGAAAAATTTTGGGTGAAAATGGTGAACAAAATCATGGGAGCGCTGTAGTCGACTTTTAAAGGGGGGGGATTTAAAATGTCGGATGTACAATATTCGTCAAATTAATATAGTGAAAGAAAGCGCTGTACGTCGACTTTGGAAGGGGAAGGGTTAATTGTCGACTATGAACAATATTTGTCGGATTAATGTGGTAGCAGGAAGCACTGCAAGTCGACTTTTAAAAGGGGGGGTTAATATGTCGAGGGGGGGCGCTCTGTCAGATTTTGTGGTCGTGGAGAATACATCTATCACTGAACTTGATCTTTCTGTCGTCAAATGTATTTCCTTGGACTTTTACATTTTGCACGATTTTTGTAGGCAGTAGGAGGAAAAAGCAGACATCGCCAGTTTTGTTACTGCTCTGAAAAGTGCTGTCTACGCCAGTTTTTTTTTACCGTGGTTCAGCAATAAAATACCGACGTAACACATGTTTACAAAATTTGCGCTACTTGTTTTTCTTGTAACACCGGTTTTAGCTTGGCTAATAGAATCAAGCCCTAGCGCTCCAGTGCTCTGATTCCTGTATTTAGTGTGTGACCTTGACAACTTGATGCATATTTGAGAGGGGTATGAGTGGAAGCCTTCAATGCATGCTCAGGACACTGTGAATACCTGGTTATGTTCTGAAATGTCCCTGCCCTTGTCAGTGATGTATTCCATGACATGCTTCAGTCCTGTGTGTAGCAAACTTGGATGATACTAAGATACTTCAAGAACACAGTTCCCATGTAGCTTTAGTCCTAAACTGCTTACATTCTCATGGCCTGTACGCTAAACTAGAAAAATGTGAATTTAAAGGCATAGTAATGTTTCATGAAAACAGCAGCTCCAATTAATCTTCATATTATTTGAGCCATATAGTGTGTTATTTCAATACTGTCAGAGTTGTAGTTCAAGAGTAATTGAATGATAAAGCATCCCCCTCCTGCCCCTTTTACCTATTGTAACACTGCTTACCTCAGATGTGGAATCTGGTTGCTAGACCAGACAGATAACAGCAAGGGACAATCTTCTTACTGTGAGAACAATGAAAACCCTGCCCCCTTGACAGGTTTTTCAGCTTTTTCCCTTATCGTAATTGAAGATTGTCCCTCTCTGCAATCTACCTGGGCACCTCCCTGCTGCTCTGAGCTGAGCTGTGATATATCAGTAAAAGGGACGGGAGGGGGATACTTTATCATTCAATTACTCTTGAACTACAACTCTGACAGATTTGAAATAACATTCTCCAAGGCCCCAATACTATGATGATTAATTAGAGCTGCTATTATTAAGAAACATTACTATCCCTTTAAGGAATCTCTTTTTTCTTTTATCTCAGCTGATGGCCTTGGAATGCATAATGTGAAGGTTGAAGCACTCAAGAACTGACCCTTTCCTCAAGGTATTATTATAAGCTTTACATAAGGGAAAATGTCCAAGACTGTGGCAACTATAAAAAAGGCCTGTAAAAGTGTGGACCACGAGCATGGGTCTCCTGAAGTTTTTGCAGCCTTTGACATGCTAAAGCCTATTCTTTTCATAAGCACCTATCCTTCTGCATTCCGATCTCTAAGGTACCTTTGTCAAAAAAATAGATGATTCTGAAGTCGCTGCCAGTGCAATCCTCTCCCAGAGGTTTCCTTACACTAGACTTCAACATTCTTGTTCCTTCATTTCAAAAAACATTGTCTACAGCCAAGATAAATTATGATGTGGGTAACCAAGCACTTTGTGCCATCACGTTGGCCATGGAGGAGTGTAACTATATGCTAAAGGGTGCTGTTGTACCAATAATGATTTTAACAGATCACTGTAACATTGAATAGCTTAAAAAAGCCAAAAGATTAAATGCCCATGAAGTTTGTTGGGCTCTGTTGTGTCTACATAAAGGGTTCCAATAATTCTATGGCTGACACCTCCCAACAATTTGAAGAAACCTTTGATGTCTAAGATTCCTCTCAAATAATTGCCTCACTTTCTTCTTCCCTCCTTAAAAAGCTCTTAACTATCCAGCAAAAGATTCCTACTAAAGTTCCCCCCGGATATATTTGTCCCTACATTCCTTTTACTCTAAATACTGCACAGGGCTCATCACTCTGTAGTGGCTTAGCATACTTCTAACCCATGGCTACTAAGCTTAAAATTGCTGTTGTTGATTTTGTGGCATTCTGTCCTGTTTGTTCCTAAATCAAGACACCGCAAACTAAATAATTGGGTTTTCTTCAGGCACTTCATGTGCCAGCTCTATCTTGGTCATACTTGCCAATGGATTCTGATAGATCTCCCTCCATCCAAAGGTATGATGGTTATCTGGGTCATAGTGGACTGCTTTTCTAAACATGGTCACTTTGTGCCTTTTCCAATGTTGCCTACTCCTGAGAAAATTGGCTGACCTCTTTGTGAAATAATCTATTGCCTCTATGGAGTACTCAAGAACATAGTTTCTGACAGAGTCTCTCATTTTGTGTCACAAATCTAGAGGGTTTTCTGTAAAAGACTTGGACTTGTTTTGCATTTTTCAACTGCCTGCCACCCTCGGTCAAATAGTCAGATGGGGAGATTAAACCAGACTCTTGAAAGGTTTATTTGATGCTACTGTAATGAGCTTACAGATTTCATAATGCCCACACCTTCATCCTGGAGAGACAACCTGTTGGAATACCTGTGACTGATGCCCATGCTGCCTACCTTGTAGATATATGGCAGATATATGGCAGGGTGTATGAGCTACCCATCTGGGAGTTCAGTCTTACAATACAAACATCATTCTTCAGTGCCTGATTATGTTCCCTTATACATGGTCTGTCTGTCCATAAAGAACATCAAAGTCTGCCAACCTTCTGATAACTTCGCCTAGCTACATAGGATCTGTCAAGATACTCCAGCACAGCAACCAGATGTCCTATAAACTACACATTCCTCCAAACCCTAAGATCTATCCTCCCTTCCATGTCTCTTTGCTTACGTCCTGTAAAAGTAAGGGATTCATTCGCTCTGCATCTCTCCACCTGTATCTGTGGATGGACACAAGGAATTTGTCATTGATAAAATTCTGTATTCACTCTTCTCTAAATATACCTAGAGAATATCTAGTGAACTGGATAGGTTATGACACAGATGAGATTTCCTGGGTTCCAACTTCTGATATCCATGTTTCTGTCCTGAAGAGAGAGTTTTAATGTGAATTTCCTAGAAAACTATATTTAGGACCCGTGGATGTTGTAATTTAACTACCTTGCCCAGACAGTGCTGTCCTGCTATTATTAGTAGCTCTGCTTGTTCTTTTTTCTGGAAACAGCCACTCTTCTTACTTCAGCTCTGCTATTACCTGTCTTCCAGCCTGCTTTCCAGAACACACCTGCTGAGGCCTATATCAAGCAGCCTTACAGGCACTACTTTGCAGATTCATAATGTCTTGAAACTGTTGGTCCATTGCATTGATATCTGTATTTAGTGTATGACCTTGACAATTAAATTCTGTTCATTCTTGTTTGCCACGTGTCTTGATCTCAGCTTCTTTAATAACCTAATTTTGCATGACAGTTTGTATTCTGTGACCTTCGTTTGTTTGGGAGCATCTAGCTGCTGCTCTGCTTTGCATCAACAAGCAAGTGTGGCCTTATTGGACCAGGTCTAGCTGAACTGATCTTGGCTGTTCAGGCTTGTAGTCATGGCAAGGTAGTGCTTGCAGTCGACACCACTCACTAGCTCCACATCCCTGCTTTGTTCTCAATCACTTCTCAGCAGCAGCTTTGAGAGCATGTTTTTTCTGGCAACCAATGGCTCCTCTGCATCCTGTTCCTCTCTGCAAGTGAGTAAGTACTTATATTTCACTAATTCCTTTCGCTCCAGTATATGTTCCTGGCTGACATGTCTGTGTATATTCTACCTAGTAATCTCAATGTGTCCTGTAGGTCTGGTTCTTCTCTCAGTTTTCCAGGATCAACCAAAGGCAGCAGATGCTCTTTTCTCAACTGGTGCTTGCATCTGTCTTACATCTTTCCTCCCCCCTGAGTCTGTTTCCCCTTGTGCTCAATATCAGAAAATAGAAATCATAAGGGACATATTTCATCTCAGACATACAGTGTATATCGCATGCCAGAAAGAACTTTCTACATATGCACTAAGCAGGTGTAGATCCTGCTTAGAATCCAGAAAGAAAATAGTAGTTAGCTTGATTTAATTCCAGTGTTCACTCCTAGTTAACTTGTGCAAGTCATTTTATTGCCTTGTTCATCAAGCAACAAAATTAGATGCTAAGCTATGTGGAGTAGGGGCTCAATTGGCATGAGAAATTATGTGTGTACAAAATAGTAATGGTGTTAGATAAGAACGATATTATTATTAGCAATAGTTATAATAGTGTAATTACTACGTCTTTAAGGTTCCAATGTTGAAAATAAAGATAATTTCTTAACTGTAAATATATTTTCATTCAGACTCTATAAGTAGCACACACCAAAATATCAGAGTGGACCTTCCTTACATGTAGGATAGTAACTATAAGACAATAAAATGACTTGCCTAAGGTCCTAAGGAGCTAACGTTGGAATTAATCCAGGCTTTCCTACTTCAGACTCAGTGAGAAGCATGTACTAACTTGGAATTACAGCTATTTCCATTGCTAGTTTCTAAGCAAGTCCTGTACTTGCTCTAACTGCCAGTGTAGAAGGCTATTTATTTGCTGCAAATTTCACTGTATGCACCAATGGCTAGGAATTTGTGTTTGTTTGTCTGGGGGATGCTCTTCTTAGCTATGTGCATCCTAGGTACAAACTGAGTGAAAAAGAATTAGGCACAATTGTCTTCCTTTATTTTTGCTCCTAGTGTTTATGCATTGGAAGTGTTGTATTCCTATATACACAATTGTATTCCTATAGATCTGTACATGTCCATAGGTTCTGATGCTAGGTTTGCATGCAATAAAATGGGTGGCTGCGTTCCATACATGTCCTTGCTTTAGAATCAGCTATTTAATCAAGTGAGTCACGCCATCTCAAGAGCTATAATCCTCTTTCAAGTGGAAATTCGTGTTAAAGATTAAAGACCTATAAAATTACCTCCAGACAGTATCCCAAGCTCACTTCCATGTTCCACTACTGTGTTCCCACATTCGTTCAATGGTTGCAGTGTCCTCATGATCTCAGCCTTGTCTCCCTGATAGCTATAGAATCACACACAATCTTCCCCCAGCCTTGTACCACACACATACTCTTCCTCCAGCCTTATGCTATTGGTAGCCATAGAATAAACATACTGACCTCCAAGACTTGTCCCCATAAAAAACACACCTACTGATCCTCTATGCATCCTCTTCCAACTGCACTGGTAGTCATAGAAGTACACATACTGACACCATGTGTTTGTCCCACTGGTATCCATAGAACCGCTCATGCTGGCACCCTATCCTTAGCCCATTGGTACCCATAGAGCCACAAATACTGACCACCCAGACTTGTCCATGGAGCAATACTTATCAATCCACCAGCCTTGTGCCACTTGTACCATAAAACCACACCTACTGAACCCTAAGCCTTGTCCCACTTTTAGCCATAGAATCAAACATACTGACCCCTCAGCTTTGTCCCACCAGTGGCAATAGAATCACACACACTGCCCCCCCCCCCCACCACCACCACACACACAAACATACACTGTCCCACTCTGCAAGTGTTATCAGAGGCTATGGCCCGATCAGCCCTGCCACTAGCACAGCGGAAGCCAGAATGTCACCTAGGCGACACCAAGCAGCAGCGACAGGAACAGAGGCAGGGTTAGCAGCGAGCCGGTACAGGTCATGGAGCAGGAGTCAGTCAGGCCGGGTCAGATCACGGAGCAGGATTCTCAGACAAGCCAGATCAGGTCACAAGCAGGAACGTCAGCCAGGCTGGGTCAGATCACGGAGCAGGATTCTCAGACAAGCCAGATCAGGTCACAAGCAGGAACGTCAGCCAGGCCGGGTCAGATCACGGAGCAGGATTCTCAGACAAGCCAGATCAGGTCACAAGCAGGAACGTCAGCCAGGCCGGGTCAGATCACGGAGCAGGAAACAAGGAGCATTGTCAAACAGGCCAAATCAGTACACAGGAAGCAGGAACACTGGAACACAGCAACAGCAACACTGGCTCAGGAACACCACGAAAGGGCACCTGACAGGTGCCAAAGGCCCGGTATAAAAAGGCCACAATGGGTGGGCCAAACAAGTTCAGCCAATGGGAGCGCCCACAAACTAGAGTGACAGACAAGGATCACGGGCACAGTGATAATTTGGCCTTTTTAGTATGCCTTTGTTCAACCGTATTTTCCCACTAATTCATTTAGTTTGGTAAGTCTCTACTGCGCATGACTGCTGCCCCGCTCCGGATGGCTCACATCCTGTCTCAGCTCCCTGCTTCGGGGCCGCTGGGTGTACTTTATCCCGTGTATACGGGCTTTCATACTAGTGTTACAATAAATAATAAGAGTGTCACATTCATAGAAACAATAGGAGAGAGGTCCTGCCCCAAGGAGCTTACAGTCTAAATGGGTAATAGGAGACGGACAACAGGGTATGTCAAGTGCTGAGATTACAAGTGCTGAGTTTGCCCAAAGGTAGTGCATGGTCCTAGTGATGAACATTTTATATATTTTCTATATGCATTAATTTCTGTGGCATAGGATGCACATTGTGTTTTTTCCACATAAATTAAAAAAATGGTCACCCATAGCTATTTTAATACTTTAATGCCATCAAGCCCCTTACCATGCACAGTAAAATGGAGTAATGATTTGCAATGTTCCTATGTGTCTTGTTATTACATCATGTTTGTCCAAGTTCAGATGAAAGGAATATCCAAAAATGACCATGTATTCCCACCAGCTCTCCCCTTCATCCAAGATGAGTTTTCTGTAGGTAGCTTAGTGAAGTGAATTAGGCAGGTGTGGGAAACCTGATTTCAGTACCTGCACTGTATTTGTATCCCTTGTCTCAGAGTGTTGGTATATTGCCAATCTATTTAATATTAACCCCTCGAGGACCAGAAGTCTGCTCAACACATCACTAACCAATGCATTGCATTCCCATCTGGTCCTCAAGTAAGGTGATCACATATCCCTTAACAAAAACAAACAAATAAACAAAAAACACCACAATGCAGGGTTCCACTGTTTCCCATACAGTCCTGAAGAATAAAATGTTCATTATCATGCTGATTGAAAGGGATGTGTGGCCATATTATCCTCAAGGAGTTAAAGTGGAGCTTTCAACTCCAAAAAAACCCCATCCTCACATATGTATATATGTTCAGCTTTTTAAAAATAATAGTTAAATCCTATGCCGATGTTTCCCCATGATTAAAAATACATTGTCTTTGCATGCATCTAGAAGAGAGAGCACAGCCATGTTGCTTAAGTTGGAAATGATTGGCAGCGCTCTCCCTCCTTGTCCCTGCCAATCTTTGCACATAAGCCTCCCCCTTCTCTCGCACTACGCTGTTAGAACTACCGATACTGGTTAGATCTAATTCAGCCTGTTGGGTGTTAGGTGGGGATTTATCCAAAAAGTGGCTAGCCAGCCTTGTTATTTGTTGCCTGCGGTACAGCTTGTAACGCAGGAAACTTCCGATGGCAAACTTTAAACCAGTTTCACTTTTAAAATACGGAGTTAAAAAAATATATAAATAAACATGTATGCAGTTTTACCGTTTTTTTTATAAATTGAACAAAGTTTTGTGGAGGTGAAAGTACCACTTTAACTAACATATCTATAGGTTACAAGTTAATTACAGGTCCACTCTAAGTGAAGAGCAGGCAAAGTGTGGCCATCTAGTTGTTGAACTCGAACTCTTATCATCCACAAATAGCCGTTTTTTCTGACCACTGATAATAGTTTCCCTAAGTCAAAATAATATGATTATATTTTAAATAAGGGGAAGATAACCTCAGACATTACAACTACAACATTCATGCACAATGGCCAGCTGAGGATGATCAAAGTTGTTGTCCAACAACTGCTGGAGAGCCAGAGGTTGCCTTCTGCTAACTTAAGTAGCTCTTAGTGTGCGTCAAATTGTACCCAAAGGGACATCATTTACTTAGGTTCCAAACTTTTTAATGAACATTTACTAGCTTGTCTAACAAATACGTTAAAGCTATTGAGCAAGGGATCGTTTAGCAACTATTTATTTCCATTGGAAATAAAATGGTTAATTAATTCAGCAAGCAGGTATCTTGCTTCCATCATGACAATAAAGTAAATGCCTGGTTTAATTAATTTAATACTACTCACATAGTTGGCTTCCTTTATCCTGCCCCCATAGATAAAAGGATTAATTAGCCAGTGACTAATAGAATAAAGTTAATTGTCCAGCACAGCCCCAATTACAGACATTTGTAGGCTCATGGGAGACAAAGGGAATAGCTTATTGATATGTCTTAATGTTTCATTAACTCTTGAGATGCTAAAGGGATCTACAACTTAAAGCAATACACTGTAAATCTCCAAAGAGATAGTGTATGCATGAACTCTGACCTCTGAACTGTAGATTTGATTTTTGTTTTTTACTGACACAGAAAAGCAAGGAGGGTTGCAGTAAAATTGGTAGTGTATAATAATTATAAAATAATTAGTTTTCTCCCTGTATGTAAGCAATTACACATACTCTATAAAGCCTATCCCTATTATTTCTCCATATACAACTGCTCCCTGTACCTCTTTTGATCAAAATATACAAACAATAACTGATTCCAATAATTCCTCCGATTGCACCATATACAGTAACTGCCCCAATAACTCCTCTTATTCACCATATTAGAAAATGTACAGTAAGTGCTCATTTGACTCCCCCTGTTGCACCATATAGATTAACAGCTAACTAAAACTCTGTTGCATTATGGCCAGTAACTGTTCCCTATAACTCCTCCTGTTTTATCACTTATGTGGTAACTACTCATTAGAATTCTTCCTGTTGCACTATATATATAAATGTTCCATAAAATTCCCCAGTTGCAACACGGACAGTAACTGCTAACTATAACGACTTCTGTTTTACCATATATATTAGCTTCTCCATACAACTCTTCCTCTAGCATCTGCACCATATATAGCAACTGCTCGCTGAAATGTTCCCTGTTGCATCAAAGACAGAAAGTGCTGCCTATAAATAAATCCTCTTGTTCACCATATACAGTAAATGATCCCTCTAACACTTCCTGTTGTACCATATATAGTGACTACTCCATATCATTTGTTCTGTTACACCTATAACTTCTCCTATCCCCATATATAGAAACTGTTCCATGTTACTCTTTCAACTGTACAATATGAACTAACTGGTACCTATAACTCTTCCCATTGCATAATTTACAGTAACTCTTCACTATAACAATGTCTCTTTCACCACATACAATAACTGCCCCATATAACCCATCCAATTTTGCTATATAATAGTTACTACTCCTTATAACTCTCCCTACTGTTTCATATACAGTTACTGCTCTTTATAATATGTTCTATTGCATCATGCGCAGTAAGAATTTCCTTTGACTCCCTCTACTTCACCATGTACAGTAACTGTGTCCTATAACTACTCTTAGTTAACTATATACTGTGGCTACTCCTTATAGCTCCTTCTATTGCCCCATATAGAGTAACTGGCCCTAAAACTCCCTCTACTGCACCATAGACAGTAACTGCTCCCTATACCTCCTTGTGTTTTACCATGAAAACCATGTTGTTGTCTGCTTTTTCATGCAAAAATCCACTTTAAAACTAGTGATTGAAATTTTCACATTTTCCTCCCATTGGTCAAAATAATTGGTCATTTTTTCAATGGCTAGAAAGCTTCCGCCCACTAATTTACGTGGTTTTCGCCTTTTGCCATAACAATTTGAAATATTTGCAGAAATCAAACAAAACAGAAGCAGCAACAGAGCAAGGTAGACATGCTGTGCTGTTCTTCTATGATATTTTGCCAAAATTGAGGCAGGAGAGGCTCATAGTGATTGCTATTACTATGAGCAGGTTGAAAAATAATCAGTGGAGTGGCTGGAAGGACCCTTATGTGTCCACTGAGTGGAAGTGAGCACTACTGAACCAATGCTGTCCAGTCCCCCTAAATCACCCCTAGGGATCTTGGAGAATTTAATGAGAAGGGAAGTAGAAAAGGGAATGGGAAGGGAGGGAGAAAAGGGAATGGGGGGAGAAAAGGGTAGTACTAGTGAGAGCAGGATAGGTCAGCTGCCTGTGCCTGCTGCTAGATGTGCTGCCTCTGTTGCCACCATTGCTGCCCCCGTTGAAACCAGTGCTGTGCCTGCTGCCAGTGTTGAAGCTGCTGCCACCAGTGCTGAAGCTGCTAGTGTGTCTTGTAATACTCAGGAGGGGGGGAAGGAGAAGATGATGCCAAGTGTGACAGCAGGGGACCCTAAGTCACACTTGTCATCCCGAAGCAGTTCCACCAGTGTTAGTACTACTACTACTAAGGTACAGAAGCTTGTTAGTGTTAGGAGTGAAGGAGGGGGTAATACTAATCAATATCCTCATAGTATTAGTGACTGTGAGGAGGAAGACTCTGCAGCTGAACTTGATGTGATTGGTGTTAATAGTAACAGTGATCGTGAACCAGCTGATGGGACTAGTGTTAGGGGAGTGGTAGGGGAAGCATTTGATAGCATCCAGACTAGCTGTCAAGGGAGCCCACACCATTCCTCTGGCTCTGGGAGTCCCCTTCCCTTCACTACCGTGCCCAAGTTGAACATGATCTTTAAGAGGCCAGAACTGGTGTTGGGGGAGAGAAGGCTTAGAATTAATACCACCACCACCAGCAGGAGAACAGATGAGCTGCCAGTGCCTGCTGCTAGTGCTGGCAGTCTGCCTTCTTCATGTCAAAAAGAAATGAGAAGTGTGACATTAGGGGACCCTCTGTCACATTGCTCGCCCCTTCCTCCAAGCAGAAGTGAGATGTCTGTAATAGAGCAGCAGCACATAGGGTCTAGGGGTGGTGGTGGTGGTGGTGTTGGAAAAACTGGGGTGAAAGACACATTGATGGCCTTTTTAGCAGAAACTGAGAAGGAATGGGAGACAGAGATGAGGATGGGCATCACCACCACCACAAGCAGTGAACTTTTGGAACTTGCAGAGTTTGAAACTGCTCCAAATCCTGCTGCTGCTGCTGAGAAGCAAGGGAAGCAGGATGCTGAGGAGCAGGCTAGTGTGCCACAGACCACCATGGACACAGTAGGAATGGGGTCAACAAGTGATACGGGACTAGGACAGGTTCCAATTGCCAGCACCAGCAATACTCCTGGTACTAGTTGCAGTGCTGTTTCTGAGGCAGTAGAAGCAACATCAGGAACATCATCCTCTGCCACAAACAGTGAAGTGGAATGTGGAGGACAAGAAGAAAGAGGACATTCTCCTCCACCTGTTCCCTCACCCCGGAAGTCATGGGTGTGGGACTATTTTTCTTTTGGGGCAGGCACAGTACAGTCATCATCACCAACGGCACTGTGCAAAATTTTTGACAAGTCAGTGAGAACGGGAAAGGAGGGAACACACCTTGGCACAACCTCCCTGATATTACACATAAAACACAGGCACCATGACATTTATGTCAAACATATTAAAGCCAAACACCCATTACAGAAATCTAGCACCACTTTTACTGTACCACCTGACTCTCAGAAAGGCAACAAGAGGCGAGGCGGAGATCAAAGAGGTGTAAGGATGAAGAAACCGAGACAAACAAAGGAAGTACCATGATGAGCAAAACAACTAGCTCACCATCAACATCACCTTCTTTCTCTTGGATAACAACTACATCTTCTGCCAGTCCACCTTGCTCATCGTTACATCCCCTGCCAAATTATAGCCACTCTGTTGATGTTAGGATATTGCAGTTTGTCTCTACCCAATTGCACTCTGTGTGGTGCACTGACCACACATGCCAGTGTGGTGGAAGAGAATCAATACCAGGTCAACAAGCGACATCTGTGGAAATTCCATCCTGCAGAATATGCTAAGATGCTGGCAGGGAGGGTTCATCATAACTGTTAAACTGCCAGCAAGTTGTCATGTGTCCTTAACCAGGTCTGGACAAGGGGCAGAACTTGGTTTTAGGTGTCATGGTGTTTGGATACAGTTGTGCCCCCAGATGTTATTTATCACACACACTGTGAACATTGCAGTTGCTGATGAGGGGCACTGTTCCTGCTTTCAAGGAAAAACATTATATTCTAATAACAACACACCCATGATTTTGGAGGAGGGGCAGGTGGTGAAGAATAATTGGCCATTTTCTTCTTTTCTCCACATAGACTGAGGGCTATTTATTATGCTGCTACTGCCTCAGGTGCATCACTGGAGATAGTCGTGGCAAGTGGAAACTTCATCATTCATCTCCCTTGTTACTGCTTTTGTTGTTGATCCCATTTTCTTTCAACTGCCAAATCATCCTGCTGCTTAAACATCTCAGCAGCAGCAAGAACAGAAATTGCAAATTCCACAATTATGGACTCAGACTTAAGAGGAGAACATTTGACAATGGCCAGTGGCCTAGTACCAACATGAACAGCTGGCTCTAGGCCAGTAGGGCATTTTGTTTCTCAGGGCTTGTGCTTTGAAAAAAATAAAATAATAAAAAAAACATAGTCCTACAAAAAAAAAAAAAAAAAAATTTTGGAGGGTTTGTTTCTAACAAGTCCTACAAATGAATGTTTCCTCAGGGCTTGGGCCTCTAACAACAAATCTAACAAATCATCCTCTACAAAATACTCTATCAAGTCAAGTGGCAGCTTATGTCAGGGGGCTCTTGTCTCTATCACTTTACATACAAAGGTCTTAATTTATTTATTTTATTAATTGTCCCCTCAATACCAGTCAAAAAACTACCACAAAACAAATTGCCTTTTCAATTGATTCATTCCCCAGACTCCACCCACCAACACAGGCACCCCCCTCAGACCCTTTTTTATACCATGTCTTATTTTTTTTTTTTAATTTTATTTAGGATTTATTTTTTATTGATTTCAATGGAATGAGCTAGGCAAAAAAATTTGTGGGAAATTTTTTGCAAAGCAGAAAGTGCCATTTTTTGCGATTTCAACTTGAGGCGAAAAGTTTCGCCCATCCCTAGTATTGAGCACAGGGTTTAAATAAAGTACTCCCTACAGCTGCTTGTATTTCACCCTATATAGCAGCTATAACTCTTCCTATTGTACCATATACAGAAACGCTACCTAAAACGCTCCCTATTACACCATATAAGTAACAGATGCCTACAAATCTTCACACTGTACCAACAAAAGTAAAACAACTATTAGTGTATGTATTGATTGCAGGGCATAAATGTAGTTTACCAAACGAAAATTCATATGCAGCGAAATAAAAGTCCTGCTTGGCAACCAAACAGTAAACTAACATTTAAAAAATCAACAAGCATCTATTGAAAAATTGGAAAAACATGATCAATAACAGCAAAAAAAAAAATCTGCAAGGCAATAAAAAGATATTAAGTACTGCCTTACAAATCTGAGCCATAGTCTTTTCTTAATCATAGACCACAAGTAAGTCACTGGAAGTTTATCCCTCATATGCTTTCATGAAAACATGACACGCGAACCAAACTAGCAGAACAATTAAATAAAAAGGAAAATAAGTAAAATTAAGACATAGAAAACACATTGTACTATAATATACTGTATATTTTCGCAAAATCTATCGGATAATACAAAATCAATAGAAGGATAAAGAAGAGCATTCCAAAATACCTTGCAAGATTTTATAAAAAACCTAAACAGCATGAAGCTACATGCAAAGCAATGAATGTGTGATGTATCTATCATACAAGCTCTTAAGGGATCTATAAAGTATTAGATATATAGATATAGATATATTATTATGGCAATTTTTATCATTATCTTGTTTGCTCCAAATATTAGATATCCTTTTTCTTAGATTACTGATACGCATTACTTATTGAGCATAGCAGTGATTACAAGTGTGGTAGATGGTAGCAACCTTTCCTTATATCCCTCCTCCTCCTCATCAATGTTACTGTTAATACACTTGACCTGACTTTCTGCTTGTACAAGTCAGGCACAGCCATCCTGGAAAAATAACTGCAGCTTGGGATATGCCAGCGTGGAGATACACATGACATGATTACTCTGAATCCTCAGTTTTCTACAAAAGAATAAAGCATCATGTCTACTGCCAACATCTTGGAAACCTTGCTATTCAATTGCCATACTTTGCTATTGTTTTTGTGAAATTTTTGAATTCTACTCAGTAAGTGTGGGTTGGTAAAACATGGTAGAAGAACTCTGTAACTTTATTGCTTTAACAACATGACTAAAGAAGGTGGTGGAGTTAGAGGCAGCATGTGTGGGCAGTATATGATTCTAGCCATCTCCTACAGCAAGCCCAGTGTCGTCATATTCCTCTGCAGCTGGAACCATAGGTGTTACATGGAATGAACTGTTGGCAGTGACACACTCTCTGACACCTAAATAACATCACTACTTCCCTTATCTGCCCCAGAGCCCTTGCTCATAAAGGAGGTGCCACTGCCTAGGTGTGAGCCTGCTTTCGCCCTGCTGACCTGTGTAACAATCTGACCGAAGCTCCCAATGTAAGCGACCTGAGAACGACTAGAGGGGAGGTAACCCCAGAAGGAGTAGCAAAATGCTGCTTTGCTCAGTACAGGAAATATAGTCGGTAAAAAGCAATACTAAATACTCACTGAGTAGGGCCCCGTGAGCCAGAAGCTAGAGTGCAAGGAGTCGGGAATGGTGTTGGCTGTCAGTGGCTGATCCTAGGAGGCCTTGCTGCGGCTAGAGCTGGGTGAGGTAGCAGGCCACGAGCCTGATGGTTGGATAATCACTACTCACTAGATCAGGAATCAGTGTTAACAATCTGCCAGCAGTATAGTTGCTTCTGTCGTATACAGGATGAACAGTACAAGGAGTCATAAGATGTCTATACGACTAGGGTTCGTATGGTTTACCATGGCTGGGAGTTGGAAATCGAGAACTCGAAGAACACACTCGACGAGTAGTTGACGACGTCACACTCGACACTGGGCACTGGGATTATACAAGGAAGGATAGTCGATGAATCCAAATAGGTAACAGGCGGGCAACATCAAAACCTAGGATGAGACAAGAGAAGAAGTTGGACAAGCCAGGGTCAAAAAAACAGTCCAGTGATATGGTACCAAATCAGCAGAGAAGAGAGTAGTCGAGCAGACCGGAGTCAGACCAATACAGGAATTAAAACTGCATCAGGAGACAGAAGGATAATCGAGGAAAGCTGGGTCAAAAACAGGAATCACTGGAACTAGGTCACAGAACTCAGAACTACTGAACCACTTTGATCATGCACTGACACAAAGGAGTCAGTGCTTGATATAGGCCCTAAACAGGGGCGTGAACTAGACAGGGTGGAGATATCATAAAATGTCAAGAGAACCAGAATACCTGATGAGGTAAGATAACAAAACCCAGAGAAACATGACATCGTGCTACTTGCACAGACAACATATAGCAACATGCTTAGCTTTTGGATCCTGAGTGAAGTATATCAATTAGTGATGATCGAGCACCCCAATGCTCGGGTGTTCGGGTGCTCTGACCGAGCGCCCCCGGAGGCTCGAGTGCTCGGCCGAGCACCCGAGCCCCATTGAAGTCAATGGGAGGACTCGAGCATTACACCAGGCACCCCCTGCTCTGATGAGGGGAGGGTGCCTGGTCCATAGGAAAAGGGCAGAAAATGATGGAAACACCACAGAAATGGTTCAGGGACAGCATAGGGAGGATGTCTGGATGCATATTGGACTCCAACATCGCTGCTGGGAACGATCTTTCGCCCGTAGTACGCCATTTTTACAGACTGACCGTAAAACACACAAAAAGGAAGATAAAAATGACTTTAGGCGAAAAATTGTTACCAAACAGTATTTGCTGTATATTTACTTGTATATCATCTGCAAATTCTGCAAAAAATTTCCTCGATTTTTCTGAACTGGGGCCATGATTAAGAGGGAAACGTGCGCAGAGGCAAATTCTCCCAAAAATTTCCTCGATTTTTCCAAACTGAGGCCATGATTAAGAGGGAAACGTGCGCAGAGACAAATTCTCCCAAAAATTTCCTCGATTTTTCTGAACTGAGGCCATGATTAAGAGGGAAACGTGCGCAGAGGCAAATTCTCCCAAAAATGTCCTCGATTTTTCTGAACTGAGGCCATGATTAAGAGGGAAACGTGCGCAGAGGCAAATTCTCCCAAAAATTTCCTCGATTTTTCTGAACTGAGGCCATGATTAAGAGGGAAACGTGCGCAGAGGCAAAATCTCCCAAAAATGTCCTCGATTTTTCTGAACTGGGGCCATGATTAAGAGGGAAACGTGCGCTGAGCCGACCATCTAAAACATTATGGGTGAGGGTCTGCTGCGGAGCTGACCATCCTAAACATTATATGCGAAGGCCCGCTAGTGAGCTGACGCTATAAAACATTATATGAGAGGGCCCGCTAGAGAGCTGACCCAATAAAACATTATATAAGAAGGCCCGCTGGTGAGCTGACCTATACAAAAATTGTCAAACAGCCCTATATAAAAATTATATCACAGGGCCCGCTGGTGAGCTGGCCCTATATAAAAATTATATCACTGGGCCCGCTGGTGAGCTGGCCCTATATAAAAATTATATCACTGGGCATATGGAAGAGAGTCAACCATATACCCGTTTTTTGGGTGGAAGGGGTGAATGGGAATACAGAGTATTCCCATCATTGTAAATAACATATATAAAGTGACTTTATGTTCCCCCGGGGCTTTCCTCCAGTGGAGTGGAGAAGTCAGGGGAAATCCAGGCCTTGTTCATTTTTATAAGTGTCAACCTATCAGCATTTTCGGTGGAAAGGCGGATACGCTTATCTGTTATGATGCCACCAGCAGCACTAAATACCCGCTCAGACAGAACGCTGGCAGCAGGGCAGGCCAGCACCTCCAAGGCGTAGAGTGCCAGTTCATACCACGTGTCCAGCTTGGACACCCAGTAGTTGTAAGGCACAGAGGGATCATTGAGGACGCTGACACGGTCACCATCTTCCAAAACTTTTCCCTCCTTGTGACACTAGGCTGCACATCAGGGTGAGGGTGCTGGCGGGGTGTCATGAAGGTGTCCCACGCCTTGGAGAGTGTTGCCCTGCCTTTGTCGGAACTGCTGTGTGCTCCCCTTTTCTCCCCTTCTCTGTTGGCCAAGGTAGCACGTACTCTGCCGCCAGCGTTGTCAGATGGAAAATTTTGGAGCAATTTTTCAACAAGAACCTTCTGGTATTGCACCATTTTGCTTTTCCTCTCCACCGGAGGAATGAGAGATGAGAAATTCTCTTTGTAGCGGGGGTCCAGAAGGGTGAACACCCAGTAATCCGTGTTGTCTAAAATGCGTGTAACGCGTGGGTCACGGGAAAGGCAGCCTAACATAAAGTCAGCCATGTGTGCCAGAGTACCAACAGGCAAGATTTCGCTGTCCTCACCAGGAGGATGACTCTCAATCTCCTCATCCTCTTCCTCCTCTTCTGCCCACCCACGCTGAAGAGATGGAACTAAAGTTCCATGGCTACCCTCTGTAGTGGAGGCAACCGTGTCTTCCTCCTCCTCCTCCTCCGCCTCCTCCAATTGTCGCTGAGAAGACGAAGTGAGGGTGCTCTGGCTATCACCTTGTGTAAGCTCTTCCTCCCCCATTTCCACCTCTTCCACATGCAAAGCGTCGGTTTTAATTGTGAGCAGCAAGCGTTTCAGTAGACACAGAAGTGGGATGGTTACACTGATAATAGCGTTATCGCCGCTCACCATCTGTGTCGATTCCTCAAAATTGCGTAAAACCTCACAGAGGTCTGACATCCATTCCCACTCCTCACTTCTGATTACAGGAAGTTGAACGGAGAGGCGACGACCGTGTAACAGCTGGTACTCCACTACTGCCCTCTGTTGCTCACAAAGCCGGGCCAACATGTGGAAGGTGGAGTTCCAGCCCGTGCTCACGTCACACAGCAGCCGGTGAGCTGGCAATTGTAAGCGCTGCTGCAGCTTCAACAGGCCGGCTGAAGCTGTAGATGACTTACGGAAATGTGCACACACGCGGCGCACCTTGGTCAAGAGATCATGCAAATTGGGGTAGGTTTTTAGAAATCGCTGAACCACTAAATTAAATACATGCGCTAGGCATGGTACGTGTGTGAGCTTGCCGAGCTCCAAAGCCGCCACCAAGTTACGCCCATTATCACACACAACCATGCCTGGTTGCAGGTTGAGTGGCGAGAGCCATTGCTCGGTCTGGTGACTAATCCCCTGCAACAGCTCTGAGGCCGTGTGCTGTTTGTCCCCAAGGCAGATCAGCTTCAGCACGGCCTGTTGACGCTTCCCCACTGCAGTGCTACACTGCTTCCAGCTATCGGCTGATGGGTGAGTGGCGCTGCGCGCAGAGAATTCGGAGGTGGAAACGGAGGAGGAGGAGCTAATAACGTAGGTGCTGGCGGAAACCGTGATGGAGGTAGGGCCCGCAATCCTCGGCGTGGGTAGCACCTGTGCCATCCCAGGGTCCGAGTCGCTCCCAGCCTCCACGACATTCACCCAGTGTGCCGTCAGGGAAATGTAGCGTCCCTGGCCACAAGCACTTGTCCATGTGTCAGTCGATAAGTGGACCTTCCCAGTAACTGCGTTGGTCAGGGCACGGGTGATGTTACGGGACACATGGTGGTGTAAGGCGGGGACGGCACACCGGGAAAAGTAGTGGCGGCCGGGGACTGCGTACCGAGGGACAGCTGCTGCCATCAGGCTGCGGATGGACTCAGTCTCCACAAGCCTAAATGGCAGCATTTTGATGGCCAGTAATTTGGAAAGGTGTGAGGTTAGTGCTATGGCCTGTGGGTGGGTGGCTGGGTATTTTCGCTTGCGCTCAAATTCCTGGGGTAACGACATTTGGACGCTGCGCTGGGACAGGGAAGTGGATGTGGTCGCTGATGGTGCTTCAGATGGTACAGGTGCAGGGCGGGAGGTATGCGGGCCTGCGCCTTCGACAGGCGATTGGCCGGCACCGAAAACAGGGGAAGAGGAGGCAGTGGTGTGGCCTGCAGACACAGATTGGCGATCCGGGCGTTCCTCCCACTTATTACGGTGCTTGGATGCCATGTGTCGGATCATGCTGGTGGTGGTGAGGTTTCTAGTGTTCATGCCTCGGCTCATTCTGGTGTGGCACAGGTTGCAAACTACAATTCTTTTGTCGTCCGCACTTTCCTTAAAAAAACGCCATACCGCAGAACACCTAGCCCTTGGCAAGGGAGATTTACGCAAGGGGGTGCTCCGTGGAACATTTGCGGGCCGGTTTGGTGCGGTCCGCCTTCTTTCTGTAGCCACACCACTGCCTCTTCCAGCCTGTTGCGGTGCTGCAGATGGCTCACCCTCAGGACTGCTGTCATCGCTCGGCTCTCCACCTTCCCAGGTGGGGTCAGTCACCTCATCGTCCACCAAGTCCTCCTCCACTTCCTCACTCTGATCATCCTCCTCATGTCTTGATCCCACCACATACTCAGTCATTGACAACTGTATATCATCCTCCTCATCAAGGTCTTGAGACAGTAATAGTGGTTGATTTAATGGCAACTGTGTCTCATCATCATCATCATCCACTTCCTTTGACCTTAAATGCCGTTCCCCTCTGTCATCTTCTTGTGATTGGGTACCCTCTAGAGGTTGTGAATCAGGGCACAAGATGTCATGTTCCTCTGCAAGCGTGCTTGGAGAGAGGTTCAAATGAAGGATTGGTGATGAGACGAGCTCCTCACTATATCCCAGTGTGGGATCACTTCTTTGACCAGACCCTCTATGGTGGGAGGAAGGATGATCAGGGTGAGGATTATGTTGACCAGACTCTTGGCTACTGAGAGTGGACTTGGTGGAAGACAGGGTGGTGCTTAACCGACTGGAAGCAGTATCAGCTGACATCCAACCGACCACCTGTTCGCAGTGGTCGGACCTCGAGAGTGATGTCCTGCGACGCCCTGTAAACTGAGACATGAAGCTAGGTATGGTGGATGTCTTTCTTTCTTGTGCTCTGGCACCAGGCACAGTTTCTACCCGTCCTGACCCGTGCCCTGAACTATCAGGATCACGTCCACTTCCCCGTCCCTTTTTACCCGCCTTCTTCATATTACACGGAATATGTGCTGCAAATCTGCAACTTTGCACAGTAAACAGAATGTTCTCCTAATATGCAACTTTGCACACTAAACAGAATGTGCTTCTTATCTGCGGCTACGCACAGTGAATGGAATATGTGACTTTGATATTTTACAGTTTGCACAGTTAACAGAATGTTCTCCTAATATGCAACTTTGCACACTAAACAGAATGTGCTTCTTATCTGCGGCTACGCACAGTGAATGGAATATGTGACTTTGATATTTTACATTTTGCACAGTTAACAGAATGTTCTCCTAATATGCAACTTTGCACACTAAACAGAATGTGCTGCTTATCTGCGGTTAGACACAGTGAATGGAATATGTGACTTTGATATTTTACACTTTGCACAGTTAACAGAATGTTCTCCTAATATGCAACTTTGCACACTAAACAGAATGTGCTTTTTATCTGCGGCTAGGCACAGTGAATGGAATATGTGACTTTGATATTTTACAGTTTGCACAGTTAACAGAATGTTCTCCTAATATGCAACTTTGCACACTAAACAGAATGTGCTTTTTATCTGCGGCTAGGCACAGTGAATGGAATATGTGACTTTGATATTTTACACTTTGCACAGTTAACAGAATGTTCTCCTAATATGCAACTTTGCACACTAAACAGAATGTGCTGCTTATCTGCGGTTAGACACAGTGAATGGAATATGTGACTTTGATATTTTACACTTTGCACAGTTAACAGAATGTTCTCCTAATATGCAACTTTGCACACTAAACAGAATGTGCTGCTTATCTGCGGTTAGACACAGTGAATGGAATATGTGACTTTGATATTTTACACTTTGCACAGTTAACAGAATGTTCTCCTAATATGCAACTTTGCACACTAAACAGAATGTGCTTTTTATCTGCGGCTAGGCACAGTGAATGGAATATGTGACTTTGATATTTTACACTTTGCACAGTTAACAGAATGTTCTCCTAATATGCAACTTTGCACACTAAACAGAATGTGCTTTTTATCTGCGGCTAGGCACAGTGAATGGAATATGTGACTTTGATATTTTACACTTTGCACAGTTAACAGAATGTTCTCCTAATATGCAACTTTGCACACTAAACAAAATGTGCTTTTTATCTGCGGCTAGGCACAGTGAATGGAATATGTGACTTTGATATTTTACACTTTGCACTGTTAACAGAATGTTCTCCTAATACGCAACTTTGCACACTAAACAGAATGTGCTTCTTATCTGCGGCTAGGCACAGTGAATGGAATATGTGACTTTGATATTTTACAGTTTGCACAGTTAACAGAATGTTCTCCTAATATGCAACTTTGCACACTAAACAGAATGTGCTTCTTATCTGCGGCTACGCACAGTGAATGGAATATGTGACTTTGATATTTTACACTTTGCACACTAAACAGAATGTTCTGCTAATCTGAAACTTTGCACACTAAACAGAATGTGCTGCTAATCTGAAACTTTGCACACTACAAAGAATGTACTGCTAATCTGCAACTTTGCACACTGAACAGAATGTGCTCTAATCTGCAACTTTGCACACTAAAAAGAATGTGCTGCTAATCTGCAACTTTGCACACTGAACAGAATGTGCTCTAATCTGCAACTTTGCACACTAAACAGAATGTGCTGCTAATCTGCGGCTAGGCACAGTGAACAGAATATGTGAAGTTTTTTTTTTATATCTCTGCCCCCCCAAACAAAATAAACTGCTGCCCCCACACACAGTAGTCCTAAAAAGGACTTTTGGGTCTTTTTTTTTTTTTAAATCGCTTTTCTTCTCCCTACACTGACTTTCCCTTCCTATCCTCATCTCTCCCTGGCTAAGACTGAGCCGAACTCGCTGGTCAGGTGCTATACAGCACCCGATCACGGGTTCTGGCCAGCCAATCAGTGTAATGCCAGCAGCCAACATGGCTGCTGGCATTACACTGATGTCAGAGTCTCCCCTGCGGGGAGGAGACCCGAACATGGCGGGCGAGCACATGCGGTACTCGTACGAGTACCGTCATGTGCCGAGCAGAGCGATGCTCGAGCCGAACCGAGCTTCGGCCGAGCATGCTCGCTCATCACTAATATCAATACTGTCAACTTCATTCAACTAAGGTTGAGGATGCACTGCTGTTGTTGTTGCTGCTGGTTACTCAACACTAGTGTGTGAGTGGTACTCGGACTTGGAAGTGCTATGATGCTTATAATGACTGTCAGGATGACTGTATACTTTTTGTCATCTTTGCATGTCCAGGGTCAGAGTTTCCAGTGGTTTTCTCAAACAGTTTCTAGACAGGCACAGTGCTCCTTTTCAATGGTGGAAGGTTGAGCCTTCACCTTTCTGCTAACTTTCTGGTCATGTCATCATCTCTCTCTCTATCAACTTCATCTGTATCTGAACAAGAGGAGCATTCCTCAGGGAGGTTCACTTTAAAAATGTTGCACGCAAAAGAGCATGCAACTACTTGGCGCATTAACCATCTCACCATGATTAACAGGGTTACATGAGAATCTCGCACTGCAGGAAAGTGTGAGATTCTCAAGTCGCGGCATGAAACGTCACCTTAAAGTCCCATGATCCTTTGCCATCTGGTGGCCGCTGAGGATGATGGAGTTGTATGCAGTATGTTATTTCTGGCATATAAATAAGGTGTCTATTCATCTTAGCGTTGTATGCTTTATGTTATTTCTGGCAAATAAATTAGGTGTCTATTCATCTTACCTCTTACATCTTAATTTTATAAATTGCTGGAGACACCTTGTAGGAGCGAGGTATGCTTTGTCATAAGGTGTATGCTCTTTCTAAGTCATACTAATAATTATTTTATAGAGATAACCTTATCCCAATGTTTCTGAGCACTGCTCTGGGCTCTCTCTCCCCTTTTCTGCATGTAAAATGACAGGGCAGAGCAGTGCACACAGAAAAGGTGAGAGAGAGCCCAGAGCAGAGACTAGTGTAGTTTTTCTATTTTTTCTCCTAGCTCATTGCATTGAAATCAGTGGGAAGACTGAATTTGCACACAACACATAGCAAATGTTATTTTATTTCCCACATGCATAGTATAAAAAGGGTCTGAGGGTCCCTGTGTTGGCACAAGTCTTGAGGATTCAGTAATTTGTTGCACTCTGGTTTCACAAGCCCTGAGTAATCAGTGATTTGTTGGTCTCAGGTGTGTTAGAGGCATAGGCCCTGAGGAATCAGTGATGATTTGCTGGACTCAGGTTTGTTAAAGGCACAAGCCCTGAGGAATCAGTGATTTCCTTGACTCAGGTTTGTTAGAAGCACAAGCCCTGAGGAATCAGTGATTTTATGGACTCATATTTGTCAGAGGCACAAGCCCTGAGGAAACTGTGATTTGTAGGACTTAGACTTGTTAGAAACAAGTCCCCAAACATTGGTTTTTATAGGCATCTATAGAATATGTAAAGAACAAGCCCTGAGAAAAAAAAAACATATATATGTATGCCCTACTGGCCTAGTGACTAGTGTTGAGCGAGCACCCCGATGCTCGGGTGCTCTGACCGAGCACCCCCTGAAGCTCGAGTGCTCGGCCGAGCACCCGAGCCCCATTGAATAGAATGGGGCGACACGAGCATTACACCAGGCACCCCCTGCTCTGATGAGGGGAGGGTGCCTGGTCAATGCCCCCCTTCATCTCCGCAATGTCCCCCTTCATCTCCTCTATGCCCCTCTTCCACAATGTCCCCCTTCATCTCCGCTATGCCCCTCTTCCACAATGTCCCCCTTCATCTCCTCTATGGCATAGAGGAGATGAAGGGGGACATTGTGGAAGAGGGGCATAGCGGAGATGAAGGGGGACATTGTGGAAGAGGGGCATAGAGGAGATGAAGAGGGACATTGTGGAAGAGGGGCATAGCGGAGATGAAGGGGGACATTGTGGAAGAGGGGCATAGAGTCTATGCCCCTCTTCCACAATGTCCCCCTTCATCTCCGCTATGCCCCTCTTCCACAATGTCCCCCTTCATCTCCGCTATGCCCCTCTTCCACAATGTCCCGCTTCATCTCCTCTATGCCCCTCTTCCACAATGTCCCCCTTCATCTCCACACTGTCCCCCTTCATCTCCGCAATGCCCCCTTCATCTCCGCAATGCCCCCGTACCTCCAGTCCCTGGTGGTCCAGCGTAGCGTCTTCAGATCTGTGCCTCCTCCGGCACAGATCCCCGCCACCCGAACATGGCGGGCGAGCACATGGCGGTACTCGACGAGTACCGCCATGTGCCGAGCAGAGCGATGCTCGAGCCGATCCGAGCATCGGCCGAGCATGCTCGCTCAACACTACTAGTGACATCAGTTTATGTTATGGTGGCCATTGACCACTGGCCATTGGCAAACGCCACAATGTCATTGCAGCATTTGTGACTGCTGTTCTTGCTGCTGGTGTGTTGTTTAAGCAGCAGGATGGGATCAACAGCAGTCATATGGGTGATCATAGTGATTATGGTTTCACTTGCCACTGGCTGTAATTATGCACCTGAGGCAGTAGCAGCACCAGAACTAGCCCCCAACACTTCAGGTATATGTAGAGAAAAGAAGTTGGTCAATAATGCTTCTCTTCCTTCAATTCCTCCAAAATCATGCATGTATTGGAATACTAAATATTCCCTTGACAGCAGAAAGGAACTGTGCCTTTCATCAGCAACCACAATGTGCACACAGTGTTTAGGAAATAAGGAAAGGACTGGGAACAATGGGCACATCTGCACTCAAATCAAACAACTGGCACAAATAAAAGCAAACACCTTGATGTTTAGGTCTGTAATGTCAAATCAATAATCCCCCCCAGAAACCAAGTACTGAGCTGTCCCCTTGTCCGCTGTACTAAGGTAATACAATATACAAAATAGTGCTGTGGTGCTAGTGATTGCCTCAAACATCTCCCTACACAAATGTTGTTCAGGCTGATAATGCATACATGTACGAAAAATATGTGTAAAAAAAGTAACGCTAATAAGCAAAATAGAATTAAGTCAGTAATATTAGAACATTAAAACATAGATAGTGTTAGTCTTAAAAGAAGGAAGTCCACTTCATTTCAACATTTCTTCTATGGTGTCAAAGACAACGTCCATTAAATAAGGTTCTCTCTTCTGTCCAGAACATCAGACTCCCTGGAGGTCTCTGCCCCTTAATACACTGATGCAGTATATAAACCATGTGGTAACTACAACAAAACACAAAGAAATGGTGCAGACCCCTCCAAGAGGATATCTGTATGGAACAGCTAGAAATCTGTGACCTCCAAAATTAAAATGCTCACCAGATCCTTACTGGAAAATTTCATATCAATTATATATTGCGGAATCCCACTTGTGGTACCTCTATGTTCAGGATATTATTTTCCATTCAGCATCAATTTAAGGTCCGGAACGTAATAGTTTAACACAACTTTTTTAATAGAAACTTAAAAATACACTACATATTTGGTTTAATTATACACAATTGTGGTTCAGTCAAATGGTCCAACAGGTTTTGTGCCTTCTTTGTGCACTTCTTCAGGGAGTAATACACATAAATATACAATAATACAATCATTAGTTTAAGTAAAAAAACAAAGAAATGTACACCTTAATCTGAGCTGATGCCTCACCAAGCTCAAACGGAGTTCTACGAGCCGAAAGCACTTCTGGTTACATCATGTGTCCCATGCACAGCTCGCCTCCTGGCAGAGGTGATATGCTCAAAACAAGCTTGTATTTCAGTTGTGAAACACACCATCTATAAGCAATATATAATTATGCATGAACTTAGAAGTCCTACATTAAAAATGCTTTATTTATACCTTAAATAGTTTAAAATGTATTAAAAACAATTACAATTAATCATGTATATAAAGAATACAATGAGATTGTTGTAAACATCAATTCTATAGCAAGTATACCATCAGGCTGTATATTTAATCAAAACAAACTTATTTTTATCAATACTACATCTTTTATGATCTATATACAGGAATACTTCATTCTCATGTACTTGCACAAAATTCAACGGAACCATATTCCAAACATATATCAATTCCCTATACAATTCCAAAACTCTTATCTTATCTTTGAGAACCAATAAGTACTAATAACCTATACTTGTCGGATAGGTAATCTCTTTCCAGTATATAAAACAATTACATCCTGAACCTCAAAGGACAAGTTATCGATCTTGTTAGCTGCCATAGATCCAAGTTTTCATTTAGAACCCCTGGATTCATTTAGCCCAATTTATAAATCCATAGGTGTTGTCTCTTACATAATATTTGGAATCTATTAGGGACCTGATGGGGGATAAAACCGATGCCTTTAACCATGAAGTTATCAATACCCTCCTTATGGCACTGACTATCATGTCCAGAGACACTGTGTTTCTGTGATTTGTTAATAATGTTGCACCTATGTCCTCCTCTTCTCTCCCTCAAGGTCCTTGTGGTGTGGCCCACATAGTTAACACCAGATCCACAGATGATTAGGTAAACCACATAGTTGATAAAGTGCTCTATATTATTAATCTTATCTGAATTCAAACCTATGAAAGCTGGAGATCTCTGATCCATATGTGCACAATTATAATATGACCTTATGTTGCATCAAAAATTCCCTTTGAAGCTATCAGCCAATTTCTGGATCCCCATTATATCACAGTGACAATTTTTTTTAGGTTTATTTGGTGAAACATAGGATCTAATGTTTCTGGCCTTTCGAAAGACTACCCTACACCTATCTGATAACTCATTTTTAAGTAATAGATCCTCTTTCAAGATGTCCCAAATCCAATCAATGCTGTATGCTGAGCTGTATTGAGTCATAAAGGTCAGTTGATATTTCTTGTTTTCCACCTTCTATTCTGCTCTGTTAACAACAACTTGCAGACTTAATAATATGATGAATAGTCCCTTCCACCAGCTTAGCATATTCTTTGGGATGGAATAACCTTAGCTGCTGCTTCATTCCATACCTGTGATTATACTAGCCACATTGCTATGTGTTGTCACAGCACCATACAGTGTGCAATGGGTAGACACAAACTGGCACATCCTCACATCAACGGAGTCAATATCAGCTGGTTGGAGAGGTAACAATAACAGAGGTGAATCACCAGAAGATATTGCTATGTCTTCCTGCACATGGATCATAGGGCAAGAAGCAGGTGTTTTGCTCGACATCAAACTTTCAGGCTCAGGATGTTTCTCTATTCTTCTTCCTCTTTTATTTCTGCCTTGACTCTTGGTGCCCTTGAGGAGAGACGGGGGTACAGCAACAGTGGCTCCAGATTTCTTTTCAGGGGTTTGTCTTTTACATGCTTCACATAAATGTCATGATGTCTGTATTTCATGTGTGTTGTCTGGGCAATTGTTCCAAGGTGCATTTTCTTCTTTCTCCTTTTCACTGACTTATCACAAACTGTGCATAGTGCTGTTGCTGATGACTGAATTGTGCCTCCCCCAAGAGAAAAATAGTCCCACACCCATGACCTCAGGGGGGACAAGAAAGGTGGAGAAGAATGGCCTCTTTCTTCTTCTCCACAATATCCTTCACTGTCTGGAAAAGAGGATGATGATGCTGTCTCAGAATCAACACTAGAACTAGGACCAGTATTATTGGTGGCAAGTGGAACCTGTCCTAGTCCCATATCACTAGAGCTAGACCCCAATCCCACTGTGGCAATGGTGGTATGTGGCATACTAGCTTGCTTATCATCAGCCTGTTGTCCTTGCAATTCAGCAGAAGAAGGAATTACACCAGCAGCAAATTCTGCAATGTCACTGCTGATAGTGGTTGTGATGCCCATTCCCATTTGCATATCGGTCTCCCATTCCTTCTCACTTTCAGCTAAAAAGTCCCTTATTGTCTCTTCCATCCCAGCTACTCCCCCATCACCCTAATCACCAACACCAGTCCCTCCTTGCTGCTGCTACGCTATGACAGTCACACTGGTTGGGGTTGATGACTGATGTGACAGTAGGGGACCCTCTGTCCCATCTGTCATCAACCCCAACTAGTGCGACTGTCAGAGTAGCAGCATCAAGGAGGGACTGGTGGTGGTGATGAGGATGAAGGCCCCTTTCCCCTGCATTGTGCCTCTGGGACATGATACTGAAGAAGGCAGAACTGACTAGCAGCACTAGTAGCAGGCACATGCAGGTGATCTGTGCTGATGCTAATACTGCTAGCCAGTTCTGCCTTCTTCAGTATAAATGCAGGGGAAAGGGGCATGACATGGTCAGGAGGATGTTGTGGGCTACCTTGACCATTAGTGTGGCTGCTCAGCATCATCAATTTCACTTACCCTTCTGCCTCAGCAGGAGGCTCAACAAAGGTAACACTAGTCCCACCAACAGCTGCTTCATCACAATTATCATCACCATCACCCCCTCCCTCATCCCCAACACACTGTTGCTGTTGTGTGGTAGTAATAGGGCTGCTTGAAGATGGCAAGTGTGACTTAGGGTCCTTTTCTGTCAAATTTGCCATCATCATCATCTCCTCTTGGGTATTAGAAGACACACTGGCAGCAGTAGCAGCAGGTGCAGGTCAAATTGCTACCCAGTTTTGCCTTGCTTACAATTTTTCCACAGATCCCAAGGGACAATGTTGGGTGACTGGGTATCACTGGGTCTGGGGAATCAGGGTTCCCAGACCAATCCATGCTGGTGGTGGCCACTTCATCCTCCTCCTTCTGTGACTCACTGGACGCATCACTGTCCTTCCAGCTCCTATTTTTTTTCTTTTAAGATGGCTGCTCATACTGTTAGCCAACAGTCTTAGCCTCTGCTGCCCTTATGTAGCTAACTAAATTACTACAAAATCACCTAAAACCCTCTTTATCTCTATAGCTGCTTAGTTTTGTGTTTTACTTCCTCAAAACATCACAGTTTTGGCACAAAAATGCAAAGTACATGGTGGGAACTTTGTAGTTATTGAAAAAATGTTGAAAACATTTTGGGAGTAGGCAAAAAAGGAGACCATTTTTGGGGCTTTGTTTAAGGTGGATTTTTAAGTGAAAAAAGAAGACAACCATATGGTTTTCACATATTTTTTTCGCAGAAACAAAATGGGACCTATCACCCACCCTTAAATATAAATGAATATTATATTTTCTCTCCAGATCATTTGATTTCGAGGTAAGGGATCTAAGCTCTAGTAGTCTCTGCATTTGTTTTTAAAAAGAGCAAGTTTGCTAGGCTTTCTTCTCTGAAAGGGAAGATTTATACATTTTATCACAAAAAGCATTACTGTTACAATGTTTTACTCTTTCAGAGTCCAGAACTTATACATGCTCTGTGGAATTTCTGACAGGCAGCTGATTAATGTATACAGAAGACTACTCTGCTACACTCTGTACTGCAGAAGGAGTGCCTTGCAGAGTGTAGCAGAAATTTCTTTTTACATGAATCAGTGACATATAGTCCACTGTAGACTTAAAGCAGCCAGTTCATGTAAAGACAGGGCCTGCAGAGAAGCTGCTTTCACATGAAACATCGTCTCTGTTGGTTGTCTATGTATTTTAATGATCTGTGAAGTGGGGCAAGGAATTCTTTCTGTTATAACCCTTTTGATGCGACGGTGGTGTGCAATGAATTGCAGAGCAACAGGTTCCACAAACATTAAAGACAGGGCTTCCCCTATCTTTACTCTATAGTACAAACAGCAATCTGTCCTCTGTGGCACCATAGAAAAGTAATTGTAAAGTTGGGACTGTGCACTCCAACAATATAGGCAACTATTAGATCTTAGAGCAGGTGGTAATAGTCAGGGGTGGGAGAAAACATTTGCCTCAAACCAGCGAAAAATGGCACTTCCTGCCTGGTGAATAATTTCCCAAGAAAAGAGCAATTTTCCTGCTTTTTTCGCCTAACTCATTGCATTGAAATCAGTGGGAAGAAAACATTTTCCTCACCACATGAAAGTTTTCTCTACTTTTCTACAGCCATATAAAAGTGTGTCAGGCTCTCACATCAAGTCTTTCTGTATTTGTGAGAGGAGAGAACAGCATATTTTTGAGCTAGAGAAGATAGGCAAATAAAAGAGAATTGAAGCTTAGTTTTAGGGAATCTTTTAGGTAGGATATTTGTTCTCTGTATCAGGGGTGCCTGAGGGCACTCTGGGGGAGAGGAGAGTAAGGAGGTTGACCCCAAATACCTCTAAATTCAGTGTGTCTGACTGGCAAGACACAAGCAGCTGGGGTCCAAATTGCTTGCTTATTTTGCTTTTATTGTCTCTGTGCTTGGGAAGTCTATGGAAAGAAGTTGTTGATTTTGTTTTTTAGTTATATATATTTTTTGGGACTAACAGTGATAAGATAGGGTGGACAACTTAAAAAAAACATAAATAATTAAACAAATAAGACAGCTGACTGTGAACCTATTGGGAGCACTGTGACTGAGGCAGACTTGATAGACAGCAGATGACATTGAGAATTTTGGTGAGGGATAAGGCAAGACAGCACACTCCATCAGTTGTGTACTGTAGAGTAGACCAGAAAATGCACAAGGGGCAGTGGGAGGGGGGAAAAGTGAAGTAGTGCAGGGATGTTGGAGTAAAGTATTAGTTAAAAAACTGACTGCAGCAATGTTTGCTGCAGCGTGTGCAATAAATGATGACGATCCCTCTACTTCCATGCTGGAAGCAATTTGTCAAGGTTCCACCAATCACATCATGCCAGTCCCCCACCCCCACTACTGTACACATCTGCCACATTGTAGGTTGTACACTAGGATGTCACTTAAGCAGGAAGCTAGTGTTGTGGGCAAAGGTCAAATGCACTTTACATGCTAAAAATGTTTTCAAGATATATGTTGCTGTAGGACTCACAACTTATTCCTATACTACAGCCTTCAGAAGTAATATTGTGCTGGGAAATTTTGCACCATAGGCAAAAAATGGGTTGGAATAGGCCAAAAAATTTGCAGGAATACGTGAAAAAGAAGAAAACTTTTGTGAAAAAAAGAGAAATATTGTCAATTTTCCATGAAAAATCGTGCAGAAAATTTCTCACTTTTTTGCCCACTACTAGTAATAGTAACATTAACATATAAAAGCACAAAAATTAAGCTGCATTTATAAATGCAAATGAGCCTTTTTCACAGTAGACACTACAACATTGTAAACCTAATGAAGACATTGTGAATGGATGGTAATGACAGCATATTTGCGGTGTATTTTCATTGCATCATAATACATATGACGAGATAGAATGTTTGCAGATACTCCATAATGTCACCAAGCCAGTCACTTATCAAACATTAGTGCACACTTTCCTCTATTGGTTCTCATCCTACCTTTCCAGCCACTCCTTCAGTGTTTCATACTCTGGCTCCATTTCTTCAGCACCCCTACCATTGTCTTTTGGAGCACTGAAAGGTTGTATCCTGGGCCCATGCTCTTTTCAATTTACTTATCTTCCCCATGTAAACTATTGATCTACTTTGAGCTTCACCATCATCTCTATACTAACGGCACCCAAATCTGTCTTTCCACCTCAGACATCTACCCTTCTTTCCTATCCCATATATCGAGTTGCCTTTATACTGTGTCTTCCTGCCACCTAAAACATAACTTAATTAATAGCAAAGTAATGATATGCCCTTCTTCCCTAATCAGCCTTTCTCCTGACATATTCCTCAACACCATCACCAACTCCACCATCACACCATCCTTCAAAGCACCCTACCCTTGACTCGATACTATAATTCATTCCCATATCAGTCAAGCTCTAGCTCATGCTGTCTACATCTATGTAATATCTGTAGAATTCAACCCAAGAGACTACCAAGATTCTAATCCAGACACTCATCATGGCCTGTCTCAAACTCCTGCAACTTATTACTAATTGGCCTTTCCCTCACTCGACTAACCCAACTCCAGGCCACAATGAACCCTGAATAGTATATCTCACACATTACTCCACTAATAGCTACATTCTGGAAATCCCTACACTGGCTCCCCTTTAGGGAAGCCTCTTCAGGAAAGCCTGTCAACTACCTCCACAACCATTATGAGCAAGGCAAAATAGATAGGCTATACCTCTACTCACTCTTGTTACCTTTCTACATCAATTTCCCACACAACCCCATCAGGACTTCATTGCTTACAAAGAGCTTTTTTCTTTAAGAGACCCACTACTTGTCTGGACCACTGAACTAAAAATAGGATTTTAGTCATACCTGTTAACCCTTTGAGTGCCATAGGGGTACGCAACGCATTTCAACGCACGTTAGTCTATACCAGCCTTGGAACCCTCAGGACTGTAAAAAGTGCATCAGCCTGACGGACAGACTGAGTGCGGTGCACATAAAACGTAAGGCAGAGGACCACATCCAACAAGTGGAAATCCTTCTCCTTGTCAGATTTAGGGTCAGGACTAAAGGAAGGCACAACAATCTCCTGATTGATGTGGAACTCAGAGGTACGGAGAACAGCCTTATTCTTGTGAAACACCAGGAAAGGCAGTTTGCAGGACAGAGCCTGCAACTCAGCCACTCTGAGGACAGAGAACACAGCTAAAAGAAAATCCATCTTCCACATTAAAAGACGCAAGGGAATGGTAGCCAAGGACTCAAAAGGAGGCCGCTGCAATACACCCAAAACAAGAACCAAACAACTGATAGGAGAACGCTAGATTAAACCTCCAACAATATGAATCAATAATATTTCAATTCTGGACCTAAATATATCAAATACAATCATACATGTAAAATACAAAACATTTCTATGCATATATTAAAATTCCTCATATATTACTCAATAATTATGCTTAAACAGTCAGGGTGAAGTGTCTGGCTGACACGAATCACGTTGAAGAGCTGTAGTCCAGTTGTGCCCCATTGCCACAAGGAAAATCATTGCTGCCATTGCTGCGGTTGCATACACTTGATAAGTGATCAGGAACATCGGACTGAGTCCAAGTACCTTCCCGCTTAAACACCAAATATTCAGAAGAGGACAATCTGCCCAGGGCCCTAGGTACTCCAGTTAAATGGACTCAGCCCTGATCAAGCTACAGTCTGGGCTGGAAGATAAGCCAAGTGAGTGGCGCCAATACATCTGAAGACCACCAGAGTGGTGTGAGGGTAGAGGAGGTAGGGAATGTGGAGTAACTTGTATGCATATAAATGTTTTGCATTTTACATGTATGATTATACTTGATATATTTAGTAAAGTATTTTGAATTTCATAAGGACCAGAATTGAAATATTATTGATTTATATTGTTGGAGGTTTAATCAAGAGCTCTCCTATCACTTGTATAGCTTTTGTTTAGTAAGTTAGATGGGGCACACTTGCCTAGGGATTGAGCTAGCTATATTACTGTGGAGCATAGCACACCAACATATCTTTCTGTTCTTATGTTACTTTAGTTATTTATATTTTTAATACATTCAGTAGGTATTTGTTTTATATATATTATATTGGTAACAAGTGTCCTCTAGAACTAGTAGAACACTGATTATCTACTAGGTTGGGTAAAGACATCCAAAACAAGGTTAAGGTCCCACTGAAGAGTAGGAGCCTTTAAAGCAGGGAAAACATGTGTGACACCTTGAAAGACGATCTTGACATCTGGTAAGATGGAAGTGGGTCTCTGAAAAAAGACAGAGAGGTCTGAGGTCTGAACCTTCAATGAACTGAGACTAAGG
Organism: Rhinophrynus dorsalis; assembly: GCA_037306005.1. Taxonomy (NCBI): domain Eukaryota; kingdom Metazoa; phylum Chordata; class Amphibia; order Anura; family Rhinophrynidae; genus Rhinophrynus; species Rhinophrynus dorsalis. Next base: position 470,752,676 of record CM074720.1, on the reverse strand, counting down.
CCCTTGTTCACACCATCCTGTAAAAAAGACAATACAGTTGGAAGATCAAAGTCCTGTGAGGACAGATCCCTGTCCACTCACCAAGCATGGACGATAGACCAAACCCTATGACAGGCTTTCGAGGAAACAGGTTTCCTAGCCTTAATCATAGTGGATACCACCTCTGTAGAGTAGCCTTTCCTTGTCAGGATGGAGGCCTCAACAGCCATGCTGTCAAAGCCAGATGGTTCACATCCTCCTTCCACAGGTACCCCTGGCGAAGGAGATCCGGTCTGTGTGGCAGTGGAAATGGTGCCTGGACAGATAGAGCTAGTAGTTCTGGAAACCAAGGCTGTCTGGTCCAATATGGGCAATCAGGATGGTGGGAGTCCTGTCCATCCAAACCTTCTGCAGCACCCTGGGTAAGAGAGGAAGTGGAGGAAAGATGTGTACCAAATGAAATGACCATGGAATTGACAGATCGTCCACCACAAATTCTAGGGGATCCCTCCACCGTGAGCAAAACATCTGTACCTTCCAGTTGTCCCTGGTAGCCATCAAGTCTATCATGGGAAGAGTATAGCAGAGGTAGGATAGCACGAAACTGGACATAAAACACAAAGAGTGAAAGAAAACTATCTGAGTGTAATATTTATTATTCTTCAACATATTAAAAAGTATAAAATTACACTCACATTTAGACCATCTTGGGCTTTATGCATTATAGAGGTCCCTTCCTCAAATAGCCAGTGAAGACAGTGTCCCCGAAATCCTGTTCTTTGTAGTCCTGTATGTTGCTCCAGGATGCTGGTATTTGATGTTGTTTCAGTGTCCGCAACTGTGTATCAATTGTGTCCAATAACTGGTTGTGAAATGATACAAACTGAACTCGGATGAACTCCGTTGGCATGCGGAGTAATAAAAACCGGTAGAACAGTTCAAATAGGAGAAATGGACCAGGAAAGTCCGGTGTATGCCCCGTGGATGCCGGTCCACACTGCGAGCTGCCGGGCAATGAGACTAACAAGAATCTAAGGAGGCGGGGATTCCACAGGGAGTGTAGGAGGGACCTGGGGTGACGTGCACCAGCCGAGGCTGCTGGGTGGCACTGTGGCCCATGTACACGGGCTTTTAAACTAGTATATAATAAACAAATTAAATGAAACATATATATATAAGACCCTCAAATGACCAAGGACTGGCAGGGAAGGGGTTAAATACCACATATCAGACAATGCAGCAAATATCCCTGATCAGTAGCCATTAATAATGTAATAATACCCAACATGAGTGCTGGAGTTATAAAAAACTCCAATGAACCCTTGGGCAGAAGGGACAGTGGGACAGTGGACCATAGCACTCAAAGAGTTGCTCACATTTTCTGCAGGTCTTCTTTCTTCAGATTACCATTTGTAAGGAAGAAGCCTCAGAGAGACTCCCACTAGAGAAAGAGAGATGGGCTACATGGTTCTGTCCCAGGGCTGAAAGGGTCCACAAGCAGCTGTAAACTGGGCAATCCACCAAGGGGCAGCCAGTAATGGTAATTCGCCTAATGGGGGAATTTGGACACTCCGTATCTAAATAAAAATAATAAAAGAACTAAAACTAAGCAGAACTGCTCACAAAATTCCTAATTGGAAGGGAGTAACATTCCTTAACTGGAGGGGAGTTGCTGGCTAGCCTGCTAGGAGGAGAGGGAGGCTCCGTCCCCATAATTTAATTGAAGAATTGTCCCAACCTGCTAGGAGGAGGTGTCGCCTCCCCATGGTTACCTGTAAGCTATATTGGACGACAGAGAAAAGCACTTCAATCTTCCACCCACTGACTGACAGTTCATGTGGAAGGAGGCATTTACCTCCTGAAGCACTTACTCTTGCAGTGTCCCTACCTACCTCTAGACTGAGTTCTCATGAGCAGGACCCTCTGATCCTTTTGTTCTCTGTGTTTTTTCTGTACTGTTTTGTGCATCTGTATGTCTATTCCCTATTATACAACATTGCGGGAGGAGTTAGTGCTATATAAACAAATGATAATAATAATAATACCCCCCAGGCTGCATTGTTGATATAAAACAACAGGTTAAACTGTAATAACTTTGTAATGAGACATAACCCCTTAGTGGGATTATCTAGTTTTACACAGCAGAGAAAGCCCTTAGAGATGTGTATGTGTATATATATGTATTATTTTTTTGTTTAACAAGATTTATTACTTCTTTAAGCACTTGAATGCTAGAGCTTCCTGCTTGCAATGCATTGGAGACTTCTTTGACTTGTAAGGGTGAAGACCCTCATTTAAAACCAATGGACATTTTCATTTGTCCACTGTGGTACAGCTGGGTCTACTCCAGAACTGCTTTTCTTTTCTTTATGACTGAAAATAAGAACAGTCCCTTTAGAACAATTTGTTACAGTTTCAGAGGAATAGTATATAACAATCACAGTTGAAAATTGAAATTGTAATAGAATGCACCATTTACAAATGAGTCCTTCCATTCCCATTAATATCTAAAACCTCAAATAAAAAGAGTAGTAACAAGGTAAAAAGTTGTTTCTTATTACGTTTTGAGATATCTCTATAGAAGCAATAGTTAATGTTTATGTGGGGTAAAATGAATTTCTACCAAGGCTTTATTTACACTAATAAGTGAGGACATCCTAGGAATGGATGGGTGGAAAATTTTGCCTCAAACCAAAATCGGTGAATAATGGCACTTCCCACTTTGCAAATAATTTCCCACAAAAAGTGCAGATTTTCCTCTATTTTCGCCTAGCTCATTCCAATGGAATCAATGGAACACTAAATTTACACACAACATATAACAAATATTATTTTATTTCCCAAAGACATTGTATAAAAGGAGAATGAGGGTGCCTGTGTTGGTAGAGTGTGGGGAAAGAATCCGCTGAACAGGGATTTTTTTTGGGGAGGTTGTTTACTGGGATTGGGGGCAGTTACAAAAATAAATCCTAAATACAAATTAAAAAAAGGGGTCTGAGGAGGGTGTCTGTGTTGGTGAGTGGAGTCTGGGGAAAGAATCAGTTGAACAGGGAACTTGTTTTGTGGGGTTTCTTGACTGCTACTGGGGGGGGACATTTAATAAAAAAATAAATCAATAAAATAAAATAAGAAAATTGTATGTAAAGTGATAGAGACAGGAACCTTCTGACATAAGCTGCCATTGGGGTGGACTGATACTTGGAATTTTGAGGAATTTGCAGCTGCTCTAATCCTGCTGCTACTGACATGCAAGGGCAGCAGGATGCTGAGGAGCAGGTTAGTGTGCCACAGACCACCATGGACACAGTGGGAATGGGGTCAACAAGTGATGTGGGACTAGGACAGGTTACACTTGCCAGCGTCAGCAATACTCCTGGTCCTAGTTGCAGTGCTGAATCTTAGGCAGTAGCATCAATAGCACCAACATTATCTGCTGCCACAGACAGTGAAAGGGAATGTGGAGGACAAGAAAAAACAAGGCCATTCTTCTCAACCTGTTCCACCTTTTCCCTCCTCCCTGAAGTCATGGGTGTGGGACTATTTTTCTCTTGCGACAGGCACATTGTAGTCATCATCAACGGCACTGTGCACAATTTGTGACAAGTCAGTGAGAAGAGGAAAGCAGGGAACACACCTTGGCACAAGCGCCCTGATATCACACATGAAACACAGACACCATACACTTATGTCAAACATGTTTAAGCTAAACACCCACCACAGAAATCAAGCACCGCTGTTGCTGTACCCCTGACTCTCCAGAAAGGCAACAAGAGGTGAGGCAAAGATCAACGAGGAGGAAGAGTAGAGTAACCCAGGAGAAACTGGAAGTTCCATGATGAGTGAAACAACTAGCTCGCCATCACCATCACCTTCTAGGGTATCAACATCGTTTGCCTATCCATCTCGTTCATTGTTACCGCCCCAGCCAAATGATAGCCACTCTGTTATGTTAGCATGTAACAGTTTGTGTCCACCCATTGCACGCTGTGTGTTGCACTGACCACACATGCCAGTGTGGTGGAGGAGAACCGCAAGCAGGGCATCAAGCGGCATCTGAGGAGATTCCATCCCACAGAAAATAGTCTAAGATGCTAGCAGGGAGGGCTCATCATTACTATTAAATTGTCATTCTTATTGGGGTCTGGACAAGGGGTATAGTGACAGCGGCAGTACTTGGTTTCTGATGTCATCATGTTTGGATACAGTTGTGCCCCCAGATGTTATTTACCACACACACTATGCACATAGCAGTTGCTGATGAGAGCCACAGTTCCTGCTCTCAAGAGAAAAATGTGTATTCTAATAACAACACACCTATGATTTTGGGGAGGGGCAAGTGGAGAAGAATTAAAACAGGAGTAAGAGGTTTGAACTGAGCTGAACACCACCAGCCAGTAAAACCCATAACAATGATAAGCAACCTACAATCCCGGAGAGTATGGAAATACAGGTGAAGAAGTGAGTACTGTCGCTGCGAGTGACCCTAAGTTTAGTAGGATACAGCATAGCATAAGGTGTATTCCTCTCCCTCAGTCGCTGCTTGATGTCTTGAAATTTTAATTGTTATTTCTGGATATTTTCAGAGAAATCAGGGAAGATAGAGAATTGGTGGCTTTTATAAGATCATTGTCTCTTCATTCTTGAGAGTCACAGTATGGCATCATGGTCTTTGAAGTTCAGGAGGAGCTTCACGATGATGGACCTCAGCGGGGTCCCAGGAGGAAGGGGTGCAGATGGTACTCTATGGGCTCTTTCAATAACAAATCAATTAGAGGGTGCTTCTTATACGGGTCTCGAGAAATTACTCAGTTGATCTTCCTTCACAATTATCCTGCAGGCCAACAATTCATATATTGCAACGGGTCATCCACCTTGCAAGTTAGAGCCTGCACCTGGGATTGTAAGGTGTGTACTGAATCTTGAACAGAAAGTACTGCATCCTCCACTGCCAAGACCCGCCTCTGCATATCCATGACATTTTCCCTCATCACTTGTTGGTCTGACCATAGTAGGTTGAGGTCAACCTGAGTTTTATTGATTTTGGTAGAAAAGACTGATTAGCAAATAACAATGGCAGCCATGAATTCTGCAAAGTGGGACTTAGCAGAGTCCTCTAAACTGCACATTAGAAACCAGGACAGGATAATCTTTCATGATAACCTCCATTTCATCCTCAGCACATCTGCAAATTTGCTCAATATAGATTTGTATTCACCAGACTTTTTACCCATTTGGGCCGGTGAGTATGATGTTAAAACGGTGTGGCAGTTGAGAAACCAAATGGGGGGGTGCCAATCTGGACCAACAGAGGGAGATATCTGCTTGGACCACCCGGATCTTCATCCCTCACAGGGCTTCCAATGTTAATGTATGGTGTAGTGTGCACGCCTATCCACCTCAACTCCAAATCAGCTGATGGTGCACCCGGCCAATCGTGCTCTGGGCTCTAGGCCTCATTATCACCAAGGCAGCAGGCAGGTGTAGGGAGATCCACCAGAGGTATGCCATCCATCGGCAGAGAGGAAGGGTAAAGCAAGGAGTCTCTCAGCACTGTCCACAACAGAGCAGCAGAATTAAACTAGGGCCTAACTCATTTCAGGGCTCTTGTGAAGCTCAGCACTGGTCAGCTGAGTCTAATGCTCCATCGCTAGGACCGTAGCCAATCAGGCAGATTAAATACTTCCTGATGGATAGTACTGAGAGCAGAGGGTACTGAAGGCTTTTACAGTATGGCAAGCTCACATGCCACATCACAGGATCCAGATCTCGAGGGTGTACCAATACCACAAGATGTCATCTGAACTCCCAGAACACCCAGAGTAACGGGTAAAGTAATTACTGTGCATTAGAGACATGACTGTGTCCGCTCAGTATGAATGCAAAACCATGTCCCCAACTGGTACTTTTTAGTATAATGCTGAAAAAGGGTACTTTTTCTGTTTGGCCACCATTTGTTGCTGTGTTTTGGATGAGACAGTGGCCATATTATTAATTCTCGTAATAATGAGGATGTATGTGAGAACACCGGCAAAGTTAACTTAGGGAATATGAATACCATAGAGAACAAAGAACTGTTAAAAATGCCTGGACTACTTGCTTCTGCATTATCTTTTGTAAGCTTCAATTGCTTTTTATCTATCTATCTATATATATATATATATATATATATATGTGAGACTTTTTGTATAAATGTTTTTGGACCATTAAGCTTTACTCAGAGATGACCCCCTTTAAATAGACAGTGCTTATTAATGGACTGCCCCTTTATACTATGGAGCAAAACAGGATTTCTAGAGTGGAGGTTAAAAAAAAGCATATAATAATCATGCCTGAGTAGTATTCTGATTTTGTTGGACTACAAATCCCAACATCCTTGCTGGTCATTGGCCTGCTAAGGATAATAAGAGTTGTAGTCCATCAAGAGATTCAGGAAAGCTGCAAGATTCCCAGTTTCAGCATAGACATATGGACATTAGGTGCAAATAAATGCAAGAAGGTTTCTGGGCAGCCAAAAAGACCTCCAATTAGTTTGTCCTTGTTTCTAAAGCTAAGCAGAAGTTTAAGGTTCTGTGAGCACAAATAAGCACTAAACTATTCAATAAAGGTCACTGTTGCTAAAGCCAATGTCCCACCAATGTGAAAGAGACTGGGGGGGGGGTGATAGAAAGAATGAGAATGTAGTATTATGTGAGAGAGTTTGACAGTGTATAATAGGAAGAACTGAAACACTGAAAAATATTAGCTGAAACTGTAGGTATTTCATCCTGTACTGATCAAAGCCATAGAGAGCTCATTAGATAAGGAGAAGCTGAGAGAGAACAAAACTTCACAGCTTCAATAAAACACAAGACTCCGTTTACCTCCTTTCTCATCTAAATCCTGCTCATCTGTCAACCTGATAGGAGGGAAGAGAGAAAGGGAGAGACAGACAGACAGAGAGAGAAAGAGGGGGAGAAGAAAGAGAATAAGAGAGAGAAAAGAAAGACAGAGAGAGAAAGTATAAATTGTGAACTTTAGCTAATAGGGTCCTCTTAATCTTTTGCTTCCAATGCCTTTTAATGTTGATTATAAATATCCTTGTACATTGTACTCCATTCAGCAGTTTATTATTGTCTTGTTTAACTGTTGTCCAGCAATGCGGAATGTGTTGGTTGATTATAATAAACGAGCCGAAAGAGAAAAAGAGACAGGAGATGAAAGAAAGAAAGAAAGAAAGAAAGAAAGAAAGAAAGAAAGAAAGAAAGAAAGAGAAAGAAAGAAAGAAAATGAGAATAGTGATGTACCCAGGGAGCAGAGTGACAGCATGCCTCCCGAATGAGAGTCATGCTGAGCGCTGGTAGGATGCTGTCACACTTGACTTGTCCCTGACATTCTGACATGGGTGACACAAGGGGACAAAAAGAGAAATAAGACAACTGAACCGTGAATGATCCAGGTACCGGGGAGAGATGAGAGAGACCAAAACATGCCCTCCCCCGCTCCCTGCATCGCATTTAGTCTCACTCAATGACAGTGACTTGGCCCTTAGCTTTGTTACAGTCACTAATGGAGAGGGAACTAAGAGCTCTGGAGTATTGTCTAAACAGCAAAGACTAATTAACCCTTTCACCTTTTATGAGATCATAGAAAATCTACTGTGAGTTACATTTCATTGATTCTTGCTCATCTGTTTAAGGCCAGTTTTATGGGTTTTTGCATTTGCATCTTAGGGGCATATTTTCAAAAGAAAGTAATTCTGGTGCAAAATGTGTTAGTAACACTGTTGTTGCTAAACAGGTCTTCTACTCATTGCTTCATAGTGTGTTGGAGACCACTCTAGTCTTCAAGGGGTTAAAGGTACCATTTAAATCAATGGGACCTTGGGAAGTTAGTATTTGTCCACTATGATGCATTTGGTTTGATCCAGAATTACTTATCTTTTCTATGAATAATGCAGCTTGAGCCATATGTTCAAAAGAAAAGAGGAGGAATTCTGGGTCAATTAATTTGCATTGGAGGCCTCTCTAACATTCAAATTGTTAAAATTCCCATTTAAATCAATGAGGATGTTTAATTCACAAATATAGTGCAGTAGGTTTGACCTAGAATTCCTCCACTTTTCTTCTGAACATGCTGCCTGTTTTTGCAAGATATGCCTGAGATTAATACTGATATTATATTGTGTGCAGTCCTGCAAAAAGTCAATGCAGACAACTGTACAAAAACACACACTGGAACATATACATAGGGTTAAGGACGAGCAATGTCGGCCAAAGAAACACCACCACAGGGGGAAAATCCTATTCCCACTCATTTACATGTTGCTTTTAAATACTTGAATGTTAGAGAGGTCTCTTACACATTGCAAAGTGTTGGAAATCTCTCTAGCATTCAAGGGGTTAAAAGCCCAATTTAAATGAATACGATTTTCTATTTTGCTCACTATGTTGCAGTTGGTTTGTCCTGGAATCTTTTATTTTGTACATATGGTCCAATGCATCTTTCTCATTATCTGGCATCAGTGAATCCAAATAAAAATACAGATTATAATGTTGAGTCTCAGTTCAAGTGCCTATTATGCACCTTCTGTACACAACAGAAATATGCAACAGCTGCTGGAGGGGCTCAGGCTACCAAACCCTGGAATGCAAATACCATGCTGTAGGGTGAGATGTGTTCAGTGCTGGGACTCTCTACTAATTTAATTGTTAAAGACATGGGCATAGGTGCCCCCAAAAATCTGGGAGGTACAGCGCAGAAGGTGTTATCATGTTACTGAATAGCCATGGAAAATGAGTGATTAGAGGATGCCAACATCAAACTCAATCTTATATTTACACTCTAACACAGCCTGTCACTCCACTCCTGCTCTTAGCAACTTCTTTTTCTTGTGGAAATTAAAAAAAAAATACTACTGTCAATGAATATCTCACAAGTGCAGTAGGATAAGTCTGGGGGATAGTCTGCATAATCATATGGCTACCAGTGAGACAAGGCAGGGGACAAGGCAGTATTTGTGGTTCTGTGCCTGCCAGTGCAGTATAAAAACACTGAGAATTCAATATGTGTTGTTCTACGGCTATCAGTGGGACAAGGCTGTGTGGTTCTATGGGTACCAGTGAAGCGGGGCAAAGATGGGGGGTCAATATGTGTAACACATTAAATACCCTCCTCTTTTTAACCCCATAGATGGGTGCTTCAGGCACATTGTATAAGCACTCAAGGGGTAATTTTATTGGTAAAATGTAATGTAATCAGCTAAAAATACAGTTAAAGACAATAGGCAAGTAAGCAAACATGAACGAAGTGAAATTGGAGGGAAGAGATTAAATAAATAGTACAAGTACAAAATTATGTTACAAAACTATTTTATATGTCACCTGTTTTCTGACTACCTGTTTTTCCTTTCCCTACTATCCCCATCCCATGCATGCCAAAATGAAAGGGATAGTAATACTTTGTTTTATCTTTATTTTATTTTGTAGGCATTAAAAAAACATGAAGAATGATACAAGTCTTATCTCTCAAAACTTTATGGTTTATGAGATATTCAGAAGCAAAGTTTCCCCTCCCTCCCCTTTTACCTAGTGTAAGCCATCTCTTCTCAGATGTGGAATCTGGTTGTAAGACTAGACAGATAACAGAAGAGGACAATCTTCTTCCTATGAGAACAATGAAGGGCCTTCCCCCCTTGACAAGTTTTTCAGGTTTTTCCCTTATCTTAATTAAAGATTGTCCCCCTCTGCAGTCTACTTGGGCACCTCCCTTCTGATCTGGCTGAACAGTGTTACATCAGTAAAAGGGGCGGGAGGGGGATTCTTTGTCATTGAATTACTCTTGAACTACAACTCTGACAAAATTGAAATAACACTCTACAAAGTCCAAATACTATGATGATTAATTAGATCTGCTTTTATTATGAAAGATTACTATCCCTTGAACGTATTACTATCTGTTCTAACTATTCCACTTTTAATACAGATTTCCTCTTGTCTCCGCAGTTGTGCTCCTCACTTGTACCATAAGGTATTAATCCACCATGGACTCCTTTATATGTGAACACAACCCTCTGAGTGCCGGTGGAGAGTGTTAAAAACAAGCTCACCCAGCCCCAGTAATTACAACAGCAGTTTCACTATATGTTCACCACAAAAAAACCTCACTAAATTTGTATGCATTTTATTACTTACCTTGGCAGATGACATAGAAACCAACCCTTGCCCTCAAACAGTAATAAATGGCAACTTCACCTTTAAAAAAGATCTATCTTTTGTGCACAACAACATATGCAATATATTGCCCAAAAAGGATGAACTAAAAGCATGGTGTTAAGCATCCAAGCCAAAAATTGCCACTGAATCCTTGTTAAGCCCTCAAATACCTGATATTGCTGTTGTCATAGAAGTAAAGTCATGCTTTAGGAAAGAGTATGCAAAGTGAGGAGGAGGTGTAATCATATACATACAAGAGACAATAAACTTTACACAATTAAATTACTCTTATAACTCTGATTCTTATGAATACATTGCTGGCAAAATTCTTCTTTCCTTCTCAAAACAAATCATAATTGTCGGCATCTACAGACCGCCAAATACACCAGCACAGTCCCTTTTGGACGTAGCCCACCACCTAAAGGAGACTGCCACTCAAAACAAAATATGTGAGCTGTTGGTTCTTGGAGACTTTAATATTAATTGACTGGGCTCCAGGAATGAAAAATAGTGTTCATTGTTTAGAATATTGAACTTATCACAACTAATACCCTCCCCTGCATAGCCATGAGGTTCTGATGCTGGGAGAACCAGCATCAATCTTCCCCGCTGGCTCACAATACCGGTGTCCAATTTTTGGAGCCTGTAGTACCATCCTTGTGAGTATTTTGTATTTCTGCATAATTACATATTATCTGATCAGCTCTCCTCACATATTCACATAATGCCCTCCCCTGCTCGCACAAATATTAAAACAGTCAATCAAATTCTGTCTGACTGAATACTTTCATCCTGCACCAGCAGAATACAAGATTCAGGCATACTAGCAAATTTGTTTAGTGATCACCCCTTAGTGTGTTTGCAAAATAAAACCAGTCAAATCATGTTCCATTCATACTTAATAGTAGTGATGGACGAAAACTTTTGCCTCAAACCAAGAGTGGAGACAAATGGCACTTCCTACTTTGTGAATAATTTCTTCAGTAAAGTCCAGTTTTCCCTCTTTTTTCACCTAGCTCATTGCATTGAAATCAATGGGACGAAAAAGTTTTCCCCACCACAGGAAAACTTTCTCTACATTTCTACAGCCATATAAAAGGGTGTCAGGCTCTCACAGCATGCCATTCTGTGTTTGTGAGAGGAGAAAGCAGAATGTTTTTGAGCAAGAGAAGATAGGCAAATAAAGGGCAATTGAAGCTTAGTTTAGGGAGTCTTTTAGGTAGGAAATACGTTCTCTGTATTAGAGGAGTCTAGGAGCACTCTGGGGGAGAAAAAGGGAGGAAAGAGGTTGACTGGCAAGACACAAGCAGCTGGGGTCCAAATTGCTTGCTGATTTATTTGATTGGCTGTGATAAGATAGGGTGGACAAAAAAAAAAAAAAAAAAAATATATATATATATATATATATATATATATATATATATAAAAACTTAAAAAAATTAATACATAAAAAATTAAACAAATATATTAGGTGACAGACAGCTGACTGAGAGTTATGTGAGATGTGACTGAGGCAGACTTGATAGACAGCAGATGAGAATTTTGTTGAGGGCTACAGCAAGACATTGCACATCATCAGTTGTGTACTGTAGAGAGTAAAAACACACACAGTAGTTGAGTAATGTCCAGCAAATGCACAAGGGGCAGAGGGAAGGGGAAAGATGGAGCAGTGCAGGGACATGGGATTAAAGTGGTAGTTCAAAAACATGCAGCACTGGTTGCTACAGCGTCTGCAATAAATTACGATGATCTCTTTCTTCCTGGGGTGGATGCAGTTTCTCAAGGTCCAACCAATCACACCACTCCAGTCCATCACCACAGCTGCCATACACATCTGCCACATTGTACATTGTACTTTTTTTATCATCACATGACATCATCATCATGAATATGTTCCAGTGTCACTTCAGCAGGAAGCTGGTGTTCTGGGCAAAGGACAAATGCATTCTGCATGCTAACACATTTTTCAAGGTATATGTTGCTGTAGGACTCCCAACTTTGAGTTTCAGCTACTTATTTCTCCACTACAGGCCTCAGAATAAGTAATATTGTGCTGGAAAATGTTGCACCAGAGGAAACATAGGAGAAAAATATCTTGGAATAGGAGATAAAATGTGCTGGAATAGGTGAAAAGGAGGAACATTTTGCACTGGAGAAAAGGAGAAATTTAGAAACCTTTAGGAAAAAAAGAGAAAAATCGTCCGTTTTTCATGAAAAGTCATGCAAAAAAATGTTTTCACATTTTGCCCATCCCTACATATTAGATCATTTAGAAAATACAGTTCTTCCTAAATGATTTAATAAATTGATCATGGTACAGAATACATCTAGTACCTAGTAGACTCAGCAATTGATTTTTTTAACTCAGAATTCTTATAGGTCTGTAATACCCATGCCCCACTAAGAAAGATCAGGGTAAGGGTGGTCCATCTTTCCTGGGTCTCAGCTGACTTAATTGAGTTATACGGTTTCAGAGATGCCTTATGGACAAAATTTAAACAAAATGGCTGCACTTATGATTACACCACATTCAGGAATACTTGCACAAAATAAATACAACGAGCAAAACTGCAATATTTTACTGACAACTTGAACAATAACATATGTAAACTGGCAAACTTTTGGAAAGTTATTAAAAACATCTACAAACCCCCTAACCATTCTCCCCATCAACCATAAAAATAGGCCAAGAAACAATACAGTGCCCCATAGCAATCGCTAATGCATTCAACAACTATTTTGTTGGATGTGCCTCCACCCCGATTACTCAAAACAAAGGTAATTCTGAAGTACAAACATGCACGGAACAGTCTTTGTCACCTGCTACCTGGTCCAATGATGCTAACAGATTCAATTTCATGCCAATAAATGAAAGAGAAGTATATGATCACCTCCTCAAACCAAAAATGAAATTGCAATCTGGCCTTGACCAACTAGCAGCAATGTTATTAAAGCTCAGTGCCTTGGTCACTGCACAACCTATTGTATCTTTAATTAATGCCTCCCTTTCATCCGGGTATATGCTCAAAGCCTGGAAAGTGGCTAGAGTTGTGCCTATACACAAAAGTGGGGATAAAATACAGTATCAAATTACAGACTAATATCCCTACTCACCTTATTATCTAAAATCCTAGAGAATGTGTCCACATGCAACTATATAAGTATTATCAATAGACCTGTTTTTTACCCCCTTCAATCAGGCTTTCTTACAAATTACTCAACAGTCAGTGCCCTCCTAAAAGTATCCAATGATATCCAGACTGACATGGAAAATGGTGAACTCACTGGAGCAATTTTCCAAGATTTTGCAAAGGCCCTTGATACAGTAGACCATAATATTCTACTAACCAAACTCCAAAGCTCAGGATTAGGTAATAATTCTGGTTCCAATCCTATTTATCAGACAGAATGAAATATGTGTCAGTTGCTGACAATAACTCTCTTCCACTCAAAGTAACAAGCGGGGTTCCCCAAGGCTCCATTCTTGTCCCTCTTCTATTTTCTCACAAACTGTGTAATCTCTACAATACCCACCTATCCATTGTAATAGTCTAATCATAACTTGGCCCCAGTGGGCTTCTACGAATATCTTGGAATGTGACTTGACCCCAACCTCACTTTTGTTCTCCATATTGATAAATTAACATGCAAGCTTTATTTCTAAAATAAGTACTCAGTTTAGAAACATATCCTGTTTAAGTTCCCTGGGAAGAAAAAGTATTGTACAACAGATGTTACTGCCAGTCGTAGAGTATGAGGACATAGTGTATACTTCTGTGCCACAAATCCATCTTAGTAAACCTGACACTCTGTACAATATATTATGCCACTTTATCTTCCAATGTAATTACACTACCCATCACTGTGATATGCTTAAAGATCTAAATTGGTTAACACTCAAACCTAGACGTGCCCTTCACCTTTCTTGCGTAGTATACAACCACTTCTCTGGAAAGCTTCCAGACTACCTGAGCAGTATGCTCACTCCAGCTCTCCTTACTAACTATAACCTCCACTCCACTACTAACAACTCACTGCGTATACCACAATACAAGAAAGAAGCCGGTTAATCTGTCTTCTCCTTCAGAGCTCCAAAAACCTGGAATAACTTGCCTGAAAAAAATCAAATCTCCTCCCAGTCTAGAATCCTTAAAAATAAATGCTTCTTTATATCTAAAAACAGTATGTAACTGTATATAATTTTTTAGTATGTAGGTACGTTTATGTGTGTGTGGGTGTTTGTGTGTATATATATATATATATATATATATATATATATATATATATAATATATATATATTGTTTCTCTATTAGTGTAACTATGTAACCCTTTACTGAAAACTATCCAGGACATACTTGAAAATGAGAAAAATCTCAGTGTGTTCTTCCTGGTAAAACATGTTCTAAATAAATAAAAGTATTGTTTTGCATTTTTTCTTTGAAGCAACTGGTTTATTGCTAGTTGTCCAGTCTAATAAACAAACTGTAACCCAAGTGAAAACAAAATAAACTCTTCTAAAAAGGAAAAGTTTTCCCCTTGAAATAGTACTGATAATAGGTGATATAGTGTTAACTTTAGAAACATCAGGAGACTGGTACAGTAAAAGTGATACCTTTATTGACTAATTAAACTGGTCTAAGATGCAAGCTTTCAAAACAGCTTAGGTCTCTCATTCAGGCATATTTAGAATGAAGGATGAATGCAAAATACATGACATCTTATACACTCATGCAAACTGGTTTAAAAGGGATAGTAATGTTTCAAAATAAAAGCAGCTCCAATCACTTTTCATAGTATTTGGGCCATGGAGAGTGTTATCTCAATACTGTCAGAGTTGCAGTTGAAGAGTAATTGAATGATAAAATATCCCCCTCCCGCCCCTTTTACCTAGTGTAGTGCACCTCCTGTCAGAGTCTTAAGAACAGATAGATCACAGCAAGGGACAATCTTCTTACTGTGAGAACAATGAAACCCCTTCCCCCCTTGAGAGGGTTTTCAGGTTTTTCCCTTATGCTAATTGAAGATTGTCCCTCTCTGTCCATCTGGACACCACATTTCTGCTCTGAGGTGAGCAGTGTTACATCAGTAAAAGGGGTGGGAGGGGGATAATTTTTCCATTCAGTTACTCTTGAACTGCAACTCTGACAGTACTAAAATAACATTCTCTATGGCCAAATTACTATGAAGATTAATTGGATTTGCTTTTATTTTTAACCATTACTATCCCTTTAAGTTTAAATTCCCCAAGCTCCAATAGAGGCATCTCTTTGTAGATGGAACATTATTTACCATCCTTCTGCTCCATTAAATTAGGTTGTAGAGATGCACTCAAAGATAGCTAAGTCTGTGGAGTATATGTATTAACCATCCGAGTGCAATAGGGGTGTGTCGGGTGTATTTTCTTGCCATACGCACTTTTAAGTCCTTTGCCCACCACACTAACCACCTGCTTGTACAATTCAGGCACAGATGTCCTGGAAAAATAACTGCAGCTTGGGATATTCCAGCATGGAGCTACACATGACATCAGTTCTCTGAAACCTCGGTTTTCTACAAAAGAATACAGCAGCATGTCCATTGCCAACATCTTTGCAACCTTGCCATTCCAAAGGCGTACTTTGGGATTGTTTTTGTGAAGTTTTTGTCTCCTTCCCAGGAACTCAGTCAGTGTAGGTTGACAGGACATTGCAGAAGAACCCTGAAACTTTATTGGTTTAACATTACTAGAAAAATCTCAGTGTGTTCTTCCTGGTAAAACATGTTCTAAATAAATAAAAGTATTGTTTTGCATTTTTTCTTTGAAGCAACTGGTTTATTGCTAGTTGTCCAGTCTAATAAACAAACTGTAACCCAAGTGAAAACAAAATAAACTCTTCTAAAAAGGAAAAGTTTTCCCCTTGAAATAGTACTGATAATAGGTGATATAGTGTTAACTTTAGAAACATCAGGAGACTGGTACAGTAAAAGTGATACCTTTATTGACTAATTAAACTGGTCTAAGATGCAAGCTTTCAAAACAGCTTAGGTCTCTCATTCAGGCATATTTAGAATGAAGGATGAATGCAAAATACATGACATCTTATACACTCATGCAAACTGGTTTAAAAGGGATAGTAATGTTTCAAAATAAAAGCAGCTCCAATCACTTTTCATAGTATTTGGGCCATGGAGAGTGTTATCTCAATACTGTCAGAGTTGCAGTTGAAGAGTAATTGAATGATAAAATATCCCCCTCCCGCCCCTTTTACCTAGTGTAGTGCACCTCCTGTCAGAGTCTTAAGAACAGATAGATCACAGCAAGGGACAATCTTCTTACTGTGAGAACAATGAAACCCCTTCCCCCCTTGAGAGGGTTTTCAGGTTTTTCCCTTATGCTAATTGAAGATTGTCCCTCTCTGTCCATCTGGACACCACATTTCTGCTCTGAGGTGAGCAGTGTTACATCAGTAAAAGGGGTGGGAGGGGGATAATTTTTCCATTCAGTTACTCTTGAACTGCAACTCTGACAGTACTAAAATAACATTCTCTATGGCCAAATTACTATGAAGATTAATTGGATTTGCTTTTATTTTTAACCATTACTATCCCTTTAAGTTTAAATTCCCCAAGCTCCAATAGAGGCATCTCTTTGTAGATGGAACATTATTTACCATCCTTCTGCTCCATTAAATTAGGTTGTAGAGATGCACTCAAAGATAGCTAAGTCTGTGGAGTATATGTATTAACCATCCGAGTGCAATAGGGGTGTGCAACCCATCACTTGCAATGCATTGCGTACCCCTCTGACACCCAAATGCGTTGAGTACTTCTCTGGCACTCAAAGGGTTAATGGTGTGACCCATTTTGCAAAAATTTTGACCCACTGGGGTATCTCTTTTGTTGTTCAAACTGGGCATATGAGAATTAATCTGTTTCCTTAAAGTTTGTCCTTTCTCACCTACATATAATCCTGTATTAGAAAATTTAACATACACGATGAGGAAGACAACATTATATGATCCACATGAGAATTTGCACTTGATGTTGTGGTTTCTGTGGGAATGTGGTATGGGCACCTTATCTGTGGTACAAATGTGTGCACAGATTCCACAAGTCATTTGTAGACAGGGATAAGTACCATATATTGTTGCATTCTTAATGGAGCTGTTTACCCCCGGTTCTTTCAGCTTGGGGGGGGCTGTTTATAGGAGAGGAGTGGAGGTTTAGGGAATATTTTTATTCTGCCATCAGTATGTAGTATTGTTTTGAGCTCTTTGAGATTTTGTAAAGTACTTCAACTGGGGTTGTAGGTGACTACTAAAGTCACTATCTTCTTTGTTTGTATTCCAAGAGATTTCTTCTGGGTGCAGGTGGCTCTTTGAATTTGGATGTTCATAACTATGGCATTATATTCAGTCGTGACTGATAAAATGTCTCCTGAGATTTTTAAGATATTCGTCGCAGTCAGAAGTCCAGAGCATATGTGGTTATAAAATACAAACAAGGATACCAGCACTTTAACCCTATTGGAGACTTAAAACCAAGTGGGATGGAGTGAGATCTATATCTAACAATTAGATCTGCAACATGCATAAACACAAGATGTGTATATATATATGTGTGTGCGTGTGTACTGAACAAAGCTGGTACTATAGAGACACCCTGCTTTTGTGACATTGGGAGGTGTCTAAAAGTATCCTATAATAAATACAGTTGTTCACAGTTGCTCAATTCCATTGGTAAGGCATAAGATATGTGGGGAATGGACTTTTTGTTGAAAAGTCCACGTGTATGAGATGATGGGTCACGGATGGAGTGCTGTGCAATATGACAGAGTCACAGAGGATGTCAACAGATGGGTACTGTGTGGTATGACTCCCTTCACGTGATGTTGGTGGTCTCGCAGTCCATGTCCCAATCCGAAGACGTACAAGTTGCGTGATGTCTCACCAAAAAAAAAGAGTAAAACAATGCAAATGAAGCAGTGGTGAAAGTATTCAAGGCGTATCAGAACTTTGATCTCGTGCCTCAAGTATAATTAATAGGATGCTGCTAAGCTGTCCAAATATAAACTAAGATTAACCAATCATATTAAATGTGGACAGAGGGACCAAAAGGTTGTGTTGATTAGAACATAAAACATTTCACTCCATCCCATAAACACTGTGATCAAAGAATAACATGAAATAATAACAGTAATTAATACATATGGTTGAAAAATCAATGGTTTTTGATCCATAATATAAAAAGTATTTTGGACCAATAATTTCTCCATATAAATTGGTAGGGGTTTGGGATGATAAATGATAGTTGGTTTATACTGGAGTTATAGGTTTGTAAACCCCTAGCGATACTGTGGAGATCTGAGCATCAATGAGAAAAAGTAGATCATCAGCAAAACTCATTATAAGGAGGTTGATGCAAATAGCTATATTCAAGTTACTAGCTTGAATCCCTAGGGGTGGGCAAAAAGTGTGAAAAATTTCCTGTGAAAAATTTTGCTAAACCGTGCCGATTTTTCACTTTTCCCGCGAAAACTTTTGCCTTTCCGCCTATGCAAAAATTATCTCCTTTTTGCCTATTTTAACAAATTTTTTGCCTATTTTAACACATTTTTCACCTATATTTCCAATAGGTACTACATTTTCTATGGTAATATTACTTCTTGTCAGGGCTGAAGTTTAGAAATAAGTGGCTGAAAGTCAAAGTTGTGAGTCCTACAACAACATATGCCTTGAAAAATGTGTTGGCATGCAGAATGCATTTGGCCTTTGCCCACAACACTAACTTCCTGCTGAAGTGACACTGGCACATATTCGTGATGTCAAGTAATAAAAATAAATAAAATACAACCTACAATGTGGAAGATGTGTATGGTAGTGGTGGTGGTGGGGGACTGGCATGGTGTGATTTGTGTATGTATTTTTAACATTGTCACATGCTATCCTCCTTCTCAGATTATTGACACACATAACTTATCGGTCATAGCAGTGGACTGGTCCCAAGTGTGCAAAATAGTGGTAACTCTTCTTCACATGCCTCGTCCACCTCGTCATCTGTGCTGTTGTTAAAATATTTGTTCTGGCTTTGTCTGTCATCATATGTGGTTTCTGCTACCTTTCTGCTATTGCTGCTTGATAGTCATGTACTGCAGTCATTGACAATATAACCAGCCACACTGGAATCCCTCTCAGACTCAACTCTTGCTGGAGGACAACTGAGGCTTTCCACTGCAGTATGTTTCAATGCTGGCCACACACACTGCTTTGTTTGCCAGTAATCCATTGGGTCATTGTTTCTGCCTAAAACATAGCTATCCTGCAAGTATGCAGAAACCACCTCACATGCATTGGGACCACTTCTAGGAGCTACACAGTGTTCCTGTGTGTCAGTTACCAACCCATACTCAGGGAGCAAGTCCCAAAGAGATGTGCCACCACCACAACCACTACCAATGCTGGGATTTTGCTGCCTCTGCTGAGACCCATGAATTGCCCTGTGCTCCGAATGTTATATTCTGGTTGATGATGTAGCAGCTTCTGCTGGTTCAAATGCTTTGCTGCCTTCCTTTTCAATATAGTGCCTAGATGTTTGTTGTGCCCTCACTTTCTCCCTCTCATCCTCCACAATGCAACCCTCCACTCAATCAATAAGCATGTCACGATAATCCTTGACAGAATCCGATTCCTCAGAGAGTTGCTGATGATCGCCATGACTCCTTGTTATGACACTGCTGATGGCCCTTTGGCAGAAATTCTGACATTTTGTGTTTAAAGTGGGGGTCTAGCAAAGTGGCAAGAATTTATTCCTCATTACTTTTAATGGACGCTATGCGAGGATCTTGTTCAAAGCACTCTAACATGTCCTTTACCAGCTGATGCCTGTATGTGTTGTCATTATTGTAAGAATCCTCAGCCATAGTCCTCATTTTTTTCTGCAATAAAAATATCAGTGGGAGAATTTCACTAATTCCTGCCCCAATGTGACTCACCAGAATGGCTGCCTCCTCAAAGGGTTTCAGCAGCTCACATACATTGCACATTAGTTGTCATTGGCCAGGTGACAAAGAGACTCCCTCCAAAGCATTCCAGTTTTGCATGGTGTACATGATAATGGCTTTATTCTGTTCTTACAAATGCTCTAGCATGTACATGTTGGAATTCCACCTGGTAGGGACCTCCAGTTTCAGCTGGTGATGGGGCAGGTTGTTACACTCTTGTATGGAATATAGAGCGTTGCATGCACTGTAGAAGCGACTAAAATGGGTACAGATTTTGCTGGCAATAGTAAGCATCAATTTGAGGGTCTCGGATTCTGCCAGGAATCTGGTCATAACTAAATTTAGCACATGGGCAAAACAGGGCACATGCACCATACCACCAATTCTCAAAGCAGCTATCATGTTGGAGCCGTTATCAGCAGACACAAAACCAGCTTTTAAGGAGCTTAGTACAAGCCATTCCTCTATCACCTGCTCTATCTTACTCAGAACATCTACAGCTTTGTGGGATTTTCTCTCAAAACTCTGCATGCCCAAGGTGGTGTGACGATGGTATGGGCTATCCTGCTGCTGCTGCTTCTGCCGTTTAATCACAGTGCCACAAACAGAAGCACGAATACTGGCTTTCACCTGATGCTCTAAGCTAGTGTTGTCCACTGTTGTGAGCAGTCACAGTCATATAGTCTGTGCTAAGCCCACTTGTCCACATATCTGTCGGGTGTATTTTCTTGCCATACGCACTTTTAAGTCCTTTGCCCACCACACTAACCACCTGCTTGTACAATTCAGGCACAGATGTCCTGGAAAAATAACTGCAGCTTGGGATATTCCAGCATGGAGCTACACATGACATCAGTTCTCTGAAACCTCGGTTTTCTACAAAAGAATACAGCAGCATGTCCATTGCCAACATCTTTGCAACCTTGCCATTCCAAAGGCGTACTTTGGGATTGTTTTTGTGAAGTTTTTGTCTCCTTCCCAGGAACTCAGTCAGTGTAGGTTGACAGGACATTGCAGAAGAACCCTGAAACTTTATTGGTTTAACATTACTAGAGGAGGTGGTGGCTGTAGCTGCAACATGTGTGGGCAGTCTATGACTTTTGCCATCTCCTACAGCAAAGCCAGAGTCATCATACTCCTCTGCAGCAGGAGCCATAGGTGTTATTTGGACTGAATTAACTGTTGGCACTGGCAGTAGCATACTCTCTAACACATAAATAACTTCACTACTTCATTTTTCTGACCTAGAGCCCCGGGCACATTTTGAAGTGCTTCTGCTGCTGCTAGTTGTGGCACCTTTGGCCTGCTGACAGCGTGTCTCCCAGTCAGACCTGTGGTTGTGCTTCAGGTGGGATCTCATAGAGGAGGTGCCTAGGTGTGAGCCTGCTTTCCCCCTGCTCATGGGCTTTTTGTATAGAGAACAGATAGCAACATGCTTAGCTTGAGTATCCTGAGTGAAGCATTTCCATACTGTGGACTTCATGGAATGAGGGGTTCCTGAGGTGGTGCTGCGACTACTACTACTGGGGCTAGATGTTGATGCAATTCTACTGCCACTACTACTAGGTGTCAAAGGTGCAGCACTTACAGCAGCAGCAGCAGAGGCACTCGTCATATCTAACATTGTGAATGTTAACCTGTGTTGTTGTTGCTGGGTAGTCAAAACAGGTGTGTGTGGCTGAGTGGGACTTGGACTTTGAAGAGGCGATGATGCTGATGATGACTGACAGGGTGACAGGGTGCTTTTTGACACCTGTGCTTGTCCAGGGTCAGACTTTCCAATGGCTTTCTCAAACAGTTTATTCACAGGCACAGTGCTCCTTAAAAGTGGTGGAAGTCTCAGACTTTGACTTTCTGCTAACCTTATAGCCCTGTCATCATCCTCACTCTCAACTTCATTTGTATCTGAACAAGTCAAGGATGCTGGAGTGATATATTCTAGATCTGCATCATCATCAGTCATCATTAGCTCATCCTCAGCAGCATTAGCATCACCTGCCACTTCTTGCCCAGTTTGCCCACTACTACCCTTATATTCCCTAAGCTTCTGGATGTCTCAAACAATTTCTTTTTACTTTTACTGTAACAAAGTTCCCTACTATGGGTGTTTTGGTGCTTGTTTGTCTCGTTATCTGATGCAGCAGGCGGTTCAGCTGCTACACCTTCCTCTATTATGCTATTGCCAGCATCATCAACACTTGAATGCGACTTGTTGTCATCTTCAGTGTTCTTCTTATTTGCATCTTTATTTCTGCTGGTACTGGTGGTGCTGGAACTAGTTTTGCTGAGACCTTAACAAACTGCATCCTCCCTTGGAGTAGAGGGACCATCATCATCACTGGTTGCACATGCTTCAGGAACCATTTCTGCAGTCAGTTTTTAAACTACTACTTTACTATCACATCCCTGCACTGCTCCACCTCTCCCTCTTCCCCTCCCCCTTCTCCTTGTGCTTTTGCTGGACATTATGTGTTTTTTTACTGTACGGGTACACAACACAACTGATGGAGCTCTATGATGCCTTGCCTAAGCCCATTCAGCTGTCTGTCACTGTCACCTAATATATTCAGTTCTGTATTCTTTTTTTTTTTTTTTTTTAATTCCCCAGACTTCCCCACCCATCACCCAGAGCGGTAATCGGCCTGTGGACATGAAGAGGGGGGGTCTGAAATATTATTCTGTCTCCATCACCGCCTCAGCGGCCTCACACAGCAGCGGAGACAGCTACAACTTACATTAATGCTAAGTATCATTTTGGCAATTTTACTTATGGGAATATGATTTTCTTGGCATAACTTAGAAACATTAAATATGCATGGGGGCATTTATATTTTAACAACCGGCACACTACTGTGTAATTTAACCCTTTGAGCCCCAGAGAGGTACGCATAAAATTGCTTTGCAATGCATTGAGTTCCCCTTTGGCACTCAAGGGGGTAAACTATGTATTATTGTGCAGTTTAAGTATTCTTTTAACTTATACTTTTTTTTGCTTGTTTTTTTACAGCAAGAAGACAAAAGATACAAGAGGAGAAAGAAGACAGAAGAGAAGAAAGGACAGAAGATGACCAGAAAGCTGAGGACTCCTCTGGACATCAAGATTAATGGTAAGTGTTACCTGTAATGTGATTTTTTTTACTTAGTTGGGTTAACCCTATGAATTCCGGTGGGGTAATTATACCCCACATGCACTCATAGGGTTAATTCTACTAACGTATTACACATTTTTCATACTTTGGATGCATTGATATGGGGCTTTGAGCCACATATCAATACATCCACTAAGCCCTTAGTTTTTTTTTTATTCAAGTTTTTGCTGTTTAAACAGGCTATAAGGGACTCAAGTTAAAAAAAATTAGGTCTTAAGTTTCCTGCGATAACTTGAGTCCCTTATCGCCTTTTCTTGGCTAACGCAGGCATTTGAATTGCTATATATGGTGGTTTAATCATTTTCAATGGATGAAAACACCACTTAACTTTAACACATGATGGCTCTTTTTTTTACCGGTATTTTTTCACAGCACAGATATTTGCATAGCTTACTGTGCTGGAAAAAATGCCGTCGGCTGAAAAAACAGCGGTCTCCAATATTTGGATAGAGCCCTAAATGCCCTGCCTTTTGCCTTAGTCTGGGTAGTTTCTTGGTTTTAATTTTTTCTAGGAAGTGTTTGTATTTTCCTGTTCCTGTTCTCTTTAATGCAATGTACAGTCATCTGTAACAAAAAATGTAATTTAAGTGTAATTAAATACGAAACTCAGATTATGGTAATGCATTTAAAGAATAATGAACAAACACTTTATATAGCCAGCACAGACTAAATTATTTTTGAATATAATTTTTATTTACAAGTTTGTGGTTTTACTTTAAGGAAATTTAGCTTCAAACTTTGTGTAATAGCAGTCAAGAAACTGAAACTGACATACAGTTATATAAAATAAAATGTTGATTTTCCTGATATGTGAAACCATAAAATCTGGTGACCGGTGGAGGATTAAGGGCACTAAAAAACACTATCATTTATCACATATTAGAAAAAAATGCAAATGTTTCATTTTTTTTCTGGTAGAGGTCACAGGAAGAAAAAAGCAGTGATTTTATGATCTACAGAGTGGTTTAGAGCAACATTAACACCTAAATATGAGCCAGGATTATATACACTCTTAAATACCCTGTACTTCATGCTAGAATGTGTACAAAACAATCTGTATTTGTTTTCTGACTTCTAAAATCTAGACTTACATGTGCTGTGAGGGAGAAGATATTCTTAACTTTTTTAGGGCTTACACTGAATGAGCTGAAGATAACAGGTTTTCTGAAAACCATAGAAACATAAAAACATAGAATTTGATGGCAGATTAGAACCATTAGGCCCATCTAGTCTCCCCATTTTCCTACAGTAAAAATCTCAAACCTTTTTTGGTCCTTGGTCTTTTCTTAAGTTAAGGACAGCCTTATGCCTATCCCATGCATGCTTAAATTCTGTCACTGTATTAACTTCTACCACTTCTGCTGGTAGGCTATTCCACTTATCTACTACCCTCTCAGTGAAGTAAAACTTTCTTACATTACATCTAAACCTATGACCCTCTATTTTTAGACTATGGCCTCTTGTCCTAACATTTTACTCCTTTGAAATGTACTTCCATCCTGCACTTTGTTGAATCCATTCATGTATTTGAATGTTTCAATCATATCCCCTCTCTCTCTTCTCTCCTCCAAGCTATACATGTTCAGATCCTTTAGTCTATCCTGATATGTTTTTTCCTGTAAACCAGTCACCATTTTAGTAGCCCTTCTTTGAATTTTCTCTAGAGTATCTATATCCTTCTGGAGATGGGGTCTCCAGTACTGTACACAATACTCTAGGTGAGGTCTAACTAGAGATCTGTAGAGTGGCATGACCACTTCCCTTTTTCTGCTACTAATGCCCCTAGCTATACAAATCAGTACCCTGCTTGCATTCCCCACCGCTTTATTACATTGCCTGCCTACCTTTAAGTCATTAGAGATAATCCCTTTCCTCTGTTGTCTCTGACAGTACAGTACCCTTAATAGTATATATTTTTTTTACATTTATCAAAATTAAACTGCATCTGCCACACTCTTGACCATTCTTCTAATTTACCTAAATCATTTGTCATTTGGCTTTTTCCCCCTGGAATGTCTACCCTATTGCAGATCTTTGTATCATCTGCAAAAAGGCATACCTTTCCTTGAAGACCTTTTGCAATATCACTAATAAAAATATTAAAAAGAATGGATCCCAGTACAGATCCTAACAATGGTTCAATTGGCCAAAGAGGAACACATATGTTTTAGTGGGTGTTGCTGGTGTGTAGCTGGTAGGTGGGGCAGTACTGAGAATTTATAGGTTATTTCATGACCAATTGACACCTCTTTGTGTAATTAAACAAATGATTTAGAGCAAGATCAAAGTATTTTATGTACACAGATTAATTTATACATACATAAACAGAAGTTTATACAAACATTATTTTGAGTTTTATTGCTGTGAAACAATGTGATACACTTATATACACACACCACACAGTGTGATCTCCTAATAGAGAGGTACCAGGGTGAGAAATAGGGGCAGTGGAATCAGGGCCTCAAAGAGGCAAGTATGTCTTAATATCTCTTAAAGTGGGACACCTGGGTGGGAAGTATGGACTACACAATCAGTGAGCACTAATCACAGTCATTTAACTGACTTAACTGAGTTCAAATCTCTCAACACAAATAATACAAACAACATTTTACTTTTTGATGTAACATATGAATAATTAATTTTTACATATGCTAGCTGTATGCGTGTTATATTTATAGTTATATCAGCTTATTTCATTTTTTTGTTGTTAATGTTCTTTTAAGTACAGTGCTGCTTTCACAGATGCTGTTGTGCTTAGAAGTAATGGATCAATTCTGAGGCAAACCAACCCAACACAGGGGGATGAATAAAAATAGGCCATATTCACACTCATTTAGAATGGGCTTTTTAATTTCCCGAATGCTAGAGAGGTTTTCAATGCTTTGCACAACAATCTGTTTGAGACCTCTAACAGTCTAAACTGCAATTTTAACCCCCTATCCCCTATGTAGCAGTTGGTTTGCTCCCTAATGGCTCCTGTTCTGCCTAGTATTCAACCTTATCGAGGTTGAGGTTACAAAAAACATATTTGCCAAGTGTTCCCTGTTTTATCCCCTATGTCATAGAGCACCTGATTTTGCTGCAATGGCAATATAAGCTTATAATGGGACAGAAGAAGGGATCAAATCTTTCACATTCATGATCCGTTCTTCTCTCTGAATGGCTAGAAGGGATGGTTATGGTTATGCTGTGGCATATCTGCAGTGTACTGGGCAACAGCTCAGGAAGCACTGGTTTATGGTATTACTTTTTTATTTTATCTGCAGAATTGTGTTGCACAAGGATTTTTAGGAGGCAAGGGAGTATTTTCTTTTACTTTTCTCTCCCTCTGAAAGAGCTGATGGATTCCAGTGGGGTTATGCACCAAGGTGTGATAAACAGGTGATAAAGTACAGATGACTTCTCCAGTGATTTCACTTCTCCAGTTCCTATATTATTCTATAGAGCCTATGCACTAAGTCCTCCGAAGCTGGAGAAATCTTACTGCATTGGCTTCTTAGAACAACATAGGAACAGGAGAAGTGATATCACTAGAGAAGTCGTCTCTGCTTTATTACCTCTTTATCACACCTTTGATCATCTCACCCCTGCTATTCCTTCCTTGATCATCAAATAAATAGATTTGGAACCTCCAATGTACATACTGATTTATTTATTTATTTTATTAATTAATACTTGGTATATGTACCCCATTTTAATTAATTGAAAGTGAACAAAACTGACTGAAATTGTTCTCCCTTTAATGAAAAAATATTATAGGGGGCATTTTCACACTCTCCATCCTTATCTGAACAAAATAGAGAGATGGAGGATGATGTTATCCTACTAAAAGCTTTTGCAAGTCTATTTATAAAAATAAATATATATTTTGAGCTGGTTTTACCCTTTTGTTGCAGGGTGGCTAGAATGTATTGAATGCGATGTGTTTCCAGCCAATCTGACAATGGAGTGTTTTACTATGGGCCTAGTTAGGCTAGTGTGTGTGTGTGTGTGTGTGTGGGGGAGGATATAGTCAGATAGTTTGAGTCTATTTTTTTTACAGTTAACCCCTCAGTTGTCAATGAGTTTGTAATGCATTGAAAGCTATCTGGTACAGAATGGGTTAAGGGGGACTTAGGTACATGTATGGGAGTTGTGGTAGTCACAGGCTTTTAAAGCTAAGGAAGCCTTTCTCAAAGCCTAGGCATCGCTGATCTGCAAAGGCTGGGAAGACATCTCCAGCCTCAATAGGCAGCATTGAAAAATACATTCTACCAGAATGTGGGAGAAGAATTGACTTTTGCAATGCATTTCTGTGCTTTTTTTTTCAAGACTAATGTATCACCTGAAACCAACTGTTGGTATGTACTAGCACACAAAAACGTGGAGTAAAATAAATCATAGTTGGTTATGCACTAAGGCATGATAAACAAGTGATAAAGTGGAGATGACTTCTCCATTGCTATCACTTCTCCAGACCCTATGATATTCTATGGAGCAATGCACTAAGATCTCCAAAGCTGGAAAATCTTAGTGTATAGGCTCCACAAAACAACATAGCAAATGGAGAAGTGATATCACTGGAGGGGTTATCTGCACTTTATCATGCCTTAGTGCATCAAACCCCCCCCCCCATGGAGTAGTTCTGAGGCAAACCAGTTTGGGTTATGCACTAAAGTGTGATAAAGAGATGATAAGATGGAAAAGACTTGTCCAGTGGTATAACTTCTCTGGTTCCTGTTTTATTCTATAGAGCCAATGCATTAAGATCTCCAAAGTGGGAGAAATCTTGGTGTATAGTCTCTATAGAATAACATAGGAACTGGAGAAGTGATATCACTGGAGAATTAATCTCATTTTTCATCACGGTGCATAACCTCCCAGATCTCCATTTGGTAGGGGACACTTATGAAACTGTCATATCGCAAGGCTATACACTACACAGGACCCTGAGTATTTTCAAAGTGCCCTGCATTAAATTAGCAGAAAAATATAACTCTTTATAGCAAGGGTTCTTCTGTTGTTGGGAGATATTTAATTCAAAATTTCAAAATTACATTTAAATTATTATTTATTTATTACTGCATTTCTTAAGGATACAAAGTAGAATATTAGGAATTTTATTTGTATTATTATTTATTGAATTTCTTGTACAATGCTCCTAATCGTCAATAAAAAGCTGTATCCTATTAGATGGGGAGGAAATAAAAGAAGAAAATAACAGTAATGCAACATCTTCTAAGGGCACCTGATCCCCTTGAGAATGTCAATAAGTACTAATGAAACACCACAGGAAGGGGATGCTTTCCATTGCCACATGCCAGGATCTCGTTCTGCCTTAACAATGACCAAAGATACCACTTCGCTAGGTGAGAAATGGAGGATAAGTGCATGGAGATATTTTTCATCAGAAAGAAAATGTAAATGTATACCTTTTGTTTTAATTTTCCTTCAAGTACATTTTTTTAATTTTTCAGCCATATTGTATAGGTGTTATGTTATATTTGAATCTGTTTTCCTCTCTTTATTCCAGAGGATTTTGGTACCGCTTAGAAAAGACCTGTACTCTCAGAAAACAGGGTTCTAGTAAGGCAATTGTTTGATATGTAGTTTGAAGAGTCACAGAATTGTTACGCTATTATTCATTTCATCAGATTCAATAGGACATTGTTTATTTGACAAGCAATGATATTTTATGGTGGGTGTTAGCATTTATAAGGATGTAAGATGTATTATATATATATATATATATATATATATATATATATATATGAACTGATTCACATGTGTATTTTATACAATTCTATGTTTCTATTAAAAAAACTAATAATACATTGTTTTGTTATATTTAAATCAAAAGTGCACACAATAATACTGTTTAACACCATGCATATTTGTGATGTCTCTAACCAATTGCTTCTTAATGAACTGGAAAAATCTCTAATGTTCAAGAAGGTGACAAAATATATAGTGATATTTAAAAAAAAAAAAAAAAGTGGATCTGTAAATTGCAAATTAACAGTGGTCATGACAAGATTAAGGTTGCACTAAAGTTGCAGCTAAAGAAATGACATCCCAATATGTTGTGATTTTTAACACTCGTCAAATGGTGGTGTAATAGCACCATTTCTGGCAGACATCTAACCCAAAACCTCAACCATAGTCAGGTAGTTTTTTTCTAGAATTCTCATTCTGATATTTCTTTCATATTTCTTAAATGTTTTATATTCTTATACAGTCTAGTTAACAAATATATTCTTATGTTAATTAAGTTTAACTTTTGCTAAATTCTAATCAGATAATATGCTCATCCAATGAAACAGAAGTCAAAGTCCCAGCATAACAATAATGTAATTTATGTCTCAAACAGGGGAAAATAAATCATCCCTTACTCAAATAAATGGTAATACTATTGGTTCTGAATCAATACACTAATCTGTGTTTTATTATTTTCAATAAATGTCTAACTAAACAGATGTAAGGGTGTATATATGACTAGGTAGCCAGACAAATATTCAGAACAAAGACATGGCCTAAATTTCATAAGGCGGAACCTTTTTTCTGGAGAGGATTTTTAGTGTTGTATTAAACATATCCACAGTATCGACTATCACATTCATATTCTATGATGATAAGCCTCACTTTGGCACTTCAATTATTGTGAAGATTATCAGTTCCATTATTATACAAATGCCCTTTTATTCCTCCTGGTGACATTTACAATCTGTAATATGGAAGTTTGCTCCTTTTTTCCATAGTAGATAAATGTTAATGCTTGGGTTTTAAAACTAATTTAATTATTCCTGCAACATTAATTTATAATCTACATTTAAATTTACAGTTAATCACAACTGTTGATACCTATAGACTTCAACTAGTAACTTCATAGTTTAAATAACAGCAATCACCTAAAAGAGCCATAATAATTATAGGCCAAACACATAATGCAAATACACTCAGATCTCAACATGTCCACACACTTATGTGTAAAAAAATATTTAAAAAAAGCCTTGGGGGAGCCAGGGCCTAAACCATTTTAGAAGCATAAACCAAACATTAAGAAAAATGGAAATAAATAGAGCAATTCTGGAAGTAAACCAACTGTATTACAGGGGACAAATACAAATTCCCATTGGTATAAATAAAACATTCAACCCTTTGGATTCTTGACACCTGACACACAATGTTTTAAAATGTGTTGGCCATCTCACTAGTATTCAAGGGCATAATAAATCCCTTTAAATGAAAGTGAATATGGGGAATTTTTCAATTGAACTATGGTGCATTTGTTTTGCCCCAGAATTACTTCAGTTCACCTTGTCGTTTTGGAAGCCAGAGAGATATCTAATGCACTGGCACTTAATGGGTTAAAATATAAAGCTCTAATTACTGTTTAAATGAAAAAGAAAAAACATGCATTTCTATGCAATGCACGTTGTTATGTTTTGCGGAGAGCTACAGTATATATTAAGTCTGTGCAAATAGGCAGTGCCAATAACAACAGCATAGTAAGATGTCTGATATAGACATCTAGTGACATATCTGATCCAAGAACTTAGAATTACTGATGGTTTTGAGTCTGAACAGACATTATAAGGGAAAACTACTGGGAGAATAATGCAGTCACTAAAGTGGGAGATGATCATTAAGTTTATTAAGAAGTGTGCTAAATGTATAGCACGAAAATGTATTTTTAATCTGTAGGACACCAGAGCTCTTGCACTCTCCTACCTTGTATAAAGTGAAGATATGGCAACATTTTCACTTTTGTGAGGAAGCTGATGCCAACACTGACCATATCTTCACCTATAAAACCCTGCAACTTCCAGCTGCTCCTTGCCAAGCAATGCATTCTGTTGACTTTTGATTTGCTAATTCTGATTGTCCTGGTATTCTGTAATGTATGTGACCTTGACCTTGTTGGTTCAGTTTCATCTTCTTCCTGTTTCTGGTCACTGCTGTGTTAACCAGTAGGGATGGGTGAAAATTTTCACCTTAAAATGAAATCCTGAAACAGGAGAATAATGGCACTTCAGGCTTGGGGAATAATTTCCCTCAAAAGGTGCTGCTTTTCTGCATTTTTCACTTAGCTCATTCCATTGAAACCAATGGAACACTGAATTTACACACAACACATCACATAGTATAAAAGGGACATTAGAGTGCCTGTGTTGGTGGGGTGTGGGGAAAGAATCAGTTGAAAAGGGAATTTTTTTTTAGGGGGTTTGTTTACTGCGACCGGGGGAAGTTATTATAAAAATAATTCCTAAAAAAATAAAAAATAAATCCTAAATCCTAAAAACCCTAAAAGACATGGTACAAAAGGAGGGTGCCTGTGTTGGTGGGTGGAGTCTGAGGAATGAATCAGCTGAACAGGGAATTTGTTCTGGGGGTGGGTTCTTGAATAGTATTTGGGGGACAGTTAAACAGGAAACATTACATAGTAATTTTTTAGTAATTTAGGTTGAAAAAAGACTTGCGTCCATCTAGTTCAACCTTTTCCTATTCCCGTTTACCATCGTTGATCCAAAAGAAGGCAAAAAACCCCCCTCAATTAGCAATTTAAAATTCTGCCTTGAATGGGGGGAAAAAATTCCTTCTTGATTCCAAATGGCAATCAGATTCCTCCCTGGATCAACAAGCCCCAACTAAATATTCATTGCAATACTAACGTACATAGCCCTCTATGTTTTGCTCTTTTAAATAAGTATCCAGGCCCCTTTTAAAGGCATCTAATGTTTTCGATAGCACCACCTCCTCAGGCAGTGAATTCCATACCTTTATTGTCCTTACTGTAAAGAAATCCTTCTGCTGTTGTAGATTAAATTTCCTTTCCTCAAGTCTAAGTGGGTGGCCTCTTGTCCTGTGTACTGTTCTGTTAATGAACAGGTCTTTGGAGAGCCCTTTGTATGGGCCCTGAACATATTTATATAGTGTTATCATATCCCCTCTAAGACGCCGTTTCTCTAGTGTATACAAGTAATTTGATTGATTTGTAGGACTTAGACTTATTAGAGGCACAAGCCCTGAAGAAACATTGATTTGTAGGACTTAAGCTTGTTTGGCACAAGCCATAAGGAAACATTGATTTGTAGGACTTAGGCTTGTTAGAAATAAATCCCAAAAAAATGTTTAATTTTTTTTGTAGGACTATGTTTTTTTTGTTTTTAATTATTTTTTATTTATTTTTTTTGAAAGCATAATCCCTGAGAAAAATAAAATGCCCTACTAGTCTAGAGCAAGAAGGTCATGTTGGCACTAGGCCACTGGCCATTGTCAAATGTCCTTCTGAGTCCACAACTGAGGAATTTGCAACTGCTGTTCTTGCTGCTGCTGCTGCTGAGTTGTTTAAGCAGCAGGATAATTAGGCAGCTGAAAGGGAATGGGATCAACACTAGCAGTAACACGGGTGATGGATGATGAAGGTTCTACTTGCCACAACTAGCTCCAGTTATGTGCCTGAGACAGTAGCAGCACAATAAGTAGCCCCCAGTATATGTGGAGAAAAGAAGACATTTGCCAATAATTGTTTACCACCTACCCCTCCACCAAAATCATGCATGTGTTGTTACTAGAATATCATTTTTTTCCTTGAGAGCAGAAACTGTGCCTTTCTTCAGCAACTGCAATGTGCACAGAGTGTGTGTGCCACCTCACTGATGTTTGGAGGAGGTGATGAGTAATGTGACAGAGGGTCTCCTAATGTCACACTTGCCATTTCTTGGTGAAGTGAATAAAGGCGGACTGGAAGCAGTAGCAGCAGGCAAAGGCAGCTGATCTGAGCTCCTGGTGGTGGTGGTGGTTCCACTTGGAAACTGTATCCAAACACCATGACACCAGAACCCAAGTACTGCCGTTGTCACTATACCCCTTTCCACACCCTGCTAAGGACACATGACAATCTGCTAACAGTTTAATAGTTATAATGATCCCTCCCTGCCAGCATCTTAGCATATTCTGCGGGATGGAATCTCCTCAGATTCCACTTGATGCCCTGCTTGCGATTTTCCTCCACCACACTGGTATGTGTGGTCAGTGCGTCCACACAGTTTGCAATGGGTGGACATGAACTGCCACATCCTAACATCAACAGAGTGGCTATCATTTGGCGTGGAGATAACAATGAATGAGGTGGATTGGCAGAAGATATAATTACCCTAGAGGAAGAAGGTGATGGTGAGCTAGTAGTTTTACTTGTCATGGAACTTTCAGTCTCTGCTTGGGTTTCTCTATTATTCCTCCTCTTTGATCTCCACCTCACCTCTTGTTGCCTTTCTGGAGAGTCAGGGGGTAAAGCAACAATGGGGAATGATTTCTCTGGTGGGTGTTTGGCTTTAACATGTTTGACAAAAATGTCATGTGTGTTATCTGGGCTGCTGTGCTAAGGTGTGTTCCCTCCTTTCCTCTTCTCACTGACTTGTCATAAATTGTGCACAGTGCCATTGATGATGACTGAACTGTGCCTTCCCAAAGAGAAAAATAGTCCCACAATCATAACTTGAGGGGATAGGGATAGAGAAAAGGTGGAGACGAATGGCCTCTTTTTTCTTGTCCTCCACATTCCCCTTCACTTTCTGTGGCAGCAGATGATGTTGCTGCTGTTGCTGCTACTGCCTCAGAATTAGCACTGCAACTAGGACCAGAAGTATTGCTGCTGCTGCTGGCAAGTGGAACCTGGCCTAGTCCCGTATCACTTGTTGACCCCATTCCCACTGTGTCCACAGTGGTCTGTGGCACACTAACTTGCTCCTCAGCATCCTGCTGCCCTTGCAACTCAGCAGCAGCAGCAATTAGAGCAGCTGCAAATTCCAAAAGATCAATGCTGGTGGTGGTGACACCCATCCCCATCCCTGTCTCTCATTCCTTCTCAGTTTCTGCTAAAAAGGCCATCAATGTCTCTTCCACCCCAGCTTCTCCAGCATCATCATCACCACCACGACTAGTCCCTATGTGCTGCTGCTGCTCTATTACAGACATCTCACTGATGTTTGGAGGAGGTGATGAGTAATGTGACAGAGGGTCTCATAATGTCACACTTGCCATTTCTTGGTGAAGTGAAGAAGGCAGACTGGCAGCAGTAGCAGCAGGCAAAGGCAGATGATCTGAGCTCCTGGTGGTGGTGGTGGTGGTTCCACTTGGAAACTGTAGTGAAGGGAAGGGGACTTCCAAGGCCAGATGAATAGTGTGGGCTCCCTTGACCTCTAGTCTGGATGCTCTCAAATGCTTCCCCTACCACTCACCTAATACTAGTCACACCAGCTGCTTCACCATTACTATTACTACTACTACTAACACCAACCACATCACATTCAGACCCAAAGTCTTCTTCCTTGCAGTCACTAGAAATATGATGATTACCCCCTCCTCCACTCCTAACACTAACACTTCTTAGTAGTAGTAGTACTAGTAGCACTGGCGGCAATGCTTGGGGATGGAAGAGTGACTTAGGGTCCCTGCTGTCACATTTGGCATCATCTTCTCCTTCCCTCCTCCTGAGCATTGTAAGACACACTAGCAGCAGCTTCAGCATTGGTGGCAGCAGGTTCAGCACTGGCAGAAGGCACAGCACTGGTGGAAGCAGGGGCAGTATGTCTGGCAGAAGGCACAGTACTAGTAGTAGCAGGTTCAGCATTGGTGGCAACAGGGGTAGCACTGGCAGCAGGCACAGCACTGGTGGCAGCAGGAAAAGTATGTCTGACAGCAGGTGCAGCACTAGTGGCAGCAGGAGCAGTTCATCTGACAGCAGGTACAGCAATGGTGGTATCACCATCAAAAACAGTGATGCATAAAATGCAGTACTGTACAAAAGTGTTAGGTGTGAAATTACTCTAAAGTAAGAATGCTTTCAAAAATAGACATGTTAATATTTTATTTTTATTCATTAACAAAATGCATAGTGAGTAGGGATGGGCGAAAAATTTATCCTAAAACCGAAATTGTCGAAAAATGGCATTTTCTGCTTGGCGAAAACATTTCCGTGAAAAGTGCTGCTTTCCTGCTTTTTTCTCCTAGCTCATTGCATTGAAGTCAATGGGAAGAAAACATTTTCTCCACCACAGGAAAGTTTTTTCTACTTTTCTACAGCCATATACAAGGGCGTCAGGATCTCATAGCATGCAATTCTGTGTTTGTGAGAGGAGAGAGCAGCACATTTTTGAGCAAGAGAAGATAGGCAAATAAAGGGGAATTTAAGCTTAGTTTAGGGAGTCATTTAGGTAAGACATTTGTTCTCTGTGTTAGGGGAGTCTGGGGGCACTCTGGGGGAGGAGAATGGAGGAAGGAGGTTGACCCAAAATATCTAAAAATTTGGTGTGACCGACTGGCAAGACACAGGCAGCTGGGTTCCAAATTGCTTGCTGATTTTGCTTGTATTGTTTCTGTGCTGGGGAAGCCTGGGGAAAGAAGATGTTGATTTTGTTTTTTAGTTATTTATATTTTTTTGTTTGGACTACCTGTGGCAAGATAGGATGAACAACTTAAAAAAGTAAAATAAAAAAATAGAATAAAAATAAAAAATAAAAAATGCATAAATAATTAAACAAATAAATCTATTAGACAGCTAACTGGGAACCTGATGTGAGCTCTGTGACTGAAGCAGACTTGATAGACAGCAGATGACATTGAGAATTTTGTTGTGGGCCAAAGCAAGACATCACTCTCCATCTGTTGTGTACTGTAGAGATTAATGTCTAGCAAATCCGCAAACGGGAGGGGGAAAGGTGGAGCAGTGCAGGTACCTGGGTGTAAAGTGGTAGTACAAAAACTGACTGAAGAAATGGTTGTGGCAGCATGTAGTAAATTATAATGACCCCTCTCCTCCCAGGTTGGATTGAACATCTGGCAGCAAAGATCAGGGCTTTAAGCTGGGAACTAGAGAAGAAAAAAATATCTCCATATATCCAGATGATGTACTTCTATTCCTTGGAGACACAGGTGGGTCTCTTTCTGCTATGTTTGGGGCAGTTGAATTGTTTGGCTCCTTTTTGGGGTGATGCATCAACTGAGACAAATCCTCTATACTTGTTATAGATCAAGACATAAGGATTGCAGTCACCCTTATGCAATAAAAGGAGTCCATTAAATATTATATGTGATGATCTCAGCAAAGCAGCATAGATTTTTATGTGACAACTTAGAATCCTTTTTAGAGCTTCTTCAGGAAAAAATCCTCACTCTGGTCTAATTTTCCTATAAATCTGATTGGAAGAGCAAACCTAATTAAAATAATTATTTATTCCTACATTTTTTCAAAGTGCTCCTGTACAAATTCTGTCGTCATATTTTAAAAAATTGATAATATACCTAATAAATTCTTATGGTCATGGGGTAGGGCTAGAATTAAAATGTCAATACTCAAACAACCGTCAGAGGATAGGGGGATTTCCCTACCACACTTTTACAGCTACTATGTAGCGTCTCAGAGCTAGTTTGCATTGTCATTTATTAGTTCAGATTCTCACATACCTTCCAGAGGACAGAGGGATCTTCCCTTCAAGAAGGATACAATCTCACTCACATGATCACAATGGTCCCAGAAGTGTGTACTTGTCCAACTACTGCAACACCATGTGGTCTAAAATACACAATAAAGCAGCCTACTCAACCACAGAGCCAGATATATACTTGTGGTGGGGTACCTGCTTTGAACACCTTCAGAACTTATGTGGCTTTATTTGGCTTACACGTGGAGTACTCACTTTGGGACAACTATACCAAGATGGTATATTTAAAACTTTTAAACAACTATGAATCAAATTAAATTTACCCTATGCCCTTTATTATTCTTATTTAAGATACACTGTACAGGCTCAGTCAAATGTGAAGCCCTTGCAAATCATCAGATCTCCTTTGCATGCCCTTGCTGATGCCCTGCATTCATCTAGGCTAATCTCATTTCCTTTCAAATGGTGGGAGAAAAATTACATATTCAGATAATGTAGAGTTGAGGACTAGATTGGAGACAGATATGAGTTCCCTTAAGGACTGGTTTCTGGCACTTACTATGGCAGTGTTATAATGTCCATTCCTATTAGGAAAGGAAACCATATCCAGGGTTGTGTCTGAAACTATTCCCCTTTCCCTGAAGATGTCCACTTTGTCAATTCTGCCTGACTCTTTTAATCAGGGACCTGGGGGTAAACTTCTTGCGGAATTACTGGTGATGGAGAGAAAGGTGGTGGCTATGTCATGGATGGCTAGGAATCTGGTCAATCATAATCTTCCTCATTACAAATTACTTTTAAAAAAAAGAGGAATCCCAAAGAAACTTCATGCCACATGGGACTTCTGGATAAATAGAAGGCTGGGCCTGCATTTGTGGGAGGGCCAGCAAGCCTTAAATACCGGTTGCAGCCTCTCCCACGGGGCGCATTGTCTTTGTGCCCCAGAGTCAGTCACGTTGATGTCCACCTCCGTCATCAGGAAGTCAGCACATGTAACTTCCGGTCTCGCAATCCTCTCAGCCTGTTAGGCATCTCAGGCGAGGTAGGTGCTTCCTATCTCTGTCCGTGGCTCCACTTTAATTGGCAGCATTCCCTGTTAACCGGAGTCTTAACACCGGCATGGTACTCCCATTTCACCATAACCAGACCACAAGTTACTTTATTCCTGAGCAAGTCAGTTACTTTTCTGAGCAGTTTATAAGGCAGATAAACTATACCCAGGTAATGTCATCTTTGAACAAGAACTATAAACATTTGAATCATACTGTCCTTTTTGCCTCCATTCAGGCCTACCATGTCGATCTTCACCCGAGCTTCCAGTAAGCTCAGGGTTATGGCAAACCTCTCCACATATCAGTTGCTGGAAGCCCAGACCACAAACACTAATCACAGTTCTCAAATAATAATGGTCATTGATCCATTTATCTTTTCTGAGCCAGTGGGGCTATGCTCTCTCTTTCTGTCGCTCTATCTTACTTCACTTTTGGGGTTAAAAAAATAAAACACAACTGAGAATGGTCTTATTTACATCTATTGCAATTATAACTATGAATTTCACCTTACAATGTTATATATGCATCAGAAGAAGGGGAGGAGAGTGGAGGGACATATTCTGAATCAACATCATCATTAATAAATAGGTTGCAGCATCAGAAGCAACATTATCTTCCTGCCTGCTAGGTCTGAAAAGGTTTATTTTTACTGTTTACCAGAGAGGGATTTATAAAATATTGAACACTAGTTTGTGCCAGGGTGTTACTGTCACTGTTTGACTCAGCAACTGGTCTCACTGCTAAGTCCTCCTTCACTACGATAACATTAGAACGAGACTCAATGTTGTCTTTAGTGTTAAAATATTTAGAACTACTACTTGTGATGAAGCTTTTCCTATCATTTTTTAAAACAGATTTCTCAGGATGATGAGCATGATAACCATTTACTGCACAAGCTACAGGAACCATTTCCACAGCCAGAATATGTAGTATGACTTTACTACCACCAACAAATTCATGCACTCCTCCTACTGCTTCACCTGTACTTCTGCTCCTAGCACGTTTGTTGGACAAAATGATAGAATATTTCATATTTACTGTAAATACATAACAGAGCTGTGTGGAGTAATGTTTTGTGAGTCTCACCTCAGGTGGAGAATCTCCTGCCTGTCACCTATCAGTTGAAATATATATTTTTTTTGCTTAAAGTGTCCCTAGCTTTCAATGACACCTATACGCCAACTACAAGCAACTTCAGCTCTGTCACATTTCCTGTCTGCCTCTACACTAGTAGATAGTGTCAACATTTCCAGCAGCTTTCTCTTTCTCTGCCAAGGACTGGGATGTTGCTTTTTACAGTATAATACAGGATAGACCCAGGATCATGAGTAAGCACCTTTAAGGTGTGAAACTCTTTGCTGTACATTGCTGCATCATTAGTGATTGTTACCATCTAGCCACACTATCTGTCTCCCCTTGGTGTGTTGTATGTGGATTCTGCCACAGGTATGGTGACTTTTACCTTTGAATTTCAATAAACATATTGATTTTATGAACACGGAGCGTCTGTTCAAGCATACAGCTGCTACTTGGCCAGGGCAATTCCCTTGTTTTATTTTTGATTATGTGGGAAGATATTTGGAGATATTCATACTCAGCATGGCTATATATGTATATCACTTACCACACCAACAAAATGTTTTGGTTGCCCTTATATCTCATAAGAGGTTCCAATTTTTGCCTTATAAATAGAGATGGGCGAAAATATTCACCTCAAACTGAAGTCGGCGAAAAATGTCACTTTCTGCATGCTGAAAAATTTCCTGCGAAAAGTGCAGATTTTCCACTTTTTCCCACTTTTTTCACCTAGCTCATTCCATTCAAATCAATGGGAACATTGAAGTTACACACAACATGAAACAAATATTATTTAATTTCCCAAAGGCATAGTATAAAAGGGGCATGAGGTTGCCCTTGTTGGCAGGGTGTGGGAAAGAATCAGTTGAACATGGAATGATTTTTTGGGGGTTGTTTATTGGGATTGGGGGACAGTTAATAAAAAATAAATCCTAAATAAAATAAAAAAACAACCCATAAGACATGGCATAAAGGGGTCTGAGGATGGTGCCTGTGTTGGTGGGTGGTGTCTGGGGAAGGAATCAGTTGAAAATCGGTTCTTGACTGGTATTGGGGGGACAGATAAATAAAAAATAAATCAATAAAATAAAATAAGAAATTTGTATGTAATGTGATAGAGACAGGAACCCCCTGACATAAGCTGCCACTGAGGTGAACTGATACTTGACCTGATAGACTATTTTGTAGAGGATGATTTGTTAGATTTGTTGTTAGAAGTCCAAGCCCTGAGTAAACTTTGATTTTTAGGACTTAAGATTGTTTGGCACAAGCTCTAAGGAAACATTGATTTGTAGGACTTAGGCTTCTTAGAAACAAACCCCCAAAATTGTTTATTTTTTTGTAGGACAATGTTTTTTTTTATTTTACTTATTTTTTATTTTATTTATTTATTTTTTTCATAGCACAAGCCCTGAGAAAAAACTAAAAATGCCCTACTGGACTAGTGCCAGCAGGGCATGTTGGCCACTGGCCACTGGCCATTGTCAAATGTCCTCCTGAGTCCATAATTGTGGCATTTGCAACTGCTGTTCTTACTGCTGCAGCAGGATGATTAGGCAGCTGGAAGGGAATGCGATCAACAATAGCATTAACGTGGGTGATGGATGATGAAGGTTCCACTTGCCATGACTGGCTCCAGTGATGCACCTGAGGCAGTAGCAGGACAATAAGTAGCCCCCAGTCTATGTGGAGAAAAGAAGAAGTTGGCCATTAAATCTTCTCCACCTGCCCCTCCTCCAAAATCATGGGTGCTTTGTTATTAGAATATACATTTTCCCTTGAGAACAGGAACTGTGGCTTCCATCAGCAACTGCAATGTGCACAGTGTGTGTGTGTGTGGTAAATAACATCTGGGGGCACAACTGTATATAAACACCATGCCACTGCCACTGTCACTAACCTCTTGTCCAGGGCACGTTAAGGACACATGACAACTTGCTGACAGATTAATAGTAATGATGAACCCTCCCTGCCACCATCTTAGCATACTCTGCAGGATGGAATCTCCTCAGATGCCTCTTGATGCACTGCTTGTGATTCTCCTCCACCACACTGACATGTGTGGTCAGTGCACCACACAGTGTGCAATGGGTAGAGATGAACTGCCACATCCTAACATCAACATAGTGGCTATCATTTGGCAGCAGAGGTAACGATGAACAAGGTGTAGTGGCAGAAAATGTAGTTACCCTAGAAGGTGATGTTGTCATGGAACTTCCAGTCGCTGCCTGGGTTGCTCTATTCTTCCTCCTCATTGATCTCCACCTCACCTCTTGTTGCCTTTCTGGAGAGTCAGGGGGTACAGTAACAACGGTGCATGATTTCTGTGGTGGGTGTTTGGCTTAAACATGTTTGACATAGATGTCATGGTGTCTGTGTTTCATGTTTTATATCAGGGAGCTTGTGCCAAGATGTATTCGCTCCTTTCCTCTTCTCATTGACTTGTCACAAATTGTGCACAGTGCCATTGCTGACGACTGAACTGTGCCTGCCCCAACAGAAAAATAGTCCCACACCCATGACTTTAGGGGGGAGGGAACAGGTGGAGAAGAATGGCCTCTTTCATCTTGTCTTCCACATTCCCCTTCACTGTCTGTTGAAGTGGATAACATTGCTGCTGTTGCTGCTTCTGTCTCAGATTCAGCACTGCAACTAAGACCAGGAGTATTGCTGGAACTGGCAAGTGGAACCTGTCCTAGTACTGCATCACTTGTTGACCCCATTCTCATTGTATCTACTGTGGTCTGTGGCACAGTACCTTGCTCCTCAGCATCCTGCTGCCCTTGCAACTCAGCATCAGAAGGAATTAGACCAGTTGCAAATTCCTCTAATTCCAAAAGGTCACTGCTAGT
Organism: Rhinophrynus dorsalis; assembly: GCA_037306005.1. Lineage (NCBI taxonomy): Eukaryota > Metazoa > Chordata > Amphibia > Anura > Rhinophrynidae > Rhinophrynus > Rhinophrynus dorsalis. The sequence goes on along the minus strand of CM074720.1, from coordinate 470,710,976 downwards.
GGTGGTGGTGATGCCCATCCTCATCCCTGTCTCCTATTCCTTCTCAGTTTCTACTAAAAAGGACATCAATGTCTCTTCCACCCCAGCTTCTCCAGCATCATCATCACCCTCCCTACTAGTCTCTATGTGCCGCTGCTGTTCTATTACAGATATCTCACTGCTGATTCAAGAGGTGATGAACAATGTGACAGAGGGTCCCCTAATGTCACATTTGTCATTTCTTGGTGATGTGAAGTAAGGCAGACTGGCAGTGGCAGCACTAGCAGCAGGGACAGGCAGCTGATCTTTGCTCTTGCTGGTAGTGGTATTAATTCTGTGCCTGCTCTCCACGAACCACAGTTCTGGCCTCTTAGTCTACACCTGTTCCATTTGGAAACATTAGTGAAAGGAAGTGGAGGACTCTAAGGGTCAGAGGAATGGTGTGGGCTCCCTTGACTACTAGTCCGGATGCTCTCAAATGTTTCCCCTACCACTCTAGCTTCTTCACCATTATTGCTACTACTACTAACACCGACCACATCAAGTTCAGCTGCAGAGTCGTCCTCCTCAGTCTCACAGTCACTAGAAATATGAGGATATTGTAGTTGATTACCCCCTCCTGCTAGGCCTTAGTAGTAGTAGTACTTGCACTGGCAGGACTGCTTGGGGATGGCAAGTGTGACTTAGGGTCCCTTGCTGTCACACTTGAGTACTACAAGACACAATAGCAGCAGGTTCAGCACTGGTGACAGCAGGTTCAGCACTGACAGCAGGTACAGCATTGGAGGCAGCAGGGATAGCACATCTGGCAGCAGGTACAGCAATGGTGGGTATATGAACAACACTGGTGGCAGTAGGGGCAGCATGTCTGGCAGCAGGTACAACACTAGTAGCAACAGGGGCAGCACTGATGGCAGCAGGGGCAGTACATCTGGCAGCAGGTACAGCAATGGTGGTTGCAGGTACAGCACTGGTGGCAGCAGGGACAGCACATCTGGCAGCAGGTACAGCAATGGTGGCACTGGCAGCAGGGGCAGCACGTCTTTCAGCAGGCACAGGCAGCTGACCTGTCCTGCTTTCACTAGTACTACCCTTTTCGCTCTCCCTTCCCATTAAATTCCCCAAGATCCCCTGGGGTGATTTAGGGGGACTGGACAGTATTGGTTCAGTACTGCTAGTCACTTCCTCCTCCTCCTCCTCAGACTCAGTGGACACATAATAAGTGTCCTTCCAGTTCCTCCTTTTGCTACTCATAGAGACAGCAGTCACTATGAGTCTCTCCTGCCTCAATTTAACAAACAGTTCACAGCAGAACAGCACAGCACGTCTACCTCGCTCTGTAGCTGCTTCTATTGTGTTTCACTTCCTGGAATACATCACATTTTTATAGCAAAAACACGAAAACAATGTAAATCAATGGGCAGAATCTTAATAGCCACTGAAAAATTGGTGGGGAATTTTGGACAATGGGCAAAAAACACAGACATTTTACTTGCTGTTTTAAAAGCGGAAGAGATGTAGAGTTTATGCCATGAATCAGCATCACTACAGGCTTCCTCTTTTTTTGGAGAATGAAGAATTCTAAGCTGATGTTTAACACTTTGAGTGTCAGAAAGGCGTCCAATGCATTGGGCTGCAATGCACTAGATACCTCTATGGCACTCAAAGTATTAAAACTGATTGAGGAGAGACGGGTGCCTACCTTTTAAGAAATTAATTTCTTGAATAAACACTATATATACATTTTTATATTAATTCAATGAAATTGGGATGTTCAGGCCCCTGGCATATACTGAAAGCACATGTAACATTTTATCAACAGGCATTTCACTGGTGTAAAGAATACATGTCATAAAAGCATCTACTCCAGAAGCACATCTCCCAAGTCTCCCAAAAGAAAATAAAGATAAAGGTAGAGTGAGAAATAGAGAATAGAGAAGATTACAACAAGGCACAGAAAATAAAACAAGGCACAGAAAATGATCTGGCATGAGATCTAGATACTCCAATAGAGTAATCATGTAAATAGCCTTTCTAGGCTGGGGAGGTGTAATACTAACACATCATATTATTAGAACCATACAGAACCACTAGCAACCTGTAAAAAACAGTAATAATGGAATTTAGATATATACAGGTTGGTGGTATTAGGTGGGATAGACCTATATTAAGAGGATGGTGTAATGTTGAGTCCTTTTGGGTTCCCACCTACCTACTGCATATCTTACCTGTTTGAAAGCGAGACAGTCTTATCAGAAAAATACTAGAGATTTCTGAGAGGTGGGTTGGTTGACTTTAACTAGGTTATTAATCAGGTTTAAACTAGCCACTTGACTAAGCATTTCCACAAAAGAGCTTTTTCAAGAGTGACTTTTAATTTTAACAGTTATATGATATTTATATGTATTATTGGATAGAACTCACTTGAAATGGGGTACCTCAGTGTAGTAAGTGAGCTTAAACATACTTTAGCCAAATTAAGCAACAAAACCCTCATTGGTTTGAAATAAATTAACTAATAGGTATAATATAAACTTGAAACAGGGTTTATAATTTTGGTTAATTTCTGTATGGATTACAGCAGGGTTGTTTTATCTCCTTTTCTTATCTCTAAGATATCACCACTTTCTACCTTCCTTCATCCTTCTATATCCCCCCTATTCTGCTCCTCTCCTTGTTCTCCCACTTAATCTATCTTGTCCTCTATTACACTGCTTCTACCTTCCCTGTCTATTCCACATCTGTCCTTAGCTCTCCTCTACCCACCTACTGTCCATCCTCCATTCTCAAACTCTGTGATCCCTTTCCTCACCTTCTCCTCTCCTTTCTTCAACACCTCTTCCTAAACACTGTCACATTCCCTCTCCCTCTAATGGGGTTTATTTATTATACTCTATACCTTCTACAGGTATAAAGATGTTTTTTAATACTGTCCCCTCCAATACTTCACAAAATAAAATGACAAGGCCCAGTCATATGTAGTATAAACAGTAACATTTGTGGGGAAAAAGGAGGCTTTAGTATTCATCAGGTATAGTGCAATCGACCACATCAAACCCCACCAACCATATAAGTCACATATGCAATAGGAATGAGGTCCAACATGATAAGGATATACCTCTATCAAGCTTGATATGTATCAGATTTAACATAATTAACTGTCTCAAATCTACCCGTGAGGTGCAATGCAGCAGAATATGTGTAACACAACTCTAGATAACCCACAATTATTATAATATCCATATAGGTACATACATCTAATAATTTATATTATTGGATGGGTATAGCTCAATTATACCCTTCAAACTCCCTGCAAATTATAATCATGTTCTTGAAAGCCCTGTGGCCTAAAGCGGTGAGTTGAAAATAATAGCAAGAAATACCAGTCCAGAGAGGCCTTGGCAGAACTGAAGAGCTACTCCTGCAATTAGTGTTATCCATCTATCTGCTTCTTCTCATGACCTGTTGTTTGTCTTGATATCTCAGTGAACAGCAAATAACATCCCTAGGTAGGGATCTCTTTCTATCTGTATTTCGAGGTCTCGGTGAATATGGTTTGAAGGAATGAAGCAGGTCTTTCCCTGGCACTAACTAAGGCAGGCTGTTGTTCCTGACATTAAAAAATCTTCCACTACTATCCAAGTCTCCCAGTTTCAAAGCCATATATTTAATAGCATCTACTTATTGTGTGAAGAGTTACTTCAACTCATTTTGCTGTTGGTCTAAAATTTCTTCTCTCACTGTTTCTTTTAATTCCAAAATAAAAGAGTTGAGCTCTTGTTTTGTTTGGATCTCCTGTGGGTATTTTTAGATGTCTTGGGCCAGATAATATTTTTCTGGAGCAGCAGTCCAGTCTTCCACCCCTGCTGCTAACCAAGTGTCTTCCTTCCCCATCATGGTTTGTCCTCCTGCTACACACAGTTTAACAGGGAGCGACACAATCATTTTAATGATAGGCTTATGCTTCTTGCTGCAACAAAAGAAAGAAGCACCCTAAACAGCACCATTAAATACAAGAATGGGTTACCCAGGCAGAGAAAATAGTGGAACTAAAAGAATCAAATATAACTTTCATTAGCATTCAAATAAAACAAAAAAGGTTAAAGTAAACTAAAGACAATTTTAAAAAAGTTGTAAAATCAGAATAAAACTACTGAGATACATTGTATTAGGCCACTCAAAATGAAAATGTGACTACAAATATAATTCCCTTCTACACAATGTGTAACTAATTCATAGATGGGCTCTAAAAAAACAACTTTGAAAAAGAAAACTAGTAATGTATATAGGAGATTTATATTGTATGCGTATTCAAAAAAGATTTCTAATGTATGAGATCGGGAGTATATTCACAGGATAAAGTAATATACACTTAAATATGATTCAATCCCTTAGATAGCTGATCAGCAAAAATTGGACAGATCGCTACACTAACTGACTCTGAAGAAGGTAGCTTGAGACGAAAGAATATAATGTATAGCTCAGGAAAATCAAAGCGAATATTCCTGTTAATTGGATCCGTGGTGAAGTGATTATTCATGATAATTGGATCTGTGGTGTGGTCTTACATAAATATTATAATTGTGTTCATGATCTGATGAATTGAATATTCAGTCAGAATTAACTCACATATAGTTACTCAAAAAATAACTAGCTGTATCATTTACTGGATTATGGCATGAGAGAGCTTATGTCACAGTAAAAAGTACACATATTAGTGTGCACCTTCAGCTTTTATATTATGCCCAAAATACTGTTGTATAATATTCATATTGCGCTCAAAACACCAACATACACATGACGGGACCCAATACAACATCCCATAGCAATAGCTAATGCATTCAACAGCTACTTTGTTGGAAGTACAACTGTGCACACAACAGTCACTGGCACCTGCTACCTGGTCCAAATATGAATTCAATTTCATGCCAGTAAATGAAAGCAAAATATATGATCACCTCCTAAACCTAAAAATGAAATCCCAATCTAGCCATGACCAACTACCAGCAATGTTATTAAAGCTCAGTGCCATGGTCATGGCTTAACCTATTGCATCTTTAATTAATTTCTCTTTGTCATCCGGGTATATGCCCAATGCCTAGAAGGTGGCTATAGTTGTGCCTATCCACAAATGTAGTGATAAAAACGTAGTATCAAATTACAGACCAATATCCCTTCTACAATCCTAGAGAAATGTGTACATGTGCAACTATATAAGTATTACCAACAGACCAGATTTTTCACCCCCCTTCAATCAGGCTTTCGTCTAAATCACTCAACAGTCACGGCCCTCCTAAAAGTAAACAATGATATCCAAACTGGCATGGAAAATGGTGAACACACTGGAGCTATTTTCCTAGCTTTTGCCAAGGCCTTTGACACAGTAGACCATAATATTCTTATAAGCAAGCTCAGGATTGGGTAATAATTCTCTAAACTGGATCCGATCATATTTATCAGACAGAATGCAGTATGTATCAGTCGCTGACCATGACTCCCTTCTGCTCAAAGTAACAAATGGAGTTCCCCAAGGCTCCATTCTTGGCCCTCTTCTATTTTTTTACACCATGATTTCTCTGAAGCTGAAAGATGGTTTGTTCACAGACAAAATTGAGTAATCTTGACAATACTCACCTATCCATTGTAACATAGTCTAATTGTAAAGTGACACCAGTGGATTCCTACAAATATCTTGGTATGTGACTTGCCCCCATCCTCACTTTTGGTCTTCATATTGGTAAATTAACCTCCAAACTTTATCCCCAAATAAGTAATATCTTTAGAAACAAATCATGTTTAAGTACCCTGTTGAGAAAATGTACTACAGATGTTGCTGCAAGTCATAGACTATGGTGATGTAGTATATGCTCCAGTGCCACAAATCCATCTTAATAAATTTGACACTCTGTATAATTCATTGAGCTGCTTTATCCTCCACTGTATTTACACTACCCATCACTGTTATATGCTTAAAGAACTAAATTGGTTAACACTCAAATCTAGACGTGCCCTTCACCTTTCTTGTTTAGTACACAACCATTTCTCTGGAAAGCTTCCGGACTACCTGAGCAGTATGCTTACTCCAACTCTACATACTAACTATAACCTCTGCTCCACTACTAACAACTTACTGCGTATACCACAATACAAGAAAGAAGTCAGTCAATCTGTCTTCTCCTTCAGAGCTCCAAAAGCCTGGAATAATCTGCTTGAAATAATCAGATCTTCTCCCAGTCTAAAATCCATAAAAGTAAATGCTTCTTTATATCTAAAAACAGTATGTATTGTATATAATTTTTTAAATATGTATGAATATTTATGTGTGTATGCATATATAATGTTTCTCAATTTGTGTAAATATGTAACCCTTTGCTGAAAACTATCCAGGACATACTTGAAAATGAGAGAAATCTCAATGTATTCTTCCTGGTAAAACATTTTCTAAATAAATGTATGCACCTAGCACTCCACCATAAAAAATCATTCGATTGGTGGATTATGCTCTGGAGAAAAGTCAGAGACACATTTGTATAGTGATGTGTGTGAGCGGACATAAAGTAGGTGCCGTTCAAATACACAGCTATCTACATGATCTTGTCCTATGTTTTGCCAGGTTAGCTCTTTAACTCCCCCAGTGGGACTGTCTGCAGGGATAATGTTTTATATTAAAACTAGCTGAAGAGCCCTTTACATGGGCCACAGTGCCACTGCCAGCCGGTCGAGGGGCAGTCATGCTCAGTAGAGACTGCCCACGCCACGGCTGATACAGAGCTGGACACTCCTCTACTGCGCATTACTGCAGCACTCACAGCAGTCTCTATGTCCCATGACTGCAACGTTACATATGTTTTAGCAAATTATTATATAGGATATTATCAGCATATAGGCAAAGGGGTATAGAAAAATGGCTGTTTGGGGATAATGGGAGTTTCCTACACTTGAATTAGGTGACAGCAGAACTTTGTTGTTAAGTATTATCATTATTATTATTAATAATAATATTATTTATTTATCTGCTTTCCATTTGATTAGCTCAATGATTTAAATGAAGTGTAAAAATAAGCAATTTTTTACATATATCCACTTTAAATATTTACAAAGAACAAATTTTATGCAGTTATATTTTCATTGCAGTATTGGGTGATTTTTTTCATGTTGGGCTGTTGGTGTAAAGTGCAAATAATATTTATTGGATGATTTGGACTGGTGATTTTTTTCATGTTGGGCTGTTGGTGTAAAGTGCAAATAATATTTATTGGATGATTTGGACTGCAAATGTCTAGGGAAATGTGGACACCACCCAGCAGCACTGTATATTGTCAATGAATTAAACATGCCTAATCACTACACAATAAACACTGTCATGTTATTGGAAATGCAGTCACTCCTGGGTTATACCCATAAACCAGATTTTCCAGGCAAAGCTTTTTCATTAAAACACTTTAAGGGATAGAGGGGTGTGAAACATAATGTTTGACTCCCCCCCTTCCCCCCCATCAGCAAGCAGTTAAGCAAGTATTGTTATTCTACCATAGAATCAGTTGCTAAGAACTTGCGAGATGGTGCGCAACCACTTATTTTATAAATTAGGAATGACAAGGTGTTCTGACAGTCATGTAACCATTCTAATCTTAAGCACTGTTATGAATACAGATTGAGCTCTCGGTTTCAGAGATCTTCATAGCTTGTTAGCAGAACTAGAATTAGGACCAGACACCAGTTCCAGCTGTCAGTTATTAATAGCAAGGAGAATAATATGTGTGAGTGAGGACTGTGGCATTTCATCTTGTGATAAGCCTATAGTGCTTCACTCAAGATGTATTCCTCTAGCTAATAGCTATACAAGTTATTCTCAGAATTAGTCTTGGTCATGTTTTCAGGATCTCTTTATTTTACCACAGGTGAGTAATCAGTGGATTAGTCATTCTTATTAGTCTACTTGTGCCTAATCAGGGATATTCTTGGAAATGACTTATAGGTGCACCATGGGGATTAGAGCTGAGACCACTATCCTATACCTTTGAAAATATAGTGGCTAATTTATCATTGTTGATTGATCATTACAACTCTTGTCACAGTTGTGATTTAAATATACAATATACAGTGATTTAAACAGAGAAGTGTTCTCCAGTGTTCTTTACTGATATGCTTGGCCACATTTTTATCTCAGATGCCGATAGGCACGACATCTTAGGTGCACTCAACCCACCCATGGACCCATACATGAATTCACCCCATTATTGGAGTCTGGCACATAAAATACCCTTAGCCTATAATATAAAAAGCATGTCAAAAGTTCTTAATCCCTTGGGTGCTAGGGAGGTCTACGTCATATTGCTTCATGAGGTGTTCAATATCTTTCTCTGAATTCTCTTGTCAGTGCAGTGACTGAAGCGCTTTGTGGAGTAGTATAGAGACATAATTCAATGACAGATATCTAATAAAATATGCATATAGGCCATGCAGGAACTTTAAATCTCTGAGAGCCAAAGGAGTACACAACACATTGTTTCATAATGTGTTTTGTACTCTTTCCCCCTTTAAGAACCAGAGTGGTGTGCAAGTCGTTACTTTGTACATCCCTCTGGTCCTGATACTGCCCAGCTCACAGTCATAATGTTTTTGCAGTCTGTCACTTTGTAAGTCAGGGTTTCAGTCACGTGTTTGAGAGCCAGTGGTGTGGATAGGTGATGCAGCTACTATAGGACTCAGCGTGCCAATTAGCCTCTGCACCTTCCTCTATCTATAATCATACAAAACAAAGTTGAACAGTTTGAGTGCCACAGGGAGCAGGCAACACATTATTTTGCCCCTGTCTGGCACTCAAAGGATTAAAGGTGCTTCTGGAATGAGTGGGAGTGAGTTCTGACAACCCTGGTTCTGAGTTTCTAATTCTGTTGTTCAGAAAAGTGGAAAGTGAATCTGAGTGAAAGTGCAGCAGTAGGCAACAGCTTCCACTGAGGGAGCAGCTTCAGGAGATACTGAGCAAGACAGATATAGAACAGCAACACCTCAAATGTTGCCCCAAGTCCAGAACATTCTGTTTGTACACTGGGAGACAGACATTGGGTGCAAATAATGGAAGACAGGCAAGTAAAGAGGAAAATACTGTACATAGGGGAAATGTGGCTTACAGCAGGGAAGGGCAGAGAAAGACAGGAGAATAAGACTCAGAGTGGATGTAGAGAGACACATGGGAGGTACATGGTGGGGAGAAAGGGTGGACATCCTTTCACATTAAAGCCAGAGGCCTCAGAAATTCTTGTAATAGCCCTGAGCACTTCATACCCCCTTTTGGTCTTTAAAGGGTTAAATCACAGCTGTTTTTGCAGCACTGTACCTCGTTAATGACCATTAATGCAATAGCCGCAAACATTCAATATTTTAACTCTTTGAGTGCCAGAGAGGTATCCAAAGCACTCAAAGGGTTAATTACAGTATATTTTTCTGGAATACAGGTACAGGCATATTACTTTTTAAATACTTTCATGTTAGAAAGCTATCTAACACATTACAGTACAATGCATTGAAGGCCATCCAAGGGGTTAATAATGCAATGTCCAAATAATTTTGTTATACGTTTCCCCCACCCCCTCTTTATTAATTCATGTGCCAGAATAACCTCCTAAGCACTGACCTGGATAACTATGAGGTAGAGAAGGGGTCAAATACCCCAAAAGCGTAACCCTTTGCGTGCCAGAGGTGTACGCAATGCATTGATTTTCAATGTGCTGCATACCACTCTGACACTCAAAGGATTAATTATTAAAGATGTTGAATATTTAAGAATTCTTTAGCAGTTTTGTTAGACCATTCAATCATTTTAAAACTAATTATCTTACATGGGTTAATTGATAATCGGAGTTGGATTTCTCAATACACAGTGTCGGCAACTGCCTAAAGCTTCAAAGCAATCTCATGTTTATGCCCCTGTTTTATACCACTTTATAGCCCATTATTTAACACCTCGCACTCTAGAGAGATCTTCAACGCATTGTTTCTCCAGGATATTGTTCCAGTAACTTGCAGATAGGCTTAGGTGGAGCCATGTGAGGAATCAAGGTATGTCCATGGGTGGACATAAAGGCACCAAGAGAGCCTTGCCTAGGGGCACCTGGGATTCAGATCATACATATTATATATATATATATATATATATATATATATATATATATAGGGCTTAGAATTTGAAGTCCTTTGCTACTAGCCAGACCTGAAAAGTTACTCGCCACTGCAAGCCAAAACATACCCTCCAGGGCTGAATTTCTACTCACCAGAGCTAAATTTTCACTCACCATTGGCTAGTGGACAGTGGAAATTTTGAGCCCAGTATATATATATATATATATATATATATATATATATAGAGAGAGAGAGAGAGAGAGAGAGAGACAAAGTAACATATCTGATAATGGCAATATCAAATGAAATGGCCTAAAATCCAAGGTATTGTTTAATTTAATGATTTTTGACATACTTTACTTAACAGTCACAGACTACTGGATAATCAGGCACTTATTCATAATCAATAGGATTCCAGTATGCTTCCCCACTACAGAAAAATACATTCCTTTCAAATATTCCATTGTTTCTACCCTCTTAGTGCGTCACATTAGCAAAAACAGTTTTCAGTCCTGTAGCCTTGCTCTGCTGGCTAAGTTCTCATAGATGATTCTACCTCTACCATCCTACAGCAGCAGATTAATCCTGATGAAGAGCTTTTTTTTCTTTGCTGTAGTATGCTGGTAGTGTCAACTTCAAAGCTGATAAAAAGAACACGTTCCCCCACTTCCCTCAAGGGATTCCTGGAGATGCTCTTTGAATTAACTGAGCTTTTCTCCCTCCCTCCTTCCATGTACATGAAAGACAGACTTACCAGTACCTATACTGCATTGACTGAGGAGCTCTCCCCCCAGTCTGTGTATCAATCACTGCTCTTTATGAAAAGAGATTTGTGCGAGCAGAGTAAATGAGCTTCTGTAAACTCACTGCTTCAATTAGATAAACCTTGTAAATATTCCACTTAGGAGAAAAAAGCAAATATTTAAGTAGAAGGAGCAGGAGATATATGTTAAATGGGCTAGTCGATGTTAACCCTTTAGATGTTAGTGAGGGCTCTGATACACAGAACACATTGCTAATATCTAAGTGGTTAAAGAGAAAGCAAAACCTCATAATTCAGAATCACCTATGTTATATGTGCCATTTTTATCATTATGGAGATATTTAGTCATATTTGTTGACAGATTAGACAGTACTGACTTGCACAGCCGAGTGCCAGATACTAACATTCCATACTACTCTCCCTCACACTAATCACTCCCTCATGCTCTTCTTTCCTCTCTACTGCTTATTTTAATAAGTGGAGAATGGTCAAAAAAATGTTATTATTAACTTTATTTTTAACCATCTGAATGACAGAGGGATATCCAGTGATGCCAGAGTAGTGCAGAATGTTTGTATCTGGCATACGGCTGTGCCAGCCAGTACTCTCTAATGTGCATAATCTGACAAATAAACCAAATATCTTAGATCTCCCTGAGTGGGCCATCAAGTGGATTGGGCTTGACAGGGCCAGACAGGAAGTGGGTCAGAGGAGTTTCCTGGCTGGTTATTGCCTGGCTGGTCCGGAAACTCTGCTTTTGTACATGTGCATGAGCAGTGGCTGCTGGGTCACTGAAGTCATTTTAGACTGGAGAAATGAAGGAGTTTTGCCCCCCCCCCTTAGTTTTCAGGGTCATGGATGAGCTTATCTGGGGTATGTGTGTGTGGGCTGGAAAATGGCTTGGTTGTTTGTTTCGCTGTTCTTTGTAATGTGTATTGGGTTGCGAGTTATCATTTTTGTGTCACAGTATGCAGAGACAGTGTTTGGTGGTGTTTTGAACCAAGGTCATCAAATCATTTACAGGAATAGCTTAGCTGGCTTGGTCTCAGGAGAAGCTCTGATAATGTCTGTGGCGTTAGTACTTGCCACATACAATTAAGAAGGGTGGATTATGGCATGACCTGTGGTCAATTTATAACTTAAGAAAGCAAAAACATGTGTCATTTGATTGTTTAGTCTATATTGCAGTGTAGTGAGTTGCATAATGTTCAGCAATTGCTTTTCTAGTTCAGTTTAGTAATGATGATGTTTTGTATGAATGTTATAAACAACTGTCTCAATGTTAATGTAATAAATGCTATAAACTGTTTTTCAATGCCATAAAATAACTTTCAAAAGATAAACAATAATCTTTTTTCCTAAATAATCATATTATCTATAATATCTATAAATATTATATTTAATAATATTTTACTTATGTAATATTGCCCTTTAAACTGAGCCAGGATAATTTAGCCTTGAGTGGTCCTCATGGGCCTCAATCCCCTTTGCAGTTTATTCCAAATTATTATTTTTTTTTTTAACGAGCGGTTCTAAATGTGTCAGCTTTTGTTCTCAAAGCAGATGAGAGACAGTATAAGCAGAATCCTCACTGTAAGGAAATAAAATGGAAGAGTTAGTGCATTCCTCAGGGTGTTGTGTACCTTCACATTTTTTTTCCTGGATTTAAAGGAGAACTAACATGCCCTAATAAAAAATGCTTCACATACCTTCAAATGGCCAAAAATACACTAATTGCCTCAAACCTTTCTTACTGTACACTAATCCTAACCACTTGAAGGGTATGCATCTGATTGTTTTAAAATGCATTGTGAATGCTCCTGGTCCACAAAGGTGTAACCCTCTGAGTGCAAGACAGGTATCCAATGCTTTGGATACCTCTCTGACACTCAAAGGATTAAATAGTGTCATGAACTATACCTGCTGCAGTTAGGAAAAAAACTGACAGCAGCTGTCATGTCCACCTCTATGTGCATGACTATCCTGACTGAAGATGTCTTTTGAATAAAAATACAAGGACACAGTACTTAAGGAGCATTCTGATTTCCATGCCTATAGTAAGTAAGTTATTATTAAGAGGTGTCAGTTGACCATAAATCTCTATAGGATGGTGTAGCAACAGCACCACTATACAATTTCGGGCCACTGTGATACTGCACCTAAAAAAATTAAAGAGGAATTTTCATATGATTAACATAGCGCAGCAAATGATAGTTACATCAGCGACATCCACAGACTTACACTTGAAAATAAAACTAATTGCTGCATTAACGAAAAAAGGACCTTTTAAGTAGGCGGGCACCAAGGAGCAGCACATACATCTTGCAAAGCTGGCATCTCTGCATCTGCGCTGTCCGTACCATTCAACTCCATGATTGGTGAGTTGACTGCCACTGTGCCATATGGCACTGGAAGGGACTGACAGAGAGCGCCTCCTACAAGATCCCAGCTGGTGCTTGCCTGGTTAAAAGGTTATTTTTTTGTTAATGCAGCAATTCGTTTTATTTTCAAGTATAAGTCTGTGGATATCGCTAGTGTAACTATCATTTGTGGCGCTATGTTAATCATTTGAAAGTTATGCTTTAAAGTTTGAGCTGTAACAACTTTTCAATAAAACACCTTTCAGTGGGAGTACCCTTGTTTTACTCTGGGGGATAATCTCTACATCATATTTTCTTTTACATTTTAAGAACTACTATCCCTTTAAGGTATCATCAGATGTATACTTGTCTCCTTACTGGACATACACCTTCCAGACCTCTTCTTTTAGTGTCCATTCCCACAAGGGTGTTTTCTGTCTGTGGTCAAGGACTATATTCTATTAAAGGACTATGTAATGATCTATGGCACTAACCTAACATTTTCAGGAAGTGGAAAAGCTTTAACCCTTTGGTTGCCAGAGAGGTATCCAAAGCATTGCAACTCGTTAACATGGAATTCCCTGTAATCTAAGTATGTAACCCTTTGACTGCCAATGCGTTGCGTGCACTTCTGACAGTCAAAGGGTTAAGGAAGGACTAACATTTCCCAATAATAACCCTAACACTTACTTTGCTATGGTCAGACAAATTCTTATGGCCTTTTAGAATTTTGCACTTGCTCCTTTGTTCAAAAAATACATTTTTCAGTCAGTCCTGGATGTCCATGAAGGTGGCTGTGACAGTGGCTGAATTAAGCATAGTGTGTGTAGGCCTCCTTAACCCTTTAAGGACCAGAATGATATAGAGGAATAAGATGACCATGTGCAATAAACAGAGTTTGAGGTTGTATGGTCCTGCTATCAACTTTCAGGTCTGCTTTCATGGACATGACATCAAGAACTAACTGAAGGTGCTGGGGGTCATGCACTAAGGCTTGATAAAGAGGTGATAAAGCAGAGATGACTTCTCTTGTGAGATCACTTTTCCAATCGCTTTGTTAGTCTATAGAGCCTATGTACTAATGTACTTAGTGCATTGGTTCCAGAGAATAACATAGGAGTTGGAGAAGTGATATCACTGGAGAAGTCCTCTCCGCTTTATCACCTCTTTATCAAGCCTTTAGTGCAACTCCCCCATTATCTTTTGAATCAAGGGAAAATACATGTAACCCACAAGAATTTTATGGCCATTGTAAGGTAAGAGGGGGTTATTATTCGGAGGTGTTAGTTCTCCTTTAAATGTATATAATCATTCTGTAGTGTTTAGCATAGATTTGGAATTCTCTTGATTCCTGCCCATAACTCTAGTAAAAATGATGCTGAAGTAAATGTTTCAGCAAAAAGCATATTGTAAATTGAGGATACATTAATGCTGGACACAGTATAAATCTGAATACTTTCAGAATTTAATTATAATAAGTATGTTGCACAATATTTCATGTACTATCACTCATGTAAATGTAGCTTAGCATTAGATAGTTTTGTTGATGAAGCAACTGTGGATATTATAGCAAAGCAGCAAATCAGTTGGCTTGACAAAGAACTAAGGTTAAATTCCATCATAGGTGATAAATGGTTTTATCTCACTGATTCCTATTAAAGGAATAGTAATGTCTCTTGAAAAGTCATTCGCCGAGTCTTCTGTATATTAACCCTTTGAGTGCCAGAGGGGTACGGAATGCATTGCAAAGCAAAGTGTTCTGTACCTCTCTGGCACTCAAAGGGTTAAAAGTAACAAATTGCGTATGTCTAAGACCTTACTTGTGTGTAGTTCCAAAGTTAGGCGATAAAGATCCCCCTTTCTGACTACCTCCCACTAAATCTGAAATATGGTCCCGGGACCAGACGGCTGCAGTGAGGGACAAACTTCAGTAAGTTAGTATAAGGAAAATCATTCTAAGGGGCAATTTGTAGAGCAAATCAGATGGCTTGACAAAGATCTAAGGCTGGATTCCATTGTGGATCACTCCTATTAAAATATATGGGTTAATGTGTAGATAAATTCAGTGATACAGTTATCACCTTCAATGGAATACAAACCTAGCTTGTTACTTTAACTTTACTATTACTCAGTCTAATGTACTAAGAATAATTGGAATAATTCTAGGGTAAACCTTTGGCACTGTGAACAAATAATAATTCCCCATGTTAATTAATTTAAAGGGATAGTAATGTTTTACAAAAAAAGAAGCTCTGAATAATCTTCATAGTATTTAGGCCATGGAGAGTGTTATTTCAATACTGTCAGAGTTGTAGTTCAAGAGTAATTGAATGATAAAGTATCCCCCTCCTGCCCCTTTTACTGATGTCACACTGCTCACCTCAGAGCAGCAAGACTCCAGATGGATCACAGAGAGGGACAATCTTCAGTGAGCATAAGGACAAACCTGAAAACCTGTCAAGGGGATAGGGTGTTCCTTATGCTCACAGTAAGAAGATTGTCTCTTGCTGTGAGGTGTGTAGTCAAGAGACCAGATTACACATCTGAGGGGAGGTGGCTTACACTAAGTAAAAGGGACAGGAGGGGGATACATTATCATAAAAAAAGAAACAAAACACACACATGTAGCTCTCCAATGAATACTACTTTGAAATACAAATTAGATAAGTGAGAATCACCAAGTCCAATATATAAGTAGAATAGTCTCTTAGTGGCAACTGTATTCCGTGGTGTCCTCAGTTGTACCGTACACTTAAAGAAGAAACTGAAACAAGGAGAGGACAAGTGTATGCCATGTGAGAGCAATCTATATATAAAATTGTAATACAATAAAATGATTACACTTACATGATATTTTCTTGTAAGTGAAGCCCATAGATATAGTATAAATGATGAGGACGTAAGTCTCTGTCAGCTTACAACTTTATAGTATCAGGCTCTATGCTCCAACAACTGTATCACCGATCCAGCGTTCCAATAGTCAAACATAAGGGAATCCTTGATGGGGGAGGAATGAGAGATCTGAGAGCAGATCTGTGAAATACAAGCTGCCCATTGGTGACTCCTTATAGAATGCACTCACCGCAACGTCTCTGTACCATGTACCAGTGTCTGAAGCCCATCCTGGCATGAAATAGGCAGATGCCGACAGGAAGTAATTAAAAGTTGATACAAATCTTTTGCTGTAACTTTATGTTATCAGGCTCTATATTCTGGCAGCTATTACTCCAATATGGCAGTCATACATAGGGGAATCCTTAATGGGGAAAACTGGAAAGATCTAAGAGTAGATCTGTAAAGTGCATGTTATCCCCAGGTAACCCCTTATAGAATGCACTCACCAGAATATCTCTGTATTATTTGCCAGTATCTGAAGCTCGACCCAGCTTAAAGCAAGTAAATGCAGACAGGAACCAATTAAAGTTTAATACAAATATTTGATTGTTATAATATACCCTACGTGTTTTGTAAGTCTAAGCTTACATCATCAGGGAAGAATTCCGAAGACCATCAAGCTTGTATTTATACATCAAACATTTAATTGTATAATTAGAGACCTACCCTGTAGATGACAAGTAGCTGCACTTCCAACATGGTATTCACAAAAAGGCTGGAATAACGAAGACCAGCTCACACTTCGCGATCTGAGTCAGCGCCTCATCTGGACCAAAATCTTGGTAACGGAGATGCAACCGATAACCTCCAGAAAGGTATACCAATCTTACAGAAATAAACAGTATCATATAAACAGTAGATGTTCTAATTATTACTGTTTATATCTACTTCTTATAAATCTATATATAAAATATAAATATGCAAAGATGAATAATATAACATATTGTGAATGATACTAGGATCCTCAATGAAATCAACCAAATATAAGATGAGAATAAGACTTATATGCTAATATGTTTTTTTATTTTTTTGTTGTTCAAACAAATAAGTCTTATTCTCATCTTATATTTGGTTGATTTCATTGAGGATCCTATTCCCATCCTATATAATAATTTGCTAGGATGTTTGTCAGAAGCGTCATGCTCAGTAGAGACTGTGCGCATTGCAGACATGTGCATTAGAGACTGCCTGAGCTGCAGTCACATGCAGTACAAACTGCCCAAATGCACCTCATCGCAGCTCATTTGGGCAGTCTGTACTGCGTATGACTGCACTACAGACAGTGAGCAGAAGGACTACGGGCACCAGCCGAGGCTGCTGGGTGGCACTGTGGCCTGTGTACATGGGCTTTTAAACTAGTTCACAATATGTTATTTTATTCAACTTTGCATATTTACATCTTATACATAGATTTATAAGAAGTAGATATAGGCAGTAATAATTAGAACATCTGCTATATATGATACTGTTTATTTCAGTAAGTTTGTTTCTACCTTTCTGGAGGCTATCTGTTCTATTTCATTTTATTTATTTATTTTTGTATAAATACTTTTTTAATACATGTGGAAAAATATGATGCTTGTATGTGTATTACCATGTTATGGACTTGGAGCACAGATGTCTGTCCACTGTATTTTATAAATTTGAAATCTAGATACCTAACCAACAAAATACATTTTTAAAACAAATGTTTTTTATATTTACAAACTGTGTATATAGATGTATTATAGAAATAACAAAGGCTTTAAGAATAAATCTTTCTGTGAGGCTCAAAGTAACATAAAGAATGGTCCAGATGAGGCGTGAGCCAGTCTCCATTACTCCATGCAGGATGAGCAGCTACTTGTCATCTACAGGGTAGGTCTCTAATTATACAAATAAATGTTTTATGGATAAATACAAGTTTGATGGTCTTAGCAATTCTTAGCTAAGTAAGCACAGACTTACGAAACACATAGGGAATATTATAATTGGTTCCTGTTAGGATTTACTTGCTTCAAGCCGGGTCGGGCTTCAGATACTGGCAAATAATACAAACACGTTCCAGGGAGTGCATTCTATAAGGGGTTACCTGAGGATAATGGGCACTTTACAGATCTACTCTTTGATCTTTCCAATTTTCCCCATTAAGGATTCTCCTATGTATGACTGCCGCCGGAAAATAGAGCCTGATAATATAAAGTTACAGCAAAAGATTTGTATCAACTTTTAATTAGCTCCTGTCAGCATCTGCTTACTTCTAGTCAGGTCGTGCTTCAGACACTGGTACATGGTACAGAGAAGTTACGATGAGTGCATTCTATAAGGTGTAACCAGGGGACAGCTTGTATTGCACAAATCTGCTCTCAGATCTCTCATTCCTCCCCATCAAGGATTCTCTTGTGTTTGACTGCTGGAATGCTGGATCGGTGATACAGTTGTTGGAGAATATAGCCTGATACTACAAAGTTGAAAGCTGACAGAGACTTACGTCCTCATCATTTACACTATATCTGTGGGCTTCACTTACAAAAAATATCTTGTAAGTAGAATCAATTTATTTTCTTACCATTTTATATATAGATTGCTCTCAGATGGTGTGCGCTTGTCCTCTTCTTGTTTTGGATACTTTATCATACAATTACTCTTGAACTACAACTCTGACAGTATTGAAATAACACTCTCCATGGTCCAAATATTATGAAGACTAATTGGAGCTGCTTTTTTTGTGAAACATTACTATGACTTTAAATGTGGCTTTAACTCCTTGAATGATAGCCAGGGCTCCAGAGCATTGATTCCCACTGCATGCAAGGCTTCCCTTACATTCATCTGATTAAAATCGATGTTAAATCAGTGGGAACTTTTATTTGCTTACGGCGCAGACAATTTGCCCCAGAATTGCTCCAGTCATGATGACTAATACATCTATTTACTCACAGAAGTCAAATTGGACTATGGGGAACAGATCCAAATTGAAAACAAATTGAACTATAAGGAACAAATGCAAATTTACAAAAAGACCATTGATTTAACCACTTTGAGTGCCTGAAGGGTATGCAAGGCATTGCGAAGCTATGCATTGTGCACACTTCCGGCACACAAAAACAGTTAAATGAGGCTTTTAAAACCTTAGCTGTTAGAGAGGTCTTCAACCTGTTGCACCTCAATGCTTTTGAAACCTCTCTAACATATTAAGAGTTAAAAGTCACTTTTGGATAAATTGGAATATATTTTGGTTGCCTATTGTGAAATTGGTCTGCTCTCAAAAATGTGCCAGTTCTTAATGCATCACCCTTACTTTGTCCGGATTTCAGGTCAGCTTAGTATTCATTAGAGACTGCTGCTGTAGTGGTTGTTTTTGATCACTATTATCTGGACACCATCTGAAACTGTGTAATGGGGAATACTATAAAATGTCCTATAGCAATTGAAGCTTTGGTAAAGCTAGGAGAATATGTAACCTCAAGGGTGTAGCTAAGGCTCGCTTATGATAAGCAAATATCGTCTTGGATGTTCTTGACCCTGCATTCAATAATAAAAAAATAGTGTTAACTATCAGAGTGCCAGAGGGTTGTCCAATGCCTGAAGAAATGGGAATCCCTCAGTCACTCAGTTAAAAGTAATTAATAATATTATTGTTGTTATAGTTTGTAATTATTAATATTAGTGTTTCTAGTAGTAGTAATAGTCCTACATAATAATTCGCTAATACGTGTGTAATGACGCAGTCATGCACAGTAGAGACTGCCCGTGACGAGGCTGATACAGAGCGGGATGCACCGAAGGAGCATCCAGCTCTGTATCAGCAGCGGCGCGTGCAGTCTCTATTGAGCATGACTGCATCTCGACCGGCTGGCACTGTATCAGCCACGGCGTGGGCAGTCTCTACTATGCATGCCTGCCCCGCAACCGGCTGGCAGTGGCACTGTGGCCCGTGTAATGTGCTCTTCAACTAGTATTATTATATTTTATTTCTCAAGCCCTAACATATCCCATGGCATTGTGAAATGAGTATAATATACTAACAAAGTGACTTACATGTACTGACCAATAAAGTGAAGTGCCCTGCTCTTGTGAGCTTTCAATCTACATCAACTGCATTTTTTTCTTTAAACAGCAGTTTGAAAAGAGACAATTTATATATTAATTAACAAAATTAGAATTCATTTTAAAAGATAGCATTGACAAAACTAACAATGAAACACACCAGTTATGAAGATAACAGTAATGTCAAGAAAATTCTGATACTAAAATGCATGTAAGATGTTTTTGTTCACATGCTGTTACCTCTGGTGCTTCATCTGTTGGTTCACTCAGGAGATGTCTGGTTTTTGTGGTTATGTGAATAGGCTGGGTCCACCACCAAGTCAAGTGACAGTGACTACATTCAGCAAGCTGTCCAAGACTAAAACAAAGACTGATGATTAAAGTAAATGCAAACGTCAACTTGTATTGAACTCATAAAGAACTTTCACAATACTATCTTAAAATCTTAAACTTATTTACAGTAATTATTCCGATTCTACAGTTCAATCTCAGTCCACAGAATAGGGTTTCTCCCAAATCCCACTCCCACATGGATTGCTTTACTAAGGGTCCAAATAATCTTACCAAGTTCACATATCTCTTTGGGGTATATCTATATCTATTATATATATATATGTATATATATATATATATATATATATATATATATATATATATATATATATATATGCTGTTGGGACCCTATTAAATCAGAGACTACTACCTGCTAAATAATTTACAGCTAACACTAAATAGCTGTATACTAGCTTTCTGTAAGCTGACCTCCCTAGTCTCTCTCTCTCTACATGCCATTTTTAATGTGGCTCTCCAATATCTATCTTTACAAGTGTACTCCGTGTGCTCCCAGCACTTTTGGTCCCTCCCTGTAGCCCACCAAACTATATCCCCTAACCTACCCAGCATGTCCAGTCTCCTGGAGCTCGGTGAATCATTCTGGGTATCCACTGGATATCTTTACTAATATCCCTAGATGTGTTTCAACCATTATGGCTGCCTCTAACACTAACTACACAGGAGGACCACCAAAGATCTGGATAACACCTCCAGATGACCAGTGGAGGTCTCCTCAAAGACACAGAACAGTACTCCATTACATGTAGATATAGTACCAGTTCAATTAATGTTTTCATTATTGTTTACTTACAAAACAATACTAATACAGTCAGTGGATTGACTTGTCTACACTAAGGCTCTTTTCATTTTTAAATATTATCTAACCCCCTATACCCTGTTGCTAAAAGTGATTGCTCAAACTTATAGCATCTTCACATGACTTTGAGCTTATATTACCCTGTTTGGTGCTAGAGTCACCTTTAGGACATCGCTTAACAATATTATTAAATATATTTCTACAACCCAAGGGATTTAGTTACATTTTACACCTAGGTCCACACAATTACAGCCACCTAGATTTCCAAGCCAGCATTTACAAAATGTTGATTTTTCAAACCTGGCATACAAATTGAAAATACTTTATTGTTTGTTCAGTGGAATTAGCAAAAATGACTCAGAGTATGTGTACACCTATAAAATGGCTTACAGTTCAAACCAGAAGCCATCATAAGTGACCAGACGCAAACCCTTCTTTTCTGTGCTTAGGGGAAGGGGTGCCCACTGAGCTAACAATGGATGTGGCCTGCCCTTTCCTCAGGTGTTGAAAAAAAAAACCTCTTGACTTCTAATGCTCTACACTTTAGATAGTATAGGGTCATAGCCTTACTGGATGGGCATAGAGGTCCCTCTTAGGAGTCCCCTCTGTAGGTGGTGTCAATGTGGAGCTCCTGGGCCCAGCCAGATCAGTTTACTCACAAAGCTTTCAGTGAAGTTGGGTTTAACAATATTGAGAATCTCAAGGCAATCTTACGCATTTCGCTGTACACACAGAGCTTAATCATAGTCAATGATTAAGTGCTCAGTGTAATGTTAAACGTTGAGACAGGTCCCAAGTCTCAGTCACTATTATAATTTTTTATGTTTTTATGAAGCTGGTGCATGCAACTTTTGATTTGGAGTACTACTGCATACTTTATCATGGTGTTCACATTTTTTCAGGAATGGAAAATTGAACAGTTCAAGCACCTATCCTTTTCAAGATGAATTGGTTGTAAGTTTTTGAAATATTGTGATGAATTATTACATGTTCTTTTCATGTGAGCCCTGTTTGTTATCCTTCTTGCACTTAGTTTTACAGGGCCAACCTAAACAACTGTAGTACTCACATCTTTACATACTTTTGATCTTCTATAATCCACAAGCAAGAGTGTGAGTGAGGTGTGATTAGGACTCGTCCACACGAGCATCAAAAGAATATTTTTTGCTGTCTGTGATTTGCATCAGCCAATTATTGGAGGTTGTCCTCAAGAATTATTGCAAGTATAAACTGCCCCATAGGGCTCAGTTCAATGGTACAATGATCCACATTTCTTTTATCCCAGTGATTTTTTCGCCCATGTGAACTCAGCCTAAAAAAGAATGTAACAAAATGACTGTGTCAGTATCACACATAAAATGTTGGCCAAGGTATATTGGTTATGATACAAACCTAATGCAGATAGAGAAGAAACAGAAATCCCAACAGCACTTGCAAACCCCAGAGGCAAATTAAATTGGTCTCAAAATATTTTGCAATGTAGCTAGGCTTTATATAACAATAAACAACAATGAAATTCACAGATCATTAAACTTGTCAAATGTTTTCCCTGATCAGCATCTACATGCACTGATTTCTAAATACTCCTCTAAACTAAGGCATTTACTTTAACATACAATTTGTTTAAGATCAGATGTTTTCAATTTGTTGTATACATTTTATTGTATTTTGTCACAGCAAAAGGAATTCTCATTTAACTCTCAATAGCTCATATAGTTCAGCACAGGGGGACATTCAGGAATGTTTGTGATAGAAACTAAATTTCTGATAATAGATGTGGCAATCCAGTTTTAACCCAATGAGTTGTCTGTAATGCGTTGTTCCACAATGTGCTGTGGTCCCCTCTGGCATTCAAAGGTTTAAAGGGCAATGACCCTGAAAACAAAGAAAAAACACACTATAGTTAGGCAACCCCTTTGATGTGGGTGATACCATTGTAAAAGGTGCTATGTCAGGAAGTGGTGTTTTTCCACTCAAGTGACTATCTACTGGCATGAAAGTACCAGTCCAGCAAGTTGCAGCTTCACTGTGTTCCCTCAGGAATTAAGTAAAGTTGTAATAAGGAGGGTCATCATGGAGGCCTATTGGTCAACCTGTGGACCTTTTTCACACAATTACTAGTAGTAGTTGCAATATTTATAGCAGCCTCCAAAGAATAGCTAACCAACATTGGTGTCAGCCAGTAATATTGTCTGATGTATTTTCATTCATTCATTATATACTGTTCCAGCAACAATGCCAGCTTTTGTAAAAGGGACCTAAAAGTTCAGTCATCTGTTCATGTATCTCCACTACTCTAACCCCTGGGTGCAGCACCATTGTAAACTTAAACTTCTCGTTTTTCACCAATTGCAGTATTTGAAGTTGTCACTGGTTGTGCTGGTGGATGGGGGCATCACTGTAATCAAATAAGTGATTAAGAGTATTTCCCTAATTAGTGTTTGCTATAGAGGAAAATAATCTCTAAATCAAGGTAAGTAAATCTGGAGCAATTCTTGGCAAATCAGTTATATTAAATGAGGAAAATTCACATTTTCGTTGATTTAAATGGGGTTTGGTTTAATCCCTCTGGCCTTCAAATTGTGGAATGCATTGGAAACCTCTCTAGAATTCAAGGTCTTAAAAGCCCAACGTAAATCAGTGGGAATTTGTATTTGTCCCCTTTGGCAAATTTGCTTTTGCCCCACACTGTAGTTACTACTCCTTAGTACTTCAGACTCCATGGGGCTGATGTACTAAGAAATGTGGTGTACTTCTGGAGCAAACCAATGACACCAAAGGGAACAAATGGAAACTTCAATTTCTTTAAATTGGGCTTTTAACCCCTGGATTGCTAGAGTGGACTGCAAAACCTACTGTTAGAGACAATTCTAGCATTCACGTGGTTAAAATCCCCATTTACTGTAATAGTTTTTAGAAAAATATAGTTTATTCCCTAAGGTGCATGTAGTTTTCCCCAGAATTGCTCCATTTCTTCTTAGTACATCAGACTCAGAGCTAGAATACATTTTAATGTCATCTGCACCCTCTTTTTCACTTGAAAATCTGTCTTAAACATACCCCTTAAAATGTTCTCCTTTTTTGCCTATTCCCAAATTGTTTTCACTATTTTTTCAATGGCTACAAACTTCCCACCCTTTTACTTATGTGTATTTTGCTCCAAAAAATGATGTTTTCAGGAAGTGAAACACAAAACTAAGCAGCTAGAGAGATAAAGAGGGTGCTAGCTAATTTTGTAGTAATTTAGTGAGAGAAATTAGGGCAGCAGAGGCTCTGACTGTTGGCTAACAGAATGAGCAGCCATCTAAAAAAAAGGAGGTGCTGAAAGGACCGTAATGCATCCAGAGAGTCGGAGGAGCGAGTGACCTCCACCATCATAGATGGGTCTGGGAGCCCTGATTCCTCAGACTCAATGGTGTCCCCTGACATTGTCCCTTGTCCCTTAGTGCCTGCTGCTAATGCTGCCAGTGTGCCTTCTGATACCCATGAGGAGGAGATGATGGCAAGTGTGACAGAAGGGGACCCTAAGCCACACTTGCAATCTGTAAACAGTCCCACTACTACCACGCAGCAGCTAAAGAGTGTTGGAGGTCAGGTGATAGTGATGACAATTGTGATGAAGCAGCTGGTGGTGGGACTGGCGTGACTATTGCTGATCCTCCTGCTCAAGTGGAAGGGGAGGTAAAAATGATGATGCCGAGCAGCCAGACTAGCAGTCAAGGTAGCCCACAACATCCTCCTGACATTGTGATTCCCCTTTCCCTGGCATTGTGTCCCTGGGACATGATGCAAAAGAAGGCAGAACTGGCTAGCAGTATTAGCATCAGCACAGATCAGTTGCCTGTGCCTGCTAATAGTGCTGCAAATCTGACTTCTTCACCTCAAGAGATGGCAAGTGTGACAGTAGGGGGCCCTTTGTCACATTTATCATCATCGCCAAACAGTGCAACTCTCATACACCATCAGCAGCAGCAAGATGGGACTGGTGATGGTGGTGTTGATGAGGTTGATGGGGGAGCAGCTGGGGTAGAAGAGACAATAAGGACATTTTAGCTGAAACAGATAAGGCATAGAAGACCTATATGTAAATTGGGATGGGAATCACCACCACTACTACCAGCCGTGACATTGCAGAGTTTGCTGCTGCTGTAATTCCTGCTGCTTCTGATTTGCAAGGGCAACAGGTTGATGATGAGCAGGTTCCACTTGCCACCAATAATCCTAGTCCTAGTTCTTGTGTTAATTCTGAGACAGCAGCAGCGGAAGCAGTATCCTCTGCTCCAGCCAGTGAAGGGGATTGTGGAGAAGAAGAAAGAGGCAATTCTTCTCCACCTTTCCCATTCCCCTTCCGGCCATGGGTGTAGGACTATTTTTCCCTTGGGGCAGGCACAGTAACATCATCAGCGACTTACTTTGTATGATTTGTGATGTCAGTGAAAAGGGGATAGGAAGGAACACACTTTAGCAAAACCCTGAGAACACACATGAAATACAGACACCATGACATTTATGACAAGCATGTTAAAGCCATACCCCCACAAAAGAAATCTTGAGCCACTGTTGCTGTACCCCCTGTCTCTCCCTGAGGACACCAAGGGTTGAGGTGGAAATAGAAGAGGAAGAAGAAGAGAGGAACCCAGTCTTAGCCTGAAAGTTCGATGGAGAGCAAATCGCCTGGCTCACCATCTGCTTTTTTGCTCTAGAGTAGGAATATCTTCAGGCAATCTACCTCTGTCATTGTTACCTCCTCCATCAGTTCAGTGATTCTATAGATGCAAGGATGTGGCAGTTTGTGTCCATCCATTGCACATTGAGTGGTGTGCTGACCACTCATGGCAATGTGGTGGAATATAATCGCAGGCATGGAATTAAGCAGCATCTGTGGAGATTCCATCCCACAGGATACGCTAAGGTGGTGGCAGGGAGGATTCATATAATTATTAAGTCTGCAAGTTGTCACATGTCCTTAGTGGAGCAGACAAGAGGCATAGTGACAGCAGCAGTACTTGATTTCTGGGGGAATTATTGATTTTACATTGAGGACCTAAGCATCAAGATATTTGATTTCAGTTGTACCAGTTGTTTGATGTGAGTGCAGATGTGTCCATTTTTCCCAGTCCTTCCCCTATTTCCTACCCATGCGGTGCATATTGCAGTTGCTGATGAATAGCACATTTCCTTCCTACTGTCGCAAATGCAACAGTGACACCATGGCATTTGCTAGTAGGGCATTTTTATTTTTTATTCAGGGCTTGTTCTTTACATATACCATAGAGGCAAATAAAAACAAAAGAAATGGGGGGCTTGTTTCTAACAATTAGGGGTGGGCAAAAAGTAAGAAAAGTTTCTCGAATAACTTTTTTGCCAAAAATGGACAATTTTTCTCTTTTTTTTCACAAAAGTTTTCTCCTTTTTCTCCAATGCAAAATGTTCTTCCTTTTTGCTTATTTGAACATATTATTCTCCTATTCTAACACATTTTTTTCCTATGTTTAACATGGTGCAACATTTCCCAGCACAATATTACTCCTGACGGCTGTAGTGGAGAAATAAGTAGCTGTAAGTCAAGGTTGTGAGTCCTACAGCAACATATACCTTGAAAAGGTTCACTTTTAAAAAGTCACATATAAAATATTGCACGGCTAGAAGCCGCATTAACCATGTTGCCGTGTTAAAAATGGCAACATGAGAATATCGCCCTGTATAAAAGCACAAGGCTCTCATGATGCCTCTTTAAATGTCTCTGTGTTCACTGGGAGAATGAGCAGAGAGAGAGAGAGAGAGCTGGCAGAATAAGTAGAGAGAGTTGTGTCTTCCCATAATAGACACATGCAAGAATATATAAGTGCCTTCATTATAAGTAACTAGATACCTGGGATTGTAGTTACTTATAATGAAAGCAGTTATATATCCTTGCATGTGTCTATTATGGGAAGACGCTGCTCTCTCTGCTCATTCTGCCAGTGAAGGTAGCAACGTGCATTTTAACAGAAGGTACAGACCTGTAAATACATTGCAGGATTATCTAGGAACACAACCAGAAATATACTGCTAAATCCAACTTAAAACCGGGTCTTTTGGCCATATGTATAACGGTCTGTCATCAATACTTGACCAGATCATGCGGACGTGCAACAGAACCTGACATCAACAAGTAACACACACCTTTGCCAGTGAAGACAGCAACGTGACATCTGACATACAATGGAGCCTAAAGTGACACACAGTATTGAATAAAGGAGGTTGCATACATTGAATGCTAGCGTGAAGGTAGCGACACGCTGCTCTGTCTGCTCATTCTGCCAGTGAAGGTAGCGATGTTTAAAGAAGTGACATAAGCTTTTATGCAGAGTGAGATTCTCACGTCACCATTTTAAACGCGGCGACATGGTTAATACTGCTGCTAGCCACGCAATATTTTATACAAGACTTTTTAAAAGAATACCACTTGAAAAATGTGTTAGTATGCAGACTGCATTTGTCCTTTGCCCACAACACTTACTTCCTGCTTAAGTGACACTGGCACGTATTCATGATGATGTCAAGTGATTAAAAAAAATAAAGTACAGCCTACAATGTGGTAGATGTGTATGGTAGCGGTGGTGGGGTAGTGGCATGGTGTGATTGTTGGGACCTTGACAAACTGCATCCACCCTGGGAGGAGAGGGATAATCATCATTTATTGCACATGCTGTAGCAATGATTGCTGCAGTCACTTTTTGTACTACCACTTTACTCCCACGTGCCTGCATTGCTCCACCTTTCCCCTTCCGCTTGTGCATTTGGTAGACATTACCCAACTACCGTATGTGTTTTTAATGTCTACAGTACAGAACTGATGAAGTGTGATGTCTGCTGTCTATCAAGTCTTTTTTTTTAAGTTCTCCACACCAAATTTTGGAGTATTTTGGGTCAACCTCCTTCCTCCTTTCTTCTCCCCATTATGCCCCCAGACTCCCCTACTACAGAGAACAAATGTCCTACCTAAATGACTCCCTAAACTAAGCTTCAATTCCCCTTTATTTGCCTATCTTCTCTAGCTCAAAAACATGCTGCTCTCTCCTCTCACAAGCAGAATGGCATGCTGTGAGAGCCTGACACCCTTGTATATGCCTGTAGAAAACTTTAGTGAGGTGGGGAAAAGTTTTTCTACCCATTGATTTTAATGCAATTAGCTAGGTGAAAAAAGCAAGAAAATGGCATTTGTCGTGGGAAATTTTCCGCCAAGTGAAAGTACCATTTTTCACCAATTTCAGTTTGAGGCGAAAATTTTAGCCCATCCTACAAATCAAGGATTCCACAGAGAATGTGCCTACAACAAACATGAGTCAAACAAATCACCAATTCCTCAGGGTTTGTGCCTCTAACAACCCATATTCCTACAAATAAATGTTTCCTTCTGGCTCGGGCCAAGCAAATGTAAGCCCTACAAATCAATGTTTCCTCAGGGTTTGGGCCTCTGACAACAAGCCTAAGTCCTACAAAATTCTCTATCCTGTCAAGTATCAGTCTACCCAAACACATCTTACGTCAGGAGGGTCACTGTCTCTGTCACGTTATATACAATTTTTATTTTTTTATTTTTATCTGTGTTTTTTTATTCCAGTAAACAAACCCCCCCAAAAGAAAAAAAAAAATCCTTCTTCAACTGGTTCTTTCCCTAGAATCTGCCAGCACTGGGACCCTCTAACCATTTTATACTAAGTCTGTGGGAAATAAAATAACATTTGCTTTGTTTCAATGCAATGAGCTAGAAGGAAAAAGTGGAAAGACTGTACTTTTTGCTGGAAATTTCCTGCCATGCAGGATGTGAAATTTTTCACCTATTTCAGTGTTGATATGAAAATTTTCACCATCCCTAATTGTGAGAGAAAGAGAGGGTTGGGGGGATGCTGGTTTTGAAAATTATTTCTTTACACTAAATATTATATAGATACAAAAAAGAGAGAGCGCTATCTTGTGCTGTCTCAATGTATTTATTACTAAAAAATACAATCAAATAATCACAAACATCATCACAAATACAGATGTACTATGAGCTACTAGGCACAATAAAAAGATCTTAAGAGAATAAGCTCCGGAGCAAAAAACAGTGCACTAAAAAGCAAAAAATTGCATATGTATAAAAAATACAAATTCTCCTGTATGAACAATCTCCTCCTAATCAGCAAGAAGAATATCAATAGCGATCCAATCTGTATATTCTTTGTTCTTAACCTCTTAAGGACCGGCCGTGCATGCACGCGGCGGTCATTTAAGGACCACGGAGCATTTTTTTTTTTAATTGAATCCAATTCTGTTTGGGGAGCCCGGAATTCAGTGATGGTCCTGGTACGTCATTTGTCCTTAAAGCAAATCCAGCCATGATGTACCAGGACCGTCAAGGGTCCTTAAGGGGTTAAGGTAGACTACTGAGACGCTGTATAGTCCAACCGATAAAATAGTGTGCGGGTGAATGCATGAATTTAGCGAGCAGGTGGATATTTCAAAAGTTTCTGGTAGAGAAGAGAGATCTATAATATGCAACAATGTCTCTAGTGAAAAGCGGGCAGATCCGGGGCTACTGTGTGATAGAATAACTTCTCCTGACTACAGACATTTCAAGGAATCATCCCCATCTTGGTCTTTATATGTAACAATGTTACCTCTGATCTTGATCCGGGATGTTGTAGAGTCTGATTGCGGGCAGAAATATCAGCAACCAAGACTGACTAGATCTCCCGTCCTCCTCTCTCTGATCAAAGTCCCAGATGTTAAAGAGTCTGTTTGCGAACAGAAGTATCAGCAGCCTGAACTGACTCGATCTCCCATCCTCCTCTCTACCTTTCAGAAATCCATATATGTAATCAGTACACCTCCCATTCAATATTGTAGTACAACAACCGTTTTAAACTTCAAGCTGTAGGGTACTCTTTTAATGTGCAAGCATGTAACCACCTCCGATGCGTTTGTGCTACTATACTAGCACTTCATCAGGGAACATGTCGGGAAAATCTTCTTTGGTGTCTGTTTGTATTTGGCGCCTTCATGACGTCATTTGGATGATAAACCTTTTTATCAGATGTGCTTAAAATATTTCTAATATCTCAACATTATAAAGCTTTTAATCATAAACCCCTAAAAATACAAATAAAATAAAATAGAAATAATAATAAATAATAATAAACGTGAAAAAATCCACATAAGTGTTACTAACCAACATCACCGGCAAATCAGCTCCACCGACAAACAGTTGTCACTCCATCCATCAGTGTAGACTGAATTCCCATATGTATATGGTCAACTCTTAAAAAGTGCAACAAAAGTACCTTATATGTGTACAATCTATCTCTACATATATACGTAAACAGTGAATCCTATATTTTCCACATATCCCATCCCATATATAAATAAATAAATAAATAAATACCATATATTGAACAGAGAACCTTCTACAATATGTAAACCAAACTTACAGGCAATATAATCACTACATCTAGAGGCCGTATCTCAAAATATACTCAACTTCCCATATATGCATGGACATTGATTTTGTCATTATGCCCATTCGGGACTAGTGTTTGGCATTTATAGATCCAATATGTTTCCCTTTGGCACAACTGTGCAAATCTTTCTCCCTCCCTTAAAGAGGTTTGGACCTGTTCTAATGCCATAACAGTAGTCCCTACCATGGATTTCCCATAGTAATCTCTATAGTGCTTTGCCAAGAGGTATTTGGTATCACAATTAATAAAGGCTCTCCTGTACTCCAAAAATCTATCTTTAAGCCTACTCTTAGTCCTCCCTATATATCCTTTATTACATGGGCATGTAATCTTATATAAAATATATGTGCTATTACAGGTAATATGTGACCCAGTCTTCACTTCATTATTAAAACCATCTGTGAACCCAGTTTTCTTGTAATCAATAAATGAACATGTGTTGCACCTAATCATGCCACATTTGAAAACTCCCTTAATATCGAAAAAAAATGACTGTGTGTATTGTTAGAGGAAACTGGTGCTTTTTTAGATTTCTTTCTCGAGAAAATCTTGCTCTTTCCAATTGATGAGAAATATTATTAAATACAGAGATAATAAACTCATTAGCATTTGCAATCAAATAGAAAAAATTAGAAAGGACTTGCTCCCGTTTGCTCACTTTGACCGATTTAAAGATCTTGAAGGACAAACCAATACCAAAATTATAGCTTTTGAAAAAACATTAGTAGAAAAGAAACAAGGAAAGTATAACAGAGATATGGCAGATTATTCTAAAAGTCCTAAGGACAGAAGTAAAAATAATTACTCTTTCAAGAGGACCAATAATAAGAAAGGACATCATGGATACAATAATAAGACATCCATTCAACAGAGGCCAAATATCATCCAAAACAAAAATTAATAAAAAGATAAAGTTACATCCAACATAACATGTGAAATATAATATACAAATTGATAACAAGTATGCCTTATTGGAAACAGAAAAAGATGCATTGACAAATGTCAATGGACCTTTAATTTTACTAGAACCTGAACAGGAACCTCAACCCAGTACTAGCTATGCTGACATAGTCAATACCCTGGATCAAATAGTGTTCCTAATACATCAGTTTTTTTTAGGGAAAACACATGGGAGGGAACACCACCCACACAAAAGAACAAGGAGCTCATCATCAGGGTCAAGCCAAGTAGAAGAGGTAAGAGAGCAGGGTGGAGATATATTAGGACTACATTAGACATTCCAAAAGAGCTAAGCAATGAGGATCTTACTACATTAGGGATATATAATTGTGTTTTCAGTAGGGAAGAGATTTCACTCATCAGTAGAGGTCTTAAATTTGCTCCTACTACCTCTCCAGATGAGGTCTGTTTTTGAATCTTAATCGATTTACACGTATACTTACCCTTAAAAGACATTTTGCCATGAGCAAAGGTGTTGAGAGTGGAGAGGATCCTATGATGGATGTATTGCAGGATCTGTATGAAGAGAATCTACAAGTAGAACATGTAGATAGTACACAAGAAAATATAAATGAGGGCTTTATACACACTCATTTTAAACCTAGATCGGTGTTTTACCTGTATCAAAGTAAAGGCCCTTATATTTCCTTGGACTTTGACATTTTGCACGTTTTTTTTAGGCGGTAGTCGAATGAAAGCAGACAGCGCCAGTTTTGTTACTGCTCTGAAAAGTGCTGTCTACGTCAGTTTTGTGTTACTGTGGTTCTGCAATAGAATAGCGACGTAACACGGGTTTGCAAAATTCACGTTGCTTGTTTTTCTTGTAATGCCAGTTTTAGTGCAGGTAATAGAATCGAGCCCCAGATGTCATATTTAAGAAAATAAAAATCGTAAACAATTTTTTGCTCTGGAGCTTATTCTCATAGAACATCTGTATTTATGATTATATTTGTGATTACCTGATTGTATTTTTTAGTAATAAATACACTGAGATAGCACAAGATAGCAATCTCTCTTTTTTGTATCTAAACAGTAATCGGTGTTGGTAAACTTGCTTCACTAGCTTCAGAGATTGTAGCGACATTTTGTGCTGTACACATCAGCAGAGAAACATCCACTGGTCTATTCAGCGCCGTGATCACAATTATTTTGGTATTACAAAATACTGTATGTTCATTGAACACATTGTTCCGTTATCATATAACCCTCAGCACTCTCCCATCTTTAATTCCTGATGGATATTAAAGACATTTGTTTATTGATCTGTTGAACTTCTAAGCATAAGTGCTGATTTGTTTAAAAGAAAATGGGAACTGCTTGGAGGCCAGTTGAATTAGAGCAGAAGACAATCAGTGGCCAGGCTCAAAGCACAGTAATCTAGAGATGGATTGAAAGAATTACTAGCACTGAGGCAGCTTTATTATATCTATTAGCAAACTAGGGTAGCAAATTGCATTCCCACTGATTTAGTGAACCAGCTCTGTGCTAAGTGATAATTAAGTGTTTAACTCTTTAAGGGCCAGATGGAATTGCAAAACTTAGCTCCACTCTGGCATGTAAAGCGTTAAAGGTGCTACACCACAAACCCATGAATCTCTTTAACACTGTGAGTCCCAGACATTGAATACAAGAAGTTGGATACCTCTCTGGTGTTCAAAGGGTTAAAGTTCTGTATGTTTCCATTAACAAATTGAAATGATTATAGCAAACATTGAGCTAATGTTATCTTCTACTAGATGATTAATACAGATAGGGCCTTATGTCTACAGTCAAACTGGAGCAATGCTGGGCCAAACCAATTATATCATACCATACTGGACAAATACATTTTCCCAGAATCCCCATTTATTGATTTTTTTATTAAAATAGTTCATATTACAACATAATGAAGAGACTTGTACAGCAAACATTACAAATAAGGACACTGGATCGCAAATCAAGCCAGGGGACATAAGAGTCCAATAAAGTCACCTTCCTTGTCTGGAGAAGAAATTTTACATCAGGACCATGGTTTTTGTTGAACTTCTTGATGAGGTTTCTTTTGACCATGTTAATGTCATATTAACTATATGAGGGTTTCCCTTAAAGGGGATCTCTCACCTAATTACACTTAATGCTCATTAGTTAGAGCATTTATCTAGAACACTGAAAATAGTGTTCATTAGATTTAAAAAGTAGTTACAGGTGCAAAATGTAAACTTTAAAAAGTGTCCGGCAGCCTACTTCCGGCTTGCCGAACAGAGACAGCTCCGTCCCACTACCCATCATCCTCGCATGACGGAGGCTGTCTGTCACTAAAGTGGAGCGATCGCATTGGCAGAGATCGATATCTAGCCAATGCGATTGCTCCACTTTAGTGACAGACAGCCTCCGTCATGCGAGGATGATGGGTAGTGGGACGGAGCTGTCTCTGGTCGGCAAAGTTCGGCAAGCCGGAAGTAGGCTGCCGGACACTTTTTAAAGTTTACATTTTGCGCATGTAACTTATTTTTTAAATCTAATGAACACTATTTTCAGTGTTCTAGATAAATGCTCTAACTAAAGAGCATTAAGTGTAATTAGGTG
Organism: Rhinophrynus dorsalis; assembly: GCA_037306005.1. NCBI lineage: Eukaryota > Metazoa > Chordata > Amphibia > Anura > Rhinophrynidae > Rhinophrynus > Rhinophrynus dorsalis. Next base: position 470,676,668 of record CM074720.1, on the reverse strand, counting down.
AGAGATCCCCTTTAAAGGCAATATAAAACAATAATGTAAAAACCAAAGTGTATGAATGAACTACCAGCTAGATAGGAGAAGTGCTGGGAAGGTAAGAGAGCGAGAGGGCAACAAGGAAATGCAAACTTGTAACAGCCGGCTTTATAAAAGACAAGTCTTTACTGTAGAAACATCTTAAAATCATAAAGATGGCATTTATGAATAGAGGTGGGATCGATGGTACATGTTCCAATATATGACCTCTACATCAGGTCTAACGCGTGTCACTCTATATGAGCAATTACTCATAGACTTAAGAAACATACAATGTGAACAACCTTATAAATGTTTAAAATCAAAGTTAATTGAAGAGGTCTGTGACGGCATAGTGTCATATGCATACAGCCTATCCATGGGCAGAAAGATTAACCCTAGCTACCTTTAGCCCAACAAAACAGCAATATCTCAATCCAAATACACCATATAACCATCTAATATCCACATCACAGTACCACTATAACGTAGTGTGCCCATGATGAGGATAGATGTATCTGCAATAAATGATGTGAAAAGAATACATGATCATAACTAAAAAATATAAATCAGAGGGCTACTCCATAGCTAAGTGGGAAAATGACCCAAAATACCTGAAAATCAGCTGAGCGCAAGAATGAAAAAAAGGGGATTAAAGAAAGTACCAAACAAATAATCTATCTAAGGATATTACAGAATATGACTAATGGCCCACTCCGATTTCAGGTTATGTGGAATTCTGGTTTTCAAATGGAAAATCCAGAAAGCCTCTCTGCGGTTAATGAGCTCCAACATATGTCCTCCTCTTGGAGACAGATTAACCCTCTCAGTGCCCTGAAAAATACAGAGTGAGCCATCTATTCTCCCCTATGCTAATCAAATATGTATCTAGCCACTGCAGAATCATTTTCCTTCCTCCATATTTGACATAAGTGTTCCCTTATTCTGATCTTAGGGGGACGGATCATCCAGCCCACATACTGGCTAGAGCATCTCAAGCAAGTGAACAAATAGACAACACAAAGTGTGTTGCAATTGATGTAGTAAGAGATCAAAATTTTAATACCATCAACAAACTAACAAATTATTTTGTAACCCTTGCTACATTACAGCACTTACAATCTGCTGCACCACATAAAAAAAAAGCCCTGGTAGAACAAGGTGCAGTCTGCAACATAGGGAACAAAGATTTAACCTATGTACAAATCTTCCCAAACTCAGAACTAAAAGTGGTAATGAACCTAACCCTATCATCCTGAGTATGTTGCTTTCCACATCTGCCAGGATTAGAAGCAAATAACTGACATCTAGGTCTGTCCAGGCCCTCCTTATAAGACTCATCTAAAAGCTGGTCTCCATATCCTCTGGCACGAATTCTCCCCAAAAGCTCTTGAGAGGCTTGCCTAAAGCCTTCTTCAGATGAACAGTTCCTGCGATAGTGCAAGAACTACCCCATGGGGATTTTATTGATTTGGTGCCTGGGATGTGAGGACCGAGCATGTTGCAAACTATTTCCTGAGGTCGGTTTCCTGTAAACACTGCTGGTGACTCTATGGGTTACCAAGTCACCAGCAAGTGTAACATCCAAAAAGGAGACTGTGGACAGACTAAAAACCAATGTAAAGTTAAGGTTTAATGTATTATCATTTAAGAGTACAACAAAAGATTTGGCCTCTTCTTGGGAGCCTAACCAAATAAACAGCAGGTATTCAATATATCTCCAGTACCTCAAAATCTGATCCCTGAAGGGATTTGAAGCCACAAAGATGTAGGTGGCTTCCCACCAGCCCATAAAGATGTTGGCGAATGATTCAAAATGATAATGCAAAGCCTGGATGCCCAAAGAATGGGGAATAGAAGGATAAAGAGCAGTGACATCTGCTGTTAGCCAAGACAAGCCTTCATTTCACTGGATCTCACACATATGCTGCAATACCTGTTTGGGATCCATAAGCAACCCAGGTAATCCTTAAGCCAGTGGTTTCAGGCATTGGTCATCACAGATAGATAAGGGCTCATTTAACAAACCTATGCCCGACACAAATGGTTGACTCTTTGGCCGTACCAAACACTTGTGTTCTTTGGGCAAGTGGTGAAAAATGGGCACCTTCGGGTTATTCAGGACCAAAAACCACCACTTCACTCTGGTTCAGAATTTCTACAACTGTCCATTTCTTTGTTGTAGTGTAATTACAACATGTATGTTCATTGAGCACATTGTTCCATTATTATTTAACCCTCAGTACTCTCCCATCTTTAATTCCTGATGGATTTCTACATTTGTATATTGATCTGTTGAACTTCTAAGCACAAGTGCTGATTTGGTTAAAAGAAAATGGGAACTGTTTGGAGGCCAATTGAATTAGAGCAGAAAACAACCAGTGACTAGACTCATAGCAGAGTAATCTAGAGATGGATTGAAAGAATTACTAGCAGTGAGGCAGCTTTATTATATCTATTAGCAAACTAGGGTAGAAAATTGCATTCCCACTGATTTAATGAACCAGCTCTGTGCTAAGTGATAATCAAGTGTTTAACTCTTTAAGGGCCAGAGGATGTGCAATACATAGCTCCACTCTGACATATAAAGTGTTAAAGATGCTACCCTATGAACCTATACATCTCTTTAACACTGTGAGTCCTAGACATTGAATGCAAGGAATTGGATACCTCTCTGATGTTCAAAGGGTTGCAGTCCTGTATGTTTTCATTAACAAATTGAACTGATTATAGCAAACATTTAGCTAATTTTGTCTTTTACTGGATGATTAATACAGATAGGGCCTTATGTCTACAGTCAAACTGGAGCAACTCTGGGCCAAACCAATTATATCATACCATAATGGACAAATACATTTTCCCAGAATCCCCATTTATTGATTTTTTTTATTGAAATAGTTCACATTACAAAGTCAGAAAGAGACTTGTACAACAAACATAACAAATAAGGACACTGGATTGCAAATCATGCCAGGGGACATAAGAGTCCAATAAAGTCACCTTTTCTGGAGAAGAAATTTGAAATCCAAAGGCAATATAAAATAATATTGTAAAAACCAAGGTGTATGAATGAACTACCAGCTATATATGAGAAGTGGTGGGAAGGTAAGGGAGAGAGAGGGTGTAACTGAAGCTAAGAAGGGACCGCGTCGCTTTCCGCCGTCGTTCCCGGGTCTCCTTCTGGACGCTGGACTGGCGCCGTCGGATGCACCGGTTGAGCAGATCAACGTCCCGGTGGTCGACTCAATGTGGAGTTGAACCCTGGAGTAGCCTACTCTACCTCGAAGGATGCGGATGGAAGAGGGGTCGACGGGCTCTTGAACCGTCGAGGGTCGTAGAACCAGAACACCTGGCAGTAGAGAGTGAAGTCTCTACTGCCGGGTTATGAGGAACAGGAAAAAATGTTGCAGGAACAAGGGTAGCGGTTGCCAAGCCGTTCAAGCACTCCGGTGCTCGAATCGAAGGTTCTATCGGAACTTGGAAGAAGCAAGGCAGAGTCTACGTTGCCGCCTGACAGGATCCGAAGCTGGGTAGCAGGATACTGGCAGCAGACGGACGAACAATGCAGGAACCTGGGCTCAGATGGGCGGCAGAGTGGCCACTTTAATACCATAGGAACACACAAGACTCCATGACTCTGGTTCACTCCAAAACATAACTCACTTTATTGATTAACAGCAAATCTTTTATACACTATAACACAATGCCACAATGGGGATGGGAGGGGCCAAGTATTCTAATACTGAATTGGCCCAAGAACCAATCAGATACACATTCAGGGGACAAGGCCAGGGGTTGAAGCACGTGCGCACTAGTTTGAATATGCGGCTTCAACCCTGGCCAATCAATGCGCGCAGTGAGTCATTCGTCGACCAATCTGGCGTCGACTCACTGCCTCCGGTTCCACGCACTGGACGCGGCATCGATGCCTCGAACACCGAACCGGGAACCACAGATTCATATTTGGTGAACGTGTATCCCTAGAACATACTTTGTACATTAAACATTAAACATTAAACGTTTCGACATATATTAAACATAGTACACAAACCAAAGTCTATGAATGTAAGCCTTTTCTCTTAGGTAATAGCTGGCCAGTTTGTACGACAAGGCACAGCACAGAGTCCAAACAGTAGAAATGTCCATAGTCTTTGGTTAAATAGTTCAAGGTCCAGACAAGGGCTCAAGTAACGAGTAGGATCCGTTACAGAGGACAATAAGGAAATGGACAGCATTCCGTAATACAAACTTTCATCAGCCAGCTTCATAAAAGACAAGTGTTTATAGTCGAAACATCTTAAAATCATAAGGATGGCATGAATAGAGGTGGGATAGATGGTTCATGCTCCGATATATGACCTCTACTTCTGATCTAACGCGTTTCACACTACACAAGCACTTACTCATAGATTTAAGAAACATATAATGTGAACAACCTTATAAATGTTTAAAATCAAAGTTAACTGAAGAGGTCTGTGATGGCATAACATCACGACTACAACCTATCCATGGAGGACAAATCCATGGGTAGCAAGATTAACCCTAGCTATATTTAGCCCAACAAAACAGCAGTATCTCACTCCAAGTACACCATATAGCCATCTAATATCCACATCACTGTACCACTATTAAATAGTGTGACCATGATGAGGATAGATGTATCTGCAATAAAAGATGTGAAAATAAAACATGATAATAACTGTAAAATATAAATCAGAGGGCTACTGCATAGCTAGGTGGGAAAATGACCCAAAATACCTAAAAATCAGCTGAGGGCAAGATGGAAAAAAAAGGGATTATAGAAAATACCAAACAAATACTCTATCTAAGGATATTACAGAGTTCAGGCCATGAGGAATTATTGTTTTCAAATGGAAAATCCAGAAAGCCTCTCTGTGGTTAATGAGCTCCAACATATCTCCTCCTCTTGGAGACAGATTAATCCTCTCAATGTCCTGAAAACTACAGAGTAAGACATCTTCTCCATGGTAATCAAATATGCATCTAGCCACTGCAGAATCCTTCTCCTTCCTCCATATTTGACATAAGTATTCCCTTATTCTGATCTTAAGGGAACAGATCATCCAGCCCACATACTGGCTAGAGCATCCCAAGCAAGTAAACAAATATACAACACTACATGTGTTGCAACTGATGTAGTAAGAGATCAAATGTTTAACATCATCAACTGAACCAACACTACATTTCAAAAACCCCTTGGTAGATAGCCAAGTAGGTTTAATTAGTCTATATGTAAATAGGCTAGGGGAGACTACATTACCAATAGTAACCCCAGTTTCGCCACAAAATCACATCCCCGATCTAAAATGTCCACTAAACAAGAATCAGTCCGCAACAAAGATTTAACCTATGTACAAATCTTCCCAAACCGAACACTAAACGTGGTAATGAACCTAACCCTATCATCCCGGGTATGCTGCTTAGCACATCTGCCAGGATTAGAAACAGGTAACTCACATCTAAGTCTGTCCAGGGCCACCTTATAAGCTTTATCTAAAAGCTGGTCACCGTATCGCCTGGCACGAAACTCCCAAAAAGCTCTTGAGAGGCTTGCCTAAAGCCTTCCACAGATGAACAGTTTGTGCAATAGTGCAAGAAGTGCCCCTTGGGGATATTATTGATTAATGCCTGGGATATGAGGCCCGAGCAAGTAGCAAACTATTCCATGAGGTCGGTTTCCTGTAAAGACTGCTGGCGATTACGGGTGAACCAAAAGTGTGAAAAATTTCCTGCATGACTTTTCGTGAAAACTTGTCGATTTTTTACTTTTCTTGCAAAAAATGTTGCCTTTTCACCTATGCAGAAATGTCTTTTTCACCTATTTTAACACATTTTTTGCCTATTTTAACACATTTTTCTCCTATATTTCCTACAGGCACTACATTTCCCACTGTAATATTATTTCTTCTGAGGGCTGAAGTTTAGAATAAGTGGCTGAAAGTCAAAGTTGTAAGTCCTACAGCAACATATGGCTTGAAAAATGTGTTAGCATGCAGAATGCATTTGTTCTTTGCCCACAGCACTAACTTCCTGCTTAAGTGACACTGGCACATATTCATGATGATATCAAGTATAAGAAAAATAAAGTACAACCTACAATGTGGCAGATGTGTATGGTAATGGTGGTGGTAGGGGACTGGCATGGTGTTATTTGTGTATGTATATTGTTATTACCATTGTCATACACTATCCTCCTTCTCAGATTATTGACACACATTACTTATCGGTCATAGCAGTGGTCCCAGGTAGGGTAGATGGTGGCAACCCTTCTTCACATCCCTCCTCATCTGGGCTGCTGTTAATATATTTGTCCTGGCTTTGTCTGTCATACTCCTCTGAAGCAGGAGCCATAGGTATTATTTGAATTGAACTAACTGTTGGCACTGGCAGTAGCACACTCTCTGACACATAAATAACTTCACTACTTCTTTTTTCTGCCCTAGAGCCCTGGGAAATTTTTAAAGTGCTTCTGCTGCTGCTAGTTGTGGCATCTTTGGCCTGCTGATAGTGTGTCTCCCAGTCAGACCTGTGGTTGTGTTTCAGCTGGGATCTCATAGAGGAGGTACCTAGGTGTGAGCCTGCTTTCCCCCTGCTCACTTGCTTTTTGCACAGACAACAGATAGCAATATGCTTAGCTTGAAGTTCCTGAGTGAAGTATCTCCATACTGTGGACTTCATGGAATGAGGGGTTTCTTAGGCGCTGCTGCTACTACTCGGGCTAGATGTTGATGTAATTCTACTGCCACTACTACTAGGTGTCAAATGTGCAGCACTTACAGCAGCAGCAGCAGCAGAGGCACTCTTCATAGCTAACATTGTGGATGTTAACCTGGATTGACAAGCTTTAATTCTGTTACTCCAATAAAAAAGGTATTACAAGATATTAATTTTGTTTGTTATTTTACTTCTACATCACTGGACTAATACGGTTACAATCTTAACTCTATATATATATTTAGATCTGCATCATCATCAGTCATCATTAGGTAATCCTCAGCAGCATCAGCATCACCTGACAATTCTTTCCCACTACTACCCTTATATTCCTCTAAGCTTTTTTGGAGGTCTCAAACTATTTGTTTTTACTTAACAATGTTCCCTACTACGGGTGTTTTGGTGTTTGTCTCACTATATGATGCAGCAGGCGGTTAAGCTGCTACACCTTCCTCTATTATGCTATTGACAGCATCATCAACAATTGAATGTGACTTGTTGGCATCTTCAGTGTTTTTCTTATGGTTCTTTATTACTGGTGGTGATGGAACTAGTTTTGCTAGGACCTTGACAAACTGCATCCTCCCTTGGAGTTGAGGGATCCTCATCATTGATTGCACACGCTGCAGCAACCATTGCTGCAATCAGTTTTTGAACTACTACTTTACTCTCACGTCCCTGCACTGCTCCACCCCTCCCCCTTCCCCTTGTGCTTTTGCTGGACATTACACAACTACACTGTGTTTTTTTACTGTACTGTACACAACATAATTGATGGAGCTGTATTATGCCTTGCCTAAGCCGAGTCAGCTGTCTGTCACTGTCACATAATATATTTAGTTCTTAATTCTTTTTTATTTATTTATTTATTTATTTATTTTTTTTTAAGTTGTGTAGCCTATTATCTCATCACAGTCTGTCCAAAAACATTATAACTGAAAAACAAAATCAACAACTTCTTTCCCCAGACTTCCCCACCCAGCACAGAGACAATAACAGCAAGATCAGCAAGCAAATAGGCCCCTAGCTGCCTGTGTCTTGCCAGTCAGTCACATGGAATTTTGTAGTATTTGGGGTCTACCTCCTTCCTCCCTTCTTCTACCCAGAGTGCCCCACTGACTCTCCTCACAGAACAAACATCCTACCTAAAAGATTCCCTAAACTAAACTTCAATTCCCATCTCAGTCTTCTTCAGCTCAAAAAATGTACTGCTCTCTCCTCTCACATACACAAAATGGCATACTGTGAGAGCCGGGCAGCCTTTTATATGGCTGTAGAAAACATTTGTGTGGTGGAGAAAAATTTTTCTTCCCATTGATTTGGGAAGTGGAAAAATGGCACTTTTTTGCAGGAAATTATTCGCCAAGCGGAAAATGCCATTATTCGCCAATTTCAGTTTGAGGCGAAAATTTCTGCCCATCCCTACTGGTGGCACTACAGGAAACCAAGTCACCCGCTAGTGTGTCATCCAAAAAGTAGACAGTGGACAGACTAAAAACCGAAATAAATTTAAGGTTCAATGCATTAGCATTTAGGAATACCACAAAAGATTTGGTTTGCTCTCTGAAGCCTAACCAAGTAAACAGCAGGTTATCAATATATCACCCATACCACAAAATCTAATCCCTGAAGGGGTTTGAACTCCCAAAGATGTGGATGGTTTCCCTCCAACATATAAAGAGGTTGGCGAATGATGGGGCAAAACATGCTCCCATCGTCACCCCACATCATTGGAAATAAAAAAAAAAAAAAAAAACTCCATAGAAGAAAAAGACATTGTGGAAAAGGAGATACTCTGCAGCCTGCAATAAAAACCTAATAAGATCCTCTGAATAATTAGAATAGTTCTCCAAATGATAATGCAAAGCCTGGATTCCCAAAGAATGGGGAAGAGAAGGATAAAGAGCAGTGAGATCCAGTGGCATATGAAGGCTTGTCTTGACTAACAGCAGATGTAACTTCTCTTTATCCTTCTATTTCTGTCACAGTTCCCCAGAGATGTTCAGGAGTCAGTAAGGTATAGTAAAATGCAATTTATTAAATAACCTTAAAGTTGCATACAATGGTAATAAGGCAGGAACATGCAGATGGTCACAGCCAGCAAGAGCTACTACCAGGAATAGTAGACTGCCAAGACTGACCACACTGCTGGAGACTAGGCCGAAGCCACTGGTAGTCTCAGCTGGAACAGGAATGGAACAGGAGCAGGAACTGGAACACGAAGTCTTGATACAATGAGCGAGGAATACACCTGACTCACACCTGCAGTCAGTATAGCAAATGCGGATACTTGACTGACACCTGCAGTCAGTATAGCTAGTCCATCAGAGCCCCAGGTCCACACCACATTGGGTGTCTGCTAAATAAGGGGACCAATCAATAGAATAGTCAGACAGAGCTACATGTCAGCACCAGAGAGGGTAGTCAGACAAGCCAGGTCATACACAGTTCAGGTAGTCAGCCAGAGTAACAGGTCTGCACCATATGGGTTGTCCACTATAAGGGATAAGAAAGAAGAATAGTCAGACAGAGCCACAAGTCAGCACCAGATTGGATGGTCAGACAAGCCAGGTCATACACAGAGCCCAAATACATAGAACTGCTTTGTACAACAACAATGTAAGGGCAACTGAGTCTGGACTCAGTCTGCCCTTTAAACCCCTCCTCAGGAAGTAGGTAGGAGGAGCAACTCAGAGGGAGGAAGTAGGTAGGAGGATACTACAGGAAGCAAACACATAAAGCAGAGGCCTGCTTCATACAGAAGCCTCATGTCTGCAGATGATGCATCTTGCTCTGCCATAATCCTACGTCAATCCGTGCGGCATGGATGGCAGCTGACGCCGAAGCATCATTTTGCATGTCGTCTGAAGCGGCGTGCTGGAACCAAGGTAAGCTGTGACAATTTCCCATTTGTTGGGCATCCAGTCTTTGAATTATCATGTGGTAAACTATTCTCTAAATTGTACTGCAGGAACTGTTCATCTGAAGAAGGCTTTAGGCAAGCCTTTCAAGAGCTTTCTGGGAGGTTTTGTGCCAGGGGATATAGAGACCAGTTTTTAGATGAGGCTTATAAGGATGCCCTGGACAGGCTTAAATGTAAATTATTATCTGGTTCTAATCCTGGTAGACATGGTAACCAACATACCTGTGATGGTAGGGTTAGGTTCATTACCATGTTTAGCCCTCTGTTTGGGAAGATTTGTACATTGGTTATAGCTTTTCTCCCTATGTTCTGGACTGATCCTTGTTTAGCGGACATACTGGATTAGGGATGCGATTGTCACGGACTCTCAGTAAAGAAACACATGAAACAGTACAAGTGAATTTAAACCAGTTTTTTGAGCAATAGATAATCAGAATACTAGTAGTAATAATGAACACTTCCTCAGTCAGAGGGGAGATAGACATGAGGACAGTGTCTAGTCCACTACCCAGGAGCTGACACTGAACCACCGTAGGTCTATGGTACTGAGTCTTAGAACCAGACTTGGCTCTACCACAACAGGAAGGAATGATGGAACTAGTACAGAAGCGTACCCAGTGAAGACACAGAGCGAATAGACCAACGATACCAGTAGCGTAACTAGTAGCACCACTCGAGGCAGCAGAGTAGGTGCTTAGATAGATGCAGCCAGATAGGAGCACACTACTGAGGCAAGGAGCGAGACAAGCTGCACTCTTTCTTACTGAAGGCAACTAGGAGGCACAGAGCAAAGGTAGCACTGCAAGTGCTAAGCCAGGCAACAGGTAAAAGTAAGAGGTGGTTGCCCAGGAGCAAGACTAAGTTGCACTAGCTGCCCAGAGGCAACAAGGAAGGCACCAAGTGGAGGCAACCTGCAAACGATCAGCTGGTAGCTGGCCTACTAGGTAAAGGAGTGAACCCGGGATCTGCCTAGTGGTAGTCAGACAGGAGCGAGGCACAAAGGAATAATCAGTCATACAGGCCACGATCAGGAACCAGATCGGGTAGTCAGCAACAGCAAAGACCAGCATGGAGTGGGTAGTCGGACAACCCAGAGTCATACACGGATCAGGAAGTCAGCCACAGCCTAGGTCACAACCAGAGTGAGTAGTCAGACAAGCCAAGGATCGAACACCAGGAGACAACGTAAGTCAAGCAAGGGTCAGAGGAACAAACTAGATGTGCACAGGAACACCAGGAAAGGGCAACAAGTCCTAGCCTCAATGAGATTTATAAAGCAGCAGAAGGAGGCGGGACCCAATTATGCCCAACAGAATAGGACATGCCAGTTCCTGAAACATGACTATAACAATGAGGAAGTGGCTGGAGGCCATGCCGGCCGGCTGCCATACAGAGGTAAGCACAGGATTGCCTAGGTCTCAAGGGAGACTGTGATAGTACCCCCCCCTTAACGACCTTCTCCCTGCAAAAGAGGACCGGGCTTAAGGGGAAAACGACTGTGGAATCTGTGGAGCAAAGCAGGAGCATGCACATTGCTAACAGACACCCAGGAACGCTCCTCCGGACCACACCCCTTCCAATGTACCAAGTATTGAAGGTGACCTCTACTTCTGCAAGAGTCCAGAATTGACTGTACCTCATACTCCTCCTGGTCTTTCACTTGAACTGGCCCAGGCAGGACAGGTACCGAGGTGTAACAGTTGCAAACCAAAGGTTTAAGCAGGGACACATGGAAGACATTGTGGACACGTATACCATCCGGAAGCTCCAGGGCGTAAGAGACAGGCTTGATCCTACACATTACCTGGTATGGGCCTAAGAACCGAGGAGCCAGCTTCTTACAAGGCACCTGGAGGTTGAGGTTATGAAAGGACAACCATACCCTATCCTCCATTTGAAACACCGGAGTTGGCCCGTGCCAACGATCCGCATGTCTTTTGTAGCACTGAGTGGACCTATGAAGGGATCTTTGAACTTGAACCCAAGTGAAGCAGAGTTCCCTAATATGCTCGTCCAGCGCTGGAATTTCTTGTGCCTCAAATGAGTCAAGCAGCAGAACAGGCTGAAACCCTTAATTAATCAAAAACGGGGAATTCTGAGAAGAAGAGTTAACGGCACCATTCCTGGCAAACTCTTCCCACGGTATCAAGCTCACCCAGTCATTGTGATGGTCTGCTATAAAACAGTGTAAGAACTGTTCCAGGCCCTGATTGGGTCTCTCAGCAGCAGGTAATCTGATGAAAATGACAACTGAATGCCCATTTTCCCACAGAAGGCCCTCCAGAAACGGGACACAAATTCGCTCACCCAGTCCGAGACCAGCACCCTGGACACTCCATGGAGCCTGAATACCACCCTGGAAAATATCTCAGGCAGCTCTTTGGATGAAGGAAGACCCTTCAAGGGTACAAAGTGGGCCATCTTAGAGAACCTGTTGACAATCATAAGAATGACCGTATGCCCCTTGGAAACCGGCAGCTTAACCATGAAGTCAATAGATACATGAGACCAAGGACGATCACCATTTGGTACCGGCTGAAGCAGGCCCATGGGAAGATGCCTGGGAGTCTTGCTGCGAGCACATTGTCATGGTTTCCCAAGAATAATTCAAGATTCAGAACGGTATAGTAAAAGGTAACAATTTATTAAATACAATAAGAAAATTCAATAACAAGGAATAAGAACAGGCAATAATCACGGAAAAGCAGTAGAGGTCCCACTAGAGGTCAGCAACTCTATCAGGAATAGGAGTCTGCCTAAATGAGGGAGCCTCTGCCAGAGACTGAACACACCCCTGTAGTCTCTGTAAACGGAAGGCAAGCAGGAACACTGCAAGAGACAACCTGACTCATGCCTGCAGTCAGTGGGTAGGCCGAGGAAACTCCCAAAGGTGGTAGCGGATAGGGAGACAATACTGACGCTAGCCTGCCGTCGGTACGGAGAATGAAACACCCCTAGGAAACGCAATGGGGGAGAACACAGTCTCAATCCATGAATCTAAAACGTAAGTCTTAACCAGAGCCACAGGTCTGCACCAGACTGGGTGTCTACTATATACTGGGAGTAGGCAGAAGAATAGTCAGACAGAGCCACAGGTCAGCATCAGGATGGATGGTCAGACAAGCCGGGTCATACACAGTACAGGTAGTCAGCCAGAGCCACAGGTCTGCACCAGACTGTGTGTCTACTATAAACAGGGAGTAGGGAGGAGAATAGTCGGACAGATCCACAGGGCAGCACCAGGGTGGATGGTCAGACAAGCCAGGTCATACACAGAGCCCAAGGGAAACGAAATGAGTTGAACAACAATGCAAGGGCAACTGAGAATTGGCTCAGTTCCCCTTTAAAGCCCAGCCCAGGAAGTAGATGGGAGGAGAATTCCGCAAACACAGCATAAAACAAGGACCTGCATCATTCTGGCGATTTGCGCCCCTGAATGATGCATCTCGACGCCATGCGTCAAACTCACCGCCTGCACCTGTGTCAATTTGAGCGCCAAACCCAGCTAGCAAGAGGACACGGATGGCCAATAGTGCTGTCAAGCGCGCCCAAACCTTGCACCATCAGCGACGTCTGGGAGGAAGCATCGGAAACATATTGACGCCTCCTGCATCATTGTCGACAACGGTGCTGGAATAGGTAACTGTAACACGTGGCACAAGCTGCTACAACAGCAGAGCAGTCAATTCTTAGGCTTATCACCAAAAGCGCCTAGATTTGGACCAAATCAGTTGGTTGTGCCCAATATGCCCTGTGGCCTTAGAAGAGTGGTAGGTAGACATTTAAAGATTTCGCAGGTGCTCAGGGACAAAAGCATCTTCCACTAAATTTGTCAGTAGGAGAGGTGGCTTGTGAAGCCAAGATCTCCTCCCCCAAGGGAGAGGTAATACTAGCTTGAATGGTAGCCAGAACGTGATCTGTCGGAATGATAGGCACGGGAACACTATCAGCCTCAGGAACTGATCCGAATTGTCTTGAGTGGGCATACACCCTGACATTCTTAGTACCCGGAAGGTAGGATACCACATAATTAAACCTGGAGAGGAATAAAGCCCATCTGCCCTGCCTGGGCGGCAACCTCTTAGCCTTGGAAAGATAGGTCTGTTTTTGTGGTCAGTGAGGATTAGGACTGGAGAACTCATCCCCTCCAAAAGGTAGCGCCACTCCTCGAGTGCGAGGATAATAGCCAGCAACTCTCGATCCCCTATATTGTATACACTCTGAGCCCTGGACAATTTCTGGCATTACCAGATATTCATAATATCCGCTACGGGTGTTAAAGGCTGATTTCCACTCATGCCGTTCCTTTATTCTTAGATTATAGGCCGCCCTTAAATAGAGTTTGGTGAATACTTTCAAGCCCTTAATTCGATCAAACAACTCGGTGATCAAAGGCATGAGGTATGCGTTTTTTTACCAACAACTTGTTTAGGCCTCTGTAATCTATACATGGTCTTAACTCCCCATCCTTCTTTTTGATAAAAAAGAAACCAGCGCCAGCAGGTGAGGAGGACTTGCGAATGATCCCTCTGGACAGGGCATCAGACACATACTCCTCCATAGCACAGTTCTCCTCCACAGGCAGAGGATAAATACGTTGGAGCTACAGCTCTGGAAATCAAATTAATAGTACAGCCGTAGGGTCTGTGGCCCAAAAAATACTAGCCTCTACCTTACTGAATACCTCCTTGAATGATTGTTACTCTGCAGGTAACAAAGGAGAGGTACAAAGTATTCTGGTAGGCTGCTGCAAACACGTACCAGTGCAATAAGGGGACCAAGCTACAATTTTGCAAGTCTGACAGTCTATCCTGGGATTGTGAGTCTGGAGCCATGGAAACCCCAGGATAACTGCATAGTGTGGAAACTTTATTATTTGAAACTGTAGGGTCTCCACATGGAACCCCCCCTACCTTCAGAAACAACGGCACAGTCTCATGAGTAACATGTAACGACTGCAATGGCCTAGCGTCAATGGCTTCAATAACCATAGTAGAAGAATGAGGCAACAATGGAATCTTATGCTGGGCCGCAAAGTCAGCATCCATGAAGAACCCAGCAGCTCCTGAGTCCACCAGGGCCTGAGCCAAGATTGAAGAGGTGGACCAGGACACTACTACTTCGAGAATCAGTTTCCCAAGCAGTGAATATAGGGACTCTGATACTCCACCTAGGGTTTGCCCCTTACACAACCCTAGAAGCGAGCATTTCCCGGACGGGTAGGACAAGAGCACAACAAATGTCCTGCCTTTCCACAGTAAAGGCACAGGCCCTCTCTCCTTCAAAATGCCCTCTCCTCCCCTGAGAGGCGAGTAAAGCCCAATTGAATGGGTTCCATCCTACCTGGCTCTGACCCAGGAGGCATGGGAGGCAAGGGAGGACAGGGTGGGGATGAAAAGTTAGGTGCTAGTCCACTCATAGTCTTATGACTTTGACCTCTGAACTCAGGCCTTTCTGAGTCTGGTATCGATCAGAATCGTGCAGTAGATTAATTCATTCAGATCTCCTGGCAACTCGCAGGCTGTTATTTCGTCCTTCATAGTGTCGCACAAGTCCTGCAAAAATGTTGCCACTAATGCCTCATTATTCCAACCCACCACTTCTGCCAAGGCATGGAATTCAATAGCAAAATCGGCTGCAGTGCGCTGCCCTGTCGTATGGTCATTAGCCATTTTACTGCAGATACTGCGTTGGCTGGAACATCAAAGACCCTGCTGAATTCCCCCACAAATTCTGAGAAATTGTCCACAATAGGTTTCCTTGTCTCTCATAATGGATTAGCCCAAGCAAGATCACAAAGCCGACCTTGCTTTGTTCACTAGGAAAGGCCTACCATCTCCAAGGAAATGCCTACTTGGTTAAAGAACCCTCTGCAGAGTGTAGGCTCCCAGTCGTATCATTGAGGAAAAGGATCTGTATCAGACAATCCTCTACTGGTACCACCTTCAGGGTTTGAAGATACCGCTGGTGCCAAATCTGGGGAGTCCACCTGTTGGTGAGGGTTTTGCCCTAGATAAACATAGTAGATAAGGCTGAAAAAAGACATGCGTCCATCAAGTCCAGCCCATGCCAATAACACCCCTGTTGATCCAGAGGAAGGCAACAAAAAAGCCCTCTGGAGCAATTTCCAGTGTAGGTGTGTGTGTGTGTGTGTGTCAGATAGTTCCCCGGCTCAATATCCTATTTGCTTTGAAGCCATCTGTCATAACTGTCAATATTGTTCTGTGTTAGATAGGCACCCATTGTTTTTTTGAATGCAGTTACATTATCTGCAAGCACAACATCCCGAGGCAAAGAATTCCATAGCCTTACCGCACTTACTGTAAAGAATCCCTGCCTGTGTTTTAGTCGAAAGCGCCTTTCCTCAAGTCTTAATGGATGACCTCTTGTTCTTAGCTCAGCTCTTTGCATAAATAATTCATTGGATAGTTCTTTGTATTGACCTTGAATGTATTTGTAAATGTGCGGTTCGGTTCAATAGTGTTTGCATAGCGAAGGATAATTGATCGATCTGCTGATCCTGTGAGTTCATTCTGGCCAGAATACTCTAAACTGGTTCTCTTGCACCTTCAGAACTCATGGCCCTTTCGTACTGTCACGGACTCTCAGTAAAGAAACACACGAAACAGTATAAATGAATTTAAACCAGCTTGTTGAGCAATAGATAATCAGAATACTAGTAGTAATAATGAACACTTCCTCAGTCAGAGGGGAGATAGACATGAGGACAATATCTAGTCCACTACCCAAGAGCTGACACTGAACCACCATAGGTCTATGGTATTGCATCTTAGAACCAGACTTGGCTCTACCACAACAGGAAGGAATGATGGGACTAGTACAGGAGCGTACCCAGTGGAGGCACAGTGTGAATAGACCACCGATACCAATAGCGTAACTGGTAGCACCACTCGAGGCAGCAGAGTAGGTGCTTAGATAGATGCAGCCAGAAAGAAGCGCACTACTGAGGCAAGGAATGAGACAAGCTGCACTTTCTCTTACCGAAGGCAACTAGGAGGCACAGAGCATAGGTAGCATCTCAAGTGGTTTTGTTGGGTTAGATATATCTAGGGTTAATCTTGCTACCCATGGATTTGTCCTCCATGGATTGGCTGGATGCATATGACACAATTCTGTCATAGACCTCTTCAATTAATTTTTATTTCAAACATTTATAAGGTTGTTCACAATATATGTTTCTTAAGTCTGTGAGTAAGTGTAGCGTGAAACGTGTTAGTCCCGATGTAGAGGTTGTACATGGGAGCATGTATCATCTATCCCACCTCTGTTCATAAATGCCATCCTTATGATTTTAAGATGTTTCTACAATAAAGACTTGTCTTTTATGAAGCCAGCTGCTGCAAGTCTGTATTACAGAGTGTTTTCCATTTTTTTGTTGAAGTGTTCATTTTCAGGGATTGAGCACCTGTGCAAACTCGATATATCAGTGGTGAGTCACTTGATTTCTAAAGAATTCTGTGGGATGTTTCAAGAATTATACTGTTGCAGCACCCTATCCATATGTAAGGGAGAGAGAGTGGGGGAACGTGGAAGACGGAGATGGGGGGACTGGAACTTTCTAACTTGACTAAACAAGTTATGCATCTTGTTGTATAGGTAGTTATCAATGCACTGTTTGTACAATTGTGCAATTTGACATTTCCAGAAAATAATATCCTGAAGAATATTATACTGGTCCTGCCAAAATGACAGCTCATCCACGAGATTTACCCATTTTGGATCTGCAGTTACAGTGTGGCAAACAATACATCCCAGATTGATTTAAATTCCAAGATGGTATTCACTAGTGATGAGCGAGCGTGCTCGGCCGATGCTCGGATCGGCTCGAGCATCGCTCTGCTCGGCACATGGCGGTACTCGTCGAGTACCGCCATGTGCTCTCCCGCCATGTTCGGGTGGCGGGGATCTGTGCCGGAAGAGGCACAGATCCGAAGAAGCTCCGCTGGACCACCAGGGACTGGAGGTACGGGGGCATTGCGGAGATGAAGGGGGCATTGCGGAGATGAAGGGGGACATTGTGGAAGAGGGGCATAGACTCTATGCCCCTCTTCCACAATGTCCCCCTTCATCTCCGCTATGCCCGTCTTCCACAATGTGCCCCTTCATCTCCGCTATGCCCCTCTTCCACAATGTGCCCCTTCATCTCCGCTATGCCCCTCTTCCACAATGTCCCCCTTCATCTCCTCTATGGCATAGAGGAGATGAAGGGGGACATTGTGGAAGAGGGGCATAGCGGAGATGAAGGGGCACATTGTGGAAGAGGGGCATAGCGGAGATGAAGGGGCACATTGTGGAAGACGGGCAATTCGGAGATGAAGGGGGACATTGCGGAGATGAAGGGGGCATTAGGAGATGAAGGGGGCATTGACCAGGCACCCTCCCCTCATCAGAGCAGGGGGTGCCTGGTGTCGCCCCATTCATTTCAATGGGGCTCGGGTGCTCGGCCGAGCACTCGAGCCTCAGGGGGTGCTCGGTCAGAGCACCCGAGCACCCGAGCATCGGGGTGCTCGCTCAACACTAGTATTCACCACAAACTATTTCACTCTGTCTGTATTACAGAGTGTTTTCCATTTTTTTGTTGAAGTGTTCATTTTCAGGGATTGAGCACCTGTACAAACTCGATATATCAGTGGTGAGTCACTTGATTTCTAAAGAATTCTGTGGGATGTTTCAAGAATTATACTGTTGCAGCACCCTATCCATATGTAAGGGAGAGAGAGTGGGGGAACGTGGAAGACGGAGATGGGGGGACTGGAACTTTCTAACTTGACTAAACAAGTTATGCATCTTGTTGTATAGGTAGTTATCAATGCACTGTTTGTACAATTGTGCAATTTGACATTTCCAGAAAATAATATCCTGAAGAATATTATACTGGTCCTGCCAAAATGACAGCTCATCCACGAGATTTACCCATTTTGGATCTGCAGTTAAAGTGTGGCAAACAATACATCCCAGATTGATTTAAATTCCAAGATGGTATTCACCACAAACTATTTCCCTGGGAGAAAAGTATTAACTAAATCTATTATACATCATTGGACCCTTTTATCAACTGACACAGCTTTTCCATTTTTTTGCTAAACCTCCTCCAATGATTGCTTATAGAAGGGGCAAAACTTTGAGGAATATCTCAATACACCCGGGCCATCTGGATAAGGCTTCTACAGAGACAGAAAAAGACAACTGCCTCTCAAGGAAACAGAATAAACTAGGATGCTATAGATGAGTAAACTGTACTACCTGGAATAGCATGTTGAGTGGAACACTGCAATGTATTAATGAGTCTGCTGCTATAAGGACAGTGTCAAATGCTTTACTGAAATCTAGATAAGACTTTTTGTTCTATTCATATGCATGAAGTATTGCTATACAATTTTATAATATTTTTTTAAGTTCATTCCTTTCCATTTGTGTTCTTATTCTGTATGATCATTGGAGGATGGTTAAGTTAAAGAGGCACGCCTCTGTAGTGCTTGTATAATTCAGGCACATATAGGTAACCTGGTGGTTTCTTTTTTCCTCCGGAGCTATCTATTAGATTTTGTGTTAAGTCTTCTACTAATTGACTTAGAGATAATCTTTGTAAAGAATGTATCTATTCCTGGCTGAACCTGCCACTTGTTTTTTCCAGTCCAAATCAGAAAGATTAAAGTCCTCCATATTAATAACCACACTTTTCACTGTCACCTTAGTTACTTCCTTGACCAGCAGTTCATCTAACTCCTCTGCTTGTCCAGGGGGTCTATAGATCACACCTACACAAGTGACAGTCTTATTCCCATATTCCAAACTTACCCAAACAGTCTCTGTTTTCTCCTCCATACCCTGTATAAGATTAACCTTTAAGCTATTTTTGACATAAATGGCAACCCCCTCCTCCTTTTCTGCCTTTCCTGCTTTTCTAAATAGAGAGAACCCTGGTGTTATTACATCTCTTTGTCTCCTAAACTGCACCACACTGGACTGAAGGAAATTTAGTTTTTTTTATACTATTGAGGTAGGAAGTTTCAATGTCATTGGAAAACATAGGTAGAAATGGAACCATTCTCGGGGGACATTCTGTGATGGTTCGAAATGGACAAAAATGCATATGTTTCTCTATTGGCAGGAATTCCTGTGTGAAAAGTGGAAACCATGTTTTTTTTCTGTGAAATTTCCAGCAGGAACAAAATGGGACTTTTCACCCATCCCTACATGTAAACTTTATTATGTGGGGAAGATGGAAACCACCCTCAATGAGAGAATGGCATGTATCCACCAGAGTAGCATTAGAGACAAAAGAAATGGATAAACCTGTTGCTAAAAAATTTTTGGCACTTCAACACCCTGCATCCTTATTTAGGACTATTCTCATAGACCATGTACCCCCTCTCCCAAGTGGAGGTGAAAGGAGCACAATACTATTACTAAGAAAAACATTTTGGATTTACACTTTGGATACTATTGTACTATGAGGACTGAATGAAGTCATCAGTTTCACTCCTTATTGACCAGGGCACAGTGATCTAGCAGAGGATTTTGATGTGTAAAAGTAATTTTGGTCCAGCATCACTAGACCACCTCGCTGTAGACTACCTTTGGTTTTCCTCTCTGATCTATTGGATAGTGCATATTATCGTCCTCTACTAACAAGAACTCTCAACATATCAATCACAGAAATCCAGCATAACTATGTCACCAGTTCTGAATATTCCATAGTCCTTTCTCCCTTATCTACTGCATACATTATACAGCTTATTTATTCTCTCTGCATGATTGTTTCCAATTGGGTCTTCACACTGCTCTGCATAAAACCAGGGGCCTTTACACATTTGTCTTCCCTCCCTCTTCCTTATTTTGTGCTAAGGAAAAATTGTTGACTTTGATTTACACAGCATTCTCTCTTTTTCATCTTGTGTCCTTTTGACCTACAATAGAAAAATGTAATAACTTATGTGTACTGTAGTGGGGTGATGCTTTCTGTGTGGGTGCAGGATATACCTACATCTTGCGATATTATTGGACTTCGTTTGTGTTTAAATACTTCTTGTAGTTGGTAGGTCTTACTAAGAAAAACATTTTGGATTTACACTTTGGATACTATTGTACTATGAGGACTGAATGAAGTCATCAGTTTCACTCCTTATTGACCAGGGCACAGTGATCTAGCAGAGGATTTTGATGTGTAAAAGTAATTTTGGTCCAGCATCACTAGACCACCTCGCTGTAGACTACCTTTGGTTTTCCGCTCTGATCTATTGGATAGTGCATATTATCGTCCTCTACTAACAAGAACTCTCAACATATCAATCACAGAAATCCAGCATAACTATGTCACCAGTTCTGAATATTCCATAGTCCTTTCTCCCTTATCTACTGCATACATTATACAGCTTATTTATTCTCTCTGCATGATTGTTTCCAATTGGGTCTTCACACTGCTCTGCATAAAACCAGGGGCCTTTACACATTTGTCTTCCCTCCCTCTTCCTTATTTTGTGCTAAGGAAAAATTGTTGACTTTGATTTACACAGCATTCTCTCTTTTTCATCTTGTGTCCTTTTGACCTACAATAGAAAAATGTAATAACTTATGTGTACTGTAGTGGGGTGATGCTTTCTGTGTGGGTGCAGGATATACCTACATCTTGCGATATTATTGGACTTCGTTTGTGTTTAAATACTTCTTGTAGTTGGTAGGTCTATTTTTGTGTCTTTGCAGATAAAATTTGCACTTACAGGATAACCAGCAAAGGCTTATGTATGTCACTCTGGCAACCATGGATCTGTGCCCCACTGTTATCCACTGATTTTATCTATAAACTACTCTCAATAGCAATTCTCTTAGCAATACAATGGTGTTTTAGATGTTCACACTTCATACACAAATCCTGTTTCTCTCTGTCCACAATATCTCTGGTACACAGTTGTATGCAAAGGTTTGGGCACCCCTGGCCAAATTTCATGCTTTTTTGGTTTTCTAAATGAAAAGATGTTAACACGACCTTTGCAGCGAAGAACCTCAGTTATCCAATTTATTATGCACAATTGCTATTTATTTTCTGAATTAAACAGATGAAAAAAATGAAACAGAAAATGTGGCATGTGAAAATGTTTGGGCACACTTTCAATTGGTACTTAATAACACTCCCGTTGGCAGAAATCACATCTTCCATTTCTTGTAGCCAGCTAACAATCTATTCTTATGATTTTTTTTTCCACTCTTCCTTACCGAGTGCTTCTAGTTTAGAAATATTTTCTACGTTGTTTTGCATGCACTGTATGTTTGAAATCTACCCACAGATTTTCAGTAATATTCAAGTCTGGAAACTGTGAAGGCCAAATGCTTTTTGTCTCCAAACTTACCTTTGCTGATTATAGCCAAAGAGTAAAAATATTAACTTCATCAGACCACAGCATTTGGCTCCAAAACACCTCTGGCTTGTTTAAAATGGAACTTTCACCTTATTTAAAGTTGCCCTGCAATAATAAGGCAGATGGTGACTAGCTTAAAAATAGTTCTCTTACCTCTCAGACCTAGACAATTCTAAAGTAATTCTTACAGGGATAGTAATACTTTATTATTACTATCCCCCATATTGTACATATTTGCAAAATAATTTAATAGCTCCCAGGTTCATCTCTCAATCCTTTATGGTTTGAGAGATAACCGAAGGCAAAGTTCCTCCCTCCCTGCCCCTTCCCTGAAATCAGAGTTGTGCTGACTGCAGGGATATCCGGTCTGATCGCGTTAATGACAAAGAATTATTTCACTGAAACTGAAAGCACAAACCAAGCACATGTAGAAGACCTTTTCAGTGAAATAATTCTTTCTTACTAATGTGATCTCTGCTCAGCTGCAGAGCCACAAGCTTGTCATACGACAGACTTCCCCTGCAGCCAGTACAACTCTGACTTCAGGGAAGGGGGAGGGAGGGGGGAACTTTGCCTTTGGCTATCTCTCAAACCATAAAGGTTTGAGAGATGAACCTGGGGGCTATTAAATTATTTTACAAATATATACAATATGGGGGATAGTAATAATAAAGTATTACTATCCTTTTAATCTTTGGAGACTGATATCCAGGTTAATGCAGTCTGTGTGCAGTACAATGCCTCCTTTTTTTATTATTTTATTGAATGTAAAGCAATACAAAGTGTCTGAGCAGGTCAACAAAAGACCAGAATAAATTGACAATTAACAGAATCCCTGTGAAGAATATTACATGTCAGTATTCAGATCAATAAATGTAGATGATAATCAGAATTCCAGAAAAGTCTCTAGATAAGTTGAAATCTTCAGTAACTGGAGCTGAGGGAAGAAAGTCTCAGATAACTTGAGCCTTAGAACATCCTATTTAGAAAGTTTCGATAGATGTTCGAAAAAGAGATAAGAAAAAAGAAAAAGGAGAAGGAAAAGGTAAAGGTGATTGCTCTGTCGGAGAATGTCGCACTGCCTCAAATGTACTAGAAATGTGATATCTAAGAATATAAGCTAGATAACATTAAAGATAACTTTAGAAAATTGGCCTCACCACAATGTCAAGGAAGCCATCAACATATGAGGTGAAAGGAAATGGGATAAATAGATCTTATAGTAAGAAATTACTTTGAGAATGATGAGAGTGCAATGCTTCTTAATGGAGACAGAAAATGACAGCACAGGAGTGCAGACAAGATGTCTGCGCTGATGCCTGGCTTCGGATCTTTGAAGATTAAAGATTTCTTTAGAATTCGCTAGCTCTGAGAGGTAAGATAACTTCCTCATTTGCTTAAGTATATTCTTTCTTTAAAAAAAATGGCAATATAGAAAGCTAAGGGGATGTTTGTGCAGTGGAAGACAGTACTTTTCGAACGCTTTGAGTATCATAGGGGTCCCTATGGATAAAATCACAAAAACAAACATGGCGCCCAATACTGCAACACTCAAATAATCAGTAATATTATGTAATGAAATAGTAATATAAGCGTTATGGTCTGGTCAGATATTAATTAACCTGACATATTGCAAAGGTGTAGAATATCACCTGCCTCCACACAGGTAACTCCAGGTAATGTACTTGACTTGAATAAATTCTATGTGTCCTGATATAAAACCAGTAACAACTGAAGAGGACTGAAAGCATAATATTGTAGAAAAGCGATGGCTCTTGATATAAAATAATATACTGTTTATTATTAGACTTTGTTTTCTGTTCTCTACAGGGGTCCCTATGGTGCTCAAAGGGTTAAGTGAGTGATGCTGTTCATGGTACTGAAAATATCATCTCTGCTCGCCCACTGAGCAAGTGTGAGAGAGGATGTTCTCAAGACTTCATGGCTGTCAGACTGTTGGGCATCCCTTCCACATCACCAGCTGTTCAACAACCGTATATGCTAATGTGGAGCTTCTCCCCCTCCCCTCGCATGCTTAATACTTAGTGCATTCGGCATTGTGTGTCTAAACAGACAAGGCAATGTGCTAATCAAACACTGGCAGACACATATCGCCACAACATTGAACCCTAGTGAATCTTCCTGCTTTTGTTGACTTCAACAGTTCCACTTAACTTACATTTCTTAATGACATTTTGGACAGTGGAAACTGCAAGCAGGAAGCATTTAGATATATTTTTATAGTCTTCCCCCTACTTTGTAAGAGTCCGTTATCCTTATTTTGTGATCCTCAGTCAGCTTCTTAGAGGCATCCATGGTTGTTGATTGTGAGCATGAGTCAGGGAATTTATTAAGCTCTGGATTGTCATCATCTAACTTAGATTAATGCCTAATGAGCCAATTAAGTTCTGAGACCTTACAACAAAGTTTTGCATATGAGACATTATTTGTTTTTCAATCTGTTACATTCAGCAAATAAATAATAACTGTACATTACAATTTGCAGATAAATGTCAAGTTTAAGCCTGTTTACTGCAGAGGTTTTGTTAACTCTCTTTCACTTAGAAAATCAACGAAATGTAGTCTGGACATGGGTGCCCAACTTTTGCACACAACTACGTCCTATATATTTCTTGCTGGCCTTGTCTCATGTCCAGAATAGTGTCTCATGGGGGAAAGGGGCATACTGGGAGGGACCAAAGCTATTGTTGAATCCAAGTGCAATAGAGTCGCAGATTATTCTAACATTCAAGAGACCAAGGCCTCGATTCAATTAGGTCCGATGCCAAAATAAACAGACGAGGGCATTTTTGAAAAAATACCTGTGGAAAAAAAGGTCAGGCAATAAATGTAGCTGTATTTTCGCCCATTGAAAATAAAAATAAAAAATGCTACAAGATGCAATTCATTTACATGCATTAGCCCTAATCTCCATTAAGGGATCCACTTTATCGTAGTAAAATCTGCACCCAGTTTTTGGAGACAGCAGAGTGCCTTAATGGATCTAAAAAGTGCTGAGTCCAATGTTAGTAGAATTAACCCTATGAGTTCCAGTGGGGTATAATTACCCTAATGACACTCACAGGGTTAATCCGACTAAGTTACAAAGCAACAGCCATTGAAAACAAACACTTACCAGTATCTTGATGTCCAGCGGAATCTTCAGCCATTCAACTTTGAGCAGGGGTTTTCTGGAACCTGCTTGAAGCAGACTGGCTGGGAGTTGTGTAAGAACACATCCCAGCCAATAGCTGTGAATCATTTTGAACAGAGACTGCCCATATAAAAAGGCAGTCTCTGTTCAAAATTCCCTCACACTGGAATTGGCATCGGCCCATCAGATACTAAATGGAGTTTGTTCACTTTACTTTTCTCAGCTAAGACTGAGGGCATATGATGATTTCAGTATTGTTTGGGCACTAAAGTTCACTGTTATTTGGGAGCACATTTTTTCTTTCTCATCGGATTAATGTCACTGCTAAGAAGCATCATATTTTAGCTCTCTAGTGCCATTACAGAGGAGAAATTTCCACATACATATTAAATTAATTCCACCCAAAAGGGCGGTCCAGTTCCAAAATGACGGGCAAGTCCCCTCTGCATGGGAACACCAGCTAACCTCTGACGTACATTTTGGTCTTGTTGTGCCTCATTAGAGAGGTGCAGCTGGATTCCCTAGGCACTGAGAGCAAGGAGTCAATGTCTGGATTAGCCTTCACTCTTAGGGAGACCCCATAAGAGTATTACAAATAAGCATACAAAATATGAGAGGCTTCTGAGAACGAACACAATGGCCTGTCCTACAACTAGTCACCACTCAGAAACATCACATTTTAGCTCTATGCCATTGCAGAGGAGAATTTTCCACATACATATTAAACTAATTCCACCCAAAAGGTTGCTTTTTTTCATGCTCAGAGCATCTCACATCTTTTGGCATGATTAGAAAAGGAACAGGTTTCTTTCTAAGCACATACTTCTGGTATCCTTGGATACAACCTGTCCTACACAGGGGTCATCAGGAATGATGAAAAGGGAGTACATTTTCTAAAAGTCTGTGTGTGTGATATAGACAATATTTTAGCATACCACATCCAACAGATGAAGACCCTGCTCCTACTTCATAGAAGGTTTAGGGAACAAGTAAGGAACAATAATTTCCTGGTTGATGTGAAAATACAAGACACCTTGGGCAGAAAACCTGCCAGAGTATGAAGAACTATCCTGGTGAAAAAAAAGGAAAAGGGTTTGTGAGACAATGCTTGTAGGTCAACAACTCTGAAAAGAGATGTGATGGCCAGAAGGAAGGCCAACTTGAGTGTCAGAAGACACAAAGAAGCAGCTGATGAGGTTCAAAAGAATGCTTCTGGAGAACCCCTAACATCAAATTCAAATGCCGCAGTGGAGTATGATTCCTTAGGCAGGGTAGGCATGGCCCACCTCTGAACAAAGGTCTTGATATCAGGGAGGAAGGCAATAAACTTCTGAAAAAGAACATAGAGAGAGCTGAAATCTGAACCATAATAGAACTCAGGCTGAGACCCTTGTTGACACAATCATGAAGAAAGGGCAGAACCATAGGAAGAGTGAAAGGTCATGGGGGAGTGTCTTACTGGCACACAAATGGTAGTATAGGAACCAAATTCTATGATAGGCATTAGCTTGCAGCATAGTAGAGAGGACAGCACCAGAAAGACCTCCCTCTTCAAGATGTTTGCTTCAAGAATGATGCCATCAAACCTAATCTTTCCAATTGAGTATGAGAAACCAGGCCCTGGGTCAGGAGATCCAGTCTCAGGGGGAGAGAAATGGTTGTGCAATGGACTCATTGAGAAGGTCCAAGAACCAGACCCAATAGGGCCAAAAGGTGGTGATCAGGTTTACCTGACAACTCTCCATTGTGTTCTTTGTCAATACTCTGGGAATCAGGGGAATTGGAGGAAACACATATACCAGAAGAACAAGAGGGACACAGGGACCTGAATTTGGAAGCCCAGTCTGGCATGAGGAACAGTGTGATAAAGGGGTAAAAGGACTCAGAATCCTTAGGCTTGGATTTTCCTATGTGTCCCATTCAGAGAATCCCCCTCCAAAAGTGGGACAAAAGTAATCTCAAGTTGTTGTAAAGTATGAGAAAGTACTTAGAAATATTTAAAAAGGTACTTATCTACTGAAAGGGGTTTAAAGGGATAGTAAAACTTAAGTATTACTAATCCCTATAGTAAAGCCCTATTAAAAAAATGTATTGCCCCCAGTGTCATCTCTCAAACCTTTATGGTTTGAGAGATGATCGCTTCTAAAGTTGCCCTCTCCCTACCCCTTCCCCGTAGTCAGCTTAGTAGCTGACTGAAGGGAAATCCGGTGATAGATCATCAGGCGGCTCTGCAGCAGAGCCACGATTGTGTTAACTAAAAAAAAACTTTCACTAAAACGGTCTTCTATGTGTGCTTTCAAACCAAGCACACATAGAAGACCATTTCAGTGAAAGTTTTCTTTTTCAGTAACGCGATCAGGCTGTGCTGGAGAGCTGCCTGAAAGTCGTACGACTCTCTTCCCTGCAGTCAGCTAGAATGCTGACTACGGGGAAGGGGGAGGGCAACTTTAGAAGTGTTCATCTCTCAAATCATAAAGGTTTGAGAGATGACGCTGGGGCAATACTTTTTTAGTAGGGCTTTACTATAGGGATTAGTAATACTTAAGTATTACTATCCCTTTAACTGGTAAGGTAGAAAAAAGAGACCAGCCTCTGCATAACCTATGCAATGAAAAATTTAAGATGCACTACCTCTGTCCTATCCTGAAAACCTGTGAAAAGGGGGATTCTGGGACATATAATTTCTCATTGCCCCTTGCCAAATGTATGTATATCTTTATTTATATGGCGCCACACAGTGTACACAGCACCTTACATATGTATAATAGTGGCTCTCCAGCTGTTTAAAAACAGTACTGTTTGACACTCCAAACACTAGCCCCTTGCTGATCATGTGACAGAGCAGATTCCATGATTCATATTGGGCCCTCTCTTACCCCGTAGGTGAAACGAGTGCAGAGAAATATCTCTGTGAATAATTGCATGCAACAAAGATGGCCACCACACGGTCACCCAGTTCTTAATGGGGCCACATCAACTACAATGAAGTACTAGCAAAACAGAGAAAAAAGATGAAAACTGTTCAAATACATGGCAAATTATTAGAAAGAAACAGTAGAAGGAATACTTCTGCTCTGAAAATAGGAAAATGTCCAGTTACAACAGTGTAAAACAGTGTACAGAAAAGGTAAAAAAAAATAAAATAAAAAAAAAACCCTTATAATGCAGGACCCACCTCAGAAATATACAATGCAAGAGGTAGAACTAAAATGGAGCACAACAAGCAAGAACACCACATAACATTTGGTGCCACCGTGCCAGACTATAGAAGGGACATAAAATATATGACCATAGCACTCAATGGGTTAACTTACAAGTCTTCACTCTTCAGAATTTGATTTAAATTAGAAACCGCCAGGGAAATTCAATAGTTAGGCATAGGCTTAATAACCCTCCACAGGAAAAGTTCCAGAATTATACCTGTAAACTGGTCAGTTGAACTACAGGGAAGACAGTTGATGGAAGCCCACTTAATGGGGATAATACATATTCAGATAATAAAAACAGATAAAGACATCTAAGAGAGCAGTACCCAATATGTACTTCATAAGGTCAATTGAACCTGAGGAGACTGGGGGCAATGCTGGAGAGAAGAGTCTCCTCCTCAGAGGTCCTGACTATTTCAATGTAGTCAACTTTACCCCATGGTTCCTGTGTTCCATAAAGATGTAACAGAAAAAGCTCTTCAATTATATCATCTTCATTAAAGCCAGCTGGTTTAAAATGTCTCCATTGCCTAAAATTGGATTGCGCTGGGAGTTCAGACCTGGAAGCTGATGTACTAGGAATTATTCTAGGAATTCTCAAGCAAACCAACTAGGAAAGAAATAAACATTTGCATTAAAGGGATAGTAATGTTTCATAATAAAAGCAGCTCTAATTAATCATCATAGTATTTAGACTTTGGAGAGTGTTATTTCAATTCTGTCAGAGTTGTAGTTCAAGAGTAATTCAATGACAAAGTGTCCCCCTCCCATCCCTTTTACTGATTTAACACTGTTCAGCCAGATCAGAAGGGAGGTGCCCAGGTAGACTGCAGAGAAGGACAATCTTCAATTAAGATAAGGGAAAAACCTAAAAAACTTGTCAATGGGGGCAGGGATTTCATTGTTTTCATAGGAAGATGACTGTCCCATGCTGTTATCTGTCTGGTCTATGGTACTGCATTCCACATCTGAGAAGAGATGGCTTACACTAGGTAAAAGGGGTGGGAAGAGAAAGTTTGCTTGTGAATATCTCTCAAACCATAAAGGTTTGAGAGATAAGACTTATATAGTTCTTCATGTTTTTTTAATGCCTTCAAAATAAAATAAAGATAAAACAAAGTATTACTATCCCTTTAATTTAATGGGACTTGTAACCCATTGAATGCTATAGCAATAAACATTCTTCCTCTTCTTCTAGCTAGATCAGTTGCTGGTAATAAGTGGTCTGACCACTGATAAACTTCCTGTCTGATCACACTAACTATTACTACTGTAGCCTTGTCGCACTGCATTGATAGCCTATAAGCAGTGCTTGCATGGAAGGCTAATTTAGTATACTCTATACATCTGTTTAACTCAAAAAAGTAAATAAAAATAGGCAAATATAACATAATAGTGATTTCAAAAGCCCTTCCACATCGCCAAAGCTGCTTTTAGGTGACTGATAGTGTCCCTTTAACACTCTGAATAAAATTCCCCTTTCTCAAATACTTCCCTATCATTGTATGCAGTGTTTTGAATACAAACAAATCATCAACATAAAGAAAGCTAAACAAATATTTACTTTGCCAAGAAAAATATATCATTATAATCAAAATTGGGCAGATGTTGTGATTCTTCTATTTAAAATATCATCTGTATAATCTGATAGTCTTTCCAAAATACACAGATGGTATATCGGACAAGTTTTATTCCACTTGTAGCAAGCAGACTGACAGAATATTATTTTCTGTCAAACAGAACCTTCTTTAAATTCCCAAGAGATTTGGTATGGATCGAAGCACAAAAGAAAAATGGCCATTAACTCACTCTCCAAAGGCCAATGATTTTGTCAATAATTGGAGCTGAGTTGCTTTGCATTGAGCTTTGATATGTTAGGAGTTCCATTATGGATAGAAATTCATTAGACACAAGAGAGAGAAATGATCTGTTGCTATAATCTACGGCCGAAAATTAGAATTAGTGTGTGTGACCGGACTTGTTTCAAATAAAATCCATCTTTTACAGGTGACAGATGTAATGGAGAAAGCTGCCTGGAAATTGCCCTATTTATAAGCTTGATGATGCGCCCAACGACACAGGAGAACATGCTGCTTTAATGTCATTTCTACAGAACTAATTGTTGCCTCTCAAACACAAAAAATACTTTATATTAACCCCTTAACGATCCTTGACGGTCATAGCATGTCATGGGTAGATGTGACTTAACAACCCATGAAGTACTATGACCGTCATGGAATTCTGCCCCCCCCCCCGGCGGCTGCACGACGTTCGGGGAGTCCGGAACTGGAAACAAAAAAAGAAAAATGCTCCGTGGTCCTTAAGTGACCACCGCGTGCGTGGCCAGTCCTTAAGGGGTTAAAGGAGCAAACTTAAGTCCTTATGCACGAAAAAATTCCTAGAGAAAATCTGGGAAAAACTAACTTTACCATTGGGGACAAAAAAAAAAATTTACCAAACTTCCACTGGTTTTTAACCCCAATTAAATACGGGAATGAAAAATATTTTTAACCCTTTGAGTGGCAAGGAAGTATCCAATGCATTGCAACACTGAAATTCAATTATTGTAAGGTAACCTTGTTTTTATGTTAGGGAAAAAAACTAAAACATATCTTGCTTATACAAGTATTCAACCCTCCTTTCATCACAGTAACAGCTTTAAATCTTTTGGGTATAAACTGGGAGTGATTTTAGCCCATTCTTCTTCACAGATTTGTTCCAGGTTTCTCGGGTTGGTTAGATTTCAGATGTGGATTGTGATTATTGAATAATGCCACAGGTTCTCAATATGACTGAGATCAATCAGGATTTGACTGGGCCATTGTAGAACATTCACCTTTATTCCTGAAAATCTCCAGAGTGGTTTGGTCTTATACGTAGGATCATTGTCCTGCTGACATATGGATTGTTTCCCAAACTTCAGGCTTTTTAGCAGATTAAAGCAGGTTCACTTGCAGTATGTGCCTGTATTTTACATCAGCCCTACTGCCCAGCCCCTACTGATGAGAAGCATCCCCACTGCATGATGCTGCCACCACCTTACTTCACTATAGTGATGGTGTGTCTTGGGACATAGGCAGTGCTAGGTTTGTGTCATGCATACTGCTTTGAGTTTGATCCAAATAGATATATCTTGGTCTCATCTGACCACAAAACCTTTTCCCACATAACATTAGGGGAACTCATGCTGTTTTGTAACCCAGACGTGCTGTTAGAGCTCTTGTGATGGTTGACTGGTGCACTATTACTCCACTTACAATGCATCCAATGGGATGTGGCTTAGGCCACAATGTACATACACTTCATTGGGGCAGTTCTTTGGAAGATGATCCCCATCAATAAGCTGACTTGTGGCACCCAAAAGGTTAATTTCAGTTACTGGATTAGGAGGCAAAACCCTAGTATTTCATTGTACCATGCATTAGTAATAACAGAATATATCATATAAACTGGAATCATTTATACAAGGGAGACTAAAGAGTTGGTCTCGAATTTCGACTAGCAGTTAAATAATATACTAGGGAGACTCTGAAGTGTTGGTCTGTAGCAAGTTGCAGAGCACTCAAGATATCTCAGAAGAGTCAGTGATTGATTAGAAGGAGGCATATGAAGAAACTCTGAGGATAGAGAAGTTGATGTCTGATGAGCCATCAGCATACCTGGAACTTTCTCTTCTGGAGCTCCTCTGGTGCCACTGGGGGATATAATTGATGTGAATTATGGCAAAAAGGGGCATGGTTTACTCACAAGTGGAGGGGAGGCTTACTGAGTATATCACAAAAGTTGGTGGGAAGTGGGAGAAACTGAGTGGGGAAGTAGGAGAAGTGGGAAGAACTGGGTGAGGAAGGAGGAGAAGTGGGAGGAACAGGGTGGGAAGGAGCAAAATGGTCAGAGTTTCAGAGGAAACTCCCCATACCTGGAGAATCATCCACTGTCCCCTGAGACTCTATAATGCACTGTCAAAAGTGGAGTCTCCGGGTCAAATCTGGAGAGTTCTGAGGTATGGCAGTTGGAACCACAAGAACAAACAAAAATCAGGTCAGTAAACAAGCCGGGGTAAAAAAAAAAAAAAAAAGGAAATCAGAAGACCAAGCAAGGTGCCAAAGGGAAATCTGGGGAAAAGAGTCGATAAGGCAGGAATCAGGTCAGCAACAGATGAGTTGAATAACAAAGCAGGATCTACAACAAACTGGCTCATAGAACAGGCTCTGAGTACTGAAGATACAAAGCTTTTAAAACTTGCACAGCCAATGGGTATCAGCAAATAACCAGGCAACAGGTACACAATGGCTACTAGCTGCTGACAAGTGGTTCTTGTAGAGGGAATGGTTATCTTGTTCTGTATCGATATAAGATTGCCAATGGCAGCCCTAGTGGAGCCACACACTGTACTCCTTAGCTAACTCCAGATAAATGGCGAGGGTAAATAAAACATTAATAACATCAGAAGGTTTAAAGAGTGAGGCTGACATCAGTTACACTCTTAAATGCTGAACAGCAGATTTAAATTGAGTTGTATTTAAATAGTCCTTTGAAAAATATGTCTATCACTGGCATTCTTAAATTCCTTACTGTAAAACAGAGCAGTGTCTACATAGAAGGGGCATCAGCTGGAAGCAGATCAACATAAGCCACTAACAAATTAACCACAACTGATGCAATAAATAGTAACATTTATCTTATGAAGTAGCATGATAAACATCAATAATCGTGTATTTATTTTTAATCTACTATTCCCATTTCTACTCATACTACTGTCATCCAGGGAAAAATAGAGGACATTTTGTCAAGGAAGGTAAATATATTTGCAGGTGTTGTATAGAAATCTGTTAATTCAATTTCTTCATGGTGTTGAGACTTAGAATACAAGTAGTTAATAAACAAATTTTTCAGTTTTGTCAATGTCCACACACACACACACACACACACACACACAAATGGAACCTCCAGAAAGATGATAGTTGGTATTTTAATCACTCATGCCTTTCCTACATGGAGCCCCAAACCTGAATCAGCTGTATTTGTGATGAAGTCGAAAGATACTATCATTATCATGACAAAGAGGAATCATGAAAGAAGTTGTGGGCTTCAATCAATTGGTGTTACCTTTAGGAAGCATACCAGTGTCCTAGAAATACCTGAATTATTATAAGTGTTGGTCTACAACTCCCATAGGAGTGAAAAGAGAGATGAGGGCTCCCCATCCCTATATATATTAGAGATGGAGGGCAATAGTTTCAAATAATCACTATATTAAAGCTGAGGGTTTAGTCACATGGCTTGCTACCATGCCAAGGTACCCCATTATATAAATGCTTTGTCCTGTGATCTGAATCTCTCTGCTTTACTCTTTATTATGTAGAAAGACTCTTTTACTAGCATTTAACAGTTTCCTAAAGACAATGTACATAGTACCTGTGCATATACTGCATATATAAATATGAGGGAGAGAGATTTCCAAAAAGTTGCAATGCATTGGATACATAACTAGCACTCCAAAGGTTAAAGATAAAAGAGGTGTGCAAGACATCAAGAAGCAATGCAATCCACACTCTTCTGGGGCTTAATGGGTTAATATGAGTGTCTGCAAAGTATACCCAGGGATTATACAGATGCATGCTTGACATTATGTCAAATCAATGTATGAAAACAATTTATCCTTTAAGAATTGATAAACAGACAAACAGATAGGCAGGCAGACAAACAGACAGATAGTCATTAAGATAAATTTACCACTAATATTTATAATTTAGTAATACTATCCTCATGTGAGGCTGTTACTTTAAAACCAGAAGCATCACTACCCATGTCTTGCTCTTCTGCTTCACCCCAGGACTATATGGTGACAAAGAAATCACACAATCGTCTGTGATAGTGACAGTAAGCGCCATTAGCTGCATTGTAAAGAAGAACTGAGAGGTGTTTTGTAAGCAATTGTTATTCAAATAGATAAAAGCGGCAGGGGAGAGACTGAGGAGAGAAAGAGAAAAGGAGGGGAGGGAGCGAGATAGAGGGTGCTTAGCCAGTGATATTGATTTTCTGTTTATTGTAGCTATCTGTTCTTCCCTGGCTCTCTGTGGTGCAAAGGAAAACTTGGGACAAAGCAGTCCAATTGTATTATAATGCCCAATCTTTTCTGATATAGACGCTGGCAAATGCATTAACCACTTGGATGCTAGAGAGGACATCAACACATTGCTCTGCAATGTCATGGAGACCTCAGTAATATACAAGAGGCTTTAACAGGATGAGGTACAGCTTAAAGGGATAGTAATGTTTCACAATAAAAACAGCTCCAAATAATCTTCATAGTATTTGGGCCATGGAGAGTGTTATTTCAATACTGTCAGAGTTGCAGTTCAAAAGTAATTGAATGATAAAGAATCCCCCCTCCCGCCCCTTTTACCTGGTGTAAACCACCTCCCCTCAGATGTGGAATCTGGTCCCTTGACCAGACAGCTCACAGCAAGGGACAATCTTCTTACTGTGAGTATAAGCAAAACCCTGCCCCATTGATGTTTTTTTCAGGTTTTTGCTTATGCACATTGAAGATTGTCCCTCTCTGCGATCCATTCGGATGGTTTTGCTGATCTGAGGTGAGCAGTGTTACATCAGTAAAAGTGGTGGGAGGGGGATATTTTATCATTCAGTTGCTCTTAAACTACAACTTTGACAGTATTGAAATAACACTCTCCACGACCCAAATACTATGAAGACTAATTGAAGCTGCTTTTATTGTGTAAACCCCAGCAAAGATCAGGATGTATAAACAGTGTCATAACATAATACATGTCATATGTTGTGATAAAGTTTAATAAAGATATTGCTGGATTATTCTAATAATAATAATATTATTATTATTTCTCAGATCAAAATCAATTGTTAAGTTTGATATTCATACAAAGCTTTCTGTTTTGCAAAACCCAGAATACAATTTGCATAACAGGTCTGCCATATAGTTTATTTTTAGCATTTTAACGATTTTATAAGAAAATAAATCGTTTTGCATACTTTGTGTGAGTGTGTATGTTTTTGTCTCCACTGTAGCTGCTTGATTTCAGTTGACATTTGCGGAATCCTGTTAGGTCATGTGTTGCTACACCCCACATGTATAGAGTCAGATGCACTGTGAATACCAATCTTTCACAACATTGTTGTAATACTTTCTCATTTGATGGATTGTAGCCCTTCTGTAACACTGTACAATTCTGTCCACCCTTGAGCAGAAGCCTCCTCCAGCCAGATGATTGTCAGTGACTGGATATTTGCTGGTTGGAGTATTCACTGTTCATTTTAGACCAGTAGTTCCCAAAAAAGAGTGCATGCTTATAGGATCTCCTCACTTGTGCATCAGCAGATCAATCCGAGTACTAATCATTGTGACAGGTATACATATTTTAATTGAATGGAAGCACAGCTATAGTAAGTCCAAACAAAGCTTCTATAAATCAGTTCCAAGCTGAAATGCTAACTTACAAAATTCAGGCTATAGCAAAATTTGGTACCAGTAGTGATGAGCGAGCACCCCAATGCTCGGGTGTTCGGGTGCTCTGACCGAGCACCCCCTGAGGCTCGAGTGCTCGGCCGAGCACCCGAGCCCCATTGAAGTCAATGGGAGGACTCGAGCATTACACCAGGCACCCCCTGCTCTGATGAGGGGAGGGTGCCTGGTCCATAGGAAAAGGGCAGAAAAAGATGGAAACACTACAGAAATGGTTCAGGGACAGCATAGGGAGGATGTCTGGATGCATCTTGGACTCCAACATCGCTGCTGGGAACGATCTTTCGCCCGTAGTACGCCATTTTTACAGACTGACCATAAAACACACAAAAAGGAAAATAAAAACGACTTTAGGCGAAAAATTGTTACCAAACAATATTTGCTGTATATTTACTTGTATATCATCTGCAAATTCTCCCAAAAATGTCCTTGATTTTCAGAACTGAGGCCATGATTAAGAGGGAAACGTGCGCAGAGGCAAATTCTCCCAAAAATTTCCTTGATTTTCAGAACTGAGGCCATGATTAAGAGGGAAACGTGCACAGAGGCAAATTCTCCCAAAAATTTCCTTGATTTTATTGAACTGAGGCCATGATTAAGAGGGAAACGTGCGCTGAGGCAAATTCTCCCAAAAATTTCCTTGATTTTCAGAACTGAGGCCATGATTAAGAGGGAAACGTGCACAGAGGCAAATTCTCCCAAAAATTTCCTTGATTTTCAGAACTGAGGCCATGATTAAGAGGGAAACGTGCACAGAGGCAAATTCTCCCAAAAATTTCCTTGATTTTATTGAACTGAGGCCATGATTAAGAGGGAAACGTGCGCTGAGCTGACCATCTAAAACATTATGGGTGAGGGTCTGCTGCAGAGCTGACCATCCTAAACATTATATGCGAAGGCCCGCTAGTGAGCTGACGCTATAAAACATTATATGAGAGGGCCCGCTAGAGAGCTGACCCAATAAAACATTATATGAGAAGGCCCGCTGGTGAGCTGACCTATATAAAAATTGGCAAACAGGGCCCGCTGGTGAGCTGACCCTATATAAAAATTATATCACAGGGCCCGCTGGTGAGCTGGCCCTATATAAAAATTATAGCACAGGGCATATGGAAGAGGAGGAGGAGGATGAGAAGATTAAGAGTCAACCATATACCCGTTTTTTGGGTGGAAGGGGTGAATGGGAATACAGAGTATTCCCATCATTGTAAATAATATATGTAAAGTGAGTTTATGTTCCCCCGGGGCTTTCCTCCAGTGGAGTGGAGAAGTCAGGGGAAATCAAGGCCTTGTTCATTTTTATAAGTGTCAACCTATCAGCATTGTCGGTGGAAAGGCGGATACGCTTATCTGTTATGATGCCACCAGCAGCACTAAATACCCGCTCAGACAGAACGCTGGCGGCAGGGCAGGCCAGCACCTCCAAGGCGTAGAGTGCCAGTTCATACCACGTGTCCAGCTTGGACACCCAGTAGTTGTAAGGCACAGAGGGATCATTGAGGACGCTGACACGGTCTGCTACGTACTCCTTCACCATCTTCCAAAACTTTTCCCTCCTTGTGACACTAGGCTGCGCATCAGGGTGAGGGTGCTGGCGGGGTGTCATGAAGGTGTCCCACGCCTTGGAGAGTGTTGCCCTGCCTTTCTCGGAACTGCTGTGTGCTCCCCTTTTCTCCCCTTCTCGGTTGGCCAAGGTAGCACGTACTCTGCCGCCAGCGTTGTCAGATGGAAAATTTTGGAGCAATTTTTCGACAAGAACCTTCTGGTATTGCACCATTTTGCTTGTCCTCTCCACCGGAGGAATGAGAGATGAGAAATTCTCTTTGTAGCGGGGGTCCAGAAGGGTGAACACCCAGTAATCCGTGTTGTTTAAAATGCGTATAACGCGTGGGTCACGGGAAAGGCAGCCTAACATAAAGTCAGCCATGTGTGCCAGAGTACCAACAGTCAAGATTTCGCTGTCCTCACCAGGAGGATGACTCTCAATCTCCTCATCCTCTTCCTCCTCTTCTGCCCACCCACGCTGAAGAGATGGAACTAAAGTTCCATGGCTACCCTCTGTAGCGGAGGCAACCGTGTCTTCCTCCTCCTCCTCCTCCTCCTCCTCCTCCTCCGCCTCCTCCAATTGTCGCTGAGAAGACGAAGTGAGGGTGCTCTGGCTATCACCTTGTGTAAGCTCTTCCTCCCCCATTTCCACCTCTTCCACATGCAAAGCGTCGGTTTTAATTGTGAGCAGCGAGCGTTTCAGTAGACACAGAAGTGGGATGGTTACACTGATAATAGCGTTATCGCCGCTCACCATCTGTGTCGATTCCTCAAAATTGCGTAAAACCTCGCAGAGGTCTGACATCCATTCCCACTCCTCACTTCTGATTACAGGAAGTTGAACGGAGAGGCGACGACCGTGTAACAGCTGGTACTCCACTACTGCCCTCTGCTGCTCACAAAGCCGGGCCAACATGTGGAAGGTGGAGTTCCAGCGCGTGCTCACGTCACACAGCAGCCGGTGAGCTGGCAATTGTAAGCGCTGCTGCAGCTTCAACAGGCCGGCCGAAGCTGTAGATGACTTACGGAAATGTGCACACACGCGGCGCACCTTGGTCAAGAGATCATGCACATTGGGGTAGGTTTTTAGAAATCGCTGCACCACTAATTTAAATACATGCGCTAGGCATGGTACGTGTGTGAGCTTGCCGAGCTCCAAAGCCGCCACCAAGTTACGCCCATTATCACACACAACCATGCCTGGTTGCAGGTTGAGTGGCGAGAGCCACTGCTCGGTCTGGTGACTAATCCCCTGCAACAGCTCTGAGGCCGTGTGCTGTTTGTCCCCAAGGCAGATCAGCTTCAGCACGGCCTGTTGACGCTTCCCCACTGCAGTGCTACACTGCTTCCAGCTACTGGCTGATGGGGGAGTGGCGCTGCGTGTAGAGAATTCGGAGGTGGAAACGGAGGAGGAGGAGCCAATAACGTAGGTGCTGGTGGAAACCCTGATGGAGGTAGGGCCCGCAATCCTCGGCGTGGGTAGCACCCGTGCCATCCCAGGGTCCGAGTCGCTCCCAGCCTCCACGACATTCACCCAGTGTGCCGTCAGGGAAATGTAGCGTCCCTGGCCACAAGCACTTGTCCATGTGTCAGTCGTTAAGTGGACCTTCCCAGTAACTGCGTTGGTCAGGGCACGGGTGATGTTACGGGACACATGGTGGTGTAATGCGGGGATGGCACACCGGGAAAAGTAGTGGCGGCTGGGGACCGCGTACCGAGGGACAGCTGCTGCCATCAGGCTGCGGAAGGACTCAGTGTCCACAAGCCTAAATGGCAGCATTTCGATGGCCAGTAATTTGGAAAGGTGTGAGGTTAGTGCTATGGCCTGTGGGTGGGTGGCTGGGTACTTTCTCTTGCGCTCAAATGCCTGGGGTAACGACATTTGGACGCTGTGCTGGGACAGGGAAGTGGATGTGGTCGCTGATGGTGCTTCAGATGGTACAGGTGCAGGGCGGGAGGTATGCGGGCCTGCGCCTTCGACAGGCGATTGGCCGGCACCGAAAACAGGGGAAGAGGAGGCAGTGGTGTGGCCTGCAGACACAGATGGGCGATCCAGGCGTTCCTCCCACTTACTACGGTGCTTGGATGCCATGTGTCGGATCATGCTGGTGGTGGTGAGGTTTCTAGTGTTCATGCCTCGGCTCATTCTGGTGTGGCACAGGTTGCAAACTACAATTCTTTTGTCGTCCGCACTTTCCTTAAAAAAACGCCATACCGCGGAACACCTACCCTTTGGCAAGGTAGATTTACGCAAGGGGGTGCTCCGTGGAACATTTGCGGGCCGGTTTGGTGCGGTCCTCCTTCTTTCTGTAGCCACACCACTGCCTCTTCCAGCCTGTTGCGGTGCTGCAGATGGCTCACCCTCAGGACTGCTGACATCGCTCGGCTCTACACCTTCCCAGGTGGGGTCAGTCACCTCATCGTCCACCAAGTCCTCCTCCACTTCCTCACTCTGATCATCCTCCTCAAGTCTTGATCCCACCACATACTCAGTCATTGACAACTGTATAACATTCTCCTCAACAAGGTCTTGAGACGGAAATAGTGGTTGATTAAATGGCAACTGTGTCTCATCATCATCATCATCATCCACTACTTCCTTTGACCTTAAATGCCGTTCACATCTGTCATCTTCTTGTGATTGGGTAGCCTCTAGAGGTTGTGAATCAGGGCACAAGATGTCATGTTCCTCTGCAAGCGTGCTTGGAGAGAGGGTCAAATGAAGGATTGGTGATGAGACGAGCTCCTCACTATATCCCAGTGTGGGATCACTTCTTTGACCAGACCGTGTATGGTGGGAGGAAGGATGATCAGAGTGAGGATTATGTTGACCAGACTCTTGGCTACTGAGAGTGGACTTGGTGGAAGACAGGGTGGTGCTTAACCGACTGGAAGCAGTATCAGCTGTCATCCAACCGACCACCTGTTCGCAGTGGTCGGACCTCGAGAGTGATGTCCTGCGACGCCCTGTAAAATTACACATGAAGCTAGGTATGGTGAATGTCTTTCTTTCTTGTGCTCTGGCACCAGGCACAGTTTCTCCGCGTCCTGACCCGCGCCCTGAACTTTCAGGATCACGTCCACTTCCCCGTCCCTTTTTACCCGCCTTCTTCATCTTACACAGAATATGTGACTTTAATATTTGAGTTTGAAAACTTAACAGTATTTCTTCCTATTCTGCAACTGTGCAGAGTACACAGAATAGGCTGCTAAACGGCGGTGAAACACACTGAATGGAATATGTGACTTTAATATTTGAGTTTGAAAACTTAACAGTATTTCTTACTATTCTGCAACTCTGCAGAGTACACAGAATAGGCTGCTAAACGGCAGTGATACACACTGAATGGAATATGTGACTTTGATATTTGAGTTTGAAAACTTAACACTATTTCTTACTATTCTGCAACTGTGCAGAGTACACAGAATAGGCTGCTAAACGGCGGTGAAACACACTGAATGGAATATGTGACTTTAATATTTGAGTTTGAAAACTTAACAGTATTTCTTACTATTCTGCAACTCTGCAGAGTACACAGAATAGGCTGCTAAACGGCGGTGAAACACACTGAATGGAATATGTGACTTTAATATTTGAGTTTGAAAACTTAACAGTATTTCTTACTATTCTGCAACTCTGCAGAGTACACAGAATAGGATGCTAAACGGCGGTGAAACACACTGAATGGAATATGTGACTTTAATATTTGAGTTTGAAAACTTAACAGTATTTCTTACTATTCTGCAACTCTGCAGAGTACACAGAATAGGCTGCTAAACGGCGGTGATACACACTGAATGGAATATGTGACTTTGATATTTGAGTTTGAAAACTTAACAGTATTTCTTACTATTCTGCAACTGTGCAGAGTACACAGAATAGGCTGCTAAATGGCGGTGAAACACACTGAATGGAATATGTGACTTTAATATTTGAGTTTGAAAACTTAACAGTATTTCTTACTATTCTGCAACTCTGCAGAGTACACAGAATAGGCTGGTAAACGGCGGTGATACACACTGAATGGAATATGTGACTTTAATATTTGAGTTTGAAAACTTAACAGTATTTCTTACTATTCTGCAACTCTGCAGAGTACACAGAATAGGCTGCTAAACGGCGGTGAAACACACTGAATGGAATATGTGACTTTAATATTTGAGTTTGAAAACTTAACAGTATTTCTTACTATTCTGCAACTCTGCAGAGTACACAGAATAGGCTGCTAAACGGCGGTGATACACACTGAATGGAATATGTGACTTTGATATTTGAGTTTGAAAACTTAACAGTATTTCTTACTATTCTGCAACTGTGCAGAGTACACAGAATAGGCTGCTAAACGGCGGTGAAACACACTGAATGGAATATGTGACTTTAATATTTGAGTTTGAAAACTTAACAGTATTTCTTACTATTCTGCAACTCTGCAGAGTACACAGAATAGGCTGGTAAACGGCGGTGATACACACTGAATGGAATATGTGACTTTAATATTTGAGTTTGAAAACTTAACAGTATTTCTTACTATTCTGCAACTGTGCAGAGTACACAGAATAGGCTGCTAAACGGCGGTGAAACACACTGAATGGAATATGTGACTTTAATATTTGAGTTTGAAAACTTAACACTATTTCTTACTATTCTGCAACTCTGCAGAGTACACAGAATAGGCTGCTAAACGGCGGTGAAACACACTGAATGGAATATGTGACTTTAATATTTGAGTTTGAAAACTTAACACTATTTCTTACTATTCTGCAACTCTGCAGAGTACACAGAATAGGCTGCTAAACGGCGGTGAAACACACTGAATGGAATATGTGACTTTAATATTTGAGTTTGAAAACTTAACAGTATTTCTTACTATTCTGCAACTCTGCAGAGTACACAGAATAGGCTGCTAAACGGCGGTGAAACACACTGAATGGAATATGTGACTTTAATATTTGAGTTTGAAAACTTAACAGTATTTCTTACTATTCTGCAACTGTGCAGAGTACACAGAATAGGCTGCTAAACGGCGGTGAAACACACTGAATGGAATATGTGACTTTAATATTTGAGTTTGAAAACTTAACAGTATTTCTTACTATTCTGCAACTTTGCAGAGTACACAGAATAGGCTGCTAAACGGCGGTGAAACACACTGAATGGAATATGTGACTTTAATATTTGAGTTTGAAAACTTAACAGTATTTCTTACTATTCTGCAACTGTGCAGAGTACACAGAATAGGCTGCTAAACGGCGGTGAAACACACTGAATGGAATATGTGACTTTGATATTTGAGTTTGAAAACTTAACAGTATTTCTTCCTATTCTGCAACTCTGCACAGTACACAGAATGTGCTGCTAAACTGCGGCGAAGCACACTGAATGGAATATGTGACTTTGATATTTTAGTTTGAAGACTTAACAGTATTTCTTCCTATTCTGCAACTCTGCACAGTACACAGAATGTGCTGCTAAACTGCGGCGAAGCACACTGAATGGAATATGTGACTTTGATATTTTAGTTTGAAGACTTAACAGTATTTCTTCCTATTCTGCAACTCTGCACAGTACACAGAATGTGCTGCTAAACTGCGGCGAAGCACACTGAATGGAATATGTGACTTTGATATTTTAGTTTGAAGACTTAACAGTATTTCTTCCTATTCTGCAACTCTGCACAGTACACAGAATGTGCTGCTAAACTGCGGCGACGCACACTGAATGGAATATGTGACTTTGATATTTTAGTTTGAAGACTTAACAGAATGTGCTCTAATCTGCAACTTTGCACACTAAACAGAATGTGCTCTAATCTGCAACTTTGCACTCTAAACAGAATGTGCTCTAATCTGCAACTTTGCACACTAAACAGAATGTGCTCTAATCTGCAACTGTGCACACTAAACAGAATGTGCTCTAATCTGCAACTTTTCACACTAAACAGAATATTTTTTTTTTTTTTGTTTTTTTCCCCCCACACAAAATAACCTGCTGCCCCCACACACAGTAGTCCTAAAAAGGACTTTTGGTTCTTTTTTTGCACAATTTTTGTTTTTTTCCTCCCTACACTGCCTTTCCCTTCCTATCCTCAGCTCTCCCTGGCTCAGACTGAGCCGAACTCGATGGTCAGGTGCTATACAGCACCCGACCACGGGTTCTGGCCAGCCAATCAGTGTAATGCCAGCAGCCAACATGGCTGCTGGCATTACACCGATGTCAGAGCCTCCCTGCACGTTTATTGGCTGCGCAGCAGCCGCAAAACGTGCGGGGAGGAGACCCGAACATGGCGGGCGAGCACATGCGGTACTCGTACGA
Organism: Rhinophrynus dorsalis; assembly: GCA_037306005.1. NCBI lineage: Eukaryota > Metazoa > Chordata > Amphibia > Anura > Rhinophrynidae > Rhinophrynus > Rhinophrynus dorsalis. Next base: position 470,632,902 of record CM074720.1, on the reverse strand, counting down.
GTACCGCCATGTGCCGAGCAGAGCGATGCTCGAGCCGATCCGAGCATCGGCCGAGCATGCTCGCTCAACACTAGGTACCAGTAAAGATCTTATGGAGAACATGGTCCTATCACTTGTTGATCGATGGATAAGTTAAAGAAATATTGGGATATGAATTTCAAGGTTCTTGCATGAGCATAGCATTATTGTAAAAGTAGATAATGTTTTTCATCCACATGCACAACAGGAGACTTAGGTTAGCTCAGGACACAGTCAAACACAGTGTCTGATTGATCAAGTGTACAAAGCTCTTGAGCAAACAAAAGAGTGGATGCTAAGAGCACTTGATCACATAAACATTACATGAAAAAGTAAATAACATGTGTGAAGCATGCCTGATTCAATACATAATGATATAAATGAAGTGCACTAAAATGTGTTTTTAAATGTGCACAATCGCTGATCACTGCAGGAAAGATTTCTAAAAGCACAGTACATGGCATTATTTTAAAGATTTTTTCTGCTCATATTGGCTTTTAATCACTCTAAGTTACTTGAGTAAATGAAAATAAAAGACTCTATATACACTGGAAAGTTGTATGAGTTGAGCTCCAAGCAGTGAATACAAATGGGTGGGGCAAACATCTGTACAAATGGTTTGTGTACATATCCCAGTTTTTGAGGTCACCACCCACTCACTGCAGGCAATCCTTTTGTAAATGCAGGTCAGTTAAACTATGAGGACATTGAGCAGAGCTTTGAATATAAAGCATTTTTGTATGCTATATGATATAGCAAGAGGTAATAGATTTCTCTTGCCTGAAAAAGGGTGCTTTGGCATGGCAAGTAAGCTTAACCTTTTGAGTACCAGAGAGGTATCCAATGTGTTAGAATACATTGCACAACACTTTGTACCTCTCTAGCACTGAAAGTATTGAATATATTTTGGCAAAACTATACGATAAACCTCATTGTGAAATAAGTGACGTAATAAATGGGTAATATTGTATGCTATACACAAGGTTATCTTTAAAGTAATTCATATAAAGTAGGACAGGATAGCCTGTTTGTTTTATTATTAATTTGGGAATTGTGGTGGATCCCCTCATTCACTGCTACACATAATATTTTGGGCACTTAGGTTCCCTATTTTTATATAGATATTAGGGTGCCCTAGTGCTGTGATTTTACCTTGTAGACTGAATAAAACACTTCATTAAGAAAAAAGGTTGATTGTGTGAGCAAAGTGATCTCAGCTGAACAAAGCATTTGATTAGGAAAATTTGGTTGTTTCTACAACTCAATCAAACTAAACATTACACAACAGTTACTGTAAATGACTCAAAAAAAGGTGGAAATTATAAGTCTAAAAATTAACAATAAAACCCATTGTTAATATTCTAATTTGTCTAAGGTTTGAAATGAACATTAAGACCAACATTAAAGCCAAAGTCAATACTCTGATGAAAAGTGCGGAAATGCTAATTATTTTATTTTTTTGGAAAGGAGAACTCTCCACAACCCCATAAGCCCCTTGTTATTTAGTTTCTTCAATTAGGTATTAAATAACCAACAAGTTTTCCTCCCTGAGCTATAAATTGAATTCCATACTGAGTAAAATGACACTAGTCCAGCTGCAGGAAGATGAGACATTGAAAAGTTATTACAGTAAAAACTAGTATTTCTGACAGTTGCAGTTTAGTATTTCTCCTGGACATTCTATTTTATAGTGGAGTTGTTGCAATTAACATCTATGGTCACTGACAGTTTGCTCTGTAATCATCCTATATAATAATTTGCTAGGATGTTTGTTACGATGCAATCATGTGCAGTAGAGATTGCCCGCATTCAGGCAGTCTCTACTGCATATAATTGCATCGCGTGAGTGAGGCGACGCAAGACTGCATTGTGTGGAGCAGTGAGGTAGCACCGCGGCATCTTAACTATTTGAGTGCCAGAGGGGTACACAATGCTTTGCTTTGCAATGCGTTGCGTACCCCTCTAGCACTCAAATGATTAACATTACCCGGACCTTGGCTCTTGTACACCGTGTACACTAGTTACTGAATAAATCATCTCCAAGCATAGAGTAGTCTTCTTTTCCCTAAGTGAAAGTGTCCAACAACATATACATCTTTTTAAAAATAAAATAAAAAATTACAAAAAATAACATGTTTTTTGTCTATTTAATGGGAAACTGAGACCAACTAATTTTGTAATATTTATTTTTTAAATATGTAATTATTATAATTGATGTTGAGTAGCTATTGATCATTTTCTGACATAAACTGCACATTTCATGCGTTCCTTTACCCTTTTGGTTCTTGATTTAATGCACTGGGCAGGTACCAAGCTTTTACATGAAAATCTATGACATTGTCTCTGAAACACATTTGATACACAGTATTGTGTTAGTTTCACTTTCTACTGCCAGAATGTCACAGCTGGAAAGAGAAGATGCAGAAAACAGCAAGATTTTGTCATTGTATTGGAAGCATACCATAGGAATAAACATTATGGTCTTCCATTTAAAAGAAGATGGAGAAGACTGTCTGCACCTCATGGGACAAATACAAATTCCCCAAATTCCCATTGATTTTAATGCTAGAGAGCTCTCCAATGTATTGCTTCACAATGAATTGCAGACTTCAGTTATTCAAGGGATTCAACGACCCATTTAAATCAATGTTTTTTTTTTGGTCCCCTGAATGTAGTTTGTTTGCCCCAAATTACTCCAGTTTTCTTTTGAAAATAGCACACTTTGTGTTTATTATAATTTACTTTTATATAGCAGTTTCTATTACATAAAATATTAACTGTATAACAATGACACAGATGTATTCAACACTATATACCTTATAAGTGGACAGTTTCCCTTTAATGTACACAGGTCCTAAAATCACCATGTAGCACACATAATAAAAGAACAATATTACACTTATGTTACCGCACTTTGTTATTACACAATGTAATACAGGAAGCATTGGAACAGGGCAACCCAAAATGCCCATATATTCCCATACTGATCACCTCCTGGCACAAGTGTTGCAAAGCAATGATTTTTTCTCTTAGTATTTTGGCTCTTGCTCTAAATATCTCACTTGCTCACCATGTAAACGTATTCTATTCTGTGTCATCCTTATAGAGGAGACACTCATATCAACTTCTCTTTGTGTCTCCAGATGTGGTTCTTATGTCAACTCTTTGATATTCTCACCCTACCTAACCTTTGGATGCAAGAGATGTTGCCAGTTCATTATGAAAGAAGATCACTAGCATCCAAGACGTTCATGTTCATGTAGTCAGAGTGAGTTGTATCAGCTTTTTCACCCTGAACTCCTCTGAAATACCTAACTAAACGTAACTACACCTCATGCTTGAAAACTATACAATAATTCAGATTCAAAGAATAAAGAAAACCGGTGCATATAATTGTCTTTGATACTTTACAAACAATCTACTGTACATATAATATAACCTTACTGCCTTGAGTGCCCTCTCCTTCCTTCTACATTCCAGTAGTTTCAGGCAATAGTGGATGAGGGGTTGAGTCATGTGAAGAGACGGAGTGTGCCCGTGGTTGTGGCTAAGTGTACATTGTGAAAACTTAAAGGGATAGTAATGTTTCACAAAAAAGCAGCTCCGATTAATCTTCATAGTATTTGGGCCATGGTGAGTAATTGAATTATAAATTATCCCCCTCCCACCCCTTTTTCTGATGTAACACTGCATACATCAGCATTGCAAAACTGTCCAGATGGATCACAGAGAGGGACAATCTTCAGTGAGCATAAGGAAAAGCCTGAAAAACCTGTCAAGGGACAGGGTTTTCCTTATGCTCACATTAAGAAGATTGTCCCTTGCTGTGAGCTGTCTGGTCCCAGAACCACATCTGTGGTGAGGTGGCTTACACTAGGTAAAAGGGTATGGAGGAGGATACCTTATTGTTCAAATACTCTTAAACTACAGATTTGACAGTATTGAAATAACACTACCCATGGTCAAATACTATGAAGATTAATAGGAGCGTCTTTTTTTGTAAAATATTACTATTCCTTTAAATCTTTATTATTGAGGCCCATGTTCATTGAGCATTTTCCTTTTACTTGATACATTCTGCAGTGGAAGGCAATTCTTATCTCATCTGTATTGTCATTCAGGCTTAGAAGTGTCCAGCTGTGAGCATGTAGCTTTGAAAACATGGATGACAACCCTTTGAATGCAAGAGAGGTATGCAATGCATTGCTTTGTAATGGGTTGCATATCCCTTCCCTTTGGGTTGTGATTAATTCATATCATTGCCTTATTTGAAAGTAGCTGTCATGACAAAAATGACTGAATACCTAGTTCTGAAAGAAACCAACTGCATCATGGGGATATATCTAAAATCCTCAATGATTTAACCCTTTGAATGCCAGAGGAGTATGCAACGCATTGCATACCCCTCTGGCACTCAAAGGGTTAAAAGGGAGTTTATCACCTTGATTGCTAGAGCAATGGATACTTCTTTATCATTCAGGTGGTTAAAAGCCCCTTTTCTATTAAGGCAAATGTTTAGTTTTCCCCTCATCATGTAGTTGGCTTACTCCAGAATTGCTTCTATATCAGCCTCTGTGTTTAGCACAACAGCCATGTTCTGCTGCCACCTTAGTCTGTTACGATTTAACTTTTTTTTTTAAGTCAAAATGTTCTCTGCTCAGCCGAAGTATTAATTTTCACCTATGCTAAACACTTCCAATGAATAATTTATTGCTTATTTATTCTGCCTGAAAGGAAGGTCAGAATATGCATTTAAATGGAAATGCTCTTTGCAAGAATAGCACAAAAGATGCTTGTAATATCAGTGCCTTTCAGCTGGGCAGAGATCACAAGTGGCAGGCTGAGGGAGCCTTGATTCAGCCACTTAATGCCAGGGTCTTATCAAACACTATCACTTTTGTAATACAGGGAATTGTAGGGGATATGTCAGGCACTCTGAATCTCTCAGAGTTATATTGATGCCAAGTTACTAACTATTATGATCCAATGGGAAAATATTGCTGTTACAGGCTTAACCCTCAAAGCACACAAGTGAACATAGTAATTAAATGGAGTTATATTTTAACCCTTTCATTTACAGGTGACTTGGATAGCCATCTTGCACTCAATTGGATAAAAGACATCCCCTCTTAATTCATATGTTTAAGGTATTTGAATGTTCATTTCCATCAATAAATTGGATTAATGCTTAATATGTATAAGGGAAAGAGTGGAACAACTCTGGGTATATCAAATGCACCATATGAACAAATACAGATGACAAAAAACCCTCTTGTTTTAAGTGAGATGTGAAAGGTCTGCAATGCATAGTGATGCAATATGTTGGGACTGCTGTAGCATTTCTGGGTTAAAAGGCTCATTTACTTAAAATGCAAGTGTCATTTGTCTCCTATGATGCACAGTATTGCCCCAGAATGGGGATAAGAGACATGTCTGGTTTTTTTTCACAGATTGAATTGGCAGATTTGGAAACATTTGGAGGTGATAGAAGAGAGGAGAATAGGCCATGAGTGACGGAAGGGAAGAAAGCAGGCAGAAGTGATTGAAGGAAAGAGAGTTAGATAAGGAGATGGAAAGGGGTGGAGCAAGCCAAGGATATGGGGGAAGTGGTCTGAAGAGATGATAGGGAGGGGAGCAGGCCAAGGAGATGGTGGAAGTGGTCTGAAGAGATGATAGGGAGGGGAGCAGGCCAAGGAGATGGGGGAAGTGGTCTGAAGAGATGATAGGGAGGGGAGAAGGCTAAGGAGATGGGGGGAGATGTTTAGTGGGCTGAAGAGATGGAAGGGAGGGGAGTAGGCCAAGGAGATGGGGGGTTAGTGAACTGAAGAGATGTGGTAATTTAGATGGAAGGGAGGAAAGCAGGCCAAAAAATGGGTGGGTTATTGGGCTGAAGAGATGGAAGGGAGGGGAGTAGGCCAAGTAGATGGAAGAGTGGGGTGCAACCAAAGCAGATGGGGTAGAAGGCTCAAGGGATAGATGGGAGGGGAGCAGGCCAAGGAGATGGGGGAGTAGTAGGTTGAAGAGATCACACTTCCCAACATTTCAAATGGCCTGAGTGGGCAATTTGGCTTTAGCGGGTGCTACTGTGGGCGTGGTGGCATATTACCAAGAATTTATAGGATATTTTATGACCTATTGATACCTCTTTATGTAACTGAATAAATTATTTAGAGCAAGATCAAAGTATTTTATTTAATTTATCACACATATACTGAAGTTTATGCAAACATTAATGTGAGATTTATTGCTGTGAAGCAATGTGATACACTTACATACACAGCAAACAATCTGATCTCCTAAACACAGGGACACCAAGATGATACACTTATATACACACCACACAGTCTGATCTCCTAAATACAAGGATATCAAGGTAGGAAAGAGGGACAGAGGAATTTAGGTCTAAAAGAGGGACTGTCTCTCCTATAGAGGGATATTTGGGAGGTATGGGAGATGGAAGGGAGTGGTCTAACAAGATGGGGGTAACAGGCTAAAAAAAATGGAAGAGAGGGGAGTTGGCCGAGGAGATAGAGAGGGGAGTAGACCAAGTAGGGTTGGGGTAGCAGACTGAAGAGATGGAAGGGAGAGAGTGGCCCATGGAGATGAGGGGGAGGAATAGGCTAAAGAGATTTCTAACAAAATGTTATTTATAATTTTGGATAAAATGATTTTATAATATTGTTTCATTCATCCTTACTCCAGAATTGCTCCTTTTCTTCATAATACAATAACCTCTATCACTTTTGTAAAAAAAAAAAAAAAAAAAAAAAAAAAAAAAGGGAATTGGAGGGGAAATGTCAGGCAGTTTAGTTCTCCCAGATTTAAATTGATGTAAACTACTACCAGCCAATAGGAAATTATTCCTGCTATTCCTGCTACAAGCTTAACTATCTGAGTGACAGAAAGACATCCACTGATAATCCCTCTTAATTAATTTGTGTATGGTATGTGAATCTTATATGAACATTGGTTCAGTTGGGTAGATATACATACGCATGTTTCCAAGCTACTGTATCTTGAGCCCCTGGAGAGTGATCATGTGCTGCAGACAAGATGACGTCAATGACGTGATTTGTGTCATAAAGGGTGTGGATCTTAATTGGATATGTGGGACTTAGGTATAATTGTGTCATAAAGTTGGTGGAAAGTGGGAAGAATAGGCAAGGCAGGAAAAGAAACTCAGTCCTGCTGGAGAATCAGCTTCTATCCCTGGAGACCTGGTAATTCAGTCTGAAAACTGAAGTGTTCGGGGCAGATCTGTAGAGTAACCAGGTGTGTAGATATATAAAGTCAACAGTAGAAACATTCAGAGACAAACCAACAGCACCACAAATGCATTGTATACCTCCCTGACACTCAAAGGGTTAAAAGGAGGCTTTTAACCCATGAAATACTAGCAGTCTTCTATTGTTTCACAACAAATTGGTGACATCTCTAGTATTCAGTGGGTCAAAATCGTCATTTCAATTGTGCAGCTGGGTTGCCCTAGTATTGCTATGTGTTTGTATTTATACTACATATGTCTCAATGGATTCAATTGTTTCTCAGTACATGCCTGCTATGCTGTTTAGTGTGCAGCTAGCACTGATATGTATCAAGAAAACCACTGCTCTGTCACATTTCCTGTTTTGGATGGATTCCCCCACTTTAGAGAGACTTTTCTTCTTTTATGATCCTTGAAATATTGTGTGTACCAGAGGGCAAAAACACAATAAAATCACTTAAATAATCAACTGCTTACATTTTCCTACCAGACTATCTAATTGAACTACCTTCATACAGAAATAACTCAGAAAAGCAACAGTTTCTATAGTATGCAAGATGTGGGGCACAGTTGCAAGGATGTGCTATATATATATAGATAAGTGGGTGATTGATAATGCTACATTCATTAGAAAAGTACAGTAATTCTGAGGTAAACCAATTGCACCAGAAGGGGCAAATACAAATCCCCATTTTATTAAATGGGACTATTAACCCTTTGACTGCTAGACAGATATGTAGTCAGTTGCTCTGCAATGTGTTTTGGAGAGCACTCATTTAACCCTTCAAGTGCCATAGAGTTATCCAACACATTGCGTCTGTTTCTCAAAGGTTTGCCCTTTCAGTGCCAGAGGGGTATGCAAAGCATTGCTTACCCCTCTGATACTGAAAGGGTTAAGGGATATGTTTTAGTGACATAGAGCTTAAACCTTTGCTGTTATCCACTTCAAATCTTTCAACTCAGATTCTATTTACATAGGAGGTACAATGGGTAATAAAAAACATGTTTAGCACATGTGACATCTTCTTCTCTCCCTGATTGGCTGGAAGTGAAGGGTATACCAGGACATGGATAGTGCCCTGCATAAACCCACCTCCCATCCAATGTGCGCATAGGGAGAATTTAAAGAGATAGCAATATTTAATATGTAAAATAAATAAATAAATATATATATATATATATATATATATATATATATATAGTGTCTATTACACTAATTTTGAAAGGTGTTTTATTCAAAAGTTATTACAGCTCAAACTTTATAATTTTTAGGTGCAGTATCATAGTGGTTGCTACACCATCCTATGGACAGCTCTGGTTAGTTGACCATAAATCTCCATAGGATGGTGTAGCAACAGCTCCACCTGACAATTTCATGCCACTGTGAATCTGCATCTAAAAAGTTCAAGTCTGAGTTATTATAACTTTTGAATAAAACATCTTTCAGCAGTGGGAGTTCCCTTGTTTTACTCAGGGGGATAAATCCTACAACATATTTTTTTATAGTTAAAGTATTACTATCTCTTTAACTCTTGAGTGCCAGAGGACTCCTCTGGCACTTAAAAGGATTAACCCTTTGAGTGCCAGAGGGGTACGGAATGCATTGCAAGTGCATTCCGTACCCCTCTGGCATTCAAAGGGTTAAAGGGACAGTAATATTTAAAATATAAAAAAAAATATGTTGTAGGGGTTTATCCCCCTGAGTACAACAAGAGTACTTCCAATGCTGAAAGGTGTTTTTTTTTTTAAAAGTTATTACAGCTCAAAGTTGAATTTTTTAGGTGCAATATCATAGTGGCCTGAAATTGTACAGTGGTGCTGTTGCTACACCATCCTATGGAGATTTATGGTCCCGGGACCAGAGTTTTCCATAGGATGATGTAGCAACAGTGCCACTGTACAATTTCAGGCCACTGTGATACTGCACCTAAACAATTCAACTTTGAACTGTGATAACTTTTGAATAAAACACCTTTCAGCAGTGGGAGTTCCCTTATTTCACTCAGGGGGTATAAACACCACAATATATATTTTTTTACATTTTAAGTATTACTATCCCTTTAAACCGTTATTGCCCAATGTATCCTGAGAATCAGCCCAGGAAGCATTAGAGGGGGGATTTCAATGCATTCCCAGCCAATCCAAGATTACAATCCCTGGGAAACATATGTAAGACTAGACTGTATACCTCAACAAACACAATTTTTGTGCAGAGGTTGGTGGAGCTACAAGGTATGTAAATGCATATAATCCCATTCTACTTTAGGTTTTAGATTTCCTTTAAACATTTGAGCGTGTTGCAATGCATTGGCTACCTCTCTGCCACTCAAAGAGTTAAATAAAGTATGACTCATATACATAGATACAGACAGACACCTGCTTTTTATAATTTCCTTTTAAATCCTTCACTGTTTTGCACCATTAGGAAAGTGGTTTGAAAGTCATATATTGAGGCATTCAATGAAGAACAGGAGGAGAGCATATTTCAGTATGTGAAGTGCTAAATATGAAGTCATTTTATGTGGCTGAAGGGCGGCAGGCTCTGGAGATCTGTGATGGAATGCTGCTTTACTGAGTAGTGCATCTCATAATGTTGGCTGGTGCAATGAAACATATAGTATAGAAGGAATCACCAGCCCTGTATTTCCATATGGAATCTTCTTTTGACATAATCCTATGCATTTTATTATATGCTGTACTCCTTACTTGTTTATTTTTGTCTTAAAGTGGAATGTATTGTGTAAAGTAAGTGGTTATTGTATCATTTGGAGATGGAACAATCTTTGATTCAAATTAAAAGGGTGGAACCCCAACAAGCAACCCCTTTAACCATTTGTATAACTGAGAGGTCTTCAACTCAATGTAAAAATTTGATTTAATACCATAAATTAAATACCGTACACTGCAAACAAATATATGCTTGTAGCTAAAAAAGTTTAACCCTTTGAGTGCCCGAGAGGTATGCAACGCATTGCTTTGCAATGCATTGCATGTCTCTCTGGCACTCAAGGGGTTAAAATCCTTGTATCCTCTGAGGCAGTGGCGTAACTATAGGGGTCGCACCCGCGACCGGGCCCGTCGTTCCAGGGGGCCCAGACGCCCCCTGCGACCCCTCTTCCTGCCGCCCGCGATCTCCGTCTGTCACTGTAGTAATGCAGAGCGCTGGGAGATGACATCATCTCCCAGCGCTCTGCATTACTGAAGAGGACCGCGCGGGAGATGAACACACCTCTCCGGGCTCCTGCCACTCCAGGGAGGTAGGAGATAAGGGCATTTTGGAGAGGGCCAATGTAGTCGAGGGGGGCGAATGTGGTCCGGGGGGGGGGCCCATGGCTCTTCTTGCACCAGGGCCCAGAGGCTTCAAGTTACGCCTCTGCTCTGAGGACACAGGTATAAAATCTGTCGTTTTTACTTATATGCATGACTTGCCAAAAGCCACACAGTATTTTTAAATTTATCAATCCAAAGTGAACATTACATTGGGGGGAAAGTAAAATGATGCAGTAAAACCTGAATAACTATGTAAATGCACTTCGTGGAAGAAGAATTCAAAGCTGGCTGAAGTGTATTTGTGCATAAATATATCCAGTAAACACATCTCATTACATTTGGGGGTTTTCCCACATAAGGTTCTTACTTTTAAAGGGATAGAAATGCTACAAAATAAAAACCGCTCCAATTAATCTTCATAGTATTTGGGCCATGGAGAGTGTTCAATACTGTCTGAGTTGTTGTTCAAGCCTAATTGAATGATAAAGTATCCCCATCCCGCCCCTTTTACTGATGTAACACCACTCACCTCAGAGCAACAAGACTGTCTGGATGGATTGCAGAGAGGGACAATATTCAGTGAGTATAAAGAAAAACCTGAAAAATCTGTCCAGGGGGAAAGGTTTTCCTTATGATCACAGTAAGACAAATTTTCCTTTCTGTGAGCTTTCCAGTCAAGAGACCAGATTCCACATGTGAGGTGAGGTGGCTTACACTAGGTAAAAGGGTCTGGAGGGGGATACTTTATCATTCAATTACTCTTGAACTATAACTCTGACAGTACTGATATAACACTCTCCTTGGCCCAATTACTATGAAGATTAATTGGAGCTGCTGTTATTGTGAGACATTACTAGCCATTTAAAGGAGACCTGTCACTTTAAGATAAGTGAAGTTAACTTTGAACAGAATTTAAAAAACATTCCATTTGTTTACTAACCATTTGATTGTAATATAATAGATTTTTTCTTAAAATAACTTTATTTGTTGGTGACACAGTGTGGGAACTAGTGCTAACTAGTGTCTGTTAGTACACACTGTGTATGAATTACAGAAAAATACCATACACAATATACTGCAAACAAATGTATGCTTATAGCTAAAATCTTAACCTTTTGAGTAAGAAAGTTTTACTTCACTGAGAAAGTGGTAGATAAGTGGAATAGCTTACCAGCGGGAGTGGTAGTGGTTAATACAGTGACAGAATTTAAGCATGCATGGGATAGGCATAAGGCTATCCTGAGCATAAGACAAGACCAAGGACCAAATAAGGTTTGAAGTTTTATAGTAGGATAAATGGGCAGACTAGATGGGCTGAAGGGTTCTTATCTACAGATATGAATTAATCTAGGCAGAACCTACACAGTGTGTGTGTGTGTTGGGGAGGTGATCATTTCTAATAGCACTTCAAAAGATAGGTGTTGCCTTAAACAACACTAATTAGCATAATATTCAGGGAATTATCATTAAGTACTGCTCTGTGCCACCAAAACATGAAGGTTAATTTCTAAACAACTATTTATATTTAAAGGGATAGTAATACCTAAAATGTAAAAAAAAATATGTTGTAGGGTTTATCCCCCCGAGTAAAACAAGAGTACTCCCACTGCTGAAAGGTGTTTCATTCAAAAGTTATTAATTTTCAAAGTTGAATTTTTTAGGTGCAATATCACAGTGGCCTGAAATTGTACAGTGGCGCTGTTGCTACAGGATCCTATGGACAGCTCTGGTCTCAGGACCATAAATCTCCATAGGATGGTGTAGCAACAGCGCCACTGTAAAATTTCAGGCCACTGTGATATTGCACCTAAAAAATTCAACTTTGAAAATTAATAACTTTTGAATGAAACACCTTTCAGCAGTGGGAGTACTCTTGTTTTACTCAGGGGGATAAACCCTACAACATATTTTTTTTTACATTTTAGGTATTACTATCCCTTTAACAATGGCTAGTATAACATATATATTTTAATTATCTGTAAGCTTTTCTTAGAGCTTCTTCACATGGGTGACTTTAACAGTGGTGCAAGGCACCCATTAGGTGAGTTCTAGATGGTGATAGGACTCATATTGCTTCAACCGTATATATTTTCCTGATGCCTACTTGGGATTATCAGTCAATGGAAATTGTGAAGAGTATCATATTATCCAATGATATTGTGTAAAGGATGCAGTTCAGGCACACTTCAACCTAGAAGTATTTGTGATGAAAGATCCAAGTGTAATAAAAGCACCAAAGTTGCAGCATGCTACAACAGCTTGTAACATACATTGCACAAGCATTGCATCAGTGTCCTGTGTAAACAAACTCATTGTCCTCAATAAATTACATTTTAATGAGAGCAACACAGCATTAGTAGCACTGTGCTTTTGTTGCCCAAGTGAATAGGTGTTTAGTGTGACACGTACCCACTTTAAATAAACATGCATGATTATCACATATATACCATGTCCACTGATACCCAGGGCGTATAGATGTACATGCATATATTACTTACAGGGGCCTGAAATCAGTAACTGCACATAATTATTTAGAGCTGGCATTATCACAGCAGTAACTGAAATCCACTAAACAGCCACAGTATCTGATGCAAGCTTAGTGAGACAACAAAAATAATGAATACAAATGCCACATATCTCCTGAGTACTTTGCTACTTAACCACTTAAGGATCAACATGCACATGCACGGCAAACACTTGGTGACCACGGGACCGCACCAGGAGCCATGAACTCCATGATGTGCCAGGACCATCACTGGTCCTTAAGTGCCGGACCACAGTGACGGTCCTGGAACATCAGTGGACGCGAAGGGGTTAAAGGATCAGTAAACTTTTTTTTCAAAATCCTATATGACAAGGAGTTTTCATGCTAAGTAAAACAAAGGCGCACTCACTACTGTCAGTCATTTATTCAAAACTAGTGTAAAAGCCCGTGTACAGGGGCCAGCATTCTGTGCATTCGTGCAGTCTCCAACTGCGCAAGACTGCATCTGCAGTCTCTACTGAGCATGACTGCATCGGACAAACATACATCTGGTCTTTTATATTATAGGATGTATAACAGTTCAGATAGTCACGAAGTAATGTTATGGTGCATTAACTTCCTGAAAGTTCTAACTGACAGTATGAGGGAGATTCACTAAGGTGATAAAGAGGTGATAAAGTGGATATGACATCTCCATTTTATCACTTCTTTAATTCATATGTTATTCTATGAACTAAAGTTTCTTCAACTTTGGAGATCTTAATGCATAGGATCCATAGAATAACATAGGAAATGGAGAAGTGATCTCCATTTTATCACCACTTTATCACCGCTTAGCGAATCTCCCCCCATAACTCAACAGTTTATATCACATTCTATGTAGAACTGTTTGTCACTGACTTTCCTCTCTAATAGAAGGTAACATAATAATTAATTGGGATTTGACCACTAGAGTGAGCAGTTACAAAAAAAATCACAGGTTTGAACTGTAATAACTCTGGAAATATGCATCTCTCACAAGTGTAAATACCCTTATTTTACTCAACAGAAAAAACCCTACAGTGCATATTTTTTCATAAAAAAGGTTACCGCTCCTTTAATATGTGTCTGAAACCAAAGTTCTGGAGCAAACCAATTGCACCACATGGGACAAGAAAGAAATTCTTGGTTGAATGTTAGAGAGGTCTACAACACATCGCAGAGCCATGATGAGAACACTTTTTATCCTCCTAAGAAGTTAATTGCCCCATTTAAATCAATGGTAATTTTGGGAATTTATATGATCACCTTTGGTTCAGTTGATTTGCTACATAATCACACAGTTTTTACTTTCTGTATAAAACCCCCATTCTGCTATGCGGTTTTACAGCAGGTAGCACAGATTTGGTTGGGCAAGCTGATGTAATCTGCCAGCACATTACTTGTTTGTAATAAATAAAAGGCATTGTACAGATACAGGATTTCACCACTTCTACCCAACTATCATTTCCAACCTCTTCATGCTCCACCAGTTGGTCAGTCGTTTGAGCATTTTAATTTCAAGCTTTTCTCCTAGAAATCAATCTATATTTCTGCTTCTATACATGCATCATCTCATCTAATTAACTAAATCAGTTACAGTGCGGAAAGAAGACTGGCTAATACCAGGCCCCATCTATCACATTAACTCCCACTCCTAACTGTGAAAACTTGCTGATCCAAAAGAAAGGCAGCTGTTTGGTTATTAACCCACTGGATGCTAGAGAAGTCTCTAGTGCATTGTTTTGCAGAGTGATAAAGACTAGACATGGATAAAAAGTGTCTTTTCCATCTTTTGGGAATTTACATGAAACAGGAGAGATGTTTCTTTACACAGATATTCTCATGGAGGGAAATGTGCTTCAGCATGCATTCATGCCCAAATCATCATGAATGTGGCAATCCACATGCATGTATCTTTATTCACAGACAAGCTGGGGGAAAATTCACTTATGTGTGATAAAGCGGTGATAAAAAGGAGATAACTTCTCAAGTGACGTCACTTTTTTAATTCCTATTTTATTCTATTAAACCTATGTACTAAGATTCCTCAAGTTGGAGAGATCTTAGTGCATAGGTTCCATAAGATAACATAGGGACTGGAGAAGTGATACGACTCCTCTTTATCACCGCTTTATCACACCTTAATGCATAACCCCAGGAAATGTGGGTGTGATTTCTTTGAGGTGATTAATATGGACAAAAAAGCACATAAAAGTGTTGGTGGCAGTGAAGTTGTACATCAAAGACCAATTATCGCCATTATTGTTGCATCTTGCGCAGTAAATTATGATCTTTTTATACCTGAGGAGCATCTTGTGCAGCACCTACACCATATTCTTCCTTCTCTGTTGCTTGTGGTGGTGGTGCACTCACAGACACAACAGCAGCAGGCAGGTGGTGGCAGCACTACCTGCTGCTGGTGGGCTCTACTATCACCTCTTACCATGTATAGAGACGTAGATACACTCTTTCTAGTGCTGCTTGGTGATACCAGATATAAATATGTCTGGTAATGTCATATAATCCTGGTAGAGGAGTGATGGGTCAAGAGTAAGATACTATACGTTGTCCAATAAGGTGATTCATGGGGGTTCTAGAGGGAGAAGGGTTGGATTGGGGTTAATACCGCTGTAGGTATAGCTGAGGATTTAGTTCTTTTAATGTTGTGATAACAAAAAGATGACAATTATTTTATTACCATTTTGTTGTGCATACATGCACAGTCATATACTGCAGTGCATCTTGTTTATCCCTGCTCTGTTATCGAACTGTGGAGTGCTATAATCCTGTAGCTTTACTTGTATAATGCAGGACATACCTGAAAACGAGAGAAATCTCAATGTATTCTTCCTGGTAAAACATTTTCTAAATAAATAAATAATCATCAATAAAACACATTTAAAAAAAAATATTGGGAATTCTCATTTCTCCTCTAAAGTGCAGTTGAGTTGGCTTGCTCCAACATTTCTCTATTTCATCTCTTTGAATATGGCCCTTCTTAAAAATATAAAACAGTAATTTTTGGATGACCTGAAACACATTTTGTGAAACCCATGTTTCATCTTAATTTAGTTTGCTGCTTTAGATAATCAGATTGTAGAAAAAATCAGCACAATAACAGGTTCATGTACACTTGATGTTATTGACATCACTACTGATTTGAACAAGGTATAAGAAATTCTGGAGTGGTACCAATGTTCTGTGAACAAGGCATAACTGCTGGAGTATGTATGTGAGTGTATATGTGTAATGGACAGACTAGATTGGACTTATGGTTCTTAACTGCCATCAAACTATATGTGTGTGTGTGTGTGTGTGTGTGTGTGTGTGTGTGTGTGTGTGTGTGTGTGTGTGTGTGTGTGTGTGTGTGTGTGTAGTAGGTATTATCTATTATCTTTTTTTCCTGAATTGTTTTAGTGTTATTTATTCATTTATTGCATTGTGTATATGTGTCTAGATTCATTTTTAATCAATTTGACCAGAACCATAATTTTTCCTTTGTATGAGAAATCAATTTGCAAAATAATAACTTCAATTTCACTCATCTCCAGGGGCACCTGAGGGCACCTGATTGACTGCACATCATTTTGTCCTCTGTCCAAACTGTTTTGTTTGTTCACTTTGGCACCTTAATGGTCCACTGTTTTGGAACTGAATTCTTGGATAGTTATTTTGTATAAGCAATGTTTTTCACTAAAGATGATGTACACATCTGCCAGTGTAGCTCATTTTCTGAGCTAAGGCTTTAGCCTCCATTACATTTAAGGATGTGTAGTAGAGCATGCAAACACATTAGTGCCTAGAAGACCACACTGAGATGGCAGGCCAGGTAGACAAGGGTAGTCAGGGGGGAGGTCCTGGAGTTTTCATTTGTAAGGATTGTCCCTTGCTTTCTAGTTAGTCTGTCCTGGCCCTAGATTCAGTTAACATATAGTTACCATTTTGTTCACCCCATCATAGAATTCCAAATCCAGCTGATATCATACCAGGTGGCTTCAGAGACGTAGGGAGAGGCAGATTTGTTTAGCAGAGTAAATATGGGACTTTTGATTCTTTTTGTTCTGGAACTGCTAAGGGGAGAGAAAGTCTTTAGGGCCTTCTATATGGAAGAAGGCCTAAAAGGTCTTGAATGCTGTATTCTGCACAACTGCTGAATCTTCCCATAAAAAGGTACTGCCTGGATCTGCATGTTCACTAAAGTCTGAGTTCTGACTTAATATTTTCTAATATATTAGTCTAATGTGTATCCCTTAACCCTTTAAGGACTGGGTGAATCTGGAGTGGTTTGCACTTAAGGACAGGAACAATTTTTATCTTTTTGAGTCTGTCTTTGTTCAGCCATATTTTCCCTCTAATTCCTTTAGTACACCCACACAAATTATATATCTTTTTTTAAGCATAAGTAGGGATTTCTTCTGAACTACATTTATATGGATACCCCATCTTTTAATTTGATTAAAATATAATACATTTGGATATAAATTAAAACAAAAACAACATTTGCATATGTTTGCCTGTCAGGATTTATACACTATTAGTCCATTCGAAAAAAAACCCTCCAAATATATTCATTTGCTTCTCCTGAATATGGGAGTACCCCATATGCCTAGTATTTCAGTCCGTTTTTCACACCTACTGGGTAAATATTACAAGATGAACACCATTATTTCCATTATGTCATTTTCCAATATATGGCATGAGAGGATCATAGCTTAGTTGACTGTGTCAAAACCCAAAAATGCCTCACAAAAGTATATGTATGATTCTGAAAAATAGACAACATAGGGTAATTCATCAGTAGAATTTTGGAGTTTTTAATCCAACTATTTTTCCAGAAATATGTAACGAAATTGTGGTAATTTTTTTTTTTTTTTTTTTGCAGTTTTAACACACACACAATGTTGCTATGGATTTCAAGCATAGGATAGCAGATTTAAAACAAATGTATTTGTCACGGTCCTCCCGTTCTTGCCAGCACCTGTGATTAGGTGCTGGACTTCCCGGAGGCTGTGCACATGCGCAACATGCGTGGAGTCTCTTATGACATCGGGCATCGTGTGGCTGTCATCCCTGTGCGGCTGCCACCTTCATAAGCCCAGTGATACTGGGACCCCATGGTCACTTGTTAGCTTGAGTGCAACTGTGTTTTTCTTGTCATTTTGTTCCTGCATTCCCAGATCCTTGACCTTGGCTGCTTACTCTTCTTTGGCATTGACCTCCTGTATTGTCCCCAGGCCTCTCTGGACATTATCCTGCTTTACCCATCTTGGGAGTTCCTTCAGGTACCTTGACCCTTGGCTTTTTACTGCACTCTGCTTGCTCTCAGCCTGCACTAACCTCTGGCCTATTTACTGGACTCTGCTTGTATTCCACCTGCCCTGACCTCTGGCTTGTTACTGGACTCTGCTTGTACTCAACCTGCCCTGACTTCTGGCTTGTTACTGGACTCTGCTTGTACTCACCCAGCCCGGACCTCTGGCCTGTTACTGGACTCTGTTGTACGCAACCTGCCCTGACCCCTGGCTTGTTTCTGGACTCTGCTTGTACTCAGCCTGTCCTGACCTCTGGCTTGTTACTGGACTCTGCTTGTACTCAACCTGCCCTGACCCCTGGCTTGTTTCTGGACTCTGCTTGTACTCAGCCTGTCCTGACCACTGGCTTGTTACTAGACTCTGCTTGCTCTCAGCCTGCACTGACCTCTGGCCTGTTTACTGGACTCTGCTTGTATTCTACCTGCCCTGACCTCTGACTTGTTACTGGATTCTGCTTGTACACTACTTGCCCTGACCTCTGGCTTACTTCTGGACTTTACATCCTGTTTGTTTGCTCTGTATTGGGCCTGCTACTATATAATTTCTGGCCTTCAGGTTTATTTCCCTATCACTCTGCATTTTAGGGTTCCTACCTGTTAATTCAGACTATTACAGCTGCTAACCTCTGAGTAGCTCCATCTGATCAGAAGGAAGTTCCAGTGAGCTAACAAACCTAACAGTATTGATTAGTGTTCAGCAACTTCTGAGTACAGCAATATCCCATATTTAGAGACACTACAGGGCCCAAATTGGAACATGTGTGTTTCCATTTTCACACATGGAAATTTTATAGCGTGCTTAACTGCTGCAATGTCTCATTTGAAGTTGTGTATCAGTGCTCCACTTTAAAGTTTACCCCCAAAAGTGCATATTTTTTTAAAGTCAGACAACCCACGGTTTCATTTTAGGTGCATTTTGACATTTTTCACGCAGTCATTTTGCCACCAATACCTCTCAAAACATGCAGTAAGAAAAAGATTCAGCATTTTTCACACATATAGTTCAATGATGCTGTGAATTTCAAGCACAGAATAGATGCAATATATATATATACCTTGGAGCGCCTAATATACAATACTCAGCCAAGTACAATGTAACCAAATGGGTTGTTTAATTACCAATAAATTTAAAATCAACCTATAGAGTAAGCCTATATTGGACAGAGAGCAGTTGTTTGTGAAGTAACATTAATACAAGTGACACTCCAGCCTTCGGAGGTCTTTGAGTTCGGCAAACTTCAGCTTTAATGACGCTTAAGCCTATGCCTGCAACGTCCTCCCCTCCAAACGCTGCAGTGCTTCACTTCCACACAATGAAAAACACAATACAAAATAATGTGGCCACCAAAAAAAAAATATATACAAATGATCCCCCAAAAATATATACTATATAAAAAATACTAATTCAAATGAAAATCCCCTGTGTGTTAGTGTTCCAAAAATAAATTAACCACTAGTGTAATTTCCAAAGTGTCTATCCAGATCCGCAATATATCTTCAAAATATCCAATAATTGCCACACAAATTTCACTGTGTTCGTGAATACATGTTTCAAGAAAATTCCTGTCTTAAACCCTTCAAACAAACTTGACATTCATGTGTTACTTTGTATTGTATACGTTTCACCTTGTGTATCACTCAAGCACGGGGATCCCATACCTTCCCCAGGGAATGGAGACTCAATAAATGGTAGGGTTATTGACTACAGATATACGGTATTCCTACCCGCTCTTCTTCGCGCCTTTCCTTCCGACCCCCTCACTTGTGGTGATTCGTGAGTTCCAACCGCTGGGTCCGTCGGTGGATAGAGACTACTCCACGGGTTAAATCTCCAATCCGGTCATTCACCCTTACCTCTTCACTCCTGTCACCTGGTCCGTTCTTTCTTCTCGGCCTTTCACAGATCTCACCCGGCTCTTTAAACTTATCTTCTTTTTCTGCACTGTTCTCTCTCTTCACAATCTCTTCTTAGGCTCTACCCTCGAACGTGTTTCAAAGATCATGGTCTCCTTCGTCTGGGATCAAAAACTGGACAAACTTCAATTCCCATTCCTTTATATTTACTCTTTAACCCTTATTCACCCAATTATTCTATTTTCTTAAAAACAGAAACTATCATCCATTTGACATTACAATTAAAAACTTCATAACTAATAAATAAAAACATATAAAAATATAAAATATAAAAAATAAAAAAATATAAAAAATAAAAATTAAAAAAAATTAAAAAAATATTATTTTGTTTTAAATTAAGACAAAAATCTACATATTTTCCAACATCAATATAAAACCCTACATTAATATAATGTATTATTTACCTTGTGTATTAAATATAGATACAATAGTACACATATTGATACCTAAATATTTGTGTAACTTCTAATCTCCCATACACATCTTATACATGCACAGATAGTAAAGTTTATTTCAATTATTATTTTGCAACACATCCCTTATATCTCATAACTATATATAACCCAAAACTCCACAAGATACAAATACCCCAACAATATCCAAGACCGGACATCTACAAAAAAACAAATAACTCACTTCCTGCATTTAACCCCTTGGGTACCTGGCAGTCCAACTCAAAAATCCACTTGGATTCCTTCCTAGACATAAGGCCAATATGGTCTCCTCCTCTCCAGTCTGGATTAACTACCTCTATACCATAAAACGGCATCAATTTGGAATCACTATTATGACACATTTTATAATGATTAGACAATGTATGCTTTTCAAAACCTTTCTCTATATTTTTAATATGTTCATATATCCTCTTTTTCAATTGTCTTTTCGTCCTCCCCACATATTTTTTTTGACAAGGGCATTCTATAACATATATTATATTTGTTGTATTACATGTAATAAATGATTTAATTTTATAATTTTTGTCGCCATTTTCAAATACTTTTCTTCTTTTTTCACCACCATTTGTATTTTTACAACCATAACATCTACCACACTTATAAAATTCAACCATGCCATTATTTCTTTTATACATTTTTTTAATACTAGAAGCTACCATATTTCCCAATGTACATGCTCTTTTATATATAATCCTTGGTTTCTCTGGTAGAATAGAATTTAACATTCTATCCCCTTTAAGTATATCTCAATGTCTAGTGATAATCTTTCTATATGTATTATAATCTTTATTATAAGGAACCACTATCGATAAATCAAACTCTTCTCTATTATTTTTCTTCTCTTTAACTTTCAAAATCTCCTCTCTTTTCAAATTCACGTCTTAGTCAAAGATTCCCTAATATTAACCTACTGATAACCCTTCTGTCTAAATTGATCACACGTAACCTCCGCTTCCAATTTAAATTCTTGATCTTTAGAACAGTTCCTTCTTAATCTCCTTAACTGCCCATATGGGATGTTAGCTAGCCATTTAGAAAAATGGCAGTTATCATCCCTAACGAAACTATTTACATCCGTAAAACACGTTGGAGGGAGGAGCCTAAGAGGAGATTGTGAAGAGAGAAAACAGTGCAGAAAAAGAAGATAAGTTTAAAGAGCCGGGTGAGATCTGTGAAAGGCCGAGAAGAAAGAACGGACCAGTTGACAGGAGTGAAGAGGTAAGGGTAATGACCGGATTGGAGATTTAACCCACGGAGTAGCCTCTATCCACCGACGGACCCAGCGGTTGGAACTCATGAATCACCGCAAGTGAGGGGGTCGGAAGGAAAGGAGCGAAGAAGCGCGGGTATGAATATCGTATATCTGTAGTCAATAACCCTACCATTTATTGAGTCTCCATTCCCTGGGGAAGGAATGGGATCCCCGTGCTTGAGTGATACACAAGGTGAAACGTATACAATACAAAGTAACACATGAATGTCAAGTTTGTTTGGAGATTTTAACACAGGAATTTTCTTGAAACATATATTCACGAACACAGTGGAATTTTTGTGGCAATTATTGGATATTTTGAAGATATATTGTGGATCTGAATAGACACTTTGGAAATTACACTAGTGGTTAATTTATTTTTGGAACACTAACACACAGGTGATTTTCATTTGAATTAGTATTTTTTATATAGTATATATTTTTTTGGGGGATCATTTGTATATATATATATTTTTTTTTTGGTGGCCACATTATTTTGTGTTGTGTTTTTCATTGTGTCGAAGTGAAGCACTGCGGCGTTTGGAGGGGGAGGACGTTGCAAGCATAGGCTTAGGCACCATTAAAGCTGAAGCTTGCCGAACTCCAATATCTCCGAAGGCTGGAGTGTCACTTGTATTAATGTTACTTCACAAACAACTGCTCTTTGTCCAATATAGGCTTACTCTATAGATTGATTTTAAATTTATTGGTAATTAAACAAACCATTTGGTTACATTGTACTTGGCTGAGTATTGTATATTAGGCGCTCCAAGGTGTATATATATATTACAAGTTTTTTCATATCGTATAGTGCAGATATTTTATTGTGAGCTGCCTTTGTGCTTTGTATATAGGGTAAAGGGGAGGCGCGAGAGTGGTGAGTTTGGATTACAGAATAGATGCAGATATAAAAAAAAATATCCTATATAATAATTCGCTAAGTTGTGTGTAACGCCCGACATG
Source organism: Rhinophrynus dorsalis (assembly GCA_037306005.1). NCBI lineage: Eukaryota > Metazoa > Chordata > Amphibia > Anura > Rhinophrynidae > Rhinophrynus > Rhinophrynus dorsalis. Next base: position 470,609,949 of record CM074720.1, on the reverse strand, counting down.
CGCAGTAGACGCTCCTGCGCGTGCGGCAGTCATGCGCAGTACAGACTGCCCACTCCGCGGCTGATACAGAGCTGGGCGCTCCGAAGGAGCGTCCAGCTCTGTATCAGCAGTGGCAGGGGCAGTCTCTACTGCGCGTGACTGCCCCGCGACCGGCTGCCAGAGGCACTGTGGCCTGTGTAACGGGCTGTTCAACTAGTTCATTAATGTTCAGCTACTTCTTCTGAGTATGACAATGCCCCATATGCATAGGTTTGCCAGGGTTTGATTGGAGCTAAGGGGCCCAATTTGAAACATGCACATTTCCATTTTCACACATGGAATTTTCACACCTTGCTTATTTGATGCCATGTCTAATTTGGGGCTGTGTACCAGTGCTCCACTTTAAAATGTACCCCAAAAGTGTTTATTTTTGAAAAGTAGACTACCCAGGGTTTAATTTTAGGTGCATTTTGACATTTTCACACATTGTTTTACCACCAATCCCTCTCAAAGCCTGTAGTATGAAAAAAATTCAGCATTTTTCACACAAATTTCAAAGTCACTGTGGATTTTAAGCACAAGATAGTGGCAGATGTAAAACAAAATGCATTGATTAGCTACTTCTTCTGAGTATGGAAATACCCCATATGCATGGTTTGTCAGGGTTTGGGGAAGCTACGGGGCCCAGATTAATCTTATCTTTCCATCATGGCTATGGGCGTCATGGTCCTCATGACATAACTCCCTTCTAATGTCCCAGGGTGTCTGATCTCTTGCTGCACGGCTTTGATTCACTTTGATAGTCATCACTCTGCTGCTCTGTTCCTGCTCTCCGATATGATGGGCAAAAAGTCTAAATCAGGTGAAATTAAAAACAGGCTTAGTCAGTTTGCCAGGAGGCAGACGGAGGAGGGCGAAGTACAAGCGGTCATGGAACAATCCTCTGCTCCGTCCTCACCCTCTCATTCTAACAATGCTAGTGAGACCCCTGATACACATGTTGCGGAATTAATGGCGGCCATCTCTAATTTTCAAAATGTCCTGACCACTAAAATCGATTCTGTGCAGATGGAAATGAATTTGCTACGTGCTGACCAACAAAATATGAGAGAAAAGGTGTTAGATACCCAGAGATGGGTTTCTACAGTGGAGGACTCTCTGCCCCCTATCAATGATCACCTGAAGCACTGAAACAACAGGTCAGGGCGTTACAGAAACAAGCTGATGATCTGGAGAACAGATCACGCCACTGCAATGTTCTTATTGTTGGAATACCGGAGAGCAATGGGGAACGCAATCTTGAGCAATTCCTCGAGAGATGGGTGAAGGATACATTGGGTGCGGAGGATCTCTCAAGCTTGTTTGTGGTGGAGAGAGCACATAAGATTCCTTAGATACTACCACCTCTGGGGGAAGCTCCGAGACCTCTGATTGCCAAGCTCCTTAATTATAGGGGCAGAGATGCGATATTGAGAATGGCTCACCTCAACAGCCCTATTATGTGTGGCAATGCTCGTTTCTATATTTATCCTGACTTTTCAACGGAAGTTCAACACCAAAGGATGAAATTCCAGGAGGTGAAGCGCAAACTGCGCAAGAAGGAGATTAAGTATGCCATGCTATACCCAGCTAAACTTCATGTAACTCACAATGGAAGCACATCCTTCTTTACATCCGAGGTTGAGGCCATGAACTGGATCGAGGCTTTGTAGTTGAGAGCACTGCCTATACTTGGTGGTTTTTAATTCACAATGCTGAAATATTTATGTTAATGTCACACGGCCTCTCGAGGAGTGTGCCCCAAGGTTGAGTACATACTAACATCTTCGGCATATATGCATTCGCTGTTGTTAAGTTTCATAGATATTAATATATGTAGGGATGTGTTGTGTTATATGTCCCCTCTGGGGATAGGATTACATTGTATACTTCACAGTTATGAGTGACTTTTACAAGTTCTAGTTAATATTAATGAGGGGGGGGAATATTTTTTTTTTAATTTTTTATTTTCCTCTTTTTTTTTCTCTCTCCCTCTGGCCGGCCTTTCCCTCTCCTGCTGCGCTGTTATAGTGAGCCTTTTGGCCCATCTGGGATACTGTGTTTTTGAAGTGCTGAGCAGTGCTGCGGGGGGGGGGGGGGAAGTGGGGTCACAGTGGACTACTGTTTTGAGCTCTTATTTACTCAGTTGTTAAGATACCTAGGGGGGCATTGTGGTTCCCATTTTTGGCAAATATGTGTGATGGGTGCTTGTGTCAGCTGCGTTGCTGAATCGACTTGTGATGTCTAAAGGCTTCGGGCGGTGTGGTGGCGCGGTTGACAGGAGCCCTCATGGATGCTCATGGGACTATGTCAATCCTTATCTCAATACATGGATGTTAATATATGTGGGTACATGGAAGGGTTTTTCCAGAGGGCATTGTGCTTTGGGTAATTGACATGTACGTGCTGTGATTGCCTGTGCTGGCTGCGTTGCTGGATTGGATAGCGGCATTTAATAGTGACGGACTGTGTGGCTGTATTGGATACGATTTATTGTATTGTATATGATTCATTTCACACAGACAATTAAAGCAATATATTTGCATATGGTATGTGCATTCTGAATGTGCACCACAAGGGGCAGTGTTCATGAGTGGCTGAACACATGTGTAATGGCTGCCATTGCAGACATGCATACTGGGAATTCTGACCACTTGTGCATTAGCTATGCCATGTGGCCAGGAACAAAGGAGTCACGTGACTCATTCAAGTAACCAGATTGGACAGTGGTTGGAGTTATTAGGCCTTGGGAGCCATGTTTTTAGTTAGAACCCACCATGCAGAGAGAAGGATGAACAATGGCCTTTTGCTGTCCAAGAATAACATCAAAGAAATGACTTGCAGGGTTCCCTTGGACAAAGAGATAAGCTTGCATGTGCTGAATTTTCACTGTAAACCAAGCTAAGTATAATTGTAACACTGTATTTCTGTAACTTTGTTGTAATAACACTTTTTTAGATATATTGCTTTAACAGCAGATGTTATAGTAAAGTATATCATCAAATATTACAACTGTTTCCTGTGTATTCATTCCACATAATCAACTGATATACCGCAAATCAAATAAATATTAATGTTGTGATTAATATCCTAATTAGAATATTAATATTTGCATATTAATATTCATAATTCAGGCCACGAATACAACATTTTGGCATAGTTGGCAGGATATCGGTTTGATTATTGGAATAAATACAACAAAATCTGTTATTTGTTGCTTAAAAGTTATAGTTGTGTGTTAAGTTTAGCCATTAAGATGTTTAGTGATAAGAAGCAAGCAGCAGAAGGGGAAGAAAGGTCAAAATATGGCTCCATTCCTGGGTGGGCTAGTTTCGGATTCTGGCAGCCCATAGCCAAAGAATTAATAAAGTACGCTACCCCCGTACACCCTGAATTTGGGACAGAGTTAGGTAGTCAAGCATTGAGCTTAGATCTGAGTATGTACAAGAAAAAGGAGCGGAAAGCTGCAAGTGAGACGGGATGGATCATTTTGCAGGCGCTTCAGAAAGAGGTACAGCAAAAAAGAGGAGCTGCAAAAAGAATTACAGATAATTAAAAGACAGTTAATTATGAGTAACAAATGTATGCAATGTAATGCAGCTAAAGTAGGAGAGTTGGAAGAGAAATGTTCAGCTCCAGTAGTAAACCAACAGGGTAGAAAGCCTGTACCCTGTAATCAGCTTGTAACTGGATTAGGTGGGGATTCTGTAGATTCTCCCCTATTTTCTGTAGATGAGGACAAATGTGTAGTTATGTCTGATAGTGTGCATGAAACTAAGCAGAGGAGAGCCCGCCCCATTATTACTGAGTGTAGGAAGAGGAGACTGCATAGAGAGCAGGATGTTTTTGGAGTAAGAATGGGGGCACAGGATGAAGTGAATGAGAAAATGAGAAGTTACACACAAACTGAGCTGTTTGAACTTGCCAAAAAATTTAAGCAAACTGTTGGTGAAGGAATTGGTGAATGGTTGTTGCGTTTGTGGGATGGGGGTGCAGATACTGTGATGTTAAATGCAGCAGAAGCAGTTCGCATGGGACAGATTACCCTCCATCCTCAAGTTAGGCAGATAATGGGGAAAGTGAGGGAAAATTGTGGTAACTTTCTGTTGCTGGATATGATCAGACATGCGATATTGCAAGTGTACCCTTCATATAGTGATATAGAGTCCACTTCCCCCTGGGTTACTATTAAAGATGCTATTGAAAGAGTAAGAATTATGGGATGTGTAGCTGGACTTAAAGCTGATAAGTGGGAGGGACCAGATATGGAAGATTTCACTGCCAGCATGCGTTCGCGGTTTTTGAAATCTGCTCCACTGGCCATGAGAGCCTCCCTGTTATCACTAATAAGTGGATTAGGTAACACAGGGAAAATACACCAATTGACCTCTTTGTTAGCTGAAATGGATGCATTGGAAATGGAGGTAGTGTCCATAAAATCAGTACATAAGATAAATCAGGCAAATGCAAAAGATCAGTTGAAGGGTAAAGGTTGTATCAGGATACCTAGGAAGCAAATGTGGTTTGATTTGTTAAAAGCAGGTGTTCCTAGCACAGAAATAGATGGCATTCCCACAGCAAATTTGGTGAAAAAGTGGAAGTCTGTTGTAAAAAAGATTTCCAAGGTCTCTGATCCTGGAGATATGGTTAAAAGTATGGAAGGGGCCACAAATCCATGGTTGCAAGCCCAAAATTATGTGGCCAACGCAATTATTGAAAATAAGCTTTCCAAAGCAAAAGGGAAAAGCTTCCTGAATTTTGCATCAGTCTGGATCGCTGAGCAATATTATTCAGTTAAATATCAGAAGGAAAAGCTTGATACGGAAAATTCTAAACTAAAATGTGAAAGAAATGTTTTGCTGGAACAGATTGGCTTTCTAAAAGCAGAGCTATCCAAAATGAAGGAATGAAGGTTGTTTGACCAGTTTTTACAATGCAAGATACTAACTGTTCTTTGAAGTTGTTTTACAGAAACAAAAGGGATGCCTCCTGTGGAGAAGTGCAAACAATTAACATGTTTCTTGCAGGCAAGCTAGATGTGCCAGATAATAGAGGACCTTATCTATGTTTTTTGTTTTTTAAGGGAAAGCCTCTAATTTTTTTTTTATACAGTCAGGTGGGCCAAATTCCAAATTTATTTTTGTTTTTTCTTATTATAAAATGCCTGCACTGTTAAACAGTTATAGAAACTGTAAAAATGAATTCCCCAACTGGGTGAATTGTTGCCTGAGGTGAGGCTAGTATTTTGATCATACTGGGGAAATGATATGTAACTTTGTTTTGGTTACAACAAAAATATAGCTTCATTTTAATATATGGCAACAGAAATTTTATTTTTATTTGTATATAGATTACATGCTGCAAGTACTGTATGTACAGGTGGCATCAAATCTATATTTTTAAGTTTGTTTCCCCTCTAATTTTGTTTTTATGAAAAGGGTGGGGTTTAGTACATTTAATGACCTCTAGATGGGATGAAAATAAGTTAGAACTAAGTCATGGCCTGTTATTCCATACCTTGAAATGTCCTCCTAGATTAAATGTGCAGAGGATGTAGCAAACAGTAATTAGTACAGGGAATGTGTTAATTAATGTGTTTATGTTCCTTTCTACTCTACTACTTTTGTATTGTATTGGATGATAAGTTATGGAACCATTTGCTAATTATGCTGAGACAAGAGTGAAATACACTACTAGTGATTTGATAAGATCACACAGCACACTTTTAGTGTAGTGTATCTTCTAATTTCTAAGCTAATAAGGTAACACATTATGACAAACACTGCGCAGATAACTCCAGCTGAATAAAAAATACTACAGATATGCTAACCCTATCACGCCCTTAAGCAATAAACTGTTTTTTCCTTGTGTGGTTTCTTCAATCCACCATGAAAGAGAAAAGCAACTGAACTGTCATAAAACATTTCCAAAATATGAAAGTAACACCAGATGCCATGGTCTAATAGAGGAGAGAGAGCCTGCAACTCGAAATCAGCCCAGTCCTGACCTCTGAGTGAAGAAGTGGATCCGGTGTGGAAGTGAATGACAGATGCTGTGGATGAAGCAGCATTGGTGGTACAGAAATCCAGAGAGAGATGTGAGTGGGAACTCACAAACAACAGCCAGCTATAAAGCTAAATGACTAATGAGGGTTACATGAGATTTACAGAGTGACTGCAAGGTGTAATGAATGGTGCAAATGATCTCTGTGAAAGCCTTAGCTAATTTATGCTTCACAGTACTCTAAATTTTAAAACATGTGGGTGTCATGTCAATCATGTCTCAGTATAAGCCTATTTTACATCCAAGGTTACACACCCTACCCTTGAAACAGAATCAGTGTACAGGTGGGCAATTTAAGAAGTTAAAATCTGTCTATGAGCCTACAGGTGGGGAATGTAAAATAGGATACCTTTATATTAAAAGGTTCACAAAGGTGGTTCAAGAGATTGTTGCTTACATTGACTTTGCTCTGTGTGTGTGTTGGGGGGGGTATGGTTATTTTAGGTATAATGGAATGCAGGTATTATTCAAGTTATTGCGAGGTTATTAAATGGTACTATACACTACAACCCATCGAACCATGGGTAGTTTTATTGGTTAGGGGGTTTGTTGGAATTTTTTCTTTTAATTTCCTTATCTTTACTTTTTGTTTTTGTTTTTTCATAATGAGTAGTTGACATCTGATGACATTGCTGTGTGGAGTGAATCAACAGGTGGATTGTATTGGATACGATTTATTGTATTGTATATGATTCATTTCACACAGACAATTAAAGCAATATATTTGCATATGGTATGTGCATTCTGAATGTGCACCACAAGGGGCAGTGTTCATGAGTGGCTGAACACATGTGTAATGGCTGCCATTGCAGACATGCATACTGGGAATTCTGACCACTTGTGCATTAGCTATGCCATGTGGCCAGGAACAAAGGAGTCACGTGACTCATTCAAGTAACCAGATTGGACAGTGGTTGGAGTTATTAGGCCTTGGGAGCCATGTTTTTAGTTAGAACCCACCATGCAGAGAGAAGGATGAACAATGGCCTTTTGCTGTCCAAGAATAACATCAAAGAAATGACTTGCAGGGTTCCCTTGGACAAAGAGATAAGCTTGCATGTGCTGAATTTTCACTGTAAACCAAGCTAAGTATAATTGTAACACTGTATTTCTGTAACTTTGTTGTAATAACACTTTTTTAGATATATTGCTTTAACAGCAGATGTTATAGTAAAGTATATCATCAAATATTACAACTGTTTCCTGTGTATTCATTCCACATAATCAACTGATATACCGCAAATCAAATAAATATTAATGTTGTGATTAATATCCTAATTAGAATATTAATATTTGCATATTAATATTCATAATTCAGGCCACGAATACAACAGTGGCGATGCGGCTGGCTTGGGTCACCATGGACACCCACGGGACTACTTCAATGTTCTGTAGCTGTTATTTATTTATCATCATTATAACTGTTTGGGTTGTGTAAGCTGTTATGCGGGGAGTGTTCCGGGTCCGTCTTGGGATTTCCGTAGGATATGGGTCCTCTTCTGTTTGGGGTTGGATGGGGACAGGGAGGGGGGTTTAGTTTTTTCTATAGAAATGGGGGTTAGGATGAGAGGTTTTCTTAATGGGTTTTACCCTTGCTCTCTGGGGGACGGGCACGCATCTTTCATCTACTCTAATGGCTATGGCTAACAAAGTGATTAATATAATATCCTGAAATGTTAGGGGTCTTAATGATAGCATTAAACATTCTTTGATCCTGAATCATTCCAGGAGATATAAGCCAGACATTTTGCTTCTCCAGGAGACCCACTTACGTGGCGGTAAAATATTGGCCCTTAAGAAGTCATGGGTGCGGCGACATTATCATGCCACCTTCTCGACTCATGCGAAGGGGGTCTCTGTTTTGATTAGTAAGTCCTTACAATATGAATTGGTAGATTTGAAGTCTGACCCATTGGGCAGATACATCTTCTTGGACTGCTTGTTTTCTGACATCCCGGTCATTTTAATGAATATTTACATTCCTCCATCTTTTGTGCCTGAGGTCCTACAGGAGGCCCTTCTATATGTACCTGCAAAGCCTGGTCACTGTCTTATTGTTATGGGGGACTTTAACATGTACATTGACAGTGCTCTGGATAGGATGGGAGCCAGGTCGGGGGACTCTTTACCCTCTAGACTTAAGTTCTTGAGTTTTGTGGAAGATATGGAACTTACTGATGCATGGCGAACTGGGTGGCGCTGGCAGACTATTTCTGCTTCAACGAGGGCTCTGCATCACAGGGAGTGATCCTTGAAGTGGCGAAGGCTGTAGCAAGTGGTTCCCTTGGTTAATTAATTGCTGCACACAAAAAACGTACAAGAGATAAAATAGACCGGTTGGAGAGGGAAGCTAGGGTGGCGGAAAGATTATACATTGATAAGGGGGACACTGTCTCATATGAGTCCTTCTTGTTTGCCTCCTCTGTATACAATACTGTGCTAATGGAGCAAAATATTAATTTCATGATGTTCCAGAAACAGAAAATATTTGAAAACGGGGATAGAGCATGGAAACTTATGTCCCACTTGGTGGGAGCTAGGGAGGGCAGACGATGTATAACATCTATATATAATAAATCAGGGGTTCTTATACATGATGAAGTGGGCGTCAATGCTGTGTTTGCAGATTTTTATTCTACTCTATATAAGACACAAGCTAATTCTACCGCTCGGCGGGTGGAGGATTATCTGGCGGGGGTTTCTCTTCTGTCCCTGTCTGCTGACCAGCTATGGATGCTTGACTCTCCCATTTTTCTGGGTGAGGTTATGGCAGCCATTGAGTCTCTTCCCATGGGTAAGTCCCCGGGGGATGATGGACTAGCTGCTGACACATTGGCTCCACAATTGATTAATACTTTATATGCATACCTGGGAACTTCCAGTCGAGGGCTACCCGGAGGGTAGTCCTCTGTTCACCAGGGGGTGACAAAAATGACGCTAATCGCGTCAAAAAGGGGCGGGGCTTGCCGCGAGTGGGGGGGGGCTTAACCCTTTGAGTGCCAGAGTGGTACGGAATGCAAATGCATTCCTTACCACTCTGGCACTCAGAAGGCTGGGGACTGAGGATCAGCGGGAGAAAAAGCAGATGTGGCAGAGTTTCAAATAGAAACTCTCCACATCCGGAGGAATCAGCCTCTGCCCCGGAGACCCGGTAAAGTTCTGTCAGAACCGGAGTCTCCGGGGCAAATCCGGAGAGTTCCCAGGTATGTTTATATGACGCTTTGGAGGTGGGTAGGCTTCCATTATCCCTCACTGAAGCAACAATAGTAGTGCTTCCTAAACTGGGTAAGGACTTAACTAAGTGCGACTCGTACCGACCTATCTCGTTGCTTACATCAGATGCTAAAATTTTGGACAAGGTATTGGCAACTATATTAAATGTAGTGATCTCAGATCTTATTCATCCATTAGGCGGGATTTATGCCTGAGAAATCATTTCACAATTTACAGAGACTTCTTTCCCATCTGCATACAAATCATGATAATACTGGTCATAGAGTAGTGGTCTCACTGGACGTGTCTAAAGCATTTGACTCCGTGGAGTGGGATTATCTTTGGTGTACATTACATAGGTTTGGATTTGGGCCAACGTTTCTGAAATGGGTACAGCTTCTGTATGCGAATCCAACTGCTATGGTCTTGACTTGGTCAGTCCGATCAGGGTCATTCGCGCTTGAAAGGGGTACGCAACAGGGATGTCCCTTGTCACCGGTACTATTTGCACAGGCCATCGAACCACTAGCCAGCTTGATCTGTAATGATCCATTGGTGGATTTGTGATGGGCAGTAGGGAGGAGAAATTAGCACTACATGCGGATGATATATTATTGTTTTTTGGAGCGTCCTCTAGATCTCTTCCACGTGTTCTAGATCTGAAACAGTTTGTTCGACACAGAGACACAGTGGTTTAGAATAAAACACAGTTTTATTGAAATCACAGTAATATAATAACCCTCACAGGTCCTGTAGTATTTAAGCAGAATAATACAGACACACGACAGGTTACATATACATATGCCTACACAGGTCCAGTATAACCATAAAGTCCATAACAGTCTATACTGACACAGGTCAGACAGAATATGTTGGATTCCCAGGAGAAAGGTACTGCATGGGTTAATGGTCTTCAATGAGTGTAAACAGTCCCATGTGCAGAGAGGTCTGTGATGGAGCTCTCTGCATATAGAGAGCTTAAGGATACGTAACGCCCAGAACCAGGTTAGCAGAACAAATGTGAACTGCCAGAGTAATATCAGGAATTGAGCAACATAGGACACTGCTGTAGCATTAATGGAGACCAGACCACTCGCACTCTGCCGGAGCAGTAACGGAGACAAGCCCAATGGCACACTGCCATAGCAGTAACGGAGACAGGCCACTTGCACTCTGCAGGAGCAGTAATGGAGAGAAGGCCAATGGCACACTGCCGTAGCAGTAACGGAGACAGACACTTGCACTCTGCAGGAGCAGTAACGGAGACTAGGCCAATTGAACACTGCCGTAGCAGTAACGGAGACAGACACTTGAACTCTGCAGGTGCAGTAACGGAGACTATGCCAATGGCACACTGCCATAGCAGTAATGAAGACTAAGCCACTTGCGCTCTGCAGGAGCAGTAACGGAGGACAAGGCCAGTGGCACACTGCTGTAGCAGTAACGGAGGCAGACACTTGCACTCTGCATAAGCAGTAACAGAGACTAGGCCAATGGCACACTTCTGAAGCAGTAACGGAGACAGACACTTGCACTCTGCAAGAGCAGTAATGGAGGACAAGGCCAATGGCACACTGCCGTAGCAGTAATGGAGACTAAGCCACTTGTACTCTGCAGGAGCAGTAACGAAGACACAATTGCCTGATGGATCAGAATTAGTGATGAGCGAGCACCCCAATGCTCGGGTGTTCGGGTGCTCTGACCGAGCGCCCCCGGAGGCTCGAGTGCTCGGCCGAGCACCCGAGCCCCATTGAAGTCAATGGGAGGACTCGAGCATTACACCAGGCACCCCCTGCTCTGATGAGGGGAGGGTGCCTGGTCCATAGGAAAAGGGCAGAAAATGATGGAAACACCACAGAAATGGTTCAGGGACAGCATAGGGAGGATGTCTGGATGCATCTTGGACTCCAACGTCGCTGCTGGGAACGATCTTTCGCCCGTAGTACGCCATTTTTACAGACTGACCGTAAAACACACAAAAAGGAAGATAAAAACGACTTTAGGTGAAAAATTGTTACCAAACAGTATTTGCTGTATATTTACTTGTATATCATCTGCAAATTCTGCCAAAAAAGTCCTCGATTTTTCTGAACTGGGGCCATGATTAAGAGGGAAACGTGCGCAGAGGCAAATTCTCCCAAAAATTTCCTTGATTTTTCTGAACTGAGGCCATGATTAAGAGGGAAACGTGCGCAAAGGCAAATTCTCCCAAAAATGTCCTCGATTTTTCTGAACTGAGGCCATGATTAAGAGGGAAACGTGCGCAAAGGCAAATTCTCCCAAAAATTTCCTCAATTTTTCTGAACTGGGGCCATGATTAAGAGGGAAACGTGCGCTGAGCCGACCATCTAAAACATTATGGGTGAGGGTCTGCTGCGGAGCTGACCATCCTAAACATTATATGCGAAGGCCCGCTAGAGAGCTGACCCAATAAAACATTATATGAGAAGGCCCGCTGGTGAGCTGACCTATACAAAAATTGTCAAACTGCGCCCGCTGGTGAGCTGGCCCTATATAAAAATTATATCACTGGGCCCGCTGGTGAGCTGGCCCTATATAAAAATTATATCACTGGGCATATGGAAGAGAGTCAACCATATACCCGTTTTTTGGGTGGAAGGGGTGAATGGGAATACAGAGTATTTCCATCATTGTAAATAACATATATAAAGTGAGTTTATGTTCCCCCGGGGCTTTCCTCCAGTGGAGTGGAGAAGTCAGGGGAAATCCAGGCCTTGTTCATTTTTATAAGTGTCAACCTATCAGCATTTTCGGTGGAAAGGCGGATACGCTTATCTGTTATGATGCCACCAGCAGCACTAAATACCCGCTCAGACAGAACGCTGGCGGCAGGGCAGGCCAGCACCTCCAAGGCGTAGAGTGCCAGTTCATACCACGTGTCCAGCTTGGACACCCAGTAGTTGTAAGGCACAGAGGGATCATTGAGGACGCTGACACGGTCTGCTACGTACTCCTTCACCATCTTCCAAAACTTTTCCCTCCTTGTGACACTAGGCTGCGCATCAGGGTGAGGGTGCTGGCGGGGTGTCATGAAGGTGTCCCACGCCTTGGAGAGTGTTGCCCTGCCTTTGTCGGAACTGCTGTGTGCTCCCCTTTTCTCCCCTTCTCGGTTGGCCAAGGTAGCACGTACTCTGCCGCCAGCGTTGTCAGATGGAAAATTTTGGAGCAATTTTTCAACAAGAACCTTCTGGTATTGCACCATTTTGCTTATCCTCTCCACCGGAGGAATGAGAGATGAGAAATTCTCTTTGTAGCGGGGGTCCAGAAGGGTGAACACCCAGTAATCCGTGTTGTCTAAAATGCGTATAACGCGTGGGTCACGGGAAAGGCAGCCTAACATAAAGTCAGCCATGTGTGCCAGAGTACCAACAGGCAAGATTTCGCTGTCCTCACCAGGAGGATGACTCTCAATCTCCTCATCCTCTTCCTCCTCTTCTGCCCACCCACGCTGAAGAGATGGAACTAAAGTTCCATGGCTACCCTCTGTAGCGGAGGCAACCGTGTCTTCCTCCTCCTCCTTCACCTCCTCCGCCTCCTCCAATTGTCGCTGAGAAGACGAAGTGAGGGTGCTCTGGCTATCACCTTGTGTAAGCTCTTCCTCCCGCATTTCCACCTCTTCCACATGCAAAGCGTCAGTTTTAATTGTGAGCAGCGAGCGTTTCAGTAGACACAGAAGTGGGATGGTTACACTGATAATAGCGTTATCGCCGCTCACCATCTGTGTCGATTCCTCAAAATTACGTAAAACCTCACAGAGGTCTGACATCCATTCCCACTCCTCACTTCTGATTACAGGAAGTTGAACGGAGAGGCGACGACCGTGTAACAGCTGGTACTCCACTACTGCCCTCTGCTGCTCACAAAGCCGGGCCAACATGTGGAAGGTGGAGTTCCAGCGCGTGCTCACGTCACACAGCAGCCGGTGAGCTGGCAATTGTAAGCGCTGCTGCAGCTTCAACAGGCCGGCTGAAGCTGTAGATGACTTACGGAAATGTGCACACACGCGGCGCACCTTTGTCAAGAGATCATGCAAATTGGGGTAGGTTTTTAGAAATCGCTGAACCACTAAATTAAATACATGCGCTAGGCATGGTACGTGTGTGAGCTTGCCGAGCTCCAAAGCCGCCACCAAGTTACGCCCATTATCACACACAACCATGCCTGGTTGCAGGTTGAGTGGCGAGAGCCATTGCTCGGTCTGGTGACTAATCCCCTGCAACAGCTCTGAGGCCGTGTGCTGTTTGTCCCCAAGGCAGATCAGCTTCAGCACGGCCTGTTGACGCTTCCCCACTGCAGTGCTACACTGCTTCCAGCTACCGGCTGATGGGTGAGTGGCGCTGCGCGCAGAGAATTCGGAGGTGGAAACGGAGGAGGAGGAGCCAATAACGTAGGTGCTGGCGGAAACCCTGATGGAGGTAGGGCCCGCAATCCTCGGCGGGGGTAGCACCTGTGCCATCCCAGGGTCCGAGTCGCTCCCAGCCTCCACGACATTCACCCAGTGTGCCGTCAGGGAAATGTAGCGTCCCTGGCCACAAGCACTTGTCCATGTGTCAGTCGTTAAGTGGACCTTCCCAGTAACTGCGTTGGTCAGGGCACGGGTGATGTTACGGGACACATGGTGGTGTAAGGCGGGGACGGCACACAGGGAAAAGTAGTGGCGGCTGGGGACTGCGTACCGAGGGACAGCTGCTGCCATCAGGCTGCGGAAGCCTAAATGGCAGCATTTCGATGGCCAGTAATTTGGAAAGGTGTGAGGTTAGTGCTATGGCCTGTGGGTGGGTGGCTGGGTATTTTCGCTTGCGCTCAAATGCCTGGGGTAACGACATTTGGACGCTGCGCTGGGACAGGGAAGTGGATGTGGTCGCTGATGGTGCTTCAGATGGTACAGGTGCAGGGCGGGAGGTATGCGGGCCTGCGCCTTCGACAGGCGATTGGCCGGCACCGAAAACAGGGGAAGAGGAGGCAGTGGTGTGGCCTGCAGACACAGATTGGCGATCCGGGCGTTCCTCCCACTTAATACGGTGCTTGGATGCCATGTGTCGGATCATGCTGGTGGTGGTGAGGTTTCTAGTGTTCATGCCTCGGCTCATTCTGGTGTTGCACAGGTTGCAAACTACAATTCTTTTGTCGTCCGCACTTTCCTTAAAAAAACGCCATACCGCGGAACACCTACCCCTTGGCAAGGGAGATTTACGCAAGGGGGTGCTCCGTTGAACATTTGCGGGCCGGTTTGGTGCGGTCCGCCTTCTTTCTGTAGCCACACCACTGCCTCTTCCAGCCTGTTGCGGTGCTGCAGATGGCTCACCCTCAGGACTGCTGTCATCGCTCGGCTCTACACCGTCCCAGGTGGGGTCAGTCACCTCATCGTCCACCAAGTCCTCCTCCACTTCCTCACTCTGATCATCCTCCTCATGTCTTGATCCCACCACATACTCAGTCATTGACAACTGTATATCATCCTCCTCATCAAGGTCTTGAGACAGTAATAGTGGTTGATTTAATGGCAACTGTGTCTCACCATCATCATCATCCACTTCCTTTGACCTTAAATGCCGTTCACCTCTGTCATCTTCTTGTGATTGGGTACCCTCTAGACGTTGTGAATCAGGGCACAAGATGTCATGTTCCTCTGCAAGCGTGCTTGGAGAGAGGTTCAAATTAAGGATTGGTGATGAGACGAGCTCCTCACTATATCCCAGTGTGGGATCACTTCTTTGACCAGATCCTCTATGGTGGGAGGAAGGATGATCAGAGTGAGGATTATGTTGACCAGACTATTGGCTACTGAGAGTGGACTTGGTGGAAGACAGGGTGGTGCTTAACCGACTGGAAGCAGTATCAGCTGACATCCAACCGACCACCTGTTTGCAGTGGTCGGACCTCGAGAGTGATGTCCTGCGACGCCCTGTAAACTGAGACATGAAGCTAGGTATGGTGGATGTCTTTCTGTCTTGTGCTCTGGCACCAGGCGCAGTTTCTACGCGTCCTGACCCGCGCCCTGAACTATCAGGATCACGTCCACTTCCCCGTCCCTTTTTACCCGCCTTCTTCATATTACACGGAATATGTGCTGCAAATCTGCAAGTTTGCACAGTAAACAGAATGTGCTTCTTAACTGCGGCTACGCACAGTGAATGGAATATGTGACTTTGATATTTTACAGTTTGAACACTTAACAGAATGTTCTCCTATTCTGAAACTTTGCACAGTAAACAGAATGTGCTTCTTAACTGCGGCTACGCACAGTGAATGGAATATGTGACTTTGATATTTTACAGTTTGAACACTTAACAGAATGTTCTCCTATTCTGAAACTTTGCACAGTAAACAGAATTTGCTTCTTAACTGCGGCTACGCACAGTGAATGGAATATGTGACTTTGATATTTTACAGTTTGAACACTTAACAGAATGTTCTCCTATTCTGAAACTTTGCACAGTAAACAGAATTTGCTTCTTAACTGCGGCTACGCACAGTGAATGGAATATGTGACTTTGATATTTTACAGTTTGAACACTTTACAGAATGTTCTCCTATTCTGAAACTTTGCACAGTAAACAGAATGTGCTTCTTAACTGCGGCTACGCACAGTGAATGGAATATGTGACTTTGATATTTTACAGTTTGAACACTTAACAGAATGTTCTCCTATTCTGAAACTTTGCACAGTAAACAGAATGTGCTTCTTAACTGCGGCTACGCACAGTGAATGGAATATGTGACTTTGATATTTTACAGTTTGAACACTTAACAGAATGTTCTCCTATTCTGAAACTTTGCACAGTAAACAGAATTTGCTTCTTAACTGCGGCTACGCACAGTGAATGGAATATGTGACTTTGATATTTTACAGTTTGAACACTTAACAGAATGTTCTCCTATTCTGAAACTTTGCACAGTAAACAGAATTTGCTTCTTAACTGCGGCTACGCACAGTGAATGGAATATGTGACTTTGATATTTTACAGTTTGAACACTTAACAGAATGTTCTCCTATTCTGAAACTTTGCACAGTAAACAGAATGTGCTTCTTAACTGCGGCTACGCACAGTGAATGGAATATGTGACTTTGATATTTTACAGTTTGAACACTTAACAGAATGTTCTCCTATTCTGAAACTTTACACAGTAAACAGAATGTGCTGCTAATCTGCAACTTTGCACACTAAACAGAATGTGCTCTAATCTGCAACTTTGCACACTAAAAAGAATGTGCTGCTAATCTGCAACTTTGCACACTGAGCAGAATGTGCTCTAATCTGCAACTTTGCACACTAAACAGAATGTGCTGCTAATCTGCGGCTAGGCACAGTGAACAGAATATATGAAGATTTTTTTTTTTATATCTCTGCCCCCCCAAACAAAATAAACTGCTGCCCCCACACACAGTAGTCCTAAAAAGGACTTTTGGGTCTTTTTTTTAACAAACTCGCTTTTCTTCTCCTTACACTGACTTTCCCTTCCTATCCTCATCTCTCCCTGGCTAAGACTGAGCCGAACTCGCTGGTCAGGTGCTATACAGCACCCGATCACGGGTTCTGGCCAGCCAATCAGTGTAATGCCAGCAGCCAACATGGCTGCTGGCATTACACTGATGTCAGAGCCTCCCTGCACGTTTATTGGCTGCGCAGCAGCCGCGAAACGTGCGGGGAGGAGACCAGAACATGGCGGGCGAGCACATGCGGTACTCGTACGAGTACCGCCATGTGCCGAGCAGAGCGATGCTCGAGCCGAACCGAGCTTCGGCCGAGCATGCTCGCTCAACACTAATCAGAATGTTGCCAAGGCAACACAGAGGCAGGCAGAGCAGGAACGCCAACCAATCCAGGTCGAATCACGGAGCAGGAACACCAGCCAAGCCGGGTCGAATCACGGAGCAGGAATGTCAGCCAAGCCGGGTCGGTACACAGGAGCAGGAATGTCAGCCGAGCCGGGTCGGTACACAGGAGCAGGAACGTCAGCCAAGCCGGGTCGATACACAGGAGCAGGCGCAGAAGAATAGTCAGGCAATCCGGGTTGTTACACAGGCAAGAGACAAAATGCAGAGTAGTCAGGTAGGCCAAGTCGGTACACTGGGAATCACTGAGCAGAAACAAGCACTGGTAAAGGAACACCACGAAAGGGCACCAGAGGGGTGCCTGAGCCCAGTATATAAAGGCCATACTGGGCGGGACAAACACAGAGTAGCCAATGGGAGCAAAGCACAGAGTAGACTAACAGAAAACAGCAAGGGGAGCATGGGCACAGTGATAGAGGCATAGCCCTTCCAGGTTTCTATAAATATTACCTGGCCTCACAGGGACAATTTGCACTTGCATATGTTCTACCTGATACCCCACATACCTTCCATAAAATTGATGAATCCGTGCTCAAACCAGGTTATTCTTTAACACACATCCCTTTGCTGGGTCCAGGCATACTTAGGGACCCCCCTATCACCTCTCAGATGGCTTATAGAGCTTGGTCAACTGTTCAATCTACTTCAAGCTTTGAGGCAAGGGACCCTAGTATTCCCCTCTGGGGGTCGGAGGGGTTGATGCATCTTCGGCAATTGGAGTTTGGCCACTCAGAGTCGTCATATGGTATCTCTACACTTGGTCATATGTACCAGAACAATGTCTTAAAAACTTTAGATCAGCTGCGTGAAGAATTCAATGTTCCTAATACCTTCTTCTATTCATATCTACAGCTGCGGCACACTCTGAGTGCCTTGTGGGGTACTAGCTCCCCATGCATAAAATAATTTCCACTGGTTACATTAACTAAAAAGAGTCAGTCTCTTAAACCTGTTTTGTTAATATATACATGGTTAGATAAGGCTTCTGTGGAGGTGGAGGATGGACTCAGGCTTAAAAGGGAGGCAGATGTGGGTGCCTTTGAGGATTATGAATGGGAAATGGCTTTGAGGAGTCCCGAATCGGTTTCTACTATGGCCAGACATCAATTGATCCAACTCAAGATTTTATACAGATCTTACTACACTCCTGTGCGTCTTTTTAAGATGGGCAGGATGGATAGTGATCATTGCAGAAGGTGTGGGGAGGCAGGCGCCGCTTTCTTACACCTTTTGTGGGAGTGTCCTCTGGTTCAAGGGTTCTGGGTGGATGTGCTCTGTACAGTGTCGGCTGTGGTGCAATGGGATGTGACGCTTTCCCCAAAGACGTGTGTATTTTCTATTCTCCCAGATCAACTTCACTCAAACTTTCATACTGTATTAATTAGGGAATTGTTGGTTATGGCACGGAAGGTGGTAGCACAATCATGGATGTCAGAACGTCCCCCCAGGCATGATCATTGGATTGCTTTAGTGACCCATAACCTTCCTCATTATAAGGGACTTTGCCTAAACAGAGGCACCCCAAACAAATTTCACCAAATTTGGGGTTTATGGACTTCTTATTGTGGGGGGACGAGTCCTGTTAGGGATATGATTTGTGTTGGTGATGGGGTGGGGGTGTTTTTTTGTTTATATTTAGGTTTAGTTTAGTTTTTTAGGCATGACAATTTAAATGGGACAGCTGTATCTCCATGTTATGATACCTACTTGACTCTTTGCACTGTATCTTTTCTTTGATTACTATGTGCATCATCTATGATTTTGTAATATGTTTTTTTATTACTGTCCTCTCAATAAAAATGATTAAAAAAAAACAATCCCCAGTGTAGAGCCCAGGTTTTGAAGAGCAATGAGGACAGTAAAAGGTGGTGCCTGTCCTTTTCTCCTTGCTACAGCACATTCTGCAGCATTTCTGTGGGTTTTTATTTTGGGTGATTGGGGGGGTTTTAAAGGTGTCATACACCAGGGGGAAGATTCAACAAGTGGTGATAAAGTAGAGACTACTTCTCCAGTTTATCACTTCTCCAATTCTTATGTAATTCTATGGTGACTATGCACTTAGATTTCTTCTTCTTTGGAGATCTTAGTGCATAGGATCTATAGAATAACATAGGAACTGGAGAAGTGATAAACTGGAGAAGTCATCTCCACTTTATCACCGCTTAGTGAATATCCCCTCAGATCTCTGTGATATAATTTCGGGTTTCCCTTGAAACAAAAATCTGGAAATCAAATGAAGTTGGAACGGCAAAAATTTGCATTTTTGCATGGTGTTTGCCAATTTGAAAATTAAATATGTATTATAAACTGCTGTCTACATCATGTAAACGGAAGCCTTTTTATTGCCAAGCCCTACATTTACTCATGGTGAGGTAAGGCTGCACTCAACAGCACTTCTCACTCTCACCCACTGACTGACAGTTCATGTGGCAGGAGGCACTTACACCCAATAGCACTTACTCTTTCTGTGTCAAACCTACCTTCCTCTAGACTGTAAGCTCTCACAAGCAGGGTCCTCTGATCCTTCTGTTCTTTACATTTGATTGTACTATTTAATACCTCTGTATGTCTATTCCTTACTGTAAAGTGCTGCAGAATTTTGCTGCTATATAAATAAAGATTAATAATAATAAATAATAAGGCTGCATAATTTGATCACATAGATCCACTCCCCCATTTGTATATTGTAATCTCTGATGCAGACTGGATTTCTTAGTTCCTCAGTTTTGCCACAGACTGAAACTGGTACAGTTCACTCATCCTGCATGGTATTCAGCATGCACACATCCTTTTTGTCCCTAAACTTAATTGCCAGCAGGTCCTGTTAGCCTAAAGCTGAGGGCATCCCCTTTTTCAGCTTGGTACTTAAGAGTTGTTTGGTAGATGGGCGAAAATATTTGCCTCAAACTGAAATAGGCAAATAGTGGCACTTCCTGCATGAAGAATAATTTCATGCAAAAAGTGCAGTTTTTCTGCTTTTCATGCTTTTTTCTCTTAGCTCATTGCATTGAAATCAATGGGAAGAAAATCTTTTCACCACCATAAGTTTTCTCTACTTTTCTACAACCATATACAAGGGTGGCAGGTTCTCACAGCATGCCATTCTGTTTGTGAGAGGAGAAAGGAGAACATTTTTGGAGCTATTGAAAATATAAACCAAATAAAGGGGAATTGAAGTTTGGTTTAGGTAGGACATTTGTTCTCACCATTAGGAGAGTATGGGGGCACTCTAGGGAGAAGAAGGGAGGAAAGAGGTTGACCTCAAATACCCCAACATTCCATGTGACTGACTGGCAAGACACGGGCAGCTGGGCACCCATTTGCTTGCTGATCTTGCTGTTATTGTTGCTGTACTGGGGAAGTTTGGGGAAAGAAGTTGTTGATTTTGTTTTTCAGCTATCATTTTTTGTTTTGGACAGACTGTGATAAGACAGGGTGGACAACATAAAATAATAATAATACAAAAAAAAATTACAAAAATAAAAAGGAATAAATAAATAAACAAAGAACTAAATATATTAGGTGGCAGGCAGCTGACGGCTAAGGCAAGACATCACACTCCATCAGTTATGTTGTGTACTTTAGAGTAAAAACACACAATGTAGTTGAGTAATGTCCAGCAAATGCACAAGGGGTAGGGAGAGGGGGAAAGGTGGAGCAGTGCAGGGACATGAGAGTAAAGTTGTAGTAGTTGAAAAACTGACTGCAACAATGGTTGCTACAGCATGTGCAATAAATGATGATTGTGCCTCTCCTCCAAGGGAGGATGCAGTCTGTCAAGGCCCCAGCAAAACTTCCAGCACCACCAGTGCCAGTACAAGGAAAATCATATAAGAAGACATATAAGAAGAACACTGAAGGAGACAACAAGTCACATTCAAGTGTTGATGCTGGCAATAACATAATAGAGGAAGGTGCACCAGCTGAACCATCTGCTAAATCAGATAGTGAAGCAAACAAGCACCAAAACAGCCATCCCGAAAGTAGTAGCGAACTTTGTTAAGTCAAAGTAAAGGGGGCGTGACCGGAATCCAGCCCAAGTGCACACATCTTACAGAACTCCTGAGAATCTGTGACTCAATCTGTCAAAATCTGACAAAATCTGGGTCTAAGGCCGGGATGGCTGTAGGGGCCTTGCCGACATGCAACCCATATCCAGACTTTGTGAATAACTGTCGGAGGTGATACCTGGGCAATTACTGCACTGTGTTTCTAGGAGGTCTCTATTCGGGGCTCTGGAGGCAGTGAGCGGAGCTGGATGGACTTGAGGATCAGGCCTGGGATCAGAGTAGACGCTGGGGCCTTGCCTGTATACAGCTGGATCCTACTGATTGTGGATTACAACCTTTGGCTGGCTGGGGAGCAACAGAAGCCATTCAAACTGACTGCACAGAAATCTGCAATGCATGTGATAGTGGACAGAGAGGCTTGCGAAGGGTTTACTTTTAAAAGTAATATTGCAGTGGGAAATGTAGCACCCTTAGGAGATATAGGAGAAAATGTGTTAAAATAGGCGAAAAGGAGGAAAATTTTTCATTGGCGAAAGGAGGAAACTTTCACAAAAAAAAGAGAAAAATCAGCCAGTTTTCGCGAACAGTCATGCAAGAAATTTTTCCCACTATTCTCCCAACCCTATTGTTTGAGAAAATCTTTGCAATTTGCATCTAACAGTGCCCAAGGCCACTGTGTCAAAACAAGAGTAACTTAAATAAAAGGGAGCTAGTATAAAAATTGTCCATGTACAAATTATCTCTTTTATTTAATAAGGGGTTAATGAGGTCCCAAACAGTTTTTCCACTGGTTCCCAGATAGCATGGGCAATCTGATGGATAAAGCTGGCTGTCCTTGCCCTCATATATTCTGAAAGCCTGTGTATACGCAGTTGCACTTTTGCTCAGTTTATAAAATTTTACTCCAAACTTGGAGAGCTTTTGAATCCCAATCTTCCCTTGTGTTTCATAAGGGATTCATCAATGCATATATGTTTCTGGGGAGTACACACAGTACATCTGAAATATAATATTTGTAGATAATTTATTATAGGGAAAATGTTATACAGCCTGTCATACTGGAGGTGTTATTTTGGGATGCACAGGGTATTGTCACTGAAATGCACGAAGTGCAAAAGTGTTTTATATCTGGTAAAGGACATTACTTTTTTTTAAATATTGGTATCAAAGATGAGATTTTTGCTCCAGTATGACATGATGGGTTTTTTTTAATTATCCCCATAGCCATTACTAGTGCCCAGAATTGTTTAAATTCAATCAGGTATGTTGGTTGCCATGATTGCTGCTTTGCAACGAAGGATGACTGATTGGCAGAAATGTATTAGGCTGCATACAGTTTTGTTTGGGATACAATTTTCCCCAAATTTCTTCGGCAAAAATAAATAAAAAAAACTGCACATGGTTGAATCCTGCCATATCCACTTCAATTACTGTGATACTTATAAATCCAGGAATCACTGAACCTAATTGAACTGGTGGTACCCATTCCCTAGGGTCAGGATGATAGATGGTACTTGGGTCAGTTATTGAGGCAGTTCTTGGGGCAGTAGTTTTTTATTAACAGAAGGCCCGGCATGATCTCTAGAGCAGGGATAGGTGAAAATTGTTGCCTGAAACCAAAATAGGAGAAAAACAACAAGCCCATCAATAAATTTCCTTCAAACAGTGCAATTTTTGCACTTTTTTTCGCCTATTTCACTGTATTGAAATCAATGGAAAGACTGAATATCTAACCACCACATGGCAGTTTTCTCTTCTTTTCCTGCAGGCATATAAAAGGGTGTCAGGCTCTCACAGCAAGCCATTCTGTGTTTGTGAGAGGAGAAAGTAGCACATATTTGAGCTAGAGTAGATAGGCAAATAAAGCAGAACTGAAGTTAGTTTAGGGAGTATTTTAGGTTGGAAGTTTGTTATCTGTATTGGGGGGGTCTGGAGACACTCTGGGGGCAAGAAGGGAGGAAGGATTCGATGTGACTGACTGGCAAGACAAGGGCAGCTGGGATCCAATTTGTTTGCTGATCTTGCTGTTATTATTATATCTGTTTTTTACATTCCTGGTGCTTTGAGAAGGGAGCAAAGCAGGTTGACCCCAAATACCCCAATATTCTGTCTAACTGATTTGATTTGAAAGACATAGGCAGCTGCAGTCCAGGCAATTTTTTGTTGATCTTGTTGTTATCATTTCTGTGCTGAATTTGTCTGGAGGTGTGAGAAAGGAGAAAAGGAGGTTAACCCCAAATACCAAGTCAGTTGCGGTTTAAGCAATTTAATTGCTGATCTTGTTGTTATTAACTCTGTGTTGGATGTGTCTGGGTGTGAGAAGGGAGCAAAGTAGGTTGACCCCAAATACCCCAACATTCCCTTTGATTGATTTGACACAGGCAGATGCAGTCTAAAAATGTCCTTGCTGTTCTTGCTGTTATTATCACTGTACTGGGGAAGTCAGGGGAAAGAAGTTGTTAAGTTTATTTTTAGTTAAAAAAAAATGTACATTGATAATATAGGATGTAAAATAAACACATAAAATAACTGTAAAATAAATGCATAAAAATAAATAAAAATATTGGTGACATACAGCTGACTGTCCCTGACGTGAGCTATGTGACTGGGGCAGAATTGATAGATTGAGAATTTTGTTGAAGGCCAAGGCAAGACATCACACTCTATCAGTTCTGTTGTGTAGTTGAGTAATGTTCAGCAAATTCACAAGGGACAGGGTGAGGGGAAAGGAGCAGCAGTGCAGGGACATGGGAGTAAAGTGGTGTTTAAAATCAGACTGCAGCAATGGTTGCTGCAAAGAATGCAATGAATGATTATGCACCCTCTCCTCCCAGGGAGGATGCAGTTTGTCAATGCCCCATCAAAAGCTCCACCACCACTACTACTAGTGCCAGTACTATTAAAAAAAAAAAGCCCCAAAAACATATAAGCGTAACAATGAAGGCGACAATGAGGAGGAAGGTGTAGCAATTGAACCAACTGCTACATCTGAGAGTGAGACAAACAAGCACCAAAGACTTGTCCTCAAAGTAGTAAAGAAGTTTGTGAAAGTAAATGTAAAAATACATTTTGTGACACCTCTAAAAGCTTAGAAAATATAAGGGTAGTGGTCTGGAAGGGGCTGGCGATGATAAGAATGAACTAAAGATGACTGATGATGATGATGATGTAGATCTAAAATATATCCCTCTAGCATCTTCCTCTTGTTCAGATAAAGATGAGGTGAGAGAGATGAATGGCAAAGGCTCGGTCTTCCACCACTGAAAAGGAGCACTGTGCCTTTCTATAAACTGTTTGAGAAAACAATTATAATGAAACTGTCTTTATTTTGTTTATATTTTGTGTAAAACTCTATGCCTAAACTTAACTCTAACCCTAAACCTTACCCTAACCCATGTATACCTTGAATCTACCTAACTCAACTTAAAATACCTGTCTAAACTATCTAAATAACAAAAAAATCATTACATTTATTTATTTTTGAAAAAGGGAAATAAAATGGAAAGGTAGAAAAAAAATTACAGCAAATCAGCAAATGTTGATCTGCAACAATTGATCACTGTTGACAGTGATCAAAGGGGCAAATGATCAATTGATCGCTGTGCTTAGGGTGATAAAAGGGGGTAAATCAATTTTTATATTTAGCTACACAATATAGCAAGGCTGGAATACGTTGTAGCACTATCTCTCTTCTCCTGAAGATGTGTGTGAAGAGGAGGGAGACAGAGAGTTGTGACAGAGGCAGTGTTTACAAACACTGCCTCTATTAATTTGCTTCTATCACATGTGATTTACTATTTTAGCAGATCACATGTGGCAAGTGCAACAATGCAAAGTATTGGCTGGAACTAAGTGCTCCAGTGCTGTTGACACTAACTCGTCATGTGTCTGGACCATTAAGACATGGACATTGGTGATGGGCCTGGCATGTCACTGATCCTAAAGGGATTAATTTAGAATGCCTTCTGGATTTTGTTGTGGTGTATATATTTTATATTCTTATATTAAATATGTACATACAATTATAGCCTCAACTTTTTGTCTAATGCTTTGCTAGAGCTGGTAAACATTCATTGACCCACTTTGAAGGCACCACTAGAGGTATAATGGCTATAAGTGACCCCCCGCTATTACTGGCACCCCTCCCATCACAAACATACTTTGCATTGTTTGAGACTTTAATGTGTTCAATCTCTGAATGCCATCTCTATAACATAAAAAAAAGAATGCAAAGTTATGCAAATTTTCTCTGTACCTTATCAGTACGTGAACTGACCTGAAACATCCATATAGTTCCCAACTGCCCGCTTCTTGGTACAAATTTGCTATGTAACTACTGTAAGTTGGTATTAGATAGGAGTAGCACTAAGAAATTGGTTCCAGTGCTTAGTTTAGTGTGGAATCATATTAGTACATCCCTCCTGCTGATTTGCTGATCTTACTTGCCTTTGACATTTTTTTTCCTGGAGCTGAAGACTGTGCAATTGCAACAGCAAGTCTCCATGGGATATTGTTCAATTATATGCTGTCATCGTTGAACATTATAAGACTGATACATGCCCCATCAGTGGTCACTCCAAACTCTTGCAAAAAGCAAATGTATCATTAAGTTTTTCTGTAATATCACTTTATAAAACCCAAGGTAAGAGGCTCTGAATAAAATCATTACTTTGTAAATATAATAGGAAAGTTATAAATATAGGTTACAAATATTCATATGCAATCTAGTCTCCCTGTTCTTATATTTCCCCTGTCTGCTACAATTTTTTTGTTCCTTGACTATTTTATACCCTGGAGAGTTAGTAGGGTCACAAAAGTCTCTGAACTTTTAGCTAACTTAGTGGGGGTATCGATTTGAAGTATTGCATGTAAAATTTTGCATCATAAAATGTTGCATGTGTTTTGCCGCGTCATTTGAAGTGTTACATTTAAAGTTTTGCACCATAAAGTGTTGCAAATTCTACATTTTGCATCACTTTGAACGGAGCATTCACCATTTCGTGCGTTAATGTGTCACAATACGGGTGCAATAATGACACAATATGGGTACAATATTGATGCAATATGGGTGAAATATGGGTGCAATAAGGACACATTAAGGAGGCAATATGGGTGCAATATTGACATAATATGGGTGCAATATCGGTTCAATAAGGACACATTAAGGAAACAATATGGGTGCAATATTGACGCAATATGGGTGCAATATGGGTTCAATAAGGACACATTAAGGAGGCAATATGGGTGCAATATTGACACAATATGGGTGCAATATGTGTTCAATAAGGACACATTAAGGAAGAAATATGGGTGCAACTGTAACAGTTTGTACGACACTCAGACACAGTAGGTTAGAATAAAACACAGTTTTATTAAACAACACAATGAAAATGCCCACAGCGGGTGATAGCGTATCACAGTGGAATAGACATGAAAATATAGGTCATAGACATATGCCCACACAGGCCCAGTATACAATGAGTAGGATGGTATGATACTGTCACAGGTCAGGCATAACAAGGCAACTACAGCACAGCATTGGTTAAAGTCCAATGATAATAATCAGTCTCTGATGTGGTGTGTTTGGCAACTCCCAGTATGATGGTAAATGGCTATCAAGAGACTGTGGTGCGAGATGTAGACAAGCACCTAGATCTGCAAAGCAGAGCTGAGACTTATACCCTCTGCCGTAGCAGTAACAGAGACCACAATACTCTGCTAGAGGTGAACGGACTTGAGCCACAGGCACCCGACTGGTGCAATAATGGAGGCACAGTACTCTACAAGAGTTGGTAAACTTGAGCCAGTGGCAACCGACCGGTGCAGTGACGGAGGCACGGTACTCTGCAAGAGCTGGCAATATTGAGCCAATGGCACCTGACCGGTGCAGTTACAGAGACAACAGTATTCTGCAAGAGCAATAAGAAATGAGCCAATGGCACCCTGCCCGTGCTGTAACGTAGGCAACCGTATTCTGCGAGAGCTGAACGGAACGCAACCACGGGGTCACTGCCTGAGCAGTAATCGGAGGCAACAATAGCTCTGCAGGAAATAATGGAAGTCTCAGTGGTAACGGAGACAACAATGCTCTGCAAGAGTTAACGGAAGGCTCAGTGGTAACGGAGGCAACAGTGCTCTGCAAGAGTTTACGGAAGGCTCAGTGGTAACGGAGGCAACAACAGCACTGCAAGAGTTAACGGGAGGCTCAGCAGTAAATATCAGTCTGGCTGGGCCAGACTAAGCGGAAGTCAGAATGTCGCCCAGGCGACACGGAGAACAGGAACGGGATAGCTGGGCCGGATCTCAGCGCAGGAACGTCAGACAAGCTGGGTCAGGTCACGGTGCAGGAACGTCAGTCAGGCCGGGTCGAATCACAGAGCAGGAACGTCAGACAAGCTGAGTCAGGACACGGAGCAAGAACGTCAGCCAGGCCGGGTCAAATCACGGAGCAGGAACCAGAAGCGGAGTAGTCAGAAGGGCCAAGTCGGTACACAGGAACGCAGGAACACAGCAACACAGTAACTCAGTAGCACTGGTACAGGAACACCACGAAAGGGCACCCGACAGGTGCCAGAGAAACCGTATAAAAAGGCCATACTGGGCGGGCCAAACTAAGCTCAGCCAATGGGAGCGCAACACACAGAGACTGACAGGAAAGAGTACGGGCACCGTGATAGCAATATTGACGCAATATGGGTGCAATATGGGTGCAATAAGGACACATTAAGGAAGAAATATGGGTTCAATAAGGACACATTAAGGAGGTAATATGGGTGCAATATTGATGCAATATGGGTGCAGTATTGATGCAATGTGGGTGCAATATGGGTTCAATAAGGATACATTAAGGAAGCAATATGGGTGAAATATTGACGCACTATGGGTACAATATTGACGCAATATGGGTGCAATAAGGACACATTAAGGAGGCAATATGGGTGCAATATTGATGCAATATGGGTTCAATAAGGATACATTAAGTAAGTAATATGGGTGCAGTGTGTTGGTTTTGGTGGGTTTTAGGTTGTTTTTTGGGTTGGGTTTTGAGTTAGGTTTTGGGTTAGGTTTTTGGTTGGGTTTTGGGTTGGTTTTGGAGTGGTTTTTGGTTGGGTTTTGGGTTGGTTTTCATTGGGTTTTGGGGTGGTTTTTGGTTGGTTTTGGTTGGGTTTTGGGTTGGTTTTGGGGTGGTTTTTGGTTAGGTTTTGGGTTAGGTTTTTGGTGGGTTTTGGGGTGGTTTTTGGTTGGGTTTTGGGGTGGTTTTGATGGGGTTTGGGGTGGTTTTTGGTTGGTTTTGGTTGGGTTTTGGGGTGGTTTTGGTTGGTTTTGGTGTGGTTTTTGTTTGGGTTGGTTTTTGGTTGGTTTTCTTTGGATTTTGGGTTGGTTTTGTGGGTTTTGGAGTGGTTTTTGGTTGGGTTTTGTGTTGGTTTTGGGTTAGGTTTTTGGTTGTGTTTTGGGGTGGCTTTTGGTTGTGTTTTGTGTTGGTTTTGGGTTAGATTTTTGGTTGGTTTTGGTGGGTTTTGGGGTGGTTTTTGGTTGGGCTTTGGGGTGGTTTCTGGTTGGTTTTGGTTGGGTTTTTGGTTGGTTTTGGGGTGGTTTTTGGTTGAGTTTTGGGTTGGTTTTGGTGGGTTTTGGGTTGGGTTTGGTGGGTTTTGAGGTGGTTTTTGGTTGGGTTTTGGTTGGGTTTTGGGTTGCACCCATATGGTGTCCTTAATGCACCCATTTTGCATCAATATTGCACCCATATTGTGCACCCATATTGCGTCATTATTGCACCCATATTGCATCATTATTGTTCCCATATTTCTTCCTTAATGTGTCCTTATTGCACCCATATTGTACCCATATTACATCATTATTGCACCCATATTGTGTCAATATTGCACCCATATTGCCTCCTTAATGTGTCATTATTAAACCCATATTGCACCCATATTGCTTCCTTAATGTGTCCTTATTGAACCCATATTGCACCCATATTGCGTCTTCATTGCACCCATATTACGACATGTTAACACACAAAATGGTGAATGCGCCATTCGAAGCAACGCAAACTGTAGAATTTGCAACACTTTATGACGCAAAACTTTACATGCAACACTTCAATAGTAAACCCTCAGGGGTAGCCACATTGGCTTTCCATTGGGTGAGCCATTGGCTGGTAGAATTTAAAGGAGCAGTAAACTTTTTTTATGAAAAAACATATATCATAGGGATTTTCCTACTGAGTAAAATAAGGGTACTCCCACTGCAGAGAGATTTATATTTCCAGAGTTATTACAGTTTAAACCCATGTTTTTTTACATTAACAGTGCCCTCTAGTGGTCAAATTCTAATTAGATTTCCTGTTAGATTATAATGGAGAGGAAAGTCAGAAAAGTCAGAGACACACAGTTCTCCATAGAATGTGATAGAAACTGCCTGTCACTTCCTGTCAGTTAGAACTATCAGGACGTAAACACAGTAAGTTCACTTCCTGGTTATTTGAACTTTTGTAACTTATGAATAAAACATCTGACAGCGATAGGAGTGACCTTGTTTTATTCAGCAGGAAATGCTCTGTAAAATATGTGTTTTCATAAAAAAAGTTTACTGCTCCTTTAATAGGATCTATAGTCTCAAAAAGCTGGAGATCCAAAGGTTCCCTACCCATAGGCTAGTCCAATGAATTTTAGTGCATTGTGCAGATCAATTGTGCCATTACTAGGAATAAGATTAGCAATATTACATGCCCAATATGCCAACAAGACAAAGGGCTTTAGCATCCTCAGCCAGTACCTAACAATGCACACTGAGGCTGTTGTACTAAGAATAATTGAAACATTTTAAAGGGGTAGTAATTTTTCACAAAAACAGCAGCTTCAATTAATCTTCATATTATTTGTGCCATGGAGGTGTTATTTCAATACTGTCAGAGTTGCAGTTCAAGAGTAATTGAATGATAAAGTATCCCCTTCCCTCCCCGTTTACCTAGTATAAACCACCTCCTCTCAGATGTGGAATCTGGTCCTGGGACCAGACAGCTAACAGGAATGGACAATCTTTTCTACGACCATAAGGAAAACCTTGCCCCCCTTGACATCTTTTTCAGGATTTTCCTTATGCTCACTGATGTCCCTCTGTGATCCATCCAGACAGTCTTGCTACTCTGAGTTGAGCAGTGCTACATCAATAAAAGGGGAAGGAGGAGGATAATTTATCAATCAAATACTTTTGAACTACAACTTGGACAGTACTGAAATAACACTCTCCATGGCCCAAACACTATGAAGATTTATTGGAGCTGCTTTTATTTTGAAACCTTATTATTCCTTTAAGAGCACACCAAACACAAGATAAGGGGCAAATACAAGAACAACAAATTCCAGTTGATTTAAATGGGGATCTCGCTAGCATTGAATTGGTTAAAAAACTTAATTTAAATCAAGAGAATGTTTCTATTTGTCCCCTATGGTGCAGCTGGTTTGCCCCAATTCTCCTTGGCACATCCTCAACCTCAGTGATTTTTTTCTTTATTCTATGGAAAAGAAATTTAAATTCATTGGTAAAAGAATACATTCAGCCAGACTGAAAAATACCCTGTATATTCTAGTAAATTCCCTTACACCTTAACAGAACATCTGATTAAAGGGAAAAGCTACTGAAGAAAGAGGATTGATGGGAGTGCCATCAACCAAAGACAGAAAACACCCTGGTGGATCTCATTAAATGCTTGGTCTGCTGTCAGTCTATGTTCTCTCAACAACAAGAAATGCACTAATCAAAATAAAATCTTACAAGCCAAGAACATGTTCAAAAAACAGGATTTACTTGTGAAGAGCTGAGAATAGGAGATTGGGATAAAGGGACATATGGGGCATTTAGTTTCCACTCAATGAAAGGTAAATATTGTTTGAAATAGACTATGCACAGAGCAAAGTGGAGCATTTCTGGGGCAAACAAAATGCATCACAGAGAACAAATTCAATTCCTTTTGAATGTAAACTCTGTATCTATGTTGCACTAGCCATTTGAATTGTAATATACCTTGTTTCTGTGAAACTAAAGTATAACTGTTATTCAGATAAGGCCCCTATTGATCACTGGAATAACAAAATGGGAGTCGAATAAGAGACCCAATGTTCTCTTGCTGGCCACGTGAGACTGAGCTGTGAGTTGCTGAAGTCTCACAGTTTAGTCTTAATTGGCTGTCCATGAAGTTTCCATTGACCCTAGCGAATGGTTTCCAAGCCCAACATTAAGGGTCTACAGTAGCTATGTGCACAATCTAAAAAGTGTATGTGTTTATGTTATTGTATGTGTGATTGTATATGTGTTTGTTTGTGTGTGATTGTATGTATGTGTATGTGTGTGCATGGTTTAGTGTGTGTATGTATGTGAGTTTGTGTGTGTGAATATGTATGTGTGTGATTATGCAAGTTTGTGTTTGTGCAGGTGTGTGTGTGTGATTACACATGTGTTTGTTTGTATGTGATTGTATGTGTGTGCATGTATGTGTGTGATTATGCATGTGTGTGTTTGCATGTGTGTGTGTTTCTATGCATGTGGTATGTTGTGTGTGGGAGTATGTATGTGAGTATGTGTGTGCGTGTGGTATAGTGTGTGTGAGTATGTGTATAATAGTGTGTATGAGTAGGTATGTTTATGATTATGCGTGTGTGTTTGTGGGGGTGTATGAGTTTTGTGTGGTATAGTGTGTGTGTGAGTATGTATGTGAGTATGTGTGTGCACGTGTGTGTCTGTGTGGTATGGTGTGTGAGTATGTATGTGAGTGTGTGTATAATAGGGTGTGTGAGTATGTACACGTGTGATTATGCGTGTGTGTGTGCCTGAGTGTTTGGGGGGTTTTGTGGGGGGGTTTCTTTTTTTAGCAATTATTTCAAGATTTTCCAGGAACCAAATTATATGCATTTCTTCCATTGTCATATCATATTTATATTAAAATGCATAGATAAGTGAATAGACATTAATTTGGAAAGGCTTTAGTGCAGGGGCATCCATGATTTTCAAATGGGGGCTACAGGATCAGAAATCCATATGTTTAAGGGCTGCTTTAATTTGTTTATTGATAACAATGGTGATTTATAACCAAATCAGATATTCAATAATGTGTAATTTTTTTATCAGTGATATGAAAGAAGTACAAATAAAGTTGAATCTACTTTATTCGTATAAAGGTTTGGTTATAGGCCTAGAGCTAGTCATTGATCAAGTCAGTGAGTATAAATAACAGCCAACTATTTTCAAACTATTCTGTAGCCTAATGGCCTACTATTTCATGTGTGCTAGCTAATTGAGTAAAAAACTATTAAAAATATCAAGTGGGCTGCATTTAGCCCATGGCTACACATTGGAAGCCTATGCTTAGTGTATACGTTCCATACAGTAACACATGAAATGAAAAATTATCTCACTGGATAGTTTATCTCACCTTTATTAACCCTTAGTGTATAATCCTCCCAGGACCACAAACGCTTTGCACTGAATGCTTCTTATTCCTTTAAAGACCAGTGGGCTGCTCAACAGGTTGGGGTTTAATATTAGGAAGGGTTAGTTTTCCTTTAAATTAAAAATGCATGGCTTTGACTCCTGCCTGTTCTACTGCTCCCAAGGATGATGGGCAAAAAAGTACATTTTGGGAATTTCTGCCAATGGTGAAATGTGCAGTTTTTTTCTGTTTCCATGGAAGTTCCCCCTTGAAGTTATAGAACCGTGTTCCCCCAGGAAATTTTGCGAAAACCACGTTGTTATCCGCTTTATTGTGGCAAAATCCGCTTTAAAACTAGCGGTTAAAAATTTCACCTCTTTGGCCCATTGGCCAAAATCTTTTGCCATTTTTTCAATGGCTAAAAAGTTTTCACATATTGCTTTACATTGTTTTTGCCCTTCCGCTATAAAAACATCATGTTTTCACTGAAGGCAGACACAATAGAAGCAGCTACAGAGCGAGATAGATGCTGTTCTCTTGTGTTATTTTGCAAAAATTTAAGCAGGAGAGGCTCATAGTGACTCCTATCACTATGAGCAGCAAAAAGAGGAACCGAAAGGACCCTTATTATGTGTCCACTGAGTCTGAGGAGGAGGAGGAGAAAGTGAGTAACAGTTCTGAACCAGTGCTGTCCAGTCCCCCTAAATCACTCCAAGGGATCTTGGGGAATTTATTAAGAAGGGAGGGAGAAAAGGGAATGGGAAGGAAGGGAGAAAAGGGAAAGGGAAAGAAGGGAGAAAAGGGAATGGGAATGAAGGGAGAAAAGGATAGTGTGAGCAGGACAGGTCAGCTGCCTGTGCCTGCTGCAAGACGTGCTGTCCCTGCTGCCAGTGCCACCATTTCTGATCCTTCAGCCACTAGTGTTGTATCTGTTGTCAGACGTGCTGCCCCTGCTGCCAGTGCCACCATTTCTGTAACTGCAGCCACTAGTGTTGTACCTGTTGCCAGATGTGCTGCCCCTGCTGCTAGTGCCACCATTTCTGTAAGTGCAGCCACTTGTGTTGTACCTGTTGCCAGGCGAGCTGCCCCTGCTGCCAGTGCCACCAGTTCTGTAACTGCAGCCACTAGTGTTGTACCTGTAGCCAGACTTGTTGCCCCTGCTGCCAATGCCACCATTTCTGTAACTGCAGCCACTAGTGTTGTACCTCTTGCCAGACGTGCTGCCTCTGCTGCTAGTGCCACCATTTCTGTAAGTGCAGCCACTAGTGTTGTACCTGTTGCCAGACATGCTGCCCCTGCTGCCAGTGCCACCATTTCTGTAACTTCAGCCACTAGTGTTGTACCTGTTGCTAGTACTGAACCTGCTGACAGTGCTGAACTTGCTGCTAGTACTGAACCTGCTGCCAGCGTTGAACCTGCTGCCACCAATACTTTGCCTGCTGCTAGTGTTTCTTGTAGTACTCAGTGGGGGAAAGGAGAAAATGATGCCAAGTGTGATAGCAAGGGACCCTAAATCACACTTTCCATTCCCAAGCAGTCCTGCCAGTGCTAGTACTGCTACTACTAAGGTCCAGCAGCTTGTTAGCATTAGGTGTGAAGGAGGGTGTAATCAACAATATCCTTATATTACTAGTGACTTTGAGACTGAGGAGGAAGACTCTGCGGCTGAATTTGTTGTGGTTGGTGTTAGCAGTAGTAGCAGTAATGGTGAAGCAGCTGGAGTGATAGGGGAAACATCTGAGAGCATCCAGACTAGCGGTCAAGGGAGCCCACACCATTCCTCTGGCTCTGGGAGTCCCCTTCCCTTCACTACAGTGTCCAAGTTGAACATGATCCTTAAGAGGCCAGAACTGATGTTGGTGAAGGAAATCAAGCTGAGAATTAATACCCCCACCACCAGTAGTGCCTTCTTCTTCAGGTCAAAAGGCAAAGGCAAGTGTGACATTAGGGGACCCTCTGTCACATTGCTTGTCACCTCCTCCAAGCAGCAGTGAGAACACTGAAATAGAGCATCAGCAGCAACAACAGCATGCAGGGACTAGTGGTGGTAGTGATGCTGATGCTGGAGAAGCTGGGGTATAAGAGACATTGATGGCCTTTTTAGCAGAAACTGAGAAGGAACTTGAGACAGGAATGAGGATGGGCATCACCACCACCACTAGCAAGGACATCTTGGAATTAGAGGAATTTGCAACTGCTCTAATTCCGTCTGATGCTGAGATGCAGGAGCAGCAGGATGCTGAGAAGCAGGTTAGTGTGCCACAGACCACTCAATTCCCACCGTGGACACAGTGGGAATTGAGTCAACAAGCGATGCGGGACTAGGACAGGTTCCACTTGCCAGCAGTAGCAATACTTCTGATCCTAGTTGCAGTGCTGACTCTGAGGCAGTAGCAGCAACAGCAGCAACATTATCTGCTGCCACAGACAATGAAGGGGAATGTGTAGGACAAAAATAAATAGGCCATTCTTCTCCAACTTTCCCCTTCCCTCTGAAGTCATCATGGGTGTGGGACTATTTTTCTGTTTGGACAGGCACAGTGCAGTCATAAATAACAGCACTGTGCACAATTTGTGACAAGTCAGTGAAAAGAGGAAAGGAGGGAACACACCTTGGCACAAGCGCCCTCATATGACACATGAAACACAAACACCATGACATTTACTCCAGACATGTTAAAGACAAATACCCACCACAGAAATCAAGCCCCGCTTTTGCTGTCCATGACTCACCAAAAAGGCAACAAGAGGCGAAGCAGAGATCAAAGAGGAGGAGGAACAGAACAACCCAGTCAGAGACTGGAAGTTCCAGGATGAGTGAAACAACTAGCCTGCCATCACCTTCTAGGGTAACTACATCTTCTGCCAATCCTCCTCATTCATTACCTCCTCCACCAAATGATAGCCACTCTGTTGATGTTAGGATGTGGCAGTTCATTTCTACCCATTGCACACTGTGTGGTGCACTGACCACACGTGCCAGTGTGGTGGAGGAGAATCATAATCAGTGCATCAAGTAGCATCTGAGGAGATTCCATTATGCAGAATATGCTAAGATGGTGGCAGGGAGGGTTCATGATTACTATTAAATTGTCAGCAAATTGTCACATGTCCTTAGCAGGTCTGGAAAAGGGGTACAGTGACAGTGGCAGTACTTGGTTTTGAGTGTCATGATGTTTGGATACAGTTGTGATCCCAGATGTTATTTACCACACACACACTGTGCACATTGCAGTTGACGATGAGAGTCACAGTTCCTGCTCTCAAGGGAAAAAATATATTCTAATAATAACACACCCATGATTTTGGCGGAGGGGCAGGTGGAGAAGATTTAATGGCCAACATCACTGGAGTCAGTCGTGGCAAGTGGAAGCTTCATCATCCATCTTCCATGTTACTGCTATTGTTGATCCCATTCCCTTTCAGCTGCCTAATCATCCTGTTGCTTAAACAACTCAGCAGCAGTAGTACGGTACAAACATCAGTTGCAACTCAGGACTCACAAGGACATTTCACAGTGGCCACTGGCCAACATGACCTGCTGGCATTAGGCCAGTATGACATTTTCAAATTTTTTTCTCAGGGCTTGTATTTTGAAAAAAAAAAAAATAAATAAAAAGTAAAAAAAACTAGTCCTACAAAAAAAAAAACAATTTTGGGGGGTTTGTTTCTAACAAGCCTAAGTCCTAAAAATCAATGTTTCCTTAGGGCTTGTGCCAAACAAGCTTAAGTCCTATAAATCAATGTTTCTTCAGGGCTCGAGCCTCTAATAAGTCTAAGTCCTACAAAGGTATCTAACAACAAATCAAACAAATCATCCTGTACAAAATCCTCTTTCAAATCAAGTATCAGTCCACCCCAGCGGCAGCTTATGTCAAGGGGTTCCTGTCTCTGTCACTTTAAATACAAATGTCTTCTTTTATTTTATTGATTTATTTTATTATTAACTGACCCCCCAATAACAGTCAAGAAACCCCCCCAAAACAAGTTCCCTGTTCAAATGATTCATTCATTCATTCATCAACACAGGCACCCTCCTCAGACCCCTTTATACCATCTCTTATGGTTTGTTTTTTTAAATTTTATTTAGGATTTATTTTTTTTATTAACTGCGCCGCAATCCCAGTAAACAACCCCCCAAAAAAATCATCCCCTGTTAAAACTGATTCTTTCCCCACACCCCACCAACACAGACATCCTCATGCCCCTTTTATACTGTGCCTTTGGGAAATAAAATATTATGTGTAATGTGTTGTGTGTAACTTCTATGTTCCCATTGATTTAAATGGGTGAAAAAAGCAGAAAAAAGCAGAAAACCGACAGGAAATTTTTCACCAAGAGGAAAGTGCCATTTTTTGCCGATTTCAGTTTGAGGCGGAAAGTTTCACCCATCCCTACAGTTTAATCTGAATATTCTGTTGAGAACCTCTTTTTGTTACCCTCTGTGGAGAGCATTATGGTGTGTGTAGAACTCGGTCCACTGCTTTCCATTCAGCAACACAATGTTCCCTCAGCTTTGCTCCATGTTTCTCCTCATTATTCCCAAACATGAAATATCTTCCCCTGTCATCTCCTTTTCACTTCTCATCCCTCCCACCCTACAAGGGATTGGCAAAAATATTTGCTTAAAAACATGAGGAACAGGACTTGTTTTTTTCACTGAAAATTCCAGTGAAAATGTTTTTTTAGCGCATTGAAATCAAGAATAACAATGTATAATTCTCTCCCATGTGCAGAGTGCCCCCCCACGTATTCACAGAATCAGTCTTTGCTGGAAGATAAAGAGAAAGTTGCTTAAAGCATGGACACCTCCAGCATTGTCCAACTGGTAGCCATAAAACTACACATTCTAACCCTCCAGCCTTGTCCCACTAGTACCCATAAATCCACACATACTGACCCCACTCCAGCCTTGTTCCACTGCACTAGTAGCCACAGAACCAAACATACCACCCAACCTTTCCCACTGGTAGCAATAGAACCACTAATACTGACTCCTGGACATTTCCCAACGTATTGGTACCAATAAAACCACATATACTGAGTCTGACCCCGACCCCAGATATTTCAGTGGAAATTCTACGACCACTTCTTGCTTGAAATTTATTGTGATTTTTTTGCTTTTATTGAGCAATAGCAAAAATAAACATATAGATTTTGAGGAAAATAATTGTGAAAATAGGGTTCCCATTGGTTTTACCATGAGCAGTGAAATATCCTATTTTATGTCAATTTATTCCAGTGGTAGAACTTTTTAAGCATCCCTAATGGGCACCTGTGTCAACAATGGAGTAACTAATAAGGGGTGGGGGGCATGTGCAGGTAAATATCCCCCCCCCCCCTGAGAAAAAATATACATTCTGAACAATGTGGTAATGATAATTATATAGATACTCTGCATCATTACACAACATTACCAATCATCAGATACCTTGAGGCATGTGTATTCAGACCAGAAATTGAGCACTGTATTCCACATTTAACACTTATGTACCCTGTATGTCTCTCTTTACCACTTTACATTGTAAGCTTTAGAGCAGGGACCCCACGTCCAGAGTGTAACCCTGAATTGTTCAAATGCTTAAAGGGATAGTAATACTTAATATGTAAAAATATATATATAGTAGTGTTTATCCCCCTGAGTAAAAAAGGGTACTCTCACTTCTGAAAGGTGTTTTATTCAAAAGTTATTACAGCTCAAAGTTGAAATTTTTAGGTGTAATATCACAGTGGCCGGAAATTGTACAGTAGCACTGTTGTTACACCATGCTAAGGACAGCTCTGGTCCATAGACCATAAATCTCCATAGGATGGTGTAGCAACAGCTCCACTGTACAATTTCAGGCCACTGTGATATTGCACCTAAACTTTGAGTTGTAATAACTTCTGAATAAAACATCTTTCAGCTGTGGGTGTTCCCTTGTTTTACTCAGGGGGATAAACCCAACAACATATATATTTGTTTACATTTTAAGTATTACTATCACTTTAAACTGTAATGCACTGTGAACACTTGTAGCATTATATAAATAAATATATTCATTCATCAACAAAAACCAAAGAAATTCTGGAGGAAAACAATTGCACCATATATACAAAGAGAGTTACTAAACATTGGTCCTACTGCATGTACTCCACTGAGGCTGATATGCAAGAATGATAGCAATCCTGATGCAAACCAGCTAAACCAGAGATAAATAAACATTCATCAAATTCTCATTGGTTTAAATTGGGCCTTTAAACCACTCAGTGCTAGAGAGGTCTTCAATGCATAGCAAAGCAATGTGTTGGAGACCTTTATAACATTCAAGAAATTAAAAGCCTAATTTAAGTGAGTGTGTATTTTTATTGGTCCCCTGTGAGGCAGCTGGTTTTCTCCAGAATTTTCTAGCACTCCTTAGTACATCAGCCTCAGTGGGTAATTAAGGAGGCTTTGTGTCCACAAGTAATATGTTGTACAACTCACATCTTTACCACACACAAGGTTCCACCTTGCTATCGTATATATACAAAAACTTCATACAGTTGTTTACAATGCTTGATGCAATATAGTGGAAAGTATAACAACTGCAGTGATTATGCAAATAATATCAGAGAAGACTCTAGAGAAAACATAGTTTTAAACAACAAATAGGCAATATTATTTAATATGCTTAATTTAATTCAGCAATATCTGCATTTTCACTATATGCTTCTAAACTCTATTGTGTCTAAAATATTGCACATTGGAATACATAGAATTAAATCTAATAAAACTGTCCTTTAAAAGTGCACCACAAAACAAACTGAATTTATGACTACATTTGCCATATTTAATAATAAGAGCAAAATTATATTTTAAGATCTATTTATTTAACCCTTTGAGTGCATGCACACTGGCATGCAAAGGGTTAAACACGTGCACTGCAACTGAAAATGTGCATTGCATCTTAAAAAACAGTAGTAATGCCAATAAAACAGTGTCAGTAAGACATCTAAAGCTGCATGCAATATTATGGGTGACCTTTTAGGTTTAATGCCACTTTTTTCAGGAAGCAATGCACAGTTTAAGTGCACCAACAAAAACTCAGAATAAGCACATTCAGATATGTTACTAATTTTCTCTGATTTTTTTGAGGTGCAAATGTATTAAATTAGGCCCATAGTATTGGTTTTCTCTTAAAGTGGATCTATCACATATAGATAAGTAATGCTCTTTAGTTAGAGCATTTAGCAAAAAAGTTTAATATGTTACTCATTTAAAAAAAAAAAAAAAAAACATTATCTGTGCAAAAATTCAAGTTTAACCCCATCACGACGATGGACTTACCAGGTACATCATGCAAAAATGTCACTTAGTGACAGATGACGTACCTGGTAAGTCCAGGAAGTCATTCGCTAGAATAGGAAAAAAAAAAAAAACGTTGTTAAGTGCCGGACGTGTGCGCTGGCAGCCGGTCCCTAGGGGATTAAAACGTGCCCAGCAGCCTACTTCCGGGTTGCAGCACTGCCCTTGCTCCCTTCCCACTACCCAATATCCTCCGATGACGGAAGCTTTCTTTCTCTAAGCTAGAGCGATCTCATTGGCAGAGATCAATATCTAGCCAATGAGATTGCTCCAGCTTAGAGACAGACATCCTCCGTCATCCGAGGATGCTGGGTAGTGGGACGGGAGCAGCCTCTGTGCGGCAAGCAGCTTGCTGCAGCGGCAAGTGGAAGTAGGCTACTGAGCACTTTTTAAACATTAATGTTTGCGCAGATAACGGGGTTTTGTCAAAAATGAGTAACATGCTTAACTTTTTGTCTAAATGCTCTAACTAATGAGCATTACTTTTCTATATGTGATAGATACACTTTAAGATCAGGAGTAGGTAACCTTTGGCTCACCAACTGTTGGGAACAGAAGCTTCCACCATCCCTTTCCAATCAGCCAACAGCTAGCTGGGATGATGGAAGTTGTGGCTTGCTTAACCCCATTATAGATGCAATACAATGTTGTTAAGACACCAATATAAAAAACAATTCTCTTGTATTTTTTTTAAGTCCACCTTAGGCTGCTTGTTGAAATCCAGCACGACAGTCTTTCATGACCCCTGACCATCCCCCTTATAATTCTCACCAGAGACCCTGCCACTTGCATAATGATACCAACTCAATACTTGTTTTAAAAGGATTTTTTTGTAGGTGAAATAGATTGTCTCAGTGTGCAGCTTGCTCTGGCCATACCTTATTTTTCTTAATCTCACCATTAACACATTTACATCCCCACCTCTTTGCTGCTCTGATGTACAGATAATCAAACATCAATAGAGAAAGGAGTGTGAAATTAGCAAATTAGATTGCAATCAATCAGTAGAAGCTCTAGACTCTATATATCATACTGAATAATGTGTGACTCAGACTAGCAATATCAAGCCCACTCTCAGCAGTAAACAGAAACAAGATCCATTTTGCATTCTTAGATGCTAGTGAGGTCTTTATTGCATTGTAGACCTCTCTAACACCCAGTGGTTGAAAGATAAGAATGGAACGAACATTCATGAGATTTTTGCAGAGAAATATAAGTTGCCACTTTTTTTCTTTGGAAATTTCCATGCGTAGAAAATACATAACATTTTCACCTTTTTGCTACCACCATGAGAACATTTCTGTTTTCATTCTAGCTTTCTATAACGAAAATAATTTCTGCAGTAATACAATATGAAACTCAGAATATACCACCATACTGAGAAGTTAAATGAATATAGAGTGAATATGGAGAAAGCAGAGAGAAATAGTCTGGTGGAGTAGTTTGTAATATTACTACCAGTACACCTATGTTTCTGCTGTTGCCTGCTGCACAGTGCAGTAATTGTGCTCCCTTACCCCTGACACTAGTATAATTTCTGGAAATAATAATAGCAGTGTTTATTTTTACAGTAAGGTACATAGCAGAGCTGTTAGCATTTAGAATGATATTTTATCTGTATGAACATAATGTATGACACTGTCTCCAGTATCTGGCACTCTCACTCTCAATTACAGCTCAGGAAAAATATCTCTTGCCAGTCTCTGTCACCTATCAATTTTTTTGTATATTTTTTAAACTAGTACTGCTTGTCACTGTCACTTTCTACAAATCACACCCATACTCCCTGAAGCCACAAGCAGCTGTTTGCCTATATGTCTGTACAATAGTAGCTAGGGTCATAATATCAGCCACTTTCTCTTTCTTTCCCAAATACTGCAGTGCTTTTTAACAGGAGTGTACATGATAGACCTGGTTTGGTTAGAACAAGCAGCTTGGAATAAAGGATAAAGCACATCAGGTGGTACAACACCAGCGCAACTCATCCTATTCTTGCGACAGTGTGTTTGTATGAACACATTTTTAAAAAAATTATTATATTCTTATTGTAACTCTCCTTTCTCCCTTCACTCTCACACCCACAGAACAACTGGATACTACCAATATTACTATGAAACAACTCCATCTCCCTCTCTTTGCCTGACTGCCTACACTAACTAGCATAAAAAATACAGACTGACAACATGCACTAAACTAAAATCCCATTTTATACTTTAGTAAGGCAGTAATACATGTGGTGAATCTCTCCATGTGTGCATGGTGGTGGTATGTGTGTGTGTGTGTGTGTGTGTGGGGGGGGTATACATTTTATACATCACTATTGAAAAGGACAGTTCTACTCTAATTTGATTTTACATATTCTGCATTTAGAGTCCTCAAAGTTTTTCTTTTTAAAGGTCTCTAGAAGCAAGAGCCCTGCTCTGATTGTCTCTCTATATTTGAATGGGTATACTATATACATACCTGGGAACTTTCAGTTGAGGGCTACCCGGAGGGTAGTCCTCTGTTCAGCAGGGGGTGACAAAAATGACGCTAATCGCGTCAAAAAGGGGCGGGGCTTGCTGCGAGTGAGGGGGGACTTAACCCTTTGAGTGCCAGAGTGGTACGGAATGCATTTCAAAGCAATGTATTCCGTACCACTCTGGCACTCAGAGGGTTAAATGTGTCACACAGAAGGCTGGGGACTGAGGATCAGCGGGAGAAAAAGCGGATGTGGCAGAGTTTCAATAGAAACTCTCCACATCCGGAGGAATCTGCCTCTGCCCCGGAGACCCGGTAAAGTGCTGTCAGAACCGGAGTCTCCGGGGCAAATCCGGAGAGTTCCCAGGTATGACTATATATTAGTATGGTAGTGTTGAGGTTAAATATCATATCATAAACCAACAACAGGGAAATTTGCAACAGAACATTACACAATTGAGAAGTGCTAAATCAGCTGTGTAGCTGTTGCTATTAACCCATTCAACACTTATGAGGAGTGGCCATGTTGAGTGAAACTGGTTAAAACATCACCTTTAATATTCACATCTAACATGTTATCAAATATGTTTTAAAATATGGGGGGGGTGAACAAATCCGATGTGCACACCAAATTACAGGCAAAAGTAAAGTTATTTAGGGGTGCAGCGGTTATATTCCATCTGACTTAATTTAAAGATATATATGCTCTATCCTGTAAGAGACCAGACTTCATTGGGATCCAGTCTGCCGATGTAATCAGTCATTAAGACCTGAATACAGTGTCTAGTATGTGGGTGATACAGCAAAAGTGACACCATGTTTAAAAAGGGAAGGTAACAAATGAATAGTCAGGTCAAGATCTCCGGGTCATGACCTCCAGGGTCAGACGGAATAATAAAAAAGAATATAAATATAATAAGTATATCTGCAGGTACATGGTCATAACAGTCACATAGCATTTGACATACGATTTTACAATGGGGCTGGCTACCTCCCATCTTGAATTGCTATTTCTACCAGTGAAGAGCTAATTGTCTCAGACAATTTCCCCAGATGACAGTAGCAACAGCATCACCTGGCATCAGAAGAGCTTGGATTCAGGCTACAAAAAATGATAGTTGGCTCTGCAATAACTTCTGAAAGCAGCATCTCTTAGCATTGCAAATTCCTTTGTTTTATTCAAAAGGAAAAGCCATATGACATATGTTTCCATAATTAGGGTTTACAACCATTTTAATAATTTTTTCATGTTTGGCTATGTTCGCATGAATGACACTAGCTCATGGTATAAAACTGAGCTAATAATGCATCCATGGAATATAATGGGCCCTGTATATGTTGTTGTGTTTTGAGTGGTAATAACTTCTGTATATATATATATATATATATATATATATATATATATATATATATATATATATGTAGAGCATGGAGACCAAGCACTCACAGGACTTGCAAAAAAGAGTTGTAAAAATGAATGTTTTTATTCAACGTTTCGGCCAGGCTATGCTGGCCTTCCTCAGGACAATCACCACTGTGTAAGAATGTGCCTTTTAAACCCTACTACCCAGTTAGTGCCGAAATCAAACGCCGGCGACGCGGATGACGTCATCCACATCGCGACGATGATCATACCTGGCGCGACTTCGTATAACTAATCAGTGTGTAATGTACA
Source organism: Rhinophrynus dorsalis (assembly GCA_037306005.1). NCBI lineage: Eukaryota > Metazoa > Chordata > Amphibia > Anura > Rhinophrynidae > Rhinophrynus > Rhinophrynus dorsalis. The sequence goes on along the minus strand of CM074720.1, from coordinate 470,565,900 downwards.
TTAGTAGTATTTATACAAAATAACATGTAAAATTGGAACAAGAAAGTCATCAATTACCTGATTACTGCGCAGTTTGGTTCACTCGTAGCGGACCGAGCAGAGAGGTCTCCCTCACATCCAGATGCACAACGTGCGCTGAGGGACCAATCGCTGTAGCGTATCAGCACGAGATGAACCTGACATGCGCAGCACAATGTTGGACACGATGTGTCACAGAAAGGACACAACGTTTGACTGTAGTAACGATATAAAGTAACGAAAGGAAATACATGTAGTTATAGTATAAATAACTGTGAAAACAGTGAAACAGTGACCGGGGAATCATGATAAGACTCGGCAAGTGGTAAATGTCTTACTGTAACAGATACACATGTCAGATATATCTCGTAGAAGAAGTCCAACGATCTTGAAGTTCTTAATGGAGATAAATAAGAGAAAACTCACAGAGAAAAATACTGAATATATTTTATGAATAGGGGCCATATAGAGTCATTTCATCCTTAAATATTAGTCCAACTGACGGGCCATCCAAATTCAAAGTGTGTCCAAAAAAGGGATAATAAGATGATCATAGTGCAGGAGCATGACATATCCAGCGGCATATTTAGTATTCAGACAGTTGTCAGTCAATGACTTCATAAAGTCCAAAAACATCAATCCACAATCATACTCATAATGATAATAGCATAATGGGCTAAAGACAATCGCCAGTCTCCACCAATACAAGTATCATATGGCACAAAATCAGTACATAGGAATATGTGGCACAGTGGCAAAAATTACCCAAGACTTGGTGTCTACTCATGATAGGTGTGGCACTACATATTAGACAATCAAACGTCCATTGATAATGGTGGGTATGAGAGTCAAAAAGAATTCCAGAGCTCACTTGTAGATATAGCAAGGCATAGAACCACTGGCACATCTTCCAGCAACAAGAGTTTAAGTAGGGATAGGGGGAGGTGTAGAACATACACTGGCTGTAATGCCTATCATGTGCAGAGCCCACCAGTATAAACCACCAATGGCCCCCTCATGTGGTTATAGATCTATGGGCATAGACTGGATATAATTTCTCAATAAAAGGGTGCAAAACTCAACACCTCATTTAAACCCTTAGGTGTGACAGTATTGAGTCTATATATCCATTTAGCTTCCAATTGTAGGAGCTTAAGAGCCCGATCACCACCTCTTCTGTGCATGGGAACATGGTCTATCAACATAGACCTTAAGGAAGGTAATGAATGATTATGTTCAAGAAAGTGCCTCGCAACAGGTTTGTCTGTTTTACCACTTTTAAGTGCAGCTCTTATGGATGAGCGGTGGTTTGCCATGCATTCACGAAACGTGGTGATTGTCTTGCCAGTGTAGTATAGACCACATGGACAAATCAGAATGTAGACAACATACTCAGAGGTACATGTCAATCTGTGCTGAATCCTATATAGCCGGTTAGTGTGTGGATGCTTGAAGGATGGACCAGTGAGCAAGGAGTTACAAGTAGTACAGTTAGCGCATCTATAACAACCTAATTTTGGAGTCTGGGCACGCAACCATTGTTCCTTTCCAATATCCTTTTTGATCGGAGCTCTATCTGGTTGCATGAGTATGTCCCTAAGAGTACGGCCCCTCCTATAAGCAACCATAGGTGGAGGTAACTCTGAGAAGGGTAAAGTAGAGTCAGCCTTAATGAGGTCCCAAGCTTTATGAATAAGGTTTTGAACAGACTTTGCAGAAGAAGCATAGTCTAAAACAAAAGTTATCCGTGGAGCCTTAGGTTTAATGGTAGAAGACTGTAATAAAGTATCCTGAGTATGGAGATTACATTTTTCAATCTGTTCTTGTAGTAGTTCAGGATTATAGACCCCCTGGTGAAATCGGGTTTTCATTTCTTCTAATTGTTGTGCTGCCATTTCGGAGGAAGAGTTATTCCTAATGACTCTGATGAACTGGGAATATGGGACACCCTTGATCTGGGTTTCAGGATGACAACTAGTCTCATGTAATATAGTATTACGGTCTGTTGGCTTACGATACAAAGAGGATGTAAGGCAATTAGATGTACGAGTAATTTGCAAGTCCAAAAAATTGATGGTGTGCGGATCATGTGCTAGTTTAAACCGAATAGTAGATGGAAGTGAATTTAGAGCATGTGTCCATTCAATGAGCTCAGAGGTATCGCCATGCCAAATGAGAAAGAGATCATCAATGTACCGTTTGTAGAATTTAATATTTGGATGTGTAAGATAATTAATTTCATATTGGTACATGTATAGATTAGCATATGATGGCACTACACTCGAGCCCATTGATGTACCTGCAATCTGCAGGTAGAATGTCTCTTCAAAACGAAAAAAATTCTTCGTGAGCACCAGTTGTAACAAGTCGCAAATAAATTCAGTTGGAAACTCAAGTGTGCATGAAGAATCCAAAATGGATTTTCTGACAGCCTCAACACTGCCATCATGAGGGATGACGGTGTAGAGGCTGTCAACATCCATTGTGACCAACAGATCCATATCGTCCAGATCACCCACTGCAAGAATGTGTCTAAGGAAATCACTAGTGTCTTTAACAAAAGAAGGCATAGCTTGAACAATTGGTTGCAATAAGGTATCCAGAAAGATGGCTATAGGTTGTAATAATGAACCCCTGGCCAAGATGATGGGTCTGCCAGGGGGATCAGTTAGCCGTTTATGAATTTTTGGGAGGGTGTATATAATTGGACAAATAGGATGGTTAACTGTGAGAAAGGACACCAGAGTTTGATCTATCCAGCCACATTGTTGTGCCTGGACGATAGTGTGATCGATCAGGCGCTTGTATGTTCATGTAGGATCAGATGATAGTGATTTGTAGGTGTTCATATCAGACAGTTGACGCAGGATTTCTCCATGGTAATCATCTCTATTCATGACCACAATGGCACCCCCCTTGTCAGCAGGCCTGATGACAATATGTTCATCCTGTGCCAGATTCTTAAGTGTCTTACTTTCATTTTTAGTGAGATTAGTGCGTCTAGGAAAAGGTGGAAAAGACCTAGCCCCATCTATCAGGCGTTTAGTAAAAGTTTTCAAAGTAGAATTCATATTCGGAGGATCAAATGTACTCCTAGGTCGTAATATAGGAGTCGTAGATTTATTCTTAAAGAAATCTGCCAAATTAAGAGTACGTTGGAATTTGTGACAGTCAACTTCAAATTGTAAATGATTAAATTTAGTCGTTGGAACAAAGGATAGACCTCTTTCAAGTAGTTGCATTTCTATTGTCGTGAGGGGTCTATTACTGAGGTTGAAGATGGAGGTTTCGGAATTTTGGGGGGTTTTCCTGTTTTTTTGGAACCTCCCCCCACGCCTGAGGTGTGGCTGCCTCCTCCTGCTGCCCCTCTGTTGGAGGCCCTTGTTTGGACTCCCAAAAAAGGGGCTTGTGGTGTGGAGGTGCTTGCAGGTGAAGGAGTTATCACAGAGTCAGAATCAGATTGAGAGGATAACCCAGAACTATCATCAATTGTAATAAGATGTTTAGGTCTAGTATTGGCTCTGCCTCTGGTGCGTCTATATCTGGATTGTGGTTCAGGTTGGCCAAGCAACCAGCGGTATACCCTTCTTTCTTTATAGTCCTCCTGGACTCTTTTAAGTTTAGTATTTTTGAAAGAGACAAGGTCCTGTTTATATTTGGAAACCGCAGTGCTTAGCTTACCATACCAATCGGAGGCAGAGTCATTTAATAGAGTTTGCTTGTGTGTAATCTCAAAATTGGCCAGTTAAACTCTGACCTGTTTGAGTATCCTCCCAACTTCTTCAATGACTAGGATCATTAGATCAAAGGAGCATTTATTTAATATACCGCACCATCTGCGGCAGAACTCGGGGTTGTTGCAGCCTATGGTGGGTATATTTCAAATTCTAAAGCCTCTAGATATCTGGCCTGCTCTATGATAATCAGAGAGAGACAGACCATGAAGATAAAGGTCAGTCTCTCTCTTTTTTAGTTTAGTTAGTTGATGGAACAAATTTAAGGGTGTCTCACCTGTAGCTTCAGGGACTTCTGTAGCTGTGAAGAGTATCTGTTCAATCTGTTCGTCGCTGAATTGAATCCTGTTATCAGTAGCCAAAGCTGCTTCTGCTATGTTGCCGCAATCTTCCATAATCTACTTCTGCCAGACGTGAAGGATGTTATACTGCAGTGCAGAAGGGTCAAGAGAAACTTAAGAGCCAAGAAAAACTTGTGGAAAAAAGCAAACAGTATGTGGGTGCACTCCAATGGATTAGTCAGATCCAATATATACAGTTCAGCAGGGTGGAAGCACTCTCACTTATAAAGAATGAAAATGCCTGGGTGCATTGATTTGACTAAATACATATGTAGAGCATGGAGACCAAGCACTCACAGGACTTGCAAAAAAGAATGTTTTTATTCAACGTTTCGGCCAGGCTATGCTGGCCTTCCACAGGACAATCACCACTGTGTAAGAATGGGCCTTTTAAACCCTACTACCCAGTTAGCGCCGAAATCAAACGCCAGCGACGCGGATGACGTCATCCACTTTGCGACGATGATCATACCTGGCGTGACTTCGTATAACTAATCAGTGTGTAATGTACATTAGTAGTATTTATACAAAATAACATGTAAAATTGGAACAAGAAAGTCATCAATTACCTGATTACTGCGCAATTTGGTTCACTCGTAGCGGACCGAGCAGAGAGGTCTCCCTCACATCCAGACGCACACCCTGCGCTGCGGGACCAATCGCTGCAGCGTATCAGCCCGAGATGAACCTGACATGCGCAGCACAAGGTTGGACACGATGTGTCACAGAAAGGACACAACGTTTGACTGTAGTAACGAAATAAAGTAACGAAAGGAAATACATGTAGTTACAGTATAAATAACTGTGAAAACAGTGAAACAGTGACTGGGGAATAATGATAAGTGGTAAATGTTTTACTGTAACAGATACACATATCAGATATATCTCGTAGAAGAAGTCCAACGATCTTGAAGTTCTTAATGGAGATAAATAAGAGAAAACTCACAGAGAAAAATACTGAATATATTTTATGAATAGGGGCCATATAGACTAATTTCATCCTTAAATATTAGTCCAACTGACGGGCCATCCATATTCAAAGTGTGTCCAAAAAAGGGATAATAAGATGATCATAGTGCAGGATCATGACATATCCAGCGGCATATTTAGCATTCAGACAGTTGTCAGTCAATCACTTCATGCTGTCTGAATGCTAAATATGCCCGTCAGTTGGACTAATATTTAAGGATGAAATGACTCTATATGGCCCCTATTCATAAAATATATTCAGTATTTTTCTCTGTGAGTTTTCTCTTATTTATCTCCATTAAGAACTTCAAGATCGTTGGACTTCTTCTACGAGATATATCTGACATGTGTATCTGTTACAGTAAGACATTTACCACTTGCCGAGTCTTATCATGTTTCCCCGGTCAATGTTTTACTGTTTTCACAGTTATTTATACTATAACTACATGTATTTCCTTTTGTTACTTTATTTTGTTACTACAGTCAAACGTTGTGTCCTTTCTGTGACACATCGTGTCCAACCTTGTGCTGCACATGTCAGGTTCATCTCGTGCTGATACGCTGCAGTGATTGGTCCCTCAGCGCAGGGTGTGCGTCTGGATGTGAGGGAGACCTCTCTGCTCGGTCCGCTATGAGTGAACCAAACTGCGCAGTAATCAGGTAATTTATGACTTTCTTGTTCCAATTTTACATGTTATTTTGTATAAATACTACTAATGTACATTACACAATGATTAGTTATACGAAGTCGTGCCAGGAATGATCATCGTCGCGATGTGGATGACGTCATCCGCGTCGCCGGCGTTTGATTTTGGCGCTAATTGGGTAGTAGGGTTTAAAAGGCACATTCTTACACAGTGGTGATTGTCCTGAGGAAGGCCAGCATAACCTGGCCGAAACGTTGAATAAAAACATTCATTTTTACAACTCTTTTTTGCAAGTCCTGTGAGTGCTTGGTCTCCATGCTCTACATATGTATTTAGTCAAATCAATGCACCCAGGCATTTTCATTCTTTTTAAGTGAGAGTGCTTCCATCCTGCTGAACTGTATATATATATATATATATATATATATATATATATATATATATAGAGAGAGAGAGAGAGAGAGAGAGAGAGAGAGAGAGAGAGAGAGAGAGAGAATCAACATACACAGGACTTCAAAAATGGGTAAACTTTAATGAAAATTTTATTCATGTGGTCAAAGTTTCAGAAACGTTTAATGAAACTTAATTTTCATTTAAGGTTACTAATTTTTGAAGTCTTGTGAGTGCTTGATATTTCCTCTGTATATATAATATCACAGTCAAGCACCTAGGCCATTTCTGAACTACCTACAGTAAGTGAGAGTGCTTCCCTGCTACAGTTTTTATATATATAGCAAAATGCTTTTTCAACATATTTTAGAATGTTTTTGCTTCAATAAAGGTAAACGAGTGAGAGTGCAGAGTAGTGATGCATTATCCATTAATGTACTTTTGTACATTCATATCTCAAATATTTCTCTATTATAGGACACATACAAGATCCATTTCCACTTTGAAGAGAGTAATTGCTGTATTTTGAAATCATTGCTTCATTAGATCATGATTTCATTGTTCCACATAGACGACGGATGCTTAATCCAATCAAAGTGTTTGTTTATTCTTTCTCCTTCAAGCCATTCTGGTTCGGCATTAACTATTCTCTTTGAATCTGTGTGTTACAACAAATTGAACTCTCATAATTAAAATAATTTGCTAGTCATTATGAATTATTAATGAGAAGCTTGAATATATCTTGTCTCATTAGTATGTATCTAGTCGGATTTATTTGCATAACCCTAGAAACCATTGCTTTAAAAAATCAAAATGCAGAGAAGCCATAGCAGGCCAAAACAAAAAGGTTACTAAGCAGTATGGCTTCCAAGTTATCTGACCATCTTGGCTTCCCTTCTAAAGGGGGTTTTACTTACCTTTGCTGTTTTATAAAGAATCACAGGGGTAGACAACTACACTCTTTAGTTCTTGGTTAATAAAACAACAGTACTTCACTGCTTCATTCAAACTTGAAACTTCAACTGCTCTGATGACATGGGAGTGTTACTATAACTTTTAAGCAGGAGAATGGTAGAGTAAAAGTGATCCCTTTAGCGGATAACTGAGTAGCTCTAGATTGCAAGCTTCCAAGACACGTTAGGTCTCTTCATCAGGCATTTTTAGTATGAAGACTAAATACCAATTCATGCCAGGTGATATATTCATGCAAGTTACTGATTAAATTGAATTCCACTGGAGGTGAAACTCTTATCACCGGACCCTGTGTAAATTATTCCTCAGACTCCAGTAGAGGCAGTTCTTTGCAGCTGGCCATGTGGTAAAAAATGTATTTCTCTTTTGAGGTGAGAATACTACTTTTACTCTACCGGTCTTTGGCTTTTTCTGTGGCTATCATAGTACCGCCTTTTACCTATATCCCTTTTAAAGAAGACTAGTCTCTTCCATAGAGATCAATAGAAAAAAATGCCTGAACACCAAAGTACTCAGTTCAAATGGGTTTGTTGGAAAAAGGGCATGCGTTATAATAACTTTTGAATGGCAAATTTCCCAGAAGGGTGAATGTCCTTGATATAATCAGGAAAAAAATGCAATATCAGTATATATATATATATATATATATATGTGCATGTGTGTTTGTTTCTGGTTTGCTGTCAGCCATAACCCAGGGCAGCAAACACCTCCATTTTGTGCAAAATGGGATGCGGCTGTGGGTGGCCATGTACACAGAGGACTTCCACAGTCTCACTGGTGATTGGACCAAGCTCCCAACACACCTTAAAACCTCCTCCTCATACAAAAATAATTATTCACGGCCAGATGTAACACACCCTCAAACCACTGTCCTTGCTCTTTTACTGTACCAAAGTAAAACTTTCATGTGAAGCAATGCATTGCATGGTTAAAACAAGTTAAGCTAATTTTGACTAGAACAAAACTAATGTGTTAATTGTGCAAGGAATAAAGTGATACCAACATGTAAAGGTTCATTTCTTAAAAACAATTTGCTTTACAGAAAATGGCTAGCACTGGGGCACATAAGAGAAGTAAAATGTAGTAGAACATATAGGCTAATGGTAATCCTCTATAAAACAGGCTGACAAGTCAACTTAAGAAATAATTTCCATGCAGAAAGTTCTCTCTGTGCTGTTTTACATCTTTCATTGACTCTAATTTTGTGAATTAGTTGACCTTTTGAGTGGCATAGGTGTGTCCAATGCATTTTAATTAACCAAGTTAGTGATAAATATCCAAAGATTTGTATCACTGATCTCACAGCACTGCACAGCCCAGTGTATCTGATACATTGCTAACCACACTGCTTGATATACTTCTCATTACATTTCTTATTAATGTGTATTTCATACTAACCCCTTGCATGCTAGTGAGGCCTCTAATGCATTATGAAGAAGTGCATTGGAGGCCTCAGTAGCATCTAATGGGTTAAAATGTATTTTCAGAAATACACTAAGAAATGCACTAAGAATTCTGGGACATACAATTTCACAGTATATCAGATAAAGAAGAAGAATCTATTGACTGATGTTTGCACATCCTATGATGTTCAGTGCTCTAGTAGATGTCCTTGAGTGACCTTTGGTCCTGGGAGGAACTGCATTTTTTACCACATCCATATGAATCTTAGATCAACACCCCTCTATAGGATCTTTGTCCTTTGAGAACATCCTCACTTACTGTGCAGAGAGCCATATATTTTCATTACCACATCATTTTATTTTACGCTCCCAAGTTAATAACGATGACCTCGGCTGCTTTTATATCGAGAACACTCATTTATGGCCAAACTACTCATTTGCAGACTTCATTCACTTTAATGGGTTACTCTCCCTATGTCTGCTAAACACTTTGCATTCCACCAATTATTTACAACTTGTTCTGCAAGAAACACATGTGTTGTGAGTACAAATGAGAGATAGAAGGGCATTGGTCACCTTACAGGGAACCTGCAAGCACTAACAGTATTATCATTTTATTGAGATGATTAATGTTGATTTATACAGCACTGTTATTTTCTACAGCACATTACTGTGGGGGGAAAAGGGACATTCAGACAAGATTGAAAAACATATTAGATTCAAAAAAGGATTAAGGCCCTGCTCATGACAGCTTACATTAAAGCAGAAAATGGTTGTTTATAAGACAAAGGAACAGATTTACTAAGCCACAAAATTAGCTGTGCAGTTAATGTCATGGCTCTAAGAGCTGTATGCACAAAGCAAGAGATGAACAAGCTAAGATGGAGCTAGGAAACTGCAGTTCTGAGCACAAACAAAAATGCCCATTGATCTAAATTAGGCTTTTAACCCAGTGATTGCATTGGAGACCTCCTTAACGTTCAAGGGTTAAATGGCCAACTTAGATTAATGAGATTTTTTTAAAATTTTTTACTAATCCATGGAAGGCTAGAGAGGACAATGAGATTTCGGAGAGTGTTTCATGTTCCCTATGGTTTAACTGGTTGGCTCCAGAATTGCTCCACTTTTTATTGTGAATACAGCACTAGTGGCTTTATGATAGCAATTCTGGAGCACACCAACTATGCTGTAGGGTTCAAACAAACATTCTCAAAATCCCCATTGATGTAAAATGGGCTCTTAACCCTTCAATGCTACAGAGAAGTCTCCAAAACACAAAACATTGCTTCACAATCTTTTGAGGCCTCTCTAGCATCCAAAGGTTAAAATCTCCATTTAGATCAATGGGATATTTTCTTTGTCCCCTGTTGTGCAGACGGTTTGGGCCAGAATAACTAAAGTTTGATTTTAATTCATAAGGCCCTATGTTGCAAAATGGCCACTTGGAATTCTGTTTAATAAAAATTAGGGGAAAATTCTACACACATATTGGCTCATAAAAAAGTGATTGGAAATAGAGCATGTTCAGAGTAATGAGGGAGAAAATGTATTTCTTATGTGTCTTTTCATTTTTTCCAGCCAAGATGCTATTGGATGTGTGTGAAACTCCGCCTCTTCTCAATATAAGAGATTGGCAAAACAAGTTTGTTGCTTCCCTAATTCAAAGGTAAAGGGTGAATTTGTCACTTGTCTGAACAGGTATGCTTGTTATCTAAGATTCAAGGGTTACTTGAGGTTAGCTTCCACAGAGGGGTGGTTTTCATGGTCTATTTAACCCCTTGCATACCAGGGGGTACACAACGCATTGCAAAGCAATGCATTGCCTACCCATCTGGCACTCAAGGGGTTAAATCCTTACAATGTTTGCAACATCTGTCTTGAAGATGACATGAGGTCTGAACCAAAACATGAAGATGAACACACACACAAAATAGCATGCTGTATTTAACTTACCTTAGTTATTTTATAAGCTGTGTTATTATGTAGTACACTATTTATAATTAGTTGTTTTTTTTGGGTGGAGAACATTAGCGGCTTTCATCTTCCTTTTCAGAAGTGATCCCTGAATTGAGACACGCAATACCTTCTGCATCTCTTTTGAGTCAGTGGATTGGGAATATTCCCATCCTCACAATACAATCATGTGAGTGAATTTCATTTATTCCTATATTACACAACATTATTCTACAGCACTGCTCTATTCTGGTGCTCTTTTTTATCTTGTATTGTTTGTTAATGCCACGGTAGAGCGTCTTTCTGGAAGGATCAGCCTCTTTTGATTCACCCTTATAGTATGAGGGTTTATACTGTCTCTGGTGCAGTGGAAATAGCCCTGGAGACTGTACAGTTGATCTTCATGCATGTAAATCCTCAGCCATTTACTTTGTGAGTTTGCACCATTAGGTGTATTTGGTGGATATCGTGTTTGTACTGAGATTACATACAATGGTCACCCCGCCCCCCACCAACACATTTTTTTCTTCCTATAAACAAGCATTAGCTACTAAAATAACACACATACTAAGATCCAGTTTATTCACACTATATAAGTATACATTGGTGTTAGAAGGCATACAGGTGACCCATTATTAAACGCATATAAAACCCTTATCACAAGTGGCTAATCTATTTACTAGTAAAAGGGAGCATATGTATGACTAAATGCCCCTCAAAAGTATATATAAAATTAAATACTCATTCAGCTTACAGAGTAAGTCTGTAATGTATTAAGTTTCATTTTTAATATTTAATAATACTGGCAGACATTTCTCTGCTGGAAATACACTTTTTAGATGGTGATAATCAGAATATATGTAACTTTGAGTCAGCACTGTGTTATTAACCAATATTACAGTCATATTGTATCAGTATTTCTTTTCAGTGATACGTGAACATACAAAACAGAGATATCAATCTAGAGATAATGTTTAAATGAGAAACAGCTCACTCATAGTAAATGGATTTGTAATGTTTATCCAAAAAAAGCCAATTCACACTCCTTCAGAAGATGCTTATTGGTGTCCACACCCCTGTAGTGGGGGTTAATCTGTTCAATGCCAAAACATTTGAGACACTAGTTCATTGATATGAACAGCTTGACCCATCTCATCCCATAGATAGTCATTTAGGTTGAGATCTGTTTACTGCAACAGGCAATGAAGTATGGAACATTCACCCTCATTCCCCAATATGCCACATCTTTTTTCACCCCTCAAGTGTCCCATATCTGTATTATTGTGCCCACTGTAGCAACAGCTGTTGTTTTTAGCTGGCAGGAATAGCACCAGGTAAGGACATTTACTCCTGATCCCATCCACAATAGAATTAAACAAACTGTTCATTCTGATATGCCCCCTTGTTAAGCATTGATGAACTGTGCTGTCATTTGCCAGACTGGGGCACTTCTGTTTTTCTGCACTTTTCACACAATCCTTTAGGGGCCTTTCATAGCAACAAGCTGTGTCCAGCCACATGAATTTAATTGACTGGAAGCTTGCTGATTATTGACCGATTCACTATAAAGTCTATATACTGTTGTGAGTAACCACCCAATAGGGTGGAGGTGTCTATGATACTAGCATCAGAATGTCTGGCACCAACTCACAGGGTCATTACTGGATCCACTGGATATCTGAGACAAAATGTGAATAATAGAATTCAAAATATATCTTGTGATGATCAGCCCTGGCATGAAGGATGCTGCAGTAGACCGGGGCAAGAAGTGAAATCTTCAGTCCTGATTTGTGATCTTAGTATTTGCATTACTAAATCTGATGTTTGCTTACTTGTTAAGTCCTCCCTTCCCCCACTTCCCCCACTTTCTTTATTTAATATCCATTTTATGATAATAGACCTGGGGTACATACAGTAGGTGTGCACGTTAGGCACTTTGTCACTCACTCGAACTTGTTAGTGTACATGCATCAGCAAGAGTGAGTGACACAGTGCTAGAAGTACAAGCCTGCTGTATGTACTTCAGCTCCAATATCACAATATTGGTAATAAATAAAGGCAGTGGTAGGAAGAGAAAGTTAACAAGCTTGCAAATTACTATTATTGGAGATTGGTCCTGAACATGTTGCCTTGTTTTATGCCTCTGGCCAGTTTCAATATGTAAAACCAATTATGATGAAGGTATCCAAAGTATTAAACCAAGAGAACCAATCAGGTTGGATATCTTCACATAAATAGATAAATGAAAATATTAAATAATTTTGAGAACTTTACACTATATTAGGTATTGACATGCTACTTCACAGTAAAGAATTGATTAAAATAATCAATCCCGCATATTTGTGCAAAAATATTTAGAATTTATTAAATACAATATACTATATATAAAGTGTAAACAACAATGATATAAATGAGTGATCAGCAATTACAATAGATATATAGTAACTCAAACCACAATTATCACCATTAGGATTACCAGCAATTAAAGAGTTAACCACACATAGGTATATTCAGGGGTATTAGATAACAATAATTGAACTCAGCAGCATAGAAAAGAATAATTGATCCTTACCATTAATTAAAATACAGTTGGCAGCAGCATATATGAATACCTCTGCCCCAGAAACTGTATAAACTATGCTAATTGAGGTTTAAGATATATTGTCAGGTGAGTATATATGAATACCTCTGCCCCAGAAACTATATAAACTATGCTAATTGAGGTTTAAGGTATATTGTCAGGTGAGTATGCATAATATTAAGCCAGGTCCTCTGACAATTCCCTTATACCATATATAATAATCAAATTTAGAGACTAACTGGAATAAAATCCCAGTTATGGATCACTATAATTTAATTATGTTCTGATTTCAAATATTGCCTACCTTCTGAATAAAACATATAAACTGCAATTAATATAGTCAATAATAGATTATACCAAGAATATACTTAGAATCAATCCAATAATATATGTCTAGACAGTATATTAAATTTCATGCAACATATATCACAAATATGATTATAGCAGTCCTATGTAAAACTTATAGGTTACTCCAAGTGTTAAATCACTAGTAAAATATAGGATGCCATGCTCAAGATGGCTACGACTTTTGTTTAGTGAGATGTTTAAAAACTTTTCACTGTACAAAAGTTTAGATACAAAACCAACACAAAGAAATTCAAGAAACACCTCAAAGTAAATAGACAAATAGCAGTTAAAGGGTTAATAAATGAATTCAAAGAATTCCCCAGATCAAATATTAGTTATTATAACCTTTCCAGAAACACAATATATTATTCTAGAAATATAAAGAATTATATTAACTAATATATAACAAGGATCTATATATCTCACTGCTATAACCTATTTTACTCTTTTTTGACAAAATATTGCAATTTACCAATAATAAATTAATTCTGCTTAATTTCAGAATTTATATAGTTAATATAACTTATTATAATTGATCCCAAATGGTTGGCCAGTCCAATTAAGACAAATTATGGTTCTTCGAATATAGAAGAAATACGTATATGATTCTGAAATTTTGCAAAATTTAAATAAGAAAATATATAGTTACCAGTCCAAGTGTTTTTTAGGATCTCCTTATCAGTCAGCCAGGAACCACAGGAAAGGAAAAACCAGTCAAGACCCAAGAGGAACCCTTTTCTCTCTAAACTTGCATATTTATAATGTGAATTTACTCTTCTCAAGATCTGCTCTGATTGGTTAAAGAGCCATCTCATTATGCAGTGACATCATGCATATTATTATCATAATTTTTGGAAATTCTTCAAAACACTGGTAATAATGCTATGTACTCTAAAGAGGTCGCTGTTACTCCACACTAAAATTCACCTTGATAATAATTCCTATCACTAGACAAGGTGTACTGGTTACTGTCATTAGATAAAAAAATATCAAAGGTTATTCCATTGCATATCAATTTGTCACCCTAGCAGACTTTCCCACATGGGAGAATATCTTTGTCTTAGACTTTTTGTCTCCAACTGGATATCAATAATCATAAAAGTCACCTAGATATTTTTCATTCCCATCTAGGTAAATAGAGGCCTCTTTTGTTCAGAGGAATGAACTAATTTAAACACATCCTAAACACAGAATTTTAGAGAATTTGGTTTAAAAGAAAAATTAACCATTTCTTCCCCATCATGACAATGTCTATGACAAATAGGTATGAGGGCTGCAGGATTTTGTACCATTGATGCTATGCACTGGTCACCAGGCTTCATTAGAGTAAATATATTGGATCTGATCACTTAGGTACAGGAAAAATACACAGTTTTTGTATGCCAAATTCTTGCTTGCACGTACAATTGAAGTCATCAGACACTGGACTTAATGCACAAAAATAGATCAATTATAGAATGAACCAACTGCACCAGAGGGGAGAAATTAAATTTCCTATTGATTGACGAAGCTTTGAGCCTGTTAAATGCTAAAGAGGTATCCAGTGGATTACACATTTTTAGCATTCAAAGGATTAAGAGTCCCTTTTAAATTGATGGGTATTTTGGGGATGTTATATATCTATTTGGTGCAGTTGCTAATGTGGAAAACGTATTACATATTATACAATTGGTTGCACCCCTGTCTGGCACACAAATGGTTAAGGGATCAGTCCTGTTCAGATAGAGTCTATTCATATATTGACAGTAATGATGGGCAAAGTATTTTTCTGAAATGCACACCAAGTGAAAAATGGCACCCAGATGGAGAGTTTCCATTATGTACTCCTACTGTGATGATTCTCCAGTATAAAAGGAGGCATCTCTTTTCTTCATTATGTCAGTGTGTGCTTGTGAGAGAGAAAGAAAGCATCTGCATTTTTGTTGTTATCTAGTCTAGACTAGAAGCAGATAGGCAAAGAAGGGGATCTGGATATGGTTGATAGGAATAGACAGTTGTTCTCTGGAGAGGTTGGGTACATGGAGTGTGGGTGGGATGGGAGAAAGGACAGTTCAAAATCACTAATAATAAAAGCTCAGATGTATGTCTGTCTGATGTACTCATGCGCAGTAGACATTGCACTAATGCACAGAATGCTGGGAGGTATAGTTCTGCATGTCACACTTTGTCCCGTGTACATGGGCTTTTACGCTATTAAACAAATAAAAAGACAAATGAATAATATTTTTTGATTGATAAGTGACAGTGACAGACAGGTAATCCTTCCTCTCTGAGCTGGCTGATCCTGACTCTCTACTGAAACAAGTGACATATACTACATGACTTTACACAATACATCTTATGTTCAAGACAAGACAAATACACAACAGCTACAACTTTACATTCTGTGTTACATAAACTTACTCCTACAGCCACACAGAGAAGAGGGACCACCATATTATCACGGTGCCGTGATTGCTGGCTTTTGCTGTCAGTCAGTTATAAGAGCTCTCCATTGGCTGCCTGTCATTAGCCTGTCCAGTATTGCCTATATAGACTAGGCTCAGGCACCCTTTGGTTGCCCTTTCGTGGTGTCTCTATGTCAGTGGTCATCTGCCCTTGGTTCCTGTGTCTCTGGGCCCGCTTAGCTACCTATTTCCAGTGTCAGTGTCTTTGCCCAGACGTCAGTGTCACTCCTGAGTGGTACCTGTTTCCGTTCCTGATCCAGTTTGGCTGCCGTTCCTGCTTCTGTTCCTGATCCGGTGTGGCTGACGTTCCTGCTTCAGTTCCTGACCCGGTTTGGCTGTCACTGTCCAGTATCCTGTTCTGGCCTGACTGTCGTTCCTGCTCCTGGATCCGGACTGACATTCTCCTTATGACTATGGTCGCCTGGGCGACATTCTGACTACTTGATTCTCCTTAGGTTGCCTTCTGATCCTAGGTTGGACCTCCGTGTTGTCCAGTACGTGGTACTGGTTTACTCCTTATCACCAGTTGCTAGCTGCCTCCATTACAGCACTGGTAGGGCTTCTGTGTTGTCCAGTACGCAGTACTGGTTTTACATCATATCACCGGTTGCTAGCTGCCACCATTACAGAACCGGTAGGGCTTCTGTGTTGTCCAGTACGTGGTACTGGTTTACTCCATATCTCTGGTTGCTAGCTGCCACCTTTACAGCACCGGTAGGGCTTCCGTGTTGTCCAGTACGCAGTATTAGTTTACTCCATATCACCGGTTGCTAGCTGCCACCATTACAGCACCGGTAGGGCTTCCGTGTTGTCCAGTACGTGGTACTGGTTTACTCCATATCACCGGTTGCTAGCTGCCACCATTACAGCACCGGTAGGGCTTCTGTGTTGTCCAGTACGCGGTACTGGTATACTCCATATCACCAGTTGCTAGCTGCCACCATTACAGCACCGGTAGGGCTTCCGTGTTGTCCAGTACGCGGTACTGATTTACTCCATATCACCGGTTGCTAGCTGCCTCCATTACAGCACCAGTAGGGCTTCCGTGTTGTCCAGTACGCGGTACTGGTTTGCTCCTTTACACCACGGTTGCTAGCTGCTTCCATTACAGCACCGGTAGGGCCTCCCTGGTTGTCCAGTACGTGATACCGGTTTGCTTCACAATACCATCTATTGCTGATGCTACCTACATTACAGCACTAGTGGGGCTGTTTCCTCAGTCATTGTGTTAGGCTGCCTTGCCCGGTATATTGGCAAGGCCGGTAGAGCCTCATTCATATTGTTGTGCCATCCTCCAGGCTTCCTTGCCCGGTATATTGGCAAGGCTGGTAGATCCTCATTCCTATTGTTGTGCCATCCTTTAGGCTGCCTTGCCAGGTATATTGGAAGAGCCGGTAGAGCCTCATTCCTATTGTTGTGCCATTCTTTAGGCTGCCTTGCCCGGTATATTGGCAAGGCCGGTAGAGCCTCATTCATCCTGTGTTGCTAGTTCCAGGCTGCCTTGCCTGGTATTTGGCAAGGTCGGTAGAGCCTACTATACTGTATCATTGTACGAGATACTATTTTGAACCTCTCTTGTGTATGTCTCATATATGTATGTTCAGGACCTGTGAGGGTTCTTTTCAATAAAGTTTGATTTTATCTTACTCTGTGTCTGAGAGTCAAAACAAACCGTGACACATATACTGTGGTTTGGTGGACAAGGATAGGAAAAATCTTTCACCTCAGATGCGAAAAGTGACAAACACTGAAATTTTCACCTTCTATGGTACGTCTCTAGAAAAGTGCTAGTTTTCTGCTATTTTTCTACCACACACTGACCCCAGCCTTGCCCCAGGACCACACACATACTGCCTTTCAGCCTTGTTCCATGGCACTGGTAACCATAGAACCACACATATTGAGCTCCAGCCTTGTCCCACAGTAGCCATAGAACAACATATACTGCCACCCCCAGCTTTGCCCCCTGCACTGGTAACCAAAGGGATGGGAAAGCTTAAGGTCCTCACTTTGCTCACCATTGCCATAGAACACATATTGACTTCCAGCCTATCCCAGAGTAGTCACATAACCACACATACTGACCCAACCCAGCATTTTCCACTGTTTGGGTAGCCATAGAATCCCACATACTGACCTCAAGCCTTGTTACACTGCATTAGTAACCAAAGGCCCACACATTCTAACTTCAAAGTTCCAGCCTTGTACCACTGTGCTGATAGTATTAGAACTATACATACTGTGTTTGTTCCCCGTGGGAATTTTCAATCATAATCAGAAACCAGAAAAGGTCTCATAGGAAGTTGTTAGAAAGAAGATGGTATTTCTCTGGGGTTTCTATGCACAGGAGTCTTTGCAGGAACAGTGAAGGTTTTCTGTGAAAATTCCTGAGGGAATTTTTTTTTTCCTTTTGCTCATTCCTATTAGTGGATTCTATTGACGTATCTGCAGTGCACTTTATCCTTTACTGTAACCTGAAAGCAGCTGCTGATTCTGAAGCTAAATGATGCACATTTATGTTCTCTACATCCAAGAAGGAGTGGCCCCAGTACATGTGAGATTGTTACAGCATACTTGCATGATATTCATGTTCTAGGTGAAATGATGACTCATTTGAGTATTGGCAAACAAAAGAGTGTGTGTGGCCAGAACCACTGCATACTGTTGCGAAAACTCTTAGTTACCCGCCAGCCAGCTTGCAGTCAGTGTATGTTTTGTGTGTAGTTAGTTAAATGGTTCATGACCTTAGGAAACATCTATTGAGCAGCAGTTTGGGTAGACTTACATTTTTAAAAATGAGCTAGCATCCAATACCATACCAGTATGGAACAGAAATGGGGGAAAAACAGAGAAGCACATGGTACAAGCAATGGCAGTAACAACACTGAGGAGGAGGAGAAATTATCACAACAGCTGGGACCAGTTCTATGGTCACTGGTGAATAACTTGACAAATAATGTGGTATTATCTAATAACTAATTAATCTAATTTCTCATCCTCCATCTCCACTGACATCAGTTATATGTGTAAGGGGCAGGGGCTTTGCATTTGTTATCAACAACTGTCCACTCATTAGAATACACACTGTTCATTGCAGGGACCAGTGAGGGTCAAGTATTTTTATTAATTATTTGTAATGAGTATGGACCATGGGAAGTTAGTTACCCATCACCACCAGTCACTTGTTAGTTGTCAGTCCACCAGCCCAATACCACACCACCACCAAGAACATTTTACTGGCTTACCTTGCAGTAGGCCTGTTCTAAGTGCTACTTCTAAAAAAAAATTCAAGGCTTATATTATAGTAGGCAACAGCCTGCTAACAACTATCAAAACTTATGTTGCCATAGCACTGCATTCCTTGCAATGGCATAACTACCCCCCTCATCAGCAACTTTAATGGAGATCCCTACCAGTCTTTTAGCAATTTTTTCAGGCCTTATGTAGCTGTAAGCCTGAGTCTGCCACCAATTTTTTCAAAGCTTATGTTGCCATAGAACTCTGCTAACAATGCATTATATTTCTTGTAAGAGATAAAAACACTTGTCCCATCACCAGCTGACAGTGGAGGTCCCTACCAGCCTTATAACAATTTTTCCAAGGCTTATGTTGCTGTAGGGCTCAGCCTGCTAACAACGTTTATTTTCAGGTATGTATTTCCCCATTTAGTCATCACAAACAGGGTATTGCAGCAGGAATTCTTGCTTCCATAGAAAGCCAAAGTGGAAACTGGGTGGAAAAAGGAATTAAATTTGCTGTAGCAAAATGGAGAACATAATTTTTTTTAAACAGATTTTATTATCAGATCCCTCCAGTCACATCCTAAGTACAGAAAAATACATATAATAACCTCCAATTACAGCGAGCATATGTAAGTACTTGTACAAATGAAAAGAACTTAAACATAATGTTAAAGTGTGCAGAGCCAACCCGAGATTTTACAATTATTTAAACCCCCAACAACTTAGAACAACTAAATTCTAACCTAATCTAAGTCTCACAATAACCAAGTTCCCCAATTCCTCTCCCTCCTGAGCCTGCAGCACCCCCCCCCCGCCTGCCCAACAGCCAAGCAGCCTCATAAGGTCATAACATAGACATGTTTTTTTTTCTTTTTTGTTGTCCCCAATTTAGTAATAAGAGTTCCTAACATAAAGGTCTGTCATCATTTATTCATCTCGGCCATCCAATCACCGACCGTTCATTACCTCAGTCAAACAACACCAGTAAGGTGTATATTATCAGACGCCACCATACCATCTGCTCCAGTCGTCCACCAATTTTGCCATTTACCCCAGATCTAATGAAACTTATTTGGTGTACCCCGGTGTAAATAAACCAATTTAAAATGCGGAGCACACTGTGAAACCAAGTTTATCCATGCCCTACAATTAGGGTCTCTGCTCAACATCCAGTTCAAAGCCACCACCTTTCTCGCCATCACCAAGAGCTTACTCCATAGAGATCTGTCAGCTGCATCCTCAATCTCATCGGGAAAAATAGAAAGTAAACAAATCTTTGGAGTCGCAGGAACAGGTCTCTCCAGCACCAGGGCTAGAGAACATTTTTACACAGATGCTCAACACACTGAAGTTTATAGAGTTATTAACACAACAAGAGGGAAATAATCTTGTTCCACTTGGTCAACCAAAAATATTACAATGAAAAGACTTTGTGATTCAGTGTTGTTTGACCTGAGGAAGAGAGTTTATCTCTTGAAAGCTTGTATTAAAATATATAACTGTTACGCCAATAAAAAAGTATCATCAAAGTATTCATGTTTGTATTATGAAAACTGGACTAATATAGCTACCACAAACTAATTCAAAAGTGTAATGGATATTTTATTTGTGGGAATTTTTGTGTTTTATCTGAAAGTTCTTCCCGTGAAAAGAAAACAGGACTTTCCACCAATTGACAGGTTACAATGTGAACAAGTATTCTGTGATCACTGAGTACAAAGAAAGTGAACCAATATAGGGCAAACCAACTGCTTCAAAGGAAAAAAAATAAACAATCACCAAATTCGAACTAATTTAAATGGAGTTTTAGCCCTTGAATGCTAGAGAGGTCTTCAACACATCGTTTTGTAAATCAACAGAGACTTCCCTAGTAATTTAATTGTTAAAGCGCAATCTGTATCTGTAATACTAGGGAAGTCTCTGTTGATTTACAAAACGATGTGTTAAAGACCTCTCTAGGGCTAAAACTCCATTTAAATTAGTTCGAATTTGGTGATTGTTTATTTTTTTTGGTGCAGATGCTTTTCCTCATGCTTTTCCTCATTTTCAGTATGGCATTTCCTTTGCCAACACCATGGGGGAGATTCACTAAACGGTGATAAAGAGGTGATACAGTGGACATGACTTCTCCAGTGATATTACTTCTCCAGTTCCTATGTTATTCTATGGAGCCTATTCACTAAGATTTCTTCAACTTTGGAGATTTCAGAGCATAGGCTTCATAGAATAACATAGCAACTGGAGAAGTGATAAACTGGAGAAGTCATCACCATGTTATCACCTCTTTATCATCACTTAGTGAATCTCCCCCCTTGTATGCTATAATATTTTCCAACATGTATGAGTTACTAAAGAGATAGACTATTCAAGGGAACAAGAGGACATATCATAAAAATTGGTGGGTGGAACAAAAAGAAAAATGTAAGAAGAAGCTACTTTACTGAAAGGGTGATAGATAAACAGAGCAGCCTCAAAGCTATTGACTAAAATCAGTAAATTAATTTTAAGAAGTCTTAACCCCTTAAGGACCGGCGTGCACATGCACGGCTGGCACTTGCGGACCACGGGGCATTTTTTTAAAAATTATTATTGCTTCCGGTTCAGGGCTTCCGGTGCGGCGTGCAGCCGCGCCAGGAGCCCTGAACTCCATGTCGTGCCAGGACCGTCATTGGTTCTTAAGTACCGGACCGCCATGACGGTCCTGGCACGGCAATGGTCCTTAAGGGGTTTTAAAAACAGATATATAGCTTTTCTAAGAATAAAATATGTCTGACCTAACCAGATAGGTACATGGGGAGTCTAGGGGGTAGATTTGCTAATGAGTGTGTTAACGTGTTGTAAGCCATTTAAAGGTCTGTCTTAAGAACAGTTAACGGCAGTTCACAAATTCTTATGGCCGATAGACTGACGTGCATTGAGACACATAGAACAAGATTCCCCAGAGCCATTATAAGAGTGCGGTACTGCTAACGGCAAGAAAAAAAAGATACAGTTAACGGCTAAAACTTAATACACAGTTTTTTTAGCTGTTAGACACATAACGGTCAAAAAGAAACCACCGTTAAAGACAATCTGCATACCGCACAAGCATGTAAATGGCAAAATTAACCTGTTCAATGCCAAAATAACAAAAAAACATGGACATTCACCACAAATCACTCTCACACAACAAGCAACACCACATGGACATGGACCTTCAAAAAAACCCAACACAACATGGCACGGAATATTGGGGGTTATCACACAACATGGACACCTGCTAATACAAAACAAGCTCACCTGTGCAACATCCCCACACGATCCAGACTCAGCCTGCACCCCACAACTTCACACCCGCAACTGTCACAGACAACGCCCTACCACGTACTTAAAGGCACAGCTCATCACATTCACTTGTGGCTTGTTTTCCACTCAGGGAGAGAGAGATAGAGAGAGAACAATAAGTATGTTGGGATACTTATTGATGAGAAGACTGCTGAGACGGCATGCAAGAGCTAGGGAACACCAGCAAGCCCCAAGCACACCTGATCACAGCCTTCGCCTGTTGCAAGTGAGGAGGCTCTGGCTCAACAGCCACACAGGAGCCCATCACCACCTGGAGGGTAGCACCTGCCTGCAGATGCACAGCTGCAGCAACAGGATGCTCCACAGCAACAGGACGCTCCCCAGCTGCTACAGGGACCCCCGCAGCAGTGTAGGATGGATAGATGACCACCAAGGCCCAGGGTATACCACCCAAGGGTCACCATCTTTGAAATGACCGATGACAAGGTGATTGATCGCTACAGGTTGAGGCCACACAGCATCATTGCCTTGTATAAGGTCATCAAGGATCAGGTGGATCCCATCTACATCCACAATCATGCCGTATCTGGCCTGCAAAAACTTCTGTGTGCCATACATTTCATGGCAAGTGGTGCCTTCCAGTCCACTGAGGGTTATGCATCTGACATGTCACAGGCCACATTCTCCAGAGTGTTGGCTCAGGTCTTGCTAGCCCTCAAAAGTAAGGCCAGTACCTACATACATTTCCCCACCACCGACATGGACTGGATACATCTCAAGCAGGGCTTTTACGCAAGGGGAGGCATGCCCAGGGTCACGGGTGCTATAGATTGCACCCATGTCCGTATCAAAACCCCAGCACCTGATGCACATCTATACATCAACAGGAAGAACTTCCACTCCATGAAATTGCAGATAGTGTGTGACAGCAACATGAGGATTATGAATGTCTCTCCTCAGTACGCAGAGACTTTGAGAATGGAACTTATACAGGGGGATGGCTTCCGGGTGAGTTCACAATACTACTTCACACCACATCCACAGCTGTACACACAACACTGCTCACCATGCTCCTGACCCACAGCTAGTACATCCACCACACAAAACAACATTCACACAACATGTGCTCCCTGTCTCACCATGTCACTCACATTACACAGGTGATGCTGGCTATGGATGCAAACCCTGGCTACTGACCCCGGTCGCCAATCCCCAAACAGATGCCCAGGAAAGATACAACCAGGATAATGGCAGAACGAGTAATGCCACTGAGTGGACCTTTGGCCTCCTGAAGTCTCGATTCTGATGTCTGGACCACTAGGGGGGAGCACTGCAGTATGCACCTGGAAAAGTGTGTGACATCATAATGGCATGTGCAGTACTGCACAACATAGCAGTGGACACCAGGTTGGTGGATGATATCCAGGCCCCCCCCATACCTGAAGTGCTCATGAACATCGGCCATGTTGAGGAAACCCTGAGAGGGGCGCAGATCCAAGACAGGCTCATCACGGACCACTTTAGTTGTGAGTATAACACAGGCATCCAAACAATCCATGGAAGTCCTCCATCAGTCCTGTGAATTGGTACCAACACACTAACCACACCACACATGATGTTCTGTTCCACCCCACAGGATCATTGATACAGCACTGCATTGGCAGCAGGATGGACCCAAACATCATGCATACTATGGACGTGGCATATTATGTGTGGGGATTCTAAAACCATCTTCCATTCCCTTCTCCATGTTGACACTGATACCTCAAGGATATCATGCACACCCCCAGGAGGCACAAGGTACAACACGTAACCCATGTTCAGCATCTGACAGGGCTTGATTGACAGCAACTAACATGATTTGCCATGATCATAGCCAGCGCAACCATGGTAGACTTGTAGCAAAAGATTTTTATCCAATGCAATGCATTGGATAACACTCTTTCACATCAGGGGTTAAAGGGCCATTAGAGTCAACATGGGACCTGTAGTTTGCTAGAGCTGAGAAGAGCAGCAGAGGGATGGATCTACAGTGGTATTGTTACACAACATAGAGGTCATGAAACGTGGATCCGATCTCCAGGGACACCATACTGACTTGTGAGTGTGTAGTTATATGTGGCCCTGACATGAATACACACATCAACAAATATGTCATAATAGTTCCATGAAGCAAATAATATTGGTCTGCCACTGTCACTCTCATAGAAACATAGAAACATAGAAACATAGAAGATTGACGGCAGAAAAAGACCACCTGGTCCATCTAGTCTGCCCTTTAGTATTCCTTTATTGTTATCTTAGGATAGATACATGTTTATCCCAGGCATGTTTAAACTGTGTTACTGTGGATTTATCAACCACCTCTGCTGGAAGTTTGTTCCAAGTTTCTACTACTCTTTCAGTGAAATAATATTTTCTAATGTTTTTCTTGATTTTTCCTCCAACTAGCCTCAGATTGTGCCCCCTTGTTCTTGTATTCAGATTCTTATTAATCACACTTCCCTCCTGAACCTTGTTCAGTCCTTTAACATATTTAAAGGTTTCAATCATGTCCCCCCTTTCTCTTCTTTCCTCCAGACTATACATATTTAGATCTCTGAGTCGTTCTTGATAAGTTCTATGCTTTAGACCTTCCACCATTTTTGTAGCTCTTCTTTGAACCCGCTCAATTTTAGTTATATCCTTTTGCAGATGAGGCCTCCAGAACTGTACACAGTATTCCAGATGTGGTCTCACTAGAGCTCTATACAGAGGGATCACAATCTCCCTCTTCCTGCTTGTTATACCTCTAGCTATGCAGCCAAGCATACGATTTGCTTTCCCCACCGCCTGGTTGCATTGGTTACTCATCTTGAGGCTGTCAGAGATGACCACCCCCAAATCCTTCTCTTCTGAAGTCTTTGCTACCACAGAACTGCCAATACGATAGTCAGATTGAGGGTTTCTTTTCCCCAAGTGCATTATTTTACATTTGGAAACATTGAACTGAAGTTTCCATTGTTTTGACCACTTATCTAATAGTGCCAAATCATTCTCCATATTACAGACACCTCCTGGAACATCAACCCTATTACACACTTTTGTGTCATCAGCAAACAAGCAAACCTTCCCTGCCAAGCCTTCCCTTATGTCACTTACAAACATGTTGAACAGAACAGGGCCCAGAACAGATCCTTGTGGCACTCCACTTGTAACCAGTCTCTGCTCAGAATACACTCCATTAACAACAACCCTCTGGTTTCTGTCCTTCAGCCAACTGCAGATCCACTGAACTATCCAGGGGTTAAGTCCAATTCTTGATAATTTATCTATCAGCTCTTTATGGGGAACTGTATCGAAAGCTTTACTGAAATCCAGGTAGGCGATATCCACAGCACCACCTTCATCCAGCACTTTAGTTACATAGTCAAAGAAATCAATGAGATTAGTCTGACAGAATCGGCCCTCAGTGAAGCCATGCTGGTTTGGGTCCATCAGGTTGTTTTTTGTTAGATGGTCAATTATCTTCTTCTTTAGAAGAGTCTCCATCATTTTTACCACTACAGATGTCAGGCTGACTGGCCTGTAGTTACTAGCTTCTTCTTTACTACCCTTCTTGTGAATGGGTACAACATTGGCCATTCTCCAATCATCAGGAACTTCTCCCGTAAGAAGGGACTGGTTATACAGATTAGTCAGGGGGCCAACTATGACAGATCGGAGTTCTTTAAGAACTCTAGGGTGGATTCCATCCGGACCCATCGCTTTATTTGACTTTAGCCGGACAAGTTCCTCTAGAACATCGGCCTCTGAAAACACTGGGGCTAAAATTATACAACTAGAGGCAATGCTGTGTTCAGCCATTTTCTGATTATGAGGGCCGCCGTCTGAAAAAACTGAGCAGAAGTAGTTATTCAGATGGTCAGCGACCGCCTTTTCCTCTTCTATATACTGATTTTTTCCGTTGTTAATTTTTGTAATCCCGCAGTTTTTCTTCTTCCTGTCACTGATATATCTGAAGAAGGTTTTATTCCCCTTCTTAACAGATTTGGCCATTTCTTCCTCTTTTGAGGCTTTAGCAGCATTTATCATCTGTTTAGTCTTCTTCTGTATAGTTTTATACCCTTCTCTGTCCGCTTCACTTCCAGTCTCTTTATATCTCTTATAGGCAGACTTTTTATCTTTCACTATAGCTCTTACCTCTCTAGTAAACCATAGTGGATTTCTCTTTCTTTTCCTCTTGCTAATTTGTCTAACATGTAATCTTGTTGCCTTTAAGAGGACTTCTTTGAGTGTCTTCCACTGAGTACTCACTCTCGGTGTTTTATCCCACCCTTTTAATTCTTTCTTTACATATTCTCCCATATCCTCAAACTTCGTCTTCCTAAAGTCCAATACTTTGGTTGCAGAATGGGATTTCTCGTAGTCAGTCTGGATTCCGAACCACAAACATTGGTGGTCACTGGAACCTAGATTTTCTCCCACCTTCACCTCAGATACCAGGTCTCCATTTGTGAATACTAAGTCTAGGATATTGTCCCCTCTAGTTGGCGCCTTCACCAGCTGTTTTAGGGACATCCCCGTCAGGGCTTCTACGATGCTCCTACTTCTACATGTGGACGCACAAGGTATATTCCAATCAACATCAGGCATGTTGAAGTCTCCCATAACTACTATATCTCCCTTTACTGCCATTTGGGTAATCTCGTCCACTAGCATGTTGTCTTGCCGGAGGCCTGTAGACTGCACCTATTCTTGTAACTGATCCCTTTTTATTCTGCAGACAGATCCAGAGAGTCTCCAACTCTTTACATGAATTCTGGATCGCTGTGGATTTTATGCTATCTTTAACATAAATGGCTACCCCACCCCCTCTTCTCTCAGCCCTATCTTTCCTATACAACGTGTATCCCGGAATGGCTATTTCCCAGTCATTACAGTCCCTGAACCATGTCTCTGTTATTACAATCAAGTCCAAGTCATCTCTACAAACTATTGATATTAGCTCGCTGAGCTTGTTGCCTAAGCTGCGAGCATTAGTACACATTACACGAAGAACATTACATTTATCACCAACAACAACTCTATCTACCGCACCATCATCTACCTCACCAACATCTGTATGTAAAGCACCAGCAACTTCCTGTGCACCAACATCTGTATCTATCACACTAACAAACTGAGAACCCTGGTTCACCAAAACTGTTCGGGGACAGAAATCAATCTTCTCAATGAAATTCCTGCCCCCTCCATCTAGTTTAAATGCCTCTCCAAGAAACACCTGAACTCTTCTCCAAGTACCTCAGTTCCTCTGTGTGACGGGTGCAGACCATCTCTCTTGAACATTTCTTTACAACTCCACCTTCTAACACTGTGACTGACAAATCCAAAACCTTCTTCTTTACACCACTGTCTTAGCCAACCATTGAACTCCAGGATACGAAGTCTCTTACTATTTTCAGAGCGGACTGGCAAAATCTCTGAAAAAGTGATAGAGTCTGTCATTCTGCTCAGCTCCAGGCTGAGACTTTGAAATTCCATTTTCACCTCTTCAACACTTTTCTGGGACAAATCGTTTGTACCGAGATGAATGATCAGATCAACTTCACAGTGGCAGCCCAAATAAATTAGTTTCATGGAGCTCTCAAAGCATACTTGTTGATGTGTGTATTCATGTAAGAGTCTCATATCCCTAGAGCTGCTTCACATTTCCTTAGTTCTCTACATAATGGGTTACAGACAAGTACACAACACATTTCAAAGCAATGGTTTGTGTAGTCACCTATAACAAAAAAGATTGAGAGGATTAGGAAACTGAAGTTGTTGCATGATGATAAGTTTGAGGGTGCTGCTCCAAATCCTGTCCTCTTGTCTCACAGGCACCCATAGCATGATAAATCCTTGGACAGAAGATCTTACATGTGACTGGACTGATGTCTTGACAACACTTCTATGAAGCTCACCCCTTGGTGTTTCAAGTGTTTGTGTTGGTGAGGCAATGTTTGACCTGATCTTCACAGCAATCTCTACTGGAACATTCTCATATAGAATGCTCATCCACAGAGTTGTCATACCTTGTGGACCACACATGAGCAGTACAGTAGTGTTTATAACATGCTAATATTTAGTTCCAAAGTACATTTAGTGTGCTCATGCAAGTGTTTAAAGGGATAGTATTACTTCAAAATTACTATCCCTTATACTGTAGCCCTTAAAAAACTGAGTTAAATGACACCAGCGGCATCTCTCAAACCTTTACGGTTTAAGAGATAGCTGCTTTCAAAGTTTCCTCTCCCCTGCTGTCAGTGTTCTGCTGCCAGCAGGGAAATCCGGTCCCGGGACAGGCGGAGGCTCTTAAACAGAGCCGATATCTCGTTATGGAAGGAAAAATGATTAATTGAAACAGTCTTCTACGTGTGCTTGGTTACCGCTGGTGTCATTTAACTCAGTTTTTTAAGGGCTACAGTATAAGGGATAGTAATTTTGAAGTAATACTATCCCTTTAATGCATATAGGTAATATACCCAGAAACACGTGTATGTTTTAATGTACTTTGAGATACAACAACGAAGAACCATCACTATAAAATCTGTCTGTATGACTAAATGTTGGATTACACATGTGTCAATGCATAACCACACTCAAGGCTAGATTATTCCCCATACATGGGAAGGCATGACCCACATTACAGGAGAACACTCCTTGTTTGCCAGTGAGTGGACTCTGTGTTGTATTCATGCAAACAGATGATGGCAGAGATACACTAATGTGTGTTGGGAGTGATAAAGAGGTGATCCAGGGGACATACTGCCACAGTGATTTCATGTCCATGGTTTCTGTATTGCTCAATATAATCAGTGTTCAGAGATAGCTTGAGTTTGACATACCTCAGTACATGGCCTATATCAACAAACAACCAGACTAAGTGGACAAGTGTTATCACTGGTGAAGTCTGTTACAACCTTAGTAAAACAACAACTCAACTTACTGGAGAACCCAATGCTCACCCTTGGATTTCCATGTGTGTGCTACACATTGAAATCCTATGGTGAACACTGGGTTCCCAGTAAGTCAGTTTCACAATAACAGTGTGAATCAAAGACTACTTCCCTGCATGTTCCATCTGTCCTACCTGTTAGTTCAATGCTAAGTCAAATAGCTGTTTGTTTGGTTAACCCCTTAAACACAACAATTGATGCAGACGAATGTTCAGTGTTGCAACATCGTCATATAACACTGTCATGTTATATGGCTCCAGGGATGGATTGCCAGTTGAATTTGTACAACAGTGTGTGTGTGTGTGAAACCATGTTGTAACATCCTATAGACATGTTACCTAGGCAGAAGTTGTGTTCACTGCATTGCTAGGCAATGCATTGGAGACAAATCAGCCACCCAAGCTATCACCAAACACAAGGCATATCAGACAGGATTCAAAAGCACAATGTTTTGTTTATTGAGGGCGGAACATGACAAGTTGGGCAGTTTATTTTTTTTTGGGGGGAGGGACCTTAGACTGGGTGCTAGAGATGGATGCCCTGGCTGATTATCTGGTCACCCTTTGATCCCATGGTGCGGCTTCAGGGGTCACGCTGGAGGGAGTGGTGGGTGCAGTGGACCCCTTTGTGGACCGCAGCTCTCTCTCTCTACACGTAGGTTTTCCCTGCAGTTGTGGTCTCTCAACTCCACCAGCACCTGCCCCAGCATGTCCATCATCCCTGTGTGGTGCTGATGGAGCTGTGTGTTCAGTCTTGTGTGCTCCAACTCCAGGGCATGTATCCCTGCCTGGATTCTTGATGTGTTCCTCCTGGATTCCCTTCTGCTCCTTGTGACATTTTCGTTGATCCTGTGGCATGCCCAGAGTAGCCTCCTCTATAGGGACATGCATTCCGACTCCATACCCCCCATGGGTTGTGCAATGCCGGAGGTGGATGTGCCCGGTGACACTGCTGGTGGGGTTCCTGCTGCTGCTGTGTCCTCTGCTACTGTGTCCTGAGCTGCTGTGTCCTGAGATGCTGCTGTATTCTGAGCTGCTGCCGTGTCCTGAGCTACTGTGTCATGAGCTGCTGCTGTGTCTTGAGCTGCTGCTTTGTCCTCAGCTGCTGTGTCCTCAGCTGCTGTGTCCTGAGCTGCTTTGTGTGCTGTGGCTGCTGCTGCTGTGACAGCTGTTGGAGTAGCTAGTGCAGATGATGGGCATATTAAAACTATGTAGCAGTTATACTTACCTTTATTTTATTTTGACCAGTTTTATCTTTTTTATGGTATTGACATCCCACTTTTTTACCCAATGGCCTTATGCAGATAGCAAAATATGAGGAATTCTGGGGCAAACCAGTTGTATCCTAGGAGGCAAATAAAAGTTGCCATTGATTTAAAAGGGTGACATCTTTGTTTTCAAGGAGTTATGAGCTCAGCCTTGCAAATGAGCAGGCATGTCCGGTAACATCAGTTATGCAGCTAACACTTCAACTGCTAAATGGGTTCAGGAGAGCTTTACAAATATAATGCCATTTAGTACTGGCAGTAGATGGTTGTACATAGCAACCTATGTGTCTAGCTCTGATACATTGACATCCTATGCAGACATGTGTTAGCATAGCTTCCTCTATCTGAATGTGGTTGTTATATAAGGCTGCGGAAGACACCTACAGAAAACCAAGACTGCATCGAGAACCAGAAGATATGAAATGACAACAGAAAAAAAAATCACAATGGTTATTTTTTAATATATTTAACTTTGATATCCAGATAGTAGCACAGGTTTATAACACAAACCAGAATAAAAGATTTAAAAGTAATATTTTTCCTTTCAGTAGCAATGTGGAGCCATGATACATAATGGGTTAAAGCAGAACAATCCTGTAGGGCTACAGAACTCAGAAGTCAATACATTTTTCTGGAAAGCAGAAAGTACTTAATAAACAATTAGAGAACACTGTGGGTGGGCACAATGCTGGCTTGCGCATGTCTCCTCTTTCGCTGTATGCTCTCCCTGCACACCTTAGCAGTTATAATAAGTTGGCTGTCTGAATCCTGCCTTAGGATATAAAGCAGGGGGAACCTCATCTCCTGTCACAAGGGAAATATAACACAGGATGAAACAGAAAAATTGAGGCAAAAGCTTCAATTACTGAGCAAAACCCAAGAGTCTTTGTAACGAGACTTAACACAGATTTTCTTTTTAATAACTTCTCATTATATCCAGAGAAGCAGTGATCACTAGATAGAAAGAGAAAGGGAACACATATTTGGGCTGAAACATAATGACAGTTTGCAAAAATACAGAAAGAAGCCATACTTAAATGTGTTCTGGGAGGAAGACAATATGATACTGACAGATGCTGCTGCCGTATTCTGAGAGATAGAGAGGATTTCATTCAGTGTTAAAGGGGCAGTAAACGCTTATTAAGAAAATATTTCTATAGTATGCCTTTCCTGCTGAGAAAAACTTCCACTGTTGGGAAATACTTCAATTCAAAGTTATCACAGAAGAAACTTTTTTTGAGACTTTACATTCAAGATTTTTTTGCCGGTAAGTGGCGATGCTGATATTGCAAAGAAAAGCTTGGCTTCCCATAGATGGCAACAGTTTAGTAGAAAAATATATTTAACTCAAGCTATCAGAGGCCTGGATTCCATTGCAGTTAATAACAGTATTACTGGCTTTGTCTACAAATTCCCCCATAAACTTCAGTAGGAATCTGCTAGGTAAAACTAGCACAAACATTTATAATCTGCAATATAATCAAAAACATAGCTCTATAATAACTTCTGACTGAAGCTTCTCCCAAGACATACTCTTATTTTATTTTTACCACACCTTTATCTTCTTGTGTGTAACTTCTATGTTCCCATTGATTTAAATGGGCGAAAAAAGTGGAAAAAAGTGGAAAATCAGAACTTTTTGCAGGAAATTTTTCTCCAAGCGGAAAGTGCCATTTTTCACAGATTTCAAGTGTGATGCGGAAAGTTTCGCCCATCCCTACTCTTTACCCCCACCTCCACTTTCTGTTCCTAAGACATCACTAGCATTAGTCTAACCCTACATACTAAACATTAAAGTATCTCCTTCTAGCTTACTTACCTAATTCTTAGTGCATATGGTGTAGAACGTCATATTCTCTATGGTGAAGATAAACATGTCTAAAACTGAACTTTTCATTTTCCTTCCAAGACCTTGCCCAACACCAAAATTCAACATTACAACTGATGGAATTAACATTGCTCCAGTCAACTCAGCATGCTGCCTTGGGGCCATATTTGGTTCCTCCCTTTTCTTCTCCCCTCAAATTAACTACATGGCTAGTATGTTGCTTGTCTCTCTGCAACATTGTTATAATCCATCCATTCCTCTCACAAAAAAACTATTTTGCATGCCCTCATTCTGTCCCACTTAGACTATTGCAATGTCTTACTGATTGTCCTTCCTGATTGCCATATTTCCCCTATGCAATCTGTTTTACGCTCAGCTGCACAAATCACCATACTCTCTCCAAAAACTGAACCTGTTCACATCATTCTTAGACATCTGACATGGCTCCCTTTTCAGCAGTCCTTCTTCTCACCTTTAATGCTCTCCACATTGCTGTCCCCCACCCCTCATCTCTCCCCCTCATGTCCTCTAATGTTCCCGGTCACCTCCTTCTCTCAACACACCCTTTTTGTTACACCATCCACACCCTCTGCTCTCTCCTGTCTCAAACCTTTTTCACTTTCCACTCCCAACCTATAGAATTCCGTACCTCTCTCCCTACATCTAGAACAATCCCACTCTGTCTTTAACTCTATCCTGAAACCTTATCTTCTGGAGCTCTAGGACCATGCACTACTTTTGGGCAAACTCAGCACTTGTAATCACAACAGTTGTCACCCTCATACCCTGTAGTCAGTCTCCTATTACCCATTTAAGGTGTAAGCTCCTTGGGGCAGTGACTGCTCTCCTAATATTTCTGTGACTGTGACACTTATTTTATCCCCGTTTATTTATTGTAACATACAACTGTTGTAAGGTGCTGCTTACACTGTGTGGAGCCAAATATATAAAGATATACATGCATACATACATCGCAAGACTCACTTATCCATCGCATCCAGTATTGGTGTATCTCCCCCAGGACTCCATCTTTTGTCCCAGATTTGGACACCATCCACATTATGTATAGATGCAAACTGGAGGAATTCTGAGGTAAACCATGTGCACCATAGGGTTTTTAACCCTTTTCTGGCACTCAAAGGGTTAACCCTTGAACATGAAACCATGTCTCTGTGGCAGCTCCCATATGTGCACGCTCTACCTGATTTCAGTTTGAGAACACTTCCAGCCTATTTCTTATCTGCCTTCCTCTGGTCCTCAAGGTGTTAATATTTTATACACACATGAGAAGCTATTTTTTTGGTTCACATCATTATTACTATCATTTTTATTTTAGCCACGGGTGTAAATATTGCTTCTGGACAGTTGTGCTATTTTTATACATCATTAATCAACTTTTTTTCTCCAGCATAGGATGTAAAAAGGAGACAACTGCAGGCATGCTGCTGGGACAGAGCGTGAGCTTTATTTTTTGTTTAAATGCTACCTTTATTAGAATGTGTAACCTATCAATAAAATCCATATTGCAATCCTAGACAGAATAACAGTTTCAAGGAGAAGTACTAGTATGAATCTGTTCTACAGAGATGTGATGGCATTGGAAACCAATGGTTACCTGTTTAATTTTATTAACGCTGGTTAACTGTATTTTATTTCTTTCAGTCTTCTTTTTACAAACATATTTTTTTACCCTTTCAGTGTCAGATAGGTATCCAGCACATTGAAATGTTAAGTGTTGGGTGTTTCTGGAGCACTCAAAGGGTTAACCTTTAGATTTCTTTGCTTCAGATACTGGCCCAATAAGTTTTTCTAGGAATGGGGCCAGCTAATATAATGTGGAATATAAATTAGCTGTAATCTACCAGGACAATCTGTACTCTTTGTACATTGTAATGCTGAAGGGGTAGGACTGAAATGTCAAAGGCTTGCTCTATACAGTAAATGCTAAGGACCATTCTTTGTTTTAACTACAGAAAATAAGGTGAGAAAAATGGCATCAGGACAACCCCTTATGTAGTTTGTAGTGGCCCACTAGAGTATCTACAAGTCTATGGGAGATCTTGGATGTCATCAGTGAGGTGGAGCCAGCCTGTGTGGCTTCTGTTGAGGGAGGAGACTGTGCTCCAAAAAGGAAGTTCTAGTCAGGGTGCAAAAGGTCCACAGAGGAGGGAGGATCCCTAGGCCTGGACTTGCAGCACACATCATATGAGTAGGGATGGGTGAAAAATTTTGCCTCAAAATGAAATTAGCGAAAAATGGCACTTCCATCTTGGCAAATAATTTCTCACGAAAAGTGAAGATTTTCTGCTTTTTTTCGCCTAGCTCATTCCATTGAAATCAACGAGAACATTGAATTTCTACACAACACATAGAAAATATATTTTTATTCCCCAAACGCATAGTATAAAAGGTGCATGAGGGTGCCTGTGGTGGTGGAATGTGGGGAAAGAATCAGTTGAACAGGGAATGCTTTTTTGGGGGGGGTTGTTTACTGGGATTGAGGTGCAGTTAATAAAAAATAAATCCTAAATACAAATAAAATACCCCATAAGACATGGTATAAAAGGGGTCTGAGGAGGGTGCCTGTGTTGGTGGGTGGAGTCTGGAGAATTAAACATTTGAACAGGGAATTTGTTTGGGGGTGGTTTCTTGACCTGTATTGAGGGGACAGT
This sequence comes from Rhinophrynus dorsalis, assembly GCA_037306005.1. Lineage (NCBI taxonomy): Eukaryota > Metazoa > Chordata > Amphibia > Anura > Rhinophrynidae > Rhinophrynus > Rhinophrynus dorsalis. Next base: position 470,530,823 of record CM074720.1, on the reverse strand, counting down.
TAATAAAACAAATAAATAAATAAATAAAATATGAAAATTGCATTTAACCCCTTCGCGACACAGGACGTACATGTACGTCCTGTGTGGCTGTCACTTAGTGACAGAGGACGTACATGTACGTCCCGGAAATCCGGCTCCCCGCGCGGCTGCACGCCATTCGGGGACGCCGGATTCTTTTAGAAAAAAAAAAAAAAGTTAGACGGACGTTAAGTGACGGCCGCGTCTGCACGCGGCCGTCACTAAGGGGTTAAAGTGATAGAGACAGGAACCCCCCTGACATAAGCTGACACTGGGATGGACTGATACTTGACTTGATAGAGTATTTTGTAGAGGTTGATTTATTAGATTTGTTGTTAGAAGCCCAAGCCCTGAGGAAACATTGATTTGTAGGACGTAGACTTGTTTGGCACAAGCCCTAAGGAAACATTGATCTGTAGGACTTAGGCTTGTTAGAAACAAACCCCCTAAAGTTGTTTCTTTAGTAGGGCTAAGTTTTTATTTATTAATAAACACAATATAGTGGCGCAATGGTTATCAAATTATGATCCTACAAGGAACCAGCAGCCAAATCTATATAACCCTACTCCCAATGGTTATAAACAAAACATACAAAAAGCCACATAAAGATCAGCGCTATGTAACCCTTTTATAGAACAGAAGACACAGTGAGTGAACAAGAAAATTAATTTAACATGCTGTAATAAAAAAGAATCTCCAAAAGCGTATGCCATAGATGTACAGCCTGAGACATACATCATACCCCCTCCCATAGACAAATGTACCTCCACAGAGACTGACCCAGCCACAAACTCCAATCAGGAACCCGCCCTCGTGTTCGTCAATGGACTGTTCCCTACCTAACGTAATGCCAAACCGTTAGTATATGGAAGTCAACATACCCCTCAATTCGGAGATAGATGCGATGCAGTCCCCTTCCACCAGCCACAGCATCCAGTTGGAGTAAAATCTAGTATTAACACAATCCTCAAAATAACAATAATTGCTACAATCTAAAACAATCTGTCCTATTATCAAAGGCCTGCGCTGCATATATATTTGCAGTCTGATCCTTAATATGACCTATTTGTTACTATGTGAATACTGCCCACTACAGAAAAACATCTTATAGGAATCTGTTGGTGGAAAGTCACATATATAATTCCCATAAAATACAACACAATAAAATTATAGAATCAGGATGATCACCCCCTTTAAAAAAAGAAAAACTAAAAAACGAAAAACATAATCCCTCCTAAAAAATAAAAAATATGTAAAAAATACAAATCTCCAAGTTCCTTTTATTCTACTCCAATCCTTTATGGATATGTCTTTTTCTGTGTTTAATGTTCAATGCAAAAATATCCCTTTAAATGAAAAAAAGGACTATTAAACTTGTCTTTTCTTGTACTGATATGTTTTATCCTCTCCGCAGTTGTTATAACACATAAAATATCACTTGAATAAAGACATATATTGAACATTAAACACAGACAAAGACATTATCCATGCTGAAAGTTTAATAGTACTGATGAACCCTCCCTGCCAGCATCTTAGCATATTCTGAGGGATGGAATCTCCTCAGATGCCGCTTGATGCCATGCTTGCGATTCTCCTCCACCACACTGGCATGTGTGGTCAGTGCACCACACAGTGTGCAATGGGTGGAGACAAACTGCCACATCTTAACATCAACAGAGTGGCTATCATTTGGCAAGGGAGGTAATGATGAACTAAGTGGATTTGCAGAAGATGTAGTTACCCTAGAAGAAGAAGGTGATGACAAGCTAGTTGTTTTGCTCATCATGGAACTTCCAGTCCTGGGTTTCTCTATTCTACCTCCTCTTTGATCTCTGCCTCACTGTCAAGGTTTGGCTGAGCTACTCTAACTCAATTCTAGTGTCTGAGCTTATCCAGTGCTCTGCTATCCATTACTGCTGCCTTCCCTTTGCTGAATAAGGCTGAATCAGCTGACCTTTCTGTGTTTGCTCACCTAACTGCTATCAGCCAACCCTCCCAGGGTATTTAAAGCAGCTTGGCTCACTACCTGATTGCCCTTGTGTTTGCTTCTGGCTGCAAGAGTGTTTTACTGCATTCCTGATTTCCTGTGCATGACCTGGCTTCCTATGACGTTCCTTCTGGTTCCTGACTCCCTGGCTTGTTCCTGATATCGCTGATCTCCCCTGCTGTCACACATGGCATCATCTTCTCCTCATTAGTATTACAAGACACACTAGCAGCTTCAGTACTGGTTCCAGCAGCTTCAACAAAAGCAGCAGACACAGCACCAGTCGCACTGGCAACAGGGCAGCACATCTGACAGCAGGCACAATATTGGTGGCAGCAGCTTCAACACTGGCAGCAGGTACTGCACTGGTTGCAGCAGGGGCAGCACAACAGCAGGCACAATATTGTTGGCAGCAGGCACAGCACTGGTTGCAACAGGGGCAGCACATCTGACACCAGGCACAGCACTAGTGGTAGCTGGGGCAGCAATGGTGGCAGCAGGGGCAGCACGTCTAGCAGCAGGTGCAGGCAGCTGACTGCCTTCTCTAGTACTAGCCTTTTCTCCCTCCCTTGCAATTCTCTTTTCTGCCTCCCTTCCCATTGAATTTACCAAGATCCCTTGGGGTGATTAAAAGGGACTGGACAGCATTGGTTCAGTATTGCTCACTTCCTCCTCCTCCTCAGACTTAGTGTACACATAAGGGTCCATCCAGTTCCTCTTTTTAATATTTTAAAACTGCTCGTAGTGATAGCAGTCACTATGAGCCTCTCCTGCCTCAATTTTTCCTCAAGATCACAGCAGAATAGCAGAGCACATCTACCTCGCTCTGTACCTGCTTCCATTGTGTTTGACGAAAAGACAAAAACCACATAAATCAATGTGCGGAAACTTTCTATCCACTGAAAAAATGGCGAACAATTTTGGCCAATGGATGAAAAATGGGAAATTTTAATTGCTGGTTTTAAAATGGATTTTCCTATGAAAAAGCAGACAACAATGTGGTTTTCGCTGAATTTCTCGTGGGAATATGATGAGAGATTTTGCCCATCCCTACAAGGGGTCCCCACAAGGAAGCTGGGTGGATTGCCTGGGAGGTGCTGGACCAAATTGCCCCAAGGGAAGGGTAACCAAAGATATACTGAGATGATTGAGTCCACACAGGCAGAGAGATGTCCGAGAGAATGGAAAACAGAGATTCAGGCAGTAAGCTGGCAAGCAGTTATGTTTTTCTGCTGTTTAATAAAAAAAATATTTCCCTTAGAAGGGAATCCCTGGACTTTACATGGCCAAACTGATGTTTATTTACATTGGGCCATATGTATAAAGTCAAAAGTAGGGCAATTATGGGGCAGCCCAGCTGCACCATAAGGAACAAATACAAAATCCCTATGGTTTCAATGGGAATTTTAACTCCTTCAGAGCTAGCAATCTCTAACACACAATGAGCCTTCTGTATAAAGGAAAAGAGTTGGGAGTCTGGGGCAAATCAATTGCATTGTAGGGGACAAAAAAATTCTCCTAATTATTTGATTTAAATTAAGCTTTTAACCCCTTAAATGTTGGGGACATCTCCAATGAATTGCTTTAAAATGCATAAGATCCTGCTCTAGTATTCAAGGGGTTAAAACACCCATAGAACTTAGTGGGAAATGTTAGTTATCACCTATGGTGTTGGTTTGCCCAGATTTGCTCCACTTTCTTATTCATGAAGCCAAATGTGTTTACCCTTTGAGTGCCATTTGCTTTGCAATGTCTCGTGTACCCCTCTGGCACTCAAAGGGTTAAAGACCTCTCTAGCATTCAAGGGGTTTGCCTCAAGGATTGATCTGTTTTTGCTTTTATGCACACACAAACACAAACACACATTTATATTACATATATATATATATATATATATATATATATATATATATATATATACCCATGCATTTTCCAGTGAGCTTCACTGAACCATTGAGTTTTTTACTTCTTTTCTCTCCTGGGCATTCCAGATCCATCTCACTGACCTTAAGCATCCACTGATTAATACCACTGCTTGGACTTAGAGCCAGATGGAGTGAAAGCCAGAGGCTTAAAAGATAAATAATTGTACCAAATGGGACTCAGCAGTAGATCTGGCCAGTGGCCTCCTATGGGGAGTAAGCCCAGGAGAATGAAATTTCAGAATATTTACTGTTCTCCACTGTGTTAATCAGGCACTGGATGACTAAGAACCAGACAAAACCGTTTAAGACTATATGCAGCACCAAGGTATACATTTTACTACAGTATTTCTAACATTTGTTCTGTATGTGTTCTTGGCTATTCTGTCCCTTAAAATATGGCATTTTAGAGATCAGGCCTTGGGGGATTTTTATTGGGGTGAAACTGGTGCATGAGCCCTTCCTTGGCCAGGTATCATTAAGGGGAAAGTCTGCTATAGGGAAAGGTATGTCTTTAATCTCTTGATGACCAGCTTGATGTGCAACACATTGCACAGATTTCTCATTCAAAAGTTATTACAGCTATTATAGCAAAGTGTACAGTAATATTTTTATAGCATACAGACTAATTAACACAAATTTCCTGACTATGCTACTAACAAAGATTAATTTCTTTGCAGCACAAGGACACAGAATTCACAGTTAAAACAGTTAATGCAGTTAATACATTGAATTTAAAGCTGTGTTGTTTGCTGGGGTTAACACAGCGGGACTGCTGATAAGACAGGGACCAAGAGAAAATCCACACTCTTCTTGCAGGGAGTCATAAATACCCTGTGCAAGGCAGAGTGGGGGGGGAGAAAGAGAAGAAAAATACAGGAGATGGTATGGGAAGGGAGAGAGTTAAAAAAAGATTGCACATATTAAGAATGCTGCAATGCCAACAATCCAGTATGGGTATGCAGGCCTATATACAAATTGTGCCCATTTAGGTATATATATACATACACATACATACACACATACACACATATACATATATATATGCACATACACGCACATACACATACATACACCCGCATACTTAAACACACATATATATATATATATATATATATATATATATATATATATATATACATATACATACATACACATACAATATATCTATACACAAATATACATGTACATAGCATATACACATATACATATAAACACATTCATATGGACACATACATAAATGCATATACCTAAATATGAACACACAATATGTAGGAATACATACTAAAACATATATCTATACAAAAGTACATATATATATATATATATATATATATATATATATATATATATATATATGGCAGCACTCTCAGGACTTCAGAAGGATTGAAAGAATTAATAATTTTTATTCAACGTTTCGGCTGTCAACTATCAGCTTTCATCAGGATACAACAGAGAAATAAAATTTGCCTTTTAAAAGAAGCGCCAACTTCAGTGTCCCGTACTTTGTAATGTCATAAATTAATTACAGTGAAACCCAACCTATCCTATATAATAATTCACTAGAAAGTTTGTAACAACGCAGTCATGTGCAGTAGAGACTGCTGTGTGTGCTGCAGTCATGCGCAGTAGAGACTGCCCGTGACGAGGCTGATACAGAGCGGGGCCACACAGCAACTGGCTGGCACTGTATCAGCCGCAGCGTGGGCAGTCTATACTGTGCATGACTGCCACGCAACCATCTGGCAGTGGCACTGTGGCCTATGTAACGGGCTCTTCAACTAGTCTGTAAATAATAAAATTAAGTGCATATCTGTAGACATGGCATTCTGTACTTAAAGATAAAAAGTGGAAAACTGCAAGCAATCCTCAACATAATTGGCTATAATAACTTTATAAGTATTCCACATATAATGTGATGAAAGTGTATATTATGTATATTTGTATACAGGGCATGTAATACATGGAGGTATAGTTCAATCAATACAGGACATATGTATCTATTTATGTCTTTAAGTAAAGATGCCATCTGCTTTGCAATGCGCTGGAGACCTCACTAAGCATTCAATAAGGCTACAAGCAAACTTGCATATTAGAGCATATGTTACAGTAATTGACTCACAAAAATAAGGAAAGGAAACAGAACCTTATATACTGTGAGAACACTAAGTCCCATTTAGCATTCTATTATAGTGCTGTGGAATGCTGTGGAGATCTGCCTTGTATATAACACATGAGGAGATACAGTACAAAGCGCTGGAACTAAGCATGAACTACCCGAGTACAAAAAAAATATTTGCATGTGTACATGTAGTTTAATAAAATAGGAAAACGACTCTGGAAGATTGAAGAAACATGAACTCAGATGTGTTGAACTGACTGACTATTATGCTGGAAACCCGCGATATATAAAACCTATGTTTGTCACTATATGTGCTCCTATTAATGATAAGGGATAGCGCTGGCCCCCACAGATAAATAAGTACCATATAATATTCATATGTGTCCTCAATGTACATCTCTTTGTATCTAAGGGACAGAAATAGAGCTACAAGCTATACCAGAAGCTGTGAGGTCAATCGAGTTTTAACATGTATGGGGTTAGCAGATACAATGATGAGAAGGGGAAACCTAGTGGTGAGTGATAATTATTACATATCAAAGTGTCTGCAAAAGAGTAAATACCTCAGTTCAGCGCACCCTATTCAGCACAAAACTATGCATTTAAATAATGAGAACCTAATCATAACACAATTTATCAGTGTAGTGTATCATCCTTACAGTAAAACAATACAGTGTGATACAGACATGCAACACACACAGTGAGAAACACACAGGCACACACAGAGACACACACACACACACACACACAGAAGTGAGTCCTAAGGGGGTGACTTTTGTGTCATTGAAATGAGTTTGTGTTTGTACTTATGCCTGCACTGTGGCATTCATTCATGTAGTTGAAATGCATGTAGTGATTGCACATACTATGATAGAAGGTGGATCGTGCTGGCTCCCGGGGTGTGAGTGAGTGTGCGTGAGAGTGTGTGAGTGAGTGGCATTCATTCATGTAGTTGAAATGCATGTGGTAATTGCACATACTATGATAGAAGGTGGATCATGCTGGCTACCGGGGCGTGAGTGAGTGTGAGTGAGACGATGGTGGAAGATGGATTGTGCTGGCTCCCGGGGTGTGAGTGAGTGTGCGTGAATGTGAGAGTGAGTGATTGCGTGAGTGATTGCGTGTAAGTGATTGCATGTGAGTGATTGTGTGAGTGTGTTAGTGAGTGTGTGTAAGTGTGTGTGATTGAGTGTGAGTGAGTGTAAGAGTGAGTGAGTGTGAGAGTGTGTGAGTGAGAGGGTGTATGAGAGAGTGTGAGTGAGAGAGTGAGAGTGTGTGTGATTGAGTGAGAGTGTGTGTGATTGACTGAGAGTATGTTAGAGGGTGAATGAGAGTGTGAATGAGAGAGTGTGAGTGAGAGAATGTGATTGAGTGTGTGAGTGAGCGTGTGTGAGAGAGAGTAGGTGAGTGAGAGTGTGTGAGTGAAAGTGTATGAGAGTGTGTGTGTGATTGAGTGTGAGTGTGTGTGATCGAGTGCGTGAGTGAGTGTGTGAGAGTGTGTGAGTGAGTGTGTGAATTATTGTGTGTGTATGATTCAGTGTGTATGATTGAGTGTGTTAGAGTGTGAGTGTGTGTATGTGTTTTTTGTTTGATGTGTTTGTGTTTGTGGTGTAGGAGCGAGTGCCAGCCATTTTGTTTTTTCAGTTACTTGGATAGTGGTGGGCGGGCTGGATAGTGGGGGCTGGCCAACTCCCTGCATGATTTAAATCAGTCCCCCATTGAATAACCCAGTGGGAGCAGTAACTCCTCCTTATAACACACAGTGACTCTTCGGTTGAGGCAGAGTAGCAATATGCTCAGGGAAGAAATAGAAAGTGGTGTTTGAGGCTTGCCCTCTGTAACATACAGCAAAGTGTCTCTCTCCCTTTAAGGAGAAAGTGTGGGAATCAGGAAGCAGGAAGTGGAGGAGTGACAGTTGAAAACAGACAGTTAGTGAGGTTGACTGAAGAGATGAAAAGAGTTAAATAAAAGAGTTGCTATTAAGTTTATCCCTGAGTTTGTATTTTATGGAAACATTACACCCTCGTACTGACACAGAGTGTATGGAGGGGTACATTTATCTGGGGAGGTGACACAGAGTGTATGGAGGCTAACAGTTATCTGTGGGATGTGACACAGAGTGTATGGATGGTTACAGTTATCTGTGGGAGGTGACACAGAGTGTATGGAGGGTTAAAGTTATCTGAGGGAGGTGACAGAGTGTATGGAGGGTTACAGTTATCTGTGGGAGGTGACACAGAGTATATGGAGGGTTACAGATACCTGTGGGAGGTGACACAGTGTGTATGGAGGGTTACAGTTATCTGTGGGAAGTGAAACAAAGTGTATGCAGGGTTACAGTTATCTGAGGGAGGTGACACAGAGTGTATGGAGAGTTACAGTTATCTGTGGGAGGTAAAACACTGTGTTTGTGGGGTCATGATCCTGAATAAGAGATTGTGTGGACCAGGAGAAGTTATTGATATCCCCTACTTCAGGAGCGAGTGGCAGCTATATTTTTTTTGGTCAGTTGGATAGTGGTGGGCGGGCTGTAGGGGGAGGGCCAACTCCCTGTATAATAAACATGCCCCCATTGAATCACCCAATGGGAGCAGTAAAGTCCCAATTGAACCACCCAATAGGAGTAGGGTGTGTTTGTTTTCTGAGGAGACATAAATTATGTTCTGTGTGTGAGGTACCATAAATTTTATATATATATATATATATATATATATATATATATATATATATGTACAGTGGATATAAAAAGTCTACACACCCCTGTTAAAATGCCAGGTTCTTGTGATGCTAAAGAATGAGACAAAGATAAATCGTGTCAGAACTTTTTCCACCTGGAATGTGACCTATAACGTGAACAATTCAATTGCAAAACAAACTGAAATCATTGAGGGTGAAAAGTAAAAAATAAAAAACTCACAATAACCTGGTTGCATAGGTGTGCGCACCCTTAAACTAATACTTTGTTGAAGCACCTTCTGATTTTATTACAGCAATCAGTCTTTTTGGGTAAGAATTTATTAGCATGGCACATCTTGACGTGGCAATATTTGCCCACTCTTCTTTGCAAAATCGCTCCAAATCTGTCAGATTGGGAGGACATTTCCCATGCACAGCCCTCTTCAGATAACCCCACAGATGTTCAGTTGGATTCAGGTCTTGGCTCTGGCTCGGCCATTCCAAAACGTTATTCTTCTTCTGGTGAAGCCATGCTTTTGTGGATTTGGATGTGTGCTTTGGGTCATTGTCGTGCTGAAAGGTGAAATTCTTCTTCATCTTCAGCTTTCTTTTTTTTTTTTTTTAGATTTATTTTTATTGAGAGAAAAAGAAAACGACATATTACAATAGTGCATCTCCATAATACACAGTACAAATAAAGACAAGTGAATGATATAGCGTAACTGAAGGAGAAATATAACTCAAGTTGCTACAGGGGACTGTCGTCTCGATTTCCATTTATCTTGAAGTCAAGAAATAGAAAGGGGGAGAAATGACAGAGGATAAGAAAAGGAAAAGAAAAAAATAAAAAGAGGGGAGACATAGAGTAGTATCAGTGTAAGAGTACAATCATGAGAAAGAGAAGGAGATTAGTAAGAAGAGAAAGAGAGATCGGGGAAGAGAGAGATAGAGGGAGAGAGAAATATCGAGAGAGAGAGAGAGATCGGCCTCGGGACGGGTAGCAAACAAATCCTATTTCCAGGGCTTGATGAATGTGGAGAGGTAGTTAACATCTAGGCCCTGTTTGATCATCGCTATTCTCGTGAGAATCAAGTGATCTCGAGCTCTTGAGTGCCATTCTGCTAACGACGGGGGCTCAACATTTTTCCAGTGGGCTGGGATCAATGACTTAGCCGCAGATAGTAATATTAGCAAAATCCGACGTTTGTGTGACGGGATGACAGGCAATCCTAAGAAGAAAAGGGCCTGCCGGGGAGTTTTCAGTAGGGAGATATCAAGTAGTTTTTCTATCTGCTCTAGGCAGGAGGACCAAAACCGGAGAATCTTGGGGCAAGACCACCATATATGCCAAGCATCTCCAACAGGTAGAAGTACCAGAGTTAAGGATGCGTCGAAGCTTAAATGGGGTATAGTACCATCTGTACAGGAATTTGTAATTGGATTCTAGAATTTGGGAGGAAATAGACGATGAGGCTGTGAGAGACCAAATCTCTCTCCAGTCCTCCTCAGATATTGAACCACTCAGTTCTGCCTCCCACGCAGTCATATAAGTGGGAGGGGAAGAAGTCAGGATCGACACCAGGATAGAATAGATCTTGCCCACAAATCCGCCAGAAGAAGTGTTCGCATAGCACAGGGATTCAAACTTAGTGAGCTGACGCGAGATTAAAGGGTGGAATAAAGGTTGTGTTAGAAAATGTGAGATTCGGAGATACCGCCAGATCTCTTTTGGTGGTAAGTTAAATTTGTCTGCTAACAAGGGAAAAGCAAGTAAGTCTCCCATTAGTCGGTCTGGTGCATCCGACCAGAGAGGAAACGAGGATGAGAGAAGTGAGAAAGGTGTGGTTCTAGTGTAAAAAAGGCGTGAGACGGGGGATGGGAAAGAAGTCAGTGGAGATTTGACATGCCACCAGTCCCAAACACGCATGATGGTATATAGTATCGGGTGAGATTTCAGGGTTGCATGTCTAAGTCGTGGCGGGAGGAAAAATTCCGTTAGGGTATCCCCTCCCGATACATAGGTACGTTCCAAGGCGACCCAGAGCTTCGAAGCACCACTGACAGCCCAATCAGGGATGGACGATAAGAGGGCAGCGTGGTAATAAAATTTAAGGGCCGGGATGCCCAACCCCCCCAAAGATTTCGGTCTACTAAGAGTCTCGCGTTTGATCTTCAGCTTAAGTCCATGCCAAATAAACTTCTGGAAAAGGCGAGACGCCGAGGCAAAAAAGTTTTGCGGTATCTGAATAGGCAACGTTTGAAAAAGGTAAAGAAAGCGGGGTAAGACATTCATCTTAATAGTATTAATACGGCCAAGCCAGGAAAGGAATAAAGGCTCCCATTTCTGAAGATCTTTTTTAATAGCGGCTAGAAGTGGAGGGAAATTTGCCACGAAAATACCTTCCAGATTTGGAGTTAAGTGGACCCCTAAATATTTAATTGATGAAAACGACCATCGAAAGGGAAACAGAGAGCGGAGTGGTGATAACATATGAGTTGGTAGATTGATAGGAAGTATTTCTGATTTAGAATAATTAATTCTAAAGTCAGATAGAGAAGAGAAGGTCCGAAATTCCTCCATGATGGCGGGTAAGGAAGAGGAAGGAGAAGTGATAGTCGCCAGGACATCATCTGCGAACATTGACAATTTATGTTCATGGGCGCCACATGTGATCCCTTTAATCTTCGGGTTCAAACGTATATGTTGGGCCATAGATTCCATTACCAGTATAAATAATAAAGGTGAAAGTGGGCAACCCTGACGCGTACCGTTCGAGATGCGGAAGGGGGTCGAAAGGTGTCCATTGGTTTTGACTTTGGCAGTAGGATTTGAGTAAAGAGCCAATACTCGATCAATAAAAGAGGGGCCAAACCCAAAGGCTTGTAGAGTGAAGGAGAGGAAGGACCAGTTAACACGGTCAAACGCCTTCTCGGCGTCTGTAGCGAGTAAGAGAGAAGGGAGAGAGAGGCAGAGGATGAGTGGATTAAGTTTAATACCTTCCTTGTGTTGTCTCTCGCCTCTCTCCCAGGAACAAACCCGGCTTGGTCCGGATGGATCAAAAAGGGCAAGAGTGGTTTAATCCGGTCAGCTAGAATCTTAGCATAAATTTTCACATCAACATTTAATAGAGATATCGGCCTATAGCTAGAACAGGTAAGCTTATCCTTGCCTGGTTTGTGTAGCACTGTGATGTAGGCCATCAAGGGATCAGTGTGAGTTGCTATCGACCTGGGGAAGGATTGGAAGGAATCCGTCAGCATAGGGGCAAGGATATCCTTATAGGATTTATAGTATGCCTGGGAAAATCCATCCGGACCTGGGCTCTTGCCCGATGGAAGAGAGGAGATTGCTTTAAGGACTTCCTCTTCCGTAATAGGGGACTAGAGAGAGTTTCTAGTCTCCACTGGAACTTGCGGTAATCGAGCTGCTTCAAAATAAGATAAAATGCGTTGACATGAGCTCTCTGTGGATTGAGAGGAAGTGCGAATGTTGTAAAGAGATTCATAAAATGAACGGAATTCTGAAGAGATATCCGTATCTGTGTGGAGAAGAGTGCCAGAAGAGTTCTTAATAGTTTGAATATAAGTCGAAGGATTCGCTTGTCTAAGTTGCCTTGCTAATAGACGGTCCGCTTTATTCCCTTTTTCAAAGAAGAGCTGTTTAGATCTAAGATAGGTCTTTTCAACCCTTTCAAAGAGGAGAGTTTTCAGTGAGTTGCGTAAATCAGTGAGCCGGGATAAGGTGGCAGTAGCTTTGGAAAGTTTATGTTGTTTTTCAAGGTCCCGTATAAGGCAGAGAGTGTCATCAATCTTCTGGGTACGACATCTTTTATAATGGGCCGCTAATTGGATAATTTCCCCTCTAATAACGCATTTATGCGCTTCCCATAGTGTCAGGGGTGAGATGTCAGGCGACCGATTGACTGAAAAATATTCCGAAAGTTTGGTTTCAATAGCAGACTTAATGTCAGCTTGAGTAAGAAGAAATTCATCAAGGCGCCAGATTCGGGAAGTTAAAGCCGCTTGTGGTCTGTTAATGACCAAGGAAACAGGAGCGTGGTCAGACCAAGTAATGGAACCAATATCAGCAGAATGCAATAAATGCAATGAAGAATGTGGGAGAAAAAGATAGTCAATCCTCGTGTAAGAGTCATGAGGGTGAGAGTAAAACGTAAAATCTCTAGTATCGGGGTGCAGTAGACGCCAAGTGCTGACGAGATGAAAGGAGTGGAGAATGGAGTTAAGCAGTCGCACCACGGAGTATGGGAAAGACGAGAGCTTGGAGGAGCAGTCCAGGTGTGGCATAAGGTGAGAATTAAGGTCTCCCCCAAGAACCATGGTGCCTTCCCAGAGCGGATGAAGAGTTTCTAGGGTGTCCTGTAGAAAAGAAGCTGGCGAGTCGCTAGGGGTATATATATTGACAAAAGTGTACAGTTGTCTATCAATAAGTCCTTTAACCAAAAGATAACTTCCACTGGGATCTCTACGGATTAGCGAAGGGGTAAAGGACAGTCGTTTATGCACAAGAACAGCCACTCCACTAGTTTTCGAAGAGGAAGAGCTCAAGTATGCCTGTTTATAATATCTATTGGTAAGTTTCTGCTCCCGCCCACGGGAAAAATGCGTCTCCTGTAGAAACACTACATCCCCCCCCATTCTATGAAAGTCATTTAAGGCCATAGTGCGTTTTTGGGGGGAATTTAGCCCCTTAACGTTCAGGGAGATAATATGTAGTTTAGGTGGGCTGTCTAAAGGAACCGTCATCTCTGAGATAGGTTAGAGGCTAGAGAACGCACAGAAACGATGACATATGTGACTCCCCAGCATATTCTCCAGTACTTTCGTCCAGAAAATAAGTCCCAAGGCACGATCTCACAAGAGAGGTAAAAAGAGGAGAAGAACCAAGCTGTAATAGAAAGAGACAGTGGTAGAGAGAAAAGGAAAAGAAGAACTGAAACTAAACTAAGAAAAGAAAAAAGGGCCACTCTCGTCAGACTACAGTGGGCAGACACAGTCCACGATGTATGAGCAATATATACAGTAGAGAAAGACATAGGAGTGGCGTGGTAGAGAATTCGACAATCCTAGGAGAAAAAACCCCCTAGGGTAAGCAGTGAGGTAGGGAAAGGGAGGGAAAAGGAACCTGGACCCGAGATTCTAAAAAGGAAAAAAAAGAGAAGTATAAGATCCCTGTGGAGAGATGAGCAAAATAAGTGGGAACCTGCAGTGAAAAAGAACCACTGCGGAAATGTGGGTCAAGCCAGCCGGCTGGATGGGTCCCCAGTAGGATAGTATGTGAAGAGGGGGACAGATAGAAAATCTCCTGTAGCAACTCGACTTGAAAGCAGATTAGACCAGCACATCTTAAAATATAAAACATCAGGTTTAACATTGTAGAGGAATTAACTACACATAAACAGATTAACCTGGCATAAACAGCCGTAGACATTAGAAAAAGAAATAAGGATATGGCGGGTCCCCTCGACTGCCACGACCCTCTTGGGAAGGGAAGCGACACCCGCAAGGGGGGCCGCCCCATCCCCTCCTAAACAGAGCCCATTGCCTATCGTAATAGAAGTATCAATAAACCAGTATTGGGGATATAGTGGAGACCCTTAGGCCTACGGCAGGCAAATAGTGGCGCCAAAGAGGGCTATAGTCTCACTATATTACGGGTAGAAGGGAGGGAGGGAGATATTGCCCATCATTTAAACTAGTATCCTTCATATACCTTGCCCCCGGATAGGAGAGGAACTAGCTTGCAAAGAGCAGACATGCCTGATACCCAGCACTTGCATGTCCCCAAGGGTAGATCAATATCAAGGAAATATGAGAGCAGGAGGTCAGGGACCTAACTATCAACCTCCCCAGGCCATCAGTAAACATAAGACTACACGACTATAAAATAATAGTGCAATTGTGAGAAATAGACCAAATGCCCAAAGACAGACCAAGCTTCCCCAGAATCTGGATCAGAACACAGAGCCCGGTCCAAAGTATACAAGAAAATGATATAAATTTAGCCCCATAAGTCCCAAAAGCAGGGAAAGTGCATTTTCTTACGTGTGTCCCGGAGGTCCGCCGCCCCGAGAGAGGTCCCCCAACATAGTCGGGCGATCCCACCCAGCCCGACCAACCACCGGGAGACAACTACAACCCTCACAAAAATAACTGATACAGGTAAGAAAAACATTCAGCGGATGAATAGTTACAGACTGGGGAAAACAGTCCAGCTGGGGGTCAAGATGAGCTGCCACTCTGCGAGGATAAACAGTTCAGCCGTGTCCCACTGGTTGTGCGGATAGAGGATCTGACACCTTGATCGGTGAAGTTTGAGCTCTTCGTTTCTTGGAAATTGACTGCCATTGCCCCGAACTCTGTGGAGGAGAATTCCACTGCACCTCCGCCAGATGAGCCGCGGTGTCACTAGGCAAATCTTGCACAGAGAGATGGAGGGCCTCAGCGAAGGCCTTTGTGCTGCCCCGATAGCGAAGCATGTGGGTCACGCCGTCCCATGTAGCCAGGAGTTTTAGGGGGAACCCCCAGCGGTACGAAATGTTGTTAGCACGTAAAGCTGAAGTCAGGGGTCGTAGTTCTCGCCTCCATTGTGTGGTCATAGGAGAAAAGTCCCCAAATATAGAAATCGAGGACCCCTCAAACATAAGCTGGGATTTGCCTTTACATGCATTCACAATTGCCTCCTTCACAGGGTAAGAAAGGAATTTGATGATCGTGTCTTTTGCTGCAGCAGACGGGGCCGTTGCAGGCCTGGGCAATCTGTGTGCTCTTTCAATGCGGATTTCATCCGCCGAGGTTGTGCCTAGTATAAAGCAAAATAACTTCTTTAGGTAATCCGGTAGGTCAGGGTGCAGGACAGAGTCAGGAATCCCACGAATCCGGAGGTTGTTTCTCCTGTTCCTGTTTTCAATGTCGTCCATTTTAACGGTGAGGTCGATATTCCGGTGGTGAAGGTAATCCAATTTTTTTTCCAATTTTTTATAGATGTCAGTTTTACAGGACTGCCAGCTATCGACATCTTCTTCCAATGCGTGGACACGATCCCCTAGTAATGCCACTTCAGCCCTGATTTCCTTAATCTCTTCTCGAAGAAATTGCTTAAGGTCCAGTAACAAGTTCTGGATATTGTGTTTAGTTGAAGGCAAGTCCAACATATCAGAATCCTCTTGAGCGGTAGACTGCGCCACAGGATCCAGTGAAGACACCATAGATGCGGTATCACTCTCCTCCGCCATCTTGTCAGTAGCGTCTTGTGTCGGCTTGACCGGCTTGGGCGGGAAAAAGTTTTGCAGGTTCTTCCCCCTTCTGGGCTGCTTATTTGCAGCCATCTGTCTACAAGAGCAAGTAGCCGTGTAAATCGATAGGGGTGGATGAAAAGTACAGGGATGTACAATAAGAAAGCCCAGTAAGGAATCTCAAGTCCAGGAGCTGAACTAACAAGCAGCCATCTGCTCGGCAGTCCAGGCCACGCCCCCTATCTTCAGCTTTCTAATGGACGCCTGAAGGTTTTGTGCCAAAATTGCCTGGTATTTGGAACTGTTCATAATTCCCTCCACCCTGACTAAGGCCCTGGTTCCAGCTGAGGAAAAACAGCCCCAAAGCATGATGCTGCCACCATCATGCTTCACTGTGGGTATGGTGTTCTTTGGGTGATGTGCAGTGTTGTATTTGCACCAAACATAACTTTTGGAATTATGGCCAAAAAGTTCAACCTTGGTTTCATCAGAACATAACACATTTTCCCACGTGCTTTTGGGGGACTTGATGTTTGTTTCTGCAAACGTCAGCTGGGCTTGGATGTTTTTCTTTGTAAGAAAAGGCTTCCGTCTTGCCACCCTACCCCATAGCCCATTCATATAAAGAATACAGGAGATTGTTGTCACATGTAGCACACAGCCAGTACTTTCCAGAAATTTCTGCAGTTCCTTTAATGTAGCAGTAGGTCTCTTGGAAGCCTCCCTGACCAGTTTTCTTCTCGTCTTCTCATGAATTTTGGAGGGACGTCCAGTTCTTGGCAATGTCTCTGTTGTGCCATATTTTCTCCACTTGATGATGACTGTCTTCACTGTGTTTCATGGTATTTCTAATGCTTTGGAAATTCTTTTGTACCCTTCTCCTGACTGATATCTTTCAACACTAAGATCCCTCTGATGCTTTTGAAGCTCTCTGAGGACCATGGCTTTTGCTCTGAGATTCAACTAAGCAAATGTCAGGAAAATCCTACTAGAACGGCTGAACTTTATTTGTGATTAATCGGAGTCACTTTAAATGATGGCAGGTGTATAATGACTTCTATTTAACATGAGATTGAATGTGATTGGTTAATTCTGAACACAGCCACATCCTCAGTTATAAGAGGGTGTGTACACCTATGCAACCAGGTTATTGTGAGTTTTCTATTTTTCCCCCTCAATGATTTCATGAAAAGTTACTCGGCACTGCAAGCCATAACATACCCACCAGGGCTGAATTTCTACTCGCCAGGGCTAAATTTTCACTCGCCATTGACTAGTGGCAAGTGGAAATTTATATATATATATTGAATTGTTCAAGTTATAGGTCACATTAAAGGTAGAAAAAGTTCTAACTTGATTTATCTTTGTCCCATTCTTTAACATCACAAGAACCTGGCATTTTTACAGGAGTTTGTAGACCTTTTATATCCACTGTGTATATATATATATATATATATATATATATATATATATATATATATATAAATTTCCACTTGCCACTAGTCAATGGCGAGTGAAAATTTAGCCCTGGCGAGTAGAAATTCAGCCCTGGTGGGTATGTTATGGCTTGCAGTGCCGAGTAACTTTTCATGTCTAGTAGCAAAGGACTTCAAGTTTTAAGCCATATATATATATATATATATATATATATATATATATATATATAACATATGTACAGTTTGCATGTCTCTTTAATTTAGTTAATGTAACTTATGGTAAGGTAAAATATCCATTAGTTCAGCAAGTAGTATCCTTACTGCATTCCTTTAGGAACACTGTATATTTGCAGTAAAAAAAGATGGTGGTGGGTAGTAAATTCCACCTGAAGCCAAGGTAAAGTGGAGGGACCATGAGCCCTACTTCCTTCCCCCATCCCTGGGCTGGGGAGGGCAGGCTTAGGAGACAAAAGGGGAGCTGCCCTTCCATGCCCAGGTGGGGGGGGGTGGAAGGTTTGGGGGTGTTACCTATCTATATGGGAAAAATAGGGAGGTTCTCTGGTTTAAACAAAGAACACGCCTGTTAATAGTAACTAACTTTATTTCATTTCTAGGTGCAGGTTCCAGTGAAAAAAAATATGAAGTCCAGACAAAGGAAACCCAAGAGATTTTAAGAAGATGGAGCTGAGGATGCTAGCCAGCTTTTGTCAGGAAGAAGCACAGAATCAGGCCAGTTACTTCCAATTCTTTACCCTCTATTGCCTTGCCTTTCTCTCTTCCTTTCTGCTGTTTCTTTCCTCTTTACATTTTCTCATGTAGTTTCTGCTCCAGGCCTTTGGCTTTTACCTCCTCAGTCTTACATCATGTATCTCTGGCTACTTTAGTCCCTGTGGCTATCTCTGTTCTCTTGCTTCCTGCTTCAGTAGGCTCTCCCATTATTGCTCCATTTATTTGTGTCCACATCCTGCCCTTGCGTCTCTAACTTTATCTTCCCCCTCTGTTTCTTCCTCATCCATTTCCCCTACTGGTTCGGCAACTATCTGCCTTTCCTCCCTAGTCTTCCTTTCCATCCTCCCCATGTTCCATTTCAGGCTTCATCTTTCCCCATTTATTCCCGATTTCTTCCCACCCCTCTTCCCACATTATGCTCTCTTCCCACTGGTAGGGAAGGGTGTTCTTGTCGGAAGGGGTGTTCTTGTCGGAATTTACTTGCCCTGCTTTTTGGCTGTTTTTTATCCAGCACTGAAGGGAGCTTTGATCCTTCCTTGGGGGCAGTTTCCATCACCTGAGATAGGCCATGGGTCTGGGGTTATGTGTTCTGGGCCCCCACTGTTTCAAGGAGTTGGGGGAATAGCAATCTTCCATCCCATTTTTGCTGTTCTCACTCATTATGCCCTTTCTGCCCCGCTTTTCAATTTTACCCTTCACTCCCCCTCTTCTCAATTTTCCCCTCCACTAGCAACATAGACACATAGTTGATGAGGCTAAAAAAAGACAAGCAGCCATCAAGTCCAGACCATGTCAAATCACCCCTGTTGATCTTGAAGAAGGACAAAGAAAACATTGAAGCCATTTCCAATTGAGTAAAAAAAAAATCCTTCCTGACTCCAAATGGTAGTCAGATATTTCCTTGGCTCAACATCTGTCTGCTTTGAAACCAGCTGTCATAATTCTCAATATTGTTCTGTCTTAGCTAGGAATCCATGACTTTTTTAAAGCAATTGCAGTATCCCGAGGCAAAGAATTCTATAAGTTTAGTGATCTTACTGTAAGAAAACCTGCCTTTGTTTTAATCAAAAGCACCTTTCCGCTAGTCTTAATGATGACCTCTTATTCTTAACTCAGCTCTTGAGTAAATAGTTAATTGAGGAATTATTTGTATTGACCTTGAATACATTTGTAAATGGTAATCATATCACCCCTTAGATGTCTCTTCTCCAATGTAAACAAACCCAGTTTGGCTAGTCTCACTTTATAAATTAAATCCTCCAATTGTTTTGTCAGTTTTGTTGCACATCTCTGCAGTTTTTCTGGTTCATGAATGTATTTTTTAAAAATTGGTGTCCAAAACTGTAATCCATATTGTAAATTAGGCTTTACCAATTATTTATATAGAGGTAGAATTATATTTGCATCCTGTGCATCTGTACCTCTTTTTATGTAAGATAAAATCCAATTTGCTCTTTCAGCCCATTCTCCCTTCCTCTATGCTGCCCCTTATCTGCCATATCAATGAGTATGCCGCTATGATAGGGAAGCAGACTCTGTGGTAGCATTCTTGAGTAGAAAGAATGAGAGGGTGCTAGGCTGATTTGCAGTGCTTTATTTAGAAAAATTAAGGCAGCAGAGGCTCATAGTCTGGGCTATCACTATCAGTAACTGGATTACAAACAAAAGGAGGAACTGGAAAGACCATGGTGTGTCCAGAGAGGCTGAAGAGAAGAAGGAAGTAACCAGAATCAGCACTGAAGGTTCTAGAAGCCCTGATTCCCCAGACCCAATGATACTCAGTCCTAGGGATGGGAGAAAATGTTCACCTCAAACTGAAATTGGCAAATAATGACACTTCCTGCTTGGCAAATAATTTCCAGAGAAAAGTGCAGTTTTTCTGCTTTTTTCACCTAGCTCATACATTGATTTCAATGGGAACACTGAATTTACACACAACACATAACAAATATTATTTTATTTGCCAAAGGCATAGTATAAAAGGGGCATGAGGGTGCCTGTGTTGGTTGGACAGGGAAACAACTAGCTCACCATTACCTTCCTCTAGGGTAACAACTACATCTTCTGCCAATCCACCTTGTTCATTGTTACCTCCCCTCCAAATGATAGCCAGTCTGTTGATGTTAGGATGTGGCACTTCTTCTCTACCCATTGAACACTGTGTGGTGCTCAGACAACATATGGTAGTGTTGTGGAGGAGAATCGATAGCAGGGCATCAAACAGCATCTGAAGAGATTCCATCCCACAGAATATGTGAAGATGCTGGCAGGGAGGGTTCATCATTACTATTAAACTGTCAGCAAGTTGTCATATGTCCTTAGCGGGGTCTGGACAAAGGGTATAGGGACAGCAACAGTACTTGGGTTCTGGTGTCATGGTGTTTGGATACATTTGTGCCCCCAGGTGTTATTTACTCAGACTGTGCACATTGCAGTTGCTGATGAGAGGTACAGTTCCTCTCAGGGGAAAAAATTATATTCTAGCAACAACACACCAATGATTTTGGAGGAGGGGCAGGTGGAGAAGAATAATTGGCCAACTTCTTATTTTCTCCACATAGACTGGGGGCTACTTATTGTGCTGCTACTGCCTCAGACACATCACTGGAGCTAGTTGTGGGTGGCAAGTGGATCCTTCATCATCCATCACCCATGTTACTGCTATTCTTGATCCCATTCCCTTTCAGCTGCCTAATCATTCTTCTGCTTAAACATCTTAGTCCTACAAAAAATAAAAAACAATTTTGGGGGGTTTTTATGTAACAAGCCTAAGTCCTACAAATCAAAGTTTCCTCAGGGCTTGGGCCTCTAACAACAATTCTAACAAATCATCCTCTACAAAATACTCTATCAGGTTAAGTATCAGCAGGTTAGGACAAGGACAGGATCACCTGACTGGAAGCAGATAGAGTACCACTCTGACTGCCTGGAAGCTCTAGTAGCAAGGATGGTAGTAGCTACTAGTACAGGAGCAGCTGTAAAGCCCCTGGAAACAGAGGGAATTTCTGTCAAAGTTTTCAAGACACTCAGACCAGTAGGTGAAATAAAACACAGTTTTATTAAGAACAAAATTAATGGCAGAATTGCCCTCTATAGGCAGCACTGAGTAATAGCAAGGAGGCAACAGTAGGAACAATATACAGATAATGACTAAACAGCACAAGCAGATAACAGATACTGAGTACAGAGATACAAGGGTTAACACAGTAATCAGTCCGTCTCAGTTGTGGTGTTTGGCATGCCCAGGGTGATAATAGGCAGTAAATGGTGGAGAAAACTCAACACCAAAAGTTCATAACACTGAGATAACTGTTCAGCTGGGAAGAACCTGCAACCCAGAGCCTGCTGAACTTGAGCCTGTAGCCCCCACAGGCGTAATAGCGGAACAACTAGATTGCAAGAGCTTGAGCCAATAGCCTCCACGGGCGTGATATCAGAAGCAACTAGATTGCAAGAGCTTGAGCCAATAGCCCCCACGGGCATGATAACGGAAGCAACTGGATTGCAGGAGCTTGAGCCAATAGCCCCCACGGGCGTGATAACGGAAGCAACTGGATTGCAAGAGCTTGAGACAATAGCCCCCATGGGCGTGATAACGGAAGCAACTGGATTGCAAGAGCTTGAGCCAATAGCCCCCAGGGACGTAATAACAGAGGCTTGCACAGTAGCAGCTAAAGCCATAGCGCCTACGGGCACGGTAACTTAAACCAACTACACTGCAAGGAGTGATATGAACCGCCGCCTTACAAGGCCTACTGAACCGGCTCAGTAGTAATAGTGATTGGAAGTATAACGGCTCAGCAAGAATAGCCACGCTCTGTACCAGACTGGAGTCTCAGAACCGGGAACACAGCTCTGCACAGGTTAACAGCTCCGGAGGAGGAGTACAGCTCTGCACGGGTTAACGGCTCAGTAGGAGAAGCACAGCTCAGAACGGGTAAACAGCTCAGTAAGAGGAGTACAGCTCTGCACGGGTTAACGGCTCAGTAAGAGGAGTATAGCTCTGCAATGGAACAGCTCGGTTAGCAGGATCTCAGCTCAGCATGGGTTAACAGCTGCAGCAGCAGGAGCACAGTTCACAGGAGGAAGTCAGAATCTTGCCTTGGCGACAGCGGAAGCTGAACCGTAGTCTGGGCAGATGTAACCGGTGCAGGTCACGGAGCAGGAACGTCATACAAGCCGGGTCGAATCACGGAGCAGGGTTCCCAGGCAAGCCAGGTCAGGTCATGAGCAGGAATGTCAGCCAAGCCGGGTCAAATCACGGGGCAGGAACATAGGAACGTAGTCTGAGCAAGCCAATTCAATACACCGGAAATCAGGAATGCAGGAACACAGCACAGCAATACTGGCTCAGGAACACCATGAAAGGGCACCTGACAGGTGCCAATGGCCAAGTATAAAAAGGTCACCAGGGGCGGGCCAAACAGGCTCAACCAATCGGAGCGCAGCATAAGTGAGAGTGACAGAAGAGAAATCACTGCACCGTGATAATTTCCCCTCGAACGCTAGGGTTACTAGACAGGAAACAGAGGAAGACTCTCCCTATAACGCTAGGGTGACTGGACAGGCTACAGAGGCAGACTCTCCCTAGAACACTAGGGTGACTGAACAGGCTACAGAGGCAGACTCTCCCTAGAACACTAGGGTGACTGGACAGGCAACAGAGGCAGAATCTCCCTAGAACGCTAGGGTGACTGGACAGGCAACAGAGGCTAAATCTCCCTAGAACTCTAGGGTGACTGGACAGGCAACAGAGGCAGACTCTTCCTAGAATGCTAGGGTGACTGGACAGGCAACAGAGGCTGAATCTCCCTAGAACGCTAGGGTGACTGGACAGGCAACAGAGGCTAAATCTCCCTAGAACTCTAGGGTGACTGGACAGGCAACAGAGGCAGACTCTTCCTAGAATGCTAGGGTGACTGGACAGGCAACAGAGGCTGAATCTCCCTAGAACGCTAGGGTGACTGGACAGGCAACAGAGGCTAAATCTCCCTAGAACTCTAGGGTGACTGGACAGGCAACAGAGGCAGACTCTTCCTAGAATGCTAGGGTGACTGGACAGGCAACAGAGGCAGACTCTTCCTAGAATGCTAGGGTGACTGGACAGGCAACAGAGGCTGAATCTCCCTAGAACGCTAGGGTGACTGGACAGGCAACAGAGGCTAAATCTCCCTAGAACTCTAGGGTGACTGGACAGGCAACAGAGGCAGACTCTTCCTAGAATGCTAGGGTGACTGGACAGGCAACAGAGGCTGAATCTCCCTAGAACACTAGGGTAACCAATGGCACAGTACAGGATGGTAGGTAACGAGAAGGCCAGTATCACGAACTGATGCAACTGTACATCGCTAGTAAGGAGGAATCACCAAGGCCCCGAGAGTGCTAGCGAAGGTAGTAGGCCAATGATAAGGAGGATAAACTATCAGCAGTAGCCGGAAGGCAATCAGTCCAGCCAAGAGTAGAACGGAACGCGCAGTCGACCAGAGCCAGGAGTCAGATCGGAGGGGGTAGTCAGCCAGAGCCAGGAGTCAGACCGGAACAGGTAGTCAGCCAGAGCCAGGAGTCACACTGGAACGGAGAGCAGTCAGGGATCAAGTGGAGCCAAAGTCAGACGAAACCAGGAGTCATACACGGGAATCAAGCATCGGAATCACAAGAGCTATAGCGCACAGGTACACCACAAAAGGGCAAGGTAGTAGTGGCAGGCTGAGGCCTTAAAGGCCTAGCAAGTAGGCTGAGACTGACTCTGACAACAAGCAGTAGCATATAAGAATAGTGAATGTGTTACAGCACAACAACCAGAAAGTAAAGAATGTCGCCTGCACACACAGACGCTGGAGGCAATCATGTGCACCGCGATACCTCCTCAGACCTCTTTTATACCATGTCTTATTGGGGGTGTTATTTGTATTTATGATTTATTTTGTATAAACTGTCCCCCAATACCAGTAAACAAACCCCCCAAAAAAAATTCCCTGTTGAACTGATTCTTTCCCCACCAACACAGGCACCCTCATGTCCCTTTTATACTACGCCTTTGGGAAATAAAATAATATTTGCTATGTGTTGTGTGTAACTTCAATATTCCCATTGATTTCAATGGAATGAGCTAGGTGAAAAAAGTGGGGGGAAAAAGTGAAAAATCGCACTTTTCTCTGAAAATTATTCACCAAGAGGAAAGTGCGATTTTTCACTGATTTCAGTTTGTGGCAAACATTTTCACCCATCCCTATTCACGTCACTAAGAAATGGCAAGTGTGACATTAGGAGACCCTCTGTCACATTGCTCTCACCTCCTCCACCCACCAGTGAGATGTCTGTAATAGAGCAGCAGCAACCGCACGTAGGGCTAGTGGTGGTGGTGATGATGCTGGAGAAGCTGGGGTGGAAGAGACATTGATGGCCTTTTTAGCACAAACTGAGAAGGAATGGGAGACAGGGATGAGGAAAGGCATCACCACCACCACCACCAATGAGCTTTTTGGAATTTCCAGAATTTGCAACTGCTCTAATTCCTGCTTCTGAGCTGAAAGGGCAACAGGATGCTGAAGAGCACCATGGCCACAGTAGGAATGGGGTCAACAAGTGATGGACAAACCTTTTTGTTTCTTGGTTTGGTAGAGCAAACCTAATTAGTCCTTCCCAAAATTCTATACCACTTCCAAACTGTTCCCATATATCGTCAGACATCCTATTTGAGTAATTTACACAGCTTAATTAATAACTTTGTCTGGTGATATAAAAAACCCCACCTGTCACACGAGATTCTCTCCATTTTATCATGCTCTCTGGACTTCTGCCCTACATTAAACAAAGAATGATTCCAGTCCTGCACTTATCTTGGTCTTGGTCTTGATCTCACTCAACTCCTCCATCTCAGATGTGGCTCAGTTCTTAAAATTCTTGCATCCCACCCACTTCTTAGATCCATCCTGAATATATGAGAAACAAAATACACTATCCCATCAACTATCAGTTTGCCCCAGTCACAGCTTACGTCAGGAGATCCCTGTCTTTGTTATGTTACGTACCAATTTCTTATCTTATTATTTTTTTTATTTTATTAACTGTCCCCCAATGCCAGTCAACAACTCCCCCTTTTATGCCACATCTTATTATTGTTATTTTTTTAATTAACTGTCCCCCCAGTCCCAGTCAACAACCCCCCCAACAAAATCCCCTGTTTAACTGATTCTTTCCCCTTACCAAAATAGGCACCCTCTTCAGACCCCCTTTTATACCACATCTTATTTTTTTAATTTATTTTTTTTTATTAACTGCCTCCCCAATCCTAGTAAAAAAAAAAACCCAAAGAAAATTCCCTGTACCCAGCATATACCATACCTGTGGGAAAAAAATAAAAATCGCTATGTGTTATGTGTGAATTCAGTCTTCCCATTGATTTTAATGCAATTAGGTAGGCAAAAAAAATGGAAAAAACTTTTGCTGGAAATTTTCCACCAGGAGGGAAGCATCGTTTTTGCTGATATTGGTTTGAGTGGAAAATTTTCACCCATCCGTGCCCGGGACTACCCTGTTAAGGTCCCATATTATATTCGGGAAGAACTGGTAAGGGATCACCTCTAGGGAAGGGGTGGAGTGAGCTAGGAGAAGAGTCAGCTGGGCCATAGATAAGTTTATGCTTTTCTTACGGGTCACTCCATTACACATAGAGAGATCAGGAACAAGTACAGAGAATGTTACAGGTGGGATGGGGTGTATTTGTCAGATCAGGGGCTTAACATATTCCTCAGGATCTTAAAATGTCTTTGTCCATGTTGAGCAGTCAAGGTGGGCCTTAAAGAGGTCTTTTATTGATATGCACTTTCTCAGTGGATGGTGTTAATGTGGCACTCCTGGGCACTTAGTTTGGTGGGGCATGCCAGTTATTTCCATTGAGCCTTAAGACAGGCCACTGCATCCTGCAACCAGACCTGCCAATTAAGAGGGGCATTGCCAGTAGCAATAGCTAGAGACTCGAAGTGGAGATGTTACCTTGGAATGGTAGGGGGTTTGGCAGGGCTTGCCTAGGAGCATACACCTCTCTCAATAATGCAGTTCTGCCAGGGACAAGGGTACTGGCCCCTGCCAGAATGACATAGTGTATGAGTGCTACATTATAAAGGGGGTAGGATGCCAAGGACTTAATAACTTAATAGGTCAATCAAACTTTGACTTCCCTTTTACCACCATGACTTTCTTACAAGGTTCTTGCCATCTACCATAAGATGGGTGAGGGTTGCTGTGTATTGTGTGTGTGTTGGTGTGTGTGTTTGGTTTAGAAGATCAGGGGAAGAAGGGGGAATGTAAACCTCAAAATCTCCATGGCAACCTATAAGGCAACTGACAGACCTTTCACAATAGAAGCACTGGAGGGTGTGTTGTTCATCTCAGCTGACAATGAATAGCTGACCCAAGTGGGGACAATTCAGTAATTTTGGGTGGTGCTCACATGGGCCAGCTACAGTATAAGGCACACTCCTCTTGCTTCTGGATCAGCATTTGAATCTAGAACAATGTGTGAAAGAGACATAAAATTAACTAATCTTATTGTAAGGTGAGAGGTTCACTTTAAACATTAACTGACCTTCAAATCTACATGAAGGGGATGTTTGTTGATGATTTTGACATGCAAGTAAAAAAAAATCAATTAATGATTAGATAAGAAACACCAGCTTTCTGATACAACATCTGGCTGTCTATTGATTCGACTCCCTCCTCTCCTCTCTCATCAATCCATTTATCCCTCTTCACTTTCCTCACCACTCTGTCCTCTCTCCTATTCCCTCTCCTCCCTCCTCACTACCAAGACCTTATTGTTACAGCAATCTTCCCTGGAAGAGATAGAATTAAATGGAGTTATGGAATGAGTTTCATCTTCCTCCTTTTTTTAATATAACAGAGCAATAAAAAGCAGACAACTGTTTCTATTCTCAGAGCCTGCTTGTCTTGTAAGAGACTGTTGTTTATTGTAATATTGAGGAGGCTTACACATGCTGTAGGTAAAATATTGCATTATTATTTTATTAAATGAAACCGCAGAGCTGTACCAAGGGAACATAGAGCAGGTAGAGTAAATTACACAGATATCTCTCTCTAACATGCCGTCTGAAATCACAGTGGATAACTCATTCTGCTGAGAACCTAAGCCAAAGGTTCTACTCACTGTTTCCCTGTTTTCAGAACTGAAATTTTACCTGTGGGATGCATTACAAATTTAAGAGTCTGGTGTGTCCTTGGATCTAGCACTCTAACCTTGAATGTGTTGTACTTGATTGACGTTTTTAAGGCTAAATTATTTTTTATAGGCAAAAAACATACATCATTTTTATGCTTTGATTGTCATTTAGACAGTTAGGACAATATACCCAAAACAAAAGTGAAACAATTCTGGAGCAAACTAATAGCACCATAGGGGAGAAATCAATATTTCTGTTTATATAAATGGTGTTTGCACCTATGGAATGCTAGAGAAGTCTCCAATACATTGTGAATAGGAGTTAGGAGCCCTATTTATTTTGACCCATATAGCACAGTTGGTTTATACAAAAATTCACTATCTTTGTACACAGGGTGTTTTGTGTTTTTAGATTCTCAGATTATGTTGAGGCTTTGTAATTGAAGGACGTTACAGTACAGCATAAATATTTTGCTTCTGTATAAAGATTAATAGTGTTTGAGAATCAAAAAATTGAAAAAAAAATATTTCTTATACATCAACCAGGGGATCTCAAGCTGTTGCTCAGCAGATACTCCGAAAATCCTTAGATTGCCGTTGGGGAATTCAGTCCAACAACAGCTACTGGGACACAGGTTGCCTAGTCTTCGTGCAAACATCCAGGATGATAAAAGGCCCATTTAAACAAATTATTTCCAAATCTGTGTCTTTATATATCTGTCCCGTAGTGTGTAGCTTACCTCAGATAGGCCAAGTCTCATTCACATTTAGAGTCACATGCAGAAAGAAATAACAGACAAATGTATTCCTTAGGGAACCAATAATTGTTCCTATAATGCCAACTGATTCAATTTGGGTTTTTAATCCCTTGATTGTTGGGGAGGTTTCCAATGCATTGCTTCAAATGCTTTCAACGGGTTTAAAATTCACTTTAAAGTTATAGTAATGTTGCACACACAAAAAGCAACTCTGATTAATCTTCATAGTATTTGGGCCATGGAGAGTGTTATTGGTTCCGCCTCCCACCCCTTTTACCTAGTGTAAGCTACCTCCCCTCGCACAGCAAGGGACAGTCTTCTTACTGCGAGCATAAGGAAAACCCTGCCCCCCCCCCGAGAGGTTTTTCCATTTGCTCACTGAAGATTGTCCATCACTGCAATCCATCCGCACAGTCTTGCTGCTCTGAGGTGAGCAGTGTTACATCAGTAAAAGGTGCAGGAGGGGGATACTTTATCATTCAATTACTCTTGAACTACAACTTGGATAGTATTGAAATAAAGCTCCCCACTTCCCAAATAATATGAAGATTATTTGGAGCTGCTTTTTTTTGTGTGAAACATTACTATCCCTTTAAATAATTAGGATTTTTTTTCCTCTCCCCGTATGTACCAGTTTGCCTGCTCCAGAATTGCTCACCTTTTGTTTTCTGCACAAGGCACTTAGTGGTGTATATGGGACTATTATGCACCATGCTGTTATGTCCCCTGCTGTTTCTTCCCAACATCTTAAAGACATTAATGCTATAAATGTTGTAAAACTGTTATGTTGAGTCTGATCTATAGTAATAAGGCTAGAAAGGTCTGAGCATTGGATTTCAAACATGATCTCCAAGAGCAATTAATCATCTTTCAGTGGCTCCATTTTTCCTGCCCATTGATTTTTTCACAGTTACAAGACTCTAATTATAATTAGTTGCTGCATTCATTGTATAGGAAAATAACTTTAGAAATCTCAGTATCTCTTTGCAAAACAAACCAGAATATCCACCCATTGTCACACTTCACAGACCATCTTACATCGCCCCAATGGTGCTTTGATTTCATTAAGTTTTCATGAAGGGAATTTGCTTTCAACAATCATGTATAAATATAAACAGAGAAGGCGTCCAAATGCGTGTGTAAGAAATCTGTTAAAAAAAAATCTCATTGTAGTAAATACAAGGTATGGGCAGAATTTTTTTTGCCTCAAAATGAAAAAGGCAAAAAAATGGAACATCCTGCTGAGGGGTAATTTTTTGCAAAAAGTGGCTATTTTCTGCCTTGCTTGTTGCATTGAAATCAATAGTAACCACCCCCCCACACACACACATACACACACATATACATACATGTCGAGTTTCCCTTATTTTCCATCTGGGATAATATAACAGGGATGACAGGGTCCCATAGCATGTAATACTGTGTTTGTTAGAGAGAGAAAAAGAAGCATATTACAGGAGTTCAGCATCTAGAACCATTAATAGTAGTAGATCCCCAGGAACCCCTCAATCCATGAACTCTACAATATGGAGTTATTTCACTCATGACCCAAAAGCTAAATGTATTACTATCTGATTTCTGTGTAAAAGCATTTGAGCAGGGGGAAAGCAGAATCTCATCCTCATGGAGATCACACCTGAAGCAAAACCACAGGTCTGATTGGGAGACACACCATCAACATGTCAGAGATTCCATGACTAAAAGATCACAGGGCTTTGTGTTAACCCAAACACACATAGATTTTAAGTGCAGGTCCCAACCCCATATCCCCTGTGAGAATTCCTTGCACTGCCCGTGTGTGCAACAGAAAGGTCAACAAGGATTAAAATCAAGTCATCTATTCTGCAACATTGAATACAAATCACTGTGTATAGGGAGGCAAGGACACGGTTCGAGATCGTAGTAAGGGGGTTTGGGACCCCGAGATGCTTTATCTTTTCTTCTCTTTTTCACCTATATTTCCAATAGGTACTAGATTTTCTACTGTAATATTACTTCTTGTGAGAGCTGAAGTTTAGAAATAAGTGGCTGAAAATCAAAGTTGTGTGTCCTACAGCAACATATGCCTTGAAAAATGTGTTAACATGCCGAATACATTTGTCCTTTGCCCACAACACTAACTTCCTGCTTAAGTGACGCTGGCACATATTCATGATGTCAAGTAATAAAAAATAAATAAAATACAACCTACAATGTGGCAGATGTGTATGGTAGTGGTGGTGGTGGGGGACTGGCATGGTGTGATTTGGGTATGTATTTTTACCATTGTCACATGCTATCCTCCTTCTCAGATTATTGACACACATAACTTATTGGTCATAGCAGTGGAGTGGTCGCAAGTGTGGAAAATAGTGGCAACCCTTCTTCACATCCCTCTTCCACCTCCTCACTTGTGCTGTTGTTAATATATTTGTCCTGGCTTTGTCTGTCATCATATATGGTTTCTGCTACCTGATACTCAGATGTTACGAGATGGTTCATTTTTAAAAATGTTAGTCTCCTAACATTGCTGCTTGATAGTCGTGTCCTGCGGTCATTCACAATATAACCAGCCACACTGAAAACCCTCTCAGACTCAATGCTTGCTGGAGGACAACTGAGGTTTTCCACTCCAGTACATGTCAATGCTGGCCACACACACTGCTTTGTTTGCCAGTAATCCATGGGTTAATTGTTTCTGCCTAAAACATAGCTATCCTGCAAGTATGAAGAAATCTACTCACATGCACTGGGACCACTTCTAGGAGATACACCGTGTTCCTGTGTGTCAGTTACCAACCCATACGCAGGGAGCAAGTCCCCAAGAGATATACTGCCACCACCACCACTACCAATGCTGGGTTTTTGCTGCCTCTGCTGAGACCCATAAATTGCCCTGTGCTCCGAATGGGCTATTCTGGTTGATGTAACCGCTTCTGCTGTTTCAAATGCTTTACTGCCTTCCTTTTCACTATACTGCCTAGATGTTTGTTGTGTCCTCACTATTTCCCTCTCATCCTCCACAATGCAACCTTCCACTCGATCAATAATCATGTCACGATATTCCTTGATAGAATCCGATTCCTCAGTTACTGATGATCGCAATGACTCCTTGTCGTGACAAACCGCTGATGGTCCTTCAGCAGAAATTCTGAATATTCTGGGAACATTTTAAAGTACTTCTGCTGCTGCTAGTTGTGGCACCATTGGCCTGCTGACAGTGTGTCTCCCAGTCAGACCTGTGGTTGTGCTTCAGGTGGTATCTCATAGAGGAGGTGCCTAGGTGTAAGCCTGCTTTCCCCTTGCTCACGGGCTTTTTGCATAGACAACAGATAGCACCATGCTTAGCTTGAGGATCCTGAGTGAAGTATCTCCATTCTGTAGAATTCATGGAATGAGGGGTTCCTGAGATGGTGCTGCTGCTACTACTACTACTGGGGCTAGATGTTGATGCAATTCTACTGCCACTACTACTAGGTGTCAAAGGTGTAGCACTTACAGCAGCAGCAGCAGCAGAGGCACTCGTCATATCTAACATTGTGAATGTTAACCTGTGTTGTTGTTGCTGGGTACTCAAAACAGGTGTGTTGGCTGTGTGGGACTTGGACTTTGAAGAGGCGATGATGCTGATGATGACTGATAGGGTGACTGTGTGCTTTCTGACATCTGTGCTTGTCCAGGGTCAGACTTTCCAATGGCTTTCTCAAACAGTTTATAGACAGACACAGTGCTCCTTAAAAGTAGCGGAAGATTCAGACTGACTTTCTGCTAACCTTATAACCCTGTCATCATCCTCACTCTCAACTGCATCTGTATCTGAACAAGACAAGGATGCTGGAGGGATATATTCTAGATCTGCATCATCATCAGACTTCATTAGCTCATCCTCAGCAGCATCAGCCTCACCTGCCACTTCTTGCCCAGTTTGCCCACTACTACCCTTATATTCCCCTTTGCTTTTGGAGATCTCAAACAATTTCATTTTACTTTTACTGTAACAATGTTCCCTATTTTAGGTGTTTTGGTGCTTGTTTGCCTCGTTATCTGATGCAGCAGGCGGTTCAGCTGCTACACCTTCCTCTATTATGCTATTGCCAGCATCATCAACACTTAAATGCGACTTGTTGTCGTCTTCAGTGTTCTTCTTATTTGCTTCTTTATTTTTACTGGCACTGGTGGTGCTGGAACTAGTTTTGCTGAGACCTTGACAAACTGCATCTTCCCTTGGAGTAGAGGGATCATCATCATCACTGATTGCACATACTTCAGCAACCATTAGTGCAATCAGTTTTTGAACTACTACTTTACTGTCACGTCCCATTCCGCATGAGCTGGGTCTCAAGGCATTGAGAGTACAATTGAAGAGGTTTTCTCGGTACAGTGATGATCTTATCTCCTTTTTGTGTAGAGCTGTCGAATATCTCCTATTCCACAACTTCTTCTCTTTTAATGGGGTCTTCTATCTCCAGAGGTGTGGAGTTGCTATGGGGGCGAGTTTTGCCCCCTTTCTTGCCAATCTCTATATGAGTTGGTGGGAGAGTTGGTGGGAGAGCACCCACATCTTTGGGGAAGGGATGCCCCGTCAGGGGTCAATTTTGTGGTATGGGAGGTATATCGACAACCTGCTTTTTATCTGGCAGGGTATGCTGGAGGAGGTTGAGATTTTTATGCAAGCCTTGAATGACAATCAGTTTAATCTTAAGTTCACTTATTCTTGTGGTTCCCCATCAATATATTTTCTGGACTTGACGCTCACGGGTGACCTTGAGTCATGCAGTATCAGTACTCATGACTATAGGAAACCAGTGGCGGGCAACAGTTTGCTGCATGTGAAGACTTCACACCCAAGCTTCTAGATCAACAATGTACCCGTTTGTGCAGGAACTGCTCCTTGGAAGCGTCATTTGCTCAGGCTTCTAAGGATTTGACATACAGATTTATTGCTGGAGGGTATGATTGGAAGCTTGTGGAGAGAGCATACCGTAATGCTAAAGTCAGGTCCAGGGAGTATCTTTTGTAGACACAGAAGAATGTACATAACTTGAAATCATGGGATTGCAATAAGGTTAGATTTATTAACACCTTTAGTCCACGATATAACAATATTTGTGATATTATTAAACAGAATCTTCCATTATTGCAAACTGATGACAAACTGGCTATTATCCTTAAGGGGGGGATGTAATTTTGTGGCTAGAGGAGGGGCCACGACTGGAAATTTTCTATCACTGAGCTTATTTACTAGTAAAAAAGTGATGCCCACATTGTTACATTATGTGGGCTTTTACAGGTGTGGAGCAGGCACTTGTAAATGCTGCAAATATGCACAGGTGTCTACGGAATTTACGAGTAGTAAGGATGGGCAGATATGTAAAATTAAGAGTCACATTAATTACAACTCAGAATATGTGATATATCTGTTTATTTGTTTAACATGTTGTATCCAGTATGTTTATAGAACCATTTGTCTCCTCAAGCACAGGATAAGAGAACACATTAACCAGAATGAGAAGGGGAAAAGGGAATCTGCAGCAGCCAGACATGTTTTATATTGTCACAGGGGCACTCTCTCTAGTTTTGGGTTTTGTGGGATAGAGAGGGTGAGGATGCCTTGGAGAGGGGGGACATTTTTGGGTTGATTAACCGCCGGGAGGCTTTTTGGATCTTTACGTTGGGAACCAGGGTCCCATCTGGTCTGAATTTGGAGTGGGACATCAATCACATTTTTTGATGGATGGTGTCCCGCTACTCTCTCTGGGTGGTTTTCCTCCCTGTATGTGTCCCCACTCTGCATAGGCATACACCTCTCTTGGTTCCCACATGGACCAAGACGTGGAGGGTTTTTAGTCTCTGTTTGACTGTGCTACATGGATTGGGGTTGAAGCAATTTGTTGTTTGCTAACCCCTTTTTCTCCCCTCCTCTTCTACTATAATCTGGAATGTGTGACATTGTTATTTTTGGGGTTAGGGAAGCATATTTGTCTATGATCCTCTTGTTTAGGGACAAATTTGTGGATATGCATATGCAATCAGTCATTTTTGTAGCTATGTAAATTTGTTTATCACAATATATTAGTTTTTATTGTTTGGAGGTATATAGCAGAGCAATTTTTGTTTATATTTGTTTATTTATTTAGTTATTTTGTTATTTATATTTTTATTGCTGTGTGTATACATATAGCGCAATTGTAACACTGAACGTATTGCATACTAGTTGTCTGTATAGATTTAGGGTTCTGTCTTTTTCATTAGAATTGAGAGGAATATTTAGGGACTTTGATTATTATATATATTTTGTTTGTATTTCTATCATTATCATTATGGTAAGTTAGATATAGAATCGCTGAGGGTTAACCATACTTATGTCTTTTTCCTCTTCGGTCCGTGTCTCGGGATTGGTTGTGACTGATTTGGATTGACATGTATAATCAGGAAGTCATCATCTTGATTTGAATTTGAATCTTTTAAACCAATCACTGTTGAATCAGAGTTTTTATTAGTATGGTAATTTCCAGTTTGAATCAGTCTATGATTAAGCGCCGATTGGCATGAAACACTTTAGACGGTGTTATGATGTGGTCTGTTGGTTGAGTCGCTATGCTCTGATATCCATCTAGTTATATGTCTTTTATTTGAATCAATAAAGCCCACATTTTTATGGAGCTCGAAGACTCCATCTATGCCTTCAAGCAGCTGCAACCACTTATATATTTTATAGTCTGTCACTGTCACCTAATATATTTAGTTCTTTATTCTTTTTTATTTATTTATTTATTTTTTTTAAGTTGTGCACCCTGTTGTCTTATCACAGTGTGTTCCAAAAAAATTCTAACTGAAAAACAAAATCAACAACGTCTTTCCCCAGACTTCCCCTCCCAGCACAGAAACAATTACAGCAAGATCAGCAAGCAAATAGATCCCTAGCTGCCTGTTTCTTGCCAGTCAGTCACATGGAATTTTGGAATATTTGGGGTCAACCTCCTTCATCCCTTATTCTCCCCAGAGTGCCTCACTGACTCTTCTAATAAACACTTACATAGAACAAATGTCCTTCTAAAAGATTCCCTAAACTAAACTCCAATTCCCCTCTCTGTCTTGTCTAGCTTAAACAAGGTGCTGCTCTCTCCTCTCACAAACACAAAATGGCTACTGTGAGAGCCTGACAGCCTTTTATATGGCTGTAGAAAACTTTTCTTCCCAGTGATTTCAATGGGCAGAAAAAGTGGGAAAAAGAGGAAAACAACACTTTTTGCGGGAAATTATTCGGTAAGTGGAAAGTGCCATTATTCGCTGATTTCAGTTTGAGGCAATAATTTTCGCCCATCCATATTTGTGAGTGTGAATTTGGCCTTTTTATTATTATAATATGATGTAATAAAGAGCTACACTTAGGGGTAATTTTTACATTTCTCTGTTTTATCTCATGATTGCTCTACCCTGTGAGCGCCTCAAGATCACCTGTTTCTTCACTGTGGATGTACAAGACCACTATTTGGGAGCAGCATGGTGGATAAATTATTTTTTTATGCTGTTTTATGTCCTCCTAAAGAAAGAGACTGAATCATCATTGGACTGGTGCACTTCAAGGTAGGACCTTTCGTCTTTATTTTTAATTTTATTATTCATATGGACATTGATATTTGTATGATAAGGACATCCTGCTGAGTGGGAATTTTTGCAAGTGGCTATTTTCTGCCTTTCTCGTTGCATTGAAATAATTGGTAATCCCCCTTCCCCCCCCACACACACATTCATCAATAGTTTCCCTTCTTTTCCATCCGGAATAATATAACAGGGGTGACAGGGTCCCAGTAAAGGCGTTCACACCTTGAGGCGGGATTGTGCCTCATAATGAAGCGTGGTGAGCACAGTGAAGGGGACGATTGTCCAAAGAACACGGTGGAGGCTAAATTCCAGAGAAACAGTACAGTCTGCACTTAGATTGTTTGTGCTTTCTCTATTTTTGTCTATTTTCCCATAGCATGTCATTCTGTGTTTGTTGGAGAGAAAAAGAAGCGTAGTGCAGGAGTTCATTAAGTATGCAAATAACATGGGGCTGGCAATAAGTTTAGGGAGTCTTGTGGGCAGTCAGTTAGTTCTCTGTGTTAGGGGAGTTTGGGGACCCTGTGGGAGTGTGAAAGTAGAAAGGAGATTTACTCAAAATACCAAAAAATCTTGTTTGATGGAGAAGAGACAGGCAGGTGATACAAATTCCTTCCTGAGCTGGCTGAGCCTCTGTGTTAGTGGAGTCTGGGGAAGAGTGAAGGGAGAAAGGAGATTTACCCCAAATACCCCAAAATCTTGCTTGACTATGAAGAGGCAGGCAGGTGATACAAGTTCCTTCCTGGGCTGGCTGAGCCTTGATGTTAGGGAAGTCTGGCAGAATGTGAGAGAGAGAAAGCAGAATATTGAAGGAGTTCATTAAATAGGCAAAGATATATAGCTGGCAATTAGGGAATCTTGTGGAAGGTAATTTGTTGTCTGTGGTAGGTGAGTTTAGTGATCCTGGGGATTGAGAAAAGAGAATGGTGATTTACCTCAAATACCTAAAAATCTTGTTTGACTGAGAATAGTCAGGCAGGTGATCCAAGTTCCTTCTTGAGATTTTTATAACTGATAGATATATTTTGCAGACTGACACCCAAAGACATACAACAATAATTGACACTGAAGCCAGAAGAAGAGCAGCCAACATCCAGACTAAGGACTATCTTAATAATCTGCACTGTAAATAAATTAAGACAGCAGTGACAGAGAGAGAGGGAGAGAGAGAAAGCAGCCGCTAAAATCTTCTTTACACTAGCTACAAAGAGGGGAAGAAGCAGTTGCACAGAGAGTACAATTGTTTTCTAGATGTTGATAAGGACAGCTAATAATTCATTAAAAATAAAAGAAACACTTGTTTGACTGATGGGTGGTAGGGACCCTGACCTGAGCTGTGACTGAGGATGAGACAGAGACATACCTATATGATAAAGTAATTTGTAAAGGGTAAGAAGACATCACAAGCAATCAGTTATGTTGTGCACAATATTGTTAAAATCCACAATACTTTGATAATATCCAACTACATATATGGGA
Source organism: Rhinophrynus dorsalis (assembly GCA_037306005.1). Taxonomy (NCBI): domain Eukaryota; kingdom Metazoa; phylum Chordata; class Amphibia; order Anura; family Rhinophrynidae; genus Rhinophrynus; species Rhinophrynus dorsalis. Next base: position 470,493,684 of record CM074720.1, on the reverse strand, counting down.
CAGGGATAGGGGGAAAGAAATAGGAGCAGTGCAGGGACATGTTATTAGTGTGGTAATCCAAAAACCGACTGCAACCATGGTTGATGCAATGTGTGCAATAAACAATGATGATGCTTCTCTTCCACCACCACCAACATTATTAATAAACCAATGAAAAACGCTGAAGATGACAAGTTGCATTCTAGTGTTGATGGCATAATAGAGGAAGATGTAGCAGTTAAACCAACTGCTTTAACACACAGAGAGATTAACACCTGTCCTGAAAGTAGTAATGAATGTTCTGAAAATCCCTCTAAAGGGGAAATGTAAAAAGAGGAATATAGAAGTAGTGGGGAAGAAGTGGTAGGTGATGGTGAGGATGACCTAATTATTGAGGATGATGATGATGTTGATACAGAATATATCCATATAGCATCCTTCTCTTCTTCAGATTCAGATGAAGTTGAGAGAGAGAAAGATGATGGCATGGTCATAATAAATTATAGACTGTTTGAAAGGTCAATTGGAAAGTCTTATGCAAAAGAATACACAATTATCCTGTCATCATTAGCATCATCACCTCTTCCCAGTCCAACCCCCACACAACCATAAATACCATGGTTGCAAAATAATCAGAAACACAGGTAATCAATGTCCACAACCCTAGGTATTAAGAGTGTTTGATGTAGGGAAAACAACACATTTGACATATACAAGTACAATTGCAACATCTAGCACCATTAGTAGTAGTAGAAGTAGACCCTCAGGAACCCCTCAATCCATGAAGTTTACAATATGGAGATATTTCACTCATGACCCAAAAGCTAAATGTATCACTATCTGAAATCTGTGTAAAGCATGTGAGCGGAGGAAAGTAGAATCACATCCTCCGCTCCTTCTTCTACATGCGCACTTAATGCGCTCCCCTCTCACCTCATCCAGTCCCTCTTCACTACACTAATCCCTATCCTATTACAAATCTTTAACTCCTCCTTTGCCACTGCTAACTTTCCTGACAACTTCAAACATGCCTTAGTATCACCCATCCTCGAGAACAACTCTTCTGACAATAACACATCCTCTAGGAATACACAAGGAAATACTGACTCACGCCTGCAGTGAGTCTAGCTGGAAAGGATAGCTGACTCACACCTGCAGTCAACAAAGCTAGAAGCTGATTACTGACTCACGCCTGCAGTCAGTACAGCTGGAATCGGATACCGGACTCACGTCTGCAGTCGGTATACATGGTAGTGTACCAGAGCCTCAGGTCTGTGCCAGATGGATGTCTGCAGAAAAGAGGCAACAGAAGGAACAAGCTGGACAGATCCACAGGACAGCACCAGATAGGATTGTCAGACACGCCTGGTCATACACGAAGTGGTTAGTCAGCCAGAGCCGAAGGTCTGCACCAAATTGGTTGTCAGACAAGCATAGGGTCATACACGGAATGGATAGTCAGACAGAGCTGCAGGTCAGCACCAGATTGGGTAGTCAGACAAGCCTGGTCATACATGGAGGGTTTAGTCAGTCAGAGCCGCAGGTCTGCACCAGATTGGTTGTCAGACAAGCATAGGGTCATACACAGAACGGATAGTCAACAGAGCCACAGGTCAGCACCAGATTGGGTAGTCAGACAAACCAGTTAATACACAGAGCTCAACAACACTAATTGCACTGTAACACCATGAAAGGGCAACTGATGTGGTGTCCAGGCAGTTTAAATACTGAGAGGTGGAGCAATAAGTGTACTGAATCTATTAAAAAAGCTGGGTTGCGACGTCACTAAGGGAATCCCTGTGACGCGTGCCCTCATACTGCTGGCCGGAAGAGGAACTCGGTGGAGCAAGAGCCACATGGAATAGACCCAGGGAACCGGCAGTAGGAGGCCGACCGCTGATCGAGCATTCCAGCGGCCGGTTCTCCAAGGTAAGCGAAACGCTTACATCATGTTCTCCTCCTCTGCATTCTTCACTCCTTAGGAATCCGTAACACAGCACTGCACTGGCTCTCCTCTTATCTATTTAACAGATCCTTCAGTGTCTCCTCTGCCACCTCTTCATCCTCTCCCACCCAACTCTCTGTTGGGGTTCCTCAAGGTCCTGTTCTAGGACCGCTTCTGTTTTCTCTTTACACAATAACACTTGGTGATCTTATTAACTCATTTGGTGTCAAATATAACCTCTATGCAGATGACTCGCAGATTTACTTATCTGCACCTTGACTAACTTCAGATATCAAGGCTAAAGTCACCAATTGCCCCTCGGCTATCTCAGACTGGATGGCTCATAGGCACCTCAAAATCAATATGTCTAAAACTGAGCTACTCCTCATCCCACCTAGGCCTGGCCCTGTAGCACCCTTCCAGGTGACTGTAAATGGCACTACCATAAATCCAGTATCAGAAGCGCGGTGTCTAGGGGTGAAAATTGACACGTCTCTCTCATTCTCCCCTCATATTAATGCCATTGCTAAATCCTGTTGCTTTCTTTTGCGTAACATTGCTAAAATCTGTCCCTTCCTCTGTTCTTCCACAGATAAAATTCTTATACACGCAATCATCCTCTCCCGCATTGGACTATTGCAACATTCTTCTGTCTGGCATTCCTGCTTCCCATCTCCATCCACTTCAATCTATACAGAATGCTGCAGCACTAATTACTCTTCTGTCACCTAGGTTTGTCCCTGCCCCACTCCTCCTCAAAACTGTCCAATGGTTGCCTATCAAACTCAGGATGTCTTACAAAATCTTACTTCTCTCTTTCAAGACACTTCTCTCCTCTCCTCCTTCTTACATTTCCACTCTGATCTACTGCTATACCCCATCCTGCCACTTACGTTTAGCCAATGATTGTCTTCTCTCAGCTCCTTTTGTGTCTACAGCCCTGTCACATATCAAACCTTTTTCTCTCATTGCTCCATATCTATGGAATGTTCTACCATTCAACCTGCGCCACTGCACCTCTCTGATGACCTTCAAATCTCACTTGAAAATGCACCTCATGGATAAAATCTCAACATGCTAGAAGGCATTGATGTTGTACAAATTAACACTCTTATAAATTACTTACTTTACTGATGTCCTCTATCATCATCAGAACTAGCACTGTATTCAGCACTTGACCATTATGTACTCTGTATGTATCCCATTACCACTTTAGAATGTAAGCATTCGGGCAGGGACCTCACACCTAATGTTTCACTTTACAAAGCACCTGTAAACCTGTATTGTCTAAAGCATTAAACTGTAAAGTGCTGCATACACTTGTGGTTCTATATAAATAAACATATTAATTCATTCATTCACCCTCACTGAGATCACAACTGAAGCAAAAACACAGGTCTGATTGGGAAACACACCATCAACACATCAGAGATACCATGACTAGCAGCAACAGAAGCACTCCTAAAAGTTCACAGGGCTTTGTGTTAACCCAATCAAACATAGATTATAAGTGTAGGTCCCATCCCCGTATCCCCTGTGAGAATTGCTCACATTGCCCGCATGTGGACTTATTCAGCATGGTCGGCCATATTCTGTCCAGCCAGAAAGGTCAACAAGGATTAAAATCAAGTCATCTAACCTGCAACATCTGATACATATCACAGGGTATAGGGAGTCGAGGACACGGCTCGAGACTGCAGTATGGGGGTTTGGGACCCTGAGATGCTTTATCATTTCTTATGTTTCTTAGTGTGAATTTGACTTTTTTATTATTATAATATGATGTAATAAGGTGCTAAACTTAGAGACAATTTTTATGTTTCTCTGTTTTATCTCATGATTACTCTACTCTGTGAGCACTCCAAAATCACCTGTTTCTTCACTGTGGATATACAAGACCACTATTTTGGAGCAGCATGAGGGATAAATGCTTTTGTTATACTGTTTTAAATCCTCCTAAAGAGAGACTGAATCATCATTGGACCTGTGCAATTTAAAATAGGAACTTTCTTCTTTATTTTTAATTTTATTATTCATATGGACATTGATATTTGTATGATATTTGTAAGGACTTCTAATTACTTTGATCTTAATTGATTTTTATATTGGCTTTGTGGTGCACAGACATCTTGTATTGGGTTTACAACTATATCTGGCCATTCAAATTATATTTTTATTTATAGCTAGTTTACAGCCTAAGTAAACCGTTCCAAAAATTAGAACATGGGCTTACATATTGGTTAGCTTGCAAAAACAACCATAAAAACAAGTACAACCTTTACAGAAATTGGCAGCACAGACTACAAAATATTAGCAGGTTTGCAGCAAGGCAAGCCATAAAGAAATGTAGCCTAACATTTTTTTCAAGGCTTGTCTTGATGAACAAATTTTAAACATATGTCCAGTTAAGTCGGCCACCCGAGACATGACATGCAATCCATCAGTGACATTATGTTCTTTATTAACTTAGTTATAGTTGCTACTGAGTAGTCTGTGCATCAAATGTCACATAACAGGACCAGCCTGATAAATTATCCACAATTCCCATGTGTAGTAGTAGTAGTAGTCGTAGTAGTAGTGGTGGTAGTCAGTCAATGTATACGGTGTCCACCACTCAAAACACCAAGTCATTGATTGTGGGGAAGAAGAGAGGAAGGGGGAGCCCCACGCTCCAGACGAAGGTGCACATTTGATGCCTGAAACGCATTAAGCCTTTTTGTTTAACTATTTGCCTCCTGTTTTCACTAATTAGCTGTTGCTAATTTTTGATTGGTCAATGGATTTTTAAAATAGTGATTAGCGCTGACGCCCTACGCTCCAGACGAAGGTGCACATTTGGTGTCGAAACACTTTGAGCCTTTTTGATTAACTGTTTGACTACTATATCCAGTCTACAAGCGATTTGGATTCCCACTTGGAGTGAACTGTTCATACTTGGACCCTGAAAATCCAGAAGATGCTGCAGTTTAGGAGGACGTCACGTCTCATCCTGAAAGAGGTTGAACCAATCAACACTGAGAGATCATCTGAAAGAGCCAGTGAAATCGGACAGCAAGTAAGGTTGCGAGTACCTCTGTTTAAGACGATCTGACTCTGGAAATCAAGTATGGGGCCACCTATTACTCTTTATCCATACTGTCTTGTTCTTGTGAATACATCGTGGTTATATTGCCACATTGTGACATTAAAATATATTTAGGATACTCAGAATAAGAGTATTGCCACCCCGCTGGATTACTTTTCAGTCTTTATATGAACCTATTCAGTTCTGTACTATTTTAAATTTTATCAAATTTTACTTTTATGTTTATTTATTATCTCCAATAAATATATATATTTTTAAATTTTTTCTTTGTATCAATTTCATTTTTAGGGTCATTATTATCCAGTGGAATGTTTCATTATATTCAATTTATGTAGTATTTATTGATTTTAGTCTATTGCATGTTTTCCATTTTATTACCTTTACTACTTCATAAAGAGGGTATTTTTTGGTAGGCTTCCCCTTCCTCTCTTCTTTTCCATATTTACGCCATTTGGATCGGTGGCTTCTTGGGGATACAGCTGCACCAACATACCTGATGAGATTGTAATGAGGTGTCCAGGCCATTTATTGTATTGGACTTGTTTTATTTGACCTTTAGATTTTTGTTTATATATAAACTAGTTGAACAGCCCATTACACGGGCCACAGTGCCTCTGGCAGCTGGTCGCGGGGCAGTCACACGCAGTGGAGACTGGCCGCGCCTCGGCTGATACAGAGCTGGACGCTCCTTCGGAGTGCCCAGCTCTGCATCAGCTGCGGCGCGGGCAGTCTCTACTGCGCATGACTGCCGCACGCGCAGCAGTGTCTACTGCACATGTCGGGCGTTACACACAACTTAGCGGATTATTATATAGGATATATGTAATACATTTTATTTGTGATATTTTGATCTGTATCTATTTAAGTATCCTCCTCCATTCACTCGGCCTTTTATCCAGGGTAGTCTCCATAGCGCCAGTACATACTCATTGGTTGTGGGGAAGTGGGTGAATAACACTTCCAATGGGTCATTCATTTCCACTCAATAAAAAATAATTTAATCTGCATGAGTGTGGTGTATTCTGCAGACTTGTCTGTCTACGGATACTCTCTTATCCCTTGCATTATTTTGTACCACACAATGTGCAATGTATGGAGACTTTTGCAAGATTGACAAAACTGTAGATTCACTGTCTACTTGTGATACTGGTTGCAATTTCCTTTTATAGAAGTAATGCAGGAATTATTGCGTAGTCAGGAAACAGCAATGGTCTCAGGAGAAATCCAACAGTGGTAGTGCAAATGTGAAAATGTTAGTTTTCAAAGCACTGGATTTTTTTTCTGAAAAATAGGCAAATTATGGATTTCCTCTAAAAATATGTTTGAGAAAAGTAACTTTCTACCCATCCCTACTATAGAGGATGTTGTATATTCTATTATGAAGTCTCCATGTAAGCACTCTAATGACACTGATATTTTATACAGTGTCTTTTCCAATTAGGGGAGATTTCAGAATATTGATGAATGGGTACTGTAGAATGTATTATAGGAGTTGGAGGCCTTTCTTTCTCTTGACAGTTTCATGAACACTACATACAACTAACCTCAGTCACTATGCTTTTCCTATGCTTTCACTCATCTTCATTCATAAAGGAGCCCCATCAGAGTAGCAATGCAGTAGAGGGGTTTTTAGCAGTCTATATCTATAAAGTTGGGGCTGTGTTAGAGTGAAGAGAATGTTATGAGGAATTATAAGCAATATTTTTCTTTGAGAAAGATCAACAATAAGCCAGTGAAATGAAAGAGCTGAGATGCAATATTGCGTGACAGAAAAGAAATGCCTCTCATCTTGTTCCTTAACCCTCTGCATGCTAAAGCATTCCTCATTGCACTGCTCTCTTTAGCATCCAAGGGATTTATTTAACCCTTTGAGTGCCAGTGACGTATGCAAAGCTTTGCAAACTGAATGCACCACATGGAACACAGGCAAAAGTCCACAATTATGTAACCCCTTGAATGGTAGAGGTTTCCAACTGAGTGTGACACAGTGTGTTGGAGACCTCTAGCATTCAATGGGTTAAAAGGTCAGTTTAAATCACTGAGCATTGTATTTTTTGCCTGTAATGCAGCTAATGTTCCCCAGCATTGCTCCATTTTAGTTGTGTGTTGGAGTGGCACCGATTGCCGGAAGTCAATGCCACCCAGGTTGGACATGAAGGGGAGAGCTATGGTAGTGGGTGGCAGTTGTTTGAAGAAGTGCCTGAGGTTGGTTAAGTGCCGTGTGAGGATCTGGATCCTCTTGTGCGCTTTTCGTACTCTGGGAAGAGCTCCAGCAGCTTCTGCTGCATGTGTAGGCCTTGTCCCTGCACTACCGCACCATGATGTTGTTCTTCTCCCTCCTCTAGTGGCAGTCAGGGCTGAAGCAGTCTAGTCTAGGCATCTGACATAAGTCAGATGGTCAACAATATTAAATTGTTTTGATAGCACAAATAATATTAAGATACATTGGATAATACACTATTAGCATTCCTCCTGCTTTTTGTTTTGTGTTTTACACAGTCTAGGCACTTGTTGCCCGTCTTGTGCATGAGGTGAAAGAGGAGGAAGAGGATGGGCATGCTGAGCTTCAGGGTTGTTGGGAGGTTGGCAGTGTGGTGTTGTGGGTGCTGGAGGTAGAGTCCAGTGTAACGTTTTGTTGGTGGGTACTTAGTGGTTTATGTGGCGAGAGTCTTCCATGTTTTTTCCTGGTAGCAGCAGATGTTGATGACGGGCAAACTCCTTGCAGAGATTTTCACAGGAGTAGACAATTACGCCCCTGTGTATTTCCAGGACTGGCATTATTAAGAAGACTTGAATATCTCCTCCTTACTGCCACCCCCTGGTGTGTGTGGAAACACAGGTTTCTTCTTTTACACATATAGATTGTGTCCAAATTGTTTATCAAATATTTGGTTTCTTGCTGAATATGATTTTCTCTTGGAGTTATACATTTCTGTAACTCTTGAACACTCCAGTTTTTTGTTTGTTTGTTTGTTTGTTTGTTTTTTGTTTGTTTTTTTACATTTCAAGCAAATCTCAGACTAAGCAGTTTTTGGTCACTGAATAAAATGATTAAGTGATCAGAATAAGTTAAATACATTAAAGTATCATATACATCAAGCTATCATCTTTAAAAAGTAAATATTTATTTATAGATCCTTAAAATGTACATTTGAACTTGATTTGTTAATGTGTGTGTGTAGAAGGCTTTTCTCCTGTTACGCATAGATAATGGATTTATATTTTTTTTTGTTAGTGTTTGAGATTAATACACCCCATCTGCTATTGTTAAAGGCTGGTATCTTATATATGATAAAGATACTACAAGTGCTAATTTTCAGTCAGATCATGCATGGATAATGATCCAGTGTGGTTAATGTATTGAGAAAAAGTGGTGCAGTTTTTTTTGCAAAAAATAAGGGACAAATAAAAAATCCTGAAACTCCCATTCAATTAAATGGGTATTTTAACCCTCTGAATGCTAGAAAAGTCTCCAATGAATTACTTTACAATACTAGCATTCAAGGCGTTAGCCCTTTGGCTGCTAACACAATGTGCTGAATATCTCTCTGGCACTCAAAGGGTTGAAATACCATTTAAATATATTTTTAATTATGTTCTATGGCGCAGCTGGTTTACTCGAGAATGCACCACTTTTCTTAGTACATTAATACATCAGCCTCGGTATATTTTTACCTCGTGCATCTTCTCATGCTTCTTAACATTTGTACACTGTTCACATAAGTTGATGTTATAAAATTTGATATAAAGGGATGGGCAACCTGAGGCCCTCCAGCTGTGGAGGACTACTTGCGGCAAGCTAGGGAACATGGAATTGTAGTACTTCAGGGCTGGAGGTTCTCAGCAGTGCTAGAAGGTCCAAATCAGTGTAATTAATAATAGTCTCTCATAGACATGATTGTTGGCAATTAGTGTAAATAAGAAAATTTGACTTGGATTAGTTCAAGTTTAAAAAAAACAAAGCACTAAATCAATTAATTGCTTATAGAAGCAAGCCAAGGATGTTCAGAGAAGGGTTTAAAAAAAAAAAAGTATGACATGAAGGTACTTAAAATTTGTTTTGCACAATCCTTTACCCAAAATCCATTGCATTTGTCTTTGCATATGTCAGAATTGATGAACCTGCACACCTCCAGCTATAATTAGACTTCAGTTATCTGTCATTATCTTCAGTCAGGTAATGGCCAATTGGAGCTGATGATGGCTGTTGTAATCCAACTGCACCTGGAGAAAAGCAAGTTGGAAAGCTGCAGGAAAGGAATTTGGGATTGGGAAGCAGGTTCCCCTCACCTCCCAGTACAGTCATAAACCCAACAGGAACAAGCATTTCTCGTTACTGGAGTGATACATTTTTGTGTCTAATCTGGCAGGGAAAGAAGAACACAAATGGGTTTCTAGTCATCTGTGAACCCCCTTCTTATATTTACCTTAGCTTACTGTGAAGTTTTTTTTAATCTAGATCAGTGAATTATTTAGGTCATCATTTATATAGTGTGTGTGTTTAATCAATGGATCTTCTGCTACGATGATGAGAGATGATTATGAGAGATGATGTCTGACAAAGAACTTAGGGATTACAGCTGTTCCCTAACCACTAAGACAGTACATCTTCAGCCACAGTGGGGTGTTCGGTGTTCTACATGTTGCGCTGGCATTGTGCACAAGCCCGTGAATAAAGATTGTCAAGCGTGTGTAAAGGTACATGCACATACCAGCCAACTGTCCCCGATTTACGCAGGACAGTTCCAATTTTAGGACTCAAACCCACTGTCCCACTGCATTTAGCTTATGTCCTATTTTCCTGGCCTCTTCCCCGTTTCTCAAGTATGTCCAAACTGCTACGGCAGCTAATACACTTATTTTTACATTATGCTTATCATGTGAACCCTCAGCCACATTGTGCTGAGTGGCAAGACTACTGCACATGCATGTCACCCTTCATATTTGCGCACACACGCAGTGGTCACACCAAGCTCCACTTTTGGCCATCTTCTTTCAGAGCAAGTCCTTTGTGCTCTGTCAGACTATCAGAGCAGCACACAACAATGTGCCTGAATGATCCAACCAAGTCTCTCATCCTAATCATTCTCCTGTGTATTCTCCTCTGTGCAGGTACAATGGCATACCTGAGCAGCACCATCTGAGTTTGGGGGGGGAGTGACATGACATTCTTTCTGAACCTTGTCCGTCTGCTGGGGTCCAGGCATGCAAAATGTAAATTTATTTTATCTGACAGTTCTTTTATTTTTAATTGAATTCTGCATATTTATTTGTATTTGTATTCATGTGTGTGTGTGCGTGCGTGTGTGTGCGTGCAATCAATGGCATAACTACAGGGGGTTAAGAGGGTGCAGCAGCACCCAGGCCCTACATCCAGGTGCCCACTGCCTCTGTACTTTCATGTGGGTACATTAACTGTTTAGAGTTGCTGTTCAGTCATACTTCACTGCTGGTTTTCAGTTCCAGTAATGAGATACATGGACAGAACTATTCTGGAATGGCATGTGGCTTGGGGTCTTGGGGCATGCATCAAAAGTGGCATTTATATAATACACATGCATATTTCTGATATGTCACTTTCTAAGAATTTCCAAAACCCCAAGTCATATGCCACGATAGAGCAGAATTCAAATAAATCCACACATCCACAAGACACATACTCAAACAATCCCAGTGAGCTGTGCAAGAGTGTGTAATCTATTTGGTGAAACAGATTGTTTTAGAGTCTGCAGTACCTTATTGCTATGTGACTGTGTGTGTGCATAAGTGTATGTTTGTGTGTGTACAGATGTATGTGTGCATATATATCTGTGTGTGCAGGCATGTATATGTGCAAGCATGTTTATGCGCACACACACTTATGTGCATAAGCATGTGTGAAAGTATATGTATGTTACTTTCATACGTCCCTAGTATTTCTCTTTAGCAGGGACTATTCCTCATGAGATCCAAATCCCTCTGTCCCTCTTTCCCACCCAGGTGTCCCTGTGTGTAGGAGATGAGACTGTGTGGTGTGTGTATATAACTGTATCACCCTAGTGTCCCTGTGTTTAGGAGATCGGACTGTGTGGTGTATATATAACTGTATCACCCTGGTGTCCCTGTGTTTAGGAGATCACACTGTATGATGTGTATATAACTGTATCACCCTGGTGTCCCTGTGTTTAGGAGATGAGACTGTGTGGTGTGTATATAAGTGTATCACATTGCTACAAAGCAATAAAACTCACATTAATGTTTGTTTAAACTTCTCTATATACATTTATAAATTTGTCTATGTAAAAAAAATACATTGATCTTGTTCCAACTAATTTATTCAATTACACAAAGAGGTGCCAATAGCTCATGAAATAACTTAAACATTATTTGTAAATGCCCCGTCCACCAGCCACACCCTCAGCAACATCAACTAAAACAAAAGTGTCCCTCTTTGGCCATTTCAAATGTTGGGAGATATGCGTGCACATGAATAAACATTGCCCCTGCATGTTATTTTGTGTGTACTAAAAGTGGCATGCCTCTTATAATCATGGAGTGAGTGTGT